>CM070657.1:9079602-12079602 GCA_036346575.1 Dendrocalamus sinicus
TAGAACTTCGTCCACGGTAGGTACCTCGCCATCTGTGCAATCAAAATTACGTTAGTGATAAAATAACAAAATATGTAAAAATTATGCTCTCTAGACCTACGCCGCTAACTTTGAGTGGAGCAGCGTCGACACGTCAGTGAATTGTGACCCATTAGACCACACATACGCGGTGTGTCTCCTGTGGGTCCTCAACGAAGGGATTTGCCCTACCTCTTGGTGCGACCAGGTATCCGATCCATATCCATCTTGTACCTTGACCGCTTCTGCTGCTCCTCTTGTGCCAACGTAACCCGCGTCCGCTATGTACCTTGGACCGAGTAAAGTGGCCACTCGCTTTCATCACGATATGGCTCGAACCGTGGGCCCATGTCCTCACCAACGCATCCACGCTGAATAGTCTGGGATTTTGGTCTCAACATCGACATTGGGCTTCATGCGGTCACCATGTGGGAGCATGGAAAATGGAACTTGCTCGGGAACACCGCATGTGCATGTGAAGGATGTAATCACGACCTTATGCTTCGGGCCTCTCGGAGCTCTCCATTCTCGGTTGTCCCTCCACCCTCAACAACCTCATACGTGCTGTCACATGGTCAAAACAAGGTACTCTGTTCATTGGCTTGCATATTCGCTGGTAATGAAGCCGTGAGGACGAGGTGGCCAACGTGCATGTGCCCTTAACATGTCCGAGGCTTCCGGTGCGGTTGACAAACCATGCAACACACTTGTAGAAAGTGAACGCCGCATTGCGGTGGCGGCAATCCGCGTGCCCCTTAAGCGACCCGTTGAAGCATTACGCCATGTTGCTAGTCATAAACCCATACCTCCTTCCCAATGGGTCATGAGCCCTTGACCATTTGTGCACATCTCTCATTAAACCCCTTATCCAATCGACCCTCGGCATTGGTTTTCGTTTTCAACTCCTCTAACTTCTCATCAAACGCGCTTTACCTCCCTCTGCGACATACCTCCTCGAAAAGTGCAAAGTTGGCCTTCACCCCATCTTTTGAACAAGTTCTCGCAAGGTGCCTTGTGCACCAACGATGATGCTGCAGTGAATGTCTGGTATCACTTCCTTAACGCGCTCAAGATCCCGCGTGCTGTCGGACAACACACATACCTCCTCCCAGGCCAACCACATGGATCCGTACAAGCCGTAGAAACCAAGCCTAGCTAGATTTGTCCTCCTTCTCCACTAAAGCAAAGCCAGCGGCACAGCGAGTTGTCCGCATCACAACCAATAGAAATCAACAACGTTCCCTCATACTTGCCCAACAGGAACGTCCCATCAATTGACAGAACAGGCCTACAATGTTTGAAAGACTCGACACACTGACCAAAGCACCAGAATGCTCGAAAAAATATCTGTCTTCCATTAATCCATACATCGGGCTTAGGCACGTACTCATACTGCATTCCTGCATTGGTCGCTTTAATTGCGTTCAACATGGCCGGCAAACGCTCATACGCCTCCTCCCAATCACCATAAATCAACTTTAAAGCACGTTGTTGCGCCCTCCATGCTTTCCCATACTTGATTGTGTAGTGCCACTTCAGTTTAACGGCCTCTATCACTGCTGCCACGCGCGCATCGTCGGCATGTGCTTTATCATAGGGTACAGCGGGTTGCAATGAACCGAGAAGTCAGCGAGCGATGTTTCGGTGCAGGCTCGGAAGACCCACGGTATGCGGTCCATCCACGATTGTAATCTTAAACCTCTCGTACCCTTCACCTTCACGCACAGACTTTCCATGCACACCCCGTGCTCTCACATTTGATGGTGTACCGGCGTTTGGCGTATGAGTTCTTAACCGGTATGGACGGTTGTGCGATCAAGTACTCTTTCAGCCACATCTTCAATGCCAACATATCCTCAAAGACATGACCCTTCAGAATTATGATACTAGCCCGAGGCCTAGATACGTTCCTCCGCATTTGCCCTCCATCGCGACAGCCCTATGTGCGTTGCTTAGGTCATTATAATCGGACACTAGTGGATCACGGCCAGAAACATTCTTCTCAACATCTCAATTTCGCTAGACGTCAAACTGTGGATGATGTCATCATCATCGAGTCCACGACCTCGCATCCTCATAAGCGGCCTCGTCTCCTGCAAGTGTACATCCACCTGTTAGATGCTACACAAACCATGGGTTCCTCAAACAACTGTCTCCTCGTCGAATCCACCAACAAAGCGGTCATCGACATCCTCGAGTCGCTTCTACGAGTCAATGGAACCTCACATACTTGGCAGGAGATACAACTTGCCTCGACCTCTTCATGATCCGTTGACCCAACCAACGGTGAGTTATTGGGATCAATGCAGCCCTAGGAGGTGATTGATCTCTCACCACCTCTGCATAAACAAGTCGGGTGCTCACGACCTCACGAGTCCAAAACAATGGCCACATAGTTATCCCATTCACCGTCATTGCCAATCGAAACCAATCTCTTTATCGCGCGCCTTTGACGACCCAACATCAATCAATCCTTCCATAACGACATCACCATGCTCATCTGTCCATCCCAACCTCTCTTTCAAGCGATAAATGACCTCACCATACGATGGACGTGAACTAAATAGCAATGTGGTCTCTTCCATGCCCTCCAAATCAACACCCCCATTGTCATTTCTCTTCACAGTACCACCATGGTGTAAAGTCACAACCTTATCCATCTATAGCACAACAAACAAACATATCTCAGTCATTACGTACAATAATCAAACCCTAGAAACGGATCTATACACATTATTGCTAATACATTACGCATATCTATTGCGAATCGAACCTAAAACCGAGCCAAATCCAACTAATCTCATCTAGGGTTTCAAATTTTGCCCTACGAAATGTACCTCAACTAATCCATATCTACTGCAACAAATCAAAGGAGGAGAGGGAGCTCACCTTGCTTGCTCGGTTTGGAAGCAAAATCGCGAAAAAATTCGATGGATTGGGATGGATTTGGGGAGGGGAGAGAGGGGCGGCGGCGGCGGATGTTCTCTGCTTGGTCTGTTCGAGCAGAGCACTGAGGGGTGGTGGGAGGCCGGGGGCTGCGCAGGGGTTAAGTCCAACGGCAGGCGCCACTACCGTTAGCGCCGTGGGTACACGTGACGGCGCCATGTTAGTTGGCGCCGTGCTATGCCACCGTGGATCCTCGTGTCCACTCACGGCGCCGGCGAATATGGCGCCGTCACGTGTACCGTGGGCGCCATGTGCATTGGCGCCGTGCTAGGGGTCCATTTTTGCAAATCTTTTCTCCAGAGGTCCATATGTAAAAAACTTTTAAATTTTGGGCTAAAAAGCAAAAATTTTACCCCTCCTGCTCCCTTATATGATGCCAAGTCCGTTCTTGCAGCCGCAAGTGGAGTTTGACTGCAGACTAGCAAGTGGAGTTTGACTGCAGACTAGGAAGGACTGGTCTTCTTCCACAATCCACAGGCAGACGTGGATGACGTGCAACCGGTCGGGTCTTGCAGCACGGGACGGCGCCGGCCGTCTGTTGTGAAAAGGTCGTACCTGTTCACAGAGAGGAAATGGGGTGTGTCGAGCACGGTATTGGCGATTGGCACTGTCAACACTGTTACTTGATGCGCTCTTGAACGTCAAGTGTTGAATAGTTAAATCTCATCTGGTAAGTAAACATTATTAACTTAGAAAAAAATTTTGGCAGCAAGTTGTAGATAGTTCTTTAACTTTAGAGATCTTCTATACAGTTTTTAGGTGCCGCTCGATTGGACTAAAATAAGTTAAATTATAGCTAAATTGCACTGTACCTAGCTGAAATTACACTGTAGTTGATGGTGACTTATTTGACCTAACTAAATTAAAAAATTAAAAATAGAAAAACATATTAGTCCATCATGGACAACGCAAACGAATACGAGAAAAAAAAGAACCGACAAAAAAGCTCAAAAAAAGCTAAAAAGCCAGAAAAAAAACAAATTTTAAGAATAGTAAAAAATAAGCCAGAAACCAGAATCTTAAGATGAGTAGGGCATTAATTATGCGAAGCACAAAAGCTATACTTTTTCGTCGCACAAATTGTGTTTTATTTCCGAAGCCTAAATATAATCCACATATCGTAATAATAGCACTTTGTAAATTATTTTAGGCATTCCTCGCAAAATAAAAATGAATTAGACAAAATTACACTATAATCCCCTGCACTATTATTATTATACTCTGTCTACATGCCATCGTTAGATCGGGTTCAAATATTTTACCAGGTAAATTTGGTTCCATCCGTGTCCCACGGGGCAAAGTCATATCCAATGCCGAGAACATCTGTTTTGCACGTTGGTTGTACTGTTTTGTGCCAGTAGCATCCACAGTACAAAAAGGAACATATAAAATTGTGAACCTAATCCCCTAAGTAGAAGACTCACGGTCTATTCTTTTGGACTGTAGCTAATAGTTTTTTGTTGTAGCTGATGACGTTTGGGCTATTTATGAGAGAAAATACAGAGTAACAGAAACTCATATACGGTTTTCGCTGATATAAATGAAATCACTATAGTGTGTACTATAATCAACTTGTAAACCCTGTTTTAAAAAATACTTCATTTAAAAGCTAATTACTGTAGTAAAAACCAGGGCCGCCTCTGGGGGTAGGCCGGAGGGGCGCCGGCCTAGGGCCCCGGGCTAGGGAGGGCCCACCCCCCCCCCCCCCCGGCACCCGATCAGGCGATTCACCTTACCATCTGCATCCGTCGCCCCGCCTCCCGATTGCTTATTTGCTCGTCGCCTCTTGGATCTCAGTCGCCGTGTGTTTGGTTTCTTATTCAACTCAAAAAATTTAAAGTCTCTGGATGATAATGATCTACGGAGGTGTTGCACTACTTTTGTACAAGCTTTTTCTCATGATGGGTCATCTGACGTTGAGTTCAATGATTTTTTTCTCTGAATTAAAAGTGTTGCAAGTCACCTTGCCAAATGATAAGATGTCGGCATCTGAGATTCTTGATTCGTTATGCTGCATTGCTACCCAAATGTCTCTGTTGCATATCGAATTCTTCTAACTGTACCTGTGACTGTAGCCTTAGCTGAAAGGACTTTCTCAAAATTGAAATTGCTGAAAACTATTTGCGGTCTACTATGTCACAAGAAAGATTGAATGGCTTGGCTATGTGCTGCATTGAGAAGAATATCTTGGACGACATTGATCTCGATGTTATTATTAATGATTTTGCATCAAGAAGTGCTAGAAGAAGTTTCTTTTTATGAAAGACATTGGATATTTGTCGCTCCTATTTGAGGTAAAGTAATTCTTACTAGTTACATTTGGTTTATGAACTAGTTAGTACTTAATTAGTTTATCATGTTAGAACTATTGATTTGTGTCACTTTAGATAATATAAAGTTTAAACTGCATATTTTATAAGTAGAAAAAAAATTATAGTAAAAGGCACATAGAGTCGAATTCGCCCTAGGGCCCTTGAAAACGTTGAGCCGGCCCTGGTAAAAACCAAAAGTCGCTTTTAGAAACCACTTAGAACAAACCCTCACTTCTATCTTCATGTGAAGGTGCGGGGGGATAAATCTTATCCTACCACACCTCAAAAAAAAAAAGTTCATTCTATTTTTCTTCGTGAGTCTTGGGCTTCTAGTCTGCGTTTGTTTAGAGGTTAAGTTAAATATGTTAGCCAGAAAACTTGCATGTGGATACAAATGGTTCTCTCATGTCAATGAATTACAGTAGATACGAGTTAAACTTTAGATGGAAAAACACGACGGATGTTGCAGAGTAGTTGTTGTGATATGCTTTTTGCCGCCAGTTTCTTGCAAAGTTCTTTCTCATTCGTGATCTGCTTTTTGCCACCGGTTTCTCTCTCCCTCGAGGATACATTATGTTCATCAAACAATTGTTTGCTGAAATCCATTCTTTGGTAAGCTTTTACATCTCGTTATATCAGATATCAGGCATTTAAATTCTATTTCTAGATAAAAAAAATGTAACACCCCTATTTCTAGGAACATCGTGAATCTATCGCAACTGCCCAGGACTGTTCAGCTGCGAGTTACATCAATCGAGTATACAACATTGCCAACACACGCTTAAGAACAAAAGTCGACTTTATTACAATATAAAGACTTAAAAGCTGAGTTTTACAGCGGGGCAAACAACCCTTAGATACATTACATAACAAAAAAAAGCCACAGACACACCTGAGCAGAAGACAACCCTAATTCCACGTGTCATCTATTTCGTAGAACTCCACTTCATCGCCTTCATTGGCTTCTTCATTGTAGGCTATTTCTATTGATGTTTTTAGCAAGTATGAGTACAACCACCGTACTCAACAAGTCATATGGAAATTACCAATAACTACATGCAGGGTTTACCATGAGGTGGGGAAAAGGGTTTATTATTTTATGTGGATACAGTTTTAGTTGTAAACCAGTTTTAAACATAAAAGAAAGATAACTTCTTTAGTTAACGGGAGTTTCAAACTTGTTTATCAACCTTCCACATTTCCAAATCATTCTCAAATCTACTTGTGCTTTGCAGCTGGATTCACCCATTAAACATAGCTTCATTTACCGGAAGTACGACGTATTCGAATACCATTATTTCATGACTCTGCAGAGCTGCCCTACTTTACCCACAAGATCCCTTAACTCCCGCGACAGAGTGAAGAAAATAAGGTTGTTCATTGCTCAATTCTTTATATAGCCTCCACACAGTAGGTTTTTTATCTCAACAAGCTCGGGTGACCCCACGGATCTCGCTCGACTTGTCGCAGCCCTACCGTTGTATGGTTAACCACTTCCTATATGGACTCACCCTCGGTCTCCCCCCGCCAGTTGCAGAGATTCAATCGAACTTGAGCAGTTACTAAGCCAGGTTTGACAAAGTCAACGCTTGTGGTTGGACGGGTACTATGTTCTTTACTCAGCATAAGGGTCTAGTCCTTACATTTTTAACTGAGGCAACTTCCACGCACAAACCCATATTCAGTGCCCGTAGCACTGCCACCAATCCACAGCCAAGCCTCCGCCCTAGGGTAAGGTCTTAGGATCCGGCCTGCTTATGGCCTTCTGCGATCCTTGCTTACCCTAGATCCACTTTGCAAAATACCAATCCTCTTAATAGCGGAAAGATTTTGGTGAGTTCCTAAACTACCATGATAACATTATTATTATATTTAGTATCACTATATCTTGTCAAGGTGAATGTGTCCATCAAGTTAAAATGGGCTTTTTCAGGTGGTAGGACGTAACTAATATCATGTCATTCTAAACAATACTTGTACATGAAATAACATCTTGTAAATAACATAATGAAATTATTGATAAATAGATAATTAAAGAAATGTAGGCTCAATATGATCAAAACATGTGTGACTTGCCTTGCGGGTCTACGATCTCAACGAGTTCGAACTCTTCGGTGCTTTGGGCTTGAGCTTGGGCTTCTCCTTCCTACTCTGGAGGGACTTCAACGTTGGGAGCTAACGCAAAATCAATTAAAACAATTTAGTTCCACGCCTGAAGGATTGAGATAGGAATAAAGAAATGAAATATAGAAAAGAAAATCCGAAAAAATCCAAATAAATACGGTTTTGGGCTTTTAGGAGGGTCCAAAAGGTGAAATGGGCCTGAAAAATGGGTCAGTGGGCTCGAAACGGTCAAAATGGGTGTATATATATGTGTGTGTGTTTTTGGGTTTGGGTGAAAAGTAACGGGTCGGTTACTGTTCATTACGGGTTGGTACTGTTCACAGCGGGTTCGGCCGGTCGGATCCGACACTATTCACATGGGTCGGGCTTGGTTTATTGGGTTGGGAGGAACAGTAACGAACCATTACTGTTCTTCTTCCTCTCCTCACCCACGTGCGCACCAAAACACAGGAGGGCGGCGACGGCGACTAGCAGAGCTAGGGTGGCTTGTGACAGTTTCTAAGGCTATGGCTAGGTTGCTGAGGTTGTCAGGATTCCATTTTGGGGATCGGTCGGGCCAACGGAGTCGGTGATCACCGGCGGTGAGCTTTTCTTTTCTACGGCCGATTTGAATAGTATGTGGTGAATGGGGTTTCATCGGGCGATCGGGCTAGTGTTTGAGCATCAGTGGGGCTAGGGCGAGCTCGTGGAAGTGGTGGTTTGGGTCGAGGTGGCCGGAGTTGAGCTGGCCACGGCGAGGTGGTTTGGTCGTGTGGTGGCTCTCGGTGCTAGGGAAGAGGGGTGCTCGGGGAGCTATGGCGGTGGTTCGGGAGTGTTTCTGGGGCTAAAGGAGGCTATAGACGAGAGTAATTGGAAAGTGGAAGCTCGGATCGGTGGAATTGAACTAGGGCTTACATTTGGGGATTCCGGCGATTACCGGCAATGGGGAGGGTGATCGAAGGTTTGGGGGTGCTTGGCCGGCTATGGGGGCTAATGGCTTCAAATGGAGGGGCTCGGTTACTTAAATAGGGCTGGGAGGTGGTTTGACACTGGAGAGGGGGAGAGAAACCACGACAGCGGTTTCTTCAGAAGTCGGGAAAGCTCAAGGCAACCAGTGGGAATGCAGCTGTCTTGGGCGTAGAAGCAGTGGTCAAAAGGTATCAGAGTGGTTCAGGCCGGCCGTGAGAGAGGGCGGTCGTGAAAGGGGGCTGAGGCGGCGGTGGAGCTTGGCCGGTGGCCTGACACGCATACAAGCCGAGTCAGAGGCTGTCAGAGCAGGATAGACGAGGCTGTACGGGGCTTTGACTGGACGGTGGCGACGGCAGGGGCTAGAAGGCATGGGAGGGCATGATCGACTTGGCGGTGAAGAAAGATTTCAGGTGGCGGCAATATTTTCGAACGGGGAACAGTGCCGACGCAATCCTCCTCTGTCCGAGCGATGCTGGCATGGATTAGAAGCTTAAGTGGTTGAGATTCGTGCGGGTTTAGCTGGGGATTCAAGAGAGATCAAAATCAAAACTCAATTTCAATTCTTTTTCAAATCTCGATTTTGTTTCAAAAAAAATAGTAAACCAAAAAAACGTGTTGACACCAAAAAATAGTGAACTAGATCAGTTAAAATTAACATACACGACATGCGAAAGAAGTCGTCGAGTTGGAGATCTTAAACATACACGACAATCAGAAGATGGCGAAGAGAGCAGTCAGTGTCAAGGTGATGCGCACACGGCTGCCAGCGATAACACGTAGCTAGGTGCGGCATCAACAAAAGTTAAAGCTGCAATATGCCCGCTTCATCCGAATAATCATTTACGTAATTAGGATAAGGGCATAATTGAGTACATATTAGTTTGAAGAGCACAAATAGAAAGAAAAATAAGTAAACAACCAACATCATCTTAGTCCACATAAAAGAGACTGTACTCTTAGCATGCATAACCAGTCTGTCCACAACAAGAAACGGCTAATTCCTTGCCATGTATAGATCATGTCAATAGCTACCAGATGTGTGTAAGTTGTGTCGAGGGCCTCAGGCTGGCTGCGCGTAGCATTAGAGGGTATAATGCTATTGCCATGTACAATTTGTCAAGAGGAATCGGGTAGATTTTTTGATGATAAGAAGATTGAGATGGTCAGGATAGAACTAATGGTGATGTCCTTCCGAGGGCATGGTGATCATTAGTGGCGGATCTAGGAAATTTAGGATGGGCATTTGAAGTTACAAAAATATTGTTCAATAGAAAACATAAATGTTTACAATAGTGAAAATTAAAGTAGAATTGCTCGTACTACAGACAACAACTGAAATAATATAAAGAAATTATAAAATAATTAAAAATAAAAAATTATCATGACGATGCTTCAGGCCTTGGAAAGAGTATGGTTCAATCTTCACACATTCTTCACATTGTATGAATGAACAATATATGCCTACAATAATTTAACTTATGTAACCACTGTTTTGTCTACAAATAGCAACAAGAATCTAACAAAATATTTGCAAGACAGGCACAGTACATGAATCATCAACAACCAAGGCTTGGCAAAACTATCAGAAAAGCTTCACATTCATATTTAACAGTTTTGACGGATGTGTAGTTTATTGAAAGGTTTGTCCAAAGTACCTGCAGCTTAGCAAAATTCATTTTGAAACTTGTAGCTTCTTGATTACTATGCCAAAATACTTGCAGTTTTAAGAAATTTACTCCACTTGCAATTTACATTAGTAGGGATGTTGTAAACAAAATAAGTTAAGCAAGAGTTAAAAGTTTACCCGTATGTGAATGTTTCTTTTTAGACATCGTGCTATCTCCCGAGATTTGGTGCTAGAATGGCCACAAGCCAAAACAGAGGCAGTTTGCTTCAAACATTCAGAAAGACGGGGCTCAAATATCTCATGCCTAAAGCAAAGGTAATCGATCGTCACGCTTAAGGTACCTCCTGTTTTCTAGCCTAGAATATCTCAAAAGCATTCGTTGTTTTCGTGTCTCTGTTTAGATGGAAGGCTGAAGAGGTTATTCTACCCCTGCTTGATCAGCTTCAAATGGCAATCTTCTTCCGTCAACCTTCGACTGGCAATAGCCTAATGCATCAAGCTTCATTTTGTAGGCAAATCGTTCAGATTTAGACACATTGTTACAAAATAGAAACAAGGTGCATTACTAGCTGAAGTACAAGCGGCTGTCCATGGAACAATTGATGCGACCAATATAGTATGACCAAACCTACTTGCAATATCCAATAAGGTAGGAACATGGCTGGAGCAGAGCACGAAGAGTATAATGAGTCTAATGTGGAAAAGTTTAACTTGAATTATAGCAGGCTGCAGGAATCAGATCTGGCATAGAGAAACTGAGAAGTGAGAAAGTACCTCCCCAGTCCCCACTGTCCCCAGGGTGTTGGGGGTGAACTGGTGAAGATGAGGTCGCCGCCTGGCGCATGCCCGCCTCGCCGGATTGCTGGATTCCGTTCGCCGTCAGCCCGTCACGCCTCGCCGAAGGACGAAACTATGCCTGACCGCCTGTGCACCGCCAGCCCGCCAGGGAGAGGAGACAGGAGAGCGAGAGGCCTACCACGCTGGAGTGCTGGACATCGTTCGTTGTCAGCCTGTCACGCCTCACAGGAGGACGAAACTGCGCCCGACCGCCTGTGCGCTGCCAGGGAGTGCGGGAGAGGTGACAAGAGAGAGAGAGGTTGAGTAGCTAAGGAGGTAGGACAAACTAGCGACCACTAGGCGAGTTGCCCACTCGGCCTGGCCACTGGGCTACGGTCGGTCCAGCGCAGCGGCGGGAATTTTTTTGTACGGATAATCCGTTTTTTATTCGAAAATACATAAATATACCCGCGAGAAATTTTTTTACAAAAATAGTCTCCAGTCGCCCCCATTGGCGACTTCTACCTTCCTTAACCGGAGGCGACAAAATATCTCATTTGGTTGATCGGCGGCGCAAGTAGTCGCTTTCCCATTAGGCGACTGCATGGCAGTCGCCCAATGGATAGGCGACTTATAAGAAGTCGCCCAATGGATGGGCGACTTTACTCAGTCCCCGTGATTTTTTAGAGTTTTGTCAATTTTGTAGTTTTAAACTGGAAAAAAATATGGTATAGTTGTAATAAAAGTTTATGTTTATTGTATGTTGTAGGTGCATTAAAAATTTTGAGAAAAGTTTTTTAAGAACAATTCAATATAGAACGTTTGATATATACATTGGCAAGTGATATTTTTATGTTACTTCATTAGTGTACGAAGAGAACTGGTATGTTAATATTGTTAAATGACTTGCTATCTGAATCATTGAATGCGAACACACGAGATAATAACCTTATGTGAATAGAAATTAACTTCATAATACAGTTGGGAGTAACATGCCACGTACATTTTTATTACATGCATAACATATAGCATGATATGCGAGTAACCCACCCAACTGCTCGTACCACCTACTGTGTGGACCGGGGCCACTTTCCCTTCCTCGCCACATTTTGTCTACTGGGTGTAGCGTGGTTGTTTCCCCTTTTTCTCGCGCATTGAAGATGGCTCCGCTACATCCTTCTTCCTGTCACTCTTGGACTTGAGAGCTGTCTCACGAGCTTCAAGCTCTTCCTCCTGACGCTTGATGGCCGCTTCACGCAGACTTAGTTGCTCCCGCCTCCTTTGCAGCTCATCCTCCTTGCCCTTCAGACGGATTTGGTCCACCCTCACGCGGCGCTCTTGCTCAAGCCGCATCTGTCGTTCCACCTCGCGAGCCTGAGTCATCTTGACAAAGTATTGTCCTTTGTTTTCCACCTCCGTTGGCCGGTTCCGTGGCCATGCCGGCGGCACCCGATCCACCCATTCGATGAACTTGCAAGGCTATGTGTGGCGTGGTAGATGTCATGGATCAAGTTGAAAAATGATAACGAGAAACAAAGAATTTAGTTGTCGTCGTTACCATGAAGTCGTCATCCAGGTCTGGACACTTGAAGAACCTGCGGCCGTAGTTGGCTTGTTCTACTGGATCCGTCCAGACGCACAACATCGTCCTAAAGCCGCAATGGCACTTCGGGCGCTCATGCCACTCCGGCACTCCAAATGGGTCGGACCTCCAGGAAGACATTGTTGTGTAGTAGTATTGTGATGCCTTGAGGAGGAGATGTGGTATGGAAGAAATAGGAGGGAGGCCTTTATGTAGGCTGGTTATCTGGTGCAGTGGGCATAGTCCATGGAGAAGACCACATGGGAATCTTTTCGTTTTTAAGGATTCGGTGTAGCAATAAATGTCCAGTATGAAGGCTTTTACGAGCTGTAGTCTCGTAATAAATTCATAGCTTGGACCATTGAATGTATGTGGTACAACGTAGCCTTTTAGCCTTTTAGTGACCTCTTTTGTCGAGTCATCGAGCAAAGCTGCCTCTTTTGTCATCTCAGAGCAAAAGCTTACCTCTTTGTCAGTCAGGCAAAGCTGCCCTCTTTTGTCATCTCACCGAGCAAAAGCTGACCTCTTTGTCATGTCAGAGCAAAGTGGGCCGTGTTGTCATATCCACGAGCAAAGCCGCTCTCTATTGACATCTCACCGCAAAGCGCCCTTTTTTTGTCACGTCTACGAGCAAAGTGGCCTCTATTGTCACATCTCGATTGCAAAGTGGCCCCTTTTGTCAAGTATGTACGCAGAATCTATTATCTTTTTTTGTGGTCATTTGCATTAAGCTGCCCGTTTTGCTATAAGTAGCACGGTTGGGGTCCCATGACATTAAAATCGAACAAAGAAGTACCCTCTCTTTCGTGGTGAAACATACTATGTCGGGCCGAGGGCCGGTGGGATTTGGGTCACGAAGGAAGACATTCCCTTAGAAAGGAGGAGATGTTCGGTCCACAATACCGATTGATACCAAGTCGGCGTGCTCAACCAGGCGTGGCGAAATGCGGACACAATGAGTGCTGCGGTCGTCCGGATCTTGGATTCCCGACGATGGCGGGCGACGTTTCTTCGATGCTCACGCTCGGGGTACAAATTAGTAATATTACATTTGTTATTGCTTATGGACTCTCGAAGTTTACCGTCCTTTTTTGCGGATGGCAAATCGACTTCTCCATTGGATCGACCCTCCTCATGAGCGGTATGTTGATCGTTATGTGGATACATTGTGGGCTCGAATATGGGACTTGGAGTACCAAATGGAGAGTCTCACTGAGGAGAACAACGACCTCCGCGAACAAATGCAACGCGAGAGGGGCAACGAGAAGGTCGTGAATATAGGAAGCTCTTATAATCCCACATGTTGCTGCGCGAACCCGAGCTGCATATGTGCATGCCACTACCACGACGGCCAGCCACGTCCGAGGCGGCCCCCTCAGCAATTCTCCATGTGGGTGCCACGAGGCTCGTTTGGCATGTAGGTCACGAGGGTTATGGTTGTATCGTATTTTAGTTCTTGTATTTGTTGATGTGTTGATGCTGTGGCGGTAGGACTGTTGTGTTCATGTGTTGGGTGTACTACTTTCCATAAATTATGTATGTGCAATGTATGTGTTGTTTCGTGTTGTAAGTGCGTGACGCCTTCATTTTCTGTGACCTTTATATTCTGTGGCCTCTTTCCATAACGATGTAATGTGCAACGTTGTTAAGCATGTGAAGGATTGGTTGTTATCTACGTGGAGTTGTTATCACAAGCCACAAAAAAATGCAATACTTAAAAGGGAAACGATCGTTCAACGAAATAAGTGCATTACAGAAAAGGGATGTAACATACAAGGTTTACAAATGGTGCATGAAATTTAGCATGCATTACAACACCAACTCTTGATCCGGACATGCATTGCATCGTCTAGATGTGTGCCCCTCGACGCATCGCCCTAGCGTGCACGGATGTTCGGCTTGTGATTCGTCCATGTCATTTCTAATCGTCGGCTCTGTCGCGACCCTTCCCACCCTTCAACATGTTAATATCCGAACCCGGTCCTCACTGAAATGTCCAAAGTGGCGAAGTTTCCCACCGCCCTAAACCCCCGGAGCTCCCCACACCAAGCTTGCAGTATTCTCTCCTTGAAAAAGTACTCGGACATGAAGTTGGAAGGATCCATGCCCACGGTTCCGCGTGCAGCGAGGACATGAGAGCATGGCCTGTGTAACAACTTAAGCTTGTTGCATGTGCAGCTAGGTTCGTTTGCATGATCTCCAAGGCATACCTCGTGAGTAATAAGTGAACGAGATGTCCCAAATCCGGCTCTGTCACGGAGTATCACCTCGAAACGATGCTCCCTGTTGCCCATGACATGCACTGTGTGCAATTGACCCTTCTGTGCCTTCGTCTCCATGTACGCGGTAATTTTTGACGAATACGGGGCTCGGGATTGGCGCATGAAGTGCGGCACTCGCGTCCCTCTCCTGAAGTAGCGGATTGTCTTTGTGAAGAACACCTTCCACGAGGCGACAAGGGGCGAGAGCGGAGACCTCGAGAACCCAATTGTACACCTCGGCAAGGTTAGTTGTCATTATTCCGTACCTTGCGCCATCCGTGTCGTGCAACAAATGACCACTTCTCCAATGGTTCCCCTCGATCTACTTGAGAAGCACTTGATGTTTCGCGCTCCTCCTTCTTGGACCACTTGGGTTAGACTCATCGATTCTTGGCAAGCATTGCGGTTATGCCGCCCGAGTGACGGCCCCTTGCTCCTCTCGTCGGCGTTCTTCTGGTGTGCTCATCCAACAACCCCATAAAGCATCAAATTTTCTCTTTGGTTACGCTGCTTGACCTCTTGAATAGCTTCATCAAAGATTGTTTCGAATTGCTTGAAAAAGTTTGCCCCTAGTGGCAGCGCACCACGGTTTCTCATGTCCGGCCAAAAAAAGGTCTTCTCAGGGTCTTCTTGAAGTTTTCGTATCGCCTTTATAATACCGGCGTGGCGATCATGGATTATGCACACACCAGGACGGGTGCCTACAACTCCACCCCTCACATGTCTGAGAAACCACAGCCAACTCTCATAATTCTCACTCTCCACAAATGCAATGGCCAGCGGCAATATTTGATTATTACCGTCAACGCCTATGGCCGTCAGGAGCTGCCCTTTGTATTTGCCTGTCAAGAAGGTCCCATCTATTGAGATCACTTTGGTAGCATGTGCACAATGCTTCAATGCTAGCACCAAATGCAAACAATGATCTACGCAACACTGCAAATCCCGGTGGACTTATGGGCGGCTTGTGGTGCACCGCGATGTCGTGCGGGTTCCTTTCTTTGCAACACCTTAAGCATACGAGGAAGGTTGTCGTGCGCGCCTCAAAAGTGCCAAAATGTTTTCCAACGCCTTTTGCTTGCACGCCACGCCAGCGTAGCTAATTTTATACTTGAATTTATTCTCAATAGCTACCATAATATGTGTGGCGCAACATCTTTCTTCTCCACTATCTCCCCATACATCAAATTGGCTATAAATCCGGACGTCGATTCGATGCCTCGCCAAGACGATGTTTAAAATGCGGAGTGCGGCTCCACCTTGGACACAATCCGGTGAGTCTCATACTTGGGTCTCGTCGTGCACCTCCAGGACAACCACTGCTCGCACTTCACGATGTCTTGCTCCCGGCTTGATTGGCGACGAAATGTCCGTTGCATTGAAAGGGCCCAAAGCTTGATGGCATCTGCGGCGCTTCCTTGTCGACAAACATAGCATGCACGAACCTGCATGCGATGATACTCCCATGGTGATTCATGCTTATCATGTGCGGAAACACCCTCCGCATTAAAGCGGTTCCATTCTTCGGGGATAGGAACTTCTTCATCATCAGGCTGTCCTCCTCGTCGTCCTCTGACTTGCTCTTCATCCCATGCCCTCTGGTCATCGATTCCATCTGCTGCACGATATACTAATTATCCTCTCCTTCATCGGCTTGCCCGTTTCCTCTCTATAGCTTGATAGTCAGTAACTCTCCTCCATGTACCGCATCGGCTTGCGATTCCTCTCTATAGCTTGGCGGCGTAACTCTCCTCCGTGTACGCGCCGCCTTCATCATCATTAGCTCCATCAACGTGCGGCCCGCCCGAGGTGCTAGCACCTCCCGAAGCATGGCGGACGCACGAGTTTGCGCATTGCTTGTAGTGAGCACGGTTGCTGGCGGGACACACTCGTATCCACGGCGCCGACACCCTTGCACAAAGCCCTTCCACAAAGCGAGCGCACAATGTCTTCAACTCCCATCGATGTCGGTGGAGACCGGCATTCAAAGCCCTTGCTATGACAGCTGCACTCCTCGGGGTCCAATGAAAAACTACGGGTCGACCAATGCTGCACATCGTCATTCGAGCATTCTCGTCATCAGAAGTCTGAGTGACTTGCGGAAAATCGCTCAAATCCACACCATTTGGACCTTCACGAATGATTCCAGCACCATAATACACTCTCAATGTAGTACTGGCCATTAATGATGTAGGCCTACATGTATGATTGAAATTTACGACATGTCAAATAACATCGTACAACACTAAACATGTCAAATACTACATCTACAATTTTTACTAACACCAATATTTCATCTAAATAATAGTGTAAATACAACATAATTAACAAAAATACATGGATCCAAATCGATGGAATAGCTTGGACTCCTTCCTCCCTCACCTCCTCTCCTTCTCTTCTCTCCTCCCCTCCTTTTCTTCCCCTCCTCCCTCTCTTCTCCCCTTCTTTTCTTCCCCTTCCTCCTCTCTCCTTCTTCTCTCGTTTCTTCTCTCTGGGCAGAATGAGGGAAAAGTGGTTCTCTGTGCAGAATGAGGGAAATGTAGTAGGTGGTAGTGGGCGGCAGTCGGTGGAATCACTCATCGTCGCCTGGATCAGGCGACAATTGCGATCGCTCAACCGTCTGGCGACTTCAATTGCGATCGCTCAGCCGTCTGTGTGCATAAGTCGCCCAGCAGTTCACACATTCCCTAAATGTCGCCTCCGGTTGGGCGAAGCGAGTCGCCCAATGGGGCGGCAAGACTATTTTTGTAAAAAAATTTCTCGCGGATATATTTATGTATTTTCGAATAAAAAACGGATTATCCGTACCAAAAATTCCCAAGTTGGGCCTGGAAGACAAAAATGAGAATTAGGCCTGATTACTAGTGTGTGTACAAATGTATTGCATATTGTATATAGTGAATTTTTTGTCAAAAATTTTAGATTTTCAGCTGGTGATCATGTATGTTAGCTGGATGGGTGCTGTGACATGCCCAGGACAATGTGACTAAAGAACTCTAGTAGTTTCTTTTTCATAGAGCCTTTTTGAGATAAATAGAATTTAGTCAAATAATCTCCGACAATTAATTGAAAATAAATAGCTAGCGACGTAATTGCGCACACATTTAACCAACGGTGCAGCAGGGGAATGCAAGAAGCGAGGCGATTCATTGACCATGTAGCATAAAGCGCAGTGCTAACTTGGTGCGCGATGATTTGGGTGGAGCTCGTCGGCCGGAACGCCGTTGTGGGGCTCCTATGGTCCTGGTCCACACACTCCCTAGTGCGGACGCTCGCCCCTGGCCGCAGCGAGAAATAGGAGGAGGATCCGGGCACCGAGGCCTCTAAAGGAAACAAAATTTTGATCCAGTGTCGTAGCTCGCCGATCGTCGTTCTCATCGTCGGCGGCCGTTGCCCGGTAGGGTTCCCTCTGTTTTCTGAGACGCGATTGGTTTGTCTACATAAAAACCTTTCTTGGGCCATAGATATGCATGTATCTAGATGGTCAACCTGAACAACATACCGCCTTCTTGTGGCCCGTCTCCAATGCCTTGGAGGATATGTCATTTTATTAGGCTAGGTTAGGCCCGTATCAGACTGTGGGCCGGACAAATTTCCTCGGGCCTATACTAGTGGTGGTCATCGGTAAATGAGAGAAGTAGCATAGAGAAAGAGATTGCATGCTAGTGGTGGTAATTGGTAAATGAGAGAAGTAGCTTAGAGAGAGATTGTAGAGAGAGAGAGAAATTGCCTGTTCATACGAACTAGGTTTCTCAGTTTTTGTGCTGAGTTTCTTTTTTTTTAGTTTTTTCTATTATAAGGAAGATTTGCGCACACTATCATACACGTATAACACACGCATACACATACGAGTACGTCTTTTTAACACACATCTAGATAGATAAAGACTGAAGATAAATAATGGAAATGTGGGTAATATTTTAATTTTAAATTTTACTAGGAGGCAAATACATTAAAAGGCTAGTGATGTAACAAACAAATCTAACAGCAAACTACTCATTGTACTTCGGAAATATAAGCACAAATATTGATTTAAACAAGTCGATCAATCACACGAACAACTTACAGATGGGTCTGATGAAGAACAGGAAGCAGCACAGACTCGATGTAATCATGAAAGCAGTCGACGTCGAGGAATAAGCCAAGCGGTCGTGTAGGTTGCACTGCCTAGAAACCTTATCGGTGCCCCATGCAGGTTCTCTCTGCGATAATAGTTTGAAGATCCCGCTCTCCTGTCTTATCGGTGCATGCCAAGAAGAAAAGTCGCGCATGGTTGAGCAGCTTAGTACATCGAGGAATCAAACACAATCAGCTCCCGGAGTCCGCTTCAGCACGGAACGAACGCCCGATCTCCGGTCAGAAATGGAGCTTTGGATGGCGACTTCATGGAAGAAATTGCAGCCGGACAAGTTGTCTAATAATTTATCGGTGGCCTATCAGTATCAGGTTTTACTGGGCAACGAAAAGACATGAAAACCACACGTTGTCGACTTTCCCTCTCTGCCCACTGTAACGTCGTGTTGGCAGGTATTTGCCTGAAATGGATGACTTGGGCATCTCGGTCTTCCAGGAAACCGTTGCTCTGTCACTGTCAATTCTAACCAGTTTGGCATTCGAGATTTCGGACCGACATGTGCTGAGGGCAAGAGTTTCATTCCTATAGACGAGGACTCTCTTTTACGGTGCAATTGCTAGGTGTACCTTAGCTGTCTAGTGGGTTTTACATGGGCTAACAAAAAGTCCGTATGTGCCTTGCTACATATATGGCCCTGATCAATATGGCTTCAGCTTCTGGCTTCAGCTTATTTTTGCACTATTCATAAATTTCGTCTTTTCTGAACTTTTGGCTTTTTTGAGTTTTTACCGGTTCTTTTTCCCTCGTATTTGTTTACATTATACGTGATGGGCTAATATGTTTTTCTATTTTTAAATTTTTAAATTTAATTATGGTAAATAAACCTCACATCATTTCTGATCTTTTTCACCACTTCTGATATTTTCAGCCATAAGCCATGAGGCTTTCAGCCGAACCGATCACCACCTATGGCTTATATGTTATAATTCTGAACAGATGTGAACGTATGTTATAATTTTGAATAGAGTGAACAGATGTGAACGTATGATATATTTCTGAACAGATGTGAACGGATGTTATAATTCCTATATATGTGGCTTGTATGTTATATGTGGATTTATAGATAATTATTTGTGCACGATGAATAGTCCACGACTCCACGGGTACTATGGTCGATAATTGATAACTGGTTGTGCGGGATAAAATCTCTTATAGTGGATTTAATGTGGCCTATGTACTAAATTATAGTATATTTATTCGAGATTAATTACAACATATGGGCGATCATCTAGCTTTAGATAAGATATGAGCAAAATATCCACCAATAATATCCTAAGCATAAAGTATGAGTTGGTAAGAGCTAGCATCCGCAATGCATTTTATCTAAACTTGTACCTAGGAGGACAACCACTACAATGCATGTTGCTCCCTCCATTCATTTCTATTTGATATCCTAGAATTTGTACCGTCAAATTTTTTAAAGTTTGACTACTAATATGTTTGAAACTATCTATATTGGCTACATAAAAAATATATCATTCGCTACTACAAAAAAGGCTATACTGAACGCCTCATCACAGACGGTTCTAGAGAACCGTCAGTGTTGCAATTATCACAGACAATTTTAAAAGTGATGTTTAGAACCATTTGTGATACATAATTATTATAGATAGTGATGGTTAGGATTAAAAACTGTCTATGATGTCAGCATACATCATAGATGTTTTTTAATTCGAATCGTCTGTGATAATGCCACATCACTGATTCGTGGCATCTCTTCGAGGATTTTGATCTCACCCATCCGTTCTTTTCGCATCGAACGGCAGGCACCGGTCTCCTCCCACCTCTCGCCCCTTATTAGTCCCCCACTCCCTTTCCTGCTGCTTCCAGTTCATCCACTCCCCCATCTGATCTGCTTCCTCCCCCAAACCAAAGCGCCCCATCCCTTCGACGATACCGACTACCGCCGTGAGCTCCTCCACCTCTGGTTGTGACGCCACAGTTCATTGTATAACACACTCTTGTTGTAAGAATGTCTTGCGCAGTGTCACCATCGTGACACAACCGTGACACTACCGCCACGTCTCCTTCATTGCCGGTGATATCCCCCATCGGATCCCCACCCTTTTCTTTATTTATGCTTGCATCTGAAATTACGAAATTGATAGATGGCTAGCTAGGGTTTCGGTCATGTAAATCTTGATGCTTCTACATTTTTTTCTTCTACCAATTTCTTTAAGACTTCAATCCATAGACTAAATTGACCTCTAGCACCTTGTGTGAACTTAGGTATGAAGAGGAGGCTACACGTCAAGGCCCATTCAGCTGTTTAATGGGTCCAGAAACTTCGGAGGCCATTTTGAGCCCCTAAACAATGTTTTTTAGATTTCACTTTTCTAGAGCCTCGCAAATGAACCAAAGCTGTAATTATTGATTTTTGCATGTAACTTTTCATTAGCTTTCAAACGAGTCCAAAAACGTCGAAAACAAAGTCCGTATGCAAAAGTTATGGCTGTTTTATTGAGTATCGCTTTTAATTGATTTGTGAAATGGGTGTGTTTGTTTCTAAAATGAATGTGAATTGAATATATACATATACTTTTTGTATTTCTGCTTATTTCAGATGACATGGTTAACATTTCCTAAGGCTAGCCAATAAACAAAAATAGATTTACAGATACAAAAGAATATCACAGACGATTTCTGGGGCAAACCATCTATGATACATTATCACAGACAATTGGTAGTAGAACCGTCTATAATTTGCGAGTATCATAGACGGTTTTTGACTAGAGCCATCTGTGATATGCGAGTATCATAGACGGTTTTTGGTTCGAGCAGTCTGTGATAGTCTCCTTCACAGACGGTTCTTTATATGAACCATCTATGTTGTGGCTTATCACAGACAACTAACAAACCGTCTGTGATAACTGCTTGTTATTACAGACACATAAATTCAAACGGTTCAAAAAACCATCTGTGATGACTATTTCTGTGGTAGTGATTGGATTTATCATAAAAACAATACCTTCATAATATTATAATTTTGCTAATTCATAATAAGATAAAGTTATAAAAAGTAACAATCAAAGTCACATCTTAGAAAGCGTGAAAAATCAAAGATGTCAAATAAAAAAAGAATGGAGGGTATATGTTTTATGTTATATCAAAGGCCCACAAGATTAATTGATGTATTTAATTTTTTTAAATAGGTGGGCTCACAAAAACACATTTTTGAGATACAAACTTCCCCCTCAATACGGTATCTACTCATATTTAGCTGTCTTGATCTACCATGCTCATTTGGGCTTTTTTGTGACTTATGATTTATTTTCACTATTCCGTACTGTAGCTGCTCATGGTTTTTTAGTATAATTAAATTTAAAAAAACTAAAATAGAAAAACATGTTAACCCATCACGAACAATGCAAAAGAATACAAGAAAAAAAGAAAAGACAAAAAAACACAAAAAAGCCAAAATGTCAAAAAAGACGAAATTAAGAAACTAGAAATTAGAAACTAAAAGCCCAATAAAGAAACCAAAATAAGCAAGACTTAAGAGAGTTGTATCTCCTGCAAGAAACTTCTTCCTTCTCTCTTCACTCCCTTTTCTTCCGTGCCATGAAAACCCTACGTGGCATGAGGAATCACACACAGTCAGCTCCGGCGTCCGCAGTCCGCTTTCAGCTTGTAACGCCAAATCCTTCAATCCAATTAGACGGACACTAGTTGAGAAACCGTATCAACCTCTAACAAATATCACAATTCAGAACTCGTATAGTCTAATTTCTATAGCACGGCTGCGTTGCAAACGAATGCCCAGATACAGGCCATGCAACCGGTGGCCCCAGTTTTCGCGGCGGCGGGGTGGACGAGCAGTCAAGCAGTCAAGCAGGATGCCGCCCGCCATAGAAAACCAGCAGAATGATTGAGAGCAGACAGGCCACAGTGTCTCCGGCCTCGGTTTTCACAGAAAAGAGTCAGCCCACCGTTCTCATACATCTGACACATAACAAATAAACAAGAAAAAGTAGCGTCAGCAAAGACCGTAAGGAAAAAGAGAGCTGGGCGCAGCCCAGATAATTAAGCTCGCTTGATTAGCTTCCGCTTGGTACGTCAAGGAATCAAACACAATCAGCTCCCGGAATTCGCTTCAGCACGGAACGAACGCCGAATCTCCGGTCAGAAATGGAGCTTTACAGCCTGTTTGGGAGAGCTCCACCAGCTCCAGATTCACCAAATCCAGATCCACTTTTCCAAGCCAAACAGTTCCAGCTCCAGTAGCTCCACCGTGGATCTGCTCCACCAAAACCATGGATCTAGCTCCAGATTCACCAAATTGGTGGAGCACCTCAAAGGGTGCTCCACAAACTCAAGTTGGTGGAGTTGGGGAAAATTACCCACCACTGCCACTGGTTACACAAAAAAACGGTTCGTTTTTCTTCTTTCTCGCGGCGCCTCCCCTCGGCGACTTCTCCATTCCCGCCGCCGTGTCCGCTCCTCCTCGCCGTGCCCCTCCTCCTCCTCGGCGAGACGCGCGCGCCCGGCCGCCGCGCGCGCCGCCCCAGCGCCGCCTCCCCGCTCGCCTCCTCCTCTGCCGTGCCTCCTCCTCCTCCTCCTCGGCGAGGCCGCCGCGCCGCCCAGGCCGGCGCGCGCCCGGCCCGTGCGCTGCGCCCTGCGCGCGCCTCCCCGCTCGCCTCCTCCTGCCGTGCCCCTCCTCCTCCTCCTCCTCGGCGACGGCGCTCCGCCCCCCGGCCGCCGCCCCCGGCCGGCGCGCCGCCCCGAGCGCCGCCTCCCGCTCGCCTCCTCCTCTGCCGTGCCTCCTCCTCCTCCCTCCTCGGCGACGCGCGCCCCGGCCGGCCGCGCCGCCTCCTCCTCTGCGCGCGTGCTTCTCATCGGGAGGAAGAAGAATGGAGTTGCTCCACTGACACGTGGGGTCCAGTGGAAGTGAGATAGAGAGAGGTGGAGCTGTACCAAACACTTTGACGAATCCCGGATCTCGATGGAGCTGCTCACGGTGGATCCACTCGAATCCATATTTTTGTGAATCCGGGTGGTGGGCTCTAAAACAGGCCCTTAGGTGGCGGCTTCATGGAAGAAATTGCAGCCGGACAAGTTGTGTAATAATTTATCGATGGCCAATCAGTATCAGGTTGTCGACGAATAGACATGAAAACCACACGCTGTCGACTTTCCCTATCTGCCCACTGTAATGTCGTGTTGGCAGGTATTTGCCTGAAATGGACTATTTGGGCATCTCGGTCTTCGAGGAGACCGTTGCTCTGTCTCTGTCAATTCTAATTACTCCTTTATTGGTAGAAGGTTTGATTAGTCCAACCAGTTTGGCATTCGAGATTTTGGACCGGCTTGTGCTGAGGGCAAGAGTTTCATTCCAATTAGGAATAAAACTATTTCCTGTAAACAAGAACTCTCTTTTAGGTGTAATCCCTAAATTCAAGTCTCATTTCTACTTTAAATTTGAAGTGTAGGGGCGTAAGTATTATCCTATCACATCTCAAAAGAAAAAAAAACCTATTTACTAAGTGTACCTTAGCATTCTAGTGGGTTTTGCATGGGCTAACATAAAGGCCGTATGTGCCTTCCTACATATGTGGCTTATATGTTATAATTCTGAACAGATGTGATCAGATGTAAACATATGTCATAATTCTGAACAGAGTGAACAGATG
The DNA here is from genome assembly GCA_036346575.1 of Dendrocalamus sinicus. Taxonomy (NCBI): domain Eukaryota; kingdom Viridiplantae; phylum Streptophyta; class Magnoliopsida; order Poales; family Poaceae; genus Dendrocalamus; species Dendrocalamus sinicus. The sequence continues at coordinate 9,103,963 of CM070657.1, forward strand.
TGAACATATGTTATAATTCTGAACAGATGTGAACATATGTTATAATTCCTACATATGTGGCTTATATGTTATGTGTGGATTTATAGATAATTATTTGTGCATGATGAATAGTCCATGGGTACCATGGTCGGTAATTGATAACTGGCTGTGCAGGATGAAATCTCTTATATTTGATTTAATGTGGCCTACGTACCAAATTATAAAAGGAAGTCATATGATTAGAATTATGGTATATTTATTAGAGATTAATTACAACATGTGGACGACCAGCTAGCTTTAGATAAGATATGAGCGAAATATCCGCCAATAATATCCTAAGCATAAAGTATGAGTTAGTAAGAGCTAGCTTTAGATAAGATATGAGCAGAATTGGGCTTGCTTCAAGTGGCTTATAAGCTGAAGTTTATAACTTAATTTGCATTGTAATTGTTATTGACTTATTTTGTGTAATTAAATATAAAAATAAAAAATTGAAAAAAGCGTTATATCAGCACGGACAATGCAAAGGAATAAGGGAGAAAAATAAAAGGTAAAAAGCCTAAAAAACTAAAAAAATAAAAAAGACGAAAAATATAAGACATAAGTCAGAAGCAGAAACCGTTTAAAACAGAGCCTAAAAGGAGCTGTATCTCCCGCAAGAAACAACTTCAGTTTCTCTTCACTCCCTTTTCTTCCGTGCCATGTAAATCCTACGTAGCATGAGGAATCAAACACAGTCAGCTCTGGCGTCCGCAGTCCGCTTTCAGCATGTAACGCCAAATCTCTGAAATGGAGCTTTGGTTGGTGGCTTCATTGAAAAAAAATGCGCTGGACAAGTTGTGAAATAATTTATCAGTCCATCAGTATCCGAAGAACACACATGCTGTGGGCAGACATTTGCCAGTGCCATCCACATGGACATCTCAGCCTTCCAGGAAAAAGTTGCTCTCTTCGCTCGTCGATTCTAATTGCTCCTTTATTAGGAAACGGTTGATTAGTCCAACCAGTTTGGCATTCCAGTTCTCCGACTGAGAGCAGGCAAGAGTTCGATTCCTATTGCCCAAGTGTATATATGCACCTCAGTTTTCTGATGGGTTTTGCATGTGCGAAGAAAAAGGCATCTCTAGCCCGTCTGTACCTTTCAGACGCGCCTACGGTTTCAAAAAAGCGTCTGTGGTTCCCATTAGTTTCCCGAATCTTGGAAATGATGATTGAGGAGATGGCTGATGGTAAGAGAAGCGGCATGTTGGCAAGGGCTCTATAGGTTCAAATGAAGAATGTACTGCTTCCGCCGAAGATCATATAACTTATTTTTAACCGATGTTGTTCATAGATATAGGACGTATGTCATCAGGGGCGGAGCCAGGATCAGGCGGGGGACCGCCAAGGCGCCGGTGTCATGGGCCCTGGGATTCACAGCATGATATCTCCAAGAATTGAAGTGTGTGAGGTAAACCTTCCTCTGGAAAGTTGTTGATATCAGGGCAGTCAGCAATTTCAAAATGCCTGAGACGAGGAAGGTATCTTAGGCCATTTAGAAGCACACATGCTAATGGAGAGCATGAGTTTAGACGGGTATCTTCAATTGAAGTGGGAAGCAAGCCTCCCTCCAGTGCTGTCCAAGGCACCAGCCAAGGGCACTTGTAGATGTGCAGACTCCGAAGTGATATGAGTGGACGGAAACACTCCTCTGGCAGCGAAACAAGCCCTTCACAATGGGCTATTGTTAGACTCTTGAGAGCTGTCAGTTTGTGTGCAAGCAAGCCTGCATGCAGAGATGTTAGATTCGGGCAATCATTAATGTATAGAGATGTTAGAGAAGATGGACAGGCTTCATTTTGAATGTCTGGAAGTGACTCAAGTCCAGATTCATATATCCTCAATGTTGTCAGTGTTGATGGAAGAGGGTAACTTCTTCATCTGTGGGCACTTGATGAGACCGAGTTCAGTTAATTGGGGAAACAACTGATCAGTAACATCAAAAATCCACTCTCTCAGATTTGGCATGTCTTCCAATAGAAGCTCTTCTAAAACTGGAAAACATTTTGGTTGGCCAAATCCCATGAACTCGCGTCCGAGTTGTGTCACCTCAGTTGCTCCCGCTATATCAAGAATTTTGAGAAAGGGAAGCTGGCCTAAAGGCGGAAGCACAGTGCTTCTGCAGTTGCATATATGAATGGTTTGCAGATTGAGAAGAAATGAACTAGTCAAACATCTTGGGAACCACACCCCTGGGAACCCTTTAATCATTAACTCCTTGAGATCGAGATGTGGTTGAAGGCCTTCTAGAACTTCTTCTTGCTGCTATGAAGGAGTGACTTTGCTGCTCTGGTGGACCTTGGGGGGGCAGGCCCTGCCGCCCCTCTCTCCGCCCCTGTATGTCATACACAAATACAAAATAATTATATTGTTTGATGTATATTCCTAATAAATATTTGTTTACTTTGTATTCTTATATATGTATGCATTGAATATAGTACTTAGAGATAACAATTAACGGTAGTGTACCCATTTGCAATACCTTCTTATTCTATATGCAAGACAAAATGTGCCATATATCTTTGGGTGGATGGAGAATTTCACAAGGGCAATGATAACATTGATAACCACGATATGGGTATGGGGAACAAGGAGGTAACAATTAACGATATAGGTATTAAGGAGTACTGATTTCTCAACTCATCTCTAAATATAAGTCATTCTATAATTTCAAGGTACATTTACATAGTTTCTCCCTGTTATGCCCTCATTGAATGAATGCATATGTTCCTATAAATAAATGAGGTCCATCTCTCAACCTCTCTCTCCTTCTCAGCATATTTAAGAGTGGAATCATTAAAATATAGGAATAAATAAAATGGCACCAAGGTCATTTCTCTCATTCCTTTCCTATAAATAAATGAGGTCCATCTCTCAACCTATCTCTCTCCTTCTCAACATATTTAAGAGTGGAATCATTAAAATATAGGAATAAATGAAATGACACCAAGGTCATTTCTGTCACTTCTTAATTTGTATGCCCAAAGTTAAAAAGGCTCATATTTCACATAACAAGATAAGGATTCGATGACATGATGATGCCCCAAAAATGGATTAAAAGAAGTGTTTAGAAACAACCCGAACACAATTCTTACACTCTCCTTTTTTTAACAAAAAGATACTCAATCATTATTAAAAGTTGTCACTTTTGACTAAATTATACTAGAGTAATAATATCTTTACTCTTATAAATATTTTGGTTACTGTGATGGTGGTCGGTTCACTACCTCCACCTAAATAGAGATCTTCTGTGGAGAATAGAATCATCTGCGTGTGTATGTATGTAGCTTGTGTTATAATTATTTAGGGAGCAACTAAACAATGCTATACCATTTGGAAGCACTTCCAACAGTATAATAAAGTTTCATGGAGTTTTAACATACGACAACAAGTTTCATGTAAGTTTTAGTGATGTAATAAGTTTTATGGAAATTTCAGGTTTAACAGGTAGAAGTTTCAAGAAGGTTTAGCAAAAGTTTCAAATAAATTTCAACAACTTTCACAAATTTCAACAATATTCAAAAAGTTTTCCAAGAAATCCCAAAACTTCAAGAAAAGTCCCACCTTGTTTCATCAAGTTTCACTAGGTTTTAGAGAGTTTCAAATAGGTTTCGGAGAGTTTAGTGTATTATTCGAGTGTTTCAACATGTTTCAGTGAGTTTCAAATATGAAACTTGATTGAAAAATAAGTTTTAGAATAGCTTAAAAAATATTCAAAATAAACTTCAAAGTTTCAGAGAGTCGACAAAAAATCCAAGCAAATTTCATAAATTTTAGGCAAGTTCCAAATTGAAACTACAAGATTCAAGCAGATTTCAAACACAAAAGTCACAAAAAAAAATGTTTTCATTGTATTCAAAAAAGCATCTTCATTAGAGTACACTGGAGGTAAGGAGACAGTGAATTTTGAGCATGTTGCAAGCTGCCATGCTCACCTTCGGCCACTTGACTCCCATCTCCACTCTTACTTGTGGTAGCTGTACGGCCCACTGCTGCTTACCGTGGTGCTCAGACGAGCCCACAACCTTGCTCGTTTGTGGAAGCCGAGCAAGCCCACCACCACGCATCGTTCACCGTAGCGTGGGTGAGCTTGTGGCCACTCGTTGCTCTCTAAAATGCAAGTTTTATGAGGTTTAATATTCTAAAATGCAAGTTTTATGTGAGTTTCATGAGGTTCCAGGTTACAAAACGCAAAGTTTCAAATGGTTTCATATTCCAAATTGCAAGTTTCATAAGATTTCATGTTCAAAAATGCAATTTTTGTAGGAGTGTCACAAGGCTGTATGTTTCAAAATACTTTCAGGTGGTTTTATGTTTGAAATTGTAAGTTTCATGAGGTTTTATATTCTAAAATATAACTTCATGTAAGTTTCATGAGGTTTCATATTCTAAAATGTAGAAGTTTCAACATGTTTTTATGAGTTTCAAGTTTCAACATGTTTTTTTGTGAGTTTCAAGAGAAAAGCAAAGGAATATGCTATTTCAATGTAAAATAAAAAAAATTAGAATAAAATTACAAGAGACAGTGCAAAAAATCCACAAATTTCAAGAAAAATCCAAAGCTTCAAAGTGTTGCAACAGATTAGGTCTAGGAAACAGCGGCATCACCCGAAGTAGGCTTGGGATTTGTGGTGGTGCGTGTCGATCTGGTAGCACTGAAAACTAGGAGAGCATTCCAACTCCTGTTAGCTTGTTGTGCCATCAACCCATTGCGTCATCGACCCCATGCTACTGCAACCTACCCCGACCATGCCTACAACCACCATTTCTCCCAAATGTTGCCATCGATTGCTTCTCATCGTCATCGCACTTCTGCGCCTACCAATAGCTACCCTTGTCGCATCCACTCCCTTCCACATTGCTTAGCGCGCCCATGCCAGCCAACCTCGCAGCCTCGTGGTAGGGCTCATGAGTAGATTGGGAGTTTGGGATGGAAGAGAATAGGGAGGCATAGAGAGAGAAAGAGAGTTTGCCGGAAGGAAAATGAGTGAAAGGGGGATGACTTAAAGGGTGGATAAGCCGATAAGAATTGAAAGGTGGATAGCGATCGGAAGGCTACTTTTTTTTAACGGAGTTAAGCTATCCCGTTGATTCAACAAGGAACGATATACCATTCCCTAAGATTTCTCAACTCTTTATGGCATGAACAGATGTGAATTTCATATGGATTCTTGATTTAATGATAGTTATTTGCGCATAATGAATATGTCGGCTGGTACTATGGTGGGTAATTCATAGTTATTTGTGTGCAATGAATTTCATACGGTTAATTTAGTACATGGATTTAGTGCGACCTGAGTACTTAATCATAAAAGGAACCTCACGTAATTAAAATTTATGGTTTATTTATTCGAGATACGTTAACACAGTAGGCACTCGGATAGTTTTAGGCCCCGTTTGGCACAGCTCAGCTTCACTAGTGAAGCTGTTTTTTTTAGATTCAGCTTCACGAGCAGCTTCACCGGTGAAGCTAAATGCATTTTAGAAAAGCTGTTTGTAAAACGACTTCACCAATGACTCCATGCATGGTGAGAGAGTCAATTGTCCAAGATGCCCTGTCTACGACTTGTTCTAACATTTGGAGTTGTATATTTGTATATGGTCATATGAATTAAAAATAATATATTTGAATGATTATGAATTAAAAAAATTAAAATAATAAAAAAATTAAAATACGTGAGCGGGAGAGAGCGGTGCGTCTGTGAAAGAAAAAGTGAGCGGAATTTTTGTGAACTGAGCGTGCGTGCGCTGAGGAGAGAGTGACAAATACGTGTAAATTTTTGTGAACTAGAGGGCATTCGCTTCCTTGGAATATGGGCTGAGGAGAGAGCTGTGAAAAGCTACTTTTTCACTTCACCTCTCCTATTCCTTTGTGAGAGCACAAAAAGGAGCTTCATGGGTGAAGCTATTTGCAAAGGGTGTTTGGCAAAAAACAGCTCACAACACTCATGAAGGCTGTTGGTGAAGCTGTGCAAAGCAGGCCTTAGATAAGGCGTGAACAAATCATAAGGTAGGTGCTAGCTCATCAATTACCCTCTCTGGAGCTTGGAGTTTTACTCAACAGACAGTTCAACAGCAAATAACATGTTTCTAAAGCTAATGTCGATCTGTCATAAATACATATTATTTTAGACATTAACATAATTCTCAAACACACAAGTTTGACCATCAATTTATATAAAATATATTCATAAAACCTATTAAAATTATAATATTATAAAAGTGCTTTTCGAGACAAATATATAAAATATATAAGTGTGACCTTCATGTATCAGAATCTAATTATTTAAAGAGATATCGGTGCTGCATATATCCCAAAACCATATTTATTTGTGACAGGATGGAGTCCATGTTTATTTAGTTATGATTGATGTGAAGGGATTACACTCGTACATAGTAAAAAGCTCCTGCGCAATACGATAAAACATTTTATTTGCTTCACACATATAGGAGACTTCCTACACAACGGATCGCGAAGAAACCATCCAGCTCGTCCCATGCGTTCTCAGATCAAACGAATCGGAGAATCCTCCCGATTCCGTTGCGTACAAATGGCAGGCGCTTCCTATCCATCCAGTGGTTATCAGCAGCCTGCACAGTTCGGGCAACAGTTTGGAGGGTGGGTTGACGGGCAGTTACGCTGGACGGGAGCTGCCATGATGGAGAAGAACAACAAGAGTCAGGTGGTAATTCCAGTACGCTACCAATGGATCAATTCATTAATGTATTATTAACAGTAGATTCCTATAAGGAAAATTAAACCACATGTGTTGCGATTGGTTTTAGAAATTAAAGCCGTATATAGGCAACGGAAAACTTCTGTTTATTTAGAAACAGGATTGCTTACAATTGGGGTCGCATCTTCCAAGATCCCTTCCGAGGATGCCACTGACAAAAACCAGTAAAATGAGGAGGATAAGAAGCAACTGAGCCTGGGTCGGAAGATGGCCAGAGTACTTCTTCGGCATTGTTCCTGACGACCGGTGTGCACCGTGCCTAGTAATTAGCACCGAGAGGGAACAATTGGCGTAATGGATGCTGGCTGGGCGCTCAAATTGCAGTGCGAGCTCAAGCACATTTAAAAGCCTCCATTCAGAACCCAACTTTGACTGAAACTCTGAAAGTAGGTGGAACCGTGGACGAAACTAGGAACCGCGGAAGTTCTGCTCCTAACCAACCGATATTACCTTCCAGAACATCGCTTTAAAGAATACTTAAGAGAAGAGTGAATGATTCTAGGCTCATGGAGGAATGATTCTGTAGAACCGGACAGGCAACAGAGAAGCGTGAATGGTGTCTAAAAATTTTTCCTTTAAATATTTACATATTCCTTTTCTTTAATAATCACAAAGCTATAAACATTAAGATATGAAGTCTACTTGAAAATAGAGGAACACAGAGCTCAGTACGACCAGATCAGAGCACAACGTGATTGAGATATGACCACTCGACGGAAACACAGCATGGCCGAATACGACTACTGGTCGGAAAGGACCGGACAGCTAAACTGAACGCAACTGGACAGCAGAGAAAAGCAACGTGGTCGAAAGGCAGACAACGAGATCAAAACCAACATGGTCGTAACCAGCATGATCGAAACCAACATGGTCGAAACCAATGTGGTCGTAACCAACGTGGTCGAAACCAGCGTGATCGTAACCAACGTGGTCAAAACCACCATGTTCGAAACCAACGCGGTCGAATGCCAACGTTGTTGAAGACCGACGTGATCGATACCAATATTGCAAATGTCCAATGTGATGTCGAAAGGCCAGCACAGTTCATGACCAATGAGTGGTCAGAAACCAGTACTGTCAAAGACCGACACGATCGTAAACAATGTGATCAAAGGCCAATGAATGGTCGACACCACCGTAGTCGATGATCAAAGTGTGAATAGAAAATACGTGCAGCCGAAAACCAGTATGTGGTCATAATAGATCAGAATGAGATCGAGAGATCTACGACCATTGAGCGATCGAAAACAGGTGTGGTCGTAAACGACTAGAGGTTGCAGAGAAGGCGTGCGACCACACGACTTAGGACCATTGGGCGATAGAAAGCAGATGTAGTCGTAAACAACTAGAAGTACCAGAAGCACCCAACCACACTACTGAAGGCCATTGAGGAAATCAATTGTGGTTGTGAACGATTAGAAGTAACAAAAAGGTGCACGACCACCAAATCTAAAATCATTAAATCTTCTGATTCAAAGATCAAATGGCCACAGAAATTTGTACGTAAGTAACTTAAGGTCTCAGGAAGCTAATCCCATTTTAGATTGAAAACTTAGTAAGCAAGTTGAGACCTCTTTGAGTTTTGATCAAAGGCGCACAAGAACAGAGATTTGAGATCGAACAGTAAGAGCGACCATACTCATGGGAAGATAATAGCCAATATGGCTTGAGTCCAATCCCACATGTCACAGCAAGCAGCTACATCGAAGAAATTAAATCAAAACTCTTGGATCAAGAAAAGATCAAGAGAGAAGAGAACGATCTCAAAATAGACCAGTCATGGGATGTGGTCGAAGACCATCGAGCACTCGTAACTGACTGCGGTCATAAACAACTCAAAAAGCAGTGAGGGCGCACGACCATGAGATCTACGACCATCGAACAATCAGAAACAAGTGCGGTCGAAATCAAATGTGATGCGAACTGAGTCTTGATCGTGGTCAAAACTGGAAGCGGTCGAAAATGATTCGGAAGAACAGAGCAACGTATAACCGCACGACCGTAAGATCTACAATCCACATATCTTTTGTTTAAAAGATCAAATGGCCGTGAAATTTTGAATGCAAATTGCTTAAGGTCTCAAGAGGCTGCTCCAATCTTGAATTGAAAACTTATCAACCTAGTTGAGACCTTTTTGCAATTTGATCAAGAGCGCACATGAATTGTGTTCTAAAACGAAGTCGTTGAACAGAACTGCTCGTGGGTCAAGGATAACCAAGATGACTTTGGTTATATTCCCACCTGTCACTACGATTCAGAGCATCTACGAGATCAAGCCAAGAACACCTCCAGATCAAGAAGAGAGAGGAATAGAATGAAGAACACGGAGGAAGAATCAAATCGAAAATTCAGAACAGAGCAAACTCAAACAAAAAATACACAAAAGGGTAGACTAAAGATTGCTGGATTTCTCACTTGAGATATTGGTTTCATAGCCACTCCCCTCGGGAGGACCAAGCTCTAAGCCTAGAACCAACACTCACTCTCTAACCTAACTTTGTTGATGACCTAGCAATACACCACAGCCAATTGACTGAAGAAGCGCAACTTAGTACTCTAGGAAGCCTTCATCGAATCCACACGCGAAATAGTCATAGGCTCCATCTTGATCTTCATAACCCTCTGAGAGTTGTTTTGAGTGTAGCATGTGAGTACATAAAGTACTCCGCAAGTCTTGGATGCATCTCTTGCACTGGCATAACTTGATGTCTTTGCAGTTAGGACTACACCACTGTTTTGTGTCACCCCATCCAACCGTTTGGGCCTAAAACGGAAACCTCGACTATTCAAAGCACGATACCTTTTTGCCGCCTCAACTGGGCCACGAGCTAGCCATCTAATGTCATCTTTAACACCATCAATGCCATTTTCCCCCCTCTAACTTCATTATCTGTACATTTATTCAAGTTTAGTTTTATACTTTAGTTTTAGATTTAAAGTATATTGAGAGAAGGTACTTACATGACATCGAAACCACGATGGAACTTCTCATTTTGGATTTTCTCAACATCTCTATGGTGGCTCGGCGTCCTTATTTTTTCAATCATCTCTTTAGCATGAGCTCTGCAATAGACCTTGTAAGAAACTTTGTGCAAAAAAATTTTATGTTTATGTGTTTGAGACATTACCTAAGGTATGGATTGACATCGAACAATTGAATAACACATATCTATGTGCTTGTACTTTAGCCAAACCTCTTATGACATAACTACTTGGCTTCCCAAGTGGTTTCCCGGATGAGGAAAAGAGTTGATGCTGTCTAGTAGAACATCCAGTGTTTCATCATTATCATCGTTATGTGAAAGCCTATTAGACAAGGTCTCAAAACCATCAAGAAATGTTGAACAAAATGCCATAGCCTCTTTTGCCAAAACCGATTCAGCAATGGAGCCCTCCGGACGAGCTTTGTTTCTCACATTTGACTTCAAATCACCAAGATACCTACACAGAATAGTATACGGATAAAACATTAAATAATCATGGAAATAGAAGGTAGAAAATATGACACTTCATTTCTTAAGGAAAACATACCTTTCACAAAATACATTGATCGATATGACAGGACCACCTATTTTTGCCTCTGTTGCTAAGTGAAGAACTAGATGCACCATAATAGTAAAAAACCAGCGGGATATCATCTCCATCCGACATAACGTCATGATAATTCACTCCTCTAGCTTCTCAAGTTCATCCATGTGGAGAACTTTTGCATTTAGTTCTCTAAAATACCGCATAGATCAAATAAGGCAGATGTAACTTCATCCGGGAGAAGACCTCTCAATGCAAGTGGCATAAGTTGTTGCATTAGTATGTGGCGATCATGACTTTTTAAGCCTAAAATTTTTGCTTGAGCAACATTTACACATCTAGAGATGTTCTTGGAATAACCATCGGAACTTTTATGTCATGAAGGACTTTCTGAATGTTGCTTTTCCTCTTTTGACATGTTATACAAAGCGGGAGGCAAGTAATACTTATCATTAGCCTTTTTTGTGGATGTAGATCTGGCCTAATGTTCATTTCTTGCAAGTCTTTCCTTGCACATGAGATTGTCCTTTGATTTGCCCTCCATTTCTAAAAGTGTCCCAAATATATTTTCACAAACATTCTTCTCTATATGCATAAAGTCAAGATTGTGTCGTAGCAAATTATACTTCAATGAGACAAACAAAGCAGACCACTAATACCCTTCCATGTTTTGGACTTCTCAAATTCATCAATTGATTTTATCTTTTCCAAAGGGATACTCGAGAAAAGGAAACGAGTTTTGACCGATGCTCTTGATTCCATCAAATGAATTGGCATCATATCGAAACTCATGGCCATCGGTAGAAATCGTCGGTGTCCCATGAAACATTGCTTGTAGCCATGCTTCAAGCGTATGGAACTTGTTTCATCTTCACAAGACAGACAACCCAAGCGGCCCATAACATCGAATCGTGCCAATATCCCGTCCCGGGTAGTCACTCACAATATACAATGATGTAGCATGAAGTTGAAATCGCTCTTCTTTAGATGCGTCATATGTAGGCATACCAGGACTCAAATAACTCATTTAGCTCATCATAAACTGTTGCATAAATGTATGAAAGTTCTTTCGGGGTAACCAGGAATTATTAGAGTGAGCATAAGAGGAAGCTTTCATGCATAACCATGGAGGAAAGTTGTATGGTACTAAGACAAGCGGCCAACAACTATAGGTAGAATTACACTTCCCATATGGGTTAAAACCATCGGTTGCTATTCCAAACCTCATGTTTGAGAATCGATGCTATGTGAGGATAGTAGGAATCAGTGATTTTCCATACCTCTGAATCAGCAGGATGGCGCAAGGCCCCATCCTTTGTACGCTCTTCATCATGCCATCTAGTTAACTTGGTTGTTTCCTTGTTCATAAAAAGCCTTTTAAGCCTAGGTTTGATTGGAAAGTAGCGCAATACCTTTTTGGGGTTGCCTTTCTTCTTTGCTTCTTTGTCAATGATGTGTTTATGCCTTATTTTCCACCTTGATGCTCCACATTTTGAGCAGAAGTCATTATCTTTCTTGTCTTTCCAATAGAGTGACAATCATTGGGGCATACATGAATTTTCTCATATCTAAGACCAAGCTTTGCAATGATCTTCGAGCCTCCATAAATGTTTTAGGTATATTTGAACCATTTGGGAGAGCCAAGCTGTAAATTTGAAGCAGATCATTAATTGATTTATTGCTCCACTTGTTGGTAGACTTCACATGGAACAATAGGACTAGAAAAGAAAGTTTGATAGCTCACATCCTTCCCATAAAGGTTCATCGGCATCTCTAAGCAAATCAAAGAAAGCTTGTGTTTCTGCATCTGGTCCATCTTTTGGAAAACTGACACATCGAGTTCGGTTGTGTGATGTTCGTTGCCTACATATCCAAAGGCTTCGTGGACTACAGCGCATATTATTTATTTAAACTTCGGATGCCTTGGCGGTGAATCTTTGTTAGCGAGATATATGATCTTTGTTTCCCATGGCAACCCCATATAGTATATCCACGCAGCATTCCATTACACACTAAGTGCTCATACACTGTTTCTTGCGTATGTAACGGCCTATTGACACATTTGACACAAGGACATCAAATCTTCGAATCTGATCTTTTCCCACTGTAGGCAAACTTGAGAAAACCCTCTACCCCGGCTATGTAGTCATCACTTGGTCTTTCAGTTTGCAACAGCCTCTTAATAGCACTTAAGTCCATTAATTCACTAAAAACAAGAAATACTATAATTGCATTAGTAATGTGGTACTTCAATATCTAGAATAGAAAGTTGTGAACTACATAAATGAGCTCTAAAATTACCAAATGATAATAGAACCTATGAGTTGAAAGTGGAGAAATTCATTACCATTGTGCTGATCACTTTAGCTATCTTAATAAACACATTACCATTGTGCTATCCTCGACATGTTTATAAATAACAAGTGCAGCCACTAGCTACAAAACTGAATATCCAGACAAGTTTGCTTTGTTTTCTTCATCAATTGATCTTTCTACGAAATATCAGTGATGTACATGTACAAATGTCTATGGCATTTCTATGAACTATACAGGCCACTCCATAGAAAGGTGCAGAATTGATTTTACTCCCATCATAGGAAATTTGAGCCCATCAATGATCCAGTGTGCATGCAAATCACCAGCAACACCACAGAACAATTATGAAGCCACTAGTAAAGTGCCCGTGCGTTGCAACGGAAAACCAAATAAAAGTGATACATACTATCAAATATGATCTCAAACTGAATAATAAACATCAGTTTTATCTTGCGTCATCATATATCAAGCAAAACATACATGTTCATACTCGTAAATATATCAAGCATCATATTAGTGAAGCATGATAGAACAAGCACCACATACAACAATATGTACAAAAATGGTAGTAAACAATATTTTTCCATAGTATTTTTAATACATAAATAATTGTCAGACCGGCTTCTAATTGCAGATGAGTGGGAGTGAAAATATATTTAGGTCAATCCTGGATAAATGTGACATTTTGCACAAATGCAATGCAATAGGAGATGACGGGCATACCAAGCTTTGTCTCAACAAGAATTATGGGCACACCAGGAGCTAGCGTAGTGCCTTAATCCAGGAATCCACTGAAAAAATGCATACATGCATCATAGGCAAGATAACAAGAGGATAAACTACAATAATTTATCAAGAGAGGAAGCAAGGAAAATTGAGCAAAACAAGATGTCTTGCCTTTTTAGTAACATTCTCCTGGCTTGCTTTGCTGATAAGCGAAAAGGCCAGCAGAAAAACATCAGCACCACGATAGCTCAATGGACGCAGTCTATTGTAGTCCTCTTGTCCTGTTAAATTCATCAAACTTTGATGATCATGAACAATAGTGGATGCAAATAAGGCCGTTCATGTCTGCTCCACTAAAAGGAAAAAAGGAGGGAAAGGCAAACCTGCTGTATCCCACAACCCCAAGTTTACTGTGCTCCCGTCAACCACAACATTTGCACTGAAGTTGTTAAAAACATTTGGAACATAATCCTGTAACATAGAGTTCAAGAAATGTCCCACGTAAGCCATGAGTTAGAAATGCAAAAGGGTTCTACATATGACTTGTTGGCACAGAATAAAAAAACATATGACTTGTTGGCACAGAATCAAAACACAGTTACTGAAGCCTAAAGGTATACATATGGCTACCGGAGGAGATCACGATAGGCACCATACAAACCTTAAACACATTGCGTTTGCCCAGAAAAGAAAATCTAGAGGTTAATCGTGGAGAATTAGTTGTGGGTAGGATTCTGATTTTCTGTTGGAGCATTCACATCAGCACACTTATTAATTGCAAACAAAATTAGAGGTACACTTATTAATTCCAAACAAAATTATAGGTACCATGATTTTACTTGTAATACTATGTAAAACTGAAAGCCAAGCAAGAGCAAAAGAAAGCATGCGAATGGCCTTGGCAATTCGCCCCTGTTTCAATGGCTCAGGTCAGTATTTTTTTAAAACATCTTCCATACTTCTGAGTAATGTCTGCAGGCTGTTACCATATGAAAGGCAAAAATTATATGTGCTTATGTCGGTCATCATAACAAAGAGGATCATTCAATATACAGTAAGTCCCCAATAGAGTGCAAACCACCCATCGCCCGGACTTTAACAATTTGCTTGGACATTACTAATTGACTACGAAGGACTTCAACATGAAGTAACATGAAATAAAATAGTTCGCATCACAATTTATCATTTGGACTATTAGTTTAACATGTAAATTGTGTGGCATCAGAAGTAAGATAGTGTGCTAACTTACTGGGTTAACATTCTTTATAGAGCAAGGCGGGCGGCACTGGGAGCCCGGGAGGCGAGGCGGGCGGCGTCGGGAGGTGGGGCGCCTTGCGGCGGGCGGCGGGCGGAGCCGGGAGCCCAGGAGGCGAGGCGGGCGGCGCCGGGAGGCGGGGCGCCTTGCGGTGCGGCGGCGGGCACAGCCGCGCAGGACTTCTCTCTTCTCTCAGTTCTCTGGAATCTGGATGACTGGATCGGCACTCGGCGGAATAGGATCCTCTAACGTTGGCCTCCATAACTACTCTCTGCAGTCCATCGTCACATCCATCCATTTTAGATCCAATGGCTTATTCAATCTTTTAGTATTTAAAAATATATGTTATAAAAAGTTCTAAATAAATTTTATTTTCTAAATAAATCTTCCGTCGCCTTCGTCACTCAGGAGCCAGCGTCCTCACCAACGCTAGGGCATGTCGTTCTAATGCAGGTGTGTGGGGACTTCCTCCAAGTAATTGTGTCATATTAGAATTGGATATTAACTTACACACAGATTGGACTGTAAGTCTACAGGAATACGTGCACAAGCATACACATGCATACCAATATCTGATTTCTCATGCAAATAATTGTCGAATGTTTTCTCAATCAAGTGATTCTGGATTTGCTTCTGATGTTCAGTCATGTTTGCATAAATGATTATCTCTTTCTTTCGTGGAAGCATCTGTTCCACATCCTCCTTCATCCGTCTTAGAAGGAATGGACACAAAATGGCATGAAGCTTTGAAACAACAAGGACTCTTCTCTTCTCTTCAGTTTCTTCCTGCTGTTCTTCACCTCCTTTCCCAGAAAAATCAAACCTTTCAAGAAGATTGTTGCCAGTCCAATAGAGGCAAACAAATCAAATACAATGCCGCGCACGCGATGGCCGATCGTGATTGCGCTTGAATTAGCTGTCGCGTAAGTGGATCCAGGCTCACACGTACGCGCATGCTCGCCGGCCGGTGAATCATCGTGCACGTAATATCTCCGTTCGCTAGAGAGCGCCGAGCGAGACAGACCGTCTCGACCGATCCACTAACGCGTACGCTTCCACGCGCGACGTCACTAGCTAGCTTTGCTTGCTTGCTTGCCAGTTCACTCTCGGATACCGACACAGCGTATAGCTCTTGAGGGGAGGGGTGCGTAGCAGGCCAAGGAATAGAAGTGGTTAGAGGACATCCTTGCATTTGGATACTTATAATTTGATTGATCCTTATAATTTGAGATACTCGGATTATAATTTGATCCTTATAGTTTTGCCGCATCACAGTGTTTACAGGATTTAGTTAGTATAGTTGTGATTACATCGTCCACTTGTGCGTTCGGTACTGCATTTGTACTGAGAATTTGTCGGCAATGTCGTCAGAGAATAATGCCTAGTAGTTGTATGGAGCCACCGCTAGAACATACTCCTTTTATTTGAAATAGCATACTTCATACTTTGAGGTTATTGGCAGCAACATGTCTGCTGTCACAAACCCTTCAAAAAAGGATGTTTTCATTTGTTAAAAAAAAATGAGAACTCTATGGACATACTACTTTAAAATTGCATGCTTCAGACTTCCAAGAAATATCCATGTTTGCTGTACCACACCCTTCAAGAAAAGGATATACTAATTTTTGTACAAATGTGAAAACTATGGACGTAATCCTTTAATTTAAGATTGTGTACCTCAGACTTGCATTGTATCTGAAAAACATGAGAGTTATGTTGGAGAAATTGTGAAATTAGTACCCTCTTTCATACTCTAAATGGCCAGATATACTTGAGATGCAGTAGTATCCCGTTCAAAAAAGAGTTTGCCTCTAATGAGATTACTCTGTTTTCTTTCCTCTCTGAGTTTGCCAGTTGTGTCACCATGCTGTAGTATCTCGAGTGAAACATTGCTCCATTTGTTTTTTGTTAGTACATACTGCTAGATACTCCCATTGAAAACAATGTATACTCCATTTGTTTTTTCGTTAGTACATACTACTAGATCTACTTTGCTGTAGCGTTTGCTAGAGCGATAAACTATAGGTTGTTTCCTAGCACTCCAAGATATTAAATTACAGCCAAAGAATACTGCAAGGTAAAATTATATTTGGAATCTTTTTTATTCATATTTATATGTGTCCTACTCTACATGATTCAATCTAAACCATAGCACTTTACTTTTTCTCAAGCTTTAAGTTCAAATATTATTACAAATATGCGCTTTTGTCTAATTATTATTATTTTGTTATACTTGATTCTTATTTGTGAATTATCCTATGCTTCATTCTTATTTTCCTATTGGTGCTAAATTTTAATTAGACTGTGATACTATGGCTGCGGATATTTGGACCCTAAATCTTGAATGCGACGGGGCAGCTCCAAGACAGAAACATGTGCAAAGGGAAATGGATAGAGATGAAATATGCTTTTACAACTTGATTGATCTAATCGAGGAATATGGGTACACATCAGTCGACTATCTATTCTACAAGAGAAGAGATAGTTTGGTCGCAATAGAACAAGATTCTGAAGTGATGGAAATGCTTAATGAGTATGAGAGAGAGAAGATGGTGAGCTTATTTGTGACGAGGAAGAGGCTGGCCACCTTAGTGCCTACCAAGTGCAACAAAGAACCATCCAAATCCGAACCAAATAAAATTAAAGGTAGTAGAATGAATATATAATTTACTCTTTTATGTATATTTGATTATTCAAGTACAACTTAACTGTTGCAAATTATGGTAGTCATCAAATATTTATTTTCATCAAAGATAAGTAGATTCGACTCCATCATTGTTCGTGATTTAGTAAGTGTAATCATGGCGAGTCTAATAAAAGATTATAGAGCCCTTGATTGTATTTATTCTAAACATGTGTTCATGTCCCCAACATTTGTTCGCAGGAAAAGGAGGTATAAAGAAAAGAAACATTTAAATGTAAAGCATCTTTGAAGCACTATACACCAATGAAGTTGAGGAGCATGATGATGAGAACCAGAACACATCAGGTACATATGTAGTTAGATCAATCCAATTTATGTGGGCTGCATCTTCAATTGGTTAGTATTGCTATTAAGTTTTTTTAATAGGTGATGGTGATGAAGTACGTAAGAGAAAGGGGACCGTTTTAACACATGTTTGGGATCTACCTAAAGGGGATCGGATACTAGTAAAATGCAACATCCTTGGGCAACCCATTGGAGAAGAAGGTGGTCTCTTAGGGCAATTTTAGGCACCATAGCAAGAAATGGTGGATATTGTCCATGGATATCAAAGATTGGACAAAAGTCAAGAAGATTAGTGCTAAAACTATAATTCAGCTCATACAGGTTTGCTAAATTTTACAAGATGTTATATTGTGAATTTAAGTTTTTGTGTGCTAGTTTTCATGTGAGAAAGTAAAGTTCATGGAAAATATCTATATAACCCCGACGTTTGGTAGTGTGTCTACTTCACCCCGAACTACAATTAGGGGTTATGTAGAGTTTTTCTAAAATTCATTCATCATTAACTCTTTCTTATTTGAGACAAAGTTTCTCTATCCTCGTTCATGTGAGAAATGGATATTGAAATCAATTGGAAGAGATTGGAGAAAATACAAGGCAACATTAAAAAGACACTATTCAATCCAAAGAAAAAAGGTGCATTTTGTACGGCGTTGTCCAAATGATGTCGATGAAGAACAATGGATTGCCTTAGTAAAAATTGGAAGTCAAAAGAAGGAAAGGTAGGAAAAGGGTACCATTATTTATGCTATTTAGCATTTTTACGATAATTATTTATTATATCCTCAATTTTTATGTATATATTGGTTAATTCTTTTGTTAATTTACTTTCTTGTAGGCCCTTAGTGAGAAGAACAAATTAAGTCGTGAAATGAAGAAGACAACACATACAATTGGTACAAAGAGTTATGCTCGTTGGTGCGAAGACTTGGTGAGTCATCTTACATTGTTTAAAAATTTATGTATGTTTTCCTTTTCTTTTCTTTTATTGATATTGTTTTGAGAGACAAGTGACCTGAAAAAGCGCCACATAGAGCAAATGTTTACTTAGCAACTCACGAAAAAAGGAAATGGGACAAATGAGACTATGGTATGATACATACACATGAGAATTTGGCAAATTTGAATCCTTTTAGTTTGTTTAATGTATGTGTCGGACCCCAAGTTTACTACGGAATCCTCTGTGATAACACTGCATTATTCCTGGATCGATAGATAATGCTCACGGATACAATCTTGCATCATTTCATACACGACAAAACCATACATTACAATATCGAGTTTAAATAGACCACGTCGGGCCAAGGTTACAATAGGGCGTCGAATAAATGTCTTACAATACATAAAAGCGGAGCGGACATAGCGTGGGGCACAACTCACCACGAGCAAGCGGCGGGATAACACGAGTACCAATGCTATCAATCGGGGACGACTAATAACGAAGGCACCCGCCAAAACTAGCTCGGTCAACTTTATGAGGCGAGAGGCAAGACTACCGAAGCCTATTCTAACAACCACCGTCTTCATTTCCTTCGGCATCCTCGATCCTCATGATAAGCGTAGTGCTCTTGATTCACATCTTCGAAAGGGGTTAAGAGCGAGATTGAGCACAAACAACCGTGCTCATGAGCCAACACACAGAATGCATATAATTATAGATGCAAGGCTATTCAAGGAAGGCTCGGGTTCTTTTATTTGCATAAGCGACATTTGAAATTACCATAATTAAAATTTCTATGACCTAGCATTTTTCAAGAACTTATGATTTAAATACTAAAAGTGTACAATAAACGGAGTAGTTTCCAATTCCAAATTTTATGGTTACATCCACCATATTTTAGGTTACATCCACCTATGTTATGGTTACATCCACCAATGCTTAACTTTTGAATAACAGTTACTTCCACCTCAGTACCAACACTGGAGTACATCCCTCCAGGATGAATTTCAAAATCAGAGTACATCCCTCTGATAGATTTTTGTCCCACCCACAAAGGTTTTTGAAATAGAACTAACTCGAGGAAGATTTCCATGTCTGCCCTTGACCGTGGGCACGGCTATTCGAATAGTTTGTGTAGTACTCTGTAGAGGTTGTACATCTTTACCCACAAGAGATAAATCCACTCGTTGCCCCACATGATTCCTTAGCCATGCGGTTGAGTAGACCATCACAGGACCTTTACAATGCATTTTTCCTAGCAGAGTTACGCCCGCTAAGGTTTCCACTTCTTCCGGTACGACCACCCTTCCGAAGCCCCTCTTGCGCGTCACGTCGGAGGATGTGGCCATCTGTACCGCCCGTGTTCACACCGGCGCAACTCTTACTAAGTCGATGCAAATTAGTTAGCTCGCCTACACTTTGCCGGCTTGTGGTTGTCTTTATTATACGGAGGGTCCACGAGATTAAGTCCTTAAATTGTTCTGCGGTTCATTCCACAATCCCACATGTTACATCCACACCCACCGTTCTTTCCACCCTTCAAACAGTTCGTGATTTTTAGGGTTTTGAGAAGCATAACACAAATCAACATATTTGTCCACCATGTACATCCCATGACTATCCCAAATCTAGTTTTCATGATTAAAGAGTGATTAACGGGGTTACTAGAACCTGGACTTGACAAATTTTAGCATGGCAATAAATAGTCATATAACTACCATTCCAGTGTTTACATCTAGGGCGACAATGATCGTGGGAGTTCAAATATTACTGGTGAAGTATTATATCATTAGGTGGGCATAAGGTTATTATCTACCTTAAGACTTACATATTTTTAGCACATAAAATAACGCATGCAATTTTTATAGTTTAAACGAACATAGTTTCACAAAATGTAGGCGCAAAATGATCAAAGTGTTGACTCGCCTGGTTCAGAAGCTCGGGGGTCTAGGGCTGCTTCGAACTGGGGCTCGCTCGCGTCGTCAAACTCTACTCGGACGGAAGTACCAGAAAAACCACATAAAATGAAGAGCGCAGAGTAAGAACCAAACAAAACAATAAAACAACTCAAATGAACTCGGAATTGAACCAAACCAGAACCATTAGATAGATCTTGATTTTAGAAATTTTTAGAATTTGGTTTCATCAAATTGGAGTTATGGTTAAGGAGTTATGGCATTTTAAAGTTTCTAAAGATCTTGGAAATTCAGAAAATGAAGGGGAGAGAGAGAGAGAGAGCTGCTGCCAAGTGGGGCCCGAGAGAGAGTGAGTGGCGCTCGGTGAATGCGGCTGCACCTCAGCCGACATGCGGGCCCTAAATGACAGTGCTTTTACCCCTTTGTTTGGTCGGCTTCAGGGCAAATTAAATGGCTGGTTAGGACAGGTAAACAAGGAGCTGACTGCCTCCTTCTCTAGTTTGCCTTGGCGGTGAGGAGGCGAGCCTACGGCGGCGGAGGAGCACGGGCGCGGCGGCGTCGGCCAAAATGGGTCGCCCAGCCTGGCGCGCACCTCGGGGACGATGGAATCGGCCGGGGTCCGCCGGTTGGCGGCGGCGGCGGCAGCGAGTAGGGCGGTGGCGAGCAGGATTTGTGCACCGGCGACTCAGGCCATTATGGTCCAATTGCTCGCCATGGGAGCGTATATGGGCGTCGATGAGCTCACCTGTGGCTTGAGCGGTGGCCGGAGTGAAGCCGAGCGGGCTGGCGGCGGAGGAGGTCTCGACGGCGAGTAGGACGACGATGGCGGCCCGCTGGGGAGGGAGGTAGGGTTGGCGAGGTGGGAAACGTGGCGGCGGGTCGGGCGATGCTCTGACGAAGGGAATCGGCCCGAGGCGTGGCGGTTCACCGACGGGGACCGACGCCGGAGCTGGGGAAGACTGGCGTCACCGGCGGCTGTAGAGGAAGAAAAGGCAATTAGCCCGGCGAGAAGGGAGAAGGGTGAAGTTGAACTCGGGAAAGTCTCGGAAGCCCTATGGTCGACCGGCGGTGCTTGGCGGCGGGGATGGCCGACGGCTCTCCTGCGGGTGAGGGAATTGCAGCGGAGGGGAAATGGAGCAAAGCTCGACGCCCTTTTAAAGAGCCTGGGAAGAAGCAAGACATCGAGGGGGAGGGGCAAGGCGGCATGGCGCTGTACGCGCGGGCGGCGTCAGCGCCGTGCGGCCACAGTGCGCGCGAAGGTGACCGGACCGTGTCGCGGCGCGAATGAATGCGGGAAGCTCCGCTCTGTCCGATGGTCGCAAGGGGAAACACGGCACGGGACGAGCTGGCGGCGCCGATGGACGGCGTGACCGGGAGGACTCTGGCGGCGCATGCGCACGCAGGCCGGGCGGCGGCGTGCCGGCGGCGAGTCAGCGCGAGCGGCGCGCGGGAGGTGACCGAGGCGTCTCCATCGCATTCACTCGTCGACGCAGGTGGGTGAGGTAGGCGACGAGCGGCGACAAAAGCGGAGGGAGGAGGAGCTCGCGGTGTGAACGGGGAGAAGAGAGCGCTGCCGCCAGGGAGATGAGGGGAAAGAAGGGAAGAA
The DNA here is from genome assembly GCA_036346575.1 of Dendrocalamus sinicus. Lineage (NCBI taxonomy): Eukaryota > Viridiplantae > Streptophyta > Magnoliopsida > Poales > Poaceae > Dendrocalamus > Dendrocalamus sinicus. Next base: position 9,125,991 of record CM070657.1, read on the forward strand.
GATGGCCGGTTGAGATGAAATGGAGAAATGGATGGGTGGCCAGGATTAACCGAGGGGTTTTCATTTTATTAACAAAACCATTTTCTCTCTTCCCTCTTTTAGGAAGTTAAACATAATTCTTCCTTCTATGGGATTTTGCTAATTTTTGCAGATAATTTCAGTTTCTAGTTTTTAAAAGGTTACTCTGAAATTCTTCTTTGGAAATAAAACAAGGTTTTCATTTTAGAATATATTTTTTTTCCATTTTATAAACTTTCTTTTTGAAAAGCACAAGAACAACAAAGCTGAGAATTAAGCCTTTTAATTTTAACATAAGCTTTGCAAATTTTTTATTAGAACCAAATTTTGAAAATGGGGTGTTACAGTATGAATGTCTTAATTATAGGTTCAGTTGGAAAATCTCCTGGACACACAACCAGAATTAGCACAAAATAGCGAGGGAAGAGTTGCATGGGAAGGTGATGCATTACATCAAGTATTGGGAGAAGAGAAAGCTGGACAAGTACATGGCATGGGATTGCTTCCAATTCCGAAACAAGTCTATGGTCGAACAACACGTCATTTCAAGGACATTGATGTAGTTACACTAGATGGATCATCATCGATGTAGAGACTCACATGTTGGAGGAAATAAGGCAACTCAAGGAGCATTCTAAAATGCAAGACAAAGTGATTGAAGAATTAAAAGCAATCAGAGGCACCATGAGAATGAGGAGCCAACAATGGTAGCAATGTCTATTTTAATTTGTAACTATATTATATTGAAATGTTATTCAACCTCTTTATCTTTTCTAGGTGAATTGCACAGCAAGTGATCATGGTAATTCTCAAAAACAAGGAATGCATTTTAACGAAAGGTATTTCCTTTATTTTCATGTTTTCATTTAATTTAGTATCTCTTGACTTTAATATTGTTTGAAATTTTCGACAGGTTCAATGTGTTGCACCAAATCGGAAGGAGGTATTGCTTAAGCGACGAGCAATTGGTAAAATGTCTTGCTTGTGAAATTAGTACTTCTTTACCTACAAAGTTTATTTAATAACTAATGATATCCCCTTTCGATCTTTCTTGGGATAAAGAAAGATGTGAATCTGAATATAGTGATGATGATAATCTATATTTGTCTAGTGAAAAGGTTATCAATTGGTCTCTTGTCTTTATGAATAATAATATACTCTTCATTCATTATACGTCAATATTATTGCCGGTGATTATGATTTAATGATTTTCTATTGGAACTAGTGCCAAGGTCATGCTGATGACAAGGAAATATCAATTAAGGAAGCAGAAGCGTCATCCCCACATGGCTCTGCTATAGATTCTAGACAAATAGAGGTACACCTTTTCAATGAACCATTGAATAAGATATATTTTACTTGCAATGTCAAATTTATTCAAGATAAGTATTACATAACTTTGTAAAAATGTATAAATACAATTATCTTTCTCTTCATTTCAGTTTGATTCTTGTCCAAGGATTTACATGAAGGTAGAATAACAAAGAAACAAAAGGTATATAAAAATCAAATGTTTCCATTTATTATAGTAATATTTGTGCCATATATTATTACATACCTCATTTTACATGTGTAAGGATCATCGGGATGTGGCTCATGATAAGGCTACATGCGAAGCGTCCAAAACATATGCAAGATCATCCAATGAAGGTATATAGATATAATATCACTTGTTCTAGTAGCTGCATTATCTTGATACTAGTGGACACGCGTGTGTATCAAAAAACTTTATACACAATAGGGGATTGCTTACACATTAATAATTTATTAAATAGTTTTCCACGAGAAAAAGATTTAGCTAAACAACTACTAAGAAGATACAATAATACTCGTGCCTACATACTTAAGATCGTATATTAGTAATGCTTAATGTTATTTCAGTTCAAATAAATATGACCGCAACCAATAATACTGTGCCTACACTCGGTTCATCAGCAGCAATCATTTCAGCTTTTGCTTTGTCTATCTTTTCTTGGCGGGAGCATATTTTTTGCTGATAATCTGCTATGTCATATGCAAAAGGATCATGAAATTAAGATGGCCATAATGTTCTATCTCTGAAGTTTATTGCTGCACAGTAAGTTTTAGGTGCTATCAAGCAGTTTATTGTTAATGTTATCCTTATTAGTTCGCAATATGAAGTGTCGATTCCATTTTCAGAAAGATATAGGCGCACTTACTCTTAGCAACATGTGCCGCTATCTTGATATATACAACAAATGCTTGTTGGTCGCTAAGTGATTATGTCAAATTAATGCGAGTTGGGTCCACATTGCTACTCATGACGCCAAATATCCAAATAAGGAAATTGTGGCATATGCAACTATTATTAGCACTAATCCAAAAGCAAATGTTGGTGGAGTTGAGACAGGAAAACAATTCTACAAAGTGCGTATCAATCATCCCGTTGAAAAAGATGAGCCATTAGTGAGGCCTATGCCTACCTACAACAACATTGGTGACGCCCATGCCAAAGGAGTACCAATTGCTTGGCCTTCGATATTTGTATGTTTGAACTAGCTTTCTAAACTTTACTTTACTGTGGTGTACATGGATAGAATAATACTTAATGTTACAAGTCCCCGCCTACGGTCACCAAGCCAATGTCGTCTCCTCCGCCCCCGCCTACAGTCGCCCGCCGTACGGCGCCCCCCCGGGTATCGAGCACCAGACCGACGTCATCTCATCTGCCCCTGCCTATGGTTGCCTACCATACGTGACCTCCTTGGCGTCAAGCGCCTGACCAACGTGCTTTCTAGTCTAGCGTCCTCCTCGTCCAATGCCTAACCGACGTGCTTTCTAGTCTGGCATCCTCCAATTCCCTCCGTTCTACTCCTGTCCTCTCTGGGCGCCTTCCTCCTCTGGCGTGGCTCCCTAACTCCGCCACCTCTCTAATCCTTTCGTCAACCACGGTAGGTCGACCAGGCCGGTCAACCACAGCAAATCGACTACGGTGGCTACAACTGGTTTACTGTAGCTGTGACCAGTTTACTGTTTACCTACCGTGGTTGATGGTTGTATGCACCTCGGCCACGACCTCCTATGCAATCCTCAATCGACGACTACCTCTACGGCAGACACCATCGGCTCTTCTTATGGCACTCATCGTCGGCTTCTACTTCAGCTTGAGCATCTTCGTTGACTTCTTCTCCAGCATGAGCGTCCACGACGCTCCCACTCCGACTGTCGGGATGTTAGAGTATATGTTTGTCAAGATTATAAGAGATAGAATATAATCAATTAGGATGATTTGTATCCGATATGATTCCTCTATATCTCTAGTAACCTTCCATATCTATAACAGATTGACTTGATCTCCAAGTCATATTGTACTCTATATATACGCCCTTTGAGATTCAAGCAATACATCTGACAATTATTTGGGGCATTCTATTTTCCCACACTTTTAATAAAAGTATTAGCTCCGCTGGAGCACATGCATGGCAAACAAAGTTACGTCTTGTTTAGAACAGGAGAATCCTAAAAAAATATGAATTACACGAGTTAGGATGAACCTTCCAAAACTTATTTTTTTTGCCAATCCTGCAATCCAATTAGACGGACACTAGTTGAGAAACCGTATCAACCTCTAACAAATATCAGAATTCAGAACTTATGTAGTCTAATTTCTATAGCACGGTTGCGTTGCAAACGAATGCCCAGATACAGGCCATGCAACCGGTGGCCCCAGTTTTCGCGGCGGCGGGGTGGACGAGCAGTCAAGCAGGATGCCGCCCGCCATAGAAAACCAGCAGAATGATTGAGAGCAGACCGACGGCATCGCTCAGTTCAGAAGGGTGTGCTTCATTTTCCGCTAAGTTTTTTCGATTACGAAGGCAAGCCACAGTGTCTCCGGCCCCTGTTTTCATAGAAGCACAGTCAGCCCCCCGTTCTCATACATCTGCCACAAAACAAACAAACAAACAAGAAAAAGTAGCGTCGGCAAAGACCGTAAGCAAAAAGAGAGCTGGGCGCAGCCCAGATAATTAGGCACGCTTGATTAGCTTCCGCTTAGTACGTCGAGGAATCAAACACAATCAGCTCCCGGAGTCCGCTTCAGCACGGAACGAACGCCGAATCTCCGGTCAGAAATGGAGCTTTGGTTGGCGACTTCATGGAAGAAATTGCAGCCGGACAAGTTGTGTAATAATTTATCGGTGGCCTATCAGTATCAGGTTTTACTAGGTCAACGAAAAGACATGAAAACCACACGTTGTCGACTTTCCCTATCTGCCCACTGTAATGTCGTGTGGGCGCAGGTATTTGCCTGAAATGGATGACATGGAAATCTCGGTCTTCCAGAAAACCGTTGCTCTATCCCTGTCAATTCTAACCAGTTTGGTAGAAGGTTTTATCAGTCCAACCAGTTTGAAATGGATGATTAGGGCATCTCGGTCTTCGAGGAGACCGTTGCTCTGTCCCTGTCAGTTATTGGTAGAAGGTTTCACTGGGACTGCCCTTATTGGTAGAAGGTTTGATCAGTCCAACCAGTTTGGCATTCGAGAATTTGGACCGACATGTGCTGAGGGCAAGAGTTTCATTTCTATTAGGAATGAAACTATTTCCTAATGACAAGAACTCTCTTTTATAGTGCAATCGTTAAGTTCAAGTCTTATTTCTACTTTAAATTTGAAGTGTAGGAGCATAAGTGTTATCCCGTCACATCTCAAAAGAAAAAAAAATCCTATTTATTAAGTGTACCTTAGCATTCTAGTGGGTTTTGCATGGGCTAACAGAAAGACCGTATTTGCCTTCCTACATATATGGTTTATATGTTATAATTCTGAACACATGTGAACAGATGTAAACATATATTATAATTCTGAACAGATGTGAACATATGTTATAATTCTGAACAAATGTGAACATATGTTATAATTCCTACATATGTGGCTCATATGTTATATGTGGATTTATAGATAATTATTTGTGCATGATGAATAGTCCACGGGTACTATGGTCGGTAATTGATAACTGGTTGTGCAGGATGAAATCTCTTATATTTGATTTAATGTGGCCTACGTACTAAATTATAAAAGGAAGTCACATGATTAGAATTATGGTATATTTATTTGAGATTAATTACAACATGTGGGCGATCAGCTAGCTTTAGATAAGATATGAGCAAAATCGGTGGCGGAGAGGGGGGCGGGGGCTGGCACCCCAACGCTGCAAAGAGCCCCCATGGCCCGGTCATGCAGCCATGCAGGATTGCGGTAATAGCATATTAGCATCTTTGCATGCACCGGCAGCCCAAGCCAATGGCAATTAGCGCCGCCGAGTCTTGAGTAAGTGATGTTTCGTATTTTACTCGCATGTAGCCATGCGGCACCCAATCGGCCGAGCCGAGAAGGAGGCGGCGTCAGCGGCGACTACGGCAAAGTGCTGCAAGTGCAAACCATCTTGGCATACTCCGCTTTGTCTCGCGGCTCTGCGACCACCGACGCCGTCCGCCCGGCTCGCGACCGCCGGCGCCGTTCGCGTCCGTCGGTAATGGTAATCTCTACTCTATAGTTACGCACGGCGGCCACGAGCGTAGGATCTGCTGTATTGCTACTGCGTAGGGCAGCGACAATACGAGGAATCGGTGATTGGGAATTTGGCGTGGTGGCCAAGTCTAATTGTAGTTGGTTGATGAAATGGGGGTGTACGTTACTTAATATGTTTGTTCAATTGTTTGGTCTATTTCCATAGCCGGTGGATGCATTGCACGCGTATTTATGAATTTCTTTTGAGCAAGTAATAATCATCCTTAACGAATTAATTCATTTATTTATTACAATTTTAGATGATACGAAGAAGAAAAGATAATTCATAGTTTTTAAGCTGTTGGTTCAAGTGCTAATCTGGTATAATTTATTGGTTCTACTCTACCTGTTGTCCATATTGCCCCCCCATGTTCAATTCCTGGCTCCGCCCCTGAGCAAAATATCCACCAATAATATCCTAAGCATAAAGTATGAGTTAGTGAGGGCTAGCATCCGCAATGCATTTTCTCTAAACTTGTACCTAGGAGGACAACCGCTACAATGCATGTTGCTTTTCCATTCATTTCTATTTGATGTCCTAGAATTCGAACCGTCAAATTTTTTAAAGTTTAACCACTAATATATTTAAAGCTATTTAGATTAACTACATAAAAACTATATCATTGGATTTATCATAAAAATATCTCCAGAATTTTGTTAGTTCATAACAATATAAAGTTACCAAAAGTAACGATCGTGAAAATCAAAGGCGTCAAATAAAAAAAAACAGAGTAAGTATGTTTTAGGTTGTATCTAGAGGCCCACAAGATTAATTGATGCATTTAATTTTTAAAATAGGTGGGCTCACAAAACGCATTTTTGACATACAAACTTTCCCCTCAATACGGTATCTACTCATATCTACCTGTCTTGATCTGATTAAAGGAGTTGTATCTCCTACATGATACAACTTCCTTCTCTCTCCAATCCTACGTGGCATGAGGAATCAAACACAGTCAGCTCCGGCGTCCGCAGTCCGCTTTCAGCATCTCCGAAATGGAGCTTTGGTTGGTGGCTTCATTGAAAAAAAATGCGCTGGACAAGTTGTGAAATAATTTATCAGTCATCAGTATCCGAAGAACACACGTGCTGTGGGCAGACATTTGCTAGTGTGACTTCCACATGGACATCTCTGCCTTCCAGGAAACCATTGCTCTCGCCCTTATCGATTCTAATTGCTCCTTTATTAGGAAACGGTTGATTAGTCCAACCAGTTTGGCATTCCAGTTCTCTGACTGAGAGCAAGCAAGAGTTCGATTCCCATTGCCCAAGTGGCCAAGTGTATATATGCACCTTAGTTTTCTGATGGGTTTTGCGTGTGCGAAGAAAAAGGCATCTCTAGCCCATCTGTACCTTTCAAACGCGCCTACGGTTTCAAAAAAGCAAGTGTGGGTGTGGAGTGTCTGTGGTTCCCATTAGTTTCCCGAATCTTGGAAATGATGATTGAGGAGATGGATGATGGTAAGAGAAGCGGCATGTTGCCATGTTGGCAAGGGCTCTATAGGTTCAAACGAAGAATGTACTCCTTCCGCCGAAGATCATAAAACTTATTTTTAAACGATGTTGTTCATAAATATAGAACGTATGCCATATACAAATACAAAATAATTATATTGTTCCATGTATATTCCTAATAAATATTTGTTTACTTTGTATCCTTATGTATGTATGCATTGAATATAGTACTTAGAGATAACAATTAATGGTATTGTACTCATTTCTAATACCTTCTTATTCTATATGCAAGACAAAATGTGCCATATATTTTTGGGTGGATGGAGTAATTCACAAGGGCAATGATAACATTGATAACCACGATATGGGTGTGGGGAACAAGGAGGTAACAATTAACGATATAGGTATTAAGGAGTATTGATTTCTCAACTCTTCTCTAAGAGCAAGTACAATAGTATAGTCAACTAGTGGCTATAACACTTGTCCATTTCATCTATAGCCTTTAAAAAAATAGTTCATACAATAAGATAGCTATTACAATAACTATTTGGCCCCACGTGTAAGAGAGTGAAATGCATATTTTTACGTGCTATAGCTAGCTGTAATTTAGTAGTCAGCTTCCTTCTCTCTCTTCCTTTCTCTGATTTGGTTGATATTATATTTGCTATAGCCTGCTGACTAAGGCTTATTGTACCTGCTCTAAATATAGGTCATTCTATAATTTCAAGGTACATTTACATAGTTTCTTCATATTATGCCCTCATTGAATGAATGCATATGTTCCTATAAATAAATGAGGTCCATCTCTCAACCTCTCTCCCCTTCTCAACATATTTAAGAGTGGAATCATTAAAATATAGGAATAAATGAAATGACACCAAGGTCATTTCTCTCACTCCTTAATTTGTATGCCCAAAGTTAAAATGGCTTATATTTCGAATAACAAGATAAGGATTCGATGACATGATGATGCCCCTAAAATGGATTAAAAGAAGTGGTTAGAAACAACCCAACACATATTTACACTCTCTTTGTTTTTAATAAAAAGATACTCAATCATTATTAAATAGTTGTCACTTTTGACCAAATTATACTGGAGTAATTAATATCATTATTCTTATATATATTTTGGTTGATGTGATGGTGGTCGGTTCACTAACTCCACCTAAATAGAGATCTTCTGTGGAGAATAGAATCATCTGCGTGTGTATGTATGTAGCTTGTGTTATAATTATTTAGAAAACAGCTAAACAATGCTATACCATTTGGAAGCACTTCCAACAATATAACAAAGTTTCATGGAGTTTTAACATATTACAACAAGTTTCATGTAAGTTTTAGTGATGCAACAAATTTCATGGAAATTTCAGGTTTAACAGGCAGAAGTTTCAAGAAGGTTTAGAAAAAGTTTCAAATAGATTTCAACAACTTTCACAAATTTCAATAATATTAAAAAAATTCCAGGAAGTCCCAAAACTTCAAGAAAAGTCCTATCCTTGTTTCATCAAGTTTCACTAGGTTTTAGAGAGTTTCAAATAGGTTTCGGAGAGTTTAGTGTATTATTCGAGTGTTTCAACGTGTTTCAATGAGTTTCAAACATGAAACTTGATTAAAAAATAAGTTTTAGAATAGCTTAAAAATATTCAAAAATAAACTTCAAAGTTTCATAGAGTCAACAAAAAATCCAAGCAAATTTCATACATTTTAGGCAAGTTCCAAATTGAAACTACAAGATTCAAGCAGATTTCAAGCACGAAAGTCACAAAACATCATGTTTTCATTGTACTTTCAAAGAAGCATCTTCATTAGAGCACACTGTAGATAAGGACAATGAATTTTGAGCATGTCGCAAGCCGCCATCCTCACCTTCAGCCACATGACTCCCATCTCCACTCTTACCTGTGGCAGCTGTACGACCCACCACTACTCACCGTGGTGCTCGGACAAACCCACAACCTTACTCGTTGTGGAAGCCGAGTGAGCCCACCACCACTCATCGCTCGTCGTAGCGCGGGTGAGCTTGTGGCCACTGGTTGCTCTCCAAAATGCAAGTTTCACAAGGTTTCATGTTCTAAAATGCAAGGTTTATGTGAGTTTCATGAGGTTCCAAGTTACAAAACGCAAAGTTTCAAGTGGTTTGATATTCCAAATTGCAAGTTTCATAAGGTTTCATGTTCGAAAATGCAAGTTTTGTAAGAGTTTCACAAGGCTCTATGCTTCAAAATACAAAGTTTCAGGTGGTTTTATGTTCAAAATTGTAATTTTCATGAGATTTTATGTTTCAAAATACAACTTCATGTGAGTTTCGTGAGATTTCTAATTCTAAAATGTAGAAGTTTCAACATGTTTTTTATGAGTTTCAAGTTTCAACATGTTTTTTGTGAGTTTCAGGAGGAAAGCAAAGGAATATGCCATTTCAATGTAAAATAAAAAATTAGAATAAAATTACAAGAGACAGTGCAAAAATTTCACAAATTTCCAAAAAAAATCCAAGCTTCAAATTGATGCAACAGATTGGGTCTAGGGAACAGTGGCGTCACCCGAAGTAGGCTTGGGATTCGCGGTGGTGCGTGTTGATCCAGTAACACGGGAGAGCATCCCAACTCCTATTGGCTTGTTGTGCTGTCAACCCATTACGTCACCGGCCCTGTGCTACTGCAACCTGCTCTGACCATGTCTACAACCTCCGTTTCTCCCAAATTTGCCATCCGCTCACTGTTGTGTTGCCTTAGCTGATCTCATCATTGTCGCACTGCCGCGCCTTCCAATAGCTACCCTTGTCACATCCACTCCCTTCTGCATTGCTTAGCACGCCCATGCCAACCAACCTTGCAGCCTCGTGGTAGGGCTCATGAGTAGATTGGGGTTTGGGATGGAAGAGAATAGGGAGGCAGAGAGAGAGAGAGAGAGGGAGTTTACCGGAAGGAAAAATGAGTGGAAGGGGGATGGCTCAAAGAGTGGATAAGCCGATAAGGATTGAAAGGTAGATAGCGATCGGGAGGCAAATGATCTCAATTGTCCATTGTAATGGATCAGACGCTTCTAAGCTATCCTTTTTTTAATGGAGTTAAGCTATCCCGTTGATTCAACAAGGAACAATATACTATTCCCTAAGATTTCTCGACTCTTTATGGCATGAACAAATGTGAATTTTGTATGGATTCTTGATTTAATGATAGTTATTTGCGCATATGAATTTGTCGGCTGGTACTATGGTGGGTAATTCATAGTTATTTGTGTGCAATGAATTTCATACTGTTAATTTAGTACATGGATTTAGTGCGACCTGAGTACTTAATTATAGAAGGAACCTCACGTAATTAAAATTTATGGTTTATTTATTCGAGATACGTTAACATAGTAGGCACTCGAATAGTTTTAGATAAGACATGAAAAAATCATAAGGTAGGAGCTACCTCATCAATTACCCTCTCTGGAGCTGGGAGTTTTCAGCTCTACACTCAAACAATTCGACAGCTGTAGAGACCCGAATATACAAATCCGGACTCTCCTATGTATTCTGCACTAGTCCAGGATCACGCTAGTGCACACAGTGTGAACAAAGATAAATATCATCCATATCACGATATTCTAAGGAAAAACCAAATTATATTAATAATCATCGATGCGACCTTATGGCCAAGCTTACAATAGACTAGCCCAAGAACTTAACAAAACTAGCGTGAAATCCAAAAGAAAGCGCAGCATCCAATCGACACACCCACAGGCTATCGAGTGGAGAACGAAGCCTAATCCGCGAAGACGTCGAAGTACTCTCCTTCTGGAACCTCCTGCTGGCGTTACTCTTCCTCCTCAACTGAGCAACAGGGGCATAAAGCCGTGAGTACATAGAGTACTCAGCAAGTCGTTTGTAACAAAGAATGCAATATAGTATGCAAGGCTTACCAATGGATGGCTGAAAGGTTAATTTGCATAAAACAGCATTTGAAAATACAATAAATAGATTGAAGGCACATTTGAAGTAAAACAATAATAAATAATAATCAAGGAATTGAAGTAACCACTTATGAATCTCCCATCCATAAGCTAAACTAACCACTTATGGACCTCCCATCCACAAGTTAAACCAACAGTGAATTAACCATCCACTGTCCAAGCTTTTAGAAATAACTATACCTCGTGTGAAATCACCGAGCATTGTCCATGACCGAGGACGGCTATTCGAATAGTTTTACACTCTGCGGAGGTTGCACAACTGTACCCACACGATGTGATTAGCCTCGCGCTAAGGAAATCACAACAAGGCCTTTACAATGTTCAATTCCAACCCAATCCGCCCGCTAGGTTTCGCATCACACCCCTTGCGCCCGTGGAATGTATCGACACCCATGACATCCCAATGGCGGAACCAGAATGAAACATCACAAATTAATAAGCCGTGTCTGTCCCATACCGGACATGTGGTTTGCAGTAAGACTTCGGATCAATGGCGCACAAAGTTAAGTCCTTAAGTGTACCGGCGAGACTTCCACATCCCACGAAGTGAATCCACACTTCCCCTTTGCCGCACGATCATTCGCCCGAGTGAAAACCAATTTTGTATAACCACCGCCAATGGCGCACCAACGTCACGGCACAAATTTTATAACGATGGCACCAACCACGATTCTTTGTGGCACCAACCACAATTCAATATCTCATTAAGTCAAATTAATTAATCACATGCGATGATGAACCCTTTACAAAATAAGCAAGGCTAAGCATTCTAATCATACCAACCCAATGTGACAAATAACATAGCATCACTAATTAAATTCCCAACCTAAGGTGACAATGGCATCAAGGTATTCCAAAATATCAAGGAGGGAAAATAACCAATTGGGACGATAACTACCAATACAAGGGTTTGAATAAACATAGCGATGCAAGATAATTTAAAACAAGATATTTAAATAATAGATTGCAAACTGGGTTCAACATGATCAAGGGACACGACTTGCCTTGGCCTTGCTCAGTTAGGAATTCTTGATCTTCAAATCTTGCTTCAACTCCTTCGAACGCGCGATCTAACGGGAGAGAGAACGAGACGAACAGAAGAAATGAAATTCAAATAAACTCTAAAAACTGCAAAACCAGAACTAAAAGACAGAGCTCAATTTTAGACGAATTTAGGAAGAAGAATCGGGTCAATCGGAGTTCGGACGAAGGAGAACGAGCGATCTAAAGTTTGCCGGGGCGAGAAAATGCTGGAAATTCACAGATGTTACTGTTCACCCGAGAGCAATTTTTGGAAAGGAGGCTAGCGCTGGCGAGAGGAGGTATGGGAGATGAATCTAACTAGCAAAATGGGTTGCTAGGAACCTAAGGCACACATAGGAAGCGGCGGCACGCCAAACGGAGACCGTTGGCGGCGCGGCGCGCTACAACGACATGGGTAGGAGAGAGAATAAAATCCGGGCATACGACATGGAGAAGTAGGGTGAGCACGGGCTAGAACGCGGCTTAGCGAAGCTAGGAAAATTGTCGGCTTGGCCAGAAACCCATCGGAACGGCGCAATCGACGATTGAGCGACGTCGGGAAGGAAAGGAAAAACTTAATATCTTGGTGCTCGGTGAATGAAATCTAAAACCACTTGGAGGGTAGCTACCTGGGATGGTTTGGCATGATGTGACGCGAACGGATCGGGGAAAACACCACCGGACAGATGGGGGACACGAGATGCCATTGACGGACATGGCGAGGTTTGGAGACAAAAATTTGTGGAGGCTTTCTGGGGAAAAGGAAGTGAGCACGGCGTATAACGTGACGAGGCAAGTCTAAGAAAAATTACGGCAAGGGCTAAAGCTTACCGGAGGCGACGAATCGACGTCGGGAAGCGCTCTTGACCTAGATTGGGGAAAACTCGATTCCGGGAGATTGGCTGCACCAAAACCAAATTAATTTGGCCTGAAGGTAGATGGGACATGATGGCACAATGTGACGCGAAAGGATCACGAAGAAACTCACCGAATAGCTCGAGACACGACGAGCAAATTCGGGACCGGAGGGGCTCGGTGCCGACGACGTCCTGGGCTTTGGGGGGACTTGGCACGGCTTGGGATGGGTTTAGGGGAGTCAAGGGGTCCTATTTATAGGCTTGGAAGAGGTAGAAACCGACTCCAATTCGCGGATTTCGGTTTAGAGTCCGTTTCAGAAAATTGGAGATAAAAGGCAAACGGATGAACGAAACGGAAAGAGACCAGTTGGGATAGATTCCTTGCATGATTTGGCACAACTTTCCTTTTGGGAAGACATTCAAATAATGTCCAGATTGAAAGTTATGAAGAGAGAGAAAATCGGAAAAAATCTGTACATAGCGAACAGATCGATCGGGCTCGCGCGCTGGAGACGACGCGCGAGGGTACTGTTCATTCTCTCTCCTCTTTTTTTTTTTGGAAATTTCAAATTGAGCTCAAACAAACTCCAAAAAATCCCAGAAAATACAGAAAAATTCTTTGTGACACAAGGAACACAAATAAAATATTTTTGGAAAATATTAATGTTTAATTTAATCATATTAAATCTTTTTGATTAATAAAAATTCCAATTAAGCTTTAATTAATTCCAGAAAAATTCAAATGGTGAATTTTATTTTAAAAGCTTCAAAAAGGCTCTGAAAATCAGGATGTTACAAACCTCCCCCCCTTAAACGGAATCTCGACCCCGAGATTCAGGCTCACTAAAAGAATAGGTTACCAGGTGCGACTTTGGAGACGACGTTGTTGAGGCTTCCCCTTGTAACGCTCTGAGGTATTTGGCTTTCTTGAATTGACGATGTTCCACGGCTTGCTCCTGGGGTTTTGGCAGGTGCACTCCCAAGTTTGAAAGGAATAGGCGAGATTGCTCGATGCTTCTGCGGGGTTCCTGGGTCCAACCATCTTGCTGCTGCTCTGAAGAGAAACACTACTGACTGCTCCAGGCGAAAAGGTAAGGGGGAAAAGCATAGGTAAGATTTGAGGTTGAACTTGGACAACTTTATTCCGGGTTAGTTGCTCTGACACTTCCAAAACTCTGACCGGATTTTAAAGATAAGTGGGAAAAGCATAGATGAGAGGTAAACTCGTCTAAGGGGAATTTCTAATGGCAACCTAAACTAAACAAACACTTAGCGAAAAGGCTAACAACAAAACCGGGAAATAACTCCAATAAAAGATTGACGTGATTGCAATATAATGCTTTTAAGGGCAAAATTTGCAGCTCACATCACACGCAATCGCAAGAAAAAGCAAAACGGTCTACACGATCTTGAAACTATAACGAGGTTCAAATCTAATGGCTCCTAATCTTCACGGAAATCTCCAATCTTGTCTTGACATATTGGGTGCTCCCTTGATCTCGACTTCCCAGCACAGCTTGAAGGATTCCATGCCAACTTTCATCTTGATGGAGGGACACTCGAGACATCTATAGACATTATAGAGATAAGAAGTCAAATTGAGTTTCGAAAACAAGTTCTCAGAGGAGACAAGGAGCAAGAATCCTAAGAATGAGGTAAGAATCAAGAATTAATAGACAATCATTTGGTTGATTTGATTTTAGAAAGTAGATTTTGAAATTGGCTAAAACGACCATTCTAACCAAGGCTTCGTCCTACAGTCGATATAGCTCTGATACCATCTCTGTAGAGACCCGAATATACAAATCCGGACTCTCCTGTGTATTCTGCACTAGTCCAGGATCACGCTAGTGCACACAGTGTGAACAAAGATAAATATCATCCATATCACGATATTCTAAGGAAAAACCAAATTATATTAATAATCATCAGAGTACGACCTTATGGCCAAGCTTACAATAGACTAGCCCGAGGGCTTAACAAAAACTAGCGTGAAATCCAAAAGAAAGCGCGCATCCAATCGACACACCCACGGGCTATCGAGTGGAGAACGAAGCCTAATCCGCGAAGACGTCAAGTACTCTCCTTCGGAACCTCTGTGGCGTTACTCCTCCTCCTCAAGCGAGCAACGGGGCATAAAGCCGTGAGTACATAGAGTACTCAGCAAGTCGTTTGTAACAAAGAATGCAATATAGTATGCAAGGCTTACCAATGGATGGCTGAAAGGTTAATTTGCATAAAACAGCATTTGAAAATACAATAAATAGATTGAAGGCACATTTGAAGTAAAACAATAATAAATAATAATCAAGGAATTGAAGTAACCACTTATGAATCTCCCATCCATAAGCTAAACTAACCACTTATGGACCTCCCATCCACAAGTTAAACCAACGATGAATTAACCATCCACCGTCCAAGCTTTTAGAAATAACTATACCTCGTGTGAAATCACCGAGCATTGTCCATGACCGAGGACGCGGCTATTCGAATAGTTTTACACTCTGCAGAGGTTGCACAACTGTACCCACACGATGTGATTAGCCTCGCTAAGGAAATCACAACAAGGCCTTTACAATGTTCAATTCCAACCCAATCCCGCCCGCTAGGTTTCGCATCACACCCCCTTGCGCCCGTGGAATGTATCGACACCCATCGACATCCCAATGGCGGAACGAGGTGAAACATCACAAATTAATAAGCCAGTCTGTCCCATACCGGACATGTGGTTTGCACAGTAAGACTCGGATCAATGGCGCACAAAGTTAAGTCCTTAAGTGTACCGGCGAGACTTCCACATCCCACGAAGTGAATCCACACTTCCCTTTCTTGCACGATCATTCGCCCGAGTGAAAACCAATTTTGTATAACCACCGCCAATGGCGCACCAACGTCACGGCACAAATTTTATAACAGTGGCACCAACCACGATTCACTGTGGCACCAACCACAATTCAATATCTCATTAAGTCAAATTAATTAATCACATGCGATGATGAACCCTTTCGCAAAATAAGCAAGGCTAAGCATTCTAATCATACCAACCCAATGTGACAAATAACATAGCATCACTAATTAAATTCCCAACCTAAGGTGACAATGGCATCAAGGTATTCCAAAATATCAAGGAGGGAAAATAACCAATTGGGACGATAACTACCAATACAAGGGTTTGAATAAACATAGCGATGCAAGATAATTTAAAACAAGATATTTAAATAATAGATTGCAAACTGGGTTCAACATGATCAAGGGACACGACTTGCCTTGGCCTTGCTCAGTTAGGAATTCTTGATCTTCAAATCTTGCTTCAACTCCTTGAACAGCGATCTAACGGGAGAGAAAACGAGGCGAACAGAAGAAATGAAATTCAAATAAACTCTAAAAACTGCAAAACCAGAACTAAAAGACAGAGCTCAATTTTAGACGAATTTAGGAAGAAGAATCGGGTCAATCGGAGTTCGGACGAAGGAGAACGAGCGATCTAAAGTTTGCCGGGGCGAGAAAATGCTGGAAATTCACAGATGTTACTGTTCACCCGAGAGCAATTTTTGGAAAGGAGGCTAGCGCTGGCGAGAGGAGGTATGGGAGATGAATCTAACTAGCAAAATGGGTTGCTAGGAACCTAAGGCACACATAGGAAGCGACGGCACGCCAAACGGAGACCGTTGACGGCACGGGCGGCTACAACGACATGGGTAGGAGAGAGGAATAAAATCCGGGCATACGACATGGAGAAGTAGGGTGAGCACGGGCTAGAACGCGGCTTGGCGAAGCTAGGAAAATTGTCGGCTTGGCCAGAAACCCATCGGAAACGGCGCAATCGACGATTGAACGACGTCGGGAAGGGAAAAGGAAAAACTTAATATCTTGGTGCTCGGTGAATGAAATCTAAAACCACTTGGAGGGTAGCTACCTGGGATGGTTTGGCATGATGTGACGCGAACGGATCGGGGAAAACACCACCGGACAGATGGGGGACACGAGATGCCATTGACGGACATGGCGAGGTTTGGAGACAAAAATTTGTGGAGGCTTTCTGGGGAAAAGGAAGTGAGCACGGCGTATAACGTGACGAGGCAAGTCTAAGAAAAATTACGGCAAGGGCTAAAGCTTACCGGAGGCGACGAATCGACGTCGGGAAGCGCTCTTGACCTAGATTGGGGAAAACTCGATTCCGGGAGATTGGCTGCACCAAAACCAAATTAATTTGGCCTGAAGGTAGATGGGACATGATGGCACAATGTGACGCGAAAGGATCACGAAGAAACTCACCGAATAGCTCGAGACACGACGAGCAAATTCGGGACCGGAGGAGCTCGGTGCCGACGACGTCCTGGGCTTTGGGGGGACTTGGCACGGCTTGGGATGGGTTTAGGGGAGTCAAGGGGTCCTATTTATAGGCTTGGAAGAGGTAGAAACCGACTCCAATTCGCGGATTTCGGTTTAGAGTCCGTTTCAGAAAATTGGAGATAAAAGGCAAACGGATGAACGAAACGGAAAGAGACCAGTTGGGATAGATTCCTTGCATGATTTGGCACAACTTTCCTTTTGGGAAGACATTCAAATAATGTCCAGATTGAAAGTTATGAAGAGAGAGAAAATCGGAAAAAATCTGTACATAGCGAACAGATCGATCGGTCTCGCGCGCTGGAGACGAGGCGCGAGGGTACTGTTCATTCTCTCTCCTTTTTTTTTGGAAATTTCAAATTGAGCTCAAACAAACTCCAAAAAATCCCAGAAAATACAGAAAAATTCCTTGTGACACAAGGAACACAAATAAAATATTTTTGGCAAATATTAATGTTTAATTTAATCATATTAAATCTTTTTGATTAATAAAAATTCCAATTAAGCTTTAATTAATTCCAGAAAAATTCAAATGGTGAATTTTATTTTAAAAGCTTCAAAAAGGCTCTGAAAATCAGGATGTTACAACAGCAAATAACATGTTTCTAACTGTCGTAAATACATGTTATTTTGAATATTAACATAGTTCTCAAACACATAAATCATTAATTTATATAAAATATATTCATAAAACCTATTAAAATTATAATATTATAAAAGAACTTTTGGAGACAAATATATAGGTATAATTTTCATGTACCCGAATCTAATTATTTAAAAAGATATCGGTGCTCAAAGTTTAACCGCATATATATCTCAAAACCATATTTATTTGTGACAGGATGTAGTACATGTTTATTTAGTTATGATTGATGTGAAGGGATTACACTCGTACATAGTAAAAAGCTCCTGCACAACACGATAAAACATTTTATTTGCTTCACACATATAGGAAACTTCCTACACAACGGAACGCGAAGAAACTATCCAGCTCGTCCCATCATGCGTTCTCAGATCAAACGAATCGGAGAATCCTCCCGATTCCGTTGCGTAGAAATGGCAGGCGCTTCCTATCCATCCAGTGGTTATCAACAGCCTGCACAGTTCGGGCAACAGTCTGGAGGGTGGGTTGACGGGCAGTTACCCTGGAATGGAGCTGCCATGATGGAGAAGAACAACAAGAGTCAGGTGGTAATTAATTCCAGTACGCTACCAATGGATCAATTAATTAATGTATTATTAACAGTAGATTCCTATAAGGAAAGTTAAAACCACATGTGTTGCGATTGGTTTTAGAAATTAAAGCCGTATATAGGCAACGGAAGACTTCTGTTTATTTAGAAACAGGATTGCTTACAATTGGTGGCGCATCTTCCAAGATCCCTTCCGAGGATGCCACTGACAAAAACCAGTAAAATGAGGAGGATAAGAAGCAACTGAGCCTGGGTCGGAAGATGGCCAGAGTACTTCTTCGGCATTGTTCCTGACGACCGTGCCTAGTAATTAGCACCGAAAGGGAACAATTGGCGTAATGGATGCTGGCTGGGCGCTCAAATTGCAGTGCGAGCTCAAGCACATTTAAAAGCCTCCATTCAGAACCCAACTTTGACTGAAACTCTGAAAGTAGGTGGAACCGTGGAAGAAACTAGGAACCGCGGAAGTTCTGCTCCTAACTAACCGATGTTACCTTCCAGAACATCGCTTTAAAGAATACTTAGAAGAGTTTAGCTTGAATGGCTCGCGTGACAGAAATGGCACCCACTTGTCGTTAGTACTACGTTCAAGCAAGGATGCAAGTAGCTAGCAGCTTAGCTTTCTTCTATTATAGAACCGGATAAACTGCAGAGAGGGTGAATAGTGTATAGAAAATTTTTCCCTTAAATATTCACAATTCCTTTACTCCAATAGCTATAAAGTTATGAAGATTAGGATACGAAGTCTACTTGAAAAACAGAGGAATATAGAGCTCAGTCAAGACCAAATCAGAGCGCTATGTGGTCGAGTTACGACCATTCGTCGAAAAAACAACGTGGTCGGTTACGACTATCAGACAGAAGCCAACGTACATAGTCGGAGCTCAACTGACGGACGGATCTCACCGTGGTCAGAGATCAACTACTAGTCGGACCCAACGTAGTTGGAAATCGACTATCAAACACAGACCACCGTGATCAGATATCGACTGCCAATCAGATCCCAACGTAGTCGATATCCTATGTGGTCGAAGCCAACATGGTCGAATGCCAACGAGTAGTCTAAAACCTATGTGGTCGAATCTAGTCAAAATGCGACTACCAGTCGGATCCCAACGTAGTCGATAACCGACGTGGTCGAAGGCCAATGAGTGGTCGAAAACCAACATGATCGAATCTGATCAAAATATGATTAGTGAGGTCAACAACCAGTGAGAGATCAAAAACCCAACATGGTCGCAAGACAACGAATGGTTTGAGATCAACGTGGTCGAAAATACGACTAGGGAGGTCAACAACCAGTGAGCAGTCGAAAACTCGATGTAGTCAAAAAGACGCAAAGCGGTCGGAAGACTGAGCGCGGTCGAAAAAGATTGAAACTTGACCGTGGTCGAACAACCAACATGATCAGAAGCCAACAAGTAATTTGCGACCGATGAGGTCGAATCAGTTCAAAAATGAACTAGTGAGATTGATGATCAATGTGCAGTCGAAAATCCCATGTGGTTGAGAAGAAATGGAGCGATCAGAGCCCTGAATGCTGTCAAAAAGAGAAGTAATACGATTGTGGTTGAAATCAACGTGGTCTTAAATTTTAACACGGTCAAAACTTCAGACAGAGAAAATAACAGTCTGTTTTTGTAACTCTGAAAGTAGGTGGAACCGTGGACGAAACTAGGAACCGCGTGGAACCGTGGACGAAACTAGGAACCGCGGCCGATATGACCTTCCAGAACATCGCTTTAAAGAATACTTAAAAGATGTTAGCTTGAATGGCTCGCGTGACAGAAATGGCACCCACTTGTCGTTATTTATTCCAATGTACACAACTTTCCAAGCAAGGATGCAAGTAGCTAGCAGCTTAGCTTTCTTCTATAAATGCAGTTCGTGTCCACTACTAGGAGAAAGCACCAACCCATTCCAGAAGCACATGTCATAAAGCATGTGTGAGAGAAAATACACGTCTCCTGTGGCTATGGGAACTCTCAGTTCCTCACAGCTCCTGACCATTGTCCTCTCCTTTCTTTCGAGCTTTGCATTCCTTGCCTCTTCACTAGGTGCTACAGCTCTCCACAATGGATCTAACACCGACTTCCAAACCCTCCTTTGCCTGAAGCACCATCTCTCCAACCCTGCCGGCCTCACAGGCTCATGGAGGAATGATTCCCTCCATTTCTGCAGTTGGCCCGGAGTTACTTGCAGCAAGAGACACGCATCTCGTGTTGTTGCTCTGGAGCTCGAGTCATTCGACCTCAATGGCCAAATACCACCTTGCATTGCCAACCTCACTTTCCTCACAAGAATCCACTTCCCGAACAATCAACTGGGCGGTCAAATTCCACCTGAGCTTGGCCAGCTAAATAGGTTGAGATACCTTAACCTCAGCTCGAACAAATTTAGTGGTGCGATCCCAGACACTCTGTCTTCCTCTCTCCTTGAGATGATTGATCTCGGGAGAAACTCCCTCAATGGTGAGATCCCACCAAACCTGAGCAAATGTTCAAATCTTCAGAAACTCAACCTGGAATCCAACTTGCTCAGTGGAGGTATCCCAGAAGGGTTGGGGATGCTCCGAAATCTTTCGATTTTACGTCTTGCTAGTAATAGTCTGACGGGCAACATTCCTCTTTCACTTGGAAGCAGCTCTTCCCTTGTCAGTGTTGTCCTCGCAAACAATAGCCTCACAGGACCTATCCCATCTCTCCTAGCTAACAGTTCCTCGCTTAGAGCGTTGGACTTAACAGATAATAGCCTCGGTGCAGAGATTCCTCCCGCTCTGTTCAACAGCGCATCACTTCAAAAATTGGCCCTTGCAAAGAACAACTTTGTCGGGTCCATACCAATTGTGTCAAATGTCAACTCACCCTTGCAATATCTTATCTTGTTAGAGAATGATCTTGCAGGCACCATACCTTCCTCTTTGGGGAATTTTTCTTCCCTTCGCTGGCTATTGCTTGCTGGTAACTATCTTCAAGGCCGCATCCCAGAGAGTATAGGCAAACTTCCAAACTTGCAAGCACTAGACCTGTCTTACAACAGTTTGTCAGGGACTGTCCCAGCCTCGCTATACAACATTTCCTCACTCACATACCTTAACATAGCCATCAACAATCTCACGGGGGGCATTCCATTTAACATCGGATACACCCTTCCAAGCATCCAAACATTGACCTTGCAAGGAAATAAATTCCAAGGCAAAATCCCTCCCTCTCTGGCCAACGCAACCAATCTTGGACATATTAATCTAGGGGATAATGCATTCCATGGTATTGTCCCTTCTTTTGGGTCCCTTCCTAACTTAGTCGAACTAATTTTAGCTAGTAATCAGCTCGAAGCCGGAGATTGGTCTTTCCTCTCCTCGTTGACAAATTGCACACAGTTGGTGATATTATCTTTAGGAACAAACATAATGCAAGGAATTTTGCCGAGTTCAGTTGGTAGTCTTACAAACAGCCTACAGGTTTTGCTGCTGAAAGCAAATAAGATAACTGGTACCATACCACCAGAGATAGGGAACCTCACAAACCTCATGTTTCTTAAAATGGAACAGAATTTTTTTGCCGGAAATCTTCCTGACACACTTGGAAATCTTGCAAACTTGACTGTCCTAAGCTTATCACAGAACAAACTTTCCGGACAAATTCCACTTTCAATTGGTAAACTCCATCAATTGAATGAGCTCTATTTGCAAGAAAATAATTTGAGTGGACCCATTCCTAGGGCTCTAGGTGGCTGCAAAAATTTAATCACACTGAATCTTTCTTGTAACACCTTGGATGGGAGCATACCAAAGAGCTCTTTTCTCTTTCCTCCCTTTCAGCAGGTTTGGACTTGTCCCACAATCAGCTTTCTGGACAGATTCCACAGGAGATTGGTGGCTTGATTAATATTGGCCCTCTGAATATTTCCAATAACCACCTGTCGGACTAATTCCCAGTACTCTAGGAGACTGTGTTCACTTAGAGTCACTTCACATGGAGGGTAACTTACTTGATGGCAGAATTCCCGAATCTTTCATCAATTTGAGAGGTATGACTGAGATTGATCTTTCTCGAAACAACTTGAGTGGTAAAATTCCTGAGTTCTTTCAGTCCTTCAGTTCTTTGAAGGTTCTCAACTTGTCCTTCAACAACCTTGAGGTCAAGTGCCAGCAGGCAGGATATTTCAGAATTCCAGTGAGGTATTTGTCCAAGGAACAACATGTTATGTTCCAATTCCCCAATGTTACACTTGCCACTTTGCTTCGCAGCTACATCCAAACACCGACACACTTCCCGCAATCTAAAGATAGCTGGGATTAGTGTGGCTCTTGCTGGTCTCTTTGTCGTGTTTAGTACTTATTCTTTTGAAGAGGCGTAAGAAATCCAAACAATCAGACCATCCATCATGCAAGGAGTTGAAGAAGTTCTCATATGCTGATTTATTCAGAGCAACAAATGGTTTCTCTTCAGACAACTTGGTTGGTTCAGGAAATACGGATCAGTCTACAAAGGTATATTTGAGTCTGAAGCACATGCAATTGCTATCAAGGTTTTCAAACTTGATCAACTTGGAGCACAAAGAGCTTCCTTGCTGAGTGCGAGGCCTTCAGAAACACTCGCCACCGTAATCTTGTAAGGGTCATTTCTGCATGCTCAACATGGGATCCTAAAGGGAATGATTTCAAAGCTCTTATTATTGAATATATGGCTAACGGTAGCCTAGAGAGCTGGCTTTATTCGACAATGGGAAGACCGTTGAGTTTGGGCTCCAGAATAATAATAGCAGTGGACATAGCTTCTGCATTGGATTATCTACATAACCATTGCATGCCCCCTATGGTCCATTGTGATTTGAAGCCCAGCAATGTCCTTCTAGATGATGTCATGGGTGCACGTCTTGCTGACTTTGGGTTAGCTAAATTTCTGCACAGTTATAGTTCTTCAAGCATTAATAGTTCAAGCTTAGCAGGACCAAGAGGATCAATTGGATACATTGCACCAGGTGACAATTTTTCATATTCATATTTTTTTTGTCAATATAAAATATAATAGGGCGTCCCTAATAACTCATTTATTTTATTGATATTCATGTTTTACTTTTCCTTTCTTTGAAAAGATGCTTTTTATGATATTTTTTAATTTTCAATATTGTGAGATAGTCAATTGTTTAATCAATTATGGACAACATTGCAGAGTACGGCTTTGGGAGCAAAATGTCGACAGAGGGCGATGTCTATGGCTATGGAATTATCATCCTAGAAATGCTCACAGGGAAGCGTCCGACAAATGATATGTTTAATGATGGTTTGAGCCTTCACAAATTTGTGGAAAATGCATTTCCTCACAGGATTGGCGAGATTCTTGATCCTACTATCATTCCAAATTTTGAAGATGAAGACGAAGACAATAATTTAGGCCATGAAAACCGTGCGACGGTCGGCATGCTGAGCTGCATCACGCAGCTTGTTAAGCTTGGTCTCTCATGCTCTGTGGAGGCACCAAAAGATCGACCAACAATGCGGGATGTTTACGCTGAAGTCACCGCTATCAAAGAAGCATTTTTATCCCTACGCCGTTGAGGGAAAGGACAATCGTTTCTCTTGTTCACATGCATGTTCCTGGTGCCCAGTGGTCGTCATCCTCTCTCATCCTCCTCGATGTGAAGTCTCGGTCGAAGGCGTTTCTGCTTGTTTTTATGGTGGTCAGTGGTGCTCGGCCTCGCTCCTCGTCGCTGTAGTTGTTGTCGGCCTTGTGCTGCTTTGCGCCTCTGTGGTAACTAGTGCATATATAGCAGCAGCCGGCAGCAAATAGCACTAGCAGTAGTACCAGTAGTAGCAAGTATTAGCAGTAGTAATAGTACCAAGTAGCAAGCAGTAGTAGTATTAACCATTTTTGGCAATAATATGTGAGCTAGTTAGGCCGTTCCTTCTATTTTTGCTTATTTGTGCATTTATATTATTCTGTTAAGTTTTTATTTATCAAACTTGCTTGTGTTCACTACTACAGAAATACTATTACACTACTACAGAAAGCCTCATAGTAGACGCCTCATCACAGACGGTTTTGTGAAACCGTCTCTGATTAACACTATTACAGACGGTTGTAATTTCGAGGCCGTCTGTGGTATTTGTGGCGGGAAAAAGAATTATCACAGACGGTCGGTCTATATTAAGAACCGTGAAAATCCCAGATTATCACAGACGGTTTTTAATTAAAAAACGTCTGTGATAATGACTCTAAGGCATTTATTGCGCTTGCTCGGACCACGCATCTGTCTTCATTTCGATCGAGATCTAGCCATCGCTGCGCACTTTTTCACTCGGGAGGAAGCTAGGCGATTTCAGGCGATTAATTTGGTGGGAAGAGGCGAGATTGAGCTTTGAAGATTGAGACTTTCCGGTTCTTTGTAGATATGGTTAGTAGTGAAATTTATGTTTTCTTTAATTGCATTACAATTTAGGTCTAAGTAATCCATGAGTGTTATTGAAGATGGTTAATTTGCAAAATTGTTGGTTATATAATAGCTATTGTGTTTATAATATGAATTGAGCTAGCAAATTAAGTCTCAATATAATAAATGTAGCAGTATATATGTAATAATTATAATTAGTTAATCTAGATTTTAATACTAAGTTGTTATATATGTACGTAACGTAGGACCAAAGTGGATGTATGCCATGAGCCGTGTGAGTGAAGAGTACATTAATGGCGTGTCTGCTTTTATAAGAGCCGCCGAGGAGGATATGTTGAATAAGGGGTGGAATATATGTGCTGTCCATGCAGATCGATTGAGAATTTGAAGATGTTTAAGAACCGAGGGCAAATTGAAGCGCACTTGATTGAGAGGGGTTTCAAAAGGATTATACGTGTTGGACCGATCATGGCGAAGTGAATGATCATATGCGCGGATGACATCGCGGTGAAGTGAATGATATGCCGCCGGATGACATCGCCGGTGAAGTGAATGACATGCCGCCGGTGATGTCGATTGTGGTTCGATTCGGATAGGTTGCACGATGATAATCTGGATCGATGTTTCGCGATGTAGAAGAGAACTATGATGAGAGAGTATGTTAAATTCCGCGGCTTGATGGGCGACTTCGGAGAAACCTTTGTACACGGGCTGCAAGTACACGAGGTTGTCGTAGTGCTTGAACTGTTGAAATTGAAGGCATGCAACGGTTGGTCCGACAAGAGTTTCACGCACTGCTAGGTCTTTTAGCGGACATGCTTCGGAGAAATGAGTTGCCTAAAACCACGTATAAAGCCAAGAAGGCTCTTTGTCCGTTGGGAATGGAAGTAGAAAGAATACATGCATGCCCGAACATTCGTATCCTCTACCGTAAAGAGTATGCAAATATGCATGTATGTTCGGTGTGCAACGCATCCCGATACAAACGTAACAATCAATCGGATGATGGCGAGGAACAGAGGCGAAGAAAGGACCTCTTGCTAAGGTGGCATGGTATTTTCCTATAATTCCCGTTTGAAAAGGTTTTGGCAAATCCAAAGGAGGCAAATCTGCTGCGTTGGCACTCGGAGGAGCGCAAGAAGGATGGAATGCTAAGACACCTTGCTGATTCCGCGCGGTGGAGAAACATCGATAGGAGTTTTGCGAGTTCGGTGCGAGAACCAAGGAATATAAGGTTTGGGTGAGTACGGATGGAATGAATCCTTTGATAGCATGAGCGGCCGACATAGCACATGGCCCGTGACTCGCATCTATAACCTTCCTCCTTGGTTGTGTATGAAGCGAAAGTACATTTCTTTGTCGATACTTATCCAAGGGCCAAAACAACACAGGAATGATATCGATGTGTTCCTAGCACCGTTGGTGGAAGATCTAAAAGTACTATGGAATGAAGGGTGCAGGTATGGGATGCATACAAACGAGAGAACTTCACTCTGCGCTCCTTATTGTTCTCGCACCATAAATGATTATCACGCCCTTGGTAACCTATCGGGCCATAGTACAAAAGGTGCCAAAGCTTGTACTCACTGTTTAGATGGTACCGAGAGTGTGTGGTGAGACACTCACGCAAAACCGTCTACATGCGTCACCGCCGGTTCCTTGGAGGGCTCACCCATACCGCAAGATGAAGAAACAATTTGACGGAGAGAAGGAAGACGGTTCAGCTCCAAGGCATTTAAGGGACACGAGGTTTATGATATGGTTAAGGATTTAGATGTTGTCCTCGGAAAGGGACGTAAATTGAGGGCTCATGAGAAGAACACACGGAAGAAGAGATCAATATTTTGGGACTTATCTTATTGGGAGTACCTAGATGTTCGACCTTTGCATCGGCGTCATGCACGTAGAAAAGAATGTATCGGCGGCAGATTGGTCTCTTACTGAACATCCGTGATAAAACAAAGGGCGGCGTCAACGCACGGCTTGACTTGGTGACATGGACATCGGACTGAGTTAGCACCGACACGCACCGATAATGGACGAGCGTACCTTCCCCTGCGTGTTACACTGCTTCAAGGCCGAAAAAAAGAATGCGGTGCTTGCATGGTGTCAAAGTTCCGTCACGTTACTCCGAAGCGTGAAGAAACTTGTTTCGATGCAAGATTTGAAGTTAAATGGTATGAAGTCTCATGATTGTCATGTGCTGATGACACAGATGCTCCCTATTGCAATTAGAAATATTTTGCCGATCAAAGTCCGAGAGACAATCATGAAGCTATGTTATTTCTTTAACACAATTGCTCAAAAGGTCATCGATCTCAAAGTACTAGATGCTCTGCAGGACGAGGTGGTGATGACTCTATGTCACCTTGAAATGTATTTCCCTCCTTCATTTTTCGATATCATGGTCCATCTCATTGTTCACGTTGTGTGGGAGATAAAAATGTGCGGGCCCGTATTCCTACGTAGCATGTACCCATTTGAGAGGTTCATGGGAATTCTCAAGTCCTACGTACGGAATCGTTCTCGGCCGGAGGGCAACATCGTCGAAGGTTGTGCAAGCGAAGAGGTCATTGAGTTTTGTGTCGATTATATGGCTCAGATTCAACCGATAGGTGTCCCTCAATCTCGTCATGCAGGGAGGCTGAATGGTCTCGGAACTATCGGAAGGAAAGTAATCACTCCAGATATGGACACGTATACTCAAGCCCATTTCACGGTGTTGCAACACATGACTGAGGTGGTCCCTCATACGCTGCTTGGGGCCAAACATATTCGTCTGGTATCGGGGCCATGGTGCACGGTCAAGTTTTAGCGCCAGGCTTCGCAAAAGTTAATGTGGATGGTGTGCATGTCAATTTTGAGGTGGTCCCGCTACCGAAGCCCCCCAACGACGAGATCGTGACTTTAGGACGAGCCATTGGAACATTCATCCGGTGGCCCAAAGCGACATCTCCTGGAGGCTTCTTCACCGGTGGCGGGACCGAGCAACATGCACCGCTGCCATCTCCATTACAAAACGATCGGTTCCACCACCGGATCTTGCCCGGTGCTATCTCCACGGTCATACTCTCGCGAGCAACATGCACCGGTGCTATCTCCATTACAAGACCGATCGGTTCCACCACGGATCTCGCACGGTACTATCTCCATGGGTCCTATTCTCGCTAGAGCAACTTGCACCGCTGCTACCTTCAAAGTCGATCGCCGTGAAGTCGACCTATAGCCGGCGGCAAGGCGGCAAGGGCAAAGCAAAGAAGACCAATGATGATATAGCGTACCTACCTTTGGCCCGCAAATTGCGTGCTTGGCGAAACGTTGCTCGAGCAAAAGACCTCCAAAGCTACCATATAGTTGCATGCGATTGCACACGTGGTATATGCAGCGATCCAATAAGCTAGAGGAGAACAGACTTCAAGTATCCTTTGTCAAATTCACGTCGGATGATTTATACCACGGTCTTCAAGAGTGTATGTTCGTGGTCGCCTTTGAGGATTTATTCGATCTGTTCACGCTCAACGCTCTTGACGTCTCAATCATTCGATCTTTGGACTGTAAGTGTGTACAATCACGATCTCAGTTAATGTCATACCGATAAATGCCATATCTAATTTGTTGCTTTCGTGTATATATATAGACACATGCTTGACTAGAGCTAGATTATCCAACTCATCACCGGTTTCTTGGACCCACACTTGGTCGCCAAGGATACCATCGGCCGGATACACCCTCGTCAAGAGGTACATTGTATCGAGGCTGCTGGTTGCCACAATAAGGAATATGTACTTATGCCCTTCCATCGAACTTTCATTGGATTTTAATAGTAATTGTACCAAAATGGAACAAGGTATATTACCTTGATTCCTAAGTAAGAATAAAATGGACTTCACGGTTATCGACCAAGTAATCGATAGGTAAGCACATATTCCCCATACATATCTACATTGTACTCTTTCTTTCCTTCCGAATGACTAAGGTTAACTTTTTGAATTACGTAGGGCGTTCGCGATGTACATTGAAATGGGAGGTGACTCGAGCGGGTCAAAGGCCTCTGACACATGTTCGAGATTTTAAGGTATTCGCTATTTCACATTAATTAATCCTATGCAACAGTTGGTACTAATGCCTCTTGAACTAACACATTCCATTTTTGCGGTGCCATCGGCGGAGCCGGGCAACACATGTGGATACTCGTTTGCCAACATATGGAACTACTCTCGATTCCTCGAGGCTCACCAATCGCAAGGTTTGTCACTCTTCCCATAATTACTTTATACTTATCACGTTACATATATACGCACATTGATATTCCTATCGACAGGCTGCATACATCCCATCAACTGCATTGAAACAGTCTGATCTTGGAGGGATTCAAGGAGAGTTGGCGTACTTTTTGCTGACTCAAGTCATAAAGCCAGGAGGACGGTTCCACTGCGCACCAGGATTTCTTATTGGTCTTATCACTAAGTGCAAATGCGTGTAGATCTTTATAATGTGCATTTGTTAATGGATATTTCATTTCAATTCAATTAATTGATTTGCGAAATGGATGCATGCTTTATGTTTGTGAAATGAAGTGTGATGTCAATTGGATGTTTTATGTCTGTGAAATGTATCTGAAAGGAAATGAGATGTGTGAATTGTATATTTTTTGTCTGTGATTATCTGCTTGTTTCAGAGGGCATGGCTAGCATTTCCTGAGGCTAGCCAATAAATAGAAATAGATTTTGATTTAGGAGGAACGAATATCACCGACGGTTTTTAAGTAAAACCGCTGCGTGATATGTATCCTGACAGTTTTCATTAAAACCGTCATTTGTGGGGTGGCCCCCTTCGGATCGGCCGTGCAACTAATCCAACATGTAATAGGCCCAATAGTGTAGAGGAATATACCAGTGTAAATATACCCATGTACCCTCATCCTTTGTAAATACTAAGGGGTAGAATGGGGATTTCCCATTCTACCCCACTCATATATATAAATCCCCAGGAGGGGCAAAGGGGGGGCATCCTCTCATTCTCACCAGCCATTCCACAGATCTAGCTCTCCTCTTCTCCTTCTACCAGTCCCCTCTTTCCCTGTTTAGCCCGTAGCTACAACAGATGGCGCCGTCCGTGGGGACGACTAGAAGTTGCGTATGGAAGAGATTTCTCTGGCATTCAACAAAAGCAGCGGCTATGTGGATCTTTTATGTTCATGGGAGCATACAGCTTCAGGCATGGCATCGGTAGCATCTTGCAAATCCACCAGCGACAGATAAGTGATGTATCGAATAGATCTAGTCGTATGGGTTTCGCCTGAAGCATTTCGCCATGTTTCGTATGGGGGTATGGAGTAGATCTAATCGTTGCCTCCGCTCCGATGGGAGCATACAGCTTCAGGGAAATGATGCCTGGATGCTGGAGGGCACGATCCTCCCGGGAGCCCGCGCGCCTTCGACTTGTCCGCGCTGACCCCACACAAGGTACACCTCGCCAAGCGCAACTGCGGACTCCGCGTCGTCGAAGCCTTCGACTGCCTCGGAGCCTTCCCCCCTGTGGCCTCCGCGTTGGCTTGAGGCCTCGCTCGTCTCCGTGTGATCAAGAGCTCCGTGCTATCCTTGACAACCGCGTGAAGTATCTACATACTCCATGCATACACGTTGATTTATATAATCCATGCACACATGTTGCCCTTTATACTCCTTTACGTACATCTATCCATCCATGCATGCGTGGATGGAAACTTCAAGGCGCATGCGTACGTGAAGCCTCGTGGCTGGAACGCGGAGTATCCATCCGCGAGGTCCTGGAGAGCAAAGCGTCCTGTTTCGGCGGGTGCTTCGTTTCTCTCTCACGCGAGCTTGCACCACGAGAAGGCGGCGCGGCGACGCGTCGCCGCCGCAACGCCTGCGTCGAGTCCGTCGCCAGTGCTCGCGCTCGTGCTTCCGTGCTTGGCGTTGAGCACACCATACGAGCTCCGTCACCACCGAGGCTTCTCCGTCTCCATGGCCGTGCGTCCTCGTGGCGGCGACCTCGTCTCGCCCGGTGAGCACACCATCTCTCGTCGTCTAGCTCGCGGCCAGTGCCATGTGGGACGGCTAGCGCGGGCAGCGGCGGCACGTCGGCTCAGCGCGACGGACCTCGCGGGGCGGCGTCGGCCTCGCATGGCGCTCGCGACCGGCCTCGCCTCCGCGTGATGGACCTCGCGAGGCGGCGTCGTCCTCCGCATGGCGCTCCGCGACCGGCCTCGCCTCGCGCGGCGGACCTCGCGGGCGGCGTCGTCCTCCGCATGGCGCTCGCGACCCGGCCTCGCCTCGCGCGGCGGACCTCGCGAGGCGGCGTCGGCCTCGCATGGCGCTCGCGACCCTCGCGACCGGCCTCGCCTCGCGCGACGGACCTCGCAAGGCGGCGTCGGCCTCGCATGGCGCTCGCGACCGGCCTCGCCTCGCGCGGCGGACCTCGCGGGCGTCCTCGGCCTCGCATGGCGTTCGCGACCGGCCTCGCCTCGCGCGAGCTCGTCATCGACCATGCCAAGAGGCAACAGCGTCTATGACTTCGTGCGCTGTGTCCACCGCTCGCATTCACGTAGGAAGAAATAGGCGCTCTGCCCAAGCGGCGTGAGTCCTCGATCCACGGGGGCATCAGGGTGGTCTCCGCCGACGCTCCTCGCGACAGTGCCGAACATGTCGCTGATGGGAGAGCACTACAAGGCTGACTTCGCGCCGTGCATCAACTCCACGGCCGCATGCGTGCGGAGCGGGCGGTGGTGTCCATGCAGCACGTGCGGGGGTCCGTGCAGCGCGCGGCGTGCGTGACCGGCGCTGGCGACGCGCTCCTTGTGAAGGAGCCTCGAGCGCCGCCGAGCCCTGCAGGCACAGCACCGGCCCCCGCATCACGGTCCTCCGACCGGCGCGAAGTCCCCTCCGAGCTTCTGCTCCACGGCCTCGCGGCGGCCGCGGCCTCGCCTCGACTCGAAGGACCCGCGAGCCTTCGCTCGCCTCTGCGACGACCTCGCCGACCTGCGCCTTGATGCGTTAGGGACTTCGCCGGCCTTCGCTCGCCTCCGCGACGACCGCACCGGCCTTCGCGGCGGCCTCCACGTCGACCGCTCCTACGCAGCGCACTCAGCGGGGTCGTGGGCTGTCTTCCTCGGCGTCTTCGTCGAGGTCCTCGGCGCGTCTTCATTGCATCCTCGCTGAAGCAGGCAGCGCGTAATCAACGTCTACAACGAGGATAGAGACAACAGGAGCGACTTCCTGGGGTACCCCCGCTGGGACTTCGTCGAGCCTCCGGCTTCGTGTCGTCTCCGCGCAGGACCGCGCCTCCGCAAGCCGACTCCGCGCCATGCCATCGAGCCTATGCGCCGAGCCTCCGCGCGAGGTCAGAAATCCGCGCCGAGCCTCCGCGCGAGGTCAAAACTCCGCGACGCCCTCACTGGCTCCATCCGGGCTTCGCTCGCCTCCGTGACGGCCCCCACGCCGAGTCGCTAGCTCAGGCTCCGCTCCGTCGAAGACCTCGGAGTCATGCTGCATGGCATGCATGCGTTTAGGTACGTAACATTTACACCCATGTACTCACGCATGCGTATAGTGTATTTGCTCCATGCATGCACTCATGCGGCCTGGACTCACACTGAATTACATCCGTGGCAATGGTTTTTTAGTCATACCATTTATTGCGGCTACAGTTCCATTCGCAGAGCATTTGATTTGGCCGTGTTTGCTTCTCCGGTTTTGGCCTGCTCTGGGCTCCCGTAGTATCAAATGTTTCTCTGGAGCGTTTTTGTTGCCGCGAGGTTTTGACCATTTCTTTTCGTGCCTCTGTGTTGGTCCTCGCTTTTGGTTTAAATCGCACGATTGCCTTGAGCGTCGGCGTACTCTGCGGAGTATAAATAAGACGTAGCGTTGAGCTCAGCTTCCGCACACACCAGTCTACGGACTCTAAATAAGACGTAGCGTTGAGCTCAGCTTCCGCACGCGCGAGTCCACGTACTATAAATAAGACGTAGCGTTGAGCTCAGCTTCCGCACGCACCGTCTCGGACTCTAAATAAGGCGTAGCGTTGAGCTCGGCTTCCGCGCGCGAGTCCACGGACTATAAATAAGGCGTGGCGTTGAGCTCGGCTTCCGCGTGCGAGTCCACGGACTATAAATAAGGCGTAGCGTTGAGCTCAGCTTCCGCACGCACCAGTCTACGGACTCTAAATAAGATGTAGCGTTGAGCTCAACTTCCGCACGCGCGAGTCCACGGACTATAAATTAAGTCGTGACGTCGAGGTCCGCCTCCGCACGCGCCAGTCTACAGACTCTAAATAAGACGTAGCATTGAGCTCAGCTTCCGCACGCGCAAGTCCACGGACTATAAATAAGGCGTAACGTTGAGCTCGGCTTCCGCGCGCGCCGTCTACGGACTCTAAATAAGGCGTGGCGTTGAGCTCGGCTTCCGCCGCGCGAGTCCACGGACTATAAATAAGGCGTGGCGTTGAGCTCGGCTTCCGCGCGCACGGTCTACGGACTCTAAATAAGGCGTGGCGTTGAGCTCGGCTTCCGCGCGCGAGTCCACGGACTATAAATAAGGCGTAGCGTTGAGCTCGGCTTCCGCGCGCGCGGTCTACGGACTCTAAATAAGGCGTAGCGTTGAGCTTAGCTTCGCGCGCGAGTCCACGGACTATAAATTAAGTTGTGACGTCGAGGTCCGCCTCCGCACGTGCCAATCTACGGACTCTAAATAAGACGTAACGGGGGGACGCCCCCGTGCGCACTCTACGTAGTATAAAAATTGCGGCAGGGCCGAGGCACTAGGGAGTGCCTCGCTTTAGACGGCACATCACTTGGATATCGCGCCCTCGCGTGCATTGCACTAGGGAGTGCACCGCGGGCACTCTTTTTGAAGGTAGGGGAACGGCGGTCTCGCCTCCTTACCTCCGCGTGGGTAGTGCCTTCGGCCCACGCCGCAAGCGCCCGCTCTCCGCGGGCACTCATTTTTGAAGGTAGGGGAACGGCGGCGACGCCTCCCTACCTCAGCGTGCGTACCGCCCTCGGCCTACGCGGCAAGCGCCCGCTCTCCGCGGGCACTCTCTTTTAAAGGTAGGGGAACGGTGGTCTCGCCTCCTTGCCTCCGCGTGCGTAGTGCCTTTGACCTACGCGGCAAGCGCCCGCTCTCCGCGGGCACTCGTTTTTGAAGGTAGGGGAACGGCGGCGACGCCTCCCTACCTCGGCGTCGTACGCCCTCGGCCTCTGCGGCAGCGCCCGCTCTCGCGGGCACTCTCTTTAAAGGTAGAGGAACGCGGTCTTGCCTCCTTGCCTCCACGTGCGTACTGCCTTCAGCCTACGCGGCAAGCGCCCGCTCTCCGCGGGCACTCGTTTGAAGGTAGGGAGCGCGGCGCCGCCCTACCTCGGCGCGCGTAGCGCCCTCGGCCTACACCGCAGCGCCCACTCTTGCGGGCACCGTTTTTGAAGGTAGGGGCGGCGGCGCGCTCACTACCTCGGCGTGCGTGGCGCCCTCGGCCTACGCCGCAAGTGCCCGCTCTTCGCGGGCACCGTTTTTGAAGGTAGGGGCGGCGGCGCGCCTCCTACCTCGGCGTGCGTGGCGCCCACGACCCTCGCCGCAGCGCCCGCTCTTCGCGGGCACCGCTTTTGAAGGTAGAGGAACGGCGGCGCCTCCCTACCTCGGCGTGCGTGGCGCCCTCGGCCTACGCCGCAGCGCCCGCTCTTCGGCGTGCCGTTTTTGAAGGTAGGGGAGGCGGCGACGCCCTACCTCGGCGTGCGTAGCGCCCTCGACCTACGCCGCAAGCGCCCGCGCTTCGCGGGCACCGTTTTTGAAGGTAGGGAACGGCGGCGACGCCTCCTCGCCTCCGCGCACGTAGCGCCCTCGGCCTACGCTGCAAGCGCCCGCTCTCCGCGAGCACTCTTTTTACAGGTAGGGGAAAGTGTCGCCTCGTAGGCATCGTCTCGGTGGGACGGCACGTCTTCGGCGGTCAACGGCTCGCCCCCGGCGTTCGACTCCGCTGTCCGCCTTGTAGGCATCGCCTCGGTGGGACGGCGCATTTTCGGCGCTCGACGGCACGCCTCCGGCACTCGACTCCGCTGTCCGCCTCGTAGGCATCGCCTCGGTGGGACGGCGCATTTTCGGCGCTCGACGGCACGCCTCCGGCACTCGACTCCGCTGTCCGCCTCGTAGGCATCGCCTCGGTGGGACGGCACGTCTTCGGCGGTCAACGGCTCGCCCCCGGTGTTCGACTCCGCTGTCCGCCTCGTAGGCATCGCCTCGGTGGGACGGCACGTCTTCGGCGGTCGACGGCTCGCCTCCGGCGTTCGACTCCGCTGTCCACCTCGCAGGCATCGCCTCGGTGGGACGGCACGTCTTCGGTGCTCAACGGCTCGCCTCCGGCGCTCGACTCCGCTGTCCGCCTCGTAGGCATCGCCTTGGTCGGACGGCACGTCTTCGGCGCTCGACGGCTTGCCTCCGGCGTTCGACTCCGCTGTCCTCCTCGAAGGCATCGCCTCGGTGGGACGGCACGTCTTCGGTGCTCCACGGCACGCCTCCGGCGCTCGACTCCGCTGTCCGCCTCGTAGGCATCGCCTCGGTCGGACGGCACGTCTTCGGCGCTCGACGGCTTGCCTCCGGCATTCAACTCCGCTGTCCGCCTCGAAGGCATCGCCTCGGTGGGACGGCACGTCTTCGGCGGTCCACGGCTCGCCTCCGGCGTTCGGCTCCGCTGTCCGCCTCGTCGGCATCGCCTCGGTGGGACGGCACGTCTTCGGCGCTCGACGGCTCGCCTCCGGCGCTCGACTCCGCTGTTTGCCTCGAAGGTATCGCCTCGGTGGGACGGCATAACTTCGGCGCACGACTCCGCTGTCCGCATCATAGGCATCGCCTCGGCGGGGCGGCACACTTTCGACGCTCGACTTCACTGATTTCTTCGTAGGCATTGCCTTTGGGGTCTGCGAGCTACGAGTTGCATCGGCCCCCTCGCGCTTCTTGTCGGGAGCGGGGTGGGGTGGTTGATCACGTCGGCTCGCCCATCGGGACCTCGGCGCTTCTTTGTCGAGGAGTACTATTGTGGGGTGGCCCAGCCGTGGTGATCGGCGTGCAACTAATCCAACATGTAATAGGCCCAATAGTGTAGAGGAATATACCGGTGTAAATATACCCATGTACCCTCATCCTTTGTAAATACTAAGGGTAGAATGGGGATTTTCCATTCTACCCCACTCATATATATAAAACCCCGGGAGGGGCAAAGGGGCATCCTCTCATTCTCACCACCATTCCACAGATCTAGCTCTCCTCTTCTCCTTCTACCGGTCCCTCTTTCCTGTTTGGCAGTAGCTACAACACCGCTCGTGATTAAGAGATATCACGAGCGGTTTTTATTTAAAACCGTCGTGATATCGATAATCCTGAGCGGTTTAATGAAAACCGTCGTGATATCTCATAATCACAGACGATTCGAAAACCGTCTGTGATAACTTCGATTATCACTGACCCATAAATACAGACGGTTCACAAAACCGTCGGTGATGACGTTTTTGAGCCGTCTGTGATGACGTTTTTGAGCCGTCTGTGATGACCTTTTCTGTAGTAGTGTTAGTTCATCAGATTTTTATTAATTATTTTGTGAATTTTAAAAAGCATCCATGCTATATCTTGGATTCATTTGGTGATCTTGTATGCAAAATCAGTTGTATTGGTTAGTTGTTTAAGGGCGATTTTTTGTATTCAGCATCTTCTGATCTTAGGTGTCTTATTTCATCAGATTCTTAGGATTTGTTCTTCTGGTATCATAGATTAGGTCACATTGGCTTTGATCACCTAGCTTAGCTCAGTAATATGAGTCTGGTTAGAGAAATTTCTAGTCTTAAGATTGAAAAGTCAATGGATCTAGTTTGTTCACCTTGTCGACATGGTAAGATGGTCACATCATCTCATCCCCCACTCTCATAAGTAATGAATGTTTCCTTGGGACAATTATTACACATGGACACTGTAAGTCCTTCTAGGGTCCATTTTGTTGGAGGTAAATGGTATGTTTTTGTTATTGTTGATGATTAGATACTTTTGGATGTATTTTATGGCCTCTAAGGATGAAGCTTTCAGTCAATTTCGAGAGCTAGCTCTTAGACTTGCTAGTGATCTTTCGAGTGCACTTAGAGCAATTAGAAGTGATAATAGAACTGAATTTAAGAACTCATCATTTTCTTCCTTTTGTGCCAAAAAGGGTTTAGACCATCAATTTTAGTCTAATCAGTGCCGCAACAAAGCGGTGTGGTTGAGCATAAGAATAGAAACCTTGTTGAGATGGCTAGAATAATGCTAAATGAATATGCTTGAAGAATAGAACCCTGGTTGACATGGCTAGAACAATGCTAAATAAAAAGAAGTATGCTTCAAGCATACCACTATAAAAAACACAAAAAGTGCAAAAATAAAAATATGTATGCTTCAAGCATTCCATGGTTATACAAAAGAAAAAACACAAAAAGTACATGAATGAAAAGAAGTATGCTTCAAGCATGCCAACATTTAAAAAAAAGGAGAAAAATGTGCTATAAAAAATGAATATGTTATCATGAAAAGAAGTATACTATAAGCATGCAACATACCTAAGATTCGAGTGTGGAGGAATAGGTTGCTATATGAGACTACTAGCTCATCTAGACTTACAGTTTGCTTCACTTTTAGGCTCTAACTTTTTGATGTAATATCTCATTATACTCTTTATAATTGGTTTATCCATTGTTGAGATGCCTGTCACATATATAAATTGCTTAATCTTTCTAAAAGACCTTTTTGACATTGTTCTATTATGTATGTCTTTATATGATCTGGGCAGCTCTGCTCAAACAGATGGCTTGGCCAAAATATTAAATCATTGTTAAGTGACTTGGATAATCCTCAAAACTTTTGAATATGTACTCTCCTTACTCCTTTTTAGAATCATCCTCTTTGGAGCACTCGGTGATTGCATTGCCAAAGGGGGAGAAATTAGAAGAAAGGGGGAGAATTTGGAGAGTTTTAAAAAAAATTAAAAAATTTAGTTCTCAGATGTTGAGGGTGATTTGTCTGAGCTTTTCAAATGAGTTCTTTCGAGTTTGTTCGAGATTTCTTCAAGTAGTCTCTCTGCTTCGAAACTTTCTTTTCATAAATGTTTTCCTTTTCCTTCAAAAGTCAACTAATTCGAGTGTTTTCAAGGTGTTGTCAATGTATTCATCAAGGGAGAGATTGTTAGAACATGTGAATGGTTGTGATTAAAAGTTATAATGAATAATTGATATTTAGATTCCTTTGGAATTTGCATTTGTGAAAATTTTGGTCAATCTCAGTCAAAGGTTTTGAGCTCAAGTTGTTTCAGTTGGATACAAGTGGTTTTGTTTGCTTCGAGTGGTTTTGATTACTCTGAGTGGTTTTTGGTCTGCTTCGAGTCGTTCTAGAGTATCGGGTGGCTTTCGAGTGCCATTGGCACATCGGACGGCCTACAGTAGCATCCGGGCATCGGATGGCCTACGAGTTGCATCAGACCATCGAACGACTTTGACCATGTCTGACTTCAATTATGGCCTTTTCAACCACTGCTGAACGACTACAGCATTTTGATCATGACAGACTTTGGCAATGTTTGACTTCGACCACGACAGAATGACCACTTAAGGTAATCGTAGATACAATACTTTTCCATGGTCGTAGCTACAATACTTTTTAATGGTCGTAAACTTTACTGGTCGTACTCGATAGTCGTAGATTTTGCAATCAATAGTCATAGACTTTTGTGAGCGATGATCGTAGACTTTATGATTGATGGTCGTAGACTTTTTGATCGTAGTCGTAGACTGTACGTTGTCTTCGGTAATCAAAGGCTTTTAGTGATCGGTTGCCGTAGGCTTCACAGTCGGTACTCCCAGATTTCATTGTCGGTACGAGTGCTTTAATTCTTGCGATCTTCGAGTACTTCAAGTACTCGTGTTAGGCTAGTGGTATGACTGGCTGGTGGTGGTGGTCAAGTGGTCATGGAACTCAGTAGATGAAAGGGCTCGGTACTTGATGGTCGGTGATCAATAGTCATGGGTGTTGCGATCGAATGTGTCAGTCTTGTGGTTTGTGATCGGTAGTCGGTTCTCAATGGTTCTGGTCGGTAGCGATGTTGTTTTGATTAAGTGTGCTGATGACAGTCATGTGGAGAACTTGTGTCGGGAATCTGTGCATGTGTATGTAAGAATGGAGACGGTCATAGTTGATGACGAGGAGGATCGGGACTAAGATGGGGAGATCTGAGGTTCAGACGGTTAAGGATGTTACACAAGATGGTTGGGCTAACGTTGATGCTGTGGAGATCAAAGGTAGTGATGCGTGAAGAAGCTACGGGCGGTGTGATTCTGGAGGCTTCGACACGGAAGTTGATAAGGCTACGGGAGGTGTGTCCTATAAGCTTCGTCACATGGTGAGTTAGGAGTTGTAGATGGAGTCCATAACTGAAAAGACTGATTGTTGGATAAAACCCGTGTTAAAAAGGATTTCGGATCCTTTGATTTGATATAGATATAAGAGCATGTGTTTGTGTTCGAATATGGGTTAGGGCTCTAGCATATAAAAGCAGAGGTAGGCTAAGGGTTTTAACTGTGGTTTTGGCGAGGCTTTTTTTGTGCCACGGTTTTAGGAGTGCTTGTGAGGGCACTTTGTAAATCTACGAAAATTCAACAATAAAGGACATCTTGAATCAATCTGGTTCGTAATTTTTGATGATTACTGTTTGGGCGAAGCATACTACTACGAACAAAGTTGAGCATCAAGTGTTCGTTCGAGCGTCCAGATTCTTCATCGACTACATAGCGATTTCAAATAAAGGAGGAAATCATTTACCCTCTCTAATTGCGCCATACATCTTACAACATCACATTTATGTTTTTTGACCTCCGAGTTAGTGCCTATACAGCCTACCATGTCGCATAAATTAGAAGAGGCAGTAGAATTTAGCGCTCAAATAAAATTGTGGAGTTCATATTCTACTCCCCATCTCTAAAATATATCTGATAATTGAAAACTAGTTGATGGCTATTCCAAGTTCCGACACCTAGGCTTAGATCATACACACGGAACAGCTCTTTTGTATTTTAATACGCAAAAGGGTTAACCGATGAGTTGACGTTGCATATACATCCTAAGGGTTTATATGTTAGTCATGCCTAACCTTGATAAACAAGGTGGTACTAAATTCTCGTGCACTCATGTACACACATAGGCCACAGACTCAATTCATCTCGATCTGGGTTATCACATTATCAGTCTCCATTCCTCAATAGTTACAGTGAACCAAGGCAGTAACACGAAGATTCAGGTAGCGGCGGACCGAGAGAAATGGTTAGAGTCAACAGGCCATTTCCAGTGAAAGTTACTGCCACTAATTGCAAATATTGCTAGCAGTGTAGTCGGCTGATGCAAATCAGACCGTTAACACATTTTAAAGTTTGTGTATTTTTTTCTTTTTCACTTTTGGAAAAAACATGGAAGCATAGCTTGCTTTGTTTTTAAGTGTAGAAACATAGAAGGATAGAAGCGTACGCGCTGTTGACCCGACGCCGCCGAGTCGACCGCGGGGCTGAGGCGGAGCTTCTCTGGCTCTCTGCCACCACGGCGGTTTCGCCGGAGATCGGAGGAGCTCGTCGGCCGCAACGCTCCTCTCTGGTCTTTTAGCATGGACTGCCCCAAGTTCGTCCATGGGTCGAACAAGTACTGGCTAATATAGACCAGGAAACTAAATGGACCTGATAAGTAGTGGGCAACGATGGCCAGAAAATAATGGGTCGGCACAGGTTGTCTGTGTTTCCGGTCAGGATGCATATTCTCTGCAAGAGATCAATTTCTTGGCAACGGTCAGCTTTTTTCCGGTCAACCAGGGAGTTCTGTTGTACGGACTGTTCGCAAAGCAACAACCCGGGCATGAATCAGCAGCAGAAAATAGAAATTTTACGTCTCCAAACGAACAAGACCAAATAAAGAAACGGGATTGCTAATGCAAAATCACACGAAGATTCATTAAGTTTCAATTGATTTTCTAACCAGTGGATGTTGTGTTGAGATTCATAGTCTGACAAGCTCGTCTTCCTTCTCTCCGGCTCCAATGCCATCGGATTAGGGCTTGACTTCACAGGTTAGGGCTTGGGTTCGCCAGAATCCAAGCTTACCGAGAGGAGAGGACAACAATAGGCAGTGACGATGGTGGCGCCACCGGTACAAGGGCTTCGACCAGTGGGTGGTGGAGGTCGGCTGGGGGTGATGAGGATGAGAAAAGCTAGGAGGCAAAGGGAAGAAGTGGTGGATCCGATGGTGGTAGCCATCGAAGACAAAGAAGGAACATGACGTGCCAAGGGGGTCTCGTTGGAGAGGGGAAGAAGGGCAGTGTTGGGGTGACTCGCTGGAGAAGAGGAAGAAGTGCAGCGTGGAAGGTGGTTGGGGCGGAGGGGGAAGGCAGGAGCAAGGGGAGAAGCTGGCCAGTGGGCCTCATCGATGCCAGCGAGGCAGTGGGTGGTGACGCACAGGTAGGGGTAGGGGCGACGACTACTGGGTGGGAGATGAGAGGTTAGGAAAATGACTAAAAACAAAGAAATGTTTAGGCAATCGCAGTCCTATCAAGAAAAGTCCCACAAAACGTAGCACCATAAGTTGCAACATCCGGAGGGAAGTGCTTCCATGGACATGTTACAGAGACGAATTTCTAGTAGGGATAATTGTATCGGCCTAAAAATTTTATCGGAGGGCAATAATACAACGGGTAACCACCCATTACCGGAAATTTCGAAATTTTTCGGCCAAAAATTTTGTTTTGCAATTTTTTATTTTTTTAAGCTTTTAGATGAATTTTGGTGACTGGCTAAATTTCGGCGATAGAAATTTCCCTGATTTGTAGTGGGCAGGGCATATCAGTTCATCAGGAACAAACAATGATCGGAAAAACTAAGAAGGGCGTCCATTTAATTGTCAAGAGAAGGCTCGCACGGTAGATAACATCTTTGACTTGGAAAGTCGCTGGGCATGGGGCATGACATCTTTTGACCTGGAAAATTGCAAAACTATCCTGCATCCACACACCACAGCGAAAGGTACATATGTGATGAGCCAACCACTAGTTTAGATGGGAGTAGATGACTAGTATATACTTCAATAAGTAAGTTGCATTGGAATTTCTTAAACGCATGATTGTATACTCTCTAAACTTGCAAGTTACTTCCTCAACTCTTTAGACTTATATACCATGGATCTTTTCAGCAGTTAATTCCTCAACTCTTTAGATTTGTAGCCGTTTATACCATGGATCCTTTCCGCAGTTAATTCCTCGACTCTTTAGACTTGTAGCCATTTATACCATGGATCCTTTCCGTAGTTAATTACTCGACTCT
Organism: Dendrocalamus sinicus; assembly: GCA_036346575.1. Classification (NCBI taxonomy): domain Eukaryota; kingdom Viridiplantae; phylum Streptophyta; class Magnoliopsida; order Poales; family Poaceae; genus Dendrocalamus; species Dendrocalamus sinicus. Next base: position 9,168,136 of record CM070657.1, read on the forward strand.
TCAGACTTGTAGCCGTTTAGGGCAAGTACAATAGAAGAGGTGGCGGTCACCTCTAGGACTAGCCACATAAGTAAAAAGACTATATGTAGCTCATGTAGAGGTAGCTAATACAATGAGTAGAGTAGAGGTTACCTCTACTAAAGCACTCAAACATTTAATACTTACATAAATATATCAGGGGTCATCTCTTGCATGAGGGGTAGTTTATCTCTCTCCTCGTATAATGTGCTAGAGGTCACCTCTTGCATGAGAGCGCACTTTGCTTCTCTCTCTTTTTTCTCTCTTCCACTTAGGATTGTGCTTGATGTGGATTTCACTAGAGACAACCTAGTCAGCACCATTGTACTTGCTCTTATACCATAGACCTTTTCCGTAGTTAATTCCTCGACTCTTTAGACTTGTAGCCGTTTATACCATGGACCTTTTCCACAGTTAATTGCTCGACTCTTTCCCGCAGTGTCGCTCACATAGACAATTACGTGGCGTTGACTCACCTTTGGACAGCACAGTTCGCATCCACGTGTATCACCTATTCGCACCCCTTGTTTCAAACAAAATCTCAAGAGGAAAAAGAAAAGAGGGGCTCCCCTGCCCCGTCGCCTTCCGGTTTCGGCAGCACCGCCGCCGAATTGCCTTGCCCCCCGACGGGCCCATCCGTCCTTGATTCAACGTAAAGCCAATCAAATCAACGGTGAATAAAGAGGATCTCGCCGGGAGAAAAGCTAAGAGCTCCAACCAATCCTCCATGATAACCATAGCGTGTAATCTCTCTTAAGTGGTGATCATTTGGATTTTTTTATGGCTTATAGCTGAAAAGTACTGTAGCTGGCTAAAAAACATTATAACTGACAGAGACTTATTTAGCATAATTAAATTTAAAAATTAAAAATATGTTAGCCCATTACGTATAATACAAACAAATACGGAAAAAAGAACCGCAAAAAGCTCAACAAAAGCCAAAAGTTCAAAAAAATGAAATTTATGAATAATGAAAAATAAGTAGGAAGTAAAAAGAAGAAAACGATCCTATTTTGGCCAATGGAGGACTCCCCAAACTGACGTGTGGTCCTTGTAAAGCAACCTTGTTTCTGAACTCTTTCTTTAATGAATCAATAGCAGAGCTTCTGCTATTTCCTCCAAAAAAATACCATTTATTCTCCAAAAGAACGAATGATCAAGTGGCTCATGAAAAGGTGTGGCAAATAATCCATTACCTGGAATCTAGTCCCAAACGAGCAAAGACACACGTAACGTAGAGTAAATGATCAATTTCCTCGTTAACCAACGGCTGCGGCCTCCTGCACGAACTCGAACGGCGCCGACGTGTCGGCGGAGAGCCGGGCATTCTACTCTGCACTCATGGGGAAATTAAAATGGTCGAATAAAGATGTGATTTCCGTGTTTAATTCTCCTTTTGAGTTATTGGATTAACGGATTTGGTGGTGCTTGTGGAGAATGGAGAACGGAGATTGGATTCGTGGTGGTGGAAGGAGGAGGTGATGGTTGCCATGAGCAATTCAGGTCTAAACGCGACTAAGCGACAGAGAAGGGGGAGGGATGGGAACAGGTAGGCCTGATCCGATGATACAATGAGACACTTGGTGGTGATGTGGCACTCCATGCCATACTTTCTGGCTGACTGTATGCTACATCAGCATATTCCGTCATTTAACAGCGGAAAGGAGCTACGGTGCAAACAGCTATAAGTTTAGAGAATCGAGAAAGTAATTTGCATATTAAAGAAAGTCAAGTGACAATCACATAAATTTAGAGAGCTCCAATACAATTTCCTATACTTCAATTATAGTCAATTTCCTATACTTCAATTATAGTTGATAACTGGTTCGTAGTAATTTAATTAGCAATCTCGGTTAGGTGGCAAGTGCATGACACGTCTCATGGCAAGAAACCACGGTTTGAGTCTCATTGACTACAAGTTAAAGGTTTATTCCCGGATTTTTCCAGAGTTGATTGTTGGAACTAAATTGGTTCTTATCTTGTTGAGCCTTAGGGATAATTGTGTTGGTCAACTTCACCTCTCATAAAAAGATAGCAAGCACACTAATGATAAACCAACTGCAAATTTTGACAAGCTTGTTTTGGTAAGCAATTATATGGCCATTTGGCAAGAAATATTATCTCAAATGACCGAAATGACAAGTATTTAGAAATGAAAACCAACTTGCTAAAACGACGTCTAAATTAGACTGTAGATATATTTACTAGCGTAAATGGACTAGTCCACTTATCATATTTGATCTTGGAAGATATCAAGATATTTGATCTTGGAAGATATCAAGATTACTCGCTGTACATACGTGCGAATTTGACTTTTCGAGTTTTGCTCTCTCCAGAGAAACTGAAATGAAACTCATCGCTAGATTGACATTATGACTCTCTACTTTGATCCGGTCCAGTTAATTAGCTAATCGTTCGGTGACGGGCAAATTTTACCATGGTTGTTAATTCACTAAGCAGCTTGTCTTCGTTCGATGGTCACTATAAGTACACAAGAAGCTTCTGATCACAGACCAGAACTTGCAAAGAAACTGATTTCCACAGAAAAATTAGCCATGATCACGAACCTGTTCCTGTTTGCCTTCCTTTTCCTTGCATGCTCGGACATTGCTGTGCCAGTAGCCACTCTGTCCATTGCTGAAACCATCACAACAAGAGCCACTGACCACAAAGCACTCATGTCATTCAGGTCTCTCATACGAAGAGATCCATTCCAAGCTCTGGATTCGTGGAGCAACCAGTCCATCCCTATGTGCCAATGGCGTGGCGTGTCCTGTGGCACGCACGGCCGCCGTCGCGGCCGTGTCATAGCACTGGACCTCCCCGAGCTCGGCCTTATCGGCACCATTGATTCATCTCTATCGAACCTCACTTACCTGAGACGGCTTGACCTCAGCGAGAATCGCCTAGATGGCATCCTACCATCAGAGCTTGGACATCTTGAAGAGCTCAGGCATTTGGACCTCAGCAGCAACTCCATAGGTGGTGAAATCCCGTCGCTGTTATCTTATTCTGTGCGCTTGCAGGTTATCATTCTCCGCAATAACTTCCTCAGGGGTGCAGTACCATGGGAGCTGGGATCACTGCACGATCTCGAGGTACTTAATCTTGGCTTCAACAATCTCACTGGAAATATCCCTTCCGAGATTGGACACCTTAAAAAGCTCATTTTTCTGCGCCTGAGCAATAATATGATCACAGGAGAAATCCCTCCCGAGATAGGAAAGCTCCAAAAATTAAACACACTGCACATGGGCATGAACCAGCTCACAGGGCCACTTCCATCTTCCATAGGAAACCTCTCGTCCCTTGAGTTTCTAACCCTCGGCACAAATGGCCTGACTGGGAGCATCCCCGAGTCTTTAGGAAATCTCAGCTCCCTGAAGGTCTTAAAGCTCACAAGTAACAATCTCATAGGCTCCATCCCTCAAGCTCTTGGAAAACTCAATGCTCTCACTGAATTTTACCTAAATGCCAATAAACTCGAGGGTTTCATACCACCTTCGGTGTACAATATATCCTCTCTCCAACATTTCATCGTACAATCTAACGAACTTAGTGGGTCGCTTCCAAGCAACCTGGGGAACAAGTTGTCCGAACTCCAGATACTTGCTGTTGATAGGAATCAGTTTAACGGGGTCATCCCAGCGTCCCTTTGCAATGCTTCAATGCTTGAAATAATCCAAATGTCCAGGAACTTCTTTTCTGGAGCAATACCAGAATGTCTTGGAATTCACCTCAATAATTTGCGGGTGCTGCATCTTTCCCATAATCAAATACAAGCAAGGGATGAGGCTGATTGGGGCTTCATACCTAGTTTGACAAATTGTAGCAAGTTAAAAAGGATAAATCTCGGTAGAAACAAACTAGAAGGGATGCTACCAAATTCAATAGCTAATCTTTCTACAAATCTAAGTGAGCTCATAATACAAGAGAACATGATAAGTGGAAGAATACCTCAACGAATTGGAAACCTTGTCAACTTGACAATGCTTTACATGGGTTCAAATCTCCTTACTGGAACAATTCCCACCTCTCTTGGTGAACTTCAGAGATTGAGTGAACTAGACTTGCACTCAAACAATCTGGTTGGTCCAGTTCCACCAACACTTGGTAACCTAACAATGTTGAATAAGCTCTACCTTGACAATAATGGTCTCTTTGGTCCTTTACCTCCCACCCTTCGTAGCTGCCCTCTGGAGTCACTGAGCCTGTCAAATAATTTCTTTGCAAGTCCAATACCGAAAGAAATATTTCTCATATCTAAACTATCTGTTTATGCGTATTTCCAAGGCAATATGTTCACTGGAACGTTACCACTAGAAGTAGGTAATTTGAGAAATCTTGCAAGCCTCGATATCTCTAGAAATAGAATATCTGGAGTGATTCCTGCCTCCCTTAGTGAATGCCAGAGCATGCAATATCTCAATATGCACGGAAACCTCCTTGAAGGGACAATTCCAGTTTCAATGGGACAGATGAAAGGCCTCATGGTTCTTGATCTTTCAGAAAATAACTTGTCTGGGAGCATTCCAGACTTCCTTGGGAGCATGCAAGGGCTTGACAACTTGAACATCTCGTTCAATAATTTCAAAGGAGAAGTTCCCGAACTCGGAATATTTCTTAACACAAGTAGAGTTTCAATTGAGGGAAACTATGGCTTATGTGGAGGTATCCCTCAGTTCAACCTACCACCCTGCTCAAACCATACATCCAAGAAGTGGTCTCACAAGTTTATCATGGCGATCTCAATAGGTTGTGCAATTGTATGCATTGTCTTGGTATGTGCACTGTTTGCATTATGGAATAGGTCGAGAAAGATGAAAAGAGTTATATCATTCAGTGGCCAGTATATGAGGCTTTCCTATGCTGAATTAGTGAAGGCAACAAATGGTTTTGCTTCTGAAAACCTCTTGGGTACAGGAAGCTTCGGTTCAGTGTACAGAGGAACAATTATGAATCAAGACCGAGAAGAGGCCATTGCTGTGAAAGTGCTCAACCTCCAGCAGCGAGGGGCATCTCAAAGCTTTGTTGCAGAATGTGAAACTTTAAGATATGTTAGACATCGAAACCTTGTGAAAATCTTGACAGTATGCTCAAGTATTGATTTCAGGGGTCTCGACTTCAAAGCCCTTGTATTTGAGCTTATGCCAAATGGAAACCTAGACCAATGGCTACACCACCACCTCCTGGAAGATGGGAACCATAGGGTGCTCAATTTCATCCAAAGGATAGATATTGCTATAGATGTAGCTTCTGCACTTGAATATCTTCACCGCTGTAAGCCAGTGCCAATAGTTCATTGCGATCTCAAGCCAAGCAATATTCTCCTCGACAATGACAAGGTTGCCCATGTGGCTGACTTTGGACTTGCAAGATTCGTGCATCAAGATGATACTAGCCTCCCAGAGATATCAAGTGGTTGGGCTACAAGAAGAGGAACCATTGGATATGCTGCCCCAGGTTTGCCTCTAACTACTACTGTTTTTCTATTTATGCTAATCTCTAATTTCTTCTGCAACCTATGCTAAGTTTCAGCGAGTCATTATTTGTGTAGTCTTTTAAATATAAATGCTTCCATGCTGTACTATAAAGAAATTGAGGGTTTGATTTGCACTATTTAGTATTTACTACTGAGGGTGCTTTGTGCAGTTTTAGAAGGTTATAAAAGCACTGCCCATTTTGCCATCATTTGTCTCAGTGTTAAAAACTTGTCTTCACAAATGGTTACAAAAAAACATTTCCCTAGAAAGACTGAAAGAAATGCTTAGATAAAAACTTCACATTGTTTGCTTTATGTGAAACATGCTTCCTCATTGGAAATTAATTTCACAGATTGTTATCACTCTCTACTTTTTTTAATCAAATTATGAGGAAGCTTATATAAGTTGTTGCATATGTCTATCAGAATATGGTCAAGGAAATGAAGTCTCGATCTATGGTGATACCTACAGCTATGGAATACTGTTGTTGGAGATGTTCACTGGAAAAAGACCAACGGATGGTGAATTTGTGCAAGATCTCACCCTTCATAGGTACGTAGAGATAGCATTGAGAGACCAAGCGACCAATGTGGTGGATCAGTATTTGCTATCAACAATGGAGGATGGGAAAGGAAAATTTTCCACATCGAGCAGCATCACAGAAATGAGATATGTATGCATCACTTCAATTCTGCATATTGGAATTTTGTGTTCAAAGGAACTGCCAACTGATCGTATGCAGATTGGTGATGCTATGAGAGAACTACTGGGGATCAGAGACAAGTACCGCATGCGTATATCTATTGAGTGAAGGAATATGAATCATCTAAGTGCTTGGAGTCTTCTGATTGTGTTGCTCTTTACTTGATTATAGTAACTGATTGTATTGAATGATTTAGGATCATGACAAGAGCTACAATAAATAAAGATCATTTACCAAGAAATTAAATCAGATGTACAAATAAAGATTTTGAGAACACAAGTGAAGGAGCTTCAACTTCATAAATGCTGTGGCTCATTTTGTACAGAAATGGCCAAAGAAGTTATGCCATTCCACCAAGCAAAAAACTTCTCTAATTGCTATTCTGATATACCCTTTATTGTGGCACCTCATGTATAGAGGAAATATTATTGTATACCAAGACGAACATACCACTTCAATGAATTTTCAAATCTTCCTGCATTTCAAACAGGTGAACACCAGATAAATGACTGTATGTCAAGCAAAGTTTAGACAACTGTATGCTAACCAGGCTTATAGAAGATCAAGGATTACTGGGAGGGTGCAATTCCATACTTGCTATGAGAGTTCCATAGCACATGATTGGATGTGTCTTGGTACGACACTTGGAAAAGTTGAACAACGATGTAGCCACATGTTGTGATGCTAAAGCAAAGGGGAAAAAAGGGATAAGTACCTTACATACATAAATACTTCATGCTGCGTATACTTCATTGATGAGTTTACTATCGCTGTACATACACTATGATTGTAGATCATATTACTTAAGAGAGTACCTATTCTCTCAAGCTGGAAAGTGCCTCCCACGTATAAATAATTCCTACCTTTACAGTGAAGCATTAATACTATTCCTATATATATAGTAGGAAAATGTATTCATCATATACCTAACATGAAACACTACAAGCTACAAATGATGCTTGCATAAATTACAACAAACATCTGGTGCTAAGGGATTATCAGCATGGACAAGATTCATTGGTTGGTTAGCAGATAGGTGATTACAGTATTTGATAGGTGGCAGTAATTATTAAGTACACCTTATGTGTTAAGATGCACATGCAGGAAGTGTTGTGACAAGATGATGAATGTTTAAAGCCCCAAAAAAGAATTGTATACCTTCCGAAGCATATCAACAAGCATATCCAAATGACTGATGATATCCAATTTGACTCCTTGTGAGCAACCCATACCTGTAGACGTGTCATTAAAGATTAACCATTTGGCATTCTGTTGTCTACCAGGTAACAAAATTAATATCAAGAATGCACATTCCTAACTAGAAAGATCTCCATCCAATAGGACTGTGGAAATTATTGGACAAACCAAAAATACCACCATCAAGTTAATTAAAAAAAACTGTCTGTGCACATTTCAAAAAGGAGCTAACAAAGATAGAAGTAAACTGCAAACGGCGATGTCCGTAGGAAATATTATAGATAACTTTAATAGAATATGTTTTCATGGAAAATACTATTATTATTTATGATTAAGATAAACTGTGAGAACCATGACTGTTATGTGCGTGGTTACTGTAGCACGCGTGTACTGTTCACCCGCGGTTAGAGAAAGTTTATCTTCGATTAGTTTAAGTTAGAGAATATTTCTTAGAGGTCAAGTTATTTAATCAAACAAAGATGAATAAATAAGTCCCTAGTCCGTAAAGTTCAGCTGTGATCGTTCCCTTGACCAGCTATTCTAGATCTATTCCTCCCCCAATCGGTGCCCTCCTTCACCTAGCACTGTTCTGCTTTAAGTCATCGTTGTCTGATCTCTCTCCGACAGATGATTACCCTCTTGTTATGCTAGTTCACAACACTTGGTATCAGAACCACTCACCATAGCTTCCGATACCGAGTGTCTATTTACTGAGGTCATCGCCCTTGGCCACAAGATCGAACGCATACTGAAAAAGATGATAGCAGAGAAGAAGGCATGAGCAATTGTTGCTGCGCAATCAACAACGCTTCTCTTAACCTCGTTGCATGTGGTCGCGCTAATGGCGCCTCGCCAAGGAAGAAGAAGGTTGTTGTCCAATGCCACCTCTCCACGCGGCGATGACACCGTGCCTTTAGATGTGTGCAGCCCGCACATTAGCGAGAGCAGGGTGGGCAATCGCTCAGGCCCCCAAAATTACAGGGCCTCCAAATTTACACTAAGTAGTAATTATCAATAGTTAATCCTTGAATACAAAAACTAAGATGCGGCCAGGCCTGCAATCACTGGTTTGTTAATTGGAGTATTGGCCCAACGTAAGGCCCATGGCCATCTGCCATGCCCACCAGCCTGCTTCGGTCCTTGACTCCTTGGCTTCCCATTCCCATGCGTACAGAGAATTGGCCGGCGACGTTTCGTTTTCCCCGTGCGGCAAAGCAGATTCTCGCCTTGCGTTGCTGCTAGCCCGGAGGTGGCGTCCCTCGAGGTCCAAGAAAGAACACCGGCCGGCTTCTACAAGACTCCAACCAGTCACCTGTAAGTTTGTAGAGGAAAGATGTGCCTTTTTCTTGGAGCCTTAATGTGACCCTTTGTATTCTAAGAGCAAGATTACCTATGATCGATCAGAGTTGTGGATTTTGTTTTCGTTTTCTATGAGTGAAGATTGGCCACTAGAGAAGTTCTTTACTGTATGAAATTTATGTTAGATTTTCCTATCTATGAGTGCGAATTTGATAAGAGCATCATTTTTGCAACATCTAGTAGTATATGACCGGGTTCAGAAAAATGAGGTAATTGGTCGTCATACACTAGACAGCGAGAGAAACTGCAATAGAAATCTAGCCGTGCTAGCTGCTGGACTGTAGCACTGAAGAAACTGAATTTGCGTATACACCTTTTTATCAAGTGATTATTTAATTTAGTTCAGTTTGATCAATGACCACTGTCCACTCTTCTGTAGACTGTTGTAGGGACCGGAATGGTAGATGGAATGTAGTACATGACTGGGTGCACAAAAATCAAGTCATTGGTCGTACATTTCTTGGTAGAACAGGGAATTTAGCTAAAACAAAAATCTTGTGCTGTATAGTAGTGCTAGGACTGAGCTACGCTTCTACGGCACGCCGACGCCGACGCTGAGAGCCTGAGAGGCTAATAATTTACGATCGCAATCGCATCTGGGCAAGGTACGCATACGACTTTCATCCCCAATTGTTTATTGTTGTATCTTGGATAGCAGATTAGTCGATTAGATAATCTGAAAATTCGTGTTATAATCAGGGAATCGGAGAGGAGATTTGTTTATTTCATTGATCTTCATCATGTCTTCTAGAAATAGGAGGTATGATTCTGGTCATGAAAAGCGTAAGAAGAAACAAAGATTAGAAGCTGCAGCTCAAACTCAAAGGGGTGCTCTTGATAGATATGTTGTGAAAGAATCTCAGTTTACTTCTCAAAATCAAACCCCCAATGCTAATGTTGGCGAGGGTCATGCTCAAGATGCTAGAAACACAGTAGAAGTTGGGGCTCATACCAGAAATTAACAATGAAGGTACTGACATGTTGATGAAGCCCATGCTAGTTTGGATGGATCACCAAGTCTTGAAAGTAACAACGACAACAATAATTCTTTCCACTGATATATATGATCCAAGATATTGGGATTCACTTGATTCTAAAATGATTGATATATTGGTGTGAAGGGTCCTAAAAGAGATTTATCTATTCTTAAAGGTCCTAAAGATAGATTTTCTAGAAGATTTTCGCAAAATTTTACACTAGAGTTCTCGCAAATGGCGAAACTTGTGACAGAGAATGGCTTGTATATTGCAAACCTCTAGATAGAGTATTTTGCTTTTGTTGCAAATTATTGAGAAAGGGGCATGCAAAAGGACAATTAGCAAACGATGGATTTAGTGATTGGAATCATCTTGGCATTAGACTTAAAGAGCATGAAACTAGTTCAGAGCATGTTTTGAATATGGCTTCTTGGTATGAGTTGCGCCTCAAAGTTGCGTAATGATCAAACAATTGACAACGTTGCTCAAAGAGAAATCCAAAAGAAAGGAGCATTGGAGAAAAGTTTTGTTCAGAATTATCTTGATTGTAAAATTTCTTGCAGCACATAATCTAGCATTTCGTGGCAGTAATAGCAGATTGTACCAAGACAGCAATGGAAATTTCTTAGGAATGGTTCAGATGCTTGCTGAATTTGACCCTGTTATCCAAGAGCATGTTCGACGCATCACCAATGATGAAATTCATAAGCATTATCTTGGTCATGGCATCCAGAATGAGTTAATAATTAGGAGTGAAATCATTAGAAAGGTAAAACAAGCAAAGTATTTTTCGGTTATACTTGATTGTACTCCTGATGCAAGCCACCAAGAACAAATGTCTTTGATCATAAGGTATGTTGATATGTCCTCAGATTCTGTTTGCGTTGAAGAATCCTTTTTAGGATTCTTGGAGGTAAATGATACAACTGGGCAAGGATTGTTTGATGACTTACAGAATGAATTGAAGAATCTTGACCTTGATATAGACAATGTGAGAGGACAGGGATATGACAATGGGTCAAATATGAAAGGAAAACATCAAGGGGTACAAAAGAAACTTTTGGATATAAATCCTAGAGCTTTTTATTCAGCTTGTGGCTGTCACAGTCTGAATCTAACATTATGTGATATGGCCAAGTCTTGTGGTAAAGCAAAAGATTTTTTGGAGTTATACAACGCATATATACAACATTTGGTAAATCCACTAAGAAATGGCAGATTCTTTTGGATAACATTACAGGATTGACACTCAAGCCATTGTCGTCTACTCGTTGGGAGAGTCGTGTTGATAGTGTTAAGGCTATAAGGTTCCAGATGTAAGAAATAAGGGAGGCCTTACTGCAAGTGGCTGAAAGTGATGATGATCCATTGACAAGTAGTGAAGCTAAATCCTTAGCAGACAATGAGCTTGGTAGCTTTGAATTTTTAGTGGCAATACTTATCTGGTATGAACTATTATCCGATGTTAATTTGGTTAGCAAGCAGCTACAAGCAAAGGATATGGTTATTGATACTGCCATTGAGAATGTACAAGAGCTAATATCCTTTTTCAATAAGTACAGAGAAACAGGCTTTTCAAAAGCATTGGAAGTTGCAAAAGAAATTGCACTAGAGATGGATATTGATCCAAATTTCCGCACCAAACGTAAAATCAAAAGAAAAAGACAATTTGATGAGAGCCCTGATGATGCATCTTTTGCTTTGCAATCTGCACAAGAGTCATTTCGGTTAATTATTTTATACCGTGTTGATCAAGCCATATCTTCACTTTCTAGGAGATTTGAACAATATCGGAATTCCAAAATACTTTTGGTTTCTGCTTACTTGAGATAAGTTGTGCTCCTTGGATGATAAAAGTTTGCTTTCTTCTTGTGTCAATCTAGAAGTTGCACTTAAGAGTGGAGAACATTCAGATATTGATGGAAGAGAATTATATGTGGAGTTAAAGTTCATCCAAGATCATATTGGCAAATCTATGGGCCCTCTTGATATTCTCAAGTATTTGAAACAAAGATGGTTCTTTCCCAAACGCCATTATTGCATATAGAATTTTGTTAACCATTCTCATTCTCATTGCATCCATGAAAGGAGCTTTTCTAAACTCAAGTTATTGAAGTCCTACTTATGCGATGTACAATGACACAAGAAAGACTCAATGGGTTAGCGACAATAGCACTTGAAAATGATATCTTGGAGATGATCAAGTATGAAGATATAATTGAAGATTTCATTTCAAAGAATACTAAAAGAATGATGCTTTTTAGTAGAACATAAGGTCAGTTTGTTGCTTGAGTACTACTTTTATTGTTTTAGCATTAAGATTTGATATGTTCTTAGTAGTGTAAGAACAACGTATATTTTGAAGCTTTATAATTAAGTAAAAGTATGCTTTCGTTATATTATTTTCTCGAATTTTAGGGCCACATCGCGCGTTTCGTTCAGGGTCCTCCAAATCGTAGGTACGGCCCTGGATGTGTGGAACACGATGAGTGACGTGTGGAAGGTCGCGATGTCGTCGTATTGCTCACCCATCCATTGCATTTAGTGGCGGAAAGGGTAGCAACACTACCCTACGTTCGCTGTCTTCGTTGGTGGCATCTTTGTCAACGTCGGGCAGCGTTAAGGTTCATGTGCCTTCGCTATCAACCGCCATCGGCTACCAAGGCATCGCGGCCGCTTGTCATGGCAGGGCTACCAAGGATAGCTGCCATGGCCACCACCACAGCTCAGGACGAGTTGTGTGCAAAGGAGGAGAGAAGTTGTTATGCGTGTGAACAGTACTCGCGGTACTGTAGCGCGAAGAGGAATACTTTTTCCTTACCAAGTTATCTATTTCCTAAATAGTTTAATTAATTTCGTAGCTCTGGTCTGTCCCCCAGACCAACTACTCTAGATCTATTTTTCCTCCAATCGATGTCCTCTTTCGTCTAGCGCCATTCTACCTCAAGTCGTCATCGTCTGACCTCCTCCGACGGATGTTTATCCCATTATAAACTAAAGTTCATAACAAAGTCTCTCCTCCTATCCAAGTCTCTGCTACCAAGCGCCCTGGTTTTCTTTGCGCTTTCTCCTTCAAGCCATGCCATTTGGCCTCTTCTAATGGTAGTTATCCCTACTAGACAACCTAATAGAGCAGATGGCGATGATGTTGAAGATCATGAACCAGCAGATTCACCTACCCCCATTGGAGAAGTTTGTCGCCCTTGTTAGACAGGTGTTATGTACAGCTGTGTATGGCTGTTGGGCTCATGTGCCCATATGCCTTTAGTCTTTTTCTGTTAGAGTCTCCAGGCTTTCTGTTAGGGTCTCCAGGATTGATCCCTTGTCTGTTAGACCTAACCCTAGACGCCCGCCTTTATATACACCCTGCATCGGGTCGTTTCACTTGAGAATACAATCAATACACTCGTTTCTCCTACATGGTATCGATACTCCTTCCGCTCTTAACTTTCCTTCCTATCTCCCGCCGCCATGTCCGGGAACTCCGCCGCCACCCTCATTCCTCGCCGCCGCTATCCTCCTCCGATGTCGCCGCCGAGTTGAGGAGATCGCCGCCGTGGTCGACGCCGCTTCGCCCACCCCGCTGTGCGCCGCCGCCGCCGCAATCTCGTGCCGCCGCTTCGCGCGCGGAGGCGCCGAAGCGCGAGGCTGCCGCCGCCGCCGATCGAGCACGCGATGCGGCCGCCGAACGCGAGCGCCGCTTAGCGCTAGCGCTGCCGCGAACGCGCTGCCGCCGCCAAGACGCCGACGCGAGTCTGTGGACGACGCCTCCTCTCCACGACGCCTCCTCCTTCACGGCCGCCGCTGCCGCCAACATTCACGCCAGCGGTCGGCGCGCGAGCATCCGCGCTCGTTCCTCATCCTGACTCGAACTCCGCTTACACCCGATGGCGCGAGCTCTTCCTTCTCGCCTCGAAGTACTCCTCGAGGACCATGTCTCGCCGACGACTCCCACTCGCCTCTTCCCGACCGATCCGCATGGATCGCGTCGCCAAATCGTGGCTTCGCACCTCTCCTCCGACCTCATCGGTCGTGGCCGAACGCCGCGCCACCGCCGCGCCACTGCTCGCCGTCGAGACGCAGCTTCTGCAGGAGTCGCGCGCTTCTACCTCGACGCCGAAGTTCCGACTTCGCCCGCGGATCTCTCCATCACCGACCATCGCCGCCGCCAAGTCCATGGTCGATGCTCTTGCCGACCGGCGAGGTCGCCGCCGACCGCACTCGCCCTCAACCTCATCCGCGCCTCAACGAAAACTTCACCGCCATCGCCTTCACCTCCAACGGAGTCGGCCGCTTCTCCTTCCTCGAGGCGCGCGCGGATTCGCTTCGAGGAGCTCAACATGGCAAACCGTAAGTCTTCACCCGCCATCGCCTCTCTCACGTCCGGCGGCCACCTCGCTGCAACACCCGCCGACCGCGCCCTCCTTCGACTCACAACGCCTCGGCGGCGCAACGGCGGTACCAACAGAGGAGGCGGAGGCGGGGTGGTGGCTACTCCGTGGACGGCGCGGCAGCGCTGCCGCCGAGCCGCCAACCCACCTGTGGCTCGGCCGGCAAAGCGGCGTCCCTCCAACCGCGCGCGCTGCTCAGATAATCCGTGGACCGGCACCATCCAGATGTGGCCTGGCCCCGGCCTCCTTGCCCTCTACCGCAGGCCGCCACGGATCGCTCCACCGCCTCCAAGACCGGCGCATCCTCAAGCTTCCCACTGGCCGCCCACCGCGTGGCCCTTCTCTCGCTTCCTCCCGCCAGTTCGCGACTTCTATAGCGGTGCCCTCGCCGCACCAACCGCTGGGCATTTCATTGCCTCGCCAATGGTGCCCCACTGACCAATCGCCGCCACTTTTGCTCCACCACCACCCGCCTGGGACTGAATCACCTCGCCAAAGGGCTTCTCCACCATGACACCGACTTCACCTCACCAACCCGAGTGGTACTTTGACTCTGGGGCTACCTCCCACATGGCCTCCGACCCTGTATTCTCTCTCACTCTCCCTTCTCGGTATCCTGCCCTTCATCCATTGTTGCTCGTGACGGCTCCCTTCTACCCGCCACTATCACCGTACAAACGCTGCTCATGGCTCTCTTCGCCTCAACAATGTCCTTGTCTCCCAAAACTTATTAAGAATCTCATTTCGCTCGCAAGTTTACTTCGACAATAATCGCTCGTTGAGTTTGACCCCACCGCCGTTTCGTGAAGGATCTTCGGTCTCTAACGCCATCATCAGTCGCGATAGCTCCGGCCGCTATACCCTCGCATCCTCCCGCCGCCGAGTCCTTCCTCGCCGTGTCCTCCGCCTCTTTGGCACCGCCGACTTGGTCATCCGGCCATGACGTTTTGTCTAAGTTAGCAAGATCGCATCTTACCTTCATGTAATAAAATCATTGGTTCTCCTATGTGTCATGCATGCCAATTGGGTCGACATGTTCGCCTTCCTTTCCCTATGTCAACCTCCCGTGCTTCACACACCTTTGATCTTATACACCGTGACCTTTGGACGCCACCGTTGAAAGTGTTTCGGTTATAAATATTACTTGCTCATTCTCGATGATTCCTCACATCATCGTGGACATTTCCTTCGGCTCAAAGTCGACACATTCACGACCCTTGCTAACTTCTTCTCCTTTGTTTCCACTCGCTCAAAGACCACCATCAAGGCGATCCATTATGACAACGGCCGCGAGTTTGACAACTCTAGCACCCGCACGTTCTTCCTCACTCATGGTGTTCACCTCCGCATGTCCTCGCTTCTACACCTCCCAATGAATGGTAAAGCCGAGCGCATCATTCGCTCTATCAACAATGTCATTCGCTCACTGCTTCTGCATCCATGCCACCATCCTATTGGGTTGAGGCTCACCACCGCCACTCACCTCCTCAACATTCTACCTACCAAGACGCCGAACTTCTCCACGCCACATCATGCTCTTTCGGTCTCCACCATCCTATGAGCATCTTCGCTTTTGGGTGCAAATGCTACCCAAATCTCGCTGCCACAGCCTCCCACAAACTTGCTCCTCGTTCGGCCCTGTGTACCTTCCTTGGCTACTCCACCCACCATAAGGGATATCGATGTCTCGACATGACCTCCAATCGGGTCTACCTCTCCCGTCATGTCACTTTTGATGAAACATCGCTTCTTTTGCCGATCTCCTTCCACCCTCCTCGACCGATTTTCACTTTCTCGATGACTACACTAATCCGGCGCGCACCTATAGGACCGCCATCCACCTCTTTGCCTCGCAGTCTCCCCGCGATGCAGTCTCGCCTGCGCCGACGCCCGCGCCAGCCACGCGCGCCCCGACACCGCCGTGCTCGCCACCGCCGAGGATACTGCAACACCGACTCTGCCACGCACGCCAATGGAGTCATCAGTTCCTTCGGCTCCGCGCCGCACCCAAGACAGCCACGCGCGCCGCCTCCTCCACACCGCCATGTGTGGCCCCGACGCGGCACCGCCGTGTTCGCCATGTCTACACCGGCGACCGCCGCCGTGCCCCCGAAGCGCGACAATAGCGCTTTCTCCGCACCAGCGCGGTGCTCCCTCGGCGCAGCTTCCCGGTGCCGTGCGGCCTCCCGTCCGAATCAACACCCGATGACAACGCGCGCTAAGTCCGGTTTCGCTTCGCCTCTACCTTGCCTCGCAACTATCGCTCGTGCCTCGACGTATCGCACCGCCTCACCGACCCCAATTGGCGGGTGGCGATGGAGGACGAGCACGCCGCCTCTCTGCGTAACCACACATGGGATTTGGTTCCCGCCACCAAGGCTAATGTTGTTTCCGCAGTGGATCTTCAAACATAAGCTCAAGGCGGATGGCTCTCGAGCGGTACAAAGCTCGTTGGGTACTACGTGGCTTTACGCAGCGCCAGGTTGTGGCCAAGCAAACATTCGGACGTTGCTTGCTCGCTCTCTCGTGCAAAGGGTCGATTCACCAACTTGATGTGAAGAACGCTTTCCTTCATGGGACCTTATCTCGAGATCGCTTATTGCTCACGCCATCCGGATTCGAGGATCCTGCCACCCGGGTTTGTCTCGCCGCCTAAACAAATCACTCTATGGTCTCAAGCAGCTCCCGTGCATGGTACAACCGGCTTGCCTCATATCTCGCTATCCCTTGGATTTCTTGAGGCCAAGACCGACACCTCCTGCTTTGTTTACCACCGAGGCTCTGAGACTGCCTACCGCTTCCTTTATGTTGATGACATCGTTTCACCGCCTCATCTGCCGGACTACTACGTCGCATCATCACGCCTTACAAAGACGAGTTCGCTATGAAGGACCTTGGTGAGCTTCATCACTTCTTGGGGATGCATGTACGTAGTGCGCAGGTGGTCTTCTCTCTCCCAGCACAAGACATGATGGACATCCTGAGCGCGCGGCATGGCTTGAGTGCAAACCCTGCACCACCCCTGTCGACACAAATCCGAAAGTGTCCGCCTCAAACGGTATTCCCGCCACTAATCCCGATGATTACCGCAGCTTAGCCGGGCTCTTCAAGCACTTCACCTTCACCAGCCGGACATTTCGTATGCGCTCAAAGCAGTGTGCCTTCATATGCACGATCCTCGAGAGCCTCACCTTGCTGCCCTCAAGCGGATTCTTCGGTACATACGTGGCACTCTCCACTTGGGACTCTTTCTTCAGCCATCGTCGCAGTCTAATCTCGTGGTCTACTCTGACGCTGACTGGGCCGGTTGTCCGGACACGCGCAAGTCCACCTCCGGCTATGCCGTGTTCCTTGGGGATAACCTGATTTCCTGGTCCTCCAAACGTCAGAACACAGTTTCACGTTCCAGCGCAGAGGCTGAGTACCGCGGTGTGGCGAATGCTGTTGCTGAGGCCTCTTGGCTACGCCACCTTCTGGTGGAGCTGCACACTCCACCTCAGCAGACTACCTTGGTGTATTGCGACAACGCCGCTCGCCTATATGTCCTCCAACCCGCATGAAGATCGCCGCACCAAGCACATTGAGATTGACCTTCACTTCGTTCGCGAAAGTGGCACTTGGTGATATTCGTGTTCTACATGTTCCCACCACTTCACAAGATGTCGACATCTTCACCAAGGGCCTTCCTTCTTCCGTGTTCGGTGAGTTTAGGTCCAGCTCTAACGTCCGAGGTGCGGACGCTACGATCATGTGGGTGTTAGACAGTGTTATGTACACTGTGTATGGTCATGGGCTCATGTGCCCATATGCCTTTAGTCTTTTCTCATTAGAGTCTCCGTGCTTTCGTTAGGGTCTCCGTGATTGATCCCTTGTCCGTTAGACCTAACCCTAGACGCTCTGGCCTTTATATACACCCTGTACTGCTGGCTGTTTCACTTGAGAATACAATCAATACACTCTGTTCTCCTACAGCCCTATGTTACAGCTCGAGGACGAGCTGTTTCACTGGGAGGGGTTTAATGTTATGTATGTGGTACTGTAGCACACGTGTACTGTTCACCCGTGATTAATTCTTTCTTAGAGATTAAATTGATTTGGTTAGTTTGAATACTTATCTTCTATTAGTTTGTTTCTTGAAGTTGGAGATTATTTTTTTAGGGTCAAGTTATCCCTATAAAAGGGGTGCCATTGTATCTTCTTTAATCAAGCAAAGATGAATAAACAAGTCCCTAGTCCCTAAAGTCTAGTTGTAGTCATTCCCTTGACCAGTTATTCTAGATCTATTCCTCCCCAATCGTGCCCTCCTTCACCTAACACCGTTCTACTTCAAGTCGTCGTCCGATCTCTCTCGATGGATGATTACCCCTTATCGTGCTAGTTCACAACAATGACATGAACAAAACTGAGTTTACTAACAACAAATTCATGTACTAGTAGTTTTAGCAAGGAAAACATGTCTTTATCCTTTGCACAAATCAAAACATGAATAGTAAATTTTCGTGGCATATTCATGCATAATCTTGTGTGTTGCATATAGTTACTTTGAACAATCACTAAAAGTTGAAGATGTCTCACCGATATTGCGAAGACATTTATATAGAAGTCAATTAATGTTGCACCATCCACCGAGTGCACAAGAGAATAGTAAAGTCGAGATTTCAAATTGATAAATGATAACACAAGTAAAATTCGAAAACAAAGAAAAATACCGTAACACTTTTTATAGTTTGCATAATGAATAAGAAAAGTTATTTAGTTAATAGCCTAAATTGTTAAATCAGTGGAACACATACAACATTCTCACAAACAAGGTTGTCACGGCGTTGCCAAGTCGCCCCGGCGCTCGGGGTGGCGGACGCCGAGGCGAGCCTCGAGCCAAACTATTCACTCGCGCCGTTGAAACTGGCGAAGAGGAGAAGCCGACGGTGAGCACCCAGGTGAAGGACCAAGAAGAAGCTCAACGACGTGAAGGCGAGCATCGAGAAGGCCAAGGACAAGGCCAAGTGCCTCCGCGTTGCCGCTTCGTTGGGCACCGACCTGGAGAAGGAGAAGGCGGAGCTCGCCGCGGCAAAAGGAAGCGGTCTCGTCAGCGTCCCTCCTGTTCCTCGAGGAGCTGATCCGCGTGACCTCCAAGCTCACAGCGGCGGAGGCAAGAGCAAAGGAGCGCAGCGAGGAGAGCACAATGCCTACACAAGTAGAGGCACGGCGAGAGGCAGAGCAGGCCAAGGCCAAGTCCCAGTCGATGTGCGAGGAGGTTGCCAAGGCCAAGGAAGAAGCGGCCGTGGCCAAAGCCGCGGTCCACGCCATGGAGGCACTGGCTGCAAGAAGAGAAGAAATAAAGAAAAGCCAATGGTGGCTAGAAAGGCTTCACGGATGAAGAAAAAGAGAGACCAGAGAGAGAATAAAGAAAAGAAGTGAGTGGCAAGAGCAATCAGCCGAACAGAGGAAAAAAGGAAGAGAGAAAAGGGAAGAAAGAGATTAAGCGCGCAATAAAAATTTTACTGAAAATTTTAAATCTGAGCATTTCATGCATGTTAAATTGCTCTATAAAATTCTACTAATCATATTATGTTGCGAAACACCATTAACAAGTATGTTAGTTTAGTAAAATGAACTATCATTGGTAGATTAAGATTTAGCGCCATCGATTAAATTGGTATATTATTGTTTAAATCATTATGATGCATATCTAAATATCTAATTAATTGGTGGGTCGTTTATACATGGTAGAAACCCATTAAGAATTTTTGGATCTTTATAATAAATTAATTGCCATTTGGAGATTTTATTACCACCGCCTAACTCGCCATGGTGGACGCCTAGGCGCCCAAGCCCCCATGCACGCCACGACATGCCGTGAGCACCGTGACAACCTTGCTCACAAATGTCAACTAACAAGATTTACTTAAGGCTTGTCTCCAATAATTCTCTTTCAACTCTGGATGGACTTGTCCACAACTATGGTGAGAGCTAAGTACTCCAAACATAGCAGTTGAAAATTGACTCTTGATTGTAACTTCAGCATAGGGGGCTTCTAGCACAATTCCCATATCTCATTCTTACTTTATATTTTGAAACCACCTTGGGCTGTATGTCTATTATAAGCTGCTGTAATCTTGAATTCAATCACTGCTTTTTACTCTTTTATCTGCTACATTCAGCTGGACGTACAATACTTCAAAAAAGATAGGTCTCAGAAACCAACAAGTATGAATTATGAATGTATATTGTATTTACTTACGGTGTCAACAAATCCTTCCTAAAAGGTAGTCCATCTCTGATGACAGTATATATGACGACTGCAGCCATGAGTACCCCCAAAATGCTGAAAATAATTCTCCCAATAATGACAAAAGAGCACTTTCTTTGGGATAAATTACCTTGCCTGAAAAATGTTGAGATACACCTTAAGGCAAATTAACATCAATATAAATTATAGAAGATGCAACTAACAATTGATATATGCAAAATAACATTCCTTGGACATTTGAAATGTAATACAAGTTCACCAAAGGGGGTCACAGCATGCAGTGTGGCGCTAAGGAACGTGAGCAATAGAGCATGATTCTTCAGTTATTCAAGATGTGGGATGCAAAACCCCAAAATATTTGAGGCAGCAAAAGGTTTATTGTTGCAGGTGTAGAAATCTGCTAGATAATATATTTAACCAATCCTGAAACAGTTTAAAGGAGACCGCTACCATAATCAATATAAGCTGCCTATTAGTCCAATGAGAATCCTCAGAGAGAGAGAGAGAGAGAGAGAGAGGTGCGTAATCCATTTCAGTTTTCAGTATCAGCAGGAAAAAAAGAAATTAAATTTGTTTCTTTTGATTTGATGTGCCATAGTGCAATCATCTCCATGGTCGACCCCCGTAGGAAGAATATTGAGGAGTGAAAAGTGATCGCTAATTATGGCATGCTAGCATCTTATTTGGCATTGTACCATCAAGGCGACTTCAAATGCTCATTTTGTTAAAACAATACATAAGTACTCATTTAATGTCAGCAAAGCCATCTTATTTACAAAATTTTTTTCTATATTTCTCAATGTGCAAGCCCAAGGAACTAAAAGTTCAGAATAAGTTAGTAGTACCAAGAGCTCAGAATTTATCAGTCCCAGTGAATTGTAAATTGTAATGCCATTAGCATAAGAATTAATTGATGCAAGCATAATAAACAGAACAAGTATAAAAAATGAATGAGATGAAGGAACACCATTAAGGTTAATCATGAAAGCTCAATGGGAAAAAATATTGAATAAATATGAATAACGCACTTCTTTTCATAGGTTAAGTTATTAATGTTAAGGATAGAATAGGAAATAGATTAGGTCTGTTATTTGTTTCCTAATATGTCTTGTATTCCTTCCGTACATCTCCTTGTATTCTATATATATTGCCCTTTGGGCCCTTATGAATACACACACAATATTCATAACATGGTATCGAGCAAAGGTTAGGTTAGGCTCGACCTAGTTTCTTCCACGCCTCGTTACCGCCGCCGCCGCTGTCCGGCTCTCCGACGCCGCCGTGCGCGGCCTGCTGCCGCCGCCGCCCGATCGTGTTGCCGCCGACGCCGCCGCCAGAGCCGACGCCGCCGCCGCCAGATTTGACGCCGACGCCGCCAGATTCGACGCCGACGCCGCCAGATTCGACGAACCGCAGCCGCCGCCGCTGTCGCGCAGGCCGCCGCCGCGCCGTCGCCGCTGCTGCCGCCGCTGCTGCCGCCTCGCGCCGGGCCGGCACCACCGCCGCGCTGGCCGCTCCGCCGCCTCTGCGCTGGCCGCCGCTATCGCCGCGGCTGATCGCTCCGCGCCTCTCGCCGCCGCTCCACCCGCTGCGCTGGGCCGGTCACCGCTGAGCTCGAGAAGCCGCCGGTGAAGTGTGATTCACACGCTTAGCCGCCATTTTTATAGTTAGCAAAAAGAGTAAAAACGTTATTCTAACCGCCGCGCCGCCCGGCCGCGCGTTAGACTTTCGTTGCCTTGGTCGCCGCGCCGCCCGCCGCCACCGATGGCTTCCGCTCCATCCGCCGCGATCCCATTCTCGGGACAAAGCTACATGGAACGAACTACATGTGCTATGGTCTTCCTCATGGAGATTACGCTGATGGTCTCCGCTTTGGGGACATGTTATCGGTGCTCGCCCTTCTCCACCACCGCCGGTTCAGCCTCCTCCTAGGCGCCTATCTCTCGCACCTCCCGGAGCAGATGAGGCCGCTAAGAAGAAGGCGAGGTCGATGCCGCCGCCGACGCCGCGATGAGGCTTTTCAAGATGCCATTGATGCTTTCGAGCGGTGTGGCCGATGAGGCCCGTGTTCGTGCCATCCTTGTGGTCGCGTCGACGACTCCATTCACCGGATATTGTTGGTCCGGGTCTACTCGACAGATCCGGGAGTATTTGCGTGAGCGATACCAAGATAGCAGTTGATGCTCGCTTCTTTTTCGCCGTGAGTTGGAGATGCTTCGCCAGGAGATTCTTCCGCCGACGACTTCTTCCGAGCCCGGGCTAGTATCTAGCGACAGCTAGACGAGCCGCTTCTCCATCGCGCCGAGTGCCACAAAGTTCGGAAGGCGGATCATGATCGCCTCGCTTTATGATTTCGCTCGCCGCCTTCGCCCGAGTTTGAGCCCGCCGAGCTCAATCACCGAGCCGCCGCCACGACCGATCGTTACCGAGGCTCTTTCGACACTTCGCTAAGGAGCTCGCTTAGACTAGCCGCATACCATTCCGACCGTGCTTGCCGCTTCCTTCGACTACACCGACGGCTCTCGCTACGACTACAGCTCCTTCCTGTGTGCTCGCTTCGCCTCCTCTTTTGCACCAACCGGAGTTCAATGCAACACCGCAAGAACTTCGCGTGACTACTGAGAGAGCGCGGTGCAAAAGCGAATAAGGCGCGCGGGTTGGACGATCCAGGGGCAGGAGGCCCTTCCTTCAGAGGAGGACGCACTCACCATCAGATCTCGCCGAGGTGACTCTGCTCAGCAGCCGCTGTGCTCTTCTTCAGCAGCTCACAACAATGTTCGCGCGCCTAGCTCGAGCGCCTCCTCCAGTACCTCTTGGGTTCTAGATTCGTGCCTCTTTCCACATGACACCGGATTCCACATCTCTCATTTCTGGGACCTCCCGCCTTCCTATCTCTCGCATGCATCATGGATGGTACTTCTTTGTTTGTTAGTCGTCAGTGGCACTCTTTTGACCACCGATTTTTCTGCTCCAAAAGCTTTCATGTTCCCAACTCACCATGCACTTCTTTCAAATGGGGACACCACCGACCTTGGTTGTAGGGTTGGTTTTGACTCTCACACTGCTTTGTTCAGACCGATGCATGTGGACGATACTGGGATCGGCCGCGCCGTAGGGATCGCCGTGGTCTCTACATTCTCGACCGCCTTCATCTTCCGCCCACTTCGCTTGCTCCTACCACGCCTCCCGCCGCGCCTACCTCCATCGCCACCGCCGCCACCACCCCGAGTTTTTGCGCAGCTGGCATCACCGCTAGGTCACCGTGTGGGTCTCGCTTTCGCCGTTAGTTCGTCAGATGTCCTTGGACGTGTTATCGCTGACACGTCCATGTTTTGTCGAGGTTATAAGTCGGGCAAGCGCCTACAACTTCCTTATCATTCTAGTGAGTCATTGTCCGCTCGTCATTTTGATTTAGTTCATTCGATGTATGGGGACCGCGCTATTATCTCAAAAGGCGCATAAATTCTATGTTATTTTCATTGATGACTATTCCCGCTTTACTTGGCTTTTCCTATGTCTAATCGTGGTCGCTTTCTTGCGATCTATCGTAGCTTTGCATGATGGTTCGTGCATCGCTTGAGTCCTCTATTCGCACTTTTCGCGTGATTCTCACGGCGTAGTATTGTTCTAGTGCGTCGCACAATTTCTTTCTCGAGCAGGCACTCTTATCGCCTTCTTGTCCCGTGCCCATGCTCGTAATGGGTTGCCGAACGCAAGCATCGCTATCCGATTGAGACCGCCGCACTTTCTTCTTGCTTCTCACGCTCTCTACGCTTCGAAATGAGGTCGCTTTACTACAGATATCTCATTAATATGCAGCCTTCCATCGCTCAAGGATGTCACCCTATCGAGCATCTCTATTCTAGAGCCCCCAAGACGATCACCTTCGTGTTTTTGGTCGCACTGCTTTGTCCTCGCCGCCTCGTGAGTGCACTAAACCGATGCCAAATCAATACGAGTGTGTGTTTCTGGGTACGCTTCGAGCATAAGGGTTATCGTTGCTATGATTCTTCTACTGACGGATTAGGATCTCACGAGATGTTGTCTTTGACGAATCTCGACCTTTCTTCTATCGAGATTCGCCTCACACCGCTTCCACCATCGAGACGATCTCCGGTTGTCTCTCCCGACTCCTCACCCATTTCCCCTTTCCCGCCTTCTGCACCTCACCTCCCGTGTTGCCTCCGCAACACCGCCTCCCGCTCCTATGGCACCACCATCTCGCTCGGGTACACTACCTGCACGCCTCGCCCTTCACCGCATTCTCTCCGGTCTCTTGCCGATACCGACGCCCGATTCATCCGATGATGCTCCTTGTTACGCCTTCGTGACCGGCAACCATTCGCCTCCCGCTCGCCTTGGTTTTGCTTCGCCACTTATGCTCTCTCTCACATCGAGCCTAGTTCTTATCGTGAGGTCGCTTCTCATTCTCGAGCGGCAGCTTGCTATGGCGAGGAGCTTGATGCGCCGTCAGACGGAGACTTGGGATATTGTCCCGACACCGTATACGCCGCCCTATCACGTGCAAGTGGGTGTACAAGATTAAGACCAGTCCGATGGTACCATTGAGCGCCACAAGGCTCGCCTTGTGGCTCGTGGTTTTCAGCAGAGTATGGTCGAGATTATGATGAGACTTTTGCTCCTCGCTGCTCATATGACCACCGCTCGCACTCTTGTTGCGGTTGCTTCGCTCACCGATGGTCTATCTCTCACCGGATGTGAAGAATGTCTTTCTTAATGGCGCCTTGCATGAGGAGGTTTACATGCACCACCACCCGTATTCTGCTCCACCGGTCATGTCCGCTGCCTTCGCCGTGTTTTTATGGTCTCAAACAGCCCTCGTGCCCGGTTTGCGCTGCTTTACCTCGCTGATCACCGCCGGTTTCACACCGCCGCCCATGATCCTCGCTTCTCTTTATCCATGTCTCACCTCGAGGTAGGACATTGCTTCTTCTATATGTGGATGATATGCTCATTCGTGACGATCCTCGCTCATTGCACATGTGAAGAAGCATCTCGCTGAGCGCTTCGATGATCGATCTTGGCTTGCTTACATACTTTCTGGGATTGAGGTTTCACACACCGAGGGTTACTACCTCTCAATGTAAGTATGTCCAGATCTTCTTAATCGGTCCGGTCCGACCGATACTCACACCGCCGAGACTCCTATGGAGCTCTCTCTTGACTCCGTATATCGATGGTGATCCTCTTGAGGATCCTACTCAGATCGCCATCTTGTTGGCGCTTGGTATATCTTGTGAGCACTGTCCCGATATTGCGCATGCCGCCCATATCTTGAGTCGGGTCATGGCTTGTCCTACTCATCTTCACTACGCTCATCTTCTTCGTGTTCTTCGCTACTTGCGTGGGACCATCTCTCGTCGCTTGTTTTTCCCTAGCTCCACCTCACCCACCTTCAGCGCACTGATGCGACTGGGCTAGTGATCCTTCGATCGCCGTTCTCTTCGCGCATCGTGTTTTCTTGGCTCCTCCCGATTGCCTAGAAGACAAAGAAGCGCATCGCAGCTTCCTGCTCGAGTGCAGAGGGTCGAGTTGAGAGCTATGGCACTGTGACAACAGATATTACTTGGTTGAGATGGTTACTTGCGCACTTTGGCGCACTGTGAGGGGACCTACTACTCTTATGACTGACAGTACAGGAGCTATCAGCATTGCTCGTGTCCAGTGAAACATGAGCTCACCAAGCACATTGGTGTGGATGCTTCATATACTCGCTCCCAGGTGCAGGAGGGTGTACTTTCTCTTCAGTTTGTGGCCTCAGAGTTACAGATTGATGACTTCTTCACGAAGCCACAGACTAGGGCACAACATTTGTATTTTCTCTCCAAACTCAGTGTGTGTGATCCACCATGAGTTTGAGGGGGGGGTGTTAAGGATAGAATAGGAAATAGATTAGGTCTGTTATTTGTTTCCTAATATGTCTTATATTCCTTCCAGACATCTCCCTTGTACTCTATATATATTGCCCTTTGGGCCCTTATGAATACACACACAATATTCATAACAATTAAAGCCCTCGTTATGCTGTCGAGAAAATAGTCAACTCAAATCAATTAATATCCTGCATACAATGGGAGGAATTTAATTCCATACCTGAGCAATAAAAGAGCAAGTGGATCTTGGGAAGGCCCTGAAGGTGTAATTTCAAAAGCTTCTTAACAATATAAGCACATGTAGCAGCACTGAAAATATAAAGAGAAAAGGTGGATCGCATCACATGGAATAGAACACCTCAATTCAAACAGAAGTATAAAAATTTGAGCAAGCCATGAAAAATTATGAAGATAATAGAATATTAGCAAGAAGGAATCAAGTACCTGCCAAAACAAAACAACAGAACTACCCAGAAGACAGAACTAATCCAATTTACTTCCTTGTAGATAAGCCAAGTCTGAAACACCATAAAAGAAAGAAACACCTCTAGCTCAAGTCAAGCTGGAAATAATGTTTTTAAATTGGATCTCCGTAAATGAACCAGGAATGTTTTTTATCTTATATTATTTATGTCCTGTAGACAGTTAGTTTGTTCTCATCTCTGAGATGCAACCCATGTAGAACCATTACTGCTTCAACCAAAAAAGAGCTAATGCAGTTAGACATATGGCATCAAATATGAAAAATTCAATGAATTCTTTCATACAGATGCAGAGGGAAAGACAATGAATTAAAGAAGGAAATTACGTATGCAAAATACAAGTATGACACCAAGACTCTTATCAAGTACATAATATATTTTGTCAATAGTTCAATTTATTCAAAAAAATAGAAACTACAAAAACGGTAGCTATATAGTCCATTCTTGTACAGTGCATGCAAGCATGTTGTGGGCAGCATTTCACAGAACAAACAGACTAGTTGTTGCTTTCACTTCACATTCCAGAAAACACTTTCCTTCCAAATATGTGTTTTCTATACAAACCATCTTAACAAATGACTGCTTAGAAATGAAGACGTAGAAGTACAGTATAAAAGTTAAATGAATTACCGAGATCGCAACCACATTCACATAAAAATCAACCAGTGTTGCCACCATCCACCTACACACATACAAGAATTGAAAACATGTAAGCTTGGACAATAGCTGCGATCTGCCAACTCTGATGCAACACATTGTTCACTGTTTAAGAAAGTACCAATTCTCTCATGAAAAAACCGTACTACCTACAGCATAATTGAGCAATGAATTTTAAAAATAGCATCTCTCAGGAGCAATCTATACTTCCTGCAGAAATGAACAGCAAGCCTAAGTTTCATGTTACAACTTACAATATAGCTAACACCACCTTATCAATCCAAGATAAACACAGGCAAATCCAGATATAAGCAACATTCTACAGCTACAGGCTTGTAAAGCATAAAAGAAAGCAAATCCTGCATTTCTTGTGTACTAGTACATCACATCTCTAGCATTTGGCCATGATACAAGGTAAACTCCACCACTACGCAGGTTAGCACCAACAAAATTGGAAGAATACTTAAGATAATACGAGTGACTCCAGCTAACATTAGCAAGGCATCCACAGGCCTTAAAAAGGCTACAAACATCCAGTTCACAAAAATCGCAATAGCTTCCTACCAATCCGCAAGGAAACACACCAGACTCATCCCAAAATCCACCGCAGTAATTGGCATCTAATCCTCTTCCTTAAGAGGGTAAAAGTAGTACTCACGGCGTGAGCAGCTCGGCGCGAAACGGCGAGCCGTCGGTGATGCAGGTGTACAGCAGGGTCCCCACCATGAGCACGCCCAGCGCCGCGAACACCACCCTGTACACGACTAGGGTTCCTGACGCCGCCATGGCCGCGCCACGAGCTTACTGCGAGACGAAGAGGACGCGAATTTGAGGGGAAACTTTGTGCCTAAGCCAACCAAGTAGGGGGGAATTTTCCAAGCGGGAGTAGTGTGGATATGAAGCTGACACGTCGGGGTGGCGGAAGCGGAGGCGAGGCCACGTAGGCCGTACACGCCGCCACCCGTTTGCGACTTGGGAAGGCGTGGAGCTCGCATCTGAAGACAAGGCTCGCGAGGGGAGGGGATGAGTTCGCCGGCGCCGACCGCCGGATTCCGGCGATGTCGGTGAAGGGATCGAGACGTGCGCGCGTGTGGACGGGTCACGGGTTCCCCGAACGAGCATTGCGCGCCGGCGACGGCCTGGTTCAAGCCCAAAACTGACGGTTTGGCCCATTGGGGGCCGCCACGGCGACTTGGGCCGCACTGAGAGAAACGGCGTGTTCCTCTTCCAAAAGAAACGAACAGGATGCCTTTTTTTCGTTAAAATTCGGTAGAATAATTTTGGACGGCATCGTGTGTTTGGTAGAAATTGTATGTCTGGCTTTTTGGAAATGAGCAGGGTGTTTCACTTGCCTCTTTTCGAAGACAGGGCCAGTTTGGAACACATGAATTTTGCACAAACCTATAATAGTATAGGAAAATGACCATCGGTCTCATTTGTTTCATATAAAGTATCCTGATGCCCCCCGCCAACCCCCCAAAAAAAATCTCCCGTAGTTACCTTGCTGGAGTGATTAAAGTATATTGTGTGGCAATGCTGTTTTTTTTTTTACATAGACAGCTAACATATAAAAGAGAATAGTATATGTTCTGGGTGGCATTGAAGGTCGGTACTTCACCGTGTAACAAAAAGAGAATAGCAAACTGTTACACTCTGGAATCTTTTTTTATGCGCAGCAGCTTTCAAATTATACCAGAGTTTATAAGATATGGTACGAGGGTGCACGGCATTAAGAACGAGAAAGACGAATCTTGTAAAGAGAACTAAAATAATAACATTGAAGGAATTACGACAAGAGAGAAAAGATTTGGCAAAATCAACTGTAAATTCCTTAGCACAATCTTAAAAAGAGTACAAATAAATGTCACTATCTCACAATCCTCTCAAATTTTTTAGAACCCTCAGATTCTTGCCCTATACAATAATCTAGTGCTAAGGGGTAACATAGCTTCTAATCCTCTCGTACACCTCATCCCGATGAAAGATTTCTTTGCTTTGTTGTTTCTTCTTGGTTGCTTAGGTTCCTATGACCACCCCATTGATTTATATAGTCCCCCAGTCCTCATCCAAAGGAAAGTAGGAATCCTAATCTTATTAGGATTCATCTAGAACTCATTATAGTACATATTTCTAAATCCTAAAATGTCAGGATATGAGTTACCATACTCAATAATCTCCACCTTAACTCTTATCCGTTGAAATCACCATACTCCTCTAAGAACTCGTTCTAAGTCGGCTCTATTTTTTTCTTTTTTCTTTTTTCTCTCATCTTTGGGAGTGCCCTCACCACAAGGGCTCATGCACATCACTACAATATACATGTTGGTATCCAGGCTTGGCAGTCCAGACCCTCTACCTGAGGGCTCTTTCCTTGTGAAGCTTGGTTAACCCCACTTCCTATTCCTACAACCCTCCATACTAGAACTCCACCTGCTCACAAGGTACCATGTGCTTGGTCCCACCACGTTTTCCTTCTTCCAACAGCTTGTAGATTCGCATCTACGTCTGCTAGATTTTGCAATCGACTTTGCAGTTCCGTATATAACTTTAGATGTGATCTGAATACCTACCATTAACGACACGATTTCTTTTTCTTAGTCAGAATTTTTATCAGACATCCTATGGTTACTTCACCTTCAAGATTACCCTTTAATCGGTATCCTGCATTGGTCTAAATACTTTTTATAATTACCTTGCGCAAGACTCCATCTCGAAGTGATACCTCATAACCTTCGAGTTCAAACGACCTTACAGATATTAGATTCTTTATTAAGCTGAGAACATATCGAACTCCCGTCAATATACAATGTGCTCTATCATACATCTCCAATGTAATTGTTCCCACCTTAGTGATTGCATACTCCTTGCAATCCACCAAGTGAACATTTCCATGTGCTAGGTATAGAGATTATTTGCCAAACATCTCTTTCACCGAACATACGTGAAAATAACAATATGAATCTATTATCTATCTATGAAAAATTACCTGATTGACTAACAACTATTACATCCAAAATATCATTTGCTACCGCCACTGAGCATACACCCTTCATTTTCTTCAAACTTGGATAATCTTTTAGCATGTGACATTCCTCGTCATATAGATAGCATACACATGTACCCTTGCTCTTGCCCTTCTTCCAGTGATTTTTGCTTCTGCCTATAACACTTACTGCAGCCAATGCTTGATCATCTAAGGATAAAGATTCCGATGGTTTTTCAAGGACTCTGCCTTTAATATATATGCAATTGCCTCATTGAAGTTGAGTATAGTTTTGTGATGAGAATATTCATATCAATTGCTCCCATAATGGTGATAGAGATGACGCAAATATGATAACTTTATCGTTCTCCTCAATTTTCTTATCCACACTAGTCAGCTATATGATAAGTTTGTTGAAGACATTGACTTGATCAACAAACCATGTGCCTTCCTCTATGCACAATATGTGTAGTTTTAGCACCCATTGGTTTGTTAGTGACTTTGCTATACACAATTCTGATTTTACCATATACAATTCTTCTAAGTCTTTCTATAATTTTTTTTTGTGAACTCTCCTTGGTCACTGAGTATTTTACCTCATCGAAGAGACATAGATAGATTATACTAACAGCTTTCCACTCCATCACCTTTCAGTCTTCTTCGGACGTCTGTTTTGGTTTGTCCCCTTCAAGAGCAGTGATTAACTCTTTTTGGATAATGACATCCTTTATCACACATTACCACATGCTAAAATTTTCTCCACCATCAAATTTTCTAACTTGATTCTACATTGTCGACATCGATCTTGATTTTGTGCCACCTGACACTTTATTGACATTCTCATAAATTAGATTAATCTGACCTTAGCTTCAATGGCACTTGTTACACTCTGATACCCTTCTTATGCATGCAGCTCTCGGATTGGACTAGAATTTATAAGATACAGTGCGAGCACGTATGGTATGAAGAACAAGAAAGATGAATCCTGTAGAGAGTATCAAAATAATGATGTTGAAGTAACCACGATGAGAGAGAAAATATTTAGCGAAACAGATCGCACATTCCTTATGTATAACCTCAAAAGAGTACAAGGGATTGTCACTCTCTTACAACCCTCTTGAATTTTTTAGGACTCTCAGGTTTTTACCCTATACGATAATCTAGTATTAAAGAATGATCTAACCTCTAATCCTCGTGTGCACGTCTGTCTTTGGATGAGTGGCTTCTTTGCTTTGTTGTTTCTTCTTGGTTGCTTAGTTTTCTATGACCACCCTCGTGGGTTTATATAGTTCTCTTAGTTCTCATCCAAAGGGGAATAGGAATTCTACTCTAAAGTGAAGTAAGTATCCTAATCTTATTAGAATTCATTTATGATTTTTTATAGCAAATCTTTTCAAATGCTAAAAGACTGGAATATCCTTTTCAAATACTAAAAGATTACCATATAAGTCACTGTACTCAACAACTCCATTAGCATAGATGTGCCACGAATAAGTGAAACAATCAAGCAAGTCTATCAGCCTCGTGGTCGTGGTCTCTCAGTCTCTCACCATGCTGTCACCTCGTATTTCGACGTTCAGCCTACAGATGAAAACCTAACCGACACAATTAAAACCATTATTAGCTCTGCCTAAGTATAACACACTGTGCTGAGGACATGAATAAGGTTGACAAACAATTTTGAGAATCACTGGAATGACAACTCTGCCCTAGCCCAGGGAGGATGGTGTCATAACAACTCGACAGTAAATCACAAGACGACGTTGCAGCAACAACAGAGAATTAGAATGGTCGGCTGGCTGGCCCAATCTCTAGCAGCCGCTGCCAATCCATTACGACCTGACGCACGAGCGTCTCGGATCTCTCGTCCTCGCAGTATTCAACTACGTTTTCAATTAGCACGTTCTTGAATTCCACCTTGATTGCTCGTCGCCAAGGGATCGAGCAGCATCCCGATGCCACGAGACAGCCGGTATGGCAGCACCGGAGGCTCTGCCAATCTGATGCCCCATGGCTGCTTCGCTTTGGCCACTCAATTGGGCTGCGACGCTGACGTATAACGCGCTTCAGTTACTGCACTTCTGAAGCAGGCATGCAGATGCAGGAAAAGATATGCATTCGCGACGCCTTCTTTCTCCGTCTAGGAACTAGACTGGATCGGCAGTAGTGCTGTGTCGTCATGGTCGATCTTGTAGCTAGAAACCAGAGTCCGGTAGACAAGCGCCGTCTCGAGAAGGTAAGGAAAGAGGCGAGCAAAGCCTTACGCGACATGCAGCGAGCAGCAGCATTTCGTTCTTTCTTCCTCTGATTCAGACGCATGGAATGGGCATGGATGACGCAATGAGCGATCATACGTGTGATTGACCTTATGCAGTCCGCGTGTGCCAACACCGGTTAGAGATTATCCACGTCTATCCGAACAGACTAAAGTCAGAATTGCAGAATTGAGAAATCCATAAGGTTTTCTAAAGTTAAAATGTCTAAAATATGCATACGAAATGGTGATTGTTTCACTGAGGAAAATTTAATAACGAACTGGTACCTACACGAAGTGTTGTGGGCGCCACAGGTTAATATTTTCTCTGTGTACAAGGTGAACGGTAGACATCTTACATTTGAAAAAAAAATGCTTAAGAGGTTGCATCATAGAGAAACAGCTGGTGGAATCAGAATGAGCCAGCAAATGAAGCAAATTTTCTTCTCATGATCCGAGGAATTAAGTTTTCAGTCTTCTTATCGTCGATCTTGTAAACTAGCTTCACTAAGTGACAGCGTAACTGCATAAGCCTGTAAATTTATCCTGTAAGTCAACCACTTGGGGTGTCTGTAGATACTAATCACGGTGTTTTTCTTTTCTTCCCTTCATGATGCAACATACAAGTAGATTGCTCACGCGTTGCCGTCAGTTCAGGCGACCTAAATTTTTGGAGCCGACCTGAACATGACCGACCATTCATAAACAAAAGTTGAGTACATATAGTTTTAAGTCATGATTAGATCGAAACATACGATCAAATGAAATAGGTGTCGTCTCGACAAATCATCTGACCATAAACGTAGTAGTATTTTACAAGTTATGATTATTTTTATTTGGGATAGCATGGAATCACATTTCTTGAACAGTATATTGGTCAACTGCTTTCTCCAGTTACTTCATCTGAACAAAACGATTAACTAATTCATGTCATTGCTGGAATTGTTTTTAAGAAGAACACCAACTGGCATCTGTAGTAGTAGTTTTTGTCTCACCAACCGATGATCTATCTGATCAGTGTTACATAGCTTTCGAGAAAAAGAAGCAAAAAAAAACTTACGTGACTTCTGAAACTTCTACGTTAAGTTCTAGCCAATAGCTTAAAAAGCTACGCTTCTCCACTCTTCTAATGCTCACGAAAGCAATTCCAGGACATCTTGTTGCGTCTGCATTGGATGCCACTAACGATCATAGCATGGTTGGCTGCTTCTCCCAAGAACAACCTTTACATTTGTTTATCCCAAAGGGAACTTGCCGTTTAGATGTAGGACATACCTATCACTAGTTGACCGTTGCTCTGTCCTACAAGCAAATTAGGAAGTAGCATTATTATGGCTACTTGCAAACAAGAGTAAAAGAAAAAAGGCCAGCTAAAACTAGTGATCCAAATGATATGTTGCAACATTAGTTCCAGCGTTTGCTGGTGCCTTCCTGATGCAAATGTAGTTATAAAGAAGAGACCTTGTTAGGTTTAATTGCTCGCAGAAATATTACTTTTCTACTACAAGATAGTTTCCTATAATAAAAGATGGCAAATAAAAAAAAACAAAGTGAATCGATGAGTGGAAGGAAAAGCATTCACCATATATTCTCACAAGTCACAACAGGGATTACACTTGGACAAAACAGATCAGAGAGTTGATTTCATACATAGTGACAAAATGAGGAACAGCACATAAGATTCTCTTCAGTGACATAGACTACATTCCACGCAAGATCAAATATTCTGCTCTGCCTATTAAACAGATATCTTTTTTCATCAAATAATTACTCGCATTTATAATTTGACAGACGGTAAAAGGATTTGAAAATTTGTCAACAGATGGATGGGATCTTTGATTTCCATGTAGTCCTCTGAGGCCACCTATCAATAATGTTTGTAAAATTTCATTAAAACTATTAACTGTTCATAATTTGTATTCAACCTTTCTTCTGCTAGAGAGGTGAATTGGTTAAGAGAGCTATCTTAAGACTTAGCACCAACAGGTCGTATGATCAAATCAAGGAATCTTTAGCCAAGAAACTGGGTTCCATGCAAGTTGGAAGTGGTAAGTAGTCAACATGAATAGTAGATAATGGTATTAATTAAACAAAAAAAACTGGGTGGTGAGGTTGGTTTGTGATACGACATATATTAATTCTAGCAAGAATATTGTCATTACTATGATCGGCATAAAGAAAGTCTACCAGGAGAGGCCTCCAGATGGTCTTAGTGCTCTAACCCTAGTACCAGCCATTTCTATATGCGGATAGAAATCCTCAAAACAGTACATGGAAATGGAACCCTATGCTCCGATTCATTCCATTTACAGGCTTCCCCGAAAGAAAGATTATGTATGGACAGTGGGAACAAGATCCATGGTTTCGCCACTGTTCTAACTCTAATTGAGTACAACCATTAGAACTATGGGGACCTCAGTCGACGAGAATGCCTACACTAAGGCATGGGCGGACCCAGGGCCCGGCGACCCTGGGCCCCTGCCCGGGCTCATCTCCTATGGCCATCACCCGCCGTTGCCATGAGACCCAAAAGCACAGGCGGCGCGGGTAGCAGCGGAAGCCCGCCGCGCTGCACGAGTCACAGTCCCAAAGCCACGCGCGTGTTTAGCAACAAGTTTGACATCTAACATCAGTAAAACCATCGATCGATTCCTCAAAACGCTATACATCTCCTTATCTATGTGCGAATGAATGGATCCACCCAGCACAGAGGAAGCATTTGAACTTTATTCACCTATTCTTTGCCTTCCTGAGTTCAGAATTCAGATGTCTTCTTTTTTGGACGAAAGGCACTAGAACTACCTTCATTTCATTGAAAGGAGGAGCGAGTACAAACAACAGAAGCAAAAGAAAGATACTGTACAAGGTTAAATGGAGCCACCTTACTGGAAGACTAATGGAGGACTAATTGTAACAAATGTTTAGCGCCTGCGTCCGCCTATGAGTGGATGTCATCCTGATTGATTGAAAAAAATGTTATGAGGGCGTTAACCCTGCCGAAAGATTCTTCCATTTCTTTCATTCTATAATCCCCAGATTATGAAGAAGCTGATGCCTAATTTGTTACTACCATGGCATCGAGACAATAATTCTATCCACCATTGCAGTGAGTCGGTTTGTGTCAAGATCGTTGGCTTAAGGCCATCGATCCGTTAACAATCAACTATTCAGTGCCATATGCATTGGCTATAGTTACATTAGGGCAACAAATAGGTGGTTATCTCTAGGTTCCTGTAGCATAAAGGGCAGAAGTAGCTGTTCGGCTATGAGCGAGCAAGGAGAATGTCGGTTGTGAGGATTTTTCCTTGGATTGCTAACTATACGAAAAACCTGCGCCCGCCCATGGCATCACAACACCACAAACGGAGCCCAGAGCCATGGCTACAGGTTTGCGACGTTCTCAATTCCTCAATTTACTCACTGCACTCCTGTCTTTATCCCTGCCTTTAGACTTTGTTCTTCGCCCAGGCTCGTCAAATTCTCTAGGTCCGCCACTGCACTAAGGGGACAATGCAATATCTTGAGGTGCGCATAGAGTTTCAGCTTAATTTGTCACTAGCTAGGGTTCTTAAATATTGGAATTAGCCTGCAAATTTTAGCTCTCTCTTTCACGAAATGTTTTAAAACAACCCTTTAAAGCGAAAAATAACTCTAGCATGTCTGATAATGAGGGCCTATTGGGAAAGCAGAAGCAAAAGTCATTTTACGATCGATATAGCCTCCAACGTATGTCTTTAATTTTTTCCTATTTGAAAATTAATGTAAAATTATAAACATATTGTAGGACTGATGTCGTGTCATCGAGAGAAGTAAATAATTCTCAAGCTTTTCCCCAACAAGATTCAAAATCTTCACTCAAATAACTATAAGAGTCAAGAAGTTCATATTACACCAACTGAGCTACACAAAGCAAAGTTAGAGATCAAACCAACAAACTCAAGAACATTCAAAGTAAGGCCGGCTCGACTGCACTGGCCTGATCGTTCTCCTATTCCAGACCTAAAAACCTCTTGAGTCAAAACTTAAATCTCAAGAGCTTGCTCAAATATCATATGAACACTTTTAAATTTTACATAAGATTTGTTCAAAGAATTATGTACCTAAACCATTCTTACACACCCAAGATTTCTCACATAGGGAGGGTGAAGGACCATGTGAGAAGTTCCTGATTAATGTTGTGATGAACCATTGCAATATTTTTAGAGTGGTTATTCGATTTTGCAAAAGATTATATTTTGTTTGGGCTGTTTTCTAAAAGTTTCAGTAGAAGCGGTAGTACCTGCTTGAGAGGAGCGGTAGTACCGGTTTTGGCAGAAATTGATGATTTTGGAATTTGAGTTATAGATGGAGTTGGGGTGACCAGGGTCATTGCATTAAGGTTGCATGATGCATGTTTTGGCTAACGTGGGTCAAGTTGTAAAGAACTTATGTCTGAAAACGATTTTTTTGTCTTTGGATGTGTAGAGACGCTTGGCGTCACCATGGTTACGCTCATGGAGGAGCCGAGGCCCAAAATAATCCATGATGTGGGGTGAGATGGTGAGCTCAAGTATAGCACAAGGAAGGCGGGAAATATTAAATGTGAGATCGAACGACGGGTTTGCACCATGTGCCTTGATCGGTCTAAGTAAGGCGTGGTCTAGTGGAATCAGAGCGAGAGAGATATGCCGACGCATGGTAAGCCAATGGTGAACCTAAACATGGCAAGCATAGTGATTGCTTGCATTGGAAGGAGATGACCCGATCAAATAAAGGTATTTTGGTAGTTTGCCAAAATACCGGAATCTGCCTTGGATCAAAACTGTGGTGCATGAGTGGCACTTAGAGAGCGGTCTAGGTCAAGAAGAGGCTAGTTTGATTAAGATGGATCAAGGGTAAAGGATTTAGCAGATTCAGACTTGTATGCTTTGAAAAGCGTGCATAAGTGAATATGTATAGGTAAAACCCGTGTGTGGAGTTATCAGGTTTTCTCTATTGTACTAAGTGGATAGTATCCACTAAGAGTTAGTTGTTGCTTGATTAGCCCACCTATATAAAGGGACCGGGATGGAGATTTGTATTGACTATCCAATCTATCTCTCTTGTGCTCTCATGTCTAAGTTAGGGTTTGAGAGTTGAGTGCGTTGTGTGCTCTTTGTCCTCCAAGGTGGAGTGGCTGTAAAACTTACCTCCTCAAGTAAGCAATACATCAATCTTTGATTAGCTTTGTGGATCCCTCATGTTTTGATTGATTTGCTCTTGATTTGGTTGATTTTGATCTCTCCTCTTTCCTTTTCTTGATCTTGTTGTGCTAAGAAGTGTAAGAGATGGAGACAACCTCTGGGAATCTATCTTCACCCATCTAGACACTTTGAAAGCAAATTTATTAAGAAAATCTGGTTTTGCTTGATTTGGCCTCAAAGTGTGACTTCTTGATCTAAGGTTTTTTGACGTGATTTCTTTTATGTTCTTGCTTGATAGAATACGTGAGAACTTATCTAAAGCTATCTTGGCCATCGTTTACCCACGAGCAAGTTGTATTCATCGATTTTGATTTTGGCTTGGTTTCGGTGCACCTTTCCTTCAAACTGAAAAAGGTCTCAACTTTGGCCATGATTTTAGTGATTATTTATTGAAATAGGTTCTTGATAAGCTAGAAAAGATTCCTGCAAAATTTCATATCATTTAGATCTACGAATCAAAAGTTCCATAAATTTTCGAATTTAATGTAGTGTTGAAAACACTATTCATATTATGATTTTTCGATTAGACCGGTTTTTACTTGGCGATCAGACTGCTTGGAGGTCAGACTGCCCCCTGTGAGAGAGGTCAGACCACTGGTGTTGAATATTTCATTGAACTTTGATTTCTTGAGCCTTTTTGATCTATGACTGTGGGAGAAGGTGATATTCCCTGTAAATTCCTAGTTATTGAAAACTAGAACCTAGAATACGTAGGGAAAAATTTTAAGAATGCAACATTCACCCCCTCTGCTGCTATCCAGTCCTACAAAGGAAAAGAAAAAACTACTCAAGACTTAGACAATATCTCAATGTCTTTCTGAAAGCCTCAACATTATCGTTTCCATCTCCTCCCTCATATAACCAGCACCACTTAGTGGTTCTCAACCCTCTAAACAATTGAGGAAGCCTGTCAACCCCACTAACACGGGTTTTACAAACTCATGCACGCTTCTCAAAGCATTTAAAGACTTAACCCACTAATATCTTAATTATTGATCCACTTAGACAAACAAGCTTTCCTTGAACTAAATCACTTCATCTTTGCACCCCAGCGCTTCTGTTTTGATCAAGCAACAACTCGGTATATGACCAACTAGCAAATACCCCTTGTGAAGCTTTCGGGCACCTTTACTTGACTACACCTTCTCCTTCGCATTAAAGCATCTCTGCATACTTTGACATGTAACCCGTAGTGCTCAATGTTTAACCATCACATGTTCACGCACTTGGCCTCCCTGAACTGTCTCTACGTGCATCAGCCTCATCACTTGGTGCACCACATGCACTAACTCATCTCTTTACAGTTCTTGTTTTCTTTGTGCTTCTCGTTTGTGCCACGTAGCATCATCCGGACTTACTTAACCGCATGGACCTTAGCTCTCCCACCTAGTTTTGGTCTCTTGCCGTCGATCGTTAATGTTCTTCAAGCCTCCTACACATCCAATGACCAATCGACCGTCTCAAGCACAAGCTACATGACTTGAGTTATGTTAGTCAAAATAATGCATCATGCAACATAACAAAACCTAGCACCAGCACCAATACCCATTCCATCAACATCCTAGGCATATCTTGGATACCTCAGATATGTCTGGCCTCTCTAGGAACTCTCTAAACACCCTAGACATGTCTAGGATACTCTTAGACCGCCATACCTTAGCCGGTCTGACCACCCTACCTATGGCGATCGGATTGCCCCGGTCAGACCACCAACCACTAGCCGGTCTGACCACACGAGCTTAACTCCAAAACACGCTCTCTGAAAAAAGCAACCGCTAGCTATAATCTGGTCACACCACCCCGACGATCATACCACCAACCAAATTCCAACCACACCGAACCAACGGTTAGATCACAAACCACTAGCAAGTCGACCGTCGAGCACACACCAATCGATCGCAGCTTGCATGCTGGTCAAACCGCTATTGACAAACAACAAAGCTAAATTTTGCCAATTTTTGCAAAATCAAATTTCAATTCAACAAACATGCCATTGATCATCACCAATTAACTATGGACCTTATAGATTTTATCACATGGTCCTTCACATGTAATATTATCGATTGACTTATAATTACAGATTTTTTTTCTAATATCGTTTGCATGTTACTAGTCTAGATATCTTTTTGTATATCAATTACTTTGCTTTTTCGAACTATTGGAACTGCCTAGATATATATATTATCTTATTCAAAGACTGGATATGTTTTTTTAGTATAGTGAAAGAGACCGGATATGTCGATAGACATAGCTCGAAAAGTTGATCCTCAAAAACATCATATGTATAGGACGAACCAAATTATTGTATTCGAATCACGACCAAGAACTTTACTAGCTAGTTGTTGTGAACTACGACAAATGCATCGACCATCGTCGTTTGTTTGTAGATTTGCTAGTGCCACCGTATCGACACGATGGTCCATGGTCGGCAGAAAAGGCATAACCAAAGAAAATCAAGAGGACTTGAAAGATCTAGGAGTCCTTGTCGCAGGAAAAAAAAGATATAAGAGTTCTTCTTTTGCGAGGGGTATAAGAGTTCTTCATTTCGGTTGTGCCTTTTAAATTTTAGCTACGATTTATTAGTTTAATAAATAGTATCGTTAAAAGAAGTTAAAACTAAAAGTCATTTGAAAAAACCAAAGAACATAGCCATTAACATGGTTAGCTTTGTGTGTAACAGCAAGTCATTTCTGTGAAATTTTAATTTACTAATTAACCATTAATTGTCTGTGACATATTGTACGTTTGTACATAGTAGTCTTATTTCATAAAAGATCTTATTTATCCGCGATGCAGTATTTCGTAGTAAACTTCGTACGTGAAGGGTTCACGCTGACACGTCATGTATTACTAGTTTTTTTCCTTGACGCACGAGATGCGAAGCCCCCCGTTTGCTTGCTTATATACATCGCGTGTGCTGCGTAAATATGACTCGTTAATGACGTATATAGTGCATCACTAATTAAACTGGCCGGGTAAACCACGTAGCCTGTAGCCTCATTCGGACTTATTTGACTGCACATATCTTAGCTCTTCCATCCCATCTCGGTCTCTTGCCATTGACCACTAACATTCTCGAAGCCTCCTACACAGTCAAAGATCAAGCAACTATCTCAAACACAATTTTCATAACTTAACTCATATTAGTCAAAATAATGCATAATGCAATACAACCTCTCACATTTAAACCAACTCAATACCCATTTTCATCAACACTGCATGACTTGGATACCTCAAATATATCTAGCCACTCTAGACACCTTAGATATGTCTAGGATACTCCTAGACATGTTTGCCTCAACAAGTCGCTTAGACCGTCATACCTTGGCCGATCGCATCGCCCAACATCGGTCGACCGCTCTCCTTATGATGGTTGGACGCCTAGTCGATCGCTAACCACTAGCGGTCCGACCGCATGAGCCCAACTCCAAAACATACTATCTCGAAAAAGCAATCGCTAACTAGAATCTAGTCACACGGCTCGTGATCGGACCACCAACAAATTCCAGTCACATCGGATCGACGGCCGATCACCAACCACCGCCCGCTTGGATCATCGCGCACATCGGTCCGACCACGCTTGCATGTCGGGTTAGACCGCCTTGATGGATGAAAGTTGAATTTTATCAATTTTTTGGAAAATCAAAATCCAACTCAACAAATGTGCCATTGATCATCACCAATTAACCATAATCCTTATAGACTTTCTCACATGGTCCTTATAATATGGATTGATTTGTGATTACACATTTTTCTAATATCGTTTGCATGTTACTAGTCTAGATATCTTTTTGTATGTCAATTACTTTGTTTTTCAAACATTTGAACTGCCTAGATATATATATTGGGCCTATTCTTTTTAGTTTTGACTAATGGTTTTTGGCTGTGTCTTATAACTTTTGGGCTGTTTGTGAGAGAGACTATAGGGTAACAGAAACTCACGTGTAGTTTTGATCGATATAAATGAAGTCGCTATAGTATGTACTACAATCAACTTGTCAACCCCGTCTTGAAAAGACACTCTATTTGAGAGCTAATTTTTAGATAATGGAAAAATTCCGGCCTCTGCAACCGCACACAGCCGAGACTTACAACGTAACTACTTACAACGTTATTGCGTATTTGCTGACAAAGGTAAAGAAAAAGATTGTCCTGAGCTTGAAAAAAATCATATGCAAAGTCTATTATTACTTTGCCACCCATTATTGGCAAACACATGTAAAGCGATAACCTCCAACGCTTTGCTTGCCAATCTAAACTTTTCCTTGTTATCTTCACGCTGCAGCAGCGCCCAGAACCGCAACCAATATGCTCCTATGAAAATAGCCTGCATAAAAGAAATATTTTGTTTCTGCTCAAAGACAATGTCATTACGAGTACACCAAATTGCCCAAATAATAGCAGCCCCCACAAAAATTTGTTTTTTATCCTCCCTCCCAATGCCCGTGAGCCAGCCTCCAAGCATGTGAGAAGGAGATCTAGGTGGGGTTAACCCAGTAGCAATTTGAACAATATTCCAAATAATTTTAGCATGACAGCAATAAAAAAAAGGTGCTTTATAGTTTCATTATGATTACAGTAACTACATTTTTGGCTGCCAGTCCATCTCCTCTTAACTAAATTGTCCTTTGTTAAAATAACACCTCTTTGGAAATACCAAAGGAAAATTTTTATCTTAAGAGGAAGCTTCAATTTCCAAATGAATGTATGAAAGAAAGGGATACCCTGGTTCATCAAGTACGCATACATAGACCGTACCGAGAATTGACCATGATTATGTAAATCCCAGTTAAAAACATCCCTCTCATTTGAAAGTTGAACATGATCTATTTTAGCTACTAGGTTTAGCCAAGCAGTCAATTTATCCCCAGTTAAGGCTCTACGAAAAGAGACATTAATAGGCACTTGATTCATAACCATATCCACAGTTACATGAGGATTGTTAGCTATGTTGTAGAGGCTGGGAAATTGATCTTTTAGGGGTGAAGATCCTACCCAAGTGTCTTCCCAGAATCTAGTTTGCGAGCCATCTCTTATTTTGAAAGACCCACATCCCAGGAAATCCTCCCTGATCCTGAGCAAACCTTTCCAAAAATGCGAATCCCCAGGTTTAGATTTAACCTGAGTAAGACATTTTGAGCTCAAATATTTATTTCTCAGCAAATTTTGCCAAATTCCATCTTCGTTCAACAATTTGAAAAGCCATTTGCTGAGAAGACATTTATTCTTGATCCAAAGGTCAGGTATTCCCAACCCACCTTGATCTTTTGGACGACAAAGGATGTTCCATTTAGCGAGGCGATACTTTTGTTTATCATTATTGCCTTGCCAAAAAAATCTTGACCGGTAGAAATTCAGTCTTTTAAGAACACCCTTTGGGATTTCAAAGAAAGACATCATTAACATAGGAAGGCCACTGAGAACCGAATTCAACAACACCAATCTACCCCCATAGGATAAATGCTTAGCCTTCCAAGTACTTAGTTTCCTTTTAAATCTTTCTTCTATCACACCCCATTCCAAATTTTGAAGTTTTCGGTGGTGCATCGGGATTCCTAAGTACCTAAAAGGAAACCTACCTAAATCACAGCCAAACAGATTAGTATACTCTTGTTCGAACTGTTTGGCCTGTCCAAAACAAAAAATCTCGCTTTTATGGAAATTAATTTTTAGACCTGATAATTGTTCAAAAACACAGAGCAATAGCTTCATATTCTT
This sequence comes from Dendrocalamus sinicus, assembly GCA_036346575.1. Classification (NCBI taxonomy): domain Eukaryota; kingdom Viridiplantae; phylum Streptophyta; class Magnoliopsida; order Poales; family Poaceae; genus Dendrocalamus; species Dendrocalamus sinicus. The sequence goes on from CM070657.1 coordinate 9,211,724, forward strand.
AGCTTGCTCAAAATCATGGTCCATAAAAAGGATTATATCATCTGCGTATTGCAAGATAGACAATCCATCATCCACAAGGTGAGGAATGATTCCTTTAATTTGGCCATCATCCTTTGCCCGCTTAATTAATATCGAGAGCATATCAGCTACTATATTGAAAAGAATAGGAGACAAAGGATCACCTTGCCTAAGTCCTTTTTTTGTTTGGAAGTAGTGTCCTACATCATCATTTATCTTGATGCCTACACTTCCTCCCGATACATACTTTTCAATCCACCTGCACCATTTATGGCTAAAACCCTTCATACGGAGGGTTTGCTGGAGAAAAGTCCATTTTACCTTATCATAGGCCTTTTCAAAGTCTATCTTAAGAATCACCCCATCCAGCTTTTTGCTGTGTAATTCATGAATTGATTCATGTAAAATGACAACCCCTTCCATGATATTTCGACCTGGCATAAAAGCTGTTTGAGACGGTCGTATCACATTACTAGCCACTCCCATGAGTCTATTTGTGGCTACTTTGGTAAAAATTTTAAAGCTCACATTGAGCAAACAGATGGGCCTATATTGTTGAATCTTTGTTGCCTCCTTTAATTTTGGGAGTAGTGTTATTACTCCAAAATTTAGGCTATGCAAGGGAAGGCGCTCATCATAGAAGTCATTGAAGAGGGCCAGAAGGTCACTTTTGATAATGTCCCAAAACACTTGAAAAAACTCTACTGGAAACCCATCAGGTCCTGGCGATTTATTATGTTCCATTTGGAACACTGCCTCTTTTATCTCCTTCTCCGTAAACAGGAAAACGAGTATATTATTTTCTTCTTCTGTGACCTGGGTTATATCGTGATTTTGGTTTTCCACCATACTGAAGTTATTATCCTCTGGTGGTCCAAAGAGCCCTTTGTAGTAATTTGTGATATATGCCTTTAATTGGGCATCACCCACTATTACTCCATCTTCTTGTTCTAATTTGAAGATTCGCTGCTTACGGTATTTTCCATTAGCAACCAAATGGAAATATTGTGTGTTATTATCACCTTCCAATAGGTCTTTTGTTTTCGCTCTTGCATACCATTTCAACTCTTCTTCCTCAAAGAAATGAACCAAACGGTCATTGAGGTAGCGTTTCAAATTTATTTCCAGTCAGAAAGCACAGATTTTCCGCCTTTTATCTAGCTCATCTATCCTCGAGACGAGCTGTTTCTTTTCTTTTTTGTTGTGGCCAGCTATATTTTTGGCCCACCCTCTTAAGAATTGCCTGAGGGATCTTATTTTATTTTGCCATTTCTGTATAGCTGAACTTCCTTTATTTTCTAATTGCCATACATCAGCCACCAACTCATAGAAACCATCTCTCAACAGCCATCCTTGTTCAAATTTAAACAGAGATTGTTGTCTATTATACGAAGAGGCTCCTGTGTTCAGTAACAACGGAGTATGATCTGAGTTACTTCTATCTTTGGCTAGTAGTGTGGTAAGAGGAAATTTCTCTTCCCAGTCAGTACTAACCAAAACCCTATCTAGTTTTTCATAGGTTGGGTCATCCCCACCACTTGCCCAAGTAAAATGGCGCCCCGACATCTCTATTTCCCTGAGATCTAGGGATTGGATAACCATGTTAAAAATATTTGGCCATTTCATGTCGAAATTATCTTTGTTTTTATCTTCGGGGCAGCGCATAATGTTGAAATCACCTCCAATCAAATAGGGTAATGACTCTTTACTACAAATGCGAGCCATCTCACTAAGAAGTTTTCTTTATCTGCTGTTGTGCAGGCCATAAACTGCAAACAGAGCCCAATTAAAGCCATCTTGTTTATTACGAAGTGTGAATTTAACATAAAAATCACCTTCATCAATAGCTCCAATGTCAAATACCATTAGGTCCACCCCAAGGAGAATGCCCCCAGAGCGACCATATGGTGCCATGCAATGCCAAATAAATTCTTTGCCACCACAAAGTTTTTTAAGGATCGCATCTGAGAAATGATCCCGACCCGTCTCCATCAGAGCAATAAAATCAATATGCTCCTCTTTAACCATATCTTCTAAATACCTATGTTTAGCCAAGTCACGAAGACCTCTGCTATTCCAAAAGACTCCTTTCATTTGAGACCAAGTTTAGATGGTGTTAAAGGTTTGATGGGAATCGATCCCCCTTTATTATTATTTCTAGAACCCGATTTTTTCCGGCGATGTGTGGCTACGAGTTCACAGCAAATAAAGTCAAGGTTGTCCTCTTGCACACACTCATCAGAATCCCCACAAATGTGGTTGAGGTGTGCATCAAAGAGGTTCCTTTCACCCTCATCCAGATTAATTATAGGAGAGGAAGACTTGCTGCAACTAGGGTTATGTTTAGCCGACATCTGTAACCTATCTATCTCTATATTTTTTAGTTTGGTAACAGAAGATAAAATGGAGATATTATCTTGTCCAAGGGAAACACCTAGATTCTGAATTTTAGAAATAACAGAGGAATCAGTAAAAGAGGGGAAGGACAAGCCAGTACCTTGATCCAGAGAATTCTTTTTGGCCACAAAAATCTTAGCCTTCTCCAAAATATTGAGACCCCCATAGCTGCTGTCCTCTTGCTAGCCTTTCTCCCCTTAGATTCAATTGACTGGATTTCATCCATTCCAGTAACCGAGTCCAAGAGATTGAGAGCATTTGCCATGGCCACATTTGAAATATTGGCTTTGATGCCGTTCTTCTTAGACAAAAATTGTAGCAAATGACGAGGTAAATCAGTGTACTTTGGACTCACCGAAGAGAATTGTGCATACTGTTGAGCGTCATGATCAACCACTAATTCCTGGACAACCTGGCACTCAGCAATACCTTGCTTGCCCAACTGCATAGCATCAATGGAGTGTTGATCAGTTGACTGTACCGCATCAGTTTTTGTAGCCCATGTCTGCATCTTCTCCAATACTGGAATGTTAGCAACCGAGGATAAGTGCGGCGTCGCAATAGGAGGAGAAGTTTGTTTGGCAGCCGGCTTCAGGATGGACAAATTGGAACCGAAACCAATGTCAGTTGCACTTTCAACCGCAACCACCTCTGAAGTATGATTTTGTATGTGACATGAATTGATAATTGTAGGAGCAACCTCATTATCAGCATGTATCAGTACACTGGGAGTGCTTAAATTAACTAAGCCAACTTCTTGTGCAGTTTGTATTGAAATATTGAATCCAATGTCCTCATGCACATCAACTACCCAATCAGAAACATTACCCACAAGAAGTTGTTCGGATAAATCAGCATGTATTGGAGCTTGGTCATCACTTGCCCCCTTTTTCTGATTAGGTGCTAAGGCTGGAAAGCTTGGAAAGCTTGAAGGATCAGAACCATATTTATTATGTTGCACCTCCTCCATCTCTTGGTCAGTCCCTGTATTCTTATCCTTATCCCCCTGGTCAAGATCATCATCCTCATCGAATTCATCTGGTTCCCCAATGTTGGTAGTGACTACTTGGTCAACTTTGAAAAAAATTCCATATAAGTTATCATCTACCACTATATCAGCATCATCCGGTAAACAATCAACATCAAGAACTGCCAGCATTATCCGGACCACCCCTGTTTTTCTCATTGATCTCATATCTACTTTCATGGTTGCACCAAGGATGGATCCCAAAGCCCAAAGAGGGAGAAATGACCTGATTTCATAAGGAACACCATAGACCTGCACCCAAACCTTTTGCAGCTTCTGTTTAGGTATGATCTCATTATTCCATTCCTCAAAGAACATAACACCCTCATTATTATCAGTTCGGAGATGCTTCATACTAATCATACGCTGGAGTTCCACCTGACATGGGAAAGGCACAATGTATGCATTAGTATTGTGCTCCCGCACCACCCAATCCCACTTAACCGGAATGGCCCTAGCAAGTTCTTTCCTGACCAAGTCGGCCGAAACCGATCCCTCCACAATCTTGATCAATGCCGTCGCTGAAGTCTTCTTAGGAGCCTTTGCCGCCGAACTGTAAGGAATTTGGAAAAAACCCAAGACCATCTCCGGCAAGGCCATTGAACGAAGCTGCTGGTTTTGGGCCATGCAGGAGTGGACAGTGAGAAGTAAAGTGTTCTTCCTCACAAATCTCACAACACAACACAAGCTTCTTCTTCTTCTTTGGAATAGGATCAGTAGTAATCATCTGAGCTCCCTTGTGTTTCCCAGCTTGCCTACCAGAACCCTCCCCCAATTCCTTTGGCTTCTTGATGGCTTCTTCAGGCAAAATTCCAGCCCGATGTCCACCGCGAGTGACCTGAGTGGCACTAAATTCACCACGAGTATGCAAAATCTCTCTTTGTTCGCCCGCCCGGCCGCCAAGGTAATCACGGCCGCGACCACGTCCCCTGGTGAATGGCCTGGGAGGTCGACCACCACGCGCCGCACGGCCTTGACCACCGAAGATACGACTGCCCAGGCCACCGCCGCCACTACCGCCGACACCAGCCCCACTTTTCTCCGCCGCCGCAGCCATGAGGACTTGTGCGTAGGTACGACTGTCTCTCGGAGGGTTTCTGAGGCTATGCGAAAGTTGCCGTCTCAGGAAATCAAGACCAGGATTGCGAGCAGCCCATGAAGATATTGGGCCCGCAGAAGAGAACGATCCAACTTGAGGCCCATTTGCTGACTCATTTGAATTTTGAATCAACCGAGGAAACCGGATCAGCGATTTCTGTGGATCTGCACGAAGAACACTCTGCACTTGGATCGCCGGAGTGGCAGACGTATTTAACAAGCCTTTCTTCATCAAGCTTGGGCAAAAGAAAATCTCCTAGATTCAGAGTAGCAGAGTAGTCCGGTTTGGGAAGAGGTCCTTTCCATCCTTGCTTTTTGTCCCATGGCCAGCAACCTCTAATGAGTCGTTGTCGGGGACAATGAACTTTTGTCGAGGAAGAACGGCCGCACGCTGACCGACCTGCAACCACGACTCACTTACTGTGCGCGCATCGCGAACGCCAATATCCTCCGCGACCTCCGTCAATATCAATCCATATCATTAGCAGCTAGAACTCTATAGAAAAATCGAAAAAACAGTTTTTAAAAACTGAAAAGAACAAACCATTATCTTAATCAAAGACTCGCTATGTTTTTTAGTATAGTGAAAGAGACCGGATATGTCGAAAGACATAACTCGAAAAGTTGATCCTCAAAAACATCATGTGTAGGAAGAACCAAATTCTTGTATTCGAATCACGACCAAGAACTTTACTAGCTAGTTGTCGTGGACCACGACAAATGCATCAACCATCGTCGATTGTTTGTAGTTTTGCTAGTGCCACCGTATTGACACGATGATCCACGGTCGGCAGAATCAATACCCCGATCGCGAAGAAAAGACATAACCAAAGAAAATCAAGGGGACTCGAAAGATCTAAGAGTCCTTGTCGCAGAAGAAAAGGATATAAGAGTTCTTTTGCCGCGGGGGTATTATGTAGCCTCACAATGTTTTTTTAGCATGCGATTTTAGATATGATTTATTAGTCTAATAAATAATGTATTATTTCATAAAAAGATCTTATTTATCCGCGATGCAGTATTTCGTAGTAAACTTCGTAAAGGGTTCACGCTGACACGTCATCAGGGACGGATCCAGGATTTCATATCAATGGTGTCACCATGGCCACCGACGAGTCGAGCATTATCCAAATAAAAGGCTATGGGCTGCTTTTAGAGAGACATTGAGGTCACATGGCAGGCTGGGCTGCTGTCATCAATACAAAATGAGAGAGGAGTACACATGCCTCGTTCAAAAACATTGCTGTACTGTGACACGTCATGTATTACTAGTTTTTTTCCTTGACGCATCGCACGAGATGTCCCCCCGGGGCGCCGCTTGCTTGTATACATCGCGTGTGCTGCGTAATATGACAAGTTAATGACGTATAGTCGTGCATCACTAATTGAACTGGCCGAGTAAACCAATCAGACTGCAAGCAAACGAGAGCTTAATTATTCGCCTAACAAATTAGCCCTGCATGCACAAAACGTGCAAGCTAGGCAGCCAAATTATAGCTCGTGCATTTGGTTAATTGTAACAATCTGTTGATTTGTAATTGACAGAGAGCAAGGCTAGATACGTACCACGTATACGTAGCTGTTGACGGGTACGGTCAACGGTCTACACATGCACTTGGAACTGAACTCCATTTGCATGTGTCACTTGTGTGGTTAAGCGTCCTCGGAAGAAAAACTTCTTTTGGTTGGAATATTTTGGTCCTGTTTGGATCCCATAGTCTAAAGTTTAGTTGTCTAAAGTTTTGGACTAAACTTTAGCCACTAAACTTTAGTCAAAGGTCTTGTTTGGATCCTGTACTAATGGATAGGACTAAAGTTTCAAAAAGACCATACTACCTCTCCTCGTTTCGTGCGTCAGCCATTAAATAGGAGATGAGAGACCAACATGCATGGGTAAACACGTCTTTGTGCCTAAGAACCCAAAACTTTAGACCACTTTAGTTTACTTTGGTGGACTAATGGTCTAAAGTGTTTTTTAGGGGTTAGTTAAAGTTTAGATCTAACTTTAGACCACCTGTTTGGAGACTTTAGATCTAAACTTTAGTGACTAAACTTTAGATGGAGGGATCCAAACAGGGCCTTTGACTGCCCGTATCAACATGTTCCTTCAAATCAGGATAAATTTGGCCCGCTTATTTCGGTTTCAATTTGTGGTTTCTGGCTCATTGTTTACTATTTCTAAATTTCGTCTTTTTCTAGTTTTTTAGCTTTTTGAGCTTTTTAGCTTTTTTCCGTATTCGTTTGTATTATCCGTGATATGCTAATATGTTTTTTATTTTTAAATTTTTTAAAATTTAGTTATGTCAAATAAGATACCATCAGCTATTATGTAATTTCAGCCAGCTATAATATAATTTCAAGCATAAGCTATTTTTTCAGTCCAAATGAGTGGACTCTTTCCATTTGCTGCGATAAATAAATTGAGAAAGAAAACGAATTTATGTACACGTGTCTCACTTAATTTGCCACACGTTCAATTTAAAAGTACCTCGCTAATTTGATCTGTAACATCTGTTGCTCTGCACCCTTCTCTAGTTGATGACACAGTACTCGACGATTTCCCCAGAACGCTGGAATTTCGTTAGCAATTATATATTGCGCATTGTAATAAGAAATATTTAGACAAAAATAGTCATCTCATATATAACAAAACCGTTGAGACAATCCAAATAACCAAATGAGAGGCGCAAAAGTTCCATACAAAAGTACTAGTAAATGTATTCTATTTTGGAGAGCGCAGCCAAATAATAGCCCTCCAATATTAAATAGCATTATTTGACTTTTTTACCTTTTAGATTGTGATAACATGAACACGACTTGAGGAGAAACTACAGACTACCTCCAGTCATAAATACATATTATTTTAAATATCAACATGTGATTCCAGAACGTCACTCTAACCACTAATTTTTATTGTAATATATTTATAATACTAAGAAAGTCTTTTTCGAGACAAATGTACATATATGATTTTTATGTATCTAATATAAATTTTTTAAAAAATATTAGTAGCTAAAGTTCTAAAAGTTTGATTATAGTATCTTAAAATGATATGTATTTGTGATTGGAAAAGTATGCTAATGTTGTGTTGAACCTGGTATACGTACTTAGGAGGAACCAATTCAACGGTAATATTATCGTTGCAATTTGTCTTTCAGTGATTAGTTAGATGTGCATAGCAAAGAAGAAATAATTACATATACATCAGACTCAGATCAGAAACATAAAAAAAAGACGCAACAATGAGTAATCTCATATACACAGAGAGAGAGCAGGGGATAGATAGATAGCTACAGCTTTGTTGCCACTTTCAACACTACTACAAAATAAATTATACTAACCGTTTTATCACAGACGGTTCATAAAAAACTGCCTGTACAGTAATTATCATAGACGGTTTTACAAACGTGACCGTGTACCATGTGTGATACGCAACTATCACAGATGGTTCTTGTCAATAATCGTCTGTGATAGTTCACAAACTGTTATTAATACGAACCGTTTGTGATAATTGCAGACATTACAGATGATTTTTAATTATAATCGTATGTGGTAATTCACAGACAATTATTAATACGAACCATCTATTATAGTTGTGTATTATAGACGGCATGTGGTTGGAATCGTCTGTGATATGTATTTGTACGCATGAATGGTGCTTTGTCTCCCCGATGTGCGGCTCTTCGATCGTTTCGGCTCCCCAAAGCGTCTATTCATCTCACACGCCGGATATATTCCTTGTTGTATAAAAATGATCGTTCGTCATCGGAGATTAATCCCCACATTGATGATCATGTACGAGCACCTCGCCGGCCGCCCGCCTAATTCCTTGTCTCACAAGAAAAAATTAATGACTCCCTACTCTTCCTTGTCACCAGTATTGATGGCCAACCTGGCCATACTGTACAAGCACCTCGTCGGCCGTACGCTGGCGGATGCTACGAAATGACACTTGTCAATAGTGTCCTCCCTTCTATGTGCGAGAATTTGTCAAAGCAGTTGAAGGTCACCTTCCGTCATCTTGACATCCTTCTCTGTTGCATCTTCCAGTTGGTCTCTTGCTTCCGGCGAGCTAACCTCACTATTGATATGGTCCTCCACAACAACGTTGCATATCTCCAGGAGGATTGCCGTCGTTTGGAGTGCTTAGTCAAGGTGGCGGGCAACCGAGTCAACCTTGATGAGACCCCTCAAAAAAGGGAAGAGGGCCTATATGCTCAATTCGACTTGATTGTTCAATAGGAGGGTATTCGGGAGACACTCAAATGAGCGCGTCGGCTGGTGGACGCATTTCAGGCTTCATTCGCTGATGATTTTGAACCATCCGATGCCGACCATGTCGCCTGTGAAGTTTTGAAGACAGAGATATCATGCTACCCCCACCACTAGAAAAACTTCGAAGTAGTTAGATTTCTACTTTTTTTTTTATCTTTTGTAAGAAGCGACTGGCCACGCTGTTTGCTCATATGTAAATACAAACAGTTGAATTGTATTTACTGTCTTCTATATATGTAAATGGTCTCGCTATAACGACATGATCGATGGCATTACTGACAAGTAAAAAACAACAAAGTAATACATATTTACTCCTGAGGCATTACTGAATTTGCATTTATGTATATAAGAATGTGTTATATATGTGTGAATTGTGTTTATGTATATATGAGAATGCATTTAGAACAATCTATAGTGTATTTATCACAAACAGTTCTACTTTAGAACGTCTGTGATCTATATTCACAGACGATTATCAATGCAAACTATCTGTGATAAGAAATCATTACAGACGGTTTGTAATAATAATCATCTGTAAAATCTACCATTATCACATATGGTTCTTAATGAGAACCATCTATGATAATTATGTGTTACATGGTAGGACTTTGTGAGAATGAAGACGGCGACCGAATTTCAATAGAAAAGTGTGGTGCACAAGGCTCTCCAGGCACAAAACACTCACCCCACAGACTTGGCACCATTGGGTACGCAGGTAAAAAGGCATAATGGAGGATAGAAGACGAGGTCGCAATCCGATCAAAGGCCTCCCCGCCATTTCCCATGATCACAAAAGAGCGTGCTCGAAACTGGTTAAGAGTGAGGTCATCAACCACCTCTTCGAGCATCGCCACTTTCAAAAACCCCACAGATGAGGAAGTCTCCCAACGCCTGGTAAGATATATTAAACTACCTAGTTGTTAATAGGTTCATAACTTCATAGGGTCTATAATAACATGATTACCTCTTGCAATAATCATTGACAACTGAATCTTCCCAATACTCATTCGAAGTAGGCAGAGAGAGGGATATACTATCCATGGCCCTGAAAACATGGAGCACCTGGGTCGCACACAAGGCCTGAGGGTTTACGTACTTTGGAGGCACATATTCCCAAATGACTCCAGGGCATATAGGAGTAGGAAGATATCCAAGGCCGAGCGTGATGAACATATGAAACATGAGCTTCATACACAACTTCAGGAAGAGCTATCTACCTCACTTCGAGAGAAGATAACTACCTCATTTTGAGGAGAGGTAGATTTATTGAGAAAAGAACTGAGAGAAGTCTACAACCACTCTCAAACTACCCCCGTTATTACGAAACCCAGTCCCCCTCAACATCGGAGTAGCTGCGCGTCCACACCACTTTTTGAACATAGCAATTCTCACTTATCAACGATATCTGGGTAATGTATCTCTCTAGAATGGTACACAGATAGACCTGGTGGACACCTTAGCTCATCGTGTATCGTTATGTAGGAGCTCACGTTGTGCATCCTCAGAGTCAAGGTTGGCTCCATTCCTGTTGACGCTGGGCAGGGGATGGCGTTTCCATGCTTGCCAGGGATGTAGGTGCAAGGTGCCCAGCTAGGGGCTAGTTTCGTGAAGGTCTAGGTAGATATGATTAATGACGTTTTCAAGGCTATCCCGCTGGAGAAGCCCCTAAACAAAGAGATCATGACACTAGCAGATACCGTGCACATATTCGTCCAATGGCCGAAGAGGGACATTGCCTTAGACCCTTTCATGCCGCGATCTCCACATGACCATGTCTGTCAAATAGAACCCTCTATGATCCACCTTAAGCTCCGCTTTAAAAGGCCATCGCATCGGCTCCCCTGGAGACGACACCGAAGATGTATCGCAAGCAAGATGCTAAGGCCCAACTAAACAAGCAGCTATATATGTAATTCTATTTTTGTAGTTCCACCAGTAGCTACAAGGCAACGTATGTGGATTCTAAGTTTGCCATCATATGTAGGAAATCATGACCACTAAGACAAATGATTTAGAGGTTTGTCAGCCTACCAATAATTATTTCATGATTGCTTTCGGATTCAGACAAATAACTATATATATATATATATATATATATATATATATAGGATGCTTAAATGGGGCACCATGGTGTCTGGGCACCAAGCCTCCCTACCTTTGGATTGCTTTTAGATGCATGCAAAGGCATTGGTATATAATATATCAAGCAAACCCGTTAATATTCATTAATTCGAAAAGGCATCAATTTAGAAAAGAAGTGTGTGTGTGTGTGTATACGCTAATGAATTTAACACTCCTAGCGATATGGCGTGGAATTTGACGAAAATACATTCAACCTTGACAAACTCACCGAAGTTCGAGAAAAGCTATCCAAATTCTTGATGGCAAAGGTCATTCACCCGATGGAGAGTTCAACCCTGATGATGATGATTAGATGTTCAAGCATTTGATACAATTTTAATCACTCAATTGTTCTTAGTTAAACAATTCATTCAATTGTACTTCGTTTAGTTGTTTAATTCATTTGTGATATAAAACTCGACCTGCCGGGGGGGGGGAAGAATCCCCCCGGGCATTGGTTTAAGAAGAAGGTCTTCTCACGCAGACCGAGAAAACCCCGAACCCTGCTCCACCCTTACACGGCACCATCGCCCGACCTTGTGAGACTACCGCGGATCCTTTGGATCAACGCCTTGGCGGGCCTTAGACTGTGCTTTGGTGTGGTAGCAAAGTAGGATTTTTCCCCAAGCCTGAAATTCGCTCCCATGGGAGTCGAACCCAGACTGCTCAAGCCTCTAACCATTTGTGATATATGTGTGATGATTGTCGTGTGCTATATATGTGATCTATTTGATTGTTTTCAAATAGCATGGCTAGCATTTCATGAGATTAGCCAAAAATAGAAAATAATTAAACTATTCAAATAGCTATCACTGCCGGTTTATAACACCAAACTGTCTGTAATATATGATATATCACAAACGATTTTTAGTATTAGCCGTCTGTGATATGTCAGATATCACAGATGGCCATGTTTAAGAACCGTTTGTGATCGATATCTGATATATCACAAACGGTTTTTGTATTAGCCGTCTGTGATATATCAAATATCACAGGCGGCTATGTTTAAGAACCATATGTGATATCTGATATATCACATGATTATTTTGAAAAACTGTTTGTGTTGTAACTTATCGTAGACGGTTTAAGAGTCATCTGTGATAATCACCTATTATCACAGACAAATAACTTCAGACGGTTTAGAAACCGTCTATGATGATAATTTTAAACTGTCTGTGATGACCCTTTCTGTGGTAATGCAACTTATAAAGAATTAACTAATTTTTGTTGTTGTACAATTTATGTTACTTAGACACGACTACCGTTCCTTGTTAGCGATATAGATCCGAAGTCAATGATTCCCGTAAAACACTGGAATTCAGTTGACAACCGCATATTATATATGATTTGCTTATTTCTTACACTACTACGAAAAAGGTCATCACGAGACGGTTCGAACGTCATTACTGACGCGTTTTGTGAACCGCCTGTATTTATGGGTCGGTGATAATCGTAGGTCATCACGAGCGGTTTCGAACCATCTGCGATTATCGGCTATCACGACGGTTTTGAGTAAAACCGCCTCGTGATAGTCGATAATCCTGACGTTTTTAGTTAAAACCGCTCAGTGATATCGATCATCACATACGGTTTTGAGTAAAACCGTCGTGATAGCTATAATCACGCAGCGGTTTTAACTAAAACCGTCATGCTATTCTCTTCTACCCTAAATCTATTTCGCTTATTGGCTAGTCTCAGAAATGCTAGCCATGCTCTCTAAAACAAGCAGATCAACATGTACATGTATACATCCAATTCACATCTCAATTCATTTCACAAACATAAAACATCCATTTCGCAAATCAATTAATTGAAATGAGAACAAGCAAATCTGATATGAAACACAGACACATTTTAAGATTAGAGTATACCATTACAAGAATAGACAGACAAACAACAAACAATAAAGAGGAGGAGAACAACAAACAGGTTGCTCATCTAGCTAACACAACAAGAACAGAGAAAAGCAAAGACCCTCAATGCCTAGGCCTTCTCGCCCACGATGCGTGCCTTGAGTGGATGTCTTTGACGCCCACCATCGTCGGTGTTGATTGAGCGCCTTGGCACGAGCTAGTTGCTTGCGGTGTCTTGCCTCCCGTTGATGTATGCGCGTCGTGCAGGAGGAGGAGAACAGCAAGGAGGAGAAGAACAACAAGAACAACAAGAGGAGGAGAACAAGGACAGCAAGGAGGAGGAAACTAGCAAGGAGGCTGGGTTTTGTAATATTTATAGGGAGGAGAGGGAGGGAGAGGCGGGAGTTCGAAATTTTGGGCGCGGGAAAAGAGAGGCGGAGCTACGATCCGTGGTGTGAGGAGGATTGACGGTGGTCAGATTATCATAGACGGTTCTATTGGCTAGAATCGTCTGTGATGAATGAATATCACAGATGGTTCTATATATAGAACCATCTGTGAATTAGAGCACAGAATTTTATATACCGATGCAATATAAACAACTAGTATGAAAAGATAAAATAGCAAAGTTTTATATAACTTATATATACTCATTTGAAAGGTTTCGACGAGATCTACAACTTTTCAGTTGAAACAAAATCAAAATTCCGAAAGGAAGACCAAGAAAAAGGGCAAAAACAGACACCAAAAACTTGCGATGCAGGTTTAGGTCCAAAGATGGCCGATTTTCGGGGTCTTGGAGGGCGACTGGCGCAAGCGGGTCGCTTTTCTTGGATCGGGCTCGTCGTTAGCTTTCCAACGAGTACAAGAACGTCGAAAACGGACACCGTATGCAAAAGTTATGCCCATTTTACTGAAGGTATGTCAAAACTGAATCCTACTCGGACTCAGGCGGAAAATTATGAAATTTTGGGGAATTGCAAGGCGGGAAACATATCACGACGGTTTTTAATAAAAACCGTCTATGATATTCCAGATCACGAGCGGTTTTTATTAAAAACGTCGTGATATCTGAATATCAGGCACGGTTTTATTATAAAACCGTCGTGATATTCGATATCACTGAGCGGTTTAGAGGTAAGAACCGCCTCGTGATTCTCCTTTTTCCGCCACAAATACCATAGACGGCCTTCAAATTAAAACCGCTCTGTAATAGTGTACATCACAGACGGTTTCACAAAACCGTCTGTGATTTGGCGTCTACTATTAGCCTTTCTGTAGTAGTGTTAACCTGCTTAGCCGCCCCAGAACATGCATTGCAATGCAAGGTCAGCTCTTAGAAAAGATTTAGTTTATAGGTTCTCCAATGCACACTCCACAAGAGAATGCCCACGAATAAAATTAATTAGGCTCAGCTTGCTTCGATCTTTCGTAAATTGGCTTCTTAGACAAAATAACCAACTGATTTAGAGATATTTTTACCAATTAATTCATAGCGTAAACTTCCATGTGAAGTCATAGAAGTCCCATTCTACTTGTAGGAGTCCAGCCAATCAGCCCCCGAAAGAGAGTTTTATTATGACTAACTGAAGTCATAAGATGTGTACGTACGTAGAAGAAAGCCAAAGCAAAGAGTCTGGTCACATGCGTATGCACTTCTGTCTTTTAACTTGCTGATCCTTCTATCTTGCTTTGAAAAGTTAGCTTGTCTGCCAGATCGATCTGCTCAGGTATAACACCATGTCCATGCAAGCGACTGTTAAGTGTTACTCCCAACTGGCTAGCTAGCAGCTGACTGATCTTGCAAGTGGTGTACTATTCAACTGTACAAGAACTTGTAAGTTAAGAAACAAAATAGAAGTCTATCTTACATCAAGGTAACAGCGACAGATGGCCAGATTCGCACATGCATACTTACAGATCTTGATGCGGCGTTCTTGCAACGATGCCATGTACATGTATGGATGCAAAGTCAATGCCGTTTATCTATGGCTGCTATCTTGCACGTACTACACCATTCAGTAGCATACGTAATGCAAAGTCTTCCCTTATTTTTGGCTAGATGTCGAATGGTTAGCACGTGTATATCAGTGACGACTGACAACTGGGAAAGTGTATATATGAAGTCAAGCACGCGGACGGCGGCTAGATTTTGTCAAAAAAATGACGTATATATTCAATTCAAAACTTCAAATCAACCATTTGGACCTATGAACGAACAAAGCCTAGCTGTGCTGGTAGGATATTAATTTGGATCTATATATATCTTGTCAGTAACCAGTACGTGAAGTAAGCATGCTTCCGATGTCTACACAATAATACAATATATATACTGCTATACAGTATATATGCACTGTTGGATGTTGCGTGTCATCCAATTTAACATGTCCATTTGTATAAATAATCTTGCCGTGATCATCTTCCCCCATGCTTCATGTCACACGCTCAAATCCTTTTCGACCGCGACCTACGGGAAGTACGGTGCATGAACCCTGAACACGCACGCGTGACACAACGTACGTCTTCTTCGCATGATATGAGTTGTGAAAAATTCGGATGTTTTCTTCCTAACAATCATCCATATTTTGGACTGTTGGATTAGAGATCCAACGGCCTCATTTTTTGGAAGGGAGAGATTTTTTTAGAGGGCGGAAGATTTTTTTTGGAGGGGCGGGGAGAATTCGTAATCGTTGGATCTCTAATCTAACGGTCACAAATCTAGATGATAGTTAGAAAAAAAACATCCGAATAATATTTATCAATACCCGAAAAATAATTGCGCGACATATCTATCGGTGTTGCGCGCCTTGCACGGTGATGTTTCTCGTCGTTAGCCCTGTATAATGATGAGTACACATGCACTTGATGGGACACGAACCGTAGCATTTAACGAGAAAACTATGTGTATCGGTACTACTGTTCTATATACTAAGTGGCTGCTCATGCATGTTAGAATGATGCAGTGATGCTCCTAGCCTCTACCTGTGAGGCCGGAGGAGGACGAAACTGGCAGGCATGGATCTCATCTAGTCGATCGAGAGGAAATTAAGAGAGGGAGCATGTGGGAGAACCTTATTCCTAAGATAAAGATGGCATCTAAACCATGCCTATGCATGAACTAGTGCAGCTTAATCAGATAAGGGTTCATGCACGGCCCCCATATAGATCGTTCACTTGATGTATGTATATTGCGCACCGAGAGGAAATTATAAACATGCAATGAACGAGTTGTTATTCGGTGGGCTTATATGTCGTTTCCCATGCATGCATGCCTTTTTTATGTTGGATTTAATTAATACCCGATCCAAGCTTCTTTTATACTTGGGAAGAAAAGTATATGCATGAAGATTATGTCTCAATTTATATTTTTCACCGAGGCCAAACTGGACTTCAGTATTTTTCCCTTTTAAAAAAACGGAAAAGGCGGCCTTCAGTTTTGTCTAAACTTATCTTTGTTGGCGTTGTAGGTCTTGAAATATCTACTACTTAAAATTATGAGTTGGTGGTCGTCACCAATTCGCCTCCTCTCTTCTCAATCGTTCGATCAAAGATCAGCCGCCTAGATCCGCATGTCGGTAGTTCTTCCGCTCCTCGTAGAAAAGGTTGGGCCAACGCATGGGCTGCGCTCCTATTCTCTTCCCCCGCATCCTCCACCTCTCGCAACCACTCCACCACTTGCAACCGTCGCCTCCTTCTCTCCCCTGAGCCCTCGTATCGTGCCTCCTCCTCCTCCTCAGTGTCGCCATCAATTCCTTCTCCGCGCGCAACGCTCGTCGCAGCTCCCAACTTCCCTAGCAGCACCGCATCCCCTCGTCGCCGCCTCCCCAACGCATTCGCTCGCCGCCTCCTTCTCTTCCCCCAAACCCTTGTGCTGCGCCTCCTCCTCCTCTTCGGCGCCGTCACCAATTCCTTCCCTACGCAGCAACATCTGGTCGCAGTCTCCCAACTTCCCCCCAACAACACTGCATCTCCCCGTCACCGCCTCCCCAACGCATTCGCCCACCGCCTCCTCTCCCCATCTGCCCACCGCCGCCTCCCTAACTCCACCTCCCGCAACCGCCACCACCTCTCCCCCGAACCCTCGTGCGCGCCTCCTCCTCCTCGGCGCGCCACCACTTCTATCTCCTATCGCCTCCAACCGTGGCACGATGCTTGGCGACACCGATCGGTGGATCGAAGAGAAGGGCGCCGGCGGCAATGGGCCGGTGGATCAGAGAGAAGCGCGCTCGACGATGGCGACGACGGCGGCTTCCTCTTCCTACACCTGCGCACGTGGCTCTCCCCCCGTCGCCACCACCCAACGGTCGCTCACCCGGTGAGCATCTCTACCTCCTCCTGCTCTGCGCTCTGCGTTCGTTGCACTATTTGGCAATTTTGGTCTCCCAAGTTGGTCGTCGAAGTCGGTACTGTGGTCGAAGGGGGTCGTGGTTGAGGGGCTATGGTCGAAGTCGAAGCCGTGGTCAAATGGGGCCATAATCGAAGTCAAAGATCAGTGGTCGATGTCGAAGTCATGGTGGAAGGGGCGGTGGTCGAAGTCAAAGGGTCATGGTCGAAGTCCAAGCCATGGTCGAAGGAGGCAGTGATCGAAGTCGAAGGGCTGTGGAAGACATCGGGGCCGTGGTCAAAGGGAACAATGGTCGAAGGGGCGGTGGTCAAAGTTGAAAGGTCATGGTCGAAATCCAAACCGTGGTCGAAGGGGATAGGGGTTGAAGGGGGCAATGGTCTAAGTCGAAGGGCAGTGGACGAAGTCGGTCCACAGTCGAAGTCGAAGGGCCGTGGTCGATGTCGGGGCCATGGTTGAAGGGGTCGTGGTTGAGGGGCTATGGCTAAAGTCGAAGATCCGTGGTCGAAGTCGAAGCCATGGTCGAAGGGGGGGGTGGTCGAAGGGGGAAGTGGTCGACGTCAAAGGGCCATGGTCATCGAAGGGCTGTGGTCGAAGGGGACAATGGTCGAAGTCAAAGTTGTGGTCGACGTCAAAGGGCCGTGGTCGAAGGGAACAGTGGTTGACATCGAAGAGCTGTGGTCGAAGGGGACAGTGGTCGAAGGGGATGGTGGTCGAAGGGGACGTGGTTAACATGAAAGGGCCATGGTCGTCGAAGGGCCATGGTTAAAGGGGACATTGATCGAAAGGGGCAGTGGTCGAAGTCAAAGATCTGTGGTCAAAGTCGAAGCTGTGGTCGACGGGGGCCATAGTCGGGAGGAGAAGTGGTCGACGTCGAAGGGCCATGGTCGAAGGGGATAGTGGTCAAATGGGGCGGTGGTCGAAGGGGGAAGTGGTCGAGGGGGTTGTGGTCGTCGAAGAGCTATGGTCGAAGGGGACAGTGGTTGAGGGGGGCAGTGGTCGAAGTCGAATACCCGTGGTCGTCAAAGTCATGGTCGAAAAGGGAAGTGGTCGACATCAAAGAGCCGTGGTCGAAGGGGACAGTGGTTGAAGGAGGCAGTAGTCGAAGTCGAAGAGAGCAGTGCTAAAAGTCGAAGGGGGCAGTAGTCGAAGTCGCGGTCATGGTTGTAGTCATAGCGCCCGTGGACGTGGTCTTAGTGATCATGGTCGTAGTTGTAGCGCCAACCCAGAAGGCACCTACTGGTTCGTCCGTAACCTCCACCGCTACGAGTTCCCCCTCCAGTTGGACATCTCCGTCGCCTACCCCTAGGTCACACCCGAGATCGAGCTCCCCGCCCTCGACGGCAAGACCCACAAGGTCTCGTACTCTCCATGGATTTTAACATGCTTTTGGCCACGAGGTGTGATCAATTGCTTTCGATTTATGACCACAAGAGCTGGTCGATATGTTCTAACTTACGACCACGAGGTGTGGTTGATGTCTTCTGACGTATGACTACGAGCGCTGGATGAAACCAAAGATCCTTGGTCGAAGTCAAAGCAGTGGCCGAAGGGGGCCTGTGGTTGAAGGGGGAAATGGTCATTGTCGAAGGGTCGTCGTCGAAGAGGACAGTGGTTGAAGGGGGCAGTGGTCGAAATCGAAGGGGGTAGTGGTCAAAGTCGGGGGTTGTGGTCGAAGTCGGGACCATATTTGAAGTCGACACCATGGTCAAAGTCAGTGTCGTGGTCGAAGGGGCCATGGTTGAAGAGCGCCGTGGTCGACATCTAAGGGTCGTGGTCGAAGTCGGAGCAGAGCAGGTCGAGCGGGTCGGGTAGGCTAGCACCGGTAGTCTGGCGATAGGGCACAAACGCACTAGAGGCCTGCCAATGTATGACCACTAGCGATGGTCAACCGCTCCCAACCTACAATCACACGCGATGGTCAACGGCTTCTAACTTATAACCATGAGGTATGATCGATAGCTTCCGATTTACGACAACGAGCATTGGTCGATGTGTTCTGACTTAAGACCATAAGGTGTGGTCGCGACAGGACACAAGCGCACTGGAGGCCTGCCAACGTATGACCACCAGCGATGGTTGATCGCTCCCAACCTACGATCACGCGCGATGGTCGATGGCTTCTAACTTATGACCATGAGGTGTAATCGACAGCTTCTGATTTACGATCATGAGCACTGATCGATGTTTTCCGACTTACAACTACAAGGTGTGGTCGATGTCTTCTGACTTACGACCGCGAGCGCTGGTTGATGTGTTCTAACTAACGACCACGAGGTGTCCTAGATGGCTTGCGACTTATGACCACGAATGATGGTCGCCGGCCGACGTGCGATCATGAGCCATTATCGAAGGCTCCGATTTAGGACCACGATCGATCATCAACCGCGCCAACTTACGACCATCAACAATGGTTGACCGCTCCCGACCTAAGATCACGCGCGATGGTTGATGGCTTCCGACTTACAACGACGAGGTGTGCTCGAGGGCTCCCGACCTACGACCACGAGGTGTGGTCGATGTCTTCTAACTTATAACCACGAGGTGTGATCGACAGTTTCTGACTTACTTGATGGATTTAAAAACTTTTAGAACATGTTTGTATGTATATTCTAAAAATTTTTACTACCTGTGAATTTTAAAACATGTAGTATAATAAAATTTAAAAATTCGTAGTAATATATAGACATTCAACTAGTATGACTAGAACGTATGCCTGCTAGTACCTAACACCTTTGGCTTTTGAAATGAAGATGGATGGATGCATGCATGGAGCTTTAATTCTTTGGTGTCAGGATGTTGTCCTGAATCCAGGACTGACAAAACTCGTTTACAAGAACTAAATTGATGGTGTAAGTTTTCAACTTTCCATGATGTATTAATGGACTTAAGTGTTTTTTATAATTCAGAATATTTATATTTTTTAAGGGGTAAATATATGGGAGAAAAAGAATTCGAGTGTTTTTTTGTGGTTCAAAATACTCATATTTTCTAGAGAAGGTGCATACATGGAAGAAGGGGATTTGAGTATTTTTGTGGTTCGGAGTACTTATATTTTTTTGGTGAGAATATAGAGAGAGAGAGAGAGAAATCTGAGTGTTTCAAGTTCAAAAAATACTTAAGTGCTGTTTAATACTTCTCTATATTAATTGCCTGTCACTTAGCAGCACTGTACCATCATCATGAGTCTTCGACATGCTGCGTGCACAAGAAAACAAGTCCTAACAAGCTGACAAGCTCCTGATGTGCTCCTTCAATTTTTGCTGAGAGAAAGAAAATGAATTTGCTGGATGCAACAAACCCCACAAATATACTTGCCATAGATTTCGCTGTGACCTAATAATTATAATCAGGGACAAAGCGACTACGTCTATGACATTTCGATAAGCAGTTCCATGTATTACGACCATTCCTTTCTTCATTTTTGTTCTGTAACACGGCAGGAACAGAAGATATACATGCACCCTCTCTTGCATGTCAAGCATATCCCATGTTCCTTGATAGAAAGGAAGGTTGTTCGCGACGAAACGTCGTGTATGTATGGCTGTGGATTTCTTCTGGAACCGTCTGAGATGTACTGCACTGATCAGATGGCATTTGTTTTGTATATATTCATCGTTAAGTACTGGACAAACCACAACCATGGATATCCATGGCCTCCTGAATAAGAATGGCGTGTAGAAGAATTATTCAAATATTAATAATTATTTCCATACATGATCAGACTTATTAGAAATTAGGCTCATAGAGTGTGAAGCATATTTCCCATAAGTCCAAAGTATATATAGTTTAGTACTATATTGCCTAGTCAAGTGAAGAAAAGATAATTTATAAGGTGACATCATTGACATTTTTTAAAACATGTGACATATAGATAGGGATGGCATGAGACGGATTTTGGCTAAACACATACGCGAGTGAATTCTTGTATTTTCATGTAAAAAATCATGTGACTTGTGACATGCGACCACGTCGTGTCGTGACGTGACACGCCATTTGGTAGACCAAGTCTACTTTATTTTTGCTGAACCGTGTATCTCTCAGTTTCAATGAGATTCGAACGTTTGAATTTGAAACTTTATTTGGAGTTTATGATAGGCAGTTACCAGTGGATAAATGGCTGGTTAATTACATTAGTTACCAGTTGATAAATGATTAATCAATCACATTAGTTCATAGCCTGCATCTATATATATGCATAGAGACGTCAAGAGCAGAGGTGCCCAAAATCACTGCCTCCTCCATTTCTTTTCCTTCCCCCTGCAAATCTGTGTTGTTGTGTTATCTTTATCGAATCTCGTTGACTTTTCTTCCCAGCATGCCATTGTGAAGGAGGAGTGGTATCTCGAACTATTGCTATCGTAAAGACCTACAAGGGGTGGCGTAAGGTTTCTAGGCGGTACACATCAATATGACCGCCGCTCGCTACTTCATCTACGTTCTCTCTTCGCATGGAACCTCTGCCGCTTCTGTTCTTCATAAGACCCTATTGTAAGTTGTTCGTATAACCGATCGACTCGATATAATTATGTTTTTGCATATATGTGAACTACATTATGATTTACACTCTTCATTAGTTATGAGCTATGCATCACTAGTTATTCACGATATTTGCCTTCTAGTAAAATCGAAATTAAAACATTACCTACATTTTAACAAAATTAGTTACAGCGTACACACACACACACACACACACACACACACACACACACACACATATATATATATATATATATATATATATATATATATATATATATATATATATATATATATATATATATATATATATATATATATATATAGGAAAATTACATAAGGCACCATGGTGCCTAGGCACCAACATCCGATACACGTGTATGATTGATAATTTTTTGAGTTTGGGTATGAAAATGTTTTATACCCTTGATATATTTATGGTAAGTAAGTTTTGAACTCAGTTCAAATTAGTTTGAACTACTTTTGAGTTCAATGCAACTCTGATGAGTATATACCATAAAAATAGTTCAAACTAATTAAACTGAAGTTGAATTTAAATTTTTCGGAGTTTGACATCTCAAATATACTTTTTATGGGTATATGAAGATACCCACATCAAACGTTATGAATCTCAAGCAAATCAACGGTATTGATATTGGTGCCTAGGCACCATGGTGCATGAAACACTCGTCTATATATATATATATATATATATATATATATATATATATATATATATATATATATATATATATATATATATATATATATATATATATATATATATATATATATATATATATATATAGAGAGAGAGAGAGAGAGAGAGAGAGAGAGAGAGAGAAGGTATGGGGCAAAGGTTTTAGAATTCAGATATGTTTCTCTTCAATATATTAATTAATTAATCAATCAGGATCAACCTTCCACGTCTGAAGTATAAGCCGCGACTGACTAATTAATAGGTAGTCCAAGTGGCTTGGCATATATCGACTCGCTCAATGTTGAAGTTTAACCCCGACCAATGTCATTCGTGTCGTGTGTGCTATATATTACCAACATTTTTTACAACCTATTTGCCTGCATGTACATTTGGAGTACATATTCAACCAAACCTTTTATATTACTTCTTCATTATCTCACGTGAAAAGAAAGAAGCTAGTGTCCGTAAAAAGGAAGACCCAATCTAAGAAAACGAAGTCAAGTCTTCTCCTGATTAGGAGATGGTCAGATGGAGGAGTGCCACTAGAAAGGAGATCCATCCAGAATGGCCTCACTAATTCTCCACTCTTTGCATTTATCCTCTACCCATTCTCTGTTAATAATATGTCCTAGAGGTAATTATAAAGATGATTATATCACTTCTATATTTTTGATCTTTTATATAAATATCATTATGTTCCTTAAATAATTTATCATTTATAAAAGGTTAGCAAGTATGTGACTTATTGATGAATATCTTTATTTGTTATATGATGTTATTCTAAAAGATCCTAGAGAATATCATTGGTCGGAACACTAATGACTTATAGACCAAAGATATGTATTAATTGATAACCATATTTCACCATCATAGATATGGAGATATCAAATCAATAATGTGGACACATGTTAGAGAATATGGTGTTGCATCGACCCACCTTAAGATATTATTGAGATTGTTATGTTTTATATGTTATCAGTCGGTCTCAAGTAATGACGATGTATAATCCTCGTATCGAGGTTAGCATCGTTTCTTACATATGTAATAGTGTACTTAGGGTTGCCAAATGCTACACTGTAATTGGGTGGTAATAAAGATAGCTTCGGGTATACTATGAAACATGCGGAGGAAAGTAACTGGTCAGATATGAAATTTGCCTCTCCTTTATAACAAGAGAGATATTTCTGGGCACCTCGATGTGGTCAGATAAAGAAAGTACATGGCCATACCACAAGTGGTCGAAGAGTCAACCACATAAAGTTATCCATCACTAGATCAGAAAAAGACTGAACAATCCATAAATGATACGTTTCTCACATGGAGTTCGATCGGAAATCATGAGGTAAAAAGAGAATATGTAAACAGGTTGATAGGTCCAACCGGATGTGATATGGGCATATGGAGATACTAACTGATTGTAAGCTGGTTAGACATCACAAACTAGTCTGCAATCTGGTCGTATGGGGATACGAA
The DNA here is from genome assembly GCA_036346575.1 of Dendrocalamus sinicus. Lineage (NCBI taxonomy): Eukaryota > Viridiplantae > Streptophyta > Magnoliopsida > Poales > Poaceae > Dendrocalamus > Dendrocalamus sinicus. The sequence goes on from CM070657.1 coordinate 9,235,507, forward strand.
CTGGTCATGACAATATTCGATCTAGTCGTAAGGAGTTATAGGCTGATTGTGAATTACTACTATCTGGTTATATATCATATTGCATAAGGTTTATCCATATTGATCTTTGTGTATATTTAGGGGTCGATATGTTCTATTAGGGACTGATTTTGGCCAGTGATTGGAAAAGTATTTTTGAGTTACAACAAAGTATATATGAATCTACAGGTTCACATACTTAACGGGTTGGAACAGTAAAGATCCGAATGATAAACTTTGAGGGAGATACGATCTCGACTTGTATTGGATAACGATCCAGTTAAAGGCTTTCCGAGTAAGATATGATCTCTAGTCGTGTTGGATATAGATATAGTCGGAATCTCTATATAAAGAGGTGCATGGGCTGAGGGCTGCATGCAATTAATACACCCACCGAAACTCTAGCCGTCACCTCTCACAGACCCCTGCTATACAAGTTGATGCTAGCACACGGATGCACGGTGTTCCATCTCCGGACGTGTGGATTTTGGTAGTGACGCTGCTGCGACTACGGCACTGATCGAGACGATCACGAGGAGAAGATGGTTGGCTTGAGAAAAATCGACTACTTCCACTACATCGATACATGCTACATTGAATCAGGTTGCTTCAACTCTAGTTTTGCTGCACTACACGTCTACCGGTAACATCCATGATCCCTTACTTGTATAACTTTCTGATTTATATAGTAGAAAATTTTAAATTTGCTCTAGTGTTACCTAGCCGTATCCCAACATCCTTGTAGTCGAAAACTTCGGCCACACAAATTAGACATGCTTGGAAACAAGTAGCGAGCCGCTGCAGCTGTGCAAGTGGCGCGACCCAAGTGTGGATCCGGCTAGCTGCCTGTTGTTTGCTCGCGCATGCACGAGTGATCAAATGACGTACGCATCCACAAACGAATTCCTAGCCAGCTTGTCCCTTTATCACCGTAATATCACTAGCTAGCTTCTTCCTAACTGTGTTGGAGGATATGTATTGTCGGGAACATCATATGTTAATTCCCAATATCATCAGGGTGTCAGTTACTAGCTACAGTGTGTGCATGACCTGTCGATCTATCTATCTATTAGACAGATAGATATAGCTCATATATATGTCATGCAGTGATATTCATATACAGCACATAGTAACAGAATTATTACTCTATGACATGGTAATATAATAGATTGAATATTACTTCAGAATCATTACTACATACAGTGTGGCGCAGAGAAATACAAAATATACTAGAACCCTTTTTATATCTAGCACTTATGTTTTTTTGTAAATTTAGCCCTTGTCATGACCGCGGCATCAGCGAGGTGCGCCCCTCCTCCTCCTCCTCCACACTTTTAAATACACCACCGCCCCCTTCCCTCTGGCACATAACTCCCCTGACCTGCCTCACCTCTCTCTCCTGCTCCTCTGTTCATCCACCATTCGGGAGCACCAGTGAGGTTGCATCTTGCGACGTAGAGAGGCAGGCAGCATGGTGAGTCCTGCTTGCAATTCTAGCTTGATCCTCTGCTCGAGCTTATGCAGCATGCGATTCTAGTTTCGTGTCGTGTGTGTGTGTGTTGATCGATTTGTTTGCTGTTGGTCTTTGTTCGCGGCATGCAGGAGGACGGAGTGCAGGAGGTGGAGAGGTGGGAGGGGTACGTGGACTGGAGGAACCGGCCGGCGACGAGGGGCCGGCACGGCGGCATGCTCGCCGCCTCCTTCGTGCTGGGTAAGCAAAATCCCACTCGCGCGCTGCTGCAAGCATGCTCCTTAGTTAATTTCCTTCTGGATTCTTCGAGAACCCCACCCAGTTGAGCCCAGAACGAAGTAGGGGACCGGGGCACCGGGAAAAAGGAGATGGAGCAAGCAGAAAAGAAAGATCGAATAGGATACTCAAAACACTGCATCTGCACTGCATGCACCATGGACCATCCTTCCTCTCTCTCTCTCTCTCTCTCTCCCTCTCTCCCCTCAAGGTTTCCCAAGCCGGACTGAAAGCCACACCTTCACTTCCTTTCCTCCCTGCTTTCCTGATCGGACCTGCACCCTTCCCTGCCTGTCTGGTTTGGCTGCTTTCGGACAAGTAGTGCTCAAGAGCCTTTCCTTGTCTCCCCCCTCCCTCCCTCTCTCCTTTCTTTTCTCCCACTGGTTTCTGTTGGGCTCCATTCCCCCTCAACTTTCTCCCTTCTTTTCCTCCTAACTACTACTGTCTGCAGCGAGAAGGACGGCAACCGGCGAGAGCTTTGCCGGTCTGGAAGGTTCGGTTGGGAAAATGCGGAGTAACTGAGAGAAAGATCGGAGGGGAAGATGGAGCCTTCTGGGGTCGCATGTGCGGAGGGGGAACTGGCCGTCTTGTGAGGGACGGACGGGGGGAGAGCAGAGCACTCTGTTTCTCTATGGGTGGTTGAGGAGGGCAGCAAAAATATGGCTGGTCCATGCTGTGAAAAGAAATGGGTGGGTTGAAAACCACTTATGATTTATGGTTTATAAAAATATTATAATAATTAATTTTTAAATAGTATATTTTAAAACAGAGTTTATTAGTCAATTATAATATATATTGTACTGATTTTAATGTGATCACTTAAAATTATATTCGACTATTTCTTTCTTTAAAATCTATCTTACAAACAACTAGAATTTAAAACCATAAATTAAAAGTTATAAATCATAATGTAAAAAAACCCAATTTCCTTATACCCGTCCCAAGCCGTCGAAACGCACGCATTAAAACGGCACGAATCGCAAGACGGAAACGGCAAAGCAAAATCGGCCGTCGGGGAACTCACGCGTATATAATAGTGGGGACGTTATATCAGTTACTACCGCACATGCTGCTTGCATGGAGGACTGATTTTTTTTTTAAAAGAAAGAAATAGAGTGCTTCATAAGCGTTGTCTCGTCTAGAACCCTAGAATTTTATATGGAATAGTGTAAGTTTGATAGAATTTCTGAAAAAAAAAAAGTTTAAGCCGATAGGGTGGAGTGGCCTTTCTCTAGAGCCGAAGGAGGCTGTAGCCGCGTTCTCGTGGAAAAATTGATAACAAGTACCTTTTTCTTTGACTTTATAGAATCCATTAAATTTTTAAAAGTTTAATCACCAATAAATTAAAAATATATATAAATTGGATATACGAAAATTATATCATTACATTTATTGTTAAAAATACTTTTATAACATTATAATTTTGTTAGTATATCTTAGTGTACAATTATAAAAAGTAGATGTTAAAGCCAGATATCAAGACTATGAAAAGTCAAAACATTAAGTAAAAAGAATGGGAAGAGTATTTAGTTTTACCAGTTTTTATATACTAATTCTACCGTTTATTATACGCTAACAGCAGGGGTGGATCTGAGCCCATGGCAACATGGGCTCCAATTTGGGGCGTGAAAAAACTACTAGTGTATAGCTCAATTAACTCCAGCTCAGCCCGGGATATAAATCCTATAATTCAGTCCATATTATTCCTAATATCTAGTCTTTCTTAGCAATTTAGTTCGGAATATGGTATAATCCTAAATCCACTACTGACTAACAGAACACTACTGGCGCACACACTCTCTCTCTCTTGGTAGGATAGCATAGTATATTTGGCCCTTAACTCCAAGCTCCTGTGAAGTTGAAGTGCATCAAAATTTTGTCTATGCTAATGATGGTGCTGAAACTTCCCGCAGTCGTGGAGGTGCTTGAGAACGTGGCGTTCCTGGCGAACGCGAGCAACCTGGTCACCTACCTGATGGGATTCATGCACTACTCGCCGTCGCAGTCGGCGACGACGGTGACCAACTTCATGGGCACGGCGTTCCTGCTCGGCCTCCTCGGCGGCTTCCTCTCCGACGCCTTCTTCACCACCTACGCCATCTACCTCGCCAGTGCCTTCGTCGAGCTCCTGGTACGTACACGCGAGCCAAATCTTTTGATTTATCTGCCCACTCTCTCCACTAATTGTCCATTTGTTTTATTTGCATCAACGCGCCGACAAAAAAATACATTAGAGCTGAGGAGAAATTTTGCTATGTAACGGTGACAAAATTTGACTTATATAACAAGCTCATTAGTTAGTGACATGTGACACAAAAAAACACGGTAGAGCACTGCAGCAATGTATGGAAACACTGTAGCACTGCGGGAAAAAGTTTTTCTTTGCGCTCTAGCATTGCGTCACGATTTTTTGAGTTTTTTTTATGTAACACAGTACTTACTACATTATTTGTACCACGTATCATCGTTCGATTAACTTGTTACGTAAGTCAAGTTATAACACCATTACGGTGATCGGTTCGGCTGAAAAGCTTATGGCTTCTGGCTGAAAATATTGTAGCTGACAGAGACTTATTTAGCATAATTAAATTTAAAAAAAATTAAAAATATAAAAAATATGTTAGCCCATTACGTATAATACAAACAAATACGGAAAAAAAGAACCAGCAAAAAGCTCAACAAAAGTCAAAAGTTCAGAAAAGATGAAACTTATAAATAGTAAAAATAAATCAAAATCGAAGCCAAAACCGAATTAATCAGACCATAACATAACAAAAATTCTCAGAGCTGAGGGTCCTATTCTAATAGCAACCCGGGCAGGCCGGTGCGTACGGGAGATCTCTTGCGCCGTCCCGTCACGCACGCAATAATCTGGACCACGGACTCTGCTGCTGCTCGTATCATTTGACAGGCTACATATCCTGAGCTCCTGATCGGTCACGATCTTTTTGCTTTTGGTGTGCGACGAGTGGTCGGCCAACCGGCGACGCGCCGCTCGCTAAAATAAACTAGTTTGTAACTTATTTTATATTATAATTAATTTATTTTATATTATAATTGATAATTATTTTTTAGTGCAATTAAATTTAAATAAATTTAAAATAAAAACCAGATTAGTTCACCACAGATAATGTAAATGAATACGAAAAAACGAATTATAAGCTAAAAAAAGATGAAATCGAAGAATAGTAAACTAAAAGCCAGAAACTAAGCCTAAACCAACGAAGCCAGACCAATTTCTTTTGATAAGTCACTTTAAAAAAGTTATTTCGATAGGTCATTTTGAAAATATGATGGACAAATCGTTTTGCTTGTTTAATGGATTTTGTCAATGGTTAGTAGATACCGATTGATAGAAGTTAAAACTAAAAATCTGCTGGGAATAAAAAAGAAAGAGCTACAAGCCAAAAGGAAGGGTCGTGTTTGTCTAGTTCGTCGCACCTGGTCACCCGCAGAGGATCGGAGAGATGGGTGGGCACGGAATCCTCACGGCGACTAGGAAGATTTGCAGCGTCATAAGGAGTATTATCTAGAAAAGAATAGTACTCCACTCATGCCCGCATGATAGTAATAAAAAGATTAAATTTATATAATCACCGACGTGGAGGTGAGAGACAAAAGCAAAGACTATTTTATACTGTTGGACCCACATGCTCCTCTCTCATGTTCTTGGACTACGTGAAATAGATCAGCTATTTGCTCGTCGCTAGTGACTACTCTCTCCCCTATTTTTTCCTTGCCACATCAGATCTAGCTAACTAAATAGTCAGCTGTTGGAGACGCTTGCGCTAGTGTATTTTTTATTATTTTATACGTAGTAGTAGCTTCAAGTTTGGATCCATCTGGTAATTAATCCAAAAGCGAGTACTCATCGATAGATACAACTCGTAGAAACCTCAGCAGCGTGGAACACGAGTCAGTCTAGCCAGCATACCAATACACCATATGTGACGGTGGGTGGAACATTCTCGAGGCTTAGTACCAAGGCACCTTATCCTCTGATCACCCATAATCCAAGCAGTTTACTGTAGTCATTAATCAATCCACCGGCTCCTACATACAAACAAAACAAAAGTAATACTCACAATCTAAATTTATTTCACGTATTTTCTTTTGATATATAGATTAAAGAGATATTAGAAATAACTAAGCTATTCATAATTATTATCTCTAAGTACTATATTTAATGCATATATGTAAAGAACATAAAGTAAAACTGAATATTTATCAAGAATTTAGAGAAAACCTCATACTAATTTTGCATTAGAATGTGAAATACATCTTATATTTATAAACAAAGATATTAAAAAAATATGTTTTATAAACTTAGATGAAGGGGGTACTTTTTTAAACAAAAAAACTTAGCCTTAGGGCGTCGTATTGACTGTGCCTGATGGCTTTTTGGTCGGGGCAGATAGTTTTTGGCTAAAAATAAAAAATAGCGACCGAAAAAAGGCTTTTAGAAGGAATAGAGAAGTGGCGAAAAAAATCACTGTCATCGCCTACCTTACTTTTAAAATAAGATGGAGCGAAAGAAATAGTACAGCTGTTTTAAAAAAACAGATATCATATTGATAATAGAAGGAACACCGCTCAGTACTTTTGTCCTGTGCGCCCAAGTACCGACACAAAATCTTGGCAGCTTCCACGCAAGGTGACGGGCAAAGCCCGGGAAGCCTTGTCCTGGTCCTAGATTTCGGCCGAAATATTTTGAACAGTGCCCCCAAAGCCCCGTGCGACGACAAGACCACAGCCGTTTTGCGCACCAATGATCGCGTGGTGGTCGTGTACCCGTGCATCGCGGTTGCCACCGGGTGGTTGCAGCGCGGCGTTTCTTTGGAGGATCTGCCCACCACAACTCTCGGCCGGCGGGGCCAGCCTTCCTCGTCCCGTGATGAACGTATCATCTAACCTGGAGGCCGGTGGTGGTTTGGCCGGGCCGGAGGGATGGCAAGTGGAGAGAGAGCGACCTGACCGTTCTCGTCGGAGGGCTAGGTTATTTTTGGACTTTAGGTTTATGATTTTTGGCTTATATCAATATTTTTTTCAAAGTGAAATCTAAAAATTAATTATAGTAGATACTATCGAATTAATCTATATCGACTAGAATCACATGCGAGTATCTCTCTACGTACTCTCTTTTTCAAACAATCAAAATCAAAAAATTTAAGCTAAAAATTATAAACCACAGTGTAAAAAAACCCACATGTATTTTTCTAATTTTTTTTTTTGAAGGGATCCTAGTGTTTTCACACTTGTCGGCGGTAGGCGAGAAGTACTGGCCAAGTACTCCTAGCTGGAGAGCTGCGCCTCGAGATCACACGGGCCGCTTACTTCTGCTGCTCCCCTGACCTCAAGATCCAACAATACACTAATGAATCAATGATCACCGTTTGGCCGTATATAGCCTCTCAATCTTTGGCCATGCATTTATTTTTTAGTTAGCGCTGACAAAAAAGAAATAAGAGCAAGTTTAATAGTATAGATAGCTGCTACCTCCAATACATTTCCATGTCATCAAAAGATAATGATGCAACTAACTCATACAATAAGCTGGCTATAAGTTGTCTCCACAAGAGCTCTCAATCATTTAATACATACATGGGTATTGATAATTTAATACATGCATGGCTATAGCAGTTAGTTCTATTGGTACATGCATGGATAACGCCTCTTTTCCTGTGCTATAGCCTGACTCTTGCATGGGAGCTGGCTTGGCTCTCTCTCTCCTTTTCTCTCCCCTCCACATAGGATTATGCTGACATAGATTCCCTTATAGCTAGTACAGTCAGTCTTATTAAACTTGCTCTAAAGCAGAGGATACCTCTAACCCCCCGTCGATCTCCGGTCAAATAACTCCCATCGGCCTCCTCTCCTCCGCTTTAGCACCCGACTCACGGGCCGCGGCGAGCCAAAGCGACGTCGCGCACGGGCGGCCGGGCACAGGTCGCACGGCGGCCACCTGAACCTTTATCGCTTTTCACTTGATTTATATTTGCAAATCATTGGATATGATAGCCTGGTTAATTACCTGACATGATCCGTTACAATTTGCAAATGGCTAGCGCTCCATGTAACGTAATCATGTCGTACCAATGCAAAGCACTCCGTGTGATGCTCTTCTCATTTTTTGGCAAATAGCAAATGCATGCAGGCATTTAGGCCCGGCCCAAACTATATGGGCCGATGTTTCTTTCTCTGTTTTTTTTTTGCCCCGAGGGCCAGGCGAAGGATTGCCTGCAAATTTCTTTGAGATTTGGCGACCCATCTTACAGCTCAACGTGAGCTGATGTGCGTGGATTGCAATGCCGCGCAGGGGCTGGTGATCCTGACCATCCAGGCGCGGACGCCGTCGCTGATGCCGCCGCAGTGCGCCAAGGCGCCCGGTGCGGCGCCGTGCGAGCCGGTGTCGGGGAGCAAGAAGGCGATGCTGTTCGCGGGGCTGTACCTGACGGCGCTGGGCGTGGGCGGCATCAAGGGCTCCCTCCCATCGCACGGCGCGGAGCAGTTCGACGAGCACTCGCCGCGGGGCCGCAAGGGCCGCTCCACCTTCTTCAACTACTTCGTCTTCTGCCTCTCCTGCGGCGCGCTCATTGCCGTCACCTTCGGCGTGTGGGTCGAGGACAACAAGGGCTGGCAGTGGGGGTTCGGCATCTCCACCATCGCCATCCTGCTCTCCATCCCGGTCTTCGTCGCCGGCTCCAGGCTCTACCGCAACAAGGTGCCCACGGGCAGCCCGCTCACCACCATCGCCAAGGTCCTGCTCGCCGCCGCGCTCGCGAGCCGTGGTGGCGCCCAGAGCGCCAGCAACGGCGCCGTCATCGACCGCGCGCCCAGCCCGACGGGGAGCACCGACATGAAGGAGTACTGCAAGTGCAAGCCCGGGGAGATCTGCGTCGACAACGAGGCCGTGGCCGACCCGTCGCAGGAGCTGAGGTTCTTGAATCGCGCGGTGCAGTGCCAGCCGCGGTACAGGGCCCTGGCGTGCACGGTGCAGGAGGTGGAGGACGTCAAGATCGTTCTCATCTTGCTTCCCATCTTCTTCTCCACCATCATGCTCAACTGCTGCCTCGCGCAGCTGTCGACCTTCTCTGTGGAGCAGGCGGCGACCATGGACACGCGCGTCGGGAGGCTCATCGTGCCGCCGGCTTCGCTGCCGGTGTTCCCCGTCACGTTCATAATATTCCTGGCGCCCATCTACGACCATGTCATCATCCCGTTCGCGCGGCGCGCTACGGGGACTGAGATGGGCATCACCCACCTCCAGCGCATCGGCACAGGGCTGGTCCTCTCCATCGTGGCGATGGCGGTGGCCGCCGTCGTGGAGGTGAAGCGCAAGAACGTCGCCGCCGACGCGGGGATGGTCGACACCATGGGGAAGCCGCTGCCCATCACCTTCTTCTGGATCGCGTTCCAGTACCTGTTCCTGGGGTCGGCGGACCTGTTCACGCTGGCGGGGCTGCTGGAGTTCTTCTTCAGCGAGGCGCCGGCGCGGATGCGGTCGCTGGCGACGTCGCTGTCGTGGGCGTCGCTGGCGCTGGGGTACTACCTGAGCTCGGTGCTGGTGTCGATCGTGAACGGCGCGACGGGGCGCGGCGGGCACCGGCCGTGGCTGCAGGGGGCGAGCCTGAACCACTACCACCTCGAGAGGTTCTACTGGGTAATGTGCGTGCTCAGCGCTCTCAACTACCTCTTCTTCTTGTTCTGCGCCATCCGGTACAAGTACAGAAACGCCGGTGTCATCAAGGGGTAGGGACAGTTTGTAATGCAGGTGTTCAATTATCTGGCAAGGTTAGAGAAGAGAAAAATGTTTCGAAATGTTGGAGGGCATGGTGGTTTTGGGGCTGTCCATTGCTGTGGATTTGGTTGGTCCAAGAAGTAATGAAGGAAGAGCGTGCGTGGCATGCAAATCTGTTCATATATATGTTTTGGTGATTAAACCAGGAAGAAGAAATGCACTCACAGCGATGTTCTGATCCTTAGTTTAGAGAGCAGCTATATTGGTTAATGCAGGTTAAGATTGAGGACGCAGAGAACAGCATAACAGCATTGGTTGCTGTCCAGAACAGGGCACACTCATTCCCCTTCTCCGCTTTCATCTCTTGATTGAAGGCATATTTACGATTTGGTTCCTATATTCTTCACAAGGTACATATGACTTCACTAACGATACCAATTTTTTTAAAAAATAATCTATTTTTTAATGATATTACAATAATATACAATCACCTAAGAAATTATAGGAATATTCTCTGTCACCATTTAAAACGGCAATAGAGCTTCTCCTGCCATTCCAAATATCGATAGAAGTTCTATCATCAAACGAGCGGATGACAGAGCGCCACATCAGTGCCATGGTTTATGTTGCCATTTTATTTGGTGACAGACAAACCAATCGCCAATTGAAATGGCGAAAGAAGCCCACCATGATTCAATCGCCATTTGAAATAGCGACAGAGGCTCCGGTACCCTCTGTCGTCATTTGAAATAGCGACAGAAGTCAGACTATAAAAGGCCAAAAACTGGCCAAAATTCATTGTATTCGGTGAAAAAAACCAAAGAGGTCAAAATAGAATAGGAGAAGAGAGGAGGAGAGGAGAGGAGAATGGAGCGGGAGAAGAAGTTGACATCTAAATCCAGGAGGTGAGTTCTTTGTTTGTTTGTAGATTTCATTTTGAAACAACAGTAGGTTAGCAAATAAAATTATTAAATGAATAATTGTATCTGGTAATTGCCATATGTGTAAATAGAGATGTTTAGTTTTATTGGGTAGCTATAAGTAGTGTAGTTGTAGATATATAGTCCTGTTACGCAGTTTGTGTAGACTTGAACTTTCAGTCGTAGTGCATTGATTAGTTTTGCAGTTTTAGATTAGGTAGATATATTTATTTGGAAAATAGATGATACATTGTACTAGATCTATTATTAGATTTGTATGCTGCGTAGGTGAAGCATGCATGGTAATATTGATTTTCACAGGACATGTACGAATAGTTGTCCTTGTCTAGGGTGTCACATGTTGAAGAAATTCGCTCGTTTGCAAGTTTTTTAGCTGGGCAGCGGGTTTGTTATTTGTTCTAATTTGTGTTTATTTGAACAACTGAGCAGCTATCATTAACATGAGATTTGTTGTTGGCTATTTGATATGTATATCTGAACGAGTAGTTTTTAAAATACATTACGGAGAAGGGGTTCCGCATATGAGTGTAGAAGGAGTTGAATTGGACGATTTTCCGTCCATAACAACCAGTCTATCAAATACAGAGTAGCGTCCATACGGGATTGTTGTGAGATGGTTGTACCAATTATTCTCGCTGGATCATGCATTGTATGACTTAAAGTTGTGTGGCGTTTCTATCCGAGCATGGCAACACACGTAGTGGGAGTTAGTGGAACTTAAGGGGCCAAACTCATGGAGTTCCTATGTGAGATTGGTGACGGACCGTGGATGACCACTAGTCTTACTGGCACAAGCATTTGAGAAAGTTTACCCAGCTCACATGACGTTGGAAGATGCCATTGGTGGTGATGGTGAAGAAGTTGGATAGTCTAGCGAAAATGTGCCGTGTTCTTTGAGTGAAGAAGGGGTAGGTGGTACCGACTCGGTGGAAGCTGAGATTGAAGACCCTCCTATGGCCAAGGCGCAAGAACCCATGGGGATTGCAGATGAAGGTGAGATGAACGAAGCCTTAGTGGGATGGATGCAGCTCAAAAACCGTGATTATGAGGCATTATCAGGTGATGAAGCTTCTAATGATGAGCAGGGTGGAGGTGATCCACCTGTCCCCTCAGACTAGAACGAGTATGAATTCGACAAGCTAGCAGTGAGTGGGTGGCCTAGGAGTACCCATAGAATGAGGTAAGAAGGCTTCTACAAAAGTAAGGGAGAGGTGTAGGAAGCAATCATGTTATGGGCCGTGTTATTGAGGAGGATGTTCAAGGTGGTCAAGTCTAATCTACGCATGTATGACGTGAAGTGTGAGATAGAGGGATACCTTTTGTGAGTCCATGTGTACCAGCCTATGTGGGACACCCATTTGAAGTGCTTTATAGTGGTCCCGCACACTTGCATGGAAATAGAGTCCATGCAATCGCATAGAAACATGTCCTCAGGGTTTGTTACAAATGTCATGTACAGAGAGGTTGTCAACAACCTGGATTTTGAGCCACGTTCAATTATTCATGTGGTTGAGCAGAGGTTTCAATACACAATAACCTATGCTGCTGCTTGGTAGGTGATATAGAAGGCACTTGAAGCACAATTTGGTACATTCGAGTCAATACACAATAACCTATGCTGCTGCCTGGTCCGCTCCAAGTCATACAACAAGGGAATCCTGGGATCCATGTTGATATTCTGGAGAAGGCCTCAAAGCGGTTCCCCAGGAACATGGTACTTATGTGAGCATTCTTCGATTTTAGCATGTGCATCAATGCATTCAAGCACTGTCATCCGTTGCTCTGCATGGATGGCACTTTTTTGACTGGGAAGTACTGGGACAAATACTGACTACAATCATAGTGGATGGCAACAACTAAGTTCTGCCTGTGGCATTTGCATTTGTCGAGAGTGAGAACACCGGCAGTTGGTTGTGATTTCTCTGGAACGTGAAAGCTAGTGTTGTGAGCAACCACCCTCATGTGTGCATCATATATGATGAGCATGCTATCTTATTGAAGGCACTTATGCTGTTGCAACAAGTGGGAGATGAGTCATACCTGTGGCCTAATTTGCAAAGCAGGTGGTGCAAGAGGCACATAGGTGCTAATTTTTACAAACAGTTCAGGAGGAAGGAACTGATGAACCTTTTCAAGAGACTTTGTGATCAGAATCAGTAGAGAAGGTTTGATGTGCTCACTTAAGTACCATCATCCCGGCGAACCACTTTGCGCTTCTTAAGATGGTACAAAGCACACTAGAGAGGCGGAAAGAAGCCTGCAACAGGCGTTGAAGAGCTCCCCCTTGCACTTGGTGAGTTATCCACATACCATGCACATTTGGTCTGGAGGAACGCTAGGCAGACGAAATGCTTCTCAAATAGGATTGAGCACGAGCCTAAGGAGAGTGGGCATTGTTGTATGACCCCAATGGTACAAGGTACGAAGTCATGACCATCACCTTAGCTGAGGTGTATAACTAGGTCATGAAGGGCTTGAGGCCCCTACCCTTGGTAGCTTTTGTGGAGGGAGAGCTACGGGGTATTACAAGGTACTTTGTTGATAGAAGTGCTTTGGTTCGTATCTCCATGAGTAATCCGCAATTGAGGTACTCCAATATGATCACGAAGTACATGGAAGAGAAGAGCAAAAAGGGGGAGATGCATTGAGCCTTTAAAATGGGCACAAGGAAGCTTCGTTTCGAGGTACTGTGTCGAGCTAAAGGTCATCGTAGGACTAACCATGAGATAATTATTCAGGAATGCATGCTGGGAAGGTGCAGTTGTTCCTACATATACAATAAGCCTCGTCTGTTGCATAGGTCATGCACACATGTCATGGCTTCTTGTTCATCACTTGCACAAGAATCGAGTAGGTTCCTGTCTGACCATTTCATGAAGGAAGCGGTGTTGGTGACCTGGGGTGGAGAAATGTATGGTTTTAGTGTGGTTAGATCATTCACCACCCATCCCAGTTGGGGACAGAAGAGGTGGGTCGCCAACATTGATAGGCTAAAGGGAGGAGCGGGTCATCCTTAGACCCGACGTATTAGGAACGACATGGACGAATCAGAAGCTAAGCCTCGTGTGAAGAAATCCACTATTTGCAAAGAGAATGGGCATACCTTCAAACATTGCACTCAGGCAGCGGACCTTCAAGAGGGGTAGGCTGGGACTCCGCTACTAGTACTCGGCATCATGATATAGGCGCTCCCTGAACTTATGTTCCACCACCTATTATTTCAACTATGTCATAGTTGTTGTACGGTCTGTGACTTATGGTGCGCGATGGCCGTACGAGCTGCTCGACCCGTCCATCAACGCCACGCACCGCAGCCAGTTGGTTACCACCTTGCCTCAGTCTGGTGAGCCACCTATAGAGCTTGCGCCATTGCGGCTACGCACCCCATGAAGGCATGGAGAATTGATTCTCGTTGGATTCCTAGGTACCTCAACCCAATGACCTTTTGTTCTGCAGTTGCCGGGTCTTCTTGCGTGCACTAACATTTCCTATTTTTCCACGCATAGGTTGAGGGCCTCCCGACTACTTCCCCTTGTGAGGATAGTGGAGGTTGCAGTGGAGGAAGACAAAGATAGGCGCGGGGCATCTAGGAGGCTCCCGTATGATAGGTGCCTGCTCATTGTGCTTGTCGATTGTTGGTGGCCGAAGACACACATGTTCTACTTCCCATGCGAGGAGATGATGCTGACGCTAGAGGACATTTTGTACCTCACAGGCCTCCCTTGCATGGGGAACACGATGGTGCCGTGTATGCCGATCCAAACCGATGTCCACAGCCGCTCGCAAGGTTTTAGGGGGTGCTACCGGCTAACGTAGGATACAATGAGTTCACCAGCACCCATGGTCCCACCCAAAAGTGGCTTACATATTTTTACTTAAGTGCTATTTAATTGTACTATTCTACTTGTTCCAAAAATTATATTCTTAACATGTAGTTAATGTTGTTTTTCAACCAGAGAGGATGTCCCCCGACACGGGATTACATTGTGCGGCGGTACTTGGAGGTGTACCTCCTGTTGTTCTTCAGTTGGGTCTTGTTCTGCTTGTCCTATAGGGATGGTGTGGACAAGCATATGATCCAATGACAACCCCCATCACGCATGGTATTGGCTGCCACATACCATGCCCTTTGCGACCGATGTCGTAGGATGGTGGAGAACTCAACCCTCTCTGGATGCCCTCTCCTACGACAACTGTGGTCATTCTAGCACTTCTAGATCGAACGTCCACACATCAACCTCGGTCCATACGACATGGGCCTTTAAGCCAGCGATGTTGATCGTCCTACGATGGGGACCTTGTGGTGTCACCGACGGGTTAGTATCTTTCTTCCGCTATGATTCGGCCATTACAATCGAACTTATCTTAATTACTAATCCACTTGTAATCTTTTTTTTGTAGCCCGTTTTACTCCAATCACCTCACACATGTCATACCCTGAGTACATCGCATGTTTGACCAGCTAAACCATGTCATTTGGAGGTCGTACGCTGACAAGCACATCACCTCTTGTGTACCGAGAGGGCTATCCATGCAGTTCACCTGAGGTGAGGCCTTTTGGCACACACGACGTCACCTGGTCTACGACATCTTCGTTGAGACGTATGTCGTGGATCGGGTGATGAGGTAGTTCAGACTTCAGTAGCCTTTTCCAGTCTCTATGGGTGATAGCGTTCTGCCGCACGTTCATGGGTGAGTTGCATACTCCACCACTTTCTACTCTAGTATAGTTTGTCTGTACTAACTTTGTCACTTTTTGATAACTACAGGCACACGAGGAAGGGAGTTACAGGACGTGCACGCTGGGCCTGGCCCATGGAGCCGTACATCCAGCAATGGGCACTTGCATGGGGAGGTAGGATTGAGTAGGCGGTGGCCGGGGGCCTTTTATGCGAACTCAAGTTCATTAGAGTATCACCCGATGTTACTATTTGTATTTATGTAATTATTGGTTAGAATCCATTTCCTTTCTAATTAATGTAGTATTCGAGCCCTAGTGGCATTGTACTAGACTACAGTCCTGCATGGCTATGATTATGTAATATTCAAATATGTCCCTAATTATTGTTCCACTGCAACACTATGATGGGCTTGTTATTCGTTGGAGCAATATTCTACTGGGCAAACGAATGGTAATCTGTTGACCAGTGTTATTACCCCTCGGTAATAACACGGATCATCACACTGCCAAACAAAACTTATTGAAAAGTGAACTGTTCATACTTCGTATGTCTAAATTAGGCACCTAATTTCTATAATTGCCTACCCGGTATATTGTAATCCGTCTAATTTACAAAATGATTGCTGCTGGTTCTCAAAACAATTTATTTCTCACAAGAATTAGAAGATATTCTCACACTCCAAACAGAACAAAACGATATTTCCCTTCAAACTTTTTCTATTGAGTATCCAAACACCTGTTTCGACTTATTCATGAGTTTTCAATTCCTCAACGTTACTAGTCTTTTTTTTTTTTTGAGAGAAACTCAACGTTACTAGTCATGACATAATACTAGTCATGACATACAAACGGGCCCTTAGTCTGAGATCTCACTAGGCGAACAACATCAGCACGGCCCAACCCATGTGAAGCGACTGTTTGTGGCTACAAACATCGCAAGATGGACTCTACCCCCACGTAACAGGTAACAGTCCTTTGGATTTTGTTAGCCCATGACATCAATTTTCATCTATTTTAGCTCTTTCTTGTAGTACTTGAAGGGCGTATACAGCATTTGAGACTTCAGGACCAGGAAGGAGAAAAGCGCTGATGCTGACAATGTTAGATATCAAAGTATTGTAAGAAAAGGGATTCTTATATGTTAGACAATGCTGACAATGGGCGTATACATCAGAGTTAGACCTCGCAAAAAAAAAAAATCTTATATCAATCGAAGAACAGGCACAAATAGAAGCACTAAGAAGGATTAAATAATCCTTAATAAATAAATATGATGTCTATAGTAATTGTTGGATAGAGAATTGTTCTATAGTTCCTTCAAGTATACTGGTCGAAAAAAATATACTTGAGCCAAGCCAAGCATCGACCAACCCTAGTTGGAGAGATCCATAATCAGACGTGTAGACTCTATCCTCCGATTGGATACTAAATTCACTGCAATTAACTATATCCGGTAGTCAAAAGGGAACGTACGCCTTTTCTCTCTCTTTGATATTACCGCATGTATCCAATCTCCGTCTCTGCCAATAACCGCTCAACAATCGTGTGTGGGCAGAAGTCTTGCTGACAATAACCGGTGACTACGTGCAGGATTCACGAACCAATGAGACGCCTCCCTGCGGACTATAACTGCCACCCTTCAACACTTTATAAGGAGTAGCACCAGAAGATGGGGGACACAGCCTCATACAGAGCATAAGACAGCCGCATACTTTTTGTAGCTATAGCCTTATGCATCACATTTTAATCTCTAGCAATATAAGAACACGTAAAGTAAGGTTATTATTCTCTTCGGAGAAGACCTAAACATGTCTAAAACACCATGTCTCTTCCTACGTGATCTCAAGTGTCATGTTCACGTTTACTTTGTAAGATCGGTGGTAATTCACCGACAAGCACGTGGAGTAAACGACTGCATAATTAGTGACATTACACGGCTTACACTTCACACACTACACATGCCATGTTGGAGTTTTTGGGCTTAGCCTATTCAATATTCTAATTAAATCCTAGAAAATCCCATAAGCCCAATCATGCATGGTGGAAGGTGGGAAGTTTAGTACCATATTGCTAGTCTATGTAGGAGAAGACCAATTTATATAGTGGAATTGGTTTTACCTAGTTGAAACAAGCAAAAGAAGATCACACACACGGTCGCTCGCCTCGCCCGCCAACGATGTGCACATGAATGGTCCAGCAATTTAGTGTCCAGTTGGCTGTGGAGCGACAACTTCTTTTTGCACCTCAAAATCATGCATACAATTTAGAAAACTGAAAGTTTGAATTACATTGTTTAAATTGGTTTTCATGGTACACATTAACTATGATTAAAACAGTGTAATGACAATGATGATGTTAGTTTCTTTTGTAGAGGAGACACTATGAAAAGGAGATATCTCCTCTCTGAATGAGAAGAGTTTTTTCCCATTTTTTGCTCTATGTTGTGTAGCCTCGGCTTCTCTATCCCTTCTTCGGTATGCACCAACACGAGAAGAGCAGTGTCTCCAAAGCCGACGTCTCGCATGTTCTTGCACGGGTTAGGGTGAATCAGGTTTTTGAAAAGCGTTCGCGCAACTACTCACGGCTTCCTCTTTCTCCATCATCCTTTGTGTATCGGCTTCCTTGGATCAAACTCTACCATGAACTAAGTTGGAGCGATTCTCTGTAAGTCACAGTAATATCATTTGATTTGACTAGACCTTATTTTCTAGATATCTGTCCTGCGAT
Source organism: Dendrocalamus sinicus (assembly GCA_036346575.1). Classification (NCBI taxonomy): domain Eukaryota; kingdom Viridiplantae; phylum Streptophyta; class Magnoliopsida; order Poales; family Poaceae; genus Dendrocalamus; species Dendrocalamus sinicus. The sequence goes on from CM070657.1 coordinate 9,253,359, forward strand.
GATGTTGATGCCTACTTCTGTTAGTAGCATTCTTATTCTAGGTTTTGTCCTGCTAATGCAAATACATGAGATAGATATATTTGAATATATGATCATGATACTATTCATAATTTTAAATATGTCTAATATATATTCTACTGTTGATTCAATTATTGTTTTAAGAATTATAATAATCATAAATGTGCATACTTTCCTAACATGCTAGCTTTAAGAGCAAGTATAATAACCACCACTACAACGAAGGAATGGTTGACTTGTTTGGTCTCCCGTTCCCTCTGCATGCATTTCCTCGTGGACACATCCAAGCAAAAAGACTGTTGAGAAATCGTCGCTGGCGATTAGTCCGATCGATTTCTCTGCTTATGCAAAATAAGATCAACCACAGAAGATAGGAATAGTAGATTGAAAACACAGAGAGGTAGAGAGAACTCTTGATCTTTCTTTATTGCTTTCTTTCTGATTGCATGTACAAAATAGTCAATAGTGCTCCCTATTTATAGTCTACTGGTGAGGTGCCCACCATGAGCCAAGGCATCCAACCCAAGCCCAAGTTTCCTAACACTCCCCATTGGGCACTTATCTGACACGTTCAAGCCTTGTCAAAACTCCCAAAAAAACCCAGTGGAAAATTTTTGAAGAAAGAGTACATAATAAATGTTATGCTGCGTTGCACGAATTGCCTCATTAAAAACCTTGGCAGAAACTTCAAGAAAACTCGTCAAGGGAAAAAGAGTACAATCTACCCAATTTCGTTCAATCTTGATGACTTATTCTATGGATACTCTATCTTCATGATCAAGGTTTAATAACGGGTTTGAGAAAATTCTCCCCCTGAATTCTGCACTTCTCTAAGTCTCATCATTCCAATTCCTCGTACGCATCTTTCAAAGCTAGATGCAGGGAGTGACTTAGTGAATAAATCTGCCAGATTCTCACATGACTTAGTATGCAATACCTTAATCTCGTCCATCTTTTGCAACTTATGAGCATAGTAGAACTTGGGGTTGATATGCTTTGTGAGATGGCTCTTCATATAGCCTGTCTGCACTTGTGCAACACAAGCTGCATTATCTTCATAGATAATTGTGGGAGCTTGCACAATATTCATCCCATATGACTGCTGGATGTGGTGAATCATTCACTAGAGCCAAGCACATTCTCGTACGGCTTCATACAGCACTATAATTTATGAGTGGTTCGTCGAAGTTGTTACAAGACTTTGCATCCATACCGATTTCTTCTTCCATGGGGATATTCAGATCCGATATGCCCTTTTCTGAAAGTGTCATACTAATGCTAGGTCTCAACTGGCTCCCCTTCTGGTTCTGGGGAACTTTAGTGATTAGTTGTGACAAGTCCTTCTTATCCTTTTCACCGGGCGTCCCCGGTTACATGGGATTCGAGGGGCCGGAGTGCTCGTCCTTTTATTCTGAGACCTTTGGACGGGATTAGGAATACCTTCTACTTTCTTTGATATTTCAACCCTCTCCGGTGTATTACGTGCAGACACATGCGACTTAGTCACGTTCTTCAAATCACTAAAGTGATCAGGCAGTTGATTTGCTAATGCTTCCAAATCAATGATCTTCTGGACTTCTCTATTTGCTTCACTAGTGCGCAGGTCATGTGCATGGATTGCCATGGCTTGCCACATAATTTTCCGATATTTTTCATCAAGGGGTTGATTTTCTCCCCTTAATGTTGGGAAATTATCCTCATCAAATATGCAATCAGCGAAGTGAGCGGTATGCAAATCTCCTATCATGGGTTCTAAATACCTGATTATGGATGCAGTTTCATAACCAACGTATATCCCAGACTTACGGAGAGGACTCATTGCAGTACGCTGTGGAGAGGGTATAGGTACATAAACCTTGCATCCAAACCTCCTGAGATGAGAAATTTTCGGTGTTGACCCTTACGCCAGTTGCATAGGTGAATAAATGTTGTAGGCCGATGGTCTAATGTTGTAGCACCATGAAATATTTGAATGGTCCTGAAAGTGACTGAATGGGACCGCAAATGTCTCCTTAGATGTTTTCCAGGAATGCAGAGACTTCATCCTTCACTTTCAAAATGGAGGGTCCAGTAATTAATTTCTCGGTGGCGCATGCAGGACACACAAAATTTTCGTGATTCAGGAAATTGTTTACATTAATATTATGCTCTTGGGAATTGTTGATTATATTTCTCATCATTCTAAGACCTGGGTGGCCTAATATGTCATGCCAGAGACATAAAAGTTCAAAGCTTCTAAATACTATCTTCAGGGCAGTATAGGCTGCAGGTGCCTGGATGTTGGTGTAGTATAGCCCAGTTTTTAATGAAGGAAGTTTTTCTAATACCCTTTTTCCATTCGCTTCACACTTCGTAATGAGGAGATATTCCTTACCGTACTCTTCTTTAGTCTCAATGTGGAAACCATTAGCGCGAATATCCTTAAAACTTATGAGAGTTCTAGTCAATTCTGGATATAATAAGCCTTCTTGAATTACCAAAGTTGTGCCCATTGAGAATATAATTGTGGCTCTTCCTGAACCAATTATACATGCATCGCTTCCGGCGATTGTTGTAAGGCTGCCAGCATTCTTACGAATCGACTGAAAATACTTTGTCTCTCTTAAGATGGTATTCGTTGTGCCACTGTCGGCTAAGCACACTTCCTCCATAGAGCGCCACACGTGTTCTATTATAAGATATTTTATTCATATGCATGAGAAGGCAATTAACATATAAATAAAATACTTCAATATCAGAACATATCATGCCATTATAAACTGAATAAATGAATGAATTATTCAAATATCATCCAACCATCACGTGAAAATAAAATTGCTTAAGTACGATCTATGCAAATTCTAACCTATTCTTCCACACAAAATAAATGAAAATTAAAGTCTAAATGCATTAGATTGAATCGGCATTAGACTTCGGCTGCTATTTTCTTAGGGGTGATATTCTTTTCAAGAGAAATCATGGCGGTGGCTGCTGCAAGGTCGAAAAGGGGTACTACTGCCAGGATGGTTTAAACCTCCATCAGTGTAGGCAGCTGCTCAGAACTCTCCCCCTCAATAGATACAAAGTGAGTTTCACGTTGCCCTTTGTTACCCTTCTTCTTCTAGGCTTAGAAGGCATCAATGACATGCTACGGCTCTTTACAGATCCGCGACTTATGCCCCTACTTGCCACACTTGAAGCAGGATTGGTCCTGCTGGCCATAAGCCTTGCCATCCCGCTTTGGCTTGCTTGCCTTATTCTCACGTGGAGCTTCTGACTTGTCTTTCTGGGCTACGGCCATACCCTTCCTTCCCCTTCTCTTCATCAAGGGCTTTCGCATCTTGTAGCTCCCAGCGTTGGCTTCACAGCCAGCGGAGCTCCCAGGTGGCTGAGTGACGTAATTCTTGTGGAGAAGTTCATCCTGAGCCTCTGCAATCTGCATCATATCAATCAATTTGGCAAACTCCTTATAGCCATCTTGACGATAATTGCGTGTGGATTGTACTGTATTGGGGTGGAAGGTGGATAGGGGTTTCTCAATCTTCTGCTCATTTGTGATTTGCTTACCACAAAGTTGAAGATTGGTACAAATCCTGTCCAAGGCAGAATTGTACTCCCCGACCGTTTTGAAGTTGGCAAACTTCAGTCGGATTCATTCTTGCTCTGCCTAAAGAAGAATGGTGTATCTTAGCCTCTCAAACCGCTTCTTGAGTGCAGTCCAGAGTGTTAGCGCACTCTTCTATGCCATGTACTCATTCTTGAGAGTGAGACAGAGATGATGCCTGAGGAAGTAAAGTGTCTGATCGTTTTCCTCAGTGGTGGGTTGGGCGTCCTGCGGTGCGCCAATCCCAATAGCAGCGCGGAGCTTCTTGGCTCCAAATACTATCTCGACGTCGGAAGCCCAAGTCAGATAGTTTTGGCCATGCTGGGCCAGCTCATCGAACTCCCGGTTTGTGATCGTAGTCATCTATATGTGCATGAAAGGAATACTAAGTTTACTGCTGGTAAACATGCATAGAATTAATTTACTGCGGATAAATAAATGGTACAAAAGATTCTCGTAATGTTCCAGAATTTTCTATGCTTTTTCTATAAATTTTCCCTCTTTTTTTTCTTAATCTACAGTGCAATCAATATCTATTCTGTGATGTAATCTACTAATCGACATTGTGCCAGTGACTTCAAGTCTGCTCGCGGTAGATTAGAGCGGATTTGCACCGTAGGAAAAATAATCTAGAAAGTGAAAACTGTGAATTTAGAGCGATTTAGATAATTCAATCTATTAGTGTTTCGATAATTACCTTCCATTTACCGGAGCGATTTGTGCTAATAACGTGTTAATAAATCATCGCTGGCGACCAGTCCGATCGATTTCTCTGCTTATGCAAAATAAGATCAATCACAGAAGACAGAAATAATAGATTGAAAACACAGAGAAGTAAAGATAACTTCTGATCTTTCTTTATTGCTTTCTTTCTTATTACATATACAAAATAGCTAATAATACTATCTATTTATAGTATACTGATGAGATACCCATCATAGATCAAAGCTTCTAGTGCAGGAACAGATTTCCTAACAAAGACGACAAACACAGCAGTTGCAATCACAAAATGATAGTCAAATATAATATAGGTACGACCGGCGAACAAGCCAGCAGCCACAGAATGTCCGACCGTATGCATCGTTCGAATGGAATCTCCTTACCATTGTGGACCACGACCAAACACCAATAGGCCATCGAATTTTCTGGGTGCGATGATGGAAAAACCAATAAAAAAACATGGTCAAGTACTGATTATGACAGGCGGGTCAATCAAACAGATTGGATACAATCAGATTCAACTGCCCAAATTCCAAAGCTTTTCAAGGCTCAATTATACGTCAACGCTAAGCAGCAATACAACTTTAGAAACATACCGTACACATGGACAGACACGGACCACATAGACTACACACGACAGGTCTGCTGACACACGCTACAATAGAACAGTACAGTGCACACGTTCTTTAAATCAGAAAAAGAAAAGCACAATACAACCGCACACTACGTAATTTCATTAACCTTGGCACGCTTAAATTTCCAAAGACATGCGTTCCAACGTCGACGAGCTTATTTTATTATAATGATTAGCCAGACATATAACGTCACATGTCTGACAGCAGACGACGCTACCCATTCCGTGACAAGAATTTGACTGGGAGAACCCGTCCCGACTCCGGTACTCATGGCCCAAAAGGGCAAAAATCCAATGAAAAATTTCATACAAAGGGGAAACATATGGAAGCTTTGAGAGAGACCATTGCATAAGCGGCTCAGGTCACTAAGCATTCTTATGTTTCCCCTTGATAGGAAGCTTCCCATTGGGCTTTTGCCTCAAGTGCTTTTCTTAATTTGGTCAAGGTCCATGTTTTCTTTGTCAAAATTAGGCACTTTCTGGGTAGGCGACCTGCTTCGAGCCTTGTCTGTTGGCATGGGGCGATGAGGAGGTCCGGCAGCAATGGCGTTGCCGACGGTTGGATGTCGTGGTGAGTGGGAGCTATGGGCTGGTGCTATATATGGCTGGCGGCAGAGGTCTAGGTTGTGGGCGGCGGCCGCCGCGCGGCGGTGCCTGTGCTGGAACTGATGTTGGCGGAGGTGGCGGTGGCATGGACGTTGGATGCAGCAGAGTGGCGGCTGAGGCAGCCGATGGTCACCGAGGTGGCAAAGCTTGACTGGGAAATTTCGTTTCTACCACTATAAATGTTTGTAATATCGTTTTTGTCATCGAAAATTCGTACTATTCGTTTTCGCCACTGCCAGCTACAGATTGTAATTGGCAGTGGCGAAAACGAATAGTACGAATTTGTAATGACAAAAACGATATTATACACATCTATAGCGGCCGGAACAAAAATTTTCCAACCTTGATGCAGGTAAGCCGGTCCAAAACGTGCGCCCTTTTTCCCCAAAGAAAACATGTACCTTGATTTTTTCCGAGCAACGTTGGACCATGAGTGACCGAAATTAGGACGGGACCATCCCTATCAAACTTTTGCCACGGTCCATTAGCCATCCTGCAAAACAAAAAGGAGAACTTCTTGTTACGTTTATTCAACAAAATAGCACGCTGACGACAATTGATAAGGGGTATGATGAGCCGTTTCTACTAAAATATCATGCAACATGAAAATGATCTAATTAGGTTTTGCTTCTACCATTTTATTTTTGATCGAAAGCAAATTCACTATCAAACACGTTATCCAAGGAATTTCCTTGAATGCCCAATGCATGTTTCGCGACTTGTCCTTGGAACTAAGCAATCCTGACTAGAGGTGCCCAAACGAACGGCACCACCAGCACAGCACACGCCCATAGAGGCACGACGCACAGAGTGCACATGCACCACATACGCCCATGTAGGCACGACCCACAGTGCACGGGTCATGCCACGCTGGCCCGGGCCTGTTTGGTCCAACAGATCGAGATGACCCATCTAGTCTATAAAATAGTGATAAATAGGCGTGCTAAATTGGCTAATCGTGCCTAACCCATGCCTAATAGGCTAATCGTAGCTATAGGTTAAACATGCTACTTATGAACCATAGCTAACGGGACATGCCTGCACTGAACCGTGCTTAGCCTGACACTATTTGTACCGTGCCGGGGTGCCAACCGAAGTACGGCCTGGAGTATCATGCCAGGTCAGCCCGATAAGATTCAATGGCCTGGAGTATCATGCCAGGTCAGCCCGATAAGATTCAATGGCCTGGAGTATCATGCCAGGTCAGCCCGATAAGATTCAATGGTGGGCTGTGTCACACCTAGAATAGGCCAACTGTTACGTGCCTTAGGCTAGCCTAGCGTACGGCCTATTTGGACACCTCTAATCCTGACCAAACCTGATACCGTGTTTGGAGCCCGACCAGACTTAACAATTGATAGTTGACGACCCGCTCTTCTAATTGGTTTTCGCAGCGTACAACCAGGATGCAACCAAACTTTTGGATCACCTGGCACCGACCATGAGGTAAGGCTTTGGTTTGGTTTGGTTTGGTTTGGAAGTTACAATTGTCACTTTCAGAACTTTTGTCCAACTTCACTTCGTTTTGAAAGTCATGTTCGTCCCTCTCAGAAGTCAGAACTGTTTTTAGCGGCCTTTGGTTCGTAGCAGAAACCATATAATTGTGCTATTAATAACAGCTTCTGCCCAAAAAGTAGTCTGTCCACAATAGAAGCTGCTCTATCGACACCTTCTATACGAAAAGTATCAGGCATACCATTCTCTTTCTCCCCCTGCATTGACTTTGCCATCTCAACCATTGTCGGGTTCTATCTTTCAGTGACACCACTCTATTGATCACTGGAGGATGCTGTCAACTTCCTTTGAATACCATGCAAATTCTTTAATCATCATAGTAGAATTCACCAACCCAGTCACTTTCGCAAAATCTCTTTCTGTCAAGCATACCATTCACTTTCTCCTCCAGCATTGACTCTGCCATCTCAACCATTGGATACCATGTTTTCAGTCAGGCATACCATTCTCTTTCTCCTCCAGCATTGACTTTGCCATCTCAACCATCGTCGGATTGTTTCAGTGACACCACTGTTGAATTGATCACTGGGAGACGCTGTCAACTTCCTTTGAATACCATGTTGTTGCAAATTCTTTAAGGGCAGTGAAGAACATGGAATCACTCGTTCTTCAATCATCATAGTAGAATTCACCAACCCAGCCACTTTCGCAAAATCTTCGCTTAACCTCAGAACTACCCTATTAAAATCCAACAATTTCCTTCGACTTCCATGTGTTAGTTTTGCACATCTGTGTATCAAGTCACTCAACTTCAGTTGTTTTATGCATGTGCTGTTGAATTGCATGCAATGATGCCAAAAGTGACCACACCGAGTTTGTATAGGTATATTGTTTGAGAATATTCTTTTAAAACAGAAAACAAAGTAGAATTTTTCAGCAAATCAAAACAAATTAAATAAGTTTTGAAGGAAGTAAAAAAAATGGAAAGGTTCACGAAATATCAACGAAACCACCAAAAATATCAAGGAAAACATTTTTTTTTCGCAAATACATAGAAGAAAACAGTTTGGGAAACTGAAAAGGGATCACATAAAAATGGCATTTAAGATGTGAACAAGTTGAAGGATAGCTTAAGTAGAGAAGAACATTGATTTGCTATTTGAGTTCTTGTCCGTCTAGACAAGTTGGCATTTAAGATCTAAGATCTTTGCGTTTTCAGCTTTTTATACACATTTTAACATTTAGGATGTCAGCGTCCATATTTTTACCAAAAAAAAAAGAAACAAAGGGAGCTCGCCAATTTCATCAAGTAAACCTAGGTTTACAGACCGACCGATTTCCAACAGAAAGCACCAAAAAAAAAACGAAAGAGATGACCCCAAACCCGGTGAGTCACCGAGTGCCATGATAGCTCATGGAGCTGCTACAGGACGGAATACCATTAGAAACATTTCTAACGGTACAAAGTTTCATCAAGTTTTGCCCCCTCTCCCTCCTCCGCCGCTCCCCTCTTTTTTTTTTTTTGACGCTTCCCCTCCTCGCTTTCTTCCCTGGCACCGGCTACAGCTCCATGCCCCTCCTCTGCCTCCCCCCGCCCCCACCGAAGGCCACCACCCTCAGCCACCGTCCAACGTCCCCTGCGGTTGCCTACCACCTCTCTAGCAAACCTCTACATCCGGAGGACGTGGTGAACCCATCAATGGCCGTGCCGCCACCGCTTCTCTCACTGGAGTTCGAGAAGATAGGAAAGAACATAAGGATGTACCGTGAGGGCGGAAGCTCGGGCAGCCGGTCGACCTCGCCCCCACCGGGGAATGACCAAATCCGACAACGCCATGGTTGTGGATGGCGATACGCGGCAGTGCTGTGGGCTGTGGCAGAAGTTACGGATCAGGTGGCGATGGCCTCAACGACGGTTGGGCCTGGAGCTCGGACAGCCAGTCGACCTCAACCCCTTAGGGACAACTGGATCCACCACGCCGCGGTTGGGGATGGCGATAAGAGGTGGCACCGTGGCCGGAGAGAACAGATCTAACATCGGAGGCCCCGTCAGCGTGAGCAAGAAAGGAGAGAGAGACAGAGAGCGACACTGAAAGAGAAGAGAAGTATCCCATTATTTTTTAGAACTGTATCCTGTTCTGTAGTTTTTCTCGGAAGCAAGAAAAAGAGACCAAGAATACAACAGATGCAAGCGTTCATACCTGAGGCCAACTCTTCGCTCCAGCTTGTCGTCAAAAAATGGAACTTGGGAGGAAAAAGGATCACAATTAAAATTCCACAGAAGTCGAAGAGGCTAAAAGCAAAAAAAAAGGTTGAGACTGAAAGAAAGAAAGAAAACTTCACAAAATTCAGGGCAAAAAACATTTACAAAATTCTGCAGGTGACAAGACTGAAAAAAATCGAATGAAAATACAGAACAAAACCCAAAGAAGATTGAAACAAAAGTCAGAACAAAACCTTGTTAATTGTTGTTGTTAATCAGCCGTATAGACTTGTCAAACGTACTCCAAATTATTCAGTTCGGCAAGTAGGATACATGGATTGCCTTTATAAGGGGTTAGTCTGAACAGCATGACCAATTTACTGACATGTCTAGTCAGCCGGCGTCCACCGAGAATGGCACACAAATTGGGACGAGTGCACCACCGTGGTCAGAGACACGGGGGCTGAACGGTGGGCGGCGGCCGGCGCGTGACCGCCGTGACTGCCAACTCTCGCACCGTCGCATGCGTGTAGACTGTAGTGTGACAAAACTGACGCAGCGCCGCGAGCGCGCGCTAAAACAAGCACGACGCTCCCGGGGCGCAAAAAAGACTAGATTATTTTTTGGCAGCACAAATTTTTCCTTTTGTAAACAAAATACAGTACTGTCTTTATTTTTTGTAGATTTGTATGGACATAACATCTGGGTTGCACCGAACGAACACCGAGTTAGATGTCGTCTGCAACTTGAGCACCTGCACACATACGGACGAAATTAGGGGATGAAACGTTATATAGGAACCCAGAAATGTTTTGGCCGCTAAGGGAATTAAAAATATCTTACCTGGAAGAATACGGAGAAAAAGGACGTGCCTGCTGGGACGCAGACGTTTTATTTCCTCTCCATTCCCGTTGAAAATTCTCCTTGTCGACGTTGGGCGCAGCAGCAGCAGCAGGAGAGCTCACCGCGATGATACTCCGTTTGGGATCAAATTACTTCTTTTTTGAAAAGATTAAAAATCTTTTGAATATATTAACTATTGTTTGGCTGTCTTTCCAAATTTACGTACCAGTTAGATGACACATGAAACGTTGTTCTTTTCTTTTAGAACAGATGACATGCAAAAATTGTGTTGTAAAACAATACGGGTAATTTTGACACTTGAAATCACAGATGCTGAAATCGGATCAGCCACTGAACCGGTTAACATCTCGGTTCCCTGGTCCAACCAATGGTGCAACGACTGAACCACCGGTTCAAAAAAAGCGAGCAATATAATTTCCATTGTCTAGGGTTCGAACCACATCCTCCCCATCTTTTATTCCACAAGCCGAAATGCACACAGTTGACTTTCATCCTTTTTTCGGGAAAAAAACCACCAAAATATATGGTAAAAGACCCAAAATACCCTTCTTTGATCTCATCACTTCGACAGAACATTTCCAGCCGGGCACTGCCTCTCGGAGGCTTGCACCTCTCCGCAGCCCCTCTCCGGCAAACGAAGAGCCACGCTGGCTCTCAAATGTGTCAGAGTGACAGAGCGAGGGATACTTCAGTGTTTTGTAATGTAAACTTGTTTTGCGATGTCATCTAACGATATCCGTCTTTTATTGTGTTGTTTCACAGTTGCAGATTTTTCCTTTTCATTTTGATAATTGCGTATTTTTCGTGACATTCTTATAATTGCATGTTTTTCCATGTGTCACTCTTACTTTCATAAATATTTTCTATAACCATCTAGTCACATAAAATAGTAATCCAGTATGGAGTACACACATACAATTTCATGCATACGTTTATGTTTGAACTGACAATTAAGCACAAGTATCAAGGCAATCAGTTCTTTGGAAGGTAGTACTAATAGCGCACCATCGTTTTTTTAAAAAAAACCAAAGCGCTCCATCATATTTGCTCTTACGGAAGGAGTGAAAAGCATCATTCCGTTGTCAGCTATTTAACTGCAACTTCACCTGTTCATAACTGTGCCGTTTGTAGACTTTTGTCATAGATGTTACAACATGGTTAGGCAGTATCTTTGCAAGGATGAGCCAAGTCAGGTTTGCTGTCTGGCTAGATGCAATCCGCTTTCCCCTTGGTACAGTCTGAGATTCTGAGCCCAAGCTTTGATCAAGTGTTCAAGACCAACTTGATATGGTAAAAGCGGCTAGAATCGTCGCTCACCAGCCAGCCCGCGCCCGAAATCCAGAACAACCCGAACCCGAGTTGTCAACCAGAAACGACTTAGCCCGGCCCGAAATCTACATGGTTCGGGTTGGCCTAGCGGGCCCACAAAAGCCCGAGTGGCGAACCCGAAATCCGGTTCGCCTGATGCGGCGGCGAGTAGCTACAAAGCTGGAAAGATGCAGGGGTACACGACGGAGGATGGCAATCGGAACACTTACCTTTTCTTCTCGGTGCAGAAAGAACGCGTAGAAGCCTCCAAGGACGGTGGCGCCGGCCATAGCCCAGACCAGCACTTGCACCGGGAGCGGCATGATCGCTGCGACCTTGTGGGAAAAAACAACCGTCAGCAGTGTCGTGAGGATCCAGACGGCCATCTTCAGCTTCTCTCGCGCCGGCGAGTTGGCATCCGCCTTCTCGAACTGGCGCAGGCAGTAGAAGAGCAGGACGAGGTCGAGGTAGGAGAAGAGCACGAATGCCACCGCGTACACGTCGCCGTCCGACCTGTAGATGGCCATGCCCGAGTTGAACGTCAGGAAGGCGAATCCAAGCAACGTCAGCCATGAGAAGCCGCCGTCGTCGCGGTTCGTCTCCCTGCGCGGATTCGCCGGCGGGGGCAGCAGGGCTTCCCTCTGTTGGGCAGCCAGCGTCGTCGGCTCGGTGGTCATGACACGTGTCCACTTCACGGCAGCTGACGTAAGCAAAGACGGCGGGGGATATAGAGGGAGCGGTGGCGCGGGCGAGTGAGAACGAGTCAATGGAGGAGAGGGATTTCGGTTCGTCTTGCGCTTGTTCGAAGGTGCTATATTTCAGTGTTCTGTAATTATCTCGAACCACGTGATCCCTAGAAAAAGTCACGCTCCTCGCTCTGCAAACCTGTCGCTGTCCTCGGCGTTGTCACAACTTTAATTAGTGGGGGTGCTGGAAGTTGCGTCGAAGCAACGCGAAGGCCAAAAGTCTTCGATAGGTATGAATATATGACAGCAGGCGCTACGGAAAGAAGCTATTATTTATTGACAAAGGAGGTGCCGACAGAAAGGAGGAAAGCACCGGGCAGGCACAAAAAGATTCGTGTTACACAATGAAAATTCGAAATAAACTCTGGATTGTTTAGGGCATCTCCAATGGGTCTATAGCAGCTATCTACAAGAGAGTCCATGTCATCAACTGTCCTACGTAGAAGATATTAAATGAAGAAAGAGAACGCAGCTCTCTACAGCTCTAGAGATAGTCTATAGCGCCAAACGAGGCAGCCTCCATAAATTCTGTGTGTGCATGTAAGCATCAAATAGCTATCCTTATAGATAGTTCTTTAGAATGCTAATTTTAGTGTGTACTATATAGATGATGTGGAAGTCTAATAGTTAGTTACTAGCTATAACCATTGGAGATGCCGTTAGGTCCGCCAAACTGCTTTGTTCGGTCCGCCAACCCCACCCGACACGCAAACGTGACCTCGAAGATGGGTACCTATTCCACAGACCAGCCCATGAATACAGAGCAGGACGCAGGATGGCCCACCACCGCCCGCGCTCATGACAGGATGCGTGGACAGCGACGCTCGACGCATCAATCTTCACCGGACGCCAAGCCACATTGCAATCTGCTTCTGAAGCATCTTGGGGCCGGAAACCGAAACCGAAACCGAAACCGAACGCCACCCGAGCCCCAGCAGACGGGGAGATTGCTACGTAAGTACTAGTTTTTCCCTCATCTTGCCAACCCGTCCTTGGACGCCGTCCACCGTTCTTCGACGCCGCCCGCCGGCCTCCCTCTCCGATCCTGGACACGGCGAATCCGCCGGTGACGACAGCGTTCCCCATCGGCCATCACGTGAGAGCGAGCTACATGGTTTTTCCACCGTTTCACAGTTTTTCCTTTTCCATGGGTGCACGCGACGTCGCCAACGACTGGATCTATGACAAGCCGCCGGAATGAGTTGTTTCTGACGACGCACGCAAATTTATCGATCCATGGTTCGCAACGCTTGCCGGGTCTAGCACGCACCGATACCGTGTTTTCTTTGCTAAAATGGACCTGTTTTTTCAAGCTTCGTTTCCCTTCCTCCGTTGAAGTAGGTTAGCGCTGCTTCCCCTTCCTCCGTTGTTACGACGACGGGTTCACCATCTCCCAATGGCAAAAGAGGTCAGGGAGGCGGTAGACGGTGGCGGAGAGAGGAACAGGCAAAACGGCGACGCTGTAAATATTAGGTTGGCGCGGGGTGACAGCAGCGGGGAGGGGGAGACGGCGGCACGGTGAGGCGGCAAGATCGCCGCCAGCCGCCGGTGATGGAGGAGGGGGCGGCGCTGTCCACGTTGGAGAGAAGAGGGGAGGGGAGGGAAAGCGGCAGCGGGGGAATGGCTGGGGCGACAGGGAGAGAGACGGGAAGAGCTAGCATCGACGAGGAAAGGAAGAGAGAGAGAGAGGAGAGCAGTCGGAGGCTATCCCGTTGGGTTTGCTCTCGAAGAATTAATGCTCACAGGAAGACCCCTCCTGCCCTCCAGATCGACGGGACGGCGAAGAATCAAGAATTTGATATGTACGCTCACCACCCACCACCTAGGCGGCGCTCTGTTTCTCCACGCGCTCCCACCTCCAATTCTCTCCCACCTGCCCACCACCTCTCACGGATGCAGCGCCTCCGCAACCCCCCGCCCCCGCTTTTTATGCTGCCTTTGAAGCAAAAGTTAGATCGACCTGCGACCTGTTTCTATGTGCTTCTATCGAATCATATCAAACATGTTTTGTCCGTCATCTCTGTTTCAACTCTGAGTAGCAAGTCTCAAATCATTCAACCTGTCATCTAATCTATCTATCTGCCTGGCTTGCATGTTTCGATAGGTCATAGGTTTCAGAATGGATTACCTGCCTTGGAAAGTAAAGGGTATAGATCATACGGTCAGGAGAACAAAGAGGCAATGGTTGATACCGTCGTCGATCGCCGGCATCTTCCATCGGAGAAAAGCTGGGTCCCGATCGGCAGCCCCGCAGTCCTCCCCTCTTATATACCCGAGCAAGACTGCAAGAGGTGGACGACGCTGACTGACGCGATGATGAGGCGAATTTGTCGGGCGACGAAGCTTCCTGGAAACCGCGGAGTAGCAGATTAGAGAGGAAAGCAAGCGTAGCGTAGAGCCGAGGAGACCAGGAGCTCGTGCATCCCAACTGTGAAGGAACCGGCATATATAGCAACGGAATATGCTGGTCTCGTCACGAATATTCGTCGGGCTTTGCTTACCCTCGTAACCGACTTAACGCGGGGTGCCTTGGCCCCCAAGGCGCCGTCGCGGAAGTCGTCAAGTCGTAGCCGTCCATGTCCGCGGTAGGGGTGAAAACGGATCAGATACAGTCGAATAGTCTCAAATACGAATACGAATCCATATTTTTAAAACAAATACGAATACGAATTTGAATATTTTCAAATACGGATACGAATATTCTCGAATACGGATTTTCTCGGATACGAATATCGGATAAAACGGATTCCTAACGGTTTTGCCGATTTTTCATCGGTTTTTGACCGGTTACCAGTTTTAAACCGCCTAAATTCAAGTTTTGAATCACAAAATTTGTACGGATTTTTCATGGGTTCTAGAAACGGATCGAATACGAATCGAATAGTCTCGAATACGGATACGGATACGAATATTCTCGAATACGAATGCGAATACGAATACTCTCAAATACGGATACGAATATTCTCGAATATGAATACGGATATTTTCGAATACGGATTTTGCTTACCATATTCAGATTTCTCTCGGATACGAATATCGGATAAAACGAATTATCTGTTACCGTTTTCCACCCCCTAGTCCGCGGGGCGTGTGGGTCGGACGGTTTGTGCAAACGTGGCTACGTGGGTGACGTTTCTTATTGCGTCATCACTTCTGCCTCTCGTGTAATCATACGAAGGTCTAGGCTGAGTGCGCGCAGGTGGCTTCGGCCGGCCCAAACAGGTCCCGATATTTTCGGCCAATCGAAGTTGGAGCTGCACACTCATGAAAAAGTATTGGACATATCGTAACCAATTTGGAACACAAGGATTTTATAGTTTTAATGTGATAATTATACTATTCTCTACAATATTATGGTCATATTGTTCCTACCAAACAAACTCAAGCTGTCAACGGTTATCCTCCTTTTCTTCCTCCTTTGAGCGGTGTTGACATCTTCACCAGGGAGCACTTCCATCTTTGGTTTAGAAAATTTCAAAAGTGACATTATACTCATCCAGTGCATGGCTCGGAAGATGAACATCGTAAAATCTGATGTCTTAAGTAGAATCTGGTCTAACTGTTTCTAAATCATTTCAAAAGCTAGTTGCATGCCCATGCTTTGCTACTATAAAAAAAATACAAGCTAATGCCGCACCTCTGCGGTCGTGTTTAGTTTATATCGTACCCTTGACTCTACCACCTTGTTTAGTCAATCTTCGTTGTGAACTTTTTGGGTTATTATTATTTTTTTTGTGAGGTGTTCAATCAATAACTCTAATATTTATAGTAGTTATTACGGATTTATAAGGAGGTGAGAATGTACCACCACCTCCCTATAAATCTGCTATGAAACATCCTTAACCGATATATGTATAATGACTAAATTCTTCTCTATGTTTCCTTCTTGCACGTCGCTTCCCCTTGTACTCCTTACTCGCACTGACATAGCTGATCGCTAGAACTGCCACCTTCGGTGACAGTGACAACAGGCAACAGTAGCCTCCTCGGATGACGACAAAGGATAAAAATAATAATCTATGGAGAAGAGGGAGGCCTTTGCGGGGGAGAGCACTCAGCAGCAATGGAGTCAGCTTCACCAAAGACGCAGCATGCAAGATGCTATCAACTTCCTTTGAATACCGCTTAGGCCAACGCCGCAATTTTCCATATTGCCATTTTCTGGTATTGGACAAATGTCCAAATTGCCCCTCTACCGACCTTTCCCCATTTTCTTCTCTCCAAAGCAACTATGGAACCAATCCTCCACATCAAAGCATTCCCGTATGCTTTAACACATAGCTCGTGGAGCCTAATAACTTGTCATCAAGTCTTCACGCATCCGGTCTCCCCCGGATATCTCTACTTGCACCGGGCCAAGTCACTTGGTACACCACATACACCAACTCATCACTTCACGATCTTTGTCTTTTTTATGCTTCCCGCTTGAGTCATGTAACCTCACCTGAACTTACCTAACCGCATGGACATCAGCTCTCTTGCCTAATCCTAGTCAATTGCCTTTGACCGCTAACGTTTTCTAAGCCACCTATACATTCAAAGACCAAACAATTAGCTCCAAGCACAAGTTTCATACACTTAAATCATGTTGACATTACACTAGGTATGAACTCAGATATGGTCAATAAAGGCATGATGTTCAAATCATTTTTGTTAATCAATGGTCCACTAGCCATATTCAAAATGCAAAATCAACTTTCAGAGATGGGTTGTGACTCTTTGTCTTGAGCTTGTTGTCATTCTTAGGCTTGTAAAGTGGCCAAGGAGTGGGTGTAAATATTCATCTCCAAGTATCAATAGATATCCAAATCTGTCCAACTCTTTTTCCTCTTTGACTCAAGTGATAAAATCTTGATTTGGCTTGGTTTTGGTGCTTTCTCTTCTCCTCTTGATCTTGCTTTGTTCTAAGGATGTGTAAGTGATGAAGTTGTCTCTTGAAGACCATATCTCATCTATCTAATCACTTATTATTTGTAAGTTTTTGGGATTGTGTAGTTTTGACTTAAGAAATAGTGATTTTTGCTTTCTTTTGTTCTAGGGCTTTTGGCTTATAATCTTGCTATGTTCAGGATTGCTAGAATATATGGGAGTAGATCCAAAGTCATCTTGACCATCAATTACCTACGAGCAAGTCTTGCCTCAAGTTTTTGAGTTTTGCGCGATTTTCGTGTCACCTTGCTTTAAATAGAAAAAGGTTAGAAGTTTGGCAATAATTTTCTTAATCATTGATTGTAATAGGTTCTTCAAATCCTAGAAAGTATGTATACCAAGTTTCAAGTGATTTAGAGGCTCGGTTTGAGAGTTGGCTCATTTTATGATTTGAGCTCAGTTTTGATATAGCAAAGCTTTAAGAGCCAAAAGATCTCAACCTTCTTATGATTGTGATCTTGTTTTGGTTCAAATTTTAAGTCATTTGGATCATCTATATGAAAGTTGTGTCATTTTTAGTTTCGCTCAGGCTGAATTTCAGTGCTGATTTGAGGGAGAGGTATTACCGCCAACTAAAGAGAGCTAGTACCGCACCCCAAAGGTACTACCATATTTTAGTTAGTGGTAGTACCACTCTAAAGGGTCAAGTCCCATTTTTCTCAGTTTTTCTTGGAGATTTATTGATGAACGCAAATGATCTAATCTTTATATATAGCTCATCATAATTATTGGAGCTAAAGACTATAAGAATCTTGAGGCAAAAGATTTAGAAGAAACCATTATCCCTGTGACTCCTATTCACCCCCTCTAGTCGCTGCCTTTGATTCTATAGGAGAGACATGATCCCTTGATGACTAAATTACCAAATGGGGATAGTGATAGTCAAAGGGTGCATTTGGTGGAACATTTGGCAAAATTTGTGAAAAAGCGATGCATGGTGCATGACTTGTGTATTTAAAAATTAAAATCTAAAAATGCCAAATATAAAAAAAGCAAACTTTTGAGCTAAAATTGCCATATCTAGTGAAATTGTTAAGGTTAAAGCCTTATTGTTTTGCATTTGCATCACATATGCATTTTAAGCCTATTTGAGACCTTCTAGCCTATTTATGTCTTTTTGTGAGTTTTGAGGCTTCATAAATTATGAAGAACTTGTAATTTATTTTCATTGGCCTCATTTCTCTCTTCTCATACATGGTCATGTTCTTTTTCTTCACTTCAAACGGATCATGTGTGAGTTTTTCATTCTCTTGCCATTTTCTTCCAAATCAACACAAGTTCTCGCCAAGCTTTTATGGGTTGTCAATATACTAATCAAGGGAGAGATTGTGAGACCATGTAGAGGTCCCTTCAATGTTATGATAAGTATATGACATTATTCATGCAATTTGAAAGAAGTTTGAGTTGCCAAAAGATAGGTTTAGAAAATGAGATTTGGGTTTAGCCTTTACCAGTTACACTAACATATGGTATGTGGTATGACCGGCCTTTTGGGTGTGATCAGATCAACCAAGGGAAAGAGTATGAAAAGTCAAAAATAGGTTATTCCCAATGTATTTTGAGTATTTTGGTACAAGTCCCATAGCAATTTGAGCATTGAGCTGAAAGTATATATGTTTTAAAGCGAAATTCCATAACAAGTGTTTTTTGGATTGTTTCAAGTCATGGGAACTAGTCTGACTAGAAGTTGCATGGCAGTCAAACAACAATGGTCTAACCAGCATGGAACATATGGTCAGACCAACCCTAAAAAAGGTTTTAAATAGGCAAAATGCATGTGAACCTATAGGGTTAAAGTTTTAGTTGTGCTAGATTTCAACGAATTTGGAAACTAGACTTGAGACTATAAGAGTTCCAAGTTTTCAAAAGCACTGCATTTTGAGGTCTTGATATTGGAGTTTCGGCAATCTGATTGGCATGGTACAAGCAATTAGACCAGCTATAGCAGTCTAACCGATCTTTCAGTGGCGGCTAGACCGGCTCTAGCGATTTGGGTGCTGAAAGTCGAGAGTTATTATAGAAATAAGTCTGGGGTCATGTTAAGGTTGTATATGTGTTGGATGATTCATTTTAGAGATAATTGATTATATGTCACTAAATAACGTTCGCTTCTACAAAATATTATTAAAAAACACACTCTCTCTATTATATACCACTAAATAGCGTCCGCTTCTACAAAATATTATTAAAAAATACACACTCTCTCTCTATTATAAGCCACTAAATAGCACCAAAATTCTATTATATGCCACTGCCATTAGTTGACCATTAGGGTTGACCGTTATACTCAAAAAAGACCAAAATGCCCCTAGTAAAGATCAAAGACCTGATTTATTGAAAATAGCAAACAACCTCCAACAATTATGAAAATTCATAGGAGTGTTGTTCAGTATGTTAGTGATCTAGGAAAAAATTCAAGGCACCGTTCAAAGGAAAATCTTAGATTTTTAATTTAAAAACTAATAAAGGCTACTATTTACAAACAAAGACTAAATGAGGTCTAAAAATTCTAAAACAATTCTCACATGCTTCTAAGATGTCACATAGCTCCCAAAAATATTATTTTCCGTTTTTTCTCCTAGTTTAAAAAATAGTTCAAATAGGCTAATTTTGGATTTGAATTTTAAAAATGGAACAAATGGAAGAGTCAGTTCACAAAATTTTATATTTGAATTATACATTGCCCCACTGGTCCACCAAAAAATTTCAACATTTTTGGCTAAGCCAATTTTCCCTATTTTTAATTTTTATCAGAGAGACAGATTTGAACTGAGGGCAAAATTGTCTTTTTCTAGGGGCAAACGTACCCTAACTGATGGCAATAGCATATAATAGAATTTCATGCTATTCAGTGGTATATAATAGAGAGAGTATTTTTCAATGGTATTTTTTTGGTAGAAGTGCATGTTATTCAGTGGCATATAATCGATTATCTCTTCATTTTATAAACTGACTTAGGTCAAGTTAGAGGAAACTTGTGTCTGAAAATGGTTTACTTGATCTATTATTGTTTAGATAGCTTGAAATCAACTATGATTAACAGTGAGGAGGACCGGGACTTGATTAGAAAAACTAAGGTCTACTGCGGTCATGGAAGGTGGGTGAGATAGTTGGACTCAACCAAGGCGCGACATGGACAAGGATCCACATGTGGCGCATCAAGTGTCAGACCCCAGATATTACAATCTGAATTCCTCTGTGATTCCACTGCACTATTCCTGGATCGATGATAGTGCTAACGATTCGATTCGATTATCAAAGTACATATCATGCGGAAGCGTAAATATAATATTAAACTTACACATGGGCCGATTAGGCCAAAATACATAAACTGCAGCAGCGGAAGAACGAAGCACACAGGTGGGACCTTCAGGACATGCTCACAGGCAGCCAACTGGAGGTTCGCGACCTAGCCCTTGACATCTTCATCTTCTCGGCCAGCTTGTTCAATCTTATTGCTGAGATGAAGTGATTTGATTCCTGATTCTGAATTTTGTCGCAAAAGCGAGTGTGAGCACTCCAACCCCGTGCTCCGCGAGCCAATACATCGAATGCAAATAAATAGTATGCATGGCTTAACAAAGGAGAGGCTCGGGTTGTTTTATTTGCCATAAAACGCGTCTAGTAGCATTTCTATTATTATATCATATTGTTGTTTTTGTGACCTAAAGACTCCTCACCGCAAATGACATCATTGACTTAATCCACCAAAGGCTCACGCTCTTTATTAACTACTGTCTAAGACTCCCAACAGCGATTGCCATAATTGACTTAATCCACCGAAATTACACTTCCTTTATTGAGTGCTCTCTAAACTCCAAACAACATGTGTCATCCTCTATTCAATCCACCGATCATATTCTTTCTGTATTGGTTGCTGTCTAAAACTCCAAACAACGAATATCATCATTTATATAATCCACCAATCATGCACTCATTGCTGCCTAAGACTCCAAGCAGTGAGGGTCATCCTTTATTTAGATCCACCAATATCTTTTGTATTCTAAAATCCAATCTTGTGGTTGCTAATCATCAACTCTTCATTTCTAAATTCTAATGACTATCCAACATAGTTGCTTTTAAATCCACCGAAATCCTTCGTATCGGGACTTCTTAATAATTCAATCATTATGTTATTGATCCAAAACCATAATTTGTTCTCCCAATAATTAATCTTATTTTCTACTATCTATTTCTAACTAATTCACTAGTATACATCCCCCAAGATTATTAATGATCAAGTCTACGACTCACTAGTATACATCCACCAAGAATATCAATGATTAAGTCTACGACTCACTAGAATACATCCATGAAGAATATCATTGATCAAGATTATAATCCAATAATTGTTATCATTCCTCCAATATTCCTAGAAATTCAATTCATCCATCTAGTATTTGATCCAATCTTGTTAATCCCATTACTGCCATCATCTTCTAGGAATTTATATTAGTTATCAGTGTTGTAATCCTGCAATTACCTTTGCATCCCTAATACTCCTAAAATCATTTAAATCATCTATCTAACCTATATACTCATTTAGACTCCACCAAATTACTTCTCCCAAATCCCACACTATCATTTCCTTTTTATAATCGACTTGAGTCCACCAATATCTTTATGTTTTTACCACAAACTTCCATCTCCTTTACTCACGACCCTGTTCATTCCACCCTTATTTTATTTTGTAAGAATAGAAATGCCACTATTTGAAATACAATACATAAAATTTCCTGAGACCTAGCAGCTTTGGAACAAAACATAATGTTCAAGGAATATTAACATGATTTTCCATACATATGGCATCACACCGTATAACATCTTTCAGCATTATAGCCGCTTAACTTACCACTGGGACGACACCCAGGACAACTCAAATCAGGGCTTTCCACTGCCCTCCACTTTTCCATTCCCGCCCACAATGTTTTTGAAATAAAACTATATCTGGTTAAGTTCCCATGTCCGCCCTTGACCGTGGGCACGGCTATTCGAATAGTTTTGACTCTGCAGAGTTTGCACACTTTACCCACAAGAGATAGTTCACTCATTCCCCCACACGATTCCTTAGCCACACAGTTGAGCAAACCATCACAGTAACCGTTCAAAGTACCTCGCCCCTTCCATCATCTCACCCCTATGAGCTTGTCCCGCTTGCGGCAGGTCTCATAGGTTGTGCGGGGGTTCCCCTCCTATGCGTCTAGTAGCTGGCTACCCACACTACTAGCCCGTAGTAGAAGAACTTCACCCTCGCGGTGCCCCATTTAGCCGTCACCGAGACCGCCACTTGCACTACCTCACCTCCTCCACCGATGATGATGATTTTCAGGGTCCGGGTAAATTTACTAGGCCAAGTTGTACTTACAGACTTGTGGTTGTACTTGTTTTACACAGGAGGTCATGACAAGATTCGGTCCTTAGGGTTATCTGGGCGGTTCTACCACAAACCACACTCTCTCGTGCACCCCTGCACCATACCCCCGAACCATCCGCCCAGATAAATAAGCAATTTGAGGTTTTTGGGAATATAAAATAACCATATCCAACATACACCAGTCATTACCACACCATGACTGCCCAACCAATTTTTCTCAGGATTAAAAGTGATGTTGGGCGCTCTCGCACCCAAGAGTACCTAAACAATACTAAGCATGGCATATAATTACGGACTCACTTTCGGAAGGTTACTATTATAGCTTTTGCTAGGGCGACAAGGTTCACACATTCAAATATTCCAAAGAAGGTGTAATATTATTCAAGGTAAACAATAGGCATGTAACTAGAATCTTAAATTAACATGTATTTGCATATAACATAACAGCATGCAATTTGATAATTTAAACCAAAATAATTTGCAGAAAATGTAGGTTCAACATGATCAAAGTATTGACTCGCCTGGCGCGGTTTACCGCAGACTTGAGCTCACATGATGCTTTCTCTTGAGGTTCTATTCTTTATCTTCTCTTTGCTCTGACCAAGCTTGATCCGTAGAATCTTCAGGACTCCAGTTTCTAATTACGCGATAAACGACTGAATTCAAATAAAAGTAAATAACTCCAAAAGATCCAATTAAATCCGGATAAACTCAATTTAGATTTATTATAAGTTACTGCATGATTTGGGTGATTTGAGGTAAGGCCGGTGGTAGAAAATGATGACTCGATCTTTTATTAACAGTTTCTTTTATTATTTTTATATTTATCAATGAAGTTCCATGAGTTAGGTTGGACCTATGATTTAATATACAAACTTAGCTGGGTATTACTTTGTCGAGCGTTAATTTTCAGGGCATTTTGGCTTACCGAACAAATTTTAGAGTCTAAGTATATAGCATTTTATGGGGTGACATTTTATGTAGCCTCAGTTTTCATTAAACCTATTTCTACTTGGATTAGGATTCATTTGTATGGACCATATATTGTTATTTCATGCTCATCATTATTATTTGCTATATCTAATATTAAGATTTAATTAATAGTACCATTATTGTTTAATCTATACTTCAGTTACTAGGCTTAGCCTTATTTCTAATTTTAGTTTAGACTTAGCAATCTGAGCAATACTTGTTATGTATCATTTTATGTGACACTAATTACTTGTGTTAATAGTTACATATTTACTTTAGAGCATCTATATGTCCGCGAGGTTATTTTGATGCTTGATGACCCATACTATTACATTTTAGTATCTGTATATTATTGTAGCCTTTTTATTTGAGCGCTCTCTGAAAGTTACTAATACAGATATTTTTATCCCTTTGTAACTCGAGTCTACTGTACTAGGTTATATTTTACTATCAATATTCTACTGAATCCACGGCTGAGATTCATTTGTCGATGGCATGCTAGGGATGACTATGATTCACATCCCTACATTAGGTACATTACTTTTAACATTTGATGGCCACGTGTGTGTGTGTGTGTGTGTGTGTGTGTGTGTGTATATATATATATATATATATATATATATATATATATTTCTAACAAGACGTTTCTACTTAAAGATGCCCTTTTGATTAAAGGTTGTTATCAACTTATGTACTTTTAGTTGTTATTTAGTGCAACTTAAGTCTTAAAAAGACTTAAGTTACCATTGGTATTTATTTGATGGTGGCATGTTAGAGGTTGGAGCACATGTTTCCATTATCATTATGGGTAACCTTTAATCTAAATCCTTATTTTTATAGTCAAACAAAGCGTCAAATTTATTTTCTTTAACTTTAACTTGAATGTCTTTATACACTTTAGAACCATCTTTTACTAATGTCTTTACTTAATGTTTAGATGAGGATAAATAATAAAGGCATATTAATTATGCACATATGGCAACTAATCAAATATTAAATCTTCCAAAGGATGTGTAATATTAAGCAGGTTAAATAGTGGGCATAGATATAAGGGTTATGGTTTAAACTATGCGATGATTAATTCTATAACGTTTATTAATAAACAATGGCTTATGATATATTCTTTAAACCATCCTTATTTGTTAAATTATCATTCCATGGAAGCATAAACCTTAAACAAGATTTTTACTCAATTTCTTAACATGCCTTTAATTAATAGTTTAAGCTTTAAAACAAGTATTCAAAGCACATTAGTCATTAATATATAACGTTTGATCCCTGATTGAACATTTAATAAGCTCAGTTATACTTCAATAAACTTTAGTATTATCTGTGGATTAATCTCATATTTTTTCAAAAGAAAACCTAATCTAAATGCAGCGGGATGGGGAATCGAACGAGGGCCGGCGAACTGAGCGCGGGCGCCGCTGGCCAGCAGAATGTGGGGTATTACCTGTCTGGTATGGGAAAACTGTTGCTGATGAACCGAGCGGCAGAGGCTCAAAGCAGAGGAGGTCGGAGGCAGGTACGGCCGTTGGTGGCGCCGGCGAAGGGTGGCCGAAGAGAGGCAGGTGACCGCCCAAATGCGTTGCTGACGGCGCGGGGAAGGTGATGGACGGGTCGGTGGGGACCGAGGAGCGCCGGAGATGGGTCGGCGGCATGCGGCGGCGGCGAGCTCGGGAGGCGCCGGTGGCGGCGATGTACGGACAGGGAGGCCGGCGAGGCCGGAGCGACCGCGAGGAGCCGAGGTGGCTCAGTGCAGAGGTGGGTTGGGTGGCTCGAATCGACGGGGAGCTCCAGCGGCCGGAGTTGGGGAAGAAGGCACGCCGGCGAGGTTGTGGGGGACGGGAGTTCAATCGTGCTACAGGAGAGGGAGTGGGGGGCTTGGGGATGACATTGGCGGGCTCAGCGGCTCTTATGGGCGTGTGGGTTGGGCTGGCATCGGGAGGCTTGCCCGTGAGGTCATTTCGGTGTCGGGCGGCGGCGAGCGACAGCGGTGGCAGGCGGCGGAAGTGACCGGGCAGCTGTGGAAGATCTTGAGGAAGGATTTCAGGGCATGATGGTGCGGTGGCATCGTCTTGCGCGGCGGCGATGCGAGCGAGCGAGCAGCCGGTGCGGCGGCGGCGATTCACGGCGTGGCCGGGCGAGGTGACTGGACACGGCTGCAGGGCGCAGGGGGTGGCAGAGGAGGCTGTGGGCGGCGAATGCAGGGCAGGGACAACACGGTGCATGATTGCCATGGGGAGGCGAGCAGAGAGCAATCGGGAAGAGAGGGAGGAGGCGACGCGGATGGAGCTCAACCACACGCAATGAAAGGCGGAGGAAGGAGGTAAAAGAAAGAGGAGGTGGTTCGGGCCCGCTGGCAGGGAGAAGAATCGGCAGGGAAAAAGAAAAGAAAGGGAAGATAGGAAAAGGAGTGGGGCCCACATGTAAGAGAGAAGGAGTGAAGGGAGGGAGGGAAAGGCTTAAGAATAATTTTTGCAATTGGAATGCTTTTGATTTTATATTTCTTTTTCATATCTAAAATTATTGATTTCAATTTTTGACTTTTAACTCGAGGTTTGATTCAAGTATCCAGATATAAAATTTAATAGTCATCTATTTTCGATTCTATCTAATTTGCCATTGGATTTTGATTTTGACACTATTTTGTTATGGGTTGTATATATATAAATTTTCAGCCGTGAATTTTGGTTTACTGATTGAATTAAAAGAAGATGTTTTTGATTTAGGTATTTATGGATGTATTCTAATATTCTTTATGGATTAATTTTATCGAACTGAGTTTGAATTCAAGATGTTGGTATTTTGAATTCATGATCTGTAATGACATTTTCCATTTTTATAATTTACAAGACTATTATTTGCATTGGGGAGTATTCTTGATTATTAATTGGTATGTCACAAAACTCAAAAAGATTTCAAATAAACATTCAAAAGAAATTTTGAGTGCTAGCAAAATGCAAGAAAAATTTAAAAACTCCACATTTTTGGGCATTGGAAATTTCAGGATGTTACATCAAGTGACTTGAGTCCATTTGCAAGCAAGGATGATTTGATGGTTGCGACACGTGAGAGACTTGATAGGAAGTCATTGGGCCACATGAAAGATGACAAAGCATAGGAGATGCTTCGAGGTGAAGGACTTGTGAAACGTCGATTGAGGGGTAAAGTGGTCATTTGCCCAACACGACAAAAGTGAGTGGTTTGCAAAACCGTGGCGGAGGTAGTTTGCGAAACTGGGGTAGAGCCCTATGTGGATCATGTCAAGAAGACTTCACGGAGGACAAGATGATAGATTCAGGCTATTAGAGCCAAGGTTAAAGACACCACTTTGAGAAACGTGTGTGTGCGCGAGAAACCTGTTATGTGTTGGGTTATCAGGTTTACCCATGAGTTAGTTGATGGAAGCCACTTTGTATCTAGGTTTAGGGTTTCATGTGAGCCTCCACTATATAAGGGGGCATTAGAGAGGGAGAGGTCAACATTGGCACTTGAGCCTCCAGGAGAGAAATTAGGATGAGTGAGTGTTGCCCTTAAGGTTTTATCCTCCAAAAAGAATAGATGTAATCATACATCTTCAAGTGGCAACAGAAGATCAAACTCATTCTCTTATGGTTTATTTTCCTTCTTGTGTGGTTTCTTAGCTTTCTTGATGTGATCTTGGTGTCTTCTTGTTCTAGTATGTTCTAGCTTAGTTTGATATGTAATTTGGTTTCCTAAGGCATGTATGATCTCATCTTGGATTGTCTTTAGAAGCTAGATCTCACGTACTTGTGTAGATCATGTTTTCTCCTTTTTGCCTGGTTCTTGACCTCTCTTCCTTAAAATGGATAAATGTTAGAACTTTGATAATGATCCTTAAGATTGTTGATTGGAATAGGTTTCCAACATCCAAAGGAAGATAGGCTTCAAATTTACTTGAGGGTGATTAAGTAAAACAAAAGCTAGATGATTTCTTGGTTTTGAAATCGTGTTAGTTCAAGTCTATCAGTAGGGAATGGTCAGACCGTAATTCCATTGCCGGTTAGACCGACCACATTTTAGATCACACGTTGGTTGGTGGTCAGACCGGCTAGGCAGGAAAGTTGTTCTTGCTGGTCTTTGGTTGCTCGTGTTTGTTTTCGTGTCTTGCAAGATCATTCTTGATCTTCTTAGCTTCCTATAACTATTGAAGTGAAAAGATTGTTAAATAATAAGAGAAAAATTGCAGGGTCATTCACCCTCGACTGCCAACCTTGATCCTGTAGGTGCCAAGCACGAGGGGTGGGGATGGCCAGACAAGGCTGTCGAGGACGTGGCTCTAGGGCTGCCATTTGGTATCTATTGCCTTTGCCCAAACCCATACCCACACTATTGGGTAGGGTATGGGTAAGAAATAAAATACCAATTTAGATTTGGATATAGAGATGGTAATACCCACTTACCCATTTTTTTCCTATACCCATTCAAACCTAGTATTGAGAGTGCACTTGGACTGTCTATATGCTTAGACTACCCATACTCAGTTATGAGTCAATTTGCACAGAGTAGTTCCCATACACACAGAATCATTCCCAACAAATTTCAATCGATTTTGTAAACCTTTTGTGGTGTGAACGCGAGATTAAAATTCCAAATACCAAAATTTTATGAAATCTTTCTATAAAAGTATGTGGGGGCCCACGTGTGCGCTCAACCTTGCCAAATTGCATAGAGTATCTCTCCTACACGCAAAATCATCTACAATAAATTCTAATTGATTTCAAGCAACTTTTGTGGTGTAGTCGTAGACTTCATGGTCGATAATCATAGGTTTCGAGTACTCCAATTCTTGTGATCTTCGAATATCCTGAGTACTCATATTGGGTCAGCGGTCTGATTGGTATGTGCATAGCGGTTAGAATGGCTTTTCTGAGTAGTCGGAAGTTGATTTTTAGAGAGCGTGGAAATTGAGACCGTGGATGATCTGGTTTGTAGTTGTTGATGGTTAATGGTGTAGTTTGCATGTATGGATTAATGTCAGTCAAGTTAGAAAGAATTTGTGCCAGAGAAAATATTCTTTGGTCTTTGCATGTGCAGGTTGGATGTGGAGATGATCATGGTCGGTGACAAAAAGGAACGGGACGAGGAGAGGGAAATATAAGGTCCAAGCGGTAGAGTATGTCACGAGATGGTCGGGCTCACAGTAGAGCACATGGGATCAAAGGTGGTTGATGCGTGAAGAAGCTATGGGAGATGCAGTTCTGGAGGCTTCAACACGTGATGAGTTGGAAGGAGTTATGGAAGGTGTCTATAATTGGAAGGACTAGAGAGAATGTAAAACATGTGTATGGAAGGGTTTCGGGTCCCTTGATTTTCAGAGACAGTTAGGATTGCGTGTCCAGTTTGATGAGGACACGGTTTGAGACTCTAGCATATAAATAGAGGGAAGAGGTTAAGAAGTTAACCATGGTTTTTGTAGGGCTTTTGGGAAGAAAGCTTTTAGAGTCTTTGTGCTAGGGTTTACGGGGTACTGTGATGAAACTTTATAGCCACAGAACATGATTCAGATATAAAAGATCATATCTATTCTAAAAAAGTTAGTCAGCGTCAGCAGCGTATTTTTCTCGGTGGCTTCTTCGACTTGTTTTCGTTTCGAACAGAGCACATTGGTGTCAAAGCGTTCGAGCAGAGGAAGATTACGACTACGTGCAAAGGGGTCGAGCGAGCGGTCAAAACCTTCATCGAGCACGTGCAAAGGGGTCAAGTAAGCGATCGAGATCTATATTTGATAAGTTAGATTACATTTCTTCTTGTTTGAGATTTGTTTTCGGGTATTAAAAAACAGAGGCAATCATTCACCCGCTCTGGTTACGAAATTCAATCTTACACACACATCTTTGCTGGTGAACTGAGAATTGGGAAAACAGCATACATACCACTTCGCTTTTGGCCGGAATGCAGGCAAACGCACCATTCAAACTTCTAATCTACCCAAAATGCCACCTCGAAACTGCAATGTTAGCTCGTTTACCATTATCGTACCCAACGTTTGCATCTTTCCTAGGCAATCTTTGAACTTACTTGAGGATGACTTGAATTAATGGACATGTTACTACAATCGAACTTCCAATAAGTACTAAATCTGCCCCGGAAACAAGCACAACAGAACACTTTCCTGCACAGAGCGACAAATTAAACAATTCATCATAAGGTTGTATTTCAATGCCAATACACATGTGCTGCTGTAGTCAGCATTATCACAGCATAATATAGCATAACTACTGTATAAATATTACTACTAATACTTTTGGATCTAATCTTCTCGCAGCCTTCAATTTGTACAAGATAAGCGTTCACACACCGGCTTTAAGCAGTTCCGCCTGTTACAGTTGTGCTACTGACTTCATCAACTGAAGCCAGCATCTGCACCACACTTTCCATGGTAGGTCTTCTGCCTCTATCTTCCTCCAGGCATGAAACAGCTAGCTTCATCATCATTCTCGCTTGCAAGTTGTTGAATTGGCCATTCAGTCTGGTGTCAATGAAGTCAGTGATCCAAGACAGCTCGTCGCCATCCAACTTCAACTTTTCTGCAAGCATCCTAATGACCCTTCCAAGGACCATTTCCACCTCCTCATCATCATTCTTTTCCAATTCTGAAACGCGAGCTCCCTTCAGTAATTCTAAAAGCACCACTCCGAAGCTGTAGACATCAACCTTTGCTGTTATTGGGAGACTAGAAACCCATTCAGGTGCTAAATAACCTCTTGTTCCCTGGATCCGCGATACATTTATATTGGACTGCTCAGGAGCTTTGCAAGGCCAAAATCAGCGATCTTTGGCTCCAAGTTTTCATCCAGAAGTACATTTTCGGGCTTCATGTCACAATGGATGACCCACTCCAAGCACTCGTGATGAAGATACGCCAATCCTTTCGCCACCCCTAGAGCAATGTTAAATCTTTGCTTCCATTCAATTATAATCTGTGAGCTCTCACCACCAAACAAGGTTTTATCCAACGAGCCATTCTCCACGTATTCTGAAACTAATATCCTGTGCAGACCATCAGAACAGAATCCCCAAACCCTCACTAGATTCATATGGTAGATCCTGCCAATCACACTTAGTTCATGCTGGAATTCTTCTCCGCCTTGGTTTATGTCTGACAACTTTTTCACAGCTACTGCCCTAGTGTCGTTCAAGACCCCCTTGTATACAATGCCTGATGCTCCCCTTCCAAGCTCTTCCTGAAACTTTCGAGTAGCTGTGACCAACTCTCTGTAGGTATATCTGCAAAAATAGTTGGTTATCATTTCATACCCAGCCACAGGTGGACATACTCCTCTTAATTGTCTGCCCTCCCGTCTCAAAATAAGCCATCCGAATAAAATGAATGTTACCTCTGCAAGAAATATTGCTGATAAGAATCCGTACAAGTAGATGTACCTCGATTCAATCTGACCGCTCTTATGGATAGAATATTTGTTTGTTGTAGTACAGTTAGGGCTGTATTTAGGACCAAAAAATTGTGACTGGGGAATTGAGGAACCCGACACTTCTACGCCCTTAGGAAGCTTGAGATAGATGCTACCAGTACCATGCTGTAGGCTTACACCACCAAGAAGAACAAACTTTGGATAGCAATCACCAATTCCTTGCCAGTACGCGAACCCCTTGCACTTGCAGTCACGCAAGCATATGTTCTTGCAAAAATCAAGAGAAACAGAACGATGAGCACCAAGCTCATGCCCTAAGAAATCTGTGTTGGGTAGCTCAACAAACTTCACCTTCTGCTCATCACAACTAATGTTAGTCTTTGGGTTGCAGCCTTTGCTCCGGTCACTTGGGTCTATCATCTCATATCCTGGGGCGCACGCACAAGCAGGCTCAGGCGTATAAACACATATTCCATTCCTACCACACAAGCCACGTACTCCGCAGAGCTGAGGAAATGCCATCCATGTGACTGACCATGTTCCATCCTCCTTATTCAGACTGTACAGCCTGAGATTGCCATCATAATCTAGTGTTAGTCGTCTCATAATCCCAGGACCCGAAGCAGCAGCTATAAATGCTGCATTATCACTTGCAAGGAAATGCCCCAAGCTGTCAAGAACCCCAGTGACGGTGCTGTTGAACGGTATTCTTAGATTTGCCCATATAGTCATAGCTGGATCTGGCCAATAGATGAAAGAGAGATCCTCCTCATCATAAAAGAGTGAAATTTGGAATTGATCATCAAAACGGAAGCTGTAGCGGCCAGGACCAAGTAACCTATTGCTAGATACCAGCTTTGTGGCTGCAGTAATTTTCTGAGTGGGTAACAAGGTATCACTAGGAGAATCAAAGCTTTGCCAGAGAGTGTTATCACCTTTGCCCTTCACAATGAGATTCCCAGTGTCCAAGAGCTGAGCTTGAGCTTGCTCGGTATCTGAAGAACTCACGTTGTTGGTCCACACAATCTGGCCATTGTAGTCTTGTAAAACCATTCTTCCATCGACATTTAACTTGACTTTGGATCCCCAGGTGTACACAGGGCGGAGAGGATTTGCGCTCCAAACGACAGTTTTGTTAGATGAGTTGGAGAACCAAATAGCGAAGGTGGCGGCGTTGGAGGAAATGCTGTAGAAGCCACAAGTGAAAGTGCCATCTGGTGAATGGAGCACATCGGAGTTGTGCTCCACTGAGAGAGAAGAGCCTGGCGAGAGGTAATCACGAGCTGAGATGTGCAAAATCAGATGAATCAAAATGAGGGGAAGAAGCAGAGAGGCAGTGTGCGGATCCATGGGTGCTGCAGCATTCGATGAGATGGGAAAACAAGCGTAGAGCCGAGGAGACCAGGAGCTCGTGCGTCCCAGCTCTGAAGGAACCAGCTTATATAGTAACGGTATATGCTGGTCTCGTCACAAATATTCGTCGGGCTTTGCTTACCCTCGTAGCCGACTTAACGCGGGGTGCCTTGGACGGGTCGTCGTGGAAGTCGTCAAGTCGTAGCCGTCCGTGTCCGTAGGGCGGGTCGGTCGGGCGGTGAGTTAAAGCCTCCAAATTTGGTACTATTATATATTATATTTATAAAACTAGTCATATACATATTATATTTATAAAAAGATACTTCTATCATCAGTGGCGGACGCAGGAATTTTAGAATGGGTGTTCGAAGTTGTAAAAATATTTTTCAGTACAAAACATAAAGATCTACATAAACTACACTTAAATAGGATCTTGAATCCTTCATCTCACAATCAAACATCATTCTCTATACTACTTAAGGTGATTGTTTGATTCGGACTATCTTTGCTAGACTTCAAGTTGGAATACGGATACCAGCTACACCAACAATTCAACATTTCAACAATTCAACTCAACAAGACAACAATTAACATCAATACACAATACATCATGCTCAAGTAGACAAGTACTCGTTAGACAGTTACTCACTCTCCTTTGGCCGCCGACCGGGCATTTGGGCAACATTCAAGTATTCAACATTTCAACAATTCAACTCAACAAGACAACAAGTCAACAATTAACATCAATATTCAATACACAATACAAATACATCATGCTCAAGTAGACAAGTACTCGATTCTGAGTTACTCACATCTCACTGTGGTGGCGCCGGCCGACCGGGCAAGCGGGCGTGGCGGTGCGGCGGGCGCGGTCGCGCGAGCGGAGGCCGATCGGCCGGGCGCGAGGCGTGGAGCGGAGAGCCGACCAGGGGTGATGAGTGATGACGCGTCTTGTCGGAGAGCGAGCGAAGAAGCCAGCCAACCGGCCAAGGAAAGATAATATCAACGCCTCAACGGCGATCCGGGATGTGTGCCGGAGCGAGCGAGCGCCGAGGCCGAGCGGAGGGGCGGACCGCCGAGCCCGGCCGGCGAGAGGCGCTGCGGCGGAGCGGACTAGGCCGGAGAGCGAGCGGGCGGCGGAGCGGAGGCCCGGCTGTCCGAGCGTTAGCGGATTCCACTTCCGAGATCCGTCGCGGCGCGCGCGCGCGCGGCGGCCGCGCGTCGGCGCCGAGTCGCCTAGGGTTTCTCCGCTGACCGCTTCGCATCGCGCGTCGGGTCGGAATGAATCGGGAGCGTCGGTCGAAGTCGCGAAAATGGGGCCGGGGATTGGGGGCGGGGAGCAGCGCGAGCGCGCCGCCGCGAGCAATGGGCTGGGCCTAGGACGAGCGCACGCGACTCGCCGATTCCCTCGGGCGGTCGGGCGGATGCGGGCGGCAATTTCGATCAAAAGCAGTTAAACTAGCTAAGTTATACATGTATATATGTAATATACCCTATATATACTTGATTTTTTGCCAAAAATTTTGGGTGTTCAGCTGAACACCCATGACCCACTGTAGATCCGCCCCTGTCTATCATTCAGTAGGCGAGGCAGCAGCGCCAGCGAGACGACACAGGGCGAGGCCACCGGCGGCAGGCGCCTACCACCCCGCCAGTAGACGGCAAGAAGTCTGTCGCCCGGTGGGGGACGGCAAGTAAGCCTGCCGTCTGGTAAGGGGTGGTAAGTGATTAAGCCAACTAATTATTCGGCTTAATTATCTAGACTATTTTTTGCGTTTAGTATTTGTTTGAATTTTTAAATATATCAAATGTGCTCAAACAATTACAAAAATTTATGTACGGCCTTCTGACACAACGTACCTCACAGTGTAATTTTTGAGTAATTTTACCTATTGTGAATATTGCTCAAAATTTCATAAAATTTCAAATATAGCAAACGAGCTTCAAAAGTTACAAAATTTTATGTGAGCCCTTCCGACACAGTCATAGTTAATATGTATTTTTTTGTGAATTTTATATGCTCTGAATTTATAATGTTTGTTCAGGTTAATTTAATCATAAATTAAATTCATGATTAAATTAATCAGAATAAACGTGGTAAATTCAGATCATATAAAATTCCTAAAAATTTACTGCATAAATATTACTACTAGTACTTTTGGATCTAATCTTCTCGTTGCCTTCAATTTGTACAAGATAAGCGTTCACACACCGGCTTTTAATCAGTTCCTCCTATTACAGTTGTGCTACTAACTTCATCAATCAAAGCCGATCTCTGCACCACACTTTCCATGGTAGGTCTTCGCCTCTATCTTCCTCCGGGCATGAAACATTAGCTTCATCATCATTCTCTTGCAAGTTGTTGAATTGGCCATTCGATGCAGTGTCGATGAAGTCGGTGATCCAAGACGCTCGTCGCCATCCAACTTCAACTTCTCTGCAAGCATCCTAATGACCCTTCCAAGGACCATTTCATTGGCCCACTCTGGAGAGAACTCGCACATTGTTTTCTCTCTAGAACACACGCGAGACAATGGTTCTTAACACAAGTTTTGGTGCTGCAAAAGGCGCAAATCTGCAGCATTTTCTTCTCCCTTTTATAATGCAAAACAAGTAAAGACTCTAGTACTAATGACCAAGAAAAAGCTGCAAACACTAAAGACCAAAACTGCAAACACTCACTCACTAGAAACTGCAATCACTAACTCACTAGAAACTGCAAGCACTTACTCAAAGCAAATACTAAATCAAGATTAATTTCCAACAATCTCCCCCTAATCTTGATTTGCTAAACCTCACAAGATGAAGTTCGATCTCCTGACGCATCTCTAAGAAGTTTTGCCTTCTTCTTGTTGATCATGCCGCCAGTGACACAACTTACTGGCGTCTTTCACTTCTTCACCGTCGGTGACACACCTTACCGATGACTTTGAATTCAACTCCAATTGTCTTTCGCCGATGACGCAACTTGACGACGACAGAGACTCTCATCAGAGCATACACACATGAGAACTTGGACACAACTACAAGGACTCACACACACATTACATCATGCACTGACACATCTACGTGCACGAGCACGACACGACTATGCACACGTATGTAACACACCTCCTACGTGCACGACCAAATAAATGACACATGCAACACTCTTACTGTGCCAAATACACAAACAACTCAAAAAATGCAATCGTGCACTAATACTTGTACACGGACTCAACTAAATGCACCAAAAACACTGCTGATGGTGGAAGAACGTCGTTTTCCGTCGATGTCGCTCCCGCTTTGCAGCCCACCTATGCCGCTCGTCGTCGCCACATCACAGCGATCACGTCGTCACCCCCAGTGTGCATGTCACGTGCGATTATGGTACACCGCCCTGACCTCGCCATGGCTGCGCGAACCTTCGCCGCCATACTTTTGAGCTTTTTGTCGCACCTCGCTCTGATACCAATTGTTGGCCCAGCTCCTGGAGAGAACTCGCACATTATTTTCTCTCTAGAACACACGTGAGACAATGGTTCTTAACACAAGTTTTGGTGCTGCAAAAGACTGCAAATTTGCAGCATTTTCTTCTCCCTTTTATAATGCAAAACAAGTAAAGACTCTAGTACTAATGACCAAGAAAAACTGCAAACACTAAAGACCAAAAACTGCAAACACTCACTCACTAGAAACTGCAATTACTAACTCACTAGAAACTGCAAGCACTTACTCAAAGCAAATACTAAATCAAGATTAATTTCCAACAATTTCCACCTCCTCATCATCATTCTTTCCCAATTCTGAAACGCGAGCTCCCTTCAGTAATTCTAAAAGCACCACTCCGAAGCTGTAGATATCAACCTTTGCTGTTATTGGGAGCCTAGAAACCCATTCAGGTGCTAAATAACCTCTTGTTCCCTGGATCCGTGATACATTTATATTGGACCCACCTCTGCTTAGGAGCTTTGCAAGGCTAAAATCAGCGATCTTTGGCTCCAAGTTTTCATCCAGAAGTATATTTTCGGGCTTCATGTCACAATGGATGACCCACTCCAAGCACTCGTGATGAAGATACGCCAATCCTTTCGCCACCCCTAGAGGCTAGAGCAATGTTAAATCTTTGCTTCCATTAAAGTATATCTGTGAGCTCTCACCACCAAACAAGGTTTTATCCAACGAGCCATTCTCCACGTATTCTGAAACCAATATCCTGTGCAGACCATCAGAACAGAATCCCCAAACCCTCACTAGATTCATATGGTAGATCCTGCCAATCACACTTAGTTCATGCTGGAATTCTTCTCCGCCTTGGTTTATGTCTGACAACTTTTTCACAGCTACTGCCCTATTGTCTTTCAAGACCCCCTTGTATACAATGCCTGATGCTCCCCTTCCAAGCTCTTCCTGAAACTTTCGAGTAGCTGTGACCAACTCTCTGTAGGTATATCTGCGGAAATGGTTGGCTATCATTTCATACCCAGCCACAGGTGGACATACTCCTCTTAATTGTCTGCCCTCCCGTCTCAAAATAAGCCATCCGAATAAAATGAATGTTACCTCTGCAAGAAATATTGCTGATAAGAATCCGTAGAAGTAGAAGTACTTTGATTCACTCTGACCGCTCTCAAGCATATACAAATTTGCAATGGAGTATTTGTTTGTTGTAGTACAGTTAGGGCTGTATTTAGGACCAAAAACTTGTGACTGGGGAATTGAGGACCCCGACACTTCTACGCCCTTAGGAAGCTTGAGATAGATGCTACCAGTACCATGCTGTTGGCTTACACCACCAAGAAGAACATACTTTGGATAGCAATCACCAATTCCTTGCCAGTACGCGAACCCCTTGCACTTGCAGTCACGCAAGCATATGTTCTTGCAAAAATCAAGAGAAACAGAACGATGAGCACCAAGCTCATGCCCTAAGAAATCTGTGTTGGGTAGCTCAACAAACTTCACCTTCTGCTCATCACAACTAATGTTAGTCTTTGGGTTGCAGCCTTTGCTCCGGTCACTTGGGTCTATCATCTCATATCCTGGGGCACACGCACAAGCAGGCTCAGGCGTATAAACACATATTCCACTCCTACCACACAAGCCACGTACTCCGCAGAGCTGAGGAAATGCCATCCATGTGACTGACCATGTTCCATCCTCCTTATTCAGACTGTACAGCCTGAGATTGCCATCATAATCTAGTGTTAGTCGTCTCATAATCCCAGGACCCCAATCAGCAGCTCTAAATGTTGCATTATCACTTGCAAGGAAATGCCCCAAGCTGTCAAGAACCCCAGTGGTGGTGCTGTTGAACGGTATTCTTAGCTTTTGCCATATATTCATAGCTGGATCTGGCCAATAGATGAAAGAGAGATCCTCCTCATCATAAAACAGTGAAATTAGGTAGTGATCATAAAAAACGGAAGCTGTAGCGGCCAGGATCAAGTAACCTATTGCTAGATACCAGCTTTGTGGCTGCAGTAATTTTCTGAGTGGGTAACAAGGTATCACTAGGAGAATCAAAGCTTTGCCAGAGAGTGCTATCACCTTTGCCCTTCACAATGAGATTCCCAGTGTCCAAGAGCTGAGCTTGAGCTTATTCGGTATTTGAAGAATTCACGTTGTTAGTCCACACAATCTGGCCGTTGTAGTCTTGTAAAACCATGCTTCCATCGACATTTAACTTGACTTTGGATCCCCAGGGGTACACAGGGCGGAGAAGATTTGCGCTCCAAACGTCAGTTTTGTTAGATGAATTGGAGTTAGATGAATTGGAGAACCAAATAGAGAAGGTGGAGGCGTTGGAGGAAATGCTGTAAAACCCACAAGTGCCATCTGGTGTATGGAGCACATCGGATTTGTGCTCCACTGAGAGAGAAGTGCCTGGCGAGAGGTAATCACAAGCTGAGATGTGCAAAGTCAAATGAATCAAAATGAGGAGAAGAAGCAGAGAGGCAGTGCGTGGATCCATGGGTGCTGCAGCATTCGATGAGATGGGAAAACAAGCGTAGAGCCGAGGAGACCAGGAGCTTGTGCGTCCCAAGAGAATTTTTTGTACAAATAATTCATTTTTTATTCGAAATTACAGAAATATACCTGTGGAATTTTTTTTTTACAAAAATAGGCTCCAGTCGCCTAATGGTTGGGCGACTGGACCCTTTCGCTCAACCAGGGGCCGACACAATACCTGTCGCCGCACCTTGGGGCGACTGCATCCAGTCGCCCTCCCGTTGGGCTAGTTTCATGCAGTCGCCTCCCTATTGGGCGACTGCACTCACTCCCCTGTGATTGTTTTAAATTTTTATTAATTTGTAGTTTTAAACTGGTAAAAAATACGCTGGAGTTGTAATAAAAGTTTATGTTCATTGTATGTTGTAGGTGCGTATAAAATTTTAGAAACTTTTTTTTAACAAACGATTGACCGTAGAACGATTCAGACATTCGCTGGTAAGTGACATACGCTGAGAATTCGTTTGCGGAGAAAACCGGTATGTTAATATTTGTTAGATGACTTGATATGTGGATGATTGAATACGAAAAGACGAGATAATAGGCTTGTTTGAATTTAAATAAACTTCATAATATAGTTGGAAGTAACATACTACGTACTTTTTCATTATATGCATAACATCAGCACCACACCTCAATCGCCACTCACTCGCCGCGCCACACGCGCGCATCCTTCCGCACGGCCCGCTGGCCGTCCTCGGTCTGGTGGCGATGCTCGAGAACGTAAAATGATCAGGAGCATGTCGCACCCGCCTCTGAGCTGGTGGAGGCAGTTGCACCTCTGGCTGTGTGCCCTCCGGTGCACCGGGGAGGGCACTGCCGGAAAGAACCTCCGGTGGTGTGCCCTGAAAAGCTGCGTCAAAGGATGGCCCCGGCCAGTCCGCAAAAAACTGGTCTACATCATCGTGGCCCGGGGAGATGCCATGTGCGTGCTGGTGGGCGTGAAGACCTGCAATAGTAATATCGTTAGTTCGTTACATATCGTCTTGGGATAAAAACGAGATTCGATGATGTGTACCTGCAGTTGGCGCCATCACGCTAGGATGAGGGGCGTACGGCTCAGAGTACACCCCCTACGTGTGGAAGCCGGGGATGTGTGGTGGAGACATGAAGAGCTGCTGAGATGGTGTAGGAGGCCGTTCCTAGGCAGAGCCCCCTGGCTGGTCCGGGTGAGGTGCTGTAGGACGTGTCCACGTACTACCTCCCGAGTAGTGCCATGTTGGTCGGGGTGGCACTGGTGGGTGTGGAGACCGCTGGAAGCCTCGTGCAGGACAGCAGGCTAACGGTACGTCTACACCCGGCCTCCACCCGACGCACAAAGCTGACGTTCTCCTCGTGGGTCAACTCCGCACCTGTGGTGACCCTCTCCAGTAGTGTGACAGACTCAGTCCACAGCATAGAACCGACGTCAGCCTAGACAAAATGACATAAAATGGTCCATCATTGAAACGACATTGCCATTTGGGAATATTTGAAGTTACATGTAACGTACCGCGATGTGAGCGTCGTGCACGAGGTGCGTGGGGTACGTATCTGTCGGAGCGACGACGTGTGTGGTGGGCAGGTCTACGACATGTACGAGCCTGGTACTAGCACATGTACTCCGCGTAGTCCCTGCTGTCGTATGGGTGCTCCTCCTCCACGTGGTCGTCGAGCGCACCCTCCCACTGCGCAATTCAGGGCTGCATCTTCGTCAACCAGTCCGTGCCTCGTTTTACTCCCTTTGTGTTGTGCCTGCTTATATGACCATTACGTAATGTAAGTACTTGCGAACACAGTAGTAAGTACATATATATTTATGAGAAGCGATCACTCACGCATGCACGTTCCACGGAAGCGGTGTTCCGACTGGTACAGGAAGCGCCTGCCGTAACCCAAACTGCCGCATGACTCGCCGGGGTGCGTAGTCCTCCACGAAGATATCGTACACGAGCTTCTAGCACGTGAGCCAGAAAGCCCGGTCACGAAAGCATAGTGTGGACAGCTCGTTAGGAGCACGAGCCTGTAGTGCCGTATCTGCATAAGGCTCCCAGCGCACGTCGTCGGCTGTGAGGCGGTCGAACTGCTCCACAAAGGGCAGGTACGCCCGCGCGACTTGTACATGCACGAACTGTACCCGCAAGAAAGACAAGTTGTTAAGTATGACCATCGTTAATAAGAATGAAATAGTTGACTGTGATAATATTTACTCGTCGACGACACCAAAGAGAGCCCATTATCGGCCGGTCGACGTCTCCCCTCGGATACATCTCGGGCCTGTACGGACCCATGTCATCTAGCACAGGTCGTCCGAGGCTGAAGTGCTCAAACGACCACAACTGCAGCAGTAGGGGATAGCCCACGAGGATCGAGTTCACCTTGATCCTCGTGCACGCATCTCATAGGCCGCGATATGTCACGGTAAGTGCGGCCGATCCCCAGTTGACCTAGGGGGCCTCACCGTCCGCGATTGGCCTCGCATGAGCGATAAGGCGCGCATCCACGGAGTTGCCGTGGCTGGTGGTGAAGAGCATCCAACCAAACAGCCACAGCACGTACGCCTCCAAGTGGCACGAGACCTTATAATCGTCTGCCTGTGGATCCATGCGCTCCACCTGAATGCAAACAAGTTGTTATTAGTATGTAATAGCACAAATAAGAGCTTCGAAGACACGATCGATTGTAAAGACCACGTACCCGGTACTGTGCGAGCCACCTTAGCGACGGCCTGTGGGTCTGAGTCGCTTCGAAGATGTGGTGGTCATTGGCCGGTGGAAGGACCCCCTCGAATCTACCGAGCAGGTCAGCGCACCACTCGGCTGGGGCCTTCGGTAGGAAGACAGCGCCTCCCGCGATCGGAAGGCCAAGAAGTAGGGACACATTCTGCAGGGTCGGCGTCATCTCCCTGAATGGGAGGTGGAAAGTGTGCGTCTCGGGTCGCCAACGATCCACCAAAGCCGCCGCCAGGAACGGTCGAGCGGAAGCGCCGTGATCGCTCACGCGCCTCGTCCCCGCTCGCGGCCAAGGCGGCTCCATCCTTCTCCGTGGCCTGCACCATCCGGGCAAGAGGGAGTAGCCCGGCATCCCGCAGCCTGCAAACAAAGTGAAGGTCAGCACGAAACGTTCTTACGGCAACACTAAAACGCTGACGTAATGCAAACCTGGCAGTCCAACGGGGGTCGAGTCCCCAGGCCACGCAAGGTGTGCATGTCCGGACCACTCCCAGCTCAGCCGGCTCGTCCGTGCTCCCCGGTGGTGGCACACGACGGGAAGCGCGGTGCAGCAGTCCATGTGCTCGTCCAACAGCGGGTACCGCCAGTCGGAGTCACGACCATCACAAGCCATACCTACAAAAAGAGTTCAAGTTAGCACTTATAATACATCAAAAAAACGCGTCATAACCCACTGCAATAAACGTGCACGATTAATTTCTACCCTCAATATTTACTGATTTTTCTAATACGTATAAATTTCACCACACGATTAATTAGTACATTACAGTCTATACTAAATTTTCTACAATAATGCATCAAAAATTCTATACAAAATTTCGACATTAAATTTTCTACAATAATACATCAAAAATACTATACAAAATTTCGACACTAAATTTTCTACACCTAAATTTCTACACTAAATTTTCTACAATAATACATCAAAAATACTAAACAAAATTTCTACATCTATTATTTTCTATAGGTTTTACTAATACTAACAAAAATAATATACTACAAAAATTACCGGGATCCATCTTCTCTTCTCCTCCTCTCCCTCTCCTCTTCTCCCTCTCCTCTTCTTCTCCTTCTTCCTCTCTTCTTCACCTCTCCTTCCTCTCTCGCGGTCGCTGGATCGATTGGCTGCGAACAAATGGAAACAGTGCTCGGCGGCGACCGAGCGCGGCGCGGTTATAACCCACCCCCAGTCGCCGCACGGTTGGGCGACTGGATCTAGTCGCCAAACGGTGTGACGACTGCAATTAATCGCCCAACGGTTACCAGATTTGCCAGATGTCGCCACTGGGTTGGGCGATAGGTCCAGTCACCCAACCAT
Source organism: Dendrocalamus sinicus (assembly GCA_036346575.1). Classification (NCBI taxonomy): domain Eukaryota; kingdom Viridiplantae; phylum Streptophyta; class Magnoliopsida; order Poales; family Poaceae; genus Dendrocalamus; species Dendrocalamus sinicus. The sequence goes on from CM070657.1 coordinate 9,295,544, forward strand.
TGGGCGACTGGAGTCTATTTTTGTAAAAAAATTTCCACAGGTATATTTCTATAATTTCAAATAAAAAATAGATTATTTGTACAAAAAATTCCTCTGAAGGAACCAGCTTATATAGTAACAGAATATGCTGGTCTCGTCACGAATATTCGTCGATCTTTGCTTATCCTGGTAGCCAACTTAACGCGGCGTGCCTTGGACGGATTGTTGTGGAAGCCGCCAAGTCGTAGTCGTCCGTGTCCATAGGGCGGGCCGGTCTGACGGTGAGGTAAAGCCCTGATTAGACATCATTGTACACTATATTTATAGAACTAGTCATATATATATATATATATATATATATATATATATATATATATATATATATATATATATATATATATATATATATATTGTATTTACAAAAATTGTTATTCGCCTATTCAAGAGGCGAGGTGACACACGGCGAGACCACCGACGGTAGGCGCCTGTCGCCCCGCTAGTAGATGGCAGGAAGCCTGCCGCCCGGTGGGGGGACGGTAGGCAAGCCTGCCGTCTGGTGAGAAGGCGGCAGGTGATAAAGCAGACTAATTAGCCGGCTTAATTACCTACCCTATTTTTGTGTTTAGTGTTTGTTTGAATTTTTAAATATGCCAAATATGCTCAAACAATTACGAAAATTTATGTATAGCCTTCTGACATAGTGTACCTCACAGTGTAATTTTTGCGTAATTTTTACCATTGTGAATGTTGCTTAAAAATTCATAAAATTTTGAACATAATAAACGAGCTTCAAAAGTTACGAAATATTATATGAAGCCTCCCGACAGAGTCATAGTTATTGTCTAATTTTTTGTAAATTTTATATGCTCCGAATTTGTCACATTTATTCGAGTTAGTTTAATCATGAATTAAATTCGTTGGCTGTAAATTCACGATTAAATTAATCCAAATAAACATAGTAAATTTGGATCACATGAAATTTACACAATAACTACGATTGTGTCGGAAGTTTCACATAAAATTTTATAATTTTTGGAGTTTTTTTGCTATATATACAAACTCATACAAATATAAAAATTTTATGAATTTTTTAGCAATATTCACAATCGATAAAATTACCTAAAAGTTACACTGTTAAGTACTTTGTGTCAGAAGATTGTATATAAATTTTCGTAATTTTTAAGCTCATTTCATATACTTAAGAATTTAAACAAAAATTAAGCAAAAAATAGAGGAGGTAATTAAGCCGACAATCACTACTGCCTCCTCACCAAAGGTAGATGATTAGCCAAACAATTACTGTTTTAGTTTAGTATTTGTTTAAATTTCTAAATATGTCAAATAAGCTCAAAAAATAATGAAAATTTATGTATATTCTCCCAACATAACGTACTTGGCATTTAAATTTTGGGTAATTTTATCCATTGTAATATTGCTTAAAAATTTATAAAATTTTGGTATTTGTACGATTTTTTAAATATAGCAAACAAGCTCAAAAAATTACAAAATTTTATGAGAAGCCTCTTAACACAGTCGTAGTTATTATGTAATGTTTGAGGAATTTTACATAGTTCAAATTTACCACATTTACTTGGATTAATTTAATCATGAATTAAATTCATAATTAAATTCACCGCCATAAATTGATGAATTTCCATGGAAAATTTGTTTCATATAAAATTCCCAAAAAATTACGCAATAACTATGACTATGTTGGGAGGCTTCACATAAAATTTCGTAATTTTTAGAGCTCGTTTGCTATATGTAGAAACTCATGAAATTACCAAAATTTTATGAATTTTTGAGCGATATTCGCAATGGGTAAAATTACCAAAAAATTACACTTTGAGGTATGTTATGTCGGGAGACTGTACATAATTTTTTGTAATTTTTTGAGCTTCAGCCTGCCGTCTGTTGGCGGGGCGGCAGGCGCCTGCCATCGGCGGCCTCGCTGCGTGTGACCTCGTCGGTGCTGCCGTACGCCCACCGAACGATACAAATACTATATTTTTAAATATATTATATATACGATTAATTTTATAAATACAATACGTAATAATGATAAATCTGGCTTGTCTCGTCGGACGGTTTGTGCAAACGTGGTTACGTGGGTGACATTTCTTATTGCGTCATCTCTTCTGCCACTCGTGTAATCACAAGGTCTAGGCTGAGTGCGCGGAGCGGCTTCGGCCGGCCCAAACAGGTCCCAATATTTTAAGTTGGAGCTGTACACTCGTGAAAATGTATTGGATATATCTAAGCCAATTTGGAACATAGAAATTTTATATTTTTAATGTGATAATTATACTATTCTATACACTATTATGGTCATATTGCTCCTTCCAAACAAACTCAAGTTGTCAACCGTTATCCTCCTCTTCTTCCTCCTTTGTGCGGTGTTGACATCTTTACTGGGGGCACTTCCATCTTTGGTTTAGAAAATTTCAAAAGCGACATTATACTCATCCAGCACATGGCTCGGAAGATGAACATTGTAAAATCTGATGTCATAAGTAGAATCTGATCTATCTGTTTCTAAATCATTTTGAAAGCTAGTTGCTTGCCCATGCTTCGCTACGTATAAAAAATATACAAGCTGACACCACACCTCTACTGTCGTGCTTAGTTTATACCGCACCTCTGCTGTCGTGCTTAGTTTATACCGCACCCTTGACTCCGCCACTTTGTCTAGTCAAGCTTCGTTATGAACCTTTTGGGTTATTATTATTTTTTTGAGGTGTTAGGCGAGGTCATCACATGACGTACCACTACAATAAGTAACTCTAATATTTGTAGTAGTTATTATGGATTTATAAGGAGGTGAGAATGTACCACCACCTCCCTGTAAATCTGCTAGGAAACATCCTTAACCAATATATGTATAGTGACTAAAATTTTCTTAGTGTTTCCTTCTTGCACGCCGCTTCCCCTCGTGCTCCTCACTCGCATTGATATAGCCGATCGCCAGAACTGCCACCTTCGGCGATAATGACAAAAGGCGACGGCAGCCGGATAAAAATAATAATCTAGGTAGACGAGGGAGGCCTTTGCGGAGGAGAGCACTCAGCGGCAACGGAGTTAGCTTCACCAAAGACGCAGCATGCAAGATGCTGTCAACTTCCTTTGAATACCACTTAGGCCAACGCTGCAATTTTCCATATTGCCATTTTCTGGTATTGGACAAATGTCCAAATTGCCCCTGTACTAACCTTTCCCCATTTCTTCTCCCCAAAGCAATTATGAGGCCAATCCTACACATTAAAGCATTCCTGCATGATTTGACACATAGTCCGTAGAGCTCAATAACTTGTCGTCAACTATGAAACCACGGCTGTTACGACCATGACCGCTACGACCATGGCCGTTACGAGTGGCAGTGTTCGTAGCGGCCATGGTCGAAGTGAACGTGGTCGTAGCGGCCGTGGTCGAAGTCGTAGTGATCGTGGTCGAAGTTTCTAACACATCCACGGCCTCGTCACTAACCTCACGCTCTGCATGCCCACCGTCGCCGGTGATTGCTATGGCCTCGCACATGACTCCATCCTCATGCGGGCCTCTCTGGGTACCTCGACGTGAGCGAGGTGGACACAGGTGTTTTCATCGACTTCTTCGGCGAGCTGCTCCAGCATCGGTGGTGGCGGCGGCGGAGGCAGACTGGGTTAAGGCTGTAAAGAAGCTCAAAGCTTGCGAACTATTCAAGTTCGGTTCATTTTAGGCTTAATTCGAGCTCGGTTCGAACTTTAAATGAGCCGAACTCGAGCTTGATCTCGAGCTCGCAAGCTTTACTGAGCCGAGCTCGAATAGTTCGTGAGCCTCAATTTGAGCTTAAATAGTGATACATATTAACTCTTACCGAGCTTACTCGAGCCGAACTCAAGCTCGAGTTTTTCTTATTATTGAAAATTAGTGTATGTTTGAATTATTTTGACTATTATCGAGCATACTAGAGCCGAACTCGAACTCAAAATTTTCTTATTATTAAAAAATAGTGCATAATAAATTATTTTAATTGCTGTCGAGTTTCAACGAGCCGAGCTCGAGCCTACTCGAGCTTAGGCCGAGCCGAGCTCGAGCCTAAGTCTAGGCTCGGACCCCAACCCGAGCTCGGCTCGAGCTTCTACCGAGCTCGAGCCTGGAAGGCCAAGCTCGCTCGAGCTCAGCTCGTTTATAGCCCTAGACTGGGTCAACGATGGCTAGAGCAAGAAGAAAGAAGGAAAGAAGAGGAGGGTGGAGGAGGAAGATAAGGGGCAAATGATCAATAGTTCAGCGAAAGATGGGACAAATCATCAATTAAAACCAACTATGAGGCAAATGAGCTATTGGCAAACAAAGAAGGGGCAAATCATCAAATCTCTCCAATCCTTTTGAGTTACGCCAATGCTTTTTCACTGTAGAGTTTGATACTTAGGTTGTGTGTTTCGGTATGGTTCTTTCCATGATGTTTGAGTTCAGATGCTTATACTTTCTTTGACAAATTTAGGGATGTTTGGAGTTCTTGATATTTTGGCTGTGTGGTTCGTTGGTTGGAATCACCAGGGCTCGGCCGCGCAGGTACGAGCCCACATCCTCTTTCGGTTCAGCAATTTCATCAAACACTTGGGGGACATTGCCGCTTCTGTTGTCGAAGGCGCTAACACGATGATTCTTTCTCATGACCCCTGCTTCTGCTCCCAATTTTAGCAATGTCGTCAAGCACCTGAGAGGCGATGCTTGAGCCCTAGACGATGGGTGCCATGTATTGGACGGGGTGTAGCTACGATGAAGTGCAATCTTGAATGGGTCTTTCTCCTGGGGCTGGAATTCGCTTTGCTGCTCTCAGTATTGATCTACTTTGCCTTACCTTTGTGGTTTTCTTATGCCAGTTTCATTTTTTTTCAAAAGCTGTTATGATTAGTGTTGCTCATGGTTCTTGTTACCAATCCATATAGAGAAATAAACTGCATTCGTACATAGGTACTACTGTCATGAGCCTTGGATGATGGGTGCCATATCTCATAAGCTTACAACGCTTCTAGATTTTGTTAACATGCATGGCCACTTGGAAAGTTTTGGGATGGAGAAGCACCAGACCAGGGTGAGATCTTCCTCTTTCTTACCTAAACCAACCCATCAAATTGTGAGATTTATCTTTGCATGTGTACTTTTCGCGTTTCCCATCTTATGACCTTGCCATCCATTTGGGATATATTGGCATGCATTGCATTGGGGAGTTTTGAGGTGGAGCAGCAGATCGAGACTGCTCAGCGTTTGGCATGGCACGACGATCTCGAGGGAAGGCAACGATTTGATGAGGTGGCAATCGCCGGCAGCCAACTGCAGCGAGGTCGCCAATCCTCTTGGTGTACTCCTCATTCTCCCTTCCCTTTCCTCTACACATCCCTTTTTGTCTTTACACCCTGTAGTATTTCCATGCCTCCCCTCTATTCTTGTCTTTGTTTTTGCTTGGTACAGATTTCTTCAAGATTTTGTGGGCCAAGAAATGAATAAGTCAATTCGAGGTGCAGCATTTAAATCTATTGTTTCATATTTATGTGACTGGATAGCCTGTCAATTACTCGATAGTGTTGGATATAATTTGTTGTTGAGCGTGATCATAGTCAAGTACTCGATATGTTCGAGTACTGTGTGGTCGTAGTTGAGTACTCGCTATATTCGAGTACTGCATGGTCATAGTCGAGTACTTGACGTGTTTGAGTATCGCGTAGTCAGTGTGCCCGAGGATGTGCAGGAGTTGAATACCCGGAGTCAGAGAGCGATCGGAGACTTCGGTTTGGTTGAAACCATGGTCGACAAGCTGTGGTCAATACCATGGTTGAAGGCGTGGTCAAAGCTGTGGTCGAACCGTGGTTGATGTCATGGTCGAAGGAGTGGTCGAAGCCACAATGACTCTGTCGGTGCTCGGATGAATACTGTCACAGTCATTAGTCAACTATGCAGTGGTCGATGGTTAATAGATGTAGCTACAGTGGTCGATGGTCGATAGTCGTTGCTACAGTGGTTGATAGTCGATAGTCGTAGCTACAATGGTCGATGTCGATAGTCGTAGCTAGAGTGGTCGATGTCAATAGTAGTAGCTACAGTGGTCGATGGACGATAGTCATAGCTACAGTGGTCGATGGTTGGTTGTCGTAGCTACAGTGGTCGATTGTCGCAGCTATAGTAGATAGTCTATGCTGGAAGACCTGTGTGGTCAGAGATGCAGTTGAGGTGCTGTGGTCGATAAGCCTTGGTCAATGAAGTGGTCGATAAGGCGCAGTCGAAGACGGTGGTCGTAGCAAGTGGCTGTAGCTACAGTGGTCGTAGCCAGTAGTTGTAGCTACAGTTGTCGTAGCTACGGTGGCTGAAGCTGTGGTCGAAGGCGTGGTCGACAAGCCATGGTTGAAGGCTTGGTCGATGCCAAGGTTGAAGCCACGGTCGCAGCTACAGTAAGACGGTCGGTGCTTAAAGACCTGTGTGGTCAGAGATGCGGTCGAAGTACTATGGTCGACAAGGTGTAGTCAGTGAAGTGATTGACAAGACTTGGTTGAGAAGCCATGGTCGAGCAATCGTGGTCGTGTGGTATAGTTGAAGACACTGTGGTTGAAGGTGTGGTCAAAGTTATAGTTGAAGCTGTAGTTGGAGGACTTGAAGCCTTTGGTCGTGCCCGTAGCTGCGAGGAGTACTATAGTAGTTATGTGCGGCTAGTCACTATAGTAGTTGTTGGTCACTGTAACAGTCGTCAGCATACTGCGCGGTGTGGGCAGGTGGCTAAGCGACGTGTGTGTTGCTACGTATTTTAAAATTTTATCATACTACATGTTCTAAAACTAACGGGTGGTAAATTTTTTTAAAACAAACATACAAATATGTTCTAAAATTACTTAAATCCGTAGCAACGCACGGGCATTCAGCTGGTACTCCAAAAAAGACCAAAATGCCCCTAGTAAAGATCGAAGACCCAATTTATTTAAAATAGTAAACGACATCCAAAAATTATGAAAATTCACAGGGGTGTTGTTCAGTATGTCAGTGAGCTAGGAAAAATTTCAAGGCACTATTCAAAGAAAACTTTTAGTGTTCTAGTTTAAGATCTAATAAATGCTACTATTTACAAACAGAGACTAAATGAGGTCTAAAAATTATAAAAAAAATTCTCACATGTTTCTAAGATGTCATCTAGCTCCCCAAAAAAAATATTATTCTCCATTTTTATATAGTGGATTTGTCCTAGTTTTAAAAATAGCTCAAATAGGCTGATTTTGGATTTGAATTTTAAAATGGAACAAATGAAAGATTCAGTTCACAAAATTTTATATTTGAGTTATTCACTACCCCATCGATCCACCAAAAAACTTTTAGTAATTTGGCTAAGCTAATTTGCCCTGCTTTTAATTTTTATCAGAGGGATAGATTTGAACTGAGGGCAAAATCATCTTTTGCCAGAGGGCAAACGTACCCTAACTGATGGCAATGGCATATAATAAAATTTCATGCTATTCAGTGGTATATAAGAGAGAGAGTATTTTTTAATGGTATTTTGTAGAAGTGGACGTTATTCAATGGCATATAATCGATTATCCCTTCATTTTATGAACTGACTTGGGTCAAGTTAGAGGAAACTTGTGCCTGAAAATGGTTTGCTTGATGTATTATTGTGTAGGTGGCTTGGAGTCAACTATGATTAATAGTGAGGAGGACCGGGACTTGGTTAGGAGAACCAAGGTCTACTGCGGTCATGGAAGGTGAGTGAGATAGTTGGGCTTAACCAAGGCATGAGATGGACAAGGACTGTGGAGTGCATAAGTGGTCAAGGTCGAGGGGGTCATGTGGCGCATCAAGTGACTTGAGTCCATTTTCAAGCAAGGATAGTTTGATGGTTGGGACATGTGAGAGACTTGATAGGCAGTCATTAGGCCACATGAAAGTTGACAAAGCATGGGAGATGCTTCGAGGTGAAGGACATGTGAAACGTAGATTGAGGGGGCAAAGTGGTCATTTGCCCAGCACGACAAAAGTGAGTGGTTTGCAAAACCGTGGCAGGGATGATTTGCGAAACTGTGGTAGAGCCCTAAATGGATTAGATCAAGAAGACTTCACGGAGGACAAGATGATAGATTCAGGCTATTGGAGCCAAGGTTGAAGACACCGCTTTGAGAAACATGTGTTTGTGTGTGAGAGAAACCTGTTATGTATTAGGTTATTGAGTTTACCCATGTGTTAGTGGATGGAATCCACTTTGTATCCAGGTTTAGGGTTTCATGTGAGCCTCCACTATATAAGGGGGCATTTGAGACGGAGAGGTCAAGATTGGCACTTGAGCCTCCAAGAGAGAAATTAGGATGAGTGAGTGTTTCCCTTAAGGTTTTACCCTCCAAAAGAGTAGCTGTAATCATACATCTTCAAGTGGTATTAGAAGATCAAACTTATTCTCTTATGGTTCATTTGCCTTCTTATGTGGTTTCTTAGCTTTCTTGATGTGATCTTGGTGCCTTCTTGTTCTAGTATGTTCTAACTTAGTTTGATATGTAATTTGGTTTCCTAAGGCATGTATGATCTCATCTTGCATCGTCTTTAGAAGCTAGATCTAACGTACTTGAGTAGATCACGTTTTTCTCCTTTTGCCTAGTTCTTGACCTCTCTTCCTTAAATTGTGTAAATGTTAGAACTTTGACAATGATCCTTAAAATTGTTAATTGGAACAACTTTCTAACATCCAAAGGATGCTAGGCTTCAAATTTGGTTGAGGGTGATTAAGTAAACCAAAAGCTAGATGATTTCTTGGTTTTGAAATCGTGTTGGTTCAGGTCTGTCAGCAGGGAAAGGTCAGACCTTAATTCCATTGCCAATCAGACTGGCCAAAGATTAGACCACCGTTGGTTGGTGGTTAGACCGGTGAAAGATCAAACTCCGTTTAAGTTGGTTTTGGTGTTAATGACAAATGCTATTATGAGATTTTGATGTTAATGACAAATACTTTTATAATATTTTGGTGATAACGACAAATGTATATATGAGACTAATATGTTTGTTCAAGTATATTATAGCTTAGTCTTGTTGGATGAAAAGGTGAAATCAAAGAGGTATGCATTTAAAATCACTTTCTCATATACTAATGCATTCCTTAGATCCAAAATGATTGAACTCCTCAAATAGTTCAAATGAATATCTGCATATGTTTTTTCTTCATATAGACTTGTACGCACACATTTAGGGGGAGCTCTCTCTCTATATTTTAGAATTTCATGAGTATTGATCCATGCTTCTTTTAATATGTATATTTAGGATCTTTACTTTGAAATATATTCTTGAGTATATATAGCTTGTGTAGTTCATGTATACTCATGTGCAATCGGGTTGTCATCTAACTTCTCCATTATGTGTTAATGGTTGGATGATTAATGACAACCGGATAAGTAAGCTTTGTTTAAATCTTATCTTAAAGTATACAATTGTTGTGTACAAGTTGTATACTCGCAAATCAATTATCTTTATCTCATTATTTGTTGAGATTGTTATGAATTACCAAAAAGGGAAGATTGTTGAATCTAGTCTCTCCATTATGTGTTAATGGTAAAGTTTGATAATTGATGACAATTATTTTGTGGACTAACATTTTTTATGAGTTGGATGAATTGGTTAGGTTCCACAAATGAGGATGACTTGGGATGACTTCATGGGTTGAAGATCATCAAGTCAAGATCGAGAAGAAGATGGCTTCATGTGTTGAAGGCCATCAAAGAAGAAGACGCATCATGAGTTGATGCATGAGGAGATGATCATGTGTTAATCATCAAGTCGAGTAAGACCATCATGTGTTGAAGGAGTTGATGAAAAGGATGCATCATGAGTTGATGAAAAGGATGCATCATGAGTTGATGCAAATTGAGACGATGACCCAAGGCAAATGTATGACTAGCTAGGGCTAATGATGTGTTCCTAATCTTTTACAAAGACCGGATTGCTAGTATAGGTTGTTGTACTTGTAATTTGAGTCTCATCATGTGTTGATGGCTCAACCTCACTTGCTCTAGCTCATCTTGGCATGAGGCTTGCATTTGCGATTGTGTTTTGCAAATGGTTGAAGCTCATGTGGTGAATCCTTGTAACATACAACTATACTTTACAAATGTGTTTTACAAAAGGTTGAAGTCCATGTACCTACTCCTTGTGACATGATCTAAATTTGCAAATGTGTTTTGCAAAAACTGGAGATCATGCATTATCCCTTGGCATGGTCTAAGATTGTTTGTTACTATTTCCTTTGATATTAGAACATGGTAATGACTCTTTGAATGTCTTTTGATTTCTGCATTGATCTAATGTGTTTAAGATCATGCAAATAGATGGGTTGTGTAGCCCTTTGAATGAGCTTTCCACAGAATCCATGATCACTCAATTCCGACATCGGACTCAAAAGTTATGACCTGGAGGTCTGACTGGTGTTAATCTGGAGGTCAGATTAGCCTTGTAATGGAGGTCAGACTGGCCTTATAATGGAGGTCTAACTGGTGTTGATCTGGAGGTCAGACCGGCCTTGTAATGGCGGTCTGACCGGTGTGGACCCAACGGTTAGACCAGTTTTGAGGTAGCGATCTGACCAGCCAGCGGAACATCCGTTCATCTCGCGGAACCTTTTTTCGAGAGAGTGACTTCGCTGGTTTTTCTTAGAGCGCTCTGACCAGTATATGTTGTGGTCTGACCAGAAATGGCGATCTGACCGATTTCTGTGTGGCGGTCTGACTGGTTTTCCAGCCCAATAGCTAGTTTTTTGTGACCGTTGGGAGGGCGGAAGTACCGGCCGTGTAACTGCGGTACTTACGGCCCTCGGGCTGATTTCAGCCCTCTCTCCTCTCCAACGGCTAGTTTTTGAGGGAGGTATATAAATACCTCCTCAAGGCTGGTTGGAGGTGCGGTTGATGAGTTCATTCCTGTGTTCTTGAGCTGGAGTGAGGCTCTCCATTCAATTGTGCATGTGTTACACTTTGTGAGAAGGGAGAGAGGTTCTAGAGTGCATGTGTTGCCTCTAGAGGAGGACTTTGTGTCCGGATTGAGCTTGTGCATTCGTTGCACATGGTGAGAGTCAAGTGAGAGACTTGACTTGTTACTCTTGGAGTTTGCTGACTCCTAGACGGCGTGGGAGGCGTCGTGCGCGGTGATCTTCTCAAAGAAGGTTGTGAGAAGACCCGGCGAAGTTGTGAAGGTTGAAGCTCACCTACCCGAAGTGGGAAAGAGCTATCACTAGTGATTTGAGGTGGAAGGCTTAATTCGTGGAGCCGGTCCGATTAGTTCGGGCTAACCTCAACGTGGACTAGGGGAGACCGGTAAGCCTCCGAACACCCCGGTAAAAAGAGACCGTGTCTTTTGTGGTTTGCTTTCTTGTGCTCAATTTACTTACTTAGAATTAATTTGATTGCTTGCATACCTAGGATTGCAAACCTTGACCTAGGCTAGAATTGTTGGTGCACTTAGGCAAATTTATTTGTTGTAGGCGCTATTTGAGCTAAAGCAAATTGATTTAAGTTTCAACATTGTATACTTGGTTTAGGCAAATAGAAAATCTCTTGAATTGTTAGTATTAATCTTAAGAGAATTTTTTAAACCACCTCTAGTCGGCCTCCTCGATCTTACAAGTGGTATCAGAGCTTGGTCTCTTGTTTATTAGGCTTCACCACCTAGAGAGTTAAACGATGGCAACTAGTGGGATAGTACACCTAGATGAACCACCTCTATTTGATGGCACCAATTATGATAATTGGAAAATCCGCATGATTTGTTATTTTAAGGCCATGAGCCCGAAAATATGACGGATTGTAGATGTGGGCTTCTCTCCTCCTAAGGATCCTCTTGCTCCAACAATTGAGGATGAGAAATGCTCACATCTCGATGCCCAAGCTACTAATGCTCTTTTTAGTGTTTTGAGTGTAGAGGTGTTTAACATAATATGCAATCTTGATAGCGCTCATGATATATGGACAAAAATTCAAGATAAATATGAAGTGTTCACCTCATCCGATGAGGATTGCATACCAGAGTGGATGTCGGGAGAAGAATGCTCAACTTCTAGCTCCGACGATGAAGAGTCCACCATTCCCTCCACATCAACTCAATGCTTCATGGCAAAATGTAACAAGAAGGTAAATTATAATAATGACAGTGATGCACCTTCTTATGATGAGTTGATGGATATGCTAGAAGAGCTTAATGAATCCTTAGGGAAAGTAAAGGCTAAATTTAAGATTTTGAAGAATGAACATATTTCCCTTCAAAATGATTATAACAAGTTAAAAAAAGAACATGAAATTCTTATTCTCAAGGAATATTCTAAACCAAATGTGGATATAGGAATTACATGTAATTTAATAGATGATATGCCATGTGTAGTTCCCAATTCTTGCAATTCATCTAAAATTAATGTATCCACATCTTGCGATGATTTACTAGATTTACCATGTTGCTCAAATATAGATGTTTCTACTTCCTTTATGCATTGCAATACTAACCTTGTAGAGGAAAATAATGAGCTCAAGGCCCAAGTCACAAATTTGAGAAAGGACTTGGAGAAAAGCTATAACGGAAAGGCCTCTCTTGACAAAATATTAGGAAGTCAAAGAAAGTCAATTGACAAGAGAGGTATTGGTTTCACCTCCAAGAAAAAGGTGAAGAGCATCCCAAAGCAACTTGAAGAACAATCCAACAAAGTCAAATGCTTTGGATGCAACAAGATTGGTCACCTCGCCTCTAAGTGCCCCCAAGAAGGTGGAAAACAAGATAAATCCATCAAAGAAGAGGCAAACCGGCAATAAGCAAGACAAGAAGATAAGAAGAGGTAATAATTGCAAAACTTGCTACAATTGCCGGGAAAAGGGACATTTTAGTAAGGATTGTCCCAAAGGTATCACTCCTAAGCCATCTCTTTTTAATGAACAATATTTGCTAAGGAAGAATAAAAATGACAACGTGTTTGCTAGGAATGTTAGTTTACATAAAACCACTCTAGAGCCATTTGGGTGCCTAAATCCATTATGACTAACATTCATGGACCCAACCAAGTTTTGGGTACCAAAATGTGCTTCAATGTTTAATAGGTACTTGGAGAGGCATTCGAGGCTTGGCTCATTCATGAAGAGGTGAACTCCACCATATGCACAAATGGAAGCCAAACTTGAGGATGATGTTGCCAAATTATGAACCAATGCCAATTCGGTAACAAGTATCTACATTTGAATTTATTTAGCCTCTAGTCTTTTGTAGGTTGCATTGTATGAAAATCCTTTAAAAGGGGTTCTCTTGCTCTAGTGCTAAAATTTCACTATTGTAAATTAAAAGCAAGATGTAGTGGCACATTAAGGAGGAATGCTAAATTATATTCATACGTATCACATCCCTAAGTGTGCCCAAATTAATTAAGTGTTAGAATTGTTTTTCAAAATTGAGCCATTTAGCCAAAAATCAAAAAATTCAAAATTATTAATATATCTTTGCAAAACTAGTTGAAAAAAGTATACAAATTCATTTCAAAGGTTTTACAAAGCTTTTGGCTTTAGAAAAACTTATTTCAAGGTAAAATTGAGTTTCTAACTCAAAACTACCAATTTAGTATCTTGTTTTGGCATTAAACTCAAAAATTCCCCAAAATCAATTCTAAAAGGAATTTAAAAATGTGTTCAATACCAAAAATCTGGAGTTAGCTATTTCAAACATTATTGGTATTCAAAAGCTTTCAAAAAGGCCAACCATTCAAAAGTTATTTGGTTTTGAAACTCATCCAAAATATTGAGTTGACCTAAGTGGTCACAACTAGCACTTAAATGAGTTTTGCTGTTTGAGCTAAATCTATTGACATATATTAGCTCACAAGGGTATTTACAACTCATACATGTAACTGAATGCTTAAAATTACCCTAAATGCTCATTTTTGCAATCTTAAAGAATTTATTGAAAATGAGTTTGTTTTTGAAAATTGAAAGCTTAATTTGTTAAAAACTATTTTGAAAAGAGTTTCTTGAGGATAAATTGGTTGGAAAAGCTCCAAAGTATCTTTTAAAGGTTTATTGTGTAAATACTTGGAGTAAATACATCCATTTTCCTCAATTTAGCTTTTGCGGTCTCGGTCTCAGTCACAAGACAGGTCGGACGGAGTGTCGAAATCGATCTGGCCGGCTCAAAGAATCGACCGCAATTTATTTGGCAGTCAGACTAGAGGCGATCGGTTCTACCGCAGTTTCAACTACGGTACTTCCAAATTTTCTGGAGAGTGGCTGATTTGATTCAAAATTTGATTTCCAATTTCCTCAGCCATTTTCTTTGCTCCTCCTCTTAGTCAAGTTGATCCTTGTGAATCCTTGCTAGTTACCCTTAAGTATTTATTGATTTCATTTGCCATTTTGCTCTTAATTTGATTCTTTTCATTAAAATGGCAATCTCTAAAAGAGTGTTAGACTTTTGATTAACTTGACATTGACATGAGCTTCATTCGTATCTTTTCAAGTGATATCATCCATTTTCTTCAAGTGGTATCTCTTAGTTGTGAAAATTAAGTGGTATCCTTGTTCCTCTAAGTGATGTCTCTTGGATTGATATCCTTTTCATCTTGGCAAGCAAATATTTCTTAACCAAGCTTTTTCACCTATGATATCATCTTCTTCCAAGTGGTATCCACCTTTACGAGTGGTGTATCCTCTGATGATATCACCCTTCTCCAAGTGCTATTTCAAGTGACATTCCTTTTTGCAAGCGGTATATTCTCATAAGTGATTTCTAATGTCATCTTGAGTTATATAAAGATCAAAGTGGTATGTGCTCTCATAGAAAAGACCAAAGAACTACAAAAGGTTAAATAGCACATAGTATGGATAAAAGGTTAACAAGTGGTACAAATTATGGACAAGTGGTTTACATGTGGTACCCATTAATCCTTGTGCTAGATGACTGATCGTGCAAAAATAGCACACCCGCAAGTGCACGGGTTGCCACTGAAATAGCGGCGAGTGTCGTGTTCTCCACGGGACTAGGCGAGGTGCGATGCTCGGCTAAAGCTAGGTCAAACAAAGCGGGAGAAAACTAAACTAAAGCGACTAAAACGACCAAGCGATCTATCCAACAACGGCGAAGCGAGCGGCCAGACGAATGGATGTCGTGCGACCGAACGAACTACGGCGACGAGAGACTAAGCGAGCGACGCACAAACGACGGAAAGAACGATCCGTGCGAATTGGCGTCGTGCGATCGAACGAACAAAGCGACGACTAACTAAAAGAACGACAACGACGCACAAGAAGAAACGACACGGCAAGACTAAGCGAGCGAACACGACTACCGATCGACGATCTACCTAGCTAACGACGCAAGAAAGAAAGAGGTAGAGAGCGAGAAGCAATAGGGGAGGGTTAGAAGCACGGAGGAGAAAACGATCGGTAGCTAACTAGACGGCGGCGGCGGACAACACAAAACTACGAACACACGCATCGACTTAACTATCGAGCAACCGCGAGAAAAGCAAAGAGGAGGGTTTAGAAGCAAAGGAGGTTGAGACAAAGATGGGGAAAAGAAACGGTCGCCGAATCGATAATCTGTGCAAACAAACACAAGGTGATCCACTGATACTAACTCTGACATCTAACACACAACTCGACAGACAGAGCTAAATATAAATGACAATTACTAACATAAAGATCACTAACATCAACACATATAACAAAATGTAGGATTGATTGAAGAATTAAACCACTGGCAACAGGAATATATGATAATTTCCGGAACACATTAGCAGAGCACAATCACATGCACACATCACAAATGACAGAAATTAATCCACAATTCAGCATCACAGTGCAAATGGTAAATAGCAGTTAACAGATTAATACTAATTATCGTGAACAGTAATTAAGAAAAAAAGCAACAAGAGGATTTGGAGGTAAACCGAGCAGCATAACAGTAGTAGGGGAAGCAGGGCAGAGGATGAGCTGTCGGTGAAGTGAATCGAGGAAGGAAGGGTCGGTGGAGACGCCGTCGATGACGATGAAGTGGTGGCCGGCGTCGGGGTAGATGCGTGGAGAGGTCGGAGGCGGCGCTAATGGATGATGTGGAAGAAGTCAGCGTCGGTGTCGATGAAGCCGAGGCGGGGCGGCGCTCGGTGAAGAGGAAGTAGGGGTCGGCGGCGCTGTGGCGGTGGAGAAGCGGCGGCGCCGATGCGGTGGCCGGAGAGGAGAAGAATGGAGGAGCGGCGGGGCTCACGGTGAGGCAGCGCGGAGGAGGTGCGGCGGTGGAGTTAGGCGGAGAAGGTGAGGAGATGGCGGCACGGTAGAGGAAGACGGGGAGAGGTGGCGCGGTGGAGCAGGGTGGAGAAGAGAGGCGGCGGCCCGGTGAGGGGAGGTGATTTGGGGGAGAAGCAGCGGGTGAAGAAGGGCACAGGGGCGCACCGGAGCAGCGAGGTGAGAAGGTGCGGATGTGGAGGGAGAGCAAGAAGGCGGCGCGGATGGGGAGAAGTGGTGGCCGAGAGAGGAGCTGTGGTGTTGGCGAGATGGAGACGGAGAAGGAGGCGCGGAGGAAGAGGTGGTGCGGTGGAGGATGGAGAAGCGGCGCGCGCGTCGACGAGGCTGCGACGGCTTCCACGGCCGGAGTGGAGGAGGAGAATCGGGGGAGGAAGCAAACGGGGGCAGAGGTAGAAGGAAACCGGGCTCAGGGAAAAAAATGCGACGGCGGCTAGGGTTTTGTGGCCGGTTAGGGATTTGGTAATTTTGCGTTTTAGCCCTCCATGGTTTCAGCATTTACGAACAGGTCCTTCCCCCAATGGATTTCTTCTGTTCTGGCCCTTGGAAACTCCGATTTCATCGCGGTTTGATTCTACGCATCCGTGACGACGTGCACAACTATACGGAGCAGTCCCAGAATTGTCGTTTATGCGCCTAGATCGCGCCGGCCTGCGGAAAAATAATTAAAAAAAATGAAAAAAGGTCCATTTCGAGCAATTAAATATGGAAAAGCGTGTATATGATGATAAATGGTCCCAAAATGCGAAAATATGGGGGTAAAATGACGGGTAAATATATGCAAAAATGACCGAAATGGCAACAGAGGGGGGGGGTGAATGGTGCCTTCAAAACTCCCCAAGTACTCACACAGCAAATCGAGTGAAAGAACTAGTTTCTCCGATCGAACACACGTGGTCGTAAGCCAATTGATGGTCGAACACCACGTGGTCGAACACTTGCCCAAGCTGACAAAAGAAATCAAACAGAGATAACTGAGAGGAAGAACCAAGAACAGAAGGACTCGAGGCGCACAATCATCCGGTAAAGTGAACTTCTCTAATTCGACTCCTGCTCTCGGGAATGAACTGGCCAAGTGGCCTTGAGACAGATTCCCAGTTCTGAGCTAAACAAAGCACACAAAGACGAAAGCAGACTCACGAAGAAGAGAGGAGAGAAAAGGATAGCAAGAAGTTCAAGCTCTCAAAACAGATGGCAAACAAGTCAATCACAACATCTCAAGACGACAGAAAACAAATAGAGGAAGAGAGATGAATGATTGATAATGGAGGTTTCTACAGCCACTCCAACTGGGAGATACATGAGCACACCTGCTCCATCCCGAGAACCCACACACTCACAAATAACAACGGAAGAACAGAGCAACTCGGGGATCAGAATCTCACAAGTACCCGAGCTCTACCCTCTCTATTTATAGCCACACACTCATACACCAAAGAGGGGGAACCCGCAAACCCCCACCTAACACCGGGTTTTCAACTCACTTTACCCACTAGCGAGAACGAGCTCCAGTGCTTTACCCGTTACACCCAACGGCTCCACTGCTTTGCCCGTTAGCGCCAACAACTCCTGTGCATTGGCGAGAACACGCTTCCCTTTGCGACTTTCGCATTTCTCCAAAATGCCACTCCACCGCCTTCCCGAAGCTTCCTCCCGCCTTGTCGTCCAAGCTTGCAACCACCTCGCAAGACTAGGTCTCCTTCGGCTTCCACAGTCGTTACGGACCTCGACATCCCCATGTCTAGTCCCGACCACTCCAAGCCTCATCAAGACTTGTCTCCAAGGTCCTCTGGCAGCTCAGCTCGGTTCCTCATCTCCTCGGCTTGCAACCACCTCACGCACCTCATCGTCTTGACACTTCCTGGCGCTCTTGACCTCAAGCCTGCCGTGCCTAGTCTCGGCCCTCCATGCTTCGCCACGACTAGTCTCAAGGTCCCGCAAACATCACGCACAAGCAAACCATTACATAGCACCGCACAACACAATGTGTACAGACATCTGCATAAAAGGAACTCAAAACATGCTTCACAAGGTCGTACATTCACTACGATCGGTCAAAAATACTTAAACATTATTTCTCAAGACCTACGATCGTTACCATAGACCATACGACCACCCGGTGGTCCTTACGACCGCCTTAAAGCACTACGACCATCACAAGTTTCAGTTCCAACTTACCCGACCAAGTTGTACCAACTTATGACTGGTCGAAACCATAGATCAAGACTTTCTTAAGTCCTACGACCACATCTCAAGATGATACGATTATCTCAGAAGTCCATACGACCGGTTCCCAGAGACTACGACCAAAACCAGAGATTCCATCATGGTCGAACCACTTTCCGACCACGTTCATCGCTTTCCACCGTGGTCGAAACCCTTCTCGATCACGTACGACTTGGTTCACGCGTGGTGAAGCCCTTCCAACAACGTTTGAACACTTCCGACCGCGATCGCCCACTTGCGACCACGCTCCAAGCTCGTCGACCGCATCCGACCGAGCTCGACCATGTTCGCCATAACGTGGTCGAAACCCTTCGTTCTTAGGAAGTGAAGTTGCGACAACGTGGTCGTATGATCGCTTTCCACCGACTACGCCTTACGACGCGTTACTGCGGCGGTGTGGTCGTATCGCCTTCGACCACGACCAAATGTGGTCGTACTGAAGGCCGACCACGGCCAAAAACAGCGTGACTTCCACGGTGACCTACGACCAAGGTCGAGTGGTCGTAACGCCATGTGGTCGTCATGACCTTCCGACCACGGCCGTAAAGAGTAAAACATTGTTTTCGGCTTTATTGCGATAGAATGGTCGTAAACAACCGGTGGCTCCGATTGGCGACAATAAGTTCATAACCTGCCCGACAAAGCTTCGACCACAACCAATGTGGTCGTAGAGCCTCGACCACGATCGAAGCTACGACTTTGCCCGTAAGGCGATTCCGATCACTTCTAAGGCTATGACTTGGCAGAAGTGCCCAACCCAAACTCAAACTTACTAAAACAAGAGTCAATTACTCATCACAAACATATGGTCACCTCCACATGGACTCTCAATCTCCCCTTGATGAGTATATTGACAAACCCGAAAAAACAAGAAGAAGAGTTTGAGTTTTAAGAATCCAACATGGTCCAAAGAAAGAGAATGGAGCTAATGACCATGTCGATGTAAGGAACACTAGAGCAACAAGCGAAAGAGAACAAATTGTTCTCCAAAGCTCTAAAAGATCCCGACTAGCTTTTTCTACACTAGCTTTTTCTACCACTATTCTCCCCCTTTTGGCAATAAACACATCAAGATGCAATAGAGAGAATATGACATGTCAATGGATGAAATGGTGAAGTTTGATTATTCTAAGCGATTAGAGCCATGAGAATTATCCATAATGACCAACAAGTACTACACCAAGCCATAACTCAATAAAACGCTATCTAGATCATGGCAACATATATATTAGCCAGCGAGAACACATGGATGACAATCTGAAATATAGTGCTGTTTGAGATCAAGTCAAGTCATCAATGAGCAAAGTCCAGCTAGAGATATCCAAGGATGATGCAGGCCATGTCAATAAGCTAAGCGTAACTAAGAAGCTCAAATTGAGGCCAAAAAGAGTGCTACAAGTCCGAGAATGAAGCATTTGTTGAAGTACTTGATTCTTGTTGTGGCTTAAGAAAATTGAGCACAAATGACATATTTTCTTTTAAAGCGAAGGTTGTTGACAACCAGATTTTTGTTTTGTCATGTGCTAGACCTCAAGCCTTATGCAACTACTCCAAGCGATAAGCTTAAGAAGATAGTCTAGGTCATCCAAAACTCCCTAAGTTCATGCCAAGTGCAATGG
Organism: Dendrocalamus sinicus; assembly: GCA_036346575.1. Taxonomy (NCBI): domain Eukaryota; kingdom Viridiplantae; phylum Streptophyta; class Magnoliopsida; order Poales; family Poaceae; genus Dendrocalamus; species Dendrocalamus sinicus. Next base: position 9,315,615 of record CM070657.1, read on the forward strand.
CAAGCCGTCTCATAGGAGAGAATTGGTGAGATCAGTTTTTTCGCACAAAAGAGATCTTTTTGCATTTTTAACATGTAGTACTAACTTATGCATCATCAAAAGACTACAATAGCTCAATCTAAGGCTCGATAGAGATTCAACGCTCAACTTAGCCTATTTGACATAGCATGAATCATAAAAGGATAGCTAAAGCAAGACTAGACTCAAATGCGAGCATGACAAGTTTTAATTCAAGTTGAGCAATTTTAATTAACTTATCATGGCAAAAGCAAGTCTACACATATGAAGTCATGATAAATCTAGCAACTGAAGCATAAATCATGGCAAGGTGTAAAGCATTAAAGCATGTCATAACAGGATAATAATCAAGGCTCAATGCAGATTGATTATAATGCGAAATGCTGAAAATGCATGAAATCCAGCTCCCCCTCAACATGAGATGCAACTTTTAGTTCAAGTTAAGTTAGGTCAAAATTAAGCTCCAGAAGCTCCCAAATGAACTCCCCCTTAACGAAAGCAATAAAAATGAGAAGCTGGCAAAGAAAATCCAAACGGGCAGTCCTTAAAGCATAGATAAGATATAGAGACAATTATGGCTCAGACTGACTCTCATCTACCCCATATGACTCCAGGACAATCGGCTAACAGTAAATCACATACTAGAGAGCAAACACGTACCCTGTCTACCCGAGGATGGCCCAACCTCGCTAGAACCTACAAGAAGTGAGTGAGCTCGACCTAATGAGATAAGAAGCACTAATCCTGGAAGCACAAGATAAGAGTTAGAAGTCTAAGCATCTCGGCAAGAGAAGCACTCTAACCTATCTTTGGAAGGACTAAACCCAAATGCACCCCTAGTGCAATGCAACAGAAATGAGACAGAAGCATAAACAATAGTAAAGCAATAAAGCCCAAAGCTCCCCCTCACTACAGTCCATAAGGACAAACCACCCCAAGCTCTCCCCGTAGAGCTGAAAACCTCGAACTATCCAATGGCTTGGTGAAGATATCACCAACCGGTGGTCACTCTCCACAAATCGGAGCACTATATCGCCCTTCTCTACATGGTCTCTAAGGAAGTGATAGCGAATATCAATATGTTTAGTCCGGAGTGCCGCACGGGTTTTTAGCAATGTTAATCGCAGAAGTGTTATCACAAAAAAGTGGAACACCGTCTATGACCAACCCAAAGTCCCGTGAGGGTCGAGACCATCCAAAGAACACAGCTCTGAAAGAGTGCAGACAACGTACTCGGCCTCTGCGGTGGGTATGCAACACCGATCGCCTCGAAGACCGGAAACGAGAAAGTGCTAATGAATTGGCAGTGCCGGAAGTGCTCTTCCTATCTATCCTACACCGGCAAGTCGCATCCAGAAAAGGCTCTCGGGAAAGACAGGATGAGGAAGAGTACCGATACCATAGTCAATGGTAGCTCGAAGGTACCGAAAGATGCGCTTCACCGCTCGACGATGAGATACGCGAGGAGAAGCTCGAAAACGAGCACACGGACACACTGAGAAGTGTATGTCTGGTCTCGAGGCAGTTATGTAAAGAAGGGAGCCGATCATACTTCTGAACTCTTTCTGATCAACTGGCTCGCCATCCTCATCTGGGTCAAGATAGGCTGTCAAAGCCATGGGAGTTGACACCGGCTTACCATCACTCATATCGAAGCGCTTCAGGAGGTCACGAGTGTACTTTCCTTGATGAAGAAATGTATCCTCCCGAGTCTGCTTAATTTGGAAGCCAAGGAAGAAGGTCAACTCACCCATCATACTCATTTCAAACTCGGTGCTCATGACATCCGAGAACCGGGAAACCGAGTATGGGAAGAACCGCCAAAGATAATGTCATCGACATAGATCTCGACGAGCGAAGGTCAGCGCAAGCCGGCGGATGAACAAGGTCTTATCAACTTTACCCATTTCAAACCCATGACTCAACAAGTAGGACTTAAGCCTCTCATACCAAGCCACTGGGCTGCTAGTCCATACAACGCTTGGAAAGCTTAAAGACATGGTTTGGGTATTTGGGATTTTCAAACCAGAGGTCAGTTTGACGTAGACCTCTTCCTCAATAAGGCCATTGAGAAAGGCACTCTTGACGTCCATCTGTAAAGCTTGAAACCCTTAGAAGCTGCAAAGGCAAGCAGGATTCTAATGGCTTCAAGTCTAGCTACAGGGGCAAAGGTCTCCTCGAAATCTAGACCTTCAACCTGGGAGAACCCCTGAGCAAACAGTCTAGCCTTGTTTCGAATAACCACTCCATCCTCGCTCGCTTGTTCTTGAACACCCACTTAGTCCCAATAATATTGTGACCTCGCGGGGCTCGACAAGCGACCAGACCTTGTTCCTTTCGAAATTTTCTAGCTCCTCATGCATGGCATTGACCCAAGACTCATCAGATAAAGCATGAGAAACATCCTTGGGCTCAAAGGAGGCAATGAAAGCAGAATGGAGACAGAATTGAGATAAGCCAGATTTTGAGCGGGTAACACGCTCGAAGAGGCCTCCAATGATCTGCTCTGAAGGATGGTCTTTTTGAATGTGTCTAGGAGGTCCAGGGTGAGATGAAGAGGTGGCCTCTACCTCGTGAGTAGACGAAGTAGGAACAGAGCCACCAGCTCCAGAAGAAGCAGAAGGCAAGGGCTGATCGCCTCGAGGTGCGGTTGAAGACGGCACCTCCAGGGGTGGATGAGGGACAGGATTAGGTAGACAACCGTCGTCTCCATCATCCTCATCATCCACAAAGATGGTCTCGGACTGCTCTAAAGAACCTGAGATATCAGGCCTAGTCCCCGGACTAGCCTCATCGAAGTCCCCTCCCCAGTTTCCACCCTTTTAACTGACTCGCAGGTTCCAGACCCTATAAGCCCGCGAAGAAGGTGAGTAACCTAGAAAGATCCCATCACAGAACGTGATTCGAACTTGTCTAGGTTCCTGGACTTCAAAACAAAGCACTTGCAACCAAACACGCGAAAATGAGAGACGCTAGGCTTTCGCCATATCTCACTCATAAGAAGTGCGGTGCAAGTGTGCCTCGAAAAACACGATTTGAGACATGGCACGCGGTGGCTATAGCCTCGACCCAAAACTTCGCGGTGTAGAGTACTCATCAAGCATCGTCCCGCCATCTCGACCAAGGTACGGTTCTTCCTCTCTACAACACCATTCTGCCGAGGGACGTATGGAGAAGAGAACGGTGCTCTACACTGCCTCACCACGAAACTCTCAAAGTAGGAATTCTTGAACTCCGTGCCATTGTCATGCGGATCGCTCGTAAGGCACCCGGGAGCTCAACAAAGCCTACTAAAAAGACCTCGGAAATGCGAAACGTCTCATCCTTCGAGGCTTAGAAAAACACCCAAGAATACCTCGAGAAGTCATCGACCACAACAAGAACATACCACTTCCCTCCCGCCGATCGCACTCGAGCCGGTCCAAGCGTGTCCATGTGGAGCAGTGTCCGTGCATCGGTCATAGTAATCGTGGACCTGAGGGTGAGAAGCGGCAACCATCTTGCCGTGCTGGCATGGAGAGCAAACAAGATCTTTGACCATCTTGAGTTTAGGCATACCACGAATGAGATCGTGGCCGCTAACTCGGGTCAAATGGTCAAATCCAATATGACCAAGTCTCCTATGCCAGAAAGAGAGGTCGCGGGACTCAGAAGCAACTAAACACCTGAGAGGATCACCAGAAGACTCAGAAAAATCAGCACGAAAGATCCTCCCATAACGAGAAATCCCGCAAACCAGACTACCCGAAGAATCAAGAATTTTACAAGCATTTTTCTTAAAGCTCACCTCGAAATCATCATCGGTAAGCTGAGAAACTGAAAGCAAATTGTACTGCAGCTTACTAACCAAGGCTACATCTTTCAAAATGAAAGAATCATTAATGCGCACAGTACCTTTGGCGATGACGCGCCTGCACGAAGCATCTCGAAGGTGATCGTCTCATCACCGGAGCACGGGCAAGGGAAGAAACCAACGGAGTCTCCGGTCATATGACGAACACCCGAGTCTACAAGCCAAACCTTTCCCTTCCCCGCCGCGAACTGAGTCAAGCAGAGTAAAGTCTCGATCGGGATAAATCAAGAGTGATTTTGGCACCCAATATCTTGAACAACACGCCGAGCGAGATGAAGTAGTCAAGCACGATCGACCTCTATCTACCCTACGCTCTCGTGACTCAAAGAAGCGTATGTCCGTGAGCAGACTGAAGGCTGTGCGGTCCGATCGCTACGGAGAGCGAGTGGCACCGCAACATGCGATCACACCGCGGTAGCTATCTCGATGGAAGAAACGAGATCTATCCTCGGGACGGCGGAAGACACGATCGAGGCAGCATGAGGACGGAAAACAGAAAACTTCGGAAAAACCAAGTCCTCTATGCTGCCTAAACTCCGCAACAGAGCAAACCTAGACCTCGTGTTGGTCTTAGGTGTACTGTAACTGGGCTGACCACAATACCCCTAAGAGACTCAACACGGTCTCTACGCGCGATCTTGGCGCGCTGAAGCATCTCTCGATCGAGTGCCCATCCTTCCGGCAGAGGGTGCAGTGGTACTTCACCTTCGAGAGGTGGGAGTAGCGCGAAGAGGCTTTGCCTTCCGAGAGGCCGAAGCAACAGTGGAATCACCTTGCCGTCGAGATCCCTTGGACAAAGCCCGCCGATTTGAATTTAACCTCGTCGGACACAGGCTCAACCTCGATCACACCTCCTAGGATGGGTCCGAGAATAGCGGTGGATGCTTCCTCATGTCCTCATAAAAATCATATCCTAGACCTTGATTAAATCTGCAAATTTTAGACTGGTCCAGAATAAGATTAAGCTTCTTCTTGCCACCTACAAATCTCTCGAGAGTGTTCATAAGATACCGACACTCCCGAAAGAGAGAGTGCGGAAGAGCAAGGAGAAGAAGGAACAGCGGGGGTAAGGAGCAGATGAAGAACCAATAGCAGAGGTACAAATGGCTTGTGCACGCATAGCCGACTCGAATGGACAGTCCTATCGCTAGCAAGGTTGGTTCACGCCGCTAAGCGCCTCAACCTTACCCCGGGCTTCTCTCCTTCTCGGCCAGCACAATACAAGCAGATGGTGGCTTCTCTAGTAGGTCCTTGGTTAGCTTCACACATTTCTCATCCAATGCAACCAAGTCAGATTTTAGTTTGTTACAATTAATGCATGGTGAGCTAACAGGGTCCTTAGAAGCATACTGAGCCAACTTTCTATCATGATCAATCATTTCTTGAAACTGTTTAGAGACAGCTTCAAGTTCAGCAGTTAACTTAGGACAGTTCAAACATGAATCAATCGGCTCAAGCAAAGAAGCTTGTAGTTCAGCAATTTTATGATATGCCCGTTTTAAGTTCATTTTCAAGTTATTGCACTTTTCACAAGACTCGGGCAGATCAAGGAGCATGGCATAAGGTCCTCTAGCAGTAATGTCCTCAACCTCACATGAGGTGGGAGAAGTAGTCTCATCAGTAGTAAGTAGAGTAACAGCCATCCTACTCAATTCTAACTCAGCAAGCAGACTAACATTCTCCACCTTAAGCACATCAAGCTCAGAAGACAAACTATCATGAGAGGTCCTTAGTTTCTCCATGTCTCCAAGCAAAGCACAGCATGTATCACAATCGTCACGGGAGGGAGCAGATGTAAGTGAAGTAAGCTCCCGTGACAGTCTGTCTACTTCCTTCTCTAACTCGGTACACCTAGCCCTAGCTCTAGCATGAAAACCTCCTAGCTTAAGAAATGCTTGATTGAGCTGGTCGTAGGTGGGGCATACCTCGTCCGAGTCGGAGTACAGCTCGCTGTCGCTGAGTTCGCCCTCGAGGGCCATGAAGCACATCTTTGGAGAAGTCGCCGCCGCCATCCTTGGGCTCTTGGTCACCCGTCCCGTCGTCGTCGCTCCATCCCTCCACCTCGCCGAGGTCGAGGTCGCCGAAGGCGGTGAGGACGCGTGGAAGAGTTTCTTGGCCTTCCGGTTGCGGAACTTCTTCTTTCCTTGAGCAGTCTTGAGGGCTTCGTGTTGCGGTTCTTGTCGGTGTAGTCGTTCTTGCTCGAACCGCCGTAGTCACCTTTGCCCTTTGCCGCTTAGGGCGCGTTTGCTCGGATGTGGTTGGGGCCACCACACTGAAGCAAATCACGGGCCCTCCTCTCTTCTCGTCCCTCCTCCCTTGTAAGCATGGGAGAATCTTCGAGCAAGGAGGGCTAGCTGCTCATCCGCAAGTCGCTCTAATCGATCATCGCTTATGTCACGAGAGCGCAAGGAGAATCCGCAAGTAGACTCGTAAGAACCGGAAGCCAACGTGGGATCGGTGACTAGGGCCATCGATCGTGGCTTCGACTTGCGAGACAATGTCAATCTCGTGAGTCTTGAGGCGCGAGTACAACGCATCAAGAGTCAAAGTCGAGAGGTCCGTGGTGTCCTTGATGGTAGTCACCTTCATCTCCCAAACACGAAGGTCGAGTGCGGCGAGCATCTGTCGGCGTTATCCGAGTCGGGTGCGTGAGACCGACCGCTCTGAGGTTGCTCGAATCTTATGAAAACGCGCAAAACACTCATCCAAAGACTCACCAGCAAGCATCTCAAACTTGTTGTAGTCGCGCTTGAATCGTCTCTGTCTCACCGTCTTAATCTGGGTGGTGCCCTCATGGTATGCATCGAGGTCTCCCGGATATCGGCGGACGAAAGATGAGATATGCGGTCAAACTCGCTACGACTCGAGCCCTGGATTATGATGTTCCTTGCCTTAGCGTTTGCCTCAACATCATGCATATTTCCAGCATTAATGTTCTCATCGGCGGAACAACAAATCGACCTTCACCTTCCGCCAAATGGCATACCCCGAGCACGGATGTATGTTTCCATTCGGCTCTTCCGAAGGGTAATCCGTGCCATCAAAGACAGGAGGCTTGGTCGAGTACTTGTCCGTCGCCATGGCTCTTGAGACCGGTTAAGATCTATGAATTAGAGCTAACCGCTCGATACCAATTGTAGGACCGAAATGGCAACAGAGGGGGTGAATGGTGCCTTCAAAACTCCCAAGTACTCACCACAAAGAAATCGAGTGAAAGAACTAGTTTCTCCGATCGAACACACGTGGTCGTAAGCCAATTGATGGTCGAACACCACGTGGTCGAACACTTGCCCAAGCTGACAAAAGAAATCAAACAGAGATAACTGAGAGGAAGAACCAAGAACAGAAGGACTCGAGGCGCACAATCATCCGGTAAAGTGAACTTCTCTAATTCGACTCCTGCTCTCGGGAATGAACTGGCCAAGTGGCCTTGAGACAGATTCCCAGTTCTGAGCTAAACAAAGCACACAAAGACGAAAGCAGACTCACGAAGAAGAGAGGAGAGAAAAGGATAGCAAGAAGTTCAAGCTCTCAAAACAGATGGCAAACAAGTCAATCACAACATCTCAAGACGACAGAAAACAAATAGAGGAAGAGAGATGAATGATTGATAATGGAGGTTTCTACAGCCACTCCAACTGGGAGATACATGAGCACACCTGCTCCATCCCGAGAACCCACACACTCACAAATAACAACGGAAGAACAGAGCAACTCGGGGATCAGAATCTCACAAGTACCCGAGCTCTACCCTCTCTATTTATAGCCACACACTCATACACCAAAGAGGGGGAACCCGCAAACCCCACCTAACACCGGGTTTTCAACTCACTTTACCCACTAGCGAGAACGAGCTCCGGTGCTTTACCCGTTACACCCAACGGCTCCACCGCTTTGCCTGTTAGCGCCAACAACTCCCGTGCATTGGCAGAGACACGCTTCCTTTGCGACTTTCCGCATTTCTCCAAAATGCCACTCCACCGCCTTCCCTGAAGCTTCCTCTGCCTTGTCGTCCAAGCTTGCAACCACCTCGCAAGACTAGGTCTCCTTCGGCTTCCACGGTCGTTCGGACCTCGACATCCCCATGTCTAGTCCCGACCACTCCAAGCCTCATCAAGACTTGTCTCCAAGGTCCTCTCGCAGCTCCAGCTCCGGTTCCTCATCTCCTCGGCTTGCAACCACCTCACGCACCTCATCGTCTTGACACTTCCTGGCCGCTCTTGACCTCAAGACCGCCCGTGCCTAGTCTCGGCCCTCCATGCTTCGCCACGACTAGTCTCAAGGTCCTGCAAACATCACGGCATAAGCAAACCATTACATAGCACCGCACAACACAATGTGTACAGACATCTGCATAAAAGGAACTCAAAACATGCTTCACAAGGTCGTACATTCACTACGATCGGTCAAAAATACTTAAACATTATTTCTCAAGACCTACGATCGTTACCATAGACCATACGACCACCCCAGTGGTCCTTACGACCGCCTTAAAGCTTGCTACGACCATCACAAGTTTCAGTTCCAACTTACCCGACCAAGTTGTACCAACTTATGACTGGTCGAAACCATAGATCAAGACTTTCTTAAGTCCTACGACCACATCTCAAGATGATACGATTATCTCAGAAGTCCATACGACCGGTTCCCAGAGACTACGACCAAAACCAGAGATTCCATCATGGTCGAACCACTTTCCGACCACGTTCATCGCTTTCCACCGTGGTCGAAACCCTTCTCGATCACGTACGACTTGGTTCACTGTGGTCGAAGCCCTTCCAACAACGTTTGAACACTTCCGACCGCAGTCGCCCACTTGCGACCACGCCCAAGCTCGTCGACCGCATCCGACCGAGCTACGACCATGTTCGCCATAACGTGGTCGAAACCCGCTTCGTTCTTAGGAAGTGAAGTTCGCGACAACGTGGTCGTATGATCGCCGACCACCGACTACGCCTTACGACCGCGTTTCGCGGCGGTGTGTCGTAATCGCCTTCGACCACGACCAAATGTGGTCGTGACTGAGGCTTCACCACGCCAAAAAGCAGCGAGACTTCCTCGGTGACCTACGACCAAGGTCGAGTGGTCGAACGCCATGTGGTCGTCATGACCTTCCGACCACGGCCGAAAAGAGTAAAACATTGTTTTCGGCTTTCATCGCGATAGAATGGTCGTAAACAACCCGGTGGCTCCCGATTGACGACAATAAGTTCATAACTGCCCGACAAAGCTCGACCACAACCAATGTGGTCGTAAGAGCCTACGACCACGATCGGAAGCTACGACTTTTCCCGCATACGATTCCGATCACTTCTAAGGCAATGACTTGGCAGGAAGTGCCCAACCCAAACTCAAACTTACTAAAACAAGAGTCAATTACTCATCACAAACATATGGTCACCTCCACATGGACTCTCAATCTATTAAGTATTTGAAAAGTGGTCAATACAAAACTCAAAGGGTTGGTCATTTCAAACATTTCTCTAGTTCAAAGATTTCACAAAAGACCAACCTTTGAAAAGTTATATCTATTTGAAGTTTGCCGAAAAATAAGTATTAACCCGAAAATGTCTATTCTTGAATATTGTGAGTTTGGCTATTTGAGCAAAAATTCCTTGTACATCTTTGCTCAAGATAGTGATCCCAACTCATACAATGTCTAAAAGGGTAGAAACTCCATGAATCTAAAATTATATTAAGTCTTGAGCTCAATTAAAAATTGGACTTTCTCCCATGCATTCAAAGCGGCTTATTGCCACTTCTTTTAAAAGAAAAGCCCTTTCTCAAAATTTATTTTTGGAAAATGCTCTCTTTAGTTCAAGCTTAAAATCTGGAAAGTTTCAAAGAAATTGGATCTCATTTGAATGGACTTAGCATTTCATTTCATTTTACATCAAAAGTTCTAAATGAAAACACATTTTGGCATATCTTTTGATTGGAGACTGCTTTTCCAAAAATTCTTGTTGTAAAATCTTATCAAGAGTCCTAAGTTTATTTCTCCAAATTTGAAAGCATTTCAAGTTAATTTGAAAAAGTTTTGACTTTTTCTCTCTTTGGCAAATTGCTGAAAATTTCAGAACTTTCATGATTCTGAGGCGATTTGTGATTTTTATATCTTCAAATGGGTTCAGATTTAAAGTAAGCCACAATAATAAAAATTTATTCTCTATAGTTGGTCTTCAATGTCAAATTGTCTTAGAATTTATAAAGAGCATTTGATCAATTTTTCATCTCTCTCTAGAAGCCCATGTGAGATGCAAAAAGTCTGAAAATTCAGATTTTCAGATTTCTGAATTTTGAGCCCTCCACTTCAAAAGGAGCATTAACACCTTGAAAGCCTTCCAAATATAACTCTTGTGCAAATTCAAAAGTTTGTGCTTAATTTATGAACTTCAAATTCTCCGAGAGCTCACTGTGCACACTTGCCTTTTCATATCCTTTAAAAGAAGACTCCTTTTTCAAAAATTCTTTTTGAAATGTTTCCTAGGAGTCCAAAGTTCATTTTTGCAAAATTTCAAATCATTTCAACTTATTTTGAGAATGTTGTGTACTTTCCTCACCTTGTCAAAATGCTGAAATTTCAGAATAATCATGTTTTTGAGCTGATTTATGATTTTTTGTATCTTTAAGTAGGCTCATAATCTGAGAAAGCTATAATTATGACTTTTGATCTTCTATTGCTGATCTATGCTAATAGTTTTTCTCAGATTTATTGGATATTTATAGAGCAGTTTTTCAGCTAGCTTTTGAAGCTCAATTGAAATGCGAAATCCTGAAAATCTGAAACTTCAAATTGGAGTGTGCTTCAAATGCTACAAGTGGTATCAAATGCCAAAGGCCCTCAACAAGCTACTAAGAGTAAGATTATTTGAATATGCTTCAAATATCTTCAATTGATTTAAGTGGTATCATTTTGGTCATATGCATTTTTGCTCATACTTTTTATGACCATATTATGTTAAATTAATTGGCATCAAGCTCCTCATTTCTTAAGAATAAATGATATGCTATTAATTGGTATTAAGGCCCTCATAATAAAAATCTCCTTAAATGGCTTAACTTGTATTCTTTTCTTGTTTTTAATGATGATCAATGCTATTTGGTGATAATTGCCTCTTTTTGGTGCTTAATGCCAAATGGGGGAGAAATTTGTGATAATAGCCTTGGATAATGGGAGAGAAAAATTTAAAATTGTGATAATGCCAAATGGGAGAGAAATAATAGCTTTGGATAATAGAATAATAGAAATGCTAATGCCAGTGCGGGAGAAATGTGATAATATATTTATCGGGGAGAAATTAATTGAAGAATGCCAAATAGGAAAAACTAAAATCTTTTTTTTCAAATTGTTCAATAATGCTTTCACCTTCTCTTATGCACTTAATTGCCTATCATTTAGTCATTTTCACCTATATGCTATTATCATAAATAATTTGTCATCAATCACCAAAAAGGGGGAGATTGAAAGATCAAGCTCCGTTTAAGTTGGTTTTGGTGTTAATAACAAATGCCATTATGAGATTTTGATGTTAATGAAAAATGCTTTTATAATGTTTTGGTGATAATGACAAATGTATGTATGAGAATAATATGTTTGTTGAAGTATATTATAGCTTAGTCTTATTTGGATGAAAAGGTGAAATCAAAGAGGTATGCATTCAAAATCACTTTCTCATATACTAATGCATTCCTTAGATCCAAAATATAGATTGAACTCCTCAAATAGTTCAAATAAATATGTGCATATGTTTTTCTTCATATAGACTTATATGCAGACATTTAAGGGGAGCTCTCTCTATATTTTGGAGTTTCATAAGTATTGATCCATGTGTTAATGGTGAAGTTTGGTAATTGATGACAATTGTTTTGTGGACTAATATTTTTCATGAGTTGGATGAATAGGTTAGGTTCCACAAATGAGGATGACTTTGGATAACTTCATGGGTTGAAGATCATAAAGTCAAGATCAAGAAGAAGATGGCTTCATGTGTTGAAGGCTATCAAAGAAAAAGACGCATTATGAGTTGATGCATGAGGAGATGATCATGTGTTGATCATCAAGTCGAGTAAGACCATCACGTGTTAAAGGAGTTGATGAAAATGATGCATCATGAGTTGATACATATCGAGAAGATGACCCAAGGCAAAAGTATGACTAGCTAGGGCTAAGGATGTGGTCCTAGTCTTTTACCAGTCTTGGTGTTTGGCTGAAAGACCGGATTGCTAGTATAGGTTGCTGTACTATTAAGAGGGGTCATGTCCAGTAGTTTGAGTCTCATCATGTGTTGAGGCTTGCTCTAGCTCATCTTGGCATGAGGCTTGCATTTGCGAATGTGTTTTGCAAATGGTTGAAGCTCATCTGGTGAATCCTTATAACATGTGACTATACTTTATAAATGTGTTTTATAAAAAGGTTGAAGTCTATGTACCTACTCCTTGTGACATGAGCTAAATTTGCAAATATGTTTTGCAAAAATTGGAGACCATACATTATCCTTTGGCGTGGTCCAAGATTGTTTGTTACTATTTCCTTTGATATTAGACCATGGTAATGACTCTTTGGATGTCTTTTAATTTCTGCATTGATCTAATGTGTTTAAATCATGCAAACAGATGGGTTGTGTAGCCATCTCAATAAGCTTTCCATAGAATCCAAGATCACTCAATTCCGACATCAGACTCAAAAGTTATGACTTGAAGGTTTGACCGGTGTTGATCTGGAGGTCAGACCGGCCTTGTAATAGCGGTCTGACCGGTGTGGACCCAGCGGTCTGACCGGCTTTGAGGTAGCGGTCTGACCGGCCAGCGGAACTTCCGTTTGTCTCGCGGAACCTTTTCTCCAGAGAGTGACGCCGCTGGTTTTTCTCAGAACGGTATGACCGGTGTATGTTGTGGTCTGACCAGATATGGCAGTCTGACCGGTTTCTGTGTGGCGGTCTGACCGGTTTTCCAGCCCAACGACTAGTTTTTTGTGACCGTTGGGAGGGCGGAAATACCAGCCGTGTAACTGCGGTACTTCTGGACCTCGGGCTGATTTCAGTCTTCTCTCTTCTCCAATGGCTAGTTTTTGAGGAAGGTGTATAAATACCTCCTCAAGGCTGGTTGGAGGTGCGGTTGATGAGTTCAATCTTGTGTTCTTGAGCTGGAGTGAGGCTCTCCACTCAATTGTGCATGTGTTGTGCTTTGTGAGAAGGGAGAGAGGTTTTAGAGTGCATGTGTTGCCTCTAGAGGAGGACTTTGTGTCCGGATTTAGCTTGTGCATTCGTTGCATGTGGTGAGAGTCAAGTGAGGGACTTGACTTGTTACTCTTGTAGTTTGCTGACTCCTAGATGGTGTGGGAGGCGTCGTGCGCAGTTATCTTCTCAAAGAAGGTTGTGAGAAGACCCGACGAAGTTGTGAAGGTTGAAGCTCACCTACCCGGAGTGGGAAAGAGCTATCACTAGTGATTTGAGGTGGAAGGCTTAATTCGTGGAGCCGGTCCGATTAGTTCAGGCTTACCTCAACATGGACTAGGGGAGACCGGCAAGTATCCGAACACCATGGTAAAAAGAGACTGATCGTGCAAAACTGCACACCCGCAAGTGCACGGGCCGCCGCTAAGATAGCAGCGAGTTGTCGTGTTCTCCACAGGGACTAAATTACTGGTGACACTGCCCCTAACCAAAGCTAAGTCGCACGAACAGGGAATTTAAGACTAACTGCAGATTCTAGACTAACTAAAAGGGAACGATCTGGTAAGCAAAAGAGATGAAGAAGGAGAAAGAAAGCGCTGGATTGTGCCGAGATAAAGACAGAAGAAAGACTATCTAGAAATTAAATAGGAATAGCTAAGGGGAAAGAGGGGAAAGCAGAAGATAAGAAAGGCTAGGAGTCGGCTAGGCTTGCTGTCGAGGGAGAAGGGAAAAGAGAGGGAGCCAAGATAAGAAGAGAGTGGGGGAGACTAGAAGACTAGAGAACAGATTGACTGCTAGAGAAAGACGTGAGATGAGAAAGAAACTACAGAAGAGAAGAGAAGTAAGAAAGATCTAAAGAAGGTAAGAAGACTAAGAATTAGACAGGAAGATAAGGAAAAGAAGAGAGTGGACTGAACTAACTCTACCGTGAGAAAGGAGCTAACAAGAAGAGAGAGATGAAACTGAGGAAGGAAAGCGCAGGGGACTGCCGAGAGGGAAACAAGAACTAAAACTACGATCCCAGCCCTTCACAACAAGCAAGCAAACAGACTACTACCAGATAAAAGTCAAGACAAACAATCACCATGCAAGCTTTTCTACTGCAGTAAACAAGGAAATAAACCCTAACTTAAGAAAGACATAAAAACAGCATGACATTAAACATATACTTTTTTTTACTTTTTCATACTAACAGAAACTAACAGAACTGCATGCATAATACTAAATCTAACATAGATATTGAATTTAAAATGACAGACATTAACATCATCAAGGCAAAATATCAAACCTACTAGCAGAGGAGCAAACTTATGTAAATCTACCCTAGCATCAAGTGATATTCAACAATATAACAGGAAGTCGCATCCACAGAAGCTTCTCAGGTAAACAAGTTCATGAACAACACTCATAACATCCAGATCCGCAAAATATACCACATGCACATCACAGATTTAACAATATGAACATATCATGAATAGCCATATCGGCACTAAATAATAGATCGAGATGATACAACCCAGTATAATGCAGATCGGTTGTAGAAGACAATCTGTAGAGGAAGCAGGCAAGGGAAGCAGATCCGGCCGTAGAAGAAGAGACGACGCAGGTATCCTTGGAGAAGTAGCAGCCCCGGTGATGGAGTATCAGATTCGAGCGTAGGATTTGAAGAGGAAGCAGATCTGGTGCAGATGAAGTAGATCCAGCCGAAGAGGTAGTAGAAGTAGCAGATCAGTGCGCAGTCGTCGTAGGGGAAGTAGATCCAAGCCGAAGAAGTCGAGGAACTCGTAGATCCGGGCGCAGTGAGGGCAAATCCGGCCGTGGAAGGACTGATGAAGAAGATGCAGGCTAGTAGCAGCAGATCCACCCGGTAGAAGGTGTAGGAATGGCTGGTGGAGGCGCTCGGGAGAGAGGAGGCTAGCAGATGAAGATCTGAGAGGGGGGGCTAGGGCGGCTGCATGTTGGGGTGTTGGAGATGGGAAGAGGATGGGTGGCGGCTGCTCGGTGAGGAGAGGTGCGGCGCGGTGGAGGCGTGAGGATTTGGGCGGCCTGGTGTATGGGAAAGGGGAGATGGAGGCGAACCGACTGGGGAAGAGGTTGAATGCTTGCGGCCTGGGGTCTGGATGGGGGGGCTAGGGCGGCTGCATGTTGGGATTTTCGGCCAGTGGAGAGGTGGAGATCGGTGAGGCTATGGAGAAGATGGAGTGGGGCGGCCGGGTGTTGGAGCTGGGAAGAGCTGTGGTATGGAGGCGGTGGAGAAGAAGCAATGTCAGGTGGATGGCTTCGGTCTAGGATATTGCGGCTAGGGTTTTTAGTCTGGTGACCGGCTCCCCACTCTGGAAGAAGCAGCTGGCGGCTATATATAGTGCGGCGGTTTTAGGGTTTCCAGTGGAGTGTGGCTGGTTAGGGTTTGATGTAGTTTTACATTTCAGTCCTTCCGCTTTTGCTGTTTTGCATCCCTAGTTCCTTCCCAATCTGATCTTCTGTGGATTTTTGCGCCTAGTTCGCGCCGGCCTACAAGCAAAGTATACACCCATGTAAATAGTCCTCAAAGAAGATAAAATTTATGTAATTCATGAATTTTTGGCAGTTTGAATTCCTACTAACAAGATAATGATATAAGAAAATTATTACAAATATGATGCATATCAGAGACCATGTCTTTTGTGGTTTGCTTTCTTGTGCTCAATTTACTTTC
Organism: Dendrocalamus sinicus; assembly: GCA_036346575.1. NCBI lineage: Eukaryota > Viridiplantae > Streptophyta > Magnoliopsida > Poales > Poaceae > Dendrocalamus > Dendrocalamus sinicus. Next base: position 9,331,354 of record CM070657.1, read on the forward strand.
AAGCAATTTACTTACTTAGAATTAATTTGATTGCTTGTATACCTAGGATTATAAATCTTGACGTAGGCTAGAATTGTTGGTGCTCTTAGGCGAATTTATTTGTTGTAGGCGCTATTTGAGCTAAACCAAATTGATTTAAGCTTCCGCATTGTATACTTGGTTTAGGCAAATAGAAAAGCTCTTGAATTGTTAGTATTAATCTTAAGAGAATTTTTTAAACCGCCTATTCACCCCCCTCTAGTCGGCCTCCTCGATCTTACAACCGGCCAGGCAGGGAAGTTGTTCTTGCTAGTTTTTGGTTGCTCGTGTTCGTTTTCGTGTCTTGCAAGATCATTCTTGATCTTCTTAGCTTTCTATAACTATTGAAGTGAAAACATTGTTAAATAATAAGGGAAAAAATTGCAGGGTCATTCACCCCCGACCGCTGACCTCGATCTTACAAGTGCCGAGCACGAGGGGTGGGGATGGTCGGACAGGGCTATTGAGGCCGTGGCTCTAGCGCTGCCACTGGGTATCCATCACCTTTCCCCCAAACCCATACCAACACTATTGGGTAGGGTATGGGTAAAAAATAAAATACCCATTTAGATTTGGGTATAGAGATGGTAATACCCATTTACCCATTTTTACCTATACCCATTCAAACCTAGTGTTGAGAGTGCACTTGGACTGTCTGTATGCTTAGAGTACCCATACTCAGTTATGGTTTCCTGTAAAAGCATATATGAGTCACCTATACCTGTCAATTTGCACAGAGTAGCTCCCATACACACAGAATCATTCCCAACAAATTTCAATCGATTTCGTAAACTTTTTGTGGTGTGAACGTGAGATTAAAATTCCAAATACTGAAGTTTTATGAAATCTTTCTATAAAAGTATGTGGGGCCCACGTGTGCGCCCAGCCCTACCAAATTGCATAGAGTAGCTCTCCTACACGCAGAATCATCTATAATAAATTTTAATTGATTTCGAGAAACTTTTGTGGTGTAGTCGTAGACTTCACGGTCGATACTTGTAGGTTTCAAGTATTTTAATTTTTGTGATCTTCGAATAGCCCGAATACTCATGTTGGGTCAACGGTCTAATTGGCCTGTGCATGGCGGTCAGGCTGGCTTTTCTGAGAGGTCTGAAGTTGATTTTTAGAGAGCGTGGAAATTGAGATCGTGGATGATCTGATTCGTAGTTGTTCATGGTTAATGGTGTGGTTTGTGTGTATGGATTAATGTTGGTCAAGTTGGAAAGAACTTATGCTAGAGAAAATATTCTTTGGTCTTTGCATGTGTAGACTGAGCGTGGAGACGGTCATGGTCGGTGACAAGGAGGACCGAGACTAAGAGGGGGAAATCTGAGGTCCATGCGGTAGAGTGTGTTACGAGGTGGTCGGGCTCATGCTAGAGCACATGGAGATCAAATGTGGTTGATGCGTGAAGAAGCTACGGGAGGTGCAGTTCTAGAGACTTCAACACGTGATGAGTTGGAAGGAGTTATGGAAGGTGTCTATAACTGGAAGAATTAGAGACAATGTAAAACCTGTGTTTGGAAGGGTTTCGAGTCCCTTGATTTGCGGAGACAGTTAGGATTGTGTGTCCTATTTGATGAGGACACGGTTTGAGGCTTTAACATATTAATAGAGGGGGAGAGGTTAAGAAGTTAACCATGGTTTTTGTAGGGCTTTTGGGAAGAAAGCTTTTAGAGTTTTTGTGCTAGGGTTTAAGGGGTACCGTGAGAAAACTTTGTAGCCACAGAACATGATTCAGATATAAAAGATCACATCTATTCCAAAAAAAAGTTAGTCGGTGTTGGCAGCGTATTTTTCTCGGTGACGTCTTCGACTTGTTCTCATTTTAAACAGAGCACATTGGTGTCGAAGTGTTCGAGCGGAGGAAAATTACGACCTCGTGCAAAGGGGTCGAGCGAGCGGTCGAAACCTTCATCGAGCACGTGCAAAGGGGTCGAGCAAATGGTCAAGCGTCTTGCGGTGAAATCTACATCTGATAAATTAGGTTGCTTTTCTTCTTGATTGACATTTGTTTTCAGGTATTAAAAAGTAGAGGCAATCATTCACCCTCTCTGATTATGGCATTCGATCCTACACACATCTTTTGCTGGTGAACTGAGAATTGGGAAAACTGCCTACATACCACTTCGCTTTGGCCGGAATGCAGGCAAACGCACCATTCAAACTGCTAATCTACCGAAAATGCCACCTCGAAACTGCAATGTTAGCTCGTTTACCATTATCGTACCCAGCGTTTGCATCTTTCCTAGGCAATCTTTCAACTTACTTGAGGATGACTTGAATTAATGGACTTGTTCCTACAATCGAACTTCCAATAAGTACTAAAATCTGCACCGGAAACAAGCACAACAGAACAATTTCCTGCACAGAGTGACAGATTAAACAGTTCATCACAAGGTTGTATTTCAATGCCAATACAATATGTTTTAGTAAGAGAAGTAGACCCATGAACATGGCGTATCTTACTACTGTAGCACACATGTGCTGCTGTAGTCAGCATTATTACAGCAAAATATAGCATAACTACTGCATAAATATTACTACTCGTACTTTTGGATCTAATATTTTCGTAGCCTTCAACTTGTACAAGATAAGCGTTCACACACCGGCTTTAAGCAGTTCCTCCTATTACAGTTGTGCATCGACTTCATCAATCAAGCCAGATCGCACCACACTTTCCATGGTAGGTCTTCTGCCTCTATCTTCCTCCAGGCATGAAACAGCTAGCTTCATCATCATTCTCGCTTGCAAGTTGTCGAATTGGCCATTCAATCTGGTGTCAATGAAGTCAGTGATCCAAGACTGTTCGTCACCATCCAACTTCAACTTCTCTGCAAGCATCCTAATGACCCTTCCAAGGACCATTTCCACCTCCTCATCATCATTCTTTTCCAACTCTGAAACGCGAGCTCCCTTCAGTAATTCTAAAAGCACCACTCCGAAGCTGTAGACATCGACCTTTTCTGTTATTGGGAGACTAGAAACCCATTCAGGTGCTAAATATCCTCTTGTTCCCTGGATCCGTGATACATTTATATTGGACCCACCTCTGCTCAGGAGCTTTGCAAGCCCAAAATCAGCAATCTTTGGCTCCAAGTTTTCATCCAGAAGTATATTTTCGGGCTTCATGTCACAATGGATGACCCACTCCAAGCACTCGTGATGAAGATATGCCAATCCTTTCGCCACCCCTAGAGCAATGTTAAATCTTTGCTTCCATTCAAGTATAATTTGTGAGCTCTCACCACCAAACAAGGCTTTATCCAACGAGCCATTCTCCACGTATTCTGAAACCAATATCCTGTGTAGACCATCAGAACAGAATCCCCAAACCCTCACTAGATTCATATGGTAGATCCTGCCAATCACACTTAGTTCATGCTGGAATTCTTCTCCGCCTTGGTTTATGTCTGACAACTTTTTCACAGCTACTGCCCTAGTGTCTTTCAAGACCCCCTTGTATACAATGCCTGATGCTCCCCTTCCAAGCTCTTCCTGAAACTTTCGAGTAGCTGTGACCAACTCTTTGTAGGTATATCTGCGAAAATGGTTGGTTATCATTTCATACCCAGCCACCGGTGGACATACTCCTCTTAATTGTCTGCCCTCCCGTCTCAAAATAAGCCATCCGAATAAAATGAATGTTACCTCTGCAAGAAATATTGCTGATAAGAATCCATAGAAGTAGAAGAACTTTAATTCATTCTGACGGCTCTTGGGAGTATACAAATGTGCTATGGAGTAATTGTTTGTTGTAGTACAGTTAGGGCTGTATTTAGGACCAAAAAATTGTGACTGGGGAATTGAGGACCCCGACACTTCTACGCCCTTAGGAAGCTTGAGATAGATGCTACCAGTACCCTGCTGATAGATGCTACCAGTAGGTCCAGTACCCTGCTGTAGGCTTACACCACCAAGAAGAACAGACTTTGGATAGCAATCACCCTTTCCTTGCCAGTACGCGAACCCCTTGCACTTGCAGTCACGCAAGCATATGTTCTTGCAAAAATCAAGAGAAACAGAACGATGAACACTTAGATCAAACCCTAAGAAATCTGTGTTGGGTAGCTCAACAAACTTCACCTTCTGCTCATCACAACTAATGTTGGTCTTTCGGTTGCAGCCTTTGCTCCGGTCACTTGGGTCTATCATCTCATATCCTGGGGCACACGCACAAGCAGGCTCAGGCGTATAAACACATATTCCATTCCTACCACACAAGCCACGTACTCCGCAGAGCTGAGGAAATGCCATCCATGTGACCGACCATGTTCCATCCTCCTTATTCAGACTGTACAGCCTGAGATTGCCATCATAATCTAGTGTTAGTCGTCTCATAATCCCAGGACCCCAATCAGCAGCTCTAAATGTTGCATTATCACTTGTAAGGAATTGCCCCCAGCTGTCAAGAACCCCAGTGGTGGTGCTGTTGAACGGTATTCTTAGCTTTTGCCATATATTCATAGCTGGATCTGGCCAATAGATGAAAGAGAGATCCTTCTCATCATAAAACAGTGAAATTAGGTATTGATCATCAAAATGGAAGCTGTAGCGGCCAGGATCAAGTAACCTATTGCTAGATACCAGCTTTGTGGCTGCAGTAATTTTCTGAGTGGGTAACAAGGTATCACTAGGACAATCAAAGCTTTGCCAGAGAATGTTATCACCTTTGCCCTTCACAATGAGATTCCCAGTGCCCAAGAGCTGAGCTTGAGCTTGCTCGGTATCTGAAGAACTCACGTTGGTGGTCCACACAATCTGGCCGTTGTAGTCTTGTAAAACCATGCTTCCATCGACATTTAACTTGACTTTGGATCCCCAGGTGTACACAGGGCGGAGAAGATTTGCGCTCCAAACGACAGTTCTGTCAGATGAGTTGGAGAACCAAATAGAGAAGGTGGAGGCGTTGGGGGAAATGCTGTAGAAGCCACAAGTGAAAGTGCCATCTGGTGAATGGAGCACATCGGAGTTGTGCTCCACTGAGAGAGAGGAGCCTGGCGAGAGGTAATCACGAGCTGAGATGTGCAAAATCAGATGAATCAAAGTGAGGAGAAGAAGCAGAGAGGCAGAGTGTGGATCCATGGGTGCTGCAGCATTCGAGATGATCCTTCAAATGATCAGAAACGCGCGCTGTTATGGGACCCAACTAGCAATACAGTCCAAGGAACATGTGGACTACTCGGAAGCAGGTCAGGTTTGAACCTAGTGGCACATGCAGAACATTTAATTAAAAAGTGTGCAGACCTGTGTACTTCAAAATTTTATATACTAAAAGTGTGCAGTAGCGCAAAGATTACAATATATGCACGCTATAAGAAAGACAAAATTTTAATTAAAAAAGTTAAATAAGGTGTTAGGAATTAGGACCAACTTTGCTATATCTATCATACATATGTGTCTTGTTTTTTGCAGTGCACGCTTGATTATTTTTGTGCACAATAGTTTGCGAAGGCGCACATTCTAACATGTCCGATGTACGAATTTTTTTTACGAATAATCTATTTTTATTCGAAATTACAGAAATATACCCGCAACAATTTTTTTTTACAAAAATAGGCTCCAGTCGCCCCCCCATTGGGCGATTAGAGGTAATCGCCCAACCACAGCGCGACACCTAAGAAGTTTGGTAACGGTTGGGCGAGTTATTTCTGTCGCCCAACCGTTGAGCGATTGACATGCGATCATTGCATCTTGTTGGCAACAACGATTCTGTCGCCCAACTACCGGGCGACAAAGAATGGGTTAAAACCTAGCGGCGCCGCTGTTCATTGCTCGCGCATTCGTTCGGTGACACGAGAGAGGAGCGGAGAAAGAAGGGAAAGGAGAGAAGAGGAGGAGAAAGGAGGAGAAGAAGAGGAGGGCAAAAGAGGAGAGCGCGGGATCTTCAAATTTAGGTATTTTTTCGAAAGTTTTTGTAGTACGTTACATTTGTAGTATATTTGTATAAAATGTTAGAGGTAGTAAAATTTAGTATAGAAATTTTTATTATAGGATTTTTTGTGTAGAAATTTTAGTGCAATTTTAGTATAGAAAATTTAGTATAGAAAATTTTACTATAGAAAATTTTAGTATAGAAATTTTAGTACAATTTTTAGTATAGAAAATTTAGTATAGAATTTTGTAGTATAGCAATTTTAGTGTAGAAATTTTAGTACAATTTTAATATATATAATTTAGTATAGATAATTTTAGTATAGAAATTTTAGTACAATTTTTAGTATAGAAAATTTAGTATAGAATTTTGTAGTATAGCAATTTTAGTATAGAAATTTTAGTACAATTTTTAGTATAGAAAATTTAGTATAGAATTTTCTAGTATAGCAATTTTAGTATTGACATTTTAGTACAATTTTTAGTATAGAAAATTGAGTACAGAAAATTGAGTATAGAAAATTTTAGTACAGAAAATTTTAGTACAGAAATTTTAGTATAGAAATTTTAGTACAATTTGTAGTATAGAAAAGTTTAGTATAGAAATTTTAGTACAATTTTTAGTATAGAAAATTTAGTATAGAATTTTCTAGTATAGCAATTTTAGTATAGAAAATTTAGTATAGAAAATTTGTAATGTACATATGTTAGTATGGAACATTTTTAGTACAGAGATTTTAGTACAATTTCTAGTATAGAAAGCAACCGTAGTGTAGATCTAGCTAGAAAAAGTTAAATATTTGTTATACTAAATTTATTAAACATGTAATTTTACAAAAGTAACAACATGTGTATGAAATTTGCATGCAGGTATGGCGCGTGACTGGCAGTATCCCCTGTTGGACGAGCACGTGGACCGCATGCATCGCGCTTCTCGTCGTGTGCCGCACCAGGGAGCGCGGACGAGCCGGCTGAGGTGAGAGTGGTCTGGACACGCACACCTCGCGTGGCCTGGAGACTCGACGCCCATTGGACAGCCAGGTTTGCACTACGCCATCGTTTTAGTGTTGCCGTAAGAACGTTCCGTGCTGACCTTCACTTTGTTTGCAGGCTACGGGATGCCGGGCTACTCCCTGTTGCCCGGATGGTGCAGACCACGGAGGAGGATGGACCCACCTTGGCTGCGGGCGGGGCCGAGGTCGGGGAGCAATCACGACGCTTCCCGTTCAACTGCTCCCTGCTGACGGCTTTGGTGGACTGTTGGCGGCCCGAGACGCACATTTTCCACCTCCCATTTGGGAGATGACGCCGACCCTGCAGGATGTGTCCCTGCTTCTTGGCCTTCCGATCGCGGGAGGCGCTGTCTTCCTACCAGAGGCCCCGGTCGAGTGGCGCGACGACCTGCTCGCCAGCTTCGAGGGGGTCCTTCCACCGGGTGCCGTGGGTCAGTACTACATCTTCCGTGAATCGGACCCACGGCCGCCACCGAGGTGGCCGCACAGCCTGTATGTGGTCTTTACAATCGATCGTGTCATCGAAACTCTTATTTGCGTTATTATGGACTAATAACATCTTGTTTGCATTTAGGTGGAGCGGATGGACCCAGAGGCGAACGATCACCAGGTCTCGCGCCACTTGGAGGCGTGTTTGCTGTGGCTGTTTGGCTAGGTGCTCTTCACCAGCAGCCACGACAACAGCGTCGACGCGCGCCTCATCACTTATGCTAGGGCGATCGCGGACGGTGAGCCCCCCAGGTCAGCTGGGGATCGGCCGTACTTGCCGCGACCTACCGCGGCCTGTGCAGTGCGTGCTCGAGGACCAAGGCGAACTCGATCCTAGCGGGTTGTCCCCTACTACTGCAGCTGTGGTCGTTCGAGCGCTTCAGCCTCAGACGACCATTGCTAGACGACATGAGTCCATACGGGCCCGACATGTATCAGGGGGGAGACGTCGACCGGCCGACGATGGGTTCTATTTGGTGTCATCGACGGGTAAGTCATATGTCAATTAGTTATTTCCTTTATACTAACGACGGTCGTACGTAACATCTATTCGTCTTGCAGGTGTAGTTCGCACATGTCCAGGTCACGCGGGCGTATCTGCCCTTTGTTGAGCAGATCGACCGCCTCACGGCCGACGACGTGCGCTGGGAGCCGTACTCACAGGCGGCAGTGGAGGACTGTGCTCCCGATGGATTGTCGAGTCTGTGCTGGCGCGACCAGGCTTTCTGGCTGATGTGCCGGAAGCTCGTCTATGACATCTTCGTGGAGGACTACTCGCCGCAGCGAGTGATGCGGCAATTTGGTCTCTTCCAGGCTGTGCCGGTACCTGTCGAACCTGCAGTGCCACCTCCTGTGCACGCGTGAGTGCCCGTGTCTTATAAATTTGTACATACTTACTACTTCATTGGAAATTACTAACGAAGTGGTCCTACAAGCAGGCACAATAGAAAGGGAGTGAAACGCGGCATGGAGTGGACGGTGAAGATGAAGGGGTGGGTTGCTCAGTGGGACGGTGCCCTTGACGATATGGTTGACGAGGACCGCCCCTACGACAGCACAAAGTACACGGAGTACCTGCGGTGGTACCAAACGCGGACACGTACAAGGCTTGTACATGTGGTGGACCCGCCCCCCGCACACCTCCCTGCTCCGACATGGGATACGCACATCGCGGTACGTTACACGTATTTTTGAACATTCACTACTGGCAATGCTACCTTGAATAATTAACCATTTTATGTCTTTTCTTTCACCGACATGGGTCTTTCCATCGCCACGAGGCCGAGAGTATGCTAAACAGGCTCGCCGTAGGTGCCGAGGTGGGCCACGAGGAGCACATCGCTAGCATCGTCGTTTCAAGGAGTGGGGTACACGTGTCGTGCACCTCTCGCCTTGCACGAGGCTACCAGCGCATCCACGCCACGCCCAAAGACACGGACGGCTTGCCACCGGTGCCTCCCGGCCGGCGTGGCAATACTCAAGGCCCCAAAGACTCACCCGACGAGGCCGAGGATCTCGCTGAGGATGGGCTCGTACACCGCTAGGCCACCGCTCGCGTCCTCCGTACATCCCCGGTTTACCCACACGGGGTGCACTGACATATGCCCCTTCTCCAGCGCGATGACCTTGGCGAGGGTACGTGATCGTGACGATCTCTCGCTTTATCATAATGTTTGACATCCGAGACTAACGATATTACTTTTGCGTGTCATTTCGGTCCGAGACCGCGCACGCCCCACCGCGAGCCCGGACGATGTGGATCGATTCTTCTCGAGTGGGTCGTGTAGCAGGTGGGTCGCACCTCCCGACACAAAGACCAGAGATTCTTCTCGGCAGTGCCCTCCCCGATGCACCGGAGGGCACACACCGAGGTGCGCCGACTCCACCACTCGAGGCGGGTGCGACACGCTCCTAATCGGTTTACATTCTCGGAGCGTCGTAACCCGTTACAGCGGAGGACGGCCAAGCGGGGCCGTGTGGGAGGACACGGGCGTGCAGACGGGGCAGGGCAGGGTGGCGCCTGATTGTACACCATTGTTTCATGTACTGCTTACGTTTTTTTAACGAGGTAAACTTTTTAGTACTGTGACGTGCTTATACTCCTCGTTACCTACTCATTAACATAAAAATTTCACTTACCATCGTATGTATCAATCGTTTTACGGTCAATCGTTCGTAAAAAAAATTTCCAAAATTATTTAGACACCTACAACATACAATGAATATAAACTTTTATTACAACTTTAGCAGATTTTTTACCAGTTTCAAATTACAAAATTGAAAACATTCACGGGGGAGCACATGCAGTCGCTTCCCCATTGGGCGACTGCATTAAAGTCGCCCAACGGGTGGGCGACTAGAGCCAGCCGCTCCACGGTAAAGTGAGAGGCATTGTGTCGGCTCCAAGTTGGGCGATAGGCTCCAGTCGTCCACCCGTTGAGCGACTGGAGCCTATTTTTGTTAAAAATTTTGTTGCGGGTATATTTCTGTAATTTTGAATAAAAAATGGATTATTCGTAAAAAAATTTCTCCGATGTACACCTTTTTCTTAGAGAGCGACAGCTTCTTTTATTCAGTCAACCAACACTCAATGAACGCTACCTGTGCAATCCTCATCTTTCAATTTTAAACGTTGTAGAATTGTCTCGCTTAGGATTATTCTCCACGGTGGCACACGGCTCTCTCTCTTCTTTTTTTTTTCTTCTTTTACAAAGAAGCTAACATCTGACAGTAACAGGACAGGAGTTCAAGCCTAAAAACATTTAAACTCGGCCAATTGTATGGCAGCCTATGCATTGTGAACCATGATTTAAGATTGATCATCCTTCTCAGAATGAATATATCCACTTGACTTCTGAAGGAAATGGTGCGCATGTGATGCTGAGTACACAAGTTGCAGAAATAATGAGCATGGGATGGTGATTACACAAGTTGCAGTCTTGCAGAGGTAGAACGTGCATCCATGGTTGCTGCAGCATTCCAGTTGATCTTTTCTATGATCAGAAATTCGCGCTATTATTGGATGCTAGTGCCATATGCAACCATTAAACAGCTATGCACACATGTGCACTTCAAAATATCCTCTAAAAATTCATGGATGCATGTAGGGTGTATATATCGTTGCACTACTACAGAAAAGGTCATCACAGACGGTTCGAAAACGTCATCACAGACGGTTTTGTGAGCCGTCTGTATTTATGGGTCAGTGATAATCGAAGATCATCACGAGCGGTTTTCGAACCTTCGCGATTATGGCTATCACGCACGATTTTTACTCAAAAACCGCTCGTGATAGCTGATAATCACAGACGGTTTTTAGTTAACAACCGTCTGTGATACTGATTATCACAGACGGTTTTTTGTTAAAAACGGTCTGTGATACTGATTATCACAGACGGTTTTTAGTTAAAAACCGTCTGTGATACTGATTAGCACAGACGGTTTTTGAGTAAAAACCGTCTGTGATTATCAGCTATCACAAACGGTTTTTACTCAAAAACCGTCTGTGATATTCCCTTCGACCCATACATATATTTCTCTTATTGGCTAGCCTCAGGAATGCTAGCCATGCCCTCTGAAACAAGCAGATAATCACAGACAAAAACATACAATTCACACATCTCATTTGCTTTCAGATACATTTCACAGACATAAAACATCCAATTGACATGGCACTTCATTTCACAAACATAAAAGCATGCATCCATTTCGCAAATCGATTAATTGAATTGAAATGAAATATCTATTAACAAATGCACAGCACAAAAGATCTACATCGCATTTACACTTAGTGATAAGACCAATAAGAAATCATGGTGCGCAGTGGAACCGTCCTCCGGCTTTATGACTTGAGTCGCCAAAAAGTACGCTAACTCTCCTTGAATCCCTCCAAGATCGATCGTTTCAATGCGGTTGACGGATGGACACGATCTGTCGATAGGAATATCAATGTGCATATATATGTAACGTGATAAGTATGAAGTAATTATGGGAAGAGTGACAAACCTTGCGATTGGTGAGCCTCGAGGAATCGAGAGTAGTTCCATATGTTGGCAAACGTAGTATCCACATGTGTTGCTCATTGCCTTGGTGGCACTGCAAAAAATGGAATGTGTTAGTTCAAGAGGCATTAGTACCAACTGTTGCATAGGATTAATTAATGTGAAATAGCGAATACCTTAAAATCTCGAACATGTGTCAGCAGGCCTTTGGCCCCGCGCTTCGAGTCACCTCCCTTTTCAATGTACATCGCGAACGCCCTACGTCATTCGAAAAAGTTAACCTTAATCATTCGGAAGGAAAGAAAGAGTACAATGTAGATATGTATGGGGAATATGTGCTTACCTATCGATTACTTGGCTGACAACTGTGAAGTTCATTTTATTCTTACTTAGGGAATCAATGTAATATACCTTGTTCCATTTTGGTACAATTACTATTAAAATCCAATGAAAGTTCTGATTGAAGGGCATAAGTAAATAGTCCTTATTGCGGCAATCCAGCAGTCTTGATGCAATGTACCCCTTCGTTCCATAGTACTTTTAGATCTTCCACCAACGGTGCTAGGAACACATCGAGATCATTCCCAAGTTATTTTGGCCCATGGATAAGTATCGACAGCAAAATGTACTTCCGCTTCATACACAACCAAGGAGGAAGGTTATAGATACAGAGAGTCACGGGCCATGTGCTATGTCACGCTCATGCTACTAAAAAGATTCATTCCATCCGTACTCACCCAAACCTTATATTCCTTGGTTCTGCACCAACTCGCAAAACTCCTATCGATGTTTCTCCACCGTGCGGAATCAGCAAGGTGTCTTATCATTCCATCCTTCTTGCGCTCCTCCGAGTGCCAACGCAGCGAGCTTTGCCTCCTTTGGATTTGCAAAAACCTTTTCAAACGGGAATTATAGGAAAATACCATGTCACCTTAGAAGGAGGTCCTTTCTTCGCCTCTGTTCCCTCGCCATTATCCGATTGATTGTTACGTTTGTATCGGGATGCGTTGCACACCGGACATACATGCATGTTTGCATACTCTTACTGATAGAGCATACTGATCGTTCGGGCATGCATGTATTCTTTCTACTTCCATTCCCAACGGACAAAGAACCTTCTTGGCTTTATACGTGGTTTTAGGCAACTCATTTCCCCCAAGCATGTCCGCTAAAAGACCTAGTAGCGCCGTGAAACTCTTGTCGGACCAACCGCTGCTTGCCTTCAATTTCAACAGTTCAAGCACGCCGACAACCTCGTGTACTTGCAGCCCGTGTACAAAGGTTTCTCCGAGTCCTCCATCAAGCCATGGAATTTAACATACTCTCTCATCATAGTTCTCTTCTACATCGCTAAGCATCCGATCCAGATTATCATCGTGCAACCTATCCGAATCCGAGCCACAATCGACATCACCGCGGCATGTCATTCGGCTTTATCGCGATGTCATCCGAGGCATATCATTCACTTCACCGGCGATGTCATCTGGCGGCATATGATCATTCACTTCGCCATGATCGGTCCAACACGTATAATCCTTTTTGAAACCCCTCCGAATCAAGTGCGATTCAATTTGCCCTCGGTTCTTAAACATCTTCAAATTCTCGCAGTCAGTGCATGGATAACACATATATTCCACCCCTTATTCAACATATCCTCCTCGGCACTCTTATAAAAGCGTAAACGCCATTAATGTACTCTTCACTCACACGGCTCGCGCATACATCCAGCTTCGGTCCTACGTTACGTACATATATAATAACTTAGTATTAAAATCTAGATTAACTAATTATAACTACATATATACCGGCCACATTTATTATATTGAGACTTAATTTGCTAGCTCAATTCATATTACAAACACAACAGCTATTATATAACCAACAATTTTGCAAATTAACCATCTTCAATAACCACTCATGGATTACTTAGACCTAAATTGTAATGCAATTAAAGAAAAAATAAATTTCATTACTAACCATATCTAGAGCAACCAGGAAAGTCTGAATCTTTCAAAGCTCAATCTCTGCCTCTTCCCACCAAATTAACTGGCCTGAAATCGCCTAGCTTCCTCCCGAGTGAAAAAGTGCGCAGCAGTGGCTAGATCTGGATCGAAATGAAGACAAATGCGGTCTAAGCAGCGCAATAAATGCCTTAGCCATTATCACGGATGGTTTTTAATTATAAACCGTCTGTGATAACAAGCTTATCACAGACGGTTTTTTATACAGACCATCTGTGATACAAAAGTATCACAGACGGTTCATCGGTAATAACCGTCTGTGATAATCCATTTTCCCGCCACAAAAACCACAGACGGCCTCCAAATTACAACCGTCTGTAATAGTGCTCATCAGAGATGGTTTCACAAAACCGTCTGTGATGAGGCATCTACTATTAGGCTTTCGATAGTAGTGTTGGCACATCCGCACTTGACAACATGCGTGCATAAAGATGATTACATGTGGTCTATTGAAATGACAAATCCGGTGTTCGGGGACCAACTGTACTATATTTATTATATATGCTGTCTTAGCATTTTTTTTCTTTTAACGATTTTTGTGCATAAAGTTTTGCAAATGCACATTGTGCCATTTGTTTTTCTTCTTTTAGAGAGTTGCAGCTCGTCATACTCACTCAACCACTCGATAAATAGTATCCGTGAGGTTGAATTGTTATTTTTTAAAAGACCAACTGAATATCCGTGTGTTGTTACGGATTATAAAAAAGATTAAAATTACATTAATTAAAATCTCCGAAAACAATCTAAAACCATTGTCACTGTTTGGTCAAAAGAAGCCAATAGCAAATGCTTCAATGACTTCAAAATAAAAGAATGTTTCTATGACAAGGGATGCAATTACCATGTTACTTCAAGGGTATAAACCCATGAGCAAAGCCGATTGTCAAGGAATTATCTATTCATTTGCATACATGAACTCAGAGGCCCACTATGAAAAAACATTTATATAGCCTGTGAATCTCTGAGTTCAAGTAGAAAGCAGAAATTTGCCATAGATGAACTAAAAAATAAAAGCATATCAAGGACCAAATGAATGCCTAAAATGCACTTGAGATGAGGGACTTGAGCCTTTGTGATTCTAGAGATCTAGAGTTCATGCATTAACACAACTATAGCATAAATGAAGGCCATACTGCGAGTGTTTTGCCATCAGGGGCAATATCCTTGTCATGGAAGCACCATTTATCAACCCCAAGCTTCTCCATGAAATCGAAACGAGCTCTTACTGCAATACCAATTCAAACATAAGATGTTGATTGACCTAGACCTAAAAACATAATCAGGTAATTGTCATACTTCTTCTCTTAGCTGAATGTCCATGCATTATTACGGATTATAAAAAAATTAAAATTACATGAATTAAAAGCTCCAAAAACAATCTAAAACCATTGTCACTGTTTAGTCAAAAGAAGCCAATAGTAAATGCTTCAATGACTTCAAAATAAAAGAATGTTTCTATGACAAGGGATGCAATTACCATGTTACTCTAAGGGTATAAAGCCATGTGCAAAACAGATTGTCAGGAATTGTCTGTTCATTTGCATACATGAACTCAGAAGCCCACTATGAAAAAACATTTATATAAGCCTTTCGTGGCTGGTTTCTTTTGGCCAAGAATAGATCCGGAAGTCAAAGCAGAAAGGACGGGTGTAGTTGGATCGAAGTGCTAAGTAATGTGTGGAAATCACGTTCGAGTGGATCGGAGGAAGAAGGAATTGCGCGAGAGAGACAAAGCGTTGTGGCCCACGTGTCGGTGCGAATCTTTTGTTAGGAGAGGGAGGAAGGGAAAAGAATGTATTATTCATCAATTCACTTTTTTAAGTAGTAGAGATATGAGATGTGACGTCACTCTGGGGCGTAAGGTTTTTAACAAGGCAGTAACATTGTATTTCTAAAATATTAAAGAAATTTCACTTTTTCCCGAAATATTTATGTTATTGCGTGCCTATGTTTTTATGCAATTAATTTAATTTCAACTAGTTTTAAACGAGGCGGGTATGAGAGAAAGGAAGATGACGACCATCGCCACCGCGTTCGCGTATAGTAATTTCGGGCTGGGCTTGGGCTATCACAGCACGAACGCTGTCACGGTGGACTTTGGGCCGGGCTTGAGCCTGACCGGAGACGACGTGGGCTGGCACGGCACGGCACGACGAGATGATTGAGCCAAGCCGGCACGGCACGAAGAACGATGGGCCCGGGCCGGCCCAAGTCCAAGCTCTACTCGGAAGCCGGTCAGGTACTCAGGTTTGAACCTAGTGGCACATGCAGCACATTTAATTAAAAAGTGTGCAGACATGTGTACTTCAAAAATGTCCGTACGTTTTTAATGGACGTAGGGTATGCTAGCGGTAGCACAAAGATTACAATATATGCACGCTATAAGAAAGACAAAATTTTAATTAAAAAAGTTAGATAAGGTGTTAGGAATTAGGACCAACTTTGCTATATCTATCATACATATGTGTCTTACTTGTTTTTTACAGTGCAAGCTTGATTATTTTTGTGCACAATAGTTTGCAAAGGCTCACATTCTAACATGTCCGATGTATTCCTTTTTCTTAGAGAGCGACAGCTTCTTTTAGTCAGTCAACCAACACTCAATTTTAAACGTTGTATAATTGTGTCGCTTAGGATTATTCTCCATGGTGGCACACGGCTCTCTCTTTTTCTTTTTTTCTTTTTTTACAAAGAAGCTAACATCTGACAGTAACAGGACAGGAAAGTTCAAGCCTAAAGACATTTAAACCCGGCCAATTGTATGGCAACCTATGCATTGTGAACCATGATTTAAGATTGATCATCCTTCTCGGAATGAATGTATCCACCTGACTTCTGAAGGAAATGGTGCGCGTGTGATGGTGGCTACACAAGTTGCAGAGAGGTAGAACGTGCATCCATGGTTGCTGGCTTGCTTCAGCATTCCAGTTGATCTTTCCTATGATAAAAAAATTCGCTGTATTATTGGATGGTAGTGCCATATGCAACCATTAAACAGGTATGCGCACATGTGTGCTTCAAAAAATCCTCTAAAAATTCATGGATGCATGTAGGGTATATTATTGTTGGCACAGCCGCACATGAAAATATGCGTGCATAAAGATGATTACATGTGGACTATTGAAATGATAAATCCGGTGTTCGGGGACCAACTGTACTATATTTATTATATATGCTGTCTTAGCAATTTTTTCTTTTAACGATTTTTGTGCATAAAGTTTTGCAAATGCACATTGTGCCATTTGTTTTTCCTCTTCTGGAGAGTCGTAGCTTGTCATACTCACTCAACCACGGGATAAATATGTTAGAACATGTGGCTAGGTTTAAAATTTTTATGATGATAAATAATTGACAACATTGCTTAATATTGTTATTCGAGGTGTGTGCGTGTGTACGTGGACTAATGTCGGTCAAGTTGGTGAGAACTTGTGCCGGGAAAAACGTTCTTTGGTCTTTGCATGTGCAGGTTGGGCGTGGAGACGGTCTTGGTCGGTGATGAGGAAGACCAGGACTAGGAGGGGGAAATCTGAGGTCCGGGCGGTCGAGGATATCACAAGGTGGTCGGGCTCACGTTGGAGCATATGGAGATCAAAGGTGGATGATGCGTGGAGAAGATACAGGAGGTGCGGCCCTGGAGGCTTCGACACGCGATGAGTCGAAAAATCGGAAGTGTGAAAACCCGTGTTAGAAAGAGTTTTGGGTCCCTTAAAAGTAGTGGGCCAAAAGTCTATTTAAGTTAAAAAGGTTCAGATCTAATTAGATGAGTGGTATTAGGGTTTCTAGTATATTGAAAAGAGGAAATAAGTTCGTATTAAAAGTAGCAGCGGTATAGAATAGGATTAGGAGTCTGACGTGGTTTTTGGAAAAGAAAATGGAGCGTGGCGTCCATATATAAAGGGATCAGGAGATGGATCAGGAGATCACGGGCTAACTAGAAAAAAGGAGTTAGTTTTGGACTTGAAATTAATAAAACAGAGAGGATCTCGGTTTTTGGAATTCCTAGCCAGGCGCACAGTGTCTTCATCTTTTTGCTTCGGGCTACGTGCGGGAGACATTCAATCGCTGCGCACACGTACAGAGCATCTGGGTGTTTCTTGATTCACATGCTGTCTAAATAAGTCAATCGGAGCCATCACATTGATTAGAAGAGAGAAGAAAAGGAGATTAGTCAAGGAGAGAGGAAAAGGAGATTAGCTATTAATGCATCCATGTGCATGACAGCATGCAATTCTGGAGGAGAGAAGAAATCTTGGAATTCCTTGCGTGATTAGCTGAGAATCTTGTCCTGCGAGTCGTTGTGCTGCCCAAGTCTTGGAAGCTTTGCATGCAAGATTTTTCTCCGGCCGAAGCAAGGTAATTAATTTTGCTAATTAGCTGTTTGATTTTGCATGGCCTTATGGGTTCCAATTACTCAATAGCTAGTTAAGTTTTTGGGTTATGCATAGCACCCGCATGCATGAGTTTTGGACGGATGGATTTTTGGTATGCTGCGGCCAGCGAGATATTTTACTAGGGAGGAAAGTAATAGTGCTAATTAGTCTTTGTGTTAGGGGTGGCTGGCCGAGAGTTGCATACAAGCGTAATCAGTTTATTTCCTGTTTGAACAAAAAACAGCGGCAACTTCGAGTTGTACTAGGTTTGCTGGTGAGAACAAAAATTGGCCGAGGCCTTTGTTCTTGTATTTACTATTTTTCAGATTAAACAAATAAAAAGACAAGAAAATTTTAGAAAAAGCTTCCGCTAGACGTTGCAATCATTCACCCCCCTCTGATTGTATTCGACGATCCTACAAGTGGTATCAGAGCAGATTTATTTTTCTAATTAATCTTAACCGGTGATTAGAAAACATGTCGACGGATAGGTATTCCACAAAACCTTGTGTTTTCGATGGTGTTGATTTTCAGTATTGGAAAGCGAAGATGGAGGCATATATTCAAGCTCAAGTCTTTGCAATATGAGAGAAGGTCTAGAAGCTTTATCAAGTGCCCGAGAATGCGGTGTCAGCAGCAAATATAGCACAAGTGAAGGCAAATAGCAAGGCAAGGAACCTGATAATTCAAGGACTAGGAAGGAGTGATTTTGATCGTGTTGTGCATCTTAAATCCGCATATGAGGTATGGAAAGCACTATGTGATTATCATGAGGGTTCATTTACTATTAAAGCACTATGCGTTTTGAGATGAAACCTGGTGAATCAATAGATGATCTTTTTGCCCGCTTTAATAAAATTCTTAGTCACCTACGTGCTGTTAATGTTACTTATACTGATGCTGAAAATGCACGTCAATTACTTGGAGCATTAGATATGTCTATATGGGAAATGAAGGTTACATCCATTAGAGAATCTACTGTCATGAGTACACTTACATTAGATGTACTTTATTCTAAATTGAAAACTCATAAATTATATATTTTTGCTAGAAAATATAATGGTAATAGATCAATTGCTTTAGCTTCACAATCTAGCAAGTCCAATTGTGATAATTTTTCTACTAGCTATGCTTTGTCTTCTTTATCTTCACTAACCGATGAACAGTTAGAGCAACTCCCGGAATATGATTTGGCACTCCTCTCTACACGCTTCACAAGAGCTTTGCAGAATGTGAGATCAAGAAAGAGAGGAAATTTTGGTCCTCAAAGGTGCTATGAGTGTGGTGATCTAAATCATATTCGTCTCAAATGTCCAAAGTTTCTACCAAGATTTGCAAGGGAAGAAATGAGAAGGAAGAAGAGATGGAGAAAGAAAAAAGGAAGAATAAAAAGAAGGGCTATATGAATCGCAAGGTGGTGCATCGTGTTCTTGCCGCTCTTGGGCAAATTAATTTGAGTGATGTGGACACAGACAGCGAGGATGATACTCCCAAAGGCAAGAAAGATTTAATTGAGTTGTGTCTAATAGCAAGTAGCAAAAGCTCCACCGACAATGATGATCTTGACAGCGACAACTACAATGAGGTAGAACCTTCTTATGATGATTTAGCTAAAGCTGTTGCTAAACTTGGTACTTTGCTAGAAAAGAAAGATAAAAAGATTAAGAAATACGATACATTGATTGAATCTCTAAATTCTGAAATTGCAAGACTTAGAGTTTTAATTCCTGATGATGAATTTTATGAGTCTTGTCAAATTTTACATTCTGAGTTAGAGAATGCTAGGTCACTTAATGCTTTAAACATGGATCAACTTAGAGATGTAACTGCTAAATTTGATGAATTAAGATTAGCACATGACTCTTGTGATGAAAAATTGAAATGTGCTAATGATGAAATTGGAAAGCTCAAGTTTAGTTCTTCTTCATGTTTAGAATCAAGTATTTTAAATGCTCAATCTAAAGCTTGCTCTAAATGTGATTTGCTAGAAGTTAGACTTAGTTCATCTCAGGAAACAATTCAACAGATGCTTTATCATGAGATATCTTCTTTCTCTAACTGTCCTAAGCTAAATACTGAAATAGAAGCATTGACTAGACAACTTAATGATTTTGCTGAAAAAAAGATTGGCTCAATCTAGTGTTTCTAAAAATCTTGTGAAAGAATCTGTTAAATGCACAGCTTGTCCCACTCTAGTTAAAGAGAATGAATACCTAAAAGACACTTCAGAGAGATTTTCTTTTGGCAAGAAAAATTTGAATATGATACTAGACAAGTCAAAAACAAGTGTGAAAAATCGTGGTCTAGGATTTAATTTTGTTGAGTATGCTAAGAATAATCCTCCTAAGGTTATTAAGCCTCTTGAACCTGAAAAAATTGAAGTGAAACTTGAACCAAAACAAACTGTGTTTAAATCTGCTGGCTTTGTGCAAAGTTCATCAAATAATAATGTAGGTGCTAGCTCATCATCTCAAAAGAATTCTGGTTATGTTAAATTTCATTGCACCTATTGTGGAAGAGATGGACACTTGAATGAATTTTGCTTTAGACGTGCCAAGAAAGAGAGAAAGGAAAGACTGAATGCTTTAAAAACAAAAACGTGCAACCTTTTTCATTCCTAGATCTCATACAAAATCTAAGTTTTTAGAGAATTTTTATGATAACTTTAAATCTGGTTCACGTGCTGATTTTGGATGTAATTCAAACAATTCACGTTCTTTTCGGCATTTTGATCATTCACATTCATATGACTTTGGTTCTAGCTTTGTTTCTGCTATTCGTCGTGTATCTCAGTACTGGATTCCTAGATCTTATTTCACTAACCCCAATACTATGAGACCGATGTTTCCTGTGATGTAAGAACAGTTGACAAGGATGAAGAACATGAGCTTGATTAGGTTCCGATCTTTTACATCATTGTTTGTTTGGAACACTTGATTATTCTTCACTCTCTTTGGTAGCTTCCATGAGATTTCATTTTTTGAGAGACCATGTGGAAAAGGTGATGTTGTCTTACATCTTATTAAATTCTCAAGTTGCTGATTTGCACATGAATCGCTTGATACTTCTCGTTTTCCTCATTTGCGAAGTGAGTTGGGCGTATTACATCTTATGGGATTATTCTGAGGGGGAGCTTCTCGTTTTGTTTATTATCTTTGTCAAATAACTCATCAAATCCAAGTCATTGAAACTAATTAAGTAGTAGAGCTCTCTTTATCATATCTATTCATATGTTGTGTAGTTTTGATCATGACTGTTTATAATTAAATTGCTACATTTGAAATAAAAGCATGACATGGCGGAATATTTTGACTAGATTGATTATATTTATTACTTTGCGGTATTCATCAAAAAGGATGAGCTCGATTGTGAGTCTTATTTTAACTCTTGGCTATGAGGCTCGTATGTTTCATGTTACAATTTTTATGTTCACTCAAATTGGCATGTTATTGTTAAAAAAAAGGGTATATAAGAAAAAAAGAATTGAAAAGATGTATGCTTCAAGCATGCCATGGTGAAAAAAGGCACAAAAGTGCGCAAAATGAAAAGAAGTATGCTTGAAGCATGCCACCATCACAAAAAAATGTCATTATGAAAAAGAAGTATGCTACAAGCATGCCACATGCCTAAGAATTGAGTGTGGAGCAATAAGTTGTTACATGAGACTGCTAGTCCGTCTAGAGTTAAAATTTGTTTCACTTTTAGGCTTTGACTTTTCGTTGTGATATCTCATTGTGTTCTTTATAATTGGTTTGGTCATTGTTGAGATGCCTGTCATTAATATAAATTGCTTAATCATATTGAAAACTTGTTTTGACATTGCTATATGATATATGGCTTTATATGATCTAGATAGCTCTACTCAAATATATGACTTGTTTGTGATATTAAACCAATGCAACGTGACTTGGATAATCTACAAAGGTTCTAGATTTTTATTATCATTGCTCTTTCTTAGAATTATTCATTCTCTGAATTTTCTTGATGATTACATTGCCAAAGGGGGAGAGATTTGGTGTGCTTTGTGAGACCTTTGAGAAATTTGCTCTCTTGTGTTGAGGGGGAGAGATTTGAGACTTGTGGTTTAAAATATTTTTTCGGCTTCAGTTCTTCACTTATATTTGTTTGAAGCGATTTCTTCAAATCCTGAGGTGTTGTCAATGTATTCATCAAGGGGGAGATTGTTAGACCATGTGGCTAGGTTTAGAATTTTTATGATGATGAATGTTGTAGGGGTGGCCCCCACCTGATCCCAGCAGGCCTGGTAGAAGGTTATAAGGCCCAGAATAGGCCATGTGTAATGACATAAGTGCTCCTGAAGGGGATACTCAGATGTAAGGGTATAATTGTAAAAGCACTCCCCATGTGTGTGTATATGGAACACAGGCCATGGGGGGACCCAGGCCATTACTCGTTACTCTCCACTACCATCTCTCTCTCTGTTTGGTCTGTAGCCACAACAGTTGGCGCCGTCCGTGGGGAGGACAGGAGCAAGCCTGAAGTCTGAAGAAGAATGGCACCGAATAAAGCTTCGTCGGCGGCGGCGAAGGGAAAGAAGGCGGCTGGGTCGAAGCGTCGCATGGGCACCAGGGCTTCAACATCGGCCGCCGCGGGCGCAGACGACGACGCAGCGCGGTGGTCGAGGCGACGGCCTTCGCCGCGACGACCGACCGCCACCGGCGCCGCGACGGCCGACCCGCCGCCGGCGCTCCGACAACCAACCTCGCCGCCCTCACCGCGACGCTCACCGGCAGCTCGGGAGCTCGCGAGGCGATCGTACCTGGGCCGACCCGTCCGCTGGGCGCGCCGGCCACCCCGCCCACGTAGGCGGTGGAAAGCGCCCTGCTGGCGGCCCGCAAAGTTAGCCAAAGGCCCAAAGCTATAGGTGTGGTGCATGTTAAGAAACCTGGGCCTGGGCCGGCAGCCCAGGGCCCATGGTGGGCACCTCATTGTAGTTTATAAATAGGGACCTATACCCCCTCATTATGTACACATGAATGAAAGTAATAAAGAAAGACCAGAGTTCTCTCTATCTCTCTGTGTTCAATCTATTATTCGTGATTCGTGATTGATTCGTTCTTGTTCTAAATGCAGCAATCGCTCGGATCGTCGCCGATGGTTCCTCAACACGTTATCGCGACGACTTCGCTCCGGTGAACGAGGTAATCATCGAAGCACAGATTGAATTTTCTAGATCGCTTTTGAATCTGCATTTTCTTTTCGCGTTCTAGATTGAAATTCTACGGTGTAAATCCGCCGTAATCTACCGCGAGTAGACTTGAAGTCACCGGCACAATGCCGATCGGTAGATTGTGAAATAGGGTAGATGCTGATTGCACTGTAGAACGATGCAAATCC
Organism: Dendrocalamus sinicus; assembly: GCA_036346575.1. Lineage (NCBI taxonomy): Eukaryota > Viridiplantae > Streptophyta > Magnoliopsida > Poales > Poaceae > Dendrocalamus > Dendrocalamus sinicus. The sequence goes on from CM070657.1 coordinate 9,354,498, forward strand.
GCCCTAAATCTACCGCGAGCAGATCTGAAATCGCCGGCACAATGTCGATCGGTAGATTACGAAAACGGGGTAGATGTTGATTGCATCATAGATTGGAAACAAATTTTGCAAAGTGTTGGCTGATCCTGCATGATCACAAGCACAAGATAATATATGCATGAATTCCCGTCCAGCATGGCATTGCATGAAAAAAAAACCACACCACCGGCCAGCAGCCGGTCCCGCCGACCAATCGTCGCCCCCCGCATGGGGCATCGCCGTCGTCAGAACTGCCCCGCATGAGGCGCAGTCATTCGGCATCGGCCGACCGCTCGGCATCAATCGCCGGCCGCAGCCGCGCTCGCATAGCGCCACGACGGCCTCACCGCACGGACCGCCACCTCCCGCGACGAGGCACCGACGCCGCCGCCGCCGCCTCCGCGCCCGGCGCTGCTGTCTCTCGCCGCCGGCCGAAACCGCCGCGATTGGCCCCGCTTGCGCCCGCATGAGCCGGCCAACCCGCGCCGCCGGCGCGCCGCCCGCCCGAGGCTGCCACACCGCCCTTCGCCACCGACCGCCGCCCCATACCACGTTGCCGTCGCCGCCGCCGCCCGCGACGGCGTAGCCCGCCACGCCGCCGCTTGCACCGCGCCCGCCTCCTCGGCTAGCAGCCGCGCCGGCTTCATCGCCGATCCCGCCCCGAAACCCCGACGCCGCGCGCTTGAGCCGCCGTCTTCGCGCTCGGGCCACCGCCGAGGATGCAGCTCCGCGCGCCGCCGCCACCTAGCCGCTCCTCGCACGGAGCGCCGGCGTGCAAGCCGCTCGCTCCGTGCGCCGCCCGCGCTGGCCCCGCCGATCCGCCCGAGCTAGCAGCTCGGGGCTGCTATTCCCGCCGCCGCCATATGGAAAAAGGGGCAAGGGGAAACCCTAAAGGGGTGGTCTAGGAGGCCGGATGGGCCGGCTAGGGGGTGGGCTGAACCAGGCCAAATGGAATAGGCCGGAAATAAAAACGGGGAAGGAGGCCCGAACCAGAAGAGGCGGTTTTGCAAGAAAGCCCTCCATCTCTCGGGAATTACCGAAAAAGCCCTAAAACCTTGCATTTAAGTCCATAATTTTGCAGAAAACCCCTCGGTAAATCAGAAAACTGCGCGAATTTTTCTCTGAACTGAAATTTTGCGCATAAACCCCCCGAAAGTGCAGAATTTGCTGAAATTTCATATTTTAGCATAAAAGGGCCTCGGGAATCTGAATTTTGCATTATTTTTAGCATTTGAAGCTTATTTATTTCTGCCATTATTATTTCTGTATTTTCTGTATTTATTTACTATTTTTGGTTAATTGTAATTGTTTTAATTGCTTTTAATCACTGAAATTAACAGTAAAATTATAGAAAATACATAGAAAATTCTGAAACATTACGAGAATATTTTGTACCATTTATTTACCCGTGAATAATTATTCGCATGTCTACCAGTGATGACTTATACTCATTTAGATGACTAGCATCACGAACCGGAGTTCGAGGAGCGGCCCGCATGGCCAAAACTATCTGACATAGGCATCCGATGTCGAGATTGTGCTTGGAGCCAGGAAGCTCCGCGCTGTTTTCGGACTTGGCGGACTGAATGACGTCCAATCAAAATCTGAGGAGAATGATCAGGCACTTTATTCTCTCAGGCACCACATCTGCCTCACTCTCAAGAATGAGTATATGGCGGAGAAAAGCGCGCTAGCACTTTGGACCGCACTCAAAAAGCGGTTTGAGAGGCTAAAGTACACCATTCTTTCTCAAGCAGAGTAAGAATGGATCAGACTGAGGTTTGCCGACTTTAAGACGGTCGGGGAATACAATTCTGCCTTTCACATGATTTGTACCCCAATACAGAAAATTGAGAAAATCCTTCTACCCCAATGCAGTATAATCCGTACGCGATTATCGTCAAGACGGCTATGAGGAATATGCTGAATTGATTGATATGATGCAAATTGCGGAAGCTCAGGACGAAGTTCTCCGTAAGAACTAAGTCACTCAGCCATCTGGTAGCTCCACTGGCCGTGAAGCCAACGCCGGGAGCAACAAGGTGTGAAAGTCCTTGATAGAGAAAAGGGGAAGGAAGGGTCAGACCGCAGCCCAGAAAGGCAAATCAGATGCTCCACGTGAGAATAAGGCTAGCAAGCCAAAACGGGATGGCAAAGGGCACATGAAGCCCACTGCATCGGTTGAGGGGAGCGTTACGGCAACGTGCTGCTGATGGTGTTTGAGACCATTACGACAGCAGCACCCCTCTCGACCTAGAAGCAGCCACCGTCATGATTTCTCTTAAAGAGAATGTCATTTATTTTGTGTGGAAGAATATGTTAGAATTAGCATGGATGGTACTTAAGAATTGTTATCTTCTCGTGATGGTTGGATGATATTTGAAGAATTCATTCATTTATTTATTCAGTTTATGATGGCATGATATGTTCTGATATTGGAGTGTTTTATCTATGTGTTGATTGCCTTCTCATGCATGCTAATAAAATACCCTATATTAGAACGCGTGTAGCGCCCTATGAAGGAAGTGTGCTAGCTAGCAGCAGCACAACACATATCATCTTAAGAGAGACTAAGTTTTCAGTCGATTCGTAAGAGCACTGGCAGCCTTACGACAATCGCCAGAAGCGATACATATATAATTGGTTCGGAAAGAGCCATAATGGGCACAACTTTGGTCATTGAAGAAGCCTTATTGTACCCAGAATCGACTAGAACTCTCCTAAGTTTTAAGAATATCCGCGCAAATGGTTTCCACGTTGAGACTGAAGAAGAGTACGGTAAAAATACCGCTCATTATGAAGCGCGAAGAGAATGAAAAGAACGAGTGTATTAAAAACTTTCTTCACTAGAAACGGGCTATATTACACCAACATTAACGCGCTGCAGCTGCATACATCGCTCAAAACATGTTTAGAAGCTCTGAACTCTTCTTTTGGCATGATGATTAGGCCACCCAAGTCTTAGGATGATGAGAAACATAATAAATAACTCGCATGGGCATAATATTAATGTGAAGAATTTCCCGAATCATGAAGATTTTGTGTGCCCCGCATGTGCCACCGAAACTAATAACTAGACCCTCCACTCAAAAGTGAAGGATGAAGTCCTGCATTCTGGAACGCATCCAGGAGACATTTGCGGTCCCATTCAGCCCATCTCAGGGCCATTTAAGTATTTCATGGTCATTGACGCTTCATCGAAGTGGTCATATGTGGGTTTGTTGTTCACAAGAAACCACGCCTTTGCAAAATTGATCTCGCAGATCATTCGCATCAGAAATATGTTTCCAGATCATCATATCAAGTCCATCCGAATGGACAACGCTGGAGAATTTACTTCGAAAGCATTTGATGATTATTGCATGGCAATGGGAATTGCAGTTGAGCATTCGGTACCGCATGTCCATACCCAGAATGGTTTGGCAGAGGCTTTAATTAAAAGAATTAAATTGCCCGACCCCTCTTGTATAAAAGTAATTTGCCAGCTACATGATGGGGACACGCAGTCCTACATGCAGCGAATCTCATCAACCTTAGACTTTCGGCCTATAACATCCATTCACCTATGCAACTAGCGCAAGAGTCGCCACCGAAAATTTCCCAACATTAGGGGGAGGAAATCAACCCCTTGATGAAGAATGTCGGAAAATTACGTGGCAAGCCACGAGAATCCATGCAGATGACCCGAGTACTAGAGAAGTCCAGAAGACATTACATGGCAGCCACGAGAATCCATGCAGATGATCCGCGCATTAGTGAAGCAAATAGAGAAGTCCAGAAGACAATAGAAGTCCAGAAGACAATTTATTTGCAAGCATTAGCAAATCAGCTGCCTGATCACTTTAGTGATTTGAAGACCGTGACTAAGTCGCATGTGCCTGCACGCATTGCACTGGAGAGGGTTGAAATACCAAAGAAAGCAGAAGGTATCCCTAATCTCGTCCAGAGGCCTCAGAAAAATAAAAAAGAATGACGAGAACTCCGGTTCCTCGAATCCTTAGTTACCGGGGACGCCTGGTGAAGAAGGATAAGAGGGATTTATCACAGCCGGTCATTAAAGTCCCCTAGAATGAGAAGGGGAGCAGTTGAGACTGGCACAAGTATGACACCTTGAGAAAAGGGCATACGGATCTGAATATCCCCATCGGTATGGATGTGTGCGCACACATCGGAGCAAAAAACTAAAGGGACTTGCCACCGCAATTGAAAGAAGCGTCGCAAGGTAAAGCTCAATGAAGCAATCGCTCCGGAAGAAGCAACTCATGAAGAAATAGCTATAAATTATGTGCACACGGAGAGTCCTGAATAGGACAACGGCTAATATTGATATCTACTTCGCAAAGAAAATTGCCACCATCATCGATCTTGATCCACGAGCTCGCATCGCTCATTGAATGTAAGAAAAGATCAGATTGGGAAGATTGGAAGAAGGCAATAGCAACGAATTGCTATCTCGAACAAAAGAGAGGTGTTTGGGCCGTATGTCGCACGCCTCCCCACATACACCCGTTGGGCACAAGTGGGTATTTGTTCGAAAGAGAAATGAAAGAAATGAAGTAGTGAGATACAAAGCAAGGCTGATAGCCCAAGGTTTCACTCAACGTCCCGAAGTTGATTATGAAGAAACCTACTCCCCAGTCATGAGTGGAATTACCTTTAGATACTTGATCTCATTGGCAGTGAACTTGAACTTAGAAATGAAATTGATGGATGTTGTGACTGCATACCTTTACGGTAACTTGGATTCGGAGATTTGTATGAAAGTTCCTGAAGGAATACCTCTCCCGAACCAAGACAGAGCAAATAGAAATCTGTACAGTGTGAAACTCAGAAAGTCACTGTATGGACTGAAACAATCTGGAAGAATGTGGTATAATCGCTGAGCGACTTTCTCTGCAAGAAAGGCTACGAACAATGAAGACTGTCCTTGTGTATTTATATGGCGATCCCAGAATGGATTCAGTATAATCTCATGTATGTAGATGATCTGAATATCATCGGGACAGTAAGACATAAAAGAATCAAGCTCCTACTTGAGTCGAATTTGAAATGAAAGATTTGGGCAAGACCAAGTTTTGCTTAGACTGCAGCTTGAGCATGTCCTGAAGGAATCTTGGTACATCAATCGACCTACACTCGGAAGGTACTTGAAAGGTTTGGCTTGAAGGCATTTCCTCGAAAGTACCAATGATCGATAGGTCTTTGCAGCAAGAAAAGATCCTTTCCGACCTAGGGAAGAGGGGAGGAAGTCTGGGACCGAATTCCCATACTTGAGTGCGATGGGAGCGCTCATGTACTTAGCAAACTGCACTAGACCGGATATTGCATTTGCCGTGAACCTGTTAGCAAGGTATAGTGCAAAGCCCACCAAAAGGCATTGGCGGGGCATAAAGGACATATTCCGATACTTGCAAGGAAGCAAGGACCTTGGATTGTTTCTGTAAAGAATCAAGATTTGAATTTGATTGACTATGCAGATGCTGGAAACTTGTTAAACCCGCATACCGCAAGGTCACAAACAGGCTATGTATTTTACGTGTGGTTGAACCGCAATTTCTCGAAATCGTCGAGCAAAGCCTCGTAGCTACTTGACGAACCACTCGAAATTATAGCATCAGATGAAGCCGCACAGAATGTGCGCTGGTTCCGATGAACGGTTCACCACATCCAGATCATGTGGAATGAACATTGTGCAAACCCCACAATTATCCATAAAGATAATGCGACTGCGTTGCACAAGTGTAGACGGGCTATGTAAGCATATCAACCCCAAGTTCCTCTATGCTCATGAATTGCAAAGATGGACAAGATTAAAGTACTGCACACTAAGTCATGTAGATTTGTTCACTAAGTCACTCCCCGCATCTAGCTTTGAAAGGTGCGTGTGAGGGATTGGAATGATGAAACTTAGAGAAGTGCAGAATTCAGGGGGAGAATTCTCTCAAGCCCGTTATTAAATCTTGATCATGAAGATTAAGTACCCAAAGGAATAAAGTCCTGAAGACCAAATGAAATTGGATGAATTGTACTCTTTTTCCCTTGACGAGTTTTCCATGAAGTTTCTCGACCAAGGTTTTTAATGAGGCAATTCGTGCATCGCAGCATCACATGTATCATGTGCTCTTTCTCCAAATTTTCCCACTGGGTTTTTATGGAGTTTTAGTGAGGCATGAACGTGTCGGATGAGTGCCCAAGGGGGAGTGTTAAGAAACCTGGGCCTGGGCCGGCAGCCCAGGGCCCATGGTGGGCACCTCATTATAGTCTATAAATAGGGACCTATACCCCCTCATTATGTACACATGAATGAAAGTAATAAAGAAAGACCAGGAGTTCTCTCTATCTCTCTGTGTGTTCAATCTATTATTCTGTGATTCTGTGATTGATTCGTTCTTGTTCTAAACAGAGGAATCGCTCGGACTGGTCGCCAGCGATGGTTCCTCAACAATGCACACCTTAGTTTTGGCAATTTGTGGAACCCAACCCCTCTTGATTCCCATGGTAATAAAAAAAGATAACGGCAACTGCTAAACAAGGCACAAGTGCATAACAACCAATTTAGTCATCAAAGTTTCCCTAAGGCTCACTTTCGTCCCTCAGCTATGAAAACAGCCAAATATATCCTCAAATTTTTCTTTTAGGATCAAAGAGGTACCTCAGTGCATATAGTGTCCCACATGTACAGGCTAAGTGGGATCCTAATACATGGAGGTAGGGCTGTAAACGAGCCGAGCTCGAGCGAGTCCATTCTGCTAGACTCGAGCTCGACAAAAGCTCGAGTCGAGCTCAAGCGAGCTTGAGTTGGCAATCGAGTTTGTAGGTGGACTCGAGCTTGGCTCCGACAAAGCTCAAGTGGGCTCGAGGTCAGCTCGTGTAGGCTCGGTAACACATGACCATCAAAAAAATTATTTTCAAGTGGTTCACACGAAGAAAAAAAGAGGAGGGGTTAGAGGAATAGTTCATACTTAGATCAGTGATGACTGATGAGGAGAAGGGCATCGGCGTCGGCAAGGGAGATCGGAGAAGGGCGTCGGCGGTGGAGGAGCAGTGTGCCGGCGCTAGACGACGGAGCCACGGAAGAGCAGGGCGTCGGCAGTGGAGGAGCAGCTTGCCGGCGCTCGACGACGGAGCCACGGAAGAGCAGGGCCTCGGCGGTGGAGGAGCAGCGTGCCGATGCTCTGCCACAGAGCATCATTGGCAGGCCGATTGGAGCCCAGTAGGACTCTGGAGCAAGAGTCGGTGGAGTGGATAAGGTTCGAACCTAAGGTGAGGAGTGAGGACCTAGGGTGATTTGAATTTGGGCTGAGGGAAAGATTGGATATTTAGATAGGCTATGAGAAAACGAGCCCAATCAAGCTATTCGGCTCGGCTCGTTGAGCCTCCGAAGCTCAAGGTCAAGCTCGAGCTCAGCTCGTTTGGAGTTTGAGCCAAGCTCGAATTGAGCTCAGAGCGAGCCGAGCTTGAGTAGCTCATGTGCCTCGAGCTTTTTTTACAACCTTATATGGAGGTGAGTCAATCGGCTAGAAATGCCCTTTTTACCGATGCATTCATTCCCCTCTAATCCCTACCCTTTCCATCACGTTCTTTTAGTTCTATTAGACGCCTCTCGCATGGAGGTTTCTTTTGGGTTGTGAAGTTTGTTACCTTACTTTCTTTTGGATTATTGTTGTAGCGGACTACTTAATGCTTACAATGTTTCGGTCTGTTCAATGTTATTTGAAGGCTTGTTCATATTTGTTAGACCATGTTGCTAGGTCTAGAATTTTTTGGTGATGAATAATTGACAATAGTTAATTTATGATGAATATTTGATAATATTGCTTATCGATGTTATGCGAGACGTATGGCATGTGTGGGCTGATGTTGGTTAAGTTGGAACGAACTTGTGCCGGAAAAATGTTCTTTGGTCTTTGCATGTGCAGGTTGAGCATAGAGGTGATCATGGTCGGTGACGAGGTGGACTAGGACTAGGATGGGAGATCCGAGGTTTAGACAGTCAAGTAAGTCACGAGATGGTCGGGCTTATGCTTGGGGTGCATGGAGATCAGGGATGGATGATACGTATTGGAGCTACGGAGGTGTGGTCCGGAGACTATGACACGTGGTGATGATGCATGGAGAGCTACGGGAGGTGCGGACCTGGAGGCTTCGACACGTAACGTGTTAGAAAAATTGAAATTTTGGAAAACCCGTGTTAGGAAGGGGTTCGGGTCCCTTTGCTGTTGGAATTAGATTAGAACTCGTGGGCTTAGGCTCAGCCCATGTTTTGGGCCCTAGATTGTAAATAGAGAAGGGGTTAGGGGCTAATCCTGTGACTTTTGGAGATACTAATTTCGTACTAGAGTTTAGGGGTGCTTGGAGGGCACTTTGTAGCCACCATGATTCAGAAATAATATAGATTGTTCCGAGAAAAAAAATTTGGCGGCGATGTGTTTTCCTCGAGTCACTTTCAATTCGTCATCTCTCCTCGGTCTGCCTACATCTCACGAGCGTTGTTGGCTTCCTCGATCTCCATGCGTATGGTGAACTCTTTCGTTTGGTGCTATGAAAAAGCGGCAGCACTCGGCGTAAACAACACAGCAACAGGCAGAGGCAACTTGTTTGGCCATGCAATCGATGCAAACAGCTGCTAAGTTATTAATTCTCGGTTGCTACAGTAATTGCTACAGTATGCTACAGTGTTTACTGCAATACGCTGCACTATTGCTACAGTCACCCAGGTAAAAAATATTTTCTTGCTGGTTTTTTATGCGATTTTGTGAAAAAGCTTCCGCTAGGCATTGCAATTATTCACCCCCCTCTGATTGCCATCAACGATCCTACAAGTGGTATCAGAGCAGGTTATAATGGCATTAGATCCTACAAGTGGTATCAGAACAAGTCATAATGGCATCAGATCAGGATCGGTTTTCAGATTATCTCTATTGGAAAGCACGCATGGAGGTTTTTCTTCAAGCATAATGTAATTCTATTTGGCAAAAATTGAAAAAAAAAACATATGAAGTGCTTCCTGTTGTTACAACTGAAAATTCCTTTGATGTTGAAGCTAATACTAAGGTTAGAAATATCTTGTTACAAGATTTAAGTAGAAACGAGTTTGTCAGAATTGCTCACCTTAAATTTGCAAATAAAATTTGGACCACCCTAACTGATTATCATGAAGGATCTAAATCTTTTAAAGGTGTGCATCAGAATCAATTTAAAAAGGAGTATTTTAAATTTGAGATGAAACCTGGAGAATCAATAGATGCTCTTTTTGATCGCTTCAATAAAATTATTAGTAATTTACAATCTGTAGATGTGACATATTCTGATTCTAACAATGCTCGTCAAATTTTAAATGGTTTGGATATGTCTGTTTGGAATGTGTTAGTCATTACTATTAATCAATCTGTTAATATGGAAACACTCACTTTGAATAATCTTTATTCCAAGATGAAAACATATGAGATTGGTGTTTTGGTCAGGATAAGCAAGACTAATTCTTTGGGCTTAGTGACTAACCAAACTGATAGTTCTTCTATTGTTTTTTGTCTGCATTGTGCTCTATTTCAGATAAATAATTAGATGATATTCTAGAAGAGCAGCTTGTACTTCTCTCCAACAGGGTGGCCAAGGTAATTAACAACATCAGATCAAGACGGAGATGAGCTCCAATCAAATGCTATGAATGTGGTGAGCTAAACCATATTAAGATGAATTGCCCCAAATTGAGGAGCCAACTCATCACTCTCAAATCAAGATTGATCTAAACAAGAAGCGCAATTATCGTAGGGCAATCAACAAGATAATTTCAACACGTGATGAGATTATTTTGAGTGATGATGATTCTAAAGTGATGATGAGGGCAATGGTAAGATGGCAAAGGAGGTGGACTTCATAGGGATGTGTTTTCTGGCCAACAGTGAGGAGCTCAACGATGATGATCTTTACAGTGATCCCGATGAGGTAAAATATTCTTATACTGATTTATCTCGTGTTGTACTTAGATTGATAGAGGAGCTCAAAAAGTATAAAAAGAAAATTAAAAATCATGATTTTGTTGTTGAGAGCTTAAATTCTGAAATCAATAGACTTAGAGCTTCTATTTCTGATGACGAATCTTGTAAGTCTTGTCAAGTTTTACATACTGAGTTAAAATATGCTAGAACTGGTTAATTGACAATGGTTAATTTATGATGAATATTTGATAATATTGCTTATCGATGTTATGTGAGACGTGTGGCATGTATGGGCTGATGTTGGTCAAGTTGGAACGAACTTGTGCCGGAAAAATGTTCTTTGGTCTTTGCATGTGCAGATTGAGCATAAAGGCAATCATGATCGGTGACGACGTGGACCGGGACTAGGATGGGAGATCCGAGGTTCAAACGGTCAAGTAGGTCACGAGATGGTCGGGCTCATGCTTGGGGCGCATGGAGATCAGGGATGGATGATACGTGTTGGAGCTACGGAGGTGTGGTCCGGAGGCTACGACACGTGGTGATGATGCGTGGAGAGGCTACGGGAGGTGCAGACTTGGAGGCTTCGACACGTGACATGTTACTAAAGTTGAAATTTTGGAAAACCCGTGTTAGGAAGAGTTTTGGGTCTCTTTGTTGTTGGAATTGGTTTAGAACTCGTGGGCTTAGGCTCAGCCCATATTTTGGGCCCTAGACTATAAATAGAGAAGGGGTTAGAGGCTAACCCTGTGATTTTTGGAGATAGTAATTTCGTGCTAGGGTTTAGGGGTGCTTGTAGGGCACTTTGTAGCCACCATGATTCAGAAATAATATAGATTTGTTCCGAGGAATTGAGGAATTCAACATCAACGGGGAATTAACAAGTAGGCAAAAACTAAATTTAAAATTGAATTGAAATACGTTGAATAAAACTAGGCATTAAATATAATTCAAATCAAAGTAATTTTATTTACAAAATGGGTACAACATGGTCAAGGAGTGTGACTTGTCTTGCTCCGCAGTGGGGTGTGAATCATCGTCGAGGAACTCTCCTGAATCGTCGTAGTCTACACGTGAAAATAACACATCAAATTCAAATAAATTCAAAATAAATACAAATCAACTCCAAATATTTAAATTGAGGGCAAAAATGGACAGAGGGGAATTTTTGATGAATTTAGAAATTTAAATGGGCTCAATCGGAGTTAGGATGGAGGAGAACGGGCTCTCGGAAGTTTAAAATCAAAGAAAAAGAATAAACTGGATTTTTGGAATTATTTTTCTATAGGAAATTGGATTTATGACATCAGCACTAGAATTTCTTTTCGGCCGATTTATTTTTCTATTAAAAAATCGAATTATGACGTCGGCATGACGCCAGCCTTGGAATGTTTATTTTGGCCGAATTATTTTCTTACTGGAAAACATGAGTGAGAGGCTGACAGTGGGCCTTGGGTCTATGGACCGGGTCCATGGGCCAAAGATGTGCTGAGGTGGCAGGGGAAGGGACTAGTGCCTGCATGGCGCTGACGGGGCAGGAAGGCGCCGAGGTGGCTGCGACGTGGCGCCACCTCACTTGCCACGTCAGCTCGACGGTCGACGTGGCCAGGCTGGCCGGAGTGGCGCGCGGGACCCAGGGCTCGCCGACGAACGGTGGCGTGGCGGTGGTAACCGAGGCGCACTACGGCAAGGGGAGGCGTTGGGGAGGAGGGCTCACCTTGGCGCGAAGCTCAACGAGCACGGGAGGCGGCCGGCGATGAGGGAGGAGCGGCGGCGTGGCTTGGGTGTTGGCGGCGGGGCTCTCCGACGGCATTCGGGCCCGGAGAAGAGGTGCCTGAGGACAGCGACGGTGCGGGGAAGACGAGGGCGCTAGCACCGAAGCTCAGGGAGGTCTCCTTCGCCGGCAATTGCTCCTCGAAGTGGCTGGTGGCACTCGGGAAAGGGGAGCACAGCGCGGGGATGGTGTGGTGCTCGGGAGAGGCGAGCGAGGGTGGAGGAAGGTGGGTACGGAGAAGAGCGGAGCCAGAAGGGGTATTTATAGTGGCGGAGGGGGAGCGGGCCGGCGCGGATTGCTCGCCGGAGTGACAGAGGTGGGCGGCGACCATTGCGGGAAGATGGGGGAGTGGGCGCGAGGAGTGGGGAAGGTGGGCGCGAAGATGGCGGAGGGAATGGGCGCGTGGAGTAGGGGAGAAGAAAGGGAGGATGGGGCGGCTGGGCGTGGGATGGCCGGCGGGGATGGCGAAGGCGGTGGTTGCCGCACGAGGAAGAAGGCGCTGAGGAGGAAGAAGGGCGGAGTGGCTGACAGGCGGGGCCCGATCGGCAGTGAGAGAGAGGGAGGGGAGGGGAGGCGTGCCGACAGGTGGGGTCCACGCGGGAGAGCGGCTGACGGGTGGGGCCATGGAGAGAGGAAGAGAGGGGAGGAAGTGGCGGGATTGCAGACACGTGGAGAAAGAGGAGATCGGGCGGCTGCGGAGGGGAGTGGGTAGGGACGGCGGGATGGGCTGGGAGGCGGCACGGGGTGGATCCGGCCTGTCCATGTGTCAAGCAAGGAGAGGGGAAAGGCGGGATGCGGGAGGCGACGTGGGCACATCCTGGCCGTCCACGAGTCGGCCCGAGAGGAGGCAGGGGATAATTTAATTTTTTTCGATTTGATTTTCAGAAAAGCTGAGAAATTTAATAAAGCTTAGAAAAATATGAAATAAATTCCAAAAATTCTAGAAACATTCATAGAAATTCCTGGGTAAGTTTTGGACTTAGTAAAATTATTTCCAACTAAAGTTGGTATTATATTTTCATACTTAAAATACTTTTTAACTTCAAAACAGATTTTTAAACTCCAGAAAACACAGAAAAACCAAATAAAAGCCAATTAACTCCAAATAATTAATTTGAATTAAGATTTTTATAGAAAATCAAAATATCACTTTATTTAAAAATATTTTTAGGTTTTACTTAAAAAACTTTTCAAATCCAGCCCTTTTAAAATAGAAATTCAAGGCAAGACAAAATTAAAATTTAGGCACCAAAACACATATTTTTATTTTAAATAAAAATAATTTAATTTTAATTTTTTCTCTCAAAAATTTGAAATAAACAGCTGGGCTGTTACAATAGTACTCTGAAATGTACTACACGGAGGACTGCCGCCACGTAGCACACGCGGCGTAGATATGCGAGCAAGGCTTATGAAGGACAATCGGCTTTTTGCACATGTAGATCGCAACTTTGCCGATGGTGCATGTATGCTTGTGATTGCCTCTGGCGTGGTCCATAATGTACTTCTCCCTCAAACGGATCTCATACTTCTTCCATACCCCATTGAAGGTTCGAGTGATGTGCAAATGAGATTTCACCATTTTCTGCTATATGTACACTTGCATCACTTCTGAGAGTTGCATCCGTTCATCTAGGTGCTTTTTCGCAGTCATGGCTCTGTTAACGAAGTAATCGATGGTGCGGTTCTAATTCTCATCCATAATTGCAGTGATCGGGAGGGAGCGTAAACGCTTCAGCACATTGTTGTATACCTCGAACATGTTGATCATCATAATTCCATACCCCGCTTCCTGCGACTCCCTCACATGCTTGGAGGTCTCCTCGTTAATCTCTCGCCATATTGCATTGAACTTGCACCTTTGGTTCTACATGCATAGCTTTTTGAACTTTTTCATCAACTCCTTATTACAGAAACAAGTGTGAAAGTTTGGTGCTAGATACCTCATGCACAAACGGTTCGTCACGTCGTTCCACTGAAAGGGTGGTTGTATCCCTTGATGCATGGTGCTCATGGCCAACAGCAGCCTAACATTGTGTTCCATGATAAGGCAAGCATTGGGCCAGTCTTGAACTACTTCTTACTTCACATTGGCTAAAAACCATAGCTAGTTATCAGTATTCTCATTCTCCATAATTACATAGGCCACTGAGAGTAGCTAGTCATTTGCGTCAGTGGCTACCACCGTTAACACCGTGCCCATGTACCTGCTGGAGAGGAACATGCCGCCAATTGTGAGCACTGGACGATAGTACTTAAACTCCTCGATCGCCTACTGAAATGTTCAGAACACCCGATCAAGGATGAAACAATTAGGACCCTTCGTAGGGTGCACCCTCTCTATCTTATTTATATATGTCCTGGGATTGGCTTCGGTAATCTGATACAATATTCTTGGCACAAAGTCGTAGGCCTCCTCGTACATGCTATACATTCTATGTATGACATTCCTCCTCACCTGTCACACCTTATTGTAGCTCATTGAAAAACCAATCAGGTTCACAGCATCGCCATTAACAGCTTTGGCGAAACTGTGACATCCGTAACTACGAGGTGACTAATCAAACTGGCAACGAGTGATGAGGTCACATTAGGGTGCTTGTGCAGTGACTCCACAAATTCACAGGTATGATCCTTCACCACCGTTATTTAGAAGTCTGTTGCACCATCTCTGAATCTTTGTGCACGGACTTCCTGGGACAAGAACCATCCACACACTTCACCACATAAGTATCAGGGTTCGACCTATGCACTCGATACATGCGGTTTATGCGAACGACATATCTTGCAATGGATTATTGCATGACACACTTGCTAGGGAAGCGTTGCCCTTCGAAGAGAGTGTCTTCATCGACGGACTATTCCAACCCATCTTCAAACGGCAGAACTAGGGTTGTCAATGCAACAACATGGTTGCCAATGCAACAACATTCAACCTTGCGAAGACGTACTCAATATCTATGCACACAATGCTGTCGGATGCACCGCCCCCACTAGTACCTGCACCAGCCTTGTCTCCACTGCTGGCTGTGTTGGCATCCTCGTCCTCGTCGGAATGGCTTCCATCCGACAGGCTATCCAAATATTCATGACAGTCAATATGTGCTGCCCACCATTTCCCTACACCGTCGATTGGCTCAAAGTTATGAGCCAACCTCGACAGCCGTCCATTATGCTAATTGGCACCATCTTGCGTCGCACAACCACCATGGGCAGCACCAGTAGGTTTCACTTTGCCGTCACCATCCCCACCAACACTACGCTCCACACCGCCACCACCAACCAACTGTTGCACTTCCATGCCACCACTCTCACCAATCTCGCCCTGCTCAACGCTTTCGCCCTCTATAAATTGCACATACACCATTGATATCTCACATATCGCTGCAGCATGATTGCTTGCAATCTCCATATACTGCCACCAGGTGACGTTGCCAACCACCTTCTTCAGCTCTCAGAAACACTCCCCTAAATCTCCAACCACCGTGGCTGTCACCACCTCAATGACAAACTTCTTCCTACCAACATCCCTGTCAAATGCACTCCGCATGCACCTCCTGAGCTCAGGGAAACCCATCTCCTTCAGCCCTGGAGCCAAGATTACAATCCTTTCACAATTTTAAAGGTCAACACTGTACAGCCTGTCCCGTACAACTTCCTGTAAAACACAAAAAATATTTCGTATCCGACATTGGGTACATACCACTAATACAAACAAAATACACTTATTTTAGATGATGCTACATACAACTAATACTAAATAATCATGCATACGTACATAGCTGAGCTACTAATTATGCCTACATACATCTGGTAATAATACTAGTACATAGATATTTTCTACATTATTTGCAATGGCACCAGAGCAATACACATATGTGCATACGTACCTACATATTTACTAATTTGCAAAGGCAGTAACAACAATACAAATAATAGTGCATATCCGATATCAATATCTATCATCAATGGAGACGAAATGTACTTATTTCGTACAATGCTAAATACAACTAAACATAATACAAAATAATCATGCACGCGTACATAGCTGAGCTATCAATTATGCTTATTGCTACGTGCTAATAATACAGGTACACAGATATTTTCTACATTATTTACAATGGCACCAGAGCAATATATATGTGTGTGTTGTGTGTGTGTGTATACGTACATACATATTTACTAATTTGTAAAGCAGCGACAACTATACAAATAACAACGTTTATTTCTTTGGCTATTTACAAAGAATTATTATTATCATCACTAATACATCATTAACATGGCTAATTACAAAATATCGTCCAGACGAACTAAATACATACTTCAGTTAAATATGGTTACCAAACGCATTCTATACAACTAAACCATCATTACACTAATGAAACGTTAATGACATATAAGCGTATTGTTGGCGACCAATAGGGCCACGCGGGTGCATGCGGACACAGGGCCAGCGCCAAACCCTGTCGAAAGCCACAGAAATCACTGCCAAGAGTGTCGCGCCACACTCGGCTGGTTGGCCATCCAAGCACCTGCCGAGCAAGGGCAGCTTGACAGGAGAATTGCTGAGCCGGGGTAGCTCGGCAACTCCTAACGAGCTGAGCCAGGGGAGCTCGACAGTCCTGTGAGGCCTACTGGTGCCCGAGCTGACTCGCTGCCTGCCGCGCGCGATGCCTGCCAAGATCTGGTGGCACGGCAAGTGACACGTGTCACCTACTGCGCGTACCAACCTTAGGTACGGGGCTATTTTTGCAAAAAGGTTGTCCAGGGCCAAATTTCAAAAACTTTCAGCAACACAAACAAAATGATTATACAACACGTCTAAGCTTCCAGCGATCTCCTATCTCCATGCATATCGTTCGCTCCTCATCCATCATTGCAGTTTCACTAACATAAGAGCTAGGCATCTTGGAAGTAGCAAAACGGATACTCAGGTATTATCAGCCATTAGTGACTCGGACAAGCCACGAGATTGCAGAAGCGTTTAAGCTCTACTTTTTTAACCTCCAAAATGCTGCGAGACCTTCCATTAACACCACTTTGATGAATAAGAGCTCGCACCGCACAGCTATCAGCAGCACTTCAATTTCCTACAGATACATTCTGATGTGCTCGAAACATAGCGGGTTCCAGGGTCGCTCAATGTAATTCATTGTAGTGGAGATTTGCCATGTGGCTGCATGTGATACTTAGATGCTTAAAAGGCAACATAACGCAAATAAACTACTGTTTTGCAGTAATTTGGATGAAAAAACGCATCTCAATTTACATTTTTTAGAAAGAAAACCATAATCACCCCGCATAAACAAAATTAACCGAACTTCAAAAACCATAATCACCCCGCATAAACCAAATTAACCGAACTTCTGGCATGTAAACGGGCTGCTGACGGTGCAACTTACATATTTACAGTTCTAGTACCAGAAATCTGCATCATTTAGAAAAATCCTCCCACCCAGCTGAAACAGCGCGACCAACTCACACAAAATACACGAGAGAACAGAACTGGCCTGCTAGTTACAATCTGTTAGAGAATACAGACTAGCTTGGACATCATCAAGCCTTGCATCATCTGGAGACTGAAAAATACATTATGAGACAATTCTAGTGCAGCTTCCCTTCTCTCTGTCTCGGCATAATACAAAATGGAGGTACAATAAAAAAAATCCCAATGACCTTTTAACATGCTCTATGAGGTTCTGAGAAGCAGCAACAAAATCTCCAAAGAAACGAGTGAGAAAGGTACAGCTCGGCTCAAGGGAACACATTTTTCTAAGGGCAAAGATCTACAGATCCAGACACTGGTGCAGTCGAGAGCAGCATCAACAGCAGTAAGTTAAACACCACGATTACAAAAAGTAGTCGGGGGTCTTGCGTGTTGTGTCTGGTTCAATTTGCCGCGGTGCTGGGTCGAATTGGAGGAAGTTTTGATCCATATTCTCACCAATTTCGAGAATTGCAGCCATGTTACCACAACGGTAACAATAGTTTGGCGCACTGAACACTGTGACAACGTTCTTTTCCTGCATGACAGTCAACATAAGGCAAAGCAATTATTCAAGTTTCCTGTGAGAATTTTTAAAATTTGGTGATCAAATGCCCATGATGGGAAGTGAAAATTCTATGTACAGAAACCTAATTAAGAAAAGACATCCAATCAAGGAAAGTTCTGCTCTCAGCTCTCGTAGAGAATTGTGGCATACATTCTGTGACTGATTGTAAATAATTCAACCAGATAGACCAGATCCTTCATGTACCATTGGCCTCCTAGATAAACATTAAACAAGCAGCAATTACCCTTTTCATGCCAACATCACTCTTCCGGCATCAAAAGCATTCCCAGAATTCGTAAGTGTAGCACTGCGCCTTATCTTTTTTTCCTTTGAAATTGTACATTATCTAATACATACATAAATCATTTGTTTATCCTATCTTATATGTAGAAAGTAGTGTCTTCATCCTTAAATCCTTCTTTCAACAGTTGAGTTGAATGGGCTATTAAAACTATAACGAAAAGAAGTTCATGTATTATCTCATATTGGGTGGGTTCTTTTAGGCTGTGGTTTTTGATTTTTGGTTTAAATTTTTGAATTCTGCCTGTTCGCAAGAAAGAGTGCAGAGAGAGACACTCGCGTGTGATTTTAGCCGATAATTATATAGATGAATTCAGTAGAGTGTCTACTATAATAGAACTCCGCCTTAAAAAACATTCCGTTTGAAACCTAGTTATTGTAGCATAAAGCAAAATCAATAAGCCATATAAGCCCAAAAGAACCCAACCATTAATAGATCGCTAGATTAGTAGATTCATTATCCCTTAGTTTTAGCAACAAAAAAGCTTATCTGATAATTAGGTGCCCCGGAAATTTTATCAAAATGGTTTACGAAATTTTAAAATGCCAATAACAATTTGATGAACAGAACTGTGGGGGGCAGGATGATTGAAATTTAACACACTGGATACTAACCTGGGACCAATTGTACCCTTCCATCACAAGTTGATGGGCCCTTGAAATAAGGGTAAGTCCGTTTGTATGGTTGAATTGTTGTGCGATATCTTGCCCAAATGTGTATCCTGCCCCTCTTGGTGAAATTCCCCACCCACATCGGTCATCTGGGTCAGACCACAAAAGATCACACATGGGTCCTTCATGAGGGACCTACAACCATTTTAGAAAACAGCGCACAAATATTAAGCAATAGTTAACAAAATATGCAGAATACTGCACACATCTTTCTACTCAAGGACAATTCTCATACCCAAAGGTCCAATGAGGGTCACTTGTAGTTCGTGTGATGTAAGAACAACAATCTATACCAAGAAATTGGATAGCAAAAGTATTGCATGTTTCAATTTGAAGTCTATCTCACTAAAACTGAAATACCAAGTAAAATATCAAGCAGAACTGGAAAATAGTGTCAATGATATTCAGTTTTGACTTGCAGAATGTTCATCCAATCATAAACTAGAAGAAAACCACATAACCGCAACTAGTTAAGCAAATAAATCTGGAATGTCGATCTTCTAGTCTGCTTAATTTCTGAATTCTTTTTCGACAATATCCAATTATACATCACAATTCCACATTACTGTAACTGAAGACCATGTTGAGAATATCCATGGTTTATTTGTGACGAACAATTGGTAATCGTGTTGAGTTGAAATTTGCATTTGCGAAAGTTTGTGGTTTTTAGGGCTGCCTGTTAGGGGCAGTCTGACCACTGTGTAGAGGCGGTCAGACCGACCGGTTGCCTCTCAGGCATTTTGCCAGGGGGCGGTCTGACCGGCTTGGGTCAAGCAGTTAGATCGGCCTTGTGGGCATTTGGCATTTGAACACCAAATTATTGTGTAGAAGTGTATTGAGATGACTTTGCACTAGGTGTCACCCGATGGAGGTCTAAACTGAAACTAGATAGAGAAATACCGAATTTCCATAGAGAGTGTTTCTGGTGCTCTACCCTGGCGGTCTGACCGACTTTCGCAAGCGGTCTGACCAATCGCCCAATGACAATCATATTGGCCAGAATTGTTCTTGGCCGAGAGAGGCTCTGGAATTTTTGGGAATTGGTCATAGGTTGAGGTTTGGGGTTTTAGGTCATTGCATTCATGATGCATGAAGTATGTTTAAACTAACGTAGGTCAAATTGTGAAGAACTTGTGCCTAGAAACAATATTAGTCTTTAATGTGCAGGGTACTTGGAGGCAGCCATGGTCAACAGTGTGGACTGGGACTACGCTCCGGGATGAGCTGAGGTATGGTCAACAAAGCCAAGCGAGATGGTTGGGCTCAAGAAAGGCACAGGGAAAAGGGATGTTGAAGGACATGTTCAAGCAATGGTTTATTGAGTGATGCGGTCGGTGCAAGTGAGACGTGGTCGGAGGGAACCGACACAGACTTATTGATACGTCTGCAAGCATGAAGATTGCTTGCAAAGGAGATGACCATAGACTAAGCTCGGGAAGAAGTGGTTTTTTGAGAAACTAGCTCCCACCTAGGAACCCAAAAAGTATTAAAGATCCAAAGGAAGGAGGAGTACAAAAGGCTGGCAACAAGAAGGCGGTCACTGGGTTGTTGGTGCAGGGGAAGACTTGCTCGTGAAGACCCAGGTGAATCGGCAATCTTGCAAGTACCTCTTTACCGACAACGACTCGGCGCCCTACCGGGAGGCGAGTCCAGTCGGTGAAAGGTTAGGTTGGACATTGGAATCTACCCCAACACCCACCCCCTGATCAAGTTGCAGGAGACAGAGTAGCGACGAGCGAGCGATTGTCATACCGGAGGGAACTAAATGGGGGTTTATGGTCAAAGTGAGTGTTTAAACGGGGAAGCCAAAATACCATAAACAGCGAAGGGACAAAAACCATAGCGCTTAAGAGGGCGTTTGGAGAGCGATTTAGGTCAAAGAAGCACTAAGGGGACCAAGTGGATGGAAGCTTGCTCCTTAGTGGGTTTGGGCTTATGCGTTTTGCAAACCGTGCATAAGTTGTGTTGAGTGTAAAACCCAGTGTACGTGGGGTTAATGGGTTTCTCCGGTTGTAATAATGAATAGCATCTATTAATGTTAGATGTGGACTGGTTGCTCCCATCTATTTGAGTGGGAGAGATTGGTGGCTAGGTTAAAGAGGAGAAAAGGGGAAGCAACCATCCATATCTTCTAGAAGAGCTTTGTCCTCTATGATGAAGTGGTTGTAAATCAAACATCTGAAGTTGAAATATATCAATCTTGTTAATCTTCCATAGTGTGTTCTTGATCTTGTTGATTTTGCTCTTATTTTGGTTGATGCTTTTGCCCCCTCTTCTCTCTTGGTCTTGTTGGTTCCAAGGGCATGTAAGTTATGGAGATACCTCATGAGGATCATATGCCATCCATTAAAGCACCAGTTGAGCAAGATCGTGGAGGTTGCTCGAATTTAGTTCGATTTGGAACCTAATGAAATCATATTCCTACAGTTTTGGCCACGAATCTTCAGGTGCTCTACCTTGTCGTAACATGTGGGAACATATCTAGAGCCATCTTAGCTATATCAAACACATGAGCAAGTCATATCTCAGGTTGTTGAGTTTTGCCCGGTTTTAGTGTAATCTTGCTTGCCTTACGAAAAGATTATAACTTTGGCCAAGATCCCTGCGATTCTTGGATGAATTACGTTCCTGAGATCCTTGGCAAGATATGTGCAAAGTTTCAAGTCATTTGGATTTGTATTTTGAGGATTGTGCCTTTTTAGGTTTGAGCTTGGGCTAATTTTCAAGTCTGGATCAGGGGAGCGGTCAGACCAACGGCCGATCAGACCGGTTTACCAAGTGATCGGACCACCAGCTCCAGGCTGGTCCAACCACTCCTTCCATAGCGGTCTGACTGATCTTGTGGGGTTGAACTCCGTTTTGCTTCCGTACTTTGTTAAGTTCTTTGTTCATGGGTTAATTTAATTTGTCTAGCTTCCAGTAGCTAGTGGGGTGAAGGTTTTGAAATAGAATATCATTAGATGAGGTTGAATTTGAAGGCATCATTCACCCTCACCCCCCCCCCCCCCTCTGATTGCCATATTAGGTCCTACAGTAACTTCTTAGACCAACCCTTGCATATCAAGTTATCAGCTAATCTTTCCTCAGAATACTTATTGTATATCGATAAAAATTTATCATATGAGATCAATATTTTTGTAAAGAATGCCCTGTGGCTCTGTGACCCATGCATATGCAACATAAATAGTTAAGTCACATCAAATGGCAAAAAAGGGAGCTGCACACTCTTCTTCTTCCTTACTAACCCTAAACATATAGCTAAATAGAACTATATAAGTTCTTAGGAGTTAGGACCTGATCTGTTATCTCCACATATAGCTTCAGTGATTTAACACATCTGGCTGTATTCTCAAGCTGTCATGAATCTTCCCCAGAAAAACACAAGCCTTATCTCCAGTTCATGAGGAGGATGTCTATGGAGTAGTCTCAAATCAACGGACTTCAGGTGTAAAATGACCCACAATTAGGCACTAGTTCAGAGGTCGTGGACATGAGGTAAAATGGTGTGTACCTCTTGTATGCGATCGAGAGCACGAATATTATCCAATGTATCCAATGATGGAGAGAGACCACCATGCAGGCAAAATATCTGCAAAATGGAACTTTCCTCCTTCGTGAGGTATACATGAAACTAAATTCTATGACCATATTAGTGATCCAAACATTTGGTGAAAAGAACAAACCTGGTTTTCTATAAGAGCTGTGAGAGGCAAATAATCAAACAAGTCCGTGAAGTACTTCCAAACATTTGCATTTCCGTACTTCCTCAAGCATTCATCATAGAAGCCATACCTGTAGCCAAACACTCAACATCAAGGACACCCTAGCACTACAGATGTGCTTGCATTTCACAAAGTAACCCGATGCAACAGAACACCTCAGCCAAAGTACACTTCATGCAATGATATTACCATTATAAAGTAGATCTATTCTTGGAATATCCATCTTCAAACACAAACCAACCATTAATCATTTTTTTAATAGAGAATTTACAGCAGTACGCTAGCGTTAAGTTAATTCAGCATATTCTAGGGAAACTATGGGGTGCAAACCACCAAACCTTCTTTGGCTGTAACCTCTAAACTTACATGTGGGCCATTATATTAGATTAGTGATGGACTCAGAAGCTAGGAACCCTTGTAAATGATTTTTTTATCCGTGAGGTGCGTATTCACAAAAAAAAATGAAAATGGTCCTCAAGTCCACCTAAATCTGAATATCTCGTCCATCCAAATCTCATACAATTGTGAAAACCCAAAGAAGGGTTCCGACTGGATACTTTCCCCCAACTAAATTTGTTCAAATATAGGTACATAGCAGATGAAACTGAAGATGCTAGATTTATATTCTCACAAAGGAAAGGTATTCTGTAGCTATACTTACATAAAAAATCTCATGCAATGGCCTACTTGGGAGTTAGCATGTGAAAACCCAACAAAGGGTTTCCACTCGATACTTCCCACAGCTAATCTTGTTCAAATATATAAGTATATAACAGACAAAATTGAAGATGCTATATTTAGGAACAAATTGAAGATGCTAGCGGCCCCGTTCAAAATGGCTTTTGGCTTCCAGAAGCCGGAAGCCGTTTTGAACACGTTGGCTTCTTAATGCGGCTTTTCTTCTTTTCCTTTTTTCCTTTGCATTGCCCGTGAAGATATAATGGTTTTTTCATTTTCCCTCTTTTTTCCTTCATTGTCCTTTAATAAAATGCCTCAACCAAAAGCTAACAGCTGGTACAATGCCCATTTCAGCCAATAGCCGCAGCCAAAAGCTATCATCAAAAGCCATTTGAACGGGGTCTTATATTGTGACAAAGGAAATAAACAGATCTTTATTCAGTAGCTATACTTATATAAGGAAAAAGAATTAATCAAGCATAAGTGGCGAACAGGCTACTGCATCTGCGTTCAGCATTTCACTACGCCAATAACTGCCCTAAACAGAGGATATGTACCTTCAGCCTCTCTAATTCTTTCTACAAAGTTATAGTAACCTTCAAGATACAATTGAAAACTTACAGCACTAGGACTAAAGTGCCACCATTCACTAAACATAGGGATAGTAATGGAGCAGACTTGGTGTGGAAGCTACCTAATACCATATCTTATCGTGTATTAGAGATGAGCGAATAGAATTGAGAGACAGATATAAACATCAAATTTAAAAATGGGTACTTGATGGATATTTGTAATGCATTTCAAGATAAAACAAGAAAAGAATATGAAAGAACTGTGCCAAACAACCACACCCATGAAAACATCTGTCAAAGCGGTGGCTGTGGGTCTTTAACAAGTCACAATCCAAAACTTACAAAATTTCAAAATTAAATAATACTAGCGGTGCCACTATTTCATGATTCTAAAGCGTAAACAGAATTACATATATCAAGGGAACCAGGTCAAGTAGCCTTAAGCTTATCATGATATCATGTTAGAGCTCAAAACTACAATGAGCACACTTTATTCCTTAAGCAATGAGGTATATACACAACAGCCACATGGGCCAGCCCTAGACTAGATGGGTCACTTGGGCCAAACTAACCTATATATATAATACAGTTAAAACTAGATACCTTGCTGTTGAGAGTCCAAGAGAAAAACAAATATTTGCTTTTGTTACATGACATTTTGATAGCCCAACTAGCGGTGAGAATGAAAGCTGAATTTCCAAACCAGAACAAATGGTCTATGCCATTTGCCCATTTCGGATAGTCAGTTCAGACAACAAATCGCCTTCAGGCTTTTGTGGTGCAACTCGGAAGTTTGGAGTTCGGTCAGTTGTGGAACGTTTGGAGCCCAAACCAACCAAATACCCTGAAACGTACATTAGTTTCTCCCATTTGATTGAAACCATTTCACAATGATCCCAACCCTGCTATATCGGCTGCTGTTCCTCCCATAGAGATTCCGAGCTTTTGGCCTCCCTGGCATTGCAAATTTGCGATATCGCAGAGAAGCTAGACTGAGTTCATTGGATGTGTTTTGCAGCATGCCAACATCATAGCAAAGGTGAGGGATTTGCTGCTGTGCTTTTTAGAGCTAGGGACATGTTTGATCTATCTATTAACATACTGATTATTGTGTGAACAATACAGTAGACTACTAGCCGAATAAACCACCTGGAATTTTATTAGGTCAACTAGGTTCGCTTTGCATCATTCAATTCAGTAAATTTGGTTCTCCCAAAACTCTACATATTCATAATTTGGGATGCAAAATTTTCAAACCAATTAAATAATCACCCCTAAGAGCCACTGATAATCCTGAACAAGAGAAAACATCAAATATGTTAAGAAACATGCAAAATTGTGAAACATGTGTGGAAAGAGGGGCTGTGCATTCGTGGTGGCCGTTGGATTACATCCAGATGCAGATAAGAGAAAGGGAACTCCCCTCAGTTTTCAAGGGTCCTACAAACTATAATATTTCTGAGGTTATCTGCACACTTAACCACCAAAATAGGCAGCCAGTACATCTGGAACTGCAAAACTTCAGAATCTATCTATGTCCAAATTCAACATTAGAATCTGCTTCGGATGGTTACTCTACCTCCGCATCCATTCATATGTGAACCGTGGATAGAGTTTTAAGTTTCATGAGCATCCATTTCCATCCCAAGATAAGGGCTTGTTGCCTATCATAACCTTCACTCCTTCAGCTTATGGGCTTTCTGAAGCTGAGTCTAGGCCTAACAGGTGGAGCTTTTCTGGCTAATCTTGTAAACCTAAGTCCATTAGTGCTACAAGTTGAGGCTAGTTGAAAGATATTATAAGCTAAAGCCTCAATAAGCTAGCTAATTGGACAACCTTAAGGGACCAATGGCTTTTGGCTTTGGCTTATGAATAGTAACAGATTGCAGAGAAGCTTGTAGAGAGAGAGACACTCGCGTGTGATTTTTGCCAATATAAATGAAGTCGTTGCAGTGTGTACTATAATTGACTAGTAGACCCCGGCTTGAAAAGACTATCCGTTTGAAAGCTATAACTGTAGAAAAGCCATTTAATATAGAAAAGCAGTTTTTAGAAGTCAATATGAACAGTGCCTAAGGTTAGGACAAAAAAGAAAAAAAAAGAAAGGCCCTAAACTATCTCCAAAAAAAGGACCTAAACATGACAGATCAGCTTCATCAAGTAGTACTTATCAGAATCTCTGTCTGACAACACGCATGTCCTTTCAACATATTCTT
This sequence comes from Dendrocalamus sinicus, assembly GCA_036346575.1. Lineage (NCBI taxonomy): Eukaryota > Viridiplantae > Streptophyta > Magnoliopsida > Poales > Poaceae > Dendrocalamus > Dendrocalamus sinicus. Next base: position 9,380,441 of record CM070657.1, read on the forward strand.
TCCAACTTTGATACTTGGCATGATGCCATCATGTCACCCTTACCGGTGGCTATTTTAAACTTATACAAGTTGAATGTCGAAAGATCAAAGGGATACAAGGTCATGGAGTTCAAGATAACAATGCAACAATCAAATATATAAATTTTGTGTCATAAATTGCATCAACCTTCCAGCAATTAGGTGACCACAAATCTAGTCCAAAATAATATGCTAATTCAAAAATGCAACCATCCTGTTGTGTTTCAGCAAGGAAGTAAAGTAATACATTTAGATTTAAACAAGCATCATGAATAAAATTAGCCAAGTTAATTAAAGGAAAGAAGGCCAAGATGTTTTAGTAGCTCAAGTATTACGAAATAGTAAAAAGTCACAGCCAGGAGATACCGAGATAACACACGTCCTAATCTTCTAATAGCAGAAACTTGTTAGTGCCTTTTGTACCACAAAGTACTCCTGTCCTGGAAACAATCCATTTCTAGCTTAATCATTTTGGAGAGATTTACTAGATAATGCCCATATGCTTTGCGATAGTTGCAATACAGAAGTACTATGCTGAAATTAGCAATTGGCAACTGCTGTAAAGTCTTTTCAGATTAAAGGAATAGAAACTCACACTTGAGTGATTTGTCTGCTCTCGTGATTTCCTCTCAATATTGTGATTCTGTCTCTATAACGGACTTTGAGAGCCACTAATAATGTAACAGTTTCCACTGAATAGTAGCCACGGTCTGCAGAAAATGCTCATAGAATCAATTCAACTATAATATTGAAACAAATAAAGATGATCCAAAGCAAAAGAAATTATATAGGAAGAAAAGCAGGTCACTCAACAACTTAACTGAAAAAATAGCATTTCCAGTCGCATGTTCTAATAAACCACACAGCACTGGTAAGCGACACATCTAAATCCCAACAAAGTTTAATTGAATGGTGTCTTGTTTGTCTGACTCATATTTGTGATGAGAATCATACAAATTTCATATTAATACATCAAAAGCATGTGCTCTAGACACATGGTTGTGATTCTTACAATATATAGCCATTCTGACATCAATTTTGAGAATGCTTGTGGTATGCGATTATCATAACCAATACAGGAGCAGAACCAAGCAGACAAGAATAAAGACAAAATGCTTATTTGTTGGTCTACCAGTAGAGAACAAAAATAATTTTCCATTTAAATTCAGAGTTCATGCGCACTTTCAGTTTTCGAGCAACCTTGAACTTTTTAAATAAGCAACCAAAAACATCACTTCAATTCTCTAAGCCCACTATCCCTATATGGAATAAGCACCTCAAGGCTTCAAGGATATCCATTCGTGTCCATCAGAAAAATATGGTAAATACCAATTACTACTCCAAATAAATTTCTCCGCGGTTAACATACCTAATCCAGAACGGCATCTAATCATGTAATCAGCGGAACAAAAGCTAACATCGTGAAACAATTCTAGCGATCTTTGAAGCAACAGTTGAAAAAAGATGATTACACAACCAATCTATTAGCAACCCCACCACACCGGCTCCAACCCCCCAAGCCCAAACACCTCGGCACCTCAATTCCACAGCAGGATCTAGCAAATTCACCACTCCCTCACACTCTCCACATATCAGATCGAAGCACATAGCCGAATCCACAGATCGACAGCAACCAAACATGTGGCGCGCAGGCGAAGAAGGCCAGAGCCCAGAGCAAAAGGAACCTACCGACTTAGTCGCCCATGAAGAGGTAGTTGGTGTCGGGGGCGTCGCCGCCGATGCGGAAGAGCTCGATGAGGTCGTAGAACTGGCCGTGGATGTCGCCGCAGACGGTGACAGGGCAGCGGACCGGCTGCACGTTCCACTCCTCCATGAGGATCGCCTTCGCCTGCTCGCACAGCCCCTTCACCTCCGCCTCCAGCAGGAACTTGCACTCCCGCAGCTGCGAGATCTGCCGGTCCAGATCCGCGTGCGACGGCATCGTCGCTGCACGCCGCTTCCCTCCCCTCCGCCGCCGCCGCCGCCGAGCTAGGGTCCCGCAGGCGAGGAGGGGGGCGGGGCCGCTAGGGTTTCGAGGGGATCGGGAGAGGAGCTGGAGATGGAGGAGAGGGAGGAGGAGGTGCTCATGCCTCCATTTTTTTCTCTTATCACCTCGCGTGTTTGCTCGTTTTATGAGAATGGGTTTTTTTTTCCTCGCTGTCTTGGTATTTGTTTTTGTTTTGGCTTTTGGGTTTGGTTCGGTGGTTTGCTCCTCTTAAGAATATTTTTATGAGTTGTTTATGGGAGGAAAGGTGGAGCAGACGTACTTTCCAGGTGTAGATATTAGAGAAAGGCAGGATGTTTCGTGGAGGGGATGTCTGTGAGTTTCGTATGATCGCTGTATTTTCCATGCATTTTCTTCGGTTGGAAGAACTTTGGATACGGACCTATTCTTCTGGGTTTCAGACTATGGTCTACTCATTTGAGTTTGAACTTCTGACTTACTTTTTACTATTTTTAAATTTTTTTTTAGCTTTTTTATCGGTTCTTCTTTTCTCATATTCATTTGTATTATACATGCTGGTCTAACCCTTTTTTTATTTTTAAATTTTTTAATTTTAATTATGCCAAATAAGTTACCATCAGCTATAGTGTACTTTTAGTCAACTACAGTGAAAATTCAGCCATAAGCCACAAAAATTCAGCCCAACTAAGCACCACCAGTTTTTGGCTGCGGTTGTATAGTTTTTAGACTATTCGTGAGAGACAGTGCAGAGTAACAAAACTCACGTACAGTTTTGGCCGATATAAATGAAGTTGTTATAGTATGTACTATAATTAATTTATAAACTCCGTCTTGAAAAGACAATCTATTTAAAAGTTAGTTATCATAAAAAAATTAAAAAGTAGTTTTTAGAAGCTAAAAAACATGTCCTACCTCTTCTGTTTAAAAGAGGAGTTAGTGGAAAGTAATGTTCCACCCTCATATCCTCATGCAAAGTCGGAAGCGCCGGCTTGTGAGCCTTGTTCGCCTCCCAAGCGGATTCGCTTCCTCTAGACTAGGAACCAAGTCACCAACTACACACAAGCTAACTTGGTTGGATTGAAATCGGACAGTTTAAATCGGAGTCACGAGAGAGATTGAATATATAGTGATATATTGATAATTTATAGTAAACCGGTTTCAGCTAACCTCGACCATCTGCGATTTTATCGATGGTCCACGTGCTTGTGCTCCTCAGGCTGGTGATCCCACTCCTCCCAGCGAATCCTGCTTGCTCTAAACTAAAAACTTCCTGCCATGATTTTTTTCTTTCACCGAGCTGAAAATCTGTTGTTTCTTCCTCGTCATCCTCGCACGGCTGCAATGCGCCGCCGCTTCCCTCCGCGCCATTTTGATCCCCTGGGCCAGGGCGACTCCCTCGATCGTCACACCTCCTGATTCGAGAGCGAGGTGGCGGCGCGCAGCGAATGTCGAGAGACAGAGAAGCGGAGCGGAGGAGGTTTGACGCAAAGCCACAATCGCTCGGACGATGCACCAAAGCAAGCGGCCAGCGTGCTGGGCTTTGCAAGATTCAGGGAGGGCAAAGGAGTCGCCGCTGGTAACCTTATGGGTGGTCGGCTGGACAACCTCACTTGCGCGGCGTGATAGCTTCGGAGATGGGTCAAAGCTACTTGGGTGGAGCTATGAGATACTTGGGTCTGCTTCTTCTTCCCATGTGAATTCATGTTGTGGTGTCTTGCGATTTCAACAATGGATGTTATGATTTCTGGCTATTTGATCATTGAATGCAGGAAGAGATTCCCACTATGCTACGACTACTAGCAATCTACAAGAGGTTCGGTTCTTTCTCGGTGTGCTTTTCCTTGTCCTTTGGCAGTCAATTATTGGTAGAGGGAAAGGTGGAGTAGGGGTGTTTGTATTGCTTTATGCTTCTAACTTCTGTTTGGAAAAGTCAAAAACCAACATGAATACCTGATTTCTTGAAGCGGCTTCTCCACTCATCTCACTTCTGTTTCGCGTAAGCATGTCTCTCTCACTTTGGTTGATTTGTTAGGAGTTTAGATTTTGGTTGCAAATGATCATATTTTTTTAGCTTGATTTGTGAGTTTGTTGCGCCATATTTGCATACAATGCGGTAACTTCAGTACAAGTTTACTGAATTTATAAATATCAATGAGCTGAGTACAATACAAGTTTACTGAATGTATAAATGTTGATTGTGTGAGAGAATTTATAAATACCAATGAGCTGAGTTCAATACAAGTTTACTAAATTTATAAATGTTGATTGTGTGAGAGAATTTATAAATGCCAATGAGTTGAGTTCAATACAAGTTTACTGAATTTATAAATGTTGATTGTGTGAGAGAATTTAATACATAGAACCAACGAAATGCCTAGGAAGTGGACATCCAAGCATTGGCATTAGTTCTGCCTACAAGGCAGTCTACAGAATGCCTAGGACAACCAATTTTAAGAGCGGATCGAGGCTCTCTCCCATGTTTAGGTTTGATTGATGCCTTTAGAATTTGGTTGGATTGTTGTTCGGTCGGTAATGCTTCTTCATTGTGTCCCGACGAGTCAACTTGATACTTTGGTAACCTCACATTGTACCTTTTTCATGCAAAAACCGTAGAAAGCACACTTACATTCCAATTGCCAGTTATAATTGAACTAGATTAGATAATTGACTATTTTGACAGTTTTTCCCAAAATATAAATGTGCCCAAACAATATTTTTTATTGAATTGGACATTGATTTGAACTGGCGCCTTTACTTTGTTTGAGATGGAAATGGCTTCAAATTGGTGGCTAGAACTGATTCCACAATGCAACAACCGACTTGCTCTGATATAGATGTGTGTTTGTAATGGATTTTTTATGTTAGCACAATTATGTGGATTTCAACTACATATGTAACTGTTTGGGATGTAACATAGGTTGACGATGGCGACAGAGCCAAGAGCAGAGTTTAGCTAGAGCATAATGGCAGTGTCACAACATGAAACTAGGGCAAAGCTTGGCTGAGTGCCCTGGCAAAGCCCACCGCATTGGTGTAGAATGAGTTCAACGACAACAACTTAATGTGATACTGCAATATGATTTTTTTTATCTATAGCAAAGCACGGGTATTGAACTAGTCTGAAGTGTTTAACATAAGATTAAGTGTTTAATGTAAGATTTGTAGTCGTTGTAGTAATAGTTGTAGTGGTATTATTGATTAATGAAAATATCATGTTGAAAGTTGTGGCTTGTGGTGACGTAATAAATAGAAAAAATATATTGTCCTACCATAAATTATAGTTTCTACTTGATGTTTTGATGGTCAATTGCACGCCAAATCAAAAGGAAGTTTTTGACATGAGAAATTGCTCTAGGATTTCTGCGTGGGAATTAAAGATGTGGACATATTAGTATACAAAGTACACAAAATAATTAAACACAAGAAAGAAAGTATTAAGGAAGCATGCATTTTATTAATTCTCATAGACTTACAAAATTCAAGTCACTTATTATTGTGTGCGCTCCATGGCCTACCGACGAGGCGGATTTGATTGGACAACGTGGTCTCTTGGTTCCTGAGGCCTCGGAAGGCTCTGGTTACTTACATACGTGGGGTAAACCCACAGAACACCTTTGATTAAGCTGTGTGTTGGTCGTCGTCTTCGGTCTTCACTTCGCATTCTCTATGCATGTGATGAATGGTTGATGTGGATGTAGGCGTTGGCATGATACATAGCCTTGTCAATCTATGGGGCCTTTCATAGCATAGCCTTTGCACCAGCCACACCCGCCCATGTCATTTTGCCTCGTCAGTCGCAAACAACAAGTAGAAAGAAATGTGGTTGTGAAGCATGCATAGTTTATGCTAAGCTTAATTGATCCAATGGCACGATGATAGCATCTAGGAGGTAGGTAGTTGTAGTTCATGTAGGAGTAAGGTTAGTGAAGAAGAACATCAAGGTGTCGATGTAATCTGCAGCGACGGCCATGACTATAGTGTAGCAGATGTGGCACACACAGGCGAACTCTTGCATCACAAGAGTAGACCATCCTCGTTCTATTCAACCACGTGCATAAGATATGTAGTCACTTCCTTGTCAAGTGAAGATATTAAGCAAGAACAAGAATATATTGCCCATGCATGCATGTCTCCATGTTAGGCTAGCTCAGAGGCATGCAGCGGCTTTGGTCAACACGTCCGGTTGAATCGGCCATGCATGGACATGGCAGCAGCTCCAGCAGCATAGCCATGACCCTTGCACGGGTGCGGCACGCGAGCATCGAATGCCGATGATGTCACTGGTGGCTTGCAAATGGATTGATGTAGCGGTGACTCGCTGAGGAATAAGCTTCCAAGCCATGTCACGTAGTTGGGCTAATTCAATAGTGATGGCATGGCTCGATGAGATCAGCATGGTGCAAGCATCATGGTCATGGTGCACAGGCTCGATCGTCACGAGGGAAGCATCATCCTCGCTTGCATAACTCATGCACACAAGCGTACATTACTACACTTCTCTGTGTCGCCCTGGGTAGAAGGCAAACATAGTAGTTTTGGCAATGAAGAACATGATGGCTTCAGTCATCATGTTTGGCTAGATCAGTGGTGGACACGGTAGAGTTTAGCATCTTGTCGGCGTCGCGGGCAAGGCGTCCACACAAAGGCTTTGAACATGGTATCAGCATTTGGATGGAGCTCTACACTTGGGAATATGGGAAAGAAAGAGCGGGTGCATGACCCATGCGTACATCCATGGCCATGGGTGCTATTCTTTCATTATACATGCATGCATATACTGTTGCACCTCCTTTTCTTCAATGCAGGTTAGGAGCACCACTATGGTTGCTTTCACCTTTAGTCGACGGGACATAGTTGCATCACCCATGGCTATTGACAATAGTGACAGTGACCACTCGAACGATTCGGCCATGGACCTTGAGGTATAGCCCTGGAGTGAGTGTTGTCAAGGTAGAATGATGTTCTAGAAGGAGCAGGGAAATGGTGGGAATGGGCATCCATAGATGTCAAATTAGTCAGTGGCCGTTGACGACATTGCATGCAACTGATGCTATACGAACACACGGTCGGGTATCGTCAGATTGAAAGCATATACAGGTATGAATGGGCGCCTACTTGCATACGCATGTATTGATATATGAATGCATGGTCCATGCAAGCACATGTATTGTTACATGCATGTTCTTTCTTCATGTTTGGACAGCGGTTGATGATGGACATGGTGACCTCGATGGCAAATGCAATGTCTTTGGCGGCAGACTCGACAGCTCGGTAGGCGGTGGCACTGCCCACGACAGCTCACGGACAGTGCAATGAACATGGTTGGCTCAGTAGCAGGCGCGATGGCTTCATGAGATCTTCATCTTCACGTGAGGGAGTAGAGGGACTTCTTGCTTCAAGCATAGTGAGTTGGGAGGTAGACGGCGATCCTGGTAGCACCGACTTCATGGACACAGGCTGCATAATGGCAAGCTCTAAGCATCTAATCAACAGCATCACCGATAGTGACTGTAGGCATTGGCGATGTTCCCAGCATTGTTGCCATCTGTTGGCATGCATGCTAGCTAGATGAAAGAGAAAGAGGGAAGGGGAAGTTCTTTACCATCTTGAGCATAGTACACCATGGCCTTGGGCTTGTGCAGATTGCTTCTTTATATTCCTTTACATTCTCCTCCTTTTGTGCGTTCAGTGTTTTATTGCCCTTGTGTTTCTATCTGTGTACTGCTTCCTCCCCTCTGTGTGATTCCTACATGTAGACATTGGTGCCCGCTCAACGACATGGTCATGCGCTGCATGTTGGCGAGCTCCGGAGTGTTGAGTGGACGACTTACTTGGGCATTGATGGCATCGTTAGCATGCATTTGTGTACCCACCATATATATAGTTCAAGGTAGATTAGTTGGCAATGAACTCCATGACTAGTTCATCTACGCTGGCGAATTCCTTGTGTTTCAGCCAATGGCGTGCTTCGAACGCAAGGTCAATGGAGCTTCTAGTTTGCCTACGGTGCCCTTGACTATATGGATGGGCAGTTGTGTGCTCGGTCATCATCTCAACAACTCCTACATGCAAGATGAGAGACAAAAGGATATTAAGGCATGTGTTGGCCTCTTGTGTTTCTAGTTGATGGGTGCCTCTCCTCCATCTCTCTCTCTCTCTCCCTGCATTTCTTCCTCTACATGTGTGTTTCTTGCTGATGACACTCTTGGTAGGATGTGTTGATTGGTCTGTCCCCCCTTTTTCCTCCAAAGATGGCAGAGCCTTTTATAGGCAGAGGTAGCGGGTGGTAAGAAGCGAGAGACCATGCAGCTTCCTCAACACAGTGTCAACCTCTGCCATGATCACCGAAATCAAATAGTGAGATTTGGTTCTACCATATTTGCTCCATGAGGCTCACTTTCCATTCATAAGAGATTTGGTTATAATTACTTTCATTAGATGGAGATAAGATATAATAATCTTTCCATTGCAAAGGTGATACGCCGACGGCAATATCCCTATACGTATAGTTCTTGTTTTGATCAGTCATGCGCTGGCTATGTGCAACATGGCCCATCACGTATTCACTGACTAACTTGCAACATTGTTCGCATATTATTTTGCAACCTGGACACAAAGGAACTAGCTCATGCATAACGCTATTGTAGAGATGATAAATGTGTACTGTGCAAGCCAAGAGTCATGAGACTAAATGATCTTTTGTTGCATGCATGATGCATGGTTCTAATAGGCTATAGCCTATACGAGCATAGAAATGACTCTTCTATTGTAACATCCTAGCTTAGCAAAAGCCCAAGATGTCACTTACAATTACTATCACCACCAATTTTAACTAGTAATCAAGCATTATCAACATCTAGACTTCAATGATAAATATTCAACAAGATTGTAAACATAAATCTCAGCAACACTGTAAACCATAAATTGAACTTAAGATGAACCAAAAATGACCAAGATGAATCATAAACAAATCTAAATTAAGTAAAGCATCAAGTAGCAATACTAGAAACTATGAAGACTAAGGAAAACCTTAAATTGTTTAATCAGTGCTATAGAAACTACTAAATTATTCATGTCCATAAATGATAAATAGCTAGATAAGTGAAGAGCTACAGGTATGGAATAATCTATGTTCTACATTCACCCATGCATGACGTCTTCAACGTCCACGACTCAGCAAGTACAAAGCAGAATAATAAGCGAGGCATCATCTTATTAGCAATTCATAACTATTTATCGTAACTTAATTCCTCATATTTATTATCATCAGTTTTCATTCACATATCTCATTAGCTGAAATCACTTTTCACTTTTCATGAATGCGATACAATACTCATGCACATGTCTTAACTCTTCTTCTTCTATATATACTGGTATAGCAGAGTATTCACCTGCCAATGACACACCATTGTCCTATCTTTATTCCTAAAGGGTCGCCCTGTCCTTTTTCATACAGGGTCACAACTCAGACTCTCGCTCTATCCTTTTTCATACAGGGTCGTCCTATCTTTTTCATATAGGGTCTCACCTCCACTCCCCTGGAGTGCCTACCGAAGTAGGTCTTTACAACTCTGACGCTCACATGCAATGCAATGTTTACCTTTCATTAATTAATTAGCAACATTAAACAATTGGCAACAACAACATTTTAAGCATAAACATCATCATCAGAATTCTATCATGACCATCATCATTCTAACATAAATAAGTGAGCATTATAAAAAATAAGTCAATTCATGTGAACCACCATAGCAAATATTTATTTAATCATATCATTCTACCATGCAATTGCATTTTTAGTTGCGATGGTCGGTTTGCTTAAGAAATGACAACACAGCCGACGCTACTCCTCCTACAGCTATTGCTTATTTTCAAAATAGGCTTTGACAATGTAAGGTAACAAATAAATGACAATACTCCTATGCTCTCTAAACCCACAACTTTCTCACCTTACCGAACAGTCAACCCCATTGTTTATGTACTAAAATTATTATAATTTTTAATTTCCATATCGAAATATAGTAAACCATACTAGTTTTAGATTCTATAAAAAAATTCCTGCAACTTTCTAGTTGATCAAATGTTCAGACTAATTCACTTGAACCCTCATTTTTAACCTAGAAGTGAGATCTGTCATCTTCTAGACAGCAAAACTTAACAATTTCATATATTTTAATCTACACATGCAAACCAAGTAAACTAGGTAAGTTTTAGAAACTACAGAAAATTACCTACCACTTTATAGCTATGCCTAAAATTCAATGTTGCTATTAAATTAGTCAAATTAATGATTTCCCCCGACTGCGTCTAGTAGCAAACCGATTCTGGACAATAGCATATCAAAATTTATAACTTTCATTCTACTTATCTAAAAATCATATTATTGGACTCTATGGAAATTTAATAAAATTGTTGACAGTTATCTAGTTATTTACCAAACCTGATTCAGTCTCCTTAATGGCTTAAACCATCGAAAATCACAGTATCGTTCTATTGTAATGAACTGCAGGACAACAGAGTACAAAGACCATATCTTACAATCTACCCAATGGAATTTAGTGATTTTGAGCTTGTTAGAAATATTACAAATTTATCTACAACTCTTTAGTACACCAACTATCCATATTCGGCCTCCAAGGCCCTCAACAATTGCTTAGATCTAAACTAAGTGAAACTGAAAAATCTAGCAATCCTAAATGAGAATTAACACTATCCACGGGGCTAATCACACTCTAATTACCAAGTTAATTCATACAAAAGTTTATCTACATGATATGGTGAAAGTATTAGAGGATTACCCACGCATCGAAGATCTAACGAAGAAAACACACTAATTCTTATCCTCCTTCTCAATCACTTCCTTGCCTCCGCGTCTACCTTTTGGAGCAGCCATGGCAAAACCCTAGGGAAAAGAAGAAGAAACCCTATAGAGGTGTGCCCCTAGGGGAGGTGATAACTGTCCTTTTGGGAGAGAGGAGCAGCCATAGAGAAATCTGAATTCAACTCATTCTTATAGGCAAGGCTTAGATGTGCTAGCCCATCTGGCCCAACCGGCCGTTATACTCCAAATTAATTATTAGAGTCAATTTACTATTATCATTATCATTAGTACTGCTACTACTATTTTCTTTTAGTCATATTTAGAATATTACATACTAATTAGGGTTTATAAGGTTATAAATAATTAGCCTACTAATATCCAATTAGACCCAAATAGCATGAAGTATTTAATTAATTTAATTAATTCATAATTAGAATTTTTGTGATATTACATATGCATGCTCTACTTCATTTCTTCTTAACACCTTTCATCTGAAAGAGATTTTGACGAGAATTGCTGCCATAAAATAAAGATATGCTACTATACTCTTTCTATTGCAAACAAGATACGATGCATGCAAATCCCTTCATCCTATCCTGCCGCATAAGCTTTCAATTAATTAATCACGTGTGCACCGACTAACTTGCTGACTCGTTCTCATGTTATTTTGCAACTTGGTCGCAAGGGAATTAGCTCGTGCATGGTGTTGTTTTAATAGTGATGAACATGTGTTGTGCAAGCTTTCAGTCCATCTAGCAATAGAACAACATTCACGTAGAAAGACTAGATAGCATTTACGTGAGCATGGTTGCATGCATCATGCATGGGCTTATTGGTCGTAGTAGCATAAAACATTTAATTTTGCTTCTTAGGTATACACCTCTTTATTTAACCTGACTTAGCGTTGGTACACAAAAACTCATCAAACAAGAAGAAGGTTATAAGTTAGAAACTATTTCCATTTGAATGCCAAACAAAAAGGTTACCGACAAATTTGAGATAGTATATGGAGTATTACATCACCATTTAACATTTCAAGTCTAAATTCAATAGGAGTTGGAATAAAGAGGATAAGTTTGTAATGAATAGTATTTTTTTTCCATTTTCATTAAATTCTTTGAACTTACAGATTGTTGAGGATTTCACTTTTAGCAACGTACAGGCATTCAGCTAACATGTAGTATGATAAATTTTAAAAATTTGTAGCAACGTACGGGCATTCAGCGTTGCTACAGATTTTTAAAATTTATCATACTACATGTTTTAAAACTCATGGGTGGTAAAAAATTTTAAAATATACATACAAACATGTTCTAAATTTTTTTAAATGCGTCAAGTAAGTTGGATATATATATATGTGTGTGTGTGTGTGTAACGCTGAAATGGGGCACCATAGTGTCTGGGCACCAAGTCTCCTTGCCTTTGAATTGTTTTTACATGCGTGCAAGTGTAATGATATATAATATATTAGGTAAATTCATTAACATTTATTAATTTAAAAAGGTATCAATTTGAAAAGAAAGATATTGATTTAGCATACTGAATCAATCATGCACACACACGAGGAATTTGTTAGATGGTTCGATTTTGTGACATCATACAGATGGAGATTCTCAGCCAACTTCACCATCCCATCTTGGTTTTGTCCTGAAATTGGATGCCTCGTATATGAATACACGGAGAATGGAAGTCTAGAGGATCAATTAACAATGGAGGGCACCAACCACACTACTGGTTTCTGCGGTTCCAAATTATCTTTTGAGGTGGCTTGTGGGCTTGCATTCTTGCGTGGAACGAAACCGAAGCCCATTGTCCACGTGACCAGAAGCCCGGAAATATCTTGCTGGACAAGAATTATGTAAGCAAAATTGGTGACGTAGGTTTTGCTAAGCTCATGTAGTCATGTACCGCATGGATCCCGAGTACAAATTAAGTCCGACCAAAATCAGATCTTTATGCTCTGGGGTTATCATTCTTCAACTACTTACTGCAAACGTCCACTTGGGCTAATACTTAGTTCAGAAGAGGCAATTAATAGGATTTTTTTAATACATTATACTAGTAGTAGAAATAAAATCTAATTATAATTTATGATAGATCTTTATTTTTCAACTTGGTTTTTTTGTGAGGTACACGGCGGCATCCAGCGCACCTAAGCGCGGGTTCTGCGACCACCAGACTCGTACCTCGCCGTCCAAACTCGTGCTACACACCCTCCACTATTAGTTCATAGAGATCAGAAATGTAGAGATGAGATACTCACCGTGTGCTATTGTTGCATTTGACACGTTCCCACGAGTAGCAATTCTCACTCTGTCCCCATGAATCAGGCACCCCCAGGTTGTGCGCTCCCATCAGAGAAAACCGGACATCCATTAGGGCAGTCCTCCACAGAGCAGCCATAGGACGTGTAAAGCAGGGACTGTAACAAGCATAGGACTAAGAACAAGGATCCCCATGGATAGTAGCAGCTCATCTCAAAAGAAGCTCTGCTTTCTCCTACTCTCATACTGTGGTTGTATCTTCTCCACTCCTCATTGCCGTCGACGGAGCCTCCTCCCGACCTCCGCTGCTTCTGCGGACGCACCAGTGCCCCCACGATAGAGCACACTGCGCTGTTGTGGCCATCGATCACGACGACGCACGCATACCCCCGACCCTAGTTGAAGTTGTTGTTTATGGTCGAGCCCTTCGGGATGATGGCCAACGCACCCTGAAGTCGTCTTTGCCAGGGAGGTTGTTCAGTTGCTTGCTGATGTTCATGGGCACCGTCATCGGTGTCCAGACCGCCAACCCCATCTAGTGGCTCCAGTAGCCTTGACGACTCTTTTACAAATTTATGCTCTTGAAGATACTATTATTAGTAGTGTTAATAGTAGTATAACTAAATTCTAACTAATCTGAATCATTGGATCATAACGATTAAATAGCTCTTATTCATTTTAAGTTAATGTAAAAGAGCTCAATTAAGAAAGGCATATTTTCCGATATTTTCGACAGGTTTCAAACTGATTGGCCAATTGCTGAGGCACAGATATATGATTGACTACGTTTGTGGCTGTATATAATTTGGTTAGTTATGATTTCTTTTTTAAGTTCCACTGTAAGCAAAGAGGAGATAGCTGTATATCCTAGTAGCAGGAAGGTTTAGTTTTGTAGGTAATTTGTTTTGCTGGTTCATGATGGTCACACTCGGAGGAGGTTCGGACGGCCCCGTTGTTTCGGTTTCAGTTTCAGCTTTTGGTTTCTGGTTTATTTCTCACTATTCATGAATTTCGTTTTTTCTAAACTTTTGGCTTTTTTGAACTTTTTTGCCGATTCTTTTTTCTCATATTCGTTTGCGTTGTCCGTGATGAACTAGCATATTTTTTCTATTTTAAATTTTTTTAAATTTAATTATGCCAAATAAGCCACCTTCAGGTACAATAAAATTTCAGTCGCTACAGTGTAATTTCAGCTATAAGTCACAGCTTTTCAGCCCAACCGAGCGAGGCCTAATGGCTCCTTGTTATTCAAAGACTTAAAGCAACTACTGAATTCGATTCCGCCTGAAAGCTAATGTATGTTTTTTTTTGAGTTCTATGTATAATGTTTTGTGACTTAGCATATTGGCTTATACTTCTAGCTTCTAATTGAAGAAGACAGAAATTAATATGAACACTTGACTTCCGCAACTTCCTCACTTCTCTCACTTATGTCTCACTCCGAGGATAAGGAAGGGGTCACAGACGCATCATACACTTAACTCCTCTCACTCCCGTCTCGCGCACGCATCTCTATCTTATTTTTCCCACCGCTTACCTCTTCTTCTAAAAACTAATTCTTTCAATCACTGTTATTTATTTTCAGCCAAATCACATCAATCGCAGACAATATTGAACATACCCTTAGTGTGTTCTTCAGCAACCATATATCTTGATTAGCTATTACTGCAGTGCGTTCTCTTGATATAGCCCCGATTTATGTATTTAAACCAAAAAAAAAAGTAATATGCTAATTTTAGTTGAATGTCAGGGGTGGAAACAAGGTTCAGGCATCCCCCAGGATCACACGATCCAACAGAGATCTGGCCCTTGCATCCAGATTCATGTCAAGAGAAATCTGTTCTCCAGGATCACGTGTGAGTGTCCCAGGTGTTCGCACGACCTGAGGATTTATGTATTGAGTCCTCAAGCCATACCTATTTCAAGATATAAATGTATTCTTTCTTGAGCATGGAGAATGTAAATTCTTCATAAAGCATCTAAATGGGCAGAACATGACTATACGAGACACAGATTGACAACGTCCGAAATAAAGTACCAGGACCATGATTCGTGATTTTATTGGGAAAAAAAACACTGCAGAGCACCTTAGTAGATACATCATACAAGCGATTCTACTTTCCTCCAGATATGCCGTGTGCAGTAACTTCTACTTCTTACGGAACAAGTAATGCGCTACCATCCATTCGTCACCATTGTTGTATCCAAAAAGTTCAGCGACTGAGATGAAGAATGTCCGCCAATAAGCTATCCATTTGGCTGTTGATTCCCTGCCATAAGTTTTCTCAAAGATTGGCCTTATCGAAGTGATGTTCTTGTCCATACGTTTCAGCCACTCCTCACTACAGGAAAAAATAATACAAGTATTCAGTCCAAATAGGTCAATTAACATAAAATATGCTGGATTTATTTACAGGATTAAGCTAGATTGCATTCATTGCCTGACATGTTATGCAATTTTGTCCTTTCATTGTATAACTTCAACAGTCAATATATTTTGGTTTGCACCAGTAGCAAAATGCAAACTGAGAAATAACCCTCCAGCCATTACTTCACAGTTCATTGCATATATTTTTTTCTCGAACGACGCAGGAGAGCTGCGTGTCATTTCATTAAGATAGGAGAAACAAAAAGGAAAAAAAAAACAACAAGGGAGAGGCACGAGGCATACTCCCAGAAACACCCCCGAAAACTCCAACTCATACCCACGACAACACGACCAAGGAAAACTCAACCGCACTCAACGGGGGAGCAATTGAAGGAGCAGCTCTTGGAGCGCAGAGGCTCCTGCAAAGCACCAAAGGCTGCTCTCAGTGCTCACCGCCTGGAGAACCACTTGCACATTTGGATTTGCACCCTTAAACACACAAGCATTTCTATGCTTCCATATTTCCCAAGCAATTAGGATGACTAAAGTGTTAAAACCCTTCCTCATCTCCCTAGGTATCTTCTTGACAGCACCACACCACCAGCTGGAGAAACGTGTTGCATCAATACCAGTGCAATTGCTGCAAGTCCAAGCTTCGCAAGACCAAGGTCCGACTTGCCGAGCAAAAGTACAAGAAACTAAAATATGCTGGATGGTTTCTTCAGCTTGGTCACATAATAAGCAAGCAGCAGGATGAGGTAAACCCGTTTGGATAATCTATCTGCCGTCCAAGACCGATTTTTGACCGCAAGCCACAGGAAAAATTTACACTTCGAGGTGCCCAGATCTCGATTCTCCTCCAAGGTGCAAACTTAATGGACCCAAAGAAGAAGGAATTGTATGCGGACTTACTAGAGTAGGAACCGAGTTAGTAAGGCGCCACTTGTGCTGATCAGCACTTCACGGTGCAAAATAATATTATCGACCAAGTCCCATAAATGCAAATAATCCACTAAAACCTGTACCATTAATGCACCTTTTATGTCCTTTACCCAAGATCGGTTGTTAGCGCTTGAGCCACTGTCCGATGTCCGATAGCTCTTTGTGGGACCACCTTGATTAAGTGAGGAGCAATCTCGCAATTGTTCTTCCACGCAACCAGCGATCAGCCCAAAACTTGGTCGTTTCTCCATTTCCAATCACAGATTCGATCGCAACATCAAAAAGGCTCGCAATATTTGGCACTTTTACAGGAGACCAGCCCATGGCCTAGATGCATCTGTTTTCTGCAGCCAAAGCCACCTAATACGTAAAGCCCAACCAAGGATCTCAAGGTTGTGAATGCCAAGCCCCCATACTCAAGTGGTCGAAGGACACGACCCGAGCAACAGACGATTACCACCATTAGCCTTTTCTGGCCCTTCCAAAGAAAGCCCCTCGGCGTTTGTCAATTGCCTTAATAACCCATTTTGGTAAGTCCATAGCAATCATCGATAGATTGGTATGGCGAGAAATACAACCTTAAGCGTAATTAGGCGACTGCTCTGCTCATTAGGAAGCTTTCCATCCCGAGAGATTATCCGCCACTTTGTCAACGAGAGAAGCAGCTCCGCTTTATTGGGTTTCGGATTGTGAGAGGCAGCCCGAGATAAGTGCAAGGAAAATTCTTAATCTCACAAGACAAGGCTTCGAAATAATCTGTAGCTCATCCTCAGCACACTGGATAGGGGTGACTGAGCTCTTAGCCATGTTGGTTTTAAGTCCAGAAGCATGACCGAAAATGTCCAGCAACAAGTTACAGAGTTGCAGATCATCAATTGTTGGGCGAAGAAACATCACAACATCATCAGCAAAAAAGGATATGCGATACCTAGCCTGCTGAACAGCCACCGGTTGCAAGAGATTATTTCTTGTGGCAAGAAAAAACAAGGAATTCAGCACCTCCATTACTAAGATAAAAAGCATGGGAGATAGAGGGTCTCCTTGTCGCAGCCCTATCATCTTTTACTTTAAGATCATGGTCTTAAATGTATTTTCCATTTCCTCCCTAATTAATTAATTAACAAGAATTACTAACTAATAAGTAGAACATTTTAAATCATATTAGAATGCATGGAGTAATAGGGTTTGGATGCTTTATAAACTTGGGAAGGATATACCTAGTTCTAGCATAATGTGTGCCACTGACAAGCCAATGATTGGCCACAGATACATCTTCCTGCAAAAAAAATAATCAGTAAATATCACATGAATATTGATTAAAGGCCAGCCAACCGATATTCATATTTGTTTAGTCGCATAAGGCAGTATTCAAAGGAAAAAAATGTATGATTAGTTAGAAACTAACCTGAAAGTAGAGAAGGAGATTTGCTGATGGCATTGTTCCTCCAGTGAAGAAATATCTTGTGATCCAATCATCATCATTGTTGTCCTGTTCAAAATGTGAGGTCATGATTCACATGAGAACTATAAATAGATTTAATAACAGTGATTCGCATGAATAACTTAATAAGAGACGAAGTCATTTCGTTTTACAGAAGGCAATAAGATTACACTGGTAAATGGTATCACTGGTAATTATTAACTTTACTCCAAGGAACTATCACTATCGAATGGATCAGACATTAAGAACTTAACCTCACTTTGAATCTATTATTTATTTAGATTTTCAATATGCCATGCGTCAGCCAAACACAAACACAGTTACAGCTATAACAGGTGGTAGCATGATCCATATAATGGGAAAGGTATTTTAGATGAATCCGAGACCAAATTGTTATGAATGTTGTGTATATTGATATGAGACCCAAAGAGTCATATATATAGGAGAGTACAAGAGGATATGCCATATAGAGATAAGGCATATATGGAATAAAATACAAACTCTATATCCTAATACAACTCTATCTCTAATACCCTTAACCCCCCCCCCCACAAATGCAAGGCGTATGCAATAGCATTGCATTTGAAAAAGGGTTAATACTAAAACAAGAAATATCCGACATCCGAAGTCGTGATAAAGTCGCCGCTGCGTGCGATCGTTGAATAAATCACAAATCAAGCCAAGAGGAATAGATAGAAGCATGACGGCACGATCGAAGCTCGAGACGGCGGCGCGCAAGATGCACAAGAAGCGCAACGGAGGCGCGGTGCAAAAGAAGCGCGACGGCCTTAAAAACTCGGGGCGGCGGCTCAAAGAGAAGCGGCGGCATCATAAAGACTTCTACGATCTGCAGAATCAAGGAAAAGAGCAACATCACGCCATGCAAAAGAAAATTCCTACACTTCTATGATCGACAATAAATTTGTGGACTCACACGGCTTGAACGAACTAAAAATTAAAGACTACGGATTTAGATGGACGCAATAAAAACTTACGAGAAAAAAACTCAAGATCGACTCAGAAATCGGGAGCGAAAATCCCACTCCTCAAAACCCCTTCTCTCCCTCAAAACCCCTCCTCACACGCGCAAAGGAAATCAAAGCTCGCTTTCTCCATCGTCTCCTCTCCCGCTCTCTCGTGAGCACGAGAGAAGAGGAGCGGCCGGAAGGGACCGCGAGACAGCGCGGTCGCATGAGACCGAAGGGGCGGCGGCGCGAGGCGCCCGCGCGAGGCGGCGCGGCGGCCGCGCGGCCGTAGGCCGGCGCGTGAGTCGCCGACGGCGCGGCGGCGACGGTCCGGAGAGCCGGCGCGAAGAGGCATAGCGTCGGTCCGCGGCGGATCCGACGGCGGCGCGAGAGCGCCGATCCGGCGACGGAAGGCGGATCGAGGCGCTCCAACCGGATCCGGCGGAGTCGGCTCGGCGGCGGCAATGGAGACGCTGCGGTGCGGATGACGGCACGACGTCCTCGGCGAAGAGCGACGGATCCGCCAGAGGCGGCGGATCGAGATGGTCGGCGACCGAGGCGGCGGCGCCAAGACTAACGGCGCGGCAGCGGCGAGCGAGCCGGCGGCTGGGATCTTGATCCGGCGAAGACGAGCCGGATCTGAGCGAAGGCGCGGCGCCAGCGGGCGCGCGGCAGCGAGATCGGTCGCGCTTCCCGAGCGACGGTAGAGGAGGCGCGCGCCTCAGCGGCGCCGATCGACGATGCTACGGGCCGAAGAAGAAGTCGCGACGGCGCTCGCAGGGCGCGCGGAAGAAGAAGACGCGACGGCGATCGCAGAGGCCGACGGCGCTGCAGAGGCGCGTCAAGAAGAAATCGCGACATGCGGCAGCGCCGGCGGCCGGGAAGAGATGGCCGCCCCCGGGAGCGAAGATCGCTCCTCCCGGGGGACAGCAGATGCGGAAGTAGATTGGAAATAGATCGAGGTTAGGATTTCAACCTAAGCTCTGATACCATGTTATGAATGTTGTGTATATTGATATGAGACCCAAAGGGTCATATATATATAGGAGAGTACAAGAGGATATGCCATATAGAGATAAGGCATATATGGAATAGAATACAAACTCTATATCCTAATACAACTCTATCTCTAATACCCTTAACACAAATGACCAGTGAAAATACAGGATTATACCTCAAAGTGATACGCAAATGACTTGTGGCAGAAGTAGTGAACAAATAATAAGCTGTCCTCTTTCATCCACCTTGATATCTTCTTAAGAAGTGCTTTGTAGTTTTTCATGTGCTGCACGACAGGCCCATTACAAACACTCCTTTGCCTTGACAAATAAAAAAAAACACAGAGAAACACCAAATTGAGCATACCTCGAACATCTCTATGGATATGATCCTGTCAAAAGAACGCTCCATCTCAAACTTGCTGATGTCTGCCACAATTATCTCAACATTTGATAGCTCATTTCCCTGTAACAGAAATGAAGTGGCATACACAAAGTATTTAATGCAGGAAAATAAAAATCATTGGGCCAAATGGTAGTAGAAAATCTATCTGCACATCTAGCAAAGGTTTAAGCATGCAAAAGATCATTTCTGTTAACACTGGAGCTAAGGGCATAGGAAATAGATCAAAAAAGAATATTGAGGACGTCATGGGTTAAGCGTATCCTACTATCCGTGGTTCATGTGCTAGTGAAACATCACTATTTGAAATAACTACAAATAAAAGAAGTAATATAACTACGTGATGAAAATGAAATCAAATTGGCAGTGTCATCAATAGGTTGCAATGCCCAATTAAAAGGGTCATGTAGAACATATAATCGCCACTACATGCAAAAAGAATGCACTCATCAGACCCCCCTCAGCTGTAAGACCATTCCACTTACCTACACTGCTCTTCTATAAAAGCCTTTTGTGTCGTTGAGTTGCATATCCCTGTAATACTGCAGTTTCTATATTTCTTTGCTATGTATAAAGAGAGGGATCCCCAGCCACATCCAACATCAAGGATGCTTTGGCCATCTTGTAGTTGTGCCCTCTCACAATACAACTCCATCATTGCAACCTCAGCATCTTCTAGGGTGCTCGAATCATCAGGGAAGTAACAGGAACTGAAAAATTAGTGTACAATTAATATATGAAAGTGACTATTGCCACTGGATTAGCTAACCATTTGCCACTCAGAAACCAGTCATATAGAAAAATCTTGGCACTGGTATGCATCAACTGCAGCACAAACCTGTATTTGAGATTTCTTCCAAGCACTAGCTTGAAAAATGTGGTTGGCAGCTCATAGTGTTGGGCTTTAGCTTTGTCGGTTTCGATTGCAATGGGCATATCTTCAAGAGCTGCATCACAAACCAATTTTTACATGCGTCACTAACCGACAGAGGAATCAGACCCAGAAGAAACAAACAGCAGAACCAAAATGACTTGTACTACCGGTAGTAGGTACTCCTATATAGACAGCTAGCAAGACATTTGCCACTGGTAAGTCTTCACTGGAGCTACCATGAATCTTGGTGCCAATGGCTGACGCATGCAATCTAGCTCAGTGATGCACAGGTTACCGCTAGATCCCATTTCTAACAGGTAATCACTACGCAAGGAGCACAAGAATTCAGTCCCCAACAGAATTAATACATGGTGCGTAGCGTTGTCTGTATCGTATCTGCCAAAAAATTGCATGTCGCCAATGTTTTTTTCCTTTACTCTACTATGTAATAGACTTGGCATGGACCGTATGATTTCTAAAAGCAATAGAAATCGGAGGGGATCTCCCCCATCTGGCTAAAAGAAGTCCCCAACGCGCCGCAATTCCTCAAGAAGTCAAGCATCCATCCAAAGATGGCAGCACCGCCAAACCAAAGGACGCCGCCAACGCCAAGAAGGTAACTGTGACACCCCGGCCTGTAATGACCTATATGTGTGTGCGCACATGAGGGTGTGGGTTAGTTCCACCATACTAGCTTAGCTTGAGAAGCACTTACATATAACCTAGGAGTTCCAGTGGTAACACCCCCGGTTAACCGTTTTGCGCAAAACAAGGACGAAAGTGCAAGCAGATTGCTACGTGTGCATGACCTATCTGTTAGAGAAATAATCCTGCGCCAGTTTCTTAGTTAGTCATTATGGCATTTCAGCCTGCAGTTAGTGCTTGTGTTTCAATTTTCAGTCATCAAGTGTCAGTTAGGAGAGTCACTCAAATTGAGCTATTACTCAGGGTATTTAGTACTGCATAAATAGTGGTCAGTTTTTCAGTTTTTAGAAGCATGTTAATGCAAGGCATTAGTGCTGATCGTGGGATGGCACGTTAGTGCAAACTGCTGTTGTTAGCTCTTGAAGTTTCCCTTTAAATATGAGTCTAATATACAAAGAAAAGCTGCAGCTTGTAAGGTGAAAGTAGCACCAAAACATCTGTCTCATCCTGTATGCATTTTCATTTGAAGCGTGAGCTAGAAAGTTGAGAGATTAGTAAGGGCGGTGACAATTAGTATCGAGCAAAATGTTGGCCCCGTCTTTGCCGTAGGCCACCCCGCACACCGCAACGACACGCCGTGGACGCCGCCATCCCCACCGACGCCGCCCCGCATCGACGTGATGGCGCCGGCGTGAACTCGTTGTCCAATGGTCGTGAAGGAGAGTAGTGCCTCCATCTCCTACCCCACGCCACACGCTCAAATTACTCCGATTGGGCGGTGTTGATGCGAGTCAACCCGCGAGCTCAAGGCCCGTGGGATGCCGTCGACACCGTGATGTGCCATACCAGAAGATCGCCAGTGCCTTTCGCGATCCCGCATGCGGTGCCTTCGAAATGCTCCGCCGCCACGAGAAGGACAACGCCAAAGAAGCTCGACGCCCTCAAGGCGATGAGGGTTGGGCGGATCGAGTGCGTGAATCCAAGGCGCAGGTTACGCCGGACATTTGAGTCGATGCGATTCAAAATGGCGAGCACGTGGAGGACTTCGCCATTTACGACTCAAGGTGTCGTCGGCGACCTTCGCCTCCTCGGGAGGAGTTGTCGGAGGAGAAGGTGGTCCGCAAGCTACGCATGTTGTTCCCGCAGTATCGCCAAATCGCCTTGTCAATTGAAACCTTGGTTGACCTCGGCAGACTGTCCCATCGAGGACCTCACCGCCGGCTCCACGCTGCCGAGGACCATGGAGAGTCGACGATGAGGAAGGAAACGAGTTCTACTCACGGAGAAGGAATGGTCGCCGACAACACCAAGGAGACCGCAGTCCGCTTCTCACGCCAGAAAAGCAGCGAGAACACGTCGCACTCACGCCAGCGCGGCCGACGCAGCCGTGGGCGTGACGGGGGAGACGGGGAACCAAAGTCTGGGCCATCCCAGGCCGCGTGTCACGACATCTCCAACGACAAATGCCGCTATTGCGGCAAACTAGGCCACTGGGCCAAGGACTGCCGAAAGGCGAAGTGGGATCGTGAGAGGTTGGCTCAGGTGAATCTTCTCCAAGTCGAACCAGAGCAGGCTGAGGGCGAAGACGAGCCCACGCTGTTAATGGCTCAGGTCTGTGATCTCTCTCCCGCCATCAACATCGAACAAGCAGGCACCGAACTCGTTGTAAACGAGGAGCGCGCCCTTGTCACTCTCCGCGACGAGGAAGAACCAGTCGATCCAGAATGGATACTGGACACCGGCGCATCGAATCATATGACGGGCACACGGGACGCATTCTCGAACTCGACACCGCCGCGGCGCGTTCCGCTGTTCGGCGACGCCGCGAGTCCGCGACGAGGTGCGACATGCGTTTTCGCCGCAAGAACGGCGATCATCGCGCGCCACCGGTGTCTACTACATCCCACGCCCGCAAAGAACATCGTCGCCCTCGGCCACCGGACGAATCTCGCCGCAAGATGGAGATCGAGAATGGCGTCCTCACATCGCGCGACCCCCAACGCCATTGGCCGCCGTGTCGGGTTGGCGACCGTTGGACGCGTCTCTATGTGCTCAACGCCGACATTGCACGGCCGCTTGCCTCGCGGCGAGGGGCATGGAGGAAGCTCGACATGGCATGCGCGTTTGGCCACCTCAACTTTGACTCGCCGCATGCTCGCCGGCGGGATGGCGCGAGGCTCACCGAGCTTGAGCGCATAAATCAAGTTTGCGATGGCTACCGACGGCAGCGTGCGAACGCCGCTCCGCCGCGCGGCGCGCATCGCGCGCGGGCGCCTCGATCTCGCCCACGGCGATATATGCGCCCATCACGCCGCAACCCATGGCGGCAAGAGGTACTTCCGTTGTTGATCGATGATCTAACCCGCTACATGTGGCTCTTTTGTTGGCGCGGTGTGATGCTCCTGCAACCATCAAGTGCTTCAAGGCCAATGTCGAGGTCGAGACCGGCCGCAAGCTGCGTGTTCTTCGCACTGACCGCGGCGGTGAATTCACCTCCGTGGAGTTCGGCCTCTACTGCGCCGAGCAGGGGATTGGGCACCACCTCACCACGCCCTACTCACCGCAACAGAACGGCGTCGTGGAACGCTGCAACCAGACGGTGGTGGCCATGGCACGGTGTATAATGAAGGCGAAGGACATGCCCTGTGAGTTCTGGGGGGAAGCAGTGACGACGGCGGTCTACATCCTCAACCGATCGCCCACGAAGAGCATCCCCGACAAGACTCCATACGAGGCCGCACCTGAAGAAGTTGGAGGATCGCAGCAAGACCATGGTGTTCTTCGGCTACGAGCCCGGCAGCAAGGCCTACCACGTCTACGACCCCGCCGCCAAGCGCTTGTGGGTCACACGCGACGTGGTGTTCGACGAAATGAGGAAGGGGAACTGGGTGGAGTATGAGTCAGGTACGGGCGCATCGATTGATTCATTCACGGTCTATTATGAGGTGCGGCCCGTCGACGCCAACACTGCTTCACCAAGCCCACCGCCTTCCGGTGCGTTGCCGTCGAAATCAGTGGCGCCTCCCTCCGAGCCGCCGAGTCCACAGGTGGAATTCGTGTCGCCCCCCACGGCGGACCCGAACCTCGATGACGATTTCAGCGCTCCGCGGCGCTACAGAAGCATGGCCAACATCTTCGCCACTTCGAAGCCAGTGGAGCTCGACTCCGATAAGCTTCATTTAATCACCACTCGGGCACATCAGGTTTCATGAACTTCGCAAGAAGGCGAGCATCATCAAGCTCGTCACAAGGCGTCAGGATTAGGGGGAGATTTGTTGGAGAAATAATCCTGCGCCAGTTTCTTAGTTAGTCATTATGGCATTTCAGTTTTCAGTCATTGTTTACATTTCAGCCTGCAGTTAGTGCTTGTGTTTCAGTTTTCAGTCATCAAGTGTCAGTTAGGAGAGTCACTCAATTTGAGCTATTACTCAGAGTATTTAGTACTGCATAAATAGTGGTCAATTTTTCAGTTTTTAGAAGCATGTTAATGCAAGGCATTAGTGCTGATCGTGGGATGGCACGTTAGTGCAAACTGCTGTTGTTAGCACTTGAAGTTTCCCTTTAAATATGAGTCTAATATACAAAGAAAAGCTGCAGCTTGTAAGGTGAAAGCAGCACTAAAACATCTGTCTCATCCTGTGTATGCATTTTCATTTGAAGCGTGAGCTAGAAAGTTGAGAGATTAGCAAGGGCGGTTGACACTATCTAGAATGGGATCAGGTCTAAGCCAGTTTGGACCTTAGGGCGTTACAAATGGTATCAGAGCCGACTCTCGCGGTTACATAGGCACGTGCGGGTCAAGGGCGCAGGCATATGGCACATGGCGCGTGTGGGCCCAGAGTGGACACACGGTATGACATATGTGCTGACACTGAACACATGGATATATGCTAAGAAGAGTCATTTGCCCTAGTGTGGGTGTGGATTAGTCCCACACTTGCTAGCTTAGCTTGAGAAACACTTATATACAAGTTTAGGAGTTCTAATGGTAGCATCTCGGTCAACCGTTTTGTATAAAATGAGGACAAAAGTACAAGCAGATTGTTAGTATGCGTGGCGTATCTAGAATGGAGTTAAGCGTAAGCCGGTTTAGACCTAGACGTTACAGTAACCAGCGGGTTGCATTGGGGCGGGGCGGGCGGTACGTACAGTGGGCGAAGAGGAGGAGGTGGTGGAGCTGGAGCGGCGCGGAGGGGAGGTAGCCGAGGCGGAGGCGCTGCGCGAGCAGGAGGCGCGTCAGCCGCCGGGTGACCGCGTCGGGGAGGAGGTTGCGCCCAGCGCCGCAAGCGCGGACCGCGCCGCCGCCTCGTACGCCCGCGCGGCCACAGCCGCCGCCATCTGCCCGCTCCCGGCGCCGGGCGGTGGTGCGAGCGAGCGCGTGGGACACGGCGCGACGCGCTCGGCCGTTTGGAGCTTTGGGTTGATTCTGCGGTTCGCTTCCCAGTCGGATCGGCTGTGGTGTCACTGGACGGTTTTGCGGACGTAAATGGGACACGTCGCCTCGACAGAACATGCGAACGGATGAGGTCCGTACAAGCAGCTTTTTTCTTTTTAATTTTATTTTTTCGTTTATTAGTTTTTATGATTTCCTTTTTTTCTTATTACTTTTCATTGCCTATAATGATATAATATTTTTATTATTTTAAATTTTAATTATTCAGAAAAGCTAACATCGTTATAGTGTATTTTCAACCGCTACATTAAAAAAAACCAAAAGCCACAGCTTATAAAAGCCAAACAAAATCCAAGTGAGTTGTTCTATTCCCAAATGAAATTTCTAAACCATGTGAAATAGTGGCTACGGTGACAAAAAACCACTTTCAAAACCGGTCTTAAGGAGTGAAGCGAAATGATATTAGAAGATTAGGGGTTAAACGATCTTAGAAGTTTAGAGGCTCACGGTGCTTTGGAGAGTAGTGGATTTTTTTTTCCAACTTCAAATAAGTATGTACGCTGCGGTCAAACACCGGGACATTTCTCCCTTAGTATCACTAGCAATGGGGAGGGGGTAGTAGGATGGAGGAAGGCCTAGATTTTTTAAATAAGGCAAATATGGCCCATAGGGCCCTTACTCTGGAGTTATATTAAAGTTGCAGACCACGTAGAGATTTACAACAGAGTTCCTGAAAAGATGAAGTATTATAGAACAGTCCCTACCAGGGAAGAGAAAGGACTAAAAATGAAATAAAAATAGCTCCCAGCGACATAATGATGAAGTTGTGGGCGCCGAAGTATGGCCTCCTCGCCTTGAATGCCTAGGCCTGACCTCGGCTCTACCACCGATCGTGCGTTTCTGGTGATCTAAAGTGGCGGAAGGACGCCAACAACTTCTCAAAAGTCTGATTGGCAAAGGAAGAACCCGAGGCTTACAGCAAGGGAGGAAGGCACGGAGGCCAGATGGCACAACACCGAAATTAAAGAAACAGAGATAAACTTGAAGCTAGCCCACTGCAGGAAATTTATTGACATTTACTAGTTGGGGGTGGAGAAAGTGGGACAGCCAAAGATTGAGACAAAGCAATAGATTCGAAGATTGAATGTGGTGGCAATGGTACTAGGCGGTGACAACTATTGAGTTGCATGCACCAACCAGTTTACCCAAAAACTTAAACGATAAGTAAAGATAGGCAATTCACTTATACTTCGACACTCTTCTTATGTGTAGGCTCTCTCAGGCCTAAGACATGGAATAGAAGTGGACTGCATTTATTTTTTTAATTGCGCCAACTGAATCTTAAACTCAAGACTTCTTGGCTCTGATACTATATTGAGTTGCATGCAAGAGCTAGTTCACCCAAAAGCTTAAACTGATGAGTAAAGACGAGCAATTCACATATACTTCAACAACAATGTCTGCACCTAAGCTATGTGTCCGTGCCCGTGCCGTGTGTGAGCAAGTCAAGTTGCACTAGGCTGCTTTGTGAACATCGCTCTCGCTGCCCCCATTCAATGTCGAATGCAAACCCTAGCAAGTAGAAACTATAGAGAGCAATGCAGCAGCTTCTCAATAAGAGAGAAGCAGATGTAGCTCGGCATGGGAGGGCACCAATGGAGGCAAAGAGCCACATCACTACAACAAAGTGGTGCAATAGAGGAGGATCTACGAAAGAAAGTGGGGAGGCATCCTTTGTCTAAAGTATGACATCCACCACTGAACATACTTGTACACTACTACAAAAGGGTTATCTTGAATGCCTCACCACAGACGGTTCAATACAAACCATCAGTAATAAAGTTACCACAGACGGTTTTACAAAATAGATCATCTAAGTTCACCGCGATGGAAATAATCGTCTGTGACGATCTATTTATCATAGATGATTTTTATTTTGAACTGTCTATGATACATCACATATGGATCAGAACAAAACCGTCTATGATGTCTGTACTTATCGCAGATGGTTTTTTCGAACCATTTGTGATGTATCACAGATGATTTGAAACAAAAACCGTCTGTGATGACCTATTTATCTTCTTTATCAAGAACCGTCTGTGATAATATTTTAACTTACTTGCTCTCGTCGAATTTGAATTTCCTGCTCATCTCGATGGATTTGATCTTTAAAATAGAAGGCTCGATTGTTCTTCTTCTCATCCCCTCTTCTCTTTTCTCACTTCTCCACTCCAATCCTCTTCTCCTCATCTCTTCTTCCTCTTCTCACTTCTCCTCACCAAATGCCCCTTAAAATAGAAGGCTCACCGACTACCTCCCGAGCTCCTCCACCTCAAAGTTGTGATGCCACTGTTTCTCGCATAAGGCACTCTTGTTGTAAGAGTATCTTTGTGCAATGTCATCGCCATGGCACAACGGTGACGCTACCGCCGCTGACCTCTCCTTCATCGCTGGTGATATATCCCCACCCCTCTCTTTCCTTGATGCTTGGATATGAAATTATGAAATTGTTCGATAGCTAGGGTTTTGGCCATGTAAATCTTGTCTCCTAAACTTGCATCGCGTAAACATATCCCCACCACTTTAATTTGAGAACTTGCACTTTACTTTCTCGGCTCCTTAAACTTGTCTCTTTTGCACCACAGTTGTTTCCTCTGCTTGCTAATAGAATTTATCGATGTGGTGCACATGGCTACTAACAGACTAGGCACAAACGACCACGGCCTACGACCACGCGCATATGACCACGGCATACGACCACGGCTTACAACCACGCGCATATGACCACGGCTTACGACCATGCCTATTTATGAGAACACAAGAACACAATCATAGATGGTTCTTAATTAGAACCGTCTTTGATAGTGGTGTAACTTATCACAGACGGTTTGAGAGCCGTCTGTGATAGCCACCTGTTATCATAACAGATAATTTTAGATGGATCAGAAATCATCTTTGATGACGGTTTTGAACCATCTATGATGACTCTTTCTATGGTAGTGGTAGATAGTATCGGTCAGACAAAATTACATACATAGGTGTTAAATGTAATTTTCCGTGTTTTAGTTAAACTACAAAGCTATATCCCATCTAGTGAAACCTAGACCCGTTCAAAATGACTTTTGACTTATAGCTTTTAGAAGCTGAAAGCCGTTTTGAACGTATTAGCTTCTTAAAGTTTTTCCCTAAATAATAATTTTTCCTCTTTTTTCTTTATTTTTTTAATTAAATGAATCAGTCAAAAGTTAATAATGGCTACAGTGTTTATTTCAACTAAAAACAAACAACCGTAGCCAAAAGTATCAGTAAAAATATTTTGAACGGAGCCTTAATGTGGTGTGCCCCTTCTGAACGAAGATACCAAAGAAGAGCACATTTTCACGGGTCATGCCTCATGAAAGCTGCGAACAGTGGCTTGTGATTTTGCATGCATGGCTTTGAATTCCGTTGTAAAGTACTCCCCTCTCCTCAAATAGACCGCCATGATATCTTGCGGTTTTAAAACGTTGAGCGATTACATGAAAACAATGTAATTAGATTTATCTTGCAAAATACTTTTAACACACCCTAATTCTATCTGTGTAGTTGAAAAATAATATATAGTTTTTTTATTTTTACTAGTATATTACGATATATAATCATAATCAAACTTATATTATATTATATTATATTATATTATATTATATTATATTATATTAGAGGCTGCGAAAAAGTCAACCGCCACCGTCCACCCATCGTCTCATCTCAATAGACTCGCAAAGCTGATGAGCACATTGGAATACGGACCATGGAGACGCAAGCTCCAGACGAAAACAAAATTATAAAAAAAGAATAAAGCAGGGAAAACAATGGCCGAGAAACAAAATCCTTCCGGCCTACCGAGGCAGCACTGCAACGCAGGAATGCCCACGAAAAAAAGCTGAAAAAAGACAGCAGACATGCACGCACGTTACGTAACGAAATTTAGCTACGCGCTCTGCGCCTCCAGGAAGGCGTTGAACTCCGCCCTGGCCCTCATCAGGCGTGGCGTGATGCACGGCGACGACGGGCACGACACCGCCGTCGCCGTCGAGAACCTCACGTGCCGCTGCGACGCCGACGACGCCCTGGGGGCCGAGTCCTGCCGCGACGACGCCGACTTCTTCAGGATCCCCTTCGGCTCGCCGTCGAACACGAACGCCATCTTCACCGGCGCCTCTGCGTCGTCCGCGCAGCTGCTCTTGGCCACCTCCAGCGCGCAGTCCGCCTCGTGCTCCGTGACTGCTGCCACCGGCGGCGGCGGTGGCGGGCTCCACGACCCGCACTCGAACCGCTCCAGCGACGCCACCCGCGACAGGCTGCTGCGCCGCCTCATGCCCGACTGCTGCCTCTGCATGCTCGATACGACGGCCACTGCGGCTGCGGCTGCCGGCTTCTTCTTGGAGAATCCCGGGATGTACATGCAAAGCGCGCCGCACGTGAAGCCGTCCTCCGCAGCGAGCGGCTCCGTGTCGACGGGCTCGTCGTGCGGCACCATGGACCTCCCCTCAGCCCGGGACGCGCTCCGCGAGAGCGCAGGCGCCGCGGCCGGCGCGGCGACGTAGTGGGGGAGCGCCACGGAGTGCTGCCTGGAGAGGGAGCGCAGGGCGGCGGGGGCAGCGGAGGTAGGGCTGGGCGTGGCGGACTCGTCCCGCTTCGCGGCGGCGCCGTGGACGGGGGAGGAGGCCGCGGAGCACGGGAGGCTGGCTCCGACGAACGTGGGCCGGCGGAGCGGCGGCAGGAGCGGGGACTGCACCACGAGCTCCGTGAGCACGGACGGCGCCGAGAGCGGCGCGTCATCGTCGGCCACCATGCCCAGGTGGCGCAGCGAGACCGGGTCCACGGGTATCTGCCGCTCCTTGTCCATGGACGGCGACGCCGGGCTCTTGCCGCCGTCCTCCGTAGCGGCGACTTCTCGCGAAGCCTCGGCTGCCGCGGCGTCGCTCACGGCGGCGGGCTCGGGCGCTTCCTCCCGGGAATGCATGGTGCGCGTACGACGTATGGACCAAGTATGGCGGTGCGCGTGCTGCTACTGCATGAGCTGAACTGACGGGAGTTACGCTAAGCGCGGGGGCGCGGGGTGCTTAAAAGAAACGGAGGTTTGACTTGCGGTGGTGCGAAGTGCGTAGTGGAGAGCATGAAGAGGCGTCAGGCCATCAGGGGGCCGGGCGGCATGGTGATCTGCATGTACTCGGTACTCCATATTGGTGGTGGCTTAGTGGTTCACCATACATTACCTTTTTTGCGTGCACAGAACCATAGAGTTGAGGTATCAACGTACGCAAAAAACTAAAACGCTAACATGTTAGTTTCAGAGAGAGAGAGAGAGAGAGAGAGAGAATCGATTAATTTTCCTTAAAAACAGTACCTCCTTAAAAACAGTACCGCCGGATCAAAACCCAGGCTCCGTTAGATGGTGACAAGTGTTCTCCCCAACCCCAACCCTAACCCTTGCCTCTCCTTCACTTCCCACAACGTGGCCACATGCGTGAGCGCAATCGCACGGTACTGCACTACCTTGACAAAGCCAACGCCAGCAAGGCTCGCCGACCCTTCTTTCTCCTCGTTGCTCTACCTATGGGAAGCCAACGCCAGCAAGGCTCTGCACGTGTAATCCATCGACGGTTGGCCGTGGGTTCTTTTGGTTATAGCTTATGGCTTATAACTTTTGAATTCTAACTATTTGTAAAAGATTACTAAAAGGGAGACGATCGTATGCGATTTTAGCCGATATAATTGAAGTCGGTATAATATCTACTACAATTAATCAGAGATTTTGCCTTAAAAGACACACCTTTTAAAAGTGAATTACTATAGCACCGCATAAAAGTCAATAAGCCCAAGCTCAACCGAAGGCAAAGCAATGGTGCAGGGAACGGCTTGGCCTAGGGATGCAAATGGTACGAGTTAATCTCGATCGATCCGTATCGAATCCGGTTAGTACAAAATATGAGAAGGTAATTTAGCATTCGGTACCAAATCCAGTCGGTGCCAGATAGTTGTTGCCAGATACGGTAGCGGAAATAGGAGAGCTAAAATCTAACCAAATAGCGTCGGTAAATGGTAAACCGGATACTATCCGACAAGAAGTTAGTACCCCAACTAGCCTAACCCATCAACTATTATTGACACCAACCGGCCTAGATTTTATGATGTGACCACGCCACAAACACATACGACAATAGCGCCCAATATCAAGATTGAACTAAAGGTGAATTCGTTTTTTCAGCCTTCATATGTTACTAAGAATAGACCGCTACCTAATGCAAGTGATTTAATTGCGCTTAGGAACTTGGGAAAGGATGAAGGAAAGGGACATGGAGTCCTGGACATGCATGGAAGGAATAATGGAGGTCACCACGTCACTTTGGGACCAAGTCAAGCACGAATTCGAGTTGGACTCGTTTTGGAATCAGACTCGGACTGCTGTGATGGTACCAAGTTCAAACGGGCATAACTTCCTCATACGGACTCCGTTTGGGACGTTCTTGTACTTCATGGAAAGCTTATGAAGTCTACTTTCCAACGGATCCAACCTCATCTTCAAATTCTATCCGAGCCGGTCGCAATCGTCAAAAGAGTCCACGTTGGTCACGTACTGGAATCGGATTCGGACTGCTGCAATGGTGCAAGTTTAAACGGACATAACTTCCTCATACGGACTCCGTTTGGGACGTTCTTGTACTTCATGGAAAGCTTATCAAGTCTACTTTCCAATGGATCCAACCTCATCTTCAAATTCCATCCGAGCCGGCCGGAATCATCAAAACAATTCACGTAGGTTTCTGAGTCCGAGTCAAAGGGTGCTGCGCCACCTCCACTTGGGCCCATGGGCCTTGTAACCCTAGGGTGTACCCTTTGGGACGCCTCCCGGTTGTTTTCACTATATAGGAGCCGCCGCCTCCGTTTCTAGGACTTAGGTTTTGTTTAGATCAGTTTAGCCCCTTGTGCAAACTCCACGTTCTCTTGTGTCGGCTAGACCAACAGATTCGTGTTACAGAACCTCAACTATCCTTGTGCGACTTTTATATCTAGCAAGTTTCAGGTTGCTCACTATCCTTGTTCTTGCGTGTTCTTCGGTTGCATGCAGGAATAGACCTTCGTGGTCAGGTCAACCGTGTTCTTGGCACGGTTGATAACATCTTGGGGTTGGTTCAGCGATTGCTAAGGCGCAAGTGACGTCTCGTACGGTTGTAGTCGGATCGCAAGAGTCATCTCCACCGAAAATCGATAGTTATCATCCTATTGGAAGATCGGGACCCTATCGCCTCATCAGTTGGTATCAGAGCTTCAGTTGACCGGTAGGAATTCTTTGTATCTCTAGTTAGTAGATTGATTTTTATTTCCCATAGTCCAGAAAAATTGCCCCACAAAAAGAGTTAATTCCCGTTGTCCAAACCCTGTTGCGTCTTTCAATCTATTAGTTTTGGTTTGCTAAATTGAGTTTGTGTCCGTCTTAGCATTGTCTTGTTGCTGGTCATATATTTGGTTCCATAAAACCCCCAAAAAAATCCCCACGTCCAAAACCATAAAAAACACATCAAACCCTAATTTCCAATTTCGGCCAGAAGACTCTCTCTTGTGCAGCCGCCACCAAAAACGCCATATCTTTTGTTTCCGATATTTATTTTGAGTGAGACCACCGCCACTAGATCCATAACTTCCTTATATAACTGCCCCTAAAATTTCGCTTCATTCCATTAGGGCAGTTAAAAGATATCTGCGGTGCAAGTTGACCCAAATTTTCGGACTGAATCTGTAACAGTCTGCGCTTGTGATTTTTGTGCGATTTTATCTGTCGGTTTCTAGAACTTGGCCCCAAAACAAAAGTTGTAGAAAAAGCCGTCAGAAAACAGATAAAAAAAGAATCATTGAAAAAAAGGCAACTGACAAAAGTTACGGCCAAAATACCGACGTGCTGTCCAGTGGACAGAAACCTTCAGTTTCCAAGTTTTGGGTCAATCTTTGTGCTCTTCAATTCCAGATTGCATTTGATTGAATTATCTTGTATTTATCACTCCTATACATTACCATACACATATTTTAGCCTTCTTCCATCCTTGGTTGATCAGCAACATAGGCTAAGTGCTAGATACGAACTATAATTCAATTCATGCAATTTCTGAAATTAATTGATTGTTTTCCTTTGCTACAAAATACATAGCCTATCCAAGCTCCACTTTTCTACTAACCTAACAGGTCTCGCTGTACCTTGCAATTGCTGTACTCATCACTTGAGTTAGATTTATCACGAACCAGCCACCGGTTGCACCACCTATTTGTTTTGGTAAGAACTTGTAAGAATTTGGTAAGAGCTTGAGGGATGCGTGACTTGATTTGAGCCTCCATAACCTAGTAGTTGATAGGAACATTTACTTGTGATTTGTTTCCTTGTTTTCTACTAACAATGACAGCTTGAGAAAATTGGTAGATTATGATGTCATCGCGCAGATTTGAACTTGAAGGGAAACAATTACCAGTATATATCTTGCCACTCACCGCGAGAGTACGTCGTCGGACTACTTCTTGTGGGTTACTATGATGGATAGCTACTTTGAAAGACAAGATCTTGATCCTTATGAGAAGATGAGCATGGCAAGGACGGCGCTGATTGGTGATGTTCAACATTGGTGGTCAAATCTCGAGTTCCACTATATATACACATGGGAGGAGATGAAAAGAAATTGCGACATCGCTTTGTACCTCCAGCATCTACGGTCACAACGAGGTGGAACCTGAGGTAATTGAAAATGTTGATATTGTTTTGGTTCCTACTCCATCTACAGATACCACCGAGATACTTGAAGAGGTGAAGGATGATCCGTGCATCTTATGCCATTAGAGGAGAAGTTTGAGGTACCTACACTATCTCGATGAGGACGATAATGACAAAGGCATCGATTTGGTGCTACAACAAGACATAGATCAACCTTGTGAGTATATACCGCTGTAGTGCAATCTTTTGATATTCCTTGTGTTGACTTGAACGAACCATGTGCTCATCTAAATGCTCATAATTTTGCACATGTCGAATTAATTACACATAAGGAAGTATTTGATAGAATATCTCCTGCTGATGCATTGTGCTATATCATGCTTAATGAGGCCGTTAGTTTGGATTGTGCTATGGAGAAAGTTTCTGAACTTGCATGTTCGAAATTCTTGTTTAGCGCCTACACCCACAGGTATAAGTTTAATTTGATTGGAGATTATGGTGTAGACAATCAATTTTTTGTATATCGAATATGCATAACTTGTGATCACATGGATGAATTGAAGCTTGCTGTTTTAGACAACAATTCTTGTGTGTTGAATCTTGTTCAATATGAGAGGGAAGTAAAATTTAGTATGCATCCAATGCCTATATGTTCATCTCTTTTTGCATCATCTAGTATGGACAATCTGAATAAAGATGATGAATTATGGAAGAACACACAAATCTTCACCCTTGCTGGATAAATTTGCTATTGCTCCATTGGGATATGATTATATGGATGAACTATGCTTAATTCCAAAAGTTGTAGCGTTGCCCATATGTGCCACCACTTCAAGTTTACAACTTCAGATATTTCAATTGCATAAATGCTTCACTTACATTTGCAAATCTAGTTGCAATAATTGATGTGTGAGAAATTTTAATTTGGTCATTGACATATATGATTACTTTTGGGTTAATAATACAATGAGCTTTTATGATTCCTGCTGTGTTATAGCATTAATTGTGCAACAACGAAGAACCGTTAAAATGGATGACATATACATATACCATGCATACACCTTGGCTTCTTTGTTACCATACTTTCAGTTTATCAAAAGCCGAGGACGGCTTTGTTTTCAAGAAGGGGAGGATGATGAGGACATGACTCCTATGGATACAACCATATTTGCTATGCTTGTTGTCCTAATTACAAGAGTTCCTACGCATCGCTTAAATTATAAGGTGAGCTCGTTTCAAAGAGGTTTCACTTTGTTTGACAAAGAACTTATGATATTGCATAATGAGAGTTTGTTGCGTTTGTTATTATGTACCGACATTTATGATGAAGATCATGCAATACGTGAGGCTACACATATGCTAAAACCGAGGACAGTTTTCTATCAAGAAGGAGAGGATGATGTGACCACGCCACAAACACATACGACAATAGCGCCCAATATCAAGATTGAACTAAAGGTGAATTCGTTTCTTCAGCCTTCATATGTTACTAAGAATAGACCGCTACCTAATGCAAGTGATTTAATTGTGCTTAGGAACTTGGGAAAGGATGAAGGAAAGGGACATGAAGTCCTGGACATGCATGGAAGGAATAATGGAGGTCACCACGTCACTTTGGGACCAAGTCAAGTACGAATTCGAGTTGGACTCATTTTGGAATCAGACTCGGACTGCTGTGATGGTACCAAGTTCAAACGGGCATAACTTCCTCATACGGACTCCGTTTGGGACGTTCTTATACTTCATGGAAAGCTTATGAAGTCTACTTTCCAACGGATCCAACCTCATCTTCAAATTCTATCCGAGCCGGTCGCAATCGTCAAAAGAGTCCACGTTGGTCACGTACTGGAATCGGATTCGGACTGCTGCAATGGTGCAAGTTTAAACGGACATAACTTCCTCATACGGACTCCGTTTGGGACGTTCTTGTACTTCATGGAAAGCTTATCAAGTCTACTTTCCAATGGATCCAACCTCATCTTCAAATTCCATCCGAGCCGGCCGGAATCATCAAAACAATTCACGTAGGTTTCTGAGTCCGAGTCAAAGGGTGCTGCGCCACCTCCACTTGGGCCCATGGGCCTTGTAACCCTAGGGTGTACCCTTTGGGACGCCTCCCCTGGTTGTTTTCACTATATAGGAGCCGCCGCCTCCGTTTCTAGGACTTAGGTTTTGTTTAGATCAGTTTAGCCCCTTGTGCAAACTCCACGTTCTCTTGTGTCACTAGACCAACAGATTCGTGTTACAGAACCTCAACTATCCTTGTGCGACTTTTATATCTAGCAAGTTTCAGGTTGCTCACTATCTTTGTTCTTGCGTGTTCTTCGGTTGCATGCAGGAATAGACCTTCGTGGTCAGGTCAACCGTGTTCTTGGCACGGTTGATAACATCTTGGGGTTGGTTCAGCGATTGCTAAGGCGCAAGTGACGTCTCGTACGGTTGTAGTCGGATCGCAAGAGTCATCTCCACCGAAATCGATAGTTATCATCCTATCGGAAGATCGGGACCCCATCGCCTCATCATTTTACCCAAGTCCTAACCTAGCCCTAGAGTCTAGCCACTCTAGCTAGTTTCCACCAATCCTCCCCGCTTATGTTGAACTTACATATAAATTTATTAGTTTTTAAACTTATGTATGAATTTATCAGTTTTTGAACTTATGTATGTGACGAGGATATAATAATTCTCAAATTATTACATCATTATATTATCTAGGTGTACCCCTTTATCAATAAAGGAGAAGTTTTACAGAGAAGTTGTAAGTCCTTTTATGAGTTATGACCATCCCTAGTCATAAGCCCTTCTACGCCCATATGGTCGTAAGTCCTTCTAAGACTATTCCTTGGTCATAAATCTTTCTACGACCACGTAGTTGTAAGCTATCCTGCGACTACCTCAAGGTCGTGGGTTTTCCTGCGACTAACCTGTTTATGACTGACTTGTCTACAATGACCCACTACATCGTAGGGTCGTCTGACAAGACAGTTAGAACGTGCGCTTATTTCTATGACCACACAGTATCTCTCTCTGACAACAACCGTCGTGCGACGAATGGGCCATCACGTCCCTCCAACAGTAACTTCCGTCAGACGATTATCACCCAAAGCGTTGAGACATCTTTTGGCATAGGACAACAGCCGCCGCTTCGCCGGCTATATAAAGGTTGACGTCGGAGAGGTGGAGTGGATCAAAGCACATTAGATCAGGAGATAGTGCTAGGCATTTCACATTACTCTCAATTGTAATTAATTTCTATGAGCAATAGTCACATAGGAAGTAGGGTTATTATTCCCGTGCTTCTACTCTGCATATCCATAGTTCGAGTCTTCTAGTCTTTGCCCGAATCCAAACAAATCATACGTAAAATCGATATTAAAATATTGTCAGCTAGTACCATCAATGGGGAAGATTCTTCCAAGACTCCAGTAATTTCTTTATCGGCAAATTCTCTTCCTTCTGATGTCCTCATGGCAGGTGAGTGGAATGAGAACTGGTTTGACCTGGCTGACTATGCAGATATCGACATAAATGCCTGCTATGACTACGAGCGGACAATGCTTGCTTCAGACAGTGAGGCTGTCTCTAGAGATCCATCCTGAGATCTCGGAGACCACACCGAGGAAAAGGCTAAGGAGGGATCCATATCCCCCACTGCAGTACGCTGAACGGAGGAGCCACTTCTCCCAAATAGCAAGGGTTAATTCGACCATGAACAGGGCTCGCAACATGACAATAGGCCTGCCCCCAAGTATTCGAGTCCCCGGCGACCGTCCGAGCTGTTTCAGCAAGCCCTAGAGTTTTTCATTCTGGGAATTCATCATCAACTGTTGGTCGTAACTTTCTGGTGGAATCTGCAAAGAGAGAGGGTGGGAGTATAGATCCAACAGGAGATAGATCCATAATTCCCCTACCCAGCGGTGTTTATTACAGACCGCGATGCAATCTCGTTTGGGGCCCTCCGCCGGAAGTGGAGATTCTAGATAGAAGGCCTTTGCCCTCCCTGCAGATTCTAATCACTCTCTTGGAAGAAGGCCTGAGGATGCTCCCTACCGATTACACCCTACCGCCTCTCGTGAGGATGGCGAGGAGACCTCTAGTGATAAACCAGGTCAGTTCTCTAATTAACTTGTAAGAAATTCTAGAAATAATTGCTCTCCTTTAAGGCGGCCTCAACCAGCCTAAAAAATTAAGGATCCAAAGACTGCACAGAGGAGGCGATTGGCTGCCCAGAGGTCTTTGCCTGGGCGTGCCCAGTACTAGTCCGAAGAGGCTCATGAACTCGAACGCATCAACGACCTACCCAAGAACCCGACTCAAGAGCTCATTGGAGCGCTAGGCTACCACCAATTCGCCGAAGGGATTGTGCGAAGACTCCGTGATGTCATAGCTAGATTCGAGTAGCCTCATCGGCATAACTTCAGGAGCCAAACATGTATGACCGCATCTAGTCGCTCGTAGAATTCACCTCGTGGGGGTCGACATGATGACAGGTCGCAACTATCTTCCAATCACAACTCTAGCTGAAGGAGAGTTCCTCGAACGACTCTAGACCGGCAAGTCTACCGAGGAGGTGATCGATTGCCCCTTCGAGCAAGGAATCTGCAATAGTAGATGGAGTACGAGGAGTACTACCCTTGTATGGACCAGGTCTACTACAGGTTGGGTCCATCCACAGCCAGGCATCATCGAGTACGATCACTTGGCGATGCTAGCTACCCTTTCTCACAAAAGAGGCGTTAGGAACTCGTTATCGGATGTCGAGCATTCAACCTTGAACTCCGAGTGGTATGCTGGCCACCGTGGTTTCGACTGGTAAACATGGAGAAATTTGATGGGTCCTAAAATCTCATTGAGTTCCTCTAGATTTTCATGATCATGGTTCGGGCGACAAGAGGAGATGAGCACGTCGTGGTAAACTATCTTCCGACGGTGCTCGAAGGATCTGCTCGATCATGGTTGCTTAACCAACCATTCGAGTTGATCTACTCGTGGAAACACCTCTGTAATCTTCTATTGGCAAACTTCCAGGGCACTTACAATTGGCCTGAGAAAGAGGACGACCTGCACTAGATACGGTAGAACAACAATGAGACCTTACGGCAATTCATCAGGCATTTTAGTTAGGTTCGTAATTCAATTCCAGAGGTCTCTAGCGCTTCTGACATCAAGACATTCAAGCAGGGTGTCCACAATAGGAGGTTCATGGAGGACATCGCCTTGCATCCACCGATTACCGTCGCTGAACTCTTTGAGATGGCTGACCATTACGCGTCTGCTGCTAAAGCGGTCGAATGGACTAGATACATTGATCAGGTCAATCGAAGTCCCAATAGGGAAGGTGAAGGTAGCAAGAGAAAGGAGAAAGCCAAGAAATCCAAGAACAAGGCAAAAATTCAGAAGCCTCAGGCCGACAATTCAAAGGAGGTCTTGGCCATAGGTGATAAAGAGCTACGGAACCCCAAGCAGTACTCCAATCGTGGCTAAGGCAAAGCACCCGCATGGAAGGACAATAAGCCTACGTGGTGTTCACTTCATAAGAAGGAGGGACACGACCTTCACAACTGCCGAGTTTTCCAACGAAAACTTGAGGATTACTACTCTGGTAAGGGACCACTTGGTCCGCTTCCCACACTCAAGGAGGTGGGGTAGTTGAGTGGTCGAAAGCACTCGGATGAGGACGAGGACATGCCTTTCTAGGATCCAAACCACCATTGAGTACATTTATGGAGGTTCGTCTGTGTATGAGTCAAAGCGATAGTATAAGGCTATCAAATGAGAGGTAAACTCTATCGACCATCCCCTTGTTAGTAATGTTCCTAAGTGGTTGAAATTCACCATCTCTTTCAAGAAGAGTGATTGTCCGATCCCTTTGACTCAATCCAGTCAGTTTTTTATTGTGGTCGAGCCCACCATCAACAATTGTCGAGTGAATCGCGTGTTGATTGATAGTGGAATTTCTTTAAATATTTTATCTATTAGTGCTTTGGATGAGATGTGAGTCCTTCGTACTAGGATAAAGCTGGTATGATATTTATTTCATGGAATCGTACCAGGATCATCGGCCAAGCCCATTGGCCAAGTTTCTCTGCCTGTTATGTTTGATTCTCCGAGCAACTTCAGGACAGAGAAAGTTTCCTTTGACATGGTCAACTTCGATACGGCGTATAACGCCATACTTGGACGACCAACTCTGGCACATTTTTTGATAGTCGCTCACTATGCACATCAACGTCTTAAGTTGCCAGGTCCCAAGGGAGTCATCATAGTTCGCTGTGATAAGAAAATAGCACTAACGTGCGACCACAAGTCCCTTGAGATGGTCGGCCAACTACCAACTCGAGAAGCTACGAAGGCGTAGCCTTCGAGCAAGCACTCGAAGCCAAAAACCACACCGAAGCCGAACGAAGAGGTCAAGGAGGTTCCTCTAGACCCAACAAAGATTGTTCTCATCGGGTTACTTTCGACCCAAAGATAGGAAGACGCCTCATCACTTTCCTCCGGGTAAACATAGATGTGTTTGCGTGGCAGCCATCTGACATGCCCGAGGTCCCTAGGGAGGTGATCGAGCACAGGCTAGCTCTACATGTTGATAAAAAGCTCGTAAAATAGAAATTATGGAGATCTGCACTAGATCGACGGGAAGCTATCAAATCAGAATTGGATAAGTTACTAAAGGATGGCTTTATAAGAGAAGTTGATCACTCAGAGTGGTTGGCTAACACTGTAATGGTTAACAAATCTATTGGTAAGTGGTGCATGTGTATAGATTATACTGATTTAAATAAAGATTGTCCGAAAGATGATTTTTCGCTTCCTCGTATTGATCAATTGGTTGATTCTACTGCTGGTTGGGAGATGTTAGGTTTTCTAGATGCATACTCTAGTTATCACCAGATCAGTATATCTTAAGAAGATGAAGAGAAGACCACATTTATTATGCCATTTGGAGTATTTTGCTATATCAAAATACCATTTGGCTTGAAAAATACAAGTCCTACTTTTCAACGCTTGATGCAATTGACCTTTATACATCAAATGGGCCAAAATTGGAAGCTTATATTGATAATCTAGTTGTCAAGAACATCAAATGATTTAATTACGTTTGCACCTACAGAGACTTTCAAAACCTCAGAAAGCATCGCTTGAAACTCAATCCCAAGAAGTGTGTGTTCGGAGTTTTTAGGAAAGTTGTTTAGATTCCTTATTTCGCAAGATGTATCAAGCAAATCTGAAAAGATCAAAGCCATCGAGTAGATGCGCCTCGACCATGAAGAAAGAGGTTCAAAACTCATCGGTGCATGGCGGCTCTAAGTCGTTTCATTGCACATCTAGGAGAGAAATGATTTGCTTTCTTCAAACTTCTAAGGAAACACGAGAGTTTCGAGTGTTCGAAAGAGGCTAACGGTGCCTTCCAGGATGTCAAGAGATATCTTACGAGTGCTCCTGTTCTAGTTTCTTCGAGATCAGGTGAGACACTCTTAGTATACCTGTTCGCCACAGCATAGGCAGTAAGTGTTGTACTCGTTGCAGAATACGAATGGGTCCAACGACCAGTATACTATGTAAGCAAAGTCTTACATGGGCCTAAGGAGCGCTACCCTTAGGTCCAAAACTCTTATATGCCCTCCTCATGTCTTCGAGGAAGCTAAGGCCTTATTTTTAGGCGCACAAAATTATTGTGCCATCTGAGTTTCCCTTAGGAGAGGTCCTCTAGAACAAGAAAACAATGGGGTGCATGGCAAAATGATCGGTTGAACTCAAGGAGTTTGACCTCCATTTGTGTCTTAAACGGCCACTAACTCCCAGATCTTAGCAGATTTTGTCACCGAATGGACAAATCCTGAATCTGTTCAGGATCCCCAGTATGATTGCCATGACATGTTAATGATGTACTTTAATAGGTCGCTTACGCTAAGTGGTTGGGGGCTGGGGTGGTCCTGGAATCTCCTGCGGGAGAAACCTTAAAGTATGCCATTCAACTACACTATCCGGCCACTAATAACATGACT
This sequence comes from Dendrocalamus sinicus, assembly GCA_036346575.1. Classification (NCBI taxonomy): domain Eukaryota; kingdom Viridiplantae; phylum Streptophyta; class Magnoliopsida; order Poales; family Poaceae; genus Dendrocalamus; species Dendrocalamus sinicus. Next base: position 9,423,282 of record CM070657.1, read on the forward strand.
GAATACGAAGGTTTGTTAGCTGGCATACGAGCCACGAAAGCACTCAAAATTCATCGACTACTTGTGAGAGGAGACTCTTAACTAGTCGTGAATCAGGTCAACAAAGAGTATCAATGCTCGAGTTCGACCATGTCTCAGTACTTGTCAGAAGTTCGAAAGCTAGAGAAGCACGTTTTGGTTTTGAGTTATAGTATATCCCTCGGAAGGATAACTTTCTCGCAGACTAGTTAACTTGACCAACTTCTTCTTGATCACAAGTACCACTAGGAGTCTTCTTGGAGCAACTCCAAAAGCCGTCTTTGGTCGAAGGACCGGAGACAACTCCTCATGAGACAGCCTCTCTAGAGTACAAGGATACTTGGATGGCTCCCATCGACGAGTATCTTTAGAAGGGTTCCATACCCGAGGATGATCTCAAAGCAGATCGTTTATCCAGCAAGGCCAAGATGTATACCTTGGTCGATGGGGTACTCTATAAACGGGGTACTCAAGGGGTTCTTATGTGATGCATATCGCTGAAAAAAGGATTACAACTCCTTAATAACATACATGGGGGCATTTGTGGAGCAACACCTCTTAGAGAACACTGGTCAGAAAAGGCCTTTCGACAAGACTTCTACTAGCCAATAGCCCTCAATGATGCCAAAGAGCTGGTTAAGAAGTGTGTACAATGCCGATTTCATAGCAGGCAGATACACCAACCGGTTCAGGCTCTTCAAACAATTTCTCTATAGTGGCCGTTTGTGACCTGGGGTCTAAACATCCTAGGACCGTTCCCAAGAGCACCCCGAGTTCCTTTTCATGGCTATTGACACGTTCACAAAATGGATCGAGGCTGAACCTGTGACTAGGATAACAACGGAAGCCACAAAATGGTTCATGCCGAGAAGTGTGATTACTCGATTTGGAGTTCCAAGTCAAATAATTACAGACAATGGTAAGCAATTTTTGAGTGCAAAATTCTAAGAATTATGTATCGAATTGGGTACCAAATTTTGCTATGCCTTGGTCGCCCATCCCCAAAAGCAATGGAGCAGTGAAGCACACGAACAGCCAAATAATGCAAGGGATTAAGAATCGAGTCTTTGACCAACTTATAAAGTGCTCGGGGGTTTAGGTTCAAGAACTTTCATTAGTATTATGGGCATTTCACATGACTCCTTGTCGGGTGACAGGAGAGATTCCATTTTTCCTTGTTTTTCGGGCTGAAGCCATGCTTCCCTCGGAACTAAAGATCCCATCGGCAAGAGTTGAAAACTTCAGCGACTCCAACCAAGAGCAACCTCGAGTGGATGAAATCAACCTGCTTGAAGAGAAGAGGAATCAAGCCTTAATCTGATCAACAGTCTATTAGCAAGCCATGCGTAAGTACTATGATCGTAAGGTCCAACCTCGTAGCCTTGCTGTAGGTGACTTCGTATTGAAGAAAATCCAACCTCGGTCTAATCGAAACAAAGTTTCCCCAAGCAGGAAGGTCCTTACACCGTGGTTGAAGTCACATGACTAGGTTTTGTGCGATTTGCTATGGAGGATGGCCAGATTCTCTTAAACTCATGGAACATCGACCAACTACGTAAATTTTACATATAACATTTCTACTCTTTCAATAAAGCTTTTAGTTTTTTTTTCAAATCTTTGTTGCCGTATGTTCAGTATGGCTTCATTATGTTTATGTTTGTTCGACCACTTCTACTACATCCAATTTGTTTAATTGGTTAGAGAAGGGAACACCACTAGTCAAAATCTTTCCTCTCTGCACGTAGTCCTACCCACTAGAAGGAGCCTCCTAGTGTCAACCCATTCCTGACTCTTGCTATTAGCACAAAACGATTGAGCTGTCTACGACAATGTTGAACAAGTATACAAGAAGATAATCTGAGCATTTATCCTTTTTGTCGTTTATGTCTTCGATTATTATTTACCTGGTCGATGGGGTAACATCACCTAGTCGAAGTCTTTCCTCTCTGCATGTGGCCCTACCCTCTAGAAGGAGCTTCTTAGTGTCAATTCGTTCCTGACTTTTGCTGCCAGAACGTGATAGTCAAATTCAACAACGATAGTCAGATGAACCACTCTGCTCTCTGCATACTTTACTTTATACTATTTGCTTAATTTATTCATATAAACTAATTAAATACTCAGGGGCTAGGGTAGAGTTATCCATATAACTTTATTTCTTAGTCGTAAATTCTATCTCTTTTTTTCTTTTTTATTTTACGAGTACTACCTACTCAACAAGATGAACTACAGGAAAAGGAGATGTCTTTTATTATCCAAAGGTAAGTCTTGACAAAGTTATTATTTACAAACTACTCAAGAGGAAGGAGAGCCAAGTTGCATCTCTTTGCAATCTTTCTATTAGTTGGCCTTAGTACTTCGGTCAGGTGGGCTGCCTCTTCCATAAAGCAGCTAAAGTTGTGGTCGATTAGGTGTAGGTTGAAGTTCTGGTCGCATACCTTGAGTTTTGCCAAGGTATAGCTTACCGTGCATTCGACCGCATCCCGAATCGACTTTGCCTGATCAGTCTTCAGGGTAGATAAATGCTTCTCTAAACCTTTGACTTGTAGTCCGATCATACTCGCATGAGCGGTTATGGTGTTTTTGAAAGGACTCATCTTCTTCGAACCAAACCTACCGAGTAGATCGTTGAGAAGCACAACATTGTCTGAAGGATTGCCTTCATTGACTTCGTTTCCTCTTGACTACGAGTCAAGACTTCTGAGAGACACTTTATTTCGACCACAGCTTCTACAAACAGAGTAAGAATGGTTAGAAAAATACTTATCACTAGACTAGTTAGCAGAACTAGTCGAAGGTAAAGTTTTCTTACCTGCCAGTCGAGCATCAAGCTTATCGACTTTGACCTTATGTTGTTCTTCTAGGAACTATGTCCTCTGGTTGCACTCTTTATTGATACGATTAAGCTCTCGGATCACCTTGGTTTTTTCTTCGACCTCATTGCGAAGCTTACTTGTTTCAACCTTTTCATTTGTCGAAAGAAAGGGGTTAGAGAAACACCAGAAAGATATCCAAATGAACGGTCTTAAGTTCAGTACTTATTGTTCACTTTCTCCTACATTGCTTTAGGTGCAGAGTTGGTCTTTTCCTTTAGCCTCTGCATGTTGACTTTTCATAGTCGAGTGCAGCAGCTAAGAATTCTGCGTCGAGCTTAGACTTACAAAGGTTATAAGCAGACATGAAAAATTGAACAAAGTGGTCAAGACGGAATTCGACTACATGGGACAGTAACTTACAATGCCTCTGCCTTCTTGGAGAGTTCAGTATTTTATTGTTGTAGGAGCGTGAGTTGTCTGTGGTATTCAACCATAGTTACCATGTCTTCTAACGCTCTCTAAACAAAGAAGGATGCTAAGAAGCTAGAAAAGGTGAAATACGAATGCTAAGTACTCAATACTTACATTCATGCTCCCATGAGCAAACTTGGCAAGTACCTATCTGGAATCTCTGAGTTGATCGAGCTTGTCGACCTTGTTCCACCACACCTTCTCGAGATGCTCATCATCGAAGATGTTTCCCTTATCAGGAATGTCTTTTGAGTGTGGAACTTAGCTCAGAGATCGATCGATAGAAGATCCCACTACAAGTGCGGGGTCAAAAAATGCAGAGAAGAAGTTAGGTTCTTCTTCCTCCCTGGTTATACCTTCTCTGGAACAAGGGAGAGCATCCCCGATGTCTTCCTCCTCAGCGTGGCGGTCAAATAAATCTCCAACCCCCTGACTAGGTATTTCTACTCTCTCTTTCACCATTTGCATTTCTTTTGCTACGACCATTTCTATTGTCATAGTCTTCACGGCCTTGACCACGGTCTCTTTTGTTGCACTGGTTGTTTTCTTGACCACCTTCTCCACCGCTTCTTCGAACGCAGACAGAGCCGCAGGGAGCTTCACGACAGAAGTATCCTTGAGGAGTTGAGAAGTCAGGCTGAAATCGCGGAAAAGTAAGTCAGCATTCAAGGGGATTTAGAGGTAAAATGAAATATTCATACTTATATTTTCATACCTTGATGTCATAGCCTTGAGCTTGAATTTAGAAGAAATTTTTCCAGAGATAAGTTTCTTCGATTTCTTCTCCTTGACCATTTCTGGTCGTGAAGGAACAAGAGCCTTTTCGACCATGATTGGTCGAGAATCTTGTGCACCTTCGACCATATGCTTGATCGAAGGTTTTGAGCAGGAGTTACTGCTCTTTCTCCTTATCCCTCTTGGTGATCAAGACCAGTTTCGACCATCTGAAGGGCTGTCTCCTTTTCAATCACAGGTCCTGTTGTCGCAGCAGTCTCCTTCACAAAAGATACAAAACTTTTTCAGTTTTCCTTTTCGAGTTGCTTGATAAAGCCTAGAGAAGCTCCTACTAAGTGAGTTCGGTATCATAGTAGAAGGGTACCTTGATCTTATGAACGAATTAAACAACCGTCGGTATCTCGGAACCTGAATTAAACAACTCTAGAAACGAGCTCACCTGATAATTCAACTGTTGTGCACGTGCCCTCGTTATAGTTTCTTGCCTAGCATATTATGGATGAGTGTTGTGTGTATCTAAGGAAGTGATGTCCTCATCACTTGCTTAGATACATGTGGACATTAAGTTACCTCAACATCATTTCAAATATGAAAACTTAGTTTGAACAACCATTAGATGGAAATGGTTGGTATGTTGAAATAGAAAAGATATTTTGGAATCAAAAACTCAACTTGCCTCATATGTAGGCGGATGATAAGTTGGGCTGGTGCAAATAAGAGTACAAGAGTTTGGTATGTGGTAGAACTACCCAGGTAACCCTAAAGACTGAATCCTGTGATGATCTCTCAAGGTAATACAGCGCAACCACAAACTATAATAGGTGTCGCTTGGCCAATTGATTTGCATCGACCCAGCACTGGTTGCGCCCTTTGGTGGAACACAAGCAAGAGAGCCAGGAAGAGACCTTGACATGCCATGCAAGAGGGGGGCTTTTGGAGCAGGCGGATAGAAACCCATAGCGGTAGAAATCTTAGTGGGTGTAACAACGTTGGGAAGGTGCATTGTAAATATCTTATGATGGTCTTCTTGATCTGCATGACTACAAAAGTATATGGAATATAATAAGTTAAATGTTTTTGTGGGTAAAGTGTGCGACCTCTACAAAGTGAAAACTGCTCGAACAGTTGTGCCCGTGGTTATGGGTGGGCATGGAAATTTACTCGAGTTAGTATCTATTTTATAAAAACCATTTGTGGGTGGGAAGAAAAGAAAAATGATGGGTGAATAGAACCCTAGCTTTGATTTCTCCTAAGTAAATAGATCCCAGTGAATACAATGGGTGGATACAACGTAAGTATCAAAATAACATATGGTGGATGGAACTGTAACATCCTGAAAAATTTAGTTTGAAAATGTAAGGCTTCTGGGTTATTTCTGCAATATATATTTTATTTGAATTTGGAGTTTATGAGGTACTTCTAAAAATTTTGGTTGAAGTTCCCAAATAATAAAGATAAAGAAATGCAAGAAAATAACAAACAGGTTCCAATAATAGAGAATCAAACATTTAAAAAGATTTTGAATCTGTAAAGGTGATCCATACAAGGAGGGAGGAAGTTGAATTAAAAATATAAAATATTGATATTAATAAAAGCATTACATAAGGGCTTAACAAAATGAACAAAGACATAAAAAGGGTATACACAAATAAAATGGCTATAAAAAGGGAATATACCTATGTAAACAAGAATGTGTATATATATACATAGGTATACAAGTGTAAGCATAAATGAGTAAAGACACAAAAAAAAGACAAAGGGGTCAGACCAGGCCAGCCGCCCAGCCCAACCCCACGCGCGCGCCTTCTTTTCCACCGGCCGGCCAGCCCGCCGCGCCCCTTTTCTCTGGCGGGTGGCCCCGCCTCCACCCGCGCCTCTCCCCTCTGCGCTGCCCCCGCGCCCGCCCGCCTTCTTCTTCTCGCCCGCCGCGCCGCGCTCTCTCCTTTCTTCTCCCCTCTTTTCGTGCGCATGCACTGCTCCTCGACACCGCCGCAGCAGCCCCGTCGCCCGCCGCCGCCGCCGTCGCTCTCCACGCCGCGCCGCGCCGCCGCCGCGCGAGCCCATGCCGGCAAGGACCCCCGGTCCCCCGCACCGCCGCCCGGTCCTCCGCTGCAGCCCGGTCCACCGCTTACCCCGCCCCGGCTGCTATAAAGCTTCAACCCAGGCCTTCGGCGACACCGCATCACCTTCTTCTACCTCCCACCACAAACAATTGGGCTACCATTCCCCACAAGCTTGCCGGCGACGAGCTCCCTTCCCCGCCCACATCGCCTCTCGCCGCCAGCCCACTCCACCTCACCTCGGACCCCACCGGTGCTTCCACTCGCCTCCGCAGTCTGCAGGCAACGCATTTCACCGCCCCTTTCTCTCTCCGGCCACCCCCTCGCCGGCTACGTCCTCGGCCGTGCTGCCCTCGAGTTCCTCTGCTCCGGTTCCCACCTCGGCTCAATTAGCGCTGCTATTCCCTTCTGGTCAGGTAAGACCCGAGGGCCGAGTGGCTAGCGCTGCCTGTTTCCACCCCGCACACCCGCGTTCGAATTCCCTGGCCGCAATGCACTGTAGATATATTCCACCCTTTTTGATGATTAAGCCATGATTAAGGAAAGTAAATCACCGTTAGCCAGTAGTTAATGAAAAATTAATTTAGGTTTAATCACTATTCATGCCAGAGGATTAGGCAATGCTAATTAAATGCTAATGATTGTTAATTAGTGATTAATTACAGACATAAAAGCTAACTAGGGGATTAACCCATATAACCCCACTAACATATGGGCCATGTCTGTTTAATAGCTGGCCCGGTGCCACCGTATTGGATAACTGGCTCACGTGCCCATTACTGTCAAGTAACACCCGCGGTTCGACTGGCTATCGGCGCTCTCCTCCCCCCAACTCCCCGGCCGCGCGCGTTCGAGCCCCCGGCTCCGCAGCGCGCCGGGTTGAGTTTTCTCCCTTTTATTCCGGTCTGACGAGTGGGCCCCACCTGTCAGCGGCTGCAAGCCCGAGCAGCCCACTGGCAGTAGGGTCCCACCTGTCAGCGACATCCTAATTTGATAGCATCCGGGCCCACCTATCATAGATGCAGCACACAGAAAATAAAAATAAAAAGAGAGAATTAAAAATACACAGTGGGACCCACCTGTCAGGTTTTAATAATTTTTGGATTTAACTCAACTGAAAACTTTGAATGAGCATAACTTACTCATTTTAACTCCAAATGGGGGGGTGAAACCAATTTCTAAATTCATCTAAATTCAAGATCTATCCAATAAAACTGAAACCATGATTTTTAGAGTTCACTTGAATTTCTGGTGACAATGTGTTTGATCTGCCGCTTTTCTTTTCATATGAATTTCACGTACGATAAAATAGCGTACGAGGCTCAAGAGGAAGAGGCTGAGGCAGTCACCCTAGAAGCTTAAGAAAATCAAGACCAAGACCCCTGTGTCCAAGGCGAGTTAACACTTTGAACATGTTGAGCCTATGTTTATGCAAATTTAATTTCTTTTTAAATTATCCCCATGCATGTTGTTATTTTATGTGGTAAATTATGTTCACTTTTAAAGATGTTAGTTATACACCCAATATTATGCTTGCTAGTAATACTCCGTTGACACTTTGGACATATGAGCCTTGTCACCCTAGCCAAAAATTATAATGTTAACTGTTCAAAAATAAGTCCATACCTATACGTCATGCTTAGTACTGCTTAGACATCAGGGGCACCAAAAATGCCCCATAGCCTCACTTTGAATCTTGAGAAATTGGTTTGGGCAATCATGGTGGAAATGGCTAGTATAGGCCCTGTTCTTTTCAGCTTCTAAAAGCTGCTTTTCGGCTTTTCTATAGTAACTAACTTTTAAATGGAGTATTTTTTCAAGATAGCGTCTACTAGTTAATTGTAGTATATACTTTACTGACTTCATTTATATCGGCAAAAACTGCACGTGAGTTTCTGTTACTCTGTAATCTCTTGTACAAACATCCCAAAAATCACAAGCTGCAGCCAAAAGCCACAAGCCGCAGCCAAAAAGAACATGCCCATATTTGGTTATGGATATTTTATGCTCCCAAAAATCTCAAGTTGCTTAATTATCTAGGCGGATCAGAGTGGTGCAGTGGAAGCACAAAGTGGTTAGTGGTAGACCCGCCCGGATAACCCTGAGGACGAATCTTGTCATGATCTCCTGTGTAAAACAAGTACAACCACAAGTCTATAAAGCACAACTTGACTTAGTAAATTTACCAGACCCTGAAAGTCATCATCATGGAAGTAGTGTAAGTGGCGGCCTGGGTGGCAGGCTTGAATGGGACTCCCGCAAGTGGCGGCCTGGGTGGCAGGCTTGAGGGAGAAGTTCTCTTGTGACGCGCTAGTAGTGTGGGTAGCCAGCTGCTAGGCGCATGGGAGGGGAACATCCCGCACAACGAATGGGTCCCACCGCAAATAGGAGCAACCCATAGGGTGAGATGATGGAAGGGGCGAGGTACTTTGAACGGTTACAATGATGGTTTGCTCAACCGCATGGCTAAGGGATCGTGTGGGGCAACGAGTGAACTGTCTCTTGTGGGTAAAGTGTGCAAACTCTGCAGAGTCAAAACTATTCGAATAGCCGTGCCCACGGTCAAGGGCGGACATGGGAACTTAACTAGATATAGTTCTATTTTAAAATATTTGGAGAATGGGAATGGAAATATAGAGGCCAACGCACAACCCTAATTTGAATTGTCCTGGATGTCATCCCAGTGGTAAGTTAAGCGGCTATAACGCTGAAAAATGCTATATGATTCAGATGCCATGTAGCGGTGGATGGAATCTGTGTCAATTATAAGATGGTCTTACTTCACAAATTTAAGTCATGAGTTCAAAACTGCTAGGTCTTAGGGATTTTTAAGTAATTGTATTCAAAAGCACTCTACGCAAAATAAAATAAGCCCAAGCCTTCCTTTGATAAGCTGAGCATGTTAAATATTGCATTCTGTGTGTTGGCTCGCTAAGCACGGTGGATTTGTGCTCACACTCGCTTACCCAAATAGAAACAGGTATTCAAGACCACTATGCTTATGAGGACGCCCCTGCTACTGAAGGACGAAACACCGAAGGAAATTAGGGCATAGCCTATGCTTTTCTTGAGCCTAGACAAGTTGACATAAGGCATTGTGTGCTCATATATTGTCGGAGTCTCGGTAATATATAATGCACACATTACCCATCAGTCGCTTGCCTGTGGTTGTGGGTTTCCCTTTTGCTTTCGTTTCCGATTTATTGTAATGAAGAACAATTGGCCTAAGCGGCCCCTTTTGTAAACCCTCGCCCAATGTGGTATATTTATAATTCTGTAATATTAATGTTCATGCGATGTATGGTGTGATTCAGCAATGTACATATGTGCACTATCTACTGATTCAGGAATAGTGCAGTAAACACAGTAGATTCTGGATTGAAAAATCCGAGTCTGACAGAACCCAGTGAATACAATGGGTGGATACAACCTAAGTATCAAAATAACATATGGTGGATGGAACTATAGTCTATAATAGGTGGATAGAAACATGCACTACTATTATTATTACATACTCTTATACTCTTTAAAAACATGGTTTAGTTAAAACATTAAGTTTTAGGCTTTCTACATATTCTATTTTAAATGTGGCTTTCTGCAAATAAAAGGACCACAAGCCTCTCTTGTTCAGCTTTGCATCTATTATAATTGCACTGTGTAGTGGTTTACTTGAGTATCTTCATACTTATTGTTACTCAATTACTATCAATTAGTAAGAAGGAAAAAGGAAAACCCTATGGTTGTTTTAAAGTGTTGATAAGACTAGAAGATGAAGAGGCCAAGAACTAGATCGCGAGTCCTAGTTAATTGCCTATGAGCATACCCTGAAGATCGCACCTGTGTGTTGTTTTTGTTTCTACTGCTACTCTTTAAAGGTTTTGACCTGATCAGTCTATGTGTAAGTTTACTATTGTATTAGTTTTGCTTTTACGAGATATATGTTTGATGTTCAGTAATGTATTTATATGCATTATCTACTGTTCTAAGGAATAGTGCGATGAAAGCACAAAAGGCTTCAGATGAAAAATCCGGGGCCTGACATTGTGCCAAGAGCTAAAACATCAGTTATTTTAGAACAGAGGGAGTAATTAAATTTAGGAGTGATTACAGTACATCTGCTTGTATTTCATGTAGGCCCCGTTTGGCACAGCTCTAGCTCCGAGATCTATGCTGGATCTGTAGTTTGTTGACTAAATTAAAGTGATTTAAATATTTTTATTTAATATATAATATAAATGAAATGAGTCATGTAAATACACTTAACATACCTGCAACTCTAGATCCAGGATTTCCTAGAGCTACAGATGACCAGCTCTGCCAAACGGGGCCGTACTCTGCGTATATTTTTTTTCCACAATCCATTAATCATCTTACAAGTAGGAGAGAAGGAGGTGGGGAAAAATGTAGGGAGAACTTTTTATAGCTAAACATTGTTTATTCCATAGCCATATCCAATAAATTTTAGAGGAAGAAAGACACCCAATTTCGGCAACCTAAGGCATACCCTGAGGCCTGATTAGGTGAGGACTAAACAGAAAACAGCCACTAGTCTTACCAGAAGTAGCTTATGAGGCTAATCCTGCAACAACAATGCAAATAATAAGTGATCAAGGAACTATCTACTCAGTAACAGTAACATTGCGTAAAGACGAATCAATCTACAAGAATATTGTTCGGCAACAAATTAACAATTGTGGTTTAAAAAATTGCAAACATGATCTAGCAACTCCCTGAGAAAATCTAGGCTTGCATATGCACAAGAAATGCATCGAATTATTCATTTGTTTGTGATTGACTGATACAGGCCTTCATGCATTGAATCACAATGTCAAACTAACTGCCATGATTAGTCTGACCTGAGATATCTCAAAACTGAGATATTACTCCTCCCAATCTGTGCCGCGGTAACATCATCACCATGATTCTGGGCGGCAGAACTGATCCAAAGAGAGTGAATCTTACAGGCAACTGCTTATCTCAAATAGATGACTGCCACTATGATTCATTTTTACATGGAAGTAAAACAGGATAAACAAATAGCAATCGTGTAACCTTATAATTCAGCCATCGTGATGATGATGAGTTTTGAAGGATACTACAGAAGTTATCTTAGCTAAATCACATGGGAATAGTGAAATGTACTTGGACATGATTTTGCAAATGCCTCCTATGAAAGCAAGGTTTCGTTAATATTCAAACCACGCCATGTTTTGAAATCTGGAAAAATATATTTCCCAATATTCCAATCTGGGGCATTGTAAATACCTAGCTTGCTCTAGCTGTAACAGATCAGCTCGAGAAGAGTAACACATTTGGTTAAACTTCTATACTCCAGTGTTTCAGGAACTGGAATTCAGTAATAAAAAGATGGATGAGCTGCGTGGTGAGGAGAGGTCAGAGACACTTTCACTTCTCCATGATGCCTGTGCACAATGAGGTTTCTTTTGGGTAAGTAAGAAGATACAAAATTGTTACCTTGATACAAGAAAATTCCTTTCTAGTTTCTCACTATTGTCTTGTATGAATAACTGTATGTCAGCTTGAGAACAATGGCATCAACAAGGACCTCATGCACAAAATCAAGGAACAGGTGAACAAATACTACAAGCAACATATGGAGAAGAACTTCTACAATTCCAAGATGGCAAAAACCCTAGGTCCTGAAAAAGTCACCTCAAATGTTGACTGGGAGTGCTGTTTCATGTATCATCATCAGCCAGAATCAAACACTCATGATATTCCTTAGCTGCTTCGGTGAGTTTGCACTGTAAATTACAGTAAAACTTATTACCATAAATTGCAGTAGTCATGTCCAATATATTGGCAAAATTTACAAATCAGAAGTTTGCAGGCTATTAATAAAAAGCAATGAACTATACAGTACCACAGTTACTGAACATGCTGAAGAAGTAATCAAGTTGGCCGAGCAGCTAGAAGAAGTCATGAGCGAAAATCTTGGGCTGGACAAAGAGTACTTGAAAAAAGCATTCTCTAAGACTTCTGTAGGCATCAAGGTGGCAAAGTACCCCAGGTGTAGTCATCCAGAAACTATGAAGGGACTCCGGGGACACACTGATGCCGGGGGATCATACTTCTATTTCAAGACGACTTGGTCCCAGGTTTGGAGTTCATGAAAGATGGTAGATGGATCCCAATACCACCAACTCAAGGCAATAGAATTTTCATAAACCTTGGGGATCAGATTGAAGTGATGAGCAATGGAAAATACAAAAGCATTTGCCATCAGGTACTCCCCAATAAGAATGGGAGCCACCTATCTATTGCGACATTCTACAACCCAGGTCCCGATGCTATAATCTGCCCAGTTCCAAAGCTTACATATCCTAGCCAATAACGTTTCCAGGACTACCTTAAGTTCTATGCCACTACCAAGTTAACCGACAACATATCATGGTTCCAAAATACAAAGATGGTATTCAAGTGACTCACGTCATAAGCCACTATATGTACTGCCCTAAGAAAAAGTCAAGTGGTCCTCATCAAAACTATGTATTGTGTTGTCAGTCTTTATTTTTCATTAGAGGAATAAACTTGTTGATTTACCTCCATAAGATACTATCGAATGTATGAATTTTACTTTTCTGCAACTGAAATAATAACACAAGATAGCTGACAAAGAACAACTGTTGGTGATAAAAATGATGCACTCATGCTATATTGCTAAGTTAATATGCCACAACCACTGAAGACTTAATTTATCCCAAGTTTAGTAAATCTCCGTTCACTTTAGTGTATAATTGGCAGTCATGCCGCCTATGACTTATGATACACCGTATGAACTATGACTTGAAACAGTTATATGACTTGAAGCATCTATATACTAGAAAACATTCCATCCTCGACTGATTAGTTCAAGAACAAAAACTACTTTGTACTTCTCATTGGTTCTCTAGGAACAATAGTATATGTCCTGTCCAAGACAACCACCAGAGTTGATTGAATCTGAAGTGCATGATCTGGGCATTAGGAACAGGTGCATGCCTATGACAGAGAATCATGGTTAACAGAGATCTAACCACAAATCCTCCACTGATAATAAGGCCATGTATATGATTTGAGCATAACGATTTTATCATCTAACAATTAAGATGTCTCATACACACACACTTCAAATTGAAAACCATAATTCTTGGATAGTAACGACTGGTGAAAATGACCACTGGATTATTTATAGTGGTTACACTTTAACTCAAGTTAAGTTTCAACAGGGCCTATTTATTCCCTTTAACTGGATACACTAAATTTCATGACAATCTTGTTGCATTTGAGTCATATATAACAAAATTCCATTTTTTTTTGTGTCTGGGTCCAGTAAATAACATTTTTCACGGTACATTAATTGCTGTTTTTTTATATCCAAATCATTCTTCCATGGTTTCTAGAAGACTAGAACTACAAAAGCTGTCCATTATAAAAGTCAAACAAAACAGTCCTTTCACGAAATTACATACTGCAGCCAATCTGAAATTCTGAATGGACGTGTAGGCTCACTGCTCACCAGCAGCTCACCTTTAAACACTTCAAGACATATTTCAACTCACAGGCTGCAGTTTTGCCAATATAACTTTATTCAGAAAAGTGTTGGTTCTGTCAGCAGCTCTCTCAAGCAAAACCCTGTGAATCTCAGATTCATGACAACACTTCGAGACAAAGCATGGCAGAAAGTTGCCAAATTTTAGCGACCTTGGGAACTTTGATGCCATCTCATCGATCACGGACACTAGCTTTCCAGTGGTGCTTGGTGTCAAGCAAATGTCTTGATTGAGAATGTTGTACAACAGTGCGAAGAGAGATTCCGCCCGGACCAAATCACTACCACTATTCTCCCGATGCTGATGCATACAAACTGGTCTCCGCTCTCTCTCCTCCCCTGAAAGCAGCCTATGGCAGAAGGCAGTGACATGCAACAGATGCATGCAGTCCTTGACAATCCGTGTGAGCACATCACATTGAGGAACATTTAGCCCTTCCCTTCTAAGAACCAGAGGAAAGAGGACAGCCTCCAGTGCAGCAGCTGGGTGGCATTTGCAGACATCCAATGCAACAGAAAGAAGAACCAATGAAACTGGTCTTTGAAGGTCTAGTAACTTCGGTAAGACGAGAACACAGCACAAGCGCTGGCCCTTTTCCAGGCATTCTGTCTTCCTCAAGTACTAAATTGGAAAGCACAACCCTCTCAGTGTCAACATCGGCCTCCCATGGCTGTACTAAGCCAAGCACCGCCTCAGCATACCCAGATTCAATGCACAGCTACTGCAAATCCTTCGCCATCCGCTGGGCTCCCAAAACCGACTCCACCGTCGTAATCTCCTTCTGCAGAGCCAACGCCCTATGCACAACCGAATCCCCAAGAGGAGCCGGAGGAGGCAAAACGCACTCAATCTCCTGCATCTCTGAATCCTCGTCTTGTCCCAACACCAGAGACTCCAACCCAATTCAACCTCTGGCAATCAAGAGGCAGCCACGGCAGGACAGGACGTGCCCAAGCGTCCGCTTCCTTAAGCCACGGCGGCGGCTCGTGGAGCTCCTCGATAAACTCCTCGGAGACACCAAGAACTCCTTCCTCAGGCAATCCGTCGAGCAGGTGGCGGGCGCCACGGCGGACCCCAAAGTCGTACCGGCCTGACGGGGCGGAGAGGACGCGGGCCGCGAGGGAGCAGAGCTGGAGCGGGTCCAGGAGGTGGGCGGAGGAGGAGAGGAAGGAGAGCGCCTGGAACTGGAGCAGGGGCGGGAGGGTCTAGAAGAGGACAGCGTCGGGGGGTTCGGAGGCGGGAGGGAGCGTGGGCGCCGGGGAGAGGAGGAGCCGGAGGAGGCGAGCTGGGGCAGTGGTCGGGGGAGGAGGAGAAGGCGGCGGCGTTGGGAGCCGGGGAGGCGAGGTAGTGGCGGAACAACGGCAGCCACTGCTCCATCGGTAGCGGCGGGTTCTCGGGGATCGGGCGGGGGTGTGGCGATTCCCGCGTTTTTATTCCGAGATCTCAAAAATTAGGAATAAGTCCATCCCGTTAATTCCGGCTTCCGCTTCTGCATTCTAAATTCTAGAAATCAGAGAGACATATTTCCTTCTTAATTTTGGTTTTTTATTTTTCCCCTTTTCTCTTTATATTATCTGTGGAGATATAGCGTTATTTTTCTTATTTCTTATTTTCCTTTAATTAATTGACTCAGAAAAAACTAATAGCCGCTGCAGTGCAATTTCAGCTAAAAGCCAACAGACAGAAGACTTTAGCTGAAACCAAAATGAACAAGGCCTAAGTTTTAGCCTCTAAATACCAAACCAGATGTTTTATCCCTTCAAGTATCAATACTGTTTATTTTACCCACCTAAAGCCGTCCGAAACTAATTTTGCTCTGACATAGCGCCAAAGTGGCAATTGTTTTAACATGTGCCCTGGTTTTGGGATGACATAACACACAATCAACGTTATCGGAGGAAAAATATATGGTAGGCCCCACATGTCGTCTTCTATGATCATTTTTACTCTATTTTCTTCTCTCTCTCCTCTTCTCTCTCCTCTCTCCACATCTTCATTGATGTCACCCCCCATCCCCTGATAGCCCTATGCGGAATGCGCGTCTCCTTCGAAGCATGCCGCATACCATCGTCGTGTCGCCCACGCCGCCCCATCCCCTGATAGCCTTGCGCGGAATGCGCTTCCCTTCGAATCACGCCACATGCCATCGTCCTGTTGCCCACGCCGTGCACTGCTACTGCATAGCGTCCCATCACCTCGCCTTCTATTTAAGTCATTTGAGTCCCGCATGTATGGCCTCCCACTCCCCTCATTGATTCTCCTACGCCAAGTAGAGTCGAAGCATGAGCTCCTCTGCTCCAACCGTCGTCTCTGACTGCACCGCCCAAACTGCTCGAGGAAGTTCCCGCCACCTTTGACCACACCGCCCCAACCGCTCGAGTAAGCTCCTGCCACCTGCGACCAATGGAAGTGTGTTCCTAAGCTCCACCTCTTCCTCTCCTCAAGCAATTTCATTTTCGACCACAGGAATCCGTTACCGATATTGTCTTCTCCAACTCTGGCCAAAACCATCGCCGCCACCACCGTCATTCCTCACATGGTGGGGTTTCACTTTAATTTTCTTGCTTCTAGACCATCTCCTCACCTTCCTCAATCTTTTACTAAGAGCGGTGTGCTACAAAGTACAAATATTCATGAATGAATTATAATAGGATTAGGACTATTATTTCTCTTTTGAGTAGGATTTTTACTTCACTTTATAGGAGGACTAGGAACTACATAAAACCATGATGTGTGGTCATAGAGAACCAAGACAAGAAGCAAGCCACAAGCCAAGCAAGAGGACCTAATCTAAAATAGAGATGTATAAAAGAATTAGAGGCCAGGTTGTTTTTTAGTACTAAATTCTTGTATAGGACAAGGATCTAAGAGTTCTAAAAAGTTCGAGAGGGCTGTGAGGGAGCGATAATCCATTGTAGTCTTTTGAGGTTATGTTTAAGGAATTTGCAGTGGGCTTCACCATTTTTTTCTCTCTCACCGTGGTTGCTTCCTCGCCATTATTTTGGTTCTCTCTACAAAATTATCTACTTCATTTTTTATATCGTGCACGCTCGCGTTGTATCTCATAAACTCTTATCTTATACAGGGGTTGTTGCACATAAAAAATGGGTATCAGAGTATAACATTACCTTGTTTCTATGTTTTCATTTTTGCTTTAAAATAAGCTATTCAGTTTTAAGTATAGCATTGGAAGCTACAAAGTTTTTTCCCCGATAATACAAAATTGGAGGGCCCAAAGTTAATTTAGCCTATCTTTTGGTTTTGGGTCATTAGCACATGATATTCATAAGACTTCATGCCAATTAATGTCAAATCTTGCATGGAACACAAGTTTCTTCATTCTATCGGAGTAACCGGACGAACTTTCATATCATGCAAGCACTGACACAACTCAGCTCTCGGACTTTGACAGAGTGTAACAAGCTGGAGGAAGGTATGTTGGGCCTTTATCAGTCTCTATCAGTGCTAAATTAGTCATGATGTTTATAGTGACCAAGTCACGCCATAAGTTGACACCATCCTTTGTTTTGTCTTGAATATTCAGTAAGAGACCAATTAAGCTATCACATACATTCGTCTCTACGTGCATGATATCGATGCAATTGCGAACTTCTAAGTGCTCCCAATAAGGCAAGTCCCAAAATACTAACCTCTTCTTCCATATGTTCTTATGACGGGTCCTCAACTTACGTCCCTTTCTAAGCACAACATCAATATCCTTGACTATATCGTAAACCTCTTTCTTGCTAAAAGGTCTTGGTACTGAATCATCCTCTTTTTTCGTCAAATTGTTTCTTCATCTTGCGGTATGAGTGATACCGTGGAAGGAACCTACGGTGATGCATGTACATAGTTTTGCACGAGTTGTTCAACCACATACTCTCAGTATAATTGAAGTAGTGTGGACAGGTGTTGGCTCCTTTCGTACTCAATCCTGACAGGTTACCAAGGGTAGAAAGATCATTGATGATGTAGAACAATATGACACACAGAGTGAAGTTCTCTCATTTATCCGTATCCTATACATGTATCTCTTCGTTCCACAGTGTCACAAGATCTTTTATGGTGCTAGATACACATCAATATCATTCCCAGATTGCTCCGGCCCTTGGATAAGTAGTGACATCAAACTGTACTTTCGCTTCATACACAGCCGAGGAAGGTTGTACATATATATTCATGGGCCAGGTGCTATATTAGTTGCTCATGTTACCGAAAGAATTCATTCCATCTGTATTCAATCCAAACATCAGTTTTGCAGCGAAGTCTACAAACATCCTATCGATGTTCTTCCATTGGGTAGAATCAGCAACGTGTCTTATCATTCCATCTTTCTTATGCTCCTCTGAGTGTCAACGTAGCAATCTTGCATCCTTTCGGTTCACAAATAAATCCTTTTGGCAAGTCGGCCGCTCGAAGCCATGCTGCTGCCGCTGCCGATGCGCTCAGACCTAGAGTAGCCACCGTCGTCGCAGACACATTTGAATCCGTGCTGTTGCCGCCACCGATGCGCCCAGACCCGGAGTAGCCACCACCGCCGCAGACACACCCGAAGCCGTGCTGCCGCTACCGCCCGATGGCCCGGCCTCGCCGCTCGCAAGAACTATGTCACACAGCCACTTGGGAGCTCCGCTGTCAGACCTGGATTTTTCAATCCAGAATCTACTGTGTTTTACTGCACTATTCCCTGGATCAGTAGATAGTGCACACAGGTACATTGCTGAATCACATCATACATCACATAGACAATAATAATATTACAGGATCTAAGATACACCACATTGGGTGATAGATTACAAAAGGGGCCGCTTAGGCCAAATGTCTTCATTACAATTAAACAGCGGAAACAAAAGCAAAAGTAAGACCATAACCACAGGCAAGCGACTGGGGGTAATGTGTGCATTATATATTACCCAGACATAGAGAATATACGTGCACACAATGCCATAGGTCAATCTTGTCTATGATCAGAAAACGTAGGCTACGCTTTAATTCCCTTCAATGCTCTTTCCTTCAGTTGCTGGGGTATCCTCATGGTCATAATGATCCTGTGTCCCTGTTTCTGTTTTGGTAATGCGAGTGTGAGCACAATCTACCGTGCTCAGCGAGCCAACACACAGAATGCAATACTTAACATGCTCAGCTTATCAAAGGAAGGCTCGGGCTTATTTTATTTTGCATAGAGTGCTTTTGAATACAATTACTTAAAATCCCTAAGACCTAGCATTTTATAATTCACGATAATATTTTGTGAAGTAAGACCAATATATTAGTGACACAGATTCCATCCACCGTTACATTGCATCTGCACCATATAGCATCATTCAGCGTTATAACCGCTTAATCTACGACTGGGACGACACCCAGGACAATTTAAACCAGGACCATCTGCAGTCCTTCACTTTTTCCAATACCACCCACAAGATTTTCGAAATAGAACTATATTTGGTTAAGACCCCATATCTGCCCTTAACCGTGGGCACAGCTATTCGAATAGTTTTGACTCTGCAGAGTTTGTACACTTTCACCACAAGAGACAAGCAACTCGTTGCCCCACATGATTCCTTAGTCATGTGGTTGAATAGACCAGCACAGTGACTATTCAGATTATCTAGCTTCTTTCACCATCTCACCCTATCGGCCGTTCCCACTTGTGGTGGGTCCCATACGTTGCACGGGATGTTCCCACGGTTGCTAGCACTATTCGGGCTCCACTCCCCTCAACGCTAGCACGACTGGGAAACTTCACCCTCCACTCGGTGTCCCTTTAAGCCTCCCCTTGCCCTTGCATTAACCACATCTATCCACTACTGGTGAGATGGTTCCGGGAGTTTCGATAAAACTACTTAGCTAAGTTGTATTTTACAGACTTCTGGTTGTACGGTTATACACGGGATAACATGACAAGATTCGGTCCTTAGGACTACCTGGATGGTTCTGCCACATTTCACATTTTGTGCATCCACTGCACCTCATACCAGCCCCCAAACCATCCACCCAGGTATTTAAGCAAAGTTGGGATTTTTAGGAACATAAAATATTCATACCAACATACATCAGTCATTCCCACCATGAGTGCTCGAATTAATTCCATAGTTGCATTTGATGATTTTGGGGCATTTAAGTACCCCCGCGTAACTAGCAATACTAAGCAACGCAATATAATAAGGACTTATTTGCGAAAGCTACGTTATTATAATTTTACTATGGCGACAAGGTTCATTCATGCAAGAGTCTCAACGGGGTAATATTAACAATCATAATATTGGGATCATAACTAGCATCTTTAAAAGTAAGAGTAAATAGCCACATAAATTAATAGCATGCACATGATTAAATTAAGAGAAATTAAACTTGCATAAACATGGGTTCAATATGATCAAAGTGTTAACTTGCCTTGGTCACAAGGGTCTTGGTCTTGATTGTCTTGAGCTTCTAGAGTTGCTGCCTCGGCTTCTTCCTCCTGAGCCTCGTACGCTATTGTAACGTGCGCGAAAATTCGGATAAAAATCAGCAAATCAAACAAAATATCATCAGAATTTCAAATGAACTTCAAAAATCCTGGTTTTAGTTCCATTGGATAGTTCTTGAATTTAGATGAATTTATAAATTTGTTTCATTCAATTTGGAGTTAAAATGAATAAGTTATGCCTTTCCATATATGTTGGTATTTTATTTACTTGCTACTATTGCTATTCATGCCATTATTTTCTAGGGATAACATTTTATATTTTAGTCAAATTTCTCCCTTCCTTTCCTGGATCATCTTTTCAGATTCGAATTCTAAATTCTAATTCTCTATTATTTAGACATGTTTGTTCTTTTCTTGAACTGTTTATCTTTTTGGAACCTCAACCAAATTTCAGAAAATACCATAAAAATCCAAACTCAAATATATTGCAAAATAATTCAGAAGCTTCACATTTTACAAACTTAAATTTCCAGGATGTTACATCCGCTAACCGTGAAGCCAACGCCAGGAGCTACAAGGTGTGAAAGCCCATGATGAAGAAAAGGGAAGGAAGGTGTAACATCCTGAAAATTTGAATTTGAAAAATATAAAGTTTTTAAATTATTTTGCAATATGTTTTATTTGGATTTGGAGTATGATTTACATCTGAAAATTTGGTTGAGGTTCCACAAATAAAATAAAATAAAAATGCAAAAAGGATCAAGAAGAAACAAACATGCTTAAATAATAGAGGATTAGAACTTAAAATAAGAATCTGAAAAGATGATCCATAAAATACAGGGAGGGAATTGGGTTTAGACATAAAATCTCAATCCTGAAAATAAATGGTATGAATAGCAAGGAGTGAATAAATTAAAAAGGTCAACATTTATGAATATATATATATATATATATATATATATATATATATATATATATATATATATATAGCTATGCATAATAAGAAAAGGCACTTAGGGGAAAGAACCATAAATAGGGGATATATATATATATCCCCCATGTACATATATTGATAATAGCAAAAGAAACTAATAATAAAAATAAAACAAAAAAAATAAAAGAGAGGGGGGTCAGACCAGGCCGGCCGGCCCAGCCCAACCCCGCGCCTCTCTCCACCGGCGGCCCATCTCGCCCTGACTCCCTGCGCGTGGCCCCGCCCCTCCACCTCGCCTTCTCCCTCTGGCAGCGGACCCACGCAACCTTCTCTCCCCACTGCCCGAGCGGACACTGTTTCTCTTCCCCGTTCTTCTCTCCGTACGCGCGTGCTCTGCTGCTCAGATCCGCCGCTAACCCATCATCACTCCCAGGGACGAGTCCCGTCGCCGCGCTCTCTGCCACGCGCGCTCGCCTGCGCCCGCGCCGAGCCCGCGTCGGGCAACGCCCGCGGTCCTTCCATCGCCGCCCGGTCCCCCGCCACGGCCCGGTCCACCGCCCCGCCCGCTCGGTCTCTTCGCGCATGCGCGCCACCCCCCTTCTCTCTGCCCCTCAGCACGCGCAGCGCCAGGCAATCCCACCGGATCCCCTACTATGCCTCGAGCACCCCAGGCCATCATGCCCCTTTTGCGTAAAGACCCCCTGCCCCGCCGCTCCCCGACATGACCGCCTGGGCAGACGCCGTTGCTAGCTCACCTCGCGCCCCTATAAGAACCTCCGAGGGTCTCCATGAGCTCCCCACCCCACCACCTCTGTACTGAAGAGAGCAATTGAAGTTTAGTTCCCTGAATCGCCGTCGCGCCCCTTTTCTCCCTCATCTCCGGCGACGCCCTCCCCGCCGATTCCCGCGACGGGAACTCAATCCCTTCCACCCACACCACCTCCAGAGCACCGCCGATCGATACCCGGTCTTCCCCAAGCCTCTCGTGGACCCCAGCTCGTCGGCGTCGACGTCCTCTCGGCCGCGCCGCCCGCGCCGCCGGTTCACCACCGTGTCTCGGCCCCGTGGACTTCACCACCGCATCCCCGCAGCCAAGGAACGCGTTTTGGACAAGCACCGAGGCCTCCGACCACCGTCCGCCGTCGGACCGCCGCCCGACCGCCGCCCGAGCTTCTCGCCCGACCCTCCCACGCCCGCCTCAAAGCGCCGTCTCGCCTCCGGTCGGTAAGACTCGGTGGCCCGATGGCTAGCACCGATCGTTGCCACCCGCTTCGCGCTGTTCGATTCCCTTGGTTGCGAACATCGTAGCGATTATTAGCCCATTTTTGAACTACAGATGAGGGAGGATTACGGGTAAACCGAATTAATTAAGGGCTAATCGTGTTTAAGGGCTAGGGTTTAGGTTAACTAATCAATTCCTCTCTCGACATGTGGGCTCAGCCAACAGTACATGGCCCACATGTCAGTGTCGGTGGCAGAAACGAAATAAAATAGATTAAAATACACCAGTGGGCCCCACACGTCATAAGCACAGCAATAAGCATTAACATAATAGGGTGAATAAAAAATAACAGGGGGCCCACGTGTCAAGATTTGCTACTTTATTTTGGATTTTCGGTAAACTGAAAACTTTAAATGGATGTAACTTATTCATTTTAACTCCGATTGGGGTGAAACAAATTTCTAAATTCATCTAAATTCGAGATCTATCAAATGAAACCAGAACCATAATTTTTAAAGTCTATTTGAATTTCTGGTGACTTCTTGAGTGATTATTGCTTTTCTTTTATTTGGGGATTTTCTCGCGATAAATTAGCATACAAAGCTCAAGAGGAAGAAGCCGAGGCTGCCACCCTAGAAGCTTCAGAAGATCAGGACCAAGATCCCCGTGACTCAGGCGAGTCAATACTTTGATCATATTGAACCTACACTTTCCTGCAAATTACTTTGATTTAAAATATCAAATTGCATGCTGTTAAATCATATGAAATTACATGTTTAATTTAAGATTCTAGTTATATGCCCATTGTTTGCCTTGAATAATATTACACCTCCTTTGGAATATTTGACTGTGTGGACCTTGTCGCCCTAGCAAAATTATAACAGTAACATTTCAAAAATAAGTCCCTAATTATATGCTATGCTTAGAACTGCATGGATACTCAGGGGGCGCTGAAATGCCTCAAACCTCATTGTCATTTTAATCATGAGAAACTGGTTTGGACAGTCATTGTGGGAATGACTGGTATATGTTGGTATGATTACTTTATGTTCTGAAAAACCCCAACTTGCTTATATATCTGGGCGGATGGTTCGAGGGTGTGAGTGTGGTGCAGTGGAAGCACAAAGTGGGTTAGTGGTAGACCGCCCAGATACCACTAAGGACTGAATCTTGTCATGACCTCCTGTGTAAAACAGTACAACCACAAGTCTGTAAAGTATAGCTTGGCTTAGTAGATGTACCAAACCCCGAAAGTCATCCTTCCAGGAGAGGGTGGTGGAGTAGTGCAAGAGGCTGTCCGCGAGACGGCTTGAATGGGACACTCGTAGAGGGTGAAGTTCTGCTGTGGCGGGCTAGCAGGGGAGTAGCTAGCTGCTAGACGTTCAGAAGGAGAACATCTCGCACAACGTATGGGACCCATCGCAAGTCGGAGCGACCCATAGGGTGAAAATGATGGAAGGGGCGAGGTACTTTGAAAAGTCACTGTGATGGTCTGCTCAACCACATGACTAAGGAATCGTGTGGGGCAACGAGTTGATTGTCTCTTGTGGTGAAAGTGTACAAACTCTGCAGAGTCTAAAACTATTCGAATAGCCGTGCCCACGGTCAAGGGCGGACATGGGAACTTAAACAGATATAGTTCTATTTCAAAATGCTTTATGGTTGGGAATGGAAAAGTGATGGGCAGTGAAAGGCCCTAGTTTGGAATTGTCCTGGGTGTCGTCCCAGTGGTAAGTTAAGCGGCTATAATGCTGAAGAATTGCTATATGGTGCAGATGCCATGTAAAGGTGGATGGAATCTGAATCACTATTATTATTGCATTCATTTACAACACATACGTGTGTTCAAAAATGCTAGGTCTGAAGGAATTTTTAAATAATTGTATTCAAAAGCACTCTTCGCAAAAATAAAACAAACCTAAGCCATCCTTTGATTAGCCATACATGTTATACACTGCATTTTGTGTATTGGCTTGCTGAGCACGGGGTCGGAATGCTCATACTCGCTTTTGCGACAAAAATCCAGAAGCAGGAACACAAGATCACTACGCATACGAGGAAGCTCCTGCTACGGAGGAAAAGGTCGACGAAGGAAACTAAGGCGTAGGCTTCGTTGATTAGTCATGGACAAGTGGACCTATGGCGTTGTATGCACGTATGTTACTAGCTAGCTGGTGACATATAATGCACACAGTACCTTCCAGTCGCTTGCCTGTGGAATTGGGTTTACCTTTGCTATGTTTCCGCTGCATGATTGTAATAAAGACATTTGGCCTGATCGGCCCCTTTTGTAAACTATCACCCGATGTGGTGTATTTCAATTTATGTAAAATAATGAATGTTTATGCGATGTATGAAATGATTCAGCAATGTTCCGGTGTGCACTAGCTACTGATCCAGGGAATAGTGCAGTGAAACACAGTAAGATTCGGATTGAAAAATCCGGGTCTGACAGAAGGGTAAGGCCGCAGACCAAAAAGGTAAGTCAGATGCTCCATGTGATAATAAGGCAAACAAGTCAAAACGGGATGGCAAGACCTATGGTCAGCAAGACCAAGCCTACTACAAGTGTGGCAAGTGGGGACATTAGTCGCGGATCTGTAAAGAGCTGCAGCATGTCATCGATGCCTTCCAAGCTCAGAAGAAGAAGGATGGCAAAGGACACCATGAAACCCACTTTGCATCTATTGAGGGTGAGAGTTCTGAGTAGCTGCCTACGCTGATGGAGGTTGAAACTATTCCAGCAACAACATCCCCTTTTGACCTTGCAGCTGCCACCGCCATGATTTCTCTCGAAGAGCATATCACCCTCGAGAAAATAGCAAACAAAGTCTCTGACTTTTTAGTAGATTCATCTAATGCACAGAATGCATTTAGACTTTAATTGCCATTTATTTTGTGTGGAAAAATAAATTAGAATTTGCTTGGATGGTACTTAAGCAATTTTTTCTCGTGATGGTTGGATGATATTGAATAATTCATTCATTTATATAGTTTAGATATATTCTGATATTAAAGTATCTTATTTATGTGTTAATTGCCTTCTAATGCATATTAATAAAATACTTTATATTAAGAACGCATGTGGCGCCCTATGAAGGAAGTGTGCTTAGCCGGCAGCAGCACAACGAATACCATCTTAAGAGAGACAAAGTATTTTTAGTTGATTAGTAAAAATGCTGGCAGCCTTACAACAATCGCCGGTAGCGATGCTTGTATAATACGTTTAGGAAGAGCCACAATTATACTCGCAATGGGTACAACTTTGGTTATTGAAGAAGCCTTATTATACCCAGAATTGACTAGAAATCTCCTAAGTTTCAAGGATATTCACAACAATGGATTCAATGTTGAGACTGAAGAAGAGTACGATAAAAAATACCTGCTCATTACGAAGCGTGAAGCAAATGGAAAAATGGTATTAGAAAAACTTCTTTCATTAGAAACTAGGCTATACTACACCAACATCAAGGCACCTGTAGCCTATACTACCCTGAAAACAATATTTAGAAGGTCTGAACTTTTCTGTCTCTAGCATTACAGATTAGGCCACCCAAGTCTTAGGATGATGAGAAATATAATTAACAATTCACAAGGGCATAATATCAATGTAAAGAATTTCCTGAATTATGAAGATTTTGTGTGCCCTGCATGAGCCACTGGGAAATTAATTACTAGACTTTCTACTCTGAAAGTGAAGGATGAAGTCCCTACATTCCTGGAACGCATCTAATTAAGGAGACATTGTGGTCTCATACAACCACTTTCAGAGCTATTTAAATATTTCATGGTGCTCATGAATGCTTGCTCAAAATGGTTGTATGTATGTTTATTGTCTACGAGAAACCATGCTTTCGCAAAACTGATCTAGCAGATAATTCGTATTAGAAATATTTTCCCTGATCATCACATAAAGTCCATCAGAATGGACAACGTTGGAGAATTTACTTCAAACTTCAGCCATTCCATCCATTCTCATGATTTATTTTTCTTCTTGCATCTTGATGATTCTATTGCCAAAAGGGGGAGAATACTTGAGAAAAAGCCATTTTTCAAGGAAAACATGGAGCTTTTGAGGAAAACTTGCTCTTTCTGTGTTTGCTCCGTTTGTTGACATGGTCATAAGCTTCTTTGATTTCTTTTGGACCATGTTTGGCTCTCTTTCATTTTCAAACAAACTCAACTTTGTGCTTTTTCTGGGTTTGTCAATATACTCATCAAGGGGGAGATTGAGAGACCATATGGAGGTGTCCCCGAGTGTGTGATGAGTAATTGACATCGGTTTTAGGAAAGTCGAGTTTGGTTTGTGTGGTTCGTGCTGTGTCATTGCGTGGTGCAATCGGTTTTGATCGGACTTGGTCAAATCTGGTCGCATGGGATTAGGACGCTTAGTCTTTTGATTCGACAGGTTTGGGCTTTTACTTGCTTAAGATTACTCTTAATGCTTCTATTGATTACATGATATCGAGCGGTGCTATGTGATGTGTTTCTTGTCTGTGATGGCTACAGGACATCGAGGTGGTGTCGTCGCGAGGCACGGGATGACCAGACTAGGCGCAGGCGGTGCCGAGGTCAGAATGGTCGAGGTGTGCTGAAGACGGCGATGACTCGAGGTGGTTGCGAGGCTTGGACGACAAGAAATGCGGAAGCTTCCCGGAAGGTGCAGAAGGGGTGTTTCGGTAAAAGCGCAAAGCTGCACAAGTGGAAGCGGTTTCAGTATGGATTTAGCGGGTAAAACGGGTTGGAGACCCGTTATCCAAGGGCTATAAGTAGGAGAGAGTTTTCTGGTTGCAATTGGGGGCTTGTGAGATGGTTTTTGGGAGAAAGTTAGGGTTTTCAGGAGGTTGTTATGGCTTTAGTCTCTTTTCCATTAGTGGTTGGGAGTTGTTGAGACAGAGCAGGGCTCTGGTGTTTCTTGTCTCCCCTGCGTGAGAATGTCCAGGAAAGCATGTAGTGTGTAGTTCTAGATTCTCAATCGCGTATGGGGACTCAGTGAGCTACATGTGTGTTTCTCTTGTA
The DNA here is from genome assembly GCA_036346575.1 of Dendrocalamus sinicus. NCBI lineage: Eukaryota > Viridiplantae > Streptophyta > Magnoliopsida > Poales > Poaceae > Dendrocalamus > Dendrocalamus sinicus. The sequence continues at coordinate 9,450,522 of CM070657.1, forward strand.
ATCATCCCTCTCTATGCCTCAATATATGCTAGAGATAGTTCAGTTTCTTGTGTTTCTCTGATGGCTATTTCAGTTTCTCATTTTTCGTTTCAGCCGTCTGTTCTTCTTCTTTTCTTTTGGATTTGAGTTGGGCTTTGCTCAAGAATTCACAAAATGAGTAGCTCTATGATGGGAGAATACTCAAGGCCACTTGGCCATTCCATTCCCAAGAGCAATTAGAGGTTTCAATGAATATTTTCCTTTTTGAGTCATGCGAAGCACTTCCTCTGTTTTGGGTAAACCTAGGGTTTACTGTTCATTTGAAGACAGGGCATGTTCAAAGCCTTTGATTTCTCTTCAATAGATGGCTTCAATTTTATTCATCCCTAGTGTGAAATCATTTCCAGTTGAAATCTAAGGTTACAAGCTCAAAAGATGAGGGATTCCCAAGAAAGGTGGTTTTTGCCTCATTGTGCTGGTTGTTTCTTGGCAAAATCGATTTTCTCAGTTTCTTTTGTTTTCTGTGTGTGTTTTCTTGTCTAAAGGTCAATCTTTTTGTTTGATTTAGAGTTCAGTTCTGGTTTCTAGAGTAGAGGAGAAGATCTTCTTTTAATTCTCAGTTTCCTTTTATTGTGGTAGTTACTGTACTCTGTTTGTCAGAGGTTCTGCAGTTTGCTCTATATTCAAGTTTTCTGTTCTTTCTAGGCTGGAAATTAAGTAGTATATGCCAGTAAATTTGAGCCTCAGTTGGTCTTTTTTGTTCAGGATTTATGTTTTTGGCTGCACTACGGCATTAAGCTTTGCTGAAAATTCAGATCAAGTACATGTCCACTTTTAGTTCAGCTGCACTAATCCATTGAGTTTTGCTGAAAATTCAGATCAAGTACATGTTCACTTTCAGTTTCGGCAAAAGCTAATTTGCAGTTTGGAAGTCTCTGGCAATTTCAGTCTTCTTTTCTTGTGAAGTCTATGCTCGGTAGTGTACAGTTTTTGGTCGAATGCTTTTATGCTTCTTGCTGTCCGCTGTTAGTTCCAGTTTTCTTTTGGGCCATCTAGCTTTTTGTTTCGGAAGTGCAGTATTTCTTTGCCTCACTCGGCAGCAAGCTATTTCTCAGACTTCAATCAATGTTTGGCATGACTTCAGTTTTTGTAAGGTGCAGAGTTTCATTCGGCAGTGCAGTAATTATTCGGCTATTGTAAACTGCTTTTTGAGTCTTTCGGTTTGCAATTTCCCTTCGGACTGCAGACAACAGTATTCAACCAATGTGTTCGGCTGCAACATAAAAAATTGCTCTTTAATCTTTCGGCCAGCACTGTTGTTTCACTGCTGTCGTGATCTATCATGTGTTTGTCTGCACTACAGGCTGCCGATTGTCTGAAAATAGTAGATCCTGAATTTTTCAGCAACATGCTTTCGAGTGAAAGTAGTTAGAGCAGGTTATTATTAGAAGTCAAGTTTTCGGCAGCATGCTTCTCTGAAGTATTTCTTGCCGATTGTCTTTTGCTTGTTTATTTCTCCAGTTTTCAGCGATTAAATCAGATACTCATTTCTCGGATGGGGTTTTGTTATGGGCAGTGATTATTGTGATCTCAGTTAAAGTCTATTTTCGGTTAAATCTGAGTCTTGCAGTTTTGCGTCTTGAGCTGGCGGCTTACTAATTTATTTTGACTAGCTTGTCTCTGCCTTAATCTGTGGTCCTCATCAAAGCTCTTATTTGGCTCTTTCCTTCGGTCGGTTAAAATCGTGTAGTATGAACTGTTTTGCCTGCATTTTCGGCCAGGTCAGTATTAACTCTTTTGTCAATCCAATTGCAATTTCCTGAGAAATTGAATCATCTTCTTTGTAGCTTTTATAGCTATCGGAGAAGTCGAGATCCTTGTGAATACTTTGGGGGCAATTTTTAAAGGGCACCATTCACCCCTCCCTCTGTTGCCGATTTCGATCCTTCACAGTTACATGTTGGGGACACGCAGTCCTGCATGCAGCAACTCTCATCAACTTTAGACCATCGATCTACAACATCCATTCACTTATGCAACTAGCGCAATGGTCAGCACCAAAAATTTCTCATCTCAGGAGGTTTGGATGCAAGTTTTATGTACCTATACCCCCTCTATAGTGTATTGCAATGAGTCCTCTCCGAAAGACTAGGATATACGTTGGTTATGAGACAACATCCATAATCAGGTATTTAGAACCCATGACAGGATATTTGCATACTGCCCATTTTGCTGATTGCATATTTGATGAGGATAATTTTCCAATATTAGGGGGAGCAAATCAACCTTTTGATGCAAAATTTCAGGAAATTACGTGGTAAGCTACGGGAATCCATGCACATGACCCGCACATTAGCGAAGCAAATAGAGAAGTCCAGAAGATCATTGATTTGCAAGCATTACCAAATCAACTGCTTGACCACTTTAGCGATTTGAAGAGCGTGACCTAGTCGCATGTGCCTGCACGTAATGCACTGGAGAGGGTTGAAATACCAAAGAAAGTTAAAGGTATCCCTAATCCCATCCAGAGGCCTCAGAATAAAAGGATGAGAACTACTGCCCCTCGAATCCTAAGTAACCGGGGACGCCTCGTAAGAAGGATAAGAAGGACTTGATACAACCGATCGCTGAAGTTCCCCAAAACCAGAAGAGGAGCCAATTGAGACCTGGCATCAGTATGACACTTTCAGAAAAGGGCATACCGGATCTGAACATCCCCATGAAAGGAGAAATTGGCATGGATGTGTGCGCACACATCGGAGCTGAAAAACTAAAGGGACTTGCCACCGTAACTGGAGGAAGCAATAAGTAAGGAGAAGCACCAGAAGAAACAACTCATAATGAAATAGCTATAAATTATGTGCACACAGGAAAGTCCATGAATAGGACAATAACCAATATTGACATCTACTTTACAAAGAAAATTGTCGCAACCATCGATCTTGATCCAGAACCTGCATCGCTCGCTGAATGTAAGAAAAGATTAGATTGGGAAGATTGGAAGATGGCAATAGAAATTGAATTATTATCTCTGAACAAAATAGAGGTGTTTAGGCCCGTAAGCCGCACACCTCCCCATGTGCACCTTGTAGGGTATAAGTGGGTATTTGTTCAAAAGAGAAATGAAAGAAATAAAGTTGTAAGATATAAAGCAAGTCTGGTTGCACAAGGTTTCACTCAATGTCCAGGAGTTGATTATGAAGAAACCTACTCCCCAGTCATGAGTGGAATTATCTTTAGATATTTAATCTCAATGGCAGTAAACCTGAATTTAGAAATCAAATTGATGGATGTGGTAACTGCATACCTTTATGGAAACTTAGATTCGAAAATTTATATGAAGGTACCTAAAGGTATCCCTATCCCGAACTAAGATAGAGAAAATAGAAATCTGTACAGTGTGAAACTTAGAAAATCACTGTACAAACTCAAGCAATCAGGCAGGATATGGTATAATCACTTAAGCGACTTTCTATGCAGGAAAGACTACATGAACAATGAAGATTGTCCCTGTGTATTTATATGACGATCCCAAAATGGATTTTGTATAATCTCAGTATATGTAGATGATCTAAATATCATCGGGACCATGAAAGACATAAAAGAAGTAAGTTCTTACCTAGAGTCAGAATTTGAAATGAAAGATTTGGGTAAAACCAAATACTTCTTAGGCCTGTAGCTCGTGCATGTCCCTGAAGGAATATTAGTACATCAGTCAGCCTATGCCTAGAAGATGTTAGAAAGGTTCAGCTTTGGGAAGACTTACCCATCGAAAGTACCGATGATCGGGAGGTCTTTACAGCAAGAACAAGATCCATACCGACCTAGGGAAGAGGGGGAGGAAGTCATGGGACCGGAATTCCCATACTTAAGTGCAGTAGGAGCACTTATGTAGTTAGCAAACTGCACTAGACCGGACATTGCATTTGATGTAAACCTACTAGCAAGGCATAGTGCAGAACCTACCAAAAGGCATTGACAGAGAATAAAGGACATCTTTCGATACCTCCAAAGAAGCAAGGACCTTGGATTATTCTACAGAAAGAATCAATATTTGAATATGACTGGTTATGTAGATGCTGAGTACCTGTCGGACCCTCATACTGCAAGGTCACAAACATGCTATGTATTCTTGTGTGGTGAAACTGCAATTTTATGGAAATCGTTTAAGCAAAATCTTCTAACTACTTCGATGAACCATTCAGAAATCATAGCACTGTACGAAGCCGCACGAGAATGTGTTTGGCTCCGACGCATGATTCACCACATCCAGCAGTTATGTGGGATGAATATCGTGCAAGTTTCCACAATAATCTATGAAGATAATGCATCTTGTGTTGCACAAGTGCAGACGGGCAACGTAAAGAGTCGTCTCACAAAGTATATTAACTCTAAGTTCTTCTATGCTCATAAATTGCAAAAGATGGACGGAATTAAGATATTGCATACTAAGTCATATGAAAATCTTGCAGATTTATTCACTAAGTCAGTTCTAGCATCTAGTTTTGAAAGATACGTACGAGGAATTGGAATGATGAGACTTAGAAAAGTACAGAATTCAGGGGGAGAATTTTCTCAAGCTCGTTATTAAAACTTGATCATGAAGATCGAGTACTTAAAGAATAAATCCTAAAGATTAAATGAAATTGAGTGGATTGTACTCTTTTTTCCCTTGACGAGTTTTCCTAAGTTTCTTGACCAAGGTTTTTAATGAGGCAATTCGTGCAACACAACATAACATGTATCATGTACTTTTTCTCTAAATTTTTTCACTAGGTTTTTATGGAGTTTTGATGAGGCATGAACATGTCGGATAAGTGCCCAAAGAGGAGTGTTAAGAAACCTAGGCCTGGGTTTGAAGCCTTGGTCTATAGTGGGCACCTCACTACTAGGCTATAAATAGCGAGTACTATTGGCTATTTTGTATATGAAATTAGAAAAAAAGCAATAAAAAAGACCAGGAGTTCTCTCTATCTCTGTGTGTTTTTAATCTACTATTTCTGTCTTCTGTGATTGATCTGGTTTTGCATAGCGGAGAAATCAATCGGACTGATCGCTAGCAACGATTCCTCAATAGGAAGCCTGCATGTGCCCTCATGTGCAAAAATGGGGGAGTGATGAGATGCTTCATCGAACCTCCTAATTGCAAGGCCATGCAATGCAAATGGATGGATGCATGCAAGCTGCACAAGGATATCAAATCGTGTTTTTTTATATTACCACCGATAATTTTTATCTATATTTTTTGAATGGATGTTAAGATTTAGATGGTGTTCAGTTGGGCTGAATTTTGGTGGCTTATGGCTAAATTTTCACTGTAGCTGACTAAAATTACACTATAGCTGATAGTGACTTATTTTACATAATTAAATTTAAAAAAAAATTAAAATAGAAAAAAGGGATTAGCCCATCAGGTATGATGTAAACAAATATAGGAAAAAAGAATCAACAAAAAAAGCTCAAAATAAATAAAAAAGATAAAATTTAAAAATAATAAAAAATAAACTAAAAACCAGAAACCTAAACCCAAATGAACATGCCGTAAACATCCTGATCTAACTAATCATGGTTGTCATTGACAACTGTTTATCATGCATGATTGAAAAGGACTCCATGTGCAATAATAAAAGAACACGACAATCACCAACCAAAGCCCTTTTCCTGTACGCAACAACCGCCAGGATTATTGTGATGGATGGGCCTGCATGTGCCATTGCGTGCAAAAATGGGGGAGTGATGAGATGCTTCGTTGAACCTCCTAATTGCAAGGTCATGCAATTGCAGGACATGCAAGCTGCACAAAGATATCGTGTTTTTTAGATTACGGTAGATAATTTTTGTCTTTGTTTTTGATACTGCAGTGGTGGCGGAGACACCAACATAAATAATATAAATAGTTTTAAATTAGAAAAATCGTTTGAAGAATTCGATTTTAAAAAACAGTCCTCATTTAGACATTTAGCTTTTTAACTTTTAAAGTAACTAAAAACCAATGTCAGAAGCCAAAAGCCAAAATGATATCGGGTCTGTTCTTTTTAGCTGTGGCTTATGGCTTTTGGCTGAAATTTTTGAATTTTGGCTGTTTACGGTACAGATTACGGAGAGATCGATACTCACTTGCGATTTTGGCTGATACAAATGTTGGGCTTTTAACGTGTACTACGTTTAACTTGTAGACCCCGTCTTGAGAAAATACTTCGTTTAAAGTTAGGTACTGTAGCAGCTACAAAAAGTTGACTGACTTGTTGCCTGCCAAAAAGTCCCATCATGCAGGCCATGGTTGGTGGATGAAAATAGGAACTGGTCACCAACTACCAACCTAACCTAGCTAGATCACACAACTTGTTAATTAATTCCAGCCTTTCCTGATAGTTGCAGACTTGCAATCAAGAAAGCTCAGTGACACTGTGAGTGATGAGCAGTGCCAGTGGTTACCTCTTTGCCCTTGATTTCTGCTGGGTCATCCTGGTTTGCTCTTTGCTGACTAGCTAGCTAACAGAAAAAAGCACAAGTTTTTTCCCCCAATGACTGTATGGCATATCATTTGATAGTTGAAGCTAGAGCTAAATTTCGTAGCATTATTATGATTTGGAACTCGGCTAAATTTGACCTTAAGAACATTTTTTCCTAAATAATCTAGAGTCTAATGAACAGTATCAAAATGTGGGCTCAGGAGGATATTTTTATTTACCTTTGGTCCAAATCCTGTGAGCTGTATCCAAACTTGAGTCTCAGAGGATATTTGGTACTGCATATGGTCCAAGACCAGATGAATTGAATTGAAAGTGGTACTTTACCCTCTTCATGTGTGGACCAAACTTTTATTCCTCTTCTATTGATATTTCTGGAGATAAACTTTTTCGCGAAGAAAGATGAATGAAGGTTGAAGAAATATCATAGCATCTGTTCAGACCAATTTTTGCACAGCACTAGTGTGCAAACCTTTGCAGCTTCTCATGCAATGTGTGTTCCAGACCTGCATCTGTTCAGATCAAACACTAGCCACAGAGAGTACAACAACAAACTTATTGTCGGACTTCTCTGTGTTTATTATTCTCAGTGTTAAATCTCATCAGTCATCATCAATGCACAAGTCGGAAAAACAAAGAAGGATTGAAACAAAACAAATAACAAAGATGAGGGAAAAGAATAATGATTTCCTATTATACCATTCACACAATAACTTATCATACATGTCGATAGAAATAAGTAAACGACTAGAATTGTTCACATTTGCAGCTCAACTTTGCAAATTTCTCATATATATGAGTGACACGAGCCAAGAGGAATTCTGCATTTGTGAACTCGGGATGCGCGCAGGCTGCAGAGCAAAACCATCAACGGCTCAAAATAATTGTAGTCGACAGCGACTGTGCACCGGCCGGCCGGCCGCCGTACCGGAGCTGCAGTTCCTGCAACAGCGCCGGCGGCTAACTCCAACACAGCCCCTCCAATAAATAATACTGTACTAGTTTGTGTACGTACGCACGTATCTACGCCGTATGTATGGATATGACGAAGAAATAATTGGTGCGTGTGCCCTTTGATCTCCTCCAACTTCCTGCGGATTTTTCACCAATGTTTCTCCTTTTTTTATCTTTCTTTTTTCATTTCTCATGTTGTCCTTGTCATCAATGTGACGCCCGACAAGTCGCCGCCGAATTCTTCTAGCACTACCAGCAAGTTCCCGCTCGGGTTCAGCCATGACCGTGGGACGTGGTACCTGAATTTCGCAAAAGAAATTTAAGGTTCAGTTTGCTGTTGCTAACGTACTACAAACAGTTTGTTAATCCGGCCTTTTCTGGTAGCAAATGCTTAGAATTAAGCCTAAAAGTGTGGTAAGAATTGCCCAATCTAGACAAGTGAATGGCGTACCATCTCTGAGAGATGCCGCCGCAGTTGCTCTGGCACTTGGTCTCGCTGTACGTGCCGGTGTAGCTGCAGCCGCCGCAGTTGCCGGAGGCCTTGTACGACCAGTAGCGGCCGATGTGGTGCCCGTTGACCCAGATCTGTCCCTTGCCCATGCTGCCCATGTCCAGGGCCACCGGAGCGTTGCCGGCCGGCGCGTTGAAGTAGGCCTAGAGATCACAATCACAAGAGTTCAGATTCAGAACACAGATATGCAGGAGATCAGAGCTGCAAAATGGAGATAGAACAGTAGCATGGTACTAGAATCGTAAATCGGTAGATGATACCGCAATACTGACCTTGTGCCATGTCAGTGGCTGCTTGCCACTGGCGCTGCCCCACTCGACGGACGAGCTCCCGCTGACGGAGTGCACGCCTAGCGACTCGCCTTTCAGGCCGATCTGCGAGGCCGGGAAATCGAGATCAGTATATTCTCCTACCTGCATGGTAAGAACAAATGGGGAAGATGCAAGCAGTCTGAGCAAATGTGGTGTACCTGATATGTCCATTTCTGTTTGCTGAGGTCTCTCTTGCCCTCGTTCAGGCCGGACAGCGTCACCGGGCCGAGAACGCCGACGTTCCAGGTCTCGAAATGGGTCCCGACATTCTGTAGCGCAGCAACAAGAGGTTGTAAATGTTATAAATTGTATAAACTGGGACAGTGTCAATGGCGTAGCACTCTGAATTTCTGATCAACTTACAGGGAGACCAACTGCTGCACTCAGGATGGAGATCTTGTTGCTCCCCTGCCACATCTTCACATAACCACTGTATGTCAACTTCGGGCCGTTGTAACCGCCATAGACCGCGCCTGCGACACGAGCACGAAGAATTCATCAGTAAAACCTGCAAGCTGCAACCTTGATTTGATAGATAACAAGATGTAGTTCTGAAAACAAAAGGATTCAGTCACTACCGTAAGATTGCCCGTTGACGAACACCTGCATGGAGTGTCCAGCAGAGTAGATGGTGAGCTGCGGCCACCGGCCGGACTTCAAGAACTGCTCGTTCGAGTTAATGTTGACGCTACAAGATCATGCAACCATCAGAGATTAGCAGAGATCAAGCGGTTTCAGAAAGATTCGGAGCAAGTGAAGGGTCAGCGAATCACTCACTAGGTGGTGTACCACAGGTAGTCCGACTTGTCCCACGTCATGCTCAGCTGCTCCACCAGGCCGTCCTTGGTGAAGGCGCTCTCGTCCAGCGAGTTCGTCGCCTCGCTGTACGACTTCCAGGCGAAGCCTCCCACCGGGTTCATCTTCGCCGGCAGCGACGGCTCCTTCACCTGCGCAATCGTCAGATAAGCTCGTCAGGACACATGTGCTTCCATAGAAGGTTCAGGCAAGATTCACAGTTTTCGCACCGTCGCGGTGTTGTAGACGGCGGTCTTGCAGTCCGGCAGGATGCTGATGGACCAGGCCGGGAGGTCGTAGCGCTGGCCATTGAACACGACTCTTGCAGAAGAGCTCGTGTGGTAGTTCGACAAGAACGCGGCGCAAGCTCCAGTGCTCGACTTGAACACGTACGCCTGAAACAAAATTTGATCACTCTGTCAGCAACTTTGAATCTGCCACTCTTGCTGGGTACTTCTGCGTAGGAATGTAACAAGATTGACCGACCTTCTCGTAGTTCCCAATGTTCTGGATCGTCGGACCGCCGGAGACCAGCGCGGGCTCCGCCTGCTTGATGGCCTTGTGCAGGTCCCTCAGGTGACCCCATTTTGGCTGCCTAAGCAGACCTGAAAATGCATACCATGGTTTCAGACGACCAGAGCACGTCCGCAGAATGTCTTAATGCAACAATCACCACTGTTTTTCATCTCTGAAAGCAAAATACGAACTAAATTTGTGAGAGTCGTAACAGTTGCATACCGTATTCATCGATAGGCGCGTCGTAATCGTAGCTCGTCGCGATGAAGGGGCCACCGGCGGTCCGGTCAAAATTTGTACCTCCATGGTACTGAAGAACAAGCACATGTAAATAACTAAATGTCATCATCCTTTGAAAGCTCAAGCACTACTGACGCAACAACTCATGTGACCAAGTGACTGCCCATGTGGTAGCCTCAGTGCCTCACCATGTAGTAGTTCACGAAGGAGCCGCCCTTCTGGATGAACCTCGCCACGGCGAAGGCCAGGTCCTCCACCGGCCGGTGCGGCACCGCGCCCCCGAAAGCCGTAAACCTTGACACACCACACAGTAACATCGGTCGGATCGATGTAATCTTCCCAATGTTGCAACATATACTAACAATTTCAGTGTTGGTGATTTGCAGGAATTTGATGCATCAAACTTACCAGCCGCTCCAGGCCTCGGTCCACATGGAAGGCTTGCTGTTCGAATTCGGGGTGAAGTCGTCGCAGTAGAACCCATTGCAGGTGTTTATCTGCCACCACCGATCGCGAAGACAAGAATGAAAACAAAAACAAAATATTTTTTTTTTAAAAAAAGAGGGGAAAAGTATTACTCTCTCCGTACTCTTTTACTCAACGTTCTTGACTTTTTACAGTCTCGATGATGCAACTTTAACCGTTACTATTTAGAACTTTACAATAAGACATTAATCAAATTATAATATTATAAAGGTCCAATTCTTTTTGACTTTTGACTTTAGTTTCTCCAAAAATCAAAATAAACGGAGCGACTTCTCAAAGCCGTTTCTCCAAACGGTTTCTCAAATCCGCTAGAGACCTTTTCGCATTAATCAAATATCATATTATAAAGGTCCAATTCTTTTGGCTTTTAACTTTAGCACAAACAAAACCTATCAAACATTTCCCAAACCCACCGCTGCATCCCAAAAGAATATGACCAAAAGTTTTTTTAAAGATAAATATAATGATACAATTGTCCTGTAGACAATCTAGATAGATTTAAATCTATTGACATACAAACTTCAAAATATTTGACGGAACTTATTCTAGGACAACAATTATGTCATTATATTTGTTGGGCACTTCGCTGGAAAGGAGGGGTGCTGTGCTGGTAGTGATGTCCTAACGGAAACACGGGGCTACGAGAAAGTGAAGTCGTTAGATCAGTGTGTTTTTTTATTTATGTATGTCTCAAGCTTGAACACAGCCGATTCGCTCATCGTCGTGGGCATAGCGATTACGGCAAGGAACGAGGAAAAGTGGTGGTGGTTACCACGGGGTCGGGGGCGTCGTCCTGCTTGCACATGACCCACGGCACGCCGGCGTTGGTGGCGACGGCCATCTTGGCGGCCCAGTTCGCGTACGGCTTCGCGCCGCTGCCCATCACCGACTCCATCGGCCCGTACTCGTTCTCCACCTGAATTTGGACGCATCGTTCACAAACATCACGTTACAGAACCAAGATGACCGACTGATCAATGTGCTCTGTGCTCATGGAGTGAAAAAGAAAGAAAGAAAAAGAAGAAAAAAGGAAAATCGGGCTCTTACCTGAGCGAGGATGACCGGACCGCCCTGCCACTCGAAGAGGCCCTCGGACTTCATCATCGACACGATCTTCTGGACGAACGTCTGCATCGCCGCCTGCGTCGAAAACACGGTGAAATCAGACCCGAAAATCCAAATCGCGCAACAATCAAAGCCGCGCTGTTTCTTGTCGCCTTTTGCCAGTACCTTGAATGGACCGTTGTCCGTCCTGAAGCTAATGCCGGGGACATACTTGAGCCAAACAGGGAATCCACTGCAGCATCCAAGCCAAAGGCAACAAACAGGGGATTGCAACGGTGTAAGCTGAGAAACTTAACACCAAGAAGCGACAAGAATGCAGGGCAAGAACGAAAAGCTGGCAAGATTGCTGGTGTTGCGTTGTTACCCGAAGTTCCACTCGGCGCAGACGTAGGGGCCGATGCGGAGGTGGACGTAGAGGCCAGCCTGCTTCGCCAGCTTCACGAACCGGACCAGGTCGTAGCGGTCGCCGAAGTAGTACTGCCCCTGCACCGGCTCGTGGCCGTTCCAGAAGACGTAGGTCTGTATCACGTCCAGGCCGCCGTCCTTGGCCTTCTGGATCAGGTCCGGCCACATCTGGCGCCGGGAAAACGCATAGGATTATCAGCCGAGCATGAACTCTCTGAGCTGCTGCGCCTGCTTGTTGTTGCAGGTGGATACACTACCTCGGGGGTGCTGCGGGGGTAGTGGATGGAGCCGGAGATGAGGATGCGGCGCCGGCCATTGATGACGAGGGACCTGTGGTCGTAGGAGACGGTGGCATTGGCCGGGGAGGAGACGGCGGCGGCCGCGACGAGTAGCAGCAGGAGGAGGGCGCCGCCGGACATGGTGGCGCAGCCTAGCTAGGCCGGCCTGGGGCCCAGCTCTCTCTTTCTACTCGGAGTGTGTGAACCAGTACAGCTTCTTGGCTTATTGGAGAGGCAATGGGCAAGAGGAGGAAGAAGAAGAGTGGGAGGCGAGGGCAGCGATGGTGGTGGGCTTATATGTGCTGCTGCTGATGAGCCTACCAATTGGCAGTGGGAATGCGTTGTTGATTTCGGATTCTCTTTTCGGTTGTTTAACTGCTGCGTTTGATCTTTTCCTCCCTTCAGGATTACTCAGTTTTGTTTAGCATTGGAGGGGAGCAGCAGAGGGTGGTGAAATGTGAAGAGGAAGGCTGAAGCAGGGCAGGCAGGGAAACTGGAAAGTGAGCCCTGGGATTGGACGGGAGAGAGGTGGGGCCCATGGCATACTATCTTCTTTTTCTTGGGTTTTCTAAACTTGAGCCTTCTAGTGCCTAATATTATTCTGTAACATCAAAAGTTTGCTTTCTTTAAAAATTTAGAAAAACCAACGTATGCCAGTAGTTTGCCACAGTTCAATATTTTTCCGCCTTAAGAGCAAGAGTTATCTATGGTATTCAACCATAGTGGCCATATCTTCCAAAGCTATCTGAATAAAGGAAGCTAATGCGAAGCAAGAAAAGCTAATTATAAATAACTAAGCATTAGATTATACGTTCATACTCGTATGAGCTAATGTGGTGAGTACTCATTGGGAATCCTTTAGTCGATGAGCTCTTTGACCTTATTTCACCACACCTTCTCGAGGTGCTCGTTATCAAAGACATTCCCCTTGTTCGAAATATCATTAGGGTGAGGAACTTGGTCATAAGATCGACACGAGGAAGACCACACTACGAAAGCAGGATTGAAATACTCAGAGAAGAAGTCAGGTTATTCTTCCTCTTCTTTGATACACCACTTGAAGACGAGGAGCCTCCTCAGTATTTCCTTCCTCGATGCAGCGGTCAGATGCATTTTCTCCTTCATGACCAGGTACTTCTGCTCCATCTTCAGCTCTACTTTTGCTTCTGTTTCTTTGACCACCTCGGTGGTCGTAGTTGTGTCAGCTTCGGCAGCAGTTCCCATCACTGTAGTGGTTATTTCTTTGACCACCTTCTCTACCATCTCTTTGACTACGAACAGAGTTGCAAGAGGCTTCTCAATAGAAGTATCCTCAGATGATAGAGGAGCCGAGCTAAAATTGCAAAAAGAGAAGTAAGTTGACATTTAAAAAGACGAAGGGTAAGATGCTATCTTTCTGACTTTCATACCTTACTATTGTAGCTTTAATCTTGAATTTAGAGGAAACATTTCCTAAGGAAAGTTTCTTCGATTTCTTCTCCACGACCACGTTTAGTCATTGAGAAACGAGGTCATCTCTAACCACATCTAGTCATAGATCCTGAGCAAGTGCTGCTCCTCCTTATTCTTCTTGCCCCTCCTGGTGGTCGAGACCAATTCTGACCACCTAAAGAGTAGCTTCCTTCTCGATCATAGGTTTTGCTATTGCAGCAGTCTCCTTCACAAAAGATACAAAACTCTTCTAGTTTTCCTTTCCAAGTTGCTTAACAAAGCCATGAGAAGCGCCAACTGAGGAAGTTTTGTCATCATAATAATAGGATTCCTTAATGTCAGGCCCAGATTTTAAAATCCGGAATCTACTGTGTTTAGTTGCACTATTCCCTGGATCAGTAGATAGTGCACACAGTTACAGTAATGGACATCAAATTTACATACCATGCGGGAGCATAATTAAAATAATAAACTTACTCATGGGCCGATTAGGCCGAAATTCAGAAAGTTGCAGCAGCGGAAGAACGAAGCACACAGGTGGGACCTTCAGGACATGCCCACAGGCAGCCAACTGGAGGTTCGCGACCTAATTCCTGACATCTTCATCTTTTCTGCCAGCTTGTCCAATCTTGTTGCCGAGGCGAGGTGACTTGATCCTTGATTCTGAATTTTTGTCGCAAAAGCGAGCGTGAGCACTCCGACCCCGTGCTCCGCGAGCCAATACACAAAATGCAAATAAATAGTATGCATGGCATAACAAAGGAAAGGCTTGGGTTATTTTATTTGCCAAAAATTGCTTTTAGCAGCATTATTATTCTTATTTAATCAAAGTTTTATTATTACTACCTAACTCCACACTACAATTACCAACATCGACTTAATCCACTGAAAATGCACTCTATTTATTGACTGCTGTCTAAAACTCCAAACAGCAAGTGTCGTCATTTATTTAATCCACCGATCATACTTTGTATTTTGAATTACTATTCATCAGCCTCTTACCTCTGAACTCTAATAATTCTCTAACATAATTACTTTCAATCCACCGATATCATTTGTATTCAATTCTTTTGTCATTGATTCCAACCCATAATTCATCTCATTTTCTTCTATCTATCACTAGCTAATCCTCAAGTATACCTCCACCAAAATTCAATTTACCAAGATTATAATCCATTAATTGTTATGCATCCTCCAATCTTCTCATAAATTCAATTCGTCCCTCTAGTACTTGATTACTCCTATTAATTCCCATTATTGCCAATATCTTCCAATAATTTATATTAATCATTAGTGTAGTAATCCGGCGATTTACCTTTGCATCCCATAATTCTCCAAAATCGATTCATTACTATATATCCATCAAGAATATCACTAACCAAGAATTATACTCCAATACTTGTATTATTTCTCCTAATTCCTGAAAATTCGATTGGATCATTTATCATTTAAATCATCTATATAGCCTATCTATTCAGCTAGACTTCACCCATTTATCTCTCTTAGAACCCACACTATCATTTCCTATTCAAGATCGACATGAATCCACCAATACCTTCGTGTGTACTCTACAAATACTCCTCTCTTTTACTCATGACCTGTTTATTCCACCCATATTTTATTTTGTAAGAATAGGAATGCCACTATTTGAAATATAATACATAAAATTTCCGAGACCTAGCAGTTTTGAGCAAAAACATAATGTTCAAGGAATATTAATATGAATTTTCATACATATGGCATCACACCATATGCCTAATATCACCATAATTTCTCCATACATACGGCATCACACCGTATGACATTTTTCAGCGTTATAGCTGCTTAACTTATCACTGGGACGACACCCAGGAACCACTAGGACGACACCCAGGAAATATCCAAAACCAGGGCCTTCTGCTGCCCGTCACTTTTCCGTTCCCACCCATAAAGCATTTTGAAATAGAACTATATCTGGTTAAGTTCCCATGTCTGCCCTTGACCGTGGGCACGGCTATTCGAATAGTTTTGACTCTGCAGAGTTTGCACACTTTACCCACAAGAGATAAATCCACCCGTTGCCCCACATGATTCCTTAGCCATGCGGTTGAGTAGACTATCACGGATTGTTACAATGCATAGTCCTCACGTGGTTACGCCGCTAAGGTCTATCTTCCGTAGGATACGACCATCCCTCGGAAGGGTCCTCGTGAGCCATCACGGGCAAAGGCGGGATCGACCATCCATCCCTTTGCTCGTGGTCATACCTTCACGTAACCACCTTAGAGCCACACAAATTAGTAAACCACCGCCTACACTTTGCGACTTGCGGTTGTGCTTGTCATACACGGGGTGACATGACAAGATTCATCCTTAGGGTTATCTGGCGATCTACCACTAACTCACTGTTGATCCATCACTAACTCAAAATTTTGTGCTTCCACTGCACCACACTGTGCAATCACTGCACCACACATACACTTACACGTACACGTACACACCCTCGAACCAATCCACCCAGACATTAAGCAAGTTGGGGATTTTGGGAAGTGTAAAATAATCATATCAGATATACCAGTCATTATCCTCATGACTTCCCAAACCAGTTTCTCATAGTTAAAAATGTTGATGATGTGTTGGGCATTTCAGCGCCCCATGTATACCTATGCAGTACTAAGCGTAGCATATCAATAGGGACTTATTTTTGAAATGTTACCGTTATAATTTTACTAGGGCGACAAGGTTCATACATTCAAACATTTCAAGGGAGGGTGTAATATTAGTCAAGGTAAGCAGTGGCATATAACTAGCATATTAAATTTAGCATGTATTTGCATAAAAATAACAGCATGCAATTTGTTAATTTAAAACAAAGTAATATGTATGAAATGTGGGTTCAACATGATCAAAATATTGACTCGCCTTGGTCACAGTGGTCGGGTGCTTGATTATCTGGGGCTTCTAGTGCTGCGGCCTCGAACTCTTCTTCTTGAGCCTCGTAAGCTATTTTAATCGTGCGCGAAAATTTGGATAAAAGAGAAACATCAAATCAACAAAATATCATCAAAAATTCAAATGAACTCTAAAAATTATGATTTTAGTTCCATTGGATAGATCTTGAATTTAGGAAAATTTAGAAATTTGTCTCACTTAATTTGGAGTTACGATGAAAAAGTTATGATTATTTAAAGTTCTCAGTTCAATTAATTCCATAAAATATGAAAATTTCTGACAGTGGGACCCACATGTCATTTTCTTGATTTTTATCTTTTTCTTTTTATTTAATTCTTTTATTGCTTGTCTTCTGTGACAAGTGGGTCAGTGCTGTTCAATGGGGCCCATCTGCGCCAGGTCCGGCTTGAGAGATGCCAGCGACCAGGTGGGGCCCAGCGGTCGTGGGCGCTCTGTCACACAGCTGGCGGCAGTGGGGCCCACTGTCGTGGGGTTTTAAAGAAATTGCTCGGCCACAGCGCGAGGCGGGGCTCAAACATGCCGCGAGGCGAGAGGGGAAGAAGAGAGTTGCGCTGGTAACCAAGTGGGAGGAGGCTTTGCCTACCCTATATGGGAATGAATCCCTTTGAGGTAGGTCGCGAGGCGCGGGTGAAAAGTCGGGGACGGCGGTGGCGCGCGCGGCGGTGGTCGGGAGGCACGGGTCGCGTGATATATAATCCTCGCGCGACTGGGAATCTCCGGTGCGATCGGCGGGGAAGGAGGGCACGGTGGCGGGCGGCGGCGTCACGGCAGCGGCGGTCGAGGTGGCCGATGCCGGCGAGTGGAGGCTACGGAGAGGCGGGAAGGCCGGGATGGCCGCCTTGCTTCCCCGATACTCTGGGAGCTGGGATGTGCCCGGAGGCGGCCGGAATCGGCGGGGAGGGCTGCGCCGGAGCTCGGGAAGAAGAAGAGGACCGACGGCGATTAGGGGCTCGGCTCCAGTACGCGGCCGGGGAGGAGAGAAGCGTTGCGGCGCATTTGCGGCTCCTTGGCAGGGCTTTTATAGCCGGGAGAGGCACGCGGCGAGGGCGGCACCTGGCGCTCCGCCCTGTTTGCGCCGGCAAGGGGGGATGGACGAAATCTCTCCGAGATTACGCGCGGGAGAGAGAGACGATGATTCTTTGAATTTGCCCGCGGGTATGAGAGAGAGAGGGAGGGGATTGGCTGCGGCTAGCGCGAGAGAGAGCTGGCGAGAGAGGGAGAGCGGCGCTGCGGGCACGTGGAGAAGAAGAGGGAGGAGGAAGAAGAGAGCAGGCGGGCGGGGCCACCGGCCAGAGGAAGAGTCTGGCGCGTGGGGGCGGGTGGCAGCGAGGCACGAGTCGCGGGGCCACTGCGCAGCGGGAAGAGAGGCGCGGTGGAGGCGGGTCCATCGCGCAGGCGCGGCCAAGACAGCGGGGACGTGCGGTCACGCGGCAACGGGAGGAAGGCGTGGGCGGGGTGACGTGCCGCGCATCGGGCCATCCAGGTGGCGGCCCGAGAGGGTTTTTCTTCATTTTATTTTTAAAGATTTTTAGAAATGCCCAGATAATTGAATAAACCTCAGAAAAATATGAAACCAGTTCCAAAAATTTCAGAAAAATTTACAGAAGCTCATGAGGACCTTCTGGACTTAATAAAAATATTTTCAACTATTTTTGGTATTTAATTTATTTATTTCCCTTGTTACTCATGTCATTGTTAAAAATAAACTTTTATAGTTTAGGCCTATTTCTCTCCCCTTTCTTTTCTGGATCATCCTTTCAGATTCTTAATTTAGATTTTAAGTTTCCTTTATTTATATATTCTTATGTGTAGCATTAATATTATTGATTTTGATTTTGGTCTTTATTGAATTTCTTTAACTTTGGAGAGGTCAATAAGAATTTAAAAATACCATGAAAATCCAAATTCAAATATTATAATAGACAGAAATAACTCAAACTCCATATTTTCAAATTTAAAAACTTCAGGATGTTACACTTAATCTTAGGAGCTTGTTGCTCTAGTACGACTGCCCTATTTCCTCTGCAGTAGGTATATCTATAATGAACTACTCGATGGGGCTAGTCAGTGCAGTAGGAGGAAGAGTAGTACTTGAGACCCCACTTTGATTGTTGACAGTTTTCATTAGTCGACGTCTCTTGGCCGAAGGAGCTTTGGCTTTCTCCGCCTCTTTTCTAATAATCATCAGTTCTACCTCTTGATCATTCTGACGATTTTCCATGCCAACTTTCGGCAATAGGGAAGAATGCTAGGTAATCATTGCTTATGACTACGGAGTCCTAAAGATGAGATTGAACTTCGATTAGCTTTAGGTGTTCTTCTCATTCCTTGGTGGATACATCCACCAAGATGCGAGGAGTCTCCACATCAAGTGTTGGAGCCTTCTCACATATAGTTTTGACTCGACGTCAATCTCCCCCAGTGGAAGATCTACATAGACATATAAAAGTGGTCGATAAACAGAACTCAAAATTCAAAATCTAACTAAGAAAATGAGTCCGATTGTTACTTACCGTTCTCGTAGTCTCTGGTCGTGTCCTTGTCCCCTGAGTACATCCACATAGGATGTGCTTGTTTCTTCAAGGGTTGATATGACATGTGGTGAAATCCTTCACCACATGCCAATCGGTAAGCCCCTTTTCCTTAGTTCCTTGATGGTTTGGATGTAGGGGGCTATCCAAGTAAGGTATTTGGGGACCGAGTTCCAAGAAGAATTTATCTCTATGACCTTTCCCAGAAAAGAAAGACTATCTTCGCTAGTTATCTCCTAGTAAAACCATTTCTTTTTCTAGTTCGGCCATGAGGGCCGAGTGAACATCTAGATAGTAATCTTCTATCTTGCCATCATGGAGCTTCATACCAATCTCCTAACAACCCCGACTTGTCTGCTCATTTTGTAGTAGTACCAAAAGAGCTCCAGATCTAGAGGAATCCCCAGATAGCCTTCACATAGGTATATGAACACACTTAATATGGTGATCAAATTGGGAACTAGGTTCACTAATTCCACCCCAAAGTGCTCAAGTACGGCTATAAGGAAGAGGTGAGTAGGAAGTCGAAGTCCGTACTCACAGTAGGCTTGGAAAACTGGGATTTGCCCAATCTCCCCCGATGGCCAATTGTCTGACGGCTTCAATCCACTTCACATATTGCCTTGAAGGGATCTTCTAAGCTTTGACCAAAGATTTCATCTTTATGACATCCATCTACGACATCGGCCAATTGGAAGAAGTCTTCATCATTTTTCTTAAGCGATCGGTTTGGATTTGGAAGAAATTAGGGGAGGCTTAGTCGATGGTAGAAAACTCGAAGGAGATTGGATCAGAAGGGGAAAGTAAGAAGTCCAAAAGATTATCTCATGGTAAGTTTTTTTATAATCGTTTGGGTCAGTTACCAATCTCGAGAACCTAATGGTTGCTACCTCTTCATGAATTGCACTAAATAGACAGATCGGTGAGAGTTGATTGGAGTTTTAAAATTCCTCTATTCGAAACCAGCATCTCTTTACAACTCAAGCGAAATTACCTTTTCACCAAGTTCACTTCTGGTCAAATTAGATCGAAAAGACTCAAAAACATTCCGCTTTCGATCTTCGTTCATCTACGACCACTCTTTCTCAAGTAAGTTATTTTTATTTGAAGTTGGGGGGGTTAGATGACGAGGATGTAACTAATCCTCAAATTATTATTTATCTATAAATAATATGGATAATATGGTTACATCATTATATTCCTCGAGTATACTCATTATCTATAAGGGAGAGATTTCACATGGTAGTCGTAAGCTCTTCTACGACTACCCTTTAGTCGTAGGCTCTTTACAATAATCCTTTAGTCATAAGCTCTTCTACGATAAGTTCTTAGTTGTAAGCTCTTATACGACAACCCTTTAGTCGTAAGCTCTTCTATGATAACTCCTTAGTCATAAGCTCTTCTACGACAACTCATTAGTCGTAAGTTGTTTTACGACAACCACTCCTTGGTCGTAAGCCTTTCCTATGGTCACCTTATAGAGGTATGTTCTCCTACGACCATAACATAGTCGTAAGTTATCCCGCGACCACCTTTGTGGTCATAGATCCCCTACAACTAAGCCAAACTCTGACTGACCTGTCTATGACAACCCATTGCATCGTGGGCTTGTCTAACATGGCGGTTAGCATGAGTATTTATTCTCTAAAATAAGTGCACATAACTTCACTGGTAGAAACCTTGCACGATGAGTGAGATACCATGTCTCTAATAACTCCCATCGGATGGTTATCATTCAAAACATTAAGGCATCTCTTAGCAAAAAGAAACTGCCTCCGCCATGCAAATTATATAAAGGTGGATATCAGAGAGAAGAGGGGAAGGACCGGGATAGATCCAATGGAGAATAGAAGTAGTGCAAGGCTTCCCGTGTTACTTTCTCCATTGTAATTAGTTCATTGAGTAATATACACATAGGAGTAAGGTTATTATTCTCTTAGTAGAAGGTCCGACCTATATAAAAATCGTTGTGTCTTTTCTCTGCGTGATCATATCCAGGTCTTCAAGAGTTTCCCAACATCTAAATAAATCATACATAAGATCAATACTAAAACATCGACAAGGAAACACAAAAGAATTGAATATCATGTTCTTTTTTGAAATAATTGAAAACATAGGAATTTTTCAAAGAGGTGTTTGGATGCTCCATGGTGAAAATGCTGGAATTTTACAGAAAATGTCTCTTAGAAGGGAGATAAGGGGAGAGAGAAAGACAAGCTGTGCATTGGACTTTTTAAAGGAATTCTTAACATGAGGTTTGAGCAAATGTTTTGAATCCTGCAAAAAAAAAAAAAAATGGAGGAAAGGAAAGAATCCTATCAGAATTCTCCAGGCCAATCTTATATTCCAAAGGGGTACATAAGAGAATTTTCCATAAGAATGCAATGCTATGAAATTCCTCCAAAAATCCTACATGCCAAACGGGCACTGTTGCCAAGTGATTGAAAGGGAGCCTCATAATCCTATAAGACCATGTATCAATGCATATGATGTTTGACCTAACTCAGAACATAACACGTGGCATGAATATGAATCTGACATGCATTGAGACAGGGTCTCATAGGATTATTTTCCGCCCTGGGTTTGGAGAGAATTAAGATAGAGAGGTGGGCCCACCTATCATGGCCTTCATCTTTTCTTTTCTCGGTCTTCTAAATTTTTCTTCAGTTGTTTTATTGTATTTTATTTTATTTTCACAGAGTCATGCATTTTCCTCGTTCGATTTGTTTTGAGATTTGCGCACACGCATGGACTGAAAACAGAAAAAGGATATTCATTTGATCGGCTGCCACGCTAACTTAGAGATAATTTGGGCTTGCAGTTTGATCGGAGCACGAGCTGCAGAACGCCGTGGCCGAGTCCAAGAAAACGCAGGAGATAGTATCTCCCACAACGTGGTGGCAAATAGTAGATGCCAAACAAAAGAGAGTCATACACAGGGTCCAGTTCAAGACGTGCATGGATGCATACATATAAATTACAACCCAGATCTTTCAAAAAAAACTACAACCCAAATTAACTTACTGTGTGTGTGTATATAATGCCACCGTAGCCCTTCTTTTCAAATTTGACCACCCATGCCCATTTTTGTAAATCTAGCCTTCCGATGGACCTACTACTTGGTTGCATACTAGCACACTGTGCAGCCGTAATTAGCGCAAAGTGTATTTAATTAGTACTAATTGTAATTAATTAGTGTTTTCATTGGTGCTAATTAAACTAATCATATTTTATTTAGTGCTAATCACATTTAATTAGTACTAATTATAATTAATTAGCGCTAAGTATGTCATTGCTAATTAAGCATGCACATCATTTTATTGGAATTGCAATTAATTATTATTAATCATATTTAATTAGTACTAATCACATTGAATTAGTATTAATTAATGCACTAAATTAATCACATTTTATTTAGTGTTTTAATTACTGCTAATCATATTTAATTAGTACTAATCACAATTAATTAGCACTAATCATGTCGATGCTAATTAAATGTGCATAGTATTTTATTGTACTTGCAAGGTGGTGCCCAGTCTTATAAACCTCTCACATCACAATATGCACAATAATTTTTTTAATTAGATTTGAAAGTATTTTATAGTGATTGAACAAATGAGCCCTACTTTAAGAAAATCACAATTCATATATGTACTTCCAATATTTCTTTTAAGAATTCACTTTTGATATTGGTGATTTACTACTGTGGTTTCTGAAAGTACATATGGGCACTGATATTTTATTCACATAAAGTTAAAGTTTTTCATGGGATAAAATTTAAGATTTACTTATCTTACTATCATCTTACTCATGAGATAAGATAGGGAATCATGGATGCATTATGCACCCCACTTCTTTCGCTTCTGTCACGCGTATGTATATCCCCCTCATTTGTTCCATGGCTTGCCTCTCCTTCTAAAAGTCACTAATTTCATCTATTACTATTTGTTTCAACCAAAACCCACAACCAAATAAATAGTAGTAGCTTAAATTAGTGGCTTTTAGGAGGAGGGGACGAGTGATGAAAAAAGTGATGGCTGTGTAGTATACCGTGTGGTTGTGCATGGACAGTGTACCGTGTGGCTATGAAAATACTGTGCACGCTTAATTATCACTAACATAATTAGCGCTAATTAATTGTGATTACTATTAATTAAATATGATAAGCAGCAATTAAATTACTAAATAAAATATGATTAAGTTAGTGCTCTAATTAGCACTAATTAAATATGATTAGTACTAATTAATTGCGAGTACAATAAAATATTATGCACGCTTAATTAGCACTAACATGATTAGCGCTAATTAATTATAATTAGCACTAATTAACCATGATTAGCACTAAATAAAATGTTATTAGTTTAGTTCTTTAATTAGCACTAATTAAATCACTAATTAATTATGATTTGTATTAATTAAATGCACTTAGCGCTGATTAAAGCGTTGAATAGTGCAGCCACAGTGCTGCATAGTGTGCTGGCATGCAACTGAGCGGGGGGGGGGGTGTTCGGCAGGTCACCTGCAAGCACCCCTAGCTTGGTATGTGCCTGCCAAGCTCGGTAGGTTCATGTAGGGGCTAGATTTGTAAAAATGGGCGTTCAGATGCTAAATTTGAAAAAAAATGGTAGCTTGGGAGGAGACCTGCCGAGCATCCCTAGCTCGGTGTGTGCCTGCTAAGCTCAGTTGGTTCACAGAGGGGTTAGATTTGTAAAAACAAACGTTTGGAGGCTAAATTTAAAAAATAGTTACAGTGATATTTCTGTAAACAGTTCCACTCTTAGTAGGACGGGAGAGGCCTCTATAGATCACTGTCTGCGAGGAATAATCTTCAATGGATACTCTTAGCTAATTTTAATTTTTTAGTTGAACCTATTTCTACTGTAGAACATCTATAGTTAATTTCATTAACTATACATTGTTTTTAAATCTAAAATCTAGGTGCAAAAATTGCATGGTTTTTACATTTTATAAGAAAAATACACTAGAAATTTTTCATAAAAGCAAAAAAAAGAAAGAAAGATATTCAGTCCTTATTCCGGGGGGCCCTAATTAAAATTATAATATAACAATCATTGGATGTTTATTAAGAAAAGAGAGAAATATGCTATGATTTCTAGAAAACAGCTGCAAATGAGTTGAAAAGTAATCTCGTATTCACGTTGCATTAAAAATCTAAGTAGTAAAAAGGTAACATATTTAATCAAGATTAATATGTAACAATTGTTAAACACTTTTTGGAGTAAGATAAGGTTTGTCTCCATAGTCAAAATGTCAGATTAACTAAGGCACAAGTTTAACCTATTCGTTTTTACCACAATATATTTATTAAAAATATGGAATTATTAGTTATTACTAAATATGCGTATTATTTTTATAGTACTAACATAAATAATAAAGAAAAATATTATTTGCCAAAAAAATTAAAAATATCCAATGTACTCTTTCCACATTAAGATAAATTTGTGACCGAAAGGATTATTAATATTCCTCAAACAATATTCGTATACATTATACATTGTCATGAAAAAATCTCAATTGAAGCATGTACTAAATAAGTTGAATGGACAATTGCGCAGGCTACTCACCTAGTTTCTGTTAAATTCATGTATTTCAAACATGCCTTGAGTGGGGGACTACAGAGGTTCGCCCAGTGTTCTCAGCGCCGGTGATGATGCGGCTCTTTAGCACATTATTTGTCCAAAAATTGCATGACCATTGGACAAAAATCGAGCCCCTAGCTAGACTTTTCCCCAATCAGCTAAAGTGCATGGCATATCTCATCCCAACTTTGTTTCCCTCATCCCAATTACATGCCCAGATGGACACTGTTCATGAGCGGTTGATGAATTTATTTGGTGGTTGGAGCAGTTGTGCTCGCTTTCCTGCTGTAGTCGTTCCAGTAAAGCATGGTTGGAAGGCGTTAATGAAGATTGGGGCCAACAAAATCTATAAATCACGTTGGAACAGCATTCATTTGAGGGCACCTATGCTATGTAAGTTTGTGGTGACCGTTAACGTGATTAATTGGTGCCACCCAATTAGTTGTTACGACTACCCTTTCGGCCTTTCCATTGCGAGTGCTTCAGTGCATGCCAGGGTGTGTCGCCGACTGTCTTGAATAGATTATCATTACTGATTCAAAAGCTTTAGATTCTATTGTTGTAATGGCCTGAACAAGATCTGTCACCAACCAAAAGCTTTTGATAGATCTTTAACGAAAACTGCACCGAGTACCGACAATGCTACGCGGAGGTTAGAGAAAGGGAGAGGTGCGATGGATCCCATTGCGAGACATCTCATCAAATTAAATCCTCAACAACCGGAGCAGCATTGCATTAGCTAGCTCATTAGCATTCACGCACCTATAGAAATTAAAGTTGATACTTGATAGGCAGTTTATATATGTGGATGATTGATTTTTCAATCATAAAGTATGTTCTTGTGACGCCATTGGAATGATAAGCTATGGATATGTAAAACTGAACATTTTAATGCTGAGCCAATCAGCCAACCATCAGATAATGAGACGAGAATTTATCAGGCAAAAAAAGAAGGATAATTAGACAAGGTGGCAACTGCATTAGTTAGAAGAAAATCGAGACAAAATGACAGCTGTACTAGGGACAATGGATCGGATCATGACCACTGTCCTCGACTTGGTTTAGTTATACACATCAAAAACGAAAGATCAACCATGCAATACGGTGTACCCATCATCCCAAAATCTCGAAATGAAAATGGGACCAGATTAGGGAGATGAAGACAGGTAACACAAGAGGTCAAAAAGACCCCCATCACAAACCATAACAAAACTTAGTTTCTTTCTTAATGGAAATACGCAATTCTTTTGTGTGTTCTTGAAAAAAAAATAAAACCACAACAAAAATTGCGAAGGAATTTAGAATTTTCAGGGACACACACAAACCAGGATGAGTCCATGACTCCTTAAGAGGAGTCGAGCCCAAATGCAGGCAAGCAGGGCTCTCAGTCAGCGCACCACATTAGGTTCTAGTCCAATGTGAGAATAACAGAAAGGATAGAAATATAAAATGTTATCTGCAGAAATGGTAGATACGGAAGAGATACACGACATGTGCCGTGTCAAAGATTGGAGCAAAACCGTGCGCATGAGCCTTATTTTTCTCCTTGCCATTTTCCTCATCCCTGAAACACTACTTTCATGTGCAGCTGTGGTTCCATGCATGTGGGGCTCCGGCTGCCTTGTTTGGGAATTGGTTAGGACCCAACGACAGCCAATACCAGCACACTCCCACCCCCCCCCCCCCCCCCAAAAAAGATTTGCAGCAAACCGACGGCCAATGTGCATGCTTGTGTTAGCGTTTTAATTAGTGTTAAACACGTTTAGTTAGTATCAATCGTAAATAGGGAGTGCTAATCATAATTAATTAGTATTAATTGTATTTAATTAGTTCTAATTAAAACACTAAATTAATTTTATTTAGTACTTTAATTAGTGCTAACTGTATTTAATTAGTATTAGTTGTGATTAATTAGTGCTAATTATGAGCTTAATCAATCGCTATCGTGTGCATAATTGCTATACTTAATTACATATTATTATCCACAAGATTCAGTCATACAAGACATGTTACTTTGGCCATTATGAAAAACCCTTAATTATTTTATTTTATTTTATCATCTTGAAGTTTCCAAGTGTCAAACCTACAGTTGCCATGCAATAACATATAGGGAATGTCGTTATTGATAATAATAATAATAATAATAATAATAATAATAATGCATTTAAAAAATATTAGAATCATAGCCATATTCAACTAGTAACTTTGCAATAAGTAAGTACTAACTAGCATAATGGTCAAACAAATATTTGTACTAGGATAAAATAGCCTGCCTCGTAGACTAGCTGCATGCACTTTGATCCATTAAATTTGTGACAAGTGTTAGAAAAAACCTCATTTACTTACTGATTTATTCCAACAAGTTACAACCTAGATCAATTTAGCTCTTGTTCTTACTCTATTATGGGAGCATTCGTATTGCCCTTTGCTAATAACTTTTGACCATAGCTGATGGCTGAAAATGAATATTAATAGTTGAAAAACATGGTTTTTAGAAGAAGTGAGTGAGCAGTGGAAAAAGTGAGGGAGAGATGCATTCATGTGATAGGAGCAAGAGAAGTGGATATGTGATACATCCGTGACCCCTTGCCTTATCCCGGAGCATGACGGTAGCGTGAGGAATAGAGAAGCCACTTCAAAAAGCCAGATGTTCATATTAGCTTTTGGCTTTTCTAAGCATAAGTCAATACGAAGTGGGCTAGTCCCTAGAGGAGAATATACCTTGTACAGTGTAAGCTTGATCTGGTCTTTTATATTTTCTACTCGATATCTCACTGATATGTGCGTACAAGGTATATTTAATAACCTTATGTTTTAATTAGTGCTAACAGTTCTCTTAATACTTATGTATTAATTAGCACTAATTAATTAAGCTCATGACTAACACTAATTAATTAGTACTAATCATAATTAACTAGCAATTAAAGCACTAATTAATTATGATTAGTACTAATTAATTGTAACTAGTACTAATTAAATATGCTTAACACTAATTAAGAACGCTAACACAAGCATACACAGTGTCGTCGGTTTGCTGCCACGCAAGTCATCTATCGAGCTCCCCTAGCTCGGTATATTCATGAAAGGACTAGATTTGTAAAAATGGACGTTCAGAAGTCAAATTTGAAAAAAAGTTAGCTGCAGTGATAGTTGTGTGAACAATTTACGCCTCGCTCGTCTGAGTTTGACCCTAGAGATAGATCACAACGTGTCTCACCGGAATATTTAGGAACTAAGTGTTAGCTTAGTGATCCCGAGAAAGGAGAATACACACGTGGTTAGTGCGTTCAGTGATTAAAGCGTGTGCCCGAGCTCCGTGATGTGTAGGGCTCCGTTCTAGTTTAATATGTGCTAGTGAATACATCTACATGTGTGTGAGTTGGGGCGTACATGTAAAGTGTGTGCAGTCTGCCATTGTACTTCAAAAAACTATGTACATGGTACTGTGGTTATATCTAATCCACAGTGTTAGTGCCTGTACCGATAATTAATTGATCAGAAGGAAGAATTATACTTTAACTCACATGTGTGTACCTAATGTATATACCTTTCATGATCTAGCACAAATAGAGGGTTACCATCCTGATGTGTGTACCTAATGTATATACCTTTCATGATCTAGCACAAATAGAGGGTTACCATCCTGAAATGAAACAACAATGGGATTAGGATTACCCAAGAGAGAAACTAACCTGAAATTAGGCACAAGGTATCAAGAAATAGATGATGAAGCTGCAGCTAAGGCAGCCCATTCAATCTAGCTTGGGATTCTGGCTTCCGGCTTTCAGAAGTCAGAAATCAGAATGAACACATCAGCTTCTTAATTTTGGTTTTTTTGTTTTTCTTTTTTTTTTGTATTGTCCATGCAAATATAATGGTGTTTTTATTTTTATTTATTTTTTTAATTAAATGATTTAGAAAAAACTAACAATCACTACAGTGCAATTTTAGCCAAAGCCAACAGCTAGAAGCCGCTGCCAAAGGCGGATGCTTGAAACGCAAGCTTTTATGGTCATGGAGAGTCATGGGACCACATAACAGTAGTGTTTTTTTGCATGATGTGGATATGATGTGTTTAACAAGTAATGACAACAGGGGATGAATAATGTCTTCCCAAATTTTTCTCCAAATACTAAAAATCTTTCATTCTAGTAGAGAGCTAAGAAGATCAGATTTCATAATCCACATATTTCATAATTAACAATGAAGCAACAACCCAAAACATCAAAGATACACAAACAATGATAATGGTTTATCACAAACAATCCTAATCTTCTCACATGGCCCTTTGATGTCCTACATAAAAAATACAAGCCATATCCCTAAAGCAATGACAGATTGGCAGACACTGACTTGATAGTGAGAAATAGGAATATACATGCAATTGTGTGTGGGGTAAGGAAATTAAGCAGGGGATAAAATGTTTGGAGGATCAAGAAAATTTTATTTCAGGGTTGCCTTCAGCAATAAGAATCCTCTGAAACGCAGAGTGTGTAGGCCGATCAATCGAAAATGAATGCTGAAAATTGAGATTCACATTCTTGCGTAGACACTATCTTAATAGTTCACTATCAATCAGCAGACCTTGTGCAAGGAGAGATGCCCGTGCTTTTTTTTTTTTTGAGCGGCGACGACGATCTGCTTCAATTCCGCATTTGATTGAGATTTAATGTAATGCTGTTCTTTCTGTCGAGGTCTCCATCAAACTGTTAATTCCGTTGGGCAGGTGATTGGATAGGATTGTGCGAGAGAGACCAATTTCTTTGGATTGACAACTCAAGTGACAGAACTCATGCTGTTTGACATATGTGAGGCAGCCGAAAGTCCAAGTTTCTTGCTTGATGATGAAGCCTACTGACTGGGGCTCTGAAAATAAGCATCAATTCGTGCCTATATCATCAGCCTGCTTGAGACCATCATCCATCACGGCTTCACCTACATATCATCAGATTTTTTTTTTAGAATAATCAAAATGACTTTGATAGTGCCAAACATTAAGATAAGGTTTCTTTGAACATTAAGGACGCAAATCGCAGTTGACAAAATAACTGGGCCAAGC
The DNA here is from genome assembly GCA_036346575.1 of Dendrocalamus sinicus. Lineage (NCBI taxonomy): Eukaryota > Viridiplantae > Streptophyta > Magnoliopsida > Poales > Poaceae > Dendrocalamus > Dendrocalamus sinicus. The sequence continues at coordinate 9,480,105 of CM070657.1, forward strand.
CTACGTATAGCGAAAGCACATAGCAGTGATATAATAAATTACATGCACAGGAACATCTTCAGTTGTTTAGTGGCATTAATAGAGTAAGAACGCCGATAGTGCACCTAACAATAGCACTCTACTAGCTCCCAATGTTGTTCCTTTTGTTTATTTGTTAGGGATCATCTTGATATCTCTCTACCAAATACTAACTAACCTTGATGACCATGGTCGAGTCTTGACATAAATTTGCGATTCAATCATACCACCCTTTTGACCATGCATCTTTGTGACCGTCATCCATAGTCGGCCACTGATCTAGATAAATGGGAAGTTACTTACAAACTTTTGACCACATACTACATCAGAACATAACTCTTTGAAAAATTATACGAATGACTGTACAAGTTTACCTATCTGAGTAGCTTGTAAAGTTGCAGGCCATTAATCAACACCAGAGAGAAAATAAAAGGAACAGGAGGATATATTCCCTTCTTTTTCACTTTTTCATCTCTACCAACTGCATGTTGCAAGGTGCCTGGATGCAATGTCCATAGGACAATCGAGTAGACTATAGAAAGGCAGAAGGATCCAATAAATATCAACTTCAAGTTGCAAAGAAAATTAACGACCAGTAATAGACTAATAGTAACAAACGAATAAAAACAACGGGGAAGAAAAGGAAAAAAACCAGATTCCCCAGAATAAAAATCTGATGTTTGTCTGTTCCTATATTTTTCTCACTGAAAGATGCCAAAATACTCAGAAAGTGACGGTGAAAGTAACCAGGATGCAGCTATGAAATGTCACCATCCGATTTTTGATGAACATACTGTTCTATGCTTTCCACTGATGAAACCTACAACGAATCAAACGCCTTATAACCGCGGTGACCCAATCCAAATCTATTCTGTTTATCATCTCCGGATCTAGGGCCTGGAGGAGTTCAGGATCAGAACGAATTCTTCATGGCCCCTATATATCATGTAAAATGCAGGAGCCAAAATAAGAGATGCAAGGTGCAGACCTTATCACAATAAACTCATCTTGTTACAAACACATTTAATAATAAAAAAACTATAGCAGTATGGACCAAGAGAATCCATCGCGACATATTTCTAACAGTTTGAAAGCAAAAGAAGGCATGCTCAACTAATATCTAACCAGCGTAAGGCTTTGGACAATTGAGCTACCACATACTGTTTATGGTTACTGGTTACTGCATTTAGTGAGGTGAAATCGGCTTGCCATTACCCACTTGTAGATCCCATCTGTAATCTCCTCGGTCATCTGAACCCTCCAACAGAGATAGAAGCAGATATGGTGGATAGGCATATAGCGTCCCATCCAAAAGTCCAAAACATTTGACCTGCCAAAGTATTACTTGCAAGCTATATGCTTATCCATCCCCAGAAACCACTGAACCAACCGTCTCTTCCTTCCTTGCATTCCATTACCCTCTCGTACACCTTTTGCTTAACTTCCTCTGACAAGGAAAAAGGATGTCCTTTCTAGGTTCCAAGAGTTGTCATAGTAGCACTAACGTTGCACCATACCAACTCAATGCAACAGCAGAAACCTTGCATCATATGCAGCAAACCAAGTACCATATACTCAATACAATACTGATAATAGATGAAATTTTTAATCAGTAGATTATAGAACTACTTTAGACTGCTCTGACAACAGATTTCAACACCTAAGACCTCTTGTCTCATTCCACAGGTTCCATGCCACAGGAATTCAACAACTGCAACCATTCTTTAATGCAGCAGCACATGCCCAAACACAATGGATAGGGGTAGGCAAAGAATATACACATATGAAAGTGTTGGCCCGTTGGCCTTGGATAAGACATATGCTTCATGCAACTGTATCCGGCTAGCTATGTAGCAGCCTGCCTCACGCAATTTCCTTCTCCAAAGTTGACTCACAGCTCCATCCTACTGGGAATTCTTATCATTCTTTGTGCTTATCCGTCGAGCAGCCATTGCACAGTCACAGAAATCCTATCAGCACGACTGTAACAAGGTGACAATAAGCAAAGTTTGCTCACATAAATTTGACCAGGAAATCTAAACCACCACTCTGAACCAATTCCAGGCTTCCAGCACCCCAACTTCCGGACCTGCATTCTAAGCCACATTTTGGACACCAATCATTCTTCCGTGAAACAAAAACCAGAATCTTACCAATATGACGCCAAGAATGCAGGGGGTAGATAGCCCGATGGTTTAACGAACAAGGCTCCCATCCACACGCTCTAATACAGACATCAAAACAAGTCAAGTTTCGACTTCAAACACTGATCCCTGGATTTAGCTGGTGCACCAGTCCTTCGTACCAGTTGCATACAAATGGTTCGGCATCTGAACACAGAGAGAGTGCCACCTATCTGTGCCTCGTTAGTTCGCATGCTTCTTTCCTGATCTGTTCTTACTTCTTCCTGCATTATGTCGGCGATGCCACGGTGCATCGGTGGCCTACTTCATGAGATCTGTCCTTCGACACACCGTCAACTGCGCCATCAGTAGGAAATAAACCGATTCAGCTCCGATGAGGACAATGTATTAACGTGATACTGCAACAGTGTAGCCACGGCATTCCACTTAGAAGACAGCTCACATGAGATTAGCTTTGTCTGTGCGTAAGGCCCATCTAAGTGTGCAATATTGTTCTTGCTGAGCAATGGAGCATCTAACAAAGAAGGCATCTGACATAGAGATATTTGCTGGGTGGATAAAAGTGCAGATCTCAAGGACCACAAGTTGAAGGAATAGCAATGGCGGCAAACGTACCTTTCTTGTGCTGTAATCATGAACTACTGCGTGAAAAATATGCAAATGCAAACAAGCATTGTAGAGATTAATGGCATCAAAGCTGTCCTTAACCCGCAATACCCTGAATAGAGCAATCTTAATGGATTTGGTAAATGGAATTTTTCTTTATGTTTATTTACTCTTATCCAGTTATTCTTTTAGGCACATTGGATGCTGAAATATATTTAGAAAAAGAAAATCATCTTGATGGATGAGATTGACACTTCAGCTACTACATTACAAGCCTACCATAATGGTACCGGTGGTCCATGTCAAAGTTGTCACAACAAACAGTAGGGCCAGTGACTGGGGCTAGTATCAGGTCAATGATAACAAATCCAATTCATTACCTGAGGACCCATGAACGGGGATAAGAGAGGACTGTACAGAAGCATGCTTTTCGTTCTTGAACTCTCAACACTTTTCTTTGATCAAATAGCGCGATACATTGATATAGAAGACAGAATTTGTCACCTTTGCACTTAAGGGCATTTTTCTTCTCCTTATCCCATTCTTGGAGAAGATGTAACCGTACACTCAGCTTTGATTAGTGAGAAGGACATAAAAAGGGTATTGCAATCTTATCCTGGAAAATGTTGTGCAATCTTATCTGTCAAGAGGACTGCTCAGTGTTCAACACAAACTTCGACATTGTTGCAAGGATGTGAGGGTGAGAATGGCTGCAGATATTTGATGACTTACATGAAAGGGAAAAGCGGCTCTATGATATCCGATAACGGCGTAATTTCAGAACTACTACCAACCCCAGACTTGACCACGGCTATCCGACACCGTGAAACATGGAAAGTGTTGGAAAATGACAATATAATCAGTCAACCCTAGATTTTAGGTTGAAAGGAACAAAATTATAGGAAAATATTATAATTTAATTTTGGAGTGTGATGTCTCTCTTAATGTCAAATTTGCGTTTGATCAAACTCGATCTTCTCACCGAGTCTCTCATTCTCCTATACTAGTAGTGTGCCCGTGCTAACGCTACGGTAAAATACAAAACAAGATAAAAATTCAGATAAAAATCAGCAAAGCAATCAAAACATTGGTTAGATTTTGATTTTAGAAAAATTTAGAAATTTGTTTCATTCAATTCGGAGTTAAAATGAATTAGTTATGGTCGGTTGAAATCCTCTGTTGGAATAAATTCGGAAAAAGATGAAAGTCTAACAGGCGGGACCCTCAGCCGAAGGCAAGACGACAGCGTGGTCGTGGAGATTACGTGGTCGAAAATCGACCGCATGGCTGTGAGTTCAACCGCCGATCAGAACGATTACGTGGTCGGAGGGACTTACGACCACGGCAAATATCGGCGGCGTGGTCGAAGCGTTCGACCACGGCAAAATCCCAGCAGCGGATCGTGAGTCGAAGCAATATGACCAGATTGGTGAGAAGTCGAATGTGATCTGCAGGCGTACGACCAAAACAAAGGAAGTTGAACGTGGTCGTTAGGAGACTACGACCACGTTGTAAGGGGGTGAACGTGGTCGGCGATCGGAGAGTGCTTCGACCACGTTGTGCCGGGATGAACGTGGCGGAGCGGCGCTACGACCACGTTGGGAATGGTCGATGAGGCTTCGACCACGAGGCGAGCGGTCGCAAAGGGTTACAACCACTTGTAAACGATATGAGCGTGGTCGAAAAGTGCTTCAACCGTGGCATAAGTGGGCGGTGCGCGTTTATGAGTGGTTGTAAGGGTTACGACCACGCTGTAAGAGAGTGAGTATGGTCGATAGACTTTCTGTGTGGTCGTAGGGGAGCTTCGACCACAAGGAATGAACTCAGCCGCCGTGCCGCCGCCCTGGTGGGAGATGGGGAGTCGCGCGCGGGGTGGGGGCGATGGCTTACCCCAGGAGTCGCGCGAGGCCGGCGGCGATGGCCCTCTCCGAGTCGCGCGAGGCCCTCTCGTGTTCGTGGCGGCGCGCGTCCCAGAGTCGCGCGAGGCCGACGGCTCGTGTTCGTGGCGGCGCAGCGTGTGATCCGATCGCGCGAGCGAGTCGCGAGGCGACGCGGGACGGCGGCGTGATCGACGCGCGAGCCGCGGAGTCGAGGAGGCGACGCCTGGGACGGCGGCTGTGATCCGATCGTGCGCGGTGGGTCCGCTTGGGATCGCGAGTCGCGCGGGGGAGGTGGGGATCGCGAGTCCACTTTGGATTTGGATCGTTGGATGAGTGGGTAAGGAGAGAGAAAGGTGGGAATTGATTCTTGATCGTTGATTTCACTGGTTGGTTTTCCTGGGGACACGAATTGGTGTGGATGCAGGAAAACTCATGACTGTTGGGGGCACAATTTGGGGTGGTCGTAGGAAAGAACTGAACTGGTGGATTTTAGGGGTAGGGGTAGAGAAGAGATACCAATTAATTCCTTTTTTTCCCCAAAGAACTTAGGCTCTACTTGGATCAGTTTCAGATTCTTAAAAACCAGCTATTACTTCTAGTTTTTAAAAGCTGGTTTCTAAACAAAAACTGGTGGGGTGTTTGGATCCCCTAGTTTTAAAAAGCTGGTTTCATTTATGATTGGTGCTAATAGACTATTATACTCTTACATTTATTGCTCTTGAACAGCACATTAAACAGCCATGCGCAAGCCACTCCATGGTCTTTAATGAGGGTAATTGGGTATTTGTGCAAAAAAAACTGGCAAAAGCTAGGTATCAACAGCTTCTTGTTTTTAAGAATCTGGGTAGATAGATTTTAAAAACTGCCCCAAAAACTGGTCTGTTTGGATCCCACCCAGTTTCCAAAAGCCAGATTCTTAAAATCTGAATGGATCCAAACAGGCCCTTAGCTAATGCAATTATTTAGCAACAAAAACAATTAATAACGTACGTATGCTCTAGTATATACTTATGTACCTGGCTGGTCTCGTCGGCGGGGCCGAAGAAGATGGTCTTACCGTACGCAAGGAGGCAGAGGCCGTGGAAGAGTCCGAACACCTCGGTGCTGGGCTGGTGCACGGCGGCGACGACGGTCATGCCCTCGCGGCGCGCCAGCCGCGCGATCCGGCTGACGACGTGGTAGGGCGCGGCCGCCGAGGCCGCTCGTGGGCTCGCTCAGAACAGCAGCGCGGCGCGTCGAGATCTCCATGCGAATCTTGACCGCGCCGCGCCGCCGCCGATCCCCTTGTGCGCCCGCGCGCCGATGCGCGTGTCCGCCGCGCCTCGGCCCCATCTCCGCGGCGTCTCCTCGCGCGCGCGCTCCGCCGCGGCGGCGACATCGCGACTCGGCGGTGCGGCAATGCGCCGAGTAGCGCACCGCCTCGCGCCCGTCGCGTCGTCATCAAGACGTCGTCTGCGTCCACGTAGGCTCGCACATGTGTATGCGTACGCACACGCGATGAGTTCACGACCATGCTTGCATTAATCTAATTTACATCCACATCCTCAAATATATCATTATCAACGAAACGAAATTCTCCAACCACCGTGCCACTCATGCATGGCTTACCGACGCGTTCCAAACGCCGACACGCCTCCGCCATTGATCGAATATCTCCTTCCGGCTCACATTAGAACCTAACCTTCTGCACGCAGAAATGCAACGTATTATCGAGCACGCAACTCGTAGAAATTACAACTTGGTCCTCACCCAAAAATCTAGAGGTCACATGTCGCTATGCGTTTGAACAAAATGTTTTGTTTCATTTTTATCGTGAATATTTGTTGAAAGGCGAGGTCGACACGAGTATAATTTATCTCATAGATGTGCGAAAAGATTTCGTAAGATTCACGTGCATGTATACGATGACTGCTAAGGCATCTAGAAGAGTGGACTTGCCGCACCGGACGGCCCCATGATGGCGAGGACCTCGCCGGGCGCGCGTAGCCGTTGAGGCCGCAGAGGATGGGGACGCGCCGCCCTTGCCGCCGGCCGCGGACACCTAGAGGTCCTCCCAGCGAGGCGACGCCCTCGTCGGTCCGGCGCAAGGAGGTCTCACGGACGGCGGCGCGCGCGTTCCGACTCCCGTTCTCCACCTTGATCTCCAGCGAGGATCGCGCGGCGGGCGGCGGCATCGGCTGGAATGGCGGCGCGCGAACGAGCGCCACGCCGGCGGGAAAGCATCGGTGCTGCGCATCGAGGCGCTGAATTCGGAGGCCGTGATCCGATCGCGCAAGCTTCGCGGAGTCGAGGAGGCGACGCCTGGGACGGCGGCTGTGATCCGATCGCGCGCGGTGGGTCTGTTTGGGATCGCGAGTCGCGCGGGGGAGATGGGGATCGCGAGTCCGCTTTGGATTTGGATCGTTGGATATGAGTGGGTAAGGAGAGAAAGGTGGGAATTGATCCTTGATCGTTGATTTCACTGGTTGGTTTTCCTGGGGACACGAATTGGTGTGGATGCAGAAAAACTCATGACTGTTGGGGGCACAATTTGAGGTGGTCGTAGGAAAGAACTGAACTGGTGGATTTTAGGGGTAGAGAAACACATTGATCTCATCACTCGGTTCACCCCTCTATCCCTGAGGACATGTACAATTAGATGCGCAACGAGCAACAACATATTTCGAGATCAGTCATCTGTGAGAAGGTCCAAGATTTTGTTGTGATTAACCATTATTTTGGAGGAATGAAAATTGAAATTTACAAACTTGCAGCTTTTTCTGGACAACTTACAGAGGCGGCGATCTGACCGGCCAGCTTGTGTTGCTTTGGTCGAAATGGATGATTTTATAAAACTTTAGTCATAGGATAATTTGATTTGACCTAAGTCTGTGTATATGTGTGATATGATGCATGTTTCAGCTAATGTGAGTTAAGTTGTGAGGAACTTGTACTCAGAAATGATTTTAGATGGCGCTTGGAGTCAATCATGGTCAACAATGTGGATTAGGGCTACGCTCATGGAGGAGCCGAGACAAGGATGCAAGGTGAGATGGTTGAGTTCAAGTATGGCTCAAGGAAGGCGGAAGATATTGAAAAGAAGTTCAAGCGACGAGTTACACCATGTGGCTTGGTCGGTCTAAATGAGGCGTGGTCCAGTAAAACCAAAATAGGAGAGACTTATTGACATGTGGTAAACCAATAATGCATCTACACATGGCAAGTATAACGTTGCCTACAGGGAAAGATGAAAACCAGGTCAAGAAAGGATATTTTGTTAAGTTGACCAAAATATCAGAAACTATCTTAGATCAAAATCGTAACGTTTGAGCGGTGTTTGGAAAGATAGTTTAGGTCAAGGAGGAGCTAAGATGATCAAGTGGATTAAAGGCTAAGGACTTAGCGGATTCGAGCTTATATGCTTTGAAAAATGTGCATAAATGTAGTGTGTAAGTAAAATCTATGTTGCATGAGATTAACAGTTTTCTTTATTTATGTTAGGTGGATAATATCTATTATTGTTTGATGAAATTGGTTGCCATGTCTATTTAATGGGTTAGGATGGAGACTTACAAGTTAACCATCCTAGCTTTACTCATTTAAGTCAAGTGTTCTAGAGTTAGGATTTGAGAAGTGTAAGTGTTGTGGTGTACTCTCTTATCCTTCATATAGAGTAGTTGTAAAATCTTTATTCTCAAATAGCAATATATTAAGTTTGTTTATCTTTCATAGATCCCTCTTGTTTTGGTTGATTTGCTTCTGTTTTTATTGGTTTTGATCTTGCCTCTCCCTTCTCTTGATCTTGCTGGATGCCAAAAATGAGTAAGTCATAGAGACATACCTTGAAAATCAATCTCCATTCATATAGACATCAGGTTTGATAAGTTTATAAAGTTGCCCAGTTTTTGCTTGATTTGGTATCTTCGAGTGATTTCTTGACCTAGTTATTTTTGCCTTGACTACTTGAATGTTTTAGCTTGCTGTGATATGTGGGAATACATCTCGACTTATCTTGGTCATCATTCATCCACGAGCAAGTCATATTCACCGTTTTTAATTTTTGTCCGATTTTAGTCCAACCTTCCTTCAAATGAAAAAAGGCTGAAATTGTTAGACCATGTGGTGGTCGTGCATTTTATTGATGATGAATAATTGATATTTGGTTTTATTAGAATTTGCTTTCATGAAAATTCTGGTCGATGTGCTTCTGTGCTTAGGTTTTTAGGATGGCAATCATGGACTATAGTCCGATCGGCCTTGTGATGGCTGGTCCGATCGGCCATATAATAGATGGTCCGATCGGTAGGTCCTAACGACAAACTTCGATCATGGCAGACTTCAACTACGGCAGCCTTCGACCACTGCAGGTTTCGACCATATCAACCTTCGACAACGGCAGACTTCGACCACGTTCGACTTTAACCACGTCTAGCTTCGACCACTTCTGGCTTCGACCATGACAGAACGACGTAGATTTCGACCTCGAACAGTGAACCAGTCATAAGTGATAGTGAATCAGTTTTAGCTACAATGAACCGGTCGAAGGTCGTAAGGTCATCAGGCTACAGTAATCGATCATTCGTCAAAGCTATAGTATTTTTTTATGGTCGTAGCTATAGTACCTGGTCAATACTCGATAGTCGTAGATTTTACTGGTCGATACTCGATAGTCGTAGACTTTACTGGTCGATACTTGATAGTCATGGACTTTAATGGTCGATACTCGATACTCGTAGACTTTGCAGTCTGCTGTCATTGTCTTAGACTTTTCGATCAGTTGTCGTAGACCTCGCGATCGGTAGTCAAAGGCTTTTGTGATCGGTTACTGTAGGCTTCACGGTCGATACTTGTAGACTTCATGGTCGGTATGAGTACTTTAATTCTTGCTATCTTCGAGTACTTCGAGTACTCGTGTTGGATCAGTGGTTGACTGATCTGGTTGTAGCGGTTATCGGTGATACTCGGTACTCGGTGATTGATGATGTAGTGATTGGTTGGAGATCGGTAGTCATAAACTTAGCGATCTGATGTTTTAGTCATAGTGATCCGTACTCGGTAATCGGTACTTGATGGTTCTGTGGTCGGTAGCGATGCTTGTTATTCCCGAGTGTTTTGAGCGGAGCGATAGTAATTCCCGAGTACGACTATGTGCAAAGGTGATCGAGAGGTTCTGCTTCTGAATCGACATTTTCTAGTACATTCAATCTGGTTGAAGATTGAAGCTACGTGATCTGGCGAGCAGCTGAGCATCGAGTAGTCAATCGAGCTATCGAAACCTTCATTGACTACTTGAAGATTTCAAAAGGCAGAGGCAATCATTCACCCCCTCTGATTGCGGTATTCGATCTTACAGAAATTTTGGCAATGTGTTTTTTATTGTTGATTGGAATAGATTTATAACATCCTAAATAAGATGTATACCAAATTTTAAGTGATTTGGAGATTTGATTTGAAAGTTTGCTCAATTTGTGGATTGTTGCAACAGAGATTTCCAAACCAAAAGATCTCAATTCTCTTAAGTTCTTTTAAGATACTTGGTTAAGATAGATTCTTAAAGTCTTGATCTAGTATTGGTTCAAGTTTTAAGTCTTTTGGATCTACGGATCAAAAGTTAAATGGATTTTTAGATTTGAAATAGTGTTGTTTTTACTATTTACTGAGCTAATTTTTGGAATTTTGGGTTCTTGATCTTCATAGCTTCTCACAGCTATTAGAGTGTAGAATTGACGAATAGTTACAAGAAAATTTGAAGGCACCATTTACCATTCCTAATCCAATGATTAGTTTAGAAACAAACAATGTGATCAAAGTTACTGAGAAATGTGTGTTTGGATGGTTATAGCATCTTTTCTAAATATAAGGTTGCTGCAAATTACCATCTCAAACTGCTACATCCAATCTTGCCTCCATAATGGCACTAGTTAAAACTACAAATATACAGTGTGGCATGACTCACTTGTGAAGTATTGGCTGTCTTTCCTCATCACCTTAAACTTTTAGTGAATTGGTTTGTGTATTCCGCTCAATATAGTATCAGAGTCAAGAAGTCTTAAATTCAAAATCTGGTTGACACAATTTTACAAGATAAATTATGAATTGTTCGCCTTACCTTAACATTTAAGCTTTTAGGATGAATTGATTGGTGCATGTCACAATATTTACTATACTGTAGGACCAGATAAGCAACAGAGGGGGTCAATGGTACCTTAAAATTTTCCCAAGTATTCACTAATCCTATACTCCGATAGTTACAAAGCTAGGAAGATTAGGATAGAAATTCTACTTTAAAACCAGACCTGATCAGAAATCAACGTGATCAAAATTCGACTCTATTAGTCGATGACTAAAGGGCGGTCGAAAACCAACATAGTCGAAAACTAATGTGGTAGAAAACCAGCATGATCAAAATTCGACTCGAATAGTCAGCGACCAGAGAGTGGTCGAAAACTAACATGGTCGAAGCCAATATTGTCGAAGGCCAATGTGGTCAAAATTTGACTCGAGTGGTCAACGACCAGAGAGTGGTCAAAAACTAATGCGGTCGAAAATCAACATGGTCGAAACTAATATGGTCGAAGGCCAATGAGTGGTCTTAAACCGATGTGGTCAAATCAGGTTGAAATATGATTAGTGAGATCGATGACCAGTGAGTGGTTGAAAATACAACGTGTTCAAAAAGAAGCAATGTGGTCATGCTTGTAGCATAATGTAGGTGCACCACTAGCTTGTCACACGTCACCAAGTCTCTCCCGACCCAGTTCCACTGAACCACGGCTCACTTGGCCCGTGCAAGCTACAAAGCGCCTTCTCGTCATTCGAACCCGTTTTCAACATTTCTCGTCTTTTTCGTGCCATGCTTGAGCTCACCGTCTCACCCGACATCCTCGACCATTCCGGGCCTCAACTCCTCCATGAGCCTAACTCCGATCCTCGCCGTTAACCACGGTTGACTCCAATCAACCCTGCATATCCAAAGACAAAGAAATCGTTTCTAGACACAAATTCTTCACAAACCAACATTAGTCAAGATATGCATCACGCAACCTTGATCTATTGACTTAGGTCATCTCAATTCAATCTATGACTCAATTCATAAAACCCTTGTTTTCTGGCAAAATCGGAAGTACCGTGCCTAACGTGCCGGTACTTCCACAATGCGGAACTACCGCCTCCCAAAATGGTATTTCCGCACGTTGAAAACCTCACCTGGGACTCTCTGAAAAAACATACCGCAACTCAACCCGGTACTTCCGCCAAGTGAAACTGCCGCACTTATACCTGCGGTATTTTCGATTTTCCTAACAGTTCCAGAAGACAGCCCAAATCAAATGTAATCTTTGTAAAATCATTTCATCACTCCACAAAATTTGCAATGATTTATCACAGCAGTATCCTGGACCTTCTCACATCATCCTTCATGTCGGCTAAAGCATGCAAGTTATGAATAGGATAAGAGAGTGACTATTGCACAGGCGACTGTTTTTTCTCTTTATCTTCAGTCACTTTTTTACACTGCAATTTTTTTAGATAATGGAACTACGTTTCAGCCTCTACCATCCGAGGATGGTACACAGCTGAGAGTTAAGTACAAACCAAAGACATAAGGCTCTCACTCTTACATCCAAGAACGAGGAAATAAAAGCAACAAGGTTCAGCCCAACCAGGACGAACAACTACTAAAATGGAAAAGAAGTAGTACTAGGCTTCAATTCGATTCCAAAAGCTCCACCCAAACTTTTTGAAGACCGCCATAATCAATGTCTCCAAGTTTCTACATCCGCGATTGAACGCCGGTCTCTCCTCTTCCTTATGCATTAGAGACCACTGTCGGATCCAGTACGTCGCCCTGAAGATTACCTGAAGATATGTAGGAGACATAGCCTTGTTAAAAACCATGTCATTTCTATTCAACCATAAAGCCCAACATAGCGCGGCCGCGCCTAATAAAGTTTGGTTTCTAAGCTGAAGACACAATGAAAGCATCTAGGCCCCTAAAAATGACTTTGGTAATTAATGAAATCATATGAATATGGGACTAACGTGTTTTATGAGCATGTGAAGGGTTAGTCCACATATGAGTGATAAGATGCAAGCCAAAGAACTCTTATGAAGATCCAAATTTTGGCTCAAGGCAAAGGTATGCTTAGTGCAGGATCTATTCTATTCTTACCGGTCTTGGAGAATGGTGGAAGACCGGATTATAGGATAGATGATCGTACCATCAAGGGGGATCTTGGCTAGTAACTTGAAATCATACTTCTAGTGCCATTTGGATGATCTTTTGAATCTTGCATTCATAAAAATTCAATTTAAAAGTTAAGTTTGTGCTCTGTCTGGATGAGCGGTAGTACCGCGTATTTCAACGTCGGTACTACCGGCGAGCGGTAGTACCGCGCCTAAATGCGGTAGTACCGCAGAGCGGTAGCTCCACTTCCGGAGCGGAACCTTTTTTTCCAGAGAGCACCCCACGAACTCGGTTGAATCTTCGCGGAACGGAAGTACCGACCATTTCAACGTCGGTACTACCGCTGAGAGCGGTAGTACCGCATACTCAAGCGGTACTTCCGGATTCTGGAAGAACCGGAGGTTCGAGCGGTATGTTTTTTCCAGAGAGCACCCCTCGAACTCGGTTGAATCTTCGCGGAACGGAAGTACCGGCCGTTTCAACATCGGTACTACCGCTGAGAGCGGTAGTACCGCATACTCAAGCGGTACTTTCGGATTCCGGAAGAACCGGAGGTTCGAGCGGTATGTAATTTCCAGAGAGCGGCATTTCTGAGGACCCTTTGGAGCTTGGCCAGAGCGGTAGTACCGCGCCGACTTTACGGAACTACCGGAGAGCGGTAGTACCGCAAATATCAACGGCGGTAGTACCACACCGCCAAATCCAACGGTCACTGCTCATGTCTGACAGAGCCGTTCTGACGCAAAGATTTGGGAGCGGTAGTACCGGCCCCAGAAGGGCGGTAGTACCGCTCATCCTGATTTTTACGGGAAATTGAGCCAAACGGCTAGTTTGGTTGGTGGAGGCTATAAATACCCCCACCACTGCACAAGGGCAATAGTTAGAGACTCATTGCACATTTCTTAAGCCCTAGAGCATTCATTTCACCTCAATTCTTCCTTTGCACATCAAAGTGAGGTGGTTGAGCATTTAGTGCTAGATTTCAATTGCAAATCCATTTGGCACTAGGTTGCATTCAAGAGAACACCGGAATCTATTACTCTTAGTGCTTGCCGACACTTGGAAGATCCGGTAGAAGTTGGTTCGGTGATCTTCTCAAGAAGATTGTGAGAAGACCCGGCAATTGTGAAGGTTGGAGCTCGCCTACCCGGAGTGGGGAAGAGCTACATTAGTGATCGAGGTGCTTGGCTCAATTCGTGGAGCCGGTCCGATTCGTCCGGGCTTACCTCAACGTGGACTAGGGGAAACCGGCAAGTTTCCGATTACCACGGTAAAAACATCGGTTGTGTCTCTTGTCTCTTTAGCTCTTGTTTATTTGCTTCATTGTGATCATTTGATTGTTTAGAGCTAAGTTGGCTAAGTTGTTAACTAGAGTTGCATAGGATTAATTGCTTTACATCATTGTCATTTAAATTGTGAAGAATTAATCAAGTGAACAAGAAAAATTTAAAAACCTCCTATTCACCCCTCTCTAGTCGGTATCCTTGATCCTACAAGTGGTATCAGAGCTTGGTCTCTCATTTATAGACTTAACCGTCTAGAGAGAAAAGGATGGCTAGTGAGGGGATTTCGGTAGGAAAGGCACCTTTATTTGATGGCTCAAATTATGCTTATTGGAAGATTAGAATGTCAATTTATTTAAAGGCCATGAGTCCTAACATTTGGAAAATCGTAAATGATGGTTACGTCATGCCTCTTGATCCCGATAACCCAACGGAGCAAGATGGGCGTAACACTCATTTAGATGCCCAAGCCATGAATGCTCTCTTTGGAGCCTTAAACGCGGATGAATTCAATAGAGTGAGCAATCTTGAGACGGCTCACGCTATTTGGAATACCCTTTCGGAAATACACGAAGGGACATCCACGGTTAAGGAGGCAAAATTGCATCGGCTTAGGATTAAATATGAGACATTCATAATGTTGCCCCATGAGGACATCAATGAGATGTACACACGGCTCAACAACATTGTGAATGAGCTCAAAGGCCTTGGAACTAACCTCTCGGATCTTGATATTGTGAGAAATATGCTTAGGGTAATCTAATTACCAATGAGTTGTACAAGAAGGATAAGGAGGAACTCTTGGAGCAATCTATCTCCAAAGGAAAGAAGATCACCGCCTTCAAGGCAAAGGCGGTGGCAAGTGAGGAGTCCGAAGATGAATAAGAAGATTCGGAAGAGGAGCTTGCCCTTCTTGTGAGAAGAATGAACAAGTTTATGAGAAGACGCTCAAACCGAGGAGGAAATTATGACAAAGGCAAGAAGTGGAAATTCTCCTCCAACAAGAAGTATAGCAACATCCGTTGCTATGAATGTGATGAAAAGGGGCACATCGCGTCACAATGCCCCACAAAGAAGGATGACAAGGAGAAGTCATCCAAGAAGAAGAGCTATCAAGGTAAGAAGAAGCTTTTCAAGAAGCTTCACAAGGATGGTAAGAACGAAGCCCACATTGGTGAATAGGATTCCAACGAGGAGTATTCCAACTCCGACTCAAGCGAGGATGAGTCTCCCAAGAAGAAGGGATTTGTCGGCATCGCCATCAAGGAAGCTCCATCACTATTCTCCACGCCCACATGCCTTATGGCAAAAGGGGAGAAGGTAAAAACTCTAGATAACGATGAGCCTTCTTATGATGATTTGATGGACATGTTAGTAGAATTAAATGAATTTCTTGGAAAAGAGAAGTCAAAGTTTAAGGTTTTGAAGAGGGAGCATATATCTCTTCAAAAATCCTATGAGGAGCTAAAGGAAGCTCATGACTTGCTTCTCCAAGAAAATCAAAAGAAGTCTAGTTCTAGCATTGGTATATTTTGCAATAGTTTAAATGAGATGTCTAGCATAGAAAAATCAACATCTAGCATGTCAACCTCTTGTGATGATTTACTTTTTATGCCATGCTCATCTAATGTTGATGCATATAATGCTTCATCGCATGTTCATGATAATATGCTAGTTAATGAAAACAAGAATTTAAAGGAACAAGTGCTAAAATTGAACAAAAGCTTAGAAAGAGCTTACAAGGGAAAGGATACCCTTGATAAGTTACTAAGCGGGCAAAGATGTTCATTTAACAAGGAAGGACTTGGGTATATTCCCAAGAAAGGTAAGAAGCCGGCATACAAACCTTCAAGGTTTGTGAAAGAAAATGGTATGTATTGTACAAAATGTCGGAACATAGGACATATGAGAAATGAATGTTCTAAAAATAACATGCATTCCATTGGATTATATGATTATTGCTACATGCTTAAAAAGTCCAAGAATGGAAATGTAATTGCTCATTTTATTAGCACCTCGATTTTGGGTGCTAAAAAGAAATCCATTTGGGTGCTCAAAACCTTGGTTACTAACCTCCAAGAACCCAAACAAATTTGGGTACCTAAAAAGACTTAAATTTCTTTTGTAGGTAAATTACAAAACCGGTGGAAGGCATTGGGTGTTGGATAGTGGATGTACTCAACACATGACCGGAGACCGGAAAATGTTTACAACCTTTGAGAATGGAAGCAATAAAAGAATCATCTTTGGAGACAATAGCAAAGGGAAGGTACTTGGTTTGGGTAAAATTGCTATATCCAATGATCTTTCTATTTCTAACGTTTCCCTAGTTGAAACTTTGAATTTTAACTTGCTATCCGTTGCTCAATTATGTGATTTAGGATTAATATGTTCATTCTCTAAAGAAAATGTAATCATCTCAAAATAAAATAATAATGAACTTGTTTTCAAAGGTTTTAGATTTGGAAATCTTTATTTAGTAGATTTCACTTCAAATGATGCATGCTTAAAAACTTGTTTAATTACAAAAACTTATTTGGGTTGGTTATGGCATAGGAGACTAGGTCATGTGGGTATGGTGCAACTTAAAAAGCTTTTCAAACATGATCTAGTGATTGGCTTTAAAGATGTGAAGTTTGAGAAAAATCGACTTTGTAGTGCTTGTCAAGCCGGAAAGCAAGTCGCTAGTTCTCACCCTTCCAAAAGTATCATGTCAACCTCTAGGCCATTGGAGCTCTTACATATGGATTTGTTTGGGCCAACAACCTATAAGAGCATCGGGGGAAATAGCTATTGTTTAGTCATTGTGGATGATCACTCTAGATATACATGGGTCTTCTTCCTAAATGACAAAAGTGAAACCTCCGGAATTTTCAAAAGTTTTTCAAAAAGGGTCCAAAATGAATTTGATTTTAAAATAAAGAAAATTAGGAGTGATAATGGTTCCGAGTTCAAAAACACAAAAGTTGAAGATTTTTGTGATGAACTTGGAATAAAGCACGAACTTTCCACAACCTACACTCCGGAGCAAAATGGAGTTGTAGAGAGGAAAAATCGCACATTAATTGAAATGGCTAGGACAATGCTTGATGAATATAATACTTCCGACAAGTTTTGGGTGGAAGTTATTAACACCGCTTGTCATGCCATAAATCGCCTTTATTTACATCGACTTTTGAAGAAAACTTCCTATGAGCTTCTTGTGGGAAGAAAACCGAACATTTCTTACTTTAGAGTATTTGGTTGCAAATGCTATATTTTAAGAAAGGGTGTTCGGCTCTCTAAATTTCAAAGTCGGTGTGATGAAGGTTTCCTATTAGGCTATTCTTCTAATAGCAAAGCATATAGAGTGTTTAATAAAATTTCGGGCTTAGTTGTAGAATCATGTGATGTACAATTTGATGAAACTAATGGCTCTCAAGAAGAGCAAGAAAACTTGGATGATGTAGGTGATGAAGGCTCGCGCAAAGCTATGGAAAACATGCAAATTGGAGACATTAAGCCAAAGGAAGATCCGTTTTCACCAAGCTCATCAAGACAAGTAGAGCCACCCACATTGTCTACTCCAAGTGATATTCAAGTTGTTGGAGATGAACAAAAGGATCAACAACAAAACAACATCAAGATTCACATTGTAATAGCCAAGGATCATCCAATAGATCAAATATTGGGTGACGTAAGTAAGGGTGTTCAAACTCGCTCTAGAGTAGCTTCATTTTGTGAACATTACTCTTTTGTTTCTTCTCTTGAGCCTAAACTTGTAGATGAGGCACTAGATGATCCGGATTGGGTAAATGCCATGCACGAAGAATTAAACAATTTCGCACAAAATGAAGTATGGACCTTGGTGGAAAGACCCGAAGAGCATAATGTGATTGGTACTAAATGGGTCTTTCGAAACAAACAAGATGAGAATGGCATTGTGGTAAGAAACAAAGCAATGTTAGTAGCTCAAGGTTATACTCAAGTCGAATGGTTAGATTATGATGAGACATTTGCACCCGTTGCTAGACTTGAGTCAATTAGAATCTTGCTTGCTTTTGCATCTAGCTTTGATATTAAATTATTTCAAATGGATGTTAAAAGTGCATTCTTAAATGGAACAATCTCTGAACTTGTATTTGTTGAACAACCTTCGGGGTTCGAAGATTCTAAATACCCCAATCATGTTTATAAACTTTCGAAGGCATTGTATGGTTTAAAACAAGCTCCTAGAGCTTGGTATGAACGCCTTAGGAATTTTCTTGTTTCGAAGAGATTTAAAATTGGTAAAATAGATACAACATTATTCACAAAAATCATTGGTGATGATTTCTTTGTTTGCCAAATTTATGTTGATGACATTATATTTGGTTCTACTAACCAAGATTTTTGCGAAGAATTTGGTAATATAATGTCTAGGGAGTTTGAGATGTCCATGATAGAATAATTAAGTTATTTTCTTCGACTACAAATCAAGCAAAATAAAGATGAAACATTTATAAGCCAAACGAAGTATACTAAAGACCTCTTCAAGAAGTTTGGCATGGATGATGCAAAATACATCAAAACACCAATGGCAACCAACAGGCATCTAGACCTCAACGAAGGAGCTAATTCGGTAGATTAAAAGCTTTATAGATCCATGATTGGTAGTTTGCTTTATCTTACCGCATCTAGACCCGATATCATGTTTAGTGTATGCATGTGTGCTCGCTTTCAAGCTTCACCAAAAGAATGTAATTTAAAAGCCGTAAAAAGAATCTTGAGGTATTTGAAACACTCCCCAAATATAGGACTTTGGTATCCCAAAGGTGCTAAATTCGATCTAATTGGATATTCGGATTCCGATTATGCGGGTTGCAAAGTGGATAGAAAAAGCACTTCGGGAAGTTGTCAATTCCTAGGTAGATCTTTAGTATCTTGGTCATCAAAGAAACAAACTCCGTAGCACTCTCAACCGCCGAAGCTGAATATGTTTCCGCCGGAAGTTGTTGTGCTCAATTATTATGGATGAGGCAAACATTGTTGGATTATGGAATAAATTTTGATAAAGTGCCTCTATTGTGTGATAATGAGAGCGCCGTTAAAATTTTCAACAACCCGGTCCAACACTCAAGAACCAAGCATATAGATGTTCGCCACCATTTCTTGAGGGATCATGTTAGCAAGGGAGATATTTGCATTAGCCACATCCGAACCGAAAACCAATTAGCGGATATCTTTACCAAGCCATTAGATGAAAATCGTTTTTGCAAACTTAGGAGTGAATTAAATGTCTTGGATTACTCAAATGTTGCATAAAGTTATGGCAAATTTAAATGAATGCTCATTTGAGGAAGCTTGAAAGGTTGTTTGAAATTATGCTTTTATGCAAAGGGTTTTTGATTTATAAAAGGATAAATACAAAATTATTTGAAATATAATATTTTGTTAAAATTAGTGCATAATGATCCTTAATGACTTTAGTTGAATGCAAAAACTAGGGATCATTTGCATTTATTCTCTTAAAAGTCCAATTCAGCAAAGTCCTAGAAAAATCGGAACTACCGCTGTCCTTTGCGGTACTTCCGGTAAGCGGTACTTCCGGCTTAGGAAGCGGTACTACCGCTGTAAACGGTACTACCGGCCGCATTCGCGGTACTACCGGATCTGCATTTCAGGGGGAGCAACGGCCCGCGCCCGAGGGTTCTCCTCTGTTGACCCCCTTTCCTCTCCGGTACTTCCTCTGCACTTCCGCCCGAGCCCGTACTCTCTTCTCTCTCTCTCTCCCACAAAAGAACCTCCAAAACCGCTCCTCCGATCTTCAAATCTAGCAACATTTTCTTTGACTCGTTGCATCAAATCAACTCCCAGGGTTCAACTCCTCCGATCCATAAGGTATTTCGAATCAAAAATCTCTTTTTGATCTTCTTTTGAACCCTAGGTCATGTTTAGGTTTGGATTTGAAATAAAGTCAACTTTGCCTTTTAAATTCTAGGGAAACTGAGTATATTTGGTGTTTGAGGGTGTATATGAACACATTCCATGGATTCAATCCAACAAAACACCAAGAATCCACTCACATTTCCAAAACCCTAGAATTTGTCATGTAGCGGAACTACCGCCCGACTGGTGCGGTACTACCGCTGAGCAGTACTATCGGCCCAGAACGGCGGTACTACCGTTTTTCCTGACAGTGCAGCAAAATTCACTTCATTCTTTTTCAACATAACTTGGCCTAATCTATGTCCTTCCTCCTAACCATTTCTTCTTTTTTCTAGATGCCTAGAACAAGAGCCGCCAGCAGAAAGTCCTATGCATCGGGGGAATCTTCGGGCCTTCCCGCACTTACATCCCCCGAGGTGACTCAAAAGGCAGCCCAAGATAAAGGGAAGGCACCTGCCCCCGACAATGAGTCTGACTCCGGATCTGACATGGCATCTGATCCTCCTCTGCCTGCGAGCTCTCCCATGGAATCCTCTGAGGAAGATTTAGCTGGAAGGGAGAGTCTTGAGATTGATCTCAAGAAGATCTCGTCTGATGAGTATGCTCGCCTCCGTCGCACCAACCAGTATGAGTTCCCATCAAAATCAATCAATCCAAAGTTCCATACCAAGTTCCAGGAGAAGATATTTGATGAGATGTATGGACCAGATCGCCAGTTTGCGGATCATAAGTATATTAACTGGGATCATATTGACGGTATTGACAAGTATGATGGGACTTTTAGGCTATTCCACAGAGTCGGCCTTTGTCAGCTTGTGGCACTAGGACGTGACTACAATGAGGAGTTCATACGACAGTTTTATGCTACTGTGCACGTCACTCCCGATCTTCAGCATATGACTTGGATGACAGTGTGCACCAGATATGAGGCCACCAAGCATGAGTTTGAGATCGTCTTAGGAGCGGAGCTAAGTGCCCATGAGAAGGTGTATGACAAACCCGCTCTCAATCTTGATGCCATATATCCCTACTACAACACTGCAGAAAATTCATACTTGGCAAGAATGTTGGACTTCAACCCATTCCCAGCTTAATCAATCGCATCATCAATCATACCATTCTTCCAAAAGGTGGTAACTATGATGCCATTCGAGGACATGTCTGGAATATCATAGACTACATTATGAAGGGGGAGAAGTTTGATGTAGTTGATGTGATCATAAGGGAGATAGTCTCCTCCAAAAATGATCGCAACAAGCGCATCAATTATGCGCCCTACATCATGGCCTTGATCGACTCCAAGTTTATCTTTCGAGGAGGACGGGGTGGAGTGCATAAGTCATACAAGCCAAGACCGGAGCCTCCCATTCCCACTGGTTTTCGCGCTAGCCAGTCGACAGCTCCAGGAGCAGGCTCATCCGCAGGAGCAGCAGCAGCAGCTCAGTCACAGGAGCCTGGCCAGCCCACTCTTCATCAGATTTACTCTTCCATGCTTGAGGGCTTCTCTACTCTCAACTCCCGGATGGATAGGGTGGATGAGCGTCTGGACTCCATTGATAGCAGGTTGACCTCGCTGGATGGTCGTGTTGCAGATCTGGAGCATCCTCCATCACCTCGTCACTACGCTCATCGCAAGCGCACCGCTCGAGATTGATATCTTTTTGGTACTTGATGCCAAAGGGGGAGAAGTTGGAAGTTGGTAGTCAGGGTAGTCGTGGTAGTAGTAGTAGGACCTATAGGCTTATAT
Organism: Dendrocalamus sinicus; assembly: GCA_036346575.1. Lineage (NCBI taxonomy): Eukaryota > Viridiplantae > Streptophyta > Magnoliopsida > Poales > Poaceae > Dendrocalamus > Dendrocalamus sinicus. The sequence goes on from CM070657.1 coordinate 9,501,854, forward strand.
CTACTATCTTTTATGATTGTAATAAACTTATTGTTGGATGTAATGAACTTTCTTCATTTGAACTTGTGGTTGTAATGAATCTTTATGATCATAAGTGTTCATGTTATATCTGTTGCTTAATTGTCTATTCTCTCATTTAACTTCATAACTTTGTCTTGTGCATCTTATATAAAACACTGTAATTTTTATCCATGCACATGTTTAGGGGGAGTCTTCTACTCTCTTAGACTTTAAAATGAAAATAGTTCCTTTTTACCTAAACAAATTTCATTGCACAAGAACTATTCTCTCATTTAAAAATCCACATAGAATATACAATTTGTTGTCAAACAATTTGATATATTCAACCTTTTTATCTCTCAAAATTTGGATTGTCATCAATTACCATAAAGGAGGAGATTGAAAGCATCTAGGCCCCTAAAAATGATTTTGGTAATTAATGAAATCATATGAATATGGGACTAACGTGTTTTATGAGCATGTGAAGGGTTAGTCCACATATGAGTGATAAGATGCATGCCAAAGAACTCTTATGAAGATCTAAATTTTGGCTCAAGGCAAAGGTATGCTTAGTGCAGGATCTATTCTATTCTTACCGGTCTTGGAGAATGGTGGAAGACCGGATTATAGGATAGATGATCATACCATCAAGGGGGATCTTGGCTAGTAACTTGAAATCATACTTCTAGTGCCATTTGGATGATCTTTTGAATCTTGCATTCATAAAAATTCAATTTAAAAGTTAAGTTTGTGCTCTGTCTGGATGAGCGGTAGTACCGCATATTTCAACGTCGGTACTATCGGCGAGCAGTAGTACCGCGCCCAAATGCGGTAGTACCGCAGAGCGGTAGCTCCGCTTCCGGAGCGGAACCTTTTTTCCAGAGAGCACCCCTCGAACTCGGTTGAATCTTCGCGGAACGGAAGTACCGTCCGTTTCAACGTCGGTACTACCGCTGAGAGCGGTAGTACCGCATACTCAAGCGATACTTCCGGATTCCGGAAGAACCGGAGGTTCGAGCGGTATGTTTTTTCCAGAGAGCACCCCTCGAACTCGGTTGAATCTTCGCGGAACGGAAGTACCGGCCGTTTCAACGTCGGTACTACCGCTGAGAACGGTAGTACCGCATACTCAAGCGGCACTTCCGGATTCCGGAAGAACCGGAGGTTCGAGCGGTATGTAATTTCCAGAGAGCAGCATTTCTGAGGACCATTCAGAGTTTGGCCAGAGCGGCAGTACCGCGCCGACTTTGCGGAACTACCGGAGAGCGGTAGTACCGCAAATATCAACGGCGGTAGTACCGCGCCGCCAAATCCAACGGTCACTGCTCATGTCTGACAGAGCCGTTCTGACGCAAAGATTTGGGAGTGGCAGTACCGGCCCCAGAAGGGCGGTAGTACCGCTCATCCTGATTTTTGCGGGAAATTGAGCCAAATGGCTAGTTTGGTTGGTGGAGGCTATAAATACCCCCACCACTGCACAAGGGCAATAGTTAGAGACTCATTGCACATTTCTTAAGCCCTAGAGCATTCATTTCACCTCAATTCTTCCTTTGCACATCAAAGTGAGGTGGTTGAGCATTTAGTGCTAGATTTCAATTGCAAATCCATTTGGCACTAGGTTGCATTCAAGAGAACACCGGGATCTATTACTCTTAGTGCTTGCCGGCACTTGGACGATCCGGTAGAAGTTGGTTCGGTGATCTTCTCAAGAAGATTGTGAGAAGACCCAGCAATTGTGAAGGTTGGAGCTCGCCTACCCGGAGTGGGGAAGAGCTACATTAGTGATCGAGGTGCTTGGCTCAATTCGTGGAGCCGGTCCGATTCGTCCGGGCTTACCTCAACGTGGACTAGGGGAAACCGGCAAGTTTCCGATTACCACGGTAAAAACATCGGTTGTGTCTCTTGTCTCTTTAGCTCTTGTTTATTTGTTTCATTGTGATCATTTGATTGTTTAGAGCTAAGTTGGCTAAGTTGTTAACTAGAATTGCATAGAATTAATTGCTTTATATCATTGTCATTTAAATTGTGAAGAATTAATCAAGTGAACAAGAAAAATTTAAAAACCTCCTATTCACCCCCCTCTAGTCGGTATCTTTGATCCTACACACAATCCGTCTAGCCAAGAACCAAACATATTTTAAAAACTAGTCGGTGGTTGAATTCCAAAAGTAACAAGCACAGTGTTCCAAACAAATCTCGCAAAATGGCAATCAAAAAACAAATGTTGAATAGTTTCTAAGGAACTACAAAAACAATATTTGACACTTCCTTGCCAATTTCTTTTAGCCAAGTTGTCTTTAGTGAGAGTGACTCCTTTTTGTAAGTACCATAGGAAAACCTTAATTTTCAATGGTATGTTTAATTTCCATAGAGGATTTTTTCAGGTATATTTCCTTGTTGAATCATGGTCCTGTACATGGACCGAACTGTGAACAGACCTTTTTTTGCTGTGGTTCCAAATAAACACATCCCTCATGTTTGTGAGGTTAACCGAGACCACTTTTGATACTAGATCATACCAGGACACCAAATTTTCGTTTACCAAACCTCTTCTAAATGACACATTAAGTGGTACAGTCCGTAGTACATTTGCCACCGTATCATCTTTTCTCCTTACTATTCTATAGAGAGTGGGATATACCTCCTTGAAAGGCCTGTCCCCTAACCAAGCATCCTCCCAAAATCTAGTTTGTTCCCCATTTTGCACTTTGAATTTTCCACCGACCAAAAAAGCATCCTTGACCTTCAAAAGGCCACTCCAAAAATGAGAGTCTCCTTGCCTGTATTGCACTTGTGTCAGAGATTTGTTAGACAAGTATTTCTTTCTTAGAATATTTTGCCAAACCCCGTTCTCGTTAATGAGCTTAAACAACCATTTGCTCAACAGACACCTATTTTGGATGTCTAGACTTTGTATGCCAAGGCCTCCTAAGTCTTTAGGCGTACATAGTACACTCCACCTAGCAAGCCTATATTTCTTCTTGTGCTCATCGTATTGCCAGAAAAAACGCGAGCGATAGTAATCTAATTTTTGAAGGACTCCTCTAGGGACTTCAAAAAAAAGATAACATAAACATAGCCAAACTCGTTAGCACCGAGTTAATCAAAACAAGTCTCCCTCCGACCGAAAGTAATTTTCCTTTCCAACTAGCGAGTTTTTTCTGGAACTTCTCTTCAATAGCGGCCCAATCCTTGTTCGATAATTTTTTATAATTCATGGGTATACCTAGATACCTGAAAGGAAGACCCCCCGACTTACACCCAAAAAGTTGTACACTGCAATTTTAGGTGGCTAAGAGTGCAACTTCAGGAGATGATGAATTAGTATACTGTAAGTTTAGATGACTAAGAGTGTAACTTCAAGTGACTGAGAAATAAAAAAATTTCAGTCGACTGTGCAATAGCAAAATTGATAGGATAAACAGCTTACTACATGAATCCTACACTACAGTAAATTATTCATTGGCGCGGGAAAGAATATGGAGCTGCAGATTACTTTTTTCTTTTCTTTGCGATAACAAGAAGATCCACTTGCACACATACTGCTGAGCATACATACGCACACGCAAATACCGTCTCGGACCTCGCGGCCGCCGATGCAGAGCGGCAGGGTGTTCGTTTACGGTACAAACGATTAAACGAATACGCCTTGTTTGACAAGTAGGGGTGAAAACGGGTCGGATTTGGACGGATATTGCTGTTACCATATTCGAACCCATATTTTTTTCTCCGGATTCGGTACCAATCGGATTCGGTACCAATCGGATTCGGTGTCGGATCGGTCGGGATTAACCCATTTCGTTTGCACCCCTACTTGTTTGTAAGGAATGCATACAGTGCAGTAAATGGAGTAGGACGCACTGACTTGATGTTACTATTTAATAGCTGATGTGGAAGATTTTATTTTACCATTGCAAAAGAAAATGAAATGTCAAATAGTAGTACTAACCTGAAATCAAACTTGAAGATATATCGGATTCGGACGGATATTGCTGTTACCATATCCTAACCCATATTTTTTTCTCCGGATTCGGTACTAGTCGGATTCGGTACCAATCGAATTCGGTGCCGGATCGGTCGGGATTAACCCGACCCGTTTTCACCCCTATTGACAAGTGTCGGTTGGGCAGAGAATAGGCAGGCAGGGAGACGGCGTCGGGCGCCCGGACAGGAACGCGCGAGCCCAAAGGAAAGAAAGCCCAGAAAAGGAGAAGCCTAAGAGGCGTACGAAAGAGACGCAGCGACGAGATCGGCCCATGATTCTCGCACAAGAAGAGATAAGCAGAAGAAACAGAATTAAAAAAAAAAGAAGTACCCAAAACCCTACGTGCCTGTCAGACCAGCTTACTCAACCGCCGGCCTGCACGTTACAAGGCCTGCGGCCCGGTTGAGCTAACTACCCGGGCTATGCGCGCTGAGCTTGGGCTCAGTTTCTTTGCCACCGGCGACCGAATCCGCCTTAGATCGCCAGTGGCTCACGGCGCGACACCACACATGCACGTGCGTCCGCCGAAACGGTGACGCTGCCATGCAATGGAACAAATATCGGATATAAATATGAATTAGACAAATATTAAATACGAATTCGAATCGAATATTTACTTAATTCGGTCGGATCCAGATATTCTCATAACTTATGTAGTATGAAGAAATTAATGATATTTTATTCTCGTACAATTACGCTTAATCATTCTTATTCATTTACTTCATCTAAAGAAACACGAATCACATTCAATTAAAAAACTTATCCAACTAATTAGTTGTATTGTAATAAAATATGTATATTGCTTCGTCGAATACGAATACAGATACGGATAGTCCAGATAAAATAACATTTCGGATGGTAAAAGTCTATACCATATTCGTATCTATATTTTTATGCGAATTCGAATATGAATAGGATAAAAATTGTTAATCGTTATACCATATTCGCATCCTATGGGATACAGTAACCGAATAATACGGATAATTCATATCCACTTTTCACCCTTAGGTGTATCCGTGCGCACCTCACGTGGGCTCTAGATGTACTTATACTGCATCGTAAAGGAGTTCTTTTATCCTAATTGTACGCGGCAGTTTACATCAGGCCTCTATTTTTAGCCAATGGCGGAGCCACCGCCTGGGCTTGTTGGTAAAAATATAGTAGAATTTCTCTATAATCGATACGGTCAAAGATAATATTATCTCAGATAAACGCTCGCTGTAGTTTAGCTTGCCCAGGTACTAAAAAATTCCTACCTTCTCCACTATTCTCAACCACTCACTCCATGTAAGGGCATACACGGTGCTTAATCGGACGTCTTGCAAATACACGTAGGATTGGATGTCACCAATGGCAGAGGGAGGCTTTTCCTATGGGGTCAATTGACCCCACAGGTTTTTGCAAAATACATTTATTTCTATTGATAATTTCATAGAAATTCACATAATTTTAGAGATTTTAAATGGATTGACCCTACAGGGTTTCGATTCTAGCTACGCCACTGAATGTCACCATAGAGAGAAGGAGAGAAGTGGTGGTTTGCAAAGTGTTAGTGTAGCCTCCATTCCTCCAAAGGTATTGATGGCTTGAGAGAGAAAATAGAGTGGTATAGAAGAAAGGACATGGTGAGAGGGAGATAGGAACCTATATGCATGTCATGGTGACACCGAAGGACTCAGTGTGCTAGGGAGACAAAGACGGTGGCCAGAACGACGGTGGTGAATGGATCTGCATGGAGGCGGCCAGATTCGCTCGGTAGAATAATGTGATGACAAGGAGAGGATGAAGGTAGACGACGATGAGCGATGAATGGGAGAGCAGGGAGATCAGCAACATCGGGGCTAGGCTGCAGCGTCGGCGTGGGTGACAAGGGGGACCTAATGGTCAAATGGGCCACAAGTGCATATTATCGTTGCCAGTAGCCTTTTTCAATAAGTATCATATCCACGAGGAGTGATAGGTTTTCTAATGTAAAAGTCTACTCTTAATATTAAATCAAAAAGAATTAATTGGCTAATAGTAATAAATTACAGAAATATAAATTATATAAATATAATAATTAAAGGAGTTCTTGAGGCATCGGTTCTCCACTAGTAGAATTTAGAGGGTCAATGGGTACCACTGTGGGGTTCTTACTATTTTTATGTGGGTGGAACCAAAGATGAATATATATGTCAAACACATCCTTTATAAGCCCCGCTCGCAAGTACTACAGCAATAATACAAGACAGATTTAAGGAAGTCCTTGTCATGGACCCTCGACTATAGTCTTAGATGGATGGGCCTCCGTCATTCCCCCTCATCAACGATATAAAGAATTAGATATGGCTTGTCACCCTTTTACCTTTCATTCCCATCTCATCTAATGGTGCTATCCTCCGTGTCCTGCAAGAACAATTGGTGCATAGTTGACGTTCATACAACCATCATGAAGAATATCATCTGTAGAAGGAATCGTTCAATGGATGCGCATGCCAAGTCTTCGAGATGATCTAAAATAGTTTATGGCTAAATCCTATGAAAATATATGGTGGAATGAATTATCCAGAGGTGGAAGAAGGTGTTGGATGTGTTCTTCCCCTCTAGGCATTGGTGGTGACTATACCAATCTCTGTATGTCATATGTTGCTTTGATCCCTTAGTGACATAGTATTTATAGTATTGCGAAGCCTCCGTGCGGAATTAAGGGCTGGGATCACCACCATTGCGATCTGTTTGATGAGGAGAACCACTTGGAGGGTGATACGGTCACCAACGAGCAATTTCTTTTGTTGGGTTTCTCTTGACTCTGGGATTCATGTGGTGCAATTGGTTGCCTCAGAACATCTTTCAAAAAATATGGGATCCTTCTAGATTCATAAAGATGCAAAATAACAATAATAAGAGCCTGTTTAGGAGAGCTCCACCAGCTCCAGATTCACGAAAAACAAATCCGGATCCACTTTTCCAAGCCAAACACCTCCAGCTCCAGCAGCTCCACCGTGGATCTGCTCCACCAAAACCATGGATCTGGCTCCAGATCCACCAAATCCATGGAGCACCTCAAGGGGTGCTCCACCAAACTCAAGTTGGTGGAGTTGGGGAAAATTACCCACCATGCCACTGATTACACACAAAAAACGGTTCGATCTTTTATTTCCCTCTTCCCGTCGCTGCGCCCGTCCTCTCCGCGCGCCGTCTCCACCCCCTCCACCGCCCAGCCGCGCGCCGTGCTCCGCCTCCTCCTCTGCCGCGCCGCCTCCTCCGGGCGGCGCGCCTCCCCGCGTCGCCTCCTCCGGCCGCGCGCCTCCTCCCGCGTCGCCTCCCCTTGCCGCGCCGCCTCTCCCGCCTCGCCTCCCCCGGCGCCTCCTCCCCCGCCGCTCCGCCTCCTCCTCTGCGCGCGTGCCCGCCACGCCAGCCGCCGCCGCCCGCCGGCCGCGCCGCCGCCGCCGCGCCTGCTCTCCTCCTCCTCTGCGCGCGTGCATCTCAGCGGGAGGAAGAAGAATGAAGCTCTCCACTGACGCGTGGGCCCAGGTGGAAGTGAGATAGAGAGGGAGGTGGAGCTGTACCAAACACTTTGACGAATCCCAGATCCACGGTGGAGCTGCTCCACGGTGGATCCAGGTGAATCTGGTGGATCTAGGTGGATCTGGAGCTGGTGGAGCTCTCCCAAACAGGCCCTAAATATGCATACAAAATACACGCATCAGAAGCTAGGTGAGTGGCGCCACCGGATCCACGCGAGACAAGGGTTGCGGTGGTGGGGTGATGCGTGGTTGACAACAAGGGCAATAAGAGCGGTCTCCGGCACTCGTGGGGTGGGTTGGGTTGGCGAATGGAGGGCTCATGTCGTGAGAAAGATTGTTGGATGGGTTGAGTGGTGGGAAAGTGATAGAGGAGAGGGGGTATGGATTATTATGTAATTTATTGACCTTTTTAGGGTTTCTTATGTAAAATTTTAGCTCATGTGTATAAATGTCGAGGGCTGAAATATAAATCCCCGCCTGCAAGGCAACTCGCTTCTTCCTTAGAGCAACTCCAACCGGTTCTTTATCCTGCTCTTCATTGTATATTTACCTAATATGACTCAAGAAATGGACTCCAACCGATTCTTTATACTCCTCTTCATTTTTATCGAGTCGCTATTTTCTCCCGGCCGCTAGCTAGATTTGGCGAGCGCCTCCTCACTCGCTTCTCAAATAGCTAGGCCATTGGAATGCTAACTCAAATAGAGAGCTGAAAATAATAGCTAGCCTCTTTATCCTAGAAAATAGAGAGGGAGAAATGACTAATGGGATGGAGTTGCTCTTACGACTCCCCAAAGAAAGATAAGCCTCCTTTCACCACCTCACCAAGAACGCCAAGAAATCCCCTCAAAAAAAGAAAAGAAAGAAACCAAGAAACCTAGGTCGGTCACACTCCTCATAACACTCCCACATCGCACTCTCGCACACGCTCGAGCACGCGCAGAGATCGATCCGATCCGCCGCGCGCGGCCTGCCATGGCGGTGAGCAACAACATCACGGCGTGCCTCAACTTCCTAGTCCTGGTCTGCGCCGTCCCCGTCGTTGTCACCGGCATCTGGTTCGCCTCCAAGCAAGGGGAGGAGTGCGCTCGCCTGGCGCGCTGGCCGGTCGCCATCCTCGGCGGCCTCCTCCTCCTCGTCGCCCTCGCCGGCTCCGTCGGCGCCTACTGGAACCGCCAGGGCCTCCTCGCCGCCTACCTCTTCGCCATGGCCGCCCTCATCACGCTCCTCCTTGCCCTCCTCGTCTTCGCCTTCGCCGTCACCCGCGGCTCCGGGGCCTACCCGGTGCCCGGCCGCGCCTACGACGATTACCGCCTCGACGGCTTCTCCATGTGGTTGCGCGTCTACGTCGCCGACGACCCGCGCCGGTGGGAGGGGATCAGGGCCTGCCTCGCCGCCTCCGACACCTGCAGGAAGCTCGCGCAGGAGAGCGCCTTCATCACACCCGAGCAGTTCTATCAGTCCGACCTCTCGCCGAATTACCGTTAACCTTCGTGACTAATCACATAGATTAATTAACCACATTGTTTTATTAACCGGTAATTAGGCACTGTTAACTTGGTGGTTTAAGTTTAATCTACTTAGGCACCACTTATTTTGGTTTGAGGTTCTGTCTTCTGATTTATTTTTTATTATTCATAAATTTTGTCTTTCTTTAGGTTTTTGGTTTTTTAAGCTTTTTTATCGGTTCTTTTTCGGTATTCGTTTGCATTGTTCGTATTTGTATTATCCGTGATAGGTTAATCTATTTATTCTATTTAAAATTTTTAAAACTTTAATTATATCAAATAAGCTAATTTTAGCTATAGTATAATTTTAATCAATGTAATTTTAGATATAAACTGCTATATTTCGGTCAAAATGAGCAACGCCTTGTTAGTTTAAGATGACGAATGTGCGTAGACTTCTAGTAGCTAGTAGCCTAGTACTGGTTGGCAAGAGGAATCAAGGAACAATTTTGTGGGGTCAAGGAAAGAAAGTAGGGTTAAATTTAGGGGTGGAAACGGATCGGATACGGTCGAATAGTCTCAAATACGAATACGAATCTATATTTTTAAAACGAATACGAATACGAATTCGAATATTTCAAATACGGATACGAATATTCTCGAATACGAATACGGATATTTTCGAATACGGATTTTCTCGGATACGAATATCGGATAAAACGGATTACTAACGGTTTTGCGATTTTTCATCGATTTTTGACCGGTTACGCTTTTAAACCGCCTAAATTCAAGTTTTGAATCACAAAATTTGTACGGATTTTTCATGGGTTCTAAAAACGGATCGAATACGAATCGAATAGTCTCGAATACGGATACGGATACGAATATTCTCGAATACAAATGTGAATACGAATACTCTCAAATACGGATACGAATATTCTTGAATACGAATACGAATATTTTCGAATACGGATTTTGCTTACCAAATTCGGATTTCTCTCGGATACGAATATCGGATAAAACGAATTATCCGTTACCGTTTTCCACCCCTAGTTAAATTATCTCCCAACAGGTTACATCCATCCACTGCGTTGTGGGCCATGCACTTTTTTTCTGGTGTGCAAATTGTCTAAAGAGGAATCCATTGAAGGAAATGTGGTGATTTGTGGGTTTAACAGCGTGCAAGTGGGTCCATGCATCCATGGAACTGAACTTGTAGAAGAAAGAGTGATCATCTGATTGTGTGCGTGAGAAGTGACATGGGCATGTGGGCCGGCGCATGGAAGCACGTAACTGCTTTTCAGAATCGTAAAACTAGTTTAGCAGTCCTGCGATAGTGCAATAACCAAAGCATGGCCCAGTGTGCTGTGCGGACTAGCTCACATGCACGCATTCTTGTCTCCTTGCGTAACGGCCTTGTTCTTTTGCCTCTCTTAAAATAATTTTTGAAGTGAATTTTTAAAACAACCTTTTCAACCTAAAGCAGTGTGTGTTGTTTATATCAGTGTCTCTTTCATCCACTATTATTTTAAAAAATACAGATAAAAACTATTTAAAAAAAGCAGCCCGCTACGCTAGTAAAAAAACATTTTCCTCTTTAGCCCTGCCACTCCATATGTCTGATGTCAAAGCGATAAAGAATGTAAAGTATAAAATATTTCTTTCAATTTTTCACGATAGTTGTTATAATATTTAATTAAATCTCTAGTTATAGTTTGCCTATATACAACTCTAAATCTAGGGTTATGAGCAGTCCTAATATATTTTTGAAAAGCATCAGACTCACCAAAATTTAAAGATAAATCTTGATAAGCAATTAATCTACAAAGAGATTCACGGGCTATCTCTGGGTTGTATTCCCAAGTACATATTGAGCCGTCGTGGTTGTACTGCAGCTACATCTAGCGCATTTGTAATCCTTTGCCTTCTTTTGTAGCTTACAGCGTGCCGTTTCAGGTGACCCGTCCCACCTAAAGATTTTATAGATAATTCGATATCATAAATTTTACAAACAACATACGTTACCAAATTCCCATCATCGTCGGTATCGAACTTTTTGTCGAAATCGTTCCAGACTCCTAATGTAGTAGCTTTTGTTCTTTTTGCACCCATACTCTGGGTTGTGAATGCACTCGTTGAACCTACAGAAGATGGATCCAACGGCGCTTCTTTTAGCTGTACAGTTTGTTGTGGATGCCCACCTTCCGCGGATGGATGTGTCTCTTGAAAGGATTGCATATCTTCTGCCGTAAGGCCGAATTCAGAGAATTGGAAATCGTAGTTCTCCATTGAATCAACTGTAACTTTATATAGTAAAGTACAATTAACTTACTATTGAATCAACAAATAATAACACTAATTTTCTGAATTTCACACTAATTTCTCACTAATTTTGCCAAATTTGCGCAAACATAACTGGATTTTTCACAGCTAAACAAAGAGATGAGAGTGAGGTCTGAGGTGTGGAGAATGGAGGCCGGATGGCCCCTATTTATAGGGAAAAAAACTCGATATTTTTTAAAATTTTTTGCTATTTTTTCTTTTTTAACCCCTAATGGTAAAAAGGTAAAACACGACTATTTTCACAGGCCCATTTACGCCCATTAGAGCTAGGCTAGGCCGTTCCGTGTAGTGCCGCCCCCCTTGGCCCAGGCATGGCACGGTCCACCAGGCCATGCCGGTACGGCCCACGAGCTAGACGGGTCGTGTCGTGCTTGGACGGGGCCAACAATGATGGGCCACGGGCCGGCACGCCAAGGCCCGGCCCATTAGGCACCTTTACTGAATACAGTGTCTTTTGTTAATAGACTAGTAGGAGAACTGCATGATATATGATAAAGCAAAAGAAAACAAAGGAAAAAGGAACAAGACACTCGCCCCTACCGGGAAACTCCACAGGCAAGCGGCCACTGGCACCATGTCGTACAACTCTCACACAGCACACACCATGCAGCTAAGGGAAGAAACAAACACCCCACCTTCCCACACGCTAAAGCTACTGACTGAAAATCAAGTTAGATGCAGCAGACCACATTGCACAAAGCTTGAGAGAAAAGAATAGAAGCAAAGTCAAGGCGACCCAAAGCTTCACCATGATTGAAGAACTATGGTAAGCACTATACACTAGCAGGACAATCAACAGATAACTTCAGAATGAAGATGGCGAGAAAGCGGCCCTTTCGCTTAGTTGACGATGGTGGGCGACATGCTAAAGAGCCGAAAAGATCTGACACCACTCCCCCTTCTTCCACACGGCTGGCACCATTCTCCCACATGGCTCGCCAACGGTGGCATGCTTGGTCATGAGATTGAAACCAGAACCACTGAAAAACGGGGCCTCCAAAGTAGTGCTCCTACTCAGAACAATAACTCAAATGGCGGGACACCTAACTCTTGGGGTCTCTTTAATCAATTGGCTCAGTACTTATGGTGAGGGTTCCCAACAACAATAGCAAGGATAAGCCTTGACCACGAGCCTGCCGGAGTGGTAGGGGGCTGCTTTAGGTCTGGCAGTGAGAACAGAATCCCGGCAACAACGAAGTATCGGTGGAATCCATGCCTTCTGCGAGTAGGCCGATCGGCGGAGGACTCTCGAATGATGACAAACGAGGTAAAAGAGAGGACGTAGACTCCTGGTTAGGGGCAATGGCGGGCTACGACTTCGGCAGCGGGGCAAACTCCTGTGCGACGATGAATGGCAGTAGAAGATTGGAGACGGTTGGAGGGGCCAGCGCTGGCGGTGGCTGTAGAAGGCAAGCGGGGTCTGGGTGCTTTCTTTGCCGACGGCGGGCTCACAATTAGATCCAGCGACGCCCTCTCCGCGACACGGCTCGGTTGGGTGGGGATGGGAGCGACGCCGGGGCCTTGCAGCCGATGTTGTTGATTCTCCAGCGGGCCGATGCTGGGGTATGTTGACTGCTGCACACAGGACCGACGAACGCAAGCATCCCCGGCCGCCGTTCTTTATCTCCTTGAGCTTGTACTCCTCAAAATGGGGTCCTTGTAGAAGCGGAATGGGTTGAAGGCGTAGACGGGGTACTCTTCATGCACGACGCGCTGGCCGGGCAGCAACAGGAAGTCGCGCCGGTGTCGTTCCAAATCCTGGAAAGCGGTTGCAATTATACATTGCCATGTCCAAATTAATTAACTGCGTGCCTTTCACAGTCCGGGTGCTGCAAGCCGCCGACGGTGTGCGGGTACGCGTACGTGAGCCCGACGGTGTGGACGAACCCGGCGAACCCGGCGGCCGACCCGGACTGCGGCGCGTGGAGCAACGACCCCGGCCAGCTCTGCTACAATTGCGGCTCCTGCAAGGCCGGCATGCTGGGCACCCTGCGCGAGCAGTGGCGCAAGGCCAACGTCGCTCTCGTCGTCGCCACCGTCGCGCTCATCTTCGTCTACGTCATCGGCTGCAGTGCCTTCAAGAACGCCCAGACTGAGGACCTCTTCCGCCGCTACAAGTGGGGCAACGTCTGACGACTCTCTGATCTAGCTACTTGGCTAGCACGAGCCCAAGTATATACATACTTTGCCCGATGCCAATTGTCAATTGGTTCAGTGCTACCAGTATCTGTATGCGGATGTGATGTTGTGTAAATTATGTATGCGGATGTGATGTTGTGTAAATTATGTAGTGATGTTCATGTGCCAGTGATGGCCCCCCTGAAACCTGCGGTTGGAAGGCTAGCTCAGTTGTGCGTGCGAGTCCTCCTTGGCTCGAATTTGTATGCCTTGTCCTGCTTTTAGAGCAAGTCCAATAATAGAGTCAAGTGTTTGGCTATAAATCAAGTTATAAGAGCCAAGTTATACAATAATCTGTCTTCTATTTGTCTACAAAAGATTTTTTTATTATTATGTGGTACAATGTCTCACATTCTCTTTCCTACTCCTCCTCACATACATTTATTATCTGGACCCACCACTGTATAGGCTCCCGTGTGCAGCTTGTTGCTTGCATGAGAGCCAAGCTCTCCTCTCTCTCCTCTCTTCTCTCCTCCACATCAGCAAAAATGCTGACTAGCTTGGCTATAAGACCATTGTTGTATTTGCTCTTATTTTATTAGTAAGCCATGTAGATCCTCGGAAAATAATTCTAAGCACCGTGTCGTAAGCCATGTAGATCCTCGGAAAATAATTCTAAGCACCGGTGACACGCAAGTTTTTATGGCACCACCTATGGAACAATGCCACGTCACAGTACGAATCTCAAAGCAAAAGACATATCAACTTCCATCTACTCACTACTCTTGTCGTGCAAAGCTACCACTGCCGTCGTAGGTCATGTCCTTTTTTAGCTTTTAGTTTTAATTTTTAATATTTTCATAGTAACTATTTTTAAATGAAATATATTTTTAGTATAAGGTGTACTAGTTAATTATAGTACATATTATACCGATTCTATTTATATTGGTAAAAATTGCACGTGAGTTTTTGTTACTTTGTAATCTCTCGTACGAACAGTCCAAAAATCACAAACCACAACCAAAAGCCATAAGTTTCAGCCAAAAAGAACAAGCCCGTAGTTGCTGTCTGACCTTCCTGCACAACTGGATGTTGCGCTGCAAGACAAGATGGCTTTGTAGCGAGGGCAGCACCGCAAGGACGTGCATTGTTGACGGCCACGCGATGATTACTGGAGATGGCACGGGTCAATGGTGACAGGCGAACTTGCAGCGAGGGGGTCGATGGCTGCGCCGTGCCTCGGTGCCTGCTTGTTAGCACGTGGATCATCGAGGGACTTGATGACACCATGAGGGGGCGCTCCTCTGTCACCAACGGCAGCGGCAGGCCCCTCGCCCCACCCTATGCTCGTCTGTCCTCAACCATCGTCTCGCTGCGTGACAGCCGGCGGCGCCATGAAATCGAGCAACAGTGGTATAAAGACGGAAACCTACAACTTGCAACATGAATCTTGGACACGCCAGACTGTCCAGATTGTGCGCAAAGCCTGGATTCAGGACGTTGCCATATTGTGAACAGTACCAGATATTTTTGACAATCTGTTATAGTCATATCCCTTTAATTCCGGTTTTGTTGAACCTTTCCATTGTATTGATCCATGTATATAAATGAAAGGTAGAGCCATCTAATTGATTGGGCTACATAATTCTCTATCTGACCAAATCTTTTTAACTTGGTATCAGAGCCTGAGATCCAAGGCAACAAATCATGGTGTCTTCGCCTGCTATCAACAGTGGCACAACCAGTGGCACTCTGGTTCCGGTGACAAGCGATAGCATCTCAATCCCAACTCTCGGCCACCCCATCAGCATCAAGCTCTCCTGGGAGAACTTTCTCCTCTGGAAAGCTCAGGTGGAGCCATACCTATGTGGTCAGAATCTGTATGGGTACGTAGACGACAGTATTGTTGCCCGTTCAGTGATGCTAATAGAAGGAGTTGGTGCCGATGCAAGACAAGTCCCCAATTCTGCCTATCTCCGTTGGTTCAGGTAGGATAAAATCGTGCTAAATGCCCTTTTGTCATCCATGATCCTGCCTATCTCTGTTGGTTCAGGTAGGATAAAATCGTGCTAAATGCCCTTTTGTCATCCATGACAGAAGATATTCTTGCCCAGAATGCCCGGCTGTCCACCTCGGCAGAGGTTTGGGCAGCACTCCCCAGGATGTTTTCATTCCAAAATCGTGCGCGGATAATGCAGATCCGTTACCAGTTGTCAAACATGAAGAAGAAGGATATGAGCGTGACTGAGTATTTTCACAAGATGAAGGGTCATGCTGACACAATGGCGTCAGTTGGCAAAATTCTTTTAGATGATGAGGTAATTGGTTACATCTTGGCTGGACTGGGGTCAGAATACGATCCTTTAGTCACCGCTGTTACCACTCATAATGATGCTATAAGTCTCAATGATCTTTGTGCATATCTCTTGAGCTTTGAGCTACGGCTCAAACAGAATAACACCTTCCAAGAAGTTCACTCTTTGACAAACTTCATGTCTCGGCGTCCTGACAAACATCATGGGACAAATGCTGCTTCTTACAGCAATGACTGCACTGGAGGCCGAGGTGGTCAGAACCATGACTGTGGACGAGGCTAGTCCCAAGGTTACGACCGGTTTGGAGATTGAGGAAAATCCACATGCCAAGTATGTGGGAAATACGGTCATGATGTTTTGAGGTGTCGATAATGCTTCAATCACGCATATCAACCAGAAGATCATTCTGGAAATGCCGTCACTTATGGGAGACACTCAAGCGATCCAAACTGGAATGTGGATACGGGAGCTACAGATCATCTCACCAGTGATCTTGATAGACTCACAATTCACGAGTGCTATGGTGGCAAAGATCAAGTTCAAGTTGCAAATGGCAAGGTTTGAACATCTCACATATTGGTAGTTCTGTTTTATCAGGATTGAATAATTCACTTGTTCTAAATAATGTTCTTCATGTTCCTCAAATTAACAAACACCTTCTTTCTGTCCACAAATTGGTCTCTAACAATAATGTGTTTATTGAATTTCACCCTGACTCCTTTTTTGTAAAGGACAAGGACTCGAAGATGGTTCTTCTTCGCGGTAGAAGCAAAGGAGGATTATACCCAATTCCAATCAGTCGCGCTTCCATGTCTTCAAGTCACCAAAAATTCCTTGGAGCCGTGGTATCCTCAACACAATGGCATCGTCGCCTCAGTCATCCTTCATCTTCAGTCACTAGGACTGTTCTTAGATTGAATAATTTGCCATGTTCAACATCTTTCAGTTTGTGACGCATGTCAGCATTCAAAAATTCATACTTTGCCATATAATAAATCTACTCCTGTTACCTCCTCTCCACTTGAGCTAGTTCATACGGATGTCTGGGGACCAGCCCTATCATCATCTGGAGGTTTTAAGTACTACGTGAGCTTTATCGACGCCTATAGTCGGTTCACATGGATTTACCTGCTCAAGCATAAATTCGATGTCGAACATGTCTTTCACAACTTCCAAAAGCTTGTTGAGCGTCAATTAAACACAAAAATCCGTGCAATCCAATTTGACTGGGGTGGTGAATACCGTCAACTTCATCGATACTTTGAACAAACTGGGGTGTCTCACAGAGTATTGTGTCCTCACACATCTTCATAGAATGGCATTGCAGAAAGAAAACACCGACATGTTGTAGAAACTGGCTAGCCTTGCTTGCTCAAGCCTCACTTCCCATTCGATTTTGGGATGAGGCTTTCCTGATAGACTGTTACCTTATCAACAGGATGCCAAGCACGGTCCTTCACAACTCCAACCCTCTCACTCGCCTTCTCAATGTCAACCCTGACTATACCCTATACCTTCGTCTGAACCTTTGGGTGTGCCTGTTGGCCGAATTTACGTCCTTAAAAAAATTGGAAACTTGAATTTTCGCTCCAAACAATGCGTTTTCTTGTGGTATAGTTCGTTGCATAAGGGTTACAAATGTCTTGACTGAGCTACTGGCCGCATCTATATTTCTCATGATGTTATACTCGATGAATATGTTTTTCCTTTCTCCACCAGTCCATTGTCCTCATCATCTTCCCCTCCTCAATCACCTTTTGTTTTGATCGAGCCAGTGTTGCAGAATAATTCAATATGTGATCATACTTTGTCCTCTATGCAGCTTCTTACTGATCTTATAGGAACCAATGAAGATCAACCTACTGCAGATATTTGCCAAGGAGAGCTGCAACACTGTGACATTCCCTGAGAGCCTTCTTCAGCACCTTTGGGACCAGATTTATCTTCCCATACTGTTTCTTCTTTGGAATGATCTGATAGTCCTACCGAGAATCATTTGGTCTCTAGTGATGTGGTATCTATATCAGGACAAGAGCCTGTCATAAATCAACACCCAATGCAGACCAGACTCAAGAATACCATCAGTAAGCCCAAACGTTTTACTGATGGCACGGTGAAGTATTCCGTGCATCACCGAGCTTTCTTTGCTGAACCAAAGTCTCATCGTGCCACACTGTCTGATCCCCAGTGGCAAACTGCAATGCAGGATGAAATTCAGGCTCTCCTCCAAAACAAAACTTGGCGCCTTGTACCCAAACCACCTGGTCAGAACATCATCGGGTGCAAATGGGTTTATAAAGTCAAACAGTGATTGGATGGCTCTGTGGATAGGTTTAAGGCCTAACTTGTAGCAAAAGGATTCACTCAGAGGTTCAGCATCGACTATTTGGACACATTTAGCCCGGTGGTAAAACCTACTATTGTTTAACTAGTGCTTTCTGTTGCAGTATCAAAGGGGTGATCCTTGCACCAAATAGACATCAATAATGCATTCTTGCATGGAGTATTGGGTGAAGGTGTCTATATGCAGCAACCACCCGGCTTCGAGGACCCTCGGTATCCATCATATGTCTGCAAACTTCAGAAGTCTATATATGGGTTGAAGCAATCTCCTCAGGCATGGCATTCTCAACTGAGTGGCAAACTACAACAACTCGGTTTCATCCCCTCTACAGCTGATACATCTCTATTTATCTTCAATCAAGGCGGCATTACTATATACATGCTTGTATATGTGGATGATATTGTGATTGCTAGCTCTTCCTCGACAACTACGGAAGATCTCTTGTCCACACTCAGGTCATTGTTTCCCCTAAAGATTTGGGTCCCTGCATTTCTTCCTTGGTATTGAGGCCACCGCCACTTCAGGGGGAATGTCACTAACACAAAAGAAATATGCCCTTGACCTTCTTTATCGGGTTAACATGGAAAATTGCATGGTAGCATCTACTCCCATGTCCTCTGATAAGTTATCTTGTACTCATGGTACCCCACTTGCTGAAGGTGATGTCTTTAATTATCGCAATGTAGTAGGAGGACTGCAGTACCTCACACTCATCAGACCCGATATCTCATTTGCAGTTAACAAAGTGTTTCAATATTTGTCACAGCCCATAGATGTCCACTAGGAGGCAGTGAAGCATATTATGTGATATGTTAAAGGTACCATCTCTACTGGGTTGTTTTTGCGATGTGCCTCCTCAACATTGCTTAGTGTGTTTGGCAATGCCGACTGGGCTGGGTGTGTTGATGGTCGACGCTCCACCGGGGGATTCGCTGTCTTTTTTGGCTCAAACTTGATCTCCTAGAGTGCTCACAAGCAACCAACAGTGTCACGTTCTAGCACAGAAGCGGAGTACAAAGCAATAGCAAATAGTGTTGCCGAAGTAACCTGGACACAATCTCTTCTTAAAGAACACGGCATATCACAACCAAGAGCCCCAATCCTGTGGTGTGATAATTTGGTGGCCACATACTTGACAGCCAATCCGGTATTTCATGCCCGTACGAAACACATCAAAGTTTATTTTCATTTCGTCAGAGAGAAGGTGGTGTGTGGTGATCTGGAGGTTTGGTTCATTTCCTCGGATGATTAGGTAGCAGATGCATTTACCAAGCCTACCACCAAACAGATGCTTGAGCGCCTAAGGACCAATCTCAACCTTTGTTCCGACGGTTGAGATTGAGGGGGAATGTAAAGATGGAAACCTGCAACCTGAATCTTGGACACGCCAGACTGTCCAGATTGTGCGCAAAGACTGGATTCAGGACATTGCCATATTGTGAACAGTACAAGATATTTTTGACATTCTGTTAGAGTCATATCCCTTTAATTCCGGTTCTGTTATAACCTTTCCATTGTATTGATCCGTGTATATAAAGGAAAGGTAGAGCCATCCGATTGACTGGGCTACATAATTCTCTATCTGACCAAATCTTTTTAACTAGTGCAGCCGCGTCCCTGGTCACCAGTGGGTCGGTGGAAACAGTAGGTCAGTAGCTCAAGAGTAAGCCATGGATTCATGGTGGTTAAGAGAAGTATGAACACATGAATGGTATTTACAAAACTAGTCATATGTACATCGTATTTGTAAAAATATCACTTCTATAGTCTGCTAGATAGGCTGCAACACCGGTGAGGCGACGCGTGGCGGGGCTACCGGCGGCAGGCGCCTACCTGCCCCGCTAGCAGACAGCAGGCAACCTTCTGCCCGGTGGGGAGACGACAAGCAGGCCTGCCACCCGGTGAGGGGACGGTAGATGATTAAGTTGGCTGATTAGCCAACTTAATTACCTGGCCTAATTGTTTTTGTGTTTAGTGATTGTTTAAAATTTTAAATATATCAAATGAGCTAAAAAAATTACAAAAATTTATGTACAGCCTCTTGAAACAATGTATTTCATAATGTTATTTTTGGATAATTTTATCCATTGTGAATATTGCTTAAAAATTTATACAATTGTGATATTTATATGAGTTTTTACACATAGCAAACAAGCTCCAAAAATTACAAAAATTTATATGAAGCTTTCTGATATAGTCATAGTTATTGTGTAAATTTTTAGAAATTTTATGTGGCCCGAATTTGCCACGTTGATTTGGGTTAATTTAATCGTGAATTTAACGATGCTCAGTAGCTTCGCGCATGTGTCAGCCAATCGTGCTATATTTTCTTTCCTACTATGTGGTTCGCACAATGTCGCTTTGTATGTGTCATGCCGCCTCGCGCCTCCCTCATTTGCATATTTGTCAGTGTTACTATGCCGTCCCCTTCACCCGAAGAGCTACAATGGGTCCTCAATGTACAGGGTGAGCGCACTGGGTTTACTTTTCGCTCGGTCATAAATACGAACCTCTCACAGTTCGTCATTGCTCATCTCAGTCGCTCATCACAGAAACTCATTGTCGCGGTCGTTGCTCAAAATTGGAAGTGCGTAGCTCATTACTTCGAGAAGCTAGTGCATAGCTCAAAATTGGCAGTGCTGATTGCTTCTCCCAAAAGGCAGATAATTTTTTATCGTATGCTTTCGACGTTATTACCGTAATCCTAGTCAATTAGTATTATTTAGTTAGTCATGATTAATATAGTTTGTATTACTAAGTAAGTAGATCGTAGTAATTTAGACATATTTTTTACTATTTTTGTATACATACAGTACCCATAATTTGTTATTGAATAGAAATATGTAATTAAGTAGTCGTAATTACTGTAGTAGCAATTAGTTAGGGGTAAGTAATGACTTAGTGGTAAGTAATTAAGTGCATGTCTCAGCTGGAGGACTTCGACCTTTACCGGACCCAGTCTACTGTACCTGAGCCTACTAGACCACCGCCGGTCACTGAGCAAATAGAATGGTCTCCATACCTCTTTCGACTCGAGACGCAACTTTCGGACCGACTGATGTACCCACGGGACATGCTCGTGCTCAATGGAAGACAAGGCCATGTACAAGGAGGCAGACATGATGAGGAGGTAGTAGTGGCTCAGATGGGTGAGCCATATTGCATCCAGTGTGATGCATTTTTTTCTACTATAATTACTTTTACTTGTACAAGTTTTCCTAACGTATAAAATTGTAAAAAAAAGTGAAATATTCATAAATTCATGATTAAATTAATCCAAATAAACGTGGCAAATTTGGATTACATAAAATTTTCAAAAAATTACATAATAACTAGGACAATGTCGGGAGGTTTCTGTAACACCCCAGCCAAACAATGACCTGGAATGCTACCCAACTAGAAGTAAAGCAATGTTAACTAATTGCGTTATACAAAATTTCGGCAGAGCCTCCTTTGTTTATCTTTCTAAATCAGAGATTTCACAAGCAGTATCGATTATAATAGACAATCATCAAGTAATAAGTTCAATGCTAAGCAAATAGATTAAAGATTACTAAACCATTCATGGATATAATACCTAGAGAAAGACTATGAGCATTATAAATATTCTAAACTCTTATTACAATTAAAATCCAAGGGTAATAATCAAATGGTACTTAAATAGTCCTTGCGTCTTATATTTAATTTTTCTTCCTTTATTTCCATTATCGGTGGAACGTGCAAGTGCAACAAAACTAATCCTTCCTTTTCCCCCATGCATGCCGACATCATAACGGTACCTAAAAACAACAACAACAAGAGTGAGTCCAACGACTCAGCAAATATAATAGATAGTAACAAGAACATTTATAAACATCACTTCACACATTCATCCATCAACCATATGAATAAGTCATGCTATGCAAGATGATCAAAAATCTTTTTCTTTCTTTCTCTTTTGCATTTTACCGGTAATGCAAAGTGTGCATCCGTCGATGCACACCTATGCCTGTACCATTTGGTACAGGGACCAATTGCCCATACTCCACAAGTATGGGGACCTTTAGCCCATCATGTCATCAACATGACGGGGACCTCGGTGCTTAGTCATCTCGTGACCAAGACTTCAATAGATCAACATGATGCATATGCGTGAATGTCTCAAATAAATAAATCTTGCATTCACATTATCCATGCACCAGAAATACTCATGAACACTGTAAATTGCAATCACCCATAAACAACACCAATACATCCTTACCACAACCATGAACACATATATATTCATATTATAGATCAAACATCAGCATTCCACACTATCAATTTTTAAACCATCATTATACTTGCCTTAACCGCGAGAAAACGAGGGACGTGCAGAAGGTGCCGCCTCTGGGATCCGTACTCCACCTGAATAATAATTATAATATTTGCTAAGATAACAGTAGCAGACATTTGCCCAAAATAAAAACAATCACGAACTAATAAATTCATCTAACTTGGTTCCAATTCCCAAATCCTACAGGTCATCCCGCCTACCTCTGTGGACAGTCAAATTCAAAAATTCATATCTATTGGTACAGGAGTCCGAATAGGGTGTTCTTAGACTTGCTGGAAATATAATTAAATTATGTAACTAAACCTAGTTGGTGAGCCTCCCTGATTCGGCCATCTTCCACCCGCACCATCCAATTTTCTAAAACATCAATTTCACGTTGGGTCCTCTGGACAGAGCACTAAAAATGCCATAACTTCCAGCTCGAGTGTCCGAATCATGATTTCTTGACCTTCCTGGAAATCTAAGAGAATTATATACAACTTTCATAATATGGAGATCCTCTGATTCTTCCGTTTTCTAATCGCCCAATCCAATCTACCATAATCTGACAGAAATCTCCCGATCTGCAGAACAGTCTTACAAGAAAAATCATAACTTCTGCTACAAAGGTTCGATCGACGCGTTCTATCACTTCATAGAAAGATAAAGACGTCCTCTACAACTCTCTAGGAGAAGTCCAGATCTGATTTCGCACGAAACTACCCCAAAACAGCCGTCGAGTGAAATCTGTCCTAGCAGTCCAAAGTACCGACATTGAAACAACTAGTAAAAAATGCATCTAATTGGGGAACAATGGGGATTACCCTTGACGAACCGCTATAGATTACGATGAACGCCCTACGAACTCCTACTCTTCTCCTTTTCCCCTTTTTCCCTTCCTCCGAATCCAATCGCCTCGTTGCGCTTGATCTCCCTTCTCCATTCGACCGGCAGCCAAAGGAAGATTTTTCCTACCGGTAGAAGAGCTTCAATGGGGGGAGGGTGTCGGACCTCGGGTTAGCAAACCCAGATCCTCTGTGATTCCACTGCACTATTCCCTGGATCAGTAGATAGTGCTCACAGATACATTACTGTATATCAAAAACATATCATGCGGAAGCGTAAATAATACAATAATACTTACCCATGGGCTGATTAGGCCGAAACGATAAAATGCAGCAGTGGAACTTCACACGGGTGGGACCCACAGGACTTGCCCACAGGCAGCCAACTGGGGTTCGCAACCTAGTCCATGGCCTCTTCGTCTTCCAGCTCTGTCGACCCCTTTTTAGCGTCGCATGGTTTGGCATTCCTGTTCTCTCTAACTGAGTGATGGCAGTTAAGCAAGAATGAGTACGATGATACTCAGCAAGCCACCACACAGGATGCAGTAATAATAGATGCAAAGCTGTCAAGGGAGGCTTGAGTTTCTTTTATTTGCTAAAAGCATTGTTTTGGAATTACAATACGTAAGAAAAATTTCCTGAGACGTAGCAATTTTAACTGAAACATGTTTTATGAAATTGATTGTGAGAATGCGATAATAATTGTAGTGTAGGTTACATCCACCTTTTTACAGTGCATGGTTACCTCCACCAATGCTAGTTTTCGCCGCTGAAGTACATCTCTCCAGGAAAAGTTCATGGTCAGAGTACATCTCTCTGATAGGTTTTATCCCACCCACAAATATTTTTGGCAATAGAACTAACTCGAGTAGGTTCCCGTGTCCGCCCTTGACCGTGGGCATGGCTGCTCGAACAGTTTTACACTCTGCAGAGGTTGTACACTTTCACCACAAGAGATAAGTCATCTTAATAGCCAACATGCTTCCTTAGGCATGAGACCCAGATGGTTTATCACAAAGCCTTTACCTTACTCTGATTTAGCTAGATACCACCCCGCTGAGGTTTCACCGCTGAAGGGTTACATCCGCCACAGTTAGAAGCCCCCTCTTGTGCCGTATGAGTAAACCAGAGCTCTGGCACCCATCTTCCGTGATGATATCTCAACTAAACCTTTGCAAGTTAATCAGCTAGGTCGTACCCATATAGACCTGTGGTTGTACTGTTTTACACCAGGAGGTCAGTACAAGATTCAGTCCTTAATTTGTCCAGGCGGTTCTTACCACAAACCACGGGTTCTCGTGCGACATCAGCACCATCCACTCTCACCAACCGCCTAGACAGGTAAAGCAGATTTTTAGGGTTTTGAGAAGCATAAAACAGTTGTAGCAAAATACTCAGCCACGTACATGCCATGACTGTCCCAAAACAAATTCTTATGTTTCAAAGATTGATGATCAGGGCAACTAGTGCCCTGGACTTTGACAAGACTAGCATGGCATTTAATATGACTTATAGCTAGTAAGGTTATAGTTAATATCTATGGCTACAAGGATCAGGTGATTCAAGTATCAAGGAATGGCATATTAAATTTTAATACGATATCAAGTTGGCATGTACCTACCTTAAGCTTTAACATACATTTGCATAATAAATTAGGCATGCAAGTTGATAATTTAAAGGAACATAATTTTGCATAAAATGTAGGATCAATATGATCAAAGTGATAACTTGCCTTGCTTGGTGTACCATGTCCTTGATTGATCTAAGTCAAAGCCTGCTCAGTCAGCGATCTCAACTTCCTAGTCGTCGCTTTTACCCGAATCTTGATCTTACTCGAATCTGTCGCCTCGTTGAGTCTTCAGATTCTAATATGCGGTAAAGAAAAGAAAAACCAAATAAACCCAAATACTTTAAATGCCTGATTTAATTTAAATTATACATTTTTTACGATTTGGGAATAGAAGGATGATTCGGATTAGCGTGCTGTAAACACAGCGGTGGCTGGATTTGCGCAGGAGAATGAGTTGTTTGAAAAGCTTTACCGTGAGGGAAAATTTTAGGAGAACGGGGATCAAAATGAGTAATTATCTTCAGGCATTTATCCATTCTGGAAAAAGGTAGTGGCCATACATGGCTGATTAGGGAAAGGTTCGATCTGTTACTTGATAGCTTTCCTTCTATTGATTTTATATTTATCAGGGAAGTTCCGTGAGTCGGACAGGACTTATGGATAGGTAAAAGAGAGTATCGATGGTAGTAACGAGGAATATAATTTTATGAGTTTAGGATGCGGAAGCTTTGTATAAGTTGAGTATAATTTTAAATACTCGATGCAACTCTGGTATTTCATGTGGCAATATTTATCTGAGATTGCAACTGCCAGTTTCTAAAGTCAATTATTCTGTTTGATTAACCGCTTTACTTGATATGACCAGCGGCTATGATTTGTCAGAAAGGTGAGTTATGATTTTTACAATGATATTCTTGATAAAGCTAGTTCTTTGACGATTGTATTTGAAATCCCAAGATACTGATTGGGGATTTGGATGTGGGGCAAGGACTAATGGTTTCTTACTTATTTTTAAGGTTGATTTATTATAGAGGACTTTACCGATAATTATTTTAAACACTAGTAAGAGAGATGATATGATTTTAGAGATGAGCAATTTATAGTTAATATTTTATGTGGCAAAATCTTGTTAAATTGGTTTACTTAAGTTGTACTAATAGATTGGATCGGGAGATGGAAGATACCATTTAGATCACTCGAATATTTAATAGAATGTGATATTAATGTTCGATTTGTTTGACGTCAAATTTGCAAGTAATGAAATTATCTTTATACAGCTTTACATATGCAACTTTAATTACTTAGGATCAACGTCTATTACCTTCAATTCATAAAAGATGATCTTCCAATTAGTTTCACCTTTTTTTATTTCTAACATCAATATCCATGGAAGCCATGTCGATTTCTTGCCATATGAAAATAGACCACGCATAATGCATTTTAGTTTTACATGAGTATTAATATATTAATCTCAATTGTAAGTATAGTTAACTCATGTTAAGTTTTAATTTAATTGTGTAAATCTTTTCATTATGAATTCAAAAATAATTCCTTATTCTTATTCTTATGCACAATGTGTCTTTACATGCAATTAACCAAACTTAGATTTTTAATTTCATTTCATACCCTTTTTAGTTAACTCCCACCATTAAATTTTATTCTTCTTTTTTATTTGCAATTTATATTTTGAGATGTGTACTGCAACTGAGCTGGGAGGATGCAAGTGATACACATGCTCTAAGTGCTTCCTGGCAGTGGGGCCATCATGTCATAAGAGGAGGGGAAGAAGAGAGGAGGCGCGCCTTGGTGGAGCGGGGCAGAGCAGGCGCAACCGCCAAACAGGAGGCGAGGTGGCTACGGGGCCGTGCGTCATCGCCGGCGAGAAGCGGCCGGGGAGGCGGCGGCGACCGACCAAATGGATGGCCATGGCGACGAGGAGGCTCCGGGAGGCAAGGGCTTCAGCCGGGGAGGTGCTCGGACGAGCTGGCGGAGGTGCTAGGCGGCCGGTTATGAAGGGGAAAAGGGGCGCCGGCTGCCGGATGGAAGAGGGAGGGAGAAAGGGTGAGCGCGAGCAAGAGGAGGAGGCCTAGAGCTCACCTGCGCGGTTGAACGGTTCGGTGGGAGGCCAAGGCGAGCCGTCGACGTGCTTGGGTGGCGGCGCCGAGGGGCTCCCGTGGCCAGCTCACTGTGGGGGAGGAGAGCACAAGCCGGTGGTTGGAGAGGCTTCGGGTGGCGGAGATGCCGCTCCCACCGCGTGGAATCGGCCCGAGCTCGACCGAAGGGGAGGCGGCGGCGATGGCCGGCCGGAGGCGGAGAAGACGCGTGGGCGGTCGGGTACGGGCGTCGATTTTCCAATTCGTGGAGCGGGGAGGCAGTGGGGACAAGGGGACGCACCGTGACGCGATCACTAGGCGGAGGGGATGGCCGGAGCGGCGGGACAACACTAATGGCGGTGGCTGGCGCGAGCGATCTCAAATGGGGGAAAAGGAAGAGGAGGCGCCGGGGCCCTTTATAGGTGAACGCGCGCTCGGGGGGAGTACCGCCGGTATGGGTGCCGCGTCCGACGGCATGGGCAGCGGCATGGGCGCAGCGGCGTAGGGGAGTGGCGCTGGGAGTAGGCCGGGGGTATGGCTACTGGCGCAGAGGTGACGGGGGAAAAGGAAACCGGGGGCGGCGCACGAAATCAGGCGGGCAGTGCGGGCTGGGCGGGGCTAGGAACACGGCCATGAGGCGGGCCGACTCGGCGCGACGGGAAGCGAGAGAGAGGAGGAAGAAGGGAGGAAGAAACGAAGAAAGGAAGGGGAAGACGGGGCTTCGGCTGGGCCAGGAGAAAGAAGGGGCCGGACGGCCGGGCGGAGAAAAACAAATAATGGGCCGGGGGAGAAAAAGAAATCAGTGGCTGGGCCGGAAAAACAATCCGGCCGGGCCCAGTCGAGATTTTGGGGATTTTATGAATTTCTGAATTCTTAAATTTTTGATCTAGATTTGTGAGTAGATTTCAAGTTGAACACTTGGTTCCAATTTTGGATATCAACATTTTGATTTTGTTTTTTCGAACTTTGAGAAATACTTCTTAACCTTCTGAATTTGAATATCCAAATACTAAATTTGGATGGAAGGAATCTATATTGATTTTAAATTTCTAATCTTGGCTTTGAATGACCAGGTTTAAATTTTAGAATTTGAAATTAATACCTCCATGAGGATTTGAATTTTCTATATTTTAAACTTTAATTTATATCTCTTGACTCCAGGGTTTGGGTTTTATTAATCGAGCTTTTTTGGCAAGAAACCAAATCAAGACATTTGAACTTCGCCAAAAACTTTTTAGAAACGCCGGAGAAACAATTTAAAAGATTTTAAAATTTTCGTAATTATACTAGTTCCCTATTTGGGATTTCACCGAGGGAGAGGGGGAGGAACTGCTGGAGGGGGCGCACAAGGGGCAAGGAGGGGCGGCGCAATGGGGGCAGGGAGGGGCGGCTAGGGTTGGAGGGGGGTGGGCGCCTCCCCCCTCTTTGGCTGGTTTCCCTCCGAGCCTTGGCCCAGGCCCAGGTTGCCCGAAAAATTCAGAAAACCCCCCGAAACATTATTTTATTCTTTCCTTTAAGGTTCCCCTCTCCAATGAAATAATTATTTTCCAAAAGACTTTTGGGATATTACTTTGTAATTTTTGAAGCTTGTTTGCTATATGTAAAAACTCGTACAAATATTAAAATTGTATGAATGTTTGAGCAATATGTACAATGAATAAAATTAGCAAAAAATTACATTGTAATGTACATTGTGCCAGGAGCTTGTATATAAATTTTTGTAATTTTTGAGCTCATTTGATATATTGAAAAATTCAAACAAACACTAAATAAAAAAATTAGAGTAGTTAATTAAGCCGGCTAATCAACTGGTTTAATCACCTGCCGTCCCCTAGTCGGGCGATTGGCTACTTGTCATCTACCCACGGGGCGGCAAGCGTCTGCCACCAGCGCCCTCGCTTCGTGTCATCTCCCCCGCGCTGCTATTTCTGTAAATACACCCCGTATACAGCTAGTTTTGTAAATACTGTCGCAAACAGCGTCAAATCCGCTAAAAACTCTGGTTTTTTTTTGCTTTGAGAGCCGTATTGCGATGTGTCATTGTTCTAGAGGTGGTGGCATCCGCAGCGCCGGGCGCTAGAATTATTTTCCTAGTTCCTCCCGCATATGTTTCATTTTTATACCGTTTAAAAAAAAGGGACGGTGGTAGACTGTACACGCGCACACAGTCGCACTTTTATACCGTTAAAAAAAATCGGACGGCGGTAGACTGCACACGTACACACATATATGAATGTGCTCCCTAAGCCCACACTTAGAAATACGAAAGCAGAGGATAAATCCACGATATAGCAAAATTCTCACCAAGACATGCTTACGTATGTGCAAAGGTGAACAGCATAATTTAAACTTTTTGATAAGTAGATTGTGCACTCAAAGCTTCATCACCTACCAAGAGGTGGTTCCCGCCAAAATCTATGCTTTGGCAATGCTCAATGACGTAATTCGATTTAATCTTCTCTTAATTAGCGGCGACCTATTCGCAAGTTTAATTAGCAGAAAGATCATCTTGTCCGGATTCAGGGCACACAGCTTTGGGCCCAGTGCAATGTAATAGAGTTCTTCAAAGTATTGTTTCTAAGTTTGAACGACATGGAAAAGAAATGGTGTTTGCAGGAGCGTTTTCTTGCTTTTCAGAAAAATAAAACCCCGAACAACCATTGACTTGGATTAAAATTCGACGCATTTGTGTTTTTGGGTGCATGAATGGGAGCACTACCATTGTTGAATTTGGGTTTTTCTTGTTACAAAAATGTGGAAATTTTGAGATGACCACAACTAATTCGTGGAGATTATTTAAGCATTTGACATATCTCCAGGTCTGATTTGTTCGAATACAAGTAGGCCTTAACATTCATGCTCCCAATCTAATAATGATATCTCTTTGGTTATCCTGTTGATAAAATATATCTATTCGGTTATTTAATGCTGCCGTCTGAAATTCTATTTTCAATTGTGCCTAAGCCAATCGCATGAACTAAAAATTTGACTCTGCACTATTAATTTTTTAGACCATCCATTGGTCGGTGTGTCAACGAAGATTGATAATGTTTATGAATACAAAGAGGGAGAGGAAAAAAAACATTTTTGTATTATAACTGAAAGAAGATTGAGCACCGTACTCTCAAAAACAAAATATAACTAAAGTCAATCTTAGGGTACTAGGGACCAAATACACGGGGGGGGGGGGGTGGCGGTCAACAAATGTAGCCACTCGTGGATCTAAATTTTGTTTAGATTATAATTAATAGGAGTTGACATAACTCTCAGGGCATTCCCAATAACCTTTGTTATCACTAGAGAGGAGAGAGGGATTTTAGATACATGCACTCCAACAACTTATTACTAAAACCACTTATTTCTAAAAGAGCCTACAATAAATTAATTATTGCATGAGACCTATCGATCATCCTCCATTCCGTTTTCTTTTCGTCTCTCTCACTTCCCCCACCTTCGTTTTTCTTGGTCCGGGTGTCTTAGCTCGTTACTCACCCAACTAACAGGCTCTCTCTCTTCCCTTCCGCTCCCTCTTGCCACATCTCCTAAAATCTGACGTGACAGACACTTAGTGGAAAGGAGAGCTGAAAATTTGTTTTTATTTTTAATATATCTTCTTCTTTTAAGTTCGGGAGGGTAAAGCAATTAGTTAATATAGCTGCATTGCTTTCTTGAGACTCTGAAAACCCACCAAATTAGTTGGAGTTGAATTCTAGTCTTTAACGACATCATTTGAGTTAGTGGCCCTGTTCTTTTAGGCTATGACCGATGGTTTTGCCTGTGGCTAATAACTTTTATCTGCTTTTTTCGAGATAATTTGAAAAGTTCCATTTTAAAAGAACTTGTTACTAATTTGGTTGATAATTTGAAAAACGATAATTCAACCATCAAGACTTTGATTTAAAAACTATTTGGAATAAAGGACTCATGCCCCTTCTCCCTCCTGTATTTCAAAAATAGTTTTTTAATGGGGCTAATGTGTTCTAGTAAATTACCATAATTTTGTAGGGGTATTGTTTTTTGGTGTCATTAAACAAACACCATATTTTTACGATGTCCTAGAGCCAATTTTGACTCGTGGAATAGGCCATTTGATCAGAAGCTATCAAACGATTAACTAGTCAGATCTTATGAACCTTGCTTAATGATACCCCATAAATTTTGCTTCCAACTTCCAAGTAATACGCTTTTAAAAAAATTCCAAGCAAATATTGCGTCTGTTCTTTTTGGTTTCGGTTTATAGCTTATGGCTATGGCTTATGACTTTTAGACTGTTTATGAGAGAGAGTACGGAGTAACAGAAACTCATGTGAGGTTTTGGCCGATTGTAAGATCAAGGACAACTGACTAGAAGGGGGTAAACAGGAGGTTCTAAAAATTTTCACTCTAATTCTAACAAGGATCGATAAATGAACCTAGGACGATTCAAGAGCAAAATAATCTAAGTTTTCTACAGCACCACTAGCTATGTCTCTACCAAGTATAATTCAACCTACACAAGATATATCAATTCAATAGCTAGAAAAGTAAATGCGAAAGAGTAAAGATAAGTGATAACCATGATGGAGACATGCGATGTTGTTTTTTATGGTATCGAAGACTTACCGGTCTTCACTAATCCATATTGAGGTAAGTCCAAACGAATTGGACCGGCTGCATGAATTAAGCCTAACGACCTCAAGTCTATTAAGATTGCTTTACCTCCACTCAGGAGATGGTAAGCACCATACCACTCACAATTGGCACCGACCCTCTTCACAACCTTCTTAAAGAGATCACAATGCAAAACTCATCCCACACCGTCTAGGTGCCGGCAAGTACCAAGAGTAATACATCACAGTGTTTATTTGAGGAGAAACAAATGCCAAAATGATCAACGAATGATTCAATGCACTTCAATGCTTTCAACTACTCAAAAATTGGAAATATGAGCAAATGAGCAGAGGAGAGTGCACACAAGGCTCTAGTGTATTTGATGAGATCCAAGATCCATGCTCTTGTGCTGGTGAGGGGGTATTTATATCTCCCACCACAAATTCAACCATTTGAAATAAATCCTAGAAAAATTCAGTAGGTGCGATACTACTGCCATGTATAGCCGGTACTACCGCACCTACCGTTCAACTCCTATTTTGGGTGCAAGTAATGTGTCTGAACTAAACATTAAACAGACAATGTGGTAATACCGCCAACTAGGATTGATACTACCACAATGCAGTAGTACCACATCCTAAGATTGGTACTATCGATTTCTAGAGCTCCAAGAATTATCCAAAAATATGCTATTTGAAAAAAACGCACCATAGGGAAAATTGATACTACCGTCGGCCGGTAGTACCGCTCCTTAACGGTGGTATTATCGTCGATCGGTAGTATTGCATCCCATATACGGTGCTACCGATTTTCCTGACAGAGTTTTCTAAAACCTGATTTGTGATGCATGCAAGACTCTTTGTTGATCAAAATGGCATAAAATTAATTCTCAAGCTACTAGCCATGATCCACCTTTATAGTATAGCGTCTAGTCTACCAATCTGATGTTTTCTCCAAACTCTGAGACTGACAAAATTTAAAAGGGGTCCTAAAGCTAAATTTTACCTCTGTCTTGAGCCATGTTGACCCTTCCTAGTCTTTGCATACCATTGTTGCATTGTCATCCATACTCTAGGACTAAACCTGTTAACACATCTTAGCACACATGTTAATCCCAAACATAATATTGTCATTAATTATCAAAACCAATTTTTAGGAGCCTACATGCTTTCAATCTCCCCCTTTTTGGTAATTGTTGACAACCAAAACAATGTGAAGGAAGTTTAAAGATTTTGAAAATAGACTTGCATTTTCTTGTTTTGACTTTTGAATACAAATAATTCTTGAGAGAAGCTCAAGCAGATGAGAATGAGTTGCATTCAAGAGTCGATCAACAAATAGAGAAAAGCTCCCCATAAATATGTACATATGATATTTTAGAGTGGTTTCCATTCACAAGTTTAGATTTTAGAAATTTTGGTTGAGTTTCCTTTATTTATTAAAATTCAAGAAATCTTCTCAAAAGATAATAATCATGAGTATTAACATGAGAAGTAATATTTAGAGCATGGTAAGCATGAACAAAATTGATATAGCCAGATAACCATAGCATTAAAGCAACAAGTTCATACGCATAAAAGTTCTAACTATTACAAGCAAACCACACATAGTTCAAATGACAAGTTTCTTAAATAATATATAAAATAGATGGATAAAGCTTCTTCTTCTTCTCTTGCAAGCTCTTCTCCTCCTTTGCCTTTTTCGCCTTTAGCGTCAAGTACCAAAAAGAGCTACTCTTGAGGAGAAGGATTGTGAAGGTGATAATGTTGATAGCGCATGGGAGAAGGACGACGAGGTGCCGTTGAGGAAGATGAAGCATGCTCTAAGGCGCCCACACACTGAGAAAGAGAGGCTAGCTAATAATTTGTCTCAGTTTGGTTATCTCATATCTGCACGATAACATCAAAGATCTGAGACAATAAATCTGGATCAGCTGTAGGTGGAGCATCCTCGTGCCCTTGCTCATGTTCTTCTTCCTCTTGAGTGCGAGGAAGGGTAGCAGAGGGGATTGGAGCAGCTTCCCTAAGCTTGTAGGGCTTGTGAGGTGTTGGCCTTGCTCCTCAGTAGTGCGTCTTCCTCATGATAAGAGCCATGATGTATGGAGCAAAGTAAATCCTTTTAACCCTATCATTCTTGGAGGATGCAATCTCTAATAATGAGGTCGAACACATCAAATCGGTGACAATTCATGATGCAATCAATGATATTCCAAGCATTACCTTAGACTGTATCAAAATTCTGGCTCTTCAAGAAGAAGGTGTGGTTGATTAGGCTTGGCAGGGGAAGAAGTCTAGCTATCTTGCCAGGAGTGAATCTGACCGAGGTGTCATAAAATTGAGTCCATGTAGCAATTCTGAGAGCTGGCCTGGTGTAGATCTTCTTATGACATCCAAGGTGAGTTCTCAAAGTTGTCTGAAACTCAATTTTGGTGGCCTCTACTCTCTCATATCCTGTCATCCAAGTCATATAGTCAAAATTCGGGGATACGTATATTGTGGCATAGAACTACTAGATCATGTCCTCATAATAATCACATTGAAATGCGACTATGTCATGGAGTCCAATAGCAAAGAATAGCTGGTATACGTCGATATAGCGATCAATCCCATTGAGATGCGCCCAATCCACGTACTTGTGGTTGGCAAACTATTGGATATGATCATACGCTAAGAGTAGATGTCCTGTTGCAACTTGGTGCGGATGCGAGGATCAATGTATGTCCTTGGCTTCATGAACCGGTTTGGTTGGCGGAGTATGACATACTCCTCACTAGTGATCAACCTCAAGTTCACAGTCTGCTCTGCCGCTTCTTCCATTTCCTCATCCTCTTCTTCTTCACTTTCTTCATACTCTTCTCCTTCGTCTGACTTTGTTGCACTTTCTTCCTCCTCTTCCTCTCTAGTGGCCTGTGCTTTGTCCCTGGCCCTCATATCCTGGAGGAATGAGTCGGTCTTCGAGTCATTGTCCTCTCTTGAGGGAGCTCGGATAGAGGCAGCCTTGCGGGACACTGCCTTGTGTCACAAAGGTCCGGCTTGGGATGGAAAGGGGTCATATCGATCTGTTGGTTCTCCTTCAGAAACCGAGTTCTTGTGAATCGAGGTTTTGGTCTTGGCATCTTGAAAAGGAATTATGAAGATAATTAGGACAAAGGAAAAGCTTGGAAACTAACGTGAAAAAATAGTTAACAATTTTTAGCAAAAATGGTAGTACCGCCCTGTCCCATTGGTACTATCAGCCTGCAGTAGTACTACACGGTCGGCCGGTATTACCGCACCTATCAAAATTGTTAAGGCAAATTCTGATTCATGATTTTAACAAGTGTTTAGTATGGATTAATCCCATGAAATAGACATTACAAGTCACCAAACAGTAGTTACTACCAATTTGCCCAAAAGATCTCAACTATTTTATCCACATTATCCCAAACCATAAAAATTGTTATTGAGTCCCAAAAGGGGATAAGAGAGGATTTGATGAGTTTTACCTTGAGGATTTGATAAGAAACTTTCTCAGGAACTTGAATCTACCAAAGCTTCCATGAAATCATCGCAAAAATGGAAGATTTGTGGTGGGATTTGAAGATCGATTTGAGGTGTGTGTGTGTGTGTGTGTGTGAGGGAGAGGGGGCTCTTGCGAACTTGGCCTTGAACAGTTTATGTGTTGACAAGAGGTCGAAGTGGGTATAAGGGAAAGACATGGCACCAGTTACTAAAGATTTTGGATCCACATGGTAGTATCGCTACCCTCGTCAGTATTACCATTGGGTGGTAGTACCACAGGAGTAAATCAGTACTACCAATTTCCCTGAAATTGCATGAACAGTTTAGGAGAATGCAAATGATCCCTAATTTTCACTCAACCAAACATTTTTTAGGATTATTATGCATTGGATTTGTAAATAACACCTAGCTAAAATAGTTTTATCAATATAGGGATTTTTGAGAAATATTTTCAAATAAGGTTTTCTCATAAGCTCCAAGAAGTCCAAATGGAGTAAATGACATGATGCATAATTTGAAGCCACATCGAAATAGTCTATGCCATTTAACTCATTCCTCAATTCGCATGTGGCTAATAATAATGTCACCCTTACTCACATGATCTCTCAAGAAATGGTGGAGAATATCTATATACTTAGTTCATGAATGTTGGATAGGGCTATTTGCTATCTTCATGGCATTATCATTTTCACATAAATGATGCACTTTGTGAAAATTAACCCAATAATCTATCAATGTTTGCCTCATCTATGGCAATTGTGCACAATAACTACCCACGGAAACATATTCGACTTTGGCTGTGGAAAGTGCTATCGAGTTTTGTTTCTTAGATGACCATGACACTAGTGATCTTTCTAACAATTGACAACTACCCGATGTGCTTTTTCTATCCACTTAATAACCCACATAATCGGAATATGAATATCAATTAAATCAAATTTAGCACATTTGGGATACCATAAGCTAATGCTTGAGGAATACTTTAAATATCTAAGACTTGTTTTTGACTACCAAATGACATTCTTTTGGTGATGCTTGAAACTGTGTACACATGCAAACACTAAATATGATATCGGACCTAGATGCTCTGATACCACTTTATGATCAAGGATAACCGACCAGAGGGGAATGAATAGGAGGTTCTAAAAATTTTCGCTCTAATTAACAATAAGGATCAATAAATGAACCTAGTACAAGTCAAGAGCGAATTTTCTATGGCACCACTAGCTATGTCTCTACCAATCATTGATCTATAAAGTTTTAAATCTACCAGTTTATCTCCCTCATTAAGGTTGAGATGACCATTTGTCTCCTTGGGAGTTTTGATGGGCTTGGCGTCTTCCAAGCCAAATTTATTAAATAGGTCATTTACATACTTCGTTTGGCTTGTGAACATCCTACCTTGAGTTGCTTGAGTTGGAGTCTAAAAAAGTAGCTAAGCTCTACGATCATAGATATTTTAAATTCGCTAGACATCATATCATTAAATTCTTTGCAAAAATCTTGATTAGTAGACCCGAATATGATATCATCAATATAAATTTTACAAACAAAGAATTTATGATTTATAATTTTAATAAACAATATTGTATCAACCTTCCCAATTTTGAATCCTTTTGAGAGTAGAGAATCTTGAAGCCACTTACACCATGCTCTAAGAACTTGTTTAAGACCATATAGTGCCTCAAATAATTTATACACATGACTTGGATTCTTTGGATTCTCAAAACCTGGTGATTATTCAACATAAACAAGTTTGGTTATTTTTTCATTTGAGAAAGCACTTTTAACATCTATTTGAAATAATTTTATATCAAAACATGATGTAAAGGCAAGTAGTATGCGAATGGACTCAAGACTAACTATGGGAGCAAATATTTCATCATAATCTAAACCTTTGACTTGAGTATAATATTGAGCGACCAACATTACCTTATTTCTTATCACAACTTCGCTTTCATCCTACTTGTTTTGAAAGACCCATTTTGTACCAATGACATTGTGTTCCTTGAGTCTTTCCACCACTGTCCAAATATCATTTTGAGTGAAGTTGTTTAATTCTTCATGCATGGCATTTACCAAATCCGGATCATCTAATGCTTCATCTACATGTTTAGCTTCAAGAGAAGAGACAAATGAGTAATGTTCACAAAATGAAGTAATAATCGAGTTTGAACACCCTTATCTATATCACCCAATATTTGATCTATTGGATGATATTTTGCAACAGCGTTATGGATCTTGGGAGGTAGAGTTGGTGGTTGCTTTTCTTTCTTTTGCTTCTACATATTTTACTCAAGTGTTGTTTGTTATAGAAGAGGTTGGAGGCTTGACTTGAGTGGATGATGATGAGCCGATTGGATCTTCTTTTGGCTTGATGTCACTGATTTGCATGTTTTTTATGGCTTGCCTCAATCATTTGTCACATACATCATCTAAATTGTTTTGCTCTTCTTAAAAACTGTTAGTCTCATCGAATTGAACATCACAAGTTTCTTCAACTAAACCGAAGTTTTTGTTAAAGATACAATATGCTTTACTATTTAATGAGTAGCCAAGCAAAAATCTAACATCACAATGACTTTAAAATTTTGAAATCCGAACACCTTTTCTCAAAATGTAACACTTGCAATCAAAAACATGAAAAAAAGAAGATGTTCAGTTTTATTCCAATGAGAAGCTCATAGGAAGTTTTTTTTTCAAAAGATGGTGCAAATAAATATGGTTTATGACATGACAATAGGTATTGATTGGTTTTGCCCAAGAGTGATTGGAAGTGTTATATTCATCAATCATTGTCCTATTCATTTTAATTAGTGTTCGATTTTTCCTTTCTACCACACCATTTTTCTCCAGAGTGTAGGTTGTGGAAAGTTCATACTTTATTCCAAGTTCATTACAAAAATATTCAATTTTAGTGTTCTTGAACTTGGAATATTATCACTATGGATTTTCTTAATTTTGAAATCATATTCATTTTAGGTCCTTTTTGCAAAGTTTTTGAAAATGCCGGAGGCTTTGGCTTTATCATGTAAAAAGAACACCCAAGTATATCTTGAGTAATTATCTACAATGACTGAACAATAGCTATTGGTTTTAATGCTCTTATAGATTGTTGGCCCAAACAAATCCATATGTAAGAGCTCCAATGGCTTAGAGGTTGACATGATACTTTTAGAAGGATGAGAATTTGTAACTTATTTTTCGGCTTGACGTGTGGTACATAATCTATTTTTTTCTTCAAATTTCACGTTTTCAAGCCGACCACTAAGTCATATTTGAAAAGCTTTTGAGTTGGATCATTCCCACATGACCTAGCCTTCTATTCCAAAGTCAATCCAAAGAAGTTTTCGCAATTAAACCAATTTTAAAGTATGAATCACTAGAAGAAAATTAACCAAATAAAGATTTCCAAATATAAAACCTTTGAAAACCAACTCATTTCCTTTTTCCTTTGAAATAATAACATCATCACTAGAGAATGTGCAAGTGAAAATGAGATCACATTATTGAGCAACGGATAGTAAATTAAAATTTAATATTCTTACTAGAGATACATTAGGTATTGAAAGGTCATTTGAGATAGCAATTTTACCCACCAAGTACCTTTTGTTTGCTATTGTCAGAGGATTCAAGGCGACATCCTCTGTGAACCTCCGATTGCAGACTCCCTGCTTGAATGCCCTGATGACAAAAATGTCAGAGACCTTCGGAATTGAATTACTTACCTAACTGAAGCACATGATGAATTGTTGTAGGGTCTCGTTGCTGTTCTGCCACATTCGGTGCAGGTGGTCCTCTTTTTCATAGCGATGGTAGGTGCCTTAGAAGTTGGCCAACAGAAGATCGCAGAGATGTTGCCACGAATGGATTGACTTGAATGGCTGATTGAGCAACCACAATCGAGTGGATCCCTCGAGTACAGTTGGTAGATAGTTTGCCATAGCATGCTCTCCACCTCCCGCTGGTCGAACCGCACTCGTGTAGATCTGAAGGAACTCGATGGGATTTTGGGACCCATCAAATCTTTCTAGGTTTTCTGGTCAAAACCGCGGTGACTAGCACACTGCTTAGAGTTTAGGCATGAACCTATCGAATCCTAGGAAGGGGTATTCCGGGTTATAACTATCTCCGGTTGGATGAGTACTCCGTGAAGGGACAAGCGAACTCGTAGAGAGCCCAGCCACTTTCTTTGCAGGTTCCACCGGAGAGTTATGACCATCAGTCGATGATGAATTCCCAAAATTATAGATTCTAGGGCTCACTGAAATCGCTTGAGAAGTCGTTGGAGGACTCAAACACTTGGGGGCAGGCCCATTGTCATGTCGCGAGTCCTGTTCGTGGTCGGATTGACTCTTGCCATTAGGGGAAATTAGTTCCTCCGTTTGGCGTATTGCTACGGGGAATGAGGATCCTCCTTCAGCCTTTTCTGTGGTGCGGTCTCCGGGATCATTAGATGGATTTCTAGGGAGAAGTTCACAGTCAGGAGCAAGCATTGTCTGCTCGTAGTCGTAGCGGGCCTCCATGTCAATATCCGCGTAGTCGACCAATTCGAACCAGTTCTCCTCATTCTATTCATCTGCTATGAGGACATCCAGAGAATAAAAAGATAAACTTGCTGACGAGGAAATTACCGAAGTCTTGGAAGAAGGTCCCCACGGACGGCGCCCACTGTCGGTGTTTTGATACCTATCGTACGCATGATTTGTTTGGATTCGGGGATTCTCTTAGAAGACTATGCTATGGTCTTGCAGAATAGGGACACATGAATTTTTATCTAGGTTCAGGCCTTCTCTTGAGAGAATAATAGCCCTATGTCCTGTGCGATTATTAAGCAGAAGAAATGATTACAACTGTGTAATGCAAAAAAGAGTCTACACGGTCTCTTGCGTGGATCAGCCTCCCTCTCCCTCTCCGACGTCAACCTTTATATAACAGGTGAAGTGGCGGCAGTTGTCCCGCGCTAGAAGACACCTTAATGCTTCGGGTGATAACCGTCTGATGAAAGTTATTGTCAGAGAGACGTAATGGTCATTCACCGTGCAGCAATTGTTGTCAGAGAGAGATCATGTGCGGTTATTTGGATAAATGCACGTTCTTACTGTCTTATCAGACGAACCCACGATGCAGTTGTTCGTCGTAGACAAGTTAGTGGGAGATAAGTTGGTCGCAGGAAGGTCCACGACCATAAGGTGGTCATAAGACAACTTTCGACTACGTGGTCGTAGAAGGACTTACAACCGAAGAATAGTCACAGTAAGACTTACGATTACGTTGTCGTAGAAGGACTTACGATCAAGGATAGTTGCAGTAAAACTTATAACTACGTGGTGTAGAAGAATTTACGACCATATAGTGTAGTCACAGTGAGACTTACGACTATGTGGTCATAAAAGGACTTACGACCATATGAAGTAGTCGCAGTAAGACTTACGACTACGTGGTCGTAAAAGGACTTACGACCAGGGTAGTCACAATAAGACTTACGACTATTCTGAAAAACTTCTTCCCTATTAATAAAGGGTATATTCAAAGAATATAATGACGTAACAATTTGAGAATTATTCTATCCTCGTCAAGGCCATTGATATATAGGCATATCATGTTTTATATATTGGAACAACTAAACTACTGTCCTCTTTTTTATGTTTCGGTAGTTCGGCCGGGAGAATC
The DNA here is from genome assembly GCA_036346575.1 of Dendrocalamus sinicus. Taxonomy (NCBI): domain Eukaryota; kingdom Viridiplantae; phylum Streptophyta; class Magnoliopsida; order Poales; family Poaceae; genus Dendrocalamus; species Dendrocalamus sinicus. The sequence continues at coordinate 9,542,478 of CM070657.1, forward strand.
AGAATGTCGTGATTTTGTGCATTGACCAATAATAATTGAGGTCTGCTGCGGAGTCAAACTAGGGGCCGGCGACCCATTTTTTTTAAAGGAGCATATTTGTTTTGGCAGAAGTCAAAACAAAAACAATTTAAAACACTCTACTCTAGCTCTCATTTTGGTTAACTCTAGCTGCACGGCCGAATGCGAGTATAAATATGTAGGAGTTGTTGCCATGAGAGCACACAGAAAGCTCTTTCTCTAGTCATGCAAGTAGCAAACTCGAGCTACTCAGCTTACATCCCAAGCCTTTGTTACAACAACATGCCGCGAGCTCGTCTAGCCACATTTCTCATCATCACTAGCCTCCTCTCCACGGCCGGTCAGCTCGGAACACCGGCGGCCGGCATTCTCTCCGACGACGATCCCTTCACCCTCGACATTTTATCGAAAATCCGCACCGACCGCAGCTCAACCGCCAAGGTTTCCTCTGACTTTGGCCGCATTGTGGAGGCCGCGCCAGCCGGGGTATTCCATCCGACCTCGCCCGCCGACATCGCTGCCCTAATCCGCTTCTCACTCTCCCAGCCAAAGCCCTTCACCGTGGCGCCCCGCGGGCACGCGCACTCCTCTCGGGGCCAGGCCCTCGCTCCGGGCGGCATTGTCGTCCACATGCCCTCGCTCGGGCACGGTGACCGCGTAAAGGTGTCGGCCGACAGGCTGTACGTGGACGTCGGCGGCGAGCAGGTGTGGATCGACGTCCTCAATGCAACGCTCACGCACGGCCTCGCGCCGCGCGTGTGGACCGACTACCTCCGCATCACCGTCGGGGGCACGCTGTCAAACGCCGGGATAGGCGGGCAGGCGTTCCGGCACGGCCCACAGATCTCCAACGTGCAGGAGCTCGACGTGATCACAGGTACGTACACAGGTTTTGCTGCAGTCGGAGAGCCGATGAGTAGTGTCCACGTCGTTCATTTATTCTAAGCCCCACGAGTGCAGAGAGCATGATTAACTAATCACCAAGCCGTGTTCGTCGCAGGCACGGGCGAGATGATCACTTGCTCGCCGGACAAGAGCTCGGACCTGTTCTTTGCGGCATTGGGCGGACTGGGTCAGTTCGGGGTCATAACTCGGGCTCGGATCGGGCTTGAACCGGCTCCGAGGCGGGTCAAGTGGGTCCGACTCGCCTACTCGGATGTCCGCTCGTTCACGAGCGACCAAGAACTGCTCATATCGAAAGGGCCTAGCGGGGCCGGGTTTAGCTATGTTGAGGGGCAGGTCCAGCTCCGTCGGACCCTGACCGACGGCCGGAGGTCGTCTTCCTTCTTCTCGGCTTCAGAGCTTGCTCGGCTTACCGGGCTCGCCTTGGAGACTGGGTCCGGCGCGATCTACTACATAGAAGGTGCAATGTACTACGACGACGGCGACACCGCCGCCGCGGTGGATCAGGTACATAGCCACAATTTGTATGTGGAGCACGATCGACCTGACCCGAATAAAACCCATTGATGTGCAAGTGCGCTAACGATTTGAGCGCAAACTTGGCTTCGGTTGCAGAAGCTCGAGGCACTGCTGGAGGAGCTAAGCTTTGCTCCGGGGTTCGTGTTCGTCAGAGACGTGTCGTACGTGCAATTTCTCGACCGGGTGGGCCGGGAGGAGCAGAAGCTCCGGTCGGCCGGCGCCTGGGACGTGCCACACCCATGGCTGAACCTCTTCGTCCCTAAATCGCGCATTGCCGACTTCGACGCCGGCGTGTTCAAGGGCATCCTCAAAGACACCAACCCCGTGGGGCTCATCCTCATGTACCCCATGAACAAAGACAAGTGAGCAGCGTTAATTTATCCGCGCCCCAAACTCAGGACGTCCTGCTCTGATCCACCAGCTGACATTGTGTGCGCGTGATCATCAATGCAGGTGGGATGATCGGATGACGACGGTCACACCTGACGAGGACGTGTTCTACACCATCGGGCTGCTGCGGTCGGCGGTGGCCGCCGGTGATCTGGAGCAGCTGGAGAGGGAGAACGAGGCGGTCCTGGACTTCTGCGTCCGCGCAAGCATCGGGTGCAAGCAGTACCTGCCGCATTACACGTCGCAGGACGGCTGGCGGCGGCATTTCGGGGAGAGATGGGGCCAGATAGCTGAGCTGAAGGCCAGGTACGACCCGCAGGCGATACTGTCGCCGGGGCAGAGGATTTTTCCGGCAGCCGTGGACAGCAAAGCCACTGCAAGTGCATAGCGTCCTCAGGTTCTTTGTTGGCTTGCATGGCTTCTGCATGCAGAAATTGCGAGGGATGAGGTCAGTATATATTCAGTAGGTATACATCAGAGCACAGGATGATTCTTTTGGGCTTGTCTTGTTGGACGGTTCGATGCTGAACCGAAGCAGCATGTCCTAGTTTGATTTGTAACGCTTTCATCATTTGGTTTTTCTTCGCTTTAGGGAGCACGTCTGTGCATTCTTTGTAAGGAATGAAGTTGCACAAGCCATACAGAATGCTTCAAAGGAGCATTGTGGTTATGTTGACTTTGTAGTTTGTTTATATTTCAGTTGAGTAAGCATCTACTGAGATTTCTATGCACGCATTTGTGCCTAATGATTCTTTAAGAATGTGAAATTTGTGCCTAATGATGCAAAATGCAAATTATTGACTATTCTTTAAGAATGCGAAATTTGTGCCTAATGACGCAAATGCACATTATTGACTAGTTTTAATAAGCATTAGCTAGTTGCTTTCTTCCTCAGAATTAGTTAGATTTCTAACATTTAGATTGTGCTTAAGATTCACACAGCGTGGTAAGATTCACGCAGCGTGGTGATGGAATCCTCTTTGACAAGTCATACAATATTTAGTGTAGAGGTTTATCGTAGTTAGATAATGGTAACAATACGATGATAGCACCACCTAGAGGTGGTTGCATGGGATATGGTGGGGGGTAAGGTTAGTGTTTGGATTGGAGAGGGGTGTATGTGCGCATGTGTGTGGGTGTGTATGTGGAGGGGGGTGGATCCGTGGATGGGAGAGGAGGGGATGGAATCTAGGGGGATGGGAGTGTGTTGGGTGAACGGGGATAGAAAAGGAGGGGATAGAATCTAAGGGTCATAAAATCCTATTTAACTTCGCTAAAATGACTAGAGATAAAAAAATAAAAATATGAAGTTTAAATTAATCAAAAATCGATATAAGATAACAAATGTGAATGTACCCTTGCCTAAGAAGCCAGCAGTAGTGTCAGCCGAGTGTCAACCATCAAGTACTACGAGCTCGAATGAGCAAATAAGGCAGCACACTGCTAATCGAGATGACAGTAAGCTCATCTTAGCTTAGCTTAGCAGAACCGTCAGTCCATCAGAGGACTGAGCTTTCCTCGGTGGACATGCTTCACATTTGTACGAGCTACCCGCTCCAGTTCGATCTCTGGATTAGCCTCGAGTGTGTGTCTCACCTTGTACACGTGCATATGTTCAATAAGAAAGCTCGTTACTAGATAAATTTAGGATTTATCTAGCGATTTCTGTTTAAATTCCAATGTATATTTTAGTAGGACGTATATGTATGTGTATGGTATATGATATAAGTGTGATGTGTGCTTCCTCGGTTGTAATCTTAAAAAAAAACCATCAGTCCATCTCTCAAGCCATTCTATCAATAAAGCCATTGGCCACAAAATCTCACGACAATCTCAGATAGAAACTAATTATCCACACCATGTTACAGTAAAAGTACAACCACAAATGTATGAACCATCCCAATCAACAATTCTCCAATGACGGCGACGGATAGAGGTGGCGACGACGACCAGACCATCCATCCATCCATGTCCGCCTAAACGTGCGGCGTCGCAGCCTCCAGGTTGCCGGCACGGCCGAGAACTCAGACGCAACCAAATCCACATAAAAGAGAAAAAAAAGGGGCAAAAATTGTAGCTATGCGGCCGCGTGCGTTGGGGGATAGAAACTAGCCAGCAACCAAATCCACATAAAAGAAAAAAAGGGCAAAAATTGTAGCGCAGGGTGCGCCATTTATGTGCTCCATCGATCTTGTCTGGATACATCAGGATGAACGATTGGCGACCACAATCCAGTGCAAGAATACGCCTTCGCCTGTTCCGGATCGCTAAAAGTTTCAGCTAGCAGCTAGCTTAACCTCTTGAGAGGCTTCTAGGTTTCAGCAAAGATATGCACGGCCGGCTGTTGCTTGCTTGCCCTTGTCTTGTAAGGCGATCGTGTTCAGGCGTTTCGTCAGATATTTCTCAGATTCAACTTTCCTGTGCTTTTTTTGGCAATTGGCATGGTTGGTCCGTTTCAGTCTCTTGTTCATCTGGTTGCAAATGAGTGAAGTCAAAAGGGCAGACAGGAAGCAATTATTGCTAGAACTATCAAGAGATAGATGTAACAAGCTCAGGCATGCAAAATATGTTCAAGCTCCAGATAAACAGCACTGTAGAATCCTTTGCATCATTTGCAAAGGATTCCAGGTCGTTCAAAATGCATGTATGCATGCTTAGGGCCTGTTTGGCAGAGCTCCACCAACTCCAGATCCACCAAAAACAGCTTCACTCCACGAATTTTTACCCAAACGCTCCAGCTCCACGAAATCTGGATCCACCAAAATACTGAATCTAGCTCCAGATTCATGAAATCCATGGAGCACCTCAAGGGGTGCTCCACGAAACCTTGTTTCGTACCTACTCGTGGAGTTGGGTGGTAATTACCCACCTTTTGCCACTGGTTACACACCCCATCCCATACCACCATAAAACCCATGGGCAAACAGGTCATTCCACCAAAAACTCGTTTAGTGGATCCGAGCTGCTGCTGTGCAAGCCAAGCGATTTGTCTAGCTCCATGGTGGGATCCCAGTTCACGGTGGAGCTGTTTTTGATGGATCTGCTGCTCCAGATTCATTTTTTCAGTGGTGGAACTCTGCCAAACAGGCCCTTAACATCAGTTTTGGCCGATAGTAGTGCAGTATGAATCTCACCAGCCCTGGCATTGCCATGTATACTGTCACACTGAGCTTACTTGAAGCCTGCAAACTGCTTTACAAACGTTTGCCTGTGTAAGTGACAAGAAAATTATTGAAGTAGTTTCCTCCCGTCCGACTATCGTAGTACCGTGCGTAAGTCTGTCTACCCATGCATGCCTCTTTGTCAGGTACAACCATGCTGTGTATTTTGGCATGCTAAGCTGCCACAAAGAATTTTTTTATTACAAGAAAGGCATACACACACATACATCATTACACATGCACACACAGTGATGGGACATAGGACTAAATTTTAGGTAGGGTGTAGTCACCAGTGTCCAACTAGCTACTAAGCAATGCGTGATCTTTTGCGTAGCCACTAAACAAGTAGTACACAACATACGTTATAATAGTCAAAGTCACCCAATACAATAGTGTTAACATCCCTGAAAATGCTTGCCATAATACTTAGAAGAGATGTAAGCATCTAATATCAATATGTGACATAAGCAACACGGTTTTACTACTTTACCATCAAGTATTAGTAATGTATCATAATCAAAACACACGATTACCAAATTGGAACATCTTACCAATTCCTATCCACATGAATATGCAAAGCAAACGAAGAGAAGAATCATACCCAAATCATCAAAAGCATCAGCATTTCCAGCATCCACTTGCATCTCCTCTGCGTGACTCCACCTCTGCCCCCTGCTTAGCTGCTTGTTTGTTCTTAACTCCTCCACGAGACCACGTAGTTTGGCCCCAAGTCGGCCAGGCCCCAATTGTCACCGAAACTACCTAAGCCCTAGTGTAGCCCCAAGCCCCCAACTGCTGCGCACCCGGCCGGTCTCCGCTCTTGCGCCTATGCCCCGATGGCACATGGTAGCAATGTGCCTACACCCTGGGCGCCGCATGCTTATGCCTCATTGTCGGCTTGCCACTCCAGTTGCCGCCTATCGACTATCGCCGTTGGCCCATCACTGCTCCCTCTAGGGTTAGGAGGTGGAGAAGGAGCCATAAGGCAAGAGAGGAATGGGTTCTGCTCACTCAACTCGCTTGGTCTTGGTGGGTGGAGCCTCCTGGCTCCTGCCTATTGGCCTTCTCCTAGGCTGGCCAGGCCAAGCCCAACTCAACAAAGGGACAAGTCACAGGCATATGAATGAAGAAAATGGTGGCATCGGGTATCATGTGCATCTTCTACTTCGCTTGACAATCGGCAATCTCCTCGTCGGTGGCTGGTGGGTGTTGGGTCTAGGAGGTACGGGGAGAGGGTTTGGTCAGCAGGGGAGCTTGGACAACTACCCCACCTCGCCTGAAAGGACGGTCTGCCTTGGGCACACACACACACATGAATGCGCCCATTTAGCACACACCTAACAAGACAAAGGCCAGGGATAAATCTATGACATCACAAAATTCCTACTAAAATGGACATGCATGTACATAATAGGTGGACACCAGGATTTGAACCCTAGTGGATGAAATCATATATCCACAACTCCACCACCCCACACTACTACAGAAAGCCTAATACTAGACGCTGCATCACAGACGATTCTCCAAAACCACGGTATTAAATACAAGCACAGACGATTTTAGTTTAGATATTGTCTGTGTTGTTGCTAGTGATAAAAACCGTCTATGAAGAGATAATATTACAAATTATTCATAGTAAAAACCGTCTGTGAAGTACCACAGATGGTTATTAACAAGAACCATATGTGATATTATCACATATCATAGATGTTTTTTTGTTTGAACCGTATGTGATACTTCATAGATGGTTTATGTTACAAATTGTTTGTGATAATTAAATCATCATAGACAGTTTTTTATTAAAACCGTCTATGATAATTCCACTATATTAATTGCACACAGACCAGTCGATCCTCCGTCTTAAATTCCAGATCTAGGCAGCTGCTTTGAGTTGGAGGCGGGGCTTTGAAACAGCCATTTGGTGAATGAAAACTATTTGGTAAGAGTGATTGTAAACCCATTCATTTCTTGACTACATATGGTTAGTAATTTATTCCTAATTGCATTATAATTTAGATCAATAGCTTTTATTGAAAGAAGAATTGAAGATTGTTTAAATTGAGTTAGCTTGATGTGGAGAGAAGATTATTTACATCTAACATGGTTTAGGGTTTAGTCAATTCATAGTCTATTTCTATTTAATTCAATTTAATTAATTATTCTTGCTACATATAGCTATTTTCTTATAAAACATGCGCAAAATCATTTGTACTGTTATATGCGTAATGCAGGACCAGAACTGGATATACGCTAGGAATTGTGTTAGTGAAGAGTATATTAATAGTGTGTCTGCTTTTACAAGAGCTGCCAAGGAGGATATGTTGAATAAGGAGGTGGAATATATGTACTATTTATGCATTGGCTACGAGAATCTAAAGATGTTTAAGAACAAAGCATAGATTCAAACGCACTTGATTCGAAAGGATTTCAAAAAAGGGTATGCACGTTGGACCAGTTATGGTGAAGAGCATATTACATAGGAAGGTAGTAATAATGACATCACCGATGAAGTCAATGATATGCCGCCAGATGATGTCGATTATGGTTTCAAGGCTGCATGATGACAATATGGATCAAATGCTTCACAATGCAGAAGGGAACTATGATAAGAGAGAGTATGTCAAATTCTGGGCTTGATGGATGACTTGGAAAAACCTTTATTCACGTACTGCAAGTCAAAGTATACGAGATTGTCAACCGTGTTTGAACTGCTAAAATTGAAGGCAAATAACGGTTGGTTCGACAAGAGTTTCACGGCACTGTTAGGTCTTTTAACAGACATGCTTCTAGAAGGAAACGAGTTGCCCAAAACCATATACAAGGTTGAGAAGGCTATTTGTCCACTGGGAATGGAAGTAGAAATAATTATTGCATGTTCGAACGACTGTATCCTCTACCCTTTTTGGTAGTTTGGTCAAACTACCAAAATATATTTCCTTGACCGGGTCATCTCCTTCTATTGCAAGCCATCGCCATACTTGGCACGTGTAGGTGCACCACTAGTTTGCCACTTGTCGGTAAGTCTCTCCCGTTTCGGTTTTATCGGTACATACCTCACGTGGACCGACTAAGTCATATGGTGCAATCCCATCGTTCGAAGCCACCTTCAACATTTTTTACCTTTCTTATGACATGCTTGAGCTCACCGTTTCACCCGATATTCTCGATCGTTTTTGGCCTCGGCTCCTCTATGAACGTTGCTCTGATCCTCGTCGTTAACCATAGTTGTCTACAAGCAATCCTACACATTTAAAGACAAAGAAATAATTTCTAAACACAAATTATTCATAATTTAACTCACATTAACAGTAACATACCTCGTACAACCTAAAACTACTTACCATAGTCATCAAAATCCATTCCACGACTCAAAAACCAAAGTTTAAAAATCTGACCGAAAATACATTGTCTAGCCGGTCGGACAGGGTGCCAATTCCGGTCAGACCGCTGCCAGTACACAGTTTGACCGATACAATGAGCCGGTTCGATCGCTGGAAGCGATCGGCAGTGAGCACACACTGTTGATTAAATAAAGCTGATCACTTACTGACCACAACATCGAACAGCCATGGCAGCGAACAACATCGAACATGCATGAAGACATTTAATGCATTGTCTAACGTAACAATAGAATGACCTCATCTACAGTACGCCATGCATGGCTTCAGCCAACTAACGCATGGACAGAGAACAGCATGAACATGTTTAGCTGCAAGGCATATATTTAGCAAATTTGCAATGTCAATCTTCAGCCTTTCTAAATTACATGGTTCATCGTAATATAATTCAGAATCTTTTTATATGGTCTTTCAAAGTGCGAGGAGATCATTGGCAGCAAAATCGTTACCGGACCATGCCAAATCGAGAAGTGGTGACACAAGGTGAATGGCACCGGAGAGCCGCAGGATGAACAGAAGATCACACCGGCATAGGTGGCGGCGCGCCTAGTTTTGGTTGTTGGTGGCAACATAGCTTGCAGGTTGGCGGCAACTAGGGTTCAAAACTAGTCGAGTTCGAGCGAGCTAAACTAAGAGCTTAGTGTTGCTCGCTTTAAAAATCGAGCGAGCTCAATCTGAGTCAGAGGCCAAGCAGATTGAGCTCATACTCGGCGCGTACAGAGCTTCAGTCGATCTGTTGAGCTCGGTATGAGTCGAGTTAGAGGCCAAGCTAGATAGTGGGCTAGTACTGAGCTCAAGCCAATCTGGAGCTAATTGAAAACAAAGTACAATTACACAATATAACTAGGGAAAATTAATTATTTGCCACACCAAAGATTATCACTCTATCAAATGCCACTCCAAAGCTTGCCCTTCAGAATTTGTCACACAATTTATGAAAATAGTCAGAATTTGTCATACTTTTGTATTCTAGTTATGAAAATAGTCAGAATTTGTCATACTTTTGTATTCTAGTATTTTTCAACTGTTTTCGTGCTGATATTAGCATGTGAAAGGATGCTTTTGCCCTTCTTCAGCATTATCTTCCTATCCTCCCTAACTCCCATCCCCTTCATGGCACTGTCATGTCATCCTCCTCATCCCAGTTTCTGCATTGACCACCAAAATGTCAAGTTTCTTTATCACCTTCAGTAAAAAATTTGTCTTCGTGTAGGCCCGCGGTCAAGATTTTTTTTCTCATTTTGACCAATAGTATCTTATGAACTCTCACGCTGCTTTCGCTTCAAAGTTTAAACCCATCTACTGATGAAACTTGCAATGGGGCGGAAATTCACTGATGGCAGTATTTGAGGTAATATTTTTAAATGTCAATTTTTTGGGCATACATCTGGTAATCCCCTGGAAATTCACTGATGATAGTATTTGAGGTAACATTTTTAAATGTCAATTTTTTATGTCATATATCCGGCAATCCCCCTGATCTACAAGGCAAGCTCCCTCCAACCGATTAGAAAAGGAGGGGAGAGACGCCCTCTGCTTTGCTTTCTAGTTTTTGTGAGGGCTCGAACTTATGCCGACTAAGTGAGACGTCCTCACTCTAGCTAGGTTTCCCGGGAGAGCTCCTCTCCAAACGATTAGAGGCAATCCATAGCTTGGCTGAATCTCCATGGAGTTAAGCTAACTGAATTATAAGCTCAAAGGGTGACAAAAAAAAAAGGGATTCCTCCGCCGTATCAAATGGAGAGAGATTTGTTCTCCTGCATTTCCTGGAACAGCAAAAACTACAATCAAGAACAATAAAAAGTTGTTCCACCACCAGTTTGATTCCATAAGATATTTTCATACAACACATATTTGCTCCAGTTGATGGATGAGAAGGGGATGGGAGTTAGGGAGGAAGATAATTAGGAAGAGGAGCAAATACGTCTTTGCACATGTTAATTTCTGGCCAAAATTAATTGAAAATGCTATAATACAAAAAGAGTGATAAATCCTGACTATTTTCATAAACTGTGTGACAAATTCTAGAGGGTAATCTTTAGAGTGACATTTCATTGAGTAGCAATTTTTGAGATAGCAAATAATTGATTTTCCCAATAGAAGTATAACTACACATGATTGGTAGGGCAACCGTCGGGAAACTCTTTTTTGCCCATAGGGGCATATGTCCCCGCAACATCCACCCCTAATTTGCTTTAAGATTAGTGCGCACCTATACCCCCTCCTTGTATTTCTAAAGGGGGATTGGATCATAAGTCACTGACGCGTGGGTCAGGAGGATAAATCCTGAATTTCCATCTAAGAGGAGGGTATATGATCAATAAAACCCTTTTCTAAAAACACTCCACATTCTCCCGTCTCTCTCTCATCTCTCTATTTCTCTCCCCTCCCTCTACTCTCTCTCTCTCTCCCCTTGCCACTGGCCATGCCCAGCTCCTCTCCTTGCCGTGCCAAGCTCCAGCCACCGCAGCGCCACGCCATCTGCGGTATGGAACGGCCGGATCCAATGGCGGCGGGGCATGGTGGATTGCTGGAGCCTTGAGGTTTCCGGCGACGGCGGGGTTTTCTGTGGGGTTTCCGGCTCGAGGTTTCCGGTGCCAGTGAGGTATGCACACGGTTTATGTACAAAATACAGTTATGTATTGATTCACATTGCTAAATACGGGCATGGATCTCAAAGCAGTTCGGACGGTGGATCCGTAGGGACATATCCGGCAACCATCTAACTAGTGCTTTTTGGGTTCCATATATGGGCAGGTAAAAGCTAGAAAACTTCTTTTGCAACTACCCAAGGTAAGGAAATATCCAGTTTAATTTCTTTCTGTTAGCATTAAACTAGAAGATATACTATAAGCATCACTCGGATATGTTCTTCTTAATTATCATCCAAATTTATGACCTTTGGATTAGAGATCAAAGGATTTCTTGTTTTTGAAGGAGGAGATTTTTTTCAAGAGGAGGGAGAATTTATGGGCATTGGATATCTAATCTAACGGTCCTGTAATACGAGCTATCTTGAACTAAAGTTAAAAAAATCCAAATGATATTTAACAAAACCCATACTGTAATACGAGCTATCTTGAACTAAAGTCGTGCGAGCTAGCCTAGAGTCAAACTCGACTCGTTATTCAGCCGTGCTCCGAAAGGAGCTTAAACTCAGATCATTTTCTTTCGAGTCGATCCTGAGTGGAACTAAAAATTGAGCCAACATTGAGTGGATCACGAAACTCGAGCTTCTCTAGTAATCCTAGCAGCAACATATATAGCCGGTGGATAGACCGCATCGTGCGTGATTTAGAGTGGCTAGGGTTTGGGTGCGTACGTTCCATCGATGAAAAATAATTTTTTATAAAATTTACCAAATTTTATTAGGGTCACTCGACCCCAATTTATCTATACTGGCTTCGCCCTGGTTCCGGTGATAGTGGTTGCGAAAGGAGATGTGCGAGGGACGTGATAATGGTGGCCTTATTGGAATAGTTGAACAGATGGAGGAGGAAGCTGAGGCACAGGTTCGCGTTAGGGTCAGGCCCACACGTGGATCCAACGAACGTCTTGGGTGTTTGCGGGATAAGTTCAGTGTAGACGCACGGAGAATAGCATTTTCGAAGTGAAACAATAATTATGTTGGCGGTGATAAAGTTGGTTAATTTGGTAAAGTGCAGCTACAAACAGACACTAGCTCTTTGTTTGCATGTGTTTAAGACAACCCGAATGAATGTTTGAAATAATTAATCTTAGGAATGTACAAGATTCATGTGAACTAGCTAAATTCCCTGCACAATTACGTGGCTAGATATAATACATATGATTATCTTTAAAAATAGGTTTGTATTTGTTAGACAACTCTAATGTGTGTCACTGAAAATACAGTTATATTTATTATACAACTGCAATAGTCCTAAATATATCTCATCGATTTCTATGGTTATAATCCGGACACATCACAATCCACGGTGTAGTTTTTTTCCTTTTTTTCTCTGAATAACGTGATATTTTTTAGCTCTTGAGAACAAACTTGATGACATAGAATATTTTCTATGGTTTTAGATAACCTTACGAAAGTAGAGAAAAATTCCAAATGCAGCATTTGAATAATGTATAGACCAAATTAAGATATACTCACCCAAGTTAATCTTTCCACTGTAGTGCTTTCCTTCATGCAAGTGATAACAGCATGATCCACTACTCAACATTGACGATCAAATTAATTAAGCTCCTCAGGTGCCATATGATATAAAGAGAATGTTTGCCTCAAAACCAGTGAAAAAGGATAGGAAGGACACCCTTCTGACACAGATTAAAGAATATCATAACTGACATAATCATAAGAAATTCAGAAGCAAAAGTCATGAATCATGAACGAGTACCGATGAACGGTAGCACTTAGTGGTTTCGATATCTCCATATTATTATGAGCTCCAGTACAAGAAATTCAACAAAAACGAAGAACAAATTGTCATACATACATGGTAGCTAGTGGCTTAATTAGCCGCAGGAGCAAAAACTACTGATCCAAATTAAACTCATCAGTGCATGCAAATTCTAGCTAGATCATATTTTCTTTCCCTTATTGCATCCTCCTTGTTTCTACCTCAGTTTCTCTCTCACATCTCTCTCTCATACACAAACAAATCACAAGACTGACAGTAGCGCAGGTTACACTAGCAACGAGAACATGAAGCGAAAACACAGCAGCTCGGACAGTACGAACAGTCTTAACGCACTAGCTGCAAAAAGCCTGTAGTGGTAGTGGTCCTCTCGATCGATCGAGATCAGCCCCGGACAAGCCCGCAGGACAGAGTCATGAGCAGCATGGCGGCGTCCGTGATCTCGTCCTGCGCCGCAAAGGTCGGTGATGACAGGAAGCAGGCGGCAGCCGCTGCGGAGCTCTTGCCCCAGTTAACCCCGATGCTGTCGACGAGATCCCTCGCCGGCTCAGCGGCGACAGACTCAGTAGCCTCGACAGCAGCGGCGTTTGCGGCGGTGGCAGTGTGATCCTGGACCAACAGCTTGCACCGTTTCTTGAACGGCAGCGACCGGTCGACGTCCTCTCTCTTCTCCTTCTTCACCTTCGGGTGCGCGGTCGCGGCGTCACTCGGCGTGCCCACCTTGGCGCCGTCGGTGGACGCCCCGGAGGCCACCATCGCCCGCCACGCCTTCCGCTGCCTGATGCCGCACGCGTTGCAAAGCGACTGCACCATGCAACAAAGGCCGTCAAATTAAACAAGTTACTTACAGCTGCAATTATAGACTTGTGATTAGACCTTTTGTACGAAGTGTGAGCATGTATGGACCATGAGTTCAGGAGGCAACAAACTCCTACCTTGGGGCCACAAGGACCACTCCTCCACAGGGGTGTCTTGGTGGTGTTGCAATCGGAGCACACCCTAATAACACCCAAAGTTTGGTTCAGGCTGCTGTGATTGTGAGCCTCGTATGCCTGTGCCCTCCACCTCGGCTTCTTCGGCGCCCCGCCGACACCGGGATCGCTCACCTTCCTCGTGATCCTCATCTTAGCCGCAGCAGGCGCCGTGCTCCACTTGCCGGTCTTGACTGATCCGCTGGTGGCCTGCAGCTTGTCGATATCGTATGGATCGTACGAGGATCGCTCGATCATGTCGTCGCGGATGCTCTCGACGGTCGGGAACGGCGTCGCAAAGACGCTTGACGATCCACCAATCATCTGGTAATAACAAAATAAAAGAGCATGTTAGTTAAATAACTTGAAGTGAGCGATCAAATTAACACATGTGGATGTATCTAGGATTGAGAAATTAATTAATCCCCTAGCTAGCTTGTATATACTTACATGTTGGGGCTCCAGTATAGCTTGATGCTGCCTCAAGTGATGGTCTGATCCATAGATTAGGCTGCTGTCACTAGGGCTGCTGTTGCTGATCGCAAAGGGGAACAAGATTGGGGGGTCCTTTGGTAGGGTGAAGGCTTGGAAGTGACCGTGATGATGACGATCTTGGTGATGATCTCCCTCCATTAGAGGGAGAGTAGTAGAGAGCTGGCTCATGTAGATGGCAGACATGAGATCCAGAGCAAGCTAGAGATCTAGGTAGCTAGGCTGCAAGTGCAGGTGATAGGTGGAGAGGAGGAGAAGAGCAGCTGGTACTGTAGTGGTGTGATGTGCAGTTGGGACTTGGGAGGGCAATTTGCAGGGGCCAAGAATGATCATGGACAGTCGGGGGAGGCAGGTCCCTTTTATAAAGGAACCAAGAGAGAGGCTTGTAGGCCGTGTAGATCATTCGTGTGTGATCCCTTTCACAGAGAGGGGAGGGGGGGGGGGGGGAGAGAGAGAGAGTACAGCACAGGAAAGGATGAGCTAGATCGGAGGGGTACAGTAAAACACGTTGGGCGCTGTGCAAACACACGTTAATTCCTAGAGCCGACCAGGATCAGGTCTCGCTTCAAAGACCATGTGAAAAGATTCAGGATAATATTATGATAAATCATTGTAAGTTTTGAAGAGTGGTTAAGTGTTTTTGTAAAAATCGCATTTTGTTTGGGCTATTTTCTAGAACTGTCAGGAAAATCGAAAGTGGCACAAGTGTTTATATGGTGTACCGTAGAGCGGTAGTACCGATATTGTGAGGGCGGTTATACCGCATGAACTGTAGTTCCAGTCTGAGTTGCGGCACATTTTTTATAGAGGTCCAGTGCGAGGTGTGGAAATACCGCTTTGGGGAGTGGTACTACCAATTTTACAGAAAAATAGGATTTTGGTTTTTGAGTTGGGGTGACCATGTGGTCATGGTATGGGTATTGTTGCTTGTATGCACATAGATTTATTATTTGGTCTTAGGTTTATGATTAGTATTTTGGTTGCATACTTTTTGCACGATGCATTATATGGATTAATTGTGTCAATTGATAAATTTATGTTTTGTGTGGTGCTACGTAATGGTTTGCTTGCTGTTGTTTGTAGAACTTTAGAGCTAGGTCATGGCGAGGCGTAAAAAGACCGAGCCTAGACACAGGGTGGTGCTGAAGATCAAAACGGCTAGGGAGACGCCAAAGATGTCTGAGACTCATGGGGTGGTTACAAGCTAAGACGACAAGAAATCAGAGCGGGAGCTACCAGTGGTGGACATGACGGGCAATGGAAAGGTGGACTGGGACTAGGCTCAGGGAGGAGCCAAGGTCATGTGCAGTCAAGAAAGCCGGGTGTTGTCATGCGCAAGGAGAAGCATGTGGTACGCCAAGTGATATGGGTCATTTGCAAGCGAAGACGGTTCGGTGGGATATGTGAGAGGCTTAGTGACAAGTTATTGGAGTCACATGGAAGATGCGAAGCATTGGTGATGCTCCGTGGTATAAGAATTGGGAAGCTTTGTGGAAAGCGATAGAGGGGCATTTTAGTAAATTGCTCAATGCAAAAAAATGGAGTGTGTGAAACCGTAGCATTGGACTAAGTGATTTAGGTCTTGTATGTGCTAAAAATGTGAAGTGGATTGTGTGTTAATTCACTAATGGGTTGATGGTTGTAAGCCGTTTTGAGAAGCATGCATGACAGAGTAAAATCTGATGTTAGGTAGGGTTAACGGGTTATCCTCGGTTTGGCCTAATGGGTGAATTCATTATATTTTTGTTCAAGTTGTGAAGCTATATAAGGGGAGGAGAGGTAAGGGCTAGGGTTTGAGAATTTTGGCTAAGTCTTTATAGTGGCTAGCTCTTCCTCCCTCCCACGTGAGATTAGGGTTCCTTGGGTTGGAGTCTTATGTGTATGTGCTCTAGATTTTGAGCTCTACTATCTTGAGGGATGGGCTGTAAAAACATTCCTCTCCAAGTGAAATGGACATCCAAACTTTGACAAGTGAGTTGTGCCATGAATCCTCTAATGTGCTATTGATTTTCTTGGCTTTCTTGTTTGTATTTCTCTTTTCTTGAGCTTTTCTAGTGCCTAGGACATATAAGAGGTAGAGATGTCTCTTGGAGATAAGATTATATCCATCTAAGCATGATCTAGAGGAAGTTCTTGAGGAAACCCAGTTTTTACTTGATTTTGCCGTCCTTGAACGATTTCTTGATCTGAGGGTTTCTAATTTGATTTCTTTAGTGTTTCAACTTACTGTGACATGTAGGAATACATCTAGACTCATCTTGGTCATCATCCGCCCACGAACAAGTTGTATTCACCGATTTTGGTTTTGACTTGAAAAAGGTTTCAAATTTGGCCATGATTTTCATGATCGTTTATTGGAATAGATTTACAATACCCTAGAGAAGATCTCTGTAAAATTTCATATCATTTGGATATAGGGATCAAAAGTTCTTTCAATTTTGGTTTTGAAATCAGGCTGAAAACACTATTTATTTTTCTGATTTTACTATAGCAACGGTCAGACCACCATTGAAGTATAGGTCAAACCACCCGAGACTAGTCAGATCACCATTTCTATGCCGGTTAGACTGCCAGAAAGTGGTTGCTTCAATGTTTTGTGTTCTTGAGTCATTTGTCTTTAGTTTTTGGATGAAAACTCTAATTTATGCAACTATGTAGTTGTGTGAGAATAGAATCTTAAATACTTAGGAAAAAATTCAAGTTGGTACCATTCACCCCTTTTGTTGCCATTTGATCAAACATGATGTCGTTATGCACTTTATGCTTATGCATGATGTGGGTATATATGCTATCCTATGTGGCCATCATTTTGTATACTGTAGCGTGCCCTCAAATTAGGGCAAACAAAAGTTTTTGTAGCACAAATGGCCTATTTGGCTAGACCTTATAACTAAGTTAGCTTATTCCATTTGTACTCGAGTGAATTGCACACTAGGCATGTATGGTGGGGTGACATCAGCTGTCTATAACACTTATCATGTAGGATTTCTGATGATATGGATGAAAGAGGACAAGAGAAAAAGATACAGTCTAGCATGCCTTAGATAGTCTATAGATGAGAAATAATGCCTTTGTATACGGTTTTCTTGCTGTTGCATGGAGGTTGCCTATACTTCACACGTTTTTGTGTTATTGCATGGATGCCCTTGACAGATGGATCTATAGACAGCTTAGCAACAAAGCATTATAAGGGTTATCTTTAGTGTCATCTGTAGATTGCATAGAAAGGCTTTATAGACCGTTGTTGTCTACACCATTATTGTTCATGCCCAACGGCGCTTAAACTTAATTTGAATAGTCTAGTGAATAGCATGCTCCTAAAGTAGCTTAAGTGTGTCACTTATAATGATATAGACAACTGTTATTTGTAGTACTTGATCCTCTATGTCCTCTATAAACAATTCAAAGACAACTCATATCATCAGAAATCATATGTGGGAAAGATTATAGATGGTTGATGTCGCCCCATTATTGTGCGTACACTTTGGTCTATTTGGTTATAAATGATAGGAGATTTTAATCCGACAAGCCACGGTAATTTCCTTAAACTTACTTCTTTGGTATATTTGAATTGGTTAGTTAAATGATAGGAGATATTAATCCAACAAGGCACAGTAATCTCCTTAAACTTACTTAACACATTTTTAGAACATACCATGAACACCACCACATATGCACGCATGCTAGCAAGTGTGCTCACTATAACACACCTAGAATTGAAAATGCCAGGGATAATACATGACCTCACAGTGTGTTGCCACGAACACATAGGCGAAGTCAAAATCCCACATCTCCACTAACTAACCGACAGATTCCTAAATTTGCCTAACATTTAGATGATTAAGTTTGCCTGGAAGTGCTACTTAGATCCCTACTACGTCATTTGCATTACTTCACCAAGGGGCCTAGGTGGCACAATTAAACAAGTTTATGTATTTGCTAAGCTAAAATCACAAGTTTAACAACCTAAACGACAAAAATGAACAAATTTGAGAACCTCCGGAGCAAAATATACTCACTACTACACAAAAAAGTCATCACAAATGGTTCAAAAATTTATCACAGATGGTTTCGTGAGCCGTCTGAGTTTATGGGTCAGTAATAATATGAGGTCATCACAGATGGCTTTCGAACCGTCTATGATATATGGTTTATCACAGATGGTTTGTATTTGAAACCGTCTATGATATTAATATATCACAGATAGTTTGTCGTTGAAATCGTCTGTGAGAAATCATATATCACAGACGGTTACGAATTAATAACTGTCTGTGATATTCTTTTCTGTTCCTAAATCTATTTATGTTTGTTGCCTAGCATCAGGAATACTAACCATACACTCTGAAACAAGCATCTTCAACATAGTATATATACATCCATTTCACATTCATTTATTTTAAAAACAAGAATATCCATTTCACAAATCAATTAACAGAAATAAACTAAATAATTATCCATCCACGAACAAATACACACATGAATAATTAAGCTCAACCTATCCCAGTGAAATCCATTATACATTATGAAACTCCTCATTTTTTTATGACTTTAGACATCAAGAAGTACACACACTGTCCTCGAATATATTTGAGGTCGGCCTATTCCAACGAAGTTGTAGTGATGGACAGAACTTGTCGGCATGAAGATCAATATATATATATATATATATATATATATATATATATATATATATATATATATATATATATATATATATATATATATATATATATATATATATATATATATATATATATATATATATATATATATATATATATATATATATATATATATAAGTTTGAAATTATTATCACAAGATTGACATACCTCAAGATTGTTTTTCGCGGGACCAACAAGTAGTTGTATGTTGTGGCAAACATAGAATACATAGGTGTTGTTGCCTGGTAGTTGCTGTTGGTACTGCAAAAATAGAATTTGTTAGTTCGAGAAGCATTACTACGAAGTGTTGTATAGGATTAATGTGTACCAACGAATACTGGAAAATCTAGAACGTGTCGCAGGGCATCAATCCCTCACTTGAATTTCCGTACCTTTGTAACGTACGTGGCAAACGACTTACGTGATTCTAAGAAGTTAGTCTTAGTTATTGTGAAGGAAAGATAGACTACAAAATAGAATTATCTATAGAGGAAATGTGTTTATCTAGCAATTACTTGTTGGATAACTGTATAGTCTATTTTGTTCTTCTTTAGGGAATTAAGTCTAATTAAAAACGTAACTTAGGTTTTGTGTCAGAAACCATGAAGCTTATACATCCACACTAGGTATCATAAGTCGTGCATATATATACCCTGCTACTAGCCTTGTAGTTAATTACTCTGTAAGTTAAGGGGGCTGAAAAAAGTTCAAACACGAGCTGATTAACCACTTAGCTGTAGTTTAACCTAAATTACATCGGAGTTGCTCGACATATATATACGGCAACTTGCAGCGGTGAAGCTTCATGAAGAATGTGGAGATGGCCAGCCTTAAAAGGATTACAAAGTGAATATGAAAGATAGGGCGACTTAAAAGCATAAAATTAGTTGATAGCACAAAGCATATAGTAATCTACTTGTTTGTTGAACTTAGCTGTGATGTACAAGAACTCAACAGACAATAATAAAGGAATTTGCTAGATGACACTTGAGTGTTTTTTTTGTTTGTGAGCACTTAATTTTTTTTATCCATTAGATGTTGCTTTATTTGTGTTTTATGGTTTTAACTTTGTGATTTTTTGTGTCAACAATATGATAATAAAGTAATCAATTTGTTTAGTGTCGTCAGGAACTACAACATAAACGACCAAGTAGGATTTTTGTATAGTTTTTTGTTGTGTTCCTTATAGTTTATTTTGTTTCTCTTTTTTTACAAATTGTCACATCATTTTTACATAATTTAATCTATGTAAAACTAGTATATAATTGATGTAAAAAGTCCATAATAAAATAATAATATGTATTAGAGCATTTCTCAATGTATCACATCATATACTAATAACTAATGAACAAACTAGTATATGAGGTAGATATGTATTCAACATCTAAAAAATTGAGTACTTCTTAACGAAATAGTACTCAAATAGGAGAGAAGTCAAAATGATTTCACCATTGAATCTAGATCTAAAAGCTCAACATTTGATCACTATCTAATGAGAAAACACTTAAATTCTCCCTTTACACTACCAATAATAAAATGCTGCCACAAGTGCTACATACATGCAAGATGTATTCCGCTACCGCGTGTGCAAGCTGAAAATAGCAAGAACTTGGCCTTGCTCTTCGTTTTATTTAACCCGAATAAAGCTCAATTATGCTATGGTGTCTCTTCGGAAGGTAGACTATAAATCCAAAATCAAGTAATGCAAACCTACACTACATGCGGAGATTGTTTTTATTTGGGCTCATTATGCCATCTTAATTTTGAAATGAGTTCTATATGATATGAATTTGCAAATCTAGCCTCTTACTGACCGCGGAAGAACTAGCGGTCGACGTGTGACCCTTACCACGGGATGACGAGACCCACATAGGTGCAGTGCCACCCAACCACGGTAGGTACCAGGAAACTGGCACACTTTGGCTCCGCAGCACCGTGCATGCCAACCATGCACACATGTTTCTTGTCAACTATATGCAATGCATAGCATTATATCCATGCATGCATGTTAGTTCTTTGCTAGACGTTTCATGCCTATGCTAGCTAGCTATAGTTTTATGTACTCTAGGTATCTAGCATTACCATGCATGCAAAGTAAAAGTGCAAAGATATAGAGATGGGGAAGTAATAGATGAGAGTGTTAATTAAGACTTAATTAACTCTAGCAGTAAACTCAGCTACACTCCAACCGGATAAATGCTTAGAGCTAGACTACTTTTGTCGCGCTTCCCTAGTGCGGTACCTTGGCTGGCCCCTACTGTGCTCGTGTGGCATAGCACCTTCATGGGCCCACCACCTACGACGCTGGGGCAGCCTGTACCACGCTCGCTGGCGACGCTGTGGTAGGGCGAAGTGCCGCAGTAGGTGCCACTAGGGATGAGAAATGGTAAATTATAATCTGTTTTATCCGATATTTATATCTGAGAAAACACAAATATGGTAAGCAAAATCCGTATTTGAGAATGTTCGTATTTGTATTCGAGAATGTTCATATCCGTATTTGAGAATATTTGTATTTATATTTGAGAATGTTCATATTCGTCTTCAAGACTATTCGATTCGTTTCCATCCTTGGCAACCTCCCTGAAGATGATTGTAGAAAGTAATTTTCTGATGGACCAAGATTCACAAGCAAGAAGTGAAAATTACTTTACATAATTTTCAACTCTATGCACTACACTGCTAGCTCGAGCTCGTGTAGACATGTAATCATGTTACTAAATTTGTTCTACCAAGATTTGTTGCAAAAGTTTTAGGATATTTGCATTCAACCGAATTAAGTACATATTTGATTCGAATTCATATTTATTACGACATTCGATTCGTATTTGTATTCAAGAATATTTGAATTCATATTCACATTCGTTTTAAAAAATATAGACTCATGTTCGTATTTAGGACTATTCGATTCATATACGATCCGTTTCCATCCCTAGGTGTCATGCGTTGGCCGCTGGTTCTTCCAGGGTCAGCAAGGAGGCTATATTTGTAATTTCGTGTCGTATGGAGTTAGTTTTGAAATTAAGATAGAACAATGAGACCTAATAAAAAATTCATACATGCGTGGCATCCAGCATCCCTTGGGGACTAGCTAGATCTTGTCCATCAAATAGTACCACTGCTTTGTTCTCAACAAATTTGCTAACCACTATCTGTTAGAGTAATCCTGTTTATGTTTTTTTGCCGTATCCGAGTGCGAGTCCAAGTATACGAATACGTACATGAGTTGTATACAAGTCCGTATACGCTGCGTCGGTTCCGTTTTCGCGTGAGAGTATGAGTCCGTTTTAGAATTTGAGTCAGTTTCTGTGAGACAGACTTTAAAAAAATGTTGCATGTAGCGAGGTGAGACACGAGCGATTGTGATTGCAAAGACAAAGAAATAAAAAGAGAAGAAGAGAAAAGCTATCGCGTGTTCTGTCTGATTGTTGTGGCTCAGCGGGAGCATGGCATCGTGTCTCTCATGTAAGGTCAGAAGGTCACGCAAGAGGAATAAAGAGCAGATACATCAACAGAGGTGCTGCATCTTGTGGGTCACATTGGAGCAAGAGGGCTGCAGGTCCCATGCTGAGAAAAGCAACGTGAAGACAACGGAAGACACAAAGGACAGAGGTGTTGTCCATCTTGTGCTATTGAACACGTGAAGATCAGGGGTGTCGGGTTGTTATTTCATCACATCCAGCAGCCAGGCAAGAGGGTATTTTAGCGGAGCAACACAGGGGGACAACCGAGGGCAATTGGCGTGATTTGAGAGAGTAGAAAGCTCAAAGAAAATTCTAACAAGTGGTATCAGAGCATGGGTGACAAGGCGAAGGCTCAGGGTGGGCTAATCTCCCTCCAGTACCCTTTCCTGACGATCGACAACTACCCGGTATGGGCAATGAAGATGAAGGCGAATATACGCGCCTTGGGAGTCTGGTGCGCAGTTGATCCGAAGGGGAAGGACAAGGAGGTGGACGACAAGGTAGATCAGGCGGCTTTGGCCCTAATCTACCAGGCGGTGCCAGACGCGATGATGCATCAGCTCATCGACAAGGAGACGGCACGAGAAGCGTAGGAGGCGCTTCAGACGATGCACGAAGGAGTTGATCGTGTCAAGGAGGTGCAGCTCCAGAATTTGCAGAGCGAGTTCGAGAATTTGAAGATGGAAGAAAACCAATTGGTGGACGAGTTTGCCGGTAAGCTGAGTTCGTTGTACAATCATATTAACTCTCTTGGCGACAAGATGGAGGAATCTGTGGCAGGGAAGAAGTACCTGCACGTGCTTCCGGAGAAGTACATACTTGTTGTCACAACACTTATGGACTCCCCCGATCTGGACAAGAAGAAGATAGAGGAGATCATTGGATCTCTCAAGGCGCATGAGGAGTTACTAAAAGGGTTTTAGTTACGCAAGGAGTAGGGTTCTTACAACGAGCAGGCATTGCTAGTAAGGGGAAATCCGAGAGACGGTCGTGGCTCATCATACAACCGCAGGAGGTGGCGCGGTCTAGGTTGTCAGAGTGGTCGAGGCGGTAGGGGTGGCCGTGGAGACAATGCTGGGCAAGGGAGGTGGTGAGAGATCATATGATTTGTCACATGTCAAGTGCTTTGAATGTGGCGAATACAGGCACTACGTGATAAATGCCGCAGCAATAAAAAGTGCTTCAACTGTAACGAGTTTGGACACTTTGCTTTGGATTACAAGAGCAAGAAGAAGGACAGAGAAGTGAACCTTGTCAAAGACGAAGAACAAGATGACAGAGAGCTAGTACTTCTCTCCTCATATGTTGAAAATGAGTCGGTCATGGTGAAATTGAATGAGGAGAACGTAGTTCCAAAACTATGCACGAAGGAAGGAAGTCATGATCACACGGATCAATAGTACTTGGATAATGGAGCAAGCAACCACATGACGAGAGATCGCTCCATGTTCCACAAGTTCGACGAGAAGGTTTGGGGCAAGGTTAAGTTTGGCGACGGCTCCACGGTGGAGATAAAGGGTAAAGGAATGATGATGTTGCAATGCAGGAACGGGGATAAGAAGTTGTTGATAGGAATCTATTATATACCAAGTCTATGCAATAACATACTAAGTCTCGGGCAGATGATGGTGAAAGGGTGCAAGGTGGTGCTGGAGGATGAGTTCTTACGAGTGTATAACAAGAACAGAGATTCGTTGACGAAGGCGAAGAGATCTCCAAATCGGTTGTACAAGATTCCTTTGAAAACTTGTAAACATGTTTGGGTGGAGAGAGGCACAGATGGATGAGGTGTAGAGGCAGCAGAAGGCAAACCTGGCACACAAGAAGTCGTAATGAGGAAGGGGACCAAGTCGGCAAGGAAGCAAGACAGGGCAGAAGACATGGTTGTAACGAGGAGCGACCACGGCAAGCATGGCATGGTCATAGCGAGTGGTGAAGGCGGTGCGCATAGGCATGCAGCCAAGTCCGAACGAGGGCATGCAGGCGGAGAGAAGCGGGGCGACGGTTTGGGTGGTCAGCACCGACCACATGCAGCTAGCATGGTCGTGGCGAGCAGAGACTCGGGAGAAGCTCTCACGCGGGCAGCAGAAGGAAGTCGGAGATAGGTCCCGAGGTGGCGGGAGGAAGCACAGCGTGGAGGACAGTGGTCGAAAGCAATGACACACGACAGTGAGAGGAGGTGCTCGTGGAGGAAGTAGGAGCAGGTGCTCCAGCCCAGGCAGGCATGCAAGGAAGAAGCGGAAGCAAAAGAGAAGATCGACGTGATCAAGATGGGGAAACAAGATTAAGGAGGTGATTGTTAGAAGTAATCTTGTTTATATTTTCTTGCCATATCCGAGTATGAGTCCAAGTATACGAATACGTATACGAGTCTGTATACACTGTGTCGGTTCCGTTTCCGCATGAGAGTATGAGTCCATTTTAGAATTTGAGTCGGTTTCTGTGAGATAGGCTTTAAAAAGGTGTTGCATGTAGCGAGGTGATACACGAGCGATTGTGATTGCAAAGACAAAGAAATAAAAAGAGAAGAAGAGAAAAGCTATCGCGTGTTCTGTCCGATTGTTGTGGCTCAGCGGGAGCATTGCATCGTGTCTCTCATGTAAGGTCAGAAGGTCACGCAAGAGGAATAAAGAGCAGATACATCAACCGAGGTGCTGCATCTTGTGGGTCACATTGGAGCAAGAGGGCTGCAGGTCCCATGCTGAGAAAAGCAACGTGAAGACAATGGAAGACACAAAGGACAGAGGTGTTGTCCATCTTGTGCTATTGAACACATGAAGATCAGGGGTTTCAGGTTGTTATTTCATCACATCCAGCTGCCAGGCAAGAGGCTATTTTAGCGGAGCAATACGGGGACAACCGAGGGCAATTGGCGTGATATGAGAGAGTAGAAAGCTCAAAGAAAATTCTAACACTATCTAATCAATACTACCTAGTTATCAACAGTAATAGCTCTTTAAAGAAACCTTTTGCTGACCAGTAGATCTCTTGTAGGCATCACCAACATCCGGACAATTGCAATCTGGAATTATTACTAACGTTCACATGTGATCTCTTCTTCTTGCACCCAGGGCATAATGGCTGGTTTTTTTTTGACTCGTTGCTTGTGGTTTTTTGTTTATACCATAGTAACTAGCTTTCAAACGATATATCTTTTCAAGGGTACAGTGCCTACTACAAATCTGTCACATCCCAAAATTTTGGTTTTTTAAAATTTAAATTCAAATTAATTATTTTAAGGTAATTGGATTTTACCTGGCTTTTATTTGCCTTTCTGGATTTTCTGGGATTTAAAAACCTATTTTTTTTAATTTAAAAAGTAATTCAAAATATGAAAATTTAATATCAACAATAGTTGGAAATAATTTTATTAAGTCCAGAATATCTCCAGGAGCTTCTATGAATTTTTCTGGAATTTTTGGAGGTATTTTCATATTTTTCTGAGGCCTAAATAATTTTCTAGCCTTTTCTGAAATCAGAAATCAAATTCCAAAAATAAAAATTCCCCTTCCCCTCTGGCCGACACGTGGACGGCCCAGGGCCACCCACGTCGCCGCCCGGCCAATCCTAGCCGCATCCTCCCCTTCCCCTCGCTGTCAAGCGGGCCCGGCCCGTCGGTAGCGCCGCCGCCTCCTCCTCCGCCCGTGCGTGGCGTGGCAGATGCGCGCCACGCCACCCCGAGCGCCCATCCGGCCGTTCCTCTCAATCGCGCCACCGCACGATCCGTCCTCGGACCACGCGGCGACCATCCGCACCCGCCTCTCCTCTCGACCGCGGGCGCCCGCCGTCACCGCCGCACTCTCGCTCCCATCGCCACCCGCCCCGCTGTCCGGCCGTCGTCCCGCGAGCCGCCTCCTTCCTTTCTTCTCTCCCGCTTTCCTTCTTTGCGCGGCGACCAATCCGAGCCGGATCCGCCTTGCCTTCCTGCCTCTCCCGGTTTGGCAACCCCGAGCCCGCGGAAGCGAATCCCCAACGCCGCGCCTCCCTTCCCTTCCGGCCCCTATTTCCTTTTCCCCCAACTTTCCCGACCACCGAGATCTCCGGCGAGCAATCCCGCGCCGTGTCCTCCTCCTCCGCCTATAAAGCCCCCTCCGCCGCCTCCTCGCGCCACCTCCCGAGCGCTCCGCGCATCTCCGAGCCCCGTAGCGCCCGCCACCGTGTTCCCTTCCCTAGCCAAGCTCCGCCGCTCTTCGGCGAGCAATAGCCGACGACTCGGACGTCCCCGGAGCCGGCCACCTCCACCCCGAGCTTCCTCATGCCCGGGCGAACCTCCCCGACACCTCGGCCGCCCCTCTCCGCCGCCGGAACACCGTCGCGCCGGAGAACCCGATCTGCGCCACCGTCTTCCTCGTCGCCGACCCTCTTCGCTCATCGCCGCACCCGCCGACCCTCCAAAGAAGACCGCCGCCTCGTGGATGCGTTTTGGAACTCCACCGAACCTCATCGGCCACCTCTCGCCGCCGGCACCGTCGCCCCCGTCGCTGCTGCCCGGCTCCCTCTCCAGCAGGTACCTCAAGAGGGTTACCTACCCTTTATGGGTAGGCAACACCTCCCCGCCCGACTGGTTATCAGCGCATCTCTTCCTCCCCTCGGTTCCCTCGGCGCGCGTTCGAGCCCCCGGCTCCGCACGCTGAGGTCGAGCCATTCTTTTAAAATCTCGCGCTGACAAGTGGGCCCCACACGTCGCCGGCCGGTCTACACTGCCACGCCGCTGGGCCCCACCTCTCAGTCTTGGTCTCGACAAGTGGGCCCGAGTCCGAGGGTCCCACATGTCGAGGTTAAGTCGGTGGGCTCATCGTCGATGGGTCCCACATGTCGATGACCGCCGATGGTTCTTGTTCGATGGGCCCCACCTGTCAGTCTCTCGGAATAAAAATAGAAATTAAAATCTAATATCCCAGTGGGCCCCACCTATCAGAAATTTGGGAATTTCTAGATTTATTCAAATCTGAGATTTTCAAATGAGCATAACTTTCTCATTTTAACTCCAAATTCAGTCATTCAAATTTCTAAATTCATCTAAAATCATAATCTATCCAACTATGGCCTCTGTTGAATTTTTGGATTTTATTTGAATTTTGTTGGTATTTATTTGCTTTGTTTGCTTCGTCTTTTGTCGCGTAGATTCCAACGTTGTCGACGATCCCTCTTCACAGCAGCAAGAAGACCCAGAAACCCTGCAAGAAGGCAAGTCTCCTTTGATCATCTTGAACCTATGATTTTGGAATGTTTTACTTATTTTAAATTATATGCATTGCTATTTACATAAAATATTAGTTCAAATCTTAAGGCATTAGTTATATCCAACCTTGTTATGTCCTCAATTGAAGTTGATTGCCATGTACCTTTGCAACCCTAGAAATTCCTTTGACTCATTAATGAGAGTAATATATTCAATTGTTAGTATTAGAATGGTAGTACAATGCTTAGCCATGCTATCTAATAACTTTGGAAAATCTTGAAAATGGGAAATTATGATTTAATGTTGAGCCCCTGTGTTTATGAAAATTAGTGGTAATTGGAGTTGCCACTGTTCTTTTAAAATAAAATAAAATGTGAAAGTTGGTTTAGATTAGGGTGGATGGTTAGTTTGGCTTGGTGCAGTTAGCACGAGAACTTGTTAAGTGTATGTTCCACCCTAGTCAAATAAGGACCGACGCTTGTGTTTATCCAGACTGAGCATTAACCGTACAACCACAAGTCTATATGGGTACGACCTAGCCGATTAACTTATGATAGTCTAGTTTAGGTGCCACCAGTGGAAAGTGGGTGCCAGGGATGGACTGGTTATTCACAGTGAGGGACAGGATTTATTGTACTCATATGGCGCAAGAGGGGCTTCTGCCGGCAGTTAGCCTACTGCGGTGAAACCTCGTGGGTGGTATCTAGCTAGATTAGAGTAAGGTAAAGGCTTTGTGATATTTTATCTGGGTCTCATGCCAAAGGAAGTGTGTTGACTTTTAGGATAATTTATCTCTTGTGGGTAAAGTTGTACAACCTCTACAGAGTGTCAAACTATTCGAATAGTCGTGCCCACGGTCAAGGGCGGGCAAAGAATGCATTCACATGGTAGATTTCTGATTTTGGTTTTAAAATCAAAGTTTTGTATTCCGAGAGTGGAGGGAACTCTCGGATGGGCATCCTGGCGGATGGAGCCAGAGAGGGTGGATGTAACCCGCAATATTAACTTGTTCAGTTGGAAATAACTAACCTAGTGTTGGTAGATAGAACCTTCACTAGAGAATAATTGGTAGTTCTGTTAAAATCATTTACTTTATTAAATTGATGCCTTCGAAAATAATTAGTAGTAATTGAAATTAAAATATTGCTTTGTGCAAAAGAGCCATATAGCCTTCCTTTGTTAAGCCTTGCATCTATGCATTTTTCCCAAGACTTGCGGAGTACTTTATGTACTCACATGCTACACTTAAAAATAAATCTCAGAGGAAGTTGAAGCTCAAGAAGGTGACTACGACTCATCGCTTCGCTTGTGGTCGTGACGGATTCTTTCCGGAGGACTAGGTCGCGGTTCCCACCAATTGCTCGTGGCGAATTGATGGGTCGCTCACGAGTTATCTTTGCTTCCGCTTTATTTCTTGTGTGCGAGGTCTTAAACCTCATTTGTAATAATGAGACCTTTTCGGTCAGTACTCTTAATTATTGTAATAAATCGTTGTTGGTGATGTTTTCCATTCTGTTTAACTGTGTGCACTAGTTTTGATCTGGGACTAGTGCTGTAATACACAGAGGGTCCGGGTTTGGTAATCCGGGGTCCCGACAAAATCGATTGTAGTAGAAATTACACTGAATTCATCTATATCGACTAAAATTATACGCAATTGTTTCTCCATACTCTCTCTAGCAAATAGTCAAAATTCAAAAGCCATAAACCATAAGTCATAACCTAAAAAAATCCACCCAATAAATACATACACGTTCAATTCTACTGTTCTAGCTTTAGACTACCAGTGCAGATGACTAGCTAGCCAGTTCAGCAAAAAGCTGTGAGCTCTTTGATGAGAGGCCTGTGGAGGTCCAGAGCGGCTGTGCACTTCATAGATACATTTGCATGAAGTCGGCACCTCTGCCTCTCTCTATCTCCCTTCGTAAAATTTTTGCTTTTTAGCCCAAAATTTGAAAGTTTTTTACATAAGGACCCCTGGAGAAAAGATTTACAAAAATGGACCCTTAACTCGGCGCCAAAGCATATGGCGCCCAGGGTACATGGCACGGCGCCATATGCTTTGGCGCCGTAAATGGCCACGTAGGATCCACGGTGGCATAGAACGGCGCCAAATCACATGGCGCCGTGACGTATAAGTTGGGCACTAAAGGCCGTGGCGCCGTGCTTTGGGACTTAAGCCCGAGCGCGCCCCGCCCCCACCCTCACTGCTCGCCCAAGCCGGGCAACCGCCGCCACTCCTTCCTCAAAATCAACTCAAATCCATCCATTTTTCTCGCGATTTTACTTCCAAATCGAGTAAATAAGGTGAACCCCCTCCTTTCCCTTGATTTTTTACAATAAATATGGATTATTTGAGGTACATTTCGTATGGGAAGATTGCAAACCCTAGATGAAATTACTTCAATTTGGCTCGGTTTTAGGTTGGATTTTCAATAGATATGCGTAATGTAAGAGTAGTAATGTGTATAGATTCGTTTTTAGGGTTGGATTTTTAGAAATACATATGTTTTTAGGGTTTGATTTAGAAATACATATGTTTTTAGGGTTTGATTTGAGCGAGATTGATGAATGTTTAGATTTAGGGTTTGATTTAGAAATACACGTGTTTTTCGGGTTTGGTTTGAGCGAGATTTCTAAATTTTTAGAAATACATATGTTTTTAGGGTCCATTTTATAAATACATATGTTTTTAGGGTTTGATATAGAAATACATATATTTTGAGTATTTGATTTAGAAATAGATATGTTTTTAGGGTTTGATTTAGAAATACATATGTTTTTAGGGTTTGATTATTATTTATACATGGTTGTGTTCGGTTTTAGGTTTTTAGGGTTTCATATAGCAAATAGGATGATTTCATGTCAACATGGGCAAGATTGTATGTCCACCTAACCCTTAGTAGCTTTGGTTATTGTTTATACTTACAAAATTATATTTTTACCACCCCTAATTTTGATTTGCATTCTAATTCAAGTGGCAAAGACAACTTATTGTCAATTACACCAAGTTATATATTTATAAATCATGTTTTATAAATTTCTTATTTGAATATTTCTTAACCATTGAATTCTAAAATTTATCACAAGATGGCAAGATACCTACCGCTAGACGAGTACTACGAGAGGAGCACCGCGCAGCTCACGGAGGACGGCCAGTGCGTGTGTGGTCGAAATGTACATGTGTTCAACTTGATGGTCACGCAGCCTAACTTTTATAGCAATTTTCGGAGATACCCATATTTCGTCCTCGAACCCATGATGGGTTCCAGTTGATGCGCTACGACGACCGCTATACCCCACTGCTGCGCCGTGCTGGGCTTCACACGGTCGCTAACCTATTACGGCGGGGCATGCCGGTCTTCAACCCCGCAGCTTTGACCGCACTTGTCGACAGTGCATTTTCTCTATCGGTCTATTTGTTTTCGCTTGTATATTCTTACGCACGTAGCTAATTCTTTTCTCCTTGTACTACTAATAGGTGGAGGCCAGAGACACACACGTTCCACCTTCCCTGTGGGGAGATGACCGTCACGCTGCAGGACGTGGCGATGATACTTGGAATTCCCATCAGGGGACAGCCGGTGATCGGCCCGGCGGTGTCTGAGGGCCGGAGGGCACGTGTGGAGGCCTTCCCGGCACGCCGCTGCCTCCCGCCCCAGATAATGCCAAAGCGAGGCCGCGTCTCGGGGTCCACCTTAGATGGTTGCGAGTACCTTTGGCGAATGCCTCGCTATCGCGACGACGCCACGATGACCTACCATCGCCGCGCTGGTCCCGCACATGTTCGGCGCGGCTGCTCCCGACGCCACGGGGGATGCCGCTTCGTGGATGTACATCCACTGCCTCCAGGACTGGGGGGACGCTGGACAGTTCAGCTGGGGCTCGGCTGTCCTCGCATTCCTCTACCGCCAGCTTTGCGAGGCCTGCAGACGCAAGGCCCCCGCGTCGACGCTCGGTGGCTGCGTCTTCCTCCTGCAGGTGTGGTAATGCATTTATTTTTCCTACAGTTCTTTGTTTTTGTGCGTGGCTAATCGTGTGTCTGCCCGTATGTTCGCTTGGTAGGTGTGGATGTGGACACGCATTCCAGTGGGGCGCCCTCGAGTGTTGCAGGCGCAGCCTTGGCATCCACTGGGTGTGGATGACCTCGGCCCCACTGTTGCGTACCTGTGGGATACAGTGTCAGTCCCGTTCGTGACTACTCAGTGGGCGTACATGGATTTCAGCAATGAGTTTGACACTTTGTCTCCCACGATGGTAAGAAATTGGTACTGCATTTATTTATTCTACAGTTCTTGGTTTTTGTACACGGCTAATCGTGTGTTCTCTTACTAGGTGTCCTGGGAGCCTTACTCCAAGCCACAGGTTCTAGCGCTACCGCTCAGCATCATGTGCCGCAGGGACTCCCATATTTGGAGGATGAGGTGTCCGCTGATCTGCTTCTATGCCGTGGAGATTCACCTCCCCCACAGAGTTGCGCGGCAGTTCGGCCTCGTGCAGTTCTTCCCCCCAGAGGGGATGTCGACTTCTGTTGAGTTGCACAAGTAAGTAACAATTTAAAATTCTTTTGGTTCGTACTAACAACTATTGTTGACATCTGCTATATGTACAGGTTCGACAGGGTCCGCCAACGAAAGGTGACGGACTTCGCTGATCACCACCGACAGTACGTGCAATGGTGGAGGAAGATGGAGGACAACGACGACGAGGTAGAGCAGGATGACGAGGAGGCGGAGCACGAGGACGAGGAGGCAGAGCAGGATGACGAGGAGGCGGAGCACGAGGACGAGGAGGCATCTACCCACGACGAGATTGGGATGTCGCAGATGCCCGACGCACCATCTACTCAGGCTTCCCAGCGGCCTCATCGTTCGGCCCGTCCCCCAAGCACGTATACTCCAGGGTCTGATGCTTTGGCCAAGGGCAAGGGAAATGTCAAGAGGCAGTGAGAGTGACTATTTTGTGCGCTGAGATGTGTTATGTAATGTTTTGAGACTTTTGATAGTTATATGATGTTATGTGATATTTTGAGACTTTCGATAATTATGCGATGTTGTCATTTGAGTTGTTCAGATGTTTTATGTGTGAATGTATATGTATGTGTGTATGTGCATATGTTTTGCGGAAAAAACAGCAAGGTTTGCTGTTTTTTCTACAGGTGAAGCTAGCACGACGCCAGAGTCTTTGGCGCCGAGAGGTTTATATACGGCGCCAGGGTCTTTGGCGCCTTTTGCGGCGCCAAAGAATATTGCGCCGTATGTAAACCATTCGGCGCCAAAGACTCTGGCGCCGTGATAGCTAAATATGACGCTAGAAGATTTGGCGCCGTGATAGCTGGGCTTGCACTGCAAAATTCGGGCTAAGTCCCAGAGCACGGCGCCACGACCTTTAACGCCCAACTTACACGGCACGGCGTGATGTGATTTGGCGCCGTGCTATGCCACCGTGGATCCTACGTGGCCATTTACGGCACCAAAGCATATGGCGCCGTGACATGTACCCTGGGCGCCATATGCTTTGGCGCCGAGTGAAGGGTCCATTTTTGCAAATCTTTTCTCCAGGGGTCCATATGTAAAAAACTTTCAAATTTTGGACTAAAAAGCAAAAATTTTACTCTCCCTTCGCTCTCCTTTTTTGGGTGTAGTCGACCAACAACATTAAATGGCTTGAGCAGGCAAAGAGACACTTCCTTCCCCCTTGGTCCACTGTAAGCACGATTCATAGTTCATGTTTACTCCCAAAGCACCGATCTGTATTGAACAACTCATCACTACATGGCTATGTATTCCTAAAAAGAAAAAAAACTACATGGCTATGTGTAAAGAACTTTGGTTTCTGATCTTTTTATTGTGTTAGATAAATCCAGACACTGGTATCATTATCATATCAATAAGATCAATGCCACATATCTCCCCTATGTAGCCCCAGTTGTAAATTGTAATGGCCCTTTCAGTATGTTAAAAACATTTCCCTTTATTTGACAATACGTTTTGAATATATAGGAGGCATTATGCTTCAATATTTTTTTAGGAGGGAGCAATATACTTTACTTGATAAATGGGGATAGTTGCGGTGAAAACACCTTGCAGATTAAAAAAGCGTTCACATTCCTTCGTTTCCATCCCACTTCCACTCTAAGGGGTAGATGGTTGAAATTTTATTTTGTGAATCTTATAAAAACAAACAATTGTAAATCGCATACAAATAAACAATCTCGTAAAAAAATATAATTTTTTTCAGAAAACCTTTTTCCCCGTTACGTGAAACCTTTCCGTGTACAAAATCTAAAATGATTTCTATAACTTCTTCAGAAAAACTCCGCTTATGTAGTTTTCTACGTAGCCTGTCTCAAGCCAGGAAAAAGGAGGAGTGTTATGTTAAGCTTGATAAGCCAACGTAAAAATTATGCAATCTTTTCATGGAATAACTTCTTCAGAAAGTTTTCACTTGTAGAATGTGAAATTAGGCTAATCTTTGAGATTTCCACCTCTACATCAAATCATGAGTAATTCCAAATGATCATCATGGTGGGGGTGCATGCACGTAGCACTTACTAGCAGAGATATAGCTAGAAATAGTAGTTCTCCTTTATCCATATCTCTTCAACGCTCAACTCCTCTATTCTCTCGACCTGACCTATCCTCTGTTACGAGGGAACCAGACACAGTCGAAAACTTGAAAGCGATGCGTCTTACCACCTGAGCGAGCCCATACAGTCCCAGCTACGTGAGGCCAAAATCTGGGCGACTTGTTCCTCGCCCTCTCGTGATCTGGCCCTTAATGGGGACAAATGCAGCGAGGTGCACGCCCAAACAAGCAACTAATTGGCCCTAATCTATGCATAAGGGGCAGGCCGCGCCCACTGCACAGCTCTGCAAACCATGCCCTCTTTTCACAGCCGGATGATGAGCTCTGTGGATCATGGTAATGCATGCATTTGTGTGCGCGTGTGCGTGAAGAGGATGGAAATTGACAAAGAAAAGCAATTGGCAAGATCATGTGTTGACCAACTTACGTGTAGAGATCTTCAAGAATGGATGTTCCCCAGTGCATCGAGATCGGAGCGAAACCTCTGAACATTTTGGCAGGCACACAGGCAAATAGAAATGCAGTACTGCCAAATTCGAGCTGAAACCTGCAGGTCATCATCAAACAGGTTAAGCATTGGTGTATATGCTCCATGGTTTGGTAGTCGGCACAAAATTGAGACAAATCTAATAAAGGTTTATGGCCTGAACAGCCCATTTCAGGAAAAATATGAAAAACAACTGCAGTTTCTGAAGAAATAACTACGAAGAGAAACTGTTCAAGGATTCAATTTTGAACGAGAAGTCCTAATCCCTGACCCCTAAGCCATGACAATTATCAAACTGCGAAAAGTCTAACTACGAAACAATGCAAAATCTGAAGATGAACTGTTCCAACTCAGAATATGATAGATCGGGCCTAGGTATTTCAGCATAGTACTCGAGCCAAATAGTGACCAACGACACTCGATTCCAGGGAATAACACAGTTATCAGAAGAGCATAACTGTATTCTGTCTAGATCTCACATTGAAGAGGGGCCTGTACATTACGACAACAGCATGCATGACAGTGTCACTCAAAATCAGTTGGGAATCTAGTGCATCATCGCAGTAAACGATGGAAATATTTAGCATGAGTAGACCACGTATTTGTCTATGACAGCACTGATCTACAAGAAGAGAACCCAACCACAAGATTAGTGACCAGTAAAAGAAAAGGCAGAGTATCCATCACGTCCTAATTAAACTACGAAGGTTGTTATTGTCTAGATCTAGTGCGTAAGCTGTAGTAGTTTTTGCTGATAGGGCTGGTTCACAGATAGGGGCACAAGAGTCAAGCAGCACTGTCAAACTTCGTATCTTATCATTCCTACAGGCTACAGCTGTGTCTAACAGAGGGGGCAGCTGCTGGTTTGTACGATAGTTAGGATGCATACGTATACGGTCTTTTGAGTCACTCCTGGAGAGAGAGATTCACTCGCTGTCACGAGTTGTAAGGTGGTAAGGCAAGGCTCAATGATAGACTTGTGCACAACAAATACGTGGCTTTCGGAAGGCTCTGCAAATCCAAAGGGATCATGGCTTTGAGTAAAACGACACTGTGCGCAATGTCTACAGTGACCCTCTGCGGGGGAAACAGCAAATGCATAGTTGGTGATCGAAAAAGAAAGGGAATAATTACAGTACTTGTTGTAGGACCGATGGCGGAGATTAGAGAGTAGTTAATGATCTTTACTTTTTTTAACTTTAACAAAATCATATTTTTTTGCTTCTTCTTTCAATTAGCTATAAAAACTAATAAGTTCATATGCACAGTGGAAACGATCAGTATAAAACAGAAGCCAACAAGCCAAGAGAACAAAAGAAGAACAAATAGGCCAAAGCATCAATTAACCGATCTGACCGCTGGGAACACACTGGTCTGACCTAGCCTAGGTGGTCTGACCGCTCAAGTCAAGGCTGTCTGATTTTTGCTATTCCAAAACAAAAAAACAGCTCATGACCAAGAACTCAAATAGGCATAACTTCTAATATACTAAACAAAATGACTTAAAACTTGAACCATAGCCTCCTGGTCCTATGAACCTATTTCACGAATGGATCAATAAGGTATTCAATAAAGTTTTCACCTTTGCCCAAAACAAGGCAAATTACATCAAATCGGATCAAAGAGGAAGATGATGATTCGAAGTGTAGGACCGAAGATGGCAACAGAATAGGTGAATGGTGCCTCAAATTTTTTTCAAAAGTATTCTCTAATCTTTACTCCAATAACTATGAAAAATTATGAGGATCAAAAGTAAAAAATAAATCACCAGAAACTAATTTGACAGAGAAAAACTAGTGTGGTTAGAAAAGACCAGTGTGTTCGAAGACCAACATGGTCGAACAAGACCAGTGTGGTCAAAATAAGATCAGACTGGTCGAAGGCCAGTGAGTGGTCGAAAACCAGATGATCAAAATAAAACCAGAGTGGTCGAAGACTAGTGTGTGGTCAACGATCAATGTACTCGAAGATCAATATGGTAGAAGCAGACAATGTGGTCGAAATAAGACTAGTGTGGTCGAAATAAGACCAGTGTGATTGAAATAAGACCAGTGAAATCAGGGGATGAATAGAAATTTCAGCACTACTAAGAATCCATGCAACTTTTGATCGGTTGATCCAAATGACTTGAAACTTTGCATGCACTTTCTCTACGATGTCAAGAACGTATTCCAATCAATAATCAAGAAAGTCATTGCCAAAATTCTAACCTTTTTTTGATTTAAGGAAGAGTCCACCAAAACTGATCAAAAGAGGGAAACTTCAATCTGTTCTTACTCGTGAGTCCTAGATGGTCTAGGTGACATGGGATGTATTCTCACATGTCATAGCAAGATAGAACACATCACTAATTCAACCCAAAACATCCATAAGAGCAAAACTAAAAAATCACCTCTCTTTGGAAAAACCAAGCAAACTCAAGAACTTCCTCTAGATAATGCCTAGATGGATGGGATCTTGTCTCCAGGTGACATCTCCGCCTCTTATACGTCCTTGGCACTAGAAAAGCTCAAGAGAAGAGAAATACAAACACGAAAGCCAAGAAAATCAAAAGCACATAACGGGATTCATGGCACCACTCACTTGGGCAAATTTAGGATGTTCATTTCACTTGGAGAGGTATGTTTTACAACTAATCTCTTAGGATAGTAGAACTCTAAACCTAGAATGCATAAACACAAGGCTCCAACCCAAAAAAACCCTAACCCTAATCTCTCAAGTCACTCTCTAACTTATCTCCCATGGAAGAGAGGAAGAGCTAGCCACCAAAAAGCTTAGCCAACATTCTCAAACCTTAACTCTTGCCTCTCTTAGCTTAGTTCAAGAACAAAGAGCTAACATTAACTCATGCTTTAATAAAGAACTAACATAGCTCAATCTAAAGCCTAATTTAGATTCTAAATTTCAAGGAGCATTTTTGACATGGCATATATCATAAAGGGATCACTAGGGAACAAGCTAGTAAAAAAATCAAACCTTGCAAATTTAAAAGATACCAATTGCAATAATTGATACCACTTATGAATTTATTCTAAGTTTGCAAATTAAGCTAGCATGGCAAAGATTCAATCATACATACAGAAACATGACAAAGCTAACTAAGTAGGCATAACATGGCAATGAGCAATATCAAATTAGAATTACATCACAATTAAGTAATAATCACAACTCATCTCTAAATGCATATCTCACAATGCAATGACATGGATACATGATGCAAAAGGAAGCAAAAAGATAAAACTTTATAACTACAAGAAAATACAAATGCAGGATACCACTTGAGAAACAAAAAGGATCAAACTCAACCTGAGAACAAGCTGCAAGATAAAACACCAAGAAGGACTTTCAAGGAAAGAAATAGCTCAGAAAGATCCAAACTTGCAAAAGTCACTCCCCAAACTCTCTTCTCATAAGGAATGGCTAGAATGGCTAAAAGAAGAAAGAGTTAGGCTCTATAGAAATGACAAAGAGCACATGAGAACGCATCTCCTACACAAGCTCTATCTAGACCTCACCAAATCATCTAGGATAACAAAATATAGTGCAAACCAAATCTAGAAGAACCTTGTAGACTAACCAAAGTTCTCATAATATCTAGGCATAAGCACAATCTAAAGCTACCAAAGATGTCATACAGACTATTTTTTGTGCCAAGACAGAAATAAATAAGGTCATGATATACATGCATCTCAATGAATCATCAACCATACACATATAGCAAATGATAATAAAAAGCCATAAAAGCATATGCTAGCATGGATCAAAGTATAAGCATGTATATATGAACCAAACATGATAAACAGGCATGAACAAATGTAACATCATGATATAGAAGGCTATCGAAGATGTAATCAAGATCAAAATGTCTATAATCAAACATATATCATGTAGGCATATATCATGATAAACAAAAATCATATAGAGTATGCTAATATGTATAAATAATGGTGAATGAACATAGCAAGTATGCTAACATGTATAAATAATGGTGAGTGGACATAAGAAGCAAGATGTAGACAATAAAATAGGATTGATACAACAAACCACAAAATCATGATGATACTTGACTCTAAATACACGTAATTAATAAGTAAAGTATGCTCATAAAGTCAAGTTAAAACTTAAGCATCCAATAAACTAATGCATATAACATGACATTTGGATACCTAAGCAAAAGACTGACAAAAGCATGCTAATATATACATCAAGGAAAAGACATGCACAAGGGTTCAAGATAAGACTCATATATCTACAAAATATGAACAATTAGCCAACTCATAGATATACAAATAAAATATACATAAATACATGACAAGAATTATTTAAACATGCCAATATGGTACAAGTGAGCACATAGATAAGCACAGCATGCCAAATATGATCAAATATGAATATAACAGCGTGAAGATATATGATAGCTCATCAAGTAGGTGGAAATGCCAAATGTAAAGGCACATACCTCTTGGAGGTCATTAAAAGGGAGTGAAGAACCATCAAGAGTTCCAATCATGTGATTAAGCAAAAGACCGAAACCCAATTAAGCACATGTTCTTCTTCCCGCGTTTCGAAACCTACACATGAGAAGAATAAGGTGTCCAAGTCTTAGATCCC
Organism: Dendrocalamus sinicus; assembly: GCA_036346575.1. Taxonomy (NCBI): domain Eukaryota; kingdom Viridiplantae; phylum Streptophyta; class Magnoliopsida; order Poales; family Poaceae; genus Dendrocalamus; species Dendrocalamus sinicus. The sequence goes on from CM070657.1 coordinate 9,581,715, forward strand.
GAAGGGTTAGTAAGCAAGTATTTGGGAACCCAAAACTTGGACACACCATCACTAGAAATACGCTAGTTAGCATGATGTAATGAATAATTCATGCAAGAAAATCCAATTTTAGAGGTACGTCGTGAGTGGACAACTCGATGAAGAGAATGTCATCTCTAGAAAAGTGACAGAAACTTTGCTTAAAAGCACTAAGATGAGAACCAACAGGAGCACCAAAAGAACTCACAACTCCTTGCCATGGGTGTGCACCTCAATGGGGAGAACAAGATCCACCACTTGAGAAATGGCAAAAATCATTCCTCGTAACAGCACGTGGACTAAAAATCAAAGACATAAGAATCATGTCCACGATATTGGATGATACTACTAGGAAAAGTGACAAAGAACCCATAAGCCAAGCGAGTCCTCATGCTATGCTCACAAGTGATCATGTCATGAGAAAAACCATATCCACCCGAAGACTTAGAAGCACGGACTCGCATGCATGTAAACTTACTTGTGATTGACAGTATTGCCAGTGGCTCCCTTGGCCCTTGCTCAGTTTCCCCTTCCCCTAGGCCCTGCTCCTTGGCTACCCCTGCTGCCTTCTCCCTCATAACCCCGCTCCTGTCGGCCTCCTTTTCTCCCTTGCTAGTCGTCGTCGCCTCCTCCGTCCCCACCCACGTCACCTCCTCCGTCCCTACCCACGTCAACTGCTGCCTCTTCTCTCTAGCTCTCCCTCTCGCTAGCCTCACTTCCCTCCTCTCGCACGGACGACAATGGCGCGCATGGTGGCTATGGGTAGCACAGGGCCATGGGCGGCAGTGGCTGTTGCGGACGGGGCAGCATCGGACTAGGCCACCGTGCTCAACAGGTTATCGATGGCTCGTTGGGCTAAGTGTGCCTAGGCTGACCTAGCATGGCCTGATCCCTCTCCATGCTGTGTTGGGTCGGAGGGCAGGCACGTGAGCTGACATGATGGTAACTTATTCGGGTCAGACGTGCCTAGTCTAATCAGGTCATGTCTTATTCGAACCCATGTCGGACGGCCAATTTGGGCAAGTCTGGTTTCCAAGCTTGCATGGAATGTGTGGTTTCCGCTTTATACTTCCCCCATCGTAAACCTATCAGATTCTTTCTCTCGCATAATCCCGTTCGTCCAACCGCCTCACCTCGCCATCCAAATTAGGGCTGCCACTGGGTGCCTATTACTCTTATCCAAACCCATACCCAGACTATTATATAAGGTATGGGTAAGAAATAAAATACCCATTTAGATTTAGGTATAGAGAAAGTAATACATATTTATCTATTTTTACCTATACCCATTCAAATCTAAGGTTGAAAGTGTACTTAAACTATTAATGGTTGGACTACCCATATTTAGTTATAGCTTCCTATAAAATCATGTGGAAGCCACTTGTGCACCTATATCCATCAATTTGCACAGAGTAGCTCTCCTACACACATAATCATTTCCAACAAATTTCAGTCAATTTCGTAAAACTTTTATGGTGTGAACGCGATGTTGAAATTTTAAATATCGAAATTTTATGAAAACTTTCTATAAAATCATATAAGGCCCACGTGTGTGTCTAGGTCTACCAATTTACATAGAGTAACTCACCAACACATATAATCATCTCCAATAAATTTCAGTCGATTTCGGAAAACTTTTATGGTGTGAACGCGGGGTTCAAATTCCAAATACCAAAGTTTTATAAAAACTTCTTTCATAAGCATCTTTGACTTAGCCTCTTATTTTTCCTCTTCTTTACACACTGGGTTACTTAAATTCATTGAATATATTTTTTTATTTGGATATGAATAATATCACTCTATACAGGTTTAAATAAAAGGAAGAATTGATGATTTGCCCCACCTTTCATGGAAATGGCAAGTGATATCTCATTGATATGCGGGTCCTGGCCTCGCATGTCAGTGGAACATCACAGGGCATTTTATCAAACTACAAAGAAAGATGGGGCAAATCATCAAATCTCGCTAAATAAAATTAGGCATAAATTTAGGTTATCTGTACCCTGCCAGTGTCACTTGTGGTACGGACGCTCCCTCGTGCAACCCTAGATAGCAGCGAGCTTCTCTCGCCTCTCCGCGCTCCGGCGCCGCCATAAATCCGCAGCGCTCGGGCTTTGTAAACCCCTCTTCCTCCCTCGGCTGCTGGGGTTTTCGCTGCCGCTGCTTCCACGATCTCACCTCGATCCACGCCACTGTAAGAGCCGCAAATCCTCCCCCAAGAACTCTCGCAAGAGATTTGATCGTTAGCTTCTCGTATCTGCTCGTGCCAATCGTAGTTTAGCTCACTGTTTTTTGGTGTCGTAATTTGTGCAGATCTGAGATTTGGATCGGGCGAAGCCGGCAGCTCCTGCCGACATGGCGCTTGTGAGTTCATTCTCCCCCATCGATTTCGTTGTTGCTTCAGTAGTGTTCGCGTAGTTAAGGTTGCCTGTCAGTAGATGTTGATGTGGTCGTACGTTGTTAGGTTCCTTGGATTTTGGAGGACGGGTGCTGCGTGGTTAGCTGATCCGATGCGTAATGTGGGTTTTAGATTTGTGGCTGTGTCGCGTCTCTGTTGGACGCAATTTGCAAATCGTGGATGTAGGATTTTAGGGGAGTTTGACTCAAATATTGAAGTGATAGGGGTGATAGGTCGTTTAGATTTTCTGTTGAGACTATTTGTTTGGGATCATGCATAAGCTCGTTAGATCTGCAGGACGCCAGTTTAATTATGAAGAATAATCTTTTTATATTTCAAATGCTCGATCTGGTGAATTGCTGTTTGATTGTATATTACCGTGTTGCAATGGATTTTAGGAGTTTTCTTTGCACACGCCAGTGATAAGTGCATTTCTTATTCTTTCACTATGCTTAGCTAAGTTCTGTTGGTCTGCATGAAGTTGCTCTGCTTGCATGTAGGCTAGACGACTAGCCTAGTTACTTTATATGCAGATACAGAGGATTTTCCATTGTTATGTTTATATTATAATATATTTGTTTGCATAGGTTTTGCATTCTGGAAGCAGCAATAAGAATGCCTTTAAGGCACTTATTGCTGCAGAATACAGTGAGGTCAAGGTTGAGCTGGCTAAGAATTTCGAGATGGGTGTCTCAAACAAAACCCCTGAATTTCTTAAGATGAATCCCCTTGGGAAGGTACACCAATTAAATTTACAAAGATGTTTCATACAGTGGTTCAGGAACTAATAATTCTTTGCAGGTTCCTGTTCTTGAGACTCCTGATGGTGCTGTTTTTGAGAGCAATGCTATTGCACGCTATGGTATATACAGCCTTACACCCTTTCATTATAGCTGAACTTTGTACTGATTAAATTAATCACCGTGTCTCTTTTTCTGCCTTAAGTTGCGCGTTTGAAGGGTGACCACTATCTTTACGGATCTTCTCTTATCGAATATGTGAGTGATCTATCGAATACTTCTATAATCATATCTCAGCTAATTTTAGTGCTTACACACTAATTGTTCTTTCAGGCTCATATTGAGCAATGGATGGACTTCTCAGCCACAGAGGTTGATGCCAATATTGCGAGGTGGTTGTACCCAAGGCTAGGTTATGGTGTTTACAATCCTGCAGTAAGTTGTAGGATAGGTATTTCACAATTCTCCATATTGAGCGTTGGCAAGTTACTACAGTCTAATTTTTACCTGTGCAGACTGAGGAAGTTGCTATTGCTGCATTGAAGAGGGCGTTTGATGCTCTGAATACACACCTTGCCTCAAACACATTCCTTGTTGGACATTCTGTCACTCTAGCTGATGTCGTAATGGCATGCAACCTCTACTATGGTTTTGCGCGGATCTTGACCAAGAGTTTCACCTCTGAGTTCCCTCATGTCGAGAGGTACTTCTGGACCTTGGTTAACCAGCCTAAATTCAAGAAGGTCATTGGTGATGTCAAGCAGGCAGAGTCTCTACCTCCTGTTCAGAAAAAGGCTCCTCCTCCTAAGGAAACAAAGGCAAAGGAGGTCAAGAAAGTGGCCCCAAAGGAGGCCCCGAAGCCGAAGGTGGTTGAGGCACCAGAAGAAGAGGAAGCACCAAAGCCCAAGCCAAAGAATCCTCTGGATCTTCTGCCACCAAGCAAGATGATACTTGACGAGTGGAAGAGGCTATACTCAAACACAAAGACCAACTTCCGTGAGGTTGCCATTAAAGGTATCATTTCCATTTTGTTTCAGAATTATGCTATTATATATTTTTAGAGATTCCCTTGCAAACTGTTACCTGTGATGTTTGTTAACTGTTTATAATTCGGACTTATGGATTTTGTAATATATGAATATTATGTGGACTCCTGACTTGATTGCTAATTTCTGACTAAATTTGTGTTTGGCCAAAATTAAAATAAATGGTATTAAAATATACTACTTGAATCAACCATTAATAGCTGCAAAATATTTCTGTCGATCTGCACCACTCCCACCGGCTGTTTCACATTTCCATCTACTTTCCAGTCTCTCAAGTCATGCAGCCAGACTTGCCCTTAACCTCCCGAAGAATGCTGTTAGTGCAGCAGGAGCCTTTTTTCCCAAATGCATGCATGGTTGTGGCATTCTGTCCTTGTTACTTGTATTAACAGAATACAATAGTGTTATCTTTTGTACAACAGCTTTTGACAATACAAGTGAAAATACTTAGATAAATAAATTAAATTAATTTCCTTTTCCAGATTTTCAAATGAACTAAACTCATATGATGTCTATGTTTCAGGCTTCTGGGACATGTATGACCCGGAGGGTTACTCTCTGTGGTTCTGTGACTACAAGTACAATGATGAGAACACTGTATCATTCGTGACCTTGAACAAGGTTGGTGGGTTCCTGCAGCGGATGGATCTGTGCCGCAAGTATGCTTTTGGCAAGATGCTTGTGATTGGCTCCACGCCGCCCTTCAAGGTCAAGGGACTCTGGCTCTTCCGTGGTCAGGGCATCCCCAAGTTCGTCATGGATGAGGTCTACGACATGGAGCTCTATGAGTGGACCAAGGTTGACCTCTCTGATGAGGCCCAGAAAGAGCGTGTCAATGCCATGATTGAGGACCAGGAGCCGTTCGAGGGCGAGGCCTTGCTGGACGCTAAATGCTTCAAGTGAGCGGTGCAATGTTTGGAAGCAAGACAGCGGTGACAGAACTATTTAGGCCTTGAATTCAGAGTCAAACAGTTGATGTTTTTGAAAAAGTTTGTTTGTTATGTTCATTTGACCTGGTATACCCGATGAACTGGTTAATTTTTATGCTGTGTCAAGAGTTTTTGGATATCTGCTCTTGTTGTCTCGTTATGGCCTGTTCTTTTTTGCTGCGGCTTATGGTTTTTGGCTGTGGTTTGTGATTTTTGGGCTGTTTGTGTGAGAGATTACAGAGTAACAGAAACTCATGTGTGGTTTTTGACGATATAAATAAAATCAGTAAAGTATGTACTACAATTAACTAGTAGACCTTATCTTGAAAAGATACTCCGTTTAAAAGTTAGTTACTGTAGAAAAGTCGAAAAGTAGTTTTTAGAAGCTAAAAAGGACAGAGCCTATGTTAATTGAGGTTACAGTGCTTTCTAAACAGTCATCTGCATCTTAAATTATCACAAAGTCGAAAAACAGTTTTTAGAAACTAAAGCTAAAAAAGACAGGGTCTATGTTAATTGAGGTTACAGTGCTTTCTAAACAGTCATCTGCATCTTAAATTATCACAATCGTAGTCCTGTTTTTCACACCCTTGTGTAAAAATGAAATGTGCAAGATCCATTGCTCCTCTGGATAGGACTTCGAGTAGACGGCGACACTTGGGAGCACAATTCTAATCTAATGAGTAATGACTAAATTGGTGTGAGCTGTAGGGGTTGCAACAGGGATACACATTTCCTTATTGGCAATTTCACTGCTGCTGTTGCTGCATTTATACCTATATAGATGGCATTGTTTTTGTTGGTATTGGAGTGCATGGTTGTGGCAGCCTGGTCTGTAGGGCGAGAAACAAACCAAGATTGCCTGATTCTCCAGTAGCGAAGTGCAGCTAAAACCTACTTAAAACCCAACTACACTATGCGAGAAGGGCAAGCCATAAGCATCTGGAAGCAACATCTCAGGTAGCATCAATTTTACCAATGATAGCATCTGACGGGAAGGGGAAATTTCCATTAACCTTATCAGCCACTACCAAAGAAACTGTTACATGAACGGGGAGGTGAAGGGCGACTCACCTTCCCCCAAAAACAAAAATACAAAACAATCGGTCAATTCCTACATGACCACCCCTACTACAGTGTATGGTGCTGCTTGTATGGGAGCTATTCACACCAACCTCATGTCTGCTGTGCAAGGCCTGTTTTTTTGCTGCGGCTTATGGCTTCTGGCTGAAATTGTTGAATTTTGGTTGTTTACGATACAGATTACGGAGAGACCGATATTCATTTGCGATTTTGGCTGGTACAGATGTAGGGCTTTTAACGTGTACTACGTTTAACCTGTAGACCCCGTCTTGAGAAAATACTCCGTTTGAAAGTTAGGTACTATAGCAAAAACCAAAAGCCAGCCGGCTTTTGACTTGCCGAACAAGCCCAAATTCTCAATGCGTTTTGAATCATGCTCTGTTTTCATCATGCACCACCTCAATCTTGCTATGACTTCTTTTTGGCACTGTATGCTGCCTGAATTCTTCCAATGACTCAAGAGATGCAGGGTTGAAGCCCCATGTCAAGCGGATTCGCATGGAGCTCAGTGAGGATTGCCTGTATTTCTTGGGAAATACGCAACCCTTTTGAGCAGGACCTACTGTGGACAGAAGACAAACTTATTAACTAAACTTCATAGTAAAGCACAAGTTGTAGCACTGAAATAAGGCGGGAAAAAAAAACTTCGTTGCGATGACTAAACAAAAGTTGACAAGTTAAAAGCCACACATAAAACATTGCAAAGAAGACAACCAAGTGTAACGCAAATTGTGTTATGTGAACATTAAAAAGGCACAGGAAAAGAAAACCCAATATGCCGTACCATAAGCAACACTCAATCAAATCCTACGATTTGTTACTGATATGCCATAAATACCACTTGCAGCATTATTCAGATGCACAAATGCAGATGCATAAAAACAAAACAATGAGGGAGATAGAGAGAGAGGGAGAGGGAGAGACCAAATGTAACTTCATTGTGCAGCAAACGTTCAGAAGTCATATTTTGTCCTACCACTCTTCAAGATTAGGCACAGCATATCAGATAAGAGGTTGAGTTGTAGAAACTCCATGCCTCAAGCATCAAACGCTTCCTTGAACCTTTGAAATGTACAACCTAAGAGTATTATAAAAATATTTATTTTGTGCATTAGTAAATGAAAGACAACTACAAGGATGTCATACAATGAGCATGCTTATTAGAACAACATGCTCATGGGAAGCTGGGAGCTACAGCACTTTTACAGTCTCAAGAAAGTAACACTGCAATAGTGCCATGAAAATAAAATAAAACTGAAACCAGCTTTCATTTTATTCACATTCGTTTCTACTAAAGAATTTGTGAGGTAAACTATTTTCTGTGAGTGTTCAAACAAGAAAAAAATACTATGAAGAAAAAGAGGACTTGGATAAAATAAGTTCCCTACAAGTATGAAAATTGATATACCTTTACATCCAAGGGCATACCATGAAACTGTCCAGAACCCTCAGGTGGAGTCCAATTATAAACAGCACAAGGTAAAAAGAGTATAGGCGCTCCGTTGACTTCACCTGTAAATGCCTCATGCCTAGAAAATTTTCCAAAAGCAGATGGTAAATGAGACTTCACCACCCATGCCAGTGCTAATTGATCACCAAGCATGTGACCCCCCGCGCGCGCGCGGGCGCCGCCAAAAAAAAAGGAGTTAAAAGGAACTTGTTGTAAAATTTACGGTATAAGCATATTTTTCAGATTTAATTCCAGCCAATTTAAGCAAATAATCAACATATTTCCAACATAACATGAATGACATAAATTGCATATAAACATGAAATTCTATCTTGCCATTCATATCCATGTATATATTCAAAGAATATAAATTCAAGGATGCTGAAAATAACATATAAAACAGTCCTAACAGCAGTAAAACAATTAAGTCTTGCATATAACAAAATAATTGTTTTGTCATTGCTGTTAGAACAGAGTTGCACAAGATCATAAATCTTGGCATTCTCATGCAAATGTCCATACTCTTCATAAATGATCTTATAATTAAAATCAGGATTTGAGCTCTAAACCTTTTCCTACTGACAGAACTTAGCCCAGAAGTAGTCTAGTTTGACTTATCAGTTTTAGATGTTCACATGCAAAGATAAACAGAACAGTATGCTCTCAGATTTCAGACTGTACACAGCAAGCAATAACAGCTAACAAAGATAGATTGTATTTAATCTGAACTGAACAAAAGATATCACTATGTAGAAATAATCTGACATGAACAGAACAGAGCAGAAACTACAGCATACTCTACAAATTCAATTGCATGTTAACAAATCTTCTTAACAGATAGACAACAAGCTATGGCTCAGCCAATGAAATCAATTACTAGAGCTCAAATCTGATTCTTCTATCAAGATCACAATCAGTATAAGACTAGTTCATCACAGAGCGATTGGTCCTTTCCTTTGCACTTTCATTTGCATAATAGCACAGAGATACCAGATAGAGCACAGGGAAAGGGTCTTAGTACTCACAAGGCGATGGTATTCAAAACCACCGTGAAGAAACCGAGAATAGCAAGGCACAATGAAATCGCTGTCCCAAAAAACCTATCAGCCCACTGTGGCAAGCGAGAAGATGGTTCACGGAGATACAATGCCGCACTTCCTCTCTCAGCCGAAACCAAGAAGGAAGCCGAGGTTCAGGGATGCCGCACAAGAACCCAAGAGTACACCAGCCGAGTGCACTCAAACACAGCAGGAAGCCGTCACCACCTCTGTCCTCCCTCGGGTATACCTTCAACCTCCGGTTTTCCTCTCAAACCCAAAACTAGGGTTCACACGGAAACCGAAGACAAAGGCCTCAATCGGAGACGGCACCGAAGCCCCAAATCTCCGCTCAACTCGAAGAGACAAGAGGACGAAGAAGATCCAAAAGAGCAAGTCAGATCGGGAGAAAGAAGATATCCCCACCGAGGAGCCGCGCGGCCTTAAGAGGAGAAGACGGGAGGTTGCGGGAGACGACGCGAGCGGCCGGCTCCGAGGAACCCGGGCCAGCTCGTGCCTTCATCGCCGCCCCCATCCGCCACTTCCCCTCGCGTCACCGAAATCGCTGGATCTGGGCGTAGAAGACGGAATGGCCGCAACGCTAGCGCACGGGCTCGGGACACACACGGGGAGGAGATGAAGTCTCCTCCCCCTTATCTCTTTGCGCGGCTCACCGACAGGTGGGCCCCGCCTGCATTTCTTTCTTTCTTTTTTTCCTTTTTTCCAATTGGGAAATTACGGATATGGCCCTGCATAACAACAGAACTTCCATATTATGATATGTTCCACAGATGTTAACTTATAAATGACATCCGTGATCCCTCTTACCCGCTACAAATCCAGAGCTCAAAGGTTGACCATTGTTATTATGAAAAGTAAGAGCAAGGTGACAATGAGGATATCTCTAAATATATGTCCAAGATCATCAACCACTGCTATATCAGAATCAGTGAAAACAAAATGGTTAAACCCCTCCACCTTCTCAAGCTCCACAAGTTTTTGCTCCAAACATGCCTGAATATGGTCCAGAAACATAAACATGCCACTCTTCTAGAAGAAAATAATGCATAAATATGATTGGATAAGCAGTAATAATACGTTAGATCACATAAGTGGTCCTTTTGGGAAAGCATATGAAGAAAACTTAAGATATTGTTGAGTTAAGCAAATAGACCTACACTGTAGGACTGAAATATCTCTGAAGCATCAAATTTCCTCACAAATAATTTCCCCTGATAGGCAATATTTGTTGGCCCAGACACGGAACAAAACACACGCTCACGGTGGTCGTAACACACACGAACATTCTGAATCAACTCATGACATACAAGAGTTTTGGCGCTGCGTAATGCCGTGTAGCTTTTCGATTTTCTCTTCTTATTTATACTACTAAATACAGCAAATCAGTTACAAGTTCTTAATGGTGCGTTACTACTAGTAAATACTACCTTAAACATAGAAAAAATGCAGTTACTAATGCTTCTGTTGCATGCAGCCACTAACTCATTCATTCAGCTATTACTTAGACCTACAGTGACAATTCACGACCACTACGCCTCTTCGACTATCTTCGATCACGGCTGCTACTCGACTTACGAGTACTTCGACCATGATTTCTCGACTGTAACTCCGACTAGGTACTGTAGCTACAACTATTGACCTATGACTACTGTAGTTATAACCACTATAGTTATGACTTATGACCACAGCAGCTACGACTTACGACTGCTGCAGCTACGACTTACGACCACAGCAGTTACAACTTACGACCACAGCAGCTGCGACTTGCGACCACTGCAGTTACGAATTATGACCACAGCAATTACAACTGCGACTACCAAGTACTCGAGCACCGACCACACAGTACTCGAACACCAACTACACATGACTCGAACACCGACCACTATCAACAACAATATTAGTTCCAACAATCAACCCCCTAATCTTATTATCTTTATTTTGTGCCTCCTTGCTGATCTTTAGAGAAGCGCTGGTTCTTCATCTGCCATAGTGAGATGTGCCCCTTCCTTCTTCGGTTTGTGGCACCCACTGGCAAAATGCCCACATAAGGCACAGTTGAAGCACTTCACCTTCTTTATGTTGAACTTGCGCTTACTGGTCTGCGAGTTGTTATTGTCCTCGTCGTCGTCATCATCCTCATGGGCATTCTGACGACCACGACCATCCTTGACACGGCCACTGCCACGATCACGGTTCTTCCTCGCATCGCTATCTGACCCTTCATTCTTCTTCTTGTTGAGGTCTCCCACTGCGCGCGCGTGAGCAACATATGCTCACTCTGTTTTGCATCGATTCCAGCACGCTCGTCGTAGGCCTTGTACTGTCTGACAAGGTCTTCGACTGTGAGAGTCTTCAAGTCCACACATTGCTTGATGGCGGTCACGAGCTGCATGTAGCGCACCAAGGCGGCTTAAAGAAACCTGCGAACAATGGCAATCTCATCCACCGTAGTGTCACCCAACGGTCGAATGCCGGAGATGATTGATGTCACCTGACCAACGAAGTCTTCAACGCTCTCCCCTTCCTCCATTTTTAGCCCCTCGAATTCTTTCTTGAGGGTATGAAGCTTGGCTTCTCGCACACGCTCATGCCCCATGTGCGTCGTCTTGATTGCCTCCCATGCCTACTTCGCAGTGTTTTTCCCGGTAAGGGAATACATGACGTCCTCTGGCCTTGATTGATATATGGTGTACAACACCAAGCGGTCCTTCTGGTACTCGGCGGCACTAGGTTCAACAGCTTCCCACATGTTCTGAGTTTGAAGAGCGACTTGCATCTTCATCGTCCAAATCGTGTAGTTTGTGCGGGTGAGCTGTGGATACAACAACATCACCGTGCTCTTGCTCTCCACCACCTACGAAGTGGACAGTTCACCTCATAGCATGCCTTGCACTACAGTCGGAGACAAACTCCTTCCTTCTCTCTGCATCTTCTCCGACTAACGGAAAACACCAATGCTCTTCTTCAACACATAGAGAATACCAAGGCTTGTTTCCGACACATGGAGGTCGCCCTTCGGTTTCTTCTCCGACCCACGAAAAATCACCAAGCTCTTCTCTGACACACGGAAGTCTTCCCTCGGTTTCTTCTCCGACCCACGGAAAATCACCAAGCTCTTCTCCGACACACGGAAGACACACGGAGAATCACCTGAGCCCTGATACCACCTGTTGGCCCAGACACAGAACAAAATGCACACTCACAGTTGTCGTAACACACACGAATACTCTGAATCAACTCAAGACACACGAGAGTTTTTAGCACTGCGTAATGCCATGCAGCTTTTCAATTTTCTTTTCTTATGTATACTACTGAATACAACAAATCAGTTACAAGTTCTTAATGGTGCGTTACCACTAGAAAATACTACCTTAAACACAGAAAAAAAATGCAGCTACTAATTCTTCCATTGCATGCAGCCACTAACTACCACTAGTAAATACTACCTTAAACACAGAAAAAATACAGCTACTAATACTTCTGTTGCATGCAGCCACTAACTTATTTATTGAGTCATTACTTGGACCTACAGTGACAACTCATGACCACTACGCCTCTTCAACTATTTTTGACCACGGCTACTACTCAACTTACAAGTACTTCGACCGCGGCTTCTCGACCGTAATTCCGACCAGGTACTGTAGCTACAACTATCGACCTACAATTACTAGCTATGACCACTGTAACTATGACTACTGTAGCTACAACCACTGCAGTTATGACTTACAACCACAACAGTTATGACTTACGACCACTGCAGCTACAACTTACGACCACAGCAGCTGTGACTTATGACCACTGCAGTTACGACTTATGACCACAACAGTTATGGTTGCGATTACCAAGTACTCGAACACTGACTACACACGACTCGAACACTGACCACTATTAACAACAAGATTAGTTCCAACAATATTGCATCACTCCCTTGATTTTTTTGAAAATTTTGAATTAGGACCGGTCAATATTTGCTTCTTGGCATTGACACCTGCAGGGTTCTACAAATAAGATCAGATGTTCAAAACAATCAGCATCACTATCGCCGATGAAGGGAGGTCATGTGGCACATATATTTCTGAAGTTTCAATTTAGATGCTAGAAGGCATTAGTCACAGTGCATAGGTACCTAATAAGACCATAAACCGATACCTAGTTTCTAGAAAAGGATATGATTGTGATGTCAATCGTTACTTTCATATTGTGTTGGCTACATTTCTTTTTCCCCCTACCACCAAGGAAATAACGCTCACCAAGAGAAAGGAGGTAGCTAAATCAGTTGTAGATCTCTTAGCTGGGAGTGCTTGGTTATCAATCATTCACAACATGCAAAAACATAACTAGAACTTAAGCATCTTGTGAGTTGACTAGTGGTCATTACACAAACAAGAGGAAAGGGAGGAGGTGCCTGTATGAAACTGATGAAAGTGTTAAGAATGGCCATCGACCTTTCCACCTTACTATAAGAATGCTTTCCAACAGTTACAACATCAGACTTTTTCCAGTTCCAGCTGGGTCAGCGTTGTAGATCGTGAATACTGCAACAAAAGAAACATGTTCTCCAGAATAATTTCTTTCACTTGATAAACCGATCTTGTTCACAGATTTAACTCCTGAGGATAATAGGAAAATGTAGTCAGCCAAATGAAGCCAAGCACTGGATGCTGATTTCACTCACACTATAGAAGTATGAACCAAGGTTCCAAAACCCGGAACCAGAGCTAATCCCGACCGGCGGCCGGTAACGGTAACCAGCCGGTTACCAGAAATCCCAGGAAAAATTCGGACGAATTTCGTGATTTGAAATTGGGCGGTTTAAAACCGGTAACCGTTCTGGTAACTGACCAAAAACCGGAAAAACCGGTGAAAAACGGCAAAACCGCTAAGAAAACTGGAAAAAAAGGCAGAGAAAACATGGGAGAAAAATAATTGATGGGTATTTACTTCATACAATAGATAATCTAGCATAAAAAATACCTAAACCAACCTAGGAATTGCATTATGCAGTTATAAATCTAAATTTACATTTGAGTAATCCGACCAATTTGTTTACCCCGATGCTGACCGGTTTTTCTAGTAACCGGAGGTTACCGGCCGGTATCGAACACTGGTATGAACATCTTATGAGCGACACCCAGAAGCCTACCTGCCACTATTAATACATATTACAGAACATCATAGGCTATGATTAAGACTAAGTTCACATTCTCCACATCATATGCAATCTTTAGGCGATGATAATAGTATTCTGGTTTCCTGGGAACTGCTTAGTTATGAATTACATAGGAGAATCACATTCTTGTGAATCAGTTGTTATACAATGTGTGTTTTGTGTGAAGATATTATGCATGAAGACAATGATTATTAGTAACATTTTGCAGGATGTGAGCGCTTCTTACACTGAAAACCTAACTTGCCAGAGACCTTGTATGGCAAGAAGCTAGTTGCACATATGTTGAAAGGCTCTGAGTTCACATTAATGTAGGCATTTCAAAGCCATGGATAACATAGATAAGCTAAATACCAGACAGCATTCACGGAGTTATCAACCATAAAATAGCAATATCACTGTATGCAGTTTCCGAATGCGCTGGACGGCCGGAATTTCTCCGCAGTCCCCAAGGCCCAAACAAATCACTGTGTGTCTTTATGTAACAATGATTGTATATCGTACCAACACATAACCTGCAAAACCTAAGCACACCAACTCCAATCACAACACCACATTATTATGTGCGACCAGCACTATAGCCGGTGCCCACGCCAGCCCCAGGCAGGGCGGCAACAGCCGGTAGATAAGTCCTTAGGATATTTTAAGTGACTTTGCTTAAGCATGGAGTTGATTAGTTAAGAGATAAAGATTGGTTAAGAGTTACTCTCTTATAAGGGATACACCATTTGTTTTATGAATTAAGCAAGAAGTTGTCATCTATCTCCTCCATCCCTATCTCTTCTTCTCCTACACCCTGCGCACTCCTTCCCCTCCTGCGCATTCTCCTTCTCATGTCTACCGTTCCTTCTCATGTCTAATTAACAATTTCTATCATATTTATATTAGAATTCGAATTCACATAAAAAATATAGATATGAATATAGTATATATTTTTACCATCGAAAATGTTATTTAATCCGAACTATCCGTATCCGTATTCGACGAAGCAATATGCATATTTTATTACAATACGCTAATTAGTTGGACAATTTTTTTAATTGAACATGAATTTTTGTTTCTTTAGGTGAAGTAAATGAATTAGAATGATTAAACGTGATTGTACGAAGATAAAATATCATTAATATTTTCATACTAAATAAGTTATGAGGAAATCCAGATCGATCGAATTATGTAGATATTTAATTCGAATTCGTATTCATTACAATATTTGATTCATATTCAAGAATATTCGTATTTATATTCCTATTTATTTACAAAATATGAATACAAATATGATAAAAATACTATTTAATTCATATTCGAACTGTTTTTACCCTAATCAGTTCTGCTGCTGAAGAGGGGACAGGCCAACGCCAATGTAAGTCGCAGTCGACGGCTGTCACTTCACGTACATGAACAGGAAGCTTTGCATGCTAAAAAATGGTTCTTTCCCTCTTGGTTTCCCGATCAAAGTTAGCACAAAGACTTCCACGAAGATTCAGAGCGCCATACGTATTAGGTTAGCTTCTTCCACGGTTCCACCACCATCGATCACCTTCGTCATATTTCCGAATTTCGTACTTGACTGGAATTTCCAATCAAAGTTTGACAAGGGTTTGTGGTTGTGGAGGCGAGTGCTACATTATGGTCGGTCTCGTGGACGCCGGCAATATACTAGCTTCTGTTGGATTATCATGGCTTTTTTATCTCTAAAAACCAACTTGTGAGATGAGGAATTTCTCACTTTTAAATTAGGTTCTTTACTTTTTTACGACTAATGTAAGACTATTTTAACAATGTTCTCCTTTATATATTGGTGTCCCTCAGGCGTTCACCGTCCTCTTCACCGTACACCAACAGTTCTTCAGAGTCATGATCCATCGAGCATTCAAAAAATAGTGTATATTAGACCAGAGATGTACAACCGGACTGAATTGTTGGATCATAAGATCCTTTTTATTCTAAAAACTAGAGGTAAAGATCTCTTCTATTCTTAAATTAGATCATTTACTCCTCCACAGTACAGATTCCTACAGCTTCCCTGCGCGGACAGTGCAAACCCCCCCTTTTTTTTTCTCCCTCCATGACAACTCTCTCCGCTCCAACCACTTCTTCCACCCCGTTTTTTTTTCTTGCTTGCCGTCTCCGGCGCCACCCCAAAACCTACTTCAACTCTCGAGATCGTCATCGTTTACGGTGCCTTCTATATTTTTACCAGACTATTTTCCACAGCATTTCTGAAAAAAGTTACGCACCTATGCTGTTTCACGCGATTAATTAACTCGGTATCAGCAAAAAAAAAAAGCACAGGTCCAATCCATTTCATGTAAAAAAAAAAAAGTAGTATAACATCTGTAAGCAACAACTGGTAAGCTACGTTACCATATTTGTCATTACATGTCATGCTACATTCGTAACCAGTCCGGGCTATGCACGAATCTCTTTCTTGAATACTGATCTGATCACCACCGAAGCCATGTCCTAATCAATCTTACCTAAAGAAGCACAAGACAGAGAAAAAGACTGCAGAAAAACAGACAAACCATTGCCACCAAACAGTCCTTTCTTGCCTCCCTGATTTGGTCAAAATTGATGTGCTAGCTAGCTAAGTACTCCGGCGCCACGGGCCCGGACTACGGCGATTCCGGCGGTGGTGCCGGCGGTGTCATCGCTGCATCCTCGACAACCTTCGTCACATCTTCCTTCAGAGATGTCTCATCGGAGACGTCGCCAGCCTACAGCAGCATTTGACAAGTACTCTCTTGTTAATTAGCTTCATGAGCAAGTACTCTGACCATGTATGCATCTAGTATTTACTTTTCAGTAACGCCAATTAGCCGAAACTGCGCGATCACTATATATATTTATAGTAGTCATTGTCAATGTCAAAAAGAAGAGACAGAGAAAGTGTAGTAGATATTATTTTGAAATATTACATCAAGCAAGCATCTTGGATAGCTAAGAACAAGAAAAGGGTCAAAATTAGCAAAACCGAAAAGCCAATTGATTATTCTCTTTTGTAGGCCTATTTGAAAAGTATTTTACTTCAGGAGACCGTCACTTGTAGTCTGGAATGGTGATTAAAGATTTCCATGTTTTGAAGAACATACAGGAAGAAAACTACCTTAACTATAATATAACAACATAGTCATATTTATATAGTAGGTTTAAAGCCATGGAAGCTTGAAGTTGGAACGTGATACATGAGTGCTTAATTAGTCAATTGAGTCATGTTTTCTATGGCTAATTCAAACGGCTCAATTAATGAAATACTAATTTGACCTATGTGGTCTACAATTTTGATAAAGGCAAGTACTAGCTAGCTTCTCCAGATTCTTTACAAATCTGAGCTAGTCTTTCCCCAAGACATTTCAAAGATTTTTTACGGGATGTTCCAAGCCAGGTCAAGCACATCAATCTTCGCCTTTAATTCCTTCCTCTTGAGAGCGATATCAAATGGTAGACTACCTCATGCAAGTCAACCACCAAATTAAATAGAATATTTACCGTGCTATTGCAAACATATGCACCTGTCCATGGAATTCATTGTCGCTTTGTACATATGCAAGACGCTAATATGGTTTATTCAGTTCATCTTGGTGCTTACGCCGTTAAGGAAAAGTGGAAACCATAGGAGAGGCCGTACCGTGACTCGCAACGTTAGGCTGGCCTGTGCGAGGGCACTGCTCCGCTGCCTCGCGTCCACGGACACCACGGCGAAACGCCCCGTCTCCTTCAGCCGCGCGAGCAAAGCGATCACTAGCTCCGACACGTCGCACTCCGCCCGCGCCGTCACCCTTATGCTCACCTCTCGAGGCTGATCGGATGCCGACGTCGATGCGCCGGTGGTCACATCCACTTGTATTCTCTCCGACGAGTCGTCGCTTGCAGTCTGGCTCTCGCTGTGCTGCAGGCCAAGCCGCGCTTCGAGCTGCCGGTTCTTCTCTTGGAGGTCGGACACTTGCGCTATCAGCTTGTTCATGTACTCCGTTGTGTAGGCAAGAACATTGGCCTTGTCTTTCTGCGAATGATGCCAATTGCGCATGAAGATAGATACAGCAATTTTGACAGCGTTGCGATGTTGCAAAGATGCTTGTGTTGATAGATGATTGATTTGATTCGTCGTACCTTCGATCCGGGAGGGAGCAGTGCCCTGAGCATCTGGAAGCTGTCGTTGAGCCGCTCGCGCCGGCGCCGCTCCGAGATCATGTGGTGCAGCTGGCTGCTGGTGGGCGGCGGCAGTGGCGGTACCGGTGCCAGCGCGATGCCCTCCTCGTGGTGCGCCGCGGCGAGCTCTCGGTTGCGCATTGCCATGTGCACGCTCACCAGGAGCGAGATGCCCGCCTTGATCATCCTCTGCCCGGGCGCGCCCGGCCGCGGCCGCGCCCTTGGCGAGAGCGCGGCGTTGTACTGCTTGAACGCCGTCCCCCACCGCGGGGACGTGCTCTGCGCGCGGTGGCGGGCCAGCCTCAGAGGAGACGGTGGAGGTGGCGGCGCGGAGGTGGGCGACGGATCGGAGGAGGAGATGACCGCGAACATTGCCTGTGCCATTGCGGCGTCGTCGGCATCGGCGCACGGGAACTCGTGCCGGCCGTAGACCGGCGCGAGCAAGCCGTGGAGCGGCGACGCCAGCGCCGGCACAGGCTGCGGTTCTCTCGTCGATGGCTCGGCGGCGGCCGCAGCGACTGACGTCGCTATGGAGCGAATGAGCGAGGAGTACTCCGGGCTCCCGACGGAGAGGGACGGCAGGGAGGACGACGAGGACGACGGCCGCGTCTGCGGCAGCTGGAGGAGCTCCTCCAGGAGCGACTGCCGCACGTGATCCGCCACACCCGCCGCCGATGCAGTCGACAGACCAACCTCGATCTCCCCGCTCTCGCACCCCATGAACACCGCCGTCTGCATACCGCGCGCGATTACGTCAAACTCATCAGATCATCAGTTCGATTGCCCATGCATGTCCAACTCCATAGATGCAATAAAATCGTGTAGTACAACAGGAGAAATGTACCTTTATGCCGGCTTCCTGGGACAGCAAGAACAATGTGCAAAGCTTAGTACGAGATAGATATCGAATCGAGCATCTGCGAGATAACATGTGTGTGTGTGTGTGTATACTGACATGGTAGAACTGCTGCTGCACCTGCAGCGACGCCGACGACGTCAGGTCCGGCTCTCGCAGCTCCATGTACGCGCGGGCCTCCTTGTAAGCCCACCCCGGCACACAACTACGCGCTCATACAGATACACACGATGGCCGTGAGAATGGAGCTAAGGAACCTGAGGGCTGAACTGAAATTGCAATGCGTGGTCCATTCCATACCCGCTTACGACGGCGCAGAGCGCTCCTCGGTAGGCCTCGACGTCGCCCAGGCGCGACCACCGCGCCCGCCGCCGTTGCCGATCCACGCATCCAAGCAGAACAAATGACTGCCCAGCGAGCCCAATGCACGCTAGCTGTAACACCAGCCAAGAAGAGAGGAGATGAACGAACGCGGAACGCGGCAGGAGAGCACGTACCCGGACGGGAGCCCGGCGATCACGGGCGCCCAGAGGCAGACGTAGAGGCAGCCGGGGACGCGCGCCGCCGCGCGCTCCAGGACGCGCGCCCGGGGGCCCGCCGCGAGCGCGAAGACGCCGTCCATCGCCTTCTCTCACCTCAGGACAGGAGGCTACTAGCGCCGAGCTGGGCGGGAGGCGCGGCCATGCTGTCCGACACGCTCTCGCCAAGCCGAGCACGGCGCGGCCGGGCGCGCGTATGTATGGGACCGGGAGGGAGTTGGTGAGGAACAGTAGAAAGTTGAAAAGTATTAGAAGCGGCCATCTCCCATTCACTCGAAGCCGTGTTGTGTATTGGTGGCGGCTTAGGAAGGCTTGTATCGCGCCTGGGGATTGGGTTACTTACGCTTGGGTTCAACCTGTATCTATTTCGATTTCAATCAAACATCGACGTCCATGGTAGCTTGTCCTTGGATTGGATCTTCGTCCTTCGTGGAAACTAATTACGTACCACAAGGAGTAAGGACAGTGAGGAAGCCGGGAATAAAATAGAGGGTAGACTGAATTATTTGTCGGACTAAACTAAGTTGATATAAATATAATGGACGCTGAAATGGGACACCTAGGTGCCCAGACACCTAGTCTTATACTTTTATAGAGCAATGGTATGTATTTCAAATTTATGCTAAATCAATCATGGAAGGAAAGTTATCATGGATGGAAAGTCTCAATCAGTCTTGGAGACAAAACACCTAAATTTATACTAAATATAATCAAAAAATTTCAAATTTATACAAAGTAGGTATCTTGGAGTCCTCAAAAACAATAGAGATACCTCGCGACATAAAGCCCAAGAATATATAATTATTCTGCTATGAGTACGAGTAGAAATGAATCACCTGTATGAAACATATGAAAACATAATAAATATTAGTAATATAATAGAAAATTATGAATAATAATGCCGGATCAACAATTATTTCATTTGGATTAAATTCTAGTTGAAGCTTCTTTGGTTGAGTTGTATTCTCATTTGGAAAAGAACTACTTGAATTACTTGCGAAATAGTTTCACAAAGTTCGTTTCTCCATTATAGCAAAAAAATCTATAAATAAATTATTATTTCTGTCAATACAAAGCTATAAATATATAAATTAATTATAAAACTAAACTATTTTATATACACTGAACATAAAAGTTTAAAATCTAAACTCTAAAATACTAAATTGATAAAAAAAAACTAGAGACAAATTACCCTGAAGCAGTGAAGCCGTCGGCCAACCCTATCCTCCTCAATTCTCTGTTCATTGGACACTCGTCTCTCCTTAATTCATCCGCCCAACCGGCCGCATTCGCAATCGCAGGCTCACAGCTCCGCCTTTAAATCTTCAATTCGTCCGCTTTGCCCGGTGTCCGCAACACAACACCCTCACTCTGTCTCTTTCACTTCTCACGCCTCCTCGCCTCTCTCACTTCAATCGCTCGCCGCCTCGCCTCGCTCCTCCACTCCTCGCCTTGCTTGGACTCCGCCGTCTCCACCTCTCCGGTCTCCCTTCTCCGGTTATCTCGTCTCCGGCCTCCGGGACTCGGTGCTCCTCCGTGGCGCCACGCCGCCGCCGAGACTCACCGGCGGCGCTTTGGCCCTTGCTGCCCCGATTCGCCCCTGCCTCGGCTCGGCCCCCTCGTCGGCTCCGACTCCTCCCACCGGGTTGCTGCCAGATCTGGCGAACAGCCTCCCCTTGGGGCGGCTCACTGCTAGATCGCTCCGCTCGGCGGCGCACTCGCCGGTCACTTCCCAACCCCCTCTTTGGCCTTGCATTGTGGCGGCATCGACGGGTGTCTCCTCTGGGTTTGCCACCGCCTGGGAAGTGGAATTGTGGAATGGAATGGGAAGTGAATGGTGTGTTGTTGGAGTGGGTGTTTTGGTGGGCGAATGAGATAATTTGTTGGGCCTCTTTATGGGCTGCCACTTGAAGTGTTAAGCTTTTTTTATTGTTTGTTGCTTGTGGGCTTCTCAGCCTCTGTGAACTGTGATTGTCGCCGTCGGCCGGTTGCCACGGGCGCTCACCCCGAGGGGGGTGTCCGCCGCCGGGGGGAGATGAGGCTCAAGACTCACTAAGCCTCTCCCTTGGCTTCGCCCCTGCACAAGGATTTTGTTAAGTAGGTGCTAGTTTAGGAATGCAATACTCTGCATTGAGTGATTTTATATCACTCGAGTGAAAAATTAAGAGATTTCAATTGAACTAGCGAGGTGGCAGCGCACTTGCACGGTATCATCTTTAAAGTATAATTAAATAACTTTGCAATACATATGTGAGTTTCTCTTTTAGAAAATAGATCATTGCATAATCTATTATAAGAGAGAATACCCACTCCGTTTCTCAATACTTGTTACATGTGATCAAAATTTTCTTTCCTAAATATTTGTATAGCAAATATATAGCATAGCATAATATTTTTCATTTATATCATCATTATCATTTGTATAGGGGCATTTGGTGGAGGCAGCGGCCAGACGGCTTCGTGGAGTGCGACACAAGGTGATGGCGAGGCGGCTTTGCTACACAACATTGGTGAATGATATGCCTCACCAGTATAGCTGTCCAAATGGGCCGGGCCTTAACGGGCGCATCGCGCGACGGATCAGACTCGGCCATGAACGGCACGCGCCATCCAACGGCTCTAACGGCCATGCTGCCGGCACGCCCGCCCAAGAAAATTCAAAAATAGCCGTTTTTGACCGTTGGGGTAAAAAATTCGAAAAAAAACTGAAATTGCTTCTATAAATAGGGGGACATCCGGCCTCCATTTTCCACACCTCAAACCTCACTCTCCTCTCTCGGTTTAGCTGTGAAAAATCTGAAAGTGATTGCGCAAATTTGGTGAAAATTCGAGCAAAATTCCGAAAATTCAAAAATCTTCAAAGACTTTTGTGAGAGCTGCAAAGGAGGTAATAGCTGCATATAAGAGTTTTTGCGTAGCAATGAATGTTTGTCCTAGAAAATTTGGCTTAGACATGTCTGTTAGATGGAACTTTACTTACCTTATGCTTAAACATATATTGCCATATAAGAGCGCCTTATCTGTTTTCCTTCACACCCAAAGTCATCAATCTCGTAGCTCCTCCAGTAGAACCCAAGTTAGAGACCCTGAAGTTATTGAGGACGATTGGGTTGTTGGTGAAAAAATATTTTCCTTTTTAGAAATTTTTCATAAAGCTATACTTTGTCTTTCTGGAGTATACTACCCTACATCTCCTATAATTGTTCATAATATTGTTGAAATTACCACTCACCTAAAGACTTTTGAAAATGATCCTATACTATGGGATGCTGTAGTTGCCATGAAAACTAAGTTTTTAAAATCTTGGAGAGAAATTCCTATTTTATATGCATTCGTCTTTATTTTGGATCCTAGGGCCAAACTCCAAGGATTTATAAATGTTTTACAAGTTTTAAGTGAGGCTACCGGTTTAGACTATCGTTCATACTATACATTAGTTAAGGATAAATTATATGAGGTATATGATAAATATGAAAATAAGTTTGGGTTTATGCGTTTGGAAAGACCCCCGGTAGTCCCTAGCACCTCTAGGGGGCTATGCAATGGGGCAAGATTTTTGGTTCTTCGTCTAGTTCTCGTGCACGTGCAAGTGCAGGTATACATCAGTTAGGAGGAGGAAACCGACAAAGCACTGGAGACCTATCAAGCTATCTCAACAGTGATAGTGTCAGCTTCGAGCAGGAGTTGAACATCCTCTCATGGTGGCAAACCCAGAAGGTATCATATCCGGTGCTATCCATATTAGCACGGGATGTGTTGACTGTTCTTGTCTCTACAGTCTCCTCAGAGTCAACATTCAGTCTTTCTGAAAGAATAATCGAAGAGTGACAAACAAGTCTCTCCAACGAGATGGTCGAAGTCCTTCTGACCGTCAAAGACTGGGAACAAGCTGAATCAAGACTCTAACATACTGCAGATAATAGAAATTTATAAGAATCTTTTGAGAATTTGTATTTAGATATCAGTGAATAGAATTTTCAATATTTTTCTTCACATGTAGTCACTAATGAGCTTTATAGGCTGTACTCTTTTTTCTTTACCAATGTTTTCTCAAGTTGACTTTTTACTTGGTAAGTTTTTAATGAGGCAGCCATCCCATGTAATTTAATAAGTTAATAAAGCTCATTATGTCATTGCAAATATTTATTTTTATGATTAACAATGTCTACAGTTTTCTATATTTTTCTGAATTTTCTACAATTTTTTCTTAATTTTCTATAAATTTCTTAATTTTTCTCTTTTTCGCTTTAACGGTCGGTGGGCCAAAGACGCCCATTAAGCCTTAACTGCGTTCGGCGCAGACGCGACAAAGATCGAGCGTGCTCGGCTCGCACCGCGCCCGCGACAGACGGACAAAGATGGCCCGTTATTACACGGGCCTTAACGAGCCACGTCTAAATGGGCCGTGCCGAGCCCGGGCCCGTGCCGGCCAGTGGACAGGTATGCTCACCGGAGACAAAAAAGGTGTTGCAGTGTACGAATCGTCGAGCATGATCTAAAAGTCGGAAATTGGACTAATTTCACCAAAAAAATCAGTCAAGTGTTGTATAACAATTTCGTTTTAAAAATTAGCGATGCTACAGTGCAATGCATCTGTGTCACAAGAGTTAGATATAAAACTGTTCAGCATTGTAGCCAATCACCATAGCGCATTTCAAATCATAGTGCCGGTATTGTAGCAATCGATCTGGACCATTCAATATTCTCATCAGACGGTTGCACACTCTTAAGGTGCGTATGCATCCTGTGCATTTTGTGCCCGGGTCGATATTTGCACCGTAGCACCATCATAGCACCTTCCCATTTTGACCACTTAGCTACGCGGGGCAAATGCAGTGAAGAAACTATTGCGCATTTGCACACATGGTTAAGGGAAGATAAGCCTTGCCCATTAACATTTTAATTGTTCTTTCGAGAGGTTCGTGGATATGCCCTTCGACTTGGCCAGACGAATGTGTGGTACGTCAATGGTAGGAGTCTTAATCCTCTTGCTTGGAGCTCCATAAAAAACGATGTTCGCACTTGTCATGCTAATTACGTGGGAAATCTGGAAAAAAAAGAGAAAGACTTGAATTTTTCAATCGATGGGAGCCACAACGACATCCTTAATTGCACGCATTAAAGAGGAACTTAGTAACTGAGTCCTTACAAGCCAGCAGGCTTGCAGAGTTACATTTTCTCCTACAACATTTTAACTCCTAAACCTTTCTTTGTTTGGTGCCTCTCAGGCCTATGTATACTCTTACTTCTCCTTAATTAATTAATTAGGCAGCGCTCCTGCTCCTTTAAAAAAAGATTTTATTTGTTTACCGGATTCATGGATGAACGATGATGTCGACAATTAAGCCTACCATAATCCGTTGTTAAAAACTTAAGATGGGATTTGGTGTACGACAAGTGCATCGTCTCTTCAGCTCAAGGGCTCGATCGTACATACCGTGGGTGCAATGCAACACGGAATCTTTCGTGCTTTGAGTACTAAACTTGTCGAAGATATCTTGATGTTAACTACAATCAACAAAATGTCACGAGCCATGTGCAGTGGTCTTGTGATGGTCAATTTGTATAAGTCAGACAGGTAGACATTTGCTTTCGTACAAGTATATTATAGTGTGGCCAAATCCCGCGTTAATAAATGTGACAAGATTACCGGTTGCTAAAAATTGCCGTGTTGTCGCATTCCGTCGAGATTTTCCATTTCCAAGGGGACTTTTGGCAGAACTTTGCTCGGACTAGTTGTGTTCTTCTAGAATAAAGCCAAGCCTATCTTCTCATATATCTTTGAATTTTTTTATTTATTTGGCTCTATAGTGCCACCTGGATTTCGAATTTAGTTTATGCGTCACGAAATTACAAATCTGATATCCTTACGAGCACGAAAGAACCCATAGACGACACACGGCATGTACCACAGCACCATAGCGAGGTAGGAACCCTCCAGCGCAACACCTCCCCACAGCGCGGGACCGGTCGAACGTTTAGTTAATTGAGTTTGTATGCAAATAAAATTGTTACAATTACTGTGTTAGAAAATAATTAGCACGGTATGTGTAAGTTGTTGTTTTGTTCATGGTTAAGATAAACCTCGCTCATTAACATTTTAATTGTTCTTTCGAGAGGTTCGTGGATATGTCCGTCGACTTGGCCAGACGAATGCGTCGTACGCCTTTATATGACCCAGGTCTTTTTTGTTGGCCGGATTCATCGATGAACGATGATATCGACAAACCTGTTGTTAAAAACTTAAGACGGGACTTGGTCAACAGCAAATGCATCAGGTCTCTTCAGCTCAAGGGCTCGATCGTACGTACCGTGGGTGCAATGCAGCACGGAATCTTTCGTACTTTGACTTGTCAAAGCCTCTTTTTGATCCCGCTTAGGCCGCTTGGCTATCTACTGCTTTTTAATGGAATAATTTTTCAAGATAAAATTTATAAATTAGCTATAGTATACACTGTTTTAATTTCTTATATATGAATCAAAATCACATCTGTATATTTCTCTTTATACTCTCTCTTACAAACAGATAAAATTTAAATATTTAAATAAAAAAAATCATAAAACAGAGTCCACAGAAAACCACTTTATACTACTCAAAGATATCTTGATGTTAACTACAATCAACAAAATGTCACGCGCCATATGCAGAGGTATTGTGATGGTCGACAGGTGGACATTTGCTTTCGTTCAAGTATATTATAGTGTGGCCAAATCCCGCGTTAATAAAAGTAACAAAATTACCGGCTGCCAAAAATTAACAGTATTGCCTTGCTCTGTCATGGGCGGTGATGTGGCAAAAAAAATCTGATTTGAAAAATAAAATGGACTAGTGTTTATCAATAAAAATAAACTAAAAGAGATTAAATGATAAAAAAAATGCTCTTCTGCACAGCGAGTAGAAACAAAACCAGGGAGCCGTGTCCATGCCACGTCGTGACACTTCCGTCGAGAATTTCCATTTCGAAGGGGACTTTCGGCGCAGCTTTGCTCGGACTAGTTGTGTTCTTCTAGAACAAAACCGAGCATATCTTCCCATGCATCTTCCTCAGTTTTTCTCTTTGTCAGTCAAGCTAATCTGAAGATGAAAGTCAACCTCTTTTAAGCTCTTTAGAACTTGGGAGGAATTCAGAATCTAGCTAGTCCTTTTCACTTCAGTCTATTTTCACCCAGCATGCCCCCTACGAAGCAGGTAGGAATTCCCATTGCTGATAATTATCCCTGCAATGTACTGTACATGGCTGTCCCTTGATGGATAGGCATGGCCGCATGGATTTGTTTGACTAGAAAAGTCTTAGGGCTTATTCTTTTTGTTAAACCTTATGATTTTTAACTGTAATTTATGGCTTTTTAAACTGTTCATATAAGATATTACAAAATAACAGAAACTCACGTGCGGTTTTTGCCGATATAAATAAAGTCGGTACAGTATGTACTACAATTAACTAGTAGACTCTATTTTTAAAAGATACTCCGTTTAAAAGCTAGTTACTGTAGAAAAGTCAAAAATCAGCTTTTAGAAGCTGAAAAGAACAGACTCTTAATAGTTGAAACGAGTTGACAAAATGACCAAACGAAATAATTTTCCCTCTGCTCCAGCCCTCCCTAATATAATTAACATTGACAGTCTGAACATGTCCGATGAAATTTAGCAACCTAGTTCTAACCCTACACAAGTCTAATAAACTAGAAAAATAAAATACAACAAAGTAAATACGGAAATGTAAAAGAGATAAGGAACGCAACCAATTTTTTTTACCAAGATCTTGGAGATTCGATATCCCTCATACTCTTCGTTAGAGCACTCTCGCAAGAGTATACTCCGACTTGACACCAAGGAATCAAGTAATCTACTCATGGTAGTATTTCTCCGCTCCAAATAGGTGGATTCCAAACATTCATAAGCCTCCTGGTGCCTCCCACAAACTCCTTTAAGAAAGGTCACCGAGCCAACACCTCCGAGTCATCTAAGAGATGGTCTCTAAGAGTAATAGGCCTAAGACGGTCACTTGAACCTAGTTAGAGCAAGCAACTGAGAGTGATGCACAAATTAGGCCTATTTACTCTCTCTCGATGTCTCAAATCTTCAATCAAAGCTCATCAATGATCCTTGAACTCCCCTAAGTGTTTGTTGTAACTTTAGAGTCGCAATAGTGCTAGAATGTATGCCTACAACCTCCTTAAATAAACTCCCTATTAAAAAACTAGCAGTTTGATACATGTTCTAAGAAGTTATAGCAGACCTAAATAATTTACTTGGACCCGGATCATCCGCTTCACTTTATTTTCTCAAAGTTCCAATGGTTATTTTTTCGAACGTTGTGCATACCCGAATCATTTGGTCCAACTCAGATTATCCAACTCACCTAGATCATCTGTCTGACCTGTATGATCTACCTAGTACAAGTGTTACACTTTCAATCCACATGACCAATGATCTACCTCAATGATTTAGTTTGACCTGGATCATCCGCCTCACACGAAAACCCATTTGGAAACTCTCTATTGCAATGTTTTGCCTCAATACTCCGTCTCAGCTGGATCATCCACCTTGGCACTTAGCGAAACTTGAAACTTCTCTAGACCAATGCTCCAGGTCAATGATCCGCCCTTACCTAGATTATCTGCCTCGATTGGAAAATACTAGATGAACAATATCGGCGCTCTCTTGAGTAATGATCCGCCTCAATACTCCGGGTTACCCGAATTACCCTCCTCTATTGAAAATCCAAAGAGCACAGTAAAAACTATCTCTGGATCAATTATCTGCCCCTATGCCCCACCTAACTTGGATAATCTATTTCTATTGATTGTTCAGACATAACTCAAGTTTGATCCAAACTTCAATATTTCTCTAAATAAAATTTGAAACTTGAAATTCTTTGGCTAGAATACGAGTAATAGGACCTAATATGCATCACACCTAACTACCTATCCTATTCAAGCAAGTTACTAGCTTTGAACCCCCTTAATAGTATGGCCAAAGTAAAATAATAATCTAACATCTAAATTTAATCCAACTCGACTGCTTGCATTAATTCTAAATACAAAATTCTTAATCTTCATCCAAATAGACTTTGCCATCCACAAAGCACTATAGGGGATCCATGAAAACCAAGATTATCCATTTCTTTTGCTCAAGACTTAACTTAGCACAATTGAACTTAGAACAAGTTGATCTTGAAAAAAAAATATTATTAATCACCAAAACACTAACCTATTACAAAAAATGGAGCGTAGATGCTTGCAAATAGACCAACTCCTCTGGTCGCCCTACGCACGGGAAGTTCACTTCGCTTGCGCCAGCAAGACGGGAAGGACCAAGTGGCCCATGGGCTCAAAGCTATTTCTTGCCACATCCAAGCTGTCCTTTGTGCAGCCAAGGCACAAAGTTCGTGCTACAGTATGCTTGTACCAACAATTAGCTGATTCCTTTGAAAATTGAAAGCGTTGTTTACTCGCTATCTTCTGAAAAAAAATATTCCCTCCGTTCTTTTTAAGTGACAGTTTTAACTTTTACGGTCTCTAAGATATTTTTTTGTCTTATTATATGCTAATAAAATTTAATATTATGAAAGTATTTTTAACAAAAAATCTAATGATATAGTTTTTATATAGCCAAGCTAGATAGTTTAGAATACAAAGTTTGACCGCACGAATTCTAGGACTTCCTTGAAAAAGAATGAAACTAGTACAAACTTTTCTTAATTTGGTATTAACCCTAATCCTCAAAACAGTGGATTCCATGTGCTGGCAAATCAGATACTACCAAATCAAACCATTCCCTCTTAGATCCTTCCAAAAATCACACCAAATCAAACCCCAAGCCGCATCCACTCGACCTCATTCCCGACCAAACCACGAATCCGTGAGTAAATAAGGAAGAATATCTGCGTACTCGTTGAGATTTAGGCCTTGGTACCAACGCTGCAAGGGAAGCAGAGCAAGTAATCGGTGGCCGGAGAGATGGCGAGGGGTTTCTTGCAGATGCGCCGCCGCTTGGCCCTTCCCGTCCTGATAGCGCGAGCAACACGAGCTTCCTGTGTGAAGGGCGACGACTACGGCAACGGGTAAATACCCATCGGGTATTGCCATTCCATATCCGTACCCGCTAGGTGTAAATTTACCCATCGGGTTACCCATATCAGCACGAGGGTAGGAAAATTTACCCATACCCGTACCCGCGCGGGTATTACTACCCGACGAGTAACCCGTACCCGCAAGCATACCCGGTTCAATACATAAGAATATCATCAATTTAGACATTCATTAATCCTACATGCCAAGCACAAAAGCGTCTAATGATCAAAATTAGTACATCACATAAACATACTTGACATGACCATATCAACATATGACAAACAAATAAACAATCAACAACAAGTAGATAATAAAATTAACATTTGAGTGGGATGTCTAGTTGTCTTATGCGGGTATTCATTACCCGCGGGTAGGCGGGTATGGGTAGTATATACCCGCACCCGCCTACCCGGCGGGTAGAGGATTTCGCCCAATAACGTACCCATAGGTACATAAAATTTTCCATACCCGACTCTTAATCGGGTAAAACCCGTCGGATATTCGGGTATCGGGTACCCATTGCCATCTCTAGCGACGAGTCAGTCTAGGTCGTTTCAAAACGAAGCTAACATTCATCTCCCATATCCCACATGGGCTGCATGGACTCTAGCGTGGTGGACCGGTTGACCTCCTTGTGGGCCTACCTAGTATGATGTAGTGCCGATTTGAGCCAAACCTGGTTGGGCTGGCAAGTTGAATGTAGACCTAATTTTTCTTTTTTTTATTCCTTAGAATCTTTCTTTTTCTCTTTTTGGTGGTATCTATTGAGGGAGGGTTCCCGCGCTACCTCGGGCTGATGGTAACTTCGGTAAGTCAAGGTGCACCAAAGTGCGCTACGGCAACTTTGGCGTGGCCTCACACATCGAGCCATGATAACTTCGGTGTGACGTCACATATCGAGGAATCTACCTCTGACAAATGGTCCAACCTTCAATGAGGCCCGTGGATCAACCCAAACAAGGCCCAAAATCCACCTGGATAAGTCCACGCCACTCTGGACGAGGTCCGAGAGTCAATCTAAGACGAAGTATAGAGACCAACCTCGGTGAGACGTGATACTTCGGGCATCAGCTGCGTCGAGTGGGAGCTCAGGGGGAGTTCAACTCGGGCTAAGGGCCTACCTAATATAATGGATGAAACTACCTTTCAGAGTGAACTAGGCCCCGAGGGCAGACTTGTAACTTCACTCACCTCTCCCTCCCACTCTGTAAATAGGACCCCACGTAAATAGAGAGGGGAGGCCACTTGTAAGCACATATGCATATGCAATGCACTAGTAGAGTTCCTTGTGTGTGATTCTCGTTGAGTCCCTTGCATCCTCGATGGTTTGCGAATCTGACTGAGGGATCTTACAAGTTTACTGTCCGATTTCATATCGACGGCAGTATCAAACTACCACCAATATCTTATCCACTTCTTCAGGAAAAGGAATATCTCCAGAAAAGATTTTGAGCTCCGTATGGTTTTTTCTATTCACTCGTACCAATCCACCTAGTCGACTTGTATATTTTGTGAGTTGTATATCCACTCCAATGATACTATTATCAAGTACCTGTAGGGAAGAGGATCTCGGCAAGATATATAGTTCTTGAAGAATGAAAAATTTAATCTAGTTCTTTTTGGTATTTTAGACTAAATTCTTTTGTTCCTCGATGCTCAATCAAACCCTCTTTTTTAAAGATGGAAACTTTCTCCTCCCTAGTGTAAAGTGAAAGAATGGATTAACCCTAGTGCAAAGTGAAACAAGTAACAATCTAACCGGTATAAACTACAATTTGCTCTTAAAAATAAAGTTGTATTCTTATAACAACTCTACTATATATCTTATTAACTAGTAATGTCACAATTTGGATCCACCAAAACAAGATGTGTGAATCGTTTTTCTTTTTTCCCTCTAAGTAATGAGAATGTCTAGCCTATTAGAGTGAATGTGGAATCATCTTCTTCTGAAAATAAACGTGAAATCATTTTTAACATCGTTTCAATGATGCTATAAAAGATTTCACACTAACTTGTCGCTAGTGATAGAGATCAGGCGGTAGAACCGGTGACATGAGGTTGACTTTTGGTTCTATTTTTTTTGGCTTTTCAACGAATTTAGCTTTTGACTTTTCTCAGCAATCATTTAGTAATGTTCTTTTTGGCTTTTCAATGGCACTTGATTTTTGTTTTCTCTCAGCAATCACTATTTATTAGACTAATAAATCGTAGCAAAAAAACCCTTTGTAACACCGGGAGAAGAAAATTACTAGGACAAAATTGTATCTCGTTCTGGAAAGTGTTGCTTACGAAAAATGTCCTATTCCATGGACCCTTAAAAGTAAGGCTTTTGTAAGGCGTGCATTTATACTTCCCGCACCCCCACCCCCCTGAACTCGTGCGTTTATATTTGTTTACTGGGATTTCGTCGTGTTTTGGCTGTAGTATTTGTTTAACGCCGTCGCACTCTTATCATTCAGCAGCCGGTCAATAAACATGACATTTCAGCGTAGTGTATCTTAATTGAGAAAAACTTACGATCAGTATACCGTTTCTTCTTTCGCCGATGGCATAGCGCAGCCTTTTCTTCCTTTTCCTCCACGCTGTCTTTGGTTGTAGATCTACGAAGCACCATAATGACGACGGGCTCACCATGCCCCCCAGATGTCGAGGGAGACTAGGGAGGCGGTGGCCCGGCGGTGGACTGTGGTGGAGGGAGAAATGGGCGAGACGGCAAAGTTGTGAATATTAGGTTTGGGTGGGTTGAGGGGAGACGACAGCGTGGCAAGGCGGCGAGATCACCTCCGACCGCTGGTGGCGGAGGAGGAGGCGGATGAGAGTTGCAGAGCTTCTCGGGCCGAAGAAAAGAGGGGGTGGGGAGGGGAGCAGCAATGGGGGGAACAGCTGGGAAGTGGCTGGGAGAGAGGCTAGGGAGCGGCGGAGAGGGAGGCCGGGGAGCGACGATGAGAGGGAGGGGAGCGGCCAGGTGGGTCTAACGGGATTGTATTCGGTAGTAGCCCTTATCTTAATTTTGGGGCTACTTTGTTCGGAATATGGGCGCGTGGTTCAGGCCTTCCACAAGATGGGAATGAATTCACCATCGAGCTTCCTTTCCATCATTTGCTTCTTTTAGGACCTGTTTGGTGGGGTGATTTGGATTCGATTTCTTCAAAATTTAGCTAAAATTTTAGTAAAATACTAGAAATTCTTGGAGCCATCCCTCTCATGCATCCAAACACCAGAGGGAACCAATGAATACATGCATGACAGCTTAACGGCTAAGAGACTTCGTAGAGGTACTACCAGTAGCAAACTTCGGTGCATGGTGGAAAACCAATTTAAATCCGAAGTCTCTAGAAGCGCCGAGAAGTTGATGGGTGCTCAAGCCGTGCTAGATTTGGTTAGCATGCACAATTATTCTCCAAACTAGATTGTTAGCCCGTACAATTGTATGGTGTATAGTTTAGGCCCCGTTTGGCACGGCTCCACTTCACAAGTGGAGCTGTTTTTTTTTTACTTCACAAGTGGAGCCAGGTGAAGCCACTTTTTTCAGCTCCTTGGGTGGAGCTACTTTTGTCTCAGCAGGTTTTAAAGAACTCCTTGGGTGGAGCTGTTTTGCTTTACCCCGTTTGGCACAAAACAGCTCCAAACAGCTCCAAGGAGCTGGTGGTGGAGCTGTGCCAAACGGGGCCTTAGTTAAATTTCTATTTGACTCTTGTGTGGTTCGTAAGGTACCAATTTTGCCCACCAAAGAAACCGTGGCTCGCCGCACTTCTGGCACAAAAATATGACACAGTTTAGAAAGAAACCAACCATGTCTTGTTTCCACGGTACAGAACCCTTTCTTGTCTTTTGAGTTCAACTGTTTTATTTTATGGATATAATAGCTAATGGTCATTAATTGCTGATTCGTCAAATTAAGGCTTAGATGCTTCCCTTTGGGAAAAGTTTTTGCACATTTCTTTGTTTCTTCGAGGGCACGTAATATTCGTTTATGATTAATCTTAATTAGGCTCCACCAAATTAAGGTTAGATATTTTTATTTGTGGGAATTTCTACCCTATTTATTCTCTTTTGGAGCTTCTAACCACGTACCGTCAACTTTTATTAATTATATAATATTATATTTGAACAACCATTATTTAAGTGAAGTTATTCTTCATGTTCTACTCTTCTCCTCCTCCTTTTTCATCATCATCATCTTTTTTTTTTTTGAGAAAGAGAGAGTCATGTTCTACTCTTGAGAACCACGAGTCGACGAATCGCCGCAAAACCATAATTCCGTTTCATAAAGCCCGAAGGATAAGACCGTTTGAGTTTCTTTCGGAAATACGGGACAGTATGGATTTCGGAAAGAAAAGAAAATGAGTTATAGTTGGCTAGGAGGACGATAGAGGTGGTGAGGCTGAAAAGCTCATGGCTTATGGCTGAAAAGACTGTAGCTAGCTGAAAAAAGTATTGTAGCTGACAGAGGCTTATTTAGTATAATTAAATTTAAAAAAATTTAAAAATATAAAAAATATGTTAGCCCATTACGTATAATACAAACAAATACGGGAAAAAAGAACCGGCAAAAAAACTCAACAAAAAGGCAAAAGTTCAGAAAAAGATGAAACTTATGAATAGTGAAAAATAAGCCAGAAGCCTGAAGCCAAAGTCGAGTTGATCAGAGCCAGAGTTGGGCCTCCAAAACTTGTCGGCCTAGCATTGAGTCCAAACCAAAACCAATAGTCCCATTTTCTGGCAAGAGTACAAGACACGAAACTATTCACATAAATAATATTGCATTTCTTTTCGTTACAAATTTAGTCTTAAATATTCGTTTTTATAAATTTAGCCTTCTCTGTAAAGCTCGGTAGTTGCGCTGCCAAGCCTCCTCGGTCATTTAATGGCGAATGGACAATAGAGCTGGGCCTCCAAAACTTGTCGGCCTATCATCGAGTCCAAACCAAAACCAGTAGGCCCATTTCCTGACAAGAGTAAAAGGCACAGTTCGGCCACGAGTCCATGACTATGCTGAGAACGCGTTGTCACAGCGGAGTGCAAGGCTTGTTATATATTGGCTGGCCGCCAACCAAAACTAAATTCAGAAAGAGATTGATTTATTGAGCTAGAAAGCTAAACATATTTTAGCTCAAATCATACGGTTGAACTTTTTACCCTTTTTTTTCCCTCTGCGTTGTAGTTCAAATCCCCTGTTTTTTTAACCAAGTTTTTACCTTCCCTTTCAGTCGTTTTGCTAGTGGCGTCGTTTTTTTGCTAGCTTCGCCACTGGGAATGCACAATTCCCAGTTAAACTGTGGTTAAAAAAAACCGTGGTACAGCTGTGCAAAGTAGGTCTGCCAATCTGGTTGTACTTTGCACTGCCTCCTCCCCTAGTACCTTTCTATCATTGCTCCAATTACCCTTTTTCGCCCTTAACATGGTCCAATCAAGATAAGGCTTCCTCTTTTCATTATGTTATTTCCTTTCACCTTTTTTTCAGAAGGCAAGGGAAAATGGGCATTATCCAAAGAGCATTTGGGACGAGGGCTCCATGCACGGAGAATTGGAGACGCAGGTAACACTGGCTAGATCAACCCCATTGTGTAGACTGTTTAAATCGAGTTCACGACACCTTATGGCACTATCTCATATGATGACATGACGTCTCTCTCCTCATGCGTTAGTTTTTAGTTTTAATGAGTTTTTGTGCAAATGAATGATAAACTAACAAACTATTTAGAGAAGACTGTCTTAATAAATTACTTCAAAAAGATGATAAAAATAATCTTGTCTATTTGCTAGAAAAATCATTTGGTACTAGTGTTTATAGTACTATCTCACGTGATCTCTCCCTTTCCTTATGCATTAAAATGTGCCAGGAACCAAGGATACAACATTTGGCACTAGTGCTCCACGGCGTTTGGAGACCCGATAACCTCTAAGATCGGACTCACTGACAGTGCTCCGCGGCGTCCTCATTTTTTTGGGCCTCCAAGAGGAGAGAGAGCCCTTTGGAACCTGCCTCCAAACATTGCAGGGCAAATTGCAACACCCTATAAGCTAGAGACTGCATCTACGTTTGAAGGCAGCCCCCGCTTGGTTGGGCTGAAAAACTGTGGCTTATTATTGAAATTACATTGTAACTGAAGGTGGCTTATTTGGTGTAATTAAATTTAAAAATAGGAAAAAAAATGCTAGCTCATCACGGACAACGCAAATGAATACGGGAAAAAAACGGCAAAAAAGCTCAAAAAAGCCTAAAGTTCAAAAAAGAGACAAAATTTATGAATAGTGGAAAATAAGCCAGAACCTGAAGCCAAAACGAGCGGGGCCTGTCGGGTCCACTTGTTAGTGAGAAAGAGGAAAGGGAATAAAGGTGCGAGAAATTATTTTTGCTTTTAACTTATTCATTTATGGAGACAACTGAAGATGCTAAATATTACAAGAAATTGTAGTAAGACTAGAGGCTTGCAGCGGAGAAGCTTAGGGCCTGTTTGGCAACAGCTGCGGCTTATGGCTTTTGGCTGAAATTTTTGAATTTTGGCTGTTTACGGTACAGATTACGGAGAGAAAGATACTCACTTGCGATTTTGGATGGTACAGATGTTGGGCTTTTAATGTGTACATCGTTTAACTTGTAGACCCCGTCTTAAGAAAATACTCCGTTTGAAAGTTAGGTACTGTAGCAAAAGCCAAAAGCCGCCAGCTTGGGAGGAAAAGAACAGGCCCTTAGAGGGTACGTAGCTTTCAAACACTATTGATGCCCTATGAGTTTTGTATTGAACAATTAAGAGCATCCACACTGCTCTATATTTAGCCTCTAAGGGCGTCCGCAATGGTAATAGCTAGTACTAGCTATATAGGCAGCTGACGTGGAGGTGAGAGACAAAAGCAAAGACTATTTTATACTGTTGGACCCACATGCTCCTCTCTCATGTTCTTGGACTACGTGAAATAGATCAGCTATTTGCTCGTCGCTAGTGACTACTCTCTCTCCTACTTTTTCCTTGCCACATCAGATCTAGCTAACTAAATAGCCAGCTGTTGGAGACGCCCTAAGGGAGAGAGTATGCTTAGAGGCACGCACCTCTATATTTAGCCTATGAGGGGAAAGAGTATGCTTGAGGCACTGCTATACGTATATATATGTATATATGTGCATATATATGTATGTATATGTATATGTACATGCATATATGTATATGTATATCTGTATATGTATATGTACACACATATGTACACACATATATATGTATATGTATGTATATATTTATGAATGAACTCTTCGACATTCGAAGATGGCTCGCCACCTTTTTAATAACGGAGGTCATTCACAAAAAATGGGGAGTTTCACTCAGACGGGGATGAATAAAATCTCTCTTGTTTAGTGACAAACAATGTTATTTTAGGTATATGTAAACATGTTGTAGCTGTATTATCACAATTCATTTGTAATTAATTAGTAAACTTGTGTACATATGATATATCTGTCTATTTGTGATCGATATCTATAATATCTGTGTATTTGCTTGTTTTCGGAGGGCATAGCTAGTATTTCCTAATACTAGCTGAATAACAGAAAAAATTTGAGGTATAGAATAAACTATCACTACTACAAAAGAGGTTAAACTGGACGCTTACATCACAGACGGTTCTTAGGAACCGTCTGTGCTGCAAATATCACAGACAGTTCATACGAATAACCGCTTGTGGTATTTTCACATACAGGTTTTAATACAAACCGTCTGTGTTCATTATCACAGATGGTTTTTAATACAAACTGTCTGTGAAGTGTCACAAACGGTTCTAGATAATGACCATTTGTGATAATGGCAGACATCACAAACGGTTCTTATCAAGAACCGTCTGTGATACTTCACAGACGGTTTGTATTAAAAACCGTCTGTGATATGTTTCCCTTCTTGCAATTCCCTAAAATTTCATAATTTTCCACCTGAGTCCGAGTAGGATTCAGTTTTGAGACACTTTCAGTAAAACGGGCATAACTTTTGTATACAGTATCCGTTTTCGACGTTCTTGTACTCGTTGGAAAGCTAACGATGAGCCCTATCCAAAAAAATGACCCGCTTGCACCTGTCGCCCTCTAAGAGCCTCAAAATCAGCCATCTTTAGCCCCAAATTTGCGTTGCAAGTTTTTTGTTTTTGTTTTTGCCAAAATTTTCAATCTTCCCTTTGAAATTTGGGTTTTGCTTCAACTGCAAAGTTGTAGATCTCATCGAAACCTTTTAAACGAGTATATATAAGCCATATAAAACTTTGCTATTTTATTTTTTTCAGACTAGCTATTTATAATATACCGATATATTATCTTTGTGATACCATAGACGGTTGTTGTTATGAACCGTCTGTGATGTTTCTATCACAGACGGTTTGTAATCTGAACCGTCTGTGATGTCCCGCCACGTCACCGATCCGCAGCATATCCCCTAGGATCCCGATCTCACCCGTCCATTCTCTCCGCATTGAATGGCAGGCAATGTTCTCCTCCCCACCTCTCGCCCCTTATTAACCCCCTCTCCCTACTCGAAGAACCAATACCACCAGTACTACTCCAACTTATTTGTGCGCGGCAAGGGTAGGAAGGGTTGGGCAAGAGCGACTGAAATTTCACTTGAAGCAAGATGGAAAGGAAGAAGGCCGATATAGAAGCTATTGATTTTGTCATAGGAGTTAAAAATGGTGTTCGTTGCCTTTTTATTTCTGCTACTTGAAAAATTTTCGCACCACTTGTAGTTTAATAACCTAGTTTAATGTAGTGTAAGTATTTTTCTGAATTTATAGTCGTGAAGTTTATCTTTGTAAAATTATAAGTGTCCTCTTATGTATGTAGTGCTATGGGTAATTTACTCGATATCTTGTGATGTTGTAATGGTGGATTCTAATCTTAATGAAAATAGAATGTGTTGCTGTTGTATTTGCTTGTTTTCAGATGATATACTTAACATTTCCTGAGGCTAACCGAAAAATAGAAAAATTTAGGTATAGAATGAACTATCACATACGGTTTTGTGGTATAAACCATCTGTGAAGAATTATGACAGATGGCTTGAACCAAAAACCATCTGTGATGGGGAAGTATCACAGGTGGTTCTATATACCAACCGTTTGTGATACTCACACATCACAGATGGTTGGTAGCTAGAACCGTCTGTGATGTGTGAGTATCACAGACGGTTGGTGGATAGAACCGTCTGTGATAGTGTTTTTCACAGACGGTTTTAGTTATAAACCGTCTGTGATAACTTCTGATTATCACTGATACATAAATTTAGACGGTTAAAAAACCGTCTGTGATGACAGTTTTGAACTGTCTGTAATGACCCTTTTTGTAGTAGTGTATCATAGACGGTTTTATGGTATAAACAGTCTGTAAGGGCCCTACTATCACAAACAGTTGCAACCAAAACCCGTTTGTGATATGTAAGACATCATGGATGGTTCCATGTACCAACCGTCCGTGATATGTTGACTATCACATTCAATTGGTATATAGAACTGTCTGTGATGTCTAAATAGAACTGTATATGATGTCTAATATATCATAGACGGATTTTGGTCGTAGCCATCTGTGATAGCTGGCCTTTACAGATGGAACATAAACTGTCTGTAATAACCACCTATTATCATAGATACAAAAATTCAGACGGTTGAGAAACCATTTGTGGTGAGGGTTTAGAACCGTCTGTGATGACCCTTTGTGTGATAGTGATTATCTGAAGAGTGGATAAATACAATTTAGGACTTAACAAGCTAATCCCTCCAAACGGCTTGAGCTTCTGGGTTATTTTCGCTTTCGGCTTATTTAAGTCAGAAGTTATTTAAGACGCGTCGACTTTTAATTTCGGCTTATTTTGGTTTTTAGTAGTTTTTTAGCTTTTTGTCTTTTCTTTTTTCTTTGCATTATCTGTGACGACATAACGATTTTTCTTTTTTTTTTTTCTATTTTTTCTTCATTTTTCCTCAGAAAAAGTCAACAACCGCTACAGTGTAATTTAGTAATAAGATAAAAGCCATAGCCAGAGCGCTAAGCATCTGTGTCAAGTCCTAGCTCGACAAAGTAGAGAACGGTTCAACACTAATGTACAAGACATCCAATCTACATTGACTGCATGCATGCAAGCTCAGACACAAGATTCACTCATCACATGCGTGCATAGACACGGTTACTCTTCATTTATGCTGTGAAGGCTAGGTTGCCAGGAATAGGATGCCGAGTTCCCCGGCGAGGCAAGCCTCCGCCGCGGCCGCCCCGGCGATCCACCCTTCAGAGCCTTCCCTCTCTCCTTGGTCTCCTTCACGTCAACCTCACTGACCGTCGACTCAGCTTTACCGCCACGGCTGACGCCTTCCTGAGGCCTCTGCGCCTTGGATTCGCCGCCCATCAAGCACGTGAGCCACTTCTTGCGCCCGACCTTGTAGCCCCTATCGTGGCCGCCGGAGCTGGCGAGGTGTCTCTTCAGTGACACGCCGCTGCCGCGCCCACCGCTGGCGTGGGAGGAGTACTTCTGCAGCCTCCGCACGGTGCTCTTGGGTACGACGTAGTACTTGTGCCCGAGCTGGAGAACGGTATCCGGGGCGGCGACCGCTCCGGCAGGCTCCCTGAACACATCGGGACGAGCCACGCAAAACCGCGGGTGCTCCATCATCACCTTTGCCGCCAGCACCGGCCGGTCCAGCAGCTCGACGTGGCCGCCGGGGAACACCAGCTTGACGAACTGGCTCCTCGCCGTGTTCTTGGAGCAGAACCAGCTCGCCATGGCCATGACTAGCTCACGCCAAGAAGCCAATGCTTTTTATATATGGATAGGCAGGTGGTGAGCTTTTCTTGGCTTATCTACCCTAGGAGTGTGTGTTGGTGGATGGCGCAAGATGGCAAGACGTCATTGTTGTTGCCATTTGTGCTTTTGTTGTTCTTGGCACTGCATCTTGGGCTCCATCAAAGTTGTGCATAGCTAACGATGATTACAAGGTGGTTTTGAGGTTACCAAAGTCAGGATGGTTTGGATCTCTTATTGGCGGGCATGCGGAGATGACAATATATACCGGAACTGCAGTCTAATGGGAATGTATCAAACACACTAGTATGAGATTACTTATAAAGCAAAAACTGCTATACAGCCATTTTTATGGTGTATTCACCGTGCGTTCAAATTAAAAAATGTAAAGAATTTCAAAAAAAATAGATGTACTTCATAGTTTACTCCATCTATGTATAAAAATTTCAAGATCAAATTCATTCTATGTTAAGAGTATCAAAAACAATTCTAATAAATTTGAACTCTTAATATTTGTCATATTTTTCTCTTTTTGTTATTCTTAACATAGAATTAATTTGAACTTGAAATTTTATAATAGATAGAGCAAGTTTAGAAATACACGTAAATTTTTTTCAGAATTTTTCGTTACTTTTTTTAGTTTAAATGCATGGTAAGTGAATAAAGGTGAGTGCATAGCAGCTTTTGCCTACTTATAAATATGGTCAGATGCATCTGCATGCAAAGAGTCCATATTCGATCAACATTGGCTGCGTTTTTTTAAGGGAAAAGGTGTACATTTGGTCAATTATCATAGCTATCTTTAAACTCAGCAACCGAGGGTTCATGAGACTGGATCCAAGCAAATCCAGACACTAACATACTCCCTATATTAAACCTGGGGAATGCCTGCCCAGCACTTGTGTTCATGTGC
The DNA here is from genome assembly GCA_036346575.1 of Dendrocalamus sinicus. NCBI lineage: Eukaryota > Viridiplantae > Streptophyta > Magnoliopsida > Poales > Poaceae > Dendrocalamus > Dendrocalamus sinicus. The sequence goes on from CM070657.1 coordinate 9,622,898, forward strand.
GCTACTACAAAAAGGGTCATCCTGGACGTTTCATTACAGACAGTTCAACGCAAATTGTCAGTGATAAAATACCACAGACAGTTTTACAAGATAGACCGTCAAACCGTCTGTGATGACCTATTATCACAGGCGGTTTTTATTCCGAACCGTCTGTGATACATCACAGATGGTTAAAAACAAAAACCGTTTATGATGTCTTTATTAATCATAGACTGTTTTTATTCCAAACTGTCTATGATACATCACAGACGATTCACAACAAAAACCATCTGTGATAACCTAATTATCACAGATAGTTCTTTACCAAGAACCGTCTGTGATAATATTTCAACTTACCTGCTCTCGCCGAATTTGAATTTCCTGCTCATCTCACTGGATTTACTCTTTAAAATAGAAGGCTCAGCTATTCTTCTCCTGATCTCCTCTTCTCTCTTCTCACTTCTCCTCCACTCCTCTTATCCTCTTATTCTCTTCTCTCTTCTCACTTCTCCTCACCAAATTTTCCCTTAAAAATAGAATGCTCAGCCAACTACCTCCCCGAGCTCCTCTGCCTTTGGTTGTGACACCACGGTGATGCTACCGCCGCCTCTCCTTCATTGCCGGTGACACAATGGATGGCTAGTTAGGGTTTCGGTCATATAAATCTTGATGCTTCTAGATTTTTTCTTCTGCCAATTTCTTGAAGGCTTCAATCTATAGACTAAATTAACTTCTAGTGCTTTGTGTGAACTTAGGTATGAAGAGGAGTCTACATATCAAGGTCCATTTGGCTGTTCAACGGGTCCGAAAACTTCAGAGACCATTTTGAGGCCCTAAACTATATTTTTTTTTGGAGATTTCACTTTTTTGGAGCCTTGCGAATAAATCAAAGTTGTCCTTATCGATTTTCAAATGTAATTTTTCATTAGCTTGCAAACGAGTCGAAGAACGTCGAAAACAGAGTCTTTATACAAAAGTTATGGCTGTTTTATTGAGTATTGCTTTCAATTGATTTGTAAAATTAATGTATTTGTTTCTAAAATGAATGTGAAATGGATATGTTTGTTTCTGAAATGAATGTCCATATACATATACTTGTATTTCTGCTTGTTTCAAAGGGCATGGTTAGCATTTCCTAAGGGTAGCCAATAAACAGAAATAGATTTATGAATACAAAGAATATCACAGACAGTTCTTAGCTAGAACCATCTGTAATGTGCGAGTATCATAGATGGTTGGTAGCTAGAACCGTCTATAATGTGCTAGCATCACAGACAGTTTTTAGTGCAAGCCGTCTGTGATAGTCTCCTTTACAGACGGTTCTTTATATGCATGAATCATCTGTGTTGTGGTTATCACAGACGGCTCACAAACCGTCTGTGATAACCGCCTGTTATCACTGACGTATAAATTCAGACAGTTTAAAAAAACGTCTGTGATGATGGTTTAGAGCTATCTATGATGACCATTTCTATGATAGTGGTGTCCCCTAGGTTCCATTTGCTTGATGTGTGTGTGCGTGTTAGCATCGCTCTTGTCCACCAGCTAATGGGCCATCCTCTCGGTGCCTAGGCTATGCGCATTCGTTCGGCTCTGATACTCTCTACGTGACTATGTGCTCTTTTTAGCCCATGTGCTTGCCATTCTCGCTTGGCCTGTCCTTCTGGCCATGCAATTTGACTTTTGGAGGAATCCTCTGCTGGGAGTGCTGGGTAAGTTTCATTGGCCACTTCGAGTGATGTTGTGTGTTCTGCTTCATGCGGTGGATCGGACGTCACCAGGATGGGTATAGAGAGTCTTTCTTCGTCATGCATTTGGGGTTTTGGTCTTTGCGTTGGTTCACGCGCGTCTCAGCTTGTGATGCGTTCTACTCTGCTTTTGCTTCTATCCCTTTGGGTTTACATTGCTTCTTCACTTTGTGTGAACCTTGATCTACGTTGGTGGAGCCTCCCGCCAGAGGTAATTTCACCCCCTCCGTTCCCTATTTTTACTACTACATATAGTGTTATCACAGACAGTTCAAAACCGTCATCACAGACAGTTTCTGAAATGTCTGCATTTATGTGTCAGTGATAATAGCTAGTGATCATAGACGGCTCCCACATCGTCTGTGGTAACTTACAACACAGATGGTTTTTCTGAAAAACCATTTATTATATTCAATTATCACAGATGGTTTTTTCTATTAACTGTCTGTGATATGCACAATATTATAGACAGTTTTTTATTATTAATCACCTGTGATATGGTGCATATCATAGACGGTTTGCTGTTCCAAACCATCTATGATATGAACCATATCACAGATAGTTAATAACAAAAAATCACATGTGATATCATGCATATCACAGACAGTTCAGTATTCCAAACCGTCTATGATATCATGCATATCATAGATGGTTCGGTGTTTGAAACCTTCAGGATATATATATATATATATATATATATATATATATATATATATATATATATATATATATATATATATATATATATATATATATATATATATATATATATATATATATATTATATATATATATATATATATATATATATATATATCACGGTTTGGAACACTAAACCGTCTATGATAGCTATTTAAACAGCGATGTTGATTGCTCTTTTTCAACTAGCCTCAGGATATGCTAGCCATGCCCTCTGAAAACAAGCAAGATCACACACACACACACACACATATAGCGCAGGACAATCATTACATAAATCACACAGATAAAGGAAACAACACAAGTAGATCACATATATAGCATGACAATCGTTACACAGATCTCACAAATGAATTAAATTGAATGAATTGTTTCATTAAGCACAATTGAGTGATTACAATTGAATCTAATGTTTCAACATCTAATCACAATTGCCAACGTAGAACTCTCCAGTCTTGTTTATAACCTCTGCTAGCAAGAATTGGGAGAGGTTTCCTTGAATTTTGACGAGTTTGTCAAGATCAAATGCACTTTTGTCGAAGTCCACACGCTTTCGCTAGGAGCAATATTACGTCATTAATTAGCATGTGTGTGTATATATATACATACATATATTAGAAAATAATAATTATTGGAAGATTGACAAACCTCTGGATCGTTCGTCTTAGCGTCCATGATTTCCTTCATATGGCGGCAAACATAGAATCCACATATGTTGTCCTGTAGCTACTAGTGGCACTGCAAAAATAGAATTACGTACATACATATTGTCAATTCTAGAGGCATTATAATAAAGTGTGATATATGATTGTTGTGTTGTAGCGGGTACCAAAAATTATGTCCTATGTCGCAGTGTGTCACTGGATTCGTTGTGTCTCCCTCCCTGGGCAACATAAGGGGGAAACGACCTACGTGATTCTAAAAAATTAGCCTCCGCCATTACAAATGAAGGAAAGATTACAATAGAGTTATGTATAGAGGAAATGAGTTTACCTGTCAATTGCTTGTTGCACACGAGTGAAGTCGTGGTTGCTCCTAAGTAGGGAATCAAGGTGTGTCGCCATAGTGATTAATCCTAAGTTTATGTTGCGTATAAAGTACAAATAAAACTTGTGTGGCAACCAGTGAAGCAATTACCCTTGGATGAAAGGTACCATGATATACTCCTTGTCACTGTGAGCAGTCAATCCGCTTGTTATGTAATCTTGGACGAAGGATGCATTATCGTTGATGGATTGCTCAGAGACCAAGTGTGAATCGAGAAAACCCACCGGTTGTTGCCGTCACCAGACTTGTTGGATCATATATCTATACATAAGCAAAGAGTAATGACATTTATCGGTATGACATGAATGTAGAACTTCATTGTACAGTACATTTACAGTGTCCAGCATCATAGAAGTGAGGCGTCGAGTTTTTCAATGTTGAATAGTAAGAATAAGTCTTCGAAGGTTACGACGAAATAGCCCAAGTTGTGGAGGAAATGCGCCTTCGTGTATCTTACGGTGAATTCACTGTGCTAGTTTGGTTTCATGTTGGACCTCTGCATGTACTAGGTATGCAATGTATTGCAAACCAGTCCAAGCCTGGGTAATTGTGACTTGGGGACCAACTACTGTCGGACCCAGATTTTGCAATCCGGAATCCTCTGTGATTATGTTGCACTATTTCCTGGATCAGTAGATAGTGCTCACAGTTACAGTAATGGATATCAAAATTCATGTCATGTGGAAGCTTAAATAATATGATAGACTTACTCATGAGCCGATTTGGCCGAAATCATTAAACTGCAGCAGCGGAATTAAGCACACAGGTGGGACCTTCAGGACATGCCCACAGGCAGCCAACTGGAGGTTCGTGACCTAGCCCTTGACATTTTCATATTCTTTGCCACCTTGACCAATAGTGTTGCTGATGCGTGGTGACCTGATTCCTGATTCTGGATTTGTTGTGAAAGCGAGTGTGAGCACAAACCACCGTGCTCCGCGAGCCAATACACAGAATGCAATTAGATAATATGCATGGCTTATCAAGGAAAGGCTTGGGTTATTTTATTTGCCATAAATTGCTTTTGAATAGGATACATAGAAATGTCCTGAGACCTAGCAGTTTGAACTAAAACATATTATGTAAAAGAGTGCAATAATAATAGAGATCCAGATTCCATCCACCGTTACATGGTCTCTGCACCATATGCTTAATCCTTCAGCGTCATAATCGCTTAACTTATCACTGGGGTGACACCCAAGACAACACAAATAATGGTCTTTCTCTGCCTTCCACTTTACCAATTTCACCCACAAAGATTTTGAAACAGAACTATATCTAGTTAAGTTCCCATGTCTGCTCTTAACCGTGGGCATGGCTATTCGAATAGTTTTTGACTCTGCAGAGTTTGCACACTTTACCCACAAGAGATAAATCTGCTCGTTGCCCCCACATGATTCCTTAGCCATGCGGTTGAGTAGACTATCACAGGATTGTTACAATGTATAGTCCTACGGTGGTTACGCCCGCTAAGATCTATCTTCCATAGGATGTGCACATCCCTCGGGAAGGGTCCCTCGTGAGCCATCACGGGCAAAGGCGGGGATGAGACCATCCATCCCTTTGCTCGTGGTCATACATTCACGTAACCACCTTAGAGCCACACAAATTAGTAAACCCTACCTACACTTTGCCAGCTTGTGGTTGTACTGTTGTACACTGGGAGGCCATCACGAGATTCAGTCCTTAGGGTTATCTGGGCGGTTCTACCACTATCCACTTTGTGCTTCCATTGCACCACACACATACTCTCGAACCATCCGCCCAGATAATTAAGCAACTTGAGGTTTTTGGGAGCATAAAATATCCATAACCAAATATAGAAGTCATTTCCACCATGACTGCCCAAACCAATTTCTCATGATTTAAAGTGATGCTTTGAGGCATTTTGGTGCCCCCGATTATCTAAGCAGTACTAAGTATGGCATATAGTTATGGACTTATTTTCGAAAGGTTACCATTATAATTTTGCTAGGGTGACAAGGCTCAGATATTCAAATATTCCGAAGGAGGTATAATACTAGCAAATCGAATAATGGGTCGTAACTAGAATCTTCAAACAAATATATATTTGCGTATGAAATAACAGCATGCAATTTGATATTTTAAACAAAAGTAATTTGCGGAAAATGTAGGTTCAACATGATCAAAATATTGACTCGCCTTGGTCACAGTCGTCTGGGCCTTGGTTGTCTTGAGCTTCTAGAGTTGCTGCCTCGGCCTCTTCCTCTTGAGCCTCGTACGCTATTTTATCGTGCGCGAAATTCGAATAAAAAGAAAAGCAGCAAATCAAACAAAATATCACCAGAAATTCAAATGAACTCTAAAAATCATGGTTTTAGTTCCATTGGATAGATCTTGAATTTAGATGAATTTAGAAATTTGTTTCATTCAATTTGGAGTTAAAATGAAGAAGTTATGCCAATTTGAAGTTAAAATGAAGAAGTTATGCCAATTTAAAGTTTTTAGCTTAACTAAATCCAGAAATTACCAAACTCTGACAGGTGGGTCCCACTTCCTATTTTTAATTTATCCCTTTATTTTTATTTTCTTTGTACTGTACTTATGATAGGTGGGCCCAGAGGCTATTTTATTAAATTCGGGTTATGGCCCACATGTCAGTGAGGAGTATGTGTTAATCATCTGTTATTAACATTCAAGTCTGTCATTAACCTTAATCATCAGCCATTACTACTAATCAGACGTGTCTCTGACAGATGGGTCCCTCATCGTGGGCCGCTCGAGTGCTGCCATCGATCGTTGGGGCCCACCTGTCAGCCCGATATAAAACGCAGAAAACTTAACTCGGCGCTGCGGAGCCGGAGGCTCGAACGCGCGCGGCCGGGGAGTTGGGGGGGAAGAGAAGTGAGCGCTGCTAGCCAAGTGAGCCCAAGGGTGTTGCTTACCCTTATGGGAGATATTATTCCCTTATGCTAACTCGCGGAGGGGGCGGGGCAGAGGAGGTGGAGCGCGACAGTGAGGTGGCAGTGCCGACGGCGAACAGTGGTCGGGGTGGTACGGGAGAAGGGCAAAACGGGTTCCTCGAGCGTCGGGGTGCCGGTGGTGGGGCCGGCGGGGGCCGAGGGGGCGCGGTGGTGGTCGGCGGCGTGCGGTGACGACGATCCTGGAGGGGTTGTCGGCGCCAGCGGTGTAGGGCCTTCGGGAGGTGCAGAGGAGGCTTGGAGTGGGTTAGAGACGTTATGTAGATGGTGTAGGTGGCGGCAATTGGCTCCTAATGGCAGGAACCGGTGGGGAGGGGAACGCCGGAGTTGGGGAAGAAGGTGGGTGCGGCGGCGATTTGGGAGACTTAAACCTCGATTGCTTTCTACAGGAGGGAGAAGGTGAAGTGGGGAGTTCGTGGAGGCCCTCGGTGGCTCTTATAGGCGCGCGGAAGGGGCTGTCACCGGGGCTTGCTCGATCAGTCATGTCGACGAGCGGCAGGGTAGTGGCAGACGCAGGCGACGGGCAGAGACGACAATCTTGCGGAAGGATTTGGCATGATGCCCTGGCGACGCGCGTGCTGGGCGAAGGAGGGAAAAAGCTGTTCACGTGATGAGATCGAACGGCCGCGCAGGGAAAAAGAGGGCAGCGGCACAGATGGCGTGGCGGGTCCAACGGTCGGGAGCGGACAGGATGACGGCACCCGCTGGTCCGAGCCGTGTGCTCGCTGGTCCGAGTGCGGTGGAGGAGGTGGGCTAGGCTGCGGGGCAGAGCGCGAGGGAGTACAGGCTGCGGCCTGGAGAGGGAGAAGGCGAGGTGGGGAAGAAGTACAGTGCAGGAATTTAAGCCAAAAAGAGTTTATTTTTGCTTTTCCTAAGTTCTCCCTAATTTATAGTATTTTTGAAATTTTCTAGAATTTAAAAAGCAATTTCAAAGGTAAAAAGTATTTTTCTAAAAATTAAAAGACCAAATTTAATTTGGAAATATTTTTCCTAACTCTAAAACATCCTCAGGAATTTATGTGAATTTTCTGGAATTTTTAGACTTTATTTGATATTTTCTAGGTATTTTTGAACCTTCCTAAGTATTTCTGAAAATATAAACAAAATGTTATTCCAAACTCACTCTGGGCTGACATGTGTCAGGTCCAGATTCAATCCGCCCCCACCCATTTTAATCCCGGCCGCCCGATCCCACTTACCCCTTCATTTTTCATCCAACGGCTTTGATCCTCTTCCTCGCTACGTGTCGGTCATCCGGCCGCTCGCCTCTCTCCACTTCTCTCCCTCTCGTCGACATGCGGGGCCCGAATGTCAGCTCCTTCTTCTCCCCTCTTTTCTTCAACCTTCATCCGCCGCCATTGACGCCCCTGAGCTTTTAATTCGGTGGTTTCCTCTCCTTTACTCCCGAGCTAATGCACCGTTAAAAGCCCCCATTTCCCCCTGTTTAAGCTCCATCCTCGCCGTAATACGCCATTCATGGCCGGCGTTACTCCGTTGAGTAACCGACACCACTCCCTCTCACCCTGAGCCCCTATAAAATCCCTCTGAGCATCTTCATCTCTCACTGCAACTCACTCTCCCCTCAGATTCCCCTCCCCGTGCCTGAGACGCCCTAGAATCATCGCTCCTCATCGCCGAGTACCGAAGGCCCTCCGGTGAGAAATCGCCGCCACCCCGATTACTCCCACGCCTCGCCGACGTCACCTCTGTCTTCCTCGTGCCCTGATGATCGACCTCCACCCCTCCGCCGAGCGAAGCCGCCACCTGAGACCCCTCGCCGCCGACGCCCTTGCTCTGCCGCCGCTAGAACTCGCCGCTGGCCCCTCTCCGAGCCCCTAGGACCACGCGCCACGGTGAGCTCGCCTCCCCACCTTCTCCTCTTGCCGCTGCGCACCTCAGCTGTTGTCACCGAGTGCTGGTGAGCCCGTGGGCCTAAGCACCACCTCTAATCGGCCGTACCGCGTCAGCCCATGCTTGCGTGGTGATCGCATGGCAGCTGCGTGACAGCCCAGTGTAGTCGCCCCATCCCACCGTGTAGAGCGGATCTCCAAGGCAACTCGTTGGTGCTATCGCCGACATCAGAGATGGAGCCAAGCGGTGCAGAAGGATTGGTGGCCGTCGGGTTGGGTGTGGGCAAGCCAAGCCGGCTGAGCCTACCCTGCAGATGGCCCAGCCTGAACGCCAGCTCGTGTTCCGTGAGGAACTAAATTCCACTCCAAAAAAGGAGAGGAACCGAATTAGATTTTTTGTGACGAACACTGAATTAGATTAGATTGACCAATACACAAGTAGGTTGTTTGTTTAACAAAGTTCATGCAAATTACCATGCACTGATGCATTCATGCTTTGCATATAAAATGTAGCACCGTGAAATGTAAGCAGATCATAGTTGTTCTGTAGTCCTAACGCTTCTTCACCCTTCTTTCGTTTCATTTTTGTTGAATAAAACCTTTTTCTTCTTTTATTTGTTTCTTCTTGTTTTGTCCTTACTTTTTTTGTTATGTTCTTTTTGGACTGCGGCTGATGGCTTTTGTCTATGCTTTTTAAGATGATCATAAATGTCGCACATAATTTTGGGTTCGAAAAACCGTTTGAAGAATCCGCTTTAGTATAGATAGATATAACATTCCCCAAAAATTTGGTTTGGCATCCCTTGGAAAAAATAACAAATTGGTTCAACATGTGCCCATTTAGGACTTGTATTTGAAGTGCAGCAACCCTATATGAATTTTACAGGAACATATGACTCCCAAAAAATATTTAAAAAAACCCACATATAACATCCCGTCCTAATAAAAACCCAAGATATCACCTATAACTACTATCACTACAAATTTTAACCAATAAACAAGCAACCAACAACTAGACTTAAAAAATAAACATTCAATAAAATACTAAACATAAATTTCAACAACATGATATGTCATAACTTGAACTTCAGATTAATCAAATAATTACCAAGATGGGTAATAAAAAAGTTTAAACTAAGGTACACATCAAATAACAATATTACAAACAATAAGGAACTAACAAAAGCCATAAATTACCCATTTTTTACAATGGAAGTTCCTAAATTATTCATGACTATAAGTGATGAATTGTTAGATGGAGTGAAGGGTTACAAAAGTGCAATACTCTGTTTTCTACTTCCACCTAATGCATGTCACCTTTCAACGATCACCTAAAAATAATAAATAAGCAAGGGTAAGTCCATGGCTTAGTAAGTACAAAGTATAATAATAAACGATGCATCATCTTATTAACAATTCATACCTATTTATCATTAACTCAATTTCTCATATTCATTCTCATCTATTTCCATGCACGTGTCTCATTATCTCAAATCACTTTTCATGAATGCAATGCAATACTCGTACTATTGTCTTAACTCATCTTCTGCTTATACCTATATAGCGGATTGTAACACCCGTCGGTGTTTACTGATGTCTGCACTCTTTAGCACAAGGACCAATTGCCCATCCTTTTTTATACGGGGACCTCATTGCCCACATTTTGCATATGGGAACCTCATCCCACTTTCATGGATAATATCTTTCAATCATGAATACTCAACATGTAATGCAGTAATTATTCTCTTTTTTCATTAAGCAATTGATATAATCAACATTCTTCTACACTCATCATCCACTACAGCATGGTATAGAATTAAAGGCAATATACTGCCAAAGAAAAATGGGATGAGTGGCAAAACATGTGCCGGAAATATCCAAGACATTACGATCCGTTATTTACCGAAATAACTATTGTCTAGAATTTGTCTGTCGGTTATGTTTTTATGTTAGCAGGTCAACATATCTACCGAGAAAAACATTGGGCACGATAGGCCTAAGAGCATCTCCAGCAGGGCCCCTACTTGAGCCCTCAAAACCAAATTTGAGGGCTTGAGGCAAAATAGAGTCAGCGGGGCCCTACTAGAGCCCTCAAATTTGAGGGCCTTAAATCCCCTTCACCCTCATTCCTAGGGGGCCCCTACTCCGACCCTCATTTTTCAGCTTTCCTCATTTTTCCCGTACGAGTGAAACAAATTTAAATTCGGAACAAATTTGAATATTCGGAATAAATTTGAATATTCGAAACAAATTTGAATATTCGGAATAAATTTGAATATTCGGAACAAATTTAAATTCAAATTTGGATATTCGGAACAAATTTGAATATTCGAAACAAATTTGAATTTAAATTTGAATATTCGGAACAAATTTGAATTTAAATTTGAATATTCGAAACAAATTTGAATTTAAATTTGAATATTCGGAACAAATTTAAATTCAAATTTGGATATTCGAAACAAATTTGAATTGAAATTTGAATATTCGGAATAAATTTGAATTTAAATTTGGAACAATAAAATTCGAAACAAATTTGAATTTAAATTTGAATATTCGTATTTGAATTCATAAATTTAAATATTGTCCCTCATTTTGAAATCATAAATATTTTATTGTGTATTGTGCTTTTGTCTCATATATATGCATATAGTGTGTGAGGAAATAGAGAAGTAGGGGCCCTATTTTGAGGGCTCTCTTTGAGTCAATGAAAAATAGAGCCTCAAAAATAGAGGAGCCTCAAATTAAAAATAGAGCTTATTTGAGCTCCTGCTGGAGATGCCCTAAAGACCTGAACACATGACCTCATATCCGCTGGGCAAAACATTGGGCGTAAAGGCGAAAAGATAGGCATGAAAGAGCACACCTTCACCTTATCCCCTCCCAAAATCCTCTTAGCGTGCTTGCTCCTCCTGGTCAACGACGCCTTCCTCCAAGCACCGCCCTCCCCGGCTGCCCCATCCTCCCCGCGCCACCCCTCCTCCTCGGCCGCTCGCCCGCTCCCCTCCTAGCGCCACCCCTCCTCCCCGCGCCTCCCCGGCCACCCCCTCCCAGCGCCACCCCTCCTCCCCGGCCGCCCCATCCTCCCCACGCCTCCCCTCCTCCATGGCCGCCCCCTCCTAGCGCCACCCCTCCTCCCTGGCCGCACCCTCCTAGCGCTACCCCTCCTCCCAGGCCACCCCTTCCCAGCGCCACTCCTCCTGTTGCCCTCCTCCCTGGTCGCCCATCCTCCCTATGACTCCCCTCCTCCCAGTGGCACCCCTCCTCCCCCATTGCCCTCCTTCCTGGCCACCCCTTCTCCCCGCATTGCTTTCCTCCCCGGCCAGCCCCTCCTCCCCGATCATCTTCCACGGCCTCCCCTCCTCTCCACTCTATCCCACCTCCCAATGCCTCCTCCTCACCCTGACCACCCACCTCCTAGCACTGCCCCTCCTCCCAGCTGCCCCTACCTCCTAGCGTCACCCCTCCTCCCGGGCCACCCTTTCCTCCCAGTGCCGCTCACTTGTTTGCATTAGGAGCTCTTCCCAGATGACAAGGCCCTATGTTTCTGGTGAATACTATTTTTCTCTGCATCTTTTGTCTTGCCTTCTTGAAATCATTAAATTAACTGTATAATGTTATTGATTTTATGAAGTGAATAAACAATTTTATGAGTATAATTCTTGTGTGTGTTATGATACAGGCACCTACTGCACTGGAACTAGATACCTATGTTTTTAACCAGGTAGCAGTAGTCTAAATGTTGTCTAGAATTAGGTATTGAGTGATGTATGCATGGGAAGTTACCTTACCTAGCTCTGTGTGTGTTTTCCATGCTTTATTTTCTATTAATATACACATCAGTTGCTTCTGATATATTCCCATTGTGTTGCGATATGTGTGATTAGCACTTTTAAGTCAACATCTGGTTTTGGTTAAAATCATGTTACATGTTTAGTGTTATACGCAATGCTTTCATGGCTGCACATTGCTAGTTAATACTCCCGCATTTTGATGCTCACATTTTTCATTAAACTCAACTAGAATAATTTTTAATACAATATACTTGATTGACCAAAATGAAACATTAGGGTTACTGCCAATATTCATTGGAACAACCCAAACCAGACATGGAGTATTTGTTCGTTCTAACTTTGATCCAAGAAATAGCACATCTAACCTTTATGTTAGCCATTGTTGATAGATGAAGTTGCATATAGATATAGGATCAACATATCAGTCTGAAGTATTAACTAACTTCATGTGGATGCAAAGATAAAATATCTGCCCCCTTGGCACATTAACATCTGAGTAGATGTAGATTAAGGAACCAAAATGGCTATTTCAATAGGTATGAGTGAGGATTGGGATGTGAAATTCTTAAATTTCTGTAGACCCTGTGTATGTTTATTTGTTGTAGACGTGGATGTAGGTATGAGTTCTGTTACCAAATGTATGTGCTATATAATGTTTTATTTATGTCATATTTCTGTAACCTTGAAAGGTCTGTACCACTAGAAGTTAATAATGTATGACAATTCTTTTAAATATATGTATCAACTTTTTTATCTTCTCATATTCTCCCTAAGACTATAAATACCCACAAAATATGTCTTCAAGTCCATTCTTTATCTGACTTGTTAACAAATGTAAAAGTATATCAACAACCTGGCATTATGATTTGTTAAGAAACATAAAATGTTATTGACTAGGCTGTGCTTATGACTAACGGTTAATATTCCATATTTGTATAAAGCACTTGAGGACGCAGCCACAAATCATCCAGAGTGGACAGAGAAACCATAAAGCAAAGTGACCTCCTATCACATGCCTTTGGTCCTGATAGGAATGGGTATGTTCATTCTATAGGTAAGGGACCAACTCCAAGAGATTTCGAGATGCTTGGAAAGCTTAAGTATAGATCAATCAAGCTCCAAATGGCTGTTGAAGGGCATCAGCAAGCTGAATTGGACAAAGAATTTCTACTAGGGTGCATTGAAACATTGCAAGCAGATAGTGATAGAAAAATTGGTGTCCTTAGTCAACAAGTGGCAAAGATGAAGGAATTGTTGCTTACTAATTCTCATGTGGGACGACATGCACATATCAGTCCACGATATTCATCAAATTCACCTATACATAAGGTATAGTACAATACGAATTTTTGTAATTAATTACTTGGTATAGAAGATGAAGTTTGTTTCCACTTTTACTTTTATTGGCCCACTATAGGATCATCATGCCAAAATTGGCAATGTTGGGGTGGAGTCTAATGCTACAGAAAACATGTTGTATGAGGAGGTATATACTAATCACAACAAAATAGATTCTTCACCATTGTCATACCGTAGTTCATATCTAATGTAATGATTTCTCTATTTGCACTTGTGGACATTCAATAGGCGTGGAGTTCCTTCACAAAAAGGAAATGGAGGAGTAAGATTTCACATATCTCACTATTTGTTGGTTTGCTCCTTACTATTTTGCAATTTATTTGACTAGACTTGAATTGACACATTCAATAATGACATGTTTTAGAGTGGAAAAGTAATTATCTTGTACTCTGTTATTGGACCACACAATATCCCTATTGCAAAGGCTACTATTATATCAACGGATCGGAGGACAGTAGTGGGTGGTACACTGCTCGGTGCTGAATGTTGTGAAGTTGTCGCTAATCATGTGCTAAAAAGGGCTGCTTCGCTGCCTCATTCTTATTGGGATATGAGTGTCATGGCTAATTCTTATGGGAGATCTATTGCATGGCCATATCAGCATGTACATATCCATCTATTGTATCCACCTATAATTTGTTTCCTCAATTAATGTACTTGCATCTATTGCAATATACAGATAAAAGAAGTTCAGAAGTTAGTTGGGCCATCACAACAAGCTGGGCGGACACGAGGTAATTCTAGCAATTATTTCTAGCATATTATTTTTCTGTCCAATGTTATGGAAAGGATACAAACATCAATACACTTGATCAGAGATCCCTGCTTGTTTGATCTGTTAGGCCCTTGAAGCTAGAAAATTACATATTTACTTAAGATTTAAAACAATTACTGGCACAGAGTAAGTTTGAGATTATGAAATCCTTTTCCTTTAGTAAAATGTTAGCTCTAGAATGAGCTTCTTGGAGATCTAAAAATTCTACCTTGCAACTTTCAATGTTCATCTAAATAGGAAGAAGTAGAAAATATGAAGATCTTATAAATCCTAAACTAACAAGGATGTGGCTTTCGCTTTTTGAAAAAAATAAAAATTAAGTTCTCCAAACTGCTTCACCTTCAACTCGTTATTCTAACTTTCCAAATCCAAGATGTGTTCCTCTTCTGCTAGGTACAAAACTTTGAATTTTTCAAGTTCCTACCCAACCACCAAAGTTGCAATTCAGTTCAACCCTGAACTAGTAAAATAATTAATACAACAAAAATTGAATTAAAGATAGCTATACTTTGCTCTGCTTTTCCAGACTGAGCTCTAAATATTCTATTTCTTCCCTGATTGTTTGCATCATATAGTCAAAATGGTTAAGAGAACGTATACCTTCTTTTCTACCTCCTCAAGAACAAACCTTTCATGAGGGATATAAATTCCATTCTTTTCCCTTGCGGCTTTTACATCTGATAATATACTCGTGATTCACTCTAAAGGATTTAGTAGAACTATTCTTCTGGGCCAATAGCATATTAGAAAGTAATCTCATTTAGCCAAAATAATGCTTAAGCCCTCCAACTCCAATGTGACATCCGCTATTAAATTTTACTAATGTGAGTAACAGATGCTGGTGAGAATTGTGGTAAGGTTATGTTGTGTGTGTCATCTCTAAATGAAACTAGTCTGGTGCCATAAGTGAAACTTACACCTTTTGGCTCATAAGAAAAGTGCCTCCATTCTCTGAAAAGATATCAACAGATTAAACAACTGGTAAATTAGATTTTGGGTATGAATATATCATTACTATTATAAAAGAACAAGTTGGTGATTGTACATCCATTTTCCTTCAACCACTCTATTCCCTCAATTTCTCACCATTCTTTACTTTTTAACTGATCAGAGCAACTCTCTTCCATAGCACGATTCTCTATACATTCAATGAGTTTCATTGCAATGCACGAGTATGTAACTAGTATATATATATATGTGTGTGTGTGTGTTTTCCATTTAGGTTCTACTGGAAATGTAATTACTGCAACTTTTCACAATTTGCTAAGCTTATGGCTACCTAGAGCAGTATAAATATGGTCATGTGCTAATTTAGGTGAGTAGAACAAGCTCAAATTAAAAATACAGCCCGGCCATACTGAGTCAATGAAAGTGGCCTAATGGCAGATAGCTTATCTTGTATGAACCACTACTTGTAATACATTCGATTAGAACCAATCCATTCTTGAAAGGGGATAAAACCAATCCATTGCAGAGAGGTACAGGTGATTACATGGAAATGAGTCACGCATATGCAAATTTAAAAGGAGAATAGGGAATGCAACACATGGAAATGAAAGCATGTCCTGTTGCTGCAAATCAGTGTATAGTGAGGTGATTGACACAAAGCTAAGTCTATGGGTAACACTGTAGCAGTTGATGCATCTAACTAACTAATAGTCTGAAAAAATAGTCAGAACCTGTTAGTGATAACTAACTAATAGTTTGAAAAAAAATAAGGTGCCTGATTGACTCCTAATTAGGGGATCAAATTCAATTTTCCCCTGTGTGTTGATCCAAAATAAAAGTAGCTAGAACTGTAGTGATCAAATGGAAAGCCAAAAACTCACAACTCAAAATGTCCATAAATTGAATCCAATAGATCTTATTATCATCCATCAGCCAATCAAACAACAAAATATACTAATTGCAGATTGAGGAAAATGTATCTCCTAGAACAAAAGTGATTTAAACTTATTGTACTAAAGACTGGTAACCACTACTTGTTTGCTCACCTCACTTATTAGTGATCATACGGACTAACTACCCAATCATGTGGGAACAAGTATGACACTTGTTCCATGTATACAACCTAGTAGACCTATTTTCAGAATAGTGCTTAAACTTACTAAATTGGTGCCGAAATAGGTTACAGCACAACTGTAAATGCCCAAATAGCAATTCCAAACACTTGGATACCATTCTACTATACACTTAATTTTCTGGTTGTGACAACCGAGTTGATTAGAGAAGATACCAACCCCGAAGTTACTCCTCCTATAGTAAATACCCAAACTCAATACAAGCTACAACAATACAAAATAACACTTAGTCAACAATGCTACACGCTTCCTAATTCCACAACTTTCCCCCTTTACTGGATAGTCTTTCCTGCTGTCTTGGCACTAAAATTATCATAATTTTCAACTCTCACATCGTATTATAGCAAACCAAACTAGTTCTGGAATCTATACAAAATTTTCTATAATTTCCTAGTTAATCGAATGTCTAGATTAACTCATCTAAACCCCCATTTTAACCCACAAGACATATCTGCCATCTTCTGGAGAGCAGACTTAATAATTACATATCTTTTAATCTACTCATGCAAATATATGAAAGTATGACATTTTCAGAAACTACAAAAGATATCCATCTTTTCTTAGTTATTCCCACAATTTAATTCTTTCATTAAATCATTAAAATTAATATTTTTTCATGATTGCATCTAGCAGCAAGCCGGTTCTAGACAACAGTATTCTAAAATTCATAACTTCTATTTTGCACATCTAAAATTCATGTTCTTGGACGTGTTGGAACCCTTAAGAATTGCATACATTTTTCATGTTCACCAAATACCCAAATTATTCTATTTTCTATTTTTAATCTATAGATTAATATGTGCTACCAACAAATGGTAATTTACCAGATATTAGTAGGGATGGCAATCAAGCGTGGCGAGTACGGGTAGTGCTCGCCCATACCCATACCCGCGACCCTGATTTACGCCCACGAGTATACCTGCGAAGGATGACGGGCGAAAACCTCGCCCATACCCGTCACCCGTGGATATACCCGTTTACCTGCGAACTAAGAGTCATCATCTGAGAGTTGAACTAATGATAGATACATATAAGCAACAGTTGTTACTAGGAAATATAGTAGCTATAAAAAAAGTTTATAACAATCAATAGTAATTAGAGATATTGCTATGACAGCGCCACATGTCAATCTATATCACGGCTAAACGGGCAGGGCGGGCACGGGTGGAGCTTACCCATACCCGTGCCCATTTACCCGACAGGTAGAGTGTCCCCCCATTTCCATACCCGTAGGTAAAGAAAATATCTGATGAACCATGTGGAGGTGACCCCGAGTGTGTGATGAGTAATTGACATCGATTTAGGAAAGTCGAGTTTGGTTTGTGTGGTTCGGACCATGTCGTTGCGTGGTGCAATCGGCTTCGGTCGGACTTGGTCAAACCTGGTCAAAGAGATTAGGATGCAGATTATGTTGACTTTTCAGGTTTGGGCTATCTCATGCTTAATGTGATTCATTGATGTTATTTATGCTTACATGTGTCGAGCGGTGCTATTTGATGTGTTTCTTGTCTGCGATGGCTGCAGGACGTCGAGGCGGAGTCGTGGCGAGACACGAGGTGACCAAACTAGACACAGGCAGTGTCGAGGTCAGAACGGTCGGAGGTGTCGAAGACGGCGGAGACTCGAGGTGGTTGCGAGGCTTGGACGACAAGGAACGCGAAAGGTGCAGGAGGGGCGTTTCGGTAAAAGCGCAAAGCTGCACAGGTGGAAGCGGTTCCGTTCGGGATTTAGCGGGCGTAACGGGTTGGAGACCTGTTAGCCAAAGGCTATAAATAGGATAGGGATTCTCAAGTTCATGTAGGTCTTGTGAGGGGAGTGCATGGCTTTAGGGTTTTAGCTTTAGTCAAAATGGCCTTTGGAGATGTTGTTTTGCTTTAGGCTTTAGTTGGTAGGAGAGAACAGGGTTCTGTTGCTCTGTCTCCTTCGTTGTGTTCTTGAGTGAGAACTTCTCCCTTCTCAAGCATGTAGTGAGGAGATGGATTGAATAAAGATTCCATGTAATCATTCCTCTTTATTCAATAGCGTATCGGGACTCCTTTGTGATCCTTGTGCTTATGGGAATGAATTCATTTCAGTTGAGATGCTCCTGCCTACCATGTTTTCCTTCGATGCTCTTTATGCTTGATTTTTGAGTTTTTGTGTTTTGGCTCGATTCTTGCTGAAGAGTGGCAAAATGGGTTGCTCTGTGATGAAATTGTATTTCTAGACCCTTTGGTCAGCTAATTCCAAGAGCACAATGATCAATTTAGAAGAATCAAGTTTCTTGCCTCCCGAGCCAACTCCACGCCTTATCGAGCTTTTGATATAGTTTGATTTAATATCATTTTACATATAATTTAAAAGTATTTTTATAAACGAGCTTCAAAATTCTTCATTTGAAATCAACTCATTTTAATGTTTACCTTTTAATTGAGGGTTTGGTGTTACTTTGGTTTTCTCCTCTTTTCTAAAGTTGGTGCTCTGAGATGTGCTTTTGAGTCCTGAGACTATAGCTTAGTTAATCCCTTAATTTCATGGTCAAAAGGATCAGAGTTTAGAGGGAATTTGAAGTTTTGGTGTTGCTCTTTGAATGTTATCAAGTGATGGCTTAAATCTCCTTTTCTTGTTCAATTGGTGAATCCTTTAGTTTCCTAAGATCTCCTGGGTATTTAGTTTATGCTCTTGATCTTTTTACCTGAGGAGAAGGGAAGGTTTTCTTTAATTTCTCAAAATCTGCAAGTCCCAGTAATTTCAGAGCTTTCTTTGTGCGTTTTACGCTACGCCTGTCGATCTTGAAGGCGGTCGATGAATTTTTAGGGCGGTCGGGCCGGTGTTTAGCCGTGATCGATCGGCGGCAAATGACCGGCCGATCGGCACAGCTCTCGCTGATCGACCGCGTTACATTGAGGTCTGACCGGCTCATTTGTTTCAGCTGCCAACTTCAGTTGTTTTACTTGCATATTCTCTTCTGATGGTTGTTCTTGGTCTTTCAGCAGGCTTGAACTTTTGATGTTCTCTTCTTTATAACTCTGTAGTTATCGAAGAAGAGCATCTTCTTAAGTGGATACTCTTTGGGGGCAATTTTAAAGAGTCGACATTCACCCCCCTCTGTCGCCATTTCGGTCCAACAATATCACGTACCTGGTTCTATTAGGGTATTTACCCATGGGTATACGAGTAAATATGCACAAGTGCCATCCCTAGATATTAGGTTTAATAAATTTATAGCTCAAAATCTAATTATCCGATCATCATGAATAAAACTTCTACAGAAAACTGGCAGCACATGCATGCATAGGCGTATGGTGATCCATGTTGGCGTGAGAGCACCGAATTTTGGACGTTTTTGACACTGTTGCTACCCGAAAATACCAAAAATAGCGTTGAGGAGAACAAAATTCCAATTCTAGCACCACTTGACCGCACCACTTAACGGGGTGTGACACGTGTCAATAGTGCGGTCGGATCGCACTGCACCGAGTGGTGCGCTCCCAGACCGCACTACATGGTCACATCAGAGTGAGTGGTACGGTCGGGGACCGCACCACTCAGGTGTGGTGCGCTTCCCGGTCGCACCATTGGACACGTGTCGCGACGCGGTTAAATGGTGCGGTTAGGTGGGGGCTAGAGTTGGAATTTCGTTTCCGAAGAGACTATTTTCGGAATTTCGGGTAGCAACAGTGTCAAAAGCGTCCAAAATTCGAGAGCACCGACGCGGGTAGGCAGATGGTGCGTGGGCAGGCTGTGTGGACGCTGGACTCGTGACTACTGACCGAGCACGTGGTGGCTGCTGGTGGAGCGCTGGCGAATGGGCAAAAGTGACAGCGATGGTGCATGTGGTGGCTACGGCTGATGCAGCAAGGAACAGGCCATGGTGTACAGGAAAAGAAAAATTAGGGCTTTTGGGGTTTCTCTCTCCTCCACGTTTTTCCCTTTTGATAAAGTACGAGATCTAATCTAAATCCAACTCCCCGTATGACTCGCTCCAAAAATGGCTCCTCTTCTAAAATAAATCGAAGCATCCTATCTTCATGTGTCCTATTTTCTCTATTTATGTACAGTTTCTCAAGAGGGTATTTTCAGAATATTACACCAAATTCCAAACAACGTCTCTAATTTTGCAATTCTACCATGTTCTATTATATTCTATAGGCACATCTAGTTGTCATCAGGTTGAGTGCTTATCCTCTTCAGCCCTTTTAGTCTCAGATTTTAGCTTTTGGCTATAGCCTGATTGATGTATCGAATCAAGAAAACAACAATTCTCTCAACAAACATTTCCGACTGCCATTAATTCTATGTGCTGAAGATAAATAAAAAAGCATCGATGCAAGGTTACATCACACAATCATTACGTTCTTCCTTGTGCTAGCACTACTACAGAAAATATCATCACAGACGGTTCAAAAACGTCATCACAGAGGTTTTCTGAACCGTCTGAATTTATATGTCAGTGATAATCGAAGGTTATCACAGACGGTTGTCAAACCATCTGTGATATATCAATATCACGAGCGATTTTTAACTAAAAACCGCTCGTGATAATCATTATCACGAGCGGTTTTCGATTAAAAACCGTTTGTGATATTGATATATCACACACGGTTTTTAGTTACAAACCGCAAATGCAGTGATATGTCATCTCGAGCGGTTTTAACTGAAAACCATCTGTGATGTTCTTTTCTACCCATAAATCTATTTGTGTTTATTGGCTAGCCTCAGGAAATACTAGCCATGCCCTCTGAAACAAGCAGATAAACAAGTATATGTATGCATACAATTCATATCTCAATTCATTTGACAAACATATAACATTCAATTCACATCACATTTCATTCACAGACACAAGGCATCCATTTCGCAAATGAATTAATTGAAATGAAATAAAATATCCATTAACAAATTCACAATTACAGAGTGATAAAATCAATAAAAAAATCATTGTACGCAGTGGAACTCTCCAACTGGTCTTATGACTTTAGACCACAAAAACCAAGCGCACTCTCCTCGAATTTTTTGCAAAGTCCGGCTGTTTCAATGCAGTTGTAGAGATGGGCGTAGCCTGTCAATAGGAATATCAATGCGCGTACATATATAAGCTAACAAGTATGAAATAAATATGGGAAGATTGACAAACCTTAGAATTGGTGCGTACATATATATAAGGGGACGCCTCCGGCGATGATGTTGAAGAATGCGCGGGTCACTTGCTTCATGCCCCTTGAAGGTCTATTTGGCATATATTATTACTACAAGGTCTCTAAACAAAGTTTTATGAAGCAAATGATACAAACTAGTGGATACACTAGAGTGTGTCACTTGCTTCATACCCCTTGAAGGCCTATGTGGCATATACTATTACTACAAGGTCTTTAAACAAAGTTCTATGAAGCAAATGACACAAACTAGTGTATCCGGTTCATTGAACGGGAACACTAGAGTGTCACTTGCTTCATGCCCCTTGAAGGTCTATGTGGTATATATTATTACTACAGGTCTCTAAACAAAATTCTATGAAGCAAATGACACAAACTAGTGTATCCGGTTCATTGAACAGTATACACTAGAGTGTGTCACTTGCTTCATGCCCCTTGAAGGTCTATGTGGCATATACTATTACTACAAGGTCTCTAAACAAAGTTCTATGAAGCAAATGACACAAACTAGTGTATCCGGTTCATTGAACAGGATACACTAGAGTGTGTCACTTGCTTCATGCCCCTTGAAGGTCTATGTGGTATATACTATTACTACAAGGTCTCTAAACAAAGTTCTATGAAGCAAATGACACAAACTAGTGTATCCGGTTCATTGAACGGGAACACTAGAGTGTGTCACTTGCTTCATGCCCCTTGAAGGTCTATGTGGCATATATTATTACTACAAGGTCTCTAAACAAAGTTCTATCATGGCTCCACACCATGCAACATATTTATTTCTACTTCATACCAAGAAATGTCACCTAGAGAAGCAAAGGTCACATCACAGTAGCAGTAACTAAACAAGAAAGTAACAAAACACGACGACAATGCCCTGCACGGCCGCACCAATAATCCAACGAAACACCGCGCGCGCTACACACCATACCTCCCAGCACAATGGTCAAAATCAAAATTTTCACCTATATACCCAACATTGCTTCCTAAAGAACTAAGATTAACACCTAATGATACTCAATCCAGCCCCAATTTGCATCCTGTCTAACCAAAAAGCATATATTTCACCTAAAGGCCAAATCTTTCACACCCAAAGCCCCAAAGCTATGCGACACGCACCAGGAAGTGGAAGAGGAGCAGGACGGCGAGCGCGGCGAGGGTGCTGACGCCGCCGGCGAGGAGAGTGGGGCCGTAGTTGCAGAGGATGACGGCGTAGTAGGTGACGCCGACGATGGCGAGGACGAGTAGGATCATGATGGAGCCCAGCCCCCTAAGCGCCGTGCAGAACCTGAACACGTTCCACGCCATCGCGGCCCCCGCTGATCTGTCCATGTCTCTCCACCCCGCTGCCGTAGGCGACGGGCGAGCGGAGACGCCGGGCGTGGAGGCGAGCCGAGCGTCGGTCTTCGAATGTGGACGGCTCGGGGCGGCAACCGAGGCTCGGGAGGCGCGCGATGAGACGGTCGGGATTTAGATGTAGAATATAACTGCAGCATACGGGGAAAACCCTAGCCAGAGGGTATTTATAGGGAGGCTTATTACAGACGGTTCTAAGTTTAAAATCGTCTGTGATAAATCTTATCACAGACGGTTTTTTATAAAAAAAACCGTCTGTTATAAGCTTTATGTCAGAACGCTTTGTGTTTCGATCGTCTAATTAATGTCTCTCGATCGTTATACGGCGTCTATATCATTAATGTTTGGGTATACGAACCGCTGTGCTAAAGGTTAAATATGCGCCTAATCCGTCTCTCTTCTACGTCGTACAATATGACTTCTACTATTCTTGTGATCATCTCCTTCCTCTCATCTGCTCATCAAGAATTGTTCTACCGAACCTTACACAGCGCCAATTTGCATCCGGAGCGACTTCTCCGCACACGCCCGCTCTCCTTCCCGACTTTCTTGCATCCGTCACTCGACTGATCATCCGTCATCGACGGAGGTGTCTCACCGCCACTCAAGAAAGGGAAACAACCCTTACCTGGTTCTTCTCCACAATGTGCACAAAGCGGAAGAAGCTCTACACGCATTGGAGAGCGATGGATAGCCTTGCCGATCAGCGTAAACGGCAGATTCGAGGAATTTGCCCATGCATACCTCTACGACATTATGGGCTATGCTCACGATTATTTGCCCAGCCGAGGAGGAAGTGCTTGAGGACAAGGACAATCTTAACGGCGTTTGAGAAGTCGATGGTGATCCTTCAAGTCCCAAAGTCGAAGAAGAAGCGTACGAAGCCCAAAAGATTACAATCTGGGAAACTCTTTAGCTGTGCGACTTTTGTAATAAATTTGCCTCTAATTGAAATTAATAAATTTACCTTTAATTTGTGATCTCTTGTCTCAGTAGTTCTGTAGTTAAGTTATTAGAAGCAATGTGTACTTATATATTAACCTCTGATCATGAATAGAATATGATAGACAAAGGGACATCACTGATGGTTCTTGTTAAAAACCGTCTGTGAACATTCACAGACGGTTCTTAACAACAACCGTCTGTGATAGTCTACACAACACAAACAATTTTTAATAAAAAACCGTCTGTGATAATCCCAGATTATCACAGACGGTTTTTAATAAAAACCGTCTATGATACTTTAGTATCACAGACGGTTCATCGGTAAGAACCGTCTGTGATACTCGTTTTATCCGACGCCACTAACACAGACGGTGTCCAAATTAAAACCGTTTGTGTTAGTGTCAATCACAGATGGTTTTGTGAAACCGTCTGTGATTGGCCGTCTAGTATTAGGCTTTCTGTAGTAGTGTAGCGATGGTTAAATAAAGAGTAAATTTTATAAAACTATAATTTTTTGTATGAACTATAAAAAAACTATAGATTTTAACATCTATTTCAAATAACTTCAAATTCTAGGAACATTTTTTCACAGAAGTACAGATTATAGCATCTATCGTAATTTGCTATTACTCTAACATATGGGTCCATATGGTAGTCACACAATCCGACTTGGCAAAAGCCGAATATGACAAAGGGCCTGTGTGGCTTCCATGTGAGCCCCATGTGTCAGAGCGTTAACAAAATAGGTAGATGTTACAACTCATAGTTTTCTAATAGTTTATATAAGAAACCAGTAGTTTTACAAAATTTACACTTAAACAAAATAACACAGTTTCTGAAATGCCTTGCATCGAGAGGACGCTGGTATGTTCTGCTTGTGTTGGGGTACAATTACAAAAGACCTTGAAATAAAACAATATAAAAATTATTCATACCACCCTGATATCGCTGCATATTGATCCTGAAGTCAAGAAGTTTGAAGGATGGATAATTGAGGGAGCAGGTGGTCCCATGGGAGATGATCATATCATGACATGTCTCAATCGATTAATAATGCCACATCTAGCAAGGAATGGATCCAAGATTTTTGCAATGGTTTGGAAGTCTCTAGTCCAAAGGTATGAGTATTGCTGCAAAAGATGTAGAAAGGTATGTAACGTGTGCACTGTATAAATATAAACTCTACTACTTAAAAAAGAAAGTTAGTAGTAGTGATGGTTCATCTGCTTTTCTTAACTTCTCTTTGCACCTCTCTAACAAAAACAGAAAAAACAATTTACTAAAAAACAAATTCCATCCTTTAAAAATTCTCTAACAAGAAAAAACAACATAGTTCTCTAAGGTGTACGAGAGAACTGAGGGTACGGAGACACAACACGGCTGAGCACGTAGGCCAAACAGACCAATTCTGATAATATCGATATAATGTGCTAAGATAATATAATTTTTATTCGTAGCACAGCTTCAATATTCAGCTAGTTTTCGAAAGAACTGTTGAAAGAACTGCACGCTCATCGCATCGTCCTCCACTGGAGCTCACCTTTACATCTTAGCATCTGGCAATCGTTCAATTTTGTCTCTTCTGCACTCCGCAAATTAACCATTTGGGTGAAGAATTTCATATGTGTTACAAGCCCGCTCATTTAGGTGGTGATCGGTTCGGCTGAAAAGCTCATGGCTTATGGCTGAAAATATCAGCACAGGTGAAAAAAGCATCAGAATGGTGTGAGAGGCTTATTTAGCATAATTAAATTTAAAAAAATCTAAAAATAAAAAAAATATGTTAACCCATTACGTATAATACAAACAAATACGGAAAAAAAACCGGCAAAAAAGCTCAACAAAAAACCAAAAGTTCAGAAAAAGATGAAACTTATGAATAGTGAAAAATAAACTAGAAGTCAGAAGCCGAAGCCGAGTTGATCAGGACCTTAGACTTTAGCTTTTGACTTTTGATTTCTAGTTTTTTATTGTTGTCCTTTTTGATTTTGTTTACTTTTTTGGTCTTTTTTTTTTGCTTTTTTTTTTCTGTTTTTCCGTGTTCATTTGTATTGTCTGTGATGGGCTGATCTATTTTTTATTTTTAAAATTTGTTAGACCATGTGGCTAGGTCTAGAATACTGTTGTGATGAATAATTGACAATGGTTAATTTGCTGAATATTTGGTAATTTTGTTTAGCGGCGTTATGCAAGTTGTGTTGCGTGTGTGCGGATTGACGTTGGTCAAGTTTGGACGAACTTGTGCCGGAAGAATTTTCTTTGGTCTTTGCATGTGCAGGTTGAGCATGGAGGCGATCATGGTCGGTGATGAGGTGGACTGGGACTAGGATAGGGAGATCCGAGGTTCAGACGGTCAAGGAGGTCACAAGATGGTCGGGTTCATGCTTGGAGCGCATGGAGATTAAAGGTGGATGATGCGTGGAGAAGCTACGGGAGGTGTGGTCCTGGAGGCTTCGATATGAGACGAGTTAGAAAAGTTGGAATTTTGGGAAAAAACCTGTGTTAGGAAGGGTTTCGGGTCCCTTTGGTGTTGGAATTGGATTAGAACGCGTGGGCTTAGGGTAAGCCCAGGTTTTGGGCCCTAGACTATAAATAGAGGTGGGGTTGGAAGCTAACCCTGTGGTTTTTGGATAGGCTAATTTTGTGCTAGGGTTTAGGGGTGTCAAAAGGTATTTTGTAACTATCATGATTCAGAAATAAAAAATAGATTTATTTTGGAAAAGATCGGCTGCGTGAAGTGATTGCTCCCGAGCCATCTTCGCATGATCTGGAAAAGACGGAGGAAAAACCGATCATCGGCAGGGTGTGCAAAAAAAAAATAGCGGCAGCTTGGCTAGCTGATAGTTGTAAGCGGCTGCGATTTTTTTCCTCTCTGCGGGATTGAAGTTTTGATTGACTGCATTGCATCGAGCGAACAAAAAGAACAAAAACAAACAAGGTGATTGGCACGGCTTTCGAGATCTGATGGATAATCCAGGTGAGCCGTGACTTGCATGCATGTGTTTTGGCATACTTGGTGATTAGGTAAGTCATTAAGCGGTTAATGAGGTTTGCTAAGAGCATCTCCAGCCGTATGAACTAGTTACTAGCTCTAAGACAACTTCTCCAATAGTACTAACTTTTAGCACATAGCTCATAACATAAATAGCCTCATATGATACTCTCACATAATCTTGGAATGTGTGTATGAGACTAACTCTTGATCAAGAGATATATTTTCTCTCTCTTTTATTAAAATATAAAATAATATGTTTAGAGCTAGCTTATAAGTCACTATTGGAGGTGCTCTAATTACGTTTTGTTTTGCATGGTGTTGATTAAGCATTACGAGGTTGCATGCATGATTTCTTTCATTAGACTTTGCTTGGCCGTACAGGGATTAGAGATAATATAAGTTAGAGCTAATTGTTAGAGTAGTTCCCGTGAGGCATTATGGCCGGCCGGGTGGTGATCACTTGGGTTTAAAAACTCATAACTTATGGCTGAAAACACTGTAGTTGGCTCAAAAAAATACTATAGCTGACAGAGGTTTATTTAGCATAATTAAATTTAAAAAAATTTAAAAATATAAAAAATATGTTAGCCCAATATGTATAATACAAACGAATACGGGAAAAAAAGAACCGGCAAAAAAGCTCAACAAAAAGCCAAAAGTTCAGAAAAAGACGAAATTTATAAATAGTGAAAAATAAGCCAGAAGCTCAAGCCGAACCGATCAAGGCTAATCAGGAGAAAAAAAACAGGGATCGCGGCTGACTTATATATCGAGAAAAGCGAAGCGCGGCGTCGAACATTGAAAAGAAACAGGCGAGTGCGGTAGCGTTGCGAAAAAATAAAGCGAGATATTTGCTTGTTAATTTATTATTCTTATTTATCTTTTGCTATCTTTTGCTTTTGTGTGTGTTTCTGTGATTTGCAGGTTTAAAAATAATAACAATTTTTGAAAAGCTTCCGCTAGACACTGCAATCATTCACCCCCTCTGATTGCCATCGACGATCCTACAAAATTTAATTAAGCCGAAAAAGTTACCAGTAATTACAGTATAAAATAAGCCAGTTGTAGTGTTAAATAGTGAGAAATAAGTTGTAAGTCATGAAAAAACCTAAATGAGCTGGGGTAAGATAACCAATTGCATATTCTACCCTCACATTACGATATTTGGTAGATCCGATCTAATATTTTTTTTTGCTATAAACCGCACTTGAATTCATAGCAAAACAAAAAAGATCAGTTTGGGCTAGATTCAAATCGGCTTGCCGTTTTTGGCTTTTATCTTTTTCATATCTTTTCTCATAAATAATTAGAATTTAAATATCATAAAACAAAAATATAAATTCTGCCTAAAAGAACACACCATCATGATTTGATGCTATCACGCGGGGGGGGGGGGGGGGGTGGATTTCGGAACGTCGTATTCGTCCAGGGCAAACACGCAAAACGGCCTTCCCCTCTCACGATATCCAGTTGTATTTCCTGCATTTATCTATCGTCTCGCGTCTCCGTTCTCCTCCCCTCTTCTCCCAGCTGCGTCGTCGATCCACCACCACCTCCTCCTAGCCATCTCCCACCGATTCCAACCCGAGGTACGCTTCGTCTCCTCTCGCGCACGAATCCCCACCCCCAGTCCCGTCAAGCTCTCGCCCGATTGCTTCCCTCTCCGCACGGGAAGATTAGGTTAGTTAGCTCTGCCACGCTGTTACGGGGGGTCGAATCCGAATCCGAGATCAAGATCTGCTCCAATGGCCAGATCTGTGGGTAGGGGTCGCCCGGAGGTCCCGCCTTTCGATGGATTCGCCTGAATTGGGAGCTTTTGGGGAGCGATCGGCGGCGAGTCTTGACGGGTTCCGTTCTTTTTTTGTCGGTGGATCAGAGTGTGGGAGTGATCTGCCTGTTTGGGCGACACGGATCAGTTCTGTTTCTTGATTCTGGTGGCGTGGTTGGTGTTTCTCTCTGCAGGTTGTTCTTGCCGGGTTCAGCATGGGTCTGGTGAAGGATACCGCTGACATGGAGGAGGGAACCCTGGAGATCGGCATGGGTGAGTCGTGCCCCAAAGCTCGTATACTGTGTCCTCATACTGCAGTTTTGTGCGTTCAGAAGTTGGTGTGTTGCGTATTTGCATCGGGCATGTGTGGTAGTGGTACCATCGCAGATCATCAGCACTTGCATTGGCGTGCCAGCTTATTTTGTATATAGGGATGACTTGCCTGTTGTACTGAAAAAGAAATAGATTAAAGCTTTGAGAAGCTAAACACCTTATATGTAAATGAGCTTAGGCTACAGGATAATGGATCATTGAATATATTGATAGCATGGTATGCATCACCGGCCCGCTGAATTTTTGAACTGTGCTGCATTGATATTTAAAGTTTCTGGTTATCCTAATAAATAATAATACAGAACTTAGTCACGGAGCTTTTGTTGAACCACGCAGCCATAGTGTCACTGAGGATGGGTCTAATCCATTGTAGACGAAATTTGCTTTTGTAGCTCTGCAGTTTTAACCATGCAACATTGTATCACATCTTCAGGTCTGGCACTCTGTCTAGGTCATGCACTCATGCTTTTAGTTTACTATGCACATTTGTTTGCTTATATTGATTTTGGGAAATTACATTCATACCACATCACAAAGTGCAAGTGTCACAAAATACCATTTATTGTGTCAGAGACATATGGTCCCAGGCCCACATAGTTGTCCTGCTGTGTTAGGAGCATCTTTTGCAGGCTATATAACAAAGATTTACTTATGCAGAGTACAGGACTGTTTCTGGTGTGGCAGGACCTCTGGTTATCTTGGATAAAGTAAAGGTGTGTACGCTTCTCTCGAATTTGCAGCTGTTAGCCTAACCCCACAAATTTTGAACAGCCTAGTCTGATAGCAACTTATACACACTATCCCTTTCTTCATGTAACCATCTTTAGGGCCCAAAGTACCAGGAAATTGTAAACATCCGATTGGGAGATGGCACCACTCGACGTGGTCAAGTTCTGGAAGTCGACGGTGAAAAAGCTGTTGTGCAGGTTACTTCATTTTCTATTCTGTATTGTTATGACAAAAAAGAAATCAATATTGATTTTTAAGTAATACTGTAATACTAATTTTATATCCGATCATCCAGATTTTGCAATACGGTTAGTTATGTCCATTTTCCAGAAAACTTTAAATTGTATTTTCTATGTTTATCACTGATTCATTTGACTCTGAATTGCTTGATTCTCTAGGTCTTTGAAGGCACCTCAGGAATAGACAACAAATATACTACCGTACAGTTCACAGGCGAGGT
The DNA here is from genome assembly GCA_036346575.1 of Dendrocalamus sinicus. Taxonomy (NCBI): domain Eukaryota; kingdom Viridiplantae; phylum Streptophyta; class Magnoliopsida; order Poales; family Poaceae; genus Dendrocalamus; species Dendrocalamus sinicus. The sequence goes on from CM070657.1 coordinate 9,652,890, forward strand.
ACCTTGCCTCATATCCACATGTCTCTTCTTGTTACTTTATGTCCCGGTTACATACATGGTGTAGTATTCTCTAATAGGACAAACTCTTTGAACCGGAAAGTTTTAGCATAAAGAATGATTTCACTTTGGGGATGTATCTGATAAACAAAATTTACAAGATTCTTGATAAGTACATATAGTTTCAATCTTAAGATTCTTGATTCATGTTGATTATTGACGATGTCATGTCAACTGCATACCATTGGAACTGAAATAAGTGGACAGGCTCATGTTAGACTTTTACACTGAAATTTAAAATGATATTGCCTTCCTTTTCCTTGTTTATATATATTGAGAGGTTACTGCCTTGTTTATTTATTTATGGTACACTGATTTTCTCTTACAGGTCTTGAAAACTCCTGTCTCGCTTGATATGCTTGGGCGCATTTTTAATGGCTCTGGAAAACCTATTGATAATGGTCCCCCTATATTGCCTGAGGCCTACTTGGATATCTCTGGTAAGTTCTTTTGAAGTGCAAGTTTGCAAGAGCACTGTTAAGTTCAGGTTCATGGATGGGACACATAAATATTAAAAAGTATGGATGGTGTTAAAAATCCTCATCATGTTTCACTCCTGATAATCATGTATCCAATGTTTTTTCTAGGAAGTTCTATTAACCCCAGTGAGAGAACCTATCCAGAAGAGATGATTCAAACAGGGATATCTACCATTGATGTCATGAACTCCATTGCTCGAGGGCAAAAGATTCCTCTGTTTTCTGCTGCTGGGCTTCCTCATAATGAAATTGCTGCCCAGATTTGTCGTCAGGCTGGTCTTGTCAAGAGCTTGGAGAAAGGAAAGCATGCACAGGTAGCCTAACATAACAATCCACCCTTATCTCTCAGACTCACATAAAGTGGATGTGACTTAACATTTGATGACCCAATGGGACTTGGGCTCACAAATTGTCTTAACTTAGATATGGTGCATAGAGCCTAATAGCTTTAGCTGTATGTGAAAGCCTACATATATTCCTGATTTGAACTCCTGTTCTTTCAACAGAGGTTGCATCTCACACACCTTTTATCTGTATTTATCTTAAAAGCTCATACACTGTTGATTTTTGTGAGGGAAACATCCATATGGTATATAGTGGGATGATTTATCTGTTCAAATTTGCCCATTGAGACCTTTTTATCATACCTGATTTTTTTGCTCAGCATTGTTCTGATTTCGTTAACATCCAGGGTGGTGAAGAGGACAACTTTGCTATTGTGTTTGCCGCCATGGGGGTGAACATGGAAACTGCCCAATTCTTCAAACGTGATTTTGAAGAGAACGGTTCAATGGAGCGGGTCACCCTTTTTCTGAATCTGGTAATTACAGTAGACTTGTGATCCAGATTCATTTAGGGTGTGTTTGGTTGCTTGTATCTCCTTCGTCCTGGATGGGTGGATCCGTATAATCTGAGAAAGAGCCTGTTTGGTTGCCTGTATGAGCGGATACAGCATGTATGAGCGGATGCAAAAATACGCCATCATCCTGGATGGGTGGATACGCTCAAAATGAGCTTCACTAGCCATCCTGGATGAGTGGATGCAGTGTATCTTATGCGGTCCCACGTGTCGACCTCTCGGGTTTGGTAGATCGCATCCGCTCATACAGGCAACCAAACAGCATCTCAGTTTTTTTGTATCCGCTCATGCAGCCTCACCAAACATCTTCTTTTTCTGAAATACGATTCCACTCAGCCTGCATCCACTCAGCCAGGATATCCTCCATCCACGAACCAAACACACCCTTATTGTTGCAAGGCAACTATTTCCTCTCATATTTCTGTATTTGATTCTATGAGGTTTTAGATGTATCTTGAACAAAATTTGACCTAATCAATACCAAGCAAAGCATGTTTTTAACACTCTGCTCCTGTTTCTTATAGGCAAATGATCCCACCATTGAACGTATTATCACCCCTCGAATTGCGCTGACAACAGCAGAGTACTTGGCATATGAATGTGGGAAGCATGTACTCGTCATCTTGACAGATATGAGTTCATACGCAGACGCGCTTCGTGAGGTATTGCGCTTGATATCTTGTATCATTTCCTTTGTTCTTGGTTGATGTTTGTTTTACCAATTACTCTTAGAACTTAATTCCATAGAAGCACATTATCCAATCATCAGCTCTTTCTTAGAAAAACTTCTGCAATATTTTATTGATGCATCATGCATTCAAGGATCAATGATTTTTTTATGCTGTGCACTAAAATGTCACCCATGTGACTGCAAATCCTGTTTGAATGAAGGAAAACCCAAAAACCACATTTTCATTAAGCCTGCATGATGCTTGTACAAATTTCAAGTGTATCATACGCCAACTTATCATAAATGGCATGAGTTTGGTCTTGATCTGGTTGGAAAAGTTGATGAGTTTTTATTTGTTCATGTAGCCTTGGCCCAAAATGGGCAAATCAATGTTGGAAATAGACCTTGACGTTTGTAACTGACAGTGTTTAGTTGCTTTCCCTATCTATGAAATAGCAATTTGGAAAATTTGTAATGCTGTAGTCTTGCAAATCCCATTTTTTGTATTTTTTGTGTTCAACTATAATAAATTGGTAAATTGCCGCCATGTGTATTATTATGGTATATAATAACACTGCATGGGAATTGTGCTTATATGTAGGTATCAGCAGCCCGAGAAGAGGTGCCAGGTAGGCGTGGTTATCCTGGATATATGTATACCGATCTGGCAACCATATATGAGCGTGCTGGGCGTATTGAAGGAAGAACAGGCTCTATTACCCAAATACCCATTCTAACAATGCCTAATGATGGTAAATAGCGAAATTGCTTGCTTTTATTTATTATGGCTCTGTTTCTATATTACTGTTACAGTTATGTTCTGAACATTAGATCAAGTTGTTGTGCACAAGACTTTTCCTCAAGTATGCAAAAAATAATCTGCATGGGCATAAGACTTTTCTATTTGCCACAACTTGTGTCTTAGCCATTTGGCTGCCAATGAGCTAGATATCTGTCGGACAAAGTGTGATGCAATTGAGTACGTGCAATAGTCCAGCATGACTGTCTGAGCACTCCTGTTTACTTTCTTGTATACCTATGGCTATGAGCTGGGTGGAAGCTACTTCGGTTGGGTCATGCTTTGTCCTACCTTACCTGGTGGACCCAACTTAAGCACATATCTAATTGCATTTACATGAATTGTTACCATGCATTTCATTTTATTGGCTAGCTAACATAAAAATGCAATGTCTGATGTTTCCATGCATTTCATTTCATTTCCCCCTCCTAAACAGATATCACACATCCAACTCCTGATCTTACGGGATACATTACCGAAGGACAGATATACATTGACAGACAGCTCCACAACAGACAGGTGCTTTTGCATGCTTTTTCACTTTTAAGCAAAGACAATAGCTTCATAACAGACATTCATAAAATTAGTTACTACTCTCATTTAGTTTTTGCTATTAGTTTTCCATATTAATGTGACTCAGGGAAAGAACATTATGGTTTAATTTTTCTTTGCTTTTTCTCTACCTTCCATATTGACATGATGGCATTGTCTTTCAGATATACCCACCCATCAATGTCCTGCCGTCTCTCTCTCGGTTGATGAAGGTGAGATTGCTTATCAATCTAAACTTTATGAAAACTAGTTTATTAACAGTTAGATGCTATCAGCATGTATGATGAAGGTTAGTTCTAAGAACAGTCAATAATTCTTGCAGAGTGCTATTGGTGAGGGTATGACACGTCGAGACCATGCAGATGTGTCTAATCAGGTATCTATTTGGACACCATAGATTTGGTTCCCTTAAAGCCATGTGTTTACTTAGAGATGAATTCATACATACTGTTTTCTGTTCAGCTTTATGCCAACTATGCAATTGGAAAGGATGTCCAGGCCATGAAAGCAGTTGTCGGAGAGGAGGCTCTCTCTTCTGAGGATCTGGTCTGTCACTGCTCACTAGTGAAATAACTCATAAGCTGATGTTTTCTTTACAAGTCAGAAAATCTAATGCAGTGTTCTTTATCTCTTGTGCAGCTTTATCTAGAATTCCTCGACAAATTCGAGAGGAAATTTGTATCACAAGGAGCATACGATACTCGGAACATCTTCCAGTCACTTGATCTAGCGTGGACATTGCTTCGTATATTCCCTCGTGAGCTTCTCCATCGTATCCCTGCGAAGACCTTGGATCAGTACTACAGCAGAGATGCTACCCACTGATCCTATCCATGTTCAGAAATCCAATATTTTCTCAAGTGCAGCTGGAATAAATTGAACAGTTTGGACTTTTGGCCTTTTTGCTGTAGTTATATATAGTCAGATCATATTCTTTTCTGTCGGTGAGCATAAGTTATTCGTAGATGTCTCGGTCACGTCGACATTTGTAATGTTATGCCAGTGTATCTTTAAACCATACGCTTGAGCTCTTTTTGGTTTCACTTGCCAGAATTGTTAGCAAGAGCATTCTAGGCCAAGATGCTCGAACAAGCAGGTACTTTTGTGAATGAATAAAGATGGGGCAATAAACTGCGGCGAACTACATATGCTGATGTACACTGTTAAACTATACAGGTTCTGCAAACTCTAGCCTGTAAATTTTGTGAGTTTCAGCTATTCTCTCCTTACAGATAAGTTGTTTACTGTATTTTTACTTTACCGTACGCAAACTCGAAACTCACGGTGCCTTCATTGCCGTGTGCACAACAAAATTGCAGCGGCAGCTGTGATCGATTTGGTTTCAGCTTTTAGCTTTCGGTTTATTTTTCACTATTTATAAATTTTGTCTTTTTCTGAACTTTTAACTTTTTGTTGAGTTTTTTTTATTATACATAATGGGCTAACATATTTTTATATTATTTATTTTTTTAAATTTTAATTATGCTAAATAAGCCTCTGTTAGAGCATCTCCAACAAATCTTCTAAAGTGCTCATATCCCCTATATTTTAAAAGAAAAGGTGAAAAAGGGCTCCAACAGATTCCCTAAGTGGTACCCAAAAATATAGATGACTCTATCTCTGATTTTTCGTCCCCCATATATGGAGGACGCACACCATCCTCTAAATCGGTCCAAACGCTCCTGCGCCGTCCGATCCCCTAAATTCTTTGGTTGATAGTTTTTGTGGACCCAGATTTTAATTTAGGGGACCATATTTAGAGGATTTGTTGGATGTTATATATTTTTAGTCTTCTATATTCTAGATTGTGTCCTCTAAAAAGTGATTTAGGGGATGAGATTTAGAGGACATTGTTAGAGATGCTCTTAGCTATAGTGTTTTTTCAGCCAGCTACAGTGTTTTTTAGTCATAAGCCATCAAAAATAAACCCAAATAATCACCATATATTACTAGCATTTGCAACAAAGCCTCTCTAAACTTGCTAGAGGATGAGGAAGTGTCGATCGTTTTGGGCCTGTCCCTTCCCTTCCACCAGCCATCTCGATCATTTAGCTAATACTTTCATTGAATCGAAGATTTTCTCTAAAAATCCCGTGGCAATCTTGCGATTAAAATCGGTGTTAAACGGTCGAACAATTACAGCAGCCTTTACTGGCCATCTCATTTACCATCCCGGTCGGTCTATCCAAACAAGATCAAATGATCAGTGGAGGAAAAGATGAATTGCAATCCAAGCGAATTTTTCCCTTAACACCCCGTTTGGCAACCAAGAATTGGTTCTCGAATCAAGGAATTGGAAAATTCCTAGAATCGTGTTGTTTAGTCGCTACCAAAAATTGGAATAAATGATTCTAAGCAATTCCAAAGGTCTCTTTTTTTCAGATTCTAAAAGTTATTTTTAGATTTTTCTATGATATCTAGCTTTTAAATAAAATATTTTTTCAAGATGGATCTATAAGTTGATTGTGGTACACACTGTAATGACTTCATTTATATCAATCAAAATCTCACGTAAATTTTTGTTACTCCGTACTCTCTTACGAATATCTTAAAAATCATATGTTACAGCTATAAACAGAAGTAAAAAAAAACATGCCTGCAATTGGGCTCAATTATTAATGATTCTAAGCAATTCCAAGAAGCAAAAGGCAACTAGGCTCAGTTATTTCTTCTTACCCGTCAATTATGTCAAATCCAAATGGAGTGTCGTCCATGTCTCTGCTCGATGAGCATCGCCTGCCCGCCTCCCATCATCGGTGCTCGCGCAGCATGGCGACGGCCGGCTTAGGACTAGGAGGCAACGACAGCCCCGGGAGGAAGCAGCAAATGGATAAGCGCCGCCACAGCTACCATAAACCGAAAAAAAGCATGCCTGCAATTGGGCTCAATTCTTAATGATTCTAAGCAATTCCAAAGAGGCAAAAGGCAACTATGCTCAATTCTTTCTTCTTACCCGTCAAGTGTGTCAAATCCAAGTGGAGTGTCGTCCATGTTTCTGCTCGATGAGCATTGCCTGCCCGCCTCCCATCATCGGTGCTCGTGTAGCATGGCGGCGGCCAGCTTAGTACTAGGAGGTGGCGACGGCCCCGGGAGGAAGCAGCAAATGGCTAAGCGCCGCCACAGCCACCATCTACTAGCTCTTGCTGCCGCCATCACCGCAACCAACACCACCGCACCCACGGGCACGGGCCGTCACTGCTGCTGCCTAATTCCTCGAGTGAGCACACTGTCAAGGCACAACCTTATCTCCATGTCGCCTCGGACTGAGCTCGATGCCTCCCCACGAAATCCAGCCGTCGCTGCCGCCCACTGGTCATCTCCCATTTGGGGAATAACTAGAGAGAGAGAGAGAGAGAGAGAGAGAAAGAAGGGGTCAGACTTCAGAGGAGTGCACAGATGGGGTATAGATGCATTCTGCAGAGATAGAGGGCTGTGGCCTATGGGGATGTCATTGTTGCCGGTGGCACGGAAGGAGGTGATGGGGGAGGGGATGAATGGGAGGAGTGGAGGCAGATGAGCAACATGCTGGATAATATCCTCGCCGGGAGCGGATGCCCTCCGAGTGCTCGGCCTCGCCGGCGGCAAGTGAACCATGCTTTGTTTGCGGAGCTAAAACTAAAAGTTGACCACTAAATGAACAAACATAAATTCAATTATCTTTTGTAATATAAAATCATATATAATTAGAAGAACTTAGTAAAAAAGAGAAAATGATAATTTACCACTACAAAAAATGACTTTATAGGATTTGCCATTTCTAATATTGTAATCTAGAATTTGCCACTCTAAAATTAACCACTTCACAATATACCATTTTGGCCATTTAATTCCTATTTCCTCTCTTTTTTTCCCTCATTTGAAATGACCTTGTTACCCCACTATACCGGACCCATCATACATATCCCTGTCTCGCCCGCATCGCAACCCCATCTTCATGTCCCTATCCTGTTCTTCTCCACCGCACACGCCACCTTGCTGGAACGTCTGCCTCCGCCACCACTCAGCGACCATTGTAGTCCAAGAAGCATAACCAAAATCTGTTACTTACTGCAGCAACAGATGGTTGGAGTCTCAGACACGAGAGAGATTGCATTGGTTCTTTCAATTTCCAACGGTGAATTCAATCCACCAAGCTAATTGACAATAGAAAACAAAAACAAAGAACACAAATCTTAAACTAACAAAGCCCAAAATTATGTATCATACATTAAAGGTGGCAACACAGAACACGCTGCGAACCTTGGCATTTATCTTTAGCAGCACATTTGTGAGGTACAGATTTGTGATCATGGTAGGAGCCAAGCATTACTTGACAATGTCGGATTCCACAAGACATTTACGCTTCCATGGCCCTGATAAGAACAGGAAATATTTGTATACTACACAGAGGCATAACAAGCGTATCTGCAAGTCCATCATTGAGATGCTAGTAGAACAAACCATAAATATCATAGTCCCTCTCAGGAAGCACACACAAGAGAAATACGGGGTAATAAGGTCATTTCGCATGGAGAAAAGGGCAAAAACTGTAATTAAATGGCCAAAATGGCATATTGTTAAGTGGTCAATTTTTGAAGTGGCAAATTGTAGATTACAATGTTAGGAGTGGCAAATCATAGAAGGCTATTCTTTGTAGTTGCAAATAATCAAAAAAATTTAGTAAAAATATAAAATACAATGAAGAATGTACCTTCATAATGGATAGTGTGCCCCAAAAGCCCAAATTTCTCGTCATGTTTGAAGTTTCATCATAACCCTACCCACGTAGCATAAAAATTGGTAATTGGTGCTTTCCAACCAAAGCAAACAAAGCTTTTTTCAGTGCAGCAGATATACAATTTGTCACATGCTTGATACCTAAAAACCTTTCAACATCCTAGAAGTTTGTAAAGGCATCACTACCAAATTTATCGGGCCTTCCAAGTTTCTTAAAAAGAAAACAATAGGAACAAAAGGTTGCTATGAGTCATGCTCTCATTAGTACGAGGAGTACTACTTGTATTGCTTAAAAATATTTATGCACTGTTCGTTTCTCTATTTTCTTGCAACTCTATGTATCGATAAATGATAATAGATGAAACTAAAATACCAAATCAATCATAGTTGTGTAAATTGAGAACTAGATTTGTGTTTTCTTCTAAATACTTGACTTATTCGGCACCGGTCCTTCTCCTTCCTCCGTATCTCAGTTCCTTTCTCTGTCTCCTTATCTCCTCATGCAACAATCAATAGGTCTCAATCGGTCTTGGTCCTCAGTCCCTCGTAGTTCACTCCATCTCCCTTATCTAGTCTTAGGCAACATCCGACACTCGACAGCCCTCAGCACTTTAGGCCCCCACCCGCGCGAGCATGATGGGCGATGCCCGTTTGTGGCTCACCCCCGCCCATGGCGGCGTGGGCCGTCCACAGCCCCACCCTAACATGAGCCCGGCGTGTACCATCCACACTGCCCACCCACGGCCCACTGGCGATCGAGGGACACCTGCTCACCCACAGCCCACATGATCCACCCCGACCACCTCCTGCTTGAGCCACTGGCTGGCCTACATGAGCCTTAATCGCCTCCAAGCCACATGGTGCACACTGATGCTGCCCGTCCCACCAGTCACCAAGCACAGGAGGCAGGAGGAAATCAAGAAGAATGCAAAGATTTGTTGCTGCCGATTTGGTTGGGCTCGCTCGGTGGAAAGATATGTGGGCTTGGTAATTTTGTGGGTTTGCTGATGTGGTTGCATAGTTGGCCCAGCATAGAAGGAGGTAATTCAAGGCCAACTCTCGTTATGTTCTTCTTCTACGTTCAATCAGCTCTTTCAGTCTCACTCTCTGAACCATGGCACCCCATGGATGGCTAGGGGGTACCTACTCTCCAACCAAGGTAGGGTGGGCGCCAGCCCCCCTTGACCCCCTGGTAAGTCCACCACTTCCCATGCTAGATTGGGTAAACTTGGGTGTGGGGGTACTAGTTAATTTTGATGCGCTTACTGCTTATTTCCATTTTTAGAGCAACACAGCAGCAATAGCACTAGGTAGCAATGCCACAGGGAAGCGTGGAGCAACACTGGTAGGGGGCAGGGTGGCGTAGGCTGATGCATGGGGCAACGCTCGTGGGTGCACTAGCCGACGCAAGCAGGTACGCCCGTCGGGTTAGGGCTAGGTTTTGGCTACTAGGAGTGGAAATGAGCTGAGTTGAACTGGCTCGAGCCAAACTCACCCAAGCTAGCCTAGAATCTCAGCTCTACTCATTAAGGGAACAAGCCAGAAAATAGGCGTGACTCAGCTTGGATGTAGGCTCAACCTGGATTGAACTGGCTCGGGAGCCATATGTATGTTGAAATTACTGTTCTTGTCACCGACCGTCTCCCTCCCGAGTCTTGGCCACCACGTCACTACTCGTCCTGCTCCCATCGCTGACTGTCTCCCTTCCTCCTGAGTCCCAACCTCCACCTCTACCGCATCCTTCCTCCTCCCACTCTAGTGGTAGGGAGTGGAGAGCGTGGTGGTGGGGAGTGGAGGGCACGACAGTAGAGAGTGGAGGGTGTGTGGCGGTGATGAGTGGAGGGCGCGCGATGGCAGGAATGGAGGGTGATGGGTAGGCAACAAGGGTGGTGCTGTGGACTGTGGTGTTGGCCACTTGTGTTGTGCCGTGCGGTTGTGTTGTACAAGAGCAGCGAATTGTGGCTAGGGTTGTGCTCTTGACGTGTGATTGCTTCGAAATGGGCTGAGCCTAACGAGTAGCTCGCGAGCAGCTCAGGCTTAGCTCATTAACAAAGTGAGCTGGGATGGAGGCTTAGCTCGCTTGTGTATGTCACAAGCCTGAGCCGAGCCGAGCTTGTTTCGAGCCTAAGTGGCTCACGAGCCTCGAGCTTTTTTTTTTAGCCCTATTGGCAATTAGTCTAGGACTTTCCCACTAGATAAATGTAAAAGGATATTCAAAAATAAAAATAAAATACAATCAAGTTGTCTCTCTGAAACGCTAAATTTAAAGATTAAAGCTAGAATCCTCTGTTTAGAAAAGTTATCTAACATTAGGTCTGTCAGGTCAAGGTACCACCAAGATCCTACAATGGTGATGCTCATCCACTCCATCGACATGCATCATCTATGTTAGGTTTGGTTGCCTACTGCGCTTCATTTGACGTCTCGGTGCTTGGCATTCATTATGCATGCTGGCTCTTACCTGCAAAACTTGAGTTGTTAGTGGTACTGATCATCTCGTCCATTGACATGCATATTCTTTGTCAACTTTGATTACCTAATTGCATGTCATCCGATATCTTGGAGCTTCAACATTCGACACGTACTGACTTTCATGTGAGATTTTAGGTGTCGAGGCAGAAACCAGTAGTGGGCAGCACATGATTTTGTTCCTATTTAAGAATAAGAATGGCAAAGCACAACAGGGTATATGCCGATGGTTTTGACAAAAAAAGAGAGAAGATCTCCCTAGGTTCATGTTGTCATTCCCTAGCAATGGCACCAGAAGAGTTGTTAACACAAACTATGTGCAATCAAATAGGATCAAATAATCTTGGATTAGAGGGTTCGAGCAAAAATTGATACTGCTACCTAGAAGCTAATTTAATCTAACTATAACTATCTACTAATTGCTGCATGAGATCTCCAATCAGAGATTATAGTGCCGTTCGCTATCCATGTGCACCCTGATCATGAGCCACAACCAACTATTGGTACATCATCGTACCCAACATCCCTATCTAACGATAAACAAGCAATGAGAGAAACTCTAAACATAAGCTACCTGCCGGTTGTTCGTCAATCTCTATGCATCAATGTTGTCACTTCTAGGCACGGTTTTAACCCCCCGAATACACGAATCTTTCTAACTTATGTGCTAACTATAGATTGACTCATAGGCTAGCATGCAAGGTTCCACTAGGTTGCTCTAATCACCATGATCAAAATGAGCTAACATGATCAAAATACATCGGAAGAAAGCATATTGCATGAACCAAACAATTGCAAGATAGAAATAAAAGAAGCAATTAAAAGTAGAATAATCAACCATGAAAGATTAGAGAGTGATTAGACAATGATGAGAATATACGTGATTAACTTACAAGTCAAGGTCACAGCTCTGGAATCTTGGCTGCTAATTAGAACCATCGCTAATTAGAGCCTAATTAGAACCCTCTCTAACTAGAGATGCTAATTAGAGCCATAATTAGAGAAGTCAATTGCATACCTCTAATCTAATAAGAGTGGCTAATTAGAGCTTCTCTAATATCTAGAATAATCCTACTATTAGAAAACATGGCTTCGGCCTCGCTAGAGTCGCGTTATGAGCACTCGGAGATTGGACGTCAATGGGATGGCATGATGTGTGTCTGGGGTCCTATTTAAGGGCCAAGTGGCTGGAGGGTTATGGCTTGGGTGTGGTAGAGTTGGAAATAACCAGGATAGAAAGTTTGAATTCAAATTTGAATTTGGAATCAACTTCATATTCGAGTTGGTTTGTATCTTCTTTTTGTGCAGTGAACCTTTTGGAGGCCATATCTCGGTCAAATGAACTCCAAATAAGGTGATGTTTGTATGTTTGCCAAAAAAGATATATTGAACGTTCTAGTTATGGACAAGTTCTAAAAATGCCACCTTTGTCACCAAATTTGCTTTGGAAGTTGATTTTGTTGTGGACTCTGATTCTCTATGCAACCTGTCTTGTGGGGCCCATATCTTCCACGTTAGAACTCCAATTTAAATCAATGAGTACTCTAAATTGCAGCCCATGCAATGTTATACAACTTTGTAGTTATGAGATTTTCCATGTGAAGCCATTTTGGTTACTGAAATCGCGTTGCAAAATGACAGACAGATTCCGTCCTATTTGTTGGCGTGACAAATATAAAATCTCCCTAATTTCTTATCTATTTGGCTTTCATTTCTTCAAGAAGTGTGTGGAAGCATTGAAAAGTAAGAGAATTAGTTTTCCTACCCGACTGTGGGTCTCACCATTGATTTATACTCAGAAATTGGCGTACGCATAACAATCCTCCACGCCATCATATTGTCGATCTGTTATGTGTTTTGATTGTCAGGACAAGAGAATCATCTTGAGAGCTTCTAAATAAGGATTTGAGAATGTTTTGGTCATTGAAATATCAAGAAAACGGTCTTCAGACCCATCGATTTGGCATTAAAAGTATTTGAAAAGTTATATTTTTCTGCAATACAATATTTTTGCACGTATATCTCTAATATGGATTATTAGTAGCACAATACACAGTATTAGCGGTGCAAAAAGGCAGGAAATAACGCTGTGGAGAGTATGAAATATATGTAGAAACAGTGTCTGACTTGCATATACTCATCCATGCACCACAACCTCTTGCATTTACCAATTCATTTTTGAAACGTATTTATTAACCATGGCACATAAGACTGGTTACGCGGCGTCATGCTATTGCTAGTGCGTGGCCCAGCATATCCTCCTTTTACATAGTTTCACAAAAAAAAACATTTTTCAAAGAAGTTATTCCATGCTTTGTGCCAAAAACAAAACATATCACGCGTTCACAATTTTCGTACGAGGCAAAGGACTGGTGACGGCACATCGCGCGATCGCAGAGTTCATCGGCTGGTATATTACTAAGGTGATGCTTATTTAGGTTCAGTGGCGGAGGACGGAAAAAAAATAAGGTATGGCGAAATCGATAATATAGATATCAAAGATTTCTCACTAAATTAGTTTATACACATATAACACATCATGATTGTCACCTACTATATAAGTAAAAACATTTAGAATAAATAGAAAGATACAAGTGAAGTCAATAGACTAACCGAGTGATAATGAACTTCAATTGCGTCTAGGCGAGGTAGGCAATTGCACTTGCCTATCTTTCTTTTTCTGAAATGATTTCTTAATCTTCTCAAGATCAATTCCTTTGAAGATCTCTCGCTCAATATAGCACACAAAGAAAAGCTCCAGCAGGCCAAAGAAAAGGCCAAAAGGCCCATACGTGATACACTAAATCACTAATACGTCCACACAATTAAATAAAGTAGCAGCCCAAAAGCAGCCAACAGCCTAGGAGAACGTCCAGGTAACATTCGTTACTGTTCTTCTTCCTCTCGCCGCTGGCTGAGAGTTTATTACAGTGAAACTTCATCTTTCTTGATGTGTCCATGGTATAGAGTGATTTGGGGGTAAAAATCGCTGGGAATTCAAGGTATGGCGAGCGCCATACCTTGCCATACTGAGAGCTCCGCCCCTGTTTAGGTTTAAAAATTTAAATCTATAGTTTATTTTGTATTATAACTGCTGATAGCTTTTTAGCATAATTAAATTTAAAAATAAAAAAATTATATCATCACAAATAATAAAAAGAAGTGAGAAGAAATAAAGAGAAGGCAAAAAACCCTAGAAAACCATATCACCGTAAAAAAAAAAGTAAGCTAAAAATCATAAACCAGATGGAGGCCTCAAGCTGCTTAGCTGGTGGTACCAACAAAATTTGACACATGTTGACGCCACGTGTGCGGAAAAGGATCGACGGTCGTGGGGAGGAGTAGCTGGGCTCAACCAACAGTCCAACACGTATATACCGCCAATTAAATGTCCACCATGCAAAGCTGCTAGTAGATTGCCGAGCTTAGAGCATCTCTAAGGGCGTCTCCAACAGCTGGCTATTTAGTTAGTTAGATCTGATGTGGCAAAGAAAAAATAGGAGAGAGAGTAGTCACTAGCGACGAGCAAATAGCTGATCTATTTCACGTAGTCCAAGAACATGAGAGAGGAGCATGTGGGTCCAACAGTATAAAATAGTATTTGCTTTTGTCTCTCACCTCCACGTCAGCTGCCTATATAGCTAGTACTAGCTATTACCATTGCGGACGCCCTAAGAGATGTCCAATAAATTCACACCTTAAATCTCTTTTTACAGATCCTAATCACGATATAAGGTCCTAAAATAATCATTCCCTCCAACAGATACCCTAAACTAGAAAAACAGTATTGGGAAACTAGATCATCCTCTATAAGTAGAGAGCGAGAGCCCTTTTTTTGGGTGTGTTCTATTTTTAGGAGTCTATTTGAGAATCTGTTGGAGCTACTTTTTACCCTTCAACTCTAAAATTTAAATATTAAAAGTCATATAGAGTATATCTTGGAGATGCTCTTACACACGTGAGGCGGAGCGTGCGTACGTGTGCCTCCTTCGTGGGAAATCCGCAGGCCGGCCTACAAACATGGCTACACCACATGTAAAGCGAAACGGCTAGGTACTCTGACCAGAGCCGAGATGAGCCCGGCGCAGATTCTCTGACTTTGCTTCGTAAAGTCACGGCGTGACTTTCCTTCGTAGCCTTCGTCCATTCAACGATCAACGGCCCAGATTAATTTAACATTTTCTGATTTTTCTACTTCTAGTTTTTAGATTTTTTATTTTTATCTTTTTCTAGCTTTTTTTCTTTTTTTCTTATATTTCTTTATATTATCTGTATTAAAATAACCTATTTTTTAAAATAAAAAATAGGTTATTTTAATACAGATAATATAAAGAAATATAAGAAAAAAAAAAAAGCTAGAAAAAGATAAAAATAAAAAATCTAAAAACTAGAAGTAGAAAAATCAGAAAATGTTAAATTAATCTGGGCCGTTGATCGTTGGATGGACGAAAGCTACGAAGGAAAGTCACGCCGTGACTTTACCAAGCAAAGTCAGAGAATCCCGAGCGAGATGAGCCCGCCATATACGAACCGACGCACACGTAAAAGTAAAGGGCAACGCCTTCGCTGTCGGTCCTATTTTTTTAATTTTTATGACTTTTGAAAACCGAAATGTCTGTATTTTTTTTTAATTTTTAGCTATAGATTATGACTTTTGTTCGTAAGAAAGTACGGAGTAATAGAAACTCACGTGCGATTTTAGTCAATATAAATAAAGTTGTTATAGCGTATACCATAATTAATTTATAGATCCCGTCTTGAAAAGACACTTCATTTGAAAGTTAGTTGCTGTAAAAAAAGTCGAAAAGTAGTTTTTAGAAATTGAAAAGAACATGCCTTTAAATAATACAGGTTCTTGAAGCTGCTTTTTTAAATGACTTCTCGAGTCTAAAAATATATATATCATCTATATCGACGTCTACCGTTATCTTAAAGAATATTTTCAGTCACAGCAAAAGACGTTTGGCACAACCTAAAACAACATGACCATCCATCATCCAGCAGCTTCGCCGCGATGACGAGCTAGCTAGTCGACGGCGACACATGATACTAGCGCACTCTTGGTCGCCGATTTATGCTTGACTTTCGGCAGCGGCTAGTCGACCGAACGGGCGGTAGGGCACACAAATCGTAGGCGGCAGTTAGCCACACGTACATAACACACGGTGACTACTCGTCATGGCACAGTGCGCGTTCAGCATGTAGCGTTCGTCCTGTTCCGCTCTGTGTGATTCTGCTACACAGGTGACAATTGGCAATGATCACCGTCGCTAGGGATCGGAAGAAAGGAAAAGGAAGTGAAAAGAAAAGAATTAGCAGCTAGCAAGGCATAGGGAATGGGACATCATAGAGCTTCTTCCTTCCGGCTTCTCTCATCTGGCTTCGGCTTCAGCCTAAAAAAGCTGAAAGCCCCATCGAACAGAATGGCTTCTATAGAGGGGGTTAAAGCCACTTCTGGCTTTCTCGCTTGTAACCTCTCTCTCTCCTTGTCTCCCAACCCCCCTACCCGTGCGCCCTCCTGTCCCTTCCACTCTAGATTTGACGTGGCCCGGCTACCCCCCGCCTCTGCTCCCCTCACGCCTCCCCCTTGAAACCGCTGCCTCCACTGGGCCCTCCACAGCCCCCTTCACCGCCCAACCTCCACATCCTCTGCCCAGATCTGCCCCATTTTCTCCGATCCCTCCCCCACCACGTTCACCTCCTAGCATCCCCTTCTCGGACGGCATCGACGTTGCTGTTCGCGTCGCCCTCCGTGTCAACCAACTCGCCCTTGTTCACCTCCACATCGGACGCCACCTCTTCCTGCAATCCGAGTCTGCATCCAACGTTCCTTCATCCCTTGGTGCTCGAGCCTCGTCGTCTCACCGCTAGCCAACCATTCCACGCCGTGTGCACACAACAGCCCTGCTGGATGCCCCGTTGAGCTCCCCGTGTCATCCATGCCCGTCACCAACCTCCTGCCAGCCGCATCAAAGGTACCTTCGCTCTTTAGTTATGCATTATGTACCATTTCTAGTTTTTTAGGCACAATGGCACATTCTTTTTTATGTGCATTGGTTTCCGCATTGTCACGGCTGACCGTCTGTGCCACATTCCCCCAGATGGACAAGGGAAAGACTCCGAAGGAAAAAAGGCTGGCAATGCTATTTGGGACAATGACGCTCATATGGCAATGCTCGAGATATGCAGGGAGGAGTTTGAGGCACAGAACATGTCCATGGGTTATATAAACAAGTGTGGATACACCAACCTTGGGAACAACTTCAAGGCACACACCAGGAGAGAATACACAAGAAAGAAATTCAAGAACCATTGAGACTCCCTGAAGTGAGATTACGGCATACAAAAAACCTTTAAATTGAATGCGACAAGTTTGGGAATCAACCTACAGACTGGCTCGATCACCGCCACCGACGAATGGTAGGAGGAGCAAAATCATGTAACACATTACTATCATAAACTCCATCATCTACTCTAGAATTAGAAGTTTTAGTAAGTTAGGCTTATTGTATCTTGTTCATATATAAAGGGTATTTTCAATTTGTTAGTTTGAATACTTGTAATGTAATCTCAAAACAAGCATGCGCTGATTTAAACATTATGAGTGAAGCTGGATTAACCTGCCTTTTTAGAGCTTAGATAGTAAACAAATAAACCAAATTGGATTAGATTTTGTCTTCCTTCCAATAGAAACAATAAAAAATTACTGGTTGACAAAGCTATCATATTGTCCGGAACTCATCAAGCCTAGTTTTGAATATTCTTTTCTAACTATCCTTTTGCCTGCACTCTACTGTGCACAGGAGCATGCACTAATCTCTCTTGCATGACATTTACTCATAGTTGACGGCAAGCGTGAAATCTGTGCGATGTTTACAAGAAGTCCGTGACAGCTGCCCGTTCAACCGCACCCGAGGATGACAATGACAAGACTCGTAACGAGGTATACGAGTTGTTTGCAAGTGGTCGTCACCGATGGGTACTCGGAGGACACAGACAAGAACTTCTATGTGTTGGCTATGCTGATGGAGAGGAAGTATATAGACGTTTTCATGGGCTTCTAACCCTCGAGGGTCATGGGAATTGGCTGCGCAGGATATGGCCCCTTTACCAGTCCTGTGGGGGCATTGCCAACCTGTGAGGGGCTGTCATTTGCTAGCTAATACTACTATTGTGTCCTTGTCGCTTCATACACGTGCTATCCTTTAAGCCGTTAGTTGTTGCACACGCATTAAGGTCTCGTGAAGTCAATTATCCATTCGTACGTAGTGTTGAACTCATGTTTGTTATGTGATATTTATGTTATATTGTGCTCATGTTGTTCATTAGTTGTTCCATGTACCACTAAGAAGTTGAGTACTCTTTGTGCTAATGTATAGGTTAATCTTTGTTTGAACCATTTAATTGTTGGTAGCTATGTTGAACCACGGCTAACACTGCTTGTCTATTCTGCCTCATGGGGAAATCAGTTTGCTAGCATTGTTTGTGTTGTGTTCCTATTGTTGGTAGCTAGGTATGTTCTGCGACTAACACTTTGATGTTTTTTTATCTGTCTTGAAGTGTTATTACGATGGTATGCTATTCCATTGTGGATGAGTTCTGAACTATGATGTTATGTGGTTATGCTTGATACTGTGTCATTACTTCTCAAGTTCTAACTTTCTTTGTTGTTGCTCGCTAGCATTCTAACAAATGAACCTGATCTGGGGTGAAGAAATGGACTGTTTAATAGAATGCTTAATTTCAATTCTAGTAATTAAGTTGTTTACTTAGTACTCTGCTAGTAAACTTTGTGGTTTATGGTTTTGATGGTAACTGAATGATGTGGGTGTCTGTTTTTATCATAATGAGAACCTCATCTAGCTTGTTCCATGCTTGCAGTAACACGATGTCAGGGCACCAAGAAGACGGGGGGAACAACGACAACCTCCTACCTCCACTGGTGATGGAGGCCATCATGATTCAGTATGTGTTGCAAATGGCATCGGGGTCGCCAAGAAGGCCTTGTTAGGAGCCAGTGCAGACCGGCCTTGAATGGGTCGATGAACAACTGGAGTTGTGTCGTGACATGTTCCGGATGGATCCTAACTGTTTCCACATGCTGCCTGACACCCTCGTCACACGTTATGGTTTGGAGTCATCACCAAGCGTACTCTACAGGGAAGCGCTGGGGATATTCTTGTGGACTGTGGGGGTGACACAGGTGCGGAACTGGTTCGCACACTTAGGAGCCATGGTGAGCAAAAAATTTCACCATGTGTTAGACTACATGTATGACATGGCGACAGACCACGTGAAGCCTATGGATTCAAGTTTTAGTACACTTATGATAGATTGAGAGATCCTAGGTTTTACCCTCACTTCTCAGGGACGATAGGTGCCATTGATAGTACCCACATCTATATGGTAGTGCCTACCTCGAGACATGTTATGCACACTAACGGGCATGGGTACACTAATCAAAACATAATGGTTGTATGCGACTTCGATATACAGTTCACGTTTGTGGTTACAGGATAGCCCGACTCTGCCCATGACATGTGCATCCTACATGACACACTTAAGAGTTATGGCTATGTATTTCTGCATCCTCCCCCAGGTACAACTCGCACTATCCCTCCTACATTTCACAAATGCGTCTTTTACGTATGTCCATATGATAGACTTAGTCCCTATTTTGCAATGCAGAGAAGTACTACTTGGTCGACTCAAAGTGTCCTAACAGGATAGGGTATCTTGCGCCGTTACGGAACAATCAATACCATGTTGTCGAGTTTGCCCCTGGCAGTCGACCACGGGGCTGCAATGAGTTGTTTAATTATCTGCACTCCTCCCTATGTAACATTATTGAGCGTGCCTTTGGTGTATGGAAGAATAAATGGGGTATCCTGGAACGCATCTCCAGCTTCGACTAGGCTACACAGAGGAAGATAATTATTGCTACCATGATGTTGCATAACTTCATAATTAACACTAGGCAGGGTGATGTGGATTTCAGCAATGCCCATGTGGGCGTGGATCATGGCTCCTCTGGAGTTGATGCTACTCCAGACATAGGTGATGTACACATGAATCAGGTATGTGATGTGATAGCGAACGCTCTGGTCATATGATTTATGTTTGCTGGTGTAGTACGTTGGGATGCACGCATGCTTGTAAGGTTATGTATGTCTGTACGGTTATGTATGCCGACGTGGTAGGTTCAGCTGCATGTATGATTATAAGATTGTACATTTATGCTATTCTCCATATAACGAATGCGTGCATGACATGCCTAATTTCGTATTTGTACACATGCAACATGACTTGCACGACATTAACTCGTATTCATATTAGTTTAAGTCATATTCGTACTAGTTTTGAACTTACACGGCTGACCAGATCACTAAGTTAGCATGCGTTACAAAGGGCAGTGCTCCACAAGTGGAGGACGGGATGCATCTGTGTTTGTGTGCCATTGGTTGGCCACATCCGGCTAGCCATCATGCAAAGTCCAAAATAGTGCGCAGTCCAGTGTAAACAATGGAGCTCCATTTGGTTTTAGAAATACAAACTAGTTTAATTCAGTTATAAATGCTTCATTTCAATCATTGCATTCCTCTATAATTCAGCTTAATCAGCCATAAGCCATAAGTCAACAGCCCAAAAGAACACAACAGCTTCTCTATCTATCGTTACTATTTATCAGTCATAGCCGCTCTCGCTCCCTCCCTCTCGCTCCTGTCTATCGCTATGGGTTCACCCTTCCCCCTAGGCATAGAAGGAGGCTGGGGGAGGTGGCGGCCCGGCGGTGGGCAGCAGCGAGAGCGATGAGCGAGGTAGGAGGGCGATGGGTGGAGCCGGAATGCGGTAGCAGCGGCGGCTGTGGCAATTAGGTTAGATGGGGCGGCAAGGCAGGGAGGGGTCGGGGGCCTACGCAGCAAGGCAGTGGCAGTGTTGCTAGCCACGGGTGGTGGTGGAAGAGGCGCACGGAGCTGCGGCCAGCGCTGGAGAAAAGAGAGAGAGGAGAGCGGAGGCGCTTTGAGAGGAGAGAGGGTGGGAGGGGTGACGCAAGGGGTATGCCGTCGGATGCTTCTCGACGGCATACCTTGCTGTAGCCGCTCTCTTATTTGAATGGGTTAGGATGTGCCGGTATCTACCTTGATGGCCTAAGTGCTTGTGTACTTTTATGTCAGGTCAGTCCCATATTGGGAGTGATGAGTTCAGTGTGAGTAGCGTATAATAGACCTAGAGAGATACCTGGAATAGTAGGTGTCAATTTTTGCGTTAGAGGTTTGGCTATGTATGATTCAGTTTATGAGTAGTGCCTTCTGTACCGAACAAACCATTCTACTGCATTTCCAATCCATGCATGACTCCAACAACAAGCACTAACCAATACCAATACAGCTCACTCCCTAATTAATGGCGAAAAAGAAAACCAAAGAAACCCTAATTAGCGATCACAAAGAGGAGAACAATCACAAGGCTAACTAACATAAACACACGATTCGCAATCAGATGTGGTCTCCGGCCATGAGCGCCATGGCCGTGGCGCCGCAGGACACGGCCTCCTTGGGCACCTTGCCGACGCGGTCGACTGCCTCGGCGAAGACGACGCCCATGCCCATGTGGAGGTGCGGCTCGATGTGGCAGTGGAACGCCCACACCCCCGGGTTGTCCGCCACGAAACGGATCGCCGTCCACCCGTACGGGAAGATCACCGCCGTGTTCCGCAGCGGCGGGTTCCGCACGTTGAGCCGCGCCGCGTCGGCGGTGTCCCCACGGAACGCGCCGTCGCCGTAGCCCAGCACCCAGAAGTCGTGCCCGTGCAGGTGCCACGGATGCACCTCGCTCACGTTGTTCGCCAGCGCGTTCGCGTTCTGGAGCACCACGTCCACCGTCGTGTTGTGCTGGAGCACGTACACGTTGTCGCCCACCGTCGTGTTCGGGTTCGGCGGCGGCCGGGTCACGTCGTACCCGCGCCCGAACGTGTCCGCCGGCCGCGCCGCAGCCAGCGTCGACTTGAGCCCGAGCTTCAGGGAGCCCAGGTACGGCGTCGCCGGGAGCACCATGGACACGTTGTTGATGGACCACTTGATGTGCTCGTCCATCTTGTTCTGCGTGTTGAGCAGCTCGATGCGGCGGTCCGACGTCGCCGGCGGCGGGGCCGTGCCGGCGCGGGCGAGGATCCGGTACGTGAAGGCCTTGCTGTGCGCGTAGTCGTTCCACGCCGGGGTGGCCGGTGGCTCAAAGGCCGGCAGCTTGGACGCGCGGTTAGTGCGGTAGTTTAGCACGGCCAGAGCCGGCGCCGTCTTGGGAAGACGGCCGCGCACGCCGACGCTTACCCAGTAGTTGGACGACGGGTCCTGGTCGGTCGTCAGGAGGACGGAGTAGCTGTCGCCGGAGTAGATGTCGATGTCGTCGACGACGAACGGCTCCACGTAGTTGCCGTCGGCCTCCACCACTGTCAACTTGTGATTCTGACAAATGCAACACAGCAAACAACGTCGCAAGAATTCAGAACTCAATGCTTCTGTACATTGCGCAAATATGTAGTGTTGTGTTCTTGAGGAGTTAATCTTTGATCTGCATGAATTGCTTACCCCTATTGCGAGGTTGAGAGAAGCCAGCGAGGTGGTGCTCGCGACCCTCAGCCTGTAGGTCTTGTTCGGCTGGACGGGAAGGACCACCGGGGCACACTGCCTGTTGCCGCCGCCGGTGCACTGCTTGGCACCCGGTGTGTGCGCCGCGGCGAGCGAGCAGTTGAACTGCCCCCTCCCGTTGATCAGCAACGACTGCAGCACAACACAAGCCACAGGCCCACGGTGCGTGTCATCAGATGATTCAGCAAATTCAGGTAAAATTTCTCATCGTGGTCGACCAACAGATAGCGTCAGATAACACATGAAAGACTGCAAGAAGGCAGGAAACATCTAGTACAGACCTATGAACACTTTCATTTGTCTTGTGATTGGGTTAATGTTAAATCAGCACATCAATGACTGAACACTTGACATTCTAGTACAGACCTATGAACCTAAAATGCCAACAGTTTGTAATTTACCAGCTGCTCATTGTCTGTCAAGTGCAGGGTGTGAACCAGCAAGTGAAGCATCATTGTTCCAGGACTGCCTAAGTTCCAAACACATGGATTGCATTTGCAACACATGTGCACAGAAGAAAAAAGATCTGCCAATGTGAAGCACTCATGCTTGCTTGACCTTTTCCCTGCTTCCCTGCCCACCCAATGGCCGAAGCTCCCCACACAATAGTAGTCGTACTACCTCTCTGCTCTGCTGTATTATGCATCTTCCCAGACAGACGTTCCCATGATCAAGAAAGAAAGGGTCCTTGCATGGATGCTATTTGTGTAGCATGACTGCTTGTGTCCCCTCCCAAAATCATGTGGGCTAGTGACCGGCAAGGTGCCCTTTTGTTTTCCTTTCCTCCATGACATCAACCTTTCTTCAGAAAATTGTGTTGTACATGTATGCAAACTATGCATGCCTGTGCATAGGCCTGTGCCTGTCATGGAACATGATCTATTCTGACATTGTTTGTACACATACTACTGGCATTGTGTCCAAAGTGTCCTATACTTGATGTGCTTTTCCAATTGGGAGTTCTTTCTAGGAAGCCCAATGGGGTTGGGGTTCCATTTTTTGCCTTTCTGATCGGCTCGGAGGGCCTTGCATGCATGTTAAGCTTTTTGGTGTTGTTGGGAAAGATGACTGTGTGCATTATCAGTTTATCACCATTAGCTGAGATCTTTGAGGCCATGTTTGCTTAACTTTAGTCACTGGTCCAGCAAGCCTACCATTTGCTCTAAACTATGATTCAACCCACAAATGGAAACAATAATAGCTCAACTGTGTACATATCTGTATGCCATAACAATAATTTTTTTGATCGTTATGCCATACCAATAATTGGGTTCACAATGTCTACATACTTATTGTCAAATAAGAAAATTCTCTTATGAAAGGAATGTGTTTCTTTGTACATACTACATAGTTCAAAAACAAGTAAGTTGCATGAGTTTTAAAGCAACCGAAGTGCTTATTTTCACCGATTAATAGCTAAACTGTTCTAGGATCATTGTAGTTGAACTTTCAGAAGAGTATAAAAGCACTGTTCTTTCCAAGATCATCTGAAATCAGTTGGATGGGCTACAAAATCCCAATGCCGTCTGTCTTGGACTACTTGAAACAATGCTTCCTGGAAGGTCTAATTCTCAATTCAATCAATTACAACCATTTTTCTACCATAAAAATGCATGCTACTGTACTGAAATAACATAGTGCAGCTCATCTGAGATAACCGACGTTACCTGCGGCTCGCCGATCCATCTGAAGGGCTTGGAGGAGAGGCCAACCATCTGGGTGTAGACGCTCTCATGGTACCAATCACTCAGCAGAAGGTTGAGCTCCCCATCATACTTGAACGGCTCCTCCTCCCCGTCTGCCACATCCACGATCAGAGACCCATACAGCCCTGCTGCTCTCTGCATCCCATAGTGCCCATGGTAGAAGTATGTCCCTGGCTACGTCCATGAGCCATTGATCACTCACAAGTCCAACTAAAACCTTTAGTTACAACACTTGACACCAATGTTCTGATTGAGTTTAGTTTTTTTTTTTGTATGAACAAGGAATTATCATCTAGGAAACTTGATCAGTAGTACCTTGTTGACGATGAACTGATAAGTGAAGGTTTCTTCAGGGTTGATCGCGCATTGGGAGATCCCCGCGGTGCCATCCGCCCATGGCGTCCCAATCTACCATGATCCATGCATGCCAGTGTTGAAATGTTAATAGAATCAACCAAGCAACAATCTCCTACCTCTATCTGAACATATCAAGAAAGAGATACACTTGCAGGGTAACTACTGTGTGAGTTCTTGTGATTACCTGTCTGATCCCATGCCAATGGATGACCACGCCCTCAGTGTGCAGCCCGTTCTTGAGCTCGACGACGATCGTGTCGCCGGCTTTGGCGCGTATCGTCGGGCCAGGAAACTGGCCGTTGATCCCGATCAAGACCTTCTCCTCGCAGTCCGGCGACCAGAACATGTTGCTCACCTCCCATTTGAAGTGCCTGGCCTTTGCCTCTGCACAATGTGGAGCAGAACATGCCAAGAGAGTGCAACATATAAAGAACAGCAGAGATAACCTCATGACTGCTATCTAAAACTTTTACAATACACTATGATTAAGAGTTTTTCAAGGCAACAATGGAGAGGTGCAAAGACTAGTAAGTGAAGGAAAGGTTGAGTTGAGGCAAAAGTCAAGTGAGGAGAGCTTGAAGACTTGTTCGAGTTACTAGGACGTGTGCTAGTTTTATACTAGCCAAAAAGCTTCTCACAACTCACAACTTCGTTTTTATTTTCTTTACATCTTTTTTCTGAAGGGAAAAAAACTTTCTGAACTTAGTGGAGTTAGGTTGGAGGCAGTAGCTCGATTTGGAGCACCTGCGCAAATAGGTTGTTTCCTAGTTGCTTGCACAAGCGCTTGAAATAGCTCTCGGCTTTCTTGATTTTTGTTGCATCTTTCTGGCCAAGGAATAAAGAGGTTCAAATCATTTTGTCGCTTTGAGTATATTAGTCTGTATATAAGCGTGGTGACTTTCTCCTATTCTGATGTTCACATGCTCCATGCATATGTTTGGTAAGTACTGTGCATTTTTGCAAAGGTATTTGTCCTCTTTGTTTTTCTTGAACAAAATCGATGCAAAGTTGCATACAGATGGTTTTATGTATTCGAAAAGTAGGTACATGGCTTTAGAGTTCACAATTCGTACACATCCTTCTACATTATATGATACTACACAGTTGTGCAAATAAATAGGCAGTACTAAAAATATTATGCATTTTCACTTGCAGAAAACTCCACATGGTTCATGACTTCATTAGTCCATAGCTTGCTTTTAGCACTTCAAAACTAAGGCCATTAATTATGCCATCTATCATATTTTCTGTTAAAACGCACCGCAAAAATAGATGATCGAAAGAATATAAGATATTGATTTAACATGAAGAACCCTTGTGAAAAAATCATAGACATACGAAGACGAAATTCACTATATGAAGAAAGATTACAAGCACGGAGAATTTCGGCGTATCTCAACCGTACTATAGGGGTACATATATAGACTAGAAAACAACAGTCATAGGAGATTATAAAACCGAGATGAGGTCGCGTATGTGTCCACTTGGACAAGTATACAAATTCGTATTACACTTTAACAATCTTCAGCTTGAAACGAATTCGGACCACACACTTAACAATCTCCAACGTGAGGTGAATTCGCTCATGTAGCCAAAATTCACTCCAACAGTCAAAACAAATCAAATCTCCTCAAATCATAATTCACCATCAATAATCCTTGTGTGTTGAAAGTCCACAGGACTAATCAATGAGAAAGATTGGATTAGTCTTCTCCATATACTTCTCTTGTTACGCTGGATAACTATAGTGAAGAACTCATCTCATAGACTAACTCGGCAAACAATACCCATTAAAGAGCAACTTACACGTGTGATCATCACGTACATCAAACTGCAAACTGTAAAAGTGACTAAATTCTATGACATGGTTGAAAACTACTCCTATAGAAAAACATCTAGATGAAAGTAACTCTTGTGCCGTCAATGGAGCAAAAGCAATCTCTGTAATAGACCCCTCGTAATGAGCTGTGACAACTAAAATATATTGTACCTGTAATACCAAACGTTGTAGTATTTATACAGATAATTAACTCCTCCTTGCACTTTAAATCCTTCATCTCAAACTCATATGTGGAGCATAACCTTCACTAACGAATAAGAAACTCCAAAGAGTACTATGTAGCTACCATAAGGGTGTTATCAAATTCCTGAGAATCAATGTTGCCAAACCTCACAACGGTCGCGTAAGCGATCCAAATTGTAACATATCCAAACAGTGAATGAAACACCAAATTTGGTTGTCCCCACAACTAACATTGATTTTTTTTTCAATAGCCTTCTTAACCAAGTGTAGTCCAAATTGTGGCACCAAAAACACACAATAATAGAGTTCAGCGGAATCGAAAGATAAATGAAGCACAAAAAACTAGTAAGTATGCCTCATCCCAAGCCATAGGCAACTGACTGGGTAGAACTCTAGAAATCGGTGTTTTCATCGCCAAAACTTACGGCGTAATAGTACCTGCAAGATGTGTCTTCTTCTGCATTCTCTAAATATGTTCAACAAGCAACAGTTGAGTATGAAAATCGTACTCTGTGTCTAGTCTAGTTTAATTTGCGAGAAATGCTTTCAATTGAGATAACCAGTAATAGATAGCAAGCGAAAGTTATAAGAGTATTCAAATTTGATAAGTAAATAATCATAAAGTATAAATTGCACAATTTAGAACAAGAGGCATGCTGCCCTAGAATCTCAAAACAGTGGCATAGAACTTGCCAAATCAATTGTGCATGGATATCCCATCCATATCCTCCCATAACTATTTTGTAAAACATAAAACTACTTATTGTGTGATTTCACCAAGCTTTGTTTATGACCAGGGACATGGCTATTCGAATAGATTTACACTCTACAGAGGTTGTACACTTTACACATACGGTATAAACATCCTACCATGTTATACATATCACGCAATACCATTGGTACCTGATTTGAAAGTTCACGATGAAACTTTTATATTATCGGCACTAACAACCACCATGTTATGATTATGTTCTTAAGATGAGGAGTGCCCTCCAATGTTCCAAAACTCATACGGTGTGTCGGGTACCTTCTAGTATGGGCAAGGTCCCTCCAAATATAGAGTCTACACTATGTCCACATAGCCCAAAAATCCACCTATAATCTACCACATGTGGTGAAATTGCTAGCTTTAGTAACTTATTATGTTAAGACCTTCCCATAAAGGGCACATATGGTTGTACTTAGATCTATGGCAATATAGTGGTTTTTCCAAAATTATGCGCATGTATAATAGTTTTGAACACAATATAAATAATATTCAAATATGGGATCAACATAATCAAAGGGGGTGCTTACCTTGCTTGTTGAACTTTTAATCTTGCTTGGGTTTGTTGGCAAAGTTCTCCAGAACATCGATATATAATCATAAAATAGCAAATGTTGTAAATAAAAGCCAAATAAATTCAAATCAGCTTTTACAGATAGGGAGATGAATGGGATGCCACGGCTAAGTGCTACATGATGCGGTTGAGCTTGGCGCAGGAATTTGGGGGAAGCAGCAGTGCGTAGAGGCTAGCAGAGTTCGGGCAAGGATGCGACTGAATGAGCACCCACGTAACGAGGTGGATGTGGGCAGCCAAGGCAATAGCATACAAAGGTAGGAAAGGCACGAAGCTCAACACATGAATTCGACTTGCTCGACACGGTCAGTAAGGCAGGCGTGCTACATGTTGGTTCGAGGCGATAGGGTCCACGGCACAGTGCAAGCCCAGGTGTGGCAGACCGTGAACTAGTACGACGAGGAAGAAACCGGGCATAGGTCTACAAGGCGTGGTCGCGGACAGCACAGTTGGGGCGGTGTCCTAGGTGCGAACGACGCTGGGGCTAGGGAAACTAGGGAAAGTGTACCCTAGAAAATATGCTTTCGAGGGAGAGAGATAGGAAACATAGAGGAACGAAATGGCCTGGGGTAGGGATGACACGAGGTAAATTGCACTAGGATGGCAATAGGATTTGACAAAAGTCCTTAGGGAATTTTCAAAATGATTTTGGAATAAAATAAATTGACACAAAGTTTCTAATTTTTAAATTAGTAAAAGACTTCAATAAATTCCAAAACAATTTATAGAGGTACTTTCGAATATTTTGAACCCAACTAAAATATTTTTAAACTTTGATACTATTTTGAAAACTCTGTAAGAAAATTCAAATATGCTAAAAAATAGGAAAAGTAATGAGGAAATTAAAAAAATACTATTTTGATTTGGTGAATTTTAGAAAAATGCTTTAAAATGTTCAAATTTCATTTCTAGTCCTATGAATCTTTTTTTACGCTTTTAACTTGGCTTTTTCTATAATTTCCCTTGTGCCACTTTGTGGATCATCTTTTTTCCAAATTCGATTTTTAATTCAATTCAAAATTTATCCATTGCACATTTTCTTTGTAAATGATGATGTAAGCAAAAAGTTTACAAATCATTTTTCTAGAGGAACTTCAATCATAGCTA
Organism: Dendrocalamus sinicus; assembly: GCA_036346575.1. Taxonomy (NCBI): domain Eukaryota; kingdom Viridiplantae; phylum Streptophyta; class Magnoliopsida; order Poales; family Poaceae; genus Dendrocalamus; species Dendrocalamus sinicus. Next base: position 9,681,669 of record CM070657.1, read on the forward strand.
CATAAATGATGATGTAAGCAAAAAGTTTTAAATTCTTCTCAATTTTGAACTTCTTAGAGATTTTGGATGTTACAATAGATGATCGAAAGAACATGAGACACGGATTTAACGTGGGAAACTCTTGCAGAAAAAACTGCATGAAGGCGGATTTCATGATATGAGAAGAGATTACAAGCATGGGGAGCTTGGTGTATCTCGAACGCGAGATTACAGGGGTACATATATATGCTAGGGAACAAAAGTCAAAGGATATTACGAAACCGAGACGAGGTCATGTATGTGTCCACTTTGACACATATACAAATTTGTATCGTACCTCAACATTTTATAATTAAAATCAAATTTGATAGATTTCAGTTAGGAGAAACAGAATTTCATGTTCTGAATTGATATTGATTTTAGGCTGAATGCCAACTTATAAATCATTTATAAATTACATGTATGATTCACACACATCATCATTATTCTAAATAGAAATGTTCAGGTGCCACATTGTTTCGAAAAGCCTAGCTTAGTGGACAATACAACTTGCACTACATAGTGCCGCATATTGTTCTTTAACTTATTTCATCATTCTTTGTTTCTGTAGCTCAAATCATGTATCTTCATGTACAATACTCTAATGTTTTACCTGATGTGATAACCATCATTGTGATCTTGCTTATGACCACTACCGCCTTAAGAGTCGAGATCAAAGCAGCGAAGGAGTTGCAGACATTGCATGTAGATACATGGTGTAGGATTGGTATGGCAACAATGGGCGGTGAATGGTGCATTTAAATTTTTTCAAATTTTCACCAATCTGTCACTCCAATAGTTACTAAGCTATAAAGATCAGGATTGGAAGACAAGACCAATGCAAACAACTAAAAAATTTGAGAGCCAAAGAATTGAAGCCCTAGCAATCTGGCCGGTGCTTGGCAGTCTAACCATTGGCTACAAGCTAGTCTGACCAACCTCCTGGTGTTCTAACTGCTAGGTACATAGTGGTTGGACAGCTCCCCTATTCTAGAATAGAAAATTCAACAGAAATCCAAAACCCATTTTGTGCAACTCCAAAAATCCAAAGCCAAATGAGATGAGATTTTGTATACACCTTACATGAGGTCTCAGAAGCCTATTCTAACCAAGGATTATATGAATCCTTGTCAAACTTCATACTTTTCTCAAAAATAAGAAAGGTTGCACCAAAACTGGGCAAAAACCAAAAACTTGGAATACGACTTACTTATGTATGGAAGATGACCAATATGGCTCTAGATATATTTCCACATATCACATAAATCAAAAACTCTCAAAGATTTTGGCAAAAACCGTTGTATTAAGAAATCTCACGATGAGGTCAAATCAAGGTAAAATGGGTCAACTTCAAAAACTTGCAAAACCTGATGTCTAAATGGATAGAGATTGATCTCCATGAGTTCAATCTCCATGAGTCATCTCCATCACTTACATATCTTTAGCATACATCAAGATCAAGAAATGGAGAGATAAGATCATAACTATCAAGAACAAGAGCAAATCAACCAAATCAAGGAGACTCTATGAGTGAAGAGCAAAGTTGATGTATTGCTACTTAAGAATGAAGGTTTTATATCCACTCCATCTGGATGACAAGAGAACACACCATAACACTCACACTTCTCAAACCCTAACCCTAGAACACTTGGCTAGAATGAGGAATGGTTGAATGGTTAACTAGCAAGTCTCCATCCTAACTCATTAAATAGATACAACAACCAGCCCACATCTAACTCTAATGGATGCTATATACTAGTACAAATGGAGAAAACTCATTAACCTCATACAATACGAGTTTTACTCACACACTAAACTCATGCATGCTTTTCAAAGCATATGAGAATGTCTCGAAATGAAAGACTTACGAATCTAGTACTAAGCATGAAACAACGATGCCTCAGTACTGGGGTTAAAAATGAAAGACTTGGGAATCTAGTACTAGCCACACGATGTCTCAAAACAATAGTAGAAGCAAGAATAAAAATGTTAGTAAGATAATCATGAGAATGTACACGAGAACATTCTAGATCTCTCCAAATCGGCCTACCAAAAGGACAGTATCCCCTCATCTAGATGCTATTTGTGGTATATCTTCATGATATCTTAGCCCAAAACGCTGCCTACCATCACTAGAGGAGTCAAAGAAGTCATCCACAACCTAGGCTTATATCTAGGGACAAAAGCTAGAGGCTTGGCTCCACAGACTTTCATGGACTAAGCACCACTCAAATGGCTCTCAAGCACATATCCTCTCTTTTATCTCAACCTTGACTCTACGAAAATATAACTCAACAATGTGGTCATTCTTCTTACAGAAGGTGCAATGGTACTTGACCTTTTGAGGGATCTGACCTGCTAAAGTAGAAATATATGTCTTGCTAGTTGGGGTTTGGGCAAATCCAGCCGACCTAAAGACAACCTTTGATGGCTTAGGAGGTTCGACATCAAACTTACCACTCTTAATTACTCTCACAACCTTAGGTGGGTGGTTCTCGAAATACTTTAGGGAATTAAATTCTAGACCTTTCTTCTTCACACTCACCTTAGATTAATCAATGATCATATTGAGCTTCTTCTTCCCACTAGAAATCTATCAAGGATCTGTTTAGGTAATTATTTTCTTAGGCTAGGTTCTCACTATGGCACACTCAATGGTTTTAGTTACACTAGCATATCTCTCTTTATGGACTGCTATCTCTAGTTTCAATGTCTCACAAAACACACAAGGAGTTTCTCTAATCTTACCCAACTACTCCTGGAATTTAATTCTAGAATCGTCATGCATCTCATCTAAATCTATCCTAAGTTTAGCACAAAATGCACAGGAAATTGAATTAATAGCTTTCTTAAATGCAACAATGGACAAGGATTCTTATTTTTGCAGTTGTCCTTAAGTGTCTTGTTAAGATCATCAAGTTTAAGTGTAATCCTAGGAAAATTTTCATAAGATTCAATTCTAGAATGAAGAAGTATTTCATTCATTTATTTCAACTAAGTTTGATATCCTCATAATAAGAGCAAGTATGATCAGAATTAAATTTGAGCAATTCCTTAGTAGCACTATCAAGTTTTAGTTCAAACAAAGTACATTCGAGCATGATGAAGGAATAGCATCTAAAGGAATCACATCCAAGGCAATAGCATTCAAGCAATCATGATTATTACTAGACTTGAGTGATTCTAGTTCATCTAAAGCTTCTTTTAGTTGACTAACAACAGATGAATGAACAATTATTAGATTAGTCAATTGATCATGCAAGCATAAGTAAGAATCATAGTTTTCATCATCAAGATTCATAGATTTGAGACTTAATGTCTTGATTCTTAATTAACTTAGCTTGTTTCTTCAATTTTTGTTTAGCTACAATAAGAGCATGCTTCATCTCTTTAAAGGAGAGGCATACCTCATTAGGATCATTATAGGGCTCATTGTTGTCAGAGAAGTCAACGTCGATATTCCCTTGGCCATGAAGCACATGCCAGTGAAGTCTTGGGACTTCTTCTTGCTCCTAGAGTCATCCACATCATCCTCTGTTTCTAAGTTTACATTGCTCATGTCGATGTTCTCAAGAGCAGCAAGAACCTAGTTAACGAACTTGTGGTGATTTGGCTTCTTAGACTTCGCGTTTGAGCTTGAGGACGTCTTCAAGAGTCTTCCTCCTTGCCTTTTCACTTAGGGCACTTAGCCCGAATGTGGTTCGACTCACCACACTCAAAGCAAGTGACAGGACCACTCCTCCTCATGTTCCTCACCTTGTGATATGCTCTTGTGAATTTGGTGGATAAGAGAGCTAAGTTATCCTTAGAAAGCTTCTAAAGTTTCTCATCACTTAAAGAATACAAAGTTGATAATGAAAATCCGAAAAGCTAAAAACTAAGGAACTAAAAGAGCTTCTCTATCTTAGGAGACACCGGATGAAGTCAATCTCATACATCTTTAACCTCGAATAGAGCTTATCCATGATAAACTCAATCATGACAGTTTTGTTATTGATGAAAGTGATATTTATTTCCCAAACTTTCACATCAAGTACACCTAACAACCGACGTGCATTCCAGATTCAAAAAGATCAACCCAACAACACACAAACCATGAATGATCTTGGTAAACCTTCTCCATAATTCATCCAAGGATTCACTGCATTTGCTCGATCTTGGTAGAGTCCTCATGGTAGTCGACAAGAGTCTTCCTAATGCGAAAGTCTTCCCAATCTCATGAGGAAACCTCAAGTGAGCAACTCACTTAAATTTAGATTGACTAAGCCCTTAAATCAGAAAATTAAGAGCCTTGTTGTTTGCCTCTACATCTAATGTATTCACCTGATCATTGGTTGGCACTATATAAGGATTCTTAACTTTGATCTAAATTAGGTGCCCTTGAGCCTCAATGTAGGATTGCATATGAGCCTTCCAACAAGAGAAATTGACTCCAAAAATAGGAGGCTTAGTTGAATACTTGTATGATGCCATGACTCTTAAGACCAATTAAGATCTATGAGAAAAGCTAACTTGGCTCTGATACCACTTGTAGGACCTGTATGGCAATAGAGGAGGTAAATGGTGCCTTCAAAATTTTCCCCAAATATTCATCAATTCTTCACTCTAGTAGCTACTAAGTTATGAATATCAGAATTGGAAGCCAAGACTAAGGCAAATAACTCAAAAATCTAAGAGCCGAAGAATCAAAGCCCTAGCGGTTTTACCGGCTACCAGGCGGTGGTGTGACCAGTGCCAGGGCAGTTTGACCGCTGGCTACAAGTTGGACTCACCGGCCTCCTGGTGGTCTGACCTCTACGAACGCGGTGGTTGGACTACTCTCTTATACCAGAAAAGAAAATTCAGCATGAATCCAAAACTCTTTTCGTGCAACACCAAAAATCCAATGCCAAATGAGATGACATTTTGCACACATCTTACTTGAGGTCATAGGAACCTATTCCAACCAAGAATCATATGAATCCTTGTCAAAGTTCACACTTTCTCAAAAAAGCAAGGTTGCACCAAAACTAGACAAAAACCGAAAGCGTGGAATAAAACTTGCTCATGGATGAAAGATGACCAAGATGGTTCTAAATATATTCCCACATGTCACAGGAAACAAAAACTCTCAAAGATTTGATGTAAAAACCCTTGGATTATGAAATCTTACGATGAGGTCAAATCAAGGCAAAATGGGCAACTTCAAGAACTTGCAAAACCTAATATCTAGATGGATGGGGGTTGATCTTCATAAGTCATCTCAATCACTTACACGTCCTTAGCATATATCAAGATCAAGAAGTGAGAGAGAGATCAAAACAAATTAAAGCAAGAGCAAATCAACTAAATCAAAGAGACTCCATGAGTGAAGAACAAAATTGATCTATTGCAATTTGAGGATGAAGGTTTTACATCCACTCCACCTAGAGGACAAGAAAGCATACCACAACATTCATACTTCATTTTCTTTGCAAACAATCGTCATGCTTGCCATATACAGGTGCACCACTAGTTTGCCACGCATCGGCAAGTCTCTCCTGTTCTGGTTCCACTGGACCATGCCTCACTTGGACCAACTAAGCCATATGGTACAATCCGCCATTCGAACTTTCTTTCAATATTTCCCGCCTTTTTGTAACTTGTTTGAGTTCAGCTATCTCACCCAGTATTCTTGATTGTTTTGGGCTCTAGCTCCTCCATGAGCGTAGCTCCGATTCTTGATATTGACCATAGTTGGCTCTAAGCTCCCTGCACATTCAAAAATCAAGAAATCATTTCTGGACACAAGTTCTTTACAACTTAACCATGTTAGTCAAAATATACTTTATGCAATACATATGCGTTGACAAAAGTCAAACCAAAACAAAACAAAATTTACCAAATTTCCAAATCTTTGCCAAACCAACCTATTTGGACGGTCAGACCGATGGTGTCGGCCGGTCTAACCGGTAGCCGACCTGATCCAGATCCTGAAAAACTGCGAATTTGCAAAATCGAAATATCAGCTTCTCTTTTTTTAAAAAAAAAAGGGAAACAATAGGAGAGCCTCCTACTGTGACAATTTCTCCAATTTGGTAATATCATTGCAAAAATCTGAAGCTTCTCATATGATCTTCATGTGGCATGATTATGGTAGCAGATACATCCTTTTGTTTGTTTTTGAATATATTTTGCCACCGAATTAAGTGCCATGCACGCAAGGTGTTATCAGTATTCTTTAGGTAAGACGCTCTATTCTCTTCACACTCCGACGATGATTACTGAATCCATTAACTAGAAGTTCTTGAGAAATTGTTCGGTAATTATTGCATCCACTTCAAAGTGTTGTCCGAGCTGGCACACGCCTTCGTTTTGGCTTTTCCTTCAGGATAAATTGTCATCCTCACCCACTAGATCTGTAATTATTGCAGCGCAAATTATCTCAAAAAAAATATTACAGCAGAAAGCAAAGGATTAATTACCAATCAAACACTTTTGAAATGGCAAAGTCGGACGTAGTTTCGAGCCACAAATGCCTAAGCAGAGTTTCGTAGAACGCGCCCCGCGATGCCAAATGGAGCATAAACCAAAACAGGAGCTAATGCAATACCTTATCGGCTTTGCCATTTTGACGTCACTCCCCACTGAACTCGCACATATCCCCTTCATAGTTTTTGACTCGTGAAACAGCCATCATGTCTTCTCTCAAGATAAGTCCGCATTTTTTTCCCATTTGTCTCCGTAACTATTCCGAACGCGGTTTTTCTGTTCTCTTCTCCGTATTTCCCTCGTATTCTCGTCGACGTGGCAGAGATCTAAAGCATCCTCCCTATCCTCTCATATTCCCTGGTGCTCTGGATCTCCGCCACGTCGACGAAAACACAAGAAGAACACGAAGAAGAGAACAAGAAAACCAGCTTCAACTATTCCAGCGTGAATTCTCCCCCCCCCCCCCAAAAGATTGTTACAATGGAAAGCAGAGGATTGCGGATCTAGCATTACGAAGTGGTAAGGTCAGATGCAGATTCCTGCAACGCACCACAGGTATCAAGCAGAGTTTTCTGGAGTGCAGCACAATGTCAGACGCAGAATAAGCTAGAAGCTAATGCAACACTTTTATTCTCTTGCCATTTTGATGTCACACTCAACTCCGTGTGACTCGTGCCATCACTGTCTTAGGTAGTGATACGGGTCGTCAGAACAACGACCCTTCGTGGTTTTTGACTAGCGAAACACCCATCATGCATTGCATTTCCAGGTGCACACGCCCACTGTTTTTTGCCGCCGCCTTCGGCGTAATATGCTTAGGTGAAATTGTCTGCATTATCTTTACAATTAGCGTGCACAGCAAACGCAGCGTAACCACATGGGTTACTGAAGTAATCGGAGTCAACTGCATGAACAAAAAATATTTCCAGGGCAAGTCGTGCGTCCACACAGACTTTACCTCTACCTCACCCGAGTTGCATTCCTAGGGTGCACCAATTATAGCTGGAGAGGTGACTGCCACTTCGCTTCTTTTGTTTGTTTGCCTTTTTTTTTTTTTTTTTTTGAAACCCAACCAGAGAGCTGCCGTATGGTAATTCACAAGGAGAAGGAAATATAAAAGTTTGACGAGAGAGAGGGGGGAGGGAAGGTGAGGGGCCCGGGAACAGCCAAAGCAATAATTGATAGTTTCGCTAGCCTATTGGCCCCTGCTAGGATTTAGGCTCCAGTCTCCTCTTTTATGACAGCGATCATGTGCATCGGTGGAGTCACCGTGGACCAGAAAATTCGAACATTCCACTCCTTCTATGTTTGCCATGTAATAAGCATTACTAGCGTTGCCATTCTTTTTTGTGGTGCTCCACGTGTATGAAGATAACCGATTCCCACTAGTCTCAGACCAAGGAGAAGGTACGCCAAGTAATCAGATTAATGGAATCGCAAGCGATCCACTGCGCAACGGAGGAGCACTCAATCAATAGATGAATGGCAAGACTCCGGCACATATCTACACAAGGGACAAGTGAATTGGTTCGGCCACCCTTGCATGTCCAGACGATCTGTCGTCTATAGTCTGTTTTGAATGGTTAGCTAGGTGAAAATTTTGTATTTTTAAGGTGCCTTGCTCCGAGAGAGGTGACTGCCACTTTTATCATGTTAAAGCTATGGGGTCAATTTAATCATAGCTTTTTTACAAAGCCATCCTATACAAGTGAAAATTCATACAAAAAACCCAAAAAAAACAATACAAAATTTTTAAAAATTAACTTTATAGGGATAGATAATCATGCATTTAATCTCACAGAATACAATCCGACTATGCTACTCTGCCACCGCGATTCCTAAGAAAAGAGAAATCTTACAAAATCGTTATAAACAGTCATTGAGGTCCCGAGGAGCAAGTGTACCCATGAGTCCCATCGTTTTTTAAGTACAGCCCGGACGGACACACATACACACGCGCACATATGGCATTTCACATATATTTACGTGGGTACGTCCTACACACACTAGAAACAAAACATAAGACGTAAGTCTTATGAAGCACGGGCATATATTTTGATCACTAAACACATCCACATATGTACATACTCAGGAAGACATTATTTACATAAATAGTACCAAAAGTACTGTTTATGTAAACAGTATTATAAAAAATACGACACCACAAGAACGATCCTGGACGGGTGGGGTACACCCTCGCATGCCCACCAGCCGAGCCAAGCTCGCTCCACCCCATGAGTCATCCTATCATGGTCTACTCGTCGGCGACAGTCACTTCCACGATGTTGATGTGCGTGTCATATAGGATTTTAACTTGTGTAACTCCTCCTTAATTCGTCCCTCGTATATGTACACACGTAACTACTAACTACACGTATTTAGCAAAGGAAACAATTTAGATTCTGACGAAGAAACGCAAGGGGACTCACTGCAGCGTTCCCACAAATTTTTTAGTGTACGAGTAAAACGAATCCCGTGGCATGTTTGCATCGTACTGGTAAAATGAGAGGGGGAAAATGAGAGATCAGAGTCTTGCAGTTTGGGTTGTAAAATTTGTCCAACTACTACATGGTAAACATTAGCTTTGTTCTGAACTAAAATTTGTGCAACTAAATATTTTTTAGTATCTGATCTGTTGGAGCTGTGGAGCATATGTTGTGGAACTTATGTGATTCCATTCAACTTGTTTGATTTTATGCCACCCCTAGAGAGTTGTGATTGTGAAATTGTGGATTGCCAAAGCTCCAGAATGGTCGGCTATTTTGGAGCTTTTTGTGTGATTACGTCGAGTGATAGACAGAATGTGAGATAATATTTCAGCATCTTAGTTTTGCTTTGGTTAGCTGGTATAGTTGTACTAGATAATAGTTTTCCATATATACAATAGGGAGTTATTGTATTTTCTGTCTCTGCGTTTTTGGAATAGAACAGAGCCATTCTTAATGATGACTGAAGAATTAATGCTATGTGTTTTGCAATTTCTATGTAGGTTTAACTGATTAGGAATTAGGGATCTTTCAATTCCATAGTTCCACTAAAAATCTTAACAATGGCTGAAGAATTAATGCTATATGTTTTACGATTTCTATGTAGGATTAACTGACTAGGAATTATGGTTCCTTCCAATTCCATAGTTCCACTAATAATCTTAATAGTGACTGAAGAATTAATGATGTGTGTTTTGCGATTTCTATGTAGGATTAACCGATTAAGAATTAGGGATACAAAATAAAGAGGACCAAGATGTTATCATCTTAGATATGGAGTTTTCAAGGGATGAGTTGCGTAAGTTCAATCTATCATATGCTAGTAGTAAGTTAGGTTCTTATGGATTTAAATTTTATATATTTTGTTTGTATATATATTTTTGTTTTGATTTAGTTTGTACGTTGGTTTGGTAGGTTCTGGTTTTGTTCTATTTTTGATGAAGATACTATAGGCGTCTAGGATAGACTAAATCTTTATTATTTAGGTATTCAAATTGTATTTCTCTACTTTGCTATATTTTTCAACATTCTTCCTATCGTTTAACACATGATTCAAATTTCATACCGACGATGCAATTATATTATACCTTTTTGTTATATCTTATATGGGTATATTTAGCGTAAGTTTCTATCGTTAGAATTCAGCGCGAAACTTAACGGAATCACAGATCCACCGCAGCTCATGTACCTCCAAGGTACAACCGGCCTTTGACTCTATTATCCAGAGTCAGGATATAAAAATAACGGATTACTCGCACGATGGCTATCTTTTAAGCACCATAATACCATATCACGGACTAGATATATCATTGTAAGCCATAGATCATCATGAGAGATGGTTTGTTATTTCCTTTAAATATTGTAATGGTAGATCGATTGGTTCTACACTTTGATCTCCACCATCCATTTCTTATTTTATGATTATCCAGAAGTACTTGCACAAAAAGAGCAAGCATATGTTTGCCTTCAATAACTGGCATGTTGCATAAAGCCACAAAATTGTCAAATCAATTACAACAAAAAAAGAGAAATAGATAACCACCTTTTCACTACTAAGCTGTAAGCACCCAAAAATTCCAAATAGAGGGCAAGAACCCCATTGGATGTATCTATCACTCTGATCCAAAAAGATGTAGCGATCCAAATTTAGTAACTTTAGTTATTACTAAATTTTTGAAGTCTAAACTCGGTACGATCTCACCCAGAGATTCCATCTTGTGGGAGTTGAATAAATACCAAAAGGGTAAACTTTGTATCAGGCACAATAGTCTACTGGTAACGTTTTGTAAAAACACACTATAAAACAGCATCCAGCAGCAAAACTAAAATGCTCGTAACAACAAGAGCAACCGATGAAACGTTGATAACATATGATGTAAAAGAAGCCGCGACTGAGCAAGCAGCCATGCGGTTATGGGCTGATAAATGATAACGATATAAGATTCGGCAAGAGATTCACAACATTTGTTTAATTTGGTTTCTCATCCTTTAGTCGACACCATGTCCATAAGACACTGCATATTCGCTAGTGGCCCACACATAATTTCAGAAACCTGACATATCCTAGGACTTCGTCTAGAGCACAGAAAGAAAGCTTGGATGGCCTATCATCAGACATAAACACCGCTTGCAAGGAGCACGAACAGAGACCCAAAGCCCTGTGGAACAGTTAAAGCTATATTACACATCGATCACTTTGTGGATTGTTAAGAGAGAGAGAGAGAGAGAGAGAGAGAGAGAGAGAGAGAGAGCCTTCTTTCGGAGGCATACCAGGAAAACAGAAGCAATAGCTGCTGTTGCGATCTCCTTTGCTAAGCTACGGCTCCGCCTAGATGAAGTGGCTTCATAACTGAAATAGATCAACTTGTTAGTAAATAAGTTTTTCTTGATTTAAGTGCTAACACACACTAAGAGTTAACTATCAAGGATAGTAAGATAGTTGAAGCATACAGCTGGTTCACCAATCAGTAACAGTAGTTTAAGAATTCATGTCCTTTTATTCTATAAAATAATAGGTATTTCCTGACTAATAGCCAGTATGCCAGATTGTATCTTTTAGCAATATGGTTATATAAAACTGATGATGAATTATAATGCCAAAAGTTTATTCCTATTATCTCACCCTGGTTAATTTATACATAATTTCACCTAGTAGCAGATAATGCAAAAGACATCTATAAACGCTACTGCAATTACACTTGAAGATACAATCTGGTTCCTTGTGCATCATGAAGTCACGACTCCAGACCCCAAAACTGAGAGCACTCAAGCCAGATCACAAATTAGCTGGTGGTAATTTTTTTTATGCTATTTCCCTACAAAATGTTCTTTATGTTATGGAGAACATAGGAATCTGAAACAAAGCAATTCAATAGAATATCTTAATATATTTTAAATATAAGGCAATTAAATTCAACATAACAACTGCGCATTGCCTCCACCTACGCTAATTGGAATACAACAACAATTGAAGTAGAAGAGAAGGAAGAGAAACATAACAGAAACAGGAGATAAGCTAACATACCACAGAGATATGACTAATTGTTTGACCTCCCTTTTCGTCAAATGCATTCATGAGTTATAATACTTCAGTTCAGGAAGAAAGAACAAAACCATGAAGTATGATTTACACAAGCATGATTATCAAAACAAAGTGGTCCTATAACTATGAAAGGTCGAAATTTAGCTATTTCTTTAATTACTGCTAGGACCAAAAAGTTGTTGGTAATGACAATTTAAATAGGCAGTCAATGACACATAATAATGACACAATCACACCCAAGAACGAGCATGTTGCACTATTTGCTTTAGGGGGTTGGAGCCGCCAATGTTAATCATGAAAAAAGCAATAACCAGGCCGATTACTGCCAACTTGGTGAGGACAAGGGTTTTACCAGCCAAACATGGACGCTTTTCTGGTGCAAGTTATGATGAGTTGCATGATTTTATCTATCATACACATTATTTAACAATGTTATTTGAAAATGGAATTCATTTGTAAAATAGAAGTGCAGTTGGGCAGTTTTGATGGTTTGCACAGTTTGTTAAAGTCGATTCACAGTTATGGCTGTACTTTACAAGTCTATCACATATGGATGATCTGTCCACGACAATACAATAGAAGATTTAGTTCTCAAGTGATACATACTACCCTCTCCGGTCAAAAAAGAGTACTGTTTAGGACATCAACACGGTCTTCAACACGCAACTTTGATCTCTAATTTCTATTGTAATATATTTATAAACCTAGTAATTTATAATATTGTGAAAGTACTTTTTGAGACAAATATACACATTGTTTCGTATGTTCCATCAAAATATTCATAGAGATATCAATAACCGAAGTTTAAATTTTTACTGAACACATTCACCGGAGACAGTACCTGTCCAGAATTTCTAGATAGATCCTCTTCTATCGTAGCAAACCAACTCTAATTTCACAAATGCAAACTCTTCACTCCAGATATCCGAATTGACCGTGACCAAAAGTAATCTTTATCTACCATGCAAAACGGAGCGGTGTGAGGCATTAACAACGTCCATGGTGAACTACATGGTACAAACCGATTGAATTGCACCACCAGTCGTTGCAATAGCTAAGCCCCAAACATATAATATTAAGAAATCAAGCGTAAACCCACCAAGGCACCAACCCAATTAACGCCACCAAGGAGGGCAGCACCTACCCTCTGTCATCCACAAGCAAAAGCCACACCGGTCAAAAACCCTCTACAGCAGTTACTGCGCAATACAAGAGCGAGGACGCTACAATTCAAACCCATCTTGGTTAGGTTAACAACAACATAACACAGCGGCAAATGGGCACATCAGGTTACCAAATCGAACGTTCAGACGAACCGATTATACATACTTCAAACAAATTAACAGCTACACGCATCAGATCAGATCACTGATTTGCGGAAAATCACAAGAGTTGGAGGTATATGGAGCAGCCGGCTTACATGAAGAAGGAGGCTGTGAGCATGAGACCGATGGCGACCATGACGACGGCCAGCGTCGGGTACCAATCCACCGGCACGGGGCTCGAGATCGCCTTCGCCGCCTGCGAAACCATCCCCGACGGGGCGTAAGTACAGCGCAGTAGGCTCGCAGAAACCTAAAAACCCTAGATCCCTAGGATTTGGTGCTCGTGGGCTTACCATCTCCTCGGATCTGAGCTGAGGCTGTTCGTCGTCGTCGACTAACGCCTCGTCGTCTCGTCTCGTCTCCGTCGCGACGAACTGACAGATGGGCAGAGGACAGACGCACTCCTTTGTTCGTAGGGGGCTCTTGTGGGCCGTTGGTTTCAGATCTGAAGGTCCGGAAAATGGCCATGGAGATTAACTGGGCCTAGCCCAGAAAACTCAGGAAGGAAGGGATGTGCGTTGCATGTATTGTGTCTTAGTTGGGGGCCCACAGGGTAGTGTCTGCTATTTGGGGTATTAAATGTTTAGTCATGTACAAGGACTGAGCTTTGCTTGGTTGCCAAGCTTCGTTGTCGTGTAAGGTGTCCGTTTGGGTTTGATTCTCGATCGGGTCATAGGTGTCTTACCTCACACATATGTGTAGTTTAGTAAAAAAATATGTATGTGCTCCGTAAGATGCTGGTTAAATTTTGGATTTATCTAATGACCTCCGTTTAAGTCCTAACGTGTGTTTCAATGGGATACGCGTATATATGTGTGGTGTGGGTGGGTGTGCATTGTATTCTCCGGAGTCCTGTAGGAACATAGGAATATCCATCAAATGAAGTCAGTATAAACTTTTCCCCCATCTGTTCTTCCATTTCCCCATCCCCTTCTCTGATTCTCACCTTCATTCTTCCCAAGTTATCTAAATTTCTCCAACTAATGCTACTGAATTTGCGTGATTCAATCCCCACGCGATCGGGTCACAACAATTTGGTACCAAAGCCGGTGCGATCGGCTCACAACGATGCCTCAGTACTGGGGTTAAAAATGAAAGACTTGGGAATCTAGTACTAAGCCACACGATGTCTCAAAACAATAGTAGAAGCAAGAATAAAAATGTTAGTAAGATAATCATGAGAATGTACACGAGAACATTCTAGATCTCTCCAAATCGGCCTACCAAAAGGACAGTATCCCCTCATCTAGATGCTATTTGTGGTATATCTTCATGATATCTTAGCCCAAAACGCTGCCTACCATCACTAGAGGAGTCAAAGAAGTCATCCACAACCTAGGCTTATATCTAGGGACAAAAGCTAGAGGCTTGGCTCCACAGACTTTCATGGACTAAGCACCACTCAAATGGCTCTCAAGCACATATCCTCTCTTTTATCTCAACCTTGACTCTACGAAAATATAACTCAACAATGTGGTCATTCTTCTTACAGAAGGTGCAATGGTACTTGACCTTTTGAGGGATCTGACCTGCTAAAGTAGAAATATATGTCTTGCTAGTTGGGGTTTGGGCAAATCCAGCCGACCTAAAGACAACCTTTGATGGCTTAGGAGGTTCGACATCAAACTTACCACTCTTAATTACTCTCACAACCTTAGGTGGGTGGTTCTCGAAATACTTTAGGGAATTAAATTCTAGACCTTTCTTCTTCACACTCACCTTAGATTAATCAATGATCATATTGAGCTTCTTCTTCCCACTAGAAATCTATCAAGGATCTGTTTAGGTAATTATTTTCTTAGGCTAGGTTCTCACTATGGCACACTCAATGGTTTTAGTTACACTAGCATATCTCTCTTTATGGACTGCTATCTCTAGTTTCAATGTCTCACAAAACACACAAGGAGTTTCTCTAATCTTACCCAACTACTCCTGGAATTTAATTCTAGAATCGTCATGCATCTCATCTAAATCTATCCTAAGTTTAGCACAAAATGCACAGGAAATTGAATTAATAGCTTTCTTAAATGCAACAATGGACAAGGATTCTTATTTTTGCAGTTGTCCTTAAGTGTCTTGTTAAGATCATCAAGTTTAAGTGTAATCCTAGGAAAATTTTCATAAGATTCAATTCTAGAATGAAGAAGTATTTCATTCATTTATTTCAACTAAGTTTGATATCCTCATAATAAGAGCAAGTATGATCAGAATTAAATTTGAGCAATTCCTTAGTAGCACTATCAAGTTTTAGTTCAAACAAAGTACAGTTCGAGCATGATGAAGGAATAGCATCTAAAGGAATCACATCCAAGGCAATAGCATTCAAGCAATCATGATTATTACTAGACTTGAGTGATTCTAGTTCATCTAAAGCTTCTTTTAGTTGACTAACAACAGATGAATGAACAATTATTAGATTAGTCAATTGATCATGCAAGCATAAGTAAGAATCATAGTTTTCATCATCAAGATTCATAGATTTGAGACTTAATGTCTTGATTCTTAATTAACTTAGCTTGTTTCTTCAATTTTTGTTTAGCTACAATAAGAGCATGCTTCATCTCTTTAAAGGAGAGGCATACCTCATCAGGATCATTATAGGGCTCATTGTTGTCAGAGAAGTCAACGTCGATATTCCCTTGGCCATGAAGCACATGCCAGTGAAGTCTTGGGACTTCTTCTTGCTCCTAGAGTCATCCACATCATCCTCTGTTTCTAAGTTTACATTGCTCATGTCGATGTTCTCAAGAGCAGCAAGAACCTAGTTAACGAACTTGTGGTGATTTGGCTTCTTAGACTTCGCGTTTGAGCTTGAGGACGTCTTCAAGAGTCTTCCTCCTTGCCTTTTCACTTAGGGCACTTAGCCCGAATGTGGTTCGACTCACCACACTCAAAGCAAGTGACAGGACCACTCCTCCTCATGTTCCTCACCTTGTGATATGCTCTTGTGAATTTGGTGGATAAGAGAGCTAAGTTATCCTTAGAAAGCTTCTAAAGTTTCTCATCACTTAAAGAATACAAAGTTGATAATGAAAATCCAGAAAAGCTAAAAACTAAGGAACTAAAAGAGCTTCTCTATCTTAGGGAGACACCAGATGAAGTCAATCTCATACATCTTTAACCTCGAATAGAGCTTATCCATGATAAACTCAATCATGACAGTTTTGTTATTGATGAAAGTGATATTTATTTCCCAAACTTTCACATCAAGTACACCTAACAACTGACGTGCATTCCAGATTCAAAAAAGATCAACCCAACAACACACAAACCATGAATGATCTTGGTAAACCTTCTCCATAATTCATCCAAGGATTCACCAGGCATTTGCTCGATCTTGGTAGAGTCCTCATGGTAGTCAGCAAGAGTCTTCCTAATGCGAAAGTCTTCCCAATCTCATGAGGAAACCTCAAGTGAGCAACTCACTTAAATTTAGATTGACTAAGCCCTTAAATCAGAAAATTAAGAGCCTTGTTGTTTGCCTCTACATCTAATGTATTCACCTGATCATTGGTTGGCACTATATAAGGATTCTTAACTTTGATCTAAATTAGGTGCCCTTGAGCCTCAATGTAGGATTGCATATGAGCCTTCCAACAAGAGAAATTGACTCCAAAAATAGGAGGCTTAGTTGAATACTTGTATGATGCCATGACTCTTAAGACCAATTAAGATCTATGAGAAAAGCTAACTTGGCTCTGATACCACTTGTAGGACCTGTATGGCAATAGAGGAGGTAAATGGTGCCTTCAAAATTTTCCCCAAATATTCATCAATTCTTCACTCTAGTAGCTACTAAGTTATGAATATCAGGATTGGAAGCCAAGACTAAGGCAAATAACTCAAAAATCTAAGAGCCGAAGAATCAAAGCCCTAGCGGTTTTACCGGCTACCAGGCGGTGGTGTGACCAGTGCCAGGGCAGTTTGACCGCTGGCTACAAGTTGGACTCACCGCCTCCCGGTGGTCCGACCTCTGAACGCGTGGTTGGACTACTCTCTTATACCGAAAAAGAAAATTCAGCATGAATCCAAAACTCTTTTCGTGCAACACCAAAAATCCAATGCCAAATGAGATGACATTTTGCACACATCTTACTTGAGGTCATAGGAACCTATTCCAACCAAGAATCATATGAATCCTTGTCAAAGTTCACACTTTCTCAAAAAAGCAAGGTTGCACCAAAACTAGACAAAAACCGAAAGCGTGGAATAAAACTTGCTCATGGATGAAAGATGACCAAGATGGTTCTAAATATATTCCCACATGTCACAGGAAACAAAAACTCTCAAAGATTTGATGTAAAAACCCTTGGATTATGAAATCTTACGATGAGGTCAAATCAAGGCAAAATGGGCAACTTCAAGAACTTGCAAAACCTAATATCTAGATGGATGGGGGTTGATCTTCATAAGTCATCTCAATCACTTACACGTCCTTAGCATATATCAAGATCAAGAAGTGAGAGAGGAGATCAAAACAAATTAAAGCAAGAGCAAATCAACTAAATCAAAGAGACTCCATGAGTGAAGAACAAAATTGATCTATTGCAATTTGAGGATGAAGGTTTTACATCCACTCCACCTAGAGGACAAGAAAGCATACCACAACATTCATACTTCATTTTCTTTGCAAACAATCGTCATGCTTGCCATATACAGGTGCACCACTAGTTTGCCACGCATCGGCAAGTCTCTCCTGTTCTGGTTCCACTGGACCATGCCTCACTTGGACCAACTAAGCCATATGGTACAATCCGTCATTCGAACTTTCTTTCAATATTTCCCGCCTTTTTGTAACTTGTTTGAGTTCAGCTATCTCACCCAGTATTCTTGATTGTTTTGGGCTCTAGCTCCTCCATGAGCGTAGCTCCGATTCTTGATATTGACCATAGTTGGCTCTAAGCTCCCTGCACATTCAAAAACCAAGAAATCATTTCTGGACACAAGTTCTTTACAACTTAACCATGTTAGTCAAAATATACTTTATGCAATACATATGCGTTGACAAAAGTCAAACCAAAACAAAACAAAATTTACCAAATTTCCAAATCTTTGCCAAACCAACCTATTTGGACGGTCAGACCGATGGTGTCGGCCGGTCTAACCGGTAGTCGACCTGATCTAGATCCTGAAAAACTGCGAATTTGCAAAATCGAAATATCAGCTTCTCTTTTTTTTTAAAAAAAAGGGAAACAGTAGGAGAGCCTCCTACTGTGACAATTTCTCCAATTTGGTAATATCATAGCAAAAATCTGAACCTTCTCATATGATCTTCATGTGGCATGATTATGGTAGCAGATACATCCTTTTGTTTGTTTTTGAATATATTTTGCCACCGAATTAAGTGCCATGCACGCAAGGTGTTATCAGTATTCTTTAGGTAAGACGCTCTATTCTCTTCACACTCCGACGATGATTACTGAATCCATTAACTAGAAGTTCTTGAGAAATTGTTCGGTAATTATTGCATCCACTTCAAAGTGTTGTCCGAGCTGGCACACGCCTTCGTTTTGGCTTTTCCTTCAGGATAAATTGTCATCCTCACCCACTAGATCTGTAATTATTGCAGCGCAAATTATCTCAAAAAAAATATTACAGCAGAAAGCAAAGGATTAATTACCAATCAAACACTTTTGAAATGGCAAAGTCGGACGTAGTTTCGAGCCACAAATGCCTAAGCAGAGTTTCGTAGAACGCGCCCCGCGATGCCAAATGGAGCATAAACCAAAACAGGAGCTAATGCAATACCTTATCGGCTTTGCCATTTTGACGTCACTCCCCACTGAACTCGCACATATCCCCTTCATAGTTTTTGACTCGTGAAACAGCCATCATGTCTTCTCTCAAGATAAGTCCGCATTTTTTTCCCATTTGTCTCCGTAACTATTCCGAACGCGGTTTTTCTGTTCTCTTCTCCGTATTTCCCTCGTATTCTCGTCGACGTGGCAGAGATCTAAAGCATCCTCCCTATCCTCTCATATTCCCTGGTGCTCTGGATTTCCGCCACGTCGACGAAAACACAAGAAGAACACGAAGAAGAGAACAAGAAAACCAGCTTCAACTATTCCAGCGTGAATTCCCCAAAAGATTGTTACAATGGAAAGCAGAGGATTGCGGATCTAGCATTACGAAGTGGTAAGGTCAGATGCAGATTCCTGCAACGCACCACAGGTATCAAGCAGAGTTTTCTGGAGTGCAGCACAATGTCAGACGCAGAATAAGCTAGAAGCTAATGCAACACTTTTATTCTCTTGCCATTTTGATGTCACACTCAACTCCGTGTGACTCGTGCCATCACTGTCTTAGGTAGTGATACGGGTCGTCAGAACAACGACCCTTCGTGGTTTTTGACTAGCGAAACACCCATCATGCATTGCATTTCCAGGTGCACACGCCCACTGTTTTTTGCCGCCGCCTTCGGCGTAATATGCTTAGGTGAAATTGTCTGCATTATCTTTACAATTAGCGTGCACAGCAAACGCAGCGTAACCACATGGGTTACTGAAGTAATCGGAGTCAACTGCATGAACAAAAAATATTTCCAGGGCAAGTCGTGCGTCCACACAGACTTTACCTCTACCTCACCCGAGTTGCATTCCTAGGGTGCACCAATTATAGCTGGAGAGGTGACTGCCACTTCGCTTCTTTTGTTTGTTTGCCTTTTTTTTTTTTTTTTGAAACCCAACCAGAGAGCTGCCGTATGGTAATTCACAAGGAGAAGGAAATATAAAAGTTTGACGAGAGAGAGGGGGGAGGGAAGGTGAGGGGCCCGGGAACAGCCAAAGCAATAATTGATAGTTTCGCTAGCCTATTGGCCCCTGCTAGGATTTAGGCTCCAGCCTCCTCTTTTATGACAGCGATCATGTGCATCGGTGGAGTCACCGTGGACCAGAAAATTCGAACATTCCACTCCTTCTATGTTTGCCATGTAATAAGCATTACTAGCGTTGCCATTCTTTTTTGTGGTGCTCCACGTGTATGAAGATAACCGATTCCCACTAGTCTCAGACCAAGGAGAAGGTACGCCAAGTAATCGATTAATGGAATCGCAAGCGATCCATGCAAACGGAGGAGCACTCAATCAATAGATGAATGGCAAGACTCGGCACATATCTACACAAGGGACAAGTGAATTGGTTCGGCCACCCTTGCATGTCCAGACGATCTGTCGTCTATAGTCTGTTTTGAATGGTTAGCTAGGTGAAAATTTTGTATTTTTAAGGTGCCTTGCTCCGAGAGAGGTGACTGCCACTTTTATCATGTTAAAGCTATGGGGTCAATTTAATCATAGCTTTTTTACAAAGCCATCCTATACAAGTGAAAATTCATACAAAAAACCAAAAAAACAATACAAAATTTTTAAAAATTAACTTTATAGGGATAGATAATCATGCATTTAATCTCACAGGAATACAATCCTGACTATGCTACTACTGCCACCGCCGATTCCTAAGAAAAGAGAAATCTTACAAAATCGTTATAAACAGTCATTGAGGTCCCGAGGAGCAAGTGTACCCATGAGTCCCATCGTTTTTTAAGTACAGCCCGGACGGACACACATACACACGCGCACATATGGCATTTCACATATATTTACGTGGGTACGTCCTACACACACTAGAAACAAAACATAAGACGTAAGTCTTATGAAGCACGGGCATATATTTTGATCACTAAACACATCCACATATGTACATACTCAGGAAGACATTATTTACATAAATAGTACCAAAAGTACTGTTTATGTAAACAGATTATAAAAATACGACACCACAAGAACGATCTCGGGCGGGTGGGGTACACCTCGCATGCCCACCAGCCGAGCCAAGCTCGCTCCACCCCATGAGTCATCCTATCATGGTCTACTCGTCGGCGACAGTCACTTCCACGATGTTGATGTGCGTGTCATATAGGATTTTAACTTGTGTAACTTCTCCTTAATTCGTCCCTCGTATATGTACACACGTAACTACTAACTACACGTATTTAGCAAAGGAAACAATTTAGATTCTGACGAAGAAACGCAAGGGGACTCACTGCAGCGTTCCCACTAATTTTTTGTAGTGTACGAGTAAAACGAATCCCGTGGCATGTTTGCATCGTACTGGTAAAATGAGAGGGGGAAAATGAGAGATCAGAGTCTTGCAGTTTGGGTTGTAAAATTTGTCCAACTACTACATGGTAAACATTAGCTTTGTTCTGAACTAAAATTTGTGCAACTAAATATTTTTTAGTATCTGATCTGTTGGAGCTGTGGAGCATATGTTGTGGAACTTATGTGATTCCATTCAACTTGTTTGATTTTATGCCACCCCTAGAGAGTTGTGATTGTGAAATTGTGGATTGCCAAAGCTCCAGAATGGTCGGCTATTTTGGAGCTTTTTGTGTGATTACGTCGAGTGATAGACAGAATGTGAGATAATATTTCAGCATCTTAGTTTTGCTTTGGTTAGCTGGTATAGTTGTACTAGATAATAGTTTTCCATATATACAATAGGGAGTTATTGTATTTTCTGTCTCTGCGTTTTTGGAATAGAACAGAGCCATTCTTAATGATGACTGAAGAATTAATGCTATGTGTTTTGCAATTTCTATGTAGGTTTAACTGATTAGGAATTAGGATCTTTCAATTCCATAGTTCCACTAAAAATCTTAACAATGGCTGAAGAATTAATGCTATATGTTTTACGATTTCTATGTAGGATTAACTGACTAGGAATTATGGTTCCTTCCAATTCCATAGTTCCACTAATAATCTTAATAGTGACTGAAGAATTAATGATGTGTGTTTTGCGATTTCTATGTAGGATTAACCGATTAAGAATTAGGGATACAAAATAAAGAGGACCAAGATGTTATCATCTTAGATATGGAGTTTTCAAGGGATGAGTTGCGTAAGTTCAATCTATCATATGCTAGTAGTAAGTTAGGTTCTTATGGATTTAAATTTTATATATTTTGTTTGTATATATATTTTTGTTTTGATTTAGTTTGTACGTTGGTTTGGTAGGTTCTGGTTTTTGTTCTATTTTTGATGAAGATACTATAGGCGTCTAGGATAGACTAAATCTTTATTATTTAGGTATTCAAATTGTATTTCTCTACTTTGCTATATTTTTCAACATTCTTCCTATCGTTTAACACATGATTCAAATTTCATACCGACGATGCAATTATATTATACCTTTTTGTTATATCTTATATGGGTATATTTAGCGTAAGTTTCTATCGTTAGAATTCAGCGCGAAACTTAACGGAATCACAGATCCACCGCAGCTCATGTACCTCCAAGGTACAACCGGCCTTTGACTCTATTATCCAGAGTCAGGATATAAAAATAACGGATTACTCGCACGATGGCTATCTTTTTAAGCACCATAATACCATATCACGGACTAGATATATCATTGTAAGCCATAGATCATCATGAGAGATGGTTTGTTATT
The DNA here is from genome assembly GCA_036346575.1 of Dendrocalamus sinicus. Classification (NCBI taxonomy): domain Eukaryota; kingdom Viridiplantae; phylum Streptophyta; class Magnoliopsida; order Poales; family Poaceae; genus Dendrocalamus; species Dendrocalamus sinicus. The sequence continues at coordinate 9,704,437 of CM070657.1, forward strand.
TCCTTTAAATATTGTAATGGTAGATCGATTGGTTCTACACTTTGATCTCCACCATCCATTTCTTATTTTATGATTATCCAGAAGTACTTGCACAAAAAGAGCAAGCATATGTTTGCCTTCAATAACTGGCATGTTGCATAAAGCCACAAAATTGTCAAATCAATTACAACAAAAAAAGAGAAATAGATAACCACCTTTTCACTACTAAGCTGTAAGCACCCAAAAATTCCAAATAGAGGGCAAGAACCCCATTGGATGTATCTATCACTCTGATCCAAAAAGATGTAGCGATCCAAATTTAGTAACTTTAGTTATTACTAAATTTTGAAGTCTAAACTCGGTACGATCTCACCCAGAGATTCCATCTTGTGGGAGTTGAATAAATACCAAAAGGGTAAACTTTGTATCAGGCACAATAGTCTACTGGTAACGTTTTGTAAAAACACACTATAAAACAGCATCCAGCAGCAAAACTAAAATGCTCGTAACAACAAGAGCAACCGATGAAACGTTGATAACATATGATGTAAAAGAAGCCGCGACTGAGCAAGCAGCCATGCGGTTATGGGCTGATAAATGATAACGATATAAGATTCGGCAAGAGATTCACAACATTTGTTTAATTTGGTTTCTCATCCTTTAGTCGACACCATGTCCATAAGACACTGCATATTCGCTAGTGGCCCACATAATTTCAGAAACCTGACATATCCTAGGACTTCGTCTAGAGCACAGAAAGAAAGCTTGGATGGCCTATCATCAGACATAAACACCGCTTGCAAGGAGCACGAACAGAGACCCAAAGCCCTGTGGAACAGTTAAAGCTATATTACACATCGATCACTTTGTGGATTGTTAAGAGAGAGAGAGAGAGAGAGAGAGAGAGAGAGAAGCCTTCTTTCGGAGGCATACCAGGAAAACAGAAGCAATAGCTGCTGTTGCGATCTCCTTTGCTAAGCTACGGCTCCGCCTAGATGAAGTGGCTTCATAACTGAAATAGATCAACTTGTTAGTAAATAAGTTTTTCTTGATTTAAGTGCTAACACACACTAAGAGTTAACTATCAAGGATAGTAAGATAGTTGAAGCATACAGCTGGTTCACCAATCAGTAACAGTAGTTTAAGAATTCATGTCCTTTTATTCTATAAAATAATAGGTATTTCCTGACTAATAGCCAGTATGCCAGATTGTATCTTTTAGCAATATGGTTATATAAAACTGATGATGAATTATAATGCCAAAAGTTTATTCCTATTATCTCACCCTGGTTAATTTATACATAATTTCACCTAGTAGCAGATAATGCAAAAGACATCTATAAACGCTACTGCAATTACACTTGAAGATACAATCTGGTTCCTTGTGCATCATGAAGTCACGACTCCAGACCCCAAAACTGAGAGCACTCAAGCCAGATCACAAATTAGCTGGTGGTAATTTTTTTTATGCTATTTCCCTACAAAATGTTCTTTATGTTATGGAGAACATAGGAATCTGAAACAAAGCAATTCAATAGAATATCTTAATATATTTTAAATATAAGGCAATTAAATTCAACATAACAACTGCGCATTGCCTCCACCTACGCTAATTGGAATACAACAACAATTGAAGTAGAAGAGAAGGAAGAGAAACATAACAGAAACAGGAGATAAGCTAACATACCACAGAGATATGACTAATTGTTTGACCTCCCTTTTCGTCAAATGCATTCATGAGTTATAATACTTCAGTTCAGGAAGAAAGAACAAAACCATGAAGTATGATTTACACAAGCATGATTATCAAAACAAAGTGGTCCTATAACTATGAAAGGTCGAAATTTAGCTATTTCTTTAATTACTGCTAGGACCAAAAAGTTGTTGGTAATGACAATTTAAATAGGCAGTCAATGACACATAATAATGACACAATCACACCCAAGAACGAGCATGTTGCACTATTTGCTTTAGGGGGTTGGAGCCGCCAATGTTAATCATGAAAAAAGCAATAACCAGGCCGATTACTGCCAACTTGGTGAGGACAAGGGTTTTACCAGCCAAACATGGACGCTTTTCTGGTGCAAGTTATGATGAGTTGCATGATTTTATCTATCATACACATTATTTAACAATGTTATTTGAAAATGGAATTCATTTGTAAAATAGAAGTGCAGTTGGGCAGTTTTGATGGTTTGCACAGTTTGTTAAAGTCGATTCACAGTTATGGCTGTACTTTACAAGTCTATCACATATGGATGATCTGTCCACGACAATACAATAGAAGATTTAGTTCTCAAGTGATACATACTACCCTCTCCGGTCAAAAAAGAGTACTGTTTAGGACATCAACACGGTCTTCAACACGCAACTTTGATCTCTAATTTCTATTGTAATATATTTATAAACCTAGTAATTTATAATATTGTGAAAGTACTTTTTGAGACAAATATACACATTGTTTCGTATGTTCCATCAAAATATTCATAGAGATATCAATAACCGAAGTTTAAATTTTTACTGAACACATTCACCGGAGACAGTACCTGTCCAGAATTTCTAGATAGATCCTCTTCTATCGTAGCAAACCAACTCTAATTTCACAAATGCAAACTCTTCACTCCAGATATCCGAATTGACCGTGACCAAAAGTAATCTTTATCTACCATGCAAAACGGAGCGGTGTGAGGCATTAACAACGTCCATGGTGAACTACATGGTACAAACCGATTGAATTGCACCACCAGTCGTTGCAATAGCTAAGCCCCAAACATATAATATTAAGAAATCAAGCGTAAACCCACCAAGGCACCAACCCAATTAACGCCACCAAGGAGGGCAGCACCTACCCTCTGTCATCCACAAGCAAAGCCACACCGGTCAAAACCCTCTACAGCAGTTACTGCGCAATACAAGAGCGAGGACGCTACAATTCAAACCCATCTTGGTTAGGTTAACAACAACATAACACAGCGGCAAATGGGCACATCAGGTTACCAAATCGAACGTTCAGACGAACCGATTATACATACTTCAAACAAATTAACAGCTACACGCATCAGATCAGATCACTGATTTGCGGAAAATCACAAGAGTTGGAGGTATATGGAGCAGCCGGCTTACATGAAGAAGGAGGCTGTGAGCATGAGACCGATGGCGACCATGACGACGGCCAGCGTCGGGTACCAATCCACCGGCACGGGGCTCGAGATCGCCTTCGCCGCCTGCGAAACCATCCCCGACGGGGCGTAAGTACAGCGCAGTAGGCTCGCAGAAACCTAAAAACCCTAGATCCCTAGGATTTGGTGCTCGTGGGCTTACCATCTCCTCGGATCTGAGCTGAGGCTGTTCGTCGTCGTCGCCTAACGCCTCGTCGTCTCGTCTCGTCTCCGTCGCGACGAACTGACAGATGGGCAGAGGACAGACGCACTCCTTTGTTCGTAGGGGGCTCTTGTGGGCCGTTGGTTTCAGATCTGAAGGTCCGGAAAATGGCCATGGAGATTAACTGGGCCTAGCCCAGAAAACTCAGGAAGGAAGGGATGTGCGTTGCATGTATTGTGTCTTAGTTGGGGGCCCACTGGGTAGTGTCTGCTATTTGGGGTATTAAATGTTTAGTCATGTACAAGGATTGAGCTTTGCTTGGTTGCCAAGCTTCGTTGTCGTGTAAGGTGTCCGTTTGGGTTTGATTCTCGATCGGGTCATAGGTGTCTTACCTCACACATATGTGTAGTTTAGTAAAAAAAATATGTATGTGCTCCGTAAGATGCTGGTTAAATTTTGGATTTATCTAATGACCTCCATTTAAGTCCTAACGTGTGTTTCAATGGGATACACGTATATATGTGTGGTGTGGGTGAGTGTGCATTGTATTCTCCGGAGTCCTGTAGGAACATAGGAATATCCATCAAATGAAGTCAGTATAAACTTTTCCCCCATCTGTTCTTCCATTTCCCCATCCCCTTCTCTGATTCTCACCTTCATTCTTCCCAAGTTATCTAAATTTCTCCAACTAATGCTACTGAATTTGCGTGATTCAATCCCCACGCGATCGGGTCACAACAATTTGGTACCAAAGCCGGTGCGATTTGCTCAAATTTTTGCTTTGATCTATAATTCCTTGGAAAGGTTGGGGCCAAATCAGCACCGTAATTCCAATTCAGGGTTTGGTCAATGAAGAGGAGAGCCATCATGGCACCAAAGACGCCTACCCTTCAGACCAAGCATGTGCTCATGGTTAGAAATGAAAACGGAACGGAAATATCTCATACCGAACCGCATCGTTTTCTACATTTGACCCGATCGAATTCGTATTTTCGGACAAATTCGAATTCGGTTCGAAATACGGAATACCAAATTCGAAAACGGAGCGGAAACGGTTTAGGCATTTTCCGACCGTTTTCTACTTTTCTACATTTTATTCGGAATATACCGTATTGTAAATACGATTTAAACCGAATTTGGCCCACTAGAAGTCCCATTAGATTAGAGTATTAGACACAGGTCTCACAGCCCAATTCACACAGCCCAATTCACCAAAATTTCCCCATCTCCTTCTAAAGTCGCCGCCGCCGCCTGGGGAGATCGAGCCCGGCTTCTTCTCCCTTCGCCCCCCTTTGCTTCTCCTCGTCCCTTCTCCTCCACGTCCGTGGCCGTGGCCGGGCACGACTCGCCAGATGCGCCTCCGCCGCTCCCCACCGCACCTCCATCACCACGCCTTCTCACCTCGCTGCTCCTCAGCCTGGAGAGTCTCGATTTTCCAATTGGTGGTGCCAAACAATCAAGGGGTTTGATAAAAAATTGAGAAAAGGGCTGAATTCTTTAATCATCTTGGTTGCTTGGGAAATATGGAAGCATCGTAATGCTTGTGTGTTCGAAGGAGCTCCTCCAAATGTCCATTTGGTTCTACAAGCTGTGGCTAATGAGAGTGCTTTGTGGTGCATGGCTGGAGCCTCTGCTCTTAATGAGATGTTTATTCAGATGCTTTGCACACAGGCTTGATGTGTGCTGGGGTGTTAATTTTTCTTGGTTTTAAGTGTTGGGTGCGGGAGTTAGTTTTTTCCCCTTGTACTTGGAGTAGACTCTTGTCTCTCTGTTTTTTTTCTTTCTTCTTAATGAAATGACACGCAGCTCTCCTGCGTTGTTCGAGAAAAAAAAATCCTTCGGGCCGCCTCCACTCTCCACCGCCGCCAACCGTCTTCCATCTCTTCCACCTCAGCGCGCCGCCGCCTCAACCGTGCGCTCGCCATCTCTTCCACCTCCATCCTCGATCCACCGCCACCTCTTCTTTACCTCCTCCGTCGCGCCACCTCTTCCACCTGCGCCTCTGCTCCCTCCAAGCGTCGGGCCAATCGACGCCCTTTAGCACGCCGCCTCCGATGATCTCCCCGACACCCTCCTCTTCTACGGCGGCGCTCCTCATCTTCACCGACTCCTCAGATCTCCCAGGATCTTGACCTCATGGATGATGCTGATGAACTGTAGATGTTCTGCTAGCTGTTAATTGCTTGTTCTAGACTTGTATTTGTATTTATGTCGGCTATTGTGTTAATACTTAAGACCAAGGGTCATGCATTTGTTAATTATTATATGCACTTGAATTTGATCATGCTCTTGGTAATTGTTATGTACTTGGTTACTTGTTAATTGTTATGCATTGGTCCTACAGGTCGGTATTTCATATTGAATTTTCGTATACCGACCGTGTTCGACATAATTCCGCTCGAATTGGTTCGTTTTCGAAATTCTCGATATTCCGTAAGTTCGCGTTCGTTTTCATGTCCGGCTTTACCGCTTTCGTTTTCGTATTCAAATGTAGAAGTAGAAAACGGTTGAGGAGTTTTTCGACCGTTTTCATCCCTACTCATGGTTATGGAGGAGAACACTAGACCGATCCAAGCAAAAATTTTGGCTCGATTCGACTTGCAGGCAAAGAAGCTTGAGCTGTTGGTCACCGAGGTGAAGCGAATAGGGCAAAAAGTGGAGATATTCAAACAGCTAACCAAGGAGTGCAAGATAGCACCATCGATGCAAACTAGGAAGTTTCGAGAGAAATCTGTCAGGATCCAAGAGTAGAATCCGAAACAGAGGAGAATGTGCTACGGATTGGTAGTATTTTTGGTGCTTTTATAGAAGGAAAACTAAGAACTACGAACTAGGGTTACTTTAGTGATGGCTAGGGTTTGCATTCATCAGCCTAAAACTTCACAAATCCCAGTTACAAGCCATATGTAGTGGCTGGCACAGTTAAAGAACATAAACACCTAAAAATGACAGTGAACAGTCATTACATGCTATAGTTTTAGCGTGTTAATTGGACAGTAACTAAGTTGCCACCGTTGGATGACAATCGAACGTCCACCAGAACACTGTAACTCTTTGTTTAAGTGAAGTCAACAATGGCTTAATTTACTTGCTCGCCATCATATCATCGTAATGCTTCACGCTCCCATCCAGGCCTTCCAAGATGATACCAGTTCGCTCATCTCCTTTTAACTTCATCAAGGCTCACTCCTGACGTCTCCCCCTTCTTCAGTTCCTTGTCATCAAGGAACAAAATTGGGGAATGCCCTTTGTATGAAGTCTGCATCTTCCCAACTGGCAGCGCTGACTAGTAGATTAAGCCATTGCACTAACCACTGCACCACCAATTCATTTTTGCGAGGAATCATACACCTTTCTAGCATAGCAACTGGAGCCACTTTCACATTGCCTTCTGTATCAACTAGAGGAAGTTCAGAGTTGGGTACTACTTGATCTCCAACATGTTTCTTCAGTTAACTCACATGAAAATTTCGATTAAGCTAGTAGCCATTAGGAAGAAGTAACTTCTAAGCCACCTTGCTAATCCTTTCTAGAGTTCTAAATGGCCTGAGTACTTGGAGTGCAATTTCAAAAATCTGTGTAGGCTTAGTGAGGTATGTCTGTATGGTTGCATTTTGAGGTAGACCATGTCTCCCACTGTAAAATTCCCTTTCCTTCCTCTTCTTATCTGCATAGTGTTTCATCTTCTCCTGAGCTTTCTTTAAATTGTCCTTGATAACATCAAAGGCCAACTACCTCCTCTGCAACAGACCTTGCACTTTTTTCATTTGGTGAGCTAGGTAGCACTACTTCAGCCACATGAGGGGGAGGAAACCCATACAAGGCCTAAAAAGGTGTCATTTTCAATACTGTATGAAAACTGGTACTATACCACCATTCAGCAGTAGATAGCCAACTTTGCAACTTCCTAGGACTTGCAAATGCCATACACCTCAAGTAGCTTTCAACACACTGATTGTCCCTCTCAGTTTGCCCATCGATTTTAGGGTGATATGCAGTGCTAAGCCTCATTTTGACTCCCATTGTTTTGAATAATTCTTGCCATAATTAACTAGTAAAAATCATGTCTCTATCAGTAATGATTATAGCAGGCATTCCATGCAATTTGAATATGTGATCAACAAGTTCCTTAACAACATCTTACATTGTAAATGGAAGACTCATAGAAATAAAATGTGAGTACTTGGTTAATCTATCTACTATCACTAGGATAACATCTTTACCTCCAGATTTTGGGAGTCCTTCAATAAAGTCCATGGAAATGTGAGTCCATGCCATATTAGGTACAGGAATAGGCTGCAGAAGTCCGGGGTAGGGAACATGTTTAGATTTATTGATTTGGCATACAACGCATACAACACACTTCTTAACAAAGGCTATAACTTTCTGCTTGAGACCAGGCCAATAGAAAAGTAGTTTGATTCTTTGATATATGGCTCTTCCACCAGAATGTCCTCCCAAGGTTGAACTATGCGTTGAAGCCATGATGTGTTGTTCAGTTTAGTACCAGAACCCACTTATAATCTGTTTTTGTACCTCAAGATACCACTTTTCAGAGTAAAGTTTATCCTTGCACCAGGATTAATGATTAGATGTTCAATCAGCTCTTTGCACTTTTCATCTTGCTCATAATTGTTCACAACTTCAATGATCCACATAGGAATTGCTACTATAATGGCCATGTTCTGCTCCAAATAAGGGGCTCTTGATAAAAGCATCAGCCACCTTGTTTTTCCTTCCTTTCTTCTATTCAACTCTATAGTTGTAGCCCAAGAGTTTCACCAGTAGCTTGTTTTGAATACCTTCAATTAACTTCAGCTCATGAATGTATCTTAAATTCTGCTAATCAGTTCTAATTATCAAGGTGGAACCAGCAAAATAATGCTTACATTTCTTCAGGTCTTCTAGTATGGCTATAGTCTCCTTGTCATAAGTTGACATCCCAACAGCCTTGGACCAATAGCTTTACTCATAAAAGACAGTGGTCTTCCTCCCTGCATTAGCACAGCTCCAATACCATACCCACTAGCATCAGCTTCAAGCACAAAAGGTTGAGAATGGTTTGGCAATGCAAGGGCTGGAGCAGATATCATAATACATTTGGTTTCAGCAAAGGCCTTTCTCTACCTATCACCCCATTGAAAAGAGTTCATCTTCAAGTCTTCAAATAAGGGTTTGCAAACGACTCCATCATTTTGAATGAATCTTCTGTAGTAACTAGTTAATCCCAAGAAACTTCTTAGCTGTGTTACTATCCCTGGCTCAAGCCAATTCTCAATGGCCTTGATTTTCAATGGGTTAGTGGACACTCCTTCCCCACTGATAATGTGTCCCATATACTCCACTTGCTACTGTCCAAAGATATATTTGCTCCTTTTTGCAAATAGTTTGTTATCTCTTAACACTTGGAGTACTTGTTGCAAATGGACTAGATGTTCTTCCATTAACTTACTAAACACCAGGATATTATCAAAGAACACTAGTACAAAGTGCCTTAGAATTTTGGATAGAATCTCATTCATGAGGGCTTGAGAGGTTGCAGGAGCATTAGCCAGGCCAAAAGGCATTACTACAAACTCATAATGCCCTATGTGAGTTCTAAATGCAGTCTTCTCAATATCAGATAGCTTCATCCTGATTTGATGGTACTCAAATCTGAGATCAATCTTTGAAAAGACCTTAGCCCCATGCAATTCATCTAGCAAATCTTCAATAACTAGTTGGATACTTGTTCTTCACTGTATTTTCATTCAACTGCCTATGATCAATGCACACTCTCCAAGAGCCATCCTTTTCTTCACAAGAATTGCAGGAGAGGTGGTACAGCCCAAATTAGAAAACTCTAATTTGTGCGGTTGGCCTGATCTTCACAACACGTATTCAACCCGCTAGAAATAATCCCCTTGATTCACGAGCAACAAGAACCACTTCCTAATACAGCCGAATAGTAGTAGTAAGAGAATAGTTAGCTCTCTGTACCTGCCTCTTCAGCCAACATGCAGGAACAATCTTCTTTCACGTTGATTAATAGCAAAAATAGCAGTTTGCACTCTGTCAATCTACTGCAATAGCGGTTGATCAAATCCAACAATTCCCTAATTCACACCCACTCTACAGTAGCAATAGTAGTATTGCTTGATCGCCATGGGCGACAGTCGTGCCAGGGCTGGCGCCGGGGCTGACTGTCCACCACCCGTGGCCTTGGCCTCAGTGACCGCCACCACTTGTGCAACGCTTTCTCTTCATCATCGATGCCTTCTTGGGCGTCATTGTCTCTCTCAAACTCGTGACTTGCTCGTCGTCTCCACGGACAACGCCAATCATTGTGGCTACTGGCCAAGCAGTATCCTCAGGTACTAGTATAACGAGTGTAAGAAATGGGCTGACCTCTCCCTTGGGATAGGATGACCATGTATATACATGGCCATAGGGCATGATTATAATGATGCCCTCTATAGCTGAGCATTATACAGAGATATACATATATTTTTACATGCTCATACTAGGTCTTTGGCCCGACCCAACAGGCCTAATGGATTCGTGAGGCCATCCCACAACAACGATGTTGATGGGCTCGTCGTTGCAATTGAGGCAGACGAGGACCGTGGCTGAGTACAAGGCGGCGTTCGAGGCAAGCATGTACCAAACAACGATGTTGATAGAAGAGACGAGGACCGTGGCTGAGTACAAGGCGGCGTTCGGGGCAAGCATGTACCAACAGTAATAGAAGAGACGAGCAAGCAGGTGGTGGGGCCGAGGAGAGCGCATGCATGTCGTCAGGGCTGCTACCATCGTGCAAGGAGCTCGTCGTTGGCCTGCGGCACCCGTGGAGCAGCGCCACCAAGATGCTCGACGAAATGCCTCCCAAGGTCGATGTGCTGGGGAGCAAAGCTGTTGAACCGTCTTCGGATGAGGAGCTTAATGTAGACCTACCAGGGCCATGCATGGTGATTTTCTTTTGTGAGGGAGATGACGCTCCCACACAGCCAGGGCGGACACCGACTGTGGGTTCTGGCCATGTGGTGTTCGTCGGAATGCTAGGCAAGATACCATGGGAGGAAAACCATGGCTTCAACTGTTAGAATGATCTCGAGTCCCCTGCTCGCGCCGATCGGGCGTCCATTGATTTGGTCAGGGCCTGTCGCCAGCGCCATATAAAAGAGGTGGGGGTCGGGACGGCACGCACACCAAGGTTCACCGTGCCGCCGCCAGACCCACCGACAAACCCTAAACCCGATCTGTTGAGGGGGCGCTCCAGCGACGGGAAGACCCACCGCCAAGGAGATCACCGCCGCTTCGGGAGACGCCGGCCGCCAGGGAGACGCCGCTCCTCTTCCCGATCGTGCCGCCGTGCGCAGAGCTTCACCGACGAACGCGATGGCGGCTCTTCATCCTCTACCGGACGGTTGGTACCTCTCTCTTTCTCCGCTTTACCTCAAGAACCCGAACGCAATAGAAACCCCGCTAGATCTAACCTAGGAGATCCTAAAGAACTAAACCTAACAATGGTATCAGAGCGTCTAGGCGTAGATCTTAGATGGGGAAAAGAAAAAGAAAGAAAAGAGGGGAAGAACGAACCCTAACCCTAACCCGAACCCTAACCCTAGAAAAGAAAACGACTGGGCTTACACGCCGTCATCGCCGGCCGTTGCGGCGGCGTCGCGGAAGACCGGCCGGCCGTGGGCTCGCCGGCGCTCGTGTGGGCCACCGTCGACGCTTGGGGATGTAGGCGCCGTCCACGGGCCGCTGACGGCGCGCGCTCCTCTCGTGGAGCGCGCCGCAGCGGCGAGAGGCCCATGGCGCGCCGGTCTTCTTCCCTTCTCCGGCGGCGTGGGCGAAATCGCCATCGCCGCCGCCGCTCGCCGCCCGCCGGTGCGGAGAGAGAGGAGAGCGAGAATGATTTAGGTTACGGGAATCCGCCGCGCCGGTTTGATCGGCGAAATCACCGCGCAGCCGTCGGATCGCGATCGGTAGTGAGATCGCGCGGCCGATTTCGGCCCAGCGCGAGTGAATTCGCGCCGAGCCCAGTTGGCGCGGCGCGCTTCGGCCGCTGGAACGAGCCGCCGGATGCAATCGGACGGCCAAAGGATTGCGCGAGGTGCAAAAGGACGCGCAGCTGGGATTGAAGCCGTTGGATTCGCATCCAACGGTGAGAGATCGCGCGGCACGAGGAAGCGGCGGCATGGCAGCGTCGGCCATGCGCGTCGCGCGCGTAAGGCCGGCTGGCCGCGTGAGAAGGCCGCCGAGGCCGCGAGCGAGCAGCTCAACAAAGCCGCCGAGGCACGCGCAGCAGCAGCCGCCGGCGTGGGTCGGCCGAACAGCCGAATCGGCGAATGAACGATGAAACTGCTTTTTGATATTTATTGATTTTCGAAGTATTTTTGATGAATTTCAATGAAATTTGATCCAAAATCTCTGTAATTTTTGCACCAACGTGTTAATTTTCCAAAGATTAAATGTGCGCGATGATAATGCTTCGAATAATGAATTATTTTTTAGAATAATTACGCTTTCATTGCAAAGTTAATGTTGATTGATTTTCATTATTAAATTCGAACCAACGGGAGAATTTAATTTTGGAAAATAGAGATAAATCCTGATAATTATGATATTGTTATTTTCGACCAACGTTGATAATAACAAGATTATAATTTTTAATTGATGATTTTATGCATTATTTCTATTTCGCCAACGGTGATGTAGATTTAATGTATAGATAAAATTGTTTTAAATTGTATGTCGTATTTTTGACCAACGTTGGAAATAAGGCATATAATTTTGATGTTACGTTCTCACTTTATTTGAAATATTTTTTCAGAGGATACAACTTGATGAGTTGTATCGGAGAGATCCCACTCTTAAAGGAGATAATTATGGAGAGTGGTAGAAAAGATAGACTTAGCGTTTATCTTGGTGAGGTGGACTGGTCCTCACTACAAGACGTCCCACCGAGCCTATGGCACCAAGTGAGGATCAAAATGAGGATGATCTTGCTTGCGAGAAAAGACAGAGGATCATGCTCCTTACATGATGTCTTATAACCTTGAGCATAAGAAATGGACCATAGCCAACAAGAAATGTATGGCTGTGATAAAGAACACGATTGAGCCTGCTATTGTGGGCTCAATCGCAGAGTGTGACACTGTCACAGAGTACCTTGAGAGAATAAAGAGTCAGTTTACTGGCTCTTCAAAGACTTATGCTACACAGCTGATTAAACAGCTTGTGACAGAGAGGTACTCTGGTGGTGGCAGTGGCATAAGAGAGCACATACTGAGGATGAGCAACTTGGCATCCAAGCTTAAACCAATGGATTTGGCTCTCAAGGATGAGTTCCTTATTCATTTGGTTTTTGCTTCCTTGCCTAAAGAGTTTGACACTTTTGTTGTCAACTATAACATGCAGCCCGAGAAATGGGACTTGGAAAAGTGCATAGCTATGTGTGTGCAAGAGGAGGAAAGAATTAAATCCTCACATGGTGGATCTATCAACTATGTGAAGGATAACAAGAAAAAGAACTTCAACAAGATCTCCTTCTCAAAGAACAAGGAAAAGCCTCATCCATCACCTCAACAAAATAAATTTGTCAGAGACAAAGATCGTTGTCTTCATCGCAAGAAGACGGACACTACAAGAAGAACCGCCTGATTATTTAAAGATGATAATGGCAAAGAAAGGTGAGAACATTATTACCTTTATAAATGAATGTCTCAGATGTGCAATATTCAAATCCACTTGGTGGATTGACTCAGAGCAATTGTTCATGTTGCTAATTCCTTACAGGGATTCCGTTCGACGAGGACTACGCAAAGAAACGAAAGATGCATTAAAGTTGCAAATGGAGTCCAAGCTGAAGTTGAAGCCGTTGGCGATCTTTCATTAGAGTTAGCTAATGGCTCCAATCTTTTACTTAGAGATGTCCTTTTTGTTCCCTCTTTACAGAGGAATTTGATTAGTGTTTCAAATTTGGACAAAGATGGTTATGATTGTAATTTTGGAAATGGCAAGTGTGAAATAATGTTTAATAAAGAATGTGTTGGTCTTGCCATCTTACGTAATGAGCTTTATTTGTTATCATTATGTGATGATGTGAATGTCGTATGCGATAATGGGAACGTCGCGTAGAAAGTGATTGAATCTCGTCTCACGAATGTAAACAGAAACGAAAGAGAACTCTAGATGAGTCGTCGAAATTATGGCAATCGCGTTTAGGCCATATTTCGAGGGGGAGAATAGAAAGACTAGTTAAGAATGATATTCTTCCTCCATTAGAGTTCTCAGACTTAGAACAATGCAGAGAATGCATTAAAGGAAAATATGTAAAGAAAATTAAAAAAGACGCTAAAAGAAGCACAGAGTTCTACAAATTATTCACACAGATATTTGTGGTCCTTTTCCGTGAAAAGTGTGGATGGATATGACTCGTTCATAACATTCACGGATGATTACTCCCGTTATGGATATATTTATCCAATCAAAGAAAGAAATGAAGCCTTGGATAAATTCAAGATATTTAAGGCTGAAATTGAAAACCAACACGATTTAAAGATTAAGATAGTCCGATCGATCGTGGGGAGTACTACGATCGACATACCCCATATGGACAAGTTCTGGACCTTTGCAAGGTTTTTACAGAAAATGGAATAGTGGCCCAAGATTCTACACAGGCGAACCTCAAGAAATGGAGTAGTGAAAGACGCAACCATACCTCGATGGATATGGTGCGAAGCATGATGAGCTATTCCACACCGCCATTGAGTTTATGGATGGAGGCGTTGAAAACCGTCATTCATATTCTCAACAGAGTGCCTAGTAAGTCGGTGCCCAAAACACCGCACGAGTTGTGGGCGGGAAGAGTTCCTCACTAAACCACTTACGTGTGTGGGGAGTCTGCACGAGGCTAAAGTATTTAACCCAAACCTTGGGAAGCTTAATCCCAAAACAATGAAGTTGTCATTTCATTGGCTACCTGAAAAGTCAAAAGGTTTTCGTTTCTACTGTCCGGACAGATATACAAAGTTTGTAGAAACGAGACACACTGTCTTCTTAGAGGAAGAAATGATGAGAGGAAGCATGGTAGCTCGAGAGATTGACCTTGAAGAGAAGCGGGTGTATGCGCCCACTCCGATGATTCAAGAGCCATTCTTCACACTACCTGCTGTCGCTGCACCGACGGTGCAAGACACTGTGGTGCCAGCACCTGTTATTGTTCCTCCTGTGGCAACAATGAATGATAATGAGGACCTGTTTTTCAGGATCCTATAGAACCTATTGCCACAGATGAGGGGGAGCAACAGCAGCCTCAAACAGAAAATGTACCAAATGAGGAGGCCCCGAGAAGGTCTCAAAGAGTAAGAAGAGGAATTTAAAATGGAGGATGATCCCACCTCATTTGAAGAAGCCATGAGAAGCGAAAATTCCTCAAAATGGCTTGAGGCCATGGAAGAGGAAATGAAGTCCATGAAGGCTAATAAAGTCTGGGACTTGGAAATTATTCCCAAAGGAGCCAAAACAGTAGGCTGTAAATGGGTCTACAAGACAAAGCTTGACTCCCAAGAGAATGTAGAAAGATACAAAGCGCGACTTGTGGCAAAAGGCTTTACGCAAAGAGAAGGGATTGATTATAATGAGACCTTTTCTCCAGTCTCATGTAAAGATTCCTTCAGAATCATAATGGCATTAGTAGGACATTATGATTTAGAGTTACATCAGATGGATGTAAAGACGGCATGTCTTAATGGGGATTTGGAGGAAAATGTTTACATGGCACAACCGAAAGGTTTTGTCGTGGAAGGAAATGAAAGAATGGGATGCCGTCTAAAGAAATCGATTTATGGGTTAAAGCAAGCTTCAAGACAGTGGTACTTGAAGTTTGACAGTACAATAAGAAAATTTGGGTTTAAAGAGAATGTAGAGGACAACTGTGTTTATGCAAAGTTTAAAGATGGGAAGTTTATCTTCCTAATCCTGTATGTGGATGATATCCTACTAGCTAGTAGTGATGTCAGTCTGCTACTGGAGACAAAGAAGTTTTTGTCCTCAAACTTTGATATGAAAGATCTTGGTGAAGCTTCATTTGTTCTAGGGATAGAAACAAAGGGACATTGGGACTATCACAAAAGACATACATAGAGAAAGTCTTAAAGAAATTTGGGATGCATAAATGCGATCCTTCACCGCACCTATAGTCAAGGGCGACAGATATGGGATTTTCAATGCCCCAGAACGATATGAGATCGATCAAATGAAAGCGGTTCCATATGCTTCACTCGGAAGCTTACAAGATGCTCAAGTGTGCACACGCCGACTTAGCGTTTGTTATAGGGTTACTTGGCGATTCGAGCAATCTCGAATAGAACATTGAAATTGATAAAGAAAGTCTTGCGTTATTTGCAAGGAACAAAAGGCCTCATGATGACATACGAAAGATCGATTTACTCCATATAGTGGGGTATACTGATTCGATTTTGCGGAGATGATAGAAAGTCTACATCCGGATATGTATTCACTCACTTGGAGGAGCTATATCGTGGAAAAGCTTAAAGCAAACCGTCACTACATCGCCCACAATGTATGCCGAGTTTGTAGCATGTTATGAGGCTACGAGGCGTAAACCGCTAAAGAAGTTCATACCCGGTTTGAAAGTGGTTGACGACATCAATAGACCACTTAAGTTGTATGCGATAATGAACCCGAACGTATGCCCACAACAATAAGTCAAGTGGTGCTGCCAAACACATTGACATAAAGTACTATGTTGTGAAAGATAAAGTTCGGGATCAAATTATAAGTCTAGAGCAAATAAGTACAGCAAAGATGTTAGCGGATCCGCTTACTAAAGGCTTACCACCCAACGTGTTCAGAGAACATGTAGCCTGCATGGGTTTAAGGGAAAGCCTATGATTCTGGACTAAAAGATGGCCCAAAAGATTAAAGTAACTATTTGAGCAGAGAGGTGTATTGTAGTCATGAATCTATCGTGATTGACCGTGACGATGAGACATGTTCTATGCACTAATCGTGATGGAATGTGTAAAGCCAAAAGTAATTAAAGATAAAGTATAGATTGAGATCAGGGGAGAATGTTAGAATGATCTCGGATTTGGGCCCAACCGCCAATCCCGCATACGATCGACGGCGCCACCATTTGGTCAGGCCCTGTCGCGCCGCCATATAAAGAGGTGGGGCGGGCGCACGCACACCAGGTTCACCGTGCGCCGCTGACCACCGACAAACCCTAAACCCGATCCGTTGAGGCGCTCCAGCCGACGGAAGACCCACCGCCAGGAGATCACCGCCGCCGGAGACGCCGCCGCCAGGAGACGCCGCTCCTCTTCCCGACCGTCGCGCCGTGCGCGAGCTTCACCGACGAACCGCGATGGCCGGCTCTTCATCCTCTACACCGGACGGTTGGTACCTCTCTCTCTTTCTTCGTTTTACCTCAAGAACCCGAACGCAATAGAAACCCCGCTAGATCTAACCTAGGAGATCCTAAAGAACTAAACCTAACATCAACAACTTGTCACCTGAAGACAACAAGCTTCGGGAGCAGCTCTCATGGGAGCATCTCCCGGTGTGGCTCCAACCGGAGTCGGTGACGTGCTCCTCAATTAAGATAGTTGTGCGGTGCACAGCTAAAGAAGGCCCAGCGAGCAGGTGGTGTGCGCATGAGCCACCATGGTGGGAGTGGTTGAGTGTCACATGCGACGTGCCCAATTGTGACATCCTCAATCTGACACTTGATTGCTGTTTCCTTCGGCACGCAATCATCTTGGAGAGAAACCAGGACATCCGTGGCATTGATGACAACGGATGGACCGCTGTAGATGGGGAAATGAGTGATGCGCACTAGGTATTTTGAGGAAATGCCATCATGGAGGTGCAGTGGTTTCAGTCCGGGACTCAAGGACACTATGTCAAAGAAAACAACACGGCATGCTGATGATGAGGACGTTGCACAAGTTAGCTTTTCTATCAACCGGCCCTGGTGTGTTCAGGTTCACTCTTCTTAAGCAAGATAGAGATAGTAAGTTGGCCATCATCAATTTCCTATACGTTGTGGAGCTTGGAAACTACAGAAAAGTGTCCTATTGTTATTCATTTGCCTCACCCAGTTGCTATTTCTATTTCTATGGAAATCATGATACCAGACAGCAGTGCAGGTGTGCTATTCTGTGGAATGGAACACTTACTGAGATTCAGACTTCCGTACTTTCAAGTGTGCTGTGGTTTGCTATTCTGTGGAACACTTTCTGAGATTCAGACTTTCGTACTTTCAAGTGTGTTGTGCTTGAAGCAACCTTGGCCACCACCCTCCCTACCAATTGTTTGGCCCACTTTCTTACTAGAAACAACTAGTTGGTATACTGCCCACAAGAATGCCAAGGAAACTAGTGCTATGCCCAATCTGTCATCAGCTCTTTACATGTTGTTAGGCTACCGAACTGCAAATGAAGTCTTATCTGAACTGACTGCTGCCAAGACACAGACACAAATAGTTGCTATTGAAGGTGATCGAGTCTTGCTGCAAAAGATTTTCATCTACTCACCCTTACATGTGTCGCAGTGAAGAATGCAATGTCAGACATATCTTGTGTGGATGCATCAATGTGCCGAGGGGCAACAGCTGAAGCATGACAAATACTACCTACCTCTTGTGTCATTGGCAGGGTGGAATTGCAGCAACTACACTCCATGTTAGTTTGTTGAAGCTTCACAGTTTTGTGCAGATAGCAGGGTTTCAAGAATGGCTACCTGGGACATAGTTGGCATTGGAAGGAAGGATCTGTTGGGCTATTTTGGTAATTTCCCTCATTTTTGGGTTAAGGAAAATAAAGGAAAAAAGAAAATTGCCCATGGGGCCCACATGTAAGAGAGGGAGAGAGAGGAGATTAGGGGGCGTCCTGATCGGTCCGGATCCAAATCTGGCCGACGCCTCTCATCCCCTCTCGTCCCTCTTCTCCAGGCGAAAGCTTCAGCGTTTTCGTTGGTGGGCGCCGCCGAATCCTCACATGTGAGTTTGGCCTCTTTGACTTTAAATCGGAGATGGAAGAGCTAGGAGTTGGGCAGAGGAACAAGATCACCACTGAAATCTCGAACTTCCATTGGGGATTTGGCTTTGAGAGTTGATTGGGAGAGTTCGGCAGTGCTGCACTTACGTGGTCGCCAGGCTGTGGTGTTCTTGTTCTTTGCTCCGAGATCCATTCTCTAGACTGTGTGCTTGCATGCGGTGATCTACTGGTCTTCGACACGGCTTTGGCCATGTGGGGTGCGACGAGTTCACACCTCCTTCCTGTTGGCTTTGTGCGGCAAGACTTGCATCTCAGCTTCACGATTTGGTGAGTACTAATTAGTGAAGTTGGGTGTTATATCTCCGTTAGCCTCTCCGGCAATATTGTGGCATACACCGGTGATTGGTTTTCTGCGACATCATCTTGTGACGGGCCTTGCCCCTTATTGCCGTCTCGGTGGCTTGGATTGCCACTGCTCTGTGAGCTGCTCTCTACTCTTTTAACTCTATTGTGCATTAGTTAACCGTTCTAGTTTCTCTGTTCATTATCTCTGAAATCTGATTGTCAGCTAGCACTAGGAGAACTATTGCATGATAGATTGTGGGCTTGTGATTGCTCAATGAGAAAATTTATCAAGATTGAAATCTCAGTGACAATCTATAATTATTTTGCTAGTTTGAATTCACATGTGCTAGTTGTATACTTCTTTACAGTGTAGTCGGTAGTTTTGTCAATAGTTAGGCTTTAGTCTCCTGCTCAGTTTTGCTTACTGCTGTCATTTGGCTTTGCCGAATATATGTTGGTTCTGTAGTAGCTGTATCTATTACTTGTTTCTAATTTCTACCGAAATCTGTTGATTCTATAGGCTCTTGACATTGATACTATACTGAGATAATATTCAATTAGACAAACTAACAGAATTATTGAGGAATTGTCACTGTGATCATTGAAATATTAACAAGAGTGAAAAATGCCAAGTTTTAGAACTTGTGCAACTCCTCACCTGAGAGCAAAAAACACACTTCTTAACCTGTGGCATTATGCTGATTTCAAATACCTACTTTTATGTACTATTCAGCATATTGCCGTATGTTAATGATCTGAGTTGTTTATCTATTTCGAGAGATAATACATATATATTCATGTTATTTTTATATTGCTGTGTTTATGCTTTATTGAGCTTGATTATAATTAAATTTAATATGAAAATATTGCTAAAACCACTTAATTTCCAACAGGATCAGTCACTCGATGCTTCACTCATCTGCATGCCACTTGGGTTTGATACAATGCAACTGAAAAGTCGACAGAAGTGTTGGCGGCATGAGATCCCGCTGGTACCAACTGATTTCTCCTGAGACGGTTGAATTTCAAACAAGGATGTCAAATGTGTATCAAACAAGGGCTGCCTTTACTAGCTTTCGTGATTGACGGCCCTGGAGAATTTGCCAATTCGGAGTTTTTGCACTCCTAAAGGTGGTCACGAGATGCAGTATTTTTCCGAAGGTGATTGTGATGTTTTTGCTTGGGGACAAGCAAATTCTCGTGGGGGCCGGTAGTGTCACCTATGTGCCACAAGGACTAAAGCCAATCAAGATGAACCTGACGAGTGGGACGGGAAATGTGTGTTGCATGTATGGTGTCTTAAAGGGTAATCGGTTAGGTTTCAGCTTTTAGCTTTCGACTTATTTTTCACTATTTAAAATTTCGTTTTTCTCTGAACTTTTGGCTTTTTGTTGAGTTTTCTTGCCGGTTCTTTTTTCCCGTATTTATTTGTATTATATGTAATGGGCTAACATATTTTTTATTTTTTTTAAATTTAATTATTCTAAATAAGCCTCACATCATTCTGATATTTTTCAATCGATTCTGATGCTTTTCAGCTATAAGTCACCAAAAATAAGTCCAAATGATCACCACCACAGGGCAGTATCTGCTATTCAGGGTATTAAAAGTGGAGTCCTGTACGAACAAAGGAATATCAATCAAATGAAGTCAGTCTGAATTTTTCCCCGTCTGTTCTTCCGTTTTCCCCATACCCTTCTCTGATTCTCACCTTAATTCTTGCCAATTTACCCAAATTTATCCAACTATTGCTATTGAATTTGTGTGATTCAATCCCCACACGATCGGGTCATAACAGTTACCCAGTTAGGTTTTTTTCTTAGAAAAAAATCTAGTTTCATGACCTGTTTGGGTTTTTATCCGGATTTCCAAACTAAATTATAAGCTAAGTTATATATATCTCACCGTCCAAAGACCAAAACACATACAACATTACAACTCCTATCCGCACTGACGGTCACAACTCATTACAACCACTTTTCTACGAATTCAATTGCTGCAACAAAAGGCTAATACAACTAGCCCATCCAAAAGCTTAAGATGATAGATTATATGGACGATATACTTCAACAACAAAATCCTAGTCAATCTTGGTACCAAGTTTTTCGCCGCACTGGATTAACTTGCACAGCGTACCCTGGCCAACACTAGGGGCGAACGCACCGGGGGTCAGCATAGGCTGGAGCCCCTGCTACCCCCAACCTGACAGTAGATACCCCTCCCCCGGCCGGCACCCTCTCCATCCATCCTTTTAGCATTGTGGATGCACGCTTCGATGAAGGTAGAGGTAGAAGGTAAACTGTGGAGGTGATTTGGGCCAAAATTAGAAATTCTCTTGTGTGTGGACCACAACAGACGCCACCTGGGCCAACCGACCAAGCCCACTAGGCCACTACCTACCCATCTTAGTTAGTCTCTCTTTCTTCCTCTCTTCCCCAATCCACACAATCACTAGCATCGAGCCCACAGCCCCTACCGGCCCCCGAAGAGCAAACCCTAGTGCGGCGGCGAGCATGCCGGTAGGCAACGGTATGCGGTCGACAGGCTTGCATGGGTTTGCAGCGGCACGATGGTGCCAAAGTGGGCATGCGGCGCAGGGGTAGCACCAGCGACGTGCGAGCGTGCAACATACGCTGGTGTGCAGCGGCGCCAGGGCCACACTGGAGGGGCATAGGGTAGGCAGGTTAGCACTTGGCTGCCGATAATGGGAAACGAAAGGGTAGGTAGGCGCCAGAGGCGAGCCGCTAGCAGGTAATGAAATAAAAATTACTTTGATTTCCTATTTGTGCAATTCTAATGTGTGATTTAGTTTCATCAACTGCCATTTATTGATTTACAGATTTGCATAAAATAGAGGAATAAGCATAGAATAAATATTTTGCAAGGCATGAAATCCCATAAAATGCCATTGTCTCACCGATGTACTATCTTCATTGTATTTCATATTTTATCGTGTTTCGCTATTATTTATAGATGATTTTGAATTGCAAAAGATAATTCGATTTACACTTAGGGGGTGTTTGGTTACCAGCCACAGTTTACCACGCCTAAGGTTAGGCAAGTTTAATCAACTTTGGGAGCTGTTTGGTTGCAGCCACAGTTGTGGCAAAATTCCCTTCCAGCAAACTAGGTCCCACGCGTCAATGACTCAAAAAAGTGTGGTAAGATTCCCTTAGGCTTGCTAAGGTGTGACAAAGAATTTGAGCACCTCAACTTAGACAAGTATGATAATTTTTATTGATAAAGTATGGCTAGCAATCAAACAACCCCTCAATAAACATGTCACACATTATATGAGTCTCCCAAAAATTGAGCCCTAAGCCCGCCGCTGGCCGACACGACAGATGGGTCGGCACCACTCGATCGCCTGCAAAGAGATACTCCGCATCACAGGAGAGCGAGGCAGTCAAACTGAGCCGCACATCCGGCCAAAGCAGCGCGCATGTCGAAGCAAGGCGAACAGCTCGCCTGCACTGCACGCACTGAGCCTGAGGCCCTCGGCCGCGCCCGCGATCCCATCAACCCCCCTGCGTCGCATCTCGCCTCCTCTCATCTCCCGCCCTGCGTGCAGCAGGGGGGAGACACAGGTCACCGTTGGTTCGGTAGGCCCCATGCCGAATCAACGCGGATAGGAAGGGGCCTCGTGAGCCTCTTCCCCGTAGGAAAGCCTTCCCCGCCGGCGACGGGTCACCGGCCGGCGCGGAGTTTATGTACGCCTGCGTGCCTCGTGCCGCCGTGCGTACGTCGCTCGGCCGGAACTACAGAAAACAGATGCGTGCACGCCCATCGCTTGGACGGCCGCGCCGTGCCATTCCGACGTCTTGCAGTGTCGCCAAAAATAAGCATGTGCCTCATGCACGTATGGGACACTCTCCTCAGGTGAAGTGCCATGTTACTTATTTATATATAGTATTTATCACTATGTTCGTCGAATAAGAAATGCGTGCGTCGTACTCCCCGGAAGCCTTACGCCTATTTGGCCCCCTTGAACAGTTCCTTTGCATGTTTGGTCCACGTCCGAACGAAAGTGCAGATCTGGCCCCTAGACGACTGTGGAAACAGCTGCAGTCGACTTGTGTCACTTACAGTGTGTTTGGTTCCCTTCTCTAGCTAGCTTGGGTCGCATCTGGCATTCAGGCTATCGCTAGCCAGGCTCTAGCCATACAGGTCGCTAGTGTTTGGTTGCTTTGCTCTGCAGTGTCGGGATCTGGAGAGCAGCTGTTTGGTTACCCGTTTTCTTACGTGGTTGCGCTCCTGTCTCTCACCGGGCCACGAGGTGCGCGCGTTCGCGCTCGCGAGCTCGGCTCCAAAGAAACGAAACGAAATTCGTTTCGGGAACCGGGCTCGGCGCGCTTGCATGTGGGCGCCGGACATCGCCGCTCGTTCACCATCCAATCGTGGCTTGCACGCACCCGGAGCGGGGCGGCTGAAAGCGGGCAACCAAACGCGCCATTGCCACACTCCTCTACCGTAGCAGAAAGCCGGCACTGCAGCATCATCATTCACTACCGCAGTAAGTACTGTAGTTGTCTGGTAGAGTGCCAGGTCCTTCTGCGGTCTCATTCCCCAGTATGTACATGAGGGCCGTCACCTACCGCGCATGTCTATCAATAGCCACGGTGGAGGATGATTTTGCAGCGCCAACTTCCAGCTATAGTAGGGGATCACGATAAATGACACGCATCACCTGGCACCTGCTATTGCTACCATGATGGTCTAGGGGACTAAATCAGCAATTTCGTAGAGAGGGGGGCTAAACTTGCAAAAGAATTGTGCAAGGGGGACAAATAGGCAAGGACTATACTCCCCGTTCTCTTTTACTTACATTTTTACGTTTTTCGAAACGTGACTTTGACCATTATTTTTTACAATACCTTTGCATTAAGATGTACTAATAAAATTATAATATTATAAAAGTATTTTTAATGATAGATCTAGTGATACAATTTGCACATAAGCAAAACTAGGTCCTTGGGTGCCACGTTGGACAAAACCGACCTGGAATAGGGTCAAGGGTTGTATTTTACACGGTTTTGGAAAGTTAAGGGTTGTGTTTTAGGCAATATTGGAGCTGCAAGTTAAGAAATGGGCTTGGAAGGTTGAAAATGGATTCCCCCCCCCTAATTTTTATATAGCCAAACTAGATACTCCCACTAGTTCACACAAGTCGTTTTGGAATGTGTGCGGTCAAATTTTTGAAACTTTAGCTATCGATATCTTTTTTACATATTTAGATTAGAAACACAAAAATCATATGTGCATGTAGAACTAGATGCATTTTGGTTCACCTCCTTTCGTTTGATCTGAGGATGCAAATGAACTGGTTCACCTCCTTTCGTTTGATCTGAGGATGCAAATGAACTGGTTAAGGACCTGTCAATGGTCGATCATTTCCTCTCTTTTTCCTTTCCTCCCAGCTAACGTGGAGATCTCTAGCCTCTCTTCACGCACATGAATGTTACCTCATCTTAGCGTGGTTTTCACTGTCCAAGGATGTTGAAAATATAAGCACATGTAGGTTCAATTTATTCCATAAATAAATCATGACATCATGCACGCAAAATAACAGAACCATCACAGGCATAAAAGATCTAGACATGTAAACCAGGAAACTATACATGAACAGATCTAATACAGAGAACATGACTGTTACGTACCGATGATTCTGTTCTGATCGGTTTGCCGATGTTGACGCTGCAGGCACGGTGTGGATGACACGAGGTCGATGACGATTCGCCGAAGCCGAACGACGAGGAAGACGAGCCAGAGCTACAGCAAGCAGTCGCACAGAGCGCTTCCCAAAAACCTTATTCGCCCTCTCCCGGTGCAGGACTTCGAAGGCGACGGTTCCGGAGACCTACTCTCCCGAACGACATTGCACGCCGGCGGATGGGACGGAGTAGACTACGTGGGACGGCGCAGCACAATGGAGGAGGCAAAAACCCTAGATTGATTCGCATATACTGTATGGAGGCGGCGACTCAGTATTTATAGAAAAAACAGGACACGTGATCAAGACGCCTACACGTTCTCCATAACTCATAACCGAAACGGATTAGGCGTAACCGATCCGGATTCACCGCCACTCAAAACAGCAAAAAAACAAAACTGCAAAAGGAAGCCGCGTCTGCGCAAGCACCTGGAGCCGATTTTGGCGGACCATTCACGCATGTGCCGTGCGCCCGCGCCCAGCCCGGCCCGGCCCGGCGAGGCGAGCGAGCGCGCGCGTGTGATCCTCTAGTTCTCTCCCACACATGTCTCAAGTGGCTAGGAGTGCACCATCCCTTTTAAGGTGGTCTTCCTCTCCTAGAACTAGCAATATGGTACTAAAGTTCACATGCAAGCCTCCTTTGCATGAGTGGGCCTTTGAGATTTAATTTAGGAATTATTCTTATTGTATGGGCTTGGCCCACATAATTTAACAATCCCCACCGATCTCAAAGTCCCACAGATTTGCCTCAATTCCAATGTCTTGCTTATATATCGGTGTTTGATGGAGACCGATTAAGGTTGAACATCCACCTAGAACTCTAAGCTACACTTACTCACAACTTGAACAATGGACTACGCCTTGAATTGCAAGTTTGGTGCAAGCAAACTTCACTTAAAGACTTAACTGATACTAGGCCGCCAGTAGGCTACCCCTCGGTTGGAGCGTATAAGTCATACTCCTTGGTCTCTTCATGAGCTTAGTAGGAGATTTTCCCAAGATCTCCATAGATCGCGACTAACGATCGGGCTCATATAGGTGTGTTCTTTCAAGAACGTTCGCAGATAACGTCTTCGCTTCAAAGCCAATGGAACACATTAAGGCCTTAACCAACTCGCCTTGCGCTTTTAGAGTATTGCATCTTCACATAGAGAGGGTTGAAATTACTCTCCTCCAGTTAACTAATGACTTGTTTTTCCCAGATCCTAATTCACGGGATCTCCGATCACATAGGTTGGGTTACTACCATAGATAACTCACTTGAGTCTCATACCCATCTCCTTCGATGCACTATCTATCACATTCCGTGATAGTCCCTTTGTAAAGAGATCTGCCAGGTTTTTATCTGTTTGGATGTAATCCAAGGTTATAACTCCGGAGTTTCTCAATTTCCTAACAGACTTCAATCGTCTCTTGACATGCCTAGATGATTTTATATTATCCTTAGAACTGTTCACTTTAGCGATAACGGTTTGATCATCACAGTTCATAAGGATAGCTGGCACTGGCTTTTCCACCGTAGGTAGATCGATCAATAGATCCCATAGCCATTCTGCCTCAACAATAGCAGTGTCTAGTGCCGCAAGCTCTGCTTCCATGGTTGACCTCGTCAAAATGGTCTGTTTGCAAGACCTCCATGAAACAGCACCACCACCAATAGTGAAAACATATCCACTAGTGGCTTTGATCTCATTAGCATCAGAGATCCAGTTGGAATCACTATAACCCTCCAGCATCGATGGGTACCCAGTATAGTGAAGTCCAAAGTTCGAGGTACCTTTCAGATAGCGCAACACTTGCTCAAGCGCCTTCCAGTGATCATCTCCTGGGTTAGATGTAAACCGGCTCAACTTGCTCATAGCAAAGGAGATGTCTGGCCTTGTTGCACTAGCTAGGTACATAAGTGAGCCAATTATCTGAGAATATTCCAGCTGATTTCTAGCAATTTTCTTATTCTTACGAAGTAACACGCTAGGATCATAAGGTGTTGGAGAAGGCTTGCTGTTAGAAAAGCCAAAACGGCTCAATACCTTTTCCACATAATGAGATTGCAAAAAGTGTAATCCCATCCTCACATCTAACCAATTTAATGTTTAGAATAACATCAGCCACTCCCAGATCTTTCATATCAAAGTTTTGAGACAAAAATGATTTGACCTCATTTATTACATTGATGTTTGTCCCAAAAATCAGGATGTCATCCACATACAAGCATAGAATAACTCCCTCACCCCCACCATAGCGATAGTATACACATTTATCTCCTCATTGACAAGAAGCTGCAGATGTCGGTGTTCTATCGAACTTCTCATGACACTGCTTAGGGGCTTGTTTCAGACCATACAAAGATTTCAACAGTTTTAACATCTTGCCTTCTTGACCTTCTACTACAAATCCATCAGGCTGTTCCATGTAAATTTCCTCATCCACTCTCTGTTAAGAAAAGTGTCTTAACGTCCATTTGATGAACGAGAAGACCATGTGAGGCACCAAAGTAAGTAGTACCGAATTGTGGTCGGTCTAGCAACAGGTGAGTAAGTGTCAAAGAAATCTTCGCCTTCTTTCTGAGTATAGCCCTTGGCAACAAGCCGAGCCTTGTACTTTTCAATGGTACCATCAGGCCTAAGGTTCTTTTTGAACACCCACTTGCACCCTACAGGTTTGCACCCATAAGGTATATCTGTCAGCTCCCAGGTTCCATTAGCGATAATGGAATCCATTTCACTACGGATAGCCTCCTTCCAGTAGTCTGCATCAGTAGATGCATACGCTTCTAAAATACACTTGGGAGTGTCGTCCACAAGGTACACAGTAAAATCATCACCAAAGGATTTGGTTATCCTTTGTCTCTTGCTCTTTCTAGGAGCTTCACTGTCATCCTCCTCATTTACAAGTTCATGTGTATGTTCAGAAGGTTCAGGAGGTGTGAATGAACTGGGAATTATTTCAGAAGGTTGATTAGTAGTGTTATGTGCATCTTTCATTGGAAAGATATTCTCAAAGAACGTTGCATCTCGAGACTCCATAATTGTACCAACGTGCATGTCAGGTACCTCAGATTTAATTATCAAAAATCTATAAGCAATACTATGATTAGCATATCCCAGAAAGACACAGTCCACAGTTTTAGGTCCAAGCTTGCGTTTCTTAATTATTGGCACATTAACTTTCGCCAAGCACCCCCATGTACGCAAGTAAGAAAGTGATGGTTTTCTCCCAATCCATACCTCGTATGGTGTTTTGTCCTTATTTTTGTTAGGAACTCTATTTAATACATGATTAGATGTTAGCAAAGCCTCCCCCCACCATGCCTTAGGTAAGCCCGCAGTGTCTAACATGGCATTCACCAAGTCAGTCAACATGCGATTTTTCCTTTCGGCAATCCCATTTGGCTCGGGAGAATAAGGAGGCGTCCTCTCATGTATAATGCCATGTTCCTCACAAAATAAGTCAAATTCGTTTGAGAAATACTCTCCACCACGATCTGACCTAAGTCTTTTTATCTTTCTATTTAATTGGTTTTCAACTTCTGCCTTATAGATTTTAAAATAGTCTAAAGCCTCATCTTTCGTTTTCAATAAATACACATAACAGAATCTAGTTGCATCATCAATCAATGTCATGAAATATCGTTTTCCACCCTTCATCAACACGCCATTCATCTCAGAAAGATCTGAATGCAGGAGTTCTAGTGGTGCCAAGTTTCTCTCCTTGGCAGCCTTGTGAGGCTTACGACGTGCTTTGATTGCACACAGCTATGGCATTTAGAACATTTGGTGATGGAAACGTTTGGAATTAAATTCATACTGGAAAGCCGAGACATCAAACCAAAATTAATATGACATAGACGTGAGTGCCAAACGTTAGCCTCATCATCCACACTGCCACAAATATGGTTCACAGTCTTATTGCAGAAATCTGAAATGGAAAAGCGGAACAAGCCTCCGCACTCATAGCCTTTACCAATAAATATCCATGTTTAGACACGACTACTTTATTAGACTCAAATACCAACTTAAGCCCGTCTCTACATAAACGGGAGCCACTAACGAGATTCTTGTCTATAGAAGGGACATGCTGCATGTTCTTCAGCTGCACGATCTTTCCCAAAGTAAACTTCAGATCTACCGTGCCAACACCATGAACAGTAGCATGTGACCCATTCCCCATTAGGACGGAGGAATCCCGGGCGACCTGATAAGAGGAAAACAACGAAATATCAGCACACACATGTACATTAGCTCCTGTATCAATCCACCAATTGGTAGATTGACTAACGAAAGAACGATGAGGTAAATTACCATACCCACCCCATCTCCGCCTTGCCAATGGTCACGTTGGCGGACTTAGAAGTCTGTCCTCAGTGCCTTCTTTCCTTTGCGTTGTGGGCACTTCTTGGCCATGTGACCAGGCTCACCGCACACAAAGCAAGTTCTATCATCCTGATTGTTGTTATTCTTCTTCTTCTTGAAGTTGGTTGTCTGTTGGGCTTTGACAAATTTCCCTTTGTTCTTACTTGAGGATTTCTGTACCACATTGGCACTAGACTGTCCTCCATCACCCTTAGACAACTGCGTCCTTTTCCAGCTTTCTCCTCAATTTCAAGAGACCCAATCGGACTCTCAACAGAGTACTCTTGTCTCTTGTGTTTGAGTCTTGTTCAAACTCCTCCATGAAGAAGGTAATTTCGCAATAATACATCCACCACAAACTTGTCGGGTAAGGCACACCAGATTTCGAGTTCCTTGGCAATGGCATGTATCTCATGAGACGATCTACTACTGAGCGGTTATCAACCATCTTGTAGTCATGAAATTGCTCCATGACATACATGTCATTCTTGGCATCAACGAGACCGTATTTGAAATTCCGTGCATCCCATAACTCCTTCGCGTCATGTCATGCATATACACCTCGCATGCAGACGATCGGCAAGAACACTAAGAATGCATCCAACAAAGAGAGTAGTGGCGCCTCGAATTCTTTCGCTTTTCAGCATCAAGAACACCTTCAGCTTGCCATTACTAACCTGAATACATTCATAGCAGTAAGCCACATAGTGACCTTGATCTGCCATCTCTTAAAGTGCACACCGGAGAACTTATCCGGCCTCAGTGCATCGGCAAATCCAGCCATAGTAAAACCTCAGTGCCTACAATAAGGTTTTTGGATTGTTGAAAATATAAGCATATGTAGGTTCAATTTATTCCATAAATAAATCATGACATCATGCACGTAAAATAACAGAACCATCACAGGCATAAAAGATCTAGACATGTAAACCAGGAAACTATACATTAACAGATCTAATACGGAGAACATGACTGTTACGTACCGATGATTATGTTCTGATCGGTTTGCCGATGTTGACGCTGCAGGCACGGTGTAAATGACACGAGGTCGATGACGATTCGCCGAAGCCGAACGACGAGAAAGACGAGCGAGCTACAAGCAGCGATCGCGCGAGCACTTCCCAAAAACCTTATTCGCCTCTCGGTGCGAGGACTTGGCGGCGGTTCCCGAGACTGCTCTCCGAACGACATTGCACGCGGCGGACGGGGCGGAGTAGACTACGTGGGACGGCGCAAAGACAATGGAGGAGGCAAAACCCTAGATTGATTCGCATATACTGTATGGAGGCGGCGACTCAGTATTTATAGAAAAACCGGACGCGTGATCAAGACGCCTGCACGTTCTCCATAACTCGTAACCGAAACGGATTAGTCACGCGTAACCGATCCGGATTCACCGCCATTCAAAACAGCAAAAAAACAAAACTGCAAAAGGAAGCCGCGTCTGCGCAAGCATCTGGAGCCGATTTTGGCGGACCATTCACGCAGATGCTGTGCGCCCGCGCCCGGCCCGGCCCGGCAAGCGAGCGCGCGCGTGTGATCCTCTAGTTCTCTCCCACACATGCCTCAAGTGGCTAGGAGTGCACCATCCCTTTTAAGGTGGTCTTCCTCTCCTAGAACTAGCAATATGGTACTAAAGTTCACATGCAAGCCTCCTTTGCATGAGTGGGCCTTTGAGATTTAATTTAGGAATTATTCTTATTGTATAGGCTTGGCCCACATAATTCAACAAAGGAATCATGAAAGGACATAAAAACCCTAGGAACTGAGGAAATGAACCGGCATTTATTTCGAGCCACGTACTAGGCCCTGGTCTAAACGGTGATAGTTTCTGACTTCTAGTTTTTAAAAGCTAAAAAACATTTAGAACATATTAGTTTTTTAATATGTTTTTTATTTGTATTATCTGTGGAGATATAACGATTTTTTCCTTTTTAATTTATATTTATTTTAATTGAATACATTAAAAAATAACAGACACTATATTATCATTTTAAAAAAAACATAATTAAAAGATAAAAACATCGGTGTTTTGATACAGAGCCGTAGGCACGCAAACTCGTAACATTTTTCTTTTTGGCTCCGCCGAGTTCAGCACCCACCACTCGCATTCTGGTAATCCGGCTGAGCTGTGAAATTGTCGCAATGTACTTAAAACAAAAAAAAAAGAAACTCTAAGTAAGACAAACTATAGTAAAATAATGTAATGCAGTACACAATCGCGACCCTCTCCTGGTTCAGACGAACGGCGTACTGGATGATGATAGGGACGAGTTCAATTTATCGCCGTCCTTTTCCAGCCGAGAAGTGAGAAGTTTGTGAGTTTGCTTGGCATGTTCAATCTGTGTTTTATCCGTCTGTCCGTCCATCCATCAGTCGGAAAAGCTGCTGCTGCGTTTGTGTGCGAGAGAGAGAGAGAGTGCTCTGCTTTTCAGACACCTCCTGTACTCGTAGGCCTCGCACGTGCTGTTGGCCGAGCTGTTTACCATGCCGGCCGGTTTCACGTAAAAGTTGGCCCTACTCGTCAGTGCTTCTATGCCTTTTTTTTAGATTTTAAAAACTATTTTTCAGTTTTTTACTATAACTAGTTTTTAAATAAAGAGTTTTTTTTATAATAGAGTACTATAGCGACTTCATTTATATCGACCAAAACCGTACATAAATTTCTATTACTTCGTACTGTCCCTTACAAATAGTCCAAAAGATATAAACTGCAACCAAAAGGCGTAAACCGAAGCAAAAAAAAAGCCCTCTGCTTCTAGCTTCTTAATTTTTTAGCTTTTTTTACTTTTCTTTTCTCCCTTATTCCATCCCATTGACCGTGATAATATAACGTTTTAGTTTTTTTAATTTAATTATGTTGAAAAGGCTACCAACGATTACAATATATTTTTAGCCACTGCAATGTAAAAAATCATAAGCCTGAGGTTTTAAGCCCAAATGATTAGGTTCGTGCAAGAATTATTTCATCTGCAAAATTAGAATTCTCGTGAGATGCATTTGGAATGGTCGTGCTTATTGCACGAATTATAGTATTAGTTACCGTGCCAACTGATATGCAACAAAGCTGAAAGGCATTTTGCAACTATACTGCAGTAGTTTTTTTAAGATAGAATTAACCTTGAGAAAATTGGGACATCATATTTTTCAAGACATACACCAAATAATCATATGCTGATGCCCGGAGTTGAAAGCGAGATGGCAACGACCACCACATGCATCAGCAGTTCAGCACATTAGCAAGCGAAAAGGCGCCTTTAGAGCCTTTCCTCCAAAGGCAGTACACAAAAAGGTTGAGCTCATATTATTGAAAAAATAATCCACACAAAACTATTATTTCACTTACTTGTACTTCACCTTTTTTTTTCTTTTTTGAATGACAAGTTGTACTTGGCAGATCTTACTACTCTCCATATTCTTGTTGTCTCTTCTAGAGAAATTGCCAGATGGTTTGATTTGATACTTTATTCGTTTACAATGTACTACCGAGCAAGCATTCATGCGTTTCACGGTGATTTTGGCCCCGCTCCAAATGTCAGCTTCTGCCTTTCTTTAGTTTTCGGTTTATTTAAGTTAAAAATTATTCAGAACATATCAATTTTTAATTTTATTTTTGCTTTTTCTTTCTATTATCCATAAAGATATAATAATATTTTTATTTTTCTTTAATTAAATAATTTTTAAAAAATTAACAGCTGTTACCTTGTAACTTTAAATTAAAAACCGTAGCATAATCCAAGCTTCAGCCGGTTGGGACTTGGATCAAGGAGGACAATGATGAATTCAGGAGGACGGTACTCTTGCCATACGCGCCGGCGCCAATCTTGGCGCGAGGTCATCATGATGTGGATCTAGCGCAATGATGGTGCACGACCACAAATCCACCATGAACATCTTTTGCATCATCTCTCTGAGGCACAAATCTATACCCATCAGGCATCAGGACTATATTGTTGTGATCATCAAGATACCGTATACCATGAAGTTTCTATGATTTAAGGTTCTGATTTGACCAAAATACTTCTTGGGAATTATTGCTCTCTGTTTCTTGCGAAAATTGAATTGTTTTCTTGCGAATTCCTGTGAAATCATACGTTCCATGGCACGGGGCCTAAGTTTTTCCAAATTAGGAGGACAAACGAGAGATTAAAAGATGACAACGGGGGTGTATTTTTTTTTGTAAAAGCATGTGGTCATCCTCCGGTGGTAAGAAAGAGGAACTTTCCTAGATACTCCAAGGATTAGGGTGTATATAATCTTCCAATCCTAGGAGGAACAAGAGCAGAGATCCAATCCAATCATTCACGAGCACTCACCAACTTTACCAGAAAGCATCATGTCTGAGTCAAAAGACACCCTTCATCCCATTTGGTTTTGTTCTGCCCAGAGAATCCGATGTCATACCTCGCATGTGCACCACACATTTGTGTAAAAGGCGAAGTATCTAACAACACGTATACAATGAATCTATCAATCATACAAGAACCACCACCACAACACAACAGGACAGTTTGCGTTACAAAAAAAGATCAGGGGACGCACCAACCAATTATGTGCATAATTCTTCTTCTGATAGGAATTGACTCGAAACAATAAATCGCAATGCAAGTATGATGCAAGAACTGCTCCAAATTACTGTAAAATTTCTGCAAAATTGCAGTATAAGTTGTGCAATTTCCGGCATTTCACCACCCAGAACACATCGAGGCCCCCGTGCTCTCTACCGAATGCCACTGACCAACGTAAAAAAAACAAAGAAAGAAAAAAGAGATTAACACCAACTACAGTGATACAGTAAGAAAAAAGAGATCAAACGCCGAGCATGAGCTGCCACGGTCGCAATTTTTAATACCCGCGTGAAGCGCCGCCCTCACTGGAGCTAACCATTGATTAAGCGAAGGCGTAACCAAGCAGGTGTCACCAGTGGCTAACACTAATAATCACCTGGATTAGGCTAAGATCGATGCGTACAGGCTAGAGATTGCAATGGGTACCCGATACCCGATAGATTTTTTACTCTATTAGGGCATAGGTCTGAGCCAATTTTCTAACCCACGGGTCTCTTAATGGGCAAAAAGCCCAACCCATCGGGTCTGCCGGGTTCAGGTACGTTCCTATAGTACCCAAACCCGTAAACCCATGGGTAATATAAACCCGATCCATAGGAGTTATAAATCTAGACTCCCAGGCAAACCAGCCCAGCCCAGCCCATTAGCCATTTAGCCCCAAGCCCCCAAATCCAATGCGGCAATGCCCCATTACCCATACAGCTAACCCTAGCTAGCACTCGGTCACGATCACTACTCACTCCTCCCCAGTCCCCACCCCAATTCAACAGCTGCCGCAGTGGCGGCGCATTTGGCGCTTCGCGCTCGGTCTCCATAGTCTCCACGCCGCCTCCCGTCCGCGGCTCCGCTCTGCTCCCGCCACTCTTGCCGCACACTCGTCCTCCCGCGCGCCGCTGCGCCTCGCCTTCTAGTTGACCCGCGCCCCACGCTGCCCAACCAGGCGTCGCAGCGATGAGCCCTGGCCATGGCGTTGCCCTCCGGCTCCAACGAAGATGGCCGGTGAATTTCTTCTTCCTCTCCATTAACCATTGTTGCAGCTCGCATTACTGACCCCACGGGCTACCCGTGGGTACCCGTTAACCCAGTGGGCATGGGTCTGGGCAAAAATCTGCACCCGTCACGGGTATGGGTTTTTTAGCGGGCACGTCTAATTTTCATGGGCACGGGTTTGGTATAGCAAAACCCAGCGGGTTTGTGCCCGTTGCCATCTCAAGTACAAGCCCGTGCCCATGTGGAACCGCCTAGGCGGAGGCAATTAAGGCTCACTCCCAAGTAGGGGTGGAAAAAAAGCTCGTTAGTGGGGCTCGTTGGCTCGGTTCAAAATTGCTTCAATTATACTTGTTAATTGGTTAAACATTAAAATGAGTTGATTTCAAATGAATTTGAATTTTGCTCAAGCTCGGCTCGGCTCGTTAGCTCGTTTCTAAAAATACTTTTAAATTATCCGTAAAATGATATTAAATCAAAATATGCCAATTTTAGAAAAAGCTCGATAAGACGAGCAGTTGGCTCGATATCCACCCCTGCTCCCAAGTACAATCGACTTCTAGCTTCTTAATTTTAATTTTTTTTTGCTTTTTTTCCTCCTATTATTCTTTTTATTATACGTAAAAATATAACGAAGTTTTTTGTTTGTTTTCTTATTTCTTTTAAAAAATGAATCATAAAAAGCTAACAACTGTTACGCCATAATTTCAACCAAAAGCCAACAGTCACAGCCGAAAGTTAGAAACTAAAACCGGTTGAAGCATAATCTAAAAAGAGATAGAGAAAGCGACCAAACACGACGGGTCAAAGGTAGGGTAAGATATAGGCCTTCTTCTTTTCGATTTATGACTTACGATTTTCTTCAAATATGCAGCGAAACGGCTTTATTATCTTTTTAAAACGGTTTATCAAGATAATTTTTTTAAAATAGATTATCAGTATTCAACTTATGCGCACAAACGCTCCGCTAAAACTAAGAATCATTAGCCACATCCATTGCTACAGCTGTAAAAAAACCCACCCATCGTAAACTGGTAGCTGTAGGGTACAGCTCGAGATGTGTGTCATGAAACAGTAGCTAGTAGTAATGTTACACTTGTCCTTACTTTCCAGAGAGATCATCACGTACATAACTAGACTTGTCAAGGCGCCATGCTTGCTGACTAGGCATACATGTCGTATCTTGATAAATTAAACACTGTCAATGACCTGCCCTGCAATCGACTTCAATTTCAGTCACAATAATTTTGCAAGGCACAGAACAGTTCATCATAGACCATTATTAACCATTGTGCTCCAGTTAAGCATTGCAATTAGCATATGCAGGCTCACATTGTGCTCAGTTTAGGCAAACAAAAAAAAAACCCACAGTACTAGAAAGTAGAAGCCTGCAAAAAATGGATTAGTTCATTGGCCACATTTGCAAAGCTAATCCAAAGAGAGGGGTAAAAGAGCAGCAAATTTACAGAAACTTATCAACTGCTGATTGTTTCCCAAACCCTGACCAAGCTGGAATTCACAGGATGTGGTACCACACAACATTACATAAAGTTCGTATCCAAAACTCAAAAAGCTACAATATACTAGCTAGCATCAAAGGGAAAGAAAAGCCAGAACAGAAGGGGGAGAAAGGAAGAAGGGAACTAGCATCTGACCATCTACACCCCATATTTTGTCTTCTTTATCATTCTTGCATCTAGGCCCCTCGGTTTCTCCGGATTCCCACTACTCGCTCCCGCCCGCCGCCGCCGCCGCCGCCTGGCCACGGCGGATCGTCTCCCTGTAGCGCATGAAGGAGTCGATGCGCTGCAGCTTCAGCTGGTGCCGGAACTTGTTGATGAAGTCGTCGGCGCGGGCGTCCACCTCGCCGCCGCCGGCCTCCTCTATCTCCTCCCACTCCGGCTCCGCCACGCGGGCCCAACCGCGCGCCGCGTCCCTCGTCGTCGCCGGACGCCGCAACTCCACCGCGTCCGCGTCCTCCTCCTCTTCGGCCGCGAAGTGCGCGAACGCCGACTTCTCGCTGGCCGACTTGCGCATCCTCGCCGGCAGCCGCGGTAGCTCCGCCTCCGCCGCCGCCTCCGACCTGCTCCTCTCCATGTGCTCGTGCTCGTGCTCGCGCTCGCCCTCAACCACCTCCTCCTTCTCTAGCGGCGGCGTGGGCTGGTCGTACCCCAGATCCAGGACGCCGGCCACCGGGGGCTCGGGGGCGGGGGCGGCGAGGCGGGACAGGTTAAACGAACGGAGCCGGTCCAGCGCCATCGACGGCACACGGGACAGCCTCCGGTGCTCCCCGCCGCCGCCAGCCCCATCCCCCTCCGCGCTCGCCGACGCGGCCACCTTGGAGGTGACGGCGATGGTGCCGATGACGATGTTGAGCACGAGGAACAGCACCGCCGGGGTGAACCACCCGTGCACGGTGCTCCACAGCGCGGGGATCGCCTCGTCCAGCATTGCGCTCGCCTCTCCTCCTTCGAGCTGGGGTTTGGATTTTTTGCGGCGGGGGTGGAAGCGGGGTGGTGGTGGGGAAGAGGCGAAGAGCAGAGGAGAGCGAGGGGCTTATTTAAAGGTGGGGAGGAGGAGGTGGCGACGTCTCGCGCACATGGGGGGTGAGAGGAGACCGCTCGTCCGGCTGAAAAATACGGATTACGATTAAAATTATATTATAGCAGATCAAATTTATACTATATCTAATAGTAATTTATTTGATATAATTAAATTTAAAAAAAATTTAAAATAGAAAAAACAAATTAGTCCATCACAGACAATGCAAATAAATACATAAAAGAATCAAAAATAAAAAAACTGAAATTTAGGAATAATAAAAAATAAGTTAGAATTTAGAAGTTTAAGTCAAAATGAGTGGATCTAGATTTTCTCCTCTCTTTTTTCTTTAAAAATATATTTTTAATTACTTGATAAGCATGGCATCACATTGCATTTTCAATCTCTATTGTTCTACGGTTTTGCCTTTGTTCATGGTGTATGCGCTGATAGATGTGCGAGGTGTGCAAAATGCAAAGAGGTGGATGGTTGTTGTCCTTTTTTCGAGAGGTGAGTTCCGGTTCCCACGAGAAATGCCGCCAGGGATTCTCTGACAGGGGTGAGTTTGGCCCAAATCTGACCGTTCATCTCTGGATGAATGGTCCAAAATATTTGTACTTTTATTTTTAATTTTTGATTTTTGATTTTAGTTTTTATTTTCATCTTTTTATAATTAAAAAGATGAAAATAAAAAACTAAAAATAAAAATCAAAAAATCAAAAATTAAAAATAAAGGTACAAATAATCTGGACCGTTCATCTAGAGATGAACGGCCAGATCTGGCCAAGTCACCGCCTGACATAGCTTCGGCTACGCCAGAGAATACGCGCCGGAGAAATGCTGGCTGCCAAGTGACATTATAAATGTTAGCGATACTTTTTGTGAGGATTTTGCGGCAGACCAGAAAGAGCGTTGTAGGTGTGACGCTTCGAAAATTGCGAGCGAAAGGTTATATGCAGACTGTCCTCGTACGAGGAATGGAACATATCTGACTATGCAGATCGTACTATATATATACATCTCAAATATACCTTTTTATGGGTATATAAAGATATCCATATTAAACGTTGCGAATCTCAAATTAAATCAACGGGTATTGATATATATATTCAATATATATATATATATATATATATATATATATATATATATATATATATATATATATATATATATATATATATATATATATATATATATATATATATATTCAACTTCAAAAAAATTTAATTAGTTTGAACTATTTTTATGGTATATACTCATTGTAGGCGCATCGAACTCAAAAGTAGTTCAAACTAGTTTGGACTGAGTTCAAAACTAACTTACCATGAATATATCAAGTGTATAAAACATTTTCATACCCAAACTCAAAAAAAATATCAATCATACACGTGTATCGGACGGTTCTTGATGTGGGTGCCTTATATAATTTTCCTACACACACATATATATAGGAAAAATACCTTTTACTCCCGGGTGTAATTACACCCACCTCTAATATACCACCTAAACAAACTTGAAATACTCCTTTATCACTTTAGGTATACTCATATACTAATTATAAGATACTCTAATGTGAACCACATGAAAAAATTACAAAGAAGCCTATAGTTTTTAGCGTATTTTATAAATACCTTTATATATGTACATAAAAGGAGTATGTCAAAAAGGAGTACACCTGAGTAGAAAAGAGGTTTCTCTCTCTCTCTCTCTATATATATATATATATATATATATATATATATATATATATATATATATATATATATATATATATATATATATCAACAGTCAAAGTTTTAAAATTTTAATTGTACGTATTTCAAAACAACATATATTTGTAACGATGGAGTACTTTAGGTTCTAGTTATAGCATCCATCCAAGAGAGACTCTTTTAACAAGTTTTCAAATCTGCTGATGATATTCCTTACCTAGTCTACACAAAATATCAAACGGAGTTCAAAGATTGCATACTAGCACACACTTTCTGGGAAGAAGATGCTGACATGAAATGTTTCATCACTCTTCAGCACATCATCACTTTTTCATTTATACTCGAAATATGAATATATTAACCCTGCTTAATTCTTTCATATGTACCCTTTAATTAGAACAAAAGAATTTCCCCAAGTAAGGCGGAGGCCGTCGTCCGACGGTCTAGACGAAGTAGCCCGAGCCCAACCCCGCGCCATCGCCTCCGAATCACCCTAACCCTAGCTCTTGGTGGAGTCGAATTGGGGCTGGTACATTTGGGAGGAGCTGGGGAGGTGGAGATAAGAGGAAGAAGGGTTATTTCCACTAGATGGAAAATGCTCTTAGTGGGTTGAGTTTTGATCTTGTTGGTACCAACGGTCCAAATAGAGATTTCCAAGCTTCCACTGAAATAATAAGTGGCTTTTCTATGGGATATTTCCCAATTGTACACCATCCCCTAACGACAAGAGCCAAGAGCTAGCCAGATGGCATCTTTAGTGTACAACACGATCAACACAATATGTCGCTAAAACTAAGAAAGCAGTTGGAACTTGGGGGTTCGGTAGAGATGCATGTTACCACTATAAGGTTCTTAACATCTGTGGTCCATGCATATATATACCTAGACCAGTAACCGATCAAGCACGTACGTGCTCCTATACTACTATCCATTAGTATAGCGACCGGTCGAGCTGGGGTATATTATTAATCGAAACATCAACTATCCCAAAAGAAATGCACATG
Organism: Dendrocalamus sinicus; assembly: GCA_036346575.1. Lineage (NCBI taxonomy): Eukaryota > Viridiplantae > Streptophyta > Magnoliopsida > Poales > Poaceae > Dendrocalamus > Dendrocalamus sinicus. Next base: position 9,743,970 of record CM070657.1, read on the forward strand.
CGATCATCTCTAGACAACCGAAGAACTAAGGGACTGCTCCAAACGGCTTTAAGCTCTAACTTGTGGCTGTTTGGTTTTTTTGCTAAAATTATACTGTAGCGATTATTAGCTTTTTTTAAGTCATTCAATTAAAAATAAAAATAAATAAAAACAGCATTATATCTTCATAAACAATACAAAAGAATAAAAGAAAAAGCAAAAGATAAAAAGCCTACAAACCAAAATTAAAAAATCGATACGTTCTAAATAACTGCTAGCTTTTAAGTCGAAATCCAGAAACTGAAGGTGATTGGAACAGGACCTAAGAGTGGTTTAAATTCGATCCAAGAATCAACAAATGTTTTTGTGTGCGCCTGGAGTAGAGCCATAAACCGTAGTTGTGCATGTACATATCAGTATAATTAACACCGGTCACCTACCGATTGGGACCTTTATATGCTTGGGAATCAGACGTGCCTAAGCCGGGGCGAGAGAGAGATAGAGAGAGGTCACGCACCTACCGTGGATTATTGTATCGTGTGGCTAACGACCTCGGCCTGTCCTTGTTATTGGTTCTAGTCCACAATCATGCGACCTCACCATGCGCTAAGATGCCTCCGCCTGGCCTCGTCGTACTGTTCGTATCCAGAAACATCTAGTCTACACCTGGCAACCGATCGAGTGGTCATGCGATTAAGGCACAGCTAATCGGAGCTTGGACTTCTAGATTTTAGTTTTTAGGATTTTTTTTTTTATTTGTTCTCTTATCTCTTTGTATGTTTATGATGGTATAACTTTATTTTTATTTTTTAGTTTTTTAAATTTAGTACGTTGGTATATCTCTTTGTTGGTTTCCGTCTGATTCGACCTGGTCCTAGCTAGTTTTCCAAATCCTGGTCGGTCCACCTCTGAACCACCCTCAGTTCAAATCATCTTGTCCATATGTGGTTGTGTTTAGGCTTTGTAATAGATGTCCCAAAGTTCAAAACATCTGAAAATTGTGAGCTCGAAAAGTTTGCAAACCGTGAATCGGACGCAAAACCGCCGACCGTCCGGTTTGCCCGGTTACCGCCGATCGGGCCATGGTCCGGCGGGCCTTTCCTCCCAAACCGACGAGAAGGTGAGGAGGAAACTCTGGGCACGCTTCGCCCGCCCGTACAAGCAGCCAAGTTGGCCACGAATTAATGAGAGCGTACGTATGTGCCCTTACTCGCCGGGTTTCGCCTCGCCGTCGCTGATGTAAGCTGCCCACGCGCGAGATGACGCCAGGACCGAACAGTGATTAATCGGTGGATCACGTACGCCCTTAGGCTACGCCCGGTTGGACCAAAAATAATGACTTATAACTAAAATTGTATTATAATTAATTGAAATTATACTATAGCTGAAAATGATTTATTTGGCGTAATTAAATTTAAAAATAGAAAAAAATATGTTAGCTCATCATAGACAACGCAAACAAATACGGGAAAAAAGAATAGGAAAAAAAAGCTCAAAAAAGCCAAAAGTTCAGAAAAAGACGAAAGTTATAAATAATGAAAAATAAGCCAGAAACTCAAGCCGAAATGAGCGGGGTGTTAATCATTTGCTGCAACGACTATTTTTTAAGACATTTTAATGCTTAACCCGATGGCTCTCGGGCATATAATAACGGGGGTATCTACCATCGGAAGCTCTCCTGACGACATAGCTTTCTCCCTCCGCTTCCCCTCTCCTCGCTCCCTCTTTTTGGCTCTGGCAGCAGCTTTGCACCCCTTATTCACCTCCTCCTCCACCACCGACAGCTGGTGTTGACCTTGCCACCTCGCCATGCCGTCGTTTCCCCCTCCCCCGTCACCTCCATCCTGTCCAACCTAATATTCAGTGTGCTGCCTTGCCATGCCCCCCTACGCTGCCTCTCACAACCAGACCACCACCTTCTTGTTGGGATACGAAAGCCATACGAGTAAGAGATCATAGATCGTTACCACTAGACACGCAGTGCAGTGAAAGTAGAGTTGAAGCAGCCGATTCAATGAAGAGCACGTCGGTGTAGTGGAAGTAGTCGATCATCCTCTGGCCAACCATCTCCTCCTCACGATCAACGTCGCAGTCGTAGCAGCGCCTCTACCGAAATCCACACGTCTAGGGATAAAATACTGAGAATCGATGTGCTAGCACCAGCACGTATGATAGGGGTTATGAGAGATAGCAGCTAGGGTTTCAAGGGGTGTATTTCGGAATGCCTCCCTCAACCTTCGTACCTTTCTTTATATAGTCTCCAAACGGATCATTATCTAATACGAGTAGATATCGTATCCTACTCAGATACTATCATCCAAACTATTATCGTTCCAACCTATTAAGTATATGACCCTTTAGGTTCATATATATTTGATCATGGGTCGAAAACTCCTTTCTGGTCCATAAGTCAGAAGCGGTCCCTAGCAGGACATAACGACTCAGAAACATACATAAAGAGCATATCGGACAAACTTATATAGTGATTATGTGCCGATCCCATTGCCTTATGGTACCAGATCGAACTCAAGGTGAGAAGCGTAATATCCTATGATAGCTCGATCTTTTCACTCAAACCTGTAGTGAATTTACTTAGTTGTGATTGACTTCTCAACCACATTTGGTATGGCCATGCACTTCCTTAATCCAACCACATCAAGGGACCTAAAAATATCTCTCCTGTTATATAGGAGAGGCAAATTCCATCTTGATCGCTCATATTCATCCGCATGTTTCATAGTAAACACGAAAGCTACCTCTATAACCACCCAGTCACGGAATAATGTTTGGTAACCCTCTAAGTAAACTATTACACATGTAGAAAACAATGACGATCTTAAGTTTAAGGATCATACATATACTATGTGATACGGGGTCGCCCGATCTTCTCGACGTAGGATCAAGATACTCACGTGTAATTGATGAATCGTAGTGATCCCCCGTTGCCAATGCAAGAGTTAGCACTCTATAATTCGCCCAATCACACGTGTTGAACTTCACGACCACCAGATGAAGTTCTATCGCGCTCCCAATTCCCAGCGGAAAGGTTGAACGATCTTGATTTTTGACTAACTCCCAATTCCTTCAATGTTGTTCGGCCAACAGAAAGAACAAGAGTATTTTTAATATCAAAAGTGGTTCCTTTACAATGGGGTCTACCCTCAATATATAGTCTCGCACCAAGGCTATTCAACACTAAACTCCCATGTGGTACTATTCACGCGCGACCGTAGCATGGTATGCGCTCATGGGCCGTCTGCCATCGCTCATGGGCCTTTTATCGCTCACGCGCATCGCTCACGGTCTTTTACCGCTCACGTGCAATCGCTCACGCGGGCTCTATTCATGGGCCGATCATTATTCATGCCGTAGACTTGTGCTTCCTTGGATGACGCCCACATATCGTTGATCTCCATCCATCGCCGACTCTTCAAACTCGAGCACAAGTAAAACATTATTTTTAGGCGTTATACAATTCTCATTAAAATTAATGACATGTTCATTAAGGAGCAGTTCACCTGAGATTGTAGTTTCTTGGCTCGTGCTCTTGTTATTGGTCCTGTTATTGAAGTCTCATTACTAGCTTTGGCATTACTAGCGATGTCCTCATCATCCTCCCTTCTTCAAGAAAAGCCGTCCTCGGCTTTTGGTAGCCTGAAATTGTACTAAGCAAAGAATACAACGTATATGCATGGTATAGATATTTGTCATCAACACTTCTTTTGCTTAGCATATCAAGAACATCTGAAGGCGTAGTAGATAAAAGGAACAACACATATGCATGGTATATATATGAATCAATTATTGTGTCATTCTCACTGCTTTTGCACAAACCAATTGATACTACTACAGCTTCAAATGCATACGTTGCAATGTTTTCATTCACACCATTCTCCCTCCCATAAGAAAAAGTCATCCTCGACTTTGCGAAGTACGTGGACAAGTCATTAATGGGCAAAACCAGATCAAACGATTCAAATATGGAAGAGAAAATTTTAAGTGCCTTCCTTGCTTCAATCTGCGCTACTCGATTATTTGTACATGATGGCTCATCGAAAAAGAACAAGTAGGCACAAGAAATCTTATTAAACAGCAAGCACTATTGTTAAACCTCATCTCATTGTGATCAAGACATGGTATAAAAGATTGTTTGTCCAAAATATGCAATTTCAACTCAGCAAGATTATCACATGTAATGCATATTCGATAAACATAAAAGTTGTCATCTACACCATAATCTCCGATCAAATTGAACTTATATGTGTAGGCATAGGCACTAACTAGTGATTTTAAACATGAAATTTCAGCAAGATTCTCAACCACACTAGATAGCTCTCTAGGATCAACAAACATGATATAGTACAAAGAATCACTAGGAGATATTCGAGTAAGAACTTCCTTATGAGTAATCAATTCCACATTATGTAAATTGAGCAAAGAAATTTCAGAATATGGAATTTTCATTTGCACATATGAGTTCTCACAAGTACTCACCGTTTCACAATTAATTTCAGCACCAATATTGTTACCTTTGTTGTTCTCCTCGGTTGATGTTGGTGTTGTAGGTATTAAATCATCATGATGTAACAACGGGACAGCAAGTACTTCATCTTCAATCGTGGTTATCTCCTCATCTTTGACTTCCAATGATGCCGGTTGTTGAATGTTTAATTCCTCATCTTCAATTTCAACTGCACAATGTGAGAAACAACACTAGAAGTAGATATTAATGTGTTAGTTCCAAAATCAACCTCACTTTGTCTATCTTCTACTTCCATCTTTTCTTTTGGTGTATCTCTCACACTCTCAATTTGGATGCTCTCAAACTCATATATGGTGGAATCACACAACTCACTCTTTTAACACTCTCACTCAATTTGGCTATGTGGCTCTCATTCTCACATGGGTTTTGATGCATCTCAAGTGTTGTTTGTAGCAATGGGCCAGCGGTACATGTCTTCTTGACCGAAGGAAAGTCCCATGCTCGGTCATCTTCTCATGTGTCACACTTGTTGAGGCATAAGAATTGAAGTATGGACTTGGATGAAACTGTGGTGTACGATATCCATAAGTCTCTTCTCCTCCTCAATAGCACAATTCACAAGATCATGCGTGCTACTAAAATATTTATATTGAAGTGTAGCAATGATCTTATAATTCAAGCCTCCTTTGAAGTATACTGTTCTTTTATTGCACTAGTGACACCGAGACGTCGCAATGCACGCTTTAGCTCATTATAGTAATCTTGAACAGTGTTACTCCCTTGTGTGATGCTCTCCACATGGTGAAGCAATTCCGCTCATAATAGGTTGGCACAAATTCGGTTCTCATGATCACCTTCAAATCGACCAAGATCTAATGAATCGTTTTCCGGATAATTGTTGCCACCAACTATAAGCATAGTCTCTAAACCGCATAGTGGCTTGCATCACTTCTTGGTCTTTGGGAAGCTTCAAATCTAAACTCTTTCTCCAACCGCCATTCCCACTCAAGATACTTCTCGATCTTCACTTCCATAGAACGGAAGAAACAAATTGTTGGGATTGGAATCGCACCATGAGGTACGAAATACTTTAGATTCATTCCTCTTTGTTCACACCAAGAGGATCGAATTGTTGAATATCCTGTCATGGTTAGTTATGCAACATGTATATATGTGGAAATCACTCAATCTCACTATTTTCTCTCCCAAGTAAAGTTCTTACCCTTCCAAGTGAATTAGAGCCAATAAAAACTTACACTGTGGAAGTGACAACAACACGTTGATGATCAAGCGAATTTAAGAGTGTTCACTACTTGCACAACAACGGTTATATGGTGGAGCTTGACATGAGAGTGTATATCCTAGCAATCTGAAATTCTTGATGTTGTAAAGTTAAGTAATAATCCAAGCTAGAATACTTTGCCTAAGTGCTGATCCAAAAGATTTAAGAGTAGTATATGAACGCACACGCAAAGATTAATGTGACTCGATGCAAACAAAGGAATGAGCTAACTAGAGGCAATCTGAAATTAAATATTAGATAGCCTGTTTTGCACCAAGTACTAGGAGAGACGCTAGCCAATTGCAATGATATGAATGTAAGGGCACGAGATTGCTCAAGAGATTAAATTACACAATCTGAATTTATGGATTAAGAACTCACCCAAATTCGCCAATGCTTTTTCTTTCTTTCTTCTTTCTTTCCTCCACTTTTTTGCTCAACTTCCTTTTTTCTTTCAAAGACCAAACTAGGTTGAATTGTTCTTTCGGTTTTGCACAGTTACAAATATTCAGAAGGTGTAAAGTACTCAAGAGCAGCCCTAGATGCAATATTGAACAGCTAGTCTCAATTGATGAAAAGAATATCAGCAGATTTTTTTTTGGATTTTTGGATTGGACACAAAGATTAGGCTACGCAAATAAACACGAACGATCAGCACCTAAACAAAAATTCTAATGGATCAAAACCTAACAAAACTCACAAAATTAGCAGATGCAAAAACTAGGGTTTGGTAAATTTTTGTTGCAATTTTCAGTTTAATGGACTATAGGACAAAAATAAATCAATCTAAAAGTAAGGGTAAATAATCCTACCGAGTAAACCGCTCGATACCAAGATGATACGGGTCGCCGATCTTCTCGACGTAGGATCAAGATACTCACGTGGAATTGATGAATCGTAGTGATCCCCCGTTGCCAATGCAAGAGTTAGCACTCTATAATTCGCCCAATCACACGTGTTGAACTTCACGACCACCAGATGAAGTTCTATCGCGCTCCCAATTCCCAGCGGAAAGGTTGAACGATCTTGATTTTTGACTAACTCCCAATTCCTTCAATGTTGTTCGCCAATGAAAGAACAAGAGTATTTTTAATATCAAAAGTGGTTCCCTTTACAATGGGGTCTACCCTCAATATATAGTCTCGCACCAAGGCTATTCAACACTAAACTCCCATGTGGTACTATTCACGCGCATCGTAGCATGGGTACTGCTCATGGGCCGCATTGCCATCGCTCATGGGCCTTTTTACTGCTCACGCCGCACCGCTCACGCCTTTTCTCGCTCACGCTGCATCGCTCACGCGGGCTCTATTCATGGGCCGATCATTATTCATGCCGTAGACTTGTGCTTCCTTGGATGACGCCCACATATCATTGATCTCCATCCATCGCCGACTCTTCAAACTCGAGCACAAGTAAAACATTATTTTTAGGCAGTATACAATTCTCATTAAAATTAATGACATGTTCATTAAGGAGCAGGTTCACCTGAGATTGTAGTTTCTTGGCTCGTGCTCTTGTTATTGGTCCTGTTATTGAAGTCTCATTACTAGCTTTGGCATTACTAGCGATGTCCTCATCACTATGTATGAGACCAACTGATGGCACTTAAAAATATAACAATTCCCGCAGTGTCTCATGGTGGGTTAATCTAATATCATGTTCTTTAATATGTATCCACATTATTGATTTGATATTCCATATCTATGATCCCTGAAACATGATCATCAATCAATACATGTTCTGATCTGTAAATCATATTATGTATAATGATATAAGATCAGGGATAATTTAGAATAACGTCAAATATGGATAAAGAGTTCCATGAACAAGTCACATACTTATTAATCAATATAAAAGATATTTATTTAAGGGACATAATAATATATTATTCAAAAGAGCATAAATATAGAAGTGATACAATTATCCTCATGATTGTCTCTGGAGCATATCACTAACCTCCTCAGCCTCTCTATACCTCGGGGGCACGATAAACCCATCATCGACAAGGCGGTCCTCTTTCGACATGAACGAGAGAGAAGAAAGCACCAGATCTGTAAGAGTGGGAGACCAGCAAGAGGTTAACAATAATGGCATTGGGCTTGTTCTTTTCGATTGCAGCTTATAGCTTTTGACTAAAATTTTTGAATTTTGGCTTTTACGGTATAGATTACGGAGAGACAGATACGCACTTGTAATTTTGACTGGTACAGACGTTGGGCCTTTAACATATAGATTGTTTAACTTGTAAACTTCGTCTTGAGAAAATACTCTGTTTGAAAGTTAGGTACTATAGTAAAAATTAAAAGTTATCAGCTTTTGAGGTAAAGAACTGACCAATGCCTCAGTTGTTGGATGCTTGGTTAAGATGATGTAAGTGCTATGCCGTTGAAAAGATGTAAGACAGTGTACTATTTTATAGTTTTTCTCTATAATAATGGCATAATAATCATAGGTCTTTGCAAGTACTAGTGCGTCTCTTAATTTATGTAAACTAATAAATGTCGCCAGATCCAGACCAGGCCCAACAAAACTTGTACTAACAGCTTTGCCGCGTGCTTGACTCGAGAGGATGAGTCAAGATTACCAAGTTCTCACGATCGCATCGCGGCTGAGCTTTCAGCTAATTAACAGTGGCGGTACGCGTCATTGTGACACGCAACGTCGATTGATCTGACAGATGCAAGTCAATTCCCCATTTTTCTTTAAGCATTGGGTTAAGTCCTGCCCGTTCACACCGTTCGTTGTGCGTGCACACGCAGCTGTTCGGAAGGGTCCTAGACTTTTGACTTATATTATTTGTTATAGCATCTAATTTTTAAATAATGTATTTTTAAAATAAAATTTACTAGTTGATTGTATTATATATTGTATCGATTTTAGTTATACCGGTTAAAATCATGTTTAACTGTCTCTCTCTTTGTACTCTCTCACGAACAATCAGAATTGAAAAGCTATAAGCTACGGTCCGAAAAACTTCTCTGTTTCTTTCTGCATTTTGATTTCCTTTCACAATGCAAGCTAGCTAGGGTAACAATCTGTTCAAAGTTTTGGGCTAGCATCCAATCCATTTTCTATCAACAAAGCATTTGGTTAGCACAATTTATTTTAAGATTTCCTCCGCGCAATACTCCATCAGTCACAAGAAAATATAGTTTTGAGTTTGTTGCAATCAAACTTCCTAAACTTTTGCACAAATATATTTTTAAATATATTGATCAGAGATATAAAAATGGCATAAATACATTTGTCTTAAAAAGTAATCTTATAATATTATAGTTTTATCTGTATTTATAACTATAATCATATCAATTAGTGGACAAAGTTATATTTTTGGATCATGTCCACAATAATACCAAATTCCATATGTCTGTCACGTTGTTTTCGAAGCTTTTAGCCGCTTAGCTATTGCAAAGGTCTTTTTTATGTCATCGTCAAATTAAAGAATAATCAGCAGTGAAGGTCAACGTCAAGCACCTCGCATAATTTTTTTTTAAAAAGTCATCCCAGGCAAAACGATATCAGCATCAATTTCTGACGTTTCTTGGGACGCGCTCGCTCGATCAGAGCCGTCGATTTCTCGATGGGATGATCTCTTGTGCACGTAATCGCTCGCGGCATATCCAAGCTGCATAAGTAAGACTCGAGACTCGAGCGTAAGCAAATTATTAACATGTGAACTGGTATGGCCATTGTAGCACGTTTAAACTACAGTTCAATATAGTAGTGCAGCGATGTTCATTATTTGCTTGGAAATATTTGATTTCTCCGTCTACATGCCATGAAAATGATGAGTCGAACCCTACCGGTATCCAGGATTCTTCTTCTGAAATCCTATTATTTTCTCCTAACATGGAGCATCATCCATCCATCCATGTATTGTTCTCAAGATAAAGAAACTGAAATGGAACTTTTTCCTTCTCACTTTTTTTAAAAGAAGAAAAACATTTTCCTTCTCATTCAAAATTTTTATTTTATTTTTGCTTGGCATCGGTGTCCAATATTAGAGTTGGTTCTTATCTTGGCACCCCATGCTCCCCCTCGTGACACCGGTTTTTAGCACGTTGGAGGTGCTACTATGCTCTGGTTCCGGCTACAGTATAGGATCATCTTTTGACAGCGCAGACTTAAGTTCAGGCCAAATATCAAGATTAGTTGGGGTGGTACTTCAATTAGCTTTTAGTTTAAACTTTTGATTATAACTTTTAGATTCTTATTAAAATTACACTATAGCGGTTGTTAGATTTTTAGAGAAATAAGAAAAAGTTGGAAAAACTTTGAGAAAAAACTGTTATATCGTCACAAATAATGCAAATGAATAAGAGAAAAAGATAAAAAAGACAATTAGAAGTTGGTGAGTTCCAAGTGGCTTCTAACTTAAATAAACTAAAAGCAAAAAAATCAGAGGTTGAAGCCATTTGAAACGGGTCCGTAGCGTTAGACTTTGTACAGTGGAGAAATAAATCCATTAACCAGTTAATTCCTTAGATAAGCGATAGCTCAACCTAGGATGGCCAGCTTAGCAAGATACACAATAGTAGGTTGGTGGAACTTGGAACATAGTAATTCTCTCCTTTTCAATTTATAGGCTGGCGCCTTTTTGTTTCCATAAGCATTTTGGTTCTCATCTGCCTCCCCTGAAGCTCTTGGATTTGAGCGTTGGATCGCATAACCTGACGAATGTCCTCCGTGCTGCATCCCTGCAACCACACTGTCTTTAAGTTCTCTAACTCTCAGGCATCGTGGAGCACCTGCTGCTGCTGCAGCTGCCAAATGCACTTAGCTGTTAGCTACCCCTGCGAGGCTGCCACCTCAGAAGCCACAGCTCTCACCATCTTATCAGGTTCAGATTCCTCCATTGATGCCGTTCAGGGTGCAGGCGCACTCGTCAACTGAAGTACTGGATAGGCAACAGATAAAAGGGGCTTGTTCTTTTTAGCTGAAATTTATAGCTTTTAGTTATAATTTGTGGTTTTTAGGCTGGTTATATGAGAGATTATAAAGTAACAAAAACTCACGTGTGATTTTTGCCGATATAAATGAAGTCGGTACAGTATGTACTATATTTAACTAGTAGACCTTATCTTGAAAAGATAATTCGTTTAAAAGCTAGTTACTATAGAAAAACTGAAAACCAATTTTTAGAAGTTGAAAAGAACAGGCTCAAAGATAAATGGTGTCTAAAATTTTTACTTCTAAATATTTACAAATTATTTTTTGTGATAGCCACAAAGCTATGAAAATCGGGATATAAAGTCTACTTGAAAAACAGAGAAATACAGAGTTGAGCACAACCAGGTCAGAGCACTTCATGGTCGGGTTACGATCACCAGTCAGAAATCAATGTGGTCGGTTACGACTACCGGTCGGAAAACACCGGAGAGCCAAACTGAACACAACCAGTTAATAGAGAAAACAATATGGTCGAAATTCGACTACCAGTCGGAAGTTCAACATGGTCAAAGCCACTGTGATCGAAACAAATGTGGTCGTAACCAACGTGGTCGCAATCAACATGGTTGTAACCAACGTTGTCGAAATCAGCGTGGTCGAAACTAACATGGACGAAACCACTGTGGTCAAATCCAACGTGGTCGAAGCCACCGTGGTCAAAACCAACGTTGTCGATGTCTAGTATGCGATTGAAAAGCCAGCATAGTTCAAGACCAATAAGTGGTCGAAACCAGCGCAGTCAAAGACCGATGTGATCGTAAACTACGCAGTCGAAGACCAATGAATGGTCGACAACACCGTAGTCGATGACGAAAATGCAATCAGAATCACGCAACTTTTGATTGAAAGATCCGAAAGCCGTGAAACCAATGTACGCATGTTTCTTAATGTCTCAGAAAGCTATTCCATTTCTGGATCGAAAAATCCATGACAAATTTGAGACATTTTTGCAAATTAAAGCAGTGTACACCAACCGAGATCTAAAAACAAGAATGATGAGCAGATCTTTGCTCGTGGGAAGAGAATAACAAAAATGGCTTTGAGTACGATCTCACATGTCATAGCAAGTAGGAACAACGAAGAAATCAAATCAAAAGTCTTGGATCAAGAAAAGATTGTGAGAGAAAAGAACGAATTCAAAACAGAGCGGTCATATGGCTAACATGGTCGAAGACCATTTAGCGCTCGCAACCGACTGCAGTCGTAAGCAACTCAAAAAGCAGTGGAGGTATACGACCACATGATCTATGACCATTAAGTGATCGGAAACAGGTGCGGTCGTAAACGACTAGAAGTAGCAAAGAAGGCACACGCCCACCAGATCTAAAATCATTGAGCGGTTGAAATCAGATGTGATGCGATCTGAAACTTGACCATGGTCGAAATCAAACGCGGTCGAAAATGATTCGGAAGAACAGAGCAATCACACGATCGCAAAATCTAAAATCCACATATCTTTTGATTAAAAGATCAAATAGTCGTGAAACTTTGTATGCAAATTGCTTAAGGTCTTAAAAGGCTGCTCCAATCTTGAATAAAAAAAATCCATGACTAAGATGAGACCTTTTTGTGATTTGATAAAGCGCACATGAACTGAGATCTAAAACCGAAATGATTGATCAGAACTTGCTTGTGGGTCAAAGATAGCCAAGATGGCTTTGAGTACGATTCTACATAATACAGCAAGTTAAATCATCAACAAGATCAAACAAGAACAACCTCTCAGATCAAGAATGACAATGGACAGAGCCGAGAAGTAGAACCGAAGAAAACAGAGGAAGAACCAAATCAAAACCGAGCAAACTCAATCAGACAAAAGATACACAATAGCTAGATCAAATATTGATGTATTGCTCACTTAAGATGATTGGTTTTACAGCCACTCTACTCAGGAGGACAAAGCTCTAAGCCTATAGCACACACCCACTCTCTAACCTAACTCCGATGGGAGAGATGAGTTAGCCACCAAAAGGCCTAGTCAATCTTCTCTACCCTTGTTCTTGCCTCTCTTCCCCTTTTATAGACTCATAACCTAAACCCAAAAACCTAATAAATCCCCTATTAGGCCAAACTAGGGATAACCCATTAACCCCACCTAACAACGGGTGTTACTCACACACATTTCTCCGGTATTGGGCAATTTTACCAAAATACCCCTCTACCGCCTTCCACGAAACTTCCTGCTTCCTTTGTCACGAAGCCTCGTCCATGCTTTGCCATCTTCCATGTGGCCCCAATGACTTGTCGTCAAGCTTCTCACGCATCCGGATCCTACCGAACCGTCCTTGCTTGCAAACAACCCAAGTCACTTGATGCACCACATGCTTCTCCTCGCGCATGATGGCACCTGGCATCCTTGACCACACAGGACCTCGGCTCCTTCCTGAGCATAGTCCCAGTCCACCTTGTCGTTACTCATCATGTCCACAGCCGGTAGCTCCCACCTCAGTTTCTCGTCGTCCCGGCTTGCAACTACCCTGCAAGCCTCAGTTATCTTCAGCGTCTCCATGACCGTTCTGGACCTCAACACCACCCTGTGCCTAGTCCCGGTCCTCCTACGCCTTACCATGACCTAGCTCCAAAGTCTTGCAACCAACACCAACAACAAACCATCATGTAGCACCGCACGATATATAAAGATCATCAATTTGCACAATCAAAATGTATGCATCCAAAAACTGATCCTAAACAATAAACACACGTGCATACTAGTAACAACAACTCGGTCAAACCCTCACCAAAACAATTCTAGTGAACAACCTCAGCCCACTCAGATAAACCAGACAGCCCACCGAGATAAACCAATCTGACCACCGGCTGATCTGATACGACTTATGAGTACTTGGATGCTCAAGAAATGAGGCACTCATAATCCATGAGTTCCTACCAGAAGCCTATGACCATTACAACAGATCGCTACAACCATTGGATACACAAGCTACGACTGCTACGACTATCGATCACGCAGGCAACGACTACCACAACCGATCACTACGACCACCGCTCACATAGGCTACGATTATCGATCGCTACGGCTTACGACTACCGAACACCACGGCTTATGACTACAGATCATAACTAGGTAGAAGCTACGACCATCGACTAGATCGCAAAAGCTTTTAGCTACCCCGTGGTCATTTGACCGATCAGACCTGCCGATCGAACCATTTGGCCACCAAGTCGTAAATAGAAAAAGCTCCGGTACTCGCAGATAGATGAACTCGTAGACCATGAAGTCGACAGACAAAAGGCGATCTTTTGCAAAATCCTTAAAAACTAAACTCAACCTCCACACATACTCTAATTCAGAAATCAATTACTCATCACAACTATAGAGTGACCTCAACATGGTCTCACATAAACTCGGTCGGTCTTCTTCCAAATTTCCTCAATTGTTGTAACCTTGTAGGAGCAAACAGGTTCAGTATTTACAAGAAATCTCTACAGCTTAAACTTGAAGTACCTATGGCGAGACATAGAAAGGAGCATTTGAACTCAAGATGGAAATGGGGCGGGGTGGGCTGGCCATTCCTCAATCCCCATTTCCCTTTACAAAATGCTAGGGTAAAAAGTCGGTCCTACCCCTATCTAGTTAGAACCTACTAGGCAACTACTGGGCCACTAGGGGGAAAGGATTCTCTGACATTGAGAATGGAAGTCAAAGAGTTAACTGTGCTATGCCTTTGGTGATTATAAATTGTCTAATATGAGATGACATTGAGAATGGAAGTCAGAAAGTTAATAGTGCTATGTCTTTGGGTGATCATAAGCTACTCCACTACGTGCCACTTCATGTACCACCATCATCGCCCACCACTGTCGTGGGTGCCCCTTGACCTTGATGAAGCCACCAGATTTGGGGGGAGGAAGTCGCGCAGCCGCCGACCAAGGTTGAGGGCAACACACATTAGCTGGATCTGAGGATGAGGACGTGCTCGAGGAAACCACCAGATCCAGGCTGAGCTCGAGGAAGCCACCAGATCTTGTACATCAGCACCAAATCAAAGGTTGAGGATGACGAAGCCACACCATTGCCCATCGCCGCACTCCAGATCTGTTAGTCACCGGCGCCGATGCGATCGCCATCGACACAGGAAACCGAATCCGACGGCCTCCGTCGCTTCCAGATCTTGGAGGGGGAGGCGGGTCAAAGAGAAGATAGGGGCAACGGTAGGTGGGTAATGGAATATGTGAAAAATCTGAAAAATGGAATAGAGAATAGGAAAGCGATCTGGTTTCCATTGGAAACCACGCATTGCTTAGGGGGGTTGAACCCTGGTGTCCTATCCCTATTGAAAAAATCAGAACGGTAAAGGAATAAAGGAAAGCGATTTGGGGTGGGTTCTTTTCGGCTTATGAATTATGGTTGCGGCTTATGATTTTTGACTATAGTGTGAGTGTCTATGCGAACAAACCGAATGCCGATAAGCCAATAAACTACTTTAAAAAATCTATCTTGATAAACCGCTTCAAAATAACAGCGAAGAAGTTATCTCATTTATTTGTTCAAGTAAAATTATAAGCTATAAGCCATAAGGTATAGGTCAGAAAGAGCTCGGCCTTTGTTTCCATCGGAAATCGCACGTTGCTCCAGCAGGGGTCGACCCTACGGTCCTCTCCCCTGTTGGATCTCCTTATTTCAGGGCCGGCCCAATACCTTTGGTGTTAAGATTTAGGAGTGGGCTTGCATCCCTGATTTGATGAACAGCATAACCAGCTTTATCCCCTTGCTAAATGGTTGGAAAACTTCAGGACCATATTCTTGGCTACAGATCATGAAGGCAGCTATGTAGAACCTTGATTTGCTGCCTCCTTTTTATCTTCCTGGAGATGGTACGGTCAGCTTCAAATGCTGAATCCATTTCTGGACTCGAGGCTCCGGGTATATTTTTTTTAGCTTATAGTTTATGGCTATAACTTATGGTTTTTAGGTTATGTGAAAGAGTATAAAGTAACAGAAATTCATGTACAATTTTAACCGATATAAATGAAGTTACTACAGTGTGTACTACAGCCAACTTATAAATCCATCTTAAAAAACACTTCTTTTAAAAGCTAATTAATATAAAAAATCAAAAAAAGTTTTAAAAAAGCTGAAAAGCCTATGCCCTGCATATAGTCCTTGATTCATGATGGCTGGTTGCCATGTTTCCTACTGACACGCTGTGCGGTGCTCTGTGCTTACTAGGACACTGGGACTCTAGGAGCCCATATTCCTCCACGCTTGAAACTTTTCCATGTACATTTACTGACTGCAGACTTGCACACACAGAGAGAGAGAGAGAGAGAGAGAGAGAGAGAGAGAGATGCCTTTTTTTGGTCTTGGAACATGTCTACCACAGTGTGCCAGATTCATTTGTCCTGAGTGGCAATCATATCATGTTGCCCCCGGCTCCTGCCTTCAGACGCTGGATATCCTGAACAACCAATAGTCCCTTGCATTCTCACTGTTTCGTCCTTATCCTTGGAAATCCATTATCTGTTACCAAGCAAACTTGACAATCGTTGGGAGTAGCAAGTCACTTAACTTTGCAGTTCATGAACCTGGAAAAAAAACCACCTTTCAGAAGAGATCCTAGCTAACTACTACACTGTCAGATTGTTATCTCCTCAGGCTTTAGTGCTACTACATTATCAGATTATTATCTCCTCAGGCTTCAGTATCTGGTGCAAATAAACAGCTCTTAGTTGTTCGATACGCCAACACTGCATTTATCTGATGAACTGACAGTCCACAAGAGTGTCTTTAACCTTTGTTACAAAGATCCACTTCGTTTTGATTGCTCTCCAACTGGCCTGACAGATTTTGCCACCAACGCATTAAGCTGCAACAGATCAATGTAGCATGTCTCAAAACAGTTACCTTACTTTGCCGTGGTTATGGATGGGCAGCGTGAGCAAAGCTGGTAACAACATGTAGACCTGGGCCTTCTATCTGAGCAACAGAGATGCCCCCCCAGGCTTTCCAGGATTTGGTGTCCAGGGAAGTTATGACAGGAAAGATTTATGAGGAACAGATGGGTATCACCAGAGCCTCTTGATTTGTTTATGATCGAGATTCACATGCATTATCGATAGTCTGCAATCGACAATAAGATCCTAGCAATAAGATCTAATAGGGAGCAACGCATGGGGGTCAGCTCCAACTGTGTTTCATCATCATCCATTATGGCAGAATTTTTTGTACGGGTATTCCATTTTTTATTCGAAATTACATAAATATCCCCACGGAAATTTTTTTTTATAAAAATAGGCTCCAGTCGCCTAATGGTTCGGCGATCGAGCCTTTCGCCCAACCAGCCCGCGACATTTAAGAAACCTACCAATCGTTCAGCGATTAATGATAGTCGCTGAACCGTTTGGCGATCGAATGCGCCGCCCCACCGCTGGCGATCGAAATTCACCGCCAAACGGTTAGGCGACTTCGAGGTGATATAGCGCCTCGCCGCCACGCTCATCGCTTTCATCTGCTCGCCACGAGAGGAGGAGAGGAGAAGAAGAGAGGAAGAAGGGGAAGAAGGGAAAGAAGAGAAGGGAGAAGGAGAGGGAGAGGAGGGGAAGAGGAGAAGGAAAGCTTGATTTTCAGGTATTTTTTTAGTGTTAGAAATTTCATTTAGAAAACTTAGTTTCGAAAATCTAGTTTAGAAATTAAGTTTAGAAAATTTAGTTCGAAAATTTAGTTTAGAAAATTTAGTTTAGCAATTTAGTTTAGAAAATTTATTTAAAAAATTTAGTTGAGAAATTTACTTTACAAAATTTAGTTTATTAGTTTAGAAATTTTTGTATGTATTAATGTACAAAATGTAGTGTACAAATTTAGATGCAGAAAATTTAGTGTACAAATTTAGATGTAGAGAATTTAGAAAAAGTTTAGAAATTTTAGTTTAGAAAATTAGTTTAGAAATTAAGTTTAGAAATTTAGTTTACAAAATTTAGTTTATTAGTTTAGAAAATTTAGTTTAGAAATTTTTGTATATATTAATGTAGAAAATGTAGTGTACAAATTTAGATGTAGAAAATTTAGTATACAAATTTAGATGTAGAAAATTTAGTGTAGAAATTTAGATGTACAAAATTTAATGTTGAAATTATTGTACAAATTTTGCAGGTATGACTCGTGCTGGACGTGACTCCGAGTGGCAGTACGCGTCGTTGGATGAGCACGTGGACCGCTCTCATCGCGCTTCCCGTCGTGTGCCGCCACCGGGGAGCACGGAGCCGACTGAGCTGGGAGTGGTCCGGATACGCATACCTCGCGTGGCTTGGGGACTCGAGCCTCGTTGGACTGCCAGGTTTGCACTACGTCAGCATTTAGTGCGACCGTAAGAGCGCCCGCGTCGATCTTCACTTTGTTTGCGGTCGCGGATGCCGGGCTACTCCTCTGCCCGGATGGTGCAGCCACGGAGGAGGATCACGAGCGCGCGGGATCGATCACGACGCTCCCGCTCGACCATTCCTCGCCGACGGTTTTGGTGGACCGTTGGCGTCGAAGACGCACACATTCCACCTCCCATTCGGGAGATGACGCCGACCTTGCGGATGTGTCCCCGCTCCTTGGCCTTCCGATCGTGGAGGCGCCGCTTCCTACCGAGGCCCACCCAGTGGCGTCCGACCGCCGCCGATTCTAGGGGTCGCTCCACCGCCGATGACCACCACATCTTCGAGAGGATCGCACCCATGGGCCGACGCGAGGTGGCTCGCATGCATCGGCACGTGGTTTTTCAAATCGATCGTGTCTTCGAAGCTCTTATGTTTGCTATTACATACTAATAACAACTTGTTTGCATTCAGGTGGAGCGCATGGATCCACACGCAGACGATGACTAGGTCTCGCGCCACCTGGAGGCGTACGTGCTGTGGCTGTTTGGTTGGATGCTTTTCACTACCAGCCACGGCAACTCGGTGGATGCGCGCCTTATCGCTATGCGAGGGCGATTGCGACGCGAGCCCCCGATCACCGGGATCGGCCGTATTTGCCGCGACGCACCACGCACCGCGGCGATGCGCGCACGAGGATCAAGGCGAACTCGATCCTCACGGCCGTCCCCGCCGCTGCAGCTTGTGGTCGCTCGAGCGCTTCACCTTGGACGACCTGTGCTAGACGACATGGGTCCGTACGAGCCCGAGATGTATCCAGGGGGAGACGTCGACCAGCCGACGATGGGTTCTCTCTGGTGCCATCGACGAGTAAGTATTATCATAGTCAACTATGTCTTTCTTATTGACGATCGCCATCTCGAACAACTTGTCTTTCTTGCAGTACAGTTCACAAGATGTTCAGGTCACACGGCGCATTTCACCTTTGTGGAGCAGTCGATCGCCTCACGACGACGACGCGCGCGGGAGCCTTACGCAGATACGGCAGTGCAGGCCCGCGCTCCTAACGGGCTGTCCGCACTTTGCTGGCGTGACCGGGCTTTCTGGCTCACCCGCCGGAAGCTCGTGTACCTTATCTATGTTGAAGACTACGCGCCCCAGAGAGTCATGCGGCAGTTTGGGCTACGGCAAGCGCTTCCTGTACCATTCGGACCATCGCTTCCGCGGAACGTGCACGCGTGAGTGATTGTTCCTGCTAAATATGTATATACTTACTACTGTGTTCGCAAATACTCACATTACGTAATGGTTCTGTACGCAGGCACAGCGCGAAGGGAGTTAAAAGAGGCACGAATTGGTCGACGAAGATGCAGCCCTGGGTCGAGCAATGGGAGGGTGCGCTCGACGACTGCGTGGAGGAGGACCGCCTGTACGATAGCAGCGAGTACGCGGAGTACCTGCGCTGGTACCAGGCGCGGACACGTACCAGGCTCGTATATGTCGTAGACTCGCCTGCCACACATGCCGCCGCTCCGACGGACACGTACCCCGCGCACCTCGCGCGCGACGCTCACATCGCGGTACGTTACATGTCATTTCAAAGATTCCCAAATGGTAATGTCATTTCGATGATCGACCATTTTATGTCTTTGTGTCGGTGCCGACGCTTGCTTCGCCTATGGGCCGACTCGCCACTCATCGAGAGGGTCGCCACTGGTGCGCAGTTGACCCATGAGGAGGGCGTCAGCTTTGCGCGTCGGATGCACAACGGGTGTAGATGTATTGTTAGTCTACTGTCCTGCATGAGGCTACCGGCGGTCTCCACGCCCACCGCTCCGACTGCTCGTCCACCAGTGCCACCCCGACCAGCGTGGCACTACTCCGGAGGTAGTACATGGACACGTCCTCCACCACCTCACCCGGAGCAGCTAGGGGGTTTAGCCTGGGTACAGCCTCTTACACCACCTCACTTCACGCATCCTCCGCACATCCCCTTCCACACGCAGGGGGTGCACGCCCCTCCTCCTACCTCGATGGCGCCAGCTACGGGTACGTATCGTCTGATCTCGTTTTTATCCCAAGACGACATGCAACGAACTAACGATATTACTATTGCAGGTACTTACCATCAGCTCGGCGTCTCCGCCCAGACGATGTGGACCGCTTTTTGCGAGTGGCGGGCGCAGCTCGACGTTGCCCGAGGTCTCTCGCGATGCCCTCCCGGTGCACCGGAGGGCACACAGCCAGATATGCAGCTGACTCCACCAGCGCAGGGGCGGGATAGACACCCTCCTGCTTATTTTACTTTTTTGGAGCCCCGTAACCCGTTGCACCGGAGGAGGGCCAAGCGGGGCCGTATGGGAGGACGTGGGCGCGGTGATGGGGCACACCAGGGTGGCGAGTGAGGTTATGCTTATGCATGTAATGAAAAAATACGCGGCTTGTTACTCACAATTATATTATGAAGTTTATTTTTATTCAAACAAGTCTATCATCTTTTCTTTTCGCATTCAATCATTCATATATCAAATTATCTAAAAAATTTACATGCCGGTTCTCCGCACACTGAATTATCATTGTATGTCACTTAACAGTGTATGTATCGATCGTTCTCCAGTTAAACTTTAATAAAAAAAAGTTTCTACAAATTTTCACGCACCTACAATATACAATAACATAAACTTTTATTACAACTAAACCAGATTTTTTACCAGTTTAAAACTACAAAATTCACGGGGAGTCATGCAGTCGCCTAATGGAATGGCAACTGCATATAAGTCGCCTAACCGTAAGGCGACTGCATGAAAGTCGCCGTGCAGAAGAGCGACCGGATGAAATCGCTCCAGCGTGCGGCGACAAATATTATTTCGCGGGCTGGTTGGGCGAAAGGCTCCAGTCGCCGAACCATTAGACGACTGAAGCCTATTTTTGTAAAAAATTTCTCGCGGGTATATTTATGTAATTTTGAATAAAAAATAGATTATCCGTACAAAAAATTCCATTATGGCAACGCTCGCCTTTGCATACCTAGTTGACAAGAGCTGCATCAAAAAGAACACGAAGTATACAGAAAAAGCGGTAAATAGACTGAATTTTCAGCGGTTGAACTTCTGCATCAGATATAAATTTTCAGCGGTTGGACTTTTGCATCAGATATAAATTTTCAGCGGTTGGACTTTTGCGTCAGAAATTATATCTGTTATCTGCTCTTCAATAGTTTAAGGAATTCAGTTACAGAATATTGGTTAAACAAGTACTATTGTAGTGAAGATTGTGCAGATATTACTACAAATTCAAAACAATAAGCATGTAAGCAACAAAAGCATTATTTTGTGAACTGCGACATAAAATATTTGACAGTAGAAAGATTCCACAACCACCATTAAATCATAACAAAACGAAATGAAACTATTCTTAAATTAACTTCAGCATACTAATCAGAGGTTCAATTTTTTAAGAGACTTGTACTTTCTTCGACTGTAACGTCACTAATATAACAGATAAGAAAACACATGAAAAACTATTATTAAGTACGTCAGAGCAATGATGAAAACTATTGCACAGCAGTAGTTTTTGGTGAGTAAAAGCAGAAAGGTGGTAAAGCTGTAAGAAAGTGGCATTTTGTAAAAAAACTTAACAGGCACTTATAAAGCTGTTGCAAGTAATGAAGATGTAATTGCAGCTGGGTTACCTTCACACAGGAGCTGCCCGAAGCAAATATTCATTTACAGATCTCAGCTGGTGCAAGATGGAAGAAAATATAGAGTGCACCCCAAATAAACCTTCAGATCATAAAGCTTACTATTCTTCGACAGCATGCATAATGCCATAAGCAGTGGGTGCGTTTGATAGCACTTATGACTTGTATCTTTTAGTTTATGCTATAGTAACTAACTTTTAAACGGTGTTTTTTAAACTGGCCAAAAATCACATGTGACTATTTTCCTCGACGTACTGCCTCTCACGAACAGTCCAGAATTCAAAATTCTCAGTTATAAGTCACAGTCCAAAAGAACTCACCTAGTAAGCACCTAGATATCACATTATACAGGGAATATAGCTGCGTAAAATAACATTCTGATAATACACATATACTGTTCAGTACAAGTAATACAAAGATGAAGTTAGTCGAACTTGATAAATATATCACTATGAACACAAACCAGCTCGTTTTGGCTTCAGCTTCTGGCTTATTTATCATTATTCATAAATTTCGTCTTTTTCTGAACTTTTGACTTTTTGTTGAGCTTTTTTGCCGGTTCTTTTTTTCCCGTATTTGTTTGTATTATATGTAATGGGCTAGCATATTTTTTTATATATTTTTATATTTTTTAAATTTAATTATGCTAAATAATCCTCTGTCAACTACAGTGTTTTTTCAGCCAGCTAAAAGTGCTTTTCAGCTATAAGCCACAAAAAAAAGCCCAAATGAGCGCCACGGAATCGAGGAAAGTTGATCTGATGAATCATCAGGAAAAATCTATTACATTTCTAATCAAAAGACATATAGACAAATGAACTGTATCCAAAGAGTAATTCATCATGGTGTACACTCGAATCTGCCGTCCAGCAACAACAATATAAACGAAGTGTTTCATTTCACCATTCTCATTTTGGACAGCACCTGACATTGAATATTTGAACAGTTCAATTGACTGTTCCAAGATCCACATTGATTCATATGCAGCGTTCAAAACCTTGTAACACGAGGATCGACTAGTCCTCCCATATCTAACACCAAGGATGAACGTACATCTGCAAAGACTGGTGGAACAGAAGAATTCTTTATTCCCTGAACTATATTCATCTCTGTTCTCTATCCATCACAATGTATCCCAAAGAGGGACTCATATTACCCACAACCATGAAAAGAACGAACAAACAAAAGAATGGACGAAAAGGAGAAAAGAAAAGAAAAATGCCCCCCATCTTCCTCACGAAGTACAAACAGCTAGGGAGCAACTCCTAATGCATTGAACGCCAAGCAGCTTCTCCCAAGCAATTGTATTACAACTCTACTAACACTAAGCCCAGATGGCTAGGGCTGCCATGGCCATGGCCCCGAGAAACAAGGCTACATACGAGCCTACTTGCAGCCTCGGGTTGCAGCTCATCCTGCAGCTAAGGAAATCAGCAGCGATGAGATCCACCAATGCCATATATATCAGTATACCCGCCGACACAGAGTCCAGAATGCCCTCCACCACCAACGCCCTGGGGCTGTTGGGGTTGTAGAACGATGAGATCCCTGCCCCCGCGGTGATCCCAGCAGGTGTCGTGATTGCAAAGAAGAAAGCCATCAGGAGCGCAGAGAAATTCTTGAACTGAGCCTGCATTTGTTCAGAGACAACGAACATGAAGAGCCCGTCAGTGTTAGCTTCAACCTTCGAGTGAGGAACTGTTAACCACATGGCGCAAAGAAAGTGGACATTAACCTCAGAAATGCAGCCACCCAACGCGAAACCCTCGAAGAACTGGTGGAATGAGAGGGCGGCGACCAGAGGCTTGATGGTACACGGGCTCTGCGAAACGCCCAACGATAGCCCGATGATCACCGAGTGCGATACAATCCCCAGCTCCAGAATCTTGTCGACAATACAGCAAATAACTATTCAGCATACGACGCAGATCTCAAAACATATAAGCAGGAGTGATGCATATCACATATTTGCTCATCTGTGTAGCTATACTAACATTCAGATTTAGCTTAGCAGAGAAAATTGCACAGGATGTACGCATACATGCTTATTGAACAAAGTAAACTAAGCAAGTGTTGTGGGCTTATTATATCATCAATTCACACGAATGTGCAGTGCACTTTTTCTGAGCTAACTTGCATAGAAAGATAATTGAACTCTAGTACCTGCGAGACAAGCACATGACGAGCTTGGGACGGGACCTCCTCGCGTCCATAGCCATGCCCGTGGCTGTGGCCGTGGCCGTCGTACACCGCTCCTCCATTGCACGCGCCGTGGCCGTGGGCATGGCTGTGCCGGTGCGCGCGCGTCCGTACGATGTGCATGGCGTCCTGCTTCTCGCCTCCCCCGTGCATCCCCTCGTCGGCTGCCGCCGTGATCCCCGTGCGCGCGCCGTCCTCGAGCAGCGCCGTCGTCTCATCATCGGCACTGGTGGTGGCGGCGGCGGCGGCCTCCTCGCGGTGCTTGCGCTCGTAGAAGTGGGTGCCGACGAAGTCGACGGCGAGTGTCCCGAGCGCGGCGAGCATGGCGACGAAGCCCGGGAAGGGAAACCGCCGCCACGGCGTGGCCGGGAGGCATGGGTCCGAGAGCGCGTGCTCCGCGTCGTGCAGCATGTGCACGAAGCCCGTGGCCAGGATCACCCCCGCCGCGAACGCCTTGGCGAGCACGAACATACCGCCTCCGGAGGACGCGCCTCCTCCTCCCCCACCGCCGCCGCCACGCCGCCTGCGGCCGACGAGCGGGATGGCGACGCCGGCCGCGCCCGAGGCGAGGATGGCCGCGACGGCCGCCATCTTAAGCCGCAGCGCCGCCGCCTCGTCGCGGCACTCGTCGTCGCCGCCTCCCGCCGCCGCCGCGTCGCAGCTCGCCGCCGAGACCGACGCTGCCGCGCATCATCAATCACCAGAATTAGGAGCTCCCACGAGGGCTCTAGTGTAAAAAATCCAAAAAAAAAAATCCCCCCCTTAATTAGCCTACCGACCTGCCAGTTGGTGTAGGTGGGTGCGGAGGTAGGGGACGTACGACGACTCCATTTCCTGCGATCAAAGCAACGCCAGAATCGAATCAGACGATCGAATCAGCACAAATTTTTTTTTTGCAGAACTACGATTAATCGAAGAAAAACAGCAACGTGATGAACACGCTGATAATTAAGGGAGCCGTGGCGCGCGCGCGCGCGGCGAGCGGGTGAGCAGGAGAAGGAGATGCTCAGCTCACCTCGAAGAACGCCATTGCTGAGCTGATGGCAATCCAATTCCAACCCTCTACCTCTGCTCTCTGGAACAATCGAATCGACTGTTCGATTTGATGTTTCCTGCACGATGCGTACGCACGAGGAATGTATACACGCGGCGCTGACACGCGCGCACCCGCCGCATGCGATGCGAGGGGAGCCGACACATCGGCGCGTGGGGCCCCGGCGCGGGGAGGATGTCGTCATGCCGCGCCCGCCGCCGTCCGATGCGATCGTACGAGGCGGGGGTGGGCCCAGCCCAACGTACGGAGTGACGGGAGGCGAACTGTTAAAGAGAAATAGCACGGTAGCGATTTCTTTTCCTTCAAAATTGGCCCTAACGTCCGTAAATCTGGTCCTTTTACTAAGTTCGGTAGGGCAGAGCAGATGATCTGCTTAGCTACCTTAGCTCGGTAGCATCTACTAAACTCCCCTGATTTGATAGGTTCCTGCCAAGCAGCCCCTCTGCAGCAAGTCGCTAATTAGTGATTGCTAATCACATTTGTTAATTAATTGGCGTGCTCAAGGCCTAAGCCGTGTAAGGTCTGCTCGGTAGATGACCTGTTGAGCCAAAGAAGCTTGGCAGATACTTACCGAGCAAGTATTGTCGAGCTCTCCTGGCTCGATGGATGTAATGAGGCTCAATTTACAGTAGAGTTAATTTTTTTAAAAAAATTACTTCAATACCATTTTTATGCATAGTTCACGGGAAGCACACCGGACCCAGGGGTCAGTGGCCCGAGCGTTGGAGCCCATCTTTTCGCTGGGGGCGTGGACCCAGGTAAGGGTGAAGCGACGATGTCGACACCATGGCGAGGGAGGGAGGCGCGTGGAGTGGACCAGGCGAGCGAGCAGCCAAAGGCTTGTTGTGTCGCATGCGCATCTGCGTCGCACTTGCACGCTGCGATCTTGTGTCGGCCCTATTTGCATGTCTTGGAACCTCCCAACAACAATAAAGAGGTGAATTCGGATCAAGCACTTGCCATTGCAACATCACGGGGATGTACCCGTGCACAAACCTGATGAACGCCATGCATCAAGGCGAAGTCCAGGGGGGTCGATCCATATGCGAACCAACACAAAGGAGACTAAAATTAACCATCACTTTGACATTGAAGTATTTCAAAAGCCAACCTTAACGAATCTGGGGATTTGGAGTTATCAAAGTATGGCAGGTGTGCATACTGTGTTTTCCAGCGTGTGTTTATTGTCAGCCAGACTTGGCTAAATGGATCATCCGGCATGGCTAGCTTAGACACAACTCGGTTGGGCCATTCAACTAAATGAGCAATTTGATTTCCGAAATGCAAGGGGTAAGTACATGGTACAATCTGATTTCCGAGTTCACGACGACGCAACCTCGATCCTGCGGGGACACCAGTGCACTGCAACGACTGTACAAACATCTGCAGATAAAAATGCAAGCAAGATACCAAATTATCCAATTAGAGGCATAGGTCAAATCCTTTCAGGAGCGTATCTCCCTACATATAGGCACAGATGGCGGCAATTAGCTGCTCGGTGAGAATGTTACATCGCAATACATTGTTCCATCACGCGAATATTGCTTCTACCACAAAGTTCGGTTTTAAGGGTTCTAAGGCTGCATAGTGAACTAGTGAATACAACAGAGTTTTAGCTGTAGCTCCTACAGAAAGTCCCAGGGCGGTTCAGGGTTCAGCGACTAGAATCTACACTTGTTGCCGGGTACAATGCAATGCAGAGTACCAAAAAATGTTCCGATGCCGCTGGTTCGACAAGGTGAATGGAATGTTCCGACTTCTCTCAGCAGAAATGAGGGGAAGGTATAGATTTATTATCAGATCCTGGGAACCTGCTATGAATCAGTGCTCATTTTCCATACGGGTGGTATCTCCTCGAGCCCCGACCACTTGCACTCCCACCACCGCCCATACCTCCAGCTCCCCCATAGCCACCATATCCTCCTGCACCATAGCCGCCTGGTGCTCCATACGTGCCACCTCCATAGGCACCGCTATAGGCCCCATAGGCGCCATACGGACCTCCATACATAGAACCACCATAACCAGAGCCAAAACTTGACCCAAAGCCAGCATCACCTCCATATCCATACCCTCCTCTACCATAGCCACCATATCCTGCACTACTATAATAGGCTGCAGCAGCTGATGGATAGCCACCTCCATATCCATAGCCACCGCCACTGTTGCTCCCGGAACTGCCTCTGCCGCCGCCGCCGCCGCCTCCACCACCACCACGGTAAGAACTACGGTAGCCACCACTCCCATGACTATATCTCCCATTGGAGCTGGAATCACCACCACCTGGTTTCTTTGGCTCGGCCTTCTTTATTTCAACCTGCAAAATTACAAAACAGGTGAAGTTGCAAAAACAATTTTTCAAGTTTACTCCCATTCCAGTAGTACTTCAACTTACAGTAAAATTAGAATTATGTAATTGGCAACCAAATAAAGGTTCTCATTTAAGAGATAAAATAGTGTACCTTACTACTAGCTCGAAAATAACAAAGGTACGAGCATGTTGCATGTCGAAAAGATGAGACAAACCAAAGTGGCCCTTAAATGTGTAAAGGCTTTGTGACAGATATCCTGAATTAATCAGGGAAGTTTAATAGGCAAAGGTTTTTGTCATCTGAGCAGTTCACTGGGAGAGTATCATCAAGTGTTAGGTAAGGTCAAGGTCATTTATCTTGTATCTCAGTGCCAAAGCTTGCCCTCTGTGTGCACAGACCTTTACAACAATTGCACCCAGTGTTTTAAATCACAGGCTATAGCGGCGCCATAGCAGCTTTCGCCCTTGGGACGCTAAGCTATAGCACTGATGTACGTTATTACAGCTATGACTGCTATAGCGGTAATGGCAGTCCGCTATAGCAGCTAGCAGATAGCGGAAATAGCGGCCGTTATGCTTCATTTTGTAATTATTTAGGCTTGTGAACAATTATTTGGTATGTTAATTGCATAGTGAGTTTTTAGCTAACTAAAATTAGTTTTTTAACACAAAGAATCGAAAACAAGGTATTTCATACATTCAAAAATAGTAAAAAAAATTCAACGCAGAATTGAAAACAAGGTATTTCATACGTTCAAAAATAGTAAAAAATTTAATACGGCCTTTAACTAAATAATTTCATTTGAAAATCTATGAAAGATAACTTGATCTTAGAATCATTTGAGTTCAAATATTTGGTACTTGAATTCTAGCTTAGAATTTTAGATACTTTTACATTTTATATTCTATTTCAAGAAATGAGAATTTCTTTCTAGTGTTCAAAAAATCAATTTATACATTGAATTCAACTTTAAAAATTGAAGCTTCAAAATTATTTTTATTTATGCTAATAATCAAGTAAAATGTTTTAGATTTTTGAAAAGATAATGTATTTATATTCTTAGATTTTAGGTTGGACATGTCATGAAGTGTTGTCAATTTGCAACCTTTTAGTTGCACTTTGCTTGACATCTTGTTATCCCATTCATATTGTATTCTACATAACAAGAAAAACAATAGAATTAGCATCTTTTCAATAGCACTGTGATGTAGCATAGCCTCCACGATAGCTTGCGCTATTCGCTATAGCTTTTTGCCACGTCACCGCGATACCGCGATAATCACAATTTAAATCATTGATTGCACCATAACATGCCATAATTAGGTTCTTCTATATCAGAAGTGACATATTTTAAGGGAAACAAGGGCATTTGAAAGTAACTTCCAGGCTCAAGCCAATTTGGTTCAGAAAGAAAAGAAATTACAAAGCTCCAAATCTAAAATCACATAAAACAGAATAGGAAGCAATTGCACACCAAGAAAAACAGCTTCAACTTCCAGTGGTACAATTTTACTCTAGACTCTAGTTCATATAATAAGACGAACATACCATTATTTGTAGTTCCTCAAAAAAGAAGCCAGGAAAGGTTCATGCAAACATTGCACAAGCACTATTCTCTTGAAAGAACAAATCAAATCATGTAAAGATTTTAGAGGCATTCTTCAACAGTTTCTTCCATCCTAAAACACATAACCACTCCCTCCGGTTACCAATAAGTGTCGTGTTTGCCCATTGACATGGTCTCTAAAATATAACTTCAACCACCAATTTCTATTGTAATATATTTGTAAAACCCAATAAAATTATAACTCAACACAAACATACTAACATCATTTTCATATGACCGGTTTAAATATTCATAAAGATATTGTTGGTCAAAGTTAAATAGCTTGACTGCACATATTCTAGGACGGCACTCTGCCCTTTATAGACATACCACTGTCTCTAAAAGAGTGCTATGAAGATATGGACTCCAATAAAAGTGCACTTTGACAATTGGCACCCTTATATGTTAGCTCAATACACAAAACAACCCATCAGATCGACAAGACAACATGCTACCACAGTACCAGTTTAACACTGAACTTATTGACATAGTTGAGCATGTATGCAACAGGTATGAACAATGTCCAAACTTCAAATTGTAGAGAAATAGAGCAGCTGATCCTTAGGATAACAAACAAATTTAGCGAATAATAATATAATCAACATCCAATTATAGTATTTGCTATCTGAAGCTAATAACTGTAAGCAAGTAAAAAATATTAACTATAATAGAAAATACGAAAACATTAGAAAGTTGGTGACCTGTTTCCCTCCAAGATCATGCATTCTCCCCTCTGACATAACCCTTTCAACAGCATCCTCACTTTCGAAGGTGACAAAGCCAAAGCCTCGTGAACGCCCAGTGCTATGGTCGACCATAATCTGATGCTCAACCACCTTCCCATACGAGGAGAAGTGGTCCTTTAACTTATCTGGAATATTCATGTTGGTCACATTTAGCATATGAAACAAATATATTCAAGACTCAATATTTGTAAATGTTGGAGTATTCAAGTGATTATGACTTTAGTTGTGAACATAATCTACACATGCAAAAAAAAAAATTGCTCGCGGAAAGAGAACACCTTTTGTTTTCCTAAATACCTTCAGTTAAAGATGGTGGAATACCACCAACAAAGATCTTTCTTGTCTTAGGACCATCTTTCGATGACATTTCCTCTCTTGGGACAGTCCTTTTGACTTCAACCTTAATAAAAAAAATTGTGAGTTAGAACACACTCCTATTCAAGTGTGCAACTTTCGGTTGCTGATGTGATACAATTGGAGAACCTATCCACCTTGCTGTCAACATAGAGGTCTTACCGTTCTTCCGTCTATAACATGATCATCCTCCAGAACCCTATCAATCACAGATGGATCGGAAAATGTAACAAATCCAAATCCACGAGGCATCCTAGTATGCTTGTCCTTCATGATCACAGAATCAGTGATAGCCCCATATTTCTCAAAATGCTTGGTGAATGTTTCTGCATACAAACAAATGAGGAATAAGAATGCCAAGTGAAACTAATGAATTTCACAGGAAAGCAAAAAATATTCAGAACAAATGTATCTAAACAATAAATATATGACTATTAACTATTTTCTCCTCTCAGTTCCTAATTTCTTGGAGAATCAGTTGTCCTGATTCTACTATTTATTTTTATTGCAGTTGATTGTTAAGCTCCACTGGTTCAAAAGTTTGAAACAACAAAATGGGTAGACTTCAGGAGGCACATGCCTAATAACAGGTTCACAGACAGCTTGAGAACAGATTTGAAGTGTCATTAATGGACAAGTTTCATAGGTGGTCCTGTGGAGATAATTCTAGTTAAAAGCTACAGCACAGCACCCCTTACGAGACTGCAAACTAATCACTGTGACATTAAGACCGTGGTGCTCCTATGATTAGACTCTCAGTACCACGTAAATAAATGAAAAGGCACACTAACAGAAAATTTGAAAGTGGTACAGTAGAAGCATTTGGACTCAAAAAACAGCACCATTCGAACCAGCTCAACCTTTAAACATCAACAGATGCAAGTATATTATTATGGAAACCAACACAGCAAGACATGTCTCCGCTTAATCATCATCAGAATTGATCCCTTTCTTAGTTCGAACTAAATGCAATGTGAACATTTCAGCTTCCCAAACAAGGGAGTCAACAGACATGCCCGTTTATACGCACTGCAGTTACAATTATTGATTTTATCATTTGTGTAATTGGAAAAGTAAATTCCGGAGACATGCCATAGTACTCCTGCAAACCCACTAAAGATGATATATTGAATTGAAATCCTAGCCTGCATCAGTCAAAGGATATATATTCGAGACTATAAATTCTCAGTAACTAGATGAGGCAGGATGATTACAAGAAACAGAGCAGTACAGTAACTTCTTCATGGTGGCATCATTTATTAAAATACATGTTGCACCTAAGCAAGCTAGCCAATCCGCGAGAAATGAGAAATGCACTAATAATTAATAACAAAGAAAACTGTATGTAGAATACCAAGAAAAAATACAGCCAGCCCAGATATTTGTGCTGTCTATCCTTTTTTATTTTGACAAATGCATACACTTAAAAACCATTCAGAGTAGACTGACATGGAGCATGGTCACTCAAATAGCTCAAACCAACATGACAATCAGACAAAGGTATGTACAGCATCTGTCCTTTAAACTCCTAAGTGCACTTATCAATGGCTATATTTCTGACTTTCGTAAACTAAGTTGGCTAATATCATTCAATTCTATTTCTGAAATTTCTTATTGAGAATGTACAGCTTGCTTCGTACAAAATCAAATTGTAGTACCAGTTACCAGCTTGCAATGCCTTTTCTATATGTTAACCTAACCAAAGCTATGTGGTATTTCAGATGAATCATGCAGTCTAATACACGAGTCATGAAGTAACATCAAGATGGTATATCCTTTCAATGGAAATTTTACCCCTATATTCACTTTTATGTTGACCTACCGCAACTAGCTACTTTCTTCTTTCTAAAATACTTCTATAATTATCTGGCTGCAACATTTTACTTGACATAACTAAAACTGTCCCCTATTTAGCAAACACCCCCGGCCCTTGGAAGAAAGTCCTCCTCTACCTTCAGTTGTCTCCCAGGCTACACCCCCAACGAAAATTTTCCTGCAAAAGCACACACACATGGATGCACCAAACCAAAACAGTTAGCCCAACCTCATCCAATCCAACAGACCAGACCAAACCTAAAGCCCAAGGAACTCACCCCGACGCATCGCCAGCCCCCGCAGCTGCCTCCCTCCCTTCCTCGCCGCCAGCCTCGCCATTACCAAGGCCCTCCCCTCCGCTTCGCATCCCCTGGGCCGCCGCCGCCGCGTCGGCCCCCTCGTCCCCCTCCTCTTCGTCCACCTCCTCCTCGACCTCCTCCACTTCCTCCTCCTCCTCCTCCTCCTCCTCCTCGTACCCGTTCATGGCGTTCTCGTTCTCCTCCCCGTACCCCGCCATGCCGCCGCCACACGACGGCACCACCTGCTGCAGCAACCACCCAAGCGGAGCTCAGAGAACAACGAAACCCTAGCTCCCGACCGAAGCGGGGGCCGAAGCGTGGCAGCTAGATTACCTAGTAGGGATCGGCGCTGCTGGAAGGAGAGTGGTAGGGTTTAGGGCGAGCGAACCCTAGCCGCGCCGCTTCGGGTGTGGGCGTGAGTCGTGAGTGATTGGAGGGGGCCAGAGAGGGAGGGGATCTTAAGCTGGGTGGGTGGCAAGGTTGCTTGCGCAAGTTGCTTTGGTTCGTTGGATGTGCGTCACGATCCGTGTTGACATGGAGAAAGGGTCGGGCTCGGGCACGCTCTGGCTTTTTTGGGTACACCTTTTGGACCAGCTTTCCATTTTAGAGTACAGAGCTGTTTTTTTATTTTTGGTTTCAACTTTTAACTTTTTTTTAATAGTAACTAACTTTTAAATAGAGTGTCTTTTCAAGATAAAATCTACTAATTAATTGTAATACATACTGTATCGACTTCATTTATATCGATAAAAGCTGCATGTGAATTTCAGTTACTCTATAATCTCTCACACGAACAGCCAAAAACCATAAGCCGTAACAAAAAACCATAAGCTAACAGCCACAAAAGAATAAGCCCTACATTTGATTGAAGTTTGCAATGAATTTAATTTCATATATATAAAGCCCGGATGTTATGATCGTAGTTACGTGAAAACGCCATGTGTTTATGTCTTGTGAGTTTGTGACGCATAACTCCAATTTATAGTTATTTGGTTTCTGAAGTATTTCTACCCAAACTAGCATGCCGGATGCACTTGCCACGCTTGCAATGTCAATGATACAATCTCAAAACCGAAAGAAAAATCCACCCGACGGACAATAACGGTAACCGAAAACAAAAAAATTGATCAAATTTCGAAAATTTAAATTTTGATCTATTTTGAAACTGGTAACAAAAAAAACTGAAAAAAATTGATCAAAATTCAAAAAAAAAACAAAATTTGAATTGAGCCGTTTTTTTGGTTATCAGTCATCTTCGACAAAATCGGTAACCAGCCGCTAACCATCGGGTTTTTGAACCCTGTGCAATGCCAGTGGATGAGCGGTCTTGTTCTCGTTGTCGGCGTGTTAAGGTGGGACTCGCCAACAGCACATAGTAATGCTGTAGGTGGGATACAGAAGCTCTATCATAGATTTTAAGTTTCCGTGATCGGTACCAGCGAATAGGATATAGAAGCTCTATCCTAGATTCCTATGGTATATGGAATTTCTGCTTTTACTTTGGTGCAAATATTGAAGCTACGACCATAAAAATATGTGGTTTTTGAAAATTACTCCATTATAATGAGTGGAGAATTGTAACGGAGTGACCTGACGCTTAATGGGAGCGCATCCAGTGCATCTCTTCCTATCATGCTTGAGTTTTCTGTCATGGAGAGTATGGACTAGCACGCCCTGGATACGTGCTCAGTGAGATTCTGCATAAAGAAAACCTTGCCCTATTCAGTAGACAAAAAATCAGCTACTGCTACCACCATTGCAGATAACAATGTCAAATACTTACATCACAAGAATAGTCAAGAAGCAAAATTGCAGATATACATATATTGTCAGCTATGTCGGTAGGTTGTTTTTCCAACTGAAATCATCTGTACTTTTTACACGGCTGGCTTTGGAACTTCTACTCGGGGGAAGGCCACCAATTACACCCCAACATTTCTTACACAGATGGAGAAAAGGAATCCCAAGAAAATAAAAAGAAGGCAGGAAAAAAACGAATTTCCCTGTACCACTCAGAGAAGCCAAAAACCGCTGCCTTGCAGGAGCAAGCAAGGTGGCAACTACTCTCGACAGGACTGTCAGACGACTTAGAAATGTTCTACGATTCTGTATGGATGGTTAGGGATGGGGCTTTCTTATGCAATTTCCCCCTGATCTGCTTAATCTTCGCATCGACCCTCGCAGTGAAACCAATCTTCGTCCTCTGCCTGGCCTTAGACCGCTCCCTCTTCCACATTGTCTGGTCTTCGACATCTTTCCGCAGGTACTTGATCTCCTGAATCACATGGTGATCAAGTGGATTGAACGATCTCTGGTAGGATATGTGAATCAGGTAGGGGATGTTGCAAGCAGCAGTCACCAGAAGTGTCGCTGCCCAGTACAAGGGAGCTGGCCCGAGAACTTCCAACAAAATCTGGTAGTTGTCGCGGGACCTCAATGACATCCCGTAGGTGATGATAAAGAGATACCAAGTCCCTATGCTACCCCACACAAAGAGATGTTGAATCCACGTGAAATAGCTCATTGTCAGGGCAATCTGCATGTTGACAGCCCAGATGATGCAGGTGAACATGGTAGTTCCCACTGCAGCCATGTCGGCAGTCTGTCCGCCGGCACGGATTGCCTGATCATAGAATATACAGATGTTAAGAAAGAATATGGCCAGAGATGAGTAGAGGCCATTCCCCATCCATCCCAAAATCCGGTACCAGTCAAAGAAAAGGTTCTTTGTCCCTTGCTGATATAATGCTGGGAACTGCAAAATGCAAGCTATGCCATGTCAGTGTTAATGTAAGAAGGCGTAGTAACATTAACAGATGTCCAGATAACACTGACGGGTCCTAAGGTACAAAGAACCTGATGCATGATTCCTCTGGTGTCACCCAGCATTAGACAATAGTAACAAGCATAGAAATTTACTTGGGAGACATGTAAATTACTCGCCCCCAAGCCCAGACATGATTGATTTGCTCTACAGATGGGCCCCATCCAAACAAAATGTCACTAAGAATCGGACTGAGGTTTATTTGCAGTCTGTTGACATTTTAATCAGATTATCATTTAGGCAAAAATGCAACCTTACTACCAGAAAGTACTATAACCAAAACAAAAATATAGACAATAGGCACAACTGTACTGACATGAATGTATGGTCTTCGATCTGATTATGTTTGCTACTTGATCTACTCTCTTAATTATTTTCTAGATGCTACGCAAGACAAACTACTTGAAGGAAAGTATCAATCCAGTCTGCACTGACACACTTATGGGGTGGCTTCAACACATGCTGGAGAAGAATTTTTAGTCAAATTTCCCAACATAACATCGACAGCACAGATAACTTAACACGCTACTTAATGCAGGTACCTTTTTTACAAGATATTTCGGTTGTGTATTTCAAATACATTGCATTTTACAATCACATATATCAAAGTATGCAACATAGAGTGACTTGTGCCTTTCATTTGGATGACTCATGTGTCATGGGCGTGGGCTTTAGGCCCAGTCGGTTCATTATTAGGAAGTAAAGATTAGTTTCTATTTGTTAGAGATATGATTCGGATATAATATTATTCTCTATATTTGTTAGAGATATGATTGAGATTAGATTCTATGTGTTAGGGGAATCCCATCTATATAAGGAGGCTACCGCATGCTATTGGAATCAATCAAGAAATAACAAAGTCATTGTCATCTATAGTCTCTCCTCTTCCTCTACGCCAACACTGTCCAGCCATCCTCTCGGTGGTATTTACTCTCTATGAACTAAGATTCATAACAATTTGGTATCAGAACCAACACCACGACTTATGCTACCGGGTTAACAGGTAAAACGATCATTGCTAGCTATGACGAAATCATCGCTGGACTCAAGTATATAGAAAGCACAGTGCTGAAGATGTTGGCAGCAAAGGAGAAGGCACAAGCAGCTGGCTCAGTGTCAACATCATGCGAGCAATTGCATCCCGCTGCCCCAACCACCCAAGTCGCCACCACGGGGAACTCCCCTAACTGTGGTGACGGTGCCACCACGACAATCTGTTCTGCCTCCGCCATCGTCGCCAACGCCGGCGTCATGCTACCGGATAAGATGGAGGACGAGCTCTCTCGCAGCCCTAGCCACATGCCCCCGCGCTGAAGCTCGGCTGCCAGATCCGGCCACGCGCGGATGCACCAATGCCCAGCCCCGGCGCCGTCGTCGGCGTCGCGGCGCCGTCCCTAGCCACGGCCCTCGTCGCCTTTGCCGCCATCTCCGCCAAGGCCGTTGACGACCTCTTCGGCTCTCGCCTCCACCGCGACAACCATTTCCTTGCCGGTCTCGAGTCCAAGAAGGCCATCAGCGGCTTCCACGCCGCCGCCGTCCACTACCCCGAGTTCATGCAGACCCTCCTCCGCTGCCTCAACTGCCTGCTCGCCCGCCTCCGCGTCTCCCTCTCCAGCGTAGAGCTGGTCTTCTCCGAGCCCCTCTCCAAGCGCCAGGGAGTTTCTCAGCCATCCGCCGCTGCGCGTGCTGCCCCCAACCCAGCCGCCAGATCTGGCCACGCATGGACGCGCTAGCACCCAGCCCCGTCGCCAATGTCGGCGTCGCGGTGCCTTCCCTAGCCAGGGCCCTCGTCGCCTTCCCTGCCACCGAGCACGTGGTAGCCTAGGCCGCCCTCGTTGCGCTCTTCCGCGCCACTGCCGGGGTCTCTGCGCTCCGCGCTCGCCTTACCGCCGAGCGCAAGGTAGACTAGGCCGTCCTTGCCGCGCGCGTCGCCGTGCCGCACCGATCCGCGTCGATCTCGCGCCGCCGCCGGTTCTTCCCGACGCCGCTCTTCACCAACGCCGCCTCCCGTCGGACCCCGACGCTGGATCAACGTCGCCGCCTCGGCCCGCCTCAAGCGACGGCGAGTGGATCTGGTGACCGCCGCCTCTGGACGCTCTCCACCGGCCGTCGACCATCGAGAGTCCGAGCCAGAATCGTCGCTGGTAGGGAGTCGAAGCATACGCTGCCAAGGAGCCTCCACCATCACCGCCTCTGCTTCCGTCAGCATCATACCATGATACCGTGCCTCACACGTCTTGCCTGTCTTCAATAAGAAACAGAGGAGCCGAAAAAATCTTTTGCAGGCATCGTTTAGCCGAAAGCGCTACACCTTGTCAACGTGGAACTGCAACCATAGCCACCGCCTAGCAGCTCGAGGACGAGCTGCATGTCTGGGAGGGGTGTAATGTCATGGGCGTGGGCCTTGAGCCTAGCCGGTTCATTATTAGGAAGTAGAGATTAATTTCTATTTGAATTAGAAATTAGTTTCCATTTGTTAGATATATGATTAGGGATATGATATTCGTTTCTATATTTGTTAAAGGTATGATTGGTATTAGATTCTATCTGTTAGGGGGAGTCCATCTATATAAGGGGATACCGCATGCTATTGGAATCAAACAAGAAATAACAAAGTCATTTTTATCTATAGTATCTCCCTTTTCCTCTACGCCGACACTGCTCGGCCATTCTCTTGGCGGTGTTTACCCCCCTATAAACTAAAGTACATAACATCATGACTTCAGATATTCTAACCGACCCGTGACAGCATTCTACTGAATACATGATAAAGCAAATGGAATTGAATGCACACCAAACCGAACTATTTCTAATTCCAACATTTTCTGTCAATGGAAAGAACAGGTTGATTCATACGCATCATCTAAATGAACAGGCATACCAAAGGAGGATAAAACTTTATGTGTGACCCAAACATTACAGACCAGTATAGCATGAAAAAACATGGCAGGTAAATTCGGAGAAAAAGATGGTGCATAGTGTTGTTATACTAGTATCACATGGTAGTGCCATACAATCTAGCCCCTAGATGAAAGACTAAACAGATCATTAAGTACAATAACAAATTCCTAATAGATTCATTGGGCTGCATTGGGATTGTGGTGCTTCACTGCTTCTCAAGAAACAAGGTTTGACAAACAATCTTTTGTATCTCCTTATTTATTAGCTTCTTTTTTGGAAGCATCATGATATGGATACAGCAAAATTCTTTCATAATGACCTTACCCCGCAACAGTACAACACAATGCAGCACACCACATTCCAGAAATAAGCCTTAGGCCCAATTCTTTTCAGCTTATGGTTTATGACTTATGTCTTCCCTCGAACAAACTAACGGGACGGCTTTTCTGCCGTCGTTTCAAAGCGGCTTATTGGGATAGCCTTTTCGAAGTGGTTAATCGGCTTATCGATATATGGTTCGTTCACACAAACGCTAACGTTAGGGCCAAAAACTATAAACCGCAGCTGAAAAGAACCCACTCTTAATTTCCTTTCCAAACATGTTTTATTTCTCATAAGCCATATGGTTAAAATAAGTCGGATATTCTATCACATACCTGTAGGCAGATTTCAGATGAAACATCCTGCTCAAATACTCCAAGTGATATAACAGGTAGCGAGGTAAGAACAACATTGAAAAGAAGCATAAACCAGTCATCATAAACTGATTGCCCAGAAAATCCAGCAAATGCCTCAAAATAAAATATTGTAAGTCCAAAGGCAATATTCTTGTAGAAGAAGTAGCAGATCTGCAGTTCAATAAAAGATGACTTAGAAAACACCATACCGCAAATTTGAAACAATATTATTCAATAGAATGTAACAAATAAAGGAAGTGCTTTGAGCAGTACCATTTGGGCAATTCTCTTGTAGCACCAATGGCCATGGACAACGAGGAGTCGCTCAAGGAATCGAAATTGGGAAATAGAAAAATCACTAGCCATCACTGCCTGGCCAAAGGAAAGAAGCCATTGTCAGTCATAATCAAATCAGTAATGCATCTGCTTAGAATTATCAAAGTAGCACTACACTAGTGGATTATAACAGGCTGGACAACAGACCTGCATGCCCTCTACCCCACTTATACCAACTCCAATATCAGCTTCTTGAATCATGCCCACATCATTTGCACCGTCACCTATTGCTAAAGTAGTTTTTCCAATACCTTCTTTGACCAGTCGGGTCACCTGCAAAGTGAAGTTAAGAAAACTCAGCTTTGGCTTATGTGGCAAATCCAGATTGTGCATTGGTGATAGATTAAGTTACCAGTGCTTTCTGCTTTGGAGATACACGGCAACATATGACAGAAGCACACTCTATTGCCAGATTCAGGAACATATGCTTCATGTCATCGTCCAATGCAAATGTGAGAGCTTTTCCATCAATAACTAGAGCAAATGCTGCATCAGGGTCCTTCTCTAGCTTGACCATTTGTGAACCATTGGCGATTTGTAACATAAGACTCTCCTTTGCAGCCTGCACAGTTGTCAAAGATGAAAGCAAAGCCTACCATAAAGAGAATTACCGTGTAGATCAAAGCCATCTATAGTACCAGAGAAAAATGCTGTACCAAGGTACCTTTTTTGCATCCTGGGCAACTTGGTCACCAGCGGCTGTGGACAAGCATATCCGCTTCATGCCTTGCCTAAGTAAACTGCATGCATATCTGCAAAGAAGAAATGGACATAACATTCAGATGAAACATATTCTCATCCTTCACAAGAAATAGAGAAATCTTATGCTAAATGCAATATCAGGGATTACAGATAATATCATTCAGAATAACTCTTTTGGGTATAGAAAGGTTCCACCAGGAAAGAGCTTACCCTATGTTAATTGCAGTTTCCATCTTATCACCTGTCAGAACCCAGATCTTGAGACCTGCTTGAGCCAAACGATCTATGCACTGAGGAACCTGATAGAACACAAGACATAACGTATAACAAATCAAAACGGTTACTAGCATGATAGCAGGACCCAGCAACATATATTACCAATCTCAAAAATCAATCAATAATTCTTACTCCTTTTTGTAATCTATCTTCCACCGCAGTTGCACCAACAAGGATCAGCTCTCTTTCAATCAAATCTGAGACTCGCTCGAGTTGCAATTCTCTGTCAGGCCCAATAGATATCTTCGCTTTAAGAAACTCAGCATTCCAAGAAGAATATTCTGATTCCTCCAGCACTCTGTACGATAGTGCCAATGTCCGCAAGCCAGCCTCACCGTAATCAATGAGATGCCTGCTTGTATCAGGCTCATAGAACCTTCCATTTTTGGCCAGTCTATCAAATATGATGCTGCTCGGTTCGAACAAAGAACCGCAAAAGATAGTCAGGCTGAAGCATAAACAGCTCATGCATGTTAACAGTACCTAGTAAGTAATCAAGCGTACAAGCTGCTACTTTGCTAACACTTGTCACTTTTTTTAGTTATCATTCTTGACATTTTGATTAACAAAGTACCAGAATGTCAAAAATCTGAATACAGATGACTTCATGGCACATGTTTAGCTAAAAACTTGAAACATAAGCACAGCAAAGAAATATATTTGGTATAGAACCTTACCTATCTGCTCCTTTGCAAAGAAGAAGAATCTGGCCATCCTCATCCTTAAGAATTACTGACATTCGTTTTCTTTTGCTGTTGAATTCCAATAGATTGAGAATCTTGAACTCCCTAAACCCCAATCAAGAGATGAAGAAAAGTGAATAAGTAGGAACGGGAACAACAAAGGATAAATGCAATATGAAATACTACTAAGCAACCTCTCAGTTGTGCCCTCAGAAGAAGTGTATTTCTCCCTGATGAAGACACTTGACTGTGTTCTCTTAAAAAATTCAAATCCAAATTCTCGGGCTGCCACAAGAAAAGCCCCCTCGTCAGGTGATTCTGCTTCATAGGTAAGAGCACCAGTTGCCTCATTCACCTCAGGAATTGCAGTGTGACAAAGTGCAAGTATCCTGAAGAACAGAAGAATTGTGGAATAATTTGGTTCCTTGGTCCAGTTCCCTTGCATAAGACGGTCATCCTCAAAACTGAAGCCTTTTATTGTGGACTTTCGGGTCTTTCCAACACTGAAGGTAACTCCTTCTGCCAACTGGATTTCATCCTCATTATTTTCCCATACATCTTGTACAGGAACATCTTGTTCAGCAGCGCCTGATGCCATGTGCTTTGCAGCAGCAATTTCAACTTCACTCGAACCCACACCATATGAAACCCCAGCAATTGAACACTTCAAGAAATCCATCTGATTACAGGTCAAAGTGCCAGTTTTATCTGATAAAATTGTATGAACCTGGCCAAGCTCCTCATTCAAGTTCGATGTTCGGGCCTGAGCAGTATTGCCAGTCTCCTCATCAAACATATGAATGTCCTGGTTAATGAAATGTGCTTGCAATACCTTCACAACTTCAATTGAGACATACAGCGATATTGGAATCAAATACCCATATAGAATGAGTGCTGTAATGAGATGGAATATCCCAGAAAGAGCAGGGCGTGATGGATCATCCAATTTGTTGGAATTCTGCGGCTGCAAGTACCACCAGCTGGGCAAATCTAACTTGATCCTCACAGCAAAACCTATTGAACTGATGAGCGATATCAAAACCAGAACAGTGAACAAAATGTATATGATCAAATCCATCTTCCTCTCAATCCTACTCCTCTTGGATGGCGACTCAGTTGAATTCTGCATCACCTTACTATCATGCCCAGTAAAAATGACCACTCCATAGATAAAGGATGTGTTCCTCAGTTTTGAGTCCCTGAGGAGAATCTGAAACGGATCAAGGGCGTACACCTGCCTTTCATACTCGAAGTTACCAATGAATGTGTACAAGCTTGGGTTTGGGTCCTCACACCTTATCACACCCTGGAAATCCTTAAACGATTCATCCTCTTCCAATGGCAGCGTAACCTCGAGTGACCTCTTCACCTTGAGGTTCGTCTCACCATCCAGGTTCATCGTCTCAACGTAGCAAATGCCATCCTCATAGCTCGAAGACAACAGCAGTAAATCAGCAGGGAAGAACTGGTCCTTCTCGACCTTGATCACATCACCGACACAAAGGTCCTCCCAATGCCGGTACCCAAATTCACCGTCACCCTTGTGCACGGCAACCTTGCGACTGTTCACTTTCATGTCCTGCATGAATCGTCGCCAGTCCTCCAGCGCCTCCTTGATCATACTGAGCCCAACCACAAAGGCCAGCGGGGCGATCAAGCTGACGGGGGAGAAGGGGCACACCGGGGTGAGCGAGAGGATGGCGGTGAGGAGGAAGTAGAGGTTGGCGACGCGGCGGAACTGCTCGAAGATGGCCTTGGGGAGGAAGGTGAGGACGTTGTACTTGGTGGTGGAGATGTAGTTGGTGGGGTACTTGAGCGGCTTCCGGCGGTGGAGGGTGGGGTTGTTGCAGTGGACGACGCGCGAGAACCCCGGCCCGCCGACGGCGCTGCCGCTCGCGGCGGACGGCCCCGCGGCCTCGTCGGTGGAGGGGGCGCGGAAGCAGGAGAAGGTGTAGAGCTTGCTCCATCGCAGGCGGTCGCGCCGCCGCCCGCCGGCACGGCCCATCTCGGCAGCCTCTCGACGCGCGGGGTCCGATTCCGGCTACGCGGAGCCCGGCATTGGCGTTCCTCGATCGAACCTCGGCCGGATTGGAGGGGATTCCTACGCCGCCCGGGCGAATTCGACCTGCGAATCGGGGGAACCAGGCCGTGATCTCGCCAGCCAAAAAAATCAAGAGATCGCCCAAAAAAAAAAAAAAAAAGGAGGAGGAATCAAAGTGCCAAGAAAATCTTGAATCGCGCAAACCGCATGGCAAAAGAACGCGTAAATCGCACTGCATTTCGCGTCAAGACATAATTACCTTCCAAATTCACCAACGAAAAGAACAGTAAAGACAAACAAACCCAAAAAAAAATCACCAAAACAATTGGGGGAAAAACGCAAAAAAAAATCATATAAGCGGGGACATTTCCAAGGACAGAAGAAGCATTAGCGCCCAGCTCGAGCTCCGGGGAGGGATGGGGGAGTCGGCGGTGCCCACCTGGGAGGGGCGGGAGCCTGAGGGGCGTCGAGTCCGGCGTCAGGCAGGCGGCCGTCCGATCCCTCCTCGGGATTCGCGTGCGGTGGCCGGCGACGCGGGGAGCTGGCGTGGCCTGGGGATTGGAGGGCGGAGCGAGAAGAGAGGGAGGGACTAGAGGAGAGAGAGATTTAATTAAAGAGTAGTCTTTTTCTTAATTAAATTTCCATTAATTTTAATCTGTTATTATTTAGGTGCCATGAATTTTGAAATGACACTCTGTTTAAAATTTAGTTACTATAGAAAAGTCAAAAACTGAAAAAATAGGGCCTTAGGTTGAAAAATAGTGACTTATAGCTAAAATTGCACTGTATCTGATTGAAATTGTACTGTAGTTGATGGTAGTTTATTTAGCATAATTAAATTTAAAAAATTAAAAATAAAAAACATGTTAGCCCAGCATGGACAATGCAAACAAATACCAAAAAAAGAACTGGCCAAAAAAGCTCAAAAAAATCCAAAATACCATAAAAAGACAAAATTTATGAATAATGAACAATAAGCCAGAAGCTCGAACTGAAATGATCAAGGCCTTAGTGGGCCATATATATAATCTGCTACGCTTTACGAGAGAGACCCTCCAGTACACAGAGTACCAC
Organism: Dendrocalamus sinicus; assembly: GCA_036346575.1. Taxonomy (NCBI): domain Eukaryota; kingdom Viridiplantae; phylum Streptophyta; class Magnoliopsida; order Poales; family Poaceae; genus Dendrocalamus; species Dendrocalamus sinicus. Next base: position 9,787,583 of record CM070657.1, read on the forward strand.
TGCAATGCCCTCGGGGTTTTATTTGTTTGTTTTTCTTTGCCTTCATTAATTCACATTTTTTTGTTAATTTTTTGGAGCGACTACAAACCACACATGTGTGCAATCGTTTTTTCTAACGCACACCAGCACTTGTCATATATTGGTTACGTTGTGACTACTAACTATTTTCTAAATCCATCACATGCCTTCACAGACACGCTTCCACAGTCACAAGCCCACCTTTTTCACCACGATATAATTTGTTTATATATGTAGATGGGATAATTTGAAAACAAATCAGTATAATTGTGATAGTAAATCATTGCAATTTCAAGAGCATATCTAAACAATGCGAGAACCAATTGGTGAAAATTTGGGAAGCAAGTTGTTGTGTATTTGCGAGCAAATCCGTATAGACTTGTGTAAATTCAATCATCAAGATAAAAAAAAAAGCAGATAGCATTTCAAAAGCAAATCTAAGACAATTTGAGAGCAAAATGATGCTAATTTGGGGAGCAAATTGGTGCAATTTTGGGAGCAAACCAGTATAAATTTAAATGAATTCAAAAAAAATCAATTCCTAGATCAAATCGTTGTGAAATTTGAGAGCAAATCAAAACAAATTTGTGCAAATTCAAAGCAAATCAGTGTGAATATGGGAGCAAAATAGATACAAATTCGAGAGCATAGTGCAAATATGAGAGCACATTGGTGCACAATTTGCGACCACTATGAGGCAGACAGAGTAAACTAGGGCTATGAGGCAGATAGAGTAAACCAGAGACTAAATTGGTGGAGAGAAAAGCCGTACAATGAAGTTGGAGGTGGCAAATACTCGCCGGACAGCAAGACTTGGCGGTGCACGTGGATGCGAAACTGAGCTCAAGTCGAGCAAAGACCAAGGTGATTCAAGCGAGAAAGAACTCCATGCAGCACGGGGATGAGGGTTGCAACACCAATTCCAACCATCGTTGACGCTTCTGTATTGACATTGAGATGGAGAATGAGAGGGCATTGTGAATATGTGTGTATGCGATGTGGGGAAAAGCGACGAGCTAGTGGCAAAAATGCGTTGGAGTGGGACCCACATGGTGCAAAGAAGTTTTATACGTGTGAAATCATATGCCTTCTCTGCTACATCGGCCGGTAGGCAAAGTGTGCGTCCGATGAAACCAACACATGCGCATGCAAAATTAGACATTTGCATATATGGCCGTGTGTCTTTTGACTATTTTGGCTCTAGAATACGTCAATTTGTGTGTTGGTTTTGTGAAGTTGTTACCAGTACGGAAGGCAAACCTTCCTCCATTTGTGATGATGTACTCGTCACTCGCCCGTAGACGATGGAGAAAGCAATATGCGAGAAAGAGTCATCGAGACCAGGGCCCTGTTAATATATGTTTTTGTTTCTGGCTTCTAGAAGTTAGCCAAAATGAATATGTGATTTTTTTGAAGCGCTTTTCTTACTTCTCGCGCTTCTGTCTCATTCTAAAGATAAGACAAGTGAGTCATGAATGCATCACGCACCTACTACTCTCGCTCCCACCTCATGTATGTACCTTTCCTCACGGATGGACCCAACAGTGGGCCAGCCAGGGCTAAAGCCCACCATACGACCCATTAGAACGTGGATACCCCCTTCAGCACCAGCATCTATCCATAAAGGGAGTGAGTTATTTGGTCTAAGAGGTAGAAGAAGACTATTTCTACGAGCACCTTTTTTCATTATAGTTCTAGGTATGCCACTATCTCTCCCTATTTTCCCTACCACTCATTTACTCCTTCTAAAAACCACTTTTTCAACCACTACTATTATTTTAATCTAAAAGTCATCTACCGCATTCAAAATCCATTAGTCGTAGCCAATATGAGCAGGCGCTAGAAGTCCTATTTCAAATGTTACATTCAGCTCAGACAAGGTTTTTCTTGATAAATAAATTTGTGATTTTTTTCTAAGATTTTTGTGTGCATCGGTTTCCTCGAGAGGTTTGGTCCTTTTCTCCAAGTTTTTTTAATCACGAGTTGGTACATTTGATTTTATTTATAATAAATATGCTATCTTTTCCTCAGATTTCATATGCATTAATTGATTTCCATGAGCCGTTTTTCTTCGGGCCATGTATCCTGGGTTGATACACTTCATTGGATCTTACTAATAAACAATTAATAGCTATATAAGCCTGTTATTTCTTTTGCATTGCTCATTTGGGTTTTTTATGACTTATTTTTCACTATTTGGCATTATAGCTGGCTTATTTTATATTGTAGTTACTGATGGTTTTTGTCATAATTAAATTTTAAAAAATAAAAATAGAAAAATATGTTAGCCATCACAGACAATGCAGACGAATACAGAAAAAAGAAAATGCAAAAAAGCCCCCAAAAAGCCAAAAGGCCAGAAAAGGATGAAAAATAAAAAACTAGAAGGCCGAAACCAAAAGTTGAAGCCCAAATGAGCAGGGCCAATCAGGTAATGAATTTTAAGTAATGAATTTTAAAATAATAAATGTATGTTATACCAAAACGGTTGAGCAGGGTAGTGGTTCCAAATATGGCAGTTTTTTTAAGCATATAAAATGACAGTTAACTGAATTAGGTTGTAAAAAAGAATTGCAAAATTGAGGACTCGTGTCTAATATAGTAGTGTTACAAATGTGATTTACTAATAATTATTTGGAAAATAATCAAGATATGTTCAAGAATTGAGATACATAGTTCAAATTTGATCACTTACATTTTTCAATATGTGATGCTACAAGGTGGTTATATTGGCTGCGGCTGATAACTTTTGGCTAAAAATAAATAGTAATTGTTGAAAGAAGTGACTTTTAGAAGAAGGGTAAGCGATGAGAAAAGTGAGGGAGGGTTGTGTGTGCGGGACGGTAGTGAGAGGAGTGGGTACGTGCTACGCTCATGACCCTCTGCCTTATTCTCAAAGTAAAATAGGAGCAAGAGGAGTAGAGAAATCACTTCAAAAAGCAAGTGTTTATATTAACTTCTGATTTTTTCAAATAGTAGCCAATATAAACTCTCCTGTAATTCATCCTAAGACATGTCACGTAACAACTACAAATCTTATGGTTGAAAGGGTCTTTAAATTCCTAACCTCTGCCCCCAAAAAGTCACACCAGCACCTTTCCTTTAGCTTTCTTCGGTTGCACATATATCTGACTACTTTTCACATCACCCTTTAAACTTGGAAGTTTCATTTGAATCAATAAAGAGTGAAAGGAAACTTCCCAACCACACGGTTTCTGCGAGGAATATTACTGCACACTACGACTTTCCCTTTGCCCCTTTAATGTACATGCCTACATGGAGTTTATACCTGGGGACTGGTGCCGGGGTCTTTCTTTGAAATAAAGCTAAAAGGTAAGGATGAGACAGCGAAAATCTCTTTATTTTTCTTTTTCCTTCCCCAAGAATTCAAAGAATAAGTACAGGTGGTGGGGCCATCAGTCAGGGATAATTAGGTATTGTTGGCAGATTAGCATGGACAAGCTAGTACGGCCTTGCTGGCTGAGTGCTTCAAAAGAGTTTCAGCTTCTGACGTCCGACTTATTTTTTACTATTTATAAATTTCGCCTTTTTTTGAATTTTTAGCTTTTTGTTGAGCTTTTTTGCCGGTTCTTTTTTTCGTATTTATTTGTATTATACGTAATGAGCTGACATATTTTTTTTTTTTAAATTTAATTATGCTAAATAAGTCTCTGTCAGCTACAGTATTTTTTCAGCTAGCTATAGTACTTTTTAGCCATAAGTCACAAAGAAAAGTCCAAATGATCACCCCTAAGTAATCTGGTGGTGAGCTGGAGCTCAGATATTCCTCTTTCCTTGTTCTTTGGTCAACGTGGGATCGCTGGAGAACTGTGAAGGAGGCAAGCATGAACAATGAGATACAATAATGCATTGTGCAGCGTTTGTTGTGTGCATGGACTTTCGTTTTGTTTCCTATGTATGATGCTGTCGGTGAGCTGAAGGTTTGTTATATATGTACCAGCTTTTTAGCGGATTATGACACTACTTTGTGTAGTTCAAATGGCATGTACATGTCGTACCTGGTGTTTCGCCCATCCGATCAGAAATCAAGCAGTGACAAAATGGTGGCATGCATGTTACCCGGTGTTTGTTGGAGTAATCCGGTGACATGTGACAAAATGAAGGCGTGTGAGATCGTTTTGCCGGAAAATTTGGACTATCTTTGCATTCATCCTCATCATGTTGACTTTCATCCAGCTGAAAGCGGTGGTTGGCATACAGCTATGAACCTTCTCGAAGGAGAAAGTTTACGACGTGATGCATTTTTATTTTCACAAGTATTGGTATCATTTGGATATGGGAGTGTTTGTATTAACTTTTGTTGATGGCTTTAGGTTAAAAATAAATAAATAGTGATTTAAAGAAGTGACTTTTAAAAAGAGAGGCAAGCGGTGCAAAAAATAAAGGAGAGATGCATGCGCGTGATGGGAGCGAGAGGAATGGGGTGGGTAATGCATCCGTAACCCCCTATCTTATGCCCGGAGCAAGATGGTAGCAAGAGAAGTAGAGAAGCCGTTTCGAAAAGTTGAGTGTTCGTATTAGCTTTTGGTTTTTCTAAGCAGAAATCAATATGAACGGGCCATAGTAGCATTTAATTAACTGAGCTGTTTGAATTAGCCCTGGATAGAGCTAGGAGTTAGGTCGTGCTATGCTAGCACGGCCCAGACCCATCGTACTTCGTGCCACTTTGTGCCGTGCCGACTCGAACTCAGTCATCTCACTGTGTCGTGCCATGCCAGCCTGCCTTGCCGCCAGCCAAGTCCAAGCATGGCCCAAAGCCCACCATACCAGCGTTCGTACCGTGTCAGTCCAAGCGCAGCCCGAAGTAACTATACACGATGAAGGCGGTGGCGACGTTGGTGGCGAGGGTCGTCATCCTCCTTTCTCTCGTATCTGCCTCGTTAAAAACTAGTTGAAATTGAATGAGTTGCATAAAAGCATGGGCACACAATAACGTAAATATTTCGGAAAAAGTGGAATTTCTTTGATATTTTAAAAATACAATGTTACCGTTTCGTTAAAAACCTTACGCCCCAAAATGAGGTTTCCTAAATAAGGAAAAGAGTACGATAACAATATATATACATACTAACTATAATAACATGTGTATATAATATTTACTCATCAATGTCTAGGTCATTCATGCGTTCGAGGTCAGCATATACCTGTACGATTTCAGGATCCTCTATTTGATGTTGTTGCCACTCTTTGGCTAATTCCCAGTCTTTGGCGCATGCGATTGCCTCCACCATCTTGGGCGTAAGGGATGATCTTCTTTCTTCGATTATTCTCCCTACCGTGCTAAACGTCGCTTCTGAAGAGATGGTGGACACTAGCACTAGGAAAATATCCCGTGCAAAATGTGACAGCATAGGAAATATCTGCTTGTTGTTCTTCCACCACTCGAGCAAGTCTATCTTGCCTCCACCAGTAAGATTAGGATCAATATTTGCAAAATCATACTCCAAGTGGTGGTTCAACTCTGAGATGAAATTCCACTTGGAGGCCACTTGAGACTGAGAAGACGAAGAAGTAGACCTGTACTTTAGCTTCTTCTATAAGTGTGATGCCAAGCTTGTCTTTCCTTATTGTATCTGCTGTGAGGTCTCGGATCTTCCGCTGCTGCCAAACTTATCATGATACATACGAAAAACACAAAAAAGCTCATTTTTAACATGTGTAAAAGCTTCCAATTTCCAAATAATTAAGGCCAAGGCATTCACCTATTCACTCCATGCCAAACTGTAAACCTGCCAACTCTTTTGTAGGATAAAAAATGATAGCAAAGCAATACAAGTGTGAAATAGAACCAAAATATTTAATAATTTTTTCCTTCATTGCTATGACGGCATGGTCTAAAAGGGGATCATCCCTAGATTTGGCAATTTTGTCTGCAATTAACCAAATAAATTGTATAACTAAGCAAGAGGTAGGATAATAAACACCAGATAGAACCTTTGTTGCCTTATAAAAAGGTCTTCAAAACTTTTGAAAGCGACTAACAATCTACCAATATGAATTAGTAGCTATCAATTCATTATTTTGAGAGTTAGCATTGACAAAAACGGATATAACATGTTCGTACCCTTATATCTTCTTTAACATGATATATGTCGAGTTCCACCTCACCTTCATGTTAAGACCAAATTTTCTTGGCTCTTTTCTCGTTGGCTGCGTAGTACTCCGCGAACCTGGCTACCACTTGTGGGGAACTTGTGAGGTAACGAATGGTATCGTGGATACTATTCAAATATGCACCAATTGATTGCATACTATCTTAAACAACAAGAATTAAGATGTGGCATACACATCTCTGGTGGAGAACATAACCACCAATATATGTTTGCAATCTTGGGGTGAGGATGCTCATAGCCGTTGTATTTGCTGATGCGTTATCAAAAGTTATAGAAGCAATTTTATTATCTATCTTAAAATCATCAAGTACATGTAGTATACGTTCGGCAATGGCCTCTCCCATGTGTGATTCATTTATTACTTTAAATCCTATGACTCTTGTTGTAGGGGTGGCCCTCACCTAAGCCCAGTAGGCCTGTTAGGAGGATGTAAGGTCCGAAATAGGATATATGTAATGACACGAGTGCCCCTGAGGGCAACACTCACGTGTAAGGGTATTACTGTAGAAACACTCGACATTTGGGTATATATATGTGTGGCATAGGCCACGGGGAGGACCCCGAAGCCATTCATTTTACTCAACTCTCCACCACCACACACTCTCTCTGTTTGGTCTGTAACCACAACAACTCTCTTGTTTAGCTTATAATTTTCGTCTAAATAATGGGTTACAACACTAAGATAGTCACTTCTCTGATGCGATGATGCCTAAATACTTGAGGTTATGGCAAAATAAAATTGAACTTGTTGGAATAGTTCTTTTAGCTCTACAAGTTCCTTTTGATACATTTGTAGAATATTGGATGTAGTAGTTCTCCTACTAATATGTTGGTACTGTGGGCAAAAGCCGTGTTGGATCATTCTTTCGAATGTGCAACTTTCACCCATTCTAATCGATTGATCTTCTAAAACAATATATCTAGCAATTTTCTCACAAGCAAAAAGCGAGTTGTATACCTAAGTACTTACAGAGTCATCAGCCTTGAAGTTTAGCCACGTTTGTACTCCTCTCCCTCGGCTCTACGCTGCCATCTTGCGTAAGCATGCTTTATAGTGCGGTTCAAGTGCTCTATCCCTACAGCTGTACGAGCACTTAATTTAGCATTGTAATAATTACAAGTTGCGATGACTACCGTTTCACTGTTTTGGATTTCCTAGCTCCAGGTCATGTACTTCCAGCAATTCACCCTTCGTCTAGACCCACCAATGCTGGCGTCTGTGGACGAGGAAGAGAATTCTGGAGTCCCCATTGGCTCCGGACCGCCCTAGTACTCCTCATAGCCCTCTGTACTGTCTATATGACAGTCATACATGCTGTAGTTTCCCATATTTAGTGAGAGCCGATGAGCATCAATGGGAGTCGGAGCCAGAGGAGGACTAGGGTATCGACGACGGGAGCTTACACTAAGTCGCCCTGCTGCTCTTTTCAAGCTTTGACTCCTCTGTATACTACTTGAGAGCTCCTTGGTAACATGGTGGATGGATGGTGATTAGTGAATAAATGAGGAGTACAAATGCAGGAAATGAGCTTGTGAAATGAGAAGTATGAGCTTTGTGAAATGACTTGGGGAGTGTAGAAACGTTGGAGTAAGCAATGAGAAGTCTGAGCTTGTGAAGAAATAGAAAGTCTAAGCTTGTGAATTTATATGCATCAGAAAAGAGCCATTGCTCTCCCGAACGTTGCCTCTGAAATCTGAACGTTGTGTGACCGTTGTCTCTCAATCTACTCTCAGCACAAAAGAATCAACACAAAGGAATCAACATAGTCTGCTCACCTTTCCCAACTCCCTACACCTAGACCCTACCATAATCTGCTACTCCGCCCATCCAACCATCCTCCCCCCTTGGCTGTCTCACACGCGCGCGCCCCATCCATCTTCCGGCTTCATCCCCCACTTGCCCCTACCTACCGGCTGCGCGCGCTGCGCCCCCTCCCCCCACCTCCCCCGGCAGCCCGACGGCCCGGTCGCCTCCCTCCTCCCACATCCCCTGGCCCCCTCCCTCCTCCCCTCGTCCCCCAGTTGCCTCCCTTCTCCCCCCTCCCTGGCCACGGAGAAAGAGGTAGTCGTATGCCATTTTGTCTTATATAGCTGAAGTCGGTATAATATACTACAATCTACTAATAGATTCTATCTTAAAAAGACACTATTTAAAAATTAGTTATTATAGTATAAATCATAAACCCGAAAAAAGATTGAGACCTATTCTATACTAGATAGTCTTGATTGTACTATACCCTGTGGCCTACTATTTTGTGCTTAGACCAGGCATCATAAATTCTGATGCATAGATGACATAATTTGTTTGAGTTGTGGACCATAGATGAAAGGAGGACAATAATTGGCAGGTCCCAGCAGGTTGGAACGGACCTGGCCTAAAGGATTGCAAAGTAGGATGCCACTTGCCAGTTTTTGTCTTCAAATATATTCTTAGTTCTTGCCTTCAAATATATTCTTTCTTTATAATTCTACAAATATGCCCAGTCCGTTACTACCCAAAGATTCAAAAAAATATTGGTACCAGTAACTAGCCAGTTATCAGTGGTAATCCATTTTCTACCGGACTATTTCAATTATCCAATTTAAACTCGAATGTTAAATTTGACTGGTTACCATCTAAAATTACTATTCATCAATTTAAATTTAGAATTTTTTGGACCAATATCTTTTTACGGTCCGGCCCGGTATGACCGATAACTAGCCGGTTACACCAATTTTTTTCTCCATGCTGCTACCATGCATCTATTCAATAACAGAGAGATTAACCGAGCACGTACCGGAATGTATATGCTCTAAATGTGATGTTTACTCTATCCTTTCGTCAACAAATTAAGAGCTATTTCTTTCGCCTTCTTTCTTCTAAGTTTAGGGCTAGTTTAGTTATCCATGTAACCACGTCCAATAAAAAATGGTGGTAGGCACGGCGAATTGTTAATTGCAGCGCAAAGCAAGCAAGATGGTGATGCCAGGATGCAGCGCCAGTGTGCAGTGCCGCCGTCCGGTTCCCTGCCTCTCGTCTCCCTCCTCTCAAGTTCGAACGGACGAATACCGTTACGCTGATCGATACTGCACAGCACATGAGCATGTCAAGCAGGCGTTGGTTGCTAGCTTATTCGACCGAACATTCGAGTTAACTTCACTCTCTTTAGCAAAACTATGATAAACCACGCTTACATCCGTTTCAGAAAATCATACTTTCTTTTTTTTTTTTCACAAAAAGCATGCTTCTAAGCATTGATGTTATATCCAATGGGCCTAACAAGCTAGCCCACTTATCAATCTTGCAAGACTATCTTATTTCTGTTTACCACGATAGTAGTAGTTGCCGCGATAGATAAGAACTAACACATCAATATAAATGGTTACCTACTGAGTGGAACCCCCACCCAAGTACGCTGGTGCTTTGCTTTCAACCACCTAAAAATACTAACTTGCCTTTCATTTTGCCCCCACACAACATGCAATCTTGATGATGCGTCAATTTTTATTCTAGCAACTACCTCCATGTCAGCAAACATAAGCAAGATAGTCTTGTGAGGCTGGTAAGTGGGCTCAGTCTATCAGATCCGTTGGATACGATAACAATGCTTAAAAGTATGAGTTTGTGAAAAGTTATATAAAGGAAAGTACGGTTTTTTGAAACTATTGCTTGAAAGTGTGATTTATGATAGTTTGGCTCAAAACAGTGTAGTTCTGTGAAATTAGCTCAAAACAATTATCAACAATACAAATCAATCATAGGTAGGGAACATATGCTAGTTTCTTCTAGGAAGAACTGCATATTTGTTGATACAAATGTATACAACTTGTGATTTGCCGTTGCTGCCGTGTCATTACAAAGAAGGAAATAATTTTTTTGTCACTACTAGTCATATTTTCCAAAAAAATATTCTCAAATACTTCCACCCTTTCTCTCTTTTTTTTACTAGAATCATTTATTCTTCCTCACCCTCTCTTTCCACTCTCCTCACATCGTCCATCTTTACCTGATTGTGCTCCTTCCTCTCCCCTCTCCCCATGAGCTCCATGGCCTACTCTTTTTAGCTTCGGCTTAAGACTTTTGACTGTAACTTATGGCTTTTGAGCTATTTGTGAGAGAGACTACGGAGTAATAGAAACTCGCGTGTGGTTTTTGACCGATATAAATGAAATCATTACAGTGTGTACTACAATCAATTTATAGAGCTCACATTGAAAAGATACTCCGTTTGAAAACTAGTTACTATATAAAAGCTAAAAACAGCTTTTAGAAGTTGAAAAGAACAGACCCGATGTTGCCGCTACTACTCATGTTCACTTGCTCACGCTATCACTAGCGCTTTCGTGAACATATTCACACATGCCACTTGCATTATTGTCACCACTTCTTGGCATTGCCTCCTTTGGGCCTACCTCACCACTTTAGCATAGGGTCTGTTCTTTTTGACTTCTGCTTCCGGTTTCGATTTTTCTACAGTAACTAGCTTTCAAACGGGGTACCTCTTAAAGATGAGGTCTAATAATTTATTGTAGTATATATTGTACTGATTTTATTTATATCGGCTAAAATCACACATGACTGTCACTCTCTATATTCTCTCTTGTAAACAGTCAAAATTAAAAAAATTTAACCAGCTTCAACCATAAGTTATAGGCCACATCAAACAGCAAGGGTTGGTTGATGCTATGGTTGGACGCAGGATAGTTACGCTCAGCAGCTAAACCCAGCCACCACTAATTTTTTTTATTCCTTGGAAAAGCTCTGGTATTAATCATGCCTTAACGAATAAAAAATTTTCCTATTCTCCTCGTAGTGCAACGTGATGGTTACTTCCACCGCTAATGATGATTTAGGAGGCACCTTGTATTGATTTCTCCTGTTGTTGGCTTTTAGGTGAAAAAATTATAGCGGTTAAAAAAATGGTTTTTATAAGAAATGCGTGGTGCAAAAAGTAAAAAAGATATACATGCATAAGATAAGAGTGAAATGAATAGGACACGTGATGCACCTATAACCCTCTGACTTATCCTCAAAGCGAGATGAGAGTAAGAGGGGTAAAAAATCACTTCAAGAAACTAATTATTTATATTGGTTTTTGAATTCTTTAAACAAAATCTAAAAACAAAAGTCAATAACAAGCAAGACCTTAAACAGTTTAAGCCACACTACCAGCTAATTGCAAATCAAACCAAAGGTAGGTAGGGAGGGAGGCCTGATCACCTGAAACACAATGTCGAGCAATCTAAAGGTACATTCTTTTATATTGTGATTTATGATTGAAAATATTAAATTCTGGACTATTTGCAGAGGCAATACGTAGAGAGAAATAGACACTCTATTTGAAATGTCATGTATTTTTTTTGCTTTTTTTTTTGCTTTTTGTGATATTTTATTTTGGCTTCTCTGCAGCAGAAATAAACGAGCATGGCTTCTCTAAGTAGCTTCTCGAAGTTATTTTTTTAAACGGTTTCTAGAGTTTAAAACTATATTCACCGTCTTAGTGTCTCCACCATTTCAAAAAATATAATAAAAATCATCAACCACAGATAAAAACATCAATGCTAGTGAAAAAGAACAGGAACTTTAGCTGCGTCGCGATCACCTTTTAACCCCACCGAGTGTGCAACTGCAAGGGTTGGTTGATGCTGCTAACCTATATGGTTGGATGCAGGATAGTTACGCTCACTAGCTAACCACTAATTTTTCCATTCCTTGGAAAAGCTCTAGTATTAATCATGCCTTAGCGAAAGAAAAATGTTTCCTATTCTTCTCGTAGTGCAACCTGCAGCGTGATGTTACTTCCACCGCTAATGATGATTTAGGAGCTGTTTGTATTGGTTTTCTATTTGAACTAATGTTTTTAAATGAAAATAAATAGTAGCAACTAAAAAATATAGTTTTTACATAGAGGAAGGGAGCAGTGTATAAAGTGAGAAAGGCACAACACAAAAGCAAGAGGAATAAGGTACGTCCTCCTACTCCATTTGGGAGTCAGATCAGCATGTATTCTTTACAAACGGGTTAATCTAGAAGCCACACTAGCGATCCAAATCACCGAATCCGATTGGTACCGAATCCGGAGAAAAAATATGGGTTAGGATATGGTAACAACAATATCCGTCCGAATCCGACCCGTTTGCACCCCTACATTTAAGGTTTTTTTATTGTACTTGTTGTAAGCTTTTTATGTAATTAAATTTAAAAACTTTAAAAATTAAAAAAGTTCTCTCATTACAGACAATACAAATGAATACAAGGAAAAAAGAAAAAGAAAAAATTCAAAAAAGCTGAAAAACCGGAAAAACAAAATTAAAAAAAATAGAAACTAAAAACTAAAGCCCAATTGAGTAGGGCCTAAGCCCACCGAGACCCATTGATGAAATGTGTACATGCCTGCACATGTCCATCACATCAAGCAATGTGCTGATGCCAGGGCATTCTTATTGGCTGCTACTGATAGTTTTTGACTAAAAATAAATAATAGTAGTTTAAAAAGTGGTTTTTAGAATGAGAGAACGAGTGATGTGAAAAGTGAGAAGAGATACGTGAGCGAGACGAGAGTGAGATGAGTGGGATCTATGATATATCCGCGCTCCTTGCCTTATCCCCGAAGTGAGAGAAGTAAAAAAGTCGTTTTGAAAAACCGGATGTTCATATTGGCTTTTAGTTTTTCTAAACAGAAGTCAGAAATAGAAGTAAATATGAACATAGCCTAGGGCAGGTACCTATATCTAGGGGTGAAAATGGGTTGGGTTAATCCCGACCGATCCGGTGCCGGATTCGGAAAGGGAATTTAGTATCTAGTGGATTCGGATTCGGATAATTCATGTCGGATTCGGATTCGGATTCGGGAGAGTTGTTATCCGACCGAATAGTATTGGTATTCGGATACCGGATAATTATCCGGTCGGATATCTGGTAAGAGCTAAGAATTCACATTTTATTTTGCTAGTATTTGTTTTTTTGTCATGTTGATTGGTTGAGGTGTGCAGTGTATAGAAATTCTAAAAGGAATATGACATTCAGTTGTGGCAACTATAAATATACAAATAATAAAATAGTGTTTTATTTCTAATTCTGCTGCTTGTGCAATTAGAATCCTAAATTTGCTCATTAAGATCACTCTTCCTAGGTATTGGAATGAAAAGCATGTAATCAGAGTATTATTAAACGATGAACTTTGGCATGCTTTAGTAAATGAACAGGTAAAATTTTCAAAATTCTATTATCCGCAATTGTCTACTGTCTCTACTTTAATTTAGTAAAATTTCTTTTGCCTAGAAAAATAAAATGCTGTCCGTTAAGAATCAAGATTTATCTTGAAACGCCACACCTCAGTGGACAATTTTGGGGGAAACGCCACACCATCTTCGGCTGATGAATTATAATCACTATTATGTACTTATGTCTAATAGTTTAAGGCTTGAAGTGATGGTGGTATGGTTTAACATATGTTCCTTTCCGTATGCACGTACTATTCGTCTACATTATCCGTTTTCGATCCGAAACCGTCAAGTATCTGCTCGTGACACCGTATTCAAATTCGAATATTCGAATTCGTATTCGTATCCGGTTTTACCGTATCCGACCCCGAATCCGAGAAAAATATAGGTTAGGATACGGTATGAGCAATATGCCAATATCCATCTGAATCCGACTCGATTTCACCCCTACCTGTATCTCACCGCGGATTTGCTATTCGTGGGGCCCGCATGTCATCCAAAGCATCACAAGAGGGGCGAGTCCTCCCTGAAACCAAAGCCCCGAGTGACTAGGCGGTATGGATTACAAGTGATGGCCGTCGTGTCATTTGCCAAGGATCGGGATTCCCCCGAATTTGTTTACCTCATCCTCTCCTAATCTGTTTACCTGGACTGTTGTCTGTTGTTATACGCGACATGCCTCGCGGTAATTCAAGCTTGTGGGTGATCGTCGCATCGGGGAACAGGGCAGGCACAAAAGCACGATGCTCCGTCCGTCGGGGATCTTTCTCTGTGGCTGCGAACATCAAACTATTTCGCTGTAAAATCATGTGAGATTTCAAACACAGGCAAAAACGCGAGGCTAGCAGGCTTGCTAGGCCGAGATGGCGGGCCTCGAATTAGCCTGCCCAACATGCGGCCCAACCGGTAAACGGGCCTCAGCCCAACACGAGGCGCAAGTTTTCACCACCGCTAGCATTAAGGGCCTGTTTGTTTCAGCTTTTGGCAGCTGCAGCTACTCACAGAATCTGCAGATCCTCCAAACAGTCCAGATTTTCATTTAGATTCTAAGTAGCCAGAAGCTACAGAATCCAGAAAATGAACTAGCAGCCAGAAGTTAGGGTTATCCAGCTTCTCTAGATTCTGACTAGCTGGATACTCACCAGCTACTTCTCATAATCTACAGCTGAAACAAACAGGCCCTAAGGATATGTTCTTATCGTCCTTTGCTTTTGGATTTTAACTTTGGTTTATAAATATTAGCTATAGGACTTGTTTATTTTGGGTTTTTTTTTTGTTAAGCCTTTGGGTTCTAACTTCTAGATTCTTAATTTTATTATTTTTTTGGATTTTTGTTTTTTTATTCCTTTGTATTGTCTATGGTAGGTTAGCTTGTTTTTTATTTTTATTTTTTAATTATACCAAAAAATTCACTAACATCTATAGTACAAAATAAGTTAGTTACATTGCTAAACAATGAAAAATAAACCATAAAAAGCCCAAATTAATAGTCCCTAGAAAAGCGTCTAGAGAAACACTTACGTACGATTAATGAAATCGGTAAAGTGTATAATACAATCGATTAGTAGATACCATCTTAAAAGACATTTCGTTTTAAAGCTAGCTACCTAAAAAATCATGAGTAGTGATTCTATGCTTTTTCACATAGATATGTATAAATCTTAAAGCATCAATCAAGAGATAAATGGTCTCAAACCACTCTTTAAAGGTGATTTAATATTTGTGTAATTTACTACATGAGAGAGTATGAAATCAAAAAAAAAAATCACTCCCAAAAACCATTTAGCTGCTCCGCTACTCCACTCCTCTCTTCCCCAATACCACAACCCCCGTTCCTCTCTAGTCTCCGCGGACCGGGCGCCATGGAGCTGGAGCTCGAAGCAGGAGGCGGCGGCGGAGGCGGAGGGAGCAGGGTGGTGTCCCTCTCCGGTGACTCCCCGGCGGCCGACCTTGGCCGCGGCGACCTGGGCCCGGCCGCGGCCCTGCCCGCCGACGGCACCATCTCGCGCCGCCACGTGTCCCTCCGCCTACTCGGCGGCGGGGAGCCCAGGCTCGCCTTCGAGGTTGTCGGAAAGAACCCCGTGGTCGTCCGATCTGCTGACGGAAAGAAGGTGTACCGCTGCGGCGAGGCGGGCGAGCTCCGGGCCGGGGACGGGCTGTCGGTGTCGCTCAAGGCGCCTTCGTTTTGGGCGGTGCGGAGGAGGGGTGGGGAGGCGGAGGTGGACGCAGCGGTGCTGGACGCGGTGGCGAGGCGGGAGAGGCTGACGCGGGAGAGGAAGGAGAAGGAGGAGGGTCGAGCCGCGGAGGAGGCAATGGAGGTGGCCGAAGAGGAGGCGGCGGCAGCGGGGGGTAGTGGGGAGCTGGATGTGGAAGTGGAGGATTCGAAATTTGATCTAGCAAGCATCGACCCGGTTCGAGGTGAGCTTGGCTTGTTCTTCCTTTCAGGAGAAAATTTCCAATCTTGGACTTGCAATTTCAGCGCAAAGTTAAATTCCGTTCGGGACAATGTTTTAAATTCCGTTCGGGACAATGTTGATGGATACGGCACTCGATTCAGGTTTCATTGGAGTCATAAGATTGCATTACACATTGGCTTTGATTCTGCAATGTGTAGTTAGCATGCGTTGGTTAATCGTTACTGATAGATGCAAAATGCGTGTCGATTTACGGGGGTTCCCATTTTACTGTGTTCATTATGTGCGATGCGAGAAGCTAAGAGCAACCCTTTGCTATAGATTACCACCATTGTGGCTGAGAGCGTGGAATATTTACGGAGGTTACATATATAGACTATACCAGACAGGTAAGCAGGCAAGTGTGAAACTATGTTAGGAAGGTGAGGGGGTAAATGTGAAACCATGTCATGCAGATAAGTGGACAAGTGTGAAACTATACCATACCTTGAGCTAGGAAGCAAGAGTCATAGTGTTGAAAGAGTTCGCCAATGACTGTTGATTCCATGTACCAAGACTGGGAAACACATGACCCGGACCGACTTGAGGAGGCCACGATACGGGCGGTGGGTACGAGGGTAGTAGGTAGCTGGCCAGGAGTTGGTCGGCCGCCAACGCATGCGGTTGGGGTGCACCACCGTGGCGTTGCTGGGGCGATGCGCTCGAGGCGCGTGGGCCGAGGAGGCAGGGGGCCTGGCTTGGATGGAGTTGCACGGGTCACACCTAGATAGTGCAAGTCTAGGGGTTGTAGAAGGAGGGCAGCCAACCAGAGGTGCCACCCCCAAAGTGACCACCCGCACCTCCGCCGCCGGGCTTGGTGTTGCTGGCGCCGTTGTTGCGGCGACTGGATTTGCTCCCGCCACCGCCAGTGCCACTGGAGGGGAGCGCCTTAGGGCGCACCAGTGGAGCGACATTTGGACGTGCTGCCGCCACTCTCGGAGACACCACCGTCGGGACACCCATTGCCGGTAGGGTCATGGTGATGAGGGCTGTGGAGGGAGCGAAGGGACGCGATGACAATGTGATTTCTTCGAGTAGCAGATCGGAGCGGGCCTCGATGAACAAGGGGAACGGCTTCTGTCGCGTTAGTAGGGCTGCCATGTATGCGAATTTCGCATTCAGACCGCACAGAACGGACAAAACAAGGGTGTGATCGGGCATCGGTTCGCCCAAGTCGCCGAGGGCGTCGGCCATGCTCTTCAGCTTGCGGCAGTAGTCGAAGATGGAGAGGTCGCTTTGGACAAAGTTGCGAAACTCTGCGTCCAAGTACAGGGCATGCGTCTCCTTGTTGCCGATGAATTGTTGCTCAAGACCCACCCATACGAGCCGCGTTGTGGAGATAGGAGTCATCATGATCTCGAGGAGTTCGGTGGAGATGGTGCCGTAGAGCCACGAGAGAATGAGATAATCAATCTGGACCCAGTCGGCGATGTCGGGGTAGGTGTCGTCGGAGAGCACGTGGTCAGAGAGGGCATACTTGCCGAGGGTGATGAGGAAGATGCCGCGGTGTGTGGCGTCGTCTTCGCTTGCCATGTTGGTGGAATTAGCGAAAGGGTGCAGTCGCAGGAGCGATTTGCTCTGATACCATGTGAGTGTGGAATATTTGGGGTAATCACGCAATGAATTGAATGAAGAATCAAAAGTTACATATATAGACCATACCACGCAGGTGAGAAGGTAAGTGTGAAACTATGCCAGGAAGGTGAGAAGACAAGTGTGAAACCATGCCATGCCTTAAGTATGGACTAAGAATCAAGGCATCTAACGTGTTAACCGATGTGTCTAACAGTGGCAATTGAAAAAACAAAGACTGGTGTGGAGTTCAGTTTACACTTGTTATGATTCTTTTTTGTGAGCGACTCACTCTGTTGAGAAATATAATCCCTATAGTTTGAATGGTTCTGTTGAGAAATATAAGGCTTGTATGTAGATTTAATAAGGCTTTTACTACTGTACCTATATTTATTCTCTCTAAACCATATGCATTTATTTATTACCACCCTACTCATTCTGTTGAGAAATGTAATTCCTATAGTTTGAATGGTCCTGTTGAGAGATGTGATGAGGCTTTTCCTACTATATCCCTATTTATTCTCTCTGAAACCATATACATTTATTCATTACCAGCCACACAAAAAGTATTCTTTCTTATTTTTTCAAGACAATTACAAGGAGTATCTAAGTCATTTTATCACGTACCTTTCTCAATTTCACCGCGACCTTAAACTTGTGTAAAGTCAAAAATACGTCTTATATTTCACAACAGAGGGGTAAAATAATTCACTGTAGATGTTGACATAATAATTTATTTATTCTTTTGGAAGTTCGGAAAGATAATTCTGTTTGACGGTTCATACGGTATTAAAAGCTCAGATGCTTTGGCTATTCCATTGAGTGATAAAGTGTAGTTTTGCCTGCAGAATTTGGGTTCTTGTCAATGGGCCATGAATTTGACAATTACCCGAGGGGAAGGATTCGTCCTCCAAAGGATTGGAATTGGTTTCTGGAGGAAATAAGGAGGAGCTCCGATGATGAAGATGGTGAAGTTAACATTGAGGGAGGTAAATGGAAGGGTAGTAGATGTGCAAACAAGAAAAAAGAGGAAGAAGGTGAAGATGAGGAGTGGACTGGTGAGAGTGAGGATGAGAAAGACTCCCTGTCTAGGGTTCCTAGTCTGAAGAGACCAAAGTATGTGACAAGATCTATAGGCCCAAAAAAACCTCGTAAGGATAATTCAAATATTCAAAGGGAAAAAAATAAGGACGACGAGGGCGACGAGGACGAGGAAGATGAAACGCTAGGAGGCTTTATAGCCAATGAAGAGGATGAACCTATGGAAGAGATGAGTGATGACGAGGACGAAGAGGAGGAATTCGATGATGAAGATGACGACGATTGATAGAATCATCAAAAACATTTTCGTGCCTTCGAGGATGAGGAGCACTAGGGAGGTTTTATAGTCAGTGGAGAGGATGAACCTATGGAAGAGATGAGTGATGACGACGATTGATAGAATCGTCAAAAATATTTTTGTGCCTTTTATGTGACGATGTAACATAAGGGCTGACAAGTAGTCATGTACTCCTCTCTTTTGTAATCGTATAAATGTAGTTTTCTTTTGTCAATGGTTAACTTCAGTTGTGATGATGTTTGTTCAGTTGATATATCCATTTGTATTGCTCCCTTGGTTTATGGATTTTGCATAGTTCATCTCTGAAATGGAATAATGGATGGATTTTCGCAAGACACTTTCACAACGGACGTAAATTCCTATGCAGTACTCGCAAAAAAAAAAAAAAGAAAAAAGAAAAACGTTATGCAGGAATATTTGCACCGGGACAATGCTTGCTCATGCTGGGAATACCACTAAGCTTTCGCCCAATAGCAGCAGACCCTGTCGCAATCAAGACGATTTTCCATGAAGGTAGCGAGCATATTGAAGAAAGCAACATATCTAGGTGATACTGACTTCCACAGTAGTTATTCCAGTTCATGAGAGAAGCCTATTGGTGTCGTCCATCGATGAACTAGACTGGCCTTCTGCCCTTCTGAAGATGAAATGGACTGGTCTTGTGAAAACACCGCAATGGCGACAGTGTTCGTTTTCACCAGGAGTTTTGCACTGATCTTTAACACATGCATCGCCCATGATGGCATGCACTCCTTCTTGGTACTCCTACAAAATCCTCATAACAAAAAGAAAGACTGAACAAATGACTCGGAGCTCCAAGAGCAAGTCAGCAGAGCATATGAATAGGAATGCATTACTAGTGTTTAACCTTACACATGAAACATCTGAAGCAGATCCCCACATCCATGCAAGATGCAACCTTGCACTGCAACATATATAGAGATGACAATGGGTACCCAATACCCGAATACCCGACGGGTTTTACCCGATAAAGAGATGAGTATAGAAAATTTTGTGTACCCATGGGTACATTATTGGGCGAAATCCTCTACCGCCGGGTAGGCGGGTGCGGGTGCGGGTATATACTACCCATACCCGCCTACCCGCGAGTAATGAATATCCACATTAGACAACTAGACATCCCACTCAAATGTTAATTTTATTATCTACTTCTTGTTGATTGTTTATTTGTTTGTCATAAGTTGATATGGTCATGTCAAGTATGTTTATGTGATGTACTAATTTTGATCATTAGACGCTTTTGTGCTTGGCATGTATGATTAATGAATGTCTAAATTGATGATATTCTTATGTGTTGAACCGGGTATGCTTGCGGGTATGGGTTACCCGTCGGGTAGTAATACCCGCACGGGTACGGGTATGGGTAAATTTTCCTACCTGCGTGCGGATACGGGTAACCCGACGGGTAAATTTACACCTAGCGAGTACAGATATGGAATGGCAATACCCGATGGGTATTTACCCGTTGCTATCTCTAAACATATACCACCATCGGATCCTGCAAGAGCACATGCAGAATCCGAATTAGCCAAACCATGCACAAACATAGCAATTGCTCCCTACTAATGCTGACACTGCGTCCAGCTCCTGCGCCTGATGGTCAAGAACGGGTCGAGCCCAAGCAGTCGTCGTCGATCTGCTTCACAAGCTCCACCACCTCCTCCTTGCCCATCCCCTCCCACGGCTCCGCCTCCTCCGCCGCGGCGGCGGCGGCGGCGAGCTCTGATAGGAATACGCCCAAATAATCACTCTGTCTCTCCAATTGTGTTTGTCGCTCAAGTGGAGGAAATGAGATGGAAACTATTCTCGGGACAGCGAGTGGAATGGCAAAAGTTCAGAGAAGGAATGTGTCACTACGATAACTCGGAATACAAAGGTTCCAGGAACTGGGACTCAGTTAAACAAAACAGCAGACTACAGGGAATTTAAAACCTTACAAAAACTAACTAATTCCTAACTACTCTCCTGGCTTCCTGCCATAACTAGCTTGATCCAATTGAATCGGAGACGCAGATCTCGGCTGACTTTTTCAGCTGCTGTGTGCGCCGGAAACTTCAGATGAGCACCAACGGCTCCAAAACTTCAGCGCCGGACTCATTCTTATTGGACTCGGTCTTCCGACAAAATTCAGTGTCCAAAGAAAGGCTTGATTATTTCCAACAATCTCTCCCTAATCAAGACTTTGCTATGCCAAATCTTTCACTCCTACTCATGATGATGACCCGCCATCCCGGCTACTTGCCATCGGTAATTATTTTCTGCACTGTTATCTAGGATCAATCCTCGAGTTCAAGTGGCTCCCGCTACTCCGGACTCTTCGGTTCTCCTGCACCTAGAATAACCGTGCGATACTACTTGGTACAATCTCGGGCACACCACTGTTGCACCATACACACATGCAAATAAAAACTAAGTCTAGACTCAATTATTTGCTAACATTCCTTCTACTCTAGACTCAACTAAAGCAAAGCCGGTTCATCTTCCTGTGCACACATGAGGTTCACCTGATCCCCACGGTCACGCTTCGGCTTGCGGCACTCGGATGCATAGTGCTCGTAGTCACTGCAGTTGAAACACTTGATGTGGCTCTTGTCGCGCTTCGTCTTGGAATCGCGACCACCGCCTTGTCTTGATGATCGAGCTTCCCACTGGGCTTTCGTGAGAAGGAGATGCTCTTCATCCCCGTTGCTGCGATGACGGTGTTGGGTGCGCTCCTCATACGCCTTGAGGGAGCCAACGACCTCCTCAAGAGCTATGTTGTTGACGTCGCCAAAATACTCGATCGTCGTCGCAATATGGATGAACTTGTCGGAGACGGCTCGCAAAAACCTCTTGACGACATTCTTCTCTTCTATCTTCTCTCCAAGTGCCTGCATCTGGCCAACAAGCAATGTTACCTTCGTTGCGAAATCGTCCACCGATTCCGTATTGCCCATGCTGAGATTTTCAAACTCCCAGCGTAGCGTCTGGATCTTCGCTTCCTTGACTCGATCAGCCCCCATGTGCATGGTGCGGGGAGCTGTCCACACCTCCAAGGCAGTGTTCTTGGCTGCAACCTGCATGAGCGTCACATCGCTCAACGCCTGGGAGATGATAGCCATGGCCTTTTCTTCTTTCTTCTCATCAACAGCAGCATTCCTCGTGGGCTCAATTGCTTCCCACACGCCTTGCGCCTTCATGAGGAATTTCATCCTCGTTGCCCAAGCTGTGTAGTTCGTCTTGTTCAACACCGGGTACTGGAGAGACATCCCTCCCTCCTTGCTTGCCGCCGGCGCCGTCTCAACGATCGACATCTTCTCAAGCCGCAAGTACTTGGGCATACACCGCTCAAGCACTCAAGCTCGGCTCTGATACCAAATGATAGGAATACGCCCAAATAATCACTCTGTCTCTCCAATTGTGTTTGTCGCTCAAGTGGAGGAAATGAGATGGAAACTATTCTCGGGACAGCGAGTGGAATGGCAAAAGTTCAGAGAAGGAATGTGTCACTACGATAACTC
Organism: Dendrocalamus sinicus; assembly: GCA_036346575.1. Taxonomy (NCBI): domain Eukaryota; kingdom Viridiplantae; phylum Streptophyta; class Magnoliopsida; order Poales; family Poaceae; genus Dendrocalamus; species Dendrocalamus sinicus. The sequence goes on from CM070657.1 coordinate 9,809,823, forward strand.
GGAATACAAAGGTTCCAGGAACTGGGACTCAGTTAAACAAAACAATGGACTACGAGGAATTTAAAACCTTACAAAACTAACTAATTCCTAACTACTCTCGGCTTCCCGCCATAACTAGCTTGATCCAATTGAATCGGAGACGCAGATCTCGGTGACTTTTTCAGCCGCTTGTGTGCGCCGGAAACTTCGGATGAGCACCAACGGCTCCAAAACTTCAGCGCGGACTCATTCTTATTGGACTCGGTCTTCCGACAAAATTCAGCCGTCCAAAAAAGGCTTGATTATTTCCAACAAGCTCGTCCACCTCGATGTCGATCTCCGCTGCTCTTCCCGAGAAGCTCGTACCAAATCATGTCCGTCGTGACTACGCCCGCACTTTGGGTCGTCGCCGCGGTTGGGGCGGCTGCTCGACGCTGCCGCGAGCCGCTCCTCGAAGGTGAGACCGTCCGCGGCCGGCGGCGGCGGGATCGGCGGCGCCGCTTCTTGCCCTCCTCCTCGGCGCCGCCGCGAGGCCGTCGCGGCCTCGCGGCGCGCCAGCCGCCCAGAAAGCTGGTTCGGACGGCGCCGCGCGAGAAGGCCGCATCGCTCGCCGCCGCTTCGGTGCCCGCGCGCGCGCTCCATGTCGGCGGTGCGCGCGCGCTCTTCTTTGCCGCCGCGCGCGCCGCTCCCGCGCCGGCGCCTCAACTCCCCCGCCGCGCGCCAAATCCTCCGGTCTCCACGCGCGAAGACGCTGCGCGCCGCCGCCGAGCAGCGAGCGCGGCGATCTCGGACCGCGCCGCCGGCGGATGTTCGCAAGCAGGTGGCGCTGCCCACCGAGGAAGTCCGCGTTGGCGAACTCCCACCTGTCCGGGTTCACCTTACGGAATCCCTAAAAAAGAACCAGTAAACAAGAAGAGCAATCAGCAAAGAATCATCGCGACTGATTCACCAATGCAGTGCTCGTAGTACGTACATAGGTGTTGAGCTGGCGGAGAAAGCTGGAGAAGTTGGCGTGCTTGAAGTGGAGCGGGAGGAGGCGCGCGGCGAAGGCGTGCGGGTCCCACACCACGAAGCTGTTCCGCGCCGCGCCCCACGACACCACCGCGTCCGTCGCCGGGTCCGACACCATCTCGAACGTCTTCGCCAGGAACGACGCCACCGCCGACCCCAAGACCATCGGCACCGGCGCCACGCCGTCCGGCCAGCACGCGCCGCTGTCGTCGTCGTCGTCGCCGTCCAGCACCACTATCTCCAACTCCTCCTGCTTCACCGTCACGGCCGCGGGGTCCATCTCGCAAGTGATGATGAGCTCGCTGGTACAAGTCCGTATTGGCGGGAGGAGGAGGCGGGGTTTTAGGCCCCGTTTGGCACGGCTCCACTTCACAAGTGGATCTGTTTTTTTTGACTTCACAAGTGGAGCTGGGTTAAGCTACTTTTTTCAGCTCCACCCAAGGAGTTACTTTTGTCTCAGCAGGTTTTAAGGGACTCCTTGGGTGGAGCTATTTTGTTGTAGCCCGTTTGGCACAAAACAGCTCCAAACAGCTCCAAGAGCCGGTGGTGGAGCTGTGCCAAACGGGGCCTTAGTATTTATAGTGAGGGCATGGAACATTCTGGAAAGTACTAGAGAGAGAGAGGGAGGCGAGCGGGGGGATGTTTACGGTGGTGGATATTTTGTTTGGAAGCTTCTCACGGCCGCTGGAGGTCGCTCGCGCCGTGACCCGTGAGATGGCCCAGAATCGTCTGCCATGTCCCGGGCGTGGTCGTAGGCCCAATCAAGAGGAGTGCATAGCTGGGCTGAAGTTGTGTGTTTGGGTAGCACGACCCAAAAATCTGATTACTGGTAAACATATTATCAGTAATTTAAGATTCTAATGTTTGATCGGTTTGAAGGAAACTATAAAATGATCTCTGTAACAGTTTAAATATTTCATAACGTGAGTTAACAAGTCCACAAATTTAAATTACAGGATATAATATTTCAAACCTTCAAGGTAAACATTTATAAATTTGAAAATAAAAATAATAATATTGAATTTTACTATTTAAATTCTCACAATTTAAAATTGCAACATTCAAAATTTCAATTCTCATGATTCAAAGGTTCAAATTTGGATTTTTCAAAATTTAAAATTTGAGTTTCAGAATTTTAATTCTCGGAATTCAAAGTCTAAAATTCAAACATTGAAACTTACAAAATTCAAATTTATAAAATTTAAATTATTGACACTTGAATCTTACAATTTAAAATTCGAGAATTTCAATGGAAAGATTCAAAATTTAAAAAAGGAATTTCAAAATCAAAACGTGAAATTTTGAAATTTAATATTTGAATTGTTTGAATTTAAGATTCCAAAATTCATGATTAAAAATTCAATTTTTTTGAAAAAAATGTTTTTAATATGATTTTGAATTCTTAAAGTTCAAAATTTGACAATGACAAATTAAAGCAAATGATAAAAGTGCAATATCAAAGATTGCTTTCCTTCGGTAATATAAGATAGACACCCTTTTCTACGGAAAGTAGATTTCTAAAATTAATGGTAATCTGGTTCTTAAGATAATCTTCGATTCTGGTTGTTTTACTAAAAAATAATCTTGTAAAATTATTGAAGAATTCCACCAATCAACGCACCCTCCAGTTTACCCTCCCCCCACACCTCTATCGTTTCCTCACCGAGTGCCCTAATTTCTCGCCCCTCTGCGAATGCTTAGATAATTTAAGAATAAAGCTTTCTTGTGACACAGGGGCCAATCAAACTGCAAATGCTTAGATAACTTAAGAATAAAGGTCTAGTTTAGTGTTAAGTTACTACTCCGTTTTTAAATAATTGGTAACTTTGTCTTTACTATTCAAACTTTGACCAATAATATTTTTTTAAATATTTAGTTAGGGAAGATGAAAACCATGTAGTTGGATTTATAATTTTTTAATGATATGTATATTTATAGGTATATACAAATTTATTGCTAAAAACATTAAGGATCAAAATTTAAACAGTAAAGTCAAAGTTAACAATTATTTAAAAACAAAGGGAGTAGTACTTAAGTGGTAAAACCCAACGCTTTATTTTTTTTATGGGAAGGGCACATTGCCCCTTTTTTAAGATATAAGATAGATGCATACATAACTTATACACACAACCCATTTACATCATATGTATAAACACATGGGCGTATCTCCTACACATACTAAAAAATTAATCGGAGGCTCAAACACAATGGTAAAGAGCGGCTTTTTTTTTTCTTTAGGAACAATTGACCATACAGGTTTTCGTAAAATATACGAACGCGGACGAGCTTGCGATCGATAACGCGCTCCAGCCAACTGAGCAAGCTCAGTTCTCCATGTGGCCTTTTTTTGTCCTAGAGAAGCTCCGTGCATCAAATATGTTCTCTGGAAAATCCACGAGCAACAGTGCTAGGAAGCGTGGATGTCTATAGTCATGACACATCACTTTTGTAGTTCTAGGTAGCATCAATGTCCGCTGGACTCCTCGCGGTGTACCTCTATGGGCCGTCGTGGCACGAGCAGGATGTGTTCCTTGGGGGAACATATCTGATTGCATGGCTGAAAGAACCCTAAATTTTAACCAACTCTAAACAGTGCAATTAACTTAAGTAAGCAATAGAATCAAGAATTATTAAGGCAATTACAACTCAATTAATTACAAGAATTGGCCTTGGGCATTCCTAAATAAAATCAAAACGTTATTGAAATGCTTGGCTAATTACAAGGATCTCATACAAGTTTGAAAACATAAATAAGTGTATGGCCAAAATTCTCATTAGAGCATGATTAAATAAATTGCATTGCATATTGATCGTGTGTTACCTTCCCCGTGTACAGTGGCGTAGCCAGGATTTGTAGATATGGTGGTCCATTGTCTAAAATTTATTTAACCGCTATAAATTTAACATGTCGGTACACAAGTATATGAATTACGAAATGCAATTAAGGTAAAAAGGACATACGAAGTTCATAAAAATAGACGAATATAACTTTTTAACATAGAATTGAAATATTACATACCCATAATAGTTGAAGAACAGTACGTCACTACTTCTTCTTGTCAGGCCTGCGCTTTCTAATAGCCATGAACGTGTTGATGATCTCTTCTTCACTCAATTGTAAGAAGATATGCCGCTCAATAAAAATGACTAGACAATCATCCAGAAGGCTATCACTCATCTTATTTCTCAACTTATTCTTGACAGACCAATCAATCGCAGGTACATTCGTCGCCGATGTCGTGACGCGACGCGAATTATTGAGGGCATACGTGAACAGTACAACTAGAAGTGATTGAGCTTTATACTTTGTATGGGTCCTATCAAGTTTGTTGTATCTTGTATGATTATTTTTTTAGGTATTTATGGTTATAATTTGGAAAATCCATCTACTAGAAAATTGTAGAGGGTCTTGTTATCTTTTAGTAGAATTTTGGTTCATGTCCATCGGATAAATAAATTATGAGTTATGAACTTTATACTTTATAGTCCTGTTGTCTGGTAAGACCGTAAGATTGTTGTGTTTTGGACAGTACATGTTAACCTTTAGATTAAAAATAGTAAATGAACTAATTTGGGCATTTTGTCAACATGAAAATTGTAGATAATTTCTTAAAGTTTTCAAAGAATTTAAGAACACAATTTTTAGACAGAAGAGCTGCTGCTTTACTGATCAGGGATTAGTCATTGAGCACTTATTACGTACGTACCTCTCCTCCCACAGCCTCAAGACGGAAGGTATCGGCGTCGGCGCAAGACGCCGTGGCTTCGAGACATCGAGTACGTTGAGACCCAGCTCGTTGAACGCTTCCAGGATAGAACTGCGTGCGAGTCTTGATGAGGATTGAGGAACCCGTGCCCTAGCCCCTAGGGTTTCCACAGTGACCTGCGATGGGCGCTGAAGGCAGAAAGCAGGCAGAAGGCCAAGCGTCATGCGGACTCAATGGGCTGGACAGAGCGCAGGGTGGTCCGCGGCCCACAGGGACCACCCTGTAGCTCCGCCCCTGCCCGTGTATTGCTTGCGAGTAGAATCCTCCAACACCGACCCAAAAACCCCAACCACCTTTTTCTTTTGCAATCGGAGAGCGAACAAAAAAACAATCAAAGAGAGAATAAAAATGAATAAAGGAAATCATTGTCAGAACTCTCCAACTATAGAAAGTCGATTAGAGTAACATTCATCGAGGTTCCTAGACTGTCCCGGGCTGGTCGGCGTCTCTCACCATTAGTGGGCCTCATCATTCGACAACTAGAAAATCCAACGCCCACATTTCTACCGACTAACCTTTGTCGCAGAGAATCCAAAACATAGTGTATAGCCCACTCTTTGGACCCTCAGTCCCTTGCCAAGTAGTGCCTTGAGAGAGGGTAGCGGATAAGGGAAGGGCAAATTGGTCATGAATAAGATAGGAGAGAGGATGGTAGCTGAGTGCCTCTCCTTCTTAAGCCAACCCTAGTCTTCCCCCTCCAAGCCGGCCTCCTCATTTCCTTCTCAATCGAGAGCCACATTGCCTCCCCATTCCCATAGCCAGAGCCAAGCAGCCATCTCCCAAACCAAGCAGCCCACATAAGGAGAGAGGCAAGGGAAGGAGAGCCGGAGGAGAGGAGGCATGGGAGTAGACGAAGATGAAAGAGAAGTGAGGACTGCAATCGACATCGTAGGCCGACCACGACAACGAGGGACAACAAGCTGACAAACACCACAGCCACAAAAAGGAAGCCGGCTGAGTCACTAAGCGTGTAAAGACCACACCATGACCATCATCAGCATCATTGCCATTCCCAGCTCGACAACAAGTAGGCCCACATTCTTTCCCACATGGCACAACACACGACACACCCTTCCAAGCTGTCAACCAAGCAAGGTATCTGAGAGGAGGAACAACCTTACCACGGCCCGGCTTAGCCAATGCACAACTGGCGGCAAGACATGGACACCGCCATGTGCCCTTGAGAGTGAGGACATGCTCCCTAGCGCACAGGCTCTCTATCAAGTACTGTCATGACGGTGGCCATGAACCCTCCCAATACCGGGCACGCATAAGGGTAGAGCAAGATAAAAATGAGGGCTAAAACAAAGTGCACAAAGTAGAAGAGTAGTGTACTGGACTGTCTTAGGGGACGGAGAGCTGAGGGATAGGAAGGAGGCACCACGGCAAAATGGCGCTAGCCGTAGGGTTAGAGAGACCATGGGAACTGATGAACCGCTAACGAACCACCAAAGAGCCACCAAAGAAAACCCCAGTGTGAGGCCATAACCAAACCAAGCCACGAAAAACCATAACTCAGAGTAGAGGGCAAAGCGTAAAAACGCCATGACAAAAAGTAGACGGTGCGGCGGGAGGAGCCATCAATGATGTAAGATCGAGGAGGCCGACTAGATGAGGGTAAATAGATGGTTTTAATTTTTGTAAGCTAAAATCAACTTTATAATGCGGGAGCATAAATCAATTCTGTTTAGTACAAATAAGACCTAAATCAACTAGGTTCACCTAAGTGCTCCAACAACCTAAATCTATGTCAAAGGCTTGCAATCCTAGGTTGGCATGCAGTCAATTTAATTCTATGAACGTATGCTTGAATGTAGATTGAACACAATAGAACAAACCATAATGACATGGTTCCTTTTAACCATGGTGTTCGAAGACTTGCCGGTCTCCCATAGTCCACGTTGAGGTATGCCCAAACTAATTGGACCGGCTCTAGGAATTAAGCCAATCAACTCAAATCATTAGTGGTAGCTCTTTCCCACTCCGAGTGGGTGAGCTCCAACCTTCACAACACGTCAAGTCTTCTCACAACCTTCTTTGAGAAGATCACCGCGCATGATGCCTTCAATGCTGTCTAGGAGTTGGTAACCTCCAAGAATAACAAGTCAAGCCCCTTTCTTGGCTCTCACCATTGCAATGAATGCACAAGCTCAAATGGATACAAAATCCATCTCTAGATGCAACACATGCAATCTAAAACTTTTCTCCTTGCTCACATGGTGTAACACATGCACAATTAAGAGAAAAATCTCACTCTAACTCAAAGGAATAAAATGGAGTCAAGCCTTCTTCTCTCCAACCAGCCATAAGGGGTATTTATACCCCACACAACAAAACTAGCATTGGGGACAAAAATTAGGACAACCGGTAGTACCGCAGGCAAAGTGTCAGTACTACCGCTCCTCTCGTAACACTTAGAACATCTCACATAGAGCTCAGTACTACTGCACAGCGGTAGTACCGCTCCACACATGCGGAACTACCGTTTTTCATGGAAGAACAAATCACCCAAAAAGTAACTCTTTGGAAAACATACCGCTGATAAATCAATCATACCACAGCTCCAGTTGTACCGCACCACACAAGTCGGTAGTACCATAGGGCCGGTCTGACTGCTCACATAGAGCCGGTACTATCGGTCTTTGACCACATCGATCTTCAACCACACATGTCTTTGACAACATCGATCTTCAATCACGTCGTTCTTCGACCAACCAACACGGTAGTAACATGATCTCAATGCCGATAGTTTTGCCCAGTGGTAGTTGTACAAGACATACAACAGTAGTTTTGATTTTTTTTCAAAAAGTACATATATTTCAACAAATTTTATAAAACACATTTGTAAACTATAGTATCATGCACACAAGGATCAACCATGATTCCCAACAAGTTGCCAAACATATTTGCGCACTTTTAGAATCATATCACAAGGTGTCGAACCCTGGAGCAGCAACTTCTGGATCCTCTATGTAAATCACACTAGTCCATGATCAGCTAGTGTACATAGTGAACAACAAAAATAAATATCAGCCATAATGACATTTATTCATTTACTAAATATGGGCCAGATGTCCAAAGTTTACATCCACGACCTATAGGCTAAATTTAAATATAAGCAGCGGAAGATAAAACCGAAGCGGAAGAAGCCCAACAAGCCATCCCACAGACAAACAATAGTAAGACGAGGCCTGCTCGTGTAGGTTTTCACCGTAGTCCAATCTGTCCTCCTTCTGAGATGAGATAGTAAGGGTGAGTACAAACTTGTACTCTGCAAGTCACATGAGAGAATGCAATATAATGATAAAGGTAGCAAAGGAAGGCATGTAGGGTTAGTTTGAGCGTATAACAACATTTAAAGAAATATAATAAATAGATTAAAAATTGCTGAATTTAATATAATAAGTAAAAACAATATTGTAAATAAAATTAATATCGTTAGTGCAGGTCTATCCCCTAGACTAACCTAACCACGGGCATTCCATCCGAACCATTTTTTTCCAAAAGATCTCATATGGATTCCATCCATCCATAAGCTTTTCATAAACTATTTAAAAAAACAAAGTCTAATCCATGAAAAACTTTACTCAGCTTGCACATGACCGTGGGTACGGCTATATAGGATAGTTTATATACTGTGCAGAGGTTGTACAACTTTACTCATAAGATATGATTAACTTATGCGTATGTGTGCAACTGAGTAATCATAACAAAGCCTTTATAAAGCAAAGCGTTTAACCTGGCCAAGCACGTGGTGGACACGTGGATTTGTTCCATTAGGTGGCATACCACTGGGTGGCCAGGTTGGTGTGCGGTCTGACATGGCGGGGAGAAAGCGGCGTGGCGCTCGTGTGGCGGTCTGGCACTACACTGGAGCGCCATGTGGTGCCACATGGCAGCTACATGTGGTCGGGCGCTGATGTGGTTGGGCCGACAGTGAGCGGCACTCTGGGCCCAAGGGCTCGCCGGAGATGTGGGGCTCGGCAGCAACCAGGAATAGTGCAAATGAGAGGGGTCGGAGGGTGGTCGGCGACGAGCCAAGGGTGGCGGCGGTGCGGTGCTCCGACAGGGTGTGGTTCCGGCGGCGTTTGGGATCGGCAAAGGGGTGGGCAGAGTTGAGCTCGGCCCGGCGAAGTTGATGGTGCCATTGGCAGTTCTTGGCATCGCCGGGTGGCACCCCTATGTGTTCGTCCCCTTCTGCATCGGCCCTAGGTGTGCATTGGCTAGAGGTTCTCTATGCAGCAACTCAAGCTTGCCGCCATCCACCTCTACCGCCACTTCATATTCCAGCACTCGTTGGAGATGGAGTATCCCCTGCATTTCCAGTACGGCATAGTCCACAACTTCAAGCATTGCGTCAAGCTCTAGGTCATGGAGAGGTAGGCGTCGTGATCATCGATGTGCAAGTCTAGATGGTTGAATTATCCATGATAAAATCCTCAAATTTGTATGATCAAATTTATAAAAAAAATATTTCAAAAATGGAACTTTTCATGCCCTTTCTCACTCTCAATTCCCAAAAATGACAAGTACAGTGTGTTCTGGCCAAGACCTATATAAATAGGCCCAAAGATAGAAGTGCAACAACACAATTTATTAGCATCAAGCTCAGCTCAGATCATCAATGGAGGTGGTAAAATCATGGTTAGCCTACGTCTCCACATCGGTGTCCTACCTCGTTAGCTTCTTGCTCTACTTCTACGCGCCCTACTGTGTGTCCGATGGGTGCTGGGGCCTCCTGCCCTGTCGGTTGTCGGGCACTTTCCATTGCTCACCAGGCATAGGCCTGATGTCTTCACCAAGAAATATGGCCCCATCTTCAGGCAGATGGTGGATTCTTTTCAGCTGTGGTTTATAAATTATGGCTATGACTTATGATTTTTGGTTTTTGCGTGAGTGCTTGTGTGAATAAATCGAATGCTATAGCCGATAAACCATTTTGAAAATGCTATCCCAATAAATCACTTCGAAATGGCAGCAGAGAAACTGTTCTATTTTTTTATTTGAGGGAATCTATAAACCTTAAAATGAAAAGAACTGGCTGAAGTCATCTTGCTCTTGTTCTTGTAGAATGCTTAATTTTACAAGTTTCAGTGGTGTTTTTTTTTCTGTTTGGTTGCAAGATTTATTGGGGTGTGAGTTTTTGCAATGGCTGGATGGATGCTACAAGTTCCATCTTGGAAGGCAGCTTCTGGTGATTGTTGCTAATTCGGAGTCCTACAAGGAGGTTGGAGAGCATATCGAACAGAAGCTTGCTATCGCCTAGCACCGGCTCCTCTCTCCACCAGAAGGGGCTCTTCTTCACAAGGTAACATCACTTCTTTCTCTATTTTTTCTTCATTGTTGCAGTCTTACGACCACTCTCAGGAACCATACGACCACCTTAAGGTCGCTACGACCACTCACTGTAGCCGTACGACCACGTTGAAGAAGCTACAACCGCCTCTTGAGTCGTTATGCTCTGTTGGTTCTCCGACCACGCTGACAGTCGTTACGACCACGTTGTGACCTCTCCAATCACGCCTCGCTGCCCTGACCACGTAGTCGTAACTTTAGCAGAAGTTACGACCACGTTCACCACCTCTACGCTGCACTTCCTTCGACCGCGGTCGATCACCGTAGTCGTAACCCGATTACAACCACATTGTGATACTGACGTCTAAGGTTCTGTCATTTGGTGTGGTCATAATGATTTATGACCACGTCTCCCCGCTGTGGTCGCTTATGACTACACCTTCTTGCTGTGGTTGTAACACTTACGACCATGTCTTCTGCTCTATGACCATGGTCATAACTCCTTTACAACCACATTTTCAGCACCTGCGGATACCTCCGGTCATTGCCGTGGTTGTAACTCTGGTTACGACCACGTCTGTGAACACAATGAACTCAATAGACTTCCTAGAGCCAAACCGCTATTCTCTTCTTTATTTTTCTCTCTCAATCAGACCGATCGCCATGATTCTTCTGCGATTACACCAATCACCTGTGATCACACCGATTGCCCTCTACTCTATGATCACACCGATCGCCTGCGATCACACCGATCACCTACCCTGCGATCACTCCGATCGCCTATTTCGTTTCTCATCGACTACATATCTTCAACTCGTTACATCCTCTCGACTACATTGCTCTGCCCTTTATACCCAGCTCTGCGACTTCGTCTCAGGTTTGACTACGACTACTACGACTCCACCCCAGACTCGATAGTCTGAATCAAACTCGTACACGACTACGACCATGACTCGTACACGATCAGAACACAGAACCGATTCATACTCGTTATACGACCATGAGCACGACCACGATGACTTGAACACGACTTCGACTTCCGACTCTATTATGATGTCAGGACCCCGGATTTCCGAATCCGGACCCTCTGTGTATTACAACACTACTCCCAGATCAAAGCTAGTTCACATAGTCAAACAATGATGATTACATAATCAACAATGCTTATTACAATAGTAAAGAGTACAAACCAAAAGGCCTCTTATTACAACTGAGGTTTCAAGACCTCACAAACTCACAAAACACAGCGGAAGCAAAAGTAAATCCGGTGAAGACCCATCAATACACCACAGGCAATTGACTGGGGAAGCGCAACCTAGTACTCCGGGAAGCCTTCGTCGAATCCACACGCGAAGTAGTCGTAATCTCCCTCTTGAGCTTCATATTCCTCTGAGTTGATTTTTAGTGCAGCATGTGAGTACATAAAATACTCCGCAAGTCTTGGGAAAAATGCAGTAGATGCAAGGCTTAATAAGGAAGGGTTATATGGTTCTTTTGCACAAAGCAATATTTTATTTCGAATACTATTAAATATTTTTGAAGGTATTAATTTAACAAAGTAATTGTTTTAACTGAAACTATCAAGTATTTTATAGTGAAGGTTCCAACCACCAACACGAGTTAACCAGCTCTAACCGCCAAGGTTCAAGACTATGGTTCCATCCATCAGGATACCCTTCCAAGAGTTCCCTCCACTCTCGAGATCCCAAAACTTTGTTATTAAAACCAAAACCAAAGATCTACCATGTGAATGCATTCCTTGCCCGCCCTTGACCGTGGGCTCGGCTATTCGAATAGGTTAACACTCTGCAGAGGTTGTACAACTTTACCCCCAAGAGATAATTTATCCTAATAGTCAACATGCTTCCTTTGGCATGAGACCCAGATAAAATATCACAAAGCTTTTACCTCACTCTAATCTAGCTAGACACCACCCGCTGAGGTTTCACCGCTGAAGGGTTAAATCTACCCAGTCAGAAGCCCCCTTTTGCGCCATATGAGTATAGTAAATCTCTGTCCCTCACTGTGAATAAACCAGTAAATCCCTGGCACCCACTTACCACTGGTGGTACCTAAACTAGACTATCGTAAGTTAGTCAGCAAGGTCGTACCCATATAGACTTGGGGTTGTACGGTAATGCTCAGTCTGGACAATCACAAGAGTCGGTCCTTAATTGACTAGGGCAGAACATACACTTTACAAAAATCTCGTGCTAAAACTGCACCAATCCAATCTAACCATACGCCCTGGTCTAAAACAATTTTCACATTTTGTTTTATTTTAAAAGAACAGTGGCAACACCAATCGCCACTAATTTCTGGAAAAAAAGACTAGATCAATGAAATATATAATTTTCCATTCTAAGGTTATAAAGGTTTGAATAGCTTGACTAAGCATTTACTACCGTTTTAATGTTAGCAAAGTACTATAATATTCTCATTACTAAGACAAGGAAGTCCTAAGGTTACAAGGTACATGGCATTCAACGTCAACGAGGGCATAACAATGATTGGATTAACTAATACCTTAAGATAGAAACTAGTGTTCTATGTAAATAGCAATGAAAATAAATTTAAAATAATAAAAAGCATTTCTCAAACATAGGTACAAAATGTTCAAAGGCGACTTGCCTTCTTGCACGCTGTCTGGACCTTCTTGCTGCGGATTGGGAAAGTCTTCAGCAACGACGGGTTCTACGCGCGAAAAGACAGAACAAACAAAATAAATAAATACAAATAAAATTCAAAAATAGTGTATATTTGGGTAGTTTAGAATTTTAGAAGAATTTAGAAATTTGAACGGGTCAAAACGGAGTTAAAATGAGGAAGTTAGGGCTTCCGAAAGTTTAAAATACAAGAAAAGGAAAAAAAAAGACTAGTTTTTTGATTTATTTTTGTACTGAAAAAGAGTACTTATGACGTCAGAAAGAATTTAAAATTTAAATTTTTGGACATGTGGGCCCGGTCTACCGTGGATCGGATCCACGGATCAGGATAGAGGCCGACGTGGCACTCCGGCTGACGCGCCTTGCATGCGGCGCCCACGCGGAAGCCACGCGGGCGAGGGCCGGCTGACATGGCCAAGCTGGAACGGCGGTGCACGGGGGCGGCGCGCTCGCCGGAGCGTGGGCACTCGGTGGTGCACTCGGCGGCGGCTAGCGAGGGGCGATGGGGAGTTCGTGTCGGAACCCGGAGCAACAACTCCTGGATTCTCTGTGTAAACCGCACTAGTCCAGGATCAGCTAGTGCACACAGCGAACAACAAAGATAAATATAAACCATAATGACATTTATTTAATTTAAAGAGTACGGCCATATGGCCAGCATTTACATCATCACACATTGGCAAATATAACTGCACAAGAAACTGCGGAGACGAAGCTGAAAAGGCGATACCCATGCCTGCCCACAGGCAAACAACTGCAAGACGTGGCCTACTCGTTCTGGTCCTCACCGTAGTCGTCGCAGTCCTCCTCTGTGATGAGACAACAAGAGTGAGTACAAACTTGTACTTCGCAAGCCACACGGGAAAATGTAATATAATGCTTAAGGCCACAAGGGAAGGCATATAGGGTTAGTTGTGCAGAAAACAGCATTTAAAAGAATACAATAAATAGATTAAAACTGCTGAATTTAATACTATAAGTAAAAACAATAACTGTAATTAAAATTAATACTTTTAGTGCAGGCTCCGACCAAACACTAACCTATTCTCGGGCATCCTACCCGGTCCATCTATTCCAAAAGATTTCACGTGGCTATGACCACCAGGTTTTATAAATCATTTTAAAACCAAAGTCTAATCCATGAAAAACTTTACTCAGCATGCCCGTGACCATGGGCACGGCTATCCAGGATAGATTATACACTCTGCAAAGGTTGTACAACTTTACCCACAAGACACAATCATCCCTTTTTACCACCTGATTACACACTTCCTTAGGTATGCGGCGAGGAGATCATGACAAGGCCTTTACAATGCAAAGCCTTCAACCTGGCCAACCCAACACTAAGGTTTCACCCCAGTAAGGAATCCACCAGACCGGGACCCCCTCTTGAGCCAAGTGAGACTTCTCATGGCCTACGCCACGCTCACTTTCAACCTACGAAATGGCTCAGGTTGGGACCCGCAAATTATTCAGCCAGGGCTGTCCCATACCAGCCTTGTGGTAGTACCTTAGGGCGTTGCAACAGTAGCTCACAGATTGGTCCTTAACTTGACTTAGGCCCAACCACATACCCCTGTGCACGACAATCAACCACTGTGGCTCCGACCAACAGGGCATGCCTGCACCCACCCATCTAACCAATTGCCTAAGTCTAAACCAGTTTTTATATTTTGCTTTCAAAATATTTCATAAACCTCCTTGACTCACCAAAGTCAAGAGTATATTTGAAAAGCTTATCATTTTATGTGAAAATGTCATCATTTTATGTGAAAAGGTATCTCAAAACAAATATTAGGACTAAGCAGGTCTAAACATTTGATATAATATTCTCTAGCCAATACTAGTGTACTAACTAGAGTTTTAATCTAGGGTGACAAGGTATGAGGAATTCAATACCAATGGAGGAATTTAACAAGTAGGTATTAACTATATTTAAAACTGAATTGAAATACATTGAATAAAAATATGCATGCAGAATAATTTAAAATAACATAATTTTATTTTGAAAACTGGGATCAACATGATCAAGGAGTGTGACTTGCCTTGCTCTTCAACTTGGCTTGAATCTTCGTCGAAGAAATTTCCTGAATCGTCGAAGTCTACACGTGAAAATAACCCACCAAATTCAAATAAATTCAAATTGACTTCAAATATTTGAATTGAGGCTAGAAATAGATAGAGGGAAATTTTTGATGAATTTAGAAATTTGAATGGGCTCAATCGGAGTTAGGACGAAGGAGAACGGGCTCCGGGAAGTTTGAAAAGAGAGAAAATGAAAAAAATTAATTTTTGGAATTATTTTTCTACTGAAAAAGGGATTTATGGCGTCAGCCCTGGGATTTTTATTTTTGGCCGAATTATTTTTGCACTGGAAATTAGAGGGGAGGGGATGACATGTGGGCCCTGGTCCATGGACCAGGCTCACGGACCACCAGGGGCACTGAGTTGGCACGGGAGGGGTCGGGTGCGCACGTGGCGCCGACGGGGTAGGAGGGAGCCGACGCGGCGCTGGCGTGGCACCACGTCTGCTGCCACGCAAGCGCGGTCAAGCTGACGGGGCAGCCGGCCGTAGGCGCACGGGGCGAGCCTCACCGGCGCCCGGCGGCGGCGGCCGGCGACGAGTGGCGCGGAAGGGAGAGGAGGCGCGGGAACCCGAGGGTGGGGCGCGGCCTACCAGGGGCGACCGGCGGAGAGCTAGTGGCGAGCGGGCAGAGGCGGCGGCGGGTGGCTCTCGGTGCGGCGGCGATGGAGCGGCCGGGAGGGGGAGCGGAGGGCAGAGGGAGGTGGGGCGGATTGTGGCGGAGCTGAGGGAGGCCTTTTATAGGGCGGAGGGGGAGCGGGGTGGAGCGAATTGCTCGCCGGAGATGGCGCGGGATGGCGGGAATGGCGGGGGATTAGGGGGGCACAGCGCGGGGATGGCGGGATTCAGGCGCGGGGAAGGGAAGGGCGCGGGTTGCACGGGCGGCAGAAGAGGAAAGAAACCGAGCGGGGCGAGGGGCGGCGGGGATGCTGCGGGAGGAGCGAGGAGGGGCGCGGCCGGAGGTAGGAGGAGGACCCGACAGGTGGGCCCGGGGCGCAGCGAGAGAGGGAGCGAGGGGCGGCTGACGGGCGCGGCTCGCGGGGCAGAGAGGGCGAAGAGAGAGGGGAGGCGCCGACAGGTGGGGCCGAGGTGAGGAGAGAGAGAAGCGGGGGCTCGGGTGGCTCTGATGTGGCCGCGTGGCCCAGGGGAAATCGGGCGGCCCAGAGACGGAGGGTGGGGCGGACGATAGATGGGACGGGAGCGCGCGTGCGGCTGATCTGGTCCGTACGCGTGTCGCGCGGGGAGAAGGGGAAGGCGGGTCCAGGCGGGCGGCGTGGACTGATCCCGGCCGTCCACGTGGCGGCCGGAAAGGGAGGTTGGGGAGATTATTTTCTTTTCTGATTTTTGGGTTTGTCAGAAAAGCACAGAAATTCCACTAAGCCTCAGAAAAATATGAAATAAACTCCAAAAATTTCAGAAAAATTCAGAGAATCTCCTGGAGACATTTTGGACTTAATAAAAAAATTTCCAACTAATGTTGGTATTTAATTTTCATATTTTAAAATACTTTTAAATTTCAAAAATACATTTTAAAACTCCAGAAAATCCAGGAAACCAAATAAAAGCCAAACAACTCCAAATAATTATTCTGAACTAGGATTTCTATAGAAAATCAAAATATTATTTTATTTAATAATAGTTTTAGGTTTTCATTTAAAATATTTTTTTAAATCCAGGTTTTTCAAAAACAGAAATTCAGGGCAAAACCAAATTTAAAATTTAGGCAACAAAAATACTTATTTTAAATTAAATTGTAATTTAATTAATTTTTATTTATTTATTTATTTTAATAAAAACCTGGGTTGTTACCGTTCGGCCTTACCGGCGGTGGGGCTCGGGGTGGCGGAGGGGTTCGGCGGTGGAGGAGAGAGAGGGCAGCGGTGATGGCGTTCGGTGCGGCGGCGAGGGAGAGGGCGGGAGGCTCAGCCGAGGAGCGGCGGGCGATCGTCGGCGCACGGGGAAGGCGAAGGAGGTCGCGGCGAGGGCCGAGACGGTCCGGGATGCCGGGAATTGCTCGCCGGAGCATGGCGCGGCGGCGAGAACGGCGAAGCACGGTGCGGCGGTGCTCGGGGCACGGAGGGGAGTAATTGGGAGAGGGAAAAGGGAAAGCGGCGCATGGGGATCCTCGGGGAGGATTTTATAGGCGGCGGGAAGGGGAGTGGCCGGCGGTTTGGGCTCGCCGGAGTAAATGTGGCCGAGAGCTGGGTGGTGTGGTTAGCGAGGTTTAAAGAGGGGGAAACGGCCGGCGTGAAGGAGGAGTAAAGAGAGGAAGTGATTGCGCACTCGCTCGGGAGTTAAGGGGGGAAGAAACAGCCGATTAAAGTGCTTGGCGCAGGCGGCTTTGGTGGAGAGGAGAGAGAGAGGCTTGAGGAAGAAGAAAGAGAGGTAGGGGATGAAGATGACGGGTGGGGCCGCGCGTCGGTGAGAGGAAGGGGGAATGAAGGGGTATGCGAATGGATGGCGACACGTGGCACAATCTCGGCTGTTGAGGGTTAAGTGAGGGTGAAAAGCTCAGATTAGATCAAGGGGAAAGGATAGATTAAATCCAGGCAGGACACGTGTCCGCCCAGGATTAATCCGGATTTAAATTTTGGATTAAATTTTCAGAAAATACCAGATAATTTTATAAATACTTAGAAAATAGTAAATAATGTGTAAAAATACTAGAAAATTCATAGAAATCTCTTGAAGCTATTTTAGACTTAAGAAAAATATTTTTAAATTCAAATTTGCCTTTAATATTTTATAAAATATCTTTTTGACCTTTTTAAATTGATTTTTAATTCCAGAAAATTCTCAAAAATTATATAAAATTCAGGAAAGGTTGGGAAAAATAAAATAAACTCTTTTTAGCTTTAATAAAATATTTAAAATACATTTTCTTGCTTTAGATTTTGAAATAAAATTCAGATAAATCCAAATAAAGTTCAAATACTTTAAAATAGTTAATTTGAAATTAAATTTTTAAAGAAAGGAAATTTTGGGATGTTACATATGACTACGACTTGTGACTTTGGCATCTAAACTGAAAACAAGATTATAAACTCTAACCATCACCTCCTTAATCTTGTTTTTCCTTCTTGAACATGCCGATCTTCTCTCTTGCTTCCGCTTCTTCCTTTTACCTGCACTCCCGTGCGCCTGAGCCGTCACCGCCCTACCGCCTGTGCTTGCTCCATCCTGAGCCTTGCACAATTCGACGCTTGCTGCGCCTTGCACCTGGATTGAACCGTCCTTCCTTGTACGCCTGCCTGGGCTGGAGCACCTGCTCCCACAGTCACCTTGGCTTTGTACCT
Source organism: Dendrocalamus sinicus (assembly GCA_036346575.1). Taxonomy (NCBI): domain Eukaryota; kingdom Viridiplantae; phylum Streptophyta; class Magnoliopsida; order Poales; family Poaceae; genus Dendrocalamus; species Dendrocalamus sinicus. The sequence continues at coordinate 9,827,920 of CM070657.1, forward strand.
GAGCCTCCTGCTGCTCTCTCTTGGACCAAGACTATCCACTTTTCCGCGTACATCTTAGTTGAGCTTGACTCCAACACTTTCCACGTTCCATCTGCAAATCCACAAAAAACCAACATGTGCTCCAAGTCTTCCTCTTGGACCTTGTGCACCTCCTCCACACAATCAACGCCTTTGTGCATCGTCTCCCACACCTCCCGTGTCATCTTCTTGTCGATGAGTTGATGCATCATCGCAGATAGAACCGCCTGGTAGATCAGGGCCAAAGCCACTTGATCCACCTTGTCATCTACCTCCTTGTCTTTTCCCTTTGGATCGACTGCACCCTAGACTCCCTAGGCGTGCATGTTTGCCTTCATCTTCATTGTCCACAACGGGTAATTATCGGTCGTCAGGAGAGGGTACTGGAGGGAGATTAGCTCACCCTGAGCCTTTGCCTTGTCTCCCATGACCTTCAAAACCGAAGTCAACTAGCTCTGATACCACTTGTTGCAGTCTTATGACCACTCCCAGGAACTGTACGACTACCTTGTAGTCGTACAGACCACTCACTGTAGCCGTACGACCACGTTGAAGAAGCTACAACTGTCTCCTGAGTCATTACAACCGCTCAGTTGGTTCTCTAACCACACTGACAGTCGTTATGACCATGTTGTGATCTCTTCGATCACGCCTCGCTACTCTGACCGCGTAGTCGTAACTTCAGTAGAAGTTACGACCACGTTCACCACCTTTGTGCTGCACTTCCTTCGACCACGGTCGATCACTGTAGTCGTAACCCAATTATGACCACGTTGTGATATTGTCAACCACGTCTAAGGCTCTGTCGTCTGGTGTGGTCGTAACGCTTTACGACCACGTCTCCCCGTTGTGGTCGCTTCTGATTAGGCTTTCTCGCTGTGGTCGAAACTCCTTTACGACCACGTCTTCAGCACCTACGGACACCTCCGCTCATTGCTATGGTCGTAACTCTGGTTACAACCACGTCTGTGAACATAATAAACTCAATAGACTTCCCAGAGCCAAACCTCTCTTCTCTTCTTTATTCCTTTATCTCTTGGTCACACCGATCTCTATGATTCTTCTGCGATTACACCAATCGCCTGCGATCACACCGATCGCCCTTTGCTCTACGATCACACCGATTGCCCTCTCTGCGATCACTCCGATCGCCTCTCTCGTTTCTCGTTGACTACATCTCTGCAACTCGTTACATCCTCTCATCTACATTGCTCTGCCCTTTATACCTAGCTCTATGACTTCGTCTCGGGTTTGACTACGACTACTACGACTCCACCTTGGACTTGATAGTCTGACTCGAACTCGTACACGACTACGACCATGACTCATACACGACCAGAACATAGAATCGACTCGTACTTGTTACACGACCACGACCACGAGCACAACCACGATGACTCAAACACGACTTCGACTTCTGACTCTGTTACGATTATGACTTATGACTTTGGCTTCTAAACTAAAAACAAGATTACAAACTCTAAAATTCACAAATGGCAAACACTTGATATTTCACCAGCAATACAAATGTTTGATCGTGAAAATGTTAGCCGTGTGACTCATTGTCCCCTTGTCTGTTGATCAGAGTTCAATTCTTATCAATCACATGTTAGGTGGGTTATTTGTATGAATGTTTCACTGGTATTTTTTTTTTGGAGATTTAAACCCATAACATGGGGTCTATGAGCACTAGTTAATTGTTCCCACCATCTAAAAATGTTAAAAGTGTCAAACAATGTATGTGCAATTATTTTAGGGCTCATAGACCAGTGTAAACTCCATTATAAAAGGACACTGTTTAAAAATTAGGTACTACAAAAAGCCATTTACTATAGAAAAGTAGTTTTTAGAAGTTAATATCAACATGATTTTACTGTAAAAAAGCAGCTTTTGTAAGTCAATATGAATATGGCCTACCTTGTGCTGCTCTCGTTGCAATTCTATGTAGGACACATGGCTGTGGCTCGCGCTGGGGGTTCTGGCGCGGGATGTGGCGCAGTTCCCGGACCCCGGCGTGTTCTGGCTGAAGCGTTTCGAGGCAGGGCGCAAGGAGGAGTGGCGGCGGCATCCGCACGCGCACATACCGTTCGGGCTAGGGCCGCGAGCGTGCGTGGGGCGGCGGTTCTCGCTGCATGAGGTGAAGCTAGCCATGGTCCACCACTAGTGGTGGAATCAGGATTTGATTACGATTTAGTGGTGGAATGATTTAGGCTATCTGAGTTCGACCATGAAAATATTACCTAGATTGGACTGAATTTACTCGAGCTGTACACTAGATATTTCCCACACCCTAGAGCTAAAGTCTGCCCTGTCCGGGGTGTGGCTCCGCCCCTGTCCACCACTACCGCCGGTACGTCTTCCGGCGCTCGCCGCGGATGGAGTCGCCGCCAGAGTTCTAGTTCGGGATCGTGCTCAGCTTCAGGCACGGCGTCAAGCTCAGGGCCATCGAGAGGCGCGATGCCGCCGCCTAATAATCTAGCTTTGACGATGACGACGACGAGAGAACGAATTCAGTGTTACACGCAGCGGCGGATCTAGCGGTGGGGCGGGGGGAGGGGGCTCGAGCCCCCTACCGCTACCGGACCCTTGGAGCCCCACTAAATTTTTAGCTATGGATGTATAATATAGAAGGGGCTGAGGTCGAGCTGAAGGTACTTCAGCCCCTTCAAAAAATTTTCCTGGATCCGCTACTGGTTACACGATATTTGATAGCCTCGTTGTTGTTAAGGATGGAGTTCACCACAGGATGAAACTCCGATGCAGGTAGATTTACGCCGTCGCGAGAATTTTACGCCATTCTGAAATTGCACCGTTTTTCTCGTAAAAATCCAGTTGCAGCCCACGAGCATGTAGAAACAACACGAGGAGTACGAGACAGGGGGGAGCTATTAATTGAGCTCTCAGGTGACCCTGACCAATAAGAAAATGCGTGCAGCTTTCCTATTGAGGTTTGTAAGCAGGAACGCACCAAGTCATGCCCAATTTGTTCTACCCAGCAAGCAGCCATCTGGCTGCTCGATTGATCGCACACGCATGTAGGCACAAAAGCTAATGCCTGGCAGAAAGAAAGCGGGTCAGTGTGCAACCAAACGTTGCATGCATCCTACTAAAACCTAGATATTTGGGCCCTTGCACAACGGGAAAAGAAACCATGCGGGAATAGTGATTCCGTTTGATCTGTGAGAATAATGATAACTGATAGAAGCCTGACAGAAAGAAAGCGGGTCAGTGTGCAACCAAACGCTGCATGCATCCTGCTAAAACCTCGTGATTTTGGCTCTTGCACAACGGGAAAAGAAACCATGTGGGAATAGTGATTCCGTTTGATCTGTGAGAATAATGATTGCTGACAGAAACTAAAAACTAAAAGCTGCTGAAAAAAACAGTGTATCATAGCTGAAGTATCATCACGGTACGTAGCATGTGGGAATATATAGATGCAATTTTCTTGGATTGGCCTTGAACCAGTTGAGTTTTCTTGCAAGGATTCGGGCCATACAAGACCGAGAAGTTAAAGAGGCTCGTATTAATTCAGTCAAGGGAGGGATCCCTTGGCATCGACTATCTGTACTACCACCACGGCGCCAGTTAGCTACAAACCAGGATTCTGGCGCAGTGTTTTTATGACTAAATACTTTCCACGTAGCATAAATAGCACAATCCCCCCCTCCCAATTCCATAAACCAAGAAAAGCATTACCAAGGGCTCCTCCTGGTGCCGTGCCCCCCTCATCTTCTTTCTTTAGTGGATCTAAAATTTCGTATGTCTCAAGCTGTGAAAGACTAAAGACCACTACTAACTAGCTTGGATAAAAGATTATACCCTAAACTTATCTAGACTTTGCACTAGTAAAAATCCTACACTCTAGATTAGAACCTAGGCTGCTATACATCTAGATTCGCCCCTGCTTCTTCTTCCTCCCCGTTTCCTCTTCATGCCTTCTCACCAGCGTCCATGGCCGATGGCCTACTTTACCAGCACTGCCACTTTCTCTCCTCCCTGGTCACTAGCGGCGTCCTACTTCGTCACCGGGATAGTGCTCAACTTCAGGCCCGGCGTGAAGCTCAGGGTCATCGAGTGGTGCAATGCCGCCAGGTTAGGCTTGTATGATGATGACGATGATCACGAGATAATCCAGTATGAAATGATAGTTGATAGTTACGTTGTCAAGGATTTTACCACAGGAAAATTTTCTGAGGCAGATAGTTCCACGTCATTGCGAGAATCACATGATTCTTGCAGGAATCGCACAGTTTTCTTGTAATATTCCAGTATAAGCCCGGTTTTTTCTTCCCCTGTAAAGTATGCACAAAGCAATTAGCAGGGCGTTGCCAATCTCTTAACAACCGGCAAAGAAATGTCCCAACCAAAAAACACACACACAACACTAAACCTCATCGCAAGGCCCAAACGAGAAGCGCAGAAGGAACAAAATAATCTTTGAAAGAACAAACAAAACAAAATACGAAAACCATTGCAGTTTCTGAACAAACGTCACATGCTGCTGACAACTTGTGATTTTGGCTCCCCGGTGTTGGGGCGTGCCTTGCGGTTGACCTTGAATTATCTCTGATCCAGAGAATCCGTTGAGGCATCGTGTAAACATGCAACCACACCACGAAAACATTACTCTCGAGAAAAAATGTCACAATAGCTAAGGGTTGCTAATTTTTGGGATTCCGAATCAATGTTACATTACGAGTAAAAAAAACACGTTAGTGTATCGAATCGAACAGACAGTGTGTGTTAACTGATAAATTGGCTATCACACTACTTCAATACTTGAAATGCAACATTACTTGCGGAAAACAAAAGAATCAATGATTATAGAACACCACTATGTGATACAACAACCTATGTGCAAAACAGATTCTTAAGTACCTAGTTCTATCCATTATAAGATTCCATGGTAGTGGGCTTGTTCGGCAGGAGAAAACGGGCGGCTTTTGGCTTTTGCTACAGTACCTAATTTTCAAACGGAGTATTTTCTCAAGACGGGTCTACAAGTTAAGCGATCTACACGTTAAAAGCCCAATATCTGTACCAGCCAAAATCGCAAGTGAACATCTGTCTCTCCGTAATCTGTACCGTAAACAGCCAAAATTCAAAAATTTCAACCAAAAGCCATAAGCTGCAACCGAAAAGAACAGGCCAACTATTCCATGTCGTTGTTTACGACTAATTATTCAAAATATTCAATTGTCTGAGACGAGATGGTGGCCTGGAAAAACCAGTTCCAACAAGTTCTGCAGCCTGCAGGGGCTCCAATACATCGCGTCTCCACCAAAAATATTGATTTACCTCTTTTCGAGAAAATACACGGCCACCTTATTCTTCTGCATAAAACCAATAAGTTACAGTATCATCCCCAGATTCTTATCTCACTATCACCTAAATATTTCCTCTCCTTTTCAATGGAAGTACCATCTCTTTGCTAGTTGAGCAGGAAACCCTGACAAAGCACAAGCTTGCATCGGTAAGGTGCACAATGAATCATAACTTAAAGCAGCAGCTTAACTTAATTTATTTTAAATATAATATATCCAAAACAGGGGGGTAACCAAAACTCAAGAGCACTACTAGAGAAAGTAACCATTGTATGCATTTAGATTCCACTGGTGGATCTCTCACCTGATGGTTGGCAGGAAGGAACGGTTGGTCAAATTGAGCCGGCCATTTGCGACAAAAATAAAGATGAAACCTGGCAGCTGAGGCCTCTTATATGATGTTATTCCCAGTAGATTTCTGTTGTTGTAAACATAATACTCACCCTCCACCATTTTTATCACTGTATCACTGCCGCCTATAGCAAGTTGAAGAATATTGGTAGGAACAGCAGATGGTAAAACTTTGTTGTCAATACAGAGTATCTGCATGTTTCTCATGTGCTGTACCAGAACCAGAAACATGTATACACAAATATTCCTGTCTTACTTCACATTCAGTCTTCTCTTGTGTGGATCTTACCATGGAATCGACATAGTTTCTGAATTGATTACTGGGAACACCTTGCCATCTCAGGAAGGTAAACACATAGGTGCTTGAAGCACAGATTTCTTTTGACTATTGTGCGATAGGACCCGCTGACTCATAGGAAGGTATCAGATTTATGTGCACTCTGATCATATCTGAAGTTGCTGAAGAGCAAACAATTGGAGAATGCGATATTATCTTCTAGCTCTGTGCTGTTTCTGAGGCTGCATCCATCAGTTAGATCAGGAGTAATAGATCTCGCTTCTGGGAGGATGGACTTATGATAGGAGATAAGGAGGTGCAACATCTATTGCTTGGTTAGGTTTACGTGAGACTTCTGTAGCAATACGAGAAAAAGATCATCATGTTGTTGTTTAGACATGAGACAGTCCAGCGCTAATCATCTGGCAGCTTTTTTTTGGTTGTAGGAAACCTGAATTAACAACCAATTATTTTTGTCATAGACTGCTCGATGAAAAAATCCAGTGGTTTTCAATAACTGAAACATGAAAATGCAAAAAAAACCACTCTATAGAGGAATTAGTTGGGCAAAGATAAGATAGTTCCTTCGAATTTTGCAAATATGAGTAAGATAAAAAGACATGAATAAGGAAAAAGGGATCACTATTTGCTTGCTTCTCCATTACTAGCAGTATATATAAGGATTATCCAAAAAGAAAGACAAGACTATTCTAATGCCAATAAGGACCATCGGTTTCATATAGTGAACAAACCAAACTGTTAACCCTAAACAGCAACTAATGATCAATAAATAATAAAGATTAACCTGAATCAAGAGAAAAAGGCATCCATATACTTACATGCTTGATACACTCACTAATCGGTTATTGGCATTGGCATCAGAGGAAGTATGATAAATGGTATCTGTTACCTGTATCAAATACAGATGACATTGCTTGATTGTCAAAGGAAAATGATGTAGAAGACTTATCAAATTCAAAATGACAACTTTTCCTAGCAAAAGCATTGCAGTCTTATCTAGATGTATGAGAGCAGGCCATGTTTGTTTGTGCAAGATATGCCGAAAAGAAAGCAATTTAGTGAGTGGAGAACGGTCAGGTAATAATCGCTTCAATATATACAGTTAATCTTACCTTTGGAGCATTTCCAAACTTTGAGTTCCTCCTTAATCTCTTTACCAAATAGAGAAGCAGACTCCTACAAAATCCCCTCTTGTGTTTGCCAAGGTCTGTACTCTGTATGGAAGCTAATGGGAAATGTTTTGTCTTTCTTCTGAAATATGGCATCTAATGAAGTTTGTTGAGCAACATGAGCCAGCCAAAAAAAAAATCAGAAAAAGTGTACTGAATCAGTGGCATGTGCTGCTATGCTGCATGAAAAGTTTCAGCTTAGCGATGCCAATATAGTGCAGTTCCACAAATGCTGACACTATAAAAAAGCTACTCCTTTACACCTTCTACAAGCATAAGTTCAAGTTTGACCACCAGAAGCAGTATCACCATTTGTACAAGAGAGTAAAATACTTTCTATTTCATTCTGAAGACTTACTGCTTCCTCCATATCCCCCAATTTCTGGTATTTGCTTATCAGACAGTTGTAAACTGCCTTATCAGGAGTTATACCATTTCCAATCATTTCTGAAAGAGTTTCTCTAGCTTCTCGCATCATATTTAGATTACAGAAGCCCCATATAAAACAAGTGTAGGCACAGAGATCAAGTTGCAAACCACTGTTGATCATCTTGGCCTTGAGCGCGAAAGCATCCTGGAGATTTCCCTGCTTCAGGTACCCATCCATAAGGGATGTGTACACAACTTTGTCCAGAGACATACCCTTGTCAACCATTTCATCCAACAACTGCACAGCATTGTTCAAGCAACCATTCTTGCATAAACCATCAATTAGAGCGGTGTAAGCTTGTACATTAGGATCTAGACCTATGTCTCTCATTTTGTTAAAATGGGAGATTGCCTCATCAATTGATCCTGCTTTACACAAACCATCAACCAATGCACAATAAGTTACAGCATTAGGCTGGAACCCAGAATCCAGAATCTTGTGGAGCAGGGCAATGGCTTCTGACTCTTTTCCTGCTTTAAAGCAAGCATCCATTATTGTGGTATAGATGACACTGTTGGGTTTCAGACCACATTCATCCATTTTATTTAACAAACTCTTAGCCTCATCCACCTTTTGAACATTACAGAGTCCCCAAATGAGGGTGCCGTATAGTGAAACATCAAGTTCCATTCCTTTATCCTTCATCTCACTCAACAATTCCATTGCTCTCTCACTGTTTTTATTCACAAAATGCCCATGAATTAGTGTAGTGTACAGCCACTCGTTTGCTTTGACACCAGCTCTTCCCATCAGCCTCAAAACATCCTCCGCTTCCCCAACCTTTCCCTCTTTGCAGAGGCCATCGACCACCACAGTGTATGTGACCACATTCAATGGCACCCCCTGATGTACCATTTCATCAAGTAACACAATGGCATCAGCAAGTCTCCCAGCTTTGCAGGTCCCATCAACCAAACATGTATATGTGAACTCATTGGGCATCATCCCCCTCATCCTCATCTGTGCAAACAGCTTCATCGCCTCCTGGACCATCCCTTCCTTGCAGAACGCATCAACAAAGGTGCTAAGTGTCACTACATTTGCCATCACCCCCTCCCTCTTCATCTCACCAAAATAGCTGTATGCCCTCTCCATCTTCCCAAACTTGCAGAAGCAATTGACCAATGCATTGTATGTCACAACATCAGGCGTGCATCCACACCCCCTCATCTCCCCGACAAGCTGCTCCACCTCTTCCAACTCCCCACATTTGCCGTACCCATCAATCAGAGAATTGTATGTGACAACATCCGGCGGGCAGCCTATCACCTTCATCCTTAAGAACACCGCCTTCGCCTCCGCGACCTCCCCCTCCTTGCACAGGAAATCGATCACGATGTTGAACGTGAACACGTTGGGCGCGGGCAGCTGCTCGAATAGCCGCCGGACGAGCCCGCCGCGGCGCTCTCGGGCAAGGCGGAGGAGGATGTGGTTGCAGGTGCGAGTGTTGGGGGGCACGCGCAGGTCGCGCACGCGGGCAAGGGCGCGGACGGCGTCGTCGAGGAGGCCGCGGTCGGCGAGGAGGGAGAGGAGGGTGTCGACGACGGAGGGCAGGGCGCTGCGGCGAGGCCCGAGTGCGACAGCCGCGCGGTGGAGGAGGTCGACGAGGGAGGCGGCAATGTGGGGCCGGTGGCCGGGGGCGAGGAGGCGGGAGAGGAGGCGGCGGGAGTGGGAGAAGAGGCGGGCGCGGGCGAGGAGGTGGGCGGCGAGGCAGAGGTGGGCGGAGGACGGGAGGGGGTGGGAGAGGAGGAGGTTGGCGGGGACGGCTTGGAGGGCGTGGAGGAGGCGGAGGCGGTCGGAGATGGGAGCGGCGGTGGCGGCGCCGGCGCCGGCGGCGACCGTGGTCGGGAGGGCGGCGGCGGCGGCGCGGCAGAAGGGGAGGAGGGTAGGGTTCCGGCGAGGGCACAGGCGGAGGAGGAGGTGACGGCGCGGGGGGAGGACTAGCATCGTTTGACCGCCTCCGGCGGCGGCGAGGTGGAAGGAATCAGGCCATGGGTGGGGGCTGGGAGGTGGCGTTGTAGGGTTTTGAGGGGTTTTTGTTTCCCCGTTAATTTTTTCCCAACTTTTTTCCTTACTCTTGTACATGGTTTTGGAATTTTAGACACACCAGCAGTAGCCCTCAAAATATGGCCTTTACTTTTTATTTGAGGGCTCTCTCTACTTTTAAGGGCTCTGTTTTTTAGGCTACACTCCAGTAGGAGCCCCCCTACTTGAACCCTCATCCTACTTTTGAGGGCCGAGGGGCAAAAAATTCACTCCAGCAGGGCCCCTACTTGAGCCCTCAAAATTCACTCCAACCCTGAGTTCGTGGAGAGGGCAGAATCATCCGCCATGGTTAGTTATGATGCCGCTGGTAGAGCCCGGGTTCATCTCCGGTGGTCATGAAGATGCTTCTGCGGGAGAACATGTGGGCGAGGAAGTGAGTGATGAAGACCTCAGGAGGCGTGCGGAGAATTTCCAGGCCAACGAAGGTGTGGACGAGAGGTGGTGGGCCGTCCGTATTGACTGTTCATGAGTACCTTAGGGACCAGGTGGAAGAAGTGGGCAGCGAGGAGGACGAGGAGGTGGAAACAGGCAGTTCTGGAGAGGACGAGGATGGCGAAGCTGCAACTGGAGGGGTGGTAGGTCGTGTTGTGACCACGGACGGTGCGTACGTGTTGTCCAGACTGGACGACAACGCAGCGGCAGCCTTAGTTCTGCCACAGGCGGAGGAGGGAGAATGGGGGTTCAGCGAGGCCGCACTCATTTTGGGGTAGTGCTTCCGTAGTAAGAGTGCTGTGCAGTAGGCTATTGCTAGACATGCCGTCAACATAAGCCGGACGTATCGGGTGCATAGGTCAAACCCGGACACGTACATTGTGAAGTGTGTCGACGGGTCTTGTCCTGGCAAAGTTCGTGCACAGCGGTACAAGGGTGTTAGCACGGAGTTCCGGATAACGGTGCTGCAAGATCACAGTTGCGAGCTTGCGGGGCCAGTACATAGGCACCGCAACATGACATCATCGTATGTTGCGGAGCTTGTCACCCACCTCATCCAGGCGGATGTGTCCATTTCCTCGAAGGTTCTAATGGCAGAAGTAGCGAACACGGTGGGATTCGAAGTGAGCTACAAGAAGGTATGGCGGGCCAAGTGAAAGGTGTTGCACCGTATGTATGGGACGTACGAGGAGGCGTACGACTTGGTCCCAAGAATGCTGTAGCAAATTGCACAATCAAACCCAGGGGTGTACATAAACAAACAGGAGAGGGTTCATCCTACGGAGGGCCCGAATTGTTTCATTCTTGACAGAGTGTTCTGGGCCCTCCATCAGGCGATACAAGGTTTCAGATGGTGCCGTCCGGTGCTAACCATAGATGGAACGTTCCTATCCGGCAAGTACAAGGGTACTATCCTCACCGTAGTTTCAGCTGATGCAAATGACCAGTTACTCCCAGTGGCATTTGCAATTGTGGAGAATGAGAATACGGATAGTTGGCTTTGGTTTCTTGCCAATGTGAAGCATGCCATAGTGCAAGATCGCCCTGAAGTGTGTGTTATCTCCGACCGCAATGCAGGCTTGCTGTCAGCGTTGCGAACGTTGCAGAATGGAACGCAGCCCCCCTTCTACTGGAGTGATGTGAAGAACCGTTGGTGCATGAGGCATCTTGCAGCGAACTTCCACGAAGGTTCCGTAGCAAGGACCTAATGAAGATGTTCAAGAAGCTATGCATGCGAACTGTAGTGAAAGTTCGACACCTTGTGGAGGCAAACGATCAGAGGCTACCAAGCATGTGCATACAGAAGCAGGGGCCGTGGAGGGGGCTCCACAAGAGTCGGGGTATTCACACAATGGGTTCAGTCCAATGCACCTGACTTGGAAATATGGTCTTTGTTGCACAACACCGGTGGGGCAAGGTATGGCATCATGACAACCAACATGTCCGAGGTTTACAATGGTGTCTTGAAGGGCGTCAGATCCCTGCCGATCACAACAATCGTGGGCGAGACTTGGAACCATACCGTCGGGTACTTTGTGAATAGAGCCATGATGGCGAAGAAGCATCTGGACGAAAACAAGCAATACTCTGAGGTCATGCAGGCCTTCATGGACAGGAAGATGGAAAAGGGTCGATCCCACATTGCTCAGCCCATTGATGGCTTAAGGAGGAAGTTTGAGGTCCGCCTCAGGTAGAAGTATGTCATGGGTCACATTAGAGGGGAGCGCAAGCAGGTATGTACGATTGATGATAAAGCATCTTGTACCTGCAACAAGCCCGCCTTCGCACAAGCCATGCTCCCATGTGTACGTGGCTCACGTGTATGGCACCAGGCGTCGACACAGTACATCTCCAAGTACTATGACATGCAGCACTTGTATGCAACCTGGAGTGCAGAGTTCCATTCGTACGGGGTAGACATGCACTATAGGGAATTATGGCCAAGGGAGATAAAGTGGGTGCCCAACGATGCACTGAAGCATGTCGGTCGTGGAAGACGACAAAGCCGTCGCATCCGCAATGACATGGATGACAGCCAGTGAGGGGATCGTGTTCGGCGCCCGAAGTGTAGGCTATGCAAGACGATTTGCCACTCCCTCAGCCAGTGCCCAAACAGGCCGACATCAAGCAACGCTCCGTAGTACCAACCATAATGTTTTCTTGTACCCATTGTTGCTTCCATGTGTTCTGTGCGTTGCGATGTACCCTGCATTATTCAGGAGGTGTACGCTGCATTGTTGGCTCCATGTATCTATGTCGTGCACATTACCATGTTATGTATGTTTTCGTACATTCCATATGTTTCCTTGTCGTGTGGGTCATATTTGTGTGCACATTTTATGTATGTTTTGGTACATTCCGTACGTTTCCCTGTCGTTACATTTGTTGTTAATTATGTTGTAATTTGTTGCATATTTTGTTATAAATTTAGACTCACTTGTTATCCTTCTTTGGCAGGACATGGCGTTTGAGTTGCTAGACCCCCGTTGGGATGAGCACCACCGATGCCATGCATAGTCGTCGGGAGACGCACAAGGGCCTCATTGCTTCGTCCTTAGGGGCCCCCGAGAGAACTGGCATCTCGACCAGCGGTACATCCCACTACTACGGGACACCGGGCTGCTGCCCATTGCCGCATGTTGGATCTACCGCATGCGTTCCAGTATGACGCGCCGTTGCTGTCCGCTCTCGTTGATCGATGGAGGCCGGAGACTCACACCTTCCACTTCCGGTGGGGGGAGATGACGGTTACTCTGTAGGACGTGACGATGCTTACAGGTCTACCCATCCGTGGTGCTTGCCAGAGCCACCCCAAAGGCGCAGATTGGAAGGTCCGTCTGGGTCACCGGTTCGGTCATCCGATCCCAGATAACGCAGCTGGTGTGCCACATGGATGGCTTCGTCGGTACATGACCTGTCCTGGACACGCACATGAGGAGGAGGTGCGGACACACTTTGTTGCGCACTGCTATATCTGCTCGGGTGGGTCTTGTTCCTAGCACCACCGAGACTCCGTGTAGCCTAGCTATATACACCTAGAGGAGTCCTTGGCGGATGGTCGGCTGGTCGGTGCCACAAGATAGCTGGGATCACGCTTAGCGCCACATACCGAGGCTTGTGTGACGCCTCGCGGCGAAGCGCGCCGCCGAGCCGGTCCTAGCCGTCGCTACCTTCTCCTTCGCCAGTGTCGTGGGAACACTTCCCGCTGGTAGGCCTTCCTTTGGTCGTGTTGTGCACCCTTATGACCTCACCGCAGCTTCTACGGCCTCGGTGGTGGCGACGACCCCGTTGATGGGCCCACAATGGGTACACGTTGGACACATGGTCAGTTGAGGTGGGCCAGGTACAGACCGAGACGTGCATACACGGATTTCCACAACAGGTTCGAGATTCTGCACAAGGCCGACATAGTCTGGTGGCCGTGGACTCCACGGTTCATTATGGACACGGCCCCCCACGCGTTATCATCTCAGTACGGGCAGGATAACAGGTACTAGTTGACGACCTGCCACTTGGTATTCTCGCACTGCGTCGAGCCATACAACCCACACCGAGTCATGAGGCAGTTCGGACTGTACCAGCATGTCCCCCCTGGGAGGACGCCCTCTTGCAAACAGCACCCACCGGTATGCCATTACACCATAAATTTAATTAATGCATTAGTATGTGCCCCTACTAATTGTGTAATGTCTCAATGAACTTGTAGGCAATCGAGGAGAGGGCGAGCGACAGAAGACTGGAGAGCCACACATCGGCCGTGGACAGACATGTGGCGTGACCAGGCGGATACGATGGTTGTGGACGAGACACGTCCGGACGACCCCGCGACGTATAGGACATACCTTGAGTGGTACGCTCCACGCACCCGCATTAGGCTTATTGGGGGAGCCGCCACATCGTCCACTTGAGGTCGTTCACGAGGCCGCTATACAGGCAGGTCCAGACCGTCATCTAGCGGCACGGCACGACCAGGCGGTACGAGATTAGTATGTTGTTATCCAGTGCAGGATTACGTTTTAACTCACTGTTTGTTTCACTGCAGTTGGACCGGCTGCATCGTATCCAGGACGAGGCTGCTCAGGCTATACACCGTGGGAGGTCAAATACGGTTGATCGGTGGGTCACTTCGATGCGCAGCATCTACGATGACGCCAGGGCTGCGATACGGACCATGAGTTGTGGTCGCCACCGAGATGACGTTGTTGCTCGACGCGGTGGCGGACGTGGTCAGGGACCACCACGCCCCTCCGCGCCGCCGTCAGCACCACCATCAGCACGGCCATCGTCGTCGCGTCCATCGTAGTCCGAGAGTCGGCCCAACTACGCTCACTCGGCCTCCACGCGCTTCGGACCGGCGGTTGGACAATTGCCAACTATTTGTTCATCCACTCAATTGCCATTTATGTCTAACCAAATGTTCTTCTTGCAGCAATTGCGACAGGATAGCTCGTTGCTACAACCATGTCATCACGGAGGGCGACGGAGGAGCAAGCGCGCTCTCCAGGCCGACGGGGGCCCGGGGGAGTGAACACGAAAGAAAACTACACAGATTGGGAACAACTAATTCACGACGTGAGTGATAACAAGGCAAGGGACTAGGTGAGGAATGGCTCCCTTTTATAGGCTGTGTGGGGGGGGGGGGGCGCAGCTTCACGCACAAAGACCACAGAATAAGAAGGCATCAGGCAATGACAACACGAACCATCACATACATTGCACGTACACAAAATATTGAAAGAGTGCAGCTTTGCGTAGGGATATGACAAAACAGGCCAGCTTTGCCCAGTGAAATGACAAAACGGGGCAGCTTTGCTCAGTGACATGACAAAAGAGATCAGCTTTGCTCAGTGATATGATAAAAGAGTGCAGCTTTGCGCAGGGACATGACAAAACAGGCCAGCTTTGCCCAGTGAAATGACAAAACGGGGCAGCTTTGCTCAGTTAGATGACAACAGACTACAGCTTTGCACAGTGACCTGACATAACGGGGCAGCTTTGCTCAGTGAGATGACAAAAGACAGCAGCTTTGTGCAGTGACATGACAAAAGAGGCTAGCTTTGCTCAGTGAGATGACAAAAGAGGACAGCTTTGCTCAGTGATATGACAAAAAGAGGCCAGCTTTGCTCAGTGACATGACAAAAAGAGGCCAGCTTTGCGCAGTGAGATACCAGAATAGGGCAGCTTTGCTCAGTGAGATGACACAATAGGCCAGCTTTGCTCAGTGAGATGACAAAAGAGGGCAGCTTTGTGCAGAGACATGACAAAAGAGAGGACCTTTACCAGGTGACATGACAAAAGAGGGTAGCTTTGCGCAGCGACCAAACATAAATCACATGCCTACCCTTTGGCTTATAAAATGAGCTGCAATGCATCTGCAAGAGAACACTATACAATCTAACACTACATCATACCTTCCTTCTCCACGTCGAGATGAACAACAAGAATCTAAAGGAATGGCAAAAATTCGCAGACAACATAAATGAGAAAATTAGGAAGGCTAGGGAGGAGCCCCGCAAGAAGGCAGAAAGGGCTGCGGCGGCTCGCGAGGAACAAGCAAGGGCTGCTGCGACTACGAGGTCAGCTCCCCCAGCTTGCGAGGAACAAGCAAGAGCTGCTGCGGCTACGAGGTCAGCTCCCCGCAATGAGCGCCCGCGTAGCAACAACCCCATCTTGGACGTCCCCACCGAGCGTTCGCCGCAACTCCCACCTGAGGGGGAGACATCCCCCCTTTGTTGGTGCGGGGACACGTGCAAGTTCTTCAAGTCTAAGCACCGCATCAGCCTATGTATGCGTTACTGGGGTTGCGCAAACTACTCTAGTGACTACCCCAACCGCCGTTTTGACACCGCAACCTATCGCAGCCGGTAACGACCACATGCACCATTTTTCCTACCTTTTCTCCTTCACAGCACGCACTAACAATCTCTCCCCTGTATTTACAGTCTCCGGAGCCCCTGTGTGGCTACCGCAAATGGATCGATCTTGAGATCCACCCTGCGGACCAATGGATCCTCGACTTCGAGGAGTGGAATGTCACATGGGACAAAGAGTTGCTGGAGGAGGAGCGCCGTAAGAACGAGCACACCCTGCGTATACAACGCGAGACGCAAGCTCATCTCCAAGCGTGCACGCGTCGGGAGCGGGAGGCTCACGAGATGGAGCGCGAGAGAAAGAGGGAAATAGCGGCTAAGGCAAAAGAGGCCGCGGAGGAGTTCAACGCCGAGCGGGCAAGGAAGGGAAAGTGGCCCCGGTCCACACAGTAGGTCGTTCGCGCAGTGGGGTAGGTTAGTCGCATATGATGTTATATGTTATGCATGTAATAAAAATGTACGCGGCATGTTACTCCCAGCTGTATTATGAAGTGTATTTCTATTGACATAAGCTTATTATCTCGTCTTTTTGTATTGAACGATTCACATAGCAATTCATTTCACAATATTAACATACCGGTTCTCACTCTACACAAATTCTCTATAACATCAAAATATCACTTACCACTTTATGTATCGACCGTTCGACGGTCAATCGTTTCTAAAAAAATTTACCAAAATTTGTTATGTATCTACAACTTACAATGAACATAAACTATCATTACAACTTCATCAGATTTTTTTACCATTTCACAAGTACAAAAACAACAAAACATACAAAAAACACGGGGATTGCAAACCCTAAAAATAGACCAAACCCTAAAAGTCACTTACCACTGTATATATATATATCGATCGTTCTATGCTCAATCGTTCCTAAAAAATTATCAAAATTTTTTATGCATCTACAACTTACATTGAACATAAACTGTCATTACAACTTCATCAGATTTTTTTTACCATTTCACAACTACCAAAACAACAAAACATACAAAAATCACGGAGATTGCAAACCCTAAAAATAGACCAACCCCTAAAAGTCACTTACTACTGTATGTATCGATATTTCTATGCTCAATCGTTCCTAAAAAAATTTTAGCAAAATTTTTTATGGATCTACAACTTACAATGAACATAAACTTTTATTACAACTTCATCAGATTCTTTCCCAGATTACAACTACAAAATTGCCAAAACTTAGAAAAACCACGGAAATTTCAAATCCTAACAACAGCCCAAACCCTAACGGTCGGTCTACAGTGTGAACGCGCGGTCGGGGAATCAGTCGCGCGGTCGGGGATCAGTCATGCGGTTGGCAGGGAGGTCGTGCGATCGGGTGGGAGGACGTGCGGTCGGAGCGGCCAGTCATGCGCTCGGCGCGGCACACAGCAGAGTCGTGCGGTGTGGTACCACACGACCCGTGAACAGTGCGGTCGTGCGGTACCACACTGCACAACCGGGAGACGCGGCAGCGCCTCGTGGACGCGCGCTCGGGCAGGGGCCAGATTCGGAAATTTTTCCCGTTGAGAGCCACTTTTGGTATTACGGGTCTTTAGGGGGCCAGATGTGTCCAAAATTCGTGGTTTTGCAGGGATTCGCCGATTCGGATCAAATTCTGTTATTCGGTGTGTTCTTTTTATTTTTATTTTGCTGCGGCCGGTAGCTTCTGAATGTAGTTGATAAATAGTAACAATTGATAGAAAAATTGTATGAGGGAGTATATAGTAGGAGAAACTTCCGTACGATTTTGGTCGATATAGATGAAGTCGCTACAGTGTCTACTATGATTAACTTATAAACATCGCTTTGAAAAGGCATTGTATTTAAAAGTTAGTTACTGTAGAAAATCACTTTATGTAAAAAAAGTCAAAAATTGAAGCTAAAAAGAAGATGCCCATTGCTCCAATATGAATACAAATTGTAGTTAACAATTGATTAAGTTGGAGTTTGGAAACATGGATTGAACTGCCATATATTGGTATCGTAGTAGTGGGAATGGGGACATTACTAACAGGACAACGCTGCCGCAACCTTGAAGTCTAATTTAAGGTGTTAATAAAAAAAGTTCTATATAATAAATCAATAGATGACGTATAAAAAACATATCACTTGCATTAATTCTTCCATGTCCAAGGACACAATTTCAATGTATAATTGTGAGCTCATATTAGGTACTAACTTTGGTTGGCAATATTGTGGGCATGACACACATAAAGTGACAATTGTATGAATGACATAGCAAGAAAGAAAATATAGCACAATTGGGTCGACACATGCGCGAAGCACAGAGATTAGCCACTTGAAAAGATGCCTGAGCATCATTATATTCATAATCAAATTAACCCGAATAAACGTGGCAAATTCGGACCACATAAAATCTCCAAATAATTACACAATAACCATAACTATGTTGGAAGACTTCACATAAAATTTCATAATTTTTGGAACTCATTTGATATATGTAAAAACTCGTACAAATATCGAAATTGTATGCGGTAGCGGTGGAGTGGGGGGAGGAGGAGGAGGAGGAGGCGGCGTGGGGTAGGGAGGAAGAGGCGAGGGCGGAGTGGAGGAGTGGGAGGAGGGAGGCGGCGACGCGGGGGTGGGGAGGGGGCTGTGGGGAGGGAGAAGGCGACTTCAGCGGAAGTTTCGTGAGGTGGGGGAGATTAGAGAGAGGAGAGCGGGAGGAGGCGAGGAGGAGGCCCACGAGTCGGCGCAAGTCCTTTTGTGAGGAAGGGCAGTTAAGTGGAGAACGCACCGACGACCACCAACTCCTTTTTTTTAAGGAGTAGAGATTTACATGCTAACTGATTGAGAACACACACGCGCACGCGCGCACACACACATATATATGAACATTTTTTTTACCATCCTTAGAAGGTACCAAGAGGTACCAGTACCTCTTCATAAGAAAAGAGGTATCAGTTAATTATAGCTGCTGATTGAAACATCTATTAGGTGTAAGGTGGACATTGCACACCTAGCACATAGTAGACCTCATCCCTTCCCTTTTCACTCGCCTGCATTCATCTCTGCCCTTACCGCTCGCCTACATTCATCTCTAATTAGCACCACCCAGGGCCGTCTTAGAGGGGAGGGCAGCAAGTGCGACGGCCGGGGGCCCATGCCACAGAGGGGCCCATGAGTATATGTATGTATATAATACTTAGTATATGTATTTGGCATATTGAAATGAAAATTTAAAGGCCCATACACTTAGCGCAAGTCCAGCAATCAATCAGGAATTAGCTTGCCGTCGCTTCCTATTCTGATATTCGGCTATTCTCTATCGCTGACCGATGATCGTTTCGCCTCCCTATCGCCCAGCCCAATCGCCAGACGCGGCGACGCTGCTCCGTGAGGCACGACACCGTGAAGCCACGACACGCCGACGCCGCTCGTCCGCATGCGACGAGGGATGTGCCCCACGCCCCCACGAGCGGGCGGGCGACGGGCGACAGATCACCCATCACCGATCAGGTTTCTTAAAAAGCACTGAAGCATTATTTTTTTATTTGAGGTAATCGTAATAGTTATTTTACCGTTCTTTTAATTTGTTTATTGTACTATCATTATCTTTTATGAATTAAACATATGCTGTAAGTTAACTCTTATTAGTAGTACTATATACTTTATTAAAAAATTAGATTGTTGAGCCTTTGCCGTCTTACTTGCACAAGGGCCTTTGAAATTGTTGAGACGGCCCTGGCACTACCATCCACTATGGCCGGAGGTCACTGTCCGCGATGGTTCGACACCGCTATCTGGAAGGGAGTGCCGCCGTCTACGAGGGCTCGATGCCGCCGTCTGCTAGGGAGCATCGCCGTCCATGAGGGCTTGACACCACCGTCTGTGAGGGCTCGTAGCAGGCCGTCGCACGCAAGGCGCTGTCTGCAAGGGTTGGTCGATGCCGCCATCCTCAAGGGCTTGCATACTATTTCTCCAGAGAGTGAAGTATGTGGTGAATGTAATGTCAAAGCATAGTCCTATACTCTTAGTCAACTAATCACTTACTAGTATAGTGCCCGTGCTAACGCCACGGCGGCATTTTAGGGATGCACACGAAATCAACCAAACGAATTTTTGAATGGCCATACATGTGTACCTTCGTTGGTCTGACGTGACATTAGTATTGAGTTCAATTACATAGTCATCAAGATTTGGAATAGCTCCAACTCTGTTAAAGGTCTGTACATATGGGTATTGAGTTAAAGATTTGGCGTTAAAGATTTGGCGTGACATTGGTATTGAGTTCGACTTGGAAATCAGCAAGGCATACAAAGTAAACTCGGGTTCGCAGCGTACCACGAGTATATAATAACTGTTTTTACGCACAGCATGAGCCTTTCATGATAAGGATAAATTTTCATATGTAGCAGGAAACCAAAAAAACAGAATGATTGAGGGCACACCTTTGGATGATCAAGAGTGAACATGGCTATTTTATTATCAGCACCTCCTGAGACTCCGACATCCGCTATAGGCGTTGAGGTGACTCGATAATTTGTGATAGAAAATGAGAGATCAGATCAGCAGCCTCAGACAGTGCCGTGATATGAATTGATGGATCACTGATCAGGAGAAAAGTTATGGTGCTAGTTAACTCTGTAGCACTATACCCATTCAATAGCTGTAAACAAAATAATAGATGCAACAGCAAAGAAATGAACAAGATACATCTCGTCTCATATTATAGAAGAGGGGCTTTTTCAACGAAAATTATGGAAGAGGGTTTCACCTAAACCACATCTATATAGCCTTGCTTCAGTGATGTTAAGACAGGTTTGGTCAAATTGCAAAGCATACATTTCTGGGATAATGGCAAGAGTTAATAATTTTCTGCTAGATTTGGCTAAGCATCCCCAAGGCGGCTACGATAGCTTGAGTGCACTCCATATTACGGAAGCAAGTAGAATTATAACTAACAAATAATCTTTTCAAGTCAAATACATAAATGATATAGAGCAATGCCCAGGAAATCTTATCATCCAAGGCAAAGCCAAGATATCCTTGTCCCGATACAATACCAAAGAACTTGACCTATAACAATGTCCACTATTGCGGCTTTTAATACTATCACCAAGTTTCTGCTTCCTCCAACAGTCTTGAGAAACCAACAATATAGTAGACAAAAAATGACACCAACAAACACTACTATAACAAAGGAAGTTTTTAAATATATAGCAATGCACGGTATTCACTAGTAAGCTTATAATTGTACAATCATAATACCAAATACAGAGAGATCGGGTTAGGTATCGAGCATAGCAATCACCTCTTCCTTTGTGCTATAGTATCCCCATTCTCCGAATCTGCGCTTTCAACAAAAAGCCTTCATGCCCGAAAAGCCAATACCTATTATATTGTCTACCTTTTCGAGACGATCGACACGGATGGATAATTTCTCAATCTCTGCTTTCAAAGTGACATACCTACAAATATATTGAAACTTAGTAAGCACAATAAATATGCAAATCATAGCCAGTGACAATAAAACATGTCTAGAATTCACAGGGAGGTGCATTGCACATGGATGTTTCCTGTGAGGAGTTGGGTCCTCACGAGATGCCATTTCCCTTCTATCTTGCTTCGAGAAATATTGGTCTTATCTTTCCATAAGTATCGCATGATTTTTACAATTTTTAAATAGTGTGGAAAGCAAGGTTGAAGCAAGCTTTCCATCCCACAAACAGAATAACACGACGCTCAAGACAGATAAGAAGGTGAAAAACACCATAGTAAGGTTCACAACTGTATGTTTCATGAAACACCTGAAAGGGCCTAATAGTATAGGTTTTCATAATAAAACAGAGAAATAGTTCACTCATCTTAGCATACAATACAATTATGGGCCATGAAGAAGAATAATAAAATGGAAAATGCAAATTTCTCAATGCAAGTTAAAAGAACGGATTTGGCAGCATACAAGCGAATGCTAACATTGGGAGTTATGTTACTTTCTGTAAGTTTACTTTTTTCAATATTTCAAATGCCCTTTTAATAAGTCGGGACAACTTGCAAAACATGGATCATACAAGCTTCATTCAAAACATTTTATTTTAGGTTACTTCAAGGTCGTCTAAATGGTGCGCCATATATTGACAAGTACAAAAGAGTAAAGCAAAGTGGTAAAACCTTCATCTAGTAGTTGAATCCACCATGGTACTCACAATCACTGGACACGGAAAAGAATCTCAAGAAAAGAGAAAAGCCAAAT
Source organism: Dendrocalamus sinicus (assembly GCA_036346575.1). Taxonomy (NCBI): domain Eukaryota; kingdom Viridiplantae; phylum Streptophyta; class Magnoliopsida; order Poales; family Poaceae; genus Dendrocalamus; species Dendrocalamus sinicus. Next base: position 9,850,078 of record CM070657.1, read on the forward strand.
TCCTTTGAAAATCAGCCGATCCAGCATATTGTGTCATTAATATTGTTTCTTCTAAAACCTTCAGTTCAGCATATTTTTTCGCTAGAAACACCCATCGTCGAAATTATCGCAAAAGCTTTTTCGCACACATCTCCTAGTAGTATTGAGCCCAATCATGCATAGAGGTGATTCTTCAAGACATGGATATTGCAACATCCATGGTTCTTTCTATACAACAAATTCAGCATGCTCAATTAAAAAATGAGGTGTATATTGCTTAAACAAACAGGTAGCCAAGAATATATATAGCTCATAGATTATTAATGCATAAAGTATTATAGTCTAACACCCCTCGAATTTACGGAAATCCACCAAGTTAATATGTTTGGCATGTCTTTAGATGCTTCAGAAATGTATGACAGGCCACAAATAATGTCCTACATGTGAGTTTTACAATACGAGCTGCATCAGCACCAAGATATAACAGACAATGTATCAGCAGACCAATACATTTTAGTTCCGATTATATGATACCATACATATTAGATAGGATTGATGAAACTTGGACAACTCAAATTATTGTGAAAAGATGCAGTAGGACTAAAAATTGTGATGTAGCAATGAACTTTGGAACCTCTTACACACGGCGTGCAGATCCTTGATACAGTTAGGGGGGAATTTTCTCACCCAGCCTCGCCCGTCGCGGAGGCGGCGGCGGGAGAAGCCGGGAGGCGGCGGCGGGAGTAGCCGGCGCGGCGGCGCCGGGGCGGCGGCGGCTGGGAGGCGGGGGCGGCCTTCGGGAGGCGGCGGCCTACCCAGGAGACGAGGAGACGATCCGCGGGTCTACCCAGGAGACGATCCGCCGCGGTGGCCTTCGGGGGAGGTGGCGGCCTTCGGGGGAGGCGGCGGCCGGGACTCGATTCGGGGGAGGTGGCGGCCTTCAGGGGAGGCGGCGGCCGGGACTCGATTTGGGAGGCGGCGAGGCGCGGCCTCGGGGATGCGGCGGGCGGCGGCCCGAGGCGCGCGGCCGGGACTCGACCGGGAGGTGGCAGAGGCGGTGGCCGGGACTCGATTCGGGGGAGGCGGGGGAACCCAGGAGATTCGGGGGAGGCGAGGGAACCCAGGAGACGGGGAGGCGGGGCCTTCGGGGGAGGCGGGGGAACCCAGGAGATTCGGGGGAGGCGGGGAAGGCGGGGCCTTCGGGGGAGGCGGGGGAACCAGGAGACGATCGACCTGCATGCATGCAAGCCGCGAGCCTCAGGGACGTGGGAGGGGTACTGCAGATCCATTGAAGGATGACCGTCAGATATGGTTGAGTAAGGAGAGAGAATGGAGGAGAGTTAATCTGGTGCGGATGTTTTTAGGATGGTGTAATTATAGGTGCATATTGTGGGGTGAACGTAGTTAAGGTAATGACTGTGGAGCAGGTAATTGTTGGGTGGATGTAGGATAATTTTAACTGGTGGTTTATTAGTTTAGATTATGATTTTGATGTATTTAGGAACTTGTTAAATAGAATGAAATCAATAGTGTTATTTTAGTGCTTCGGTAGTACATTGATGAGAGGCGTGAGGGCCATAAGGCCAAACCATTGCCTGCCAGCCTTGGTACACACCACCATACCTTAGCAATTTGTATGTTGGGTCCACCACTGGCTGTTATAGTAGAGATATGTTGTTGGGTAGTCTTTGTCGAATCAACTAAGTAGAGTGTTATTTGGTTATTTGCCTATTCCTCATTTCAATGGATAGTTTACCATAATGGTATGAATATGTAGGAGGGTGCCTAGTACTAAATCCATGTGTTGTTACTTGTAGTTATATACGTACATAATGGCCGACAAGAGCAGCACTATTGAGGATGAGAAGAGTATTTCATGATAGTTAATAAGAGATTTAAGAGCAACTCCAAGAGGAGAGCTAAATCGTTTTCTTTACTACTTAATAAATTTGAGTTGGTGACAGTACGTCCATTCTCCACTGGTCAATCTCTCATTTTACTTGCGCCGACATGTGGGCCCAAAGCGCTGCCCCTGCTCATCCGCCGAAACCGCTCCGCGGTCGCCTCATCCGCTCGAAACCGCTCCGCGTTCGCCCATCCGCCGAACTGCCGCCGCCTCCTCCCCCTCTTCGCCCTCGCCTCCTCCTCCTCACCCCGAGCTGCCGCCGCCTCCTCCTCCCCCGCTCATCTGCTCCGCCCTCGCCTCCTACTTCTCCGCTCCTCCGCTCCGCCCTCGCCTCCTCCTCCCCCCACCCTGCGCCGGATCTGGGCTGGGGCGGCCCGGTGATGGCGGGATCCGGCGCAGGCTGCTCGGATCCGACGAGGCAGCGGCGCCATGGGTGGCGGAAAGGTGTCGGCGGCGACCAGATCTGGGCGCATCGAGACCGGCCGCGAGCAACCGAGGTGACGGCGGCCGGATTCGGGCGGGAGACAGCGGTAGGATCCGGCGGGGCAGCTGGGCGTCTGCCGTCCGCGTCGCCTCCTCCTCCTCCCCCCGCGCGTCGCCTCCTCCTCCCCCTACTCCTCCACTCCGCCCGCCTCCTCACGCGCCGCCCTCACCCGTCTGCCGTCCGCCTCGCCTCCTCCTCCTTCCACCCCGCGCCGCCACCTCCTCCTCCCCCACTCCTCCGCTCCGCCCGCCGCCTCCTCCCCTCCTCCCACCCCGCGCCGCCGCCTCCTCCTCCCCCTACTCCTCCACTCCGCCCGCCTCCCCCGTCTACGGCCCACAGGTCTCCTCTCCCATCCGCTCGCCGTCTGCTTCCTTCCTGCCCACCCTCTAAGTCTCTAACTAACTAGAGATGCCATCTTCCCGATTCGCTTCCGCCCGCAGCTCAAGGCCCTCAGGGAGTCCAGGAACTTCGTGCTCGGTGGGGCCCTCGTCGGCGGCGGCGCCTTCAAGTACTCCAAGAGCCCGCACGGTACGTACGACGAATCGCGCCCTTGCGGCCTGCGTTGCTGCTTGCTGTAGCTGTTGTTTATGGAGATGTCGTGGCTGACTTCCTGTAGGCGTCGTGCTGCCTACCGGGTTCAGAGCGCTCTGCGGCGCCATCTTCGGATAGGTGGTGGCGGAGCATTGGTACCAGCTCTACAAGATGGACAAGCAGGGGGCCAACCTCAGGTTCATCTACTGGTGGGAGGACAAGGTCTCAGGTGTGTGGCCTCAAATCCTGCCTTCCATCTATTATCCCCATTTGATGATTCGGTTTTAACAAGTCTTTGTGTCTTGTACCTACATATGTATCCTCGAACATTATGCGATAGTGATTGCAGTAGCTTCTATGTGAACGTTGTGATTGTGAGGTATCGATGATACACCATTTGAGTAAGGCTACCATTGCATCGCGTCGCTAATATATTGTTTGAGTAGGATGTGGTTGTGCCTATTTCAGTGTCAAGAGTATTTGTTAACAGGTGACTGATGGGAGTCGAGTGGTTGCGTGATAGTATTAGTTAGTTTTGCAAGTTTTATTAGCTCTCTTATAAGGACATTATACCAAAAGTTGCAAGTTTTATTAGCTCTCTATATTGTTAGGTTTTTGATGTGTGGTCCTTAGTAAGTTTACTGATGAACACAATATTGGTCTGCTAGGGTTTGTGGCTGGGGAGTCTCAATCTGACGGTTTCGGATATGTTTTGTCTCTGTACTCGTGTGCAGTTGGAGGGCTTGCCGGCTATGGTGCAGGCGGTGCTCTCGGACGACAGCGCCGTGCAGCTGGAGGCCACCACGCAGTTCCAAAAGCTGCTTTTCCATCGGTGAGATTTGAATTTTATGCGTTTTTTTAACGCTTGTGGAGAATATTGTTGCGCTAGGACGAGTTTAGGGGGTCCAAATTCATTTAATTATGGACTAATAACTGTGAAGGTTTGGCATCCAGTTCTAGATTTGTTGTTTGGGGGTGAATTATGACAGGCTTGTTAAGAGTATATCTGTGGATTGAGTGAGGGCAAAATTAATTGCTTCCCCTTGTTTTCTTTTGAGATTTGGAATTAACTGAATATGTTAATTTCATCTTGTTGGGCTGCAGGAAATTTTGATGAAGAAATTGTTATTGCTTTCTAGAGTATTTGATTTTACGAATCACATGTTTTTTCAACGCTCTGCTGAGTTTTTGTGTCAACTGTTTGTCGATCTGTGAAACATTAATTATGGTTCCGTGGAATACTTGTTTCAATAACTATGAAGAGGATTTATGTTCTTTAGTTTGTACACTTTTTTTTTACTTCAAGAGAACAACTTTAATTCACTTCATGGGATTTTTGGACAAAGTCTAACAAGATCTGGTTGATAACATAATTACTTCCTACTATGTGCAAATTGTGAAAGGTTCACTTGCTGATGAGTTGCTTAAATGTTTGTAGAACGGAGTCCTCCTATTGAGGAGGTAATCAACACAGGGATGGTGCCTCGCTTCATTGAGTTCCTCACACGTGAGGACTACCCCAACTCCAGGTGTGAGAACAATCGCAATGATCCAATCACATTTATTTGATTTGATCAGTGACATTTGTGAAAATTTACCTTTTCCTTGGGGTGTTTTGGGTCCAGTTCGAGGCTGCATGGGCACTCACCAACATTGCATCAGGCACATCAGAGAACACAAAGTCGTGGTTGAGTACGGTGCTGTGCCCATCTTTGTTGAGCTCATCAGCTCCCCCAGCGAGGATGTCCGCGAGTAGGCATGAGAATAATTTATTGAAAAGTTGTCTTTCCCTTAAGAGATTTGTACTGCATGGTATTTAGGTTGATGTGTTTCTTATTTGATTTGCAGGCAGTATGGGCTCTGGGGAATGTTGCTGGTGACTCTCCAAAGTGCCGTGACTTGGTGCTTGGTTGCGGTGGATTATTCCCATTTTTGCAGCAGCTCAATGAGCATGCCAAGCTTTCGATGCAAAGGAACGCCACACGGACACACTCCAACTTTTGCCGTGGGAAGCCACAGACGAACTTTGAGCAAGTTTAATTCTGGTCGGTGTCTCATTTGTCCTCTCGATCAGTAAATGTTGATCCTTATGTGGTTTACGATATAGTATATGTTGTCAGATGGGCATTTTTATCTTTCAGTTATTTATTTTAGTAACCCACATGCCATTCCCAATATTTGCTCTATTCTCTTTTCCTATAAAGTGCTTTGTTAGGACCTAATTTTACCTTGGATTTAAGTTGTGAAGGCGCAAAGTAGGAATATCTCACTGTTTGATAAAAGCATTCAGCTATTCCAGTCTTTGAGAAATCATATTACTATTTACAGATCCATATGTGCAGAATTGAAATTTCATATAATGCTATAGTAGATGTGGTTGCCATGTATGCACATATGAAAATTCCTAAACATATATATTTTACTTTTGTTTTGGTGCATGCAGATTTGGATTCCTTTTGGAATGTCTCAGTCTCCAAATTCTATCAGCAAGGATTTTAACGCTCATGTCTGATAGTTTTCGTGGAACTTACGTAGGTTGAGAAACAAAGGTTGGAAGCAGCCCTACATGTTTCCAAATACTTAAAAATACAAGCCGTTGTTAATATAATTTGTCTCAACATTGGCACAGTTTAGCACTTGTGATATTGTTTGTATAAGATCCGTTGCAACGCACGGGCACCTTACTAGTCTAAAGGTAAATTTGGCTATTATTGGAGAAAAAACGTCTCCAATAGACTCTGTAAATGACTCTCCAAATTTAGTAGCTCTCCATCCCTCCTCCTTCGCTCTCTATTTTTGGATAGCCTACCTCGCTCGCCATCCAGCCTCTTGGCGCGGTCGGCGTTTCCTTCCCGCGCGCTGCGCCCCATTCCCGCGCGCAGGGCTCCTTTCGCCGCCAGCTCGCAGGGCCTCTTCCGCTGCCCGCATGCATCTTCCGCCCGGCGCCCGCTCCCCCTGCAAGCGCCGCCATGTCCCTGCTGCCGCATCCTCGTGTTCCAAGCACCGCAGATCCCTACCGCGAGGACCTTGTGGATTTGGATTGGATGGAGAACGGAGGGTCGGTGGCGAGCACCGCAGATCCCTTTCCGACGCCGCCACCGCGCGAGTTCCCCTACCGGATGCAGCACAGGCGTCGCCGAGGCTGCACCGCGTGGTCGGACGAGTCTCACGGCGGCCGGAACCGCCGCCGGACGACGTGAGAAAGCCTGGCCGAGCGGACGACGAGGTCTTCGCGATGGATCCGAAAAGACGAAAGGTCCTGATGACGTGGCAGGTTTGAATATGAAGAGTCCTAGTTTAGATAGCCTGTTGGAGTAGTCTAGATTTTTTGGGTGAGATTCATTTTAGAGAATAGCTAAATCATTAAATTTAGATATTTCTTTTGGCTAATCTCTTGGAGTTGCTCTAAGAGTGAGGAGGAAGGTTATCAGTTTTACAATTCTTATGCCAAGGAAAAGGGATTTAGCGTAAGGAAGGCTATGTTGAACGTGATTCTGCCACAAAATAGTTTTTTCCTTGAAATGCTGGCTTTCGTATGGGTCTGTTCTTTTGGACTACTGCTTATAATTTATGGCCACGGTTTATGACTTTTGGCTGTTCGTAAGAGAGTACAGAGTAAGATAAACTCACGTGCGGTTTTGGCTAATATAAATGAAGTCGCTACAATATCTAGTACAAGCAATTTATAGGCTATATCTTAAAAATATACTATATTTAAAATCTAATTACTGTAAAAAGGCAAAAACACAACCCAAGTCACCAAAGAAGCGGCCCCATATTTGTTGGTTTAACACGAGATGCTCTCGCGGCAAAACAAAACTACGATCCAGTCCCCTAAAATAGCAATGTGGCCATGCACTAGTAACAAAAGCGCAAAAAGGAAAACGAGAACCAGAGAGGCGGCCTTCTTGTTGGGCTACCAAAGTCGGCCGAAACAAGCAGCGTGTGCGCTCGGGGAACAGCGGTTGCGGCGGGACGTCAGAAGAGTAGGCAGACTGTGTTTAGTACCACATCGTTGACCCGAGCAGCAGCGCGGCGGGAGGAGCGGGTATAAGAGGAGGCGTGCCCCCTCCATCTTAACTCATACCTTTCTCGGCCTTTTGGCTAAGATCAAGTGTAGTATCTGTTCTTATCAGTTTAATATCTGATATGTGGGCCATGCGCTCACTTTGATATTAAATTTATTTTTTGTGGGGAAACTGGGGGTTCTTGCGCGTCGCTTAGGCGTTGCACTGCTGCCCAGGCCTGGCGCACCCCAACCAAATCAAGTTTGTAAATTTTTTCCAATTTAAACTTGCGTCGTGAAGTGGATTTAGATTTAAACTGCATTTTGAAGTGGATTTGACTTCAAACTACGGTAGCTTAGGCAACTTATAGATTTAACTGTTTTTAATTGGTGATGCTTTGTGCTGAACTCCTTGGGCAGCCAGCTTGACCGAGCACAAGTTGGGCCTCGAGAAGAGCTAGCTGTGTGGGCCATTCTTATTTGGGCTTAAAGGCTTGTCGAGACGCCCGTAAGGTCACCTTCTCGTTTTTTTTTCTTTACTTGGGCCGCAGGACACGCTCAACCCGTATAAACATATACACCATCATATACACACTGATAAGTGATATATGGATTCTCGAGAAGAGAGGAGCCGTGGTGGCCCCCTTCACAAGTGGGAGAAGCTACTCGACTTTACTTGAACACATCCGGAAAACACACTTCAGTCCTTTCGGACATAAACAAAAAAAATGACAGTCATATGCAGCATTTTCTCTCATCAGATGCTATAAAAATAAATAAATAAAAATAGACGCATGCACATATACACTCACGCACATACACACAGTACACGCTAGTGCATCCACGCACACCTAGGAGGCTTAGGGAACATCCGCAACATAGGTAACTAATGGGTTTTTTTTTTGCAAGAGAGGGATGGGCATACACAATAATACATAACAGCTATCTCTAAGTCTATACTATATAAGATTTTGGATGATGTGGAGTAGAGAGAAAGATGTTGTCTACTATTTAATAGACGGTCTTATAGATAGTATTTTACTATACATATTATTATATAGACAACTTATTAATTATATAATGCCAATACAAATAACTACTCCATTCGTATTTAGTTGTCCTTCTAGCCCATCACACACAAAACAAGGTGTACTTAATTCTCTATTTTGTTCCATATTTACACCTCTTAATAACTCTCGCCTCTGATTAAAAGACACTGAGATTACTCCACCAGCTAGGATTGTGCATTCGGTTAGTTCGGTAAAATCGGTTCGGTATATACAGTATTGTTAGTTCGGTAATATACGGTATTTTTGAAAATACGGTTCGGTATCGGTAAATCCCAATTTATTTCGGTGCGGTATCGGTAAATACCATATTTACCAAAGTTGACGTAAATTGCAAACGATAAATGACTTGCGAGACGAGTCGGCGACAGTATATATACTACGAGCCGTCAGCCCGTCACAACGCCGGCTACTACGAGTGCATTACCATAATATGTCTCCCAAAATATTACCAAAAAACATGTAGCTAGACTTGAGACTTTTATAATGTTAAAATTTGAAGAAAGCACACTAGCTAAAGTGGACCCAAAAAGCCTCTAGAATTTTTAAAACTGTACACAGAAGATTCCCTGGATAATTGGCACTGAGATAACTTGATAACATTATTTTAAAAATCTAGCTCCAATATGAGCTGCATAAGCATGTAGATGCAAGAAATAGTGTAACATGATGAGCTAGCTTTCATTAAACACTTTGAAGATTGCCTTTTCAGATAACATTATATTTAATATTGATTGGAACAACAGCTAGGGAATGTATCACATTCACACGTCAGTCCACAACACCAAGTACACGATTTAGCACAGAAGATATTATTATCAAGCAGTGCCTGATTATCTACATTTACACCCAGGAACGAAGTTCAGAATGAAACTCAAATCCTAATTACGTAAAGCCTCATTCTTGTTCCCAGCCGAACCTTCACAAAAGCTCAAAAACCATGAAGAAATGAAGTGAGAACGACGATGAAGAAATGAAGAAATGAAGGCGAAAGCAGAAGGAAAGAAGAGGCTTTGCTGTGACTTACTGGGCTAGGCCGCTCAGCATCCAAGAATACCACCCGCAGAATTTGCTAAACGATTCGGTTTTCGGTTTTTAATCGGTTTTCCAAAAAACCGAATACAAAAAAAGCTAAAATATAAAAACCGAACCGAATATCGAAAACCGGTCAAACCGAGTTGACCGGCTCGAATAGGTTTTTTCGGTTCGGTAACAAAATGCACAACTCTACCAGCCCACCCCAGTCATTCAATGCCAATCCCAAGTCCCTGTAACCGACGATGGAGAGAAGTGGTGTGCATCGACATGGCTTGATCGTATGTGTGTGCAGCTGCGCAGCGCGCCGCGGCGTGGCCGAGCAAGGCGGTATATAGCGGCTGGCAATCAGGCTGGAGCGTGGGCGCGTGCAGCCGAGCGGCACACTGCGGCGCGACCGAGCTGAGCGGCACAAATGGCCGAGCTAGGCATGAGGCATCGGCGTCATCTTGCTTCTTCTCTTCCGCTCTTTTCTCCATCTCTTCTAGCTTGACATTCAGATCAGGCGTCATGCTATCTTGCCTTATGTAATTTTCATATATATATATATATATATATATATATATATATATATATATATATATATATATATATATATATATATATATATATATATATATATATATATATATATATATATATATATATATATATATATATATATATATATATATATATATATATATATATATATATATATATGCCTAGGCACCAATATCGATACCCGTTGATTTGCTTGAGATTCGCAACGTTTGATGTGGGTATCTTCATATACCCATAAAAAGTATATTTGAGATGTCAAACTCCAAAAATTTAAATTCAACTTCAGTTTAATTAGTTTGAACTATTTTTATGGTATATACTCACTGTAGTTGCATTGAACTCAAAAGTAGTTCAAACTAATTTGAACTGAGTTCAAATCTTACTTACCATAAATATATCAAGGGTATAAAACATTTTCATACCCAAACTCAAAAAATTATCAATCATACACGTACCGGATGTTGGTGTCTAGGCACCATGGTGCCTTATGTAATTTTCTATATATATATATATATATATATATATATATATATATATATATATATATATATATATATATATATATATATATATATATATATATATATATATATATATATATATATATATATATAGAAAATGGGACACCTAGGTGCCTGCACACCTAGGCTCCTGCCGTTAGATTGCTTTTAGATACGTGCAGAGCAATGATATGTATGGTATGTAATATATTAGGCATGCTAAATCAATCATGGAAGGAAAGTCTTAATCATGGATGGAAAGTCTCAATCACACTAGCACGCATCTAAAAGCAATCTAAAGGTAGGAGACTAGGTGTCCTGACACCTAGGTGCCCTATTATTTATACTATATATATATATATATATATATATATATATATATATATATATATATATATATATATATATATATATATATATATATATATATATATATATATATATATATATATATATATATATATATATATATATATATATATATATATATATATATATATATATATATGGAAGCCGTTGATTGAAACATAGTAGATTGGACATTGCACACCTAGCGCATAGTAGACCTCATCCATCCCCTTTTTGCTCGCATGCATTCATCTTTGATTAGCGCCGCCGTCCACAAGGGCAGGAGGTCATCATCCGCAAGGGTTCGACGTTGCCGTCCAGAAGGGAGCGCCGCTGTCTACAAGGGCTCGACACTGCCGTTCGCAAGGGAGCGCCGCCATCTACGACGGACATGTACTGCAATCAGAATTTTGTAATGGCCCTTAAGATGTGATGTGAATTATGATGATAAAAAACAAAATAAAACAACAAGCATTACAGTGGATAGGAAAGCGGGCCTGTAGGTTAGATGGGTTATGGTTATATTTATCAATTGGCTATAGCCAAGTTTTATATTTATGTTTCTCTTGTGCAATGTTTTTTCGGCACGGTATGAATTTAGTAATTCCAAAATTGTGATGCAGATGTATGCATGCTATTTCTCCAGAGAGTGAAGTATGTGGTGAATGTAATGTCAAAGCATCGGGCGTCGTCTTGCTTCTTCTCTTCCGCTCTTTTCTCCATCTCTTCTAGCTTGACATTCAGATCAGGCATCGTGCTATCTTGCTTGGTGTTCTTTGCATCATTCGTTCTCCCCGTGGCATCAAAAGTCAAATTCAAGGGCATATGTAAGTACGGATTACTAGTAGTACCACTCAATCAGTTTGTTAAAATAGGTAGGAAATCTGAAATTTACTTGGGAAATATGTGATAAATGTTCTTGGAAACCAGCGAATGCATTGGAAACAGTTGAGTTGACAAGAGAAATGTTAATTATGCCATGCGACTTTAAGAGTAAGTCTAATAATAGAGTCAAGTGTTTGGCTATAAGTCAAGTTATAAGAGCCAAGTTATACAATAATTTATCTTCTATTTGTCTACAAAAGGTTTTTTTTATTATTATGTGGTATCATGTCTCACATTCTCTTTCCTATTCCTCCTCACATACATTTATTATCTTGACCCACCACTGCATAGGCTCCCGTGCCCAGCTTGTTGCTTGCATGAGAGCCAAGCTCTCATCTCTCTCCTCTCTTCTCTCCTCCACATCAGCAAAAATGCTGACTAGCTTGGCTATAAGATCATTATTGTACTTGCTCTAAGTAGGGGTATGTTTAAAAAACACCACCTAGAAAACTCAAAACATTATCTATTTGAGAACAAAAACGAATTCCTAAAATGTCACATAAAAAAGAACAAAGGAAGTATATAGACAAGCCATTGTGTGGGCTGTCTTTACTCCGGTCCTAAACAGCATTTCTGATTGGTTCTACTCAGATGGTTCACCATGGCCGCGCAAGATTAAATAGTAGACAACATCTTTCTCTCTACTCCACATCATCCAAAATCTTATATAGTATAGACTTATAGATAGTTGTTATGTATTATTGTGTATGCCCATCCCTCTCTTGCAAAAAAACCCATTAGTTACCTATGTTGCGGATGTTCCCTAAGCCTCCTAGGTGTGCGTGGATGCACTAGCGTGTACTGTGTGTATGTGCATGAGTGTATATGTGCATACGCCTATTTTTATTTATTTATTTATTTATTTTTATAGCGCCTGATGAGAGAAAATGCTGCATATGACTGTCATTTTTTTTGTTTATGTCCGAAGGGACTGAAGTGTGTTTTCCGGATGTGTTCAAGTAAAGTCGAGTAGCTTCTCCCACTTGTGAAGGGGGCCACCACGGCTCCTCTCTTCTCGAGAATCCATATATCCTTTATCAGTGTGTATATGATGGTGTATATGTTTATACGGGTTGAGCGTGTCCTGCGGCCCAAGTAAAGAAAAAAAAAACGAGAAGGTGATCTTACGGGCGTCTCGACAAGCCTTTAAGCCCAAATAAGAATGGCCCACACAACCAGCTCATCTCAAGGCCCAACTTGTGCTCGGTCAAGCTGGCTGCCCAAGGAGTTCAGCACAAAGCATCACCAATTAAGTTCAGCACAAAGCATCACCAATTAAAAACAGTTAAATCTATAAATTGCCTAAGCTACCGTAGTTTGAAGTAAAATCCACTTCAAAATGCAGTTTAAGTCTAAATCCACTTCACGACACAAGTTTAAATTAGAAAAAATTTACAAACTTGATTTGGTTAGGGTGCGCCAGGCCTAGGCAGCAGTGCAACGCCTAAGCAACGCGCAAGGACCCCCAGTGGCAAACCACTGCGGTGGGTCCTTCCTCACAAAAAATAAATTTAATATCAAAGTGAGCACATGACCCACATATCAGATATTAAACTGATAAGAACAGAAACTACACTTGATCTTAGCCAAAAGGCCAAAAAAGGTATGAGTTACGATGGAGGGGGCACGCCTCCTCTTGTACCCGCTCCTCCCGCCGCGCTGCTGCTCGGGTCAACGATGTGGTACTAAACACAGGCTGCCTTCTCTTCTGACGTCCCGCCGCAACCGCTGTTCCCCAAGCGCACACGCTGCTTGTTTCGGCCGACTTTGGTAGCCCAACACGAAGGCCGCCTCTCTGGTTCTCGTTTTCCTTTTTGCGCTTTTGTTACTAGTGCATGGCCACATTGCTATTTTAGGGGACTGGATCGTAGTTTTGTTTTGCCGCGAGAGCATCTCGTGTTAAACGAACAAATATGGGGCCCCTTCTTTGGTGACTTGGGTTGTGTTTTTGCCTTTTTACGGTAATTAGATTTTAAATATAGTGTATTTTTAAGACATGGCCGATAAATTACTTGTACTAGATATTAGGACAGTCCCAATGGTGTATTGATGATGGTTTCTATCCTCATTAAATGACTTGCCACGTAGGCAAAATGCTGACATGGCAACGTAATTAATGATGAAAGAGAGCACAAATCCTAGAAACAGTTTCCTCAGGAAGAAATCAGGTCTTCACTCCACCCAATACACCAAAAAACTATGAAATCGCCATTGGGAAGAAACCACCAGTTTCTAGGGGGCTCGTGGCACACTCTCATTGGAGGAAGAAGATAGAGTTGGGAGAGAGAAAGAGAAAATAATTATTACTCGAAGACACCTCCACTGTGGAAGATAGTTTCTATAGATGATTTCTTGTGCTATGGAAATCGTGTCAGTTTCTTCCATTGGGACTGCCCTTATAGCGACTTCATTTATATCAGCCAAAACCGTACGTGAGTTTATCTTACTCTGTAATCTCTCACGAACAGTCAAAAGCCATAAACCGTGGCCATAAATTATAAGCCATGAATAGACCCATACGAAAGCCAGCATTTCAAGGAAAAAATTATTTTGTGGCAGAATCACGTTCAACATAACCTTCCTTACGCTAAATCCCTTTTCCTTGACATAAGAATTGTAAAACTGATAACCTTCCTCCTCACTCTTACCGAATTTTTCTATTTTAGTCCTTTTTTTTTTTGAAAAATATTCACATTTAGACCCCTGGTAGTTTTAATTCCGTTTTTGGACCCAGGGGGTCGGAGCCGTGACCCACGGCGCTGAGGTAACACATCTCGGCGCCGAGGTGGCAGTTCCCATCAGCCGCCGATCGCTGCGTGGCGCCGACGTGGCAGCACCTCGGCGCGTGGTCGGTGGCGCCGACCTCGGCGCCGTGGCGCGAGGCGCTCGAGCTCGCGTAGATCTTGGCGCCGAGCTTGGGGCACTTATCCAGCGCCGAGCGCATGCTCTGCTCATTCGCCGCCCGACTCCTCGGCTCCCGCCTCCCGGCCACCACCGCCTCCCGGCCCCGCCTCCTCGCCGCCACCGCCTCCCGGCCGCCGACCTCCCGACCCGCGCCTCCCGGCCCCGTCGCCTCCCGGGCCACTGGCCTCCCCGCCCCCGCCGCCTCTCGGCCGCCAGCGCCTCCCCGCCAGCGCCTCCCGCCCCGCCGCCTCCCCGCCCGCCACTGGTATAGCTGCTCATGCTGTAGATGATTTTATTAAAGTTGTTGAAATGGATTATAAATGTGAACGAATTGATGTCTATATTGGTAAAAAGCAATGTGGGTTATAGGACTAAATATTTTGGTACAAAGCAATCTATAATTGGTTTGGCTTGTTTAAGGACAATCAATAGTAGTACTAATGATAATATACCACTGAGTATGTATTTACAATAATGCCTCCACCAATAATGCCTCCATCAATCAGTTTCATTGAAAGATATTTATATGCTTTGAAGATATTCATATGTTGATGCTTGTTATGAGCTCATACTTATTGATTGTATGCAGGAGGGAAGGAATTACTGTGTGACGATACCTTCTTGGATTGCCCGCTTTGTCCACTACCATCGTCGGACAGGTAATATTGACTATGCAATTCAGTTAGTTAACTAGCATCAATTATACTGTAGTAGTTAGTTAATTTAGGTACTTAGTTAGTCAGCCAGTATCCAATTTCGCTTAAAGGTATTAAGTTTGGTTTTCTGTATGAAGTAGATGGACAACCTAGTCACCCTATATCATGGAGGAAGTGTGACAAGTGATGATTATGGAAATGTTCGATTTGTTGAAATGCAAAGGGTGCCTCTGATATTCAGTGATTGGCCGTCGTTTAGTGAGTTGGTTGCTAGGGCCCGGGAGGAGCTACATTGTCATGGAAACGAGGAGAGCATCACAGTTGAGGGGTTACTTCACTTCGGTTCGAAAGACACAATTCTAAGGCGGTTGATCTTAATTGGTTGTGAGGATCAGTGGGACAAATATGTCAAATTGGTTATGAGGAATGAGTTTGGACCTTGTTGTGCGGAAGGTGTCCATTGATCCCACCCCTCACGGTTATTCACCAGAACTAGGTCATCAGGCACCCTTTGACCCTCTCTTACCGGACCTTGCGGTGGATGTGGAAGAAGTGCCTGAGGTGCCCGATGCTCAATCTGCCCCGAACGAGGTTCAGATTTCTCAACCAGTTCGAGTTGAATGTCGGACTGATGATGTCGTGCCGGCCCCTCAGGAGATCCCTTTGACCCAAAATCATCCCAGTAAGTGTCGAGCAACACTTTAGCCTTTTCCCGTCATTCCATTCTTTTGTCTCAATCCCATCGTTTTCGTGCTTATGATGCAGGAGACATTCCTGATAATGTGGGTGTTCCTCCCGTTGCTCCATCTCGCAACGTTGAAGAAGTCTGCAGGGACTCCAACAGTGTGGATGTTCAAATTGTGGATGATCTACCACGCCACACATAGCCTTGCGAGTTCATCGAATGGGTGGATCGGGTGCCGCCGGCATGGCCACGGAACCGGCCAATTGAGGTGGAGAACAAAGGACAGTACTTTGTCAAGATGACTCAGCCTCGTGAGGTGGAACGACAGATGCGGCTTGAGCAAGAGCGCTGCGTGAGGGTGGACCAAATCCGTCTGAAGGGCAAGGAGGATGAGCTGCAAAGGAGGCGGGAGCAGTTAAGTCTGCGTGAAGCAGCCATCAAGCGTCAAGAGGAAGAGCTTCAAGCTCGTGAGGCAGCTCTCAAGACAAAGAGTGACATGAAGAATGATGCAGCGGAGCCATCTTCAGGGCGCAATAAAAAGGGGGAAACAACCACGCTACACCCAGTAGACAAGATGTAATAGACCCGGTCCACACGAGAGGTCGTATGAGCAGTTGGGTCGGTTAGTCGGATATCATGCTATATGCTATGCATGTAATAAAAATGTACGCGCCATGTTCGTCCCAACTTTATAAGCTTATTATCTCGGCTTTTCGCATGCAATGAGGGTTATGCAATGATTCCCACGTGTCTTATTATCACTTCCCCTCCTTTCGTCCAATTGTTCCTATCACAGTTGTCCTCAAAAAAAATTTCAATAAATTTCTTCCAATAAAACAACATAATATGATCAAAAAATGTTATTGCCAGTTCAACATATTTTTCACGGTCAGCATTGTACAAAAATCACAAATACACTAATCGTTGCTTCACACAAAACTCGTTCGTACTCTACCAAGCACATTTCCTAATTTTCATAATTGCAAAAATAATTTGCGTAGCAGCAAACTGTACTCCACATCAAAATTTTATGTTTCAAAAACCATTACCAACGTACCATAATATTTTTAAAAAATCTACAAAAAATTTCCTACATGTATCATCTGCAACATAACGAATTTTCAAAACATATGTCGTATTTTTTTGCTCTCTATAAATAAATAAATATATTACATAATATTACTAAAATTAAATAAATATATTACATAATATTACTAAAATTAAATAAATATATTACATAATATTACTATAATTAAATAATCCAAATAAATATACAACTAGTAATTCATTTTGCGACAACGTAAAGGCTGATCGGTGCAAACCCTAGACGCCGAGTGTCTGCAGACGTGGTAGGGAGCTCAGCGCCACGTGGCAGGCAGCTCGGCGCCACGATCCACGGCTCCGAGCTCGGCGCCACGACCCACGGCGCCGAGGTGCCTGCCACGTCGGCGCCACGCAGGCCGCCACGCTGGTGCGGGCCTGGCGCCTCGGCGCCGTGGACCACGGCGCCGAGATGTGTTACCTCGGCGCCGTGGGTCACGGCTCCGACCCCCTGGGTCCAAAAACGGAATTAAAACTACCAGGGGTCTAAATATGAATATTTTTCAAAAAAAGACTAAAATAGAAAAAATTCGGTCACTCTTAAATCTCTTATTAACTATCATGAAATACTCTTCTCATCCTCAATAGTGCTGCTCTTGTCAGCCATTATGTACGTATATAACTACAAGCAACAACATATGGATTTAGTACTAACGAATAGGCACCCTCCTACATATTCATATCATTATGAGAAACTATCCTTTGAAACGAGGAATAGGCAAATAAAAAGAGGTATATTGGGCTGACACTTCGAACACGTACACAGAGGAACACAGCACATTCTGCTGGAATCCTTATATTTCCTCTACAAAGAAACATTAGAAGGTCATATTGGCACATTCCTCCCTCACAGGTGCAAAGAGATCAGCGTTCATGTAACGTTCGCCACCACATGGGAACACGGTAACAATCATCTTCCCCTCGTTCTCTTCTCTATCTGCAATGTCTAGCGACTCGTGAAATCAGAATAGACAGTAGCAAGATAATCTCTACTTATTAAAAATATGAGTTGGTGGTTGTTGATGCGTTCTCCCTCCTCTCTTCTCAGCCGCCCAATCTAAACACAGAAATCTTAACCATCTATATCCTCTCTCTTGCGCATTAACTGTCCATCCTCTCCACTTCCACCTTCAGTTATTCTGTTCTCTCATTCTCTCCAGATCTCTCTCCCACGTTCTCACCCTCGCAAACCCGTCACTTTATCTCCCCTCTCCCTCCTCCCTTTGACCACCGGGCCAGACTGGTGGGAACCATGAGGCGGCACGATGCTCGACGACAGTGACTGGTGGATCCAAGAGAAGGGCACTCGACGATGGTGGCCAGTGGATCCGAGAGGCATGCTCGGTGACAGCAGTCGGTGGATCTAAATGGTAGCGATCGATGGCAGCCGGTGAATCCGAGAGACGGGCGCTCGTAGACAGCGGCCATTGGATCCAATGGCCGCCCCCTGCTCCCTCCTCGCCCTGCCCCCCAGCGTTGTGTTGCCACGGTTCTCCTCCCCCTACCGCACTCGCCCCTGCTGCTGCCATTACTCGGTGCCACATGGCAGCGATGACTTCCTCTTCCTGTGCCTGCCCACGTGACTCTCCCCCTGTTGCCGTTGTCCAGCGGTCGCACGCCCAGTGAACCTCTCGGGGTCATGGTCGAAGTCAGGGCCATGGTCGAAGGGGGTCGTGGTCGAAGGGGGCTGATGTCAAAGTCGAATATTCGTGGTCGAAATCGACGTCGTGGTCGAAGGGGGCTGTGGTTGACATCAAAGGGTCATGGTCGAAGTTGGGGCCGAGCAGGTAGGCGGGCCGAGCAAGCTGGCATCTGCAGCCGGGCAACACGGCACGATCGAAGGGGGAAGTGCTCAATGTCGAAGGGTCGTGGTCATCAAATGGCCATGGTCGTAGGGGGCGGTGGTCAAAGTCGAAGCCGTGGTCGAAGGGGGAAGTGGTCGACGTCGAAGGGCCGTGGTCGTAGGGACAGTGGTTGAAGGGGGCAATGGTCGAAGTCGAAGGGGGCAGTGACCGAAGTTTAAGATCTATGGTCAAAGTCGGTGCTGTGGTCAAAGGGTGCCGTGGTCAAAGGGAGCCGTGATTGAGGGGCCATGGTCAAAGTCGAAGATCCGTGGTCAAAGTCAAAGCGGTGGTCGAAGGGGCGGTGGTCGAAGGGGAAAGTGGTCAACGTCGAATGGTTGTGGTCGAAGGGGACAGTGGTCCAAGTCAAAGATCCGGGGTCCAAGTCGAAGATCCATGGATGAATTCGAAGATCCGTGGTCGAAGGGGGCCGTGGTCATCAAAAGGCTGTTTTCAAAGGGGATAGTAGTCGAAGGGGGCCATGGTCGATGGGGGCCGTGGTCTAAGGGGACAATGGTTGAAGGGACAATGGTCGAAGTCAAAGGGGAAGTGGTCAAAGTCGAAGTCGGGGCCATGGTTGAAGTCGATGCCGTGGTCCAAGTCGACGCCTTGGTCAAAGAGGGCCGTGGTCGAAGGGGGAAGTAGTCGACGTCGAAGGTTCATGGTCGAAGGGGACAGTGGTTGAAGGGGGTAGTGGTCGAAGTCGAAGGGGCAGTGATCGAAGTTAGGGCCATAGTCGAAGGGGGCCGAGGTCGAAATCGACGATGTGGTTGAAAGGGGCCGTGGTCGAAGAGGGCCGAGGTCAAAGTCAATGCCATGGTCGAAGGGGGCTATGGTCGACGTCGAAGGGTTGTGGTCGAAGTCAGGGCTAAGTAGGTTAGGCGAGCCGAGTAGGCTGGCGCCGGCAGTCGGGCGACAGGGTACGGTCGAAGAGGGAAGTGGTCGATGTCGAAGGGTCATGGTCATCGAAGGGCCATTGTCGAAGGGGACAGTGGTCGAAGGGGGCAGTGGTCGAAGTTGAAGCCGTGATCAAAGGGGGCCGTGGTCGAAGAGGGTAGTTATTGACGTCGAAGGGTTATGGTCGAAGCGCGGTAGTGGTCGAAGTCGAAGTGGGTAGTGGTCGAAGTCGGTGCTGTGGTCGAAGGGTCATGGTCAAAGGGGACAGTTGTCGAAGGGGGCAATGGTCGAAGTCGAAGATCTGTGGTCAAAGTCGAAGCTGTGGTTGAAGGGGGAAGTGGTCAACATCGAAGGGTCGTGGTCCAACGAGACAGTGGTCGAAGGGGGCGGCGATCGAAGTCGAAGATCCATGATCGAAGTCGAAACCGTGGTCGAAGGGGACTATGGTCAAAGGGGGAAGTGGTCGACGTCGAAGGGCCATGGTCGAAGAGGATAGTGGTTGAAGGGGGCAGTAGTCGAAGTCAAAGGGAGAAGTGCTCGAAGTCAAAGGGGGACAGTGGTCGAAGTCGACGCCGTGGTCAAAGTCTGGGCCATGGTCAAAGGGGCTAAGGTCGAAGTCAAAGATCCATGGTCGACGTCGAAGGGCCGTGGTCAAAGTCGAGGCCGAGCAGGTTGGGCGGGCTGAGCAGCCTGGCACGGGCAGTCGGGCGAGAGGGCATAGGTGCACCGGAGGCCTACCAACGTATGACCATCAATGATGGTCGACCGCTCCCGACCTACGGTCACACACGATGGTCGATGACTTCTGACTTATGACCACGAGGTGTGATTGACGGCTTCCGATGTACACCATAGGCGCTGGTCAATGTGTTACAACTTACGACCATGAGGTGTGGTCGATGTCTTCCAACTTATGACCACAAGCGCTAGTTGATGTGTTCCAACTTACGACCATGAGGTGTCCACGATGGTTTTCGTCTTACGACCACGAACAATGGTCATCAGCTTTTGAAGTACGACCACGAGCCATTGTCAAAGGCTCTCGATTTAGGACCACGTCGATCGTCGACCGCTGCCAACCTATGACCACCAGTGATAGTTGACCGCTCCTGACCTATGATCACATGTTATGGTCAACAGCTTTCGACTTACGATGACGAGGTGTGCTCGAGGGCTCCCGACCTACGACCACAAGGTGTGGTCGATATCTTCCGACTTACGACCACTAGGTGTGATCGACCGCTTTTGACTTACTTGATGGATTGAAAAACTTTTAGAACATGTTTGTATGCATATTCTAAAAATTTTTATCGCCTGTGAGTTTCCGAACATATACTATCATAAATTTTAAAAATATGTAGCAACGCACAGGTATTCAGCTATATATGCAAGTAGGGTGGTGCACAACCTACCAAGATCAGTCGTTTACCTTCATGCAAGCAACTACATTTGCGCCAGAAGATCTGCCAACATGCAGTCCATCCTCCTATGCTACTCTTCTCGCCATTTCCATGGATTCTGTGCTTACTGTCACAACTTCATCGATAACGGATGTATCCAAGATCTCCGGTATGAAACTATAACAGTCCAGCTATTTATTCCAATTTTTTAGTGAAAAAAATTATTATTAAATTAAATTAAATTGATTTAAAATAAGAACAAGTGTTTCGGTTGCCTAAGTTTTAATTTTGTTTTCCCTTGATTTTATGTATGCGAAAAGGCTGGATTTGAAAAGTAATTTACACAAAAACCTAAAAATATTATTAAGTAAAATGATATTATATAAAAAATCCTATTTCAAAATTAATTATTTGGATTTATTTGGCTTTTATTTGGTTTGTTGGTTTTTCTGGAATTTTAAAATCTATTTTGAAATTAAAAGGGTATTTTAAGTATAAAAATATTATCCAACTTTAAGTTGGAAATATTTTATCTAAGTCCAAAACATCTCTAGGGACTTCTGTAAATGTTTCTGGAATTTTTGGAATTTATTTGGTATTTTTCTAAACTTTATTTGTTTTCTTGGGTTTTCTAAAAATCTAAAATAAAATTCACATCCTCCGCCCGATGCGTGGATGGCCAGGATGCGCCCACGTCGCCTCATCCCGGTCGCCTCACCTTCCTCTCAGGCCGACACGTGTGCGGACCGATCACGCCCACGCCCCGACCCAAAATCCCGCCATTCCTTCCCACTTACCTCCGCAGCCACTCGATCTTCTCCTGGCCGCATGGCACCATCTCCTCCCCCCGCTCCCTCCCTCTCCCTTCTCTCTCTGCTCCTTCCCCGCGCACCCGCCTCCTTCTTCCCAGCCACGCCGTCGCCATAACCGTTGCGCCACCTCCGCCCTTCTCGGCCACGCCCCCTCTCCCCCGCGCGCCGCCCACCTCCCTCCTTCATGCGCCGCACTCTTCGTGCACGAATCCCCTCTTTCTGCGTCATTCCTCACCTAATCCCGCAACCACCGCCGCCCACCTCCGCCGTCTCTGGCAACCAATTCTCCCCGTGCCGCTCCTCCTCTCCCCTATTTAAAACCCCTCTCGGCTCCGCCCCACTCTGCCCCACACCTCTCCGCCCTCCTCCATCTCCCGAGTGCCACTCGCCCCTGCCTTGTGCTCCCATCGTCTCGGCCGCCGAAGCTCCTCCGGCGAGCAATCGCCGGTGAAGGAAGCCTCCCCGAGCCTTGGTGCCGGCACCCTCATCTTCCCCGAGCCGTCGCTGTTCTCGGACGCCACTCCTATGGACTCGAGCGCCGCCGGAGAGCCCTCGCCGCCAACACCCGAGCAACGCCACCGCCAAACCTCGCTGCCAGCCATCATCGCTGGTCGCCGAGCATTGCCGTAGATGAGAAAACGCTTCCCATGCCTTCCACTCTCTCGCGCACCCCTCACCGGCCACCGCCGTGCACCAAAGCGCCGGTGAGTCGTGACCCCAGTGCGCCCCGTCGGCCGCCGTGCCAACGTGGCCGGCACCTCACGCCACATGGTATATTGGGCCGACACTTGAAACGCGTACAAAAACTGATTTGCCAGCAAATGAACCTGATTGAATGACTAGGGTGGGCTGGTGGAGTAATTTTCACTACTACAGAAATCCACATTACAGACGGTTCAGAAACGTCATCACAGATGGTTTTCTGAACCGTCTGAAATTATGGGTCAATGATAATCCAAGTTATCACGAGCGGTTTTGAACCGTCGTGATTATGCGATATCACAGATGATTTTCATTAAAACCGTGCGCGATTATCGATATCACTGACGGTTTTGTACTAAAACCGCAAATGCAGGATTATCGATATCACGAGCGATTTTTAAAAAACGTCGTGATATCGGATAATCGCTGACGGTTTTAGTACAAAACCGCTCTGTGATATCGAATAATCACGACGGTTTTAATGAAAAACCATCTGTGATATCGCATAATCACGACGATTTTAATGAAAAACCGTCGTGATACTCCTCCCAGAGAATCTATTTACATTTATAGCTAGCCTCGAAATGCTAGCCATGCCCTCTGAAACAAGCGAGATAATCACGGACATAAACATATACAATTCACACATCTCATTTCATTTCAGATACATTTCACATCTCAATTCATTTCACGGACATAAAACATCCAATTGACAACGCACTTCATTTCACAAACATAAAGCATCCATTTCGCAAATCAATTCATTGAGTTGAAATAAAATATCCATTAACAAATACACAATTGTAAAGATCTACACTGTATTTGCACTTAGAATTACAATAAAAATCATTCAGGCAAGTGGAACTCTCCATCGATCTTACGACTTTTGACCACAAAACCAAATGAGCTCTCCTCGAATTTTTGCAAAATCCACTGTGTCAATGCAGATGTAGAGATGGACGCACCGTCGATAGGAATATCAACGCGCATATATAAAGCGACATGTATGAAATAAATGTGGGAAGATTGACAAACCTTAGAATTAGTGATCTTGGTGGAATCGAGGAGTAGTCTCATATGGTGGCACACGTAGTATCCACACGTGTTGCCCGGCTCTGCTTGGCAATCGCAAAAATATAATGTGTTAAATCAAGTGGCATTACTACTATGTGTTGTATATGATTAATTAATGTGTAGCTAGCGAATACCGAAACTTGCGATCATGTTTCAAGGCCTTGGCTCTGTCGTCGAGTCACGTGTTTGTTGAGCGTATGTGGCGAGCGACCTTCGTTATTCGAAAAGTTAGATTAGTTATTCGGAAGGAAAGAAAGAGTACAATGTACAATGTATGCATTACCTCGAGTATTCGGGCGATAGCTGTGTACTTGGATTTGTTCTTACTTAGAGAATCAAGGTATATAGCCTTGTTCCATTTTGGTATAATTACAATTAAAATCCAATGGAAATTCTCATTGTATGGCATAAGAACAAATTCCTTATCTTGGTGAGCAGCAAGTGCTTTTGTAATATAGTCCTCGGCGAAGGATGCATTCTCGATGATGGTATCAATGGCGACCAAGCGTGGGTCAGGAAACCAATTTGTGATTTCGATGATCTAGCTTGGATCAAATGAATCTATATATAACATAGGAAAGCAACAAATTGTGACATATATCGGTATTACGTGAGCAGAGACTTTGATTATGCAGACTTACGGCGTCGGCATCGAGCAGTGAGCGTCGAGGCGTTGGCGTGAAAAGTTCAAATATATCGTTAAAGGTCACCGTGAAGACACGATCCTGAGCCGTGCAAGAAATGTTCCAGCTTGAATTTGTGACTATACTGGCGCGTTACGCCTCGGCTTATTGGACACTTCCATATACCAAAGGTGGAATCTTTGGCAACCAAGTCCTAGTTTTGGAGCTCTTCTGGACTACCATCGGCTGAGCTAGCACGCAATTTGCGGGCCAATGGCATGGACGGAATTCGTCGTCATCCTTCGTCTTTGATTTGCCCCAGCCATTGCCTCGATTGTGGGTCGACTTTATGCTAGTCGATTGTAATGGTATAGACGGTGCAAGTTGCTCGCGAGAATAGCACCGTGGAGATAGCACCGTGCGGTAGGCGTGGTTCGCCTTGCCGTGTGGAGATGGCACCGGTGCAAGTTGCTCGCGAGAATAGCACTGTGGAGATAGCACCGGTGCAGATAGTGTGGTTCGCCTTGCCGTGTGGAGATGGCACCAGTGCAAGTTCTTGTGGTTCGCACTTTGCACTTCAGTCCCGCCACGGTGAAGAAGCCTCGAGGAGATGTCGGTTTGGGCCACTGGATGAATGTTCCAATGGCCTGTCCTAGATTCACGATCTCGTCGTTGGGGGGCTTCGGTAGCGGGACCACCTCAAGATTTCTTTATCCGGATACACTACAATGTGTTACTTGCTTCATGCCCTTTGATCATATACTCTTCCTTGATTGGTTAATTTGTGCTCTCAAATTGTAGGGTTGCACATGATAAGATGAGGAAGCAAGAAAAGTGATACATGATGCTCAATGTTAGGAAGAGATCAGGAGAGGAGTAGAGGAAGGGGAGAAGGGAGGAGAGGAGTAGAGGAAGGGGACCCAAATGATTTCAAACTATATACTATGTACTATATACTATATACTAACACAACAAGCAATGTAATATGTACCAATGTAAACTAAGCAACTGCATAAACAATGTACCAATGTAGTATGTACCAAATAGCAAACTAATTAAGCTCTGCAGTAAACAATGTAACAATGTAATATGTACCAAATAGCAAACTAATTAAGCTCTGCGATAAACAATGTACCAATGTAATATGTACCAAGCATCAAGCATCAACCCTAAACACTAACAGATAAGCATGAAGCATCAACCTAAATATGTACTAAGCAACTAACCATAACGAGATGAAGCATCAAGCATCAACCTAAACACTAACGATGGCATGAAGCATCAACCTAAATATGTACTAAGCAACTAACCATAACAAATGAAGCATCAAGCATCAACCTAAACACTAACAATGAAGCATGAAGCTTGGGAGGATTTGATGATCTTACGGTTTTGGTGACCCCTTAGGGACGCAGGAGGAGGAGGCGGCGGCGACGGAGGAGGAGGAGGCGGCGACGACGATGGAGGAGGAGGAGGCGATGGGCTCGGGGAGGCGACGGAGGAGGAGGAGGCGGCGACGCAGGAGGAGGCGGCGGTGACGGAGGAGGAGGAGGCGACGGGCTCGGGGAGGCGGCGACGGAGGAGGAGGAGGCTGCGGCGGCGTCTTCGTCCGAGGAGGCGGCGCGAGGGCTGGGAGGCAGCCGGCGAGGGCTCGGAGGCGGCGGCGACGGCGGGCTCGGGATTTAGATCTGTCGAATCATCGCAGCGCTGCGGAAAACCCTAGCGAGAGGGTATATGTAGGAAGATTATCGCGAGCGGTTCTAAACTTAGAACCGTCTGTGATAACATATCACAGACGTTTTTGAGTTAAAAACCGTCTGTGATAGTTTACTATCACAGACGGTTCTAAACTTAGAACCGTCTGTGATATGTTATCACAGACGGTTCTAAATTTAGAACCGTCTGTGATAAGCCTTTGCCGGCTGTTGCAATTAAGACCACCAATAACTACACAGCTGCATTCATATACAACACCAACCAGCTGCATTCACACAGTGTATTTCTTGATACATTTTGTCATTCTCAAATACATCACACATTTTCACATATACATCTCAAAATTGACTACATCACACATTTTCACATATACATCTCAAAATTGACTACATCACACATTTTCACATATACATCTCAAAATTGACTACATCATACATTTCCACATATACATCTCAAAATTGACTACATCACACATTTTCACATATACATCTCAAAATTGACTACATCACACATTTCCACATATACATCTCAAAATTGACTACATCACACATTTTCACATATACATATCAAAATTGTCACACATTTTCACATATACATTCTTATTGTACTTGCTTATTTCCTTTAAAATTAGCCCTTCATCATGATCAATGCGTGCGTAACTAGTTTAAATCCACGTTGTTCATCGTCGACCTTATGCCATTTCCAAAAGGAGGTAACTCGTCAAATTGATTATATTCCTCCTCGTCCACTACATTCTCCACTCAGACAATTCTCCTTTTTCCATGAAGAACTACATGGCGTTTCTTATTTGCGGGTCGGTTACATAGAAAACTTGAACAACTTGATTGGCGAGCACGAATGGTTCATCTTTGTACCGACACGTTGGAGGTCCACGGTCGTGACACCGTGCTTGTCAACCTTCACCGTGGGAGATGCACCCAACGGCGTGAAATAAGGGGATCTTGAAAACCACATAGTCAAGCTCCCAAATCTCTTCTATGAAGCCATAGTACGAGTTTCGACCCATCGGTCTCTGAATGCATCTATGCGGACACCGCTGTTCAGTTAGTGCTCTTGACATCCACGAGATCGCGTATAGAATGTGTACCCATTTATGTCATATCCTTGCCATGTCACAACTGTAAATGTCGGCCCTTTTGCCAACCATGTCGCGTCTCACTCGGCGAGCTCCTAGCGATTGCTCCTTCAACCATTGGTTGAACCGACGGTTGTGTTGCCTCATGATCCAAACATCCGGCCGCTCGGATTACATTGCCAAGCACACCTTGTGCTGGTCCACATAAGCGCCACTTCAGTCATGTGTTGCAACAACGTGAAATGGGCTTGAGTATACATGTCCATATCTGGAGTGATTGCTTTCCTTCCGATAGTTCGAGACCCTTGACCTCCTCATGACGAGATTGAGGACACCTATCGGCTGAATCGAGCCATATAATCGACACAAAACCCAATGACCTCTTCGCTTGCATAACCTTCGACGATGCTGCCCTCCGCCGAGAACGATTCCGTCGTAGGACTTGAGAATTCCATGAACCTCTCAAATGGGTACATGCTACGTAGGAATACGGGCCCGCACATTTTTATCTCCCACACAACGTGAACAATGAGATGGACCATGATATCGAAAAAGCGAAGGAGGAAATACATTTCAAGGTGACATAGAGTCATCACCACCTCGTCTGCGAGCATCTAGTCCTTCGGGATCGATGACCTTCTAAGCAATTGTGTTAAAGAAATAACATAGCCTCATGATTGTCTCTGGACTTTGATCGGCAAAATATTTCTAATTGTAATAGGAGCATCTGTGTCATCAGCACATGACAATCATGAGACTTCATGCCATTTAACTTCAAATCTTGCATCGAAACAAGTTTCTTCACGTTGCGGAGTAACGGGCGGAACTTTGACACCATGCAAGCAGCGCATTCTGTTTTCTCAGCCTTGGGCAGAGTGTAACACGCGGGGGAAGGTACGTTCGTCCATTATCGGTGCATGTCGGTGCTAACTCGGGCCCGATGTGCATATCGGCCAAGTCAAGCGTGCGTTGGCGTCGTCCTTTGTTTTATCACGGATGTTGATAAGAGACCAATCAAGTATCGCACACATTCTTTTCTACGTGCATGGCGTCGATGCGATGCCGCACATCTAGGTACTCCCAATAAGGTAAGTCCCAAAATATTGATCTCTTCTTCCGGTGTTCTTCTCATGAGCCCTCAATTTACGTCCCTTTCCGAGGACAACATCTAAATCCTTAACCATATCATAAACCTCGCATCCCCTTAAATGCCTTGGAGTTGAACCGTCTTCCTTCTCTCCGTCAAATTGTTTCTTCATCTTGCGGTATGGGTGAGCCCTCCGAAGGAACGGCGGTGGCGCATGTAGACGGTTTTGCGTGAGTGTCTCAGCCACACACTCTCGGTACCATCTAAGCAGTGAGTACAAGCTTTGGCACCTTTTATACTATGGCCCGATAGGTTACCAAGGGCAGGATAATCATTTATGGTGCGAGAACAATAAGGAGCGCAGAGTGAAGTTCTCTCGTTTGTATGCATCCTATACTGTACCCTTCGTTCCACAAGACTTTTAGATCTTCCACCAGCGATTACTAGGAACACATCGATATCATTCCCAGTTGTTTTGGCCCTTGGATAAGTATCGGCAAAGAAATGTACTTTCGCTTCATACACAACCAAGGAGGAAGGTTATAGATGCAGAGAGTCACGGACCATGTGCTATGTCACGCTCATGCTCTGAATGGATTCTTTCCATCGTACTCACCCAAACCTTATATTCCTTGGTTCGCACGAAGTCTGCAAAACTCCTATCGATGTTTCTCCACCTGCGGAATCGGCAAGGTGTCTTAGCATTCCATCCTTCTTGCGCTCCTCAGAGTGCCAACGCAGCATTTTGCCTCCTTTGGATTTGCATAAAACCTTTTCAAGCGGGAATTATAGGAAAATACCATGCCACCTTAGCAGGAGATCCTTTCTTCGCCTCTGTTCCTCGCTATCATCGATTGATTATTACGTTTGTATCGGGATGTGTTGCACACGGACATACATGCATGTTTGCATACTCTTTACGGTAGAGGATACGATCGTTGGGCATGCATGTATTCTTTCTACTTCCATTCCCAACGGACAAAGAACCTTCTTGGCTTTATCGTGGTTTTAGGCAACTCATTTCCCTCGGAAGCATGTCCGCTAAAAGACCTAGCAGCGCGTGAAACTCTTGTCGGACCAACCGTTGCTTGCCTTCAATTTCAACGATTCAAGCACGCCCGACAACCTCGTGTACTTGCAGCCCGTGTACAAAGGTTTCTCGAGTCCTCCATCAAGCCACGGAATTTAACATACACTCTCTCATCATAGTTCTCTTCTACATCGCGAAGCATCTGATCCAGATTATCATCGTGCAACCTATCCGAATCCGAGCCACAATCGACATCAGCGGCGGCATGTCATTCACTTCACTGCGATGTCATCAGGGGCATATCATTCACTTCACGGCGATGTCATCCGGCGGCATATGATCATTCACTTCGCCATGACTGGTCCAACACGTATAATCCTTTTTGAAACCCCTCCGAATCAAGTGCGCTTCAATTTGCCCTCGGTTCTTAAACATCTTCAAATTCTCGATCGATTGCATGGACGGCACATATATTCCACCCTTATTCAACATATCCTCCTTGGCGGCTCTTATAAAAGCGAAACGCCATTAATGTACTCTTCACTCACACGGCTCATGGCATACATCCAACCGGTCCTACGTTACGTACATATATAACAACTTAGTATTAAAATCTAGAATAACTAATTATAACTACATATATACCGGCCACATTTATTATATTGAGACTTAATTTCCTAGCTCAATTCATATTACAAACACAATAACTATTATATAACCAACAATTTTGCAAATTAATTAACCATCTTCAATAACCACTCATGGATTAGTTACACCTAAATTGTAATGCAATTAAAAATAAATAAATTTCATTACTAACCATATCTACAACAACGAGAAAAGTCTGAATCTTAATTCAAAGCTCAATCTCTCGCCTCTTCCCACCAAATTAAGCGGCACGAAATCGCTCTAGCTTCCTCCCGAGTGAAAAGTGCGCGGCGATGGCTAGATCTGGATCGAAATGAAGGCGATGCGGTGCGAGCGGCGCAATAAATGCCGTAGTCATTATCACAGACGGTTTTAACTAAAAGCCGTGCGTGATAATAAATATCACTGATGGTTTTTATAAAAATGCGTCGTGATAAGCTTCATACTGAACGCCGCGCGTGTTTGATGCGAGCGCCGTGTTTCGATTGTCTAGTAACGTCTCTCGATCATTATACGAGCGTCTATATCATTAATGTTTGGGTATACGAACCGTTTGTGCTAAAGGTTAAATATGCGCTCCTAATCCAAGTCTACGCTACGTCACGTACAATACAATATACAATACAACATGACTTCTACTACGTTCTTGTGATCATCTCCTTCCTCTCATCTGCTCATCACGAATTGTTCGCGAAACCTTACACAGTGGCCAGCAATTTGCATCTGGAGCGACTTCTCCGCACTACGCCTGCTCTCCTTCCCGACTTTCTTGCATCAGTCGACTTGACTGATCCTCCGCGTCGGCGGGCGTCTCGCCGCTCAAGAAAGAAACAGCCCTCACCGGTTCTTCTCCACAATGCGCGCAATGCGGAAGAAGCTCTACGCATTGCGAGAGGCGATGGATAGCCTTGCCGATCAAGCGAAACAATGATTCTCGAGGAATCTTTTCATGCTATCTGTGCGACATTATGGATCTTTGCGATCATTTGCCCAGTCTGCACGAGGAAGTCTTGAGGACAAGGGCAATCTTAACGGCGTTCGAAATTTAGTGATTGATCCTCCAAGTCCCCAAGTTGAAGAAGAAACTACGAAGCCCAAAAGAATACAATGGGAAACTCTTTACCTGTGCGACTTTTGTAATAAATTTGCCTCTAATTGAAATTAATAAATTTGCCTTTAATTTGTGACCTCTTGTCTCAGTAGTTACGTAGTTAAGTTATTAGAAGCAATGTGTACTTATATATTAACCTCTGATCTAGATTATGATGAGACAAAGGGACATCACAGTAGGTTCTTGTGAAAAACCGTCAGTGAACATTCCCGCGGTTCTTAACAACAACGGCTGTGATAGTCGACACAACACGACGGTTTTAATAAAAAACCGTGCGTGATAATCGAATTATCACGGATGGTTTTTAATAAAACCGCTCGTGTGATATTCGATATCACGCAGAGCGGTTCAGCGGTAAGAACCATCGTGATACTCCTTTTCCGCCACAAATACCACAGACGGCCTTCAAATTAAAACCGCTCGTAATAGTTTACATTACAGACGGTTTCACAAAACCGTCTGTGATTTGCCGTCTACTATTAGCCTTTCTGTAGTAGTGTTTGGTGTCTTTTAATTAGAGGCGAGAGTTATTAAGAGGTGTAAATATGGAATAAAATAGAGAATTAAGTACACCTTGTTCTGTGCGTGATGGGCTAGGACAACTAAATACGAATGGAGGGAGTAGTTATTTGTATGAAATTTTTGTACGGATAACCTTTTTTTATTCGGAAATACAGAAATATACCCGCGGTTTCATTTTTTTACAAAAATAGCCTCGAGTCGCCCAATGGAGAAGCGACTCGAGAATTTCGCCCATCCGAAGAGCGACTGAATTGCCAAAACTCTACAAATTTCAGGGGGACTGAATGAAGTCGCCTACCTACTGGGCGACTGCATTACAAGTCGCTTAGCCATTGGGCGACTTCGTTAAATCGCCCAGTGAGAAAGCGACTCCCTGATGTCGCTTTCCCGTGAAGCGACATAGCTTCTTGTCGCTCTTCGGGTGGGCGAAATTCTCGAGTCGCTTCCCCATTGGGCGACTCGAGGCTATTTTTGTAAAAAATGAAACCGCGGGTATATTTCTGTATTTCCGAATAAAAAAAAAGTTATCCGTACAAAAATTTCTTATTTGTATTGGCATCATATAACTAATGAGTTGTCTATATAATAATATGCATAGTAAAATACTATCTATAAGACCGTCTATTAAATAGTAGACAACATCTTTCTCTCTACTCCACATCATCCAAAATCTTATATAGTATAGACTTATAGATAGCTGTTATGTATTATTGTGTATGCCCATCCCTCTGTTGCAAAAAAAACCCATTAGTTACCTATGTTGCGGATGTTCCCTAAGCCTCCTAGGTGTGCGTGGATGCACTAGCGTGTACTGTATATATATATATATATATATATATATATATATATATATATATATATATATATATATATATATATATATATATATATATATATATATATATATATATATATATATATATATATATATATATATATAGAAAATTACATAAGGCACCATGGTGCCTAGGCACCAACATCCGATACACGTGTATGATTGATAATTTTTTGAGTTTGGGTATGAAAATGTTTTATACCCTTGATATATTTATGGCAAGTAAGTTTTGAACTCAGTTCAAATTAGTTTGAACTACTTTTGAGTTCAATGCAACTACAGTGAGTATATACCATAAAAATAGTTCAAACTAATTAAACTGAAGTTGAATTTAAATTTTTCGAGTTTGACATCTCAAATATACTTTTTATGGGTATATGAAGATACCCACATCAAGCGTTATGAATCTCAAGCAAATCAACGGGTATTGATATTGGTGCCTAGGCACCATGGTGCATGAAACACTCGTATATATATATATATATATATATATATATATATATATATATATATATATATATATATATATATATATATATATATATATATATATATATATATATATATATATATATATATATATATATATATATATATATATATATATATATATATATATATATATATATATATATATATATATATATATATATATATATGAATGAATGAATGAAGCAAAGAACACAAAGCAAGATAGCATGACGCCTGATCTGAATGTCAAGCTAGAAGAGATGGAGAAAAGAGCGGAAGAGAAGAAGCAAGATGACGCCGATGCCTCATGCCTAGCTCGGCCATTTGTGCCGCTCAGCTCGGTCGCGCCGCAGTGTGCCGCTCGGCTGCACGCGCCCACGCTCCAGCTTGATTGCCAGCCGCTATATACCGCCTTGCTCGGCCACGCCGCGGCGCGCTGCGCAGGCTGCACACACATACGATCAAGCCATGTCGATGCACACCACTTCTCTCCATCGTCGGTTATAGGGACTTGGGATTGGCATTGAATGACTGGGGTGGGCTGGTGGAGTAATCTCGGTGTCTTTTAATCAGAGGCGAGAGTTATTAAGAGGTGTAAATATGGAACAAAATAGAGAATTAAGTACACCTTGTTCTGTGTGTGATGGGCTAGAAGGACAACTAAATACGAATGGAGTAGTTATTTGTATTGGCATCATATAATTAATAAGTTGTCTATATAATAATATGCATAGTAAAATACTATCTATAGGCACGGGGATGGGTTTCATACCGGAGATCTTGGATACATCTGTTATCGATGAAGTTGTGACAGTAAGCACAGAAGCCATGGAAATGGCGAGAAGAGTAGCATAGGAGGAGGGACTGCTTGTTGGCATATCTTCTGGCGCAAATGTAGCTGCTTGCATGAAGGTAAACGGCTGATCTTGGCAGGTTGTGCACCGCCCTACTTACATATATTATCTTGCTGCTGTGTATTCTGATCTCACGAGTCGCTAGAGATTGCAGATAGAGAAGAGAACAAGGGGGAAGATAGATTGTTACCATGTTCCCAAGTGGCGGCGAACGTTACATGAACGCTGATCTCTTTGCACCTGTTAGGGAAGAATGTGCCAATATGACCTTCTGATGTCTCTTTGTAGAGGAAATATAAGGATTCCAGCAGAATGTGCTGTGTTCCTCTGTCGTACGTGTTCTTTGCTAGTAATTTTACGAATAATCCAAATAGCCGATCTCACTGTGGTGGTGTATCAGAAAACCCCCCATTCTCCAAACTTCGGCACAGCTGATCCACTCTCAGGCTGTACGTGCATCAACTACAACACTTCAGAAATTAAATTATATGAACAAGCAAAACTTAAAATGCAGTTACGCTCTGCTTCATCATTCTGTTCATAGTAACATATCAAAATATCAAGAAATGCAGAAACTACAGTATTAAATAAGGTAAGTAAGCAAAATGCTGAATATACATAGTCACAAGTCAGGGATGATAGGAGAGAAGATAGATGATTGGATGAAAATTTTATTTGTAGAAATTATCCATTGGGAGTATAGTTTCTATGTAGTGTCATCACTATCTCATAGTTTCGGCCGTCACAAGTCAGGGCTCCGTTTCATCACCACGGCCGCTTTGATCTCTGTTCTTGGACCTTCCAGGTGTGGTGGGAGCAGTTCCACGGTTTCCTGTAACGAAGGTGTGGTGGGATCGGATGTAACGAAGGTAATTGGCTGGTTTCTGTGTTGGCTCGGATCGAACACTTCGTGGAGGCATTTCGCGATTGGATATCTTTATGTATATAAAGACGGCATCGGATGGCTCACAGAGATGATGGGATCAGATGTAGGATTTGTCTGTTTTACTTTTATCATTTAATAGCTGAATATCCGTGCTTTACTATAAAACAATTTTTAGGGTGATTGAATTTATTTTTTTGACTTATTGAGTTACCACATGTGAAGAGGTGGAAGAAGCAGAGCTGCATAATTGTTTGATTTTCTGCTCATTTAGACTTTGGTTTTGGCTTCTAATTTATTTTTTTACTATTCTTAAATTTTGTCTTTTTCTAATTTTTTAGCTTATTTTGAGCTTTTTTGCTGGTTCTTTTTCCCCGTATTTATTTATATTATACTGATAGGCTAACCCCTTTTTTCTATTTTTAATTTTTTTAATTTAATTATACTAAATAAGCTATCATCAGCTATAATATAATTTCAACTAGCTATGGTAAAAATTTAGTCATAACTCATTAAAATTCAATCCAACTGAACACCACCTTAATTAGCAGTTGAGACGAGTTAAGACAAACATGTCCGATTCAGGCATACAGGCTGATAGCTCCAGCTTCCTTAACGTGTACGACTTCATTGAGCGTCCGATTCAGGTTCCAGTTTTACTTGTCCGCTTCTGATAGCTTCCATGACGCGTACGGCTCGGCAACAGGGTTTAAATACCCCAACCAGTAAATTAGCTACCTTTTGATTGCCAAAATTAGCTAAACAATTACTACTTTTGGGAGAGCAAGTAGAGACGACACAACATAACATCCGTTATGGGAGCTGCATCAAACGCCGACGTCCACAGGGAACAGCCCTCGCACAAGGTAAGCAGCATGTATACCTTACATCCATCAAATTTTAGTAATCTCGAGTTCCTCACTAGCAAAAAAAAAAAAAAAAACTCTAGATAACACTTGCAGATCATGCTCTACACAGACGAAAATTTGTTTCTCCATGATACTTTGTTGAGAAAAAACAATAAACCACCAACTATGAATATCTCCCCTCAGGAACTTCCACGATAAAATTGCATTGCTTTGAAAGTTCAATTGAAACCTAAAACCCCAGAGTACTGATAGGGCAGACCCTAGAGTCAGCACAAGCAATCACCACGGACTGGACACAGAAACAGGAAACCAAAAGATCCCTGTCCACAGTTACAAGTGCAACAGGGTAAACAAACAAACAAAATAACTTTTGACATATACAGGTGAAAATCATATTCTCTCCAACGGACTACGGTTTATAGTATAGGTCTGTTCTTTCGGACTATAATTTATAGTTTATGGCTTTTGATTATTCATGAGATAGTACGGAGTAAGATAAACTATATTTATAGACCATGTCTTAAAAATATACTATATTTAACATCTAATTACTGTAAAAAAGTCAAAAACATAATCCAAGTCACAAAAGAGAAGGCCCCATATTAGTACTCAAGAAGCGCAAAAAGAAAGAAAACCAAGAACCAGATGTTGAGGAACCGTCGCTGGCGACCAGTCCGAGCGATTCCTCTGTTTAGAACAAGAACGAATCAATCACAGAATCACAGAATAATAGATTGAACACACAGAGAGATAGAGAGAACTCCTGGTCTTTCTTTATTGCTTTCATTCATGTGTACATAATGAGGAAGTATGACTCTCTATTTATAGACTACAATGAGGTGCCCACCATGGGCCGTGGGCTGCTGGCCCAGGCCCAGGTTTCTTAACACTCCCCCTTGGGCACTCATCCGACACGTTCATGCCTCGTTAAAACTCCATAAAAACCCAGTGGGAAAAATTTGGAGAAAGAGCACATGATACATGTGATGCTGCGGTGCACGAATTACCTCATTAAAAACCTTGATCGAGAAACTTTATGAAAAACTCAGTAAGGGAAAAAGAGTACAATTCACCCAATTTCATTTGGTCTTCAGGACTTTATTCCTTTGGGTACTTAATCTTCATGATCAAGATTTAATAACGGGCTTGAGAGAATTCTCCCCCTGAATTCTGGACTTCATTATTCCAATCCTCACACGCACCTTTCAAAGATAGATGCGGGGAGTGACTTAGTGAACAAGTCTACATGACTTAGTGTGCAGTACTTTAATCTTGTCCATCTTTGCAATTCATGAGCATAGAGGAACTTGGGGTTGATATGCTTACATAGCCCGTCTGCACTTGTGCAACACAAGCTGCATTATCTACATGGATAATTGTGGGGGTTTGCACAATATTCATTCCACATGACTGCTGGATGTGGTGAACCGTTCAGCGGATCCAAGTGCACTCTCGTGCAGATTCATACAGTGCTATAATTTCTGAGTGGTTCTTCGAAGTAGCTACAAGGCTTTGCTTAGACGATTTCTAGGAAATTGCAGTTCCACCACACAAGAATACATAGCCTATTTGCGACTTAGCGGTATGCGGGTCAGACAGGTACCCAACATCTGCATAGTCAATCAAGTTCAGATCTTGATTCTTTTTGTAAAACAATCCAAGGTCCTTACTTCCTTGGAGGTATCGAAAGATGTCCTTTATGCCATACCAATGCCTTTTGGTGGGCTCTGCACTATACCTTGCTAACAAGTTCACGGCAAATGCAATGTCCGGTCTAGTGCAGTTTGCTAAGTACATGAGTGCTCCCACTGCACTCAAGTATGGGAATTCCGGTCCCAGGACTTCCTCCCCCTCTTCCCTAGGTCGGAAAGGATCTTTTTCTTGCTGTAAAGACCTCCCGATCATCGGTACTTTCGAGGGAAATGCCTTCTCGAAGTCAAAACTTTCAAGCATCTTCTGGGTGTAGGTCGACTGATGTACCAAGACTCCTTCAGGGACATGCTCAAGCTGCAGGCCTAAACAAAACTTGGTCTTGCCCAAATCTTTCATTTCAAATTCTGACTCCAAGTAGGAGTTTACTTCTTTAATATCTTCGGCTGTCTCGATGATGTTCATATCATCTACATACACAGAGATTATGCAGAATCCATTCTGGGATCACCGTATAAATACACAAGGACAGTCTTCATTGTTCGTATAGCCTTTCTTGCAGAGAAAGTTGCTTAAGCGATTATACCACATTCTTCCAGATTGTTTCAGTCCATACAGTTACTTTCTGAGTTTCACACTGTATAGATTTCTATTTGCTCTGTCTTGGTTCGGGAGAGATATTCCTTCAGGGACTTTCATATAAATCTCCGAATCCAAGTTACCGTAGAGGTATGCAATCACAACATCCATCAATTTCATTTCTAAGTTCAAGTTCATTGCCATTGAGATCAAGTATCTAAAGGTAATTCCACTCATGACCGGGAGTAGGTTTCTTCATAATCAACTCCAGGACGTTGAGTGAAACCTTAGGCTACTAGCCTTGCTTTGTATCTCACTACTTCATTTCTTTCATTTCTCTTTTGAACAAATACCCACTTGTGTCCAACGGGGTGTATATGGGGAGGCGTGCGGCATACGGGCCCAAACACCTCTCTTTTGTTCAGAAACAGCAATTCAGTTGCTATTGCCTTCCAATCTTCCCAATCTGATCTTTTCTTACATTCAGCGAGCAATGCAGACTCGGTATCAAGATCAATGATGGAGGCAATTTTCTTTGCGAAGTAGATATCGATATTAGCAGTTGTCCTATTCAGGGACTCTCCCGTGTGCACATAATTTATAGCTATTTCTTCATGAGTTGCTTCTTCTGGAGCGATTGCTTCTGCTGGAGCTTTACCTTGCACATCGCTTCTTTCAATTGCGGTGGCAAGACCCTTTAGTTTTTCGGCTTCGATGTGTGCGCACACATCCATGCCGATGGGGATATTCAGATCCGGTATGCCCTTTTCTAAGGGTGTCATACTTGTGCCAGGTCTCAACTGGCTCCCCTTCTCATTCTGGGGGACTTCAATGATCGGCTGTGATAAATACCTCTTATCCTTTTTCGCCAGGTGTCCCTGGTTACTAAGGATTTGAGGAACCGGAGTTCTCGTCCTCTTTTTTTTTATTTTTCTGAGGCCTCTGGACGAGATTAGGGATACCTTCTGCTTTCTTTGGTATTTCAACCCTCTTCGGTGCAGTGCGTGCAGGCACATGCGACTTAGTCACGCTCTTCAAATCACTAAAGTGATCAGGCAGCTGATTTGCTAATGCTTGCAAATCTATTTTGTCTTCTGGACTTCTATTGTCTTCTAGACTTCTCTTGTTTCTGGACTTCTCTAGTGCGCGGGTCATCTGCATGGATTCCCCAGACTTGCAATGTAATTTCCTGACATTCTTCATCAAGGGGTTGATTTCCTCCCCCTAATGTTGGGAAATTTTCGGTGGTGACACTTGCGCTAGTTGCATAGGTGAGTGGATGTTGTAGGCCAAAGGTCTAAGGTTAATGAGATTTGCTGCATGTAGGACTGCGTGTCCGCAACATGTAGCTGACAAATTACAATTATGCAAAAGAGGTTGGGCAATAAAATTTAATTCTCTTAATTAAAGCCTTTGCCAAACCATTCTGGGTATGGACATACGGTACCGAATGCTCAGCTGCAATTCCCATCGCCATGCAATAATCATCAAATGCCTTTGAAGTAAATTCGCCGGCGTTGTCCATTCTGATGGACTTGATGTGATGATCAGGAAAACACATTTCTGATGCGAATGATCTGCGAGATCAATTTTGCAAAGGCGTGGTTTCATGTGGACAACAAACCCACATACGACCACTTCGATGAAGCGTCAATGAGTACCATGAAATACTTAAACGGCCCTGAAACGGGCTGAATGGGACCGCAAATGTCTCTCTGGATGCGTGCCAGGAATGCAGGGACTTCATCCTTCACTTTCAAAGTGGAGGGTCTAGTAATTAGTTTCCCGGTGGCACATGCAGGGCACACAAAATCTTCATGATTCGGGAAATTCTTCACATTAATATTATGCCCATGCGAGTTATTTATTATGTTTCTCATCTTTCTAAGACTTGGGTGGCTTAATCTGTCATGCTAGAGACAAAAGAGTTCAGAGCTTCTAAATACTATCTTCAGGACAGTGTAGGCTACAGGTGCCTTAATGTTGGTATAATATAGCCCAGTTTCAAGTGAAGAAAGTTTTTCTAATACCCTTATCCATTCTCTTCATGCTTCGTAATGAGCAGGTATTCTTTACCATACTCTTCTTCGGCCTCAACGTGGAAACCGTTGGCGCGAATATCCTTAAAACTTAGGAGAGTTCTAGTCAATTATGGGTACAATAAGGCTTCTTCAAATGACCAAAGTTGTGCCCATTGTGGCTCTTCCTGAACCAATTATACATGCATCGCTTCCGGTGATTGTCGTAAGGCTGCTAGTGCTCTTACGGATCGACTGGAAATACTCAATCTCTCTTAAGATGATATTCGTTGTGCCGCTGCTAGCTAAGCACACTTCCTTTATAGGGCGCTACACGTGTTCTAATATAGGGTATTTTATTAACATGTATGAGAAGGCAATCAACACATAAATAAAATACTCCAATATCAGAACATATCATGCCATCATAAACTGAATAAATGAATGAATTCTTCAAATATCATCCAACCATCACGAGAAAATAACAATTCTTAAGTACCATCCATGCAAATTCTAACATATTCTTCCACACAAAATAAATGACAATTAAAGTCTAAATGCATTCTGTGCACTAGACTTCTTCTGCTATTCTCTCGGGGGTGACATTCTCTTCAAGAGAAATCATGGCGGTGGATGTTTCTAGGTCGAGAGGGGGTGCTGCTGTCGTGATGGTTTCAACCTCTATCGGTGCAGGCAGCTGCTCAAAACTCTCCACCTCTGCCGATGCAGAGTGGGCTTCATGCTGCCCTTTGCCATCCCGCTTTGGCTTGTTAGCCTTATTTTCTCGTGGAGCATCTGATTTTCCTTTCTGGGCTGCGGTCTTACCCTTCCTTCCCCTTTTCTCTATCAAGGGCTTTCGCACCTTGTTGCTCCTGGCATTGGCTTCACGGCCAGTGGAGCTCCCAAATGGCTAGTGACTTAGTTCTTGCGGAGAACTTCGTCCTGAGCTTCCGCAACTTGCATCATATCAATCAATTCGGCATATTCCTCATAGCCATCTTGACGATAATTGCGTGCGGATTATATTGCATTGGTCCGGGTGGAAGGATTTTCTCAATTTTCTGTATCGGGGTACAAATCCTGTGCAAGGCATAATTGTTTTCTCTGACCGTCTTAAAGTCGGCAAACCTCAGTCTGATCCACTCTTACTCTGCTTGAGGAAGAATGATGTACTTTAGCCTCTCAAACCGCTTCTTGAGTGCGGTCCAAAGTGCTAGCACGCTTTTCTCTGCCATATACTCATTCTTGACAGTGAGGCAAAGGTGGTGCCTAAGAAAATGAAGTGCCTGATAATTCTCCTCAGGTTTGGGTTGAGCGTCATTCAGTCCGCCAATCCCAATAGCAGCGCGGAGCTTCTTGCCTCCAAGCACAATCTTGACATCGGATGCCTACGTCAGATAGTTTTGGCCATGCTGGGCTAGCTCCTCGAACTCCCAGTTCGTGATGCTAGTCATCTAAATGTGTATAAGTCTACTACTGGTAGACATGCACGGAATAATTCAATGCAGGTAAATAAATGGTACAAAAGGTTCTCGTAATGTTTCATAATTTTCTATGCATTTTCTATAAATTTTATTGCTAATTCAGTGATTAAAAGCAATTTTCAGCAATTACAATTAACCAAAATAGTAAATAAATACAGAAAATACATAAAACAATAATGGCATAAATAAATAAGCTTCAATGCTAAAAAAATAACTCAAAATTCGGATTCCCGAGGCCCTTTTATGCTAAAATATAAAATTTCAGCAAATTCTGCAATTGCAGAGGGTTTTTACGCAAAATTTCAGTTCAGAGAAAAATTCGCGCAATTTCCTGATTTACAGAGGGTTTTTCTGCAAAATTCTGGACCCATACGTAAATCTGAGGATCTATCGGTAATTTTTGGAACTACCGAGGCCCTTGTGCAATGTTTCGGGACTCAAATGCAAGTTCTAGGGGCCTTTCGGTGATTCTCAAGGTTTCATGGGCTTTTCTGCAAAATCTGTTGCTCCCCCGGGCCAACCTCTTCTTTCCTTTTTTTCGGTCTGGTTTCGGCCCGTTTGCCCCGCTCCCTCGGCCCGTTATGCCCGATCGGCCCATAAGGCCTATTCGGCCGGCTGGGCCTTAGGCCCATTTATCCTTCCACCGGCCCATTTGGCCTCAATGGCCCACTTGGCCAGGTTAATGCATGGGGGGTAGGGTTTCCCTACCGCCATTCAATGGTGGCAGCGGCGGCTCAGCCCGTGCGGCCGGATGGGCGGCGCGAGTAAGCGGCGGCGGCCAAGCGGCGCGAGGAGACGGCGGTCCGGCGGGCGGATGCCGAGTGGGCCGGCCGCGGCGACGCGACGGCGGCAGCCGGCACCGTCTGCGGCGTTGAGGTGGCCGGCGACAGCGGGCCGGGTGAGGTGGTACGGCGAGCTATTCACGCGGTGTGGCGCGCCTCATGCGGGAGGCGGCGACGGCGGCGGTCAGGCCGGTGGCTTCAGGCGCAGGTCTAAACGAGCGGCAAGGGCGCGCGACGCGGTCGGCGGCACATGGCCAAGTGGGGCCGATCGCGGTGGCTAGCCAAACGACCGCTACGAGGTGGCGGCGTGGTCTTTGCTCGGCGCGGCGAGCGGCGGCCGGTCGGTAAGCGCGTCTTGCACGCCCGCAGCCCAAGGTGGTCGCGCGCGCGTCGGGGCGGTCAGCCGAGCGCGATAGCGGCCGGCTGCAGGCCGGTGCGTCGGCCGATCTTCAATAGGCGCGTGTGTGGGCGTAGAGAGGCCGGCTGCAGGCTGGTGCCCGAGGCGGGTCGAGCGCGGCTGCTGGCCGACGAGACTTGGCGCAAGGCGCAAGGTGGCGGCGAGGCCGAGGCAGAGGGGCCAATGGGGAGGCGGCGCGGTAGCAGCCGGCCGGGCGAACACCGAGCTGGAGCGGCGGCTTCTGGTATCGCCGGCAGCCATAGCCATACAAGGCGGTGGTCTGCGTTGCGCCGGCGGAGCCCGATGCATCATCTCTGGCGACCTTCCTGGGTGGTGCACAGAGATAGGCTAGCGGCAAACAACGGTGCCGCCCTGTGCAGAGGGCAGAACCGACGGCGGCGCCTCCTCTTCCTTTTTTTTTATTTATGTGCAGATGCCATGCAATACCCAAACGAGAAGAAGAACGATGCAATTTGTCTTTTCCATGTATTGATCATGCAGAATCAAACAGAATCATGCAAAATTTTCATTTCAAATCTACGATGCAATCAACATCTACCCCTTTTCAAAATCTGCCGATCGACATTATGCCGGTGATTTCAGATCTGCTCGCTGTAGATTTGAGGCGGATTTGCATCGTTTCTAATCTACAGTGCAATCAACATCTACCCCGTTTCACAATCTACTGATCGGCATTGTGCCAACGACTTCAAGTCTGCTCGCGGTAGATTAGGGTGGATTTACACCGTAGAGATTCAATTTAGAACGCGAAAAGGAAATATAGATTCAAAAGCGATCTAGAAAATTCAATCTGTGCTTCGATGATTACCTCGTTCACTAGAGCGAAGTCGTGCTGATAACGGTTGAGGAACCGTCGCTGGCGACCAATCCGAGCGATTCCTCGTTTAGAACAAGAATGAATCAATCACAGAATCATAGAATAATAGATTGAACACACAGAGAGATAGAGAGAACTCCTGGTCTTTCTTTATTGCTTTCATTCATGTGTACATAATGAGGAGGTATGACTCTCTATTTATAGACTACAATGAGGTGCCCACCATGGGCCGCGGGCTGCTGGCCCAGGCCTAGGTTTCTTAACACCAGAGAGGTGGGTCCGCCACTGCTCGATGTGGCCTTCTTGTTGGGCTACCAAATTTGGCCAAAACAAGTAGTGTGTGCGTGTGGGAACATCGGTTGTGGCGGGACGTCAGAAGAGAAGGCAACCTATGTTTAGTACCACATGGAGTACCCGAGCAAAGCACCGGCGACAGAGCGGCTATAAGAGGAGGCGTGCCTCCTCTGCCTCAACTCATACCTTTCTCGGCCTTTGGCTAAGATCAAGTGTAGTATCTGTTCTTATCGCTTAATATCGATATGTGAGCCATGCGCCACTTTGATATTAAATTTATTTTTTGTGGGCAGGTCCACCGCAGTGGCCTTGCCACGGGGTTCTCGTGTGTCGCTTAGGCGTTGCACTATTGCATAGGCTCGGCGCACCCCAACCAAATCAAGTTTGTAAATTTATTCCAGTTTAAACTGCCTTTTGAAGTGGGTTTAGATTTAAACTTTTTTCGGTTTAAGCTGCCTTTTGAATTGGGTTTAGATTTAAATTGCTGTTTGAAGTGGATTTGAGTTTAAGCTGCGGTAGCTTTGGCACACTCAAATTTAGCCATTTCGAATCGGTGACGCTATACGCTTAACTCCTTGGGCCAAGCGCCTTGGGCCAGCTAGGCCGAGCACAAGTTGGGCCCTGAGAAGTGCGAGCCGTGTGCGCCACGCTTATTTGGGCTTAGAGGCTCGTCGAGACGCCCGCAAGGTCACCCTCTCATTTTTTTCTTTACTTGGGCCGCAGGACAGGCTCAACCCTCATAAACATATACACCATCATATACCTCTTCATAAAAAAGGTGCTAGTTAATTATAGCCGTTGATTGAAGCATCTATTAGATGTAGGTTGGACAATGCACACCTAACGCATAGTAGACCTCATCCCTCCCCATTTTGCTCGCCTGAATTCATCTCTGATTAGTGCCTCCATCCACGAGGACTGGAGGTCATCGTCCGCGAGGCATCGATGCCGCCGTCCAGAAGGGAGCGCCTCTGTCTACGAGGGCTCGATGCCGCTGTCCGCAAGGGAGCACCGCCGTCCACGAGGGCTCGATGCCACCATCTGCCAGGGCTCACCGCAGGCCGTCTTATGCACGGCATCGTTTGCGAGGGCTGGTCGATGACGCCGTCCTTGAGGGCTCGCCGCAGGCCGTCACTCACACGACGCCGTCCGCGAGGGTTGGTTGGACGCTGCTGTCCGTCCTTTAGCTTTGAATTTGATCAACAGGTTTGATTTTTGATGTTTTTCCCTGCTACTTGCTAGGCCATAGATTGTGCTACTTAGTGATTTACCAACATAGTAGTTTACACTTGTAGAATGCCACTTTACATCGATGTGTAACATACAATGGACATGAACTGTAATTAGAATTTT
This sequence comes from Dendrocalamus sinicus, assembly GCA_036346575.1. Classification (NCBI taxonomy): domain Eukaryota; kingdom Viridiplantae; phylum Streptophyta; class Magnoliopsida; order Poales; family Poaceae; genus Dendrocalamus; species Dendrocalamus sinicus. The sequence goes on from CM070657.1 coordinate 9,894,574, forward strand.
GTAATGGTCCTTAAAAAGTGAGATGCGATGTGCATTATGATGATAAAAAACAAAATAAAACAACAAGCATTACAGTGGACAGGAAAAGTAGGCCTATAGATTAGATGGGTTATGGTTATATTTGTCAGATCAGCTATAGCTGAGTTTTATATTTGTGTTTCTCTTGTGCAATATTTTTTCGACACGGTATGAATTCGGTAATTCGAAAATCGTGATGTAGATGTATGCATGCTATTTCTCCAGAGAGTGAAGTATGTGGTGAATGTAATGTTAGAGCATAGTCCTATACTCTTAGTCAATTAATCAGTTATGATTTTGATGTATTTAGGAAATTGTTAAATAGAATGAAATCAATAGTCTTATTCTAGTGCTTTGGTACTACACTAATGAGAGGCGTGAGGGCCATGAGGACAGACCATTGCCTGCCAGCCATGGTACACACCACCATACCTTAGCAATTTGTATGTTGGGTCCACCACTGGCTGTTATAGTAGAGATATGTTGTTGGGTAGTCTTTGTTGAATCAACTAAGTGGAGTGTTATTTGGTTGTTTGCCTATTACTTGTTTCAATGGATAGTTTATCATAACGGTATGAATATGTAGGAGGGTGCCTATTCATTAGTACTAAATCCATGTGCTGTTACTTGTAGTTATATACGTACATAATGGCTGATAAGAACAGCACTATTTAGGATCAAGAAGAGTATTTCATGATAGTTAATAAGAGATTTAAGAGTGAGGAGGAAGGTTATCAGTTTTACAATTCTTATGCCAAGGAAATGGGAATTAGCGTAAGGAAAGACTATGTTGAATGTGATTCTGCTACAAAGATGATAATTCATAGGCAATTAATTTGCTCTAGAGAAGGGTATCGAAAGGACATATACATGGACATGACTGACAGGCAAAGAGAGGCATGCATTGTCAGTCGATGTGGGTGCAAGGCTAAGTTAACAATAACGCTTGAGAAGAATTCTGAGCTTTGGTTTGTTAAAAATTTTATAGACAAGCATGATCATGAACTAGCTAAACCTGATGAAGTTGTCTTCCTAAGATCACACTGTGGACTGAGTGATGCACAGAAGGCTGAGGTAGTAGAACTAAAAGCAGGGGGTTTGCGTAAGTATCAAGTAATGAATGTTATGGAGAATAAGCATGGGGGCTACGAAGAAGTTGGATTCATATCAAGGGACTTGTATAACTTCTTGACAGACAAACGAAGAAGCAAATTATCGGGGGAGATGCTAATCATGTGATCAAGTATATGCAAGCACGTCAGTAGGAAGGTATAGAGTTTTTTTTGAATATGAGTCAGATAATGCAGGATGTTTGAGAAGATTGTTGTGGGCTGACCCGTAGTCTTGTATGGACTATGATGCATTTGGTGATGTTGTGGTGTTTGACAGCACGTATCGTGTGAACCAATACAACTTCTCATTCATCCCTTTTGTTGGCGTTAACCATCACAGGTCCACGTTTATTTTTGTTTGTGTAATTGTTTGTGATGAGACGGTAGAAACCTACGAATGGCTGCTTACCACATTTCTGTATGCCATGTGTCAGCGACACCCTAAATCATTGATCATCGTTGGAGATAATGTAATGCGGAGAGCACTTGAAAAAGTGATGCCCAATTCAGATCATCTGTTGTGCACTTGGCACATCGAGCAAAACATGCTACGGCATCTCCACCCAACCATGTTTCCAGAGTTCAGACTTTTTGTTCATAGCCCAATTGAGGTTGAAGAGTTTGAGAGGAAGTGGATTGAATTTAGGGAAAAAAATTTAATATTGCTGAAGATAATAATTGGATTTTGTGGATGTACAGTTTGAGGATGAAGTGGGCAGTCGCATACACCAAAGGTAGAGTTTTCCTCGGCATGAAATGCAACCAACAAAGTGAGAGTCTTAACTCAAGAGTTCATAGGCATCTGGATCAAAAAATGTGTCTAGTTGATTTGGTGGAACATTATGAGCATTGTTTGTCGCGCATGCGCCATAATGAGGCTGAGTTAGATGCCAAAGCTTCACAATCGGTCCCATTCACAATACGTGACGCTTGCTTGCTTGAGAAAGATGCAGCATATGTCTTCACACCAGAAGCTTTCAAGAAAGTGAAGTCAGAGATCAACGAAGCAATGAAATGGGAAATTAGAGATGTCATATATGAGAACAGCTCGGTTAGTTATGTTATTGGCTTGAAAGAAAGCAGCGAAAAAATATTAGTGTGAATTGTGTCGTGGATGATAAATCAGTGAAGAGAATCACATGCACTCTAAACTTCGGCACAGCTGATTCTCTCTCAGGCTGTACGTGCATCAACTGCAACACTTCAGAAATTAAATTATATGGACAAGCAAAACTTAAAATGCAGTTACACTCTGCTTCATCATTCTGTTCATAGTCAACATATCAAAAGTACATTGCAGTTCGCAGAGTCGATAGGATCCGATGTAGCAATGGTGATGGGCTAGGTGCCTCTATTGGCTCGATAGGACCCAACACTTCATATCAGCACGACTTCGCTCTGGTGAACGAGGTAATCATCGAAGCACAGATTGAATTTTCTAGATCGCTTTTGAATCTGTATTTTCTTTTCGCGTTCTAGATTGAATCTCTACGGCGCAAATCCGCCCTAATCTACCGCGAGCAGACTTGAAGTCGCTGGCACAATGTCGATCGGTAGATTGTGAAACAGGGTAGATGTTGATTGCACTGTAGAACGATGCAAATCCGCCCCAAATCTACCGCGAGCAGATCTGAAATCACCGGCACAATGTCGATCGGTAGATTGCGAAACGGGGTAGATGTTGATTGCATCATAGATTGGAAACAAAATTTATGCATCTGTTCTTTTGTTGTTGCTTGGTTTTGCTTGACCCCTACACGAAAAAAATATATAGCACAACACAAAAGATTGGGCGATGGCCAGAAGCCATCGCCGACCCATCACCGGCATGAAGCATTCATGGCCGGCGCCCTGCCACTCGGCGTTACACGCACGTGCGCTGCACGCGCGCACTAGCGCCAGACGCTGCGCTCTCCACCTCCCGGCGCCGCATCGCCGCCGAGCCTCGGGCTCGCCGCCAAGACGCAGCCACCTCCCCGCCGCCGCACCGCGACGCATTTGCGCCGCCCCCCACCGCCGGCCCGCTGCCTCGCCGCACGCGCCGGCCCGGCTGAGCCGCCGCTGCCTCGCTCGGTTGAGACACCGCCGCACCGCATGGCGCCGCCGCCGCCCGGCCGCCCTCGCTTCCACCGCGCGCCGAGAAGGAGACCGCCAGATGACCGCTCTGCAGCCAAAGCCGCCGAGCGCCGATTTTGACCGCCGCGCTTCTGCGTGCTGCCGAGCCCTTGGGTCCTCGCGAAGACGCCGCCTCGTCGGCCTGAATGCCGTCTCCAAACCGAGTACGTCACTTCGGCTTCTCCGCCGGCCGCCGGACCCACCACCAGAGGTAGCCATGCCCGAAGCATCGCGCCGACACCGCCCGAGGTTGCCGTGGCCGGCACCGCGCGCCGCCGCCGCCGCCGCCGCCGCTGACGTTGACTCGCCGACGAGCCGCGACGGCAGCCCCACTCACCTTGCCCGCAGCCGATCGCGCCGCCGCGCGCTGCGCCACCGCTACGCTGCCCGCATTCGACCGCACCGCCTGCGTTCGCGCGCGCTGTCGCACCGCCGCACGCAGCCCGAGCGAGCGCTTAAGGCGGCCGCACCGCCGCTGCCAAATGAATATAAGGGGTAGGGTTTCCTGCCCCGTGTAGATGTATCGGCTGGATGGGCCGAACGGGCCATATGGGCCGGTTGGCTATAACAGGCCAGAGAAGATGGGCCAGATGTATGGGGAAGGAAAGAAAAAAGGGGAAAGGGCCCGAACGGGTGGAGGGGCTGAAATTTTGCGGAAGACCCCTCGAAATCTTGTGAATTACCAAAAGGCCCCTAAATCTTGCATTTGGGTCCTGAATTTTACAGAAAGGGCCTCGTGATTATGAAAATTACGAATAGGTCCTCAAATTTACAAGAGGGTCCAGAATTTTGCAGAAAACCCCTCGGTAAATCAGAAAATTGCACGAATTTTTGTCTGAATTGAAATTTTGCGTAGAAATCCCCTGAAATTGCAGAATTTGCTGAAATTTCATATTTTAGCATAAAATGGCCTCGGGAATCCGAATTATAAATTTTTTAGCATTTGAAGCATATTTATTTCTGCCATTATTATTTCTGTATTTTCTATATTTATTTACTGTTTTGATTAATTGTAATTATTGAAAATTACTTTTAATCACTAAAATTAGTCAGAAATTTATAGAAAACGCATAGAAAATTCTGGAACATTATGAGAATATTTTGTACCATTTATTTACTCGCAGTAAATTATTCTATGCATGTTTACCAGCAGTAAACTTATATACACATATAGATGACTGGCATCACGAAGCAAGAGTTCGAGGAGCTGGCCCAGCATGGCCAAAACTATCTGCCGTAGGCATCCGATGTCGAGATTGTGCTTGGAGCCAGGAAGCTCCGCGCTGCTATTGGGATTGGCGGATTGAATGACGCTCAACCCACACCTGAGGAGAATGATCAGGCACTTCACTTTCTCAGGTATCATCTCTGTCTCACTAAAAAGAATGAGTGCATGGCAAAGAAAAACGCGCTAGTACTCTGGATCGCACTCAAGAAGCGGTTTGAGAGGTTGAAGTACACCATTCTTCCTCAAGCAAAGTAGGAGTGGATCAGACTGAGGTTTGCCGATTTTAAGACGGTTAGGGAGTACAATTCTGCCTTGCACAGGATTTGTACTAGTCTTCAACTCTGTGGCAAGCAGATCCCAGACGAGCAGAAGATCGAAATACCGCTATCCACCTTCCACCCCAATGCAGTACAATCCGCACGCAATTATCGTTAAGACGACTATGAGGAATATGCCGAATTGATAGATATGATGCAAGTTGCGGAGGCTCAGGACGAAGTTCTCCACAAGAACTAAGTCACTCAGCCATCTGGGAGCTCCACTGGCTGTGAAGCCAACGTTGGTAGCAACAAGGTACGAAAGCCCTTGATAAAGAAAAAGGGGAAGGAATGGTAAGATTGCAGCCCAAAAAGGTGAATCAGATGCTCCACGAGAGAATACGGCTAACAAGCCAAAAGCGGGATGGCAAAGGACAACATGAAGCCCACTCTGCATCGACAGAGGGGGAGAGTTCTGAGCAGCTGTCTGCACCGATGGAGGTTGAAACCATCATGACAGCAGCAACCCCTCTCGACGTAGAAGCAGCCATCGCCATGATTTCTCTTGAAGAGAACGTCACCCCCGAGAAAATAGCAGAAGAAGTCTAGTGCACTGAATGCATTTCGACTTTAATTGTCATCTATTTTGTGTGGAAGAATATGTTAGAATTTGCATGGATGGTACTTAAGAATTGTTATTTTCTCATGATGGTTGGATGATATTTGAAGAATTCATTCATTTATTCAGTTTATGATGGCATGATATATTCCGATATTGGTGTATTTATCTATGTGTTAATTGCCTTCTCATGCATATTAATAAAATACCCTATATTAGAACACATGTGGCGCCCTATTAAGGAAGTGTGCTTAGCTAGCAGCGGCACAATGAATACCATCTTAAAAGAGACTAAGTATTTTCAGTCGATTCGTAAAAGCACTGACAACCTTACGACAATCGCCGGAAGCGATGCATATATAATTGGTTCCGGAAGAGCCTCATGGGCACAACTTTGGTCATTGAAGAAGCCTTATTGTACTCAAAATCGACTAGAACTCTCCTAAGTTTTAAGAATATCCACGCAAATGGTTTCCACTTTGAGACTAAAGAAGAGTGCGGTAAGAAATACCTGCTCATTACAAAGCGCGAAGAGAATGGAAAAGCGTATTAGAAAAACTTCCTTCACTTGAAACTGGGCTATATTATACCAACATTAAGGCGCCTGCAGCGTACATTGCTCTAAAGACAGTATTTAGAAGCTCTGAACTCTTCTGTCTCTGGCATGACAGATTAGGCCACCCAGGTCTTAGGATGATGAGAAACATAATAAGTAACTCACATGGGCATAGTATTAATGTGAAGAATTTCCCGAATCATGAAGATTTTGTGTGTCCTGCATGTGCCACCGGGGAACTAATTACTTGACCATCCACTCTGAAAGTGAAGGATGAAGTCTCTGCATTCCTGGAACGCATCCAGGGAGACATTTGCGGTCCCATTCAGCCCATCTCAGGGCCATTCAAGTATTTCATGGTGCTCATTGACGCTTTCTCGAAGTGGTCATATGTGGGTTTGTTGTCCACAAGAAACCACGCCTTTGCAAAAATTGATCTCGCAGATTATTCAGTATCAGAAATGTGTTCACTGATCATCACATCAAGTCCATCAGAATGGACAACGCCGGAGAATTTACTTCGAAGGCATTTGATGATTATTGCATGGCAATGGGAATTGCAGCTGAGCATTCGGTACCGCATGTCCATACCCAGAACGGTCTGGCAGAGGTTTTAATTAAAAGAATTAAATTCATTGCTCGACCCCTCTTGCATAAAAGTAATTTGCCAGCTACATGTTGGGGACACGCAGTCCTACATGCAGCGAATCTCATTAACCTTAGACTTTTGGCCTACAACATCCACTCACCTATGCAACTAGCGCAAGTGTCACCACCGAAAATTTCCCAACATTAGGGGGAGGAAATCAACCCCTTGATGAAGAATGTCAGGAAATTACATTGCAAGCCTGGGGAATCCATGCAGATGACCCGCGCACTAGAGAAGTCCAGAAACAAGAGAAGTCTAGAAGACAATAGAAGTCCCGAAAGACAAGAGAAGTCTAGAAGACAATCGATTTGCAAGAACTAGCAAATCAACTGCCTGATCACTTTAGTGATTTGAAGAGCGTGACTAAGTCGCATGTGCCTGCACGCACTGCACCGGAGGGGGTTGAAATACCAAAGAAAGCAGAAGGTATCCCTAATTTTGTCCAGAGGCCTTAGAAAAATAAAAAAGAGGATGAGAACTCCGGCTCCTCGAATCCTTAGTAACCGGGGACGCCTGTGAAGAAGGATAAGAAGGACTTACCATAACCGATCATTGAAGTTCCCCAGAATGAGAAGGGGAGCCGGTTGAGACCTGACACAAGTATGACACCTTCAGAAAAGGGCATACCGGATCTGAATATCCCCATCGGCATGGATGTGTGCGCACACATCAGAGTCGAAAAACTAAAGGGACTTGCCACCGCAATTGAAAGAAGCAATGTGCATGGTGAAGCTCCAGCAGAAGCAATCGCTCCAGAAGAAGCAACTCATGAAGAAATAGCTATAAATTATGTGCACACGGGAGAGTCCTTGAATAGGACAACAGCTAATATCGATATCTACTTCGCAAAGAAAATTGCCTCCATCATTGATCTTGATCCCGAGCCTGCATTGCTCGCTGAATGTAAGAAAAGATTAGATTGGGAAGATTGGAAGAAGGCAATAGCAACTGAATTGCTATCTCTGAACAAAAGAAAGGTGTTTGGGCCCGTATGCCGCACGCCTCCCCATGTATACCCCGTTGGGCATAAGTGGGTGTTTGTTCGAAAGAGAAATAAAAGAAATGAAGTAGTGAGATACAAAGCCAGGCTAGTAGCTCAAGGTTTCACTCAACGTCCTGGAGTTGATTATGAAGAAATCTACTCCCCAGTCACGAGTGCAATTACCTTTAGATATCTGATCTCAATGGCAGTGAACTTGAACTTAGAAATGAAATTGATGGATGTTGTGACTGCATACCTTTACGGTAACTTGGATTCGGAGATCTATATGAGAGTCCCTAAAGGAATCTCTCTCCCGAACCAAGACAGAGCAAATAGAAATCTTTACAGTGTGAAACTCAGAAAGTCACTGTATGGACTGAAACAATCTGGAAGAATGTGGTATAATCGCTTCAGCGACTTTCTCTGCAAGAAAGGCTACACGAACAATGAAGACTGTCCTTGTGTATTTATACGATGATCCTGCATGGATTACGATAATCTCTGTGTATGTAGATGATCTGAATATCATCGGGACAGCCGAAGACATAAAAGAAGCAAGCTCCTACTTGGAGTCAGAATTTGAAATGGAAGATTTGGGCAAGACCAAGTTTTGCTTAGGCCTGCAGCTTGAGCATGTCCCTGAAGGAGTCTTGGTACATCAGTCGACCTACACCCAGAAGGTGCTTGAAAGGTTTGGCTTCGAGAAGGTATTTCCCTTGAAAGTACCGATGATCAGGAGGTCTTTATAGCAAGAAAAAGATCCTTTCCGACCTAGGGAAGAGGGAGAGGAAGTCCTGGGACCGGAATTCCCATACTTGAGTGCAGTGGGAGCACTCATGTACTTAGCAAACTGCACTAGATCGGACATTGCATTTGCCATGAACCTGTTAGCAAGGTACAGTGCAGAGCCCACCAAAATGCATTGGCAGGGCATAAAGGACATCTTCCGATACCTCCAAGGAAGCAAGGACCTTGGACTGTTTTACAGAAAGAATCAAGATCTGAACTTGATTGGTTATGCAGATGCTGGGTATCTATCAGACCCGCATACCGCTAAGTCACAAACAGGCTATGTATTTTTATGTGGTGGAACTGTAATTGCCTAAGAAATCGTCTAAGCAAAGCCTTGTAGCTTGGTTCCGCTGATGGTTCACCACATCCAGCAGTAATGTGGAATGAACATTGCGCAAACCCCCACAATTATCCATGAAGATAATGCAGCTTGCGTTGCACAAGTGCAGACGGGCTATGTAAACATATCAACCCCAAGTTCCTCTATGCTCATGAATTGCAAAGATGGACAAGATTAAAGTACTGCATACTAAGTCATGTAGACTTGTTCACTAAGTCACTCCCCGCATCTTGCTTTGAAAGGTGCGTGTGAGGGATTGGAATGATGAGACTTAGAGAAGTGCAGAATTCAGGGGGAGAATTCTCTCAAGCCCGTTATTAAATCTTGATCATGAAGATTAAGTACCCAAAGGAATAAAGTCCTGAAGACCAAATGAAATTGGGTGAATTGTACTCTTTTTCCCTTGACGAGTTTTCCATGAAGTTTCTCGACCAAGGTTTTTTATGAGGCAATTCGTGCATCGCAGCATCACATGTATCATGTGCTCTTTCTCCAAATTTTTCCCACTGGGGTTTTATGGAGTTTTAGTGAGGCATGAACATGTCGGATGAGTGCCCAAGGGGGAGTGTTAAGAAACTGGGCACGCCACAGCCATGACCCATGGTGGGCATCTCATTGTAGTCTATAAATAGGAAGCCAAACCAGCATATTATGTACACATGAATGAAAGCAATAAAGAAAGACCAGGAGTTGTCTCTATCTCTCTATGTGTGTTCAATCTATTATTCTGTGATTCTATGATTGATTCGTTCTTGTTCTAAACAGAGGAATCACTCGGACTGGTCACCATGACGGTTCCTCAACAGTGATGAGGTAGAAGAAGCAGAGCTGCATAATTGTCTGATTTAATTAGCACTTAAGATGAGTTAAGACAAACATGTCCGATTTGGGCGTACAAGTTGATAGCTCTAGCTTCCTTAACATGTATGACTTTCATTAAACGTCCGATTCAGGTTCCAGTTTTACTTGTCAGCTTCTGATAGATTCCATGATGCACATGACTCGGCAACAAGGTTTAAATACCCCAACCAGTAAATTATTTACCCTTTGATTGAAAAAATCTCTACTCCTAAAAAAATATGAGTTGGTGATCGTCGGTCCATTCTCCCTCCTCTCTTCTCAGCCGTCCGATCAAAGATCACCGTATTGATCTGCATATAGGTAGTTCTTCAGCTCCTCGTAAAAAAGGTCGGGCTAACGCGTGGGCTGTGCTCCTCCTTTTCTCTTCCCCCGCTTGCTCCGCTTCCAGCAACCACTCCACCTCCCGTAACCGCCGCCTCCTGCTCTCCCCTGAACCCTCGTGCCACGCCACCTCCCCCTTCTCAGCACCGCCACCAATTCCATCCCTGTGCGGCAGCGTTTGGTCACAGTCTACCAACTTCCCCCAATAGCGCCGCATCCCCCGGTCAACGCCTCCTCAACGCACTCGCCCATTGACTCCTGTCCCCATCTGCCCGCCGCCGCTTCCCAACGTCCACCTCCCGCAACCACCGCCACCCCACCTCTGCCTCCCCACCTCCACCTCCCGCAACCGCCGCCTCCTCTCTCCCGAACCCTCGTGCCACTCCTCCTCCTTGCCACCGCCACCAATTCCTTCCTCGCGTGGCAGTGTCTGGTCACAGTCCCCCAACTTCCCCCGTAGTGCGCGCATCCTCCCTGTCGTCGCCTCCGCAACGCATTCGCCCACCACCTCCTCTCCATATCTACCTGTTGCTGCATCCCCACCGCCTCGTTCTCTCCCCCAAACCCTCGTTGGCGTCGTCGCCAATTCCATCTCCCATCTCGCCTCCAACCAGCGGCACGACTCTCAGCGACAGCGGTCAATGGATCAAAGAGAAGGGCGCTCGGCGATGGCTGCTGTAGCTTCCTCTTCCTAGGCCCGCCCATGTGGCTCTCCCCCCGCCACTGCCGCCCAATGGTCGCTCGCCCGTGAGTCTCTCTACCTCCTCCTGCTCTTCGCTTAGAGCCGTCGCGCTGTTTGGTATTTTGGTCTCCCAAGTTGGTCCTCGAAGTTGGTGCCGAGTTCGAAGGGGGTCGTGGTCGAGTGGTCGAAGTCATGGTCGAGAGGCCGTGGTTGAAGGGAGCTGTGGCTGAAGTCAAAGATCCGTGGTTGAAGTCGAAGCCGTGGTCGAAGTTGAAGGGCCGTGGTCAAAGTCGAAGGGTCATGGTCGAAGTCCAAGTTGTGGTCAAAGCGATGAGTCGAAGGGGCGGGTCGAAGTCGGCGGGCGGCGCGGTCGGTTTGTGGTCGGTCGGCGCCATGGTCGAAGTCAGGTCATGGTCGAAGTTGAAGGGTTGTGGTCGAAGGGAGCAGTGGTAGAAGTCGAATGGTAGTGGACGAAGTCGGTCTGCAGTGAGTCGACAGGTCGTGGTCAAAGTCCAAGCCGTGGTCGAAGGGGACTGTGGTCGATGGGGGCAGTGGTCGCACTCGAAGGGCCGTGGACAAAGTCGGTCCGCAGTCAAAGTCGAAGGGTCGTGGTCGATGTCAGGGCCGACCCATTTCTTTGCTAGCCAACCCGAATCTCGGGGACGGGATTCTCTTTAACAGGGGTAGATTGTAACAGCCCAGGTTTTTAATTAAAACAATAGTAGTAAAAAATAATTTAAAATAAAATAAGTGTTTTGGTTGCCTAATTTTTAATTTTGATTTGCCCTGAATTTCTGTTTTTTTAAAAGCTAGTTTTGAAAAGTAATTTAGTTAAAAAATAAAAATATTATTAAATAAAGTTTATATTGAATTTTTATAAAAAATCCTAATTAAAATTAATTATTTGAATTTATTTGTCTTTTATCTGGATTTTCTATGTTTTTCTGGAGTTCAAAATCTAATTTTAAAATTATGAAGTATTTTCACTATAAGAAAATTGCACCAAATTAAGTTGTAAATATTTTTCCTAAGTCCAAATGGCTCCAGGAATTTCTGGAATTTTTTGGAATTGTTTGGGCTTTATTTGCTATTTTCCGGGCCCTTATTTATTTTCTCAGGCTTTTCCGAAAATCAAATTCAAAATTAAAAAGTTTAATTCTCCCGCCTGACTCCCTAGGCCGATGCGTGGATGGCCCAGATTGCCGCCTGTGTGCGCGCCAACCCTTCCCCGTTGTCCCTCTCCTCCCCTCTCTCGGTCTTGCCGATAGGTGGGCCCCACTTATTAGGTTGTCTTCTTCCCCACGCCGCTGCCATGCCATTGCGCCACTCCACGCTTTCCGGCCACTTCCCTCTCCCGCATTTGTGCCACCCCACCTCTCTTCCTTCGTGCGCCGCACTCCCCGCGCCTACCTCCCCACTTCCCCCACTCCTGCACTTGTTCTCTGCAACGGCCGCCACCACCGCCATTTTCGCGAGACGGTTAGCTCGCCAGCGCCACCCCTCCCATATAAATACCACCCTCGAGCACCCCTACCTTCACACAACCTCCCTCCACCCTCACTCCTCTCTCTGGTTCCTCATCGCCGCCGCGCCACGCCTCCATCTCTTCGAGCCTCGGCGGCCCACCAGCGAGCAATCGCCAGCCACTCAAGTCGCCTTGAGCCAAGCAGACGACACCTAAAGCTTCGTCTCGACACCACTGACCTCGGGCGCCACTCCTCCGAGCTCGAACGCCACCGAAGCTGTGCCTCACCGGAGCACCCCCACCGCCGCTGCCTCCCACTCGTCACCGACCAGCCTCCGGCCACCTCTGGTAATGCTTGTGTGCACCACTGCATTCCCCATGTTCCCCTCTTTCTTTCGAGCTCCTCGTTGGTCACCGCTGTGCCCCGAACGCCGGCAACCATCGGTCCCCGTACACCCCCCGCCAGCGAGGCCCCGCCAGTGGCCCGAGCTGACGTGGCAGCCACGTGGCGCCGCGTGTGCACCACCTTAGCGCCAGCAAGCCACGAAGATGCCACGCTTGCCTGTGCCACCTCACCTCCCTGTGGTCCATGGACCTGGCCACGGTAGATTGGGCCCACTGGTTGGCCTTAGCCAAATCAGGGCTGATGTAAGCATGACATCAAAAACCCGAATTTCCTGTAGGAAAATAATTTGGCCAAAAAAATAAAATCCAGTGCTGACGTCATAATTCTGATTTATTCTTTTTCTCTCTTTTCAAACTTCCAAGAGCCCGTTCTCCTTCATCCTAACTCCGATTGAGCCTGTTCAGATTTGTAAATCCATCAAAAATTCCAATGTATCCATTTCCACACTCCTTTTAATTTTTTTGGAGTTTATTTGGATTTATTTGAATTTTATTTGAGTTTGCTTGGGTAATTTTAACGTGTAGACTGCGACGATTCGGAAGAATTCTTCGACGACGACTCGCACCAAACTGCAGAGCAAGGCAAGTCACATACCTTGATCATGTTGATTCCAGATTGTAAAATAAAATTATGTTGTTTAAAATTATCATGCATGTATATATTGTTATTCAATATATTTCAATTCAGTTTTAAATTTAGTTATTACCTACTTGTTAATTCCTCCATTGATATTGAATCTTTGATACCATGTCACCCCAGAATAAAACTCTCGTTAGTAACCTAGTTTGGCTAGAGAACTTTTGTAGCAAATGCTTAAACCTGCATAGATATAAGTTTAGGCTTAGGATACCTTTTCACATAAAATGATAAAGTTTTCAAATGTATTCTTGACTTCGGTAAGTTAAGAATGTTTATGAAATATTTCAAAATAAAAAATAAAATCTGGTTTAGACTTAGGCTTAGGACTTTTCGTTCGGTTTTTTCGGATTATACGGTTCGGTACATACGGTTTGATCAGTAAATACGGTTTTAGTAATTCGAGAAATACGATATTTTGTAGAATACAGTGTGGTATCGGTAAATACCGTCTTATTTCGGTACGGTATCGGTTAATACCAATTTTACCAAAGTTTGCACGAATTGCTAAACGTTAATCTCAACTCCAAGACTCCAATTCTCCATTCTAGAATCAGAAATTCAGAAATCAGAATCAGCATGCATCAGAAATAATAAATGAATAGTACTGAGAAGTTAATTACAGAGCATGCGTCAGGAACCAAAAAACAAAACAGCAACAGAAATCTGCATACAAGTATCAAGTGTTTGGTGATCAATGTTTGCTGTAGAAAGAAAAAAAATATGGAGAATAATTAGATATTCTCAAAGCTCAGTGAGTGGCCATTCATTTCAACACAGTTGATACAAGTTTAGTTTACCAAAGGCATATGTAGAAACAGTATATAGAATATTTATATTGACAAAAACTTTATAGCCTTGATGTACATCAAGTCTCGATAAAAGTACAAGGGCCTTTTGTTGTTGGAGATCTTGAGTAAACTCCTCTAATTATTTGTATGTTTGACCCTTTAGTGTTAAGTAACTACAATATCTTACACAACACAACCACCTTGGCATTTCAACAAGCACCTTGCACATAAGAACCCCGAATTATTTCTCGAAGAGAGATTTGCCTTTTGCTCTAGACGAGGAGGTAGGTCTGCAAGGTGTCCAAAGGACAACATAAAGTCGAGAGACGACAAAGAAAATCGATGGAAACACTTCACACATTTTAGGAGTAATACACATGCGTAAAGAATTATTGGAGAACTCTAGTTAAAATGTGTGAAATGTGAACAACTAAAGTTAAAATCGGTGGAAGCACTTCACAAATTTTACTCAGCAATCTCAGAGCACATGAGTATTAGTACAACACTATACCAAGGATTAGTGAATACCAATCACGTAGACATTCCATCAAGCACATGGTATGCAGCCCTCAGCATCCTCAGTTTCATCGATTGGGGGAGGTGGACGAGCTACTTCCAAGTGCATGAGGAGAAGAACAAAAAGGAGACCTTTTCTTCGTTAGTGATCTCCCTAGAGAGCTCCTCCACCTGTCTCCTAACCTCGCGCACGTAGAAGTCCATTCACGCCGGTGAGGAAGTGGCATTAGCGGCCGAAGGAGGTGGTTGCGTCAGATCTGCGCGTGGAGGCGGCGGCGCAGGATGTGCTCGAGAAGGCATCTGGAGGGGAAGCGGCGCCAGATCTGCACGGGGAAACGACTGAACGGAGAGGAGGCACCCAATCGGCACGGGGAGGCTGTGCCGGCTAGGGTTGATATCGCGTGCGTCGGGCCCATCGGTGCCTGGTGCTGGTGGGCCAAGACTGTAGACGCCGTCGCCGAATTGATTGAGTCATGGGCTGTTCGGTTCTATCGGTTAATTCGGTTTTCCTTGGTTTATACCGTAAAAACCGAATCAGTGAAATGCCACTTTTTCAGATACCGAACCGAATACCGATCAAACTGAGTTGACTAGTTCGGTACGGTTTTTTTCTGTTCGGTGTGAAACTGCACAGTCCTACTTAGGCTAATGGTTAGGTGGTGGGTGCAGGCATGCACTGTTGTTCGGTGACACAATGTTGATTGTCGGGCACAAGGAGTATGTGGTTTGAGCCTAAGTCAAGTTAAGGACCGGTCTAGAACTACTGTAGCAAAGCATAATCATACTATCACAAGATTGATATGGGACAGTCCTAGCTGACTAATTTGTGGGTCCCAACCTGAGTTTCGTCGTAGGTTGAAAGTGAGCGTAGCGTAGACCATGAGAAGTCTCACTCGGCTCAAGAGGGGGTCCTGGTCTGGTGGATTCCTTATTGGGGTGAAACCTTAGTGTTGGATTGGTTAGGTTGAAGGCTTTGTATTATAAAGACCTTGTCATAATCTCTCCGCTGCACACCTAAGGAAGTGTGTTAATCGCGTGGCAATATGAGTTGATCATGTCTTATGGGTAAATCTGTACAACCCCTGCAGAGTGTATATTCTATTCTGGATAGCCGCGCCCACAGTCATGGACAAGTCGAGTAAAGTTTTTCATGGATTAGACTTTGTTTTTCAAAAATGATTTTTGAAAAGCTTATGGATGGATAGAATCCATGAGAGATTGAAAACGTATGGAATCCATATAAGATCATTTAGAAAAGATGGTCCGGGTGGGATGCCCATGGTTAGGTTAGTGTGGAGGGATGGACCTGCACTAACGGTATTAATTTCATTTACAATATTGTGTTTATTTATTGTAGTATGAGTTTTAAAACATGTAGTATGGTAAATTTTAAAATTCCGTAGCAACGCACGGGCATTCAACTGGTTAGCTAAACAATTACCACTTTTGGGAGACCAAATAGAGACGACACAACAAGACATCCGTTATGGGAGCTGCATCAAACGCCGACGTCAATTGGGAACATCCCTCGCATGAAGTTAAGGTAAACAACATGTATACCTTACATCCATCAAAATTTAGTAATCTGGAGTTCCTGACTCACAAAAAAACTCTAGATAACACTTGCAGATCATGCTCTACACTGGCGGTTGCCAATTGTTTTTCCCTTATAAACTTGGCATATTCATCAAGTGGAACATCATAGGAAATTTTTTTACGAATAATCTATTTTTTATTCAAAAATATAGAAATATACTGCGGGAATTTTTTACAAAAATAGGCTCCAGTCACCCAATGGGGGGACGATTGCAGCCTTTCGCCCAACCGGGAGGCGACATTTGGGAAATATGGGAACGGTTGGGCGAATCATTGCTGTCGCCTGAGCGTTGTGCAACTGAATTGTAGTCGCTGTACAGTTGGACGACTGTAATTGCAGTCGCCCAACGCCAGGGTGACAGGGGGTGGGTTTTAAGACAGCACACGGCCGCCGCCCACTACCTACCACTTTTTTCACTCATTCTGCGCACAGAGAAGAAACATGAGAAGAAAAGAAAAGAAGAGGAGAGGAAGAAGGGGAAGAAAAGGAGGGGGAGAAGAGAGGAAGGAGGGGAAGAAAAGGAGGGGAGAAGAGGAGATGGAGAGGAGGACAGGGTAGGAGGAGGAGGTGAGGGAGGAAGGAAGGAGGAGTATACATTATTTTTTGATCCAGGTATTTTTTGGATCCAGGTATTTTTTGATTATGTTGTATTTGCACTATTATTTATATGAAATGTTGGTGCTAGTAAAAATTTTAGATGTAGAAAATTTAGTACAATTTTAGTATGGAAATATTAGTGTAAAAAAATTTTAGTATACATTTTGTAGTATGGAACATTTTATAGTATAGAAATTTTAGCACAATTTTTAGTATAGAAAGTTTAGTATTGTGCGATATTATTTGACATGTCGCAAAATTGAAACATATATGCAGGCCGACATCATCAATGGCCACTACATTGAGAGTGTATTATGGTGCTGGAACCATTCGTGAAAGTCCGAATGGTGTGGATTTGAGCGATTTTCCGCAAGTCACTCTCATACTTTCAGATGACGAGAATGCTCGAATGGCAGATGTGCAGCATTGGCTGACCCGGAGTTTTTCATTGGACCCCGAGGTGTGTAGCGTCGTCGTGCAAGGGCTTTAGAGCTGGTCTCCCACGGATATCAGATGGGAGTTGAAGACATTGGTGCGCTCTGCTTCGTGGAAGGACTTTGTGCAAGGGTGCCGACGCCGTGGATACGAGTGTGTGCTGCATGTGCAACCATGCTCACTACAAGCAGCTGCGCAAGCTCGTGCGTCCGCCCTTGCTTTGGGAGGTGCTAGCAGCTCGGGCGGGCCGCATGTTGGCGAAGATGATGAAATTGCTCGTGATGAAGCCGATGCGGTACATGGAGAAGAGTTACAGCCGTCAAGCCATAGAGAGGGAACTGGGCAAGCCGATGAAGGAGAGCATAATGAGTACATCGTGCAGCAGATGGACTCTGATAACCAGAGGGCATGGGATGAAGAGAAAGCTATAGAGGACGACGACGAGGACAGTTCCGATGAGGATGAAGTTCCTATCCCCCAAGAATGGAACCGGTTTAATGCCGAGGGTGTTTCCGCACATGATGAGCATGAATCACCATAGGAGTATCATGAGACAGAAGTTCGGTTGCATGCTATGTTTGCTGACAAGGAAGCGTTGTAGGATGCCATCAAGCTTTGGGCCCTTTCAATGCAGCGGACATTTCGCGTCGTCAAATTAAGCTAGGAGCAGTACACTGTGAAGTGCGAGCAGGCTGGATGTCCTTGGAGGGTGCACGCACGTAAACCCAAGTATGAGACTCACTGGATTGTGTCCAAGGTGGAGCCGCACTCCTGCATTCTAAACACTGTCTTGGCGAGGCATCATAACCTGACGTCTGGATTTATAGCCAATTTGATGTATGGGGAGATAGTGGAGAAGAAAGACATGGAGGCCATGCATATTGTGGTAGCTATCGAGAATAAATTCAAGTATAAGATTAGCTACGCGAAGGCGTAGCGTGCCAAGCAAAAGGCGTTGGAAAAATGTTTTGGGACTTTCGTGGCGGCGTACGACAACCTTCCTCGTATGCTTAAGGTCTTGAAGAAAAGGAACCCGGGCACGTACATCGTCGTGCACGACAAGCCGTCCATAAGTCCACCAGGATATGCGGTGTTGCAGAGAGCATTGTTTGCATTTGGTGCTAGCATCGAAGTATTTAGGCACATGCTGCTAGTGATCTCAGTTGGCGGGACCTTCTTGACAGGCCAATACAAGGGGCAAATCTTGACGGCCATAGGCGTTGACGGTAATAATCAAATATTGCCGTTGGCCATTACATTTGTGGAGAGTGAGAATTATGAGAGTTGGCTATGGTTTCTCAAACATGTGAGGGTTGGAGTTGTAGGCACTCGTCCTAGTGTGTGCGTAATCCATGATTGCCACACCAGTACTATAAAGGCTATAAGAAAACTTCAAGAAGACCCGGAGGAGCCCTTTCCTTGGCCGGACATGAGGAACCGGTGGTGCAGTTGTCACTTAGGGGCAAACTTTTTCAAGCAATTCCCCAAACAATCTTTGATGAAGCTATTCAAGAGGCTAGCTAGGTAGAACCAGCAGAGGAAATTTGATGCTTTGTGGGGGTTGTTGGATGAGCACACCAGGAAGAACGTCGAAGAGAGGAGCAAGGGGCCCGTCACTCTATCCGATTGAGCCCACATCCGAATCACATTCGAATTAGTGTTCGGTGTGACCACAGAGGTTCATAACCGCAATGCTATCCCTTTGCCTCACGATATAGATTAAGCACAAGGCGAGACTGTGTCATCCTCTTAATAGCTCAATCACTCTCTCGATTCCGTGATAGATTATAAACTTGTGATTGACTCCTCAATCACATTGGCATGGCCATGCACTTTCATAATCCATTACATCGAGGCCCCGAGATATCTCTCCCATAAGGAGGGGCAAATTCTATCTTGGTCATTCACATCCCACTACATGTTTCATAGCAAACCCGAAGACTACTTTTATGACTACCCATTCTGGAGTAGTGGTTAGTAGTCCCAAAATAGGCTACTAC
Organism: Dendrocalamus sinicus; assembly: GCA_036346575.1. Lineage (NCBI taxonomy): Eukaryota > Viridiplantae > Streptophyta > Magnoliopsida > Poales > Poaceae > Dendrocalamus > Dendrocalamus sinicus. The sequence goes on from CM070657.1 coordinate 9,913,549, forward strand.
GCATATTGGGAACCATGATGATCTCAAGTCTAAGGATTCTACATAAACACTACTTGAGACCAACTAATGACACATGGAATCTCTGCGGTGTCTCATGGCGGTCTATCCAACATATGTTCACTAACACATGTCCATATTATTGATTTGGTATCTCCATACCATGATCCATGAGACATGATCATCAATCAATACATATGCTGATCTTTGAATCATATTTGTTCCTCATATGATATATGATCGGGGATCATTTAGAAATAGCAACATTTTGGCATTAAGAGTCTCATGAATAAGTCACATACTCATTGATCAATAATGATAATGTCTATTTCAAGGAACAAAGCAATGTATCATAAACATAGTATGTGATATATTCAACATCTCCATGTTGCCTCTAGGGCATATCACCAATCTCCCACTTGCACTAGAGTCAACCATGTAGGTATCTAATACCCATTGCCCTAGTGTGAGCCTCATGCTTTGGTGGGAAGCGGCTTTGTCAACGGATCTGCAATGTTCAAATCCGTTTGTACTTTGCATATCTTCACATCGCCTCTCTCACAATCTCGCGGATGAGATGAAATCGCCAGAGAATGTGCTTGGACTTTTAGTGCGATCTAGGCTCCTTGGCTTGCGAATGGCCCCACTATTGTCACAATGAGGTCCATTGGGCTGGAGGCACTAGCCACCACACCAAGCTCGAAACAAATTTCTTGATCCAAATAGCCTCTTTAGCAGCCTTCTGAAGTCGCTATGTACTCGGCTTCGTTGTAGAATCAGCAACCGTCTCGCTTGGAACTCTTCCACTCACCGCACCGCCATTCAGCAGTAACACAAATCCAGTTGCGATCTAAAATCATCTTTGTCGGTTGGAAGCTAGCATCGGTGTAACCATTTACAACGAGCTCTTCCTCACCCCATAGACGAGGAACACATCTTTAGTTCTTCTCAAGTACTTCAAGATGTTCTTTACAACAATCCAGGACTTTCACCGGATCATTGACCGGTATCTACTTGTAGCACTTAAAGCATACGAGACATCCGGGCGTGTACAAAGCATGGCATACATAATGGATCCCATAGCCAAGCATATGGAATCGCATTCATTTTATCCCGCTCATCGGTGTACTAGGACACCGACTCTTGCTAAGATTTATACCATGTGACATAGGTAGGAAGCCTTTCTTGGAATCTGCATGTTGAACCTTTTCAACACCTTGTTAATGTACGTATCTTGGCTTAATCCAATTAGCCTTCTTGATCTATCCCTATAGATCTTGATGCCTGTAATATATGCCGCCTCTCTAAGTCTTTCATAGAGAAACTATTTTTCAATGAAGACTTAACAGATTCGAGCATAGGAATGTCATTTCCGATCGTAATATGTCATCCACATATAAGACCGAAACACGAGTGCGCTCCCACTAGCCTTTTGTAAACACAAGGCTCTTCTTCGTTCTTGATGAAACCAAACCCTTTGATTACTTCATCAAAACGAATGTTCCAACTCCGAGATGCTCGCTTTAATCCATAAATGGATCTTTGCAGCTTGCATATCTTTCCACTGATTGCGGATCGACAAAACCCGTGGGCTGTGTCATGTACACATCCTCACTCAGATTTCCATTAAGGAAAGTTGTTTTGACATCCATTTGCCATATTTCATAGTCGAAATATGCAGCAATCGCTAGAATGATCCGAATAGACTTTAGCATTGCGACGAGGCGAAAAGTTTCATCATAATCAACACCTTGAATTTGTTTGAAACCTTTGGCCTGTCGCGCTTTATAGATGTGAACATTTCCATCTATGTCTATTTTTTCTTGAAAATCCATTTGCACTCAATGGTTTTAACACCATCAGTGGATCAACCAAGTTCCAAACTTGATTCTGTGCATGGATTCAATTTGGATCTCATGGCTTCAAGCCATTTCTCGTAGTCCGGTCCCACCATCGCTTCTTCATAGGTCTTAGGCTCATCGTTGTCTAACAACAATATGTCCCGTTGTTGAGTAGTCAAGAACATGTACCTCTCAGGTGCACGACGTGACCTCTCGACCTACGTGGTGCTGGTGTGTCCACAACAGTTCTTCAACAGTTTGTTCATCTGTTGTGGTTCAGTAGGAGCTGAAACGTTTCAGTGTTTCTGAATTTCTTCAAGTTGCACCGTGCTCCCACTATCCCTTCTTGAGAGAAACTCTTTCTCTAAGAAGACACCATGCCGAGGCGACAAACACTTTGCCTTCTCCTTGATTATAGAAGTAATATCCTTTTGTTTCCTTAGGATACCCGATAAAGAAGCATTTATCGATTTAGGACTGAGCTTATCAGATTGTAAACGTTTTACATAAGCCTCACATCCCCAAATCTTAAGAAAAGACAAGCTAGGACGTTGTCTGTCCACATCTCATATGGTGTCTTTTCTCACGATTTTGATGGAACCTGTTTAGTGTGAGCGGTTGTTTCAAGAGCGTACCCCAAAAAGACAACGGAAGATCACTTTGGCTCATCATGGGCGCACCATATCTAATAAGGTGCGATTTCTCCGTCAGATACCCCATTCCATTGAGGTGTTCTGGCGGAGTCAATTGTGGAACAATTCCACAATCCTTGAGATGATTGCCAAACTCATGGCTCAAATACTCGCCTCCACGATCGGATCGTAGAAACTTGATTGTCTTGCCTAAATGATTTTGCACTTCATTTTGGAATTCTTTGAACTTTTCAAAGGATTCAGACTTATGCTTCATCGGTAGATATACCCATATCTACTAAAGTCATCGATAAAAGTTATGAAGTCTGAAAACCCCTCTGCTATTGAGCTCATTGGTCCACATACATCGTAATGTACGAGTGCCAATAAGTCACTTGCCCGTTCACCTTGACCGGTGAAAGGTGCCTTTGTCATCTTGCCAAGTAAACAAGATTCGCATGTCTCAAATGATTCAAAATCAAATGAGTGCGAATACCATCTCTATGGAGCTTCTCCATGCGTTTCTCATTTATGTGACCTAGCGGCGGTGCCAAATAAGCGTGGGATTTAAATCATTCGAACGTTGCCTCTTTGCATTAATGTTATAGACCGGTGACTCTTCAAGAGTAAGAACATATAACCCATTCACCAATGGAGTATGACAATAGAACATATCTTTGAAATAAAGAGAACAACCATTGTTCACAGATCTAAAGTCATAACCTTCGCTTGCAAACATGAAGCGTAAATAATGTTCTTGGAAAGAGATGGAACACAATAACAATTATTCAATTCCAAAACTAATCACGAAGGTAAAGACAATGGCATGGTGCCAACAATGACCGCAGCAACTTTTGCTCCATTGCCAACGCGAAGATCCACTTCGCTCCTCCTCAAACTTCTACTTCTTCTTAGCCCTCGCAGCGATTTGCAAAGGTGAGCAACCGATCCGGTATCAAATACCCAAGAATCGGTGGATGAAGTAGCAAGATTGATCTCTATAACATTTATACGGAGAGGAAGTCGTATTTCCTTCTTCTTCTCAAGATCCTCCAAGTACTTTGGGCGCCTCCTTTCCAATGACTGATTGCTTACAGAGTAACAATCGCATTAGAGCAGCGCCCTTCTTGACTTGCTTGGCCTTAGAACTGCTCGCGATCTCATCGGAGCTAACTCTTTGACCGCGCTTTCTTGACATTGGGCTTGCCCTTGCCTTTCTGCATCATCATCACATGATTGCTGCTTTTCTTAATGCTTTCCTCGCTGCTAACCACCTTATGCCGATCCGAGACAATCTCTAGGGCACTAGTATTCCCATCGCCTATCAGCAATCGATGAGCCTAACCCAAGTGGTCCAAGAAGGAGGAGCTCACAAAACATCAAGTGCTTCTCGTAGTGGATCGAGGGGGAACCATTGGAGAAGTGGTCGCTGTTGCACGACACGGATGGCGCAAGGTACGGAATAATGACAATTAACCTTGCCGAGGTCTACAATTGGGTTCTTAGGGGTCACCGTTCTCAGCCCCTTGTCGCCATCGTGGAAGGTGTTCTTCACAGCACAATCCGTTACTTCAGGGAGAGGCACGCGAGTGTCGCACTTCATGCGGCCAATCCTGGAGCCCTGTATTCGTAAAAAATTACGGCGTACATGGAGACGAAGACACAGAAGGGTCAATTGCACACAGTGCAAGCCATGGGCAACAGGGAGCATCATTTTGAGTTGATACTCCGTGATAGAGTCGGATTTGGGACGGCTCGTTCACTTGTTACCCACAAGGTATGCCTTGGAGATCATGCAAACGAACCTAGCTGCACGTGCAACAAGCTTAAGTTGTTACACAAGCCATGCTCTCATGTCCTCGCTGCATGCGGGACCGTGGGCATGGATCCTTCGAACTTCATGTCCGAGTACTTCTTTAAGGAGAGGATACTGCAGGCTTGGTGTGGGGAGCTCCGGGGGTCCAGAGTGGTGGAAAACTTTGCCACTTTGGACATTGCAGCGAGGACCTGTGTTCCAGATGTTAACATGCTGAAGGATGGGAAGGGTCGGTGACAGAGCCGACGTATTAGAAATGACATGGACCACAAGCTGGAACATCTGGGGCAAGTTGTGGGCGATGCGGTCAGGAGGGGCACATAACTAGACGATGCAATGCATGTCCTGATCAGTAGTTGTTGGAGACTATAGCTAAATTTCATGTACCATTTGTAAAACTTGTATGTTACATCCCTTTTCTGTAATGTAGTTGGTGTTGTGCTGATAGCTTAGTATTGCTCTGTTTACTTACTTACTAGATGTATTTGCTATTCGTTAAAATGCGATTTTTTTGTGGCTCATGATAACAACCGCACGAAGATAACAACCAATCCATGATATGCTTAACAACATTGTACATTATTTTGATCGACACTCGTACATACTGCGGTACAACCAGACACCTCATTGCCTATATGCCAAACGAGTCTCGTGGCACCCACATGGAGAATTGCTGAGGGGGACGTCTCGGACGGGGCTGGCCATTATTGTAGTGGCACGCATATATGCAACTAGGGTTTGCACAGCAACATGTCGGATCGTACGAGCTTCCTATGTTGACAACCTCCTCGTTGCCCCTCTCGCGTTGCATTTATTGGCGGAGGTCGTTGTTCTCTTCATTGAGAGTGTCGAGTCGCTCCTCCAACTCAAAGATTCGATCCCACAATGTATCCACGTAGTTAACAATATGCAGTTCATGAGGAGGGTCGATCCACCGGGTGAAGTCGCATTTTGCCATCTGCGGAAAAAGTCGGTTAACAAAGAGGCTATGTAAGCAGTAACAAAAAATGTACTATTAGCAATTTGTACCCTGGAGTGTGGGCATCGAAAGAAATGTCGCCTGCCATCGAAATGCCCTTCGATAACCTGGACGACCGCGTACTCATTGTGTCTGCATTTTGGCCAAACTGGTTGAGCACACCTCCTGGGTATCAAGCGGCAGTTAGGGCCGAAGTCCTCCCTCCTTTGCAAGGGAAGGTCTTCTTTGGGTGACCCCGCTCCGACTGGCCCCTCGCTGTCCGCCATAGTATATACTAGCACGACGGAGAAGGTACTTCTTCGTTCGATTTACAGGGTTTGATTCATGGGACCGCACCTGTGCTCTTTATATAGAACGAGAGAACTTACTGCAATGGAGTATTGCTGACAAAACAGGGCAGCTTTGCTCAATGAGATGACCAAAAAAGGCCAGCTTTGCGCAGTGATATGACAAAACAGGGCAGATTTGCTCAGTGAGATGACAAAGCAGGGCAGCTTTGCTCAGTGAGATGACAACAGAGGCCAGCTTTGCGCACTGACATGACAAAACAGGGCAGCTTTGCTCAGTGAGATGACCAAAGAGGTCAGCTTTGGGCAGTGAGATGATAAAAGAGTGCAACTTTGCGCATTAACATGACAAAACGGGGCAGCTTTGCTCAGTGACATGACAAAAGAGACCAGCTTTGCGCAGTGACATAACAAAACGAGTCAGCTTTGCTCAGTGAGATGACAAAAGAGGCCAGCTTTGCGCAGTGACATGACAACACAGGGCAGCTTTGCTCAGTGGGATGACAACAGAGGCTAGCTTTGCGCAGTGACATGACAAAACAGGGCAGCTTTGCTTAGTGAGATGACCAAAGAGGTCAGTTTTGCCCAGTGAGATGATAAAAGAGTGCAGCTTTGCGTAGTGACATGACAAAACGGGGCAGCTTTGCTCAGTGAGATGACAAAAGAGGCCAGCTTTGCGTAGTGACATGACAAAACGAGGCAGCTTTGCTCAGTGAGATGACAAAAGAGGCCAGCTTTCCGCAGTGACATGACAACACGAGGCAACTTTGCTCAGAGAGATGACAACATGGGGCGGCTTTGCTCAGTCACATGGCATAACGACGTAGCCTTTTTGCAGTGATATAGTAGAATGCCCAGCTTTACTCAGTGCTATGACCACGCGGACCAGCTTTACACGTTGGAGTAGAGAGAAAATAGACCCTATAAATTGGTGTGTATTCCATTTCGCAGGCCACACTGCACTTCCAAACCCCACACTACACCGCGCTTCCTTCACCCCACCGGGATGGACAAAAACCAAAAGAATCAATGGGACAAGATGGTGAAGGAATGGGAGGAGACCCATGACCTAGTACGGTCAGCTGCCGCCCGCGATGAGAAAATAAGGGCTATTGCGGCCTAGGTAGAACAAGCCTAGCATGCTACGAGGTCAGCTCCCCGCAATGAGCGGCCGCATAGCAACAACCCCATCCCAAACGTCCCCACCGAGCGTTTGCTGCAACTCCCACCTGAGGGGGAGACACCCCCTATGTTGGTGCGGAGACACGTGCAAGTTCTTCAAGTCTAAGCACCACATCAGCCTAGGTAGGCGTTACTGGGGTTGCGCAAACTACTCCAGTGACTACCCCGACTGCCGTTTTGACACCGCAACCTATCGGCAGCCGGTAACGACCACATGCACCATTTTCCCCTACCTTTTCTCCTTCACAGTACGCACTAACAATCTCTCCCCTATATTTATAGTCTCCGGAGCCCCTATATGGCTACCGCAAATGGATCGATCTTGAGATCCACCCTGTAGACCAATGGACCCTCGACTTCGAGGAGTGGAATGTTACACGGGACAAGGAGTTGCTGGAGGAGGAGTGCCGCAAGAACGAGCAAACCCTGCGTATACAACGCGAGACGCAAACTCATCTCGAAGCGTGAACGCGTAGGGAGCAGGAGGCTCGCGAGAGGGAGCACGAGAGAAAGAGGGAAATGGCGGCTAAGGCAAAAGAGGCCGCAAAGGAGTTCAACGCTAAGCGGGCAAGGAAGGGAAAGTGGCCCCGGGCCACACAGTAGGTCGTACAAGCAGTTGGGTGGGTTAGTCGCATATCATGCTATATGTTATGCATGTAATAAAAATGTACGCGGCATGTTACTCCTAACTGTATTATGAAGTTTATTTCTATTCACATAAGCTTATTATCTCGTCTGTTCGCATTCAATGATTCAGATAGCAAGTCATTTAACAATATTAACATACCGGTTCTCTCCGTACACTAATTCTCAGTAACATCAAAATATCACTTACCACTATATGTATCGATCGTTCTACGGTCAATGTTCTTAAAAAAATTTCCCAAAATTTTTTATGCACCTACAATATACAGTGAACATAAACTTTTATTACACCTACACTAGATTTTTTCCCATTTTAAAACTACAAAATTGCCAAAACTCTAAAAAAAATCACGGGGGACTGAGTAAAGTCGTCCCCCATTGGGCGACTGCACTGCAAGTCACCCACCCATTGGGCGACTGCATGCAAGTCGCCCAATAGGGAGGCGACTGGTTGCAGTCGCCCGAGAGTAGAGCGACAGAAATTCTGTCAGTGTCTGGTTGGGAGATTAGCTCCAGTCGCCTAATGGGGGGCAACTGAACCTATTTTTGTAAAAAAATTCCGCTGGTATATTTCTGTATTTTCGAATAAAAATAGATTATTTGTACAAAAATTCAACATCATAGTCATAGCTCGTGGTGATGAAGGGACCTCCAGCGGTGCGCCGAAAGTTTGTTTCTCCATGATACTTTGTTGAGAAAAAACAATAAACCACCAACTATGGCGAAGATTGTACTCACCTTGCTATCTCCACACAGAGGAAGACGACTTCAACTATGGCGAAGATTTGGACGAGTAGGTCACATCTTACTATCGTTTGCATGAGGGTAGGTTTGTTTGGTTTCTTCCGCTTCGGTGTTTTCCTTCCGCTGCTTATGTTTAAATTTGGCCTATTGGCCGTGGATGTAAACTTTGGCAATCTTGCCCATATTTAGTTAATAAATATCATTATGATTGATATTTATCTTTGTTGTCTACTGTGTGCACTAGTTGATCCTGGACTAGTGTAATTTACATAGAGGATCCAGTAGTTGTTGCTCCGGCGTCTGACAGCAGTGGTCGAAGTCGGGGTAATGGTCAAAGTCAGGGCCGTGGTTGAAGCCAGGGCCGTGGTCGAAGTCAACGTCATAGTCGAAGTCGGGGCCGTTGTCAAAGGGGGCCATGGTCGAAGGGGGACGTGGTCGACGTCGAAGGGCCATGGTCCAAGTCGAGGCCGAGCAGGTTGGCGCCGGCAGTCGGGCGACAGGGCACAAGCGCATCGGAGGCTTCCAACGTACGATCACCAGCGATGATCGACTGCTCCCGACCTACGATCACGCACAATGGTTGACGGCTTCCAACTTACGATTACGAGGCGTGATCGACGGCTTCCGATTTACGACCATGAGCACAGGTCGATGTGTTCCGATTTACGACTACGAGGTGTGGTCGATGTCTTCCGACTTACGACGATGAGCGCTGGTCGATGTGTTCCGACTTACGACCACGAGCTGTCCTCAATGGCTTCCGACTTACGACCACAAACGATGGTCGTCGGCTTCCAACGTACGACTACAAGCCATTGTCGAAGGCTCCTGATTTAGAACTACGATTGATTGTCGACCGCTGCCAACTTACGACCACTAGCGGTGGTCGACCGCTCTTGACCTACGATCAAATGCGATGGTCGACGACTTCCGACTTACGACGATAAGGTGTGCTCGAGGGCTCCCGACCTACGACCACGAGGTGTGGTCGATGTCTTCCGACTTATCACCATGAGGTGTTATCGACGGTTTCTGACTTAGTTGACGGATTTAAAACTTTTAGAACAAGTTTGTATGCATATTCTAAATTTTTTTACCACCCGTGAGTTTTAAAATATGTAGTATGATAAATTTTAAAAATCCGTAGCATCGCACGGGCATTCAGCTAGTTAGCTAAACAATTACTACTTTTGGGAGACCAAATAGAGACGACACAACAAGACATCCGTTATGGGAGCTGCATCAAACGCCGACGTCAACAGGGAACAGCCCTCGCACGAAGTTAAGGTAAACAACATGCATACCATACATCCATCAAAATTTAGTAATATGGAGTTCCTGACTCGCAAAAGAACTCTAGATAACACTTGCAGATCATGCTCTACACAGACGGTTGCCAATTGTTTTTCCCTTATAAACTTGGCATATTCATCAAGTGGAACATCATAGTCATAGCTCGTGGTGATGAAGGGACCTCCAGCGGTGCGCCGAAAGTTTGTTTCTCCATGATACTTTGTTGAGAAAAAAAAAACAATAAACCACCAACTATAAATATCTCTCCTGAGGAACTTCCACGATGAAAGTTCAATTGAAACCTAAAACCCCAGAGTACTGATAGGGCAGACCCTAGAGTCAGCACAAGCAATCACCACGAACTGGACACAGAAACAGGAAACCAAAAGATCCCTGTCCACAGTTACAAGTGCAACAGGGCAAACAAACAAACAAAATAACTTTTGACATATGAAGGTGAAAATCATATTCTCTCCTGCGGACTACGGTCGGACTATGATTTATAGTTTATGGCTTTTGGCTGTTCGTGAGAGAGTACGGAGTAAGATAAACTCATGGGCGGTTTTGGCTGATATAAATGAAGTCGCTACAATGTCTACTATAAATAATTTATAGACCATGTCTTAAAAATACACTATATTTAACATCTAATTACTGTAAAAAAGTCGAAAACATAATCCAAGTCACAAAAGAGGAGGCCCCGTATTTGTTCGTGTTAACAGGAGATGCTCTCGCGGCAAAACAAAACTATGATCCAGTCCCCTAAAATACCAATGCAGCCATGCACTAGTAACAAAAAGCGCAAAAAGAAAGAAAACCGAGAACCAGAGAGGTGGGCTGCGCCTCTGCTCGATGCGGCCTTCTTGTTGGGCTACCAAATTCGGCCGAAACAAGCAGTGTGTGCGCGTGGGAACAGCGGTTGCGGCGGGACGTCAGAAGAGAAGGCAGCCTGTGTTTAGTACACATGGAGTACCCGAGCAGCAGCCAGGCGAGAGGAGCGGTTATAAGAGGAGTGCCTCCTCCATCTCAACTCATACCTTTCTTGGCCTTTTGGCTAAGATCAAGTGTAGTATCTGTTTTTATTAGTTTAATATCTGATATGTGAGCCATGCGCTCACTTTGATATTAAATTTATTTTTTGTGGGGGAGGGTCCACCGCAGTGGCTTGCCACTGGGGCCCTTGTGTGTCACTTAGGTGTTGCACTATTGCCTAGGCCTGGTGCACCCCAACCAAATCAAGTTTGCAAATTTATTCTAGTTTAAACTACCTTTTGAAGTGGATTTAGATTTAAACACTTTTTGGTTTAAGCTACCTTTTGAACTGGGTTTAGATTTGAAGTGCATTTGAGTTTAAGCTGCGGTAGCTTTGGTGCACTCAGATTTAGCACGAGTTGGGCCTTGAGAAGTGCTGGTCATGTGGGCCACGCTTATTTGGGCTTAGAGGCTCGTCGAGACACCCGCAAGGTCACCCTCTCGTTTTTTTCTTTACTTGGGCTGCAGGACAGGCTCAACCCGCATAAACATATACACCATCATATACCTCTTCATAAAAAATGTGCTAGTTAATTATAGCCATTGATTGAAGCATCTATTAGGTGTAGGTTGGACATTGCACATCTAACGCATAGTAGACCTCATCCCTTCCCTTTTTGCTTGCATGCATTCATCTCTGATTAGCACCGCCATCCACGAGGACTGGAGGTCATCGTCCGCGAGGGTTCGATGCCGCCGTCCAGAAGGGAGCGCCGCTGTCTACGAGGGCTCGACGCTGCCATCCACAAGGGAGTGCCGCCGTCCACAAGGGCTCGATGCCACCGTCCGCCAGGGCTCACTGCAGGCCGTCTTATGCATGGCATCGTCCACGAGGGCTGGTCGACTCCGCCGTCCATGATGGCTTGCTGCAAGCCGTCGCACGCACGATGCCTTCCGCGAGGGCTGGTCGATGCCGCCGTCCTCGAGGGCTCGCCGCAGGCCGTCACTCACACGGCGCCGTCCGCGGGGGTTGGTTGGACGCTGCTGTCCGTCCTTCAGCTTCAAATTTGATCAATAGGTTTGATTTTTGATGTTTTCCCTTGTACTTGCCATAGATTGTGCTACTTAGTGATTTATCGACATAGTAGTTTACTCTTGTAGAATGCCACTTTACATCGATGTGTAACATACAATGGACATGCACTGCAATCAAAATTTTGTAATGGCCCTTAAAAAGTGAGATGCGATGTGCATTATGATGATAAAATACAAAACAAAACAACAAGCATTACAGTGGATAGGAAAAGTAGGCCTGTAGATTAGATGGGTTATGGTTATATTTGTCAGATCGGCTATAGCTGAGTTTTATATTTATGTTGCTCTTGTGCAATGTTTTTTTGACACGATATGAATTCAGTAATTCCAAAATCGTGATGTAGATGTATGCATGCTGTGAGACCATGTGGACGTGACCACATGCTTGTGATGAGTAATTGACGAGTATTTTGGAACGATTGAGTTTGATTTGTGCGTTTAGTGCCATGATGGCATTTGGCTCAGTCGGGTTTGGTTAGTCGGATTTGAGGCGTATTCTTCTTCCTGTTTGATATTTTGGGCCATTTTATGCTTGAGTACAATTTGTTGATGCTAATGAGGATTACATGTGTCGAGCGGTGCTATGTAATGTATTTCTTGTCTGTGATGGCTGCAGGACGTCGAGGCAGAGTCGTGGTGAGGCACGGAGGACCGGACTAGGCGCAGGTGGTGCCGAGGTCAGAACGATCGAGGTGTGCCGAAGATGGCGAGGGCTCGAGGTAGCTGCGAGGCTTGGAAGGCAAGGAATGAGGAAGCTTTCCGGAAGGTGCAGGAGGGGCGTTTTGGTGAATACGCAAAGCTGCACTACAGGAGGCGGATTTGGTTAGAGTTAGTGGGTAAAGCACTAAAGCTTAATGGGCAAAGTGATTTGTGAACCCATTATGGAGGGCTATAAATAGATGCATGTCCCTGGTGGAGGGCATGACTTTGATGAGGGGTTGATGACTTTAGTCTTTTCCTTTAGTTGTTGAGGTTTGGTGAGAAGTGCAGGAGGTTGTCTCCTCCTTGTACGTGTGTTCTTGAGAGACAGAGAGAGGAGTGCTCAAGGTGTGTGCATGTGTTCTTGAGAGAACCATGTAATGTAATCATTCCTCTTGCATTCAATTGCGTATGGGGACTCCTTTGTAATCATCTCTTGGCAATGAGAAGGATTATACTGAGTTGATTTCATTTCTTGCATCATTTCTTGCACTCTCTGTTGGTTTTTGTTTTTCGTTACCTCTCTGCTTGATTTCTCAGATTTTTGTTTTTGGGTTGTTTCTTGCTGAGGAATAGCAAAATGGGTTGCTGTGATCTAGGAGATGCCCCAAGGCCACTTGGCTAGTCACCCCTGAGAGCAAACCAATTTTAATCTCAGATTCTTTCTCTCAGCCTCCTCTGTTCATGAAATTTCTAGGGTTTTTGAGTCAGGGGATTCTTGGCCCTCTTGATTCCCTTCATAAGTTGGCTTGAAAGTTTTCCTTGCTAGTCCTGAGGCTATTGCTAATCTTGTTTCAAAAGATCTTAAGCATAGGATGGATGAGTCTTGAGAATTTTGGATTTTCCTTATCTCTTCACTCCATTTTCATATTTCAGGGAAAATCCTCAATTCTTGTTCTTAAGGTGGATTCTCTTGATTCTTTTAGTTCCTTTTGCTATTTAGGTTGTCTCCTTGCTGTTCTGGGCCAAAAATATCAAGGGAAAACCTTGAATTGCTCTGGTGTTTAAAGTCTGCAAAGTCTGCATTTTTGTTGTCTGATTTTCAGCCCCTGCTGTGCTCTGAATTCGATGGGCGGTCAGACTGGACTTACAGGGCCGGTCAGACCGGCGTGCCTAGGCGGTCTGACCGCCGGCCAAGGTGCGGTCAGACCGGCCTGAAGCTTGCGGTCTGACCGGCCTCCCCCTTTGCAACCTGTGCCTTCTACTATTTTTGAGCTGGTGTCTTTCTTATTTATGCTGTGTTGCCTCTCTGGTGTTCAAGCTCCTGTTTTCTCTTCTGGTTAGATGAGGTGCTAGTGGATTTGATCGCCTTTTCTTCATAGTTTTTTAGCTATTGGAGAGAGACTTTTCGTGGATACTCTGAAGGGAGGCATTTTTTTAAAGACCGACATTCACCCCCTCTATCGCTGTTTCCGATCCAACAATTGGTATCAGAGCTGATTAGCTCTTCCTCCTAGATCTTAACCGGTCTCTAGAGCAATGGCGACAGATAAGTATTCGACCAAGCCCGCGGTCTTTGATGGGATCGACTATCCCTTCTGGAAGAGCCGGATGGAGACCTACATCCAGGCTCAGGGCTACGCCATCTGGCGCAAGGTCAAGGTGCGATATGTTGTTCCTACCGATGAGAACATCAACGCTGAAATATGCTTGATGTTGAGGCAAACGCTAAGGCGAGGAACATCATAATTCAGGGCCTAAGCAGAAGCGAGTTCGATCGCATCTCTCATCTGACGTCAGCCTTCGACATCTGGGAGACCCTTGGTGCATACCATGAGGGCACCACCCAGATCAAGATGGTTCGACAAGACCAGTTCAAGCGAGATTACAACAAGTTTGAAATGCTCGCTGGTGAGTCCCTCGATGAGTTCTTTGCGCGTTTTCACAAGATTTTGAGCAACCTCCGAGCGGTCGGTCTCACATACCCCGACTCGGATAATGCTCGACAGATGTTATCTGCTCTTGATTTGCGCGTTTGGGAGATGAAGGTGACTACGATTAAAGACACGACCGACCTCTCGACCCTGACTCTTGATGCTTGTACTCATGCCTCAAGACTCACGAGAGTGACATAGTCTCTCGTAGGTCGAAGTCGCAGTCGATGGCCTTAGTCACCGATCCCAGCTCTGCTTCTGGATCTTCCGACTTTTCTTCCAGATTTTCTCTTGCTGCTCTGTGTAAAATTTCCGATGATCAACTAGAGCAGCTTCCAGAAAACCAACTCGCTCTCTTAGCCAGAAAGGTTTCCCACGTATACAAGAGAGTGAGAGATCGGAAGAGGAGTGGCCCGATCATTTGCTTCGAGTGTGGTGGCCCCAACCACATTCGGGCAAATTGCCCCAAGTTGGAGAACGGCAAGAGTGACTACGGTGGCGTGAACAAGAATGACTACATCGACAAGAACTGTAACAAGAAGCCTCCAGTTCATGCTCAAGGCAAGAAGAAGTTCCGCAATCTTGGCAAAGCCAAGAAGCTTTTCCATCGCGTCCTCACCGCGGACGATCTCGACCTCAGCGAGGTGGAGGGATGGAGCGACGACGACGGAATGGGTGATCAAGAACCCAAGGATGGCGACGACTTCTCCGGCATGTGCTTCATGGCCCTTGAGGGCGAGGTCAGCGACAGCGAGCTCTATTCTGACTCCGATGAGTATACCCTTCCTACGACCAGCTTAATGATACTTTTCTTAAGCTAGGGAAATTCCATGCTAGATCTAGAGCTAGGGTTAGCGAGTTGGAGAAGCAAATAAGAGCTTGTCACGGGAGTTTACTTCACTTAGATTTGCTCCCTCCCGTGACGATTGTGATGTTTGTACTGCTTTGCTTGATGACTTGGAGAAGCTAAGGACCTTGCATGATAGTGTGTCCTCTAAATTAGACATGGTTAAGGTGGAGAATATTAGTCTACTTGCTGAACTAGAGATGAGTAGGATAGTCACTCTTTCATCCCCTGTTGTTGAGACTACTTCTTACACCTCATGTGAGGATAAGGACAATGCTTTTAGAGGTCTTTACACCATGCTTCTTGATCTGCCCGAGACTTGTGAAAATTGTAACAATCTGAAGATGAATCTAAAAAGGGCAGATCATAAAATTGCTGAACTACAAGCTTCATTACTTGAGCCTATTGCTTCATGTTTGAACTGTCCTAAATTAACTGCTGAACTTGAATCTGTCTCAAAGCAGTTTTAAGAAATGATTGACTACAATAAGAAAATGGCTCAGTATGCTACTAAGGATCCTATTAGCTCACCATGTGGTAACTGCGAAAAACTAAAATCTGAGTTGATTGCATTAGATGATAAATGTGTGAAGCTAACTAAGGACCTACTAGAAAAGTCACCATCTGCTTGTGATGTGTGTGATGGTGTGGGGGAGAAGCACAAGGGTAAGGTGGAGACGTTTAGCGACGTGAACCAACTGGCTAGCAGTAGGACTGTCCCTTCTAAGTCGGCTGTGCGTGCACAAGCCATTCACTCTTCTGCTACTGGTTCTTCTTCTACTCCCTTACCTTCTCTGTCTCTCCTTCCTCCTGCTCCTCTTGCACTTCTCTCTTTCGGGAGTGTCAGTATTTTATGAACACTCTCGAGAGGTTTGTAGGAGGCAAGAAGAAGCTAAATCTTATTTTAGACCAGTCCAAGATTTGCAAATTCAATCAAGGTCTAGGATATGATTTTCTGGAGGATGTTAGGAAGCATCCACCTGCCGTGCTCAGACCCATAGCCGCAGGTGTGATCGAGGTCAAGCCCAGGACTGAGAAAGTTCGATTCAAGTCAGCGGGCTTTGTCCAAGGGATTTCTGATAGCAAGGTGAGTCCACCTGTTTCTTCGGCCTCTCAGAAGGCGAAGCCTCTTCGTGCTACTTCTACCTCTCAGAAGGTGAAGTATCATTGCACCTTCTGTCAGAAGGATGGACACTTGGTCGAGCGATGCTTCAGGCGCACCAAGATCGCGCGTAGAGACCATGTTGGAGCTCTTAGGCGTATTCAGGGTTAGCCCCAGACCTTGAGCGCACCCAAGACCAACACGAGGTCTAGGTTTGCTTCAGCTGATGGGTTTGGGCAGCATCAATGACTTGGTTTTTCTGGTTTTTCTGATTTTCATTCTCGATATGCCTTTGGTCGTGACTTCCGCCGTTCTAAGGGTAGATCTCATTTCCCCCGTCGAGATGGCTACCCGCGGTGTGATCAGCATGTTGCTGGTGCTCCGACTCGCTCTCCCATAGCAGTCGGACCCAACAATAGCTCCAGGTTTGCTCGTGGACCTTCTACTTCTTTGAGCGACAGAGAGCGTAGGGTAGCTAGAGGTCAATCGTGTGTGGCTACTTCTTCTACTCGACGTGTTACTCAGTATTGGGTGCCAAAATCACTTTTGATTTACCCCCAGTATTGAGACTTTACTCTCTCGTTGACTCAGGTTCGCCGGGCGGGGAAGAGAGAGATTTGGCTCGTTGACTCCGGGTGTTCTCGACACATGACCGGAGACTCTCGTTGGTTCTCTTCCCTAGCTCGTGCTCCAGGTGATGAGACAATCACCTTCGGAGACGCTTCATCTGGGCGCGTCATCGCCAAAGGTACAGTGCGCGTTAATAAGTCTTTTATTTTAAAAGATGTTGCCTTTGGTTAGTAAGCTGCAGTATAATTTGCTTTCTGTTTCTCAGCTTACTGATGACGATTTTGAGGTGATCTTTAAGAAAAACGCTTGCAAAATTCTTGATTCTTCGGGTAGTCTAGTTTACGGGATTTCTCGTTATGGGAGGATCTTTCGTGCTGATTTTTTTGAGTCTTCTGGTGATCCTCTCCGGTGTTTAGTTGCTTCTGAGTCCCATGACCTTACTTTCTGGCATAGGAAACTTGGTCATATTGGATTTGACCATTTGACCCGAGTTAGTGGCCACGATCTCATTCGTGGTCTACCGAAACTCAAGATGGTCAAAAATATTGTTTGTGCTCCTTGTCGGCACGGCAAGATGCTTGCCGCTTCTCACCCTCCGGTCACAGTGACTATAACCGATACACCAGGACAGCTGCTCCACATGGACACGCTTGGAGCAAATGAGTCTGATCAGCAGGAGGGAAGTGGTATGTTCTTGTCGTGGTTGATGACTTCTCGAGGTTCTCTTGGGTGTTTTTCTTAGCCTCGAAGGATGAGACGTTTACACATTTTTGAGGTCTTTTCAGTAGGCTTTCTGTTGAGCTCCCGGGTGCCCTACGAGCGATCCGCAGTGACAATGGCACGGAGTTCAAGAATTCCTACTTTGAGAGGTTTTATGACGAGACAGGTGTAGAGCACCAGTTCTCTTCTCCGCACGTCCCACAGCAGAATGGCGTCGTGGAGAGGAAGAACCATACCTTGGTCGAAATGGCCAGGACGATGCTTGATGAGTATTCTACACCTAGGAAGTTTTGGGCTGAGGCTATAGCGACCGCGTGCCATGTTTCGAACAAAGTTTTTCTTCGAGCACACTTGCATCACACTTCCTATGAGCTGAGATACGGGCGGAAGCCCAGTGTCTCTCATTTTCGTGTGTTTGGTTGCAAGTGTTTCATTCTGAAGTCCGGGAACCTAGATAAGTTCGAGTCATGATCTTGTGATGGGATCTTTCTAGGTTACTCGACTTCTTCGCGGGCGTATAGGGTTTGGAACTGCGAGTCTAGTAAGTTGGTAGAGACCTGTGAGGTGACTTTCGACGAGGCTAGTCCGGGGACTAGGCCTGATATCTCATGTTCTTTAGAGCAGTCCGAGCCCATCTTTGTGGATGATGAGGACGATGGAGATGAGGGTTGTCTACCCGATCCAGTCTCTCATCCTCCCCTTAAGGTGCCTTCTTCCACTGCACCTCTAGATGATCAGCCCATGCCTTCCACATCTTCCAGAGTTAGTGGCTTTGTTCCTACCTCGTCAGCTCATGAGGTAGATGCCACTTCCTCATCTCATCCAGGACCTCCCCGACATATCCAGAAGGACCATCCTTCCGAGCAGATGATTGGAGACCTCTTTGAGCGAGTCACACGCTCAAGGTTTGGCATGTCACATTTCTGTCTCCATTCTGCCTTTGTTGCCTCATTTGAGCCCAAGGACGTTTGTCATGCTCTTTTTGATGAGTCTTGGGTCAATGCCATACATGAGTTAGAAACTTTTGAGAGAAACAAGGTCTGGTCGCTTGTTGAGCCCCCTCGAGGTCACAATATCATTGGGACTAGTGGGTGTTCAAAAACAAGCAGAGTGAGGATGGGGTTGTCATTCGGAACAAGGCTAGACTGGTAGCTCAGGCCTTCTCCCAGGTTGAGGGTCTAGATTTTGAGGAGACCTTTGCCCCTGTAGCTAGACTTGAGGCCATTAGAATCCTTCTTGCTTTTGCAGCTGCTAAGGGTTTCAAGCTTTATCAGATGGATGTCAAGAGTGCCTTCCTCAATGGGTTTATTGAGGAAGGGGTCTATGTGAGACAGACTCCAGGTTTCGAGAACCCCAAATACCCAAATCATGTCTACAAGTTTTCAAAGCCTTGTATGGACTTAAGCAGGCCCCTAGGGCTTGGTATGAGAGGCTTAAGTCCTATCGGTTGAGTCATGGTTTTGAGATGGGTAAGGTGGATAAGACCTTGTTCATTCGTTGGCATGACACTGACCTACTACTCGTCTAGATTTATGTGGATGACATCATCTTTGGTGGCTCTTCTCATACTCTTGTTTCACAGTTCTCGGATGTCATGAGCACCAAGTTTGAGATGAGTATGATGGGTGAGTTGACCTTCTTCCTTGGCCTCCAGATCAAGCAGACTCGGGAGGGTACTTTCTTACATCAGGGCAAGTACACTCGTGACCTTCTGAGACGCTTTGACATGAGTGATGGTAAGCCCATGTCAACTCCCATGGCATCCACAGCTTCTCTTGACCCAGATGAGGACGGCGAGCCAGTTGATCAGAAGGAGTATCGCAGCATAATTGGCTCCCTCTTGTACCTCACTGCCTCGAGACCAGACATACACTTTGCTGTGTGTCTTTGTGCTCGGTTTTAGGCTTCTCCTCTCGTATCTCACCGCCAGGTGGTGAAGCGCATCCTTCGGTACTTCGAGCTACCATTGACTATGGTATCTGGTACTCTTCCTCATCCTGTCTTTCCTTGAGAGCCTACTCGGATGCAAACTTTGCTGGTTGTAGGATAGATAGGAAGAGCACTTCTGGCACCTGCCAATTCATTGGCACTTCTCTTGTCTTGTGGTCTTCTAGGAAGCAGTTTGGTGTTGCACAGTCCACCACAGAGGCCGAGTACGTTGCTGCCGCCAGTTGTTGCAGTCAGGTACTTTGGATGGTCTCGACCCTGCGGGACTTTGGGTTAGCCATAAATAGTGTTCCACTCTTCTGTGATAACACTTCTGCCATTAACATTGCCAAGAACCCAATGCAGCATTCATGGACCAAGCATATTGGTATTAGATATCACTTCCTTCGAGGCCATGTGGAGAAGAGTGACATTGTGCTCCAGTTTGTGGAGAGTGACCACCAGTTGGATGACATCTTTACCAAGCCTTTGGATAGCTCTAGGTTTTTAGCTCTACGGGAGAGCTTGGGGTGGTTTGTCCTTATGGACTGTTATGAGGGGGAGTTTTGTGCTTCATTGATTTATCTTATTATGCTCTTACTCCTTTCTGTTGCATTGCATATGGGTGCATCGGGTTAGTCCTTCTAGCATGGATTAGAGTGTTTCTCTTGTCTAGCTGTTCAGACTTTTACTCTTATCTTGTGATTCTAGGATGCTGCTTATTAGATATTTCTCTTCTCACTAGGTTGAGCTTACTCACTTCTTATAGGTTCTAGCGAGGGTTGGGCCACCCTCGGGTAGACAGGGTACGTGTTTGCTCCTTAGTGTGTTAGTCGATCAGCTGATAGTCCTAGAGTTATATGGGGTAGATGAGAGTCAGTCTGAGCCTTAGTATCCTCTATATCTTATCTATACTTTAAGGACTGTCTTTTTCGATTTTATTGCCAGCTTCTTGTATTTATTGCTTTGGTTCAGGGGGAGTTCATTTGGGAGCTTCTAGATCTTAATATTGTCATAACTCAACTTGAACTAAAGTTGCATCATATGTTGAGGGGAGCTGGATTTTTCTTTTGCATTTCATTCTGCATTGTAATATAATTACATGGAGCCTTAATTATTATCCTGTTATGACATGTTTACAATGAATTACATCTTGCCATGATCTGTGCTTATTTGCTAGATATATCATGACTTTATATATGTAGTCAAGTCTTTGCCATGATAGGTTGATTAAAAATGTGCAACTTGAATTAAAATCATGACATGTTAGCTTTTGAGATTAGTCTGTCTTTAGTTATCCTTTTATAATTCATACCATGTCAAATAGGCTAAGTTGAGTCTTGAATCTTTGTTGAGCTTTAGATTGAGCTATGTTAGTTCCTTGATGAAGCATAAGTTAGTACAACCTTTTAAGAAAGCAAAAAGATCTCTTTTATGCGAAAGAACTAATCTCACCAATTTTTTCTCATGAGACTGCTTGCCATTGCACCAGGCATGAACTCAGGGGGAGTTTGGGATGACCAAGACTTTCTTCTTAAGCTTCTAGCTTGGAGTAGTCGCATAAGGCTTGAGATCTAGCACATGACTAAAAATGTTGGTTGGAAACGATCATGAGCTTTAAAAGACAAATCATGTTAAATGTGCTTCATTTGCTTAATTATACAAAAAGATCAAGTATTTGAACAAATGTTTCACTCTTGAACTTATAGCACTATAAAATAATTCAATACTAGCTTCTTGGTTCCACTTAGAATATTGACATGGCCTGCATCATCTTTGGATATCTTTGGCTAGACTAGAATCTT
This sequence comes from Dendrocalamus sinicus, assembly GCA_036346575.1. Taxonomy (NCBI): domain Eukaryota; kingdom Viridiplantae; phylum Streptophyta; class Magnoliopsida; order Poales; family Poaceae; genus Dendrocalamus; species Dendrocalamus sinicus. Next base: position 9,934,575 of record CM070657.1, read on the forward strand.
GGTTGACTTGACATGCTAAGAATTTCAACTAAATTTCAGATTGTGACTTATTTGGCTTAGCTTGATTATACATGTCCTGTCATGATCTTGATAGCATACTTATGCGTTATGGCTTGGTGTAATACTTCACGGTCATTTTGGAAAATCTTCATGGCTCTAAATGCTTAGAATAAACAAACTTCAGCCATTTCATCCAACAACATGTCTTATTCTCTCTTTTGCATCCTTGATGATTTTATTGCCAAAAGGGGGAGAATAGTAGAGAAAAAGCCATTTGAGGACTTTCTAGAGCTTTGGTCGACATGGTCATAAGCTTCTTTGATTTCTTTTGGACCATGTTTGACTCTCTTTCATTTTCAAACTCATCTTTACGCTTTTTCTAGGTTTGTCAATATACTCATCAAGGAGAAATTTCGATATTTGACACTGAATACGTGCGCCTCTCAACTTTTAACCCCCAATTCGCACGCCTTGGGAAATTTAACCCTGTCACTGCGAATTCTTTTGATTCAAGGGATTCTCCTCATTTTCTCTCCTTTTCTATTTTGACACTTGTCACTGCGAAAATGAAGAGAATACCTTGAATCAAAAGAATTCACAGTGACAGGGTTAAATTTCCAAAGGCATGCGAATTGGGGGTTAAAAGTTGAGAGGTGCACGTATTCAGTGTCGAATATCGAAATTTCTCCTCATCAAGGGGGAGATTGTGAGACCATGAGGACGTGACCACATCCTTGTGATGAGTAATTGACGAGTATTTTTTTGGAAAGATTGAGTTTGATTTGTGCGTTTAGTGCCATGATGTCATTTGGCTCAGTCGGGTTTGGTTAGTCGGATTTGAGGCGTATTCTTCTTCCCGTTTGAGTTTTTGGGCCATTTTATGCTTGAGTACGATTTGTTGATGCTAATGAGGATTACATGTGTCGAGCGGTGCTATATAATGTATTTCTTGTCTGTGATGGCTGCAGGACGTCGAGGCAGAGTCGTGGCGAGGCACGGAGGACCGGACTAGGCGCAGGTGGTGCCGAGGTCAGAACGGTCGAGGTGTGCCGAAGACGGCGAGGGCTCGAGGTAGCTGCAAGGCTTGGAAGGCAAGCAATGAGGAAGCTTCCCGAAAGGTGCAGGAGGGTCGTTTTGGTGAATACGCAAAACTGCACTAAAGGAGGCGGATTTGATTAGAGTTAGTGGGTAAAGTACTAAAGCTTAATGGGCAAAGTGATTTGTGAACCCATTATGGAGGGCTATAAATAGATGCATGTCCCTGGTGGAGGGCATGACTTTGATGAGGGGTTGATGGCTTTAGTCTTTTCCTTTAGTTGTTGAGGTTTGGTGAGAAGTGCAGGAGGTTGTCTCCTCCTTGTACGTGTGTTCTTGAGAGATAGAGAGAGGAGTGCTCAAGGTGTGTGCATGTGTTCTTGAGAGAACCATGTAATGTAATCATTCCTCTTGCATTCAATTGCGTATGGGGACTCCTTTGTAATCATCTCTTGGCAATGAGAAGGATTATACTGAGTTGATTTCATTTCTTGCACTCTCTGTTGGTTTTTCTTGTTTGTTACCTCTCTGCTTGATTTCTCAGATTTTTGTTTTTGGGTTGTTTCTTGCTGGGGAATAGCAAAATGGGTTGCTGTGATCTAGGAGATGCCCCAAGGCCACTTGGCTAGTCACCCCTAAGAGCAAACCAATTTTAATCTCAGATTCTTTCTCTCGGCCTCCTCTGTTCATGAAATTTCTAGGGTTTTTGAGTCAGGGGATTCTTGGACCTCTTGATTCCCTTCATAAGTTGGCTTGAAAGTTTTCCTTGCTAGTCCTGAGGCTATTGCTAATCTTGTTTCAAAAGATCTTAAGCATAGGATGGATGAGTCTTGAGAATTTTGGATTTTCCTTCTCTCTTCACTCCATTTTCATATTTCAGGGAAAATCCTCAATTCCTGTTCTTAAGGTGGATTCTCTTGATTCTTTTAGTTCCTCTTGCTATTTAGGTTGTCTCTTTGCTGTTCTGGGCCAAAAAGATCAAGGGAAAACCTTGAATTGCTCTGGTGTTTAAAGTCTGCAAAGTCTGCATTTTTGTTGTCTGATTTTCAGCCCCTGTTGTGCTCTGAATTCGATGGGCGGTCAGACCGGACTTACAGGGCCGGTCAGACCAGCGTGCCCCAGGCGGTTTGATTGCTGGCCATGGTGCGGTCAGACCGGCCTGAAGCTTACGGTCTGACCGGCCTCCCACTTTGCAGTCTGTGCCTTCTACTGTTTTTGAGCTCGTGTCGTTCTTCTTTGTGCTGTGTTGCCTCTCTGGTGTTCAGGCTCCTGTTTTCTCTTCTGGTTAGATGAGGTGCTAGTGGATTTGATCGCCTTTTCTTCATAGTTTTTTAGCGCTTAGGTGTTGCACTATCGCCTAGGCCTGGCGCACCCCAACCAAATCAAGTTTGTAAATTTATTCTAGTTTAAACAACCTTTTGAAGTGGATTTAGATTTAAACGGTTTAAGCTGTTGTCCGTCCTTCAGCTTCAAATTTGATCAGGTTCGATTTTTGATGTTTTTCCCTGGTACTTGCCATAGATTGTGCTACTTAGTGATTTACCGACATAGTATTTTACTCTTAAAGAATGCCACTTTACATCGATGTGTAACATACAATGGACATGCACTGCAATCAGAATTTTGTAAAGGCCCTTAAAAAGTGAGATGCGATGTGCATTATGATGATAAAAAACAAAATAAAACAACAAGCATTACAGTGGATAGGAAAAGCAGTCCTGTAGATTAGATGGGTTATGGTTATATTTTTCAGATCGGCTATAGCTGAGTTTTATATTTATGTTGCTCTTGTGCAATGTTTTTTTGACATGGTATGAATTCAGTAATTCGAGAATCGTGATGTAGATGTATGCATTCTATTTCTCCAGAGGGTAAAGTATGTGGTGAATGTAATGTCAAAGCATAGTCCTATACTCTTAGTCAATTAATAAGTTATGATTTTGATGTATTTAGGAGCTTGTTAAATAGAATGAAATCAATAGTCTTATTTTAGTGCTTAGGTACTACACCGATGAGAGGCGTGAGGGCCATGAGGACAGACCATTGCCTGCCAGCCTTGGTACACACCACCATACCTTAGCAATTTGTATGTTGGGTTCACTACTGGCTGTTATAGTAGAGATATGTTGTTGGGTAGTCTTAGTTGAATCAACTAAGTGGAGTGTTATTTGGTTGTTTCCCTATTCCTCATTTCAATGGATAGTTTATCATAACGGTATGAATATGTAGGAGGGTGCCTATTCATTAGTACTAAATCCATGTGCTGTTACTTGTAGCTATATACGTACATAATGGCCGGTAAGAGCAGCACTATTGAGGATCGAGAAGAGTATTTCATGATAGACAATAAGAGATTTAAGAGTGAGGCGGAAGGTTATCAGTTTTACAATTCTTATGCCAAGGAAAAGGGATTTAGCGTAAGGAAAGACTATGTTGAACGTGATTCTGCTACAAAGATGATAATCCATAGGCAATTCCTTTGCTCTAGAGAAGCGTATCGAAAGGACATATACATGGACATGACTGACAGGCAAAGAGAGGCATGCATTGTCAGTCGATGTGGGTGCAAAGCTAAGTTAACAATAACGCTTGAGAAGAATTCTGAGCTTTGGTTTGTTGAAAATTTTATAGATAAGCATGATCAACGAAGAAGCAAATTATCGGGAGATGCTAATCATGTGATCAAGTATATGCAAGCACGCCACCAGGAAGATATGGAGTTTTTTGAATATGAGTCAGATAATGCAGGATGTTTGAGAAGATTGTTGTGGGCTGACCCGCAGTCTCGTATGGACTACGATGCATTTGGTGATGTTGTCGTGTTTGACAGCACGTATCGTGTGAACCGATACAACTTCCCATTCATCCCTTTTGTTGGCGTCAACCATCACATATCCACGATTATTTTTGCGTGTGGAATTGTTTGTGATGAGCCGGTAGAAACCTACGAATGGCTGCTTACCACATTTCTGTATGCCATGTGTCAGCGACACCCTAAATCATTGATCATCATTGAAGAGTTGAAAGCATCTAGGCCTCTAAAAATAGTTTTGGTAATTAATGAATTTATGTGAATATGAGACTAACGTGCTTAATAAGTATGCAAAGGTTAAGTCCATATGTTGGTGACAAGATGCAAGCCAAAGGACAAATATGAAGATCAAAATTGGCTCAAGGCAAAGGTATAATTAGAATAGGATCCCTTTTATCTTTTACCGGTCTTAAGGAGAAAAGATGGAAGACCAGATTATAGGGTAGATAATCGTACCATAAAGAGAGATCATGGCAAGTAGCTTGATAGCAAATTTTACGTGCCAGTTGGATCAAATTAGAAACATGCATTCATCAAAAATCAGTTTTAAAACCAAAACTGTACTCTGTCTGGAAGAGCGGTAGTACCGCAGTTTACAACGTCGGAACTTCCGATCGCAGGGCGGTAGTTCCGCTGGTAAAATAGGAACTAGCGGTGACTGGAAGCTCCAGATCCCGAGCGGAGGCTTTTTTCCAGAGAGCATCCTCCGGGTGTACCCGAGTCTTTACGGGATCGGAAGTACCGGCACTTTCAACGCCGGAACTACCGCAGTGAGCGGTAATTCCGCATTTTGGAGCGATACTTTCAGAACCCGGAAGCTCCAGAGGATGAGCGGAACTTTTTTTCCAGAGAGCACCCTCAGGATGCAAATATGAGATTTTGTGGAGCGAAAGTACCGGCGATTTCAACGCCGGAACTACCGCAGTGTGCGGTAGTTCCGCTATCCAGAGTGGTACTTCCAGAGCCCAGAAGCTCCGGAGGCAGAATGGAACCTTTTTTCCAGAGAGCGCCAAATTGGGACTTTTGGAAGTTCGGCTCAAGCGGTAGTACCGCGCCGACTTTGCGGAACTACCGGAGAGCGGTAGTACCACAAGTTTCAACGGTAGTAGTACCGCGCCGACATTCCAACGGTCACTGCAGAGCTCTAACATAGCCATTCCGCCACGCCAGAAATAGGAGCGGTAGTACCAGCCCCATAACGGCGGTAGTACCGCTCACCCTGCGTTTTTCTGAAATTATTCCAAACGGCTAGTTTTGGTTGGTGGAGGGTATAAATACCCGTACCACTGCTCAAGGACAGGAAGAAGAGACCCATTGAACATTTCTTGAGCATAGAACATTCATTCCACCCCTTGTTCTCACTTGGGCATTTATTTTGAGGTGGTTGGGAAAATTTAGTGCATTGCATTCATTAGTTGATCCCTGGCACTAGTTTGCAAATCAAGTGAAGCCAAGGTCTATTCTTTTGGTGTTTGTGCCGGCACCTGGACGATTGAGAGGTGATTAATCGGTGATTTTCTCAAAGGAGATTGTGAGAAGACCCGACGTTCGTGTGAAGGTTGGAGCTCACCTACCCGGAGCGGGGAAGAGCTACCACTAGTGATCGAGGTGCTTCGGCTTAATTCGTGGAGCCAATCCGATTCATTCGGGCTAACCTCAACGTGGATTAGGGGAAACCGGCAAGTTTTCGAACACCACGGTAAAAACATCAATTGTGTACATCTCTCACTTGCTTCCTTCTAACACTTGTTTATTTACTTTATTATGATCATTTGGTTGATTTAGAGCTAGCATTGTTATTTACTTAACTAGAATTGTGTAGGATTAATTGCTTTACACTCTTGCCATTAAAATTGTAATGAATTAATTAAGTAGACAAGAAAATTTAAAAACATCCTATTCACCCCCCTCTAGTCGGTATCCTTGATTTTACAAGTGGTATCAGAGCTTGGTCTATCATTTTTAGACTTAACCGTCTAGAGAGAAAGGATGGCTAGCGAGGGGTTTGCGATAGGCAAGGCACCTTTCTTTGATGGCTCGAATTATGCATATTAGAAAATTAGGATGTCAATTTATTTAAAGGCCATGAGTCCTAATATTTGGAAAATCGTAAATGATGGTTACGTCATGCCTCTTGATCCATCGCACCCAATGGAACAAGACGGGTATAACGCTCATTTAGAAGTCCAAGCCATGAATGCTCTATTTGGGGCTTTAAACGCGGACGAGTTCAATAGGGTGAGCAACTTAGAAATGGCTCACGCTATTTGGACAACCCTTTCCGAAATTTATGAAGGGACGTCCACGGTTAAAGAAGCAAAATTGCATTGGCTTAGAATCAAATATGAGACATTCACAATGTTGCCCCATGAAGCCATCAATGAGATGTACACACGGCTCAACAACATTGTGAATAAGCTCAAATGCCTTAGAACTAACCTTTCCGATGTTGATATTGTGAGAAAGATGCTTAGGGCCTTGCCGGAGAAGTACGAAATGTTGGTGACACTCTTCCTTAACTCACTGGAGTTGGCAAGAATGACATCAACACAACTCTTGGGTAATCTCATTACCAATGAGTTGTACAAGAAGAATAAGGAGGAGCTTTTGGAGCAATCCACCTCCAAAGGGAAGAAGGTCACCGTTTTCAAGGCAAAGGCGGTGATGAGCGAGGAATCCGAAGACGAAGAAGATGATTCCGAAGAGAAGTTGCCCCTTCTAGTAAGGAGGATGAACTAATTCATGAGGAGGCACTTGAACCGAAGTGTAAGTCATGAGAAGGCCAAGAAAGGGCACTCCTACTCCAACAAGAGGTATAGCAACATCAGTTGCTATGAATGCGATGAGAAGGGGCACATTGCTTCACAATGCCCCACCAAGAAAGATGACAAGGAGAAGTCATCAAAGAAAAAGAGCTATCACGGGAAGAAGAAGCTTTTCAAGAAGCTTCACAAAGATGGCAAGAACGAAGCACACATTGGCGAGTGGGACTCCAAGGAGGAGTATTTCGACTCTGACTCAAGCGAGGACGAGTCTCCCAAGAAGAAGGGGCTTGTTGGCATCGCCATCAAGGAGGCTTCATCGCTATTCTCCACTCCTACATGCCTTATGGATAAAGGAGAGAAGGTAAAATTCATTGACGATGATGAACCCTCTTATGATGATCTCATGGACATGCTAATTGAATTAAATGAGTTTCTTGGAAAAGAAAAATCAAAATTTAAGGTTTTGAAGAGAGAACACATATCTCTCCAAGAATATTATGAGGAGCTAAAGGAAGGTCATGATTTACTTCTCCAAGAAAATCAAAAACCTTGTACTAGCATTGGAATTACATGTGATATTTTGAATGAAATGCCTAGTATAGAGATATCAAAGTCTAGCATGTCAACATCTTGTGATGATCTTTTTGCTATGCCATGCTCTTCAAGTATTCATTCAAAAATTGCCTCATCTCTTTCTCATGATAATGCACTTATTAATGAAAATAAAAATTTAAAGGAACAAGTACTAAAATTAAACAAAAGTTTAGAAAGAGCATACGAGGGAAAGGCCACCCTTGACAAATTGGGACTTGGGTATGTTCCTAAGAAAGGTAAGAAGCCGGTATACAAACCCACAAGGTTTGTAAAAGAAAATGGTAAGTATTGCACAAAGTCCCGGGAGGTCGGACATGTATACAATAATTGTCCTAAAAATAAAATTCAATCGATTGGCTTATATGATTCATGCTACATGCTTAAGTAATCTAAAAATGGAAATGTTATTGCTCATTTCATTGGTACCTCGATTTTGGGTGCGAAAAAGAAATCCATTTGGGTGCCCAAAACCTTGGTTACTAACCTCTAAGGATCCAAACGAATTTGGGTACCTAAAAAAACTTGATTTTATTTTGTAGGTGAACTACAAAACCGGTGGAAGGTATTGAGTGCTAGATTGTGGATGCACTCAACACATGACCAGAAAATTAAGAGTGACAATGGTTCCGAGTTCAAAAACACTAAAATTGAAGATTTTTGTGTTGAGCTTGGAATAAAGCATGAACTTTTCACAACCTACACTCCAGAGCAAAATGGAATTGTAGAAAGGAAAAATCGTACATTAATTGAAATGGCTAGGACAATGCTTGATGAATATAATACTTCCGATAAATTTTGGGCGGAAGCTATTAACACCGCTTGTCATGCCATAAATCGCTTTATTTGCATCGTCTTTTGAAAAAGACTTCCTATGAGCTTCTCATTGGAAGAAAACTGAACATATCTTACTTTAGAGTATTTGGTTGCAAATGCTGTATCTTAAGAAAGGTTGTTCGGCTCTCTAAATTTCAAAGTCGATGTGATGAAAGATTTTTATTAGGATATTCTTAAAATAGCAAAGCATATAGGGTTTTCAATAAAAATTCAGGCTTAGTAGATGTCGGGCCCCCGGATTTCCAAATCTGGACCCTCTGTGTATTACCGCACTAGTCCCAGATCAAAGCTAGTGCACACAGTCAAACAGAATGGAAAACATCACCAACAACGATTTATTACAATAATTAAGAGTACTGACCACAGGGTCTCCTTATTACAAATGAGGTTTTGAGACCTCGCACACGAGAAATAAAGCGGAAGCAAAGATAACTCGAGGACGACCCATCAATTCGCCACAGGCAATTGACTGGGGAAGCGCGACCTAGTCCTCCGGGAAGAATCCATCGCAGCCACAAGCGAAGCAGTAGTCGTAGTCACCTTCTTGAGCTTCAACTTCCTCTGAGATTTATTTTTGAGTGTAGCACGTGAGTACATAAAGTACTCTGCAAGTCTTTGGGGAAAATGCATAGATGCAAGGCTTGACAAAGGAAGGCTATATGGTTCTTTTGCACAAAGCAATATTTTATAATTTCAATTACTACTAATTATTTTTGAAGGCATCAGTTTAATAAAGTAAATGGTTTTAACAGAACTAACAATTATTCTCTAGTGAAGGTTCCCTCCACCAACACTAGCTTAAACATTTCCAATCGAACAAGTTAATATTGCGGTTACATCCACCTCTCTGCTCCAACCGCCAGATACCCTTCCGAGAGTTCCTCCACTCTCGAATACAAAACTTTTGATTTTAAAATAAAACCAGAAATCTACCATGTGAATGCATTCCTTGCCCGCCCTTGACCGTAGGCACGGCTATTCGAATAGTTTTATACTCTGCAGAGGTTGTACAACTTTACCCACAAGAGATAAATTATCCTAAAGGTCAACACGCTTCCTTTGGCATGAGACCCAGATAAAATATCACAAAGCCTTTACCTTACTCTAATCTAGCTAGATACCACCCGCGAGGTTTCACCGCAGTAGGCTAACCGCCCAACCAAGCCCCTCTTGCGCCATATGAGTACAAGAAATCCATGTCCCTCACCGTGAATAACCACCCATCCTCGGCACCCACTTTCCATCGGTGGCACCTAAACTAGATTATCATAAGTTAGTCAGCTAGGTCGTACCCATATAGACTTGTGGTTGTACGGTTAATGCTCAGTCTGGACAAACACAAGCGTCGGTCCTTAATTGACTAGGGTGAAACATACACTTAACAAGATCTCGTGCTTCCTGCACCAACCCAAACCAACCATCCACCCTAATCTAAACCAACTTTCACATTTTATTTTATTTTTAAAATCACAGTGACAACTCCAATTGCCACTTCATTTACAAACACAAGGGTTCAATAATAAATCATAATATCCCATTTTCAAGATTTTCCAAAGTTATTAGATATCAAGACTAAGCATTATCCTACCATTCTAATATTCACAAAGTTTAATATTAATCTCATTATTGAGACAAGGGAGTTCTAGGGTGACAATGTACATGGCAATCAATGTCAAATGAGGGCGTAACAAAGTTGGAATAACTAACTCCTAAAGATTGAACTAGTGATTTTATGTAAATAGCAATGCACATAATTTAAAATATTAAAAACATTTCAAAAGCATAGGTTCAAGATGATCAAAGGAGACTTGCCTTCTTGCAGGGTTTCTGGGTCTTCTTGCTGCTGTGAAGAGGGATCGTCGACAACGTTGGAATCTACGCGAGAAAAGATAAAGCAAACAAAGCAAATAAATACAAATAAAATTCAAACAAACTCAAAAATCCAAATAGAGGCCATAGATGGATAGATCTTGATTTTAGAAGAATTTAGAAATTTGAATGGTTGAATTTGGAGTTAAAATGAGAAAGTTATGCTGGTTTGAAGTTTTCAGTTTGAATAAATCCAGAAATTAGAAAATTTCTGACAGGTGGGGCCCACTGGAAATTATTTAATTTTAATTTTAATTTTTATTTCGAGAGAATGACAGGTGGGGTCCACTAGTCAGTAACCACTGGCGATCACTGACATGTGGGACCCACTGGACAGTGAGCCCACTGACTCAACCTCTGACACGTGGGACCCACTGGACCCCGGGCCCACTTGTCAGAGACCAGCACAGAGGGGTGGGGCCTAGGCGGTAGTGGCCAGCGCAGACCGGCGGCCGATGACGTGTGGGGCCCACTTGTCAGCGCGAGATTTTAAAAGAAGGGCTCGACCTCAGCGTGCGGAGCCGGGGGCTCGAACGCGCGCCGAGGGAGCCGGGGGGAGAGAGAGATCGCGCTGTTAACCAGATGGGCGGGGAGGCTTTGCCTACCCAATAAGGGTAGGTAATCCCTTTGAGGGTTACCTGCTGGAGGGTTCCGGCAGCAGTGGACGGAGGCAGGGTCGTCGGCGGCGAGGGAAGGCCGGAGGGTTCGGGTGAGGTCCCAAAATGCGGTCCTGGAGTAGAGGCGGGTCCAACGGAGGGGTCGGCGAGGCTCGGGGACGAGCGGAGAAGGCCGGCGACGAGGGGGTGGCGGAGCTGGCTCGGGTCCTCCGGCGCGACGGCGCTCTGGCGGCGGGGAGGGGCGGCTGAGGTGTCGGGGAGGATCGCACGGACGAGAGGGAGCTCGGGGAGGTGACGGCGGGCTCCGGGGATGACCGAGGCGGCGGCGAAGGCTCGCCGGAGTTGGGCGGAGCTCGGAGAAGAGGAAGCTCGATGGCGGGGCGCTTTGGTGCTCGGGGAGGGAGGCGGAGCGTGTCTGGGTGTTGGGCGGAGGGAGGCGAACCGAGGGGGGGCTTTTATAGGGGCGCAGGGGGAGCAAGGGAGCGGCAATCGCTCGCTGGTGCTGGCGGCCGGAAAAGGAAGGGAAGGGGGAGAAACGGGAAAGGGGAGGCAGGGAAGGAAGGGAGGCGCGGAGATCGGGGATTTGTTTCCCGGCGGGGCTCGGGGTTGCCAAAATCGGGGAGAGGCAGGGAAGGCAAGGCCGGATCCGGCTCGGATTGGTCGCCGGCGCAAAGAAGGAAAGCGAGGAGAGAAGAAAGGAAGGAGGCGGCTCCGCGGGGACGACGGCCCGACAGCGGGGCAGCGGGCCGACAGCGGGGCGAGTGGTAGCGAGCGCGTCGGCGGTGATGGGCGGGCCCGCAGGTCAGCGAGGTGAGGGAGGAAGTGAGAGCGGGCGGCTGGATGGCCCACGCGAAGACTCGGCTCATCCGAACCGTCCACGCATCGGGCGAGGAGGAGGGGAAGGCGGGGCCGCCGGCTGACGGGCCGGGCCCGCTAGACAGCGAGGGGAAGGGGAGGATGCGGCCAGGATCAGGCCGAGCAGCGACGTGGGCGGATTTGGGCCGTCCACGCGTCGGCCGGAGGGAAGGATTTGGATTTTTATTGATTTTTAATTTCAGAAAAGGCTAGGAATTTATTTAGGCCTCAGAAAAATATGAAAATACCTCCAAACATTCTAGAAAAATTCACAGAAGCTCCTGGAGATATTTGGACTTAATAAAATTATTTCCAACTACTGTTGATATTTAATTTTCATATTTTGAATTACTTTTAAATTCTAAAAATAGGTTTTAAATTCCAGAAAATCCAGAAAGGCAAATAAAAGCCAAGTAAAATCCAATTACCTTAAAATAATTAATTTGAATTTAAATTTTTCAAAAAGCTAAATTTTTGGGATGTTACAGTAGAAGAGTCTTGTGATGTTCAATTTGATGAGACTAATGGATCTCAAGAAGAGCAAGAAAATTTGGATGATGTAGGGAATGAAGGATTATGCAAGGCTATAGAAAACATGCAAATTGGTGACATCAATCCAAAAGAAGATCCAACATTACCTAGCTCTTCAAGACAAGTGGAACTCCCACTTCTTCTACAACAAGCAATGCTCAAGTCATAGAAGATGAAGAAAAGGATCAACAACCCACTACCTTCAAGATCCACAACGTAATCACCAAGGATCATCCAATAGATCAAATATTGGGTGACGTGAGTAAGGGTGTTCAAACTCGCTCTAGAGTAGCTTCATTTTGTGAACATTATTCTTTTTTGTCGTCACTTGAATCTTAGCGTGTAGATGAAGCTCTAAATGACCCAGATTGGGTTAATGCCATGCATGAAGAGTTGAACAACTTCGCTCAAAATAAAGTTTGGGCTTTGGTGGAAAGACCAAAGGAGCACAACGTTATTGGTACAAAATGGGTCTTCCGGAATAAACAAGATGAAAACGGAGTTGTGGTAAGAAACAAGGCAATGTTAGCCGCTCAAGGTTATACTCAAGTCGAGGGTTACATTATGATGAGACATTTGTACCCGTAGCTAGACTTGAGTCAATTAGAATCCTGCTTGCTTTTGCATCTAGTTTTGATATTAAATTATTTCAAATGGATGTTAAAAGTCCCTTTTTAAATGGAACTATCTCCGAACTTGTATTTGCGAAGATTTTTGTGAAGAATTTGGTGAAATGATGTCTACGGAGTTTGAGATGTCCATGATAGGAGAATTGAGCTATTTCCTTGGACTCCAAATCAAACAACTCAAAAATGGGACCTTCATAAGCCAAACGAAGTACATTAAAGACCTTTTCAAGAAATTTGGCATGGAAGATGCAAAACCCATCAAGACACCAATAGCAACTAACGGGCATCTAGACCTCGACGAAGGAGGTAAGTCGGTAGATTCAAAGCTTTATAGATCCATGATTGGTAGTTTGCTTTATCTTACCGCATCTAGACCCGATATCATGTTTAGTGTATGCATGTGTGCTTGCTTTCAAGCATCTCCAAAAGAGTGTCATTTAAAGGCCGTAAAAAGAATTTTGAGATATTTAAAACATTCCTATAACATAGGGCTTTGGTATCCTAAAGGTGCTAAATTTGAATTAATTGGATATTAGGATTCCGATTATGCAGGTTGCAAAGTGGATAGAAAAAGCACATCGGGAAGTTGCCAATTTTTAGGTAGATCCTTAGTGTCTTGGTCCTCAAAGAAATAAAATTCCGTAGCACTTTCAACCGCCAAAGCCGAATATGTTTCCGCCGGGAGTTGTTGTGCTCAATTATTATGGATGAGGCAAACTTTGATGGATTATGGAATTAATTTTGATAAAGTGGCTCTTTTGTGTGATAATGATAGTGCGGTCAAAATCTCCAATAACCCAGTCCAACACTCAAGAACCAAGCACATAGATATACTCCACCATTTCTTGAGGGACCATGTTAGCAAAGGAGATATTTGCATTAGCCACATTCAGACCAAAGACCAATTAGCGGATATCTTCACCAAACCCTTAGATGAAAGCCATTTTTGCAAATTAAGGAATGAATTAAATGCCATAGATTATTCTAATGTTGCATAAATTTACGGCACATTTAAATGCATGCTCACTTGAAGTAGCTTGGGAGTTCTTGTGCAAAAAGATTTTATGCAAAAAGGTTTTGATTTTGTTCAAAATACAAAAACTATTTAAAGATGTTATTTTGGTATATTTAATGCATAATGATCCTTAATGCTTTTAGTTGAGTGCAAAAACTAGGGATCATTTGCATCTACTCTCATTCCAATCCAATTCCTTCAAGTTTCAGAAAAATCGGAACTACTGCTGTCTTCTTGCGGTACTTCCGGTGAGCGGAACTACCGGCCATGTCGGCGGTACTACCGCATGTAACTTGAGTTGGAAAACAGCCCACGCCCGAGGGTTCTCTTGAGGGACCCCCTCTTCCTCCTGCAGTTATTCCGCCCATACCTCCGCCCGAGCCCGTACAAGCCGCCTCCTCTCCTCTCTCTCCACAAAAATCCACCAAAAACCGTCCCTAGATCTTTGAATCTAGCAGATTTTTCTTCGAATCTTCAAGTCATATCATTTTCAAAGGGTTCAACTCCTCCGATCCTCAAGGTATCTTGGATCAAAACCCTCTTTTTGATCTCTTTTGAACCCTAGGTCAAAAATTTAGATTGGATTAAAATGTAGATGATTTTGCGCAATGATTCTAGGGTAAATGAGTAGATTTGATGTTTAAAGGTGTTTGCACACCTATTCTATGGATTCAATCCAAGAAAACATCAAATTTGTATGCACATTATCAAAACCTAGAATCAGTCAGGGGGAGCGGAACTACCGCTCGACTGGCACAATACTACCGGCCCAGAACGGCGGTACTTCGATTTTTCTGACAGCACAGTAATTTCATTCTATTATTTTTCAATCTAAGTTGCTCCTTTCTCCCTTGATCCTAATATAGTTTCTCCTTGTTCTTAGATGCCTAGAACAAGAGCCGCGGGCAGGAGGATGTATTCTTCCATCTTTGGAGATTCTTCTGGCACCCCAGCTCTCCCATCCCCTGAGGGAGTTCAGAAAGGTGCTCAAGACAAGGGAAAGGTCCCAGCATCTGACTCAAACTCTGAGACAGAGTCTGAACAGCGAGTGAGCTCGCCAATGGAGGAGTCTGAAGAAGATTTAACAGAAAGGGAGAACCCCGAAATCGACCTCAAGAAAATCACTGCAGATGAGTTTGCAAGGCTAAGACACAAAAACCAATTTGAGCTCCCTTGCAACTCAGTCAACCCCAAGTTCCACACCAGATTCCAGGAGCAGATCTTTGATCAACTGTTTGGGAAGGACCGACATTTCACAGACCATTAGTATGTCAACTAGGATCATTTGGATTCCATCGACAAGTATGAGGGGACATACAGGCTGTTCCAGAGGGCAGGTATACACCAGCTGGTGGCATTACCATGTGATTATAATGAGGAGCTTGTTCGTCAGTTCTATGCCACAGTGTATATCTCACCAGACTTCCAGCAGCTTACTTGGATGTCTGGCATTGAGGGCAGAGTTGAGCGCTCATGAGAAGATCTATGATATTCCTGACATGGCGGTCTACTACAACACTGCCAAGAGGTTCATACCAGGGAAACTGGTAGGTCTGCTCCCCATTCCCAGCTTGGTTAATAGAATTATTAACCATACCATCTTCCCAAAGAGTGGTAACTTTGATGCCATTAGAGGTCACACTTGGAACCTCATAGACTACATTATGAAGGGGCAAAAGTTCGATGTAGTTGATGTGATCATTAGGGAGATAGCCTCTTCCAAGAATGATCGAATTAAGCGCATCAACTATGCGCCCTATGTAATGGCTTTGATCAAGACTAAGATGGAGTTTAGGGGAGGATGTGGTGGAGTCCACAAGCCCTACAAGCCCAGACCTGAGCCTCCTATTCCTACCACTGCTAGAGCACAACAGGCAGATCCGGCAACTGCAGGGATCATCAGCAGTAGCAGGAGCAGCAGGTGCAGGAGCATCAGCACAGCCCAAGGAGGCAGGCCAGCCTACCCTCTCCCAGGTCTACTCGGCCATCCTTCAGGGTTTCTCCACCCTGAACTCCAGGATGGACACTGTTGATGGGAGATTGGACACTTTGGATGGCAGGATGACTTCCCTGGATGATAGAGTTGCAGCCTTAGAGCAGTCCCTGTCCCAGCCGCCTCCGTCGCCCCAGCGATACACTCGACGCCGCCATCGCGATCCTTCTCCCTCCGGACCTCAGGAGTGACTCTTTTTGGTACTTGATGCCAAAGGGGGAGAAGAGTGGATAGTTGGGCTAGGAGGGCTTAGGACTTTACGTTATTTCTATCCACTTATTTGCTTTGGGTTGTAATTAACTATTTATCTTTGAGTACCTTTGGATGTAATGACACTATGACATTATGCTTTGTTTATCACTTGGATGCTTGGTTGTAATAACTTTATAGTCATGGATGCTTATCATATTTTTATTGCTTAAAGGTCCTTTTATTTCCATAATATGATGTCTTTATGTCTCGTGCATCTTGTCTCATATGCGATAATTTTTATCCTCTTTATATTCATGCACATATTTAGGGGGAGTATCTCCTCCCTTGGACTTTAAAATGGATATAATTCACCTAATGCCAAGATAAAAATTTGTTGCAAGAATTATTCTCATTTAAAGTCAAAATGGAATATACAACTAGTTGACAAACAAGTGGTATATTCAAAAACATTATTTTCACATGAAATTTGTGTTGTCATCAATTACCAAAAGGGGAGATTGAAAGCATCTAGGCCCCTAAAAATGGTTTTGGTAATTAATGAATTTATGTGAATATGGGACTAACGTGCTTAATAAGTATGCAAAGGTTAACTCCATATGTTGGTGACAAGATGCAAGCCAAAGGACAAATGTGAAGATCAAAATTGGGTCAAGGCAAAGGTATAATTAGAATAGGATCCCTTTTATTTTTACCGGTCTTAAGGAGAAAAGGTGGAAGACCGGATTATAGGGTAGAAAATCACACCATAAAGAGGGATCATGGCAAGTAACTTGATAGCAAATTTTATGTGCCATTTGGATCAAATTAGAAGCATGCATTCATCAAAAATCAGATTTAAAACCAAAACTGTGCTCTGTCTGGAAGAGCGGTAGTGCTGCAGTTTACAACGTCGGAACTACCGCCCTGCGGTAGTTCCGCTGATAAATCAAAACTACCGGCGATCGGAAGCTCCGGAACCCGAGCGGAGCCTTTTTTTTCCAGAGAGCACCCTCCAGGTGTACCCAAGTCTTTGCGAGATCGGAAGTACTGGCGCTTTCAACGCCGGAACTACCGCAGTGAGCGGTAGTTCCGCATTTTGGAGCAGTACTTCTAGAGCCCGAAAGCTCTAGAGGATGAGCGGAACCTTTTTTCCAGAGAGCACCCTCCGGATGCAATCTGAGATTTTATAGAGCAGAAGTACCGGCACTTTCAACGCCGAAACTACCGCAGTGAGCGGTAGTTCCGCATTTTGGAGCAGTACTTCCAGAGCCTGAAAGCTCCGGAGAATGAGCGGAACCTTTTTCCGAGAGCACCCTCCGGATGCAATCTAAGATTTTGCGGAGCGGAAGTACTGGCGATTTCAATACCGGAACTACCGCATGGAGCAGTAGTTCCGCTATTCAGAGCGGTACTTCCGGAGCCCGGAAGCTCCGGAGGCAGAGCGGAACCTTTTTCCCAGAGAACGCCAAATCTGGGACTTTTGGAAGTTCGGCTCAAGCGGTAGTACCGCACCGACTTTGCGGAACTACCGGAGAGCGGTAGTACCGCAAGTTTCAATGGCGGTAGTACCGCGCCGACATTCCAATGGTCATTGCAGAGCTCTGACATAGCCGTTCTGCTGCACTAGATATAGGAGCGGTAGTACCGGCCCCATAACAGCAGTAGTACCGCTCACCCTGAATTTTTCTGGAATTTATTCCAAACGGCTAGTTTTGGTTGGTGGATTGTATAAATACCCGTACCACTACTCAAGGACAGGAAGAAGAGACCCATTGAACATTTCTTGAGCATAGAGCATCTATTCCACCCTTGTTCTCACTTGAGCATTTATTTGGAGGTGGTTGGGCAAATTTAGTGCATTGCATTCATTAGTTGATCCTTGGCACTAGTGACCCTAAATATGTGCATGAATATAAAGAGGATACAAATTATCGCATATGAGACAAGATGCACGAGACAAAGAGATATCACATTATGGAAAAAGGACATTTAAGCAATAAAAATATGATAAGCATCCATGACCATAAAGTTATTACAACCAAACATCCAAGAAAATAAAGCATAATGTCATAATGTGAAGCCCAGGTCTATTCTCTTGGTGTTTGCCGGCACCTGGACGATTGGGAGGTGATTGATCGGTGATCTTCGCAAAGGAGATTGTGAGAAGACCCGACGTTCGTGTGAAGGTTGGAGCTCACCTACCCGGAGTGGGGAAGAGCTATCACTAGTAATCGAGGTGCTTCGGCTTAATTCGTGGAGCCGGTCCGATTCATTTGGACTAACCTCAACGTGGATTAGGGGAAACCGGTAAGTTTCGGAACACCACAGTAAAAACATCGATTGTGTACATTTCTCACTTGCTTCCTTCTAGCTCTTGTTTATTTATTTTATTGTGATCATTTGGTTGATTTAGAGCTAGCATTGTTATTTACTTGACTAGAATTGTGTAGAATTAATTGCTTTACACTCTTGCCATTAAAATTGTAAAGAATTAATTGAGTAGACAAGAAAAATTTAAAAACCTTCTATTCACCCCCCTCTAGTCGGTATCCTTGACCCTAAAGTTGGGGAGGCGGCGACAGGGAGGATGCACACACTGCTGGGGGAAGTTAGGGGACTGCGACCAGACGCTGCCACGCGGGGAAGGAATTGGCGGCAGCAGCGAGGAAGAGAAAGAGACGTGGCATGAGGGTTCGGGGGAGAGAAGGCGGTGGCGGTTGCGGGAGGTGGAGGTGGGGAGGCAGAGGTGGGGAGGCGGTGGTTGCGAGAGGTGTAGGTAGGGAAGCGGCGGCGGGCAGATGGGGACAGAAGTCGGCGGGCGAGTGCGTTGGGGAGGCGGTGACGGGGGATGCGGCGCTATTGGGGGAAGTTGGTAGATTGTGACCAGACGCTGCCACGCGGGGAAGGAATTGGTGGCGATGCTAAGAAGGAGGAGGTGGCGTGGCACGAGGGTTCAGGAGAGAGCAAGAGGCGGCGGTTGCTGGAGGTGGAGTGGTTGCGGGAGGCGGAACATGCGGGGGAAGAGAAGAGGAGGAGCGTAGCCCATGCATTGGCCCAACCTTTTTTACAGGAGCTGAAGAACTACATATATGCAGATCGGTACGGCTGATCTTTGATCGGACGGCTGAGAAGAGAGGAGGGAGAATGGACCGACGATCACTAACTCATATTTTTTAGGAGTAAAGATTTTGGCAATCAAAGGGTAAATAATTTACTGGTTGGGGTATTTAAACCTTGTTGCCGAGTCATGCGCATCATGGAAGCTATCAGAAGCGGACAAGTAAAACTGTAACCTGAATCGGACGCGCAATGAAAGTCGTACATGTTAAGGAAGCTGGAGCTATCAACCTGTATGCCCGAATCAGACATGTTTGTCTTGACTCGTCTCAAGTGCTAATTAAATCAGACAATTATGTAGCTCTGCTTCTTCCGCCTCATCACAAGTGCTAACTCAATTAGGCACCTGTCTTAATATAACAAAACAGAAAAGCAATGTACAAAAAAATAAATTCAGCCAGCCTAAAAATTATTTTTTCCCATCGTAAAGCAGGGACATTCAGCTATAAAATGGCAAAAATAAAACAGACATGTCATACATCCGATCCCATCATCTCCGTGAGCCATCCGATGCCACGTTTGTATACATAAAGATATCCAATCGCCAAATGCCTCTATGAATTGTTGGATCCTATCGATCCAACAGAGGCACCCAGCCCATCACCTTCGTTACATCCTATCCCATCATCTCTATGAGCCGTCCGATGCCATGTTTATGTGCATAAAGATATCCAATCGCCAAATGCCTCTATGAAGTGTTGGGTCCTATCGTCAATAGAGACACCAAGCCCATCACCATTGCTACATCCGATTCTATCGTCTGTGCAAACCGCAATGTACTTTTGATATGTTGACTGTGAATAGAATGATGAAGCAGAGTTTAACTGCAATTTAAGTTTTGCATGTCCATATAATTTAATTTTTGAAGTGGTGTAGTTGATGCACATACAGCCTGAGAGAGAATAAGCTGTGCCAAAGTTTGGAGTGCATGTGATTCTCTTCACTGATTTATCATCCACGACACAGTTCACGCTAATATTTTTTCGCTGCTTTCTTTCAAGCCAATAACATAACTAACCGAGCTGTTCTTATATATGACATCTCTAATTTCCCATTTCATTGCTTCGTTGATATCTGACTTAACCTTCTTGAAAGCTTCTGGTGTGAAGGCATATGCTGCATCTTTCTCAAGCAAGCAAAGCATCACATATTGTGAATGGGACCGATTGTGAAGCTTTGCCATCTAACTCGGCCTCATTATGGCGCATGCGCGATAAGCAGTGCTCGTAATGTTCCACCAAATCAACTAGACTCATTTTTCGATCCAGATGCCTATGAACTCTTGAGTTAAGACTCTCACTTCGTTGATTGCTTTTCATGCCAAGGAAAACTCTGCCTTTGGTGTATGCGCTGCCCACTTCATCCTCAAATTGTACATCCACAAAATCCAATTATTATCTTCAGCAATATTAAATTTTCCCCTAAATTCAATCCATTTCCTCGCAAACTCTTGTAGGATTCAGATGCCTATGAACTCAAATTAAAAAAAACTCCATATCTTCATGCTGGCGTGCTTGCATATACTTGATCACATGATTAGCATCTCCCCCCGATAATTTGCTTCTTCATTTGTCTGTCAAGAAGTTATACAAGTCCCTTGATATGAAACCAACTTCTTCGTAGCCTCCATGCTGATTCTCCATAACATTCATTACTTGATACTTACGCAAACCCCCTGCTTTTAGTTCTACTACCTCAACCTTTTGTGCATCACTTAGTCCACGGTGTGATCGTAGGAAGACAACTTCATCAGGTTTAGCTAGTTCATGATCATGCTTATCTATAAATTTTCAACAAACCAAAGCTCAGAATTCTTCTCAAGCGTTATTGTTAACTTAGCCTTGCACCCACATCGACTGACAATGCATGCCTCTCTTTGCCTGTCAGTCATGTCCATGTATATGTCCTTTCGATACCCTTCTCTAGAGCAAAGGAATTGCCTATGGATTATCATCTTTGTAGCAGAATCACGTTCAACATAGTCTTTCCTTACGCTAAATCCCTTTTCCTTAGCATAAGAATTGTAAAACTGATAACCTTCCGCCTCACTCTTAAATCTCTTAGTATCTATCATGAAATACTCTTCTCGATCCTCAATAGTGCTGCTCTTACCGGCCATTATGTACGTATATAGCTACAACTAACAGCACATGGATTTAGTACTAATGAATAGGCACCCTCCTACATATTCATACCGTTATGATAAACTATCCATTGAAATGAGGAATAGGCAAACAACCAAATAACACTCCACTTAGTTGATTCAACAAAGACTACCCAACAACATATCTCTACTATAACAGCCAGTGGTGGACCCAACATACAAATTGCTAAGGTATGGTGGTGTGTACCAAGGCTAGCAGGCAATGGTCTATCCTCATGGGTCATGGCCCTCACGCTTCTCATCAGTGTAGTACCGAAGCACTAAAATAATACTATTGATTTCATTCTATTTAACAAGTTCCTAAATACATCAAAATCATAACTGATTAATTGACTAAGAGTATAGGACTATGCTTTGACATTACATTCACCACATACTTCACCCTCTGGAGAAATAGCATGCATACATCTACATCACGATTCTCGAATTACTGAATTCATACTGTGTTAAAAAAAAACATTGCACAAGAGCAACATAAATATAAAACTCAGCTATAGCCGATCTGACAAATATAACCATAACCCATCTAATCTACAGGCATGTTTTCCTAACCATTGTAATGCTTGTTGTTTTATTTTGTTTTTTATCATCATAATGCGCATCGCATCTCACTTTTTAAGGGCCACTAGTATAGTGCCCGTGCTAACACCACGGCGGCATTTCAGAGATGCACATGAAAACAACCAAATGACGATATTTTTTTTCATAGTTTAAGTGAAAAATAAATATCTTTGGTTTCAATATTCTAGAAATCAAGCATCAGTGGACCTGGTGTACACAAGCATCAGTCTTGCTTCAATATCAATAGTTTTTATTATGGAATGTCTTACCCCAATAGTTTTATTACAGCTTTATAAAAGAAGAGAGTTTTATTACTGGAATGTCTTACCCCAATAGTTGTTGTTGGCTTGAAAGCTACTTTTAAGTATATAATTTCACCATTTGATATCCCTCCTGCATGCACATACAAGTTACAAATACTGAGTCATTTATCACATACTTCGAAATGTACTGAAAATGAACAATGTAACAAGAAGGCAATAGGGTATTAGGATAAAAACCTGTACACCACGGAGCGATTAGTCCGTGTTCTCACATTTCCAGCCTCATCCATATAGAACTCATCATTATGCTCACTTCCAAGAAAGTCGAGCACTGGCACAAGTTATTGGTACTTAGATAATTGTAAAGTAGGCAGCATACTCTCTCAACTATTCGCAAACAATACAATTAATTTTGTGCAAATTAATTCCTCACCTGCAAATCCACTACCAATCTCAAACCCCTTGCTGCAGGAAGAGAAAGCATAGATTTTGCAGTTCAGCTTCAAGTTTGTCAAATATAGGAGAGCCAAGCCCCTAAAAAGTATTGTTACTCCATTATGCACCCAATTTATGTATCTGCAATAATATTCCATTTGGCATGAGAGTATTACTTTATTAACACTGAGAATAAACATGTCTTATCTCTATAAAAGATGAGTGCAAACTATGGCACGAGAGAGTGCCACATCACCACATTTTCTTCCTGCCGTCTGATTCAGATCAAACTAACACAAATGCACATAGAAGACTCTCAATAAACCATACATTCTAGAACTTCCTGTAGGCTTTTAAGGAATAGCACGATTAAATAACCCCTTCTATCTGTATCTCTCTCTCACACACACAAAAAAAGACAATTTATTTCATATGAACCGCACAAGCATTTCCTTTAACCATTGATAATAATTTTGTATTTAACTATATTAAAAAAGATAATAGAAGTTCTGCAGCAACGTGGGGGTTAAATCCTAGTTTGTAACATGATTGAGATAATCAATAAATCAGTGTAGTGAACACATCCCAAAGGAGCTCACCTTAGCAGTAGTTTTGCTTGACATGACAATTTTAGTAGCGGAATTATTGGCTGTTTGAGATGTTTTGACATCTGAAGCCGTCGTTGGTGTAGTTAAAACTGAATTAGTAACATTTCCATCTTTTGATCCAACAGTTGCAGAACTCGAAATCCCATTCCGGGATAAATGTGTCCCTACATGTACGCTTGGAGAGCCACAATTGTAGCATTAAAGTTCACCGAGAAACGGACAGGTTTAGTGCAAGGAAGATAAGGGTGACAGGACTATCTCAATAGAAGAAAGAAACAAGAGTTAATACTTGGAGCATTTTTCCCAA
Source organism: Dendrocalamus sinicus (assembly GCA_036346575.1). Taxonomy (NCBI): domain Eukaryota; kingdom Viridiplantae; phylum Streptophyta; class Magnoliopsida; order Poales; family Poaceae; genus Dendrocalamus; species Dendrocalamus sinicus. The sequence goes on from CM070657.1 coordinate 9,957,771, forward strand.
TGGAGATATCACCCTCCCGACCCGCCACTGAACTTGTCACTGTCTCTCGACGAAATAGTCATGTGAAATAGCATTAATTAAGCTCAACAATGAATAGGACATGGTAAAAATAGGTGGAATATAATCAAGTAGAATAGATTTCTGAAATCTACATTCTGAACCAATTGTCCAAAGACCATGAAAGAAACAATTGTATGAGTTAAAGGAACCCCCATCTTTTGTCATGTATCGTGGGGAAAGCATGAAGCACGCATATAGTAAACGGTGGATCATGAAACAAGATGAAATGGTTGAATTGAGAGCGTACTTTAACGGAGACGCATTTTGAGTTCTGGATGTTTTTGGGTCTGTCACATGTGAAGTTTGAGGCTTCACAGATCCACTGACTGCCACCACATCACAATCAGGAGTTCTACAAACATCTTTAGTAGGAGTGAAAATCTGGAAAAATTACAGTTGTCATGAACATAAATGAGAACTCAATGTATTCCACAAGATACTAAGTGAGTAAGTGCATCAAACCTACCTTTGCAATCACTTGAACAAGATCATCTGGGAGAACAACAAGAGTATCCATAAAAGCTCCCAGCGATACATTGGTATCATCCTTCCCATTTGTGACCACAAAAACAGTTAACATTTTTTTTAAAAAAATACTGATAATCAAACAGCCCCAGCTTTCTTATTAACAAACCAGAAAACGACTGAATACTATAATGCAAAAGGGCAAGGCAACACAGTATTTTACCGCAGTTACAGAACTCTGTGCACCAAGTTGTGAACACCACAAAAGAAGTGCATGTTCAATTGTTATCATTTTCTAGTATTTCAAGTTAAAACTAACATTTGTTATAGGTCTGTCTACCAAATGAAGTTGACAGACCCCAACAAAGAATCACTAAAAAAGTGATTGGCTGACCAAATAACAGGTAAAATATAAGTGCCTTGACATTAGACCAACCAAAAGTATGACTTCTGTCAAAAGGCATCACAAACATCACATGCAAGTTGATGATGTAAGTGACTACATTCAAGGACAACAAATGATTGGACATCGCCTTTAAGCAGAATAAACTAATAAAATAATCAATATGAGATCAGAGACACCATACAGAATGGACGTATGGTACCCATACATGCTTTCAATATGGTTGTGATTAAAGCACTTGCTCAAATCTCAATTTGGTTTGTAAGCATACAATTGGCGACAGTGATAAGATAAGAAATTCACCACTCAAGAGCTGTGGAAAGGACCCCCAAAAAAAGTTCCTACTATAAAATGAATTTACTTTTTCAGAGATCATGTAAATTTGCAAGAGAAAGTAAAGCATGAAATAAGCAAGAATGTTATTTTGGTTCCATTGCTTTCTATCCTTTTATGAAGTTAATTCCACTCCATTCCTTTGTTTCCCCATCTATCCTCTCCTTTCCTTTGTAAAACGTCGGTTCACCACAGTATAACTTGTAATAGAACAGCTCCAATCCTCCAATATAAAAGCAAGCATATTGTGTCCTCATCTAACAGAACATGGTAAGAAAAACCACAGGAATACCATCAAAGTAAAGGAGGGAGAGAATATCCACTGTCTTGAAGGAAAAACTGTGTTTTGCGACGTGTGCCAACACTTGCCAACAGAACACAATCAAAAGTATCTGAATTCGAATTCTCTTTAAAGAATGTAACTTGATAAACATGATAACAGAGACTGGAATGTAGTGGCACGAGCTTTGTCAATTCACCACAACCTAATATTACTAATCAAACAAGTTAAACAGAGAAGCCGCAAAGCCTAAGTTCATAACAAGAAACCCTCGGTAAAGAAATATTGTAGTTTAATTATATTGAGGGATTGAGAGAATTTCGTTTTGATAGTTCCGTACATGCTACTTCAATTATTACAATGATCAACTGGCGAAGTAAAGTATGGCAATAAGAAAACTTCACTGAACTATTACAAGAAAGGAAACACCTACCATTACCAATGCCATTCACAAGATCAATTGGCACTCTATAGAGAACAGTGAAGAATATAAATTACCCGAAAGAGTATAATCGGTATCACAAGGAAAATGCCAATCGTCATTGCTCCACCATAGTAGAACACTACAGACTCGCTAAGCATGTGTGCCACGACCATCAAGCACCATCCCAAAGACCAAGAACACTACCCTATGGAGCAAGAACTCTGCATACAAAACCACGAAAGCCACAAAAATCACTCCCAAATCAACAATCACCAAATAAACAAAACCGCAGCAAAGAAAGGAGGAGAAAGAAAAGCACACCTTCCTCCATGGACACCACGATGGACCTCGAAGGGTCCGCCAAGCATCCGAAATCAAGGACCCGGTGGTCGACGGCGAGATGGCTGCGCCCGAGCCCGCCGAGCTTCGCCATCGCGACGCCGCGCGCTTGCACGGCCCCACTGTGGCATTCCTACAAACACCAGCGAGCCACCCAAAGAAATCAAGACAAGATGCGAAACATAGCAAGAAAGCTAGGTTTCGTTTCCATTTTTACATACCGGTGGAAGCATAGCTCGAGGGCGTTGGGGCGGGTGGCGTTGGCATGGACACGGGGCGTAAAGAACCGGGACGGTCGCGGAGGCGGGAGGCGGCCCGGAGGTGGACGCGTGCAGAAGAGCCGCCGCCGCCGCCTCCCAAAGACGGGTGTTGGGGACGGGAGGCGGAGGGAGGCCGGCGGGTGCGAAATGACTGCAGGAAGAGGGAGCAAGGGAGTTAGGGTTAGGGTTTTGGGGAGTTTCGGGAAGGCAAGGGAGAGGGAGAAGGAAGCATACTCACCTGTGAGCTCGACGGGGCAGGAGATAGAGAGGGTGGTGGTGCTGGTGATGAGGAGGGCGGTGACGAGGAGGCCACAACGCTCCTGCTCCCCGGATCCCGCAACCCACGAACAACCGCTGAACCGTGTTGGGCACCTCCGAACAGAGGAGGAGGAGGAGGAGGAGGAGGCGGTGCCGGAGTGGAGGAGCGGGGGAGGAGGCGACGGAGCGGAGGAGCGGGGGAGGAGGCGACGGAGCGGAGGAGTGGGGGAGGAGGAGGAGGCGGCGCCGCGGGGTGGGAGGGGGGAGGAGGCGGCGGTGGAGTGGAGGGGTGGGGGGAGGAGAGGATAGGAGGCGGTGCCGCGGGGTGGGAGGGAGGAGGAGGCGGCGGCGCGCGGGGAGAGGAGGCCGCGAGACGTGGATAACGGGGGAGGCGCCGGCACGTGGGGCGAAAGAGGAGGCGGTGCTGGATGGGGAGAGGAGATGCGGGGGGGAGGGAAGGCGGCGGCGGCGGGTGGGGAGGGAAGGAGGAGGCGCCGGCGTATGGGGGTGGAAGAGGAGGCGGTGTGGAAGCGAGCGTTAGGGACGCGGGAGGGGTACTGCAGATCCATTGAAGGATGACCGTCGGATATGGTTGAGTAAGGAGAGAGAATAGAGGAGAGTTAATCTGGTGCGGATGTTTTTAGGATGGTGTAATTCTGGGTGCATATTGTGGTGTGGACGTAGTTAAGGTCATGACTGTGGAGCAGGTAATTATTGGGTGGATGTAGGATAATTTTAACCAAATATTGTATAACCAAATATTGTATCCCCTGCCCTGCCATCCCGCACCGCCGCCTCCTCCCCCGCGCCTCCACTCCCGCCGCTTCCCCCGTCCTCCACCGCGCCGCCGCTCCCCATCTCCACCTCTCCCCCGCGCCTCCACTCCTCCGCTCCCCTGTCCTCCCAGCGCCGCCGCTCCTCCTCCTCCCACTCCGCACCGCCGCCTCCTCTCCCCACTCCTTTGCTCCGCTGCCTCCTCCCCTCTCCTCCACTCCGCCGCCTCCCTAATCAAAAGTCGTGTGCTTCCACCAAAACCCTAGCCCTCCCCAAACCCCGGCTCCACTCCGAGCTCCACCTCCGCGGCAATGTCATCGTCGAGATCGACGCGCTCGAGTATCTCCCCATTCCGATCCCGCCGCTTATATCCACTTCGTCGCGCCACGCCACCCGCCAGCCAGCGCTTTACTCGCCGCCGCCGCCGACAGCCTCGTAAGCGTCGTCCTCATACGCGCAACTTGCCCGAATCCCCTTTAACTTTGCAGCGTATTTGCGCGGTAATTTGTTCGCTTGCTTGCGAGTAAAGCGACGAGTACGAGAGCGGTGTTAGGCGCTTTCACGGTGGGGAGAAGGACCATACAACTCAAGCATGTGAAGCGACGGAGTACGAGAGGGATGTCTGCATGTTGTCCACAATCCCACATCTTTCAGTGGTAGTAGCGTGGTAGGTACTTGTACAAAGTTCAATTCCCCCAACATTCAGATGCATGGTTTGTCAATGCTATGCACATAGTCCACAAGATCTTGCCGTTAACTCACAAGACAATGTAAATGCAGCACTATCAACAAATTGGTTACTAAGAAGCTTTTAACGCTAGCTGGTGTAATACATGAGGAAGCTACAGGCTCAGACCACCGAATGTGATTATCTCCGCTAAACCAACAAGGAGACATTGCTGACCATGTCTTCACTGTAGCCGAACAACTTTTTTAAGGAAAAAAAGGAAAGTAAATAGAAAAGGCAAAAGGTAACACAAAAGTAGTACATTTACAGCGCTACATCAGAAGAACTGTAACAGTGAGGTAGCATCAGGACACTCCTTGATCTCTCAGTCCATTGTGCATTGGTTACGACAGATGATCCTAAAAAGCACAAACATTGCCTTCGTCAGGAATTGTGTCAAAGCAATCTTTTGGCAAATGCTATAGTAGACAACAGCAGCAACATGTAGAAGTTGGGCCTTACCTGTACAGTTGGACCGGTATACATGCCAGGGCGCATGTAAATATTCACCAGTGTGTTTATGGCCTCAAGCCAGGCATAATTTCTGGGCTACCGACTACCTTTGTGTGTGCAGTTGCTGCTGTTGGAACATCAAGTGACCATGAGAAAATCAAACATGTGGTAGACCAGATTAAAAATTAACGCTATCCAGATATAGTGAAAAAGCGACCAAAAACTGTAGGATGTTCATAACACTACTGCAGCATCTCCATGAAGAAAGTTTTCTCAAAATGGGGATAAACGAACAAAACACAAGAGAAGGTTTATCTGAAGTACCTAACATAACAGACTTAATAACACTAAATGACATGTCTCTAAAAATTACAGTTGATATACCTCAGCCTGATACTCAAGGTAATAGGCTAAATCCTGACCTGTCACCAACCTAGGCAACAGGATCAAAATGCCACTCCCCATAGTGGCAGGTATGCCATGCTTGGTATGAGGGCAGACCTGACACCAATTATGGCAATATTGAGTCACACCAGAGGGCATAGGTGGTCATGAAGATCTATCTCCTCCCAAATTGTCATATGAATACTACCGAGGCCATTTCTGAAAATGATATTGTTAAAGGGGCTTCTACTGAATGCAAGACCTATGTTTGAACACGTTTCATTGCATCGCATAGCAGCATGGAGTATTTATAAATGCTCCAAAGACAAATTATGGTTCCACAAGTTAGTTGGTGCAGATGAGCCACCATACGGTGTTTGCTGCCTCCAATCTCTAGTTTTAAGTGACATCGTGTCGTTAGTTGCTGCCATCCCGGTGATGTATAACCTCACTTAAATAAAACAAGAGTAATCTAACACCTACACCCATACTCTCATGGATATGAGTATGACCAAAGCAATCAACTATAAAGCACACTTCAAATTCATACAAATCAACTGGGAATCAACGAAACAAACAACTGTTTTGTTCTCATAAATCATGGTTCCCACCTTCTCTAAACCAGATTCCCGAGGTTATTGTTATTTCTAAGACCAACAAATATAAAAAAGTAACTAACAATATATGTTTCAAACAACAAACATCTAAGACTGCTGAAATGTTGCTTCCACTAAATAAGTGGACTTAGTTAAGCAGTTATTCAGTGAACTTTTCATAGGAACAAACAAACATGTAAAATGACGACAGCAAAGAGCTTCACTTACAGAAGCTAGAAAATGGATAATCATGAAAATAAGTGCAAATCCGACCAGCATCTTCGAGTACGGCGGGGCAAGGACATCAAGAAGAGCACAAGAAGTTATCGAGGTGAAGCGGTGTAGGTTCCCACCACTTTGGGGATACAAAGCGGTAGTTGGACAAGGCGCATCCAACATCATCCGTATGTAACTTGGCGATCTCACAGTACATCGGGAGAAGAAAAAAATCTTTCAGGCTATCAAAAATCTTTTTAGAAGATCGACATTAAAAAAGCATGAAGGCATGGAAATAACCAATCTAAAACGATTCCTCGTAAGCAACGGTAACTAATAGAGTTGGTGAATGTAGTCTTGATACTACTTTACAATCATCAATGTTCATTAACTTGCTACTCTGGAAACCATACAAAAGAAATGCTTTATTCTTAGAAACAAGAAGGTCAGAACTCCACACTGCAATATATATAACTCATAATGAATAAATAGAAGGAATAAATATTTGAAATAGAGCAGCAAAAATAACCTGGCTGGCCACTTGCTCGAACAGTAGGCTCTATCCAATCATATGATTTCTCGTGCATGGAACCATAAAGGATTTTGCTCAATACAGTCATTCCTGGATGATCATGAAGAGGAATGATCGCTGATGTTGGTAAGAGAATATTCCAATCTGCAAAAACATATAGGAAACACCATCGCAGATGTTAAATAATCGCTAAAAGCTATAATTAGCATGTACCTGTAGTTTTAGTAAAAACTTGCAGTCAAGGGACACTAAACATGTAGAAACAGCACATTACAATATGGAATTATAAGTATGTTAGTGTAATTTGTCAAAGCTGAAGCATGGAGCAACAACGGTAAATATAAGCAAGATACAACATCTTTTTCTATCAAAGCTAAATGCATTGCAAAGTTTATTCAGGGGTGCCTATTTGGTAGAGGAAAAAGATGGCCACATAACAATGTTTTATCGATAGGCATCAACTAATACTCAAAAAAGTGTTATCAGCAAATATATATAGTATGGAATCATTTTCCTCTATATATATATATATATATATATATATATATATATATATATATATATATATATATATATATATATATATATATATATATATATATATATATATATATATATATATATATATATATATATATATATATATATATATGAATCACAGTGTCAGAGTGTAAAATGATCGCAACATTTCGCCATTCTCAAGATCCGCCATTCCACCACGTGATGATATGTCCAAGAACCAGAGAAGCTAGCACGCAGCAAGAGCATCGGCCGGTGCTCTCTTGTTGAACAAAGTGTTCATGTTTATGCTTCATGTGGAAACCCGGTATGTAACATACCGATAACCGTCAAGGTAGGACAAAATTTACAAATTACGAGAACCACCACCGGTCACACTTAGAGGACATAACACCACTGCAAGAGGAGACGAAAATGCAAATGATAAAACAATATTATGCTCTTAAGGAGATAAATGAAAACAATGTATACAAAGCCATGCGCAGGATGTGTACACACAAAATGGTCTGCAGTGCATTGGATTGGATCTTCAAATAGCTCAAGAGAGAAATTGATTGTAGGGTCTTGCCAAGTCCCATCCGCCATGGTCGAACATAAGAGAGATCAACGCCACCCATTGATGTAAAGAGCGGCGGAAGCAAAGGGCTCACCTCATCACTGCGAAACGGAAAGGAGTGAGGCCCAATCCAACACTAATGAAGAAGAAGTTGGCGTGGGGGAGAGGGATGGGAGAGACGGCATGGGCAGAGGCAAATGGAAGGAGGTAGGTGGGAGGACCATACCGAGCACGACGTTGACGCCGAGGTGGTAGCGGCGGATAAGCCAGCGACGCCGTCGAGCTGGTGCGGCTTCAGGTCGGCCGTGACGCCGAGGTCGGCGAGGCGGCAACGCTGGTTGACTTGTGCGTCGGCGGAGACATTAAACCCTAGGTACAATACACGCGAGAGAGAGAGGTGGGGTGGGAGCGTTGTGTGAGAGATCTACCTGCGCCGCCGCCTTCCATGCGGGGCCGCTTGCGTCCTCTTGTGATCTCCTTCGCCTCGACGGCCGCGCGGGGCTCTGCTGCGTGGCGGCGGCGGTGGGGCTGCTCCTCGGCGCTACCTCCGAGGCAGCGCCTTGCGCGTCGGGCTCCACCATGGGGACAAGGGATTAGGGTTTGAGGTTTTCGCCTCCGATTTTTACAGTGCGCGCGGAGTGGAGGCGCGGGAGAGGCGGAGATGGGGAGCGACGGGAGTGGAGGCACAGGGAGAGACGGAGATGGGTGGCGGCGCGCGGTGGAGGATGGGGAGCGGAGGAGGCGCGGGGAGAGTCGGAGATGGGGAGCGCGGCGCGGTGGAGGAGGCGGCGCGGGCGGGCGGGGAGGAGGAGGCGGATGATCGATCTCCTCTCCGGGGCGGCCACCTCTTCCTGGCGCCGGCGCCGCATCGCCGCGGCCGTTGTTGCCCACGCCGCTGCGCTCGCGCTGCCGTCGACCGCGTCCGTGCCATCTTGTTGGGCTGCTGAGGCGGAGGAGGATGGGGAGGCGGAGGAGGGGAGGCGCGGGGAGGGGGGGGAGGCGGAGGGAGGAGGCGCGGGGAGGAGGGGAGGCGCGGGAGGCGGAGGCGGAGGAAGCGCGGGGGAGGAGGGGATGCGCGGGGGAGGCGGAGGGGGCGGAGGAGGCGCGGGGGAGGAGGGGGAGGCGCGGGGGAGGCGGAGGAAGCGCGGCGGTGAAATCCAAGGAGAAGGGTGGGGAGGGCGGTTCGGGAGGAGGGAGGGTGGGGAGGGATACTGCAGATACTTGAAGGATGACCGTCAGATATGGTTGAGTAAGGAGAGAGAATAGAGTAGAGTTAATCTGGTACGTACGTTTTTATAATGGTGTATTTCTGGGTGCATATTGTGGTGTGGACGTAGTTAAGGTTATGACTGTGGAGCAGGTAATTGTTGGGTGGATGTAGGATAATTTTAACTGGTGGATTATAGGGGTAGAGATTACAAAATTCTGATTGAGTGCATGTCCATTGTATGTTACACATCGATGTAAAGTGGCATTCTACAAGAGTAAACAACTATGTCGGTAAATCACTAAGTAGCACAATCTATGGCAAGTACCAGGGAAAACATCAAAAATCAAACCTGTTGATCAAATTTTAAGCTGAAGGATGGACAGCAGCATCCAACCAACCCTCGCGGACGGCACCGTATGAGTGACGGCCTGCGGCGAGCCCTCAAGGACAGCGGCATCGACTAGCCCTCGAGGACGGCGGCATCGACCAGCCCCCGCGGACAGCATCGTGCACGCGACGGCCTGCAGCAAGCCATCATGGACGGCGGAGTCGACCAGCCCTCGCAGACGACGCCGTGCATAAGACGGCCTGCGGTGAGCCCTGGCGGATGGTGGCATCGAGCCCTCATGGACAGCGGCGCTCCCTTGCGGATGGCGGCGTCGAGCCCTCGTAGACAGCGGCGCTCCCTTCTGGACGGCGGCATCGAACCCTCGCGGACGATGACCTCCAGTCCTCATGGATGGCGGCGCTAATCAGAGATGAATGCATGCGAGCAAAAAGGGGAGGGATGAGGTCTACTATGTGTTAGGTGTGCAATGTCCAACCTACAACTAATAGATGCTTCAATCAACTGCTATAATTAACTAGCACCTTTTTTATGAAGAGGTATATGATGGTGTATATATTTATGCGGGTTGAGCCTGTCCTGCGGCCAAAGTAAAGAAAAATGAGAGGGTGACCTTGCGGGCGTCTCAATGAGCCTCTAAGCCCAAATAAGCGTGGGCCCAAATAAGCGTGGCCCACACAGCAAGGCACTTCTCAAGGCCCAACTTGTGCTAAATTTGAGTGCGCCAAAGCTACCGCAGCTTAAACTCAAATCCACTTCAAATCTAAACCCAGTTCAAAAGGAAGCTTAAACTGAATAAAGTTTAAATCTAAATCCACTTCAAAAGGCTGTTTAAACTAGAATAATAAATTTACAAACTTGATTTGGTTGGGGTGCGCCAGCCTAGGCAATAGTGCAACGTCTAAGCGACGCACGAGGGCCCCAATGGCAAGCCACTGCGGTGGACCCTCCCCCACAAAAAATAAATTTAATATCGAAATGAGCACATAGCTCACATATCAGATATTAAACTGATAAGAACAGATACTACACTTGATCTTAGCCAAAAGGCCGAGAAAGGTATGAGTTGAGAGGGAGGAGTTACGCCGCCTCTTATAGCCGCTCCTCTCGCCAAGCTGCTGCTCGGGTACTCCATGTGGTACTAAACTCAGGCTGCCTTCTCTTCTGACGTCCCGCCGCCACGGCTTATTGTTTGGGCCGAATTTGGTAGCCCAACAAGAAGGCCGCATCGAGCAGTGGCGGAGCCCACCTCTCTGGTTCTCGGTTTTCTTTCTTTTTGCGCTTTTTGTTACTAGCGCATGGCAACATTGGTATTTTAGGGGACTGGATCATAGTCTTGTTTTGCCGCGAGAGCATCTCCTTTAACACGAACAAATATGGGGCCCCCTTTTGTGACTTCGATTATCTTTTTGACTTTTTTTTACAGTAATTAGATGTTAAATATAGTGTATTTTTTAAGACATAGTCTATAAATTATTTGTAGTAGACATTGTAGCGACTTCATTTATACCAGTCAAAACCGCCCATGAGTTTACCTTACTCCGTACTCTCTCACGAATAGCCAAAAGCAATAAACTATAAATCATAGTCCGAAAGAACAGACCTATACTATAAACCGTAGTCCGCAGGAGAGAATATGATTTTCACCTTCATATGACAAAAGTTATTTTGTTTGTTTGTTTACCCTGTTGCACTTGTAACTGTGGACAGGGATCCTTTGGTTTCCTATTTCTGTGTCCAGTTCGTGGTGATTGCTTGTGCTGACTCTAGGGTCTGCCCTATCAATACTCTGGGGTTTTAGGTTTCAATTGAACTTTCAAAGCAATGCAATTTTATCGTGGAAGTTCCTGAGGGGAGATATTCATAGTTGGTGGTTTATTGTTTTTTCTCAACAAAGTATCATGGAGAAACAAATTTTGGGCGCACCGCTGGAGGTCCCTTCATCACCACGAGCTATGACTATAATGTTCCACTTGATGAATATGCCAAGTTTATAAGGGAAAAACAATTGGCAACCGTCTCTGTAGAGCATGATCTGCAAGTGTCATCTAGAGTTTTGTTTTGCTAGTCAGGAACTCCAGATTACTAAAATTTGATGGATGTAAGGTATACATGTTGTTTACCTTAACTTCGTGCGAGGGCTGTTCCCTGTTTACGTCGGCGTTTGATGCAGCTCCCATAACGGATGTCTTGTTGTGTCGTCTCTATTTGGTCTCCCAAAGGTGGTAATTGTTTAGCTAACTAGTTGAATGCCCATGCGTTGCTATGGACTTTTAAAATTTATCATATTACATGTTTTAAAACTTACAGGTGGTAAAAATGTTTAGAATATGCATACAAACGTGTTCTAAAAGTTTTAAATCCGTCAAGTAAGTCAGAAGCCGTTGATCACACCTCATGGTGATAAGTCGGAAGACATCGACCATATGTCGTGGTCGTAGGTCGAGAGTCCTCGAGCACACCTTGTCGTCATAAGTCGGAAGCCGTCGACCATCGCATTTGATCGTAGGTCAAGAGCGGTCGACCACCGCTAGAGGCCGTAAGTTGACAGCGGTCGACGATCAATCGTAGTTCTAAATCGGAAGCCGTCGATCACACCTCGTGGTCGTAAGTCGGAAGCCGAGTGAAACTTCTCATGGCCTACATCACAGGATGAGAGGTGGGGGAAGAAGTGCAGGAGTGGGGGAAGTGGGGAGGTAGGCGCGGGGAGTGCGGCGCACGAAGGAAGAGAGGTGGAGTGGCACAAATGCGGGAGAGGGAGGTGGCTGGAAAGGGTGGAGCGGCGCAATGGCATGGCGGCGCCATGGGGAAGAAGAAGGCGCGGGGAAGAAGACAACCTAACAAGTGGGGCCCACCTGTCAGCGAGACCGAGAGAGGGGAGGAGAGGGACAACGGGGATGGGTTGGCGCGCGCACAAGTGGCAATCTGGGCCATCCACGCATCGGCCAGGGAGTGAGGCGGGAGAATTAAACTTTTTAATTTTGATTTTGATTTTCGGAAAAGCCCGAGAAAATAAATAAGGGCCTAGAAAATAGCAAATAAAGCCAAACAAATTCACAGAAATCCCTGGAGCCATTTGGACTTAGGAAAAATATTTACAACTTAATTTGGTGCAATTTCTTATAGTGAAAATACTTTATAATTATAAAATTAGATTTTGAACTCCAGAAAAACATAGAAAATCCAGATAAAAGACAAATAAATCCAAATAATTAATTTTAATTAGGATTTTTTATAAAAATTCAAAATAAACTTTATTTAATAATATTTTTATTTTTTAACTAAATTACTTTTCAAAACTAGCTTTTTTTAAAAAAGAAATTCAGGGCAAATCAAAATTAAAAATTAGGCAACCAAAACACTTATTTTTATTTTTAAATTATTTTTCTACTATTTTTTTAATAAAAATCTGGACTATTACAATCTACCCCCCTTAAAGAGAATCTCGTCCTTGAGATTTGGGTTGGCTAGCAAGGAAATGGGCTGGACCCGACATCGACCGCGGCCCTCTGACTACGACCATGTAAACTACGACGATACGGAAGAATTCTTCGACGATGACTCGCACCAAACTGCAGAGCAAGGCAAGTCACATACCTTGATCATGTTGATCCCAGATTGTATATTTTTATTCAATGTATTTCAATTCAGTTTTAAATTTAGTTATTACCTACTTGTTAATTCCTCCAGTGATATTGAATCTCCGATACATTGTCACCCTAGAATAAAACTCTAGTTAGTACACTAGTATGGCTAGATAAATTTTGTAGCAAATGCTTAGACCTGCATAGATATAACTTTAGGCTTAGGATACCTTTTCACATAAAATGATAAAGTTTTCAAATTTATTCTTGACTTCGGTAAGTTAAGAAGGTTTATGAAATATTTCAAAATAAAATATAAAATCTGGTTTAGACTTAGGTTAATGGTTAGGTGGTGGATGCAGGCATGCACTGTTGTTCGGCAACACAATGTTGATTGTCGGGCACAAAGGGTATGTGGTTTGAGCCTAAGTCAAGGACCGGTCTAGAGCTACTGTTGCAAAGCCTTTTCGTACTAACACAAGACTGGTATGGGACAGTCCCAGTTAACTAATTTGTGGGTCCCAACGTGAGTCTCGTCGTAGGTTGAAAGTGAGCGTGGCATAGGCCATGTGAAGTCTCACTTGGCTCAAGAGGGGCTCCCGGTTTCGTGGATTCCTTATTGGGGTGAAACCTTTGTGCTGACTTGGTTAGGTTGAAGGCTTTGCATTGTAAAGGCCTTGTCATGATCTCTCCGCCGCACACTTAAGAAAGTGTGTTAATCGTGTGGCAATATGAGCTGATCATGTCTTATGTGTAAAGCTGTACAACCTCTGCAGAGTGTATAATCTATTCTGGATAGCTGCACCCACAGTCATGGGCAAGCCGAGTAAAGTTTCTCATGGATTAGACTTTGTGTTTTAAAAATGATTTTTGAAAAACTTATGGACGGATAGAATCCATGAGAGATTGAAAACGTATGGATGGATAGAATTCATATGAGATCTTTTAGAAAAGATGGTCTGGGTGGAATGCCCGTGGTTAGGTTAGTGTGGGGGATAGACCTGCACTAACGGCATTAATTTCATTAACAATACTGCCTTTATTTATCTATTAAATTCAACAATTTCAATCTATTTACTGTATTTCTTTAAATGCTATTTTACGCATAAATAACCCTATATGCCTTCCTTTGTTACCTTTATCATTATGTTGCATTTTTCCATGTGACTTGCGGAGTACAAGTTTGTACTCACCTTGCTATCTCCACACAGAGGAAGAGGACTTCGACTATGGCGAAGACCTGGACGAGTATGCCACGTCTTACTGTCGTTTGCCTGAGGGTAAGCTTGTTTGGTTTCCGACTTACGACCACGAGCTGTCCTCGATGGCTTCCAACTTACGACCACGAACGATGGTTGTCGGCTTCCAACGTACGACCACGAGCCATTGTCGAAGGCTCCCGATTTAGGACTACGATTGATCATCGACCGCTACCAACTTACGGCCACTAGCGATGATAGACCGCTCTTGACCCACGATTACACACGATGGTCGACGGCTTCCGACTTACGACGACAAGGTGTGCTCGGGGGCTCCCGACCTACGACCATGAGGTGTAGTCAATGTCTTCCGACTTATCACCACGAGGTGTGATCGACGGCTTCTGCCTTACTTGACGGATTTAAAACTTTTAGAACATGTTTGTATGCATATTCTAAAATTTTTTACCACTCGTGAGTTTTAAAACATGTAGTATGATAAATTTTCAAAATCCGTAGCAACGCACGGGCATTTAGCTAGTTAGCTAAACAATTACCACTTTTGGGAGACCAAATAGAGACGACACAACAAGACATCCGTTATGGGAGCTGCATCAAACGCCGACGTCAACAGGGAACAGCCCTCGCACGAAGTTAAGGTAAACAACATGTATACCTTACATCCATCAAAATTTAGTAATCTGGAGTTCCTGACTCGCAAAAGAACTCTAGATAACACTTGCAGATCATGCTCTACACAGACGGTTGCCAATTGTTTTTCCCGTATAAACTTGGCATATTCATCACGTGGAACATCATAGTCATAGCTCGTGGTGATGAAGGGACCTCCAGCGGTGCGCCCAAAATTTGTTTCTCCATGATACTTTGTTGAGAAAAAACAATAAACCACCAACTATGAATATCTCCCCTAAGGAACTTCCACGATAAAATTGCATTGCTTTGAAAGTTCAATTGAAACCTAAAACCCCAGAGTACTGATAGGGCAAGACCCTAGAGTCAGCACAAGCAATCACCACGAACTGGACACAGAAACAGGAAACCGAAAGATCCCTGTCCACAGTTACAAGTGCAACAGGGTAAACAAACAAACAAAATAACTTTTGACATACGAAGGTGAAAATCATACTCTCCTGCGGACTACGGTTTATAGTATAGGTCTGTTCTTTCGGACTATGATTTATAGTTTATGGCTTTTGGCTGTTCGTGGGAGAGTACGAAGTAAGATAAACTCATGGCGGTTTTGGCTGGTATAAACGAAGTCGCTACAATGTCTACTACAAATAATTTATAAACCATATCTTAAAATATACTATATTTAACATCTAATTACTGTAAAAAAAGTCAAAAACATAATCCAAGTCTCAAAAGAGGAGGCCCCATATTTGTTCGTGTTAACAGGAGATGCTCTCGCGGCAAAACAAAACTATGATCCAGTCCCCTAAAATACCAATGTAGCCATGCGCTAGTAACAAGAAGCGCAAAAAGAAAAAAAAAACCGAGAACCAGAGAGGCGGGCTCCGCCACTGCTCAATGCGGCCTTCTTGTTGGGCTACCACATTCGGATGCCCGTGGTCCTTCGCGGGTATGCTCGTGGGTGTAAATCGGGGTTGTGGGTACGGATATGGGCGAGCACTACCCGTACCCGCCGCGCCCGATTGCCATTCCTACTTGAGAAGAATTCTGAGCTTTGGTTTGTCAAAAATTTTATAGATAAGCATGATCATGAACTAGCTAAACCTGATGAAGTTGTCTTCCTATGATCACACCGTGGACCGAGTGATGCACAGAAGGCTGAGGTAGTAGAACTAAAAGCAGGGGGTTTGTGTAAGTATCAAGTAATGAATGTTGTGGAGAATCAGCATGGGGCTACGAAGAAGTTGGATTCATATCAAGGACTTGTATAACTTCTTGACAGACAAACGGAGAAGCAAATTATCGGGGGAGATGCTAATCATGTGATCAAGTATATGCAAGCACGCCAGCAGGAAGATATGGAGTTTTTTGAATATGAGTCAGATAATGCAGGATGTTTGAGAAGATTATTGTGGGCTGACCCGCAGTCTCATATGGACTACGATGCATTTGGTGATGTTGTGGTGTTTGACAGCACGTATCGTGTGAACCGATACAACTTCCCATTCATCCCTTTTGTGGGTGTTAACCATCACAGATCCACGGTTATTTTTGCGTGTGGAATTGTTTGTGATGAGACGGTAGAAACCTACGAATGGCTACTTACCACATTTTTGTATGCCATGTGTCAGCGACACCCTAAATCATTGATCATCGATGGAGATAACGCAATGCGGAGAGCACTTGAAAAAGTGATGCCCAATTCAGATCATCGGTTGTGCACTTGGCACATCGAGCAAAGTCCTAGCTACCACAAGGCTGCTATATAGATAAAATTGCTACAGTATCTACTACGATTGAATTGTAAACATCGCTCTGAAAAGACACTACCACAAGACTGCTATAGGACAGTCCTCACTGATTAATTTGTGAGTCTCAACCTGAGTCTCATCATAGGTTGAAAGTGAACGTGGCGTAGGCCATGAGAAGTCTCACTCAGCTCAAGAGGGACTTCCAGTCTGGTGGATTCCTTATTTGGGTGAAACCTTAGTGTTGTCTTGGTTAGGTTGAAGGCTTTGCGTTATAAAGGTCTTGTCATGATCTCTTTGCCGCACGGAAAAATCATATTCTCTCCTGAGGACTACAGTTTATAGTATAGGTCTGTTCTTTTCGGACAATGATTTATAGTTTGTGGCTTTTGGCTGTTCGTGAGAGAGTACGGAGTAAGATAAACTCATGGCGGTTTTGGCTGGTATAAATGAAGTCGTTACAATGTCTACTACAAATAATTTATAGACCATATCTTAAAAATATACTATATTTAACATCTAATTACTGTAAAAAAAAGTCAAAAACATAATCCAAGTCACAAAAGAGGAGGCCCCATATTTGTTCGTGTTAACAGGAGATGCTCTCGCGGCAAAACAAAACTATGATCCAGTCCCCTAAAATACCAATGTAGCCATGCGCTAGTAACAAGAAGCGCAAAAAGAAAAAAAAAACCGAGACAAGCAGTGTGTGCGCCTTGTTGCGGCCTTCTTGTTGGGCTACCAAATTCTGAATTTAAGCCGTCTGGGCTACCAAATTCTACCAAAGAAAAAAAAAACCGAGACAATGTCTGCTCGATGCGGCCTTCTTGTTGGGCTACCAAATTCGGCCGAAACAAGCAGTGTGTGCGCGTGGGAACAGCGGTTGCGGCGGGACGTTAGAAGAGAAGGCAGCCTTTCTTTATTGAACACACAGAACAAGAATGAATCAATCACAGAATCATAGAATAATAGATTGAACACAGAGAGATAGAGAGAACTCCTGGTCTTTAGAACAAGAATGAATCAATCACAGAATCATAGAATAATAGATTGAATACACAGAGAGATAGAGAGAACTCCTGGTCTTTCTTTATTGCTTTCATTCATGTGTACATAATGAGGAGGTATGACTCTCTATTTATAGACTACAATGAGGTGCCCACCATGGGCTGCGGGCTGCTGGCCCAGGCCTAGGTTTCTTAACACCAGAGAGGTGGGTCTGCCACTGCTCGATGTGGCCTTCTTGTTGGGCTACCAAATTTGGCCGAAACAAGCAGTGTGTGCGTGTGGGAACATCGGTTGTGGCGGGACGTCAGAAGAGAAGGCAACCTATGTTTAGTACCACATGGAGTACCCGAGTAGCAGCCTGGCGACAGGAGCGGCTATAAGAGGAGGCATGCCTCCTCTGTCTCAACTCATACCTTTCTCGGCCTTTTGGCTAAGATCAAGTGTAGTATCTGTTCTTATCAGTTTAATATCTGATATGTGAGCCATGCACTCACTTTGATATTAAATTTATTTTTTGTGGGGCAGGGTCCACCGCAGTGGCCTGCCACTGGGGCTCTCGTGTGTCGCTTAGGCGTTGCACTATTGCATAGGCCTGGCGCACCCCAACCAAATCAAGTTTGTAAATTTATTCCAGTTTAAACTGCCTTTTGAAGTGGGTTTAGATTTAAACTTTTCCGGTTTAAGCTGCCTTTTGAATTGGGTTTAGATTTAAATTGTTGTTTGAAGTGGATTTGAGTTTAAACTGCGGTAGCTTTGGCACACTCAAATTTAACCATTTCGAATCGGTGACGCTCTACGCTTAACTCCTTGGGCCAAGCGCCCTGGGCCAGCTAGGCCGAGCACAAGTTGGGCCTTGAGAAGTGCTGGCCGTGTGGGCCACATTTATTTGGGCTTAGAGGCTCGTCGAGATGCCGGCAAGGTCACCCTCTCGTTTTTTTCTTTACTTGGGCCGCAGGATATGCTCAACCCGCATAAACATATACACCATCATATACCTCTTCATAAAAAAGGTGCTAGTTAATTATAGCCGTTTATTGAAGCATCTATTAGGTGTAGGTTGGACATTGCACACCTAACGCATAGTAGACCTCATCCCTCCCCTTTTTGCTCGCCTGAATTCATCTCTGATTAGCGCCGCCATCCACGAGGACTGGAGGTCATCATCCGCGAGGCTTCGATGCCGCCGTCCAGAAGGGAGTGCCGCTGTCTACGAGGGCTCATGCCACCGTCTACGAGGGCTTGACGTCGCCGTCCACGAGGGCTCGATGCCACTGTCCGCCAGGGCTCACCGTAGGCCGTCTTATGCACGGCATCGTCCGCGAGGGCTGGTCGACTCCGCCGTCCATGAGGGCTTGATGCAGGCCGTCGCACGCACGATGCCGTCCGCGAGGGCCGGTCGATGCCACCGTCCTCAAGGGCTCGCCGCGGCCGTCCACTCAGACGGCGCCGTCCGCGAGGGTTGGTTGGACGCTGCTGTCCGTCCTTCTGCTTCGAATTTGATCAATAGGTTTGATTTTTGATGTTTTTCCCTGGTACTTGCTAGGCCATAGATTGTGCTACTTAGTGATTTACCGACATAGTAGTTTACTCTTGTAGAATGCCACTTTACATCGATGTGTAACATACAATGGACATGCACTATTGAGGATCGAGAATAGTATTTCATGATAGCTAATAAGAGATTTAAGAGTGAGGAGGAAGGTTATCAGTTTTACAATTCTTATGCCAAGGAAAAGGGATTTAGCGTAAGGAAAGACTATGTTGAATGTGATTCTACTACAAAGATGATAATTCATAGGCAATTCCTTTGCTCTAGAGAAGGGTATCGAAAGGACATATACATGGACATGACCGACAGGCAAAGAGAGGCATGCATTGTCAGTCGATGTGGGTGCAAGGCTAAGTTAACAATAACGCTTGAGAAGAATTCTGAGCTTTGGTTTGTTAAAAATTTTATAGACAAGCATGATCATGAACTAGCTAAACCTGATGAAGTTGTCTTCCTAAGATCACACCGTCGACTGAGTGATGCACAGAAGGCTGAGGTAGTAGAACTAAAAGCAGGGGGTTTGCGTAAGTATCAAGTAATGAATGTTATGTAGAATCAACATGGGGGCTACGAAGAAGTTGGATTCATATCAAGGGACTTGTATAACTTCTTGACAGACAAACGAAGAAGCAAATTATCGGGGGAGATGCTAATCATGTGATCAAGTATATGCAGGCACACCAGCAGGAAGATATGGAGTTTTTTTAATATGAGTCAGATAATGCAGGATGTTTGAGAAGATTGTTGTGGGCTGACCCGCAGCCTTGTATGGACTATGATGCATTTGGTGATGTTGTGGTGTTTGATAGCACGTATCGTGTGAACCAATACAACTTCTCATTCATCCCTTTTGTTGGTGTTAACCATCACAGATCCACGTATATTTTTGCGTGTGGAATTGTTTGTGATGAGACGGTAGAAACCTACGAATGGTTGCTTACCACATTTCTGTATGCCATGTGTCAGCGACACCCTAAATCATTGATCATCGATGGAGATAATGCAATGCGGAGAGCACTTGAAAAAGTGATGCCCAATTCAGATCATCGGTTGTGCACTTGGCACATCGAGCAAAACATGCTACGGCATCTCCACCCAACCATGTTTCCAGAGTTCAGACTTTGTTCATAGCCCAATTGAGGTTGAGGAGTTTGAGAGGAAGTGGATTGAAATTAGGGAAAATTTAATATTGCTGAAGATAATTATTGGATTTTGTGGATGTACAGTTTGAGGATGAAGTGGCCAGCCGCATACACCAAAGGTAGAGTTTTCCTCAGCATGAAATGCAATCAACGGAGTGAGAGTCTTAACTCAAGAGTTCATAGGCATCTGGATCGAAAAATGAGTCTAGTTGATTTGGTGGAACATTATGATCATTGCTTATCGCACATGCGCCATAATGAGGCCGAGTTAGATGCCAAAGCTTCACAATCGGTCCCATTCACAATACGTGATGCTTGCTTGCTTGAGAAAGATGTAGCATATGTCTTCACACCAGAAGCTTTCAAGAAAATTAAGTCAGAGATCAACGAAGCAATAAAATGGGAAATTAGAGATGTCATATATGAGAACAGCTCGGTTAGTTATGTTATTGGCTTGAAAGAAAGCAGCGAAAAAATATTAGCGTGAATTGTGTCGTGCATGATAAATCAGTGAAGAGAATCACATACACTCCAAACTTCGGCACAACTGATCCTCTCTCAGGCTGTACGTGCATCAACTACAGCACTTCAGAAATTAAATTATTTGGACAAGCAAAACTTAAAATGCAGTTACACTCTGCTTCATCATTCTGTTCACAGTCAACATATCAAAAGTACATTGCGGTTTGCACAGACGATAGGATCGGATGTAGCAATGGTGATGGGCTCGATAGGACCCAACACTTCATAGAGGCATTGGCGATTGGATATATTTATGAACATAAACATGGCATCGGACGGCTCATAGAGATGATGGGATAGGATGTAACGAAGGTGATGGGCTGGGTGTCTCTGTCGGCTCGATAGGATCCAACACTTCATAGAGGTATTTGGTGATTGGATATCTTTATGTATATAAACATGGCATCGGATGGCTCACAGAGATGATGGGATCGGATGTATGACATGTCTGTTTTATTTTTGCCATTTTATAGCTGAATGTCCGTGTTTTACGACTGAAAAAAATAATTTTTATGGTGGCTGAATTTATTTATTTTTGGTACATTGCTTTTCTGTTTTGTTACATTAAGACAGATGCCTAATTGAGTTAGCAGTTGTGATGAGGCAGAAGAAGCAGAGCTGCATAATTGTCTGATTTAAATTAGCTCTTGAGACGAGTTAAGACAAACATGTCTGATTTGGGCGTACAGGCTGATAGCTCCAGCTTCCTTAACGTGTACGACTTTCATTGAGCGTCTGATTCAGGTTCCAGTTTTACTTGTCCGCTTCTGACAGCTTCCATGACGCGCATGACTCGGCAACAAGGTTTAAATACCCCAACAAGTAAATTAGTTACCCTTTGATTGCCAAAATCTCTACTCCTAAAAAATATGAGTTAGTGATCATCGGTCCTTTCTTCTCCTCTCTTCTCAGCCGTTCGATCAAAGATCAGCTGTACCGATCTGCATGTAGGTAGTTCTTCAGCTCCTCGTAAAAAAGGCCGGGCCGACGTGTGGGCCGCGCTCCTCCTCTTCTCTTCCCCCGCATGCTCCGCCTCCCGCAACTACTCCACCTCCCGCAACCGCCGCCTCCTGCTCTCCCCTGAACCCTCGTGCCACGCCACCTCCTCCATCTCAGCGCCGCCACCAATTCCTTCCCTGCGCGGCAGCGTCTGGTCACAGTCTACCAACTTCCCCCAATAGCGCCGCATCCCCCTGTCACCGCCTCCCCAACGCACTCGCCCGCCAACTCCTCTCCCCATCTGCCCGCCGCCGTTTCCCTACCTCCACCTCCTGCAACCACCGCCTCCCCACCTCTGCCTCCCCACCTCCACCTCTCGCAACCGCCGCCTCCTTCTCTCCCCCCGAACCCTCGTGCCACGCCTCCTCCTCGCCACTGCCACCAATTCCTTCCACACGTGGCAGCATCTGGTCGCAGTCCCCCAACTTTCCCCAGCAGTGCATGCATCCCCCATGTCACCGCCTCCCCAACGCATTCACCCACCGCCTCCTCTCCCCATCTACCTGCCGCTGCCTCCCTACCGCCTCCTTCTCTCCCCCAAACCCTCGTGCCATGCCTCCTCCTTGGCATCACCACCAATTCCATCTCCCATCACCCCTCCAACCAGTGGCATGACTCTTGGCGACAGCGGCCGGTGGATCGGAGAGAAGGGCGCTCGGCGACAGCAATCGGTGGATCAGAGAGAAGGGCGCTCGGCGATGGCGGTGGTGGCTTCCTCTTCCTACGCCCGCCCATGTGGCTCTCCCATCACCACTGCCACCCAACGGTCGCTCGCCCGTGAGCCTCTCTACCTCCTCTTGCTCTTCGCTCAGAGCTGTCGCGCTGTTTGGCTATTTTGGTCTCCCAAGCTGGCCATCAAAGTCGGTGCCATGGTCGAAGGAGGTCATGGTCAGAAGCTGTGGCTGAAGTCGAGGGGCCGTGGTCGAAGTCAAAGCCGTGGTCGAAGGGAGCCGTGGCCGAAGTCGAAGCCGTGGTCGAAGGGGCTGTGGTCGAAGTCGAAGAGCCGTGGTCGAATCAGGCCATGGTCAAAGTCGATGGGTCATGGTCGAAGTCCAAGCCGTGGTCGAAGGGGACAGCGGTCGAAGGGGGCGGTGGAGTTCAAAATCTAATTTTAAAATTATAAAGTATTTTCACTATAAGAAAATTGCGCCAGATTAAGTTGTAAATATTTTTTTCTAAGTTCGAATGGTTCCAGGGATTTTTGTGAATGTTTCTGGAATTTTTTGGGCTTTATTTGCTATTTTCTACGCCCTTATTTATTTTCTTGGGCTTTTCTGAAAATCAAAACCAAAATTAAAAAGTTTAATTCTCCCGCCTCACTCCCTCGGTGATGCATGGATGGCCCAGATTGCTGCCTGTGCGCACGCCAACCCATCCCCGTTGTCCCTCTCCTCCCCTCTCTCGGTCTGCCGATAGGTGGGCCCCACTTGTAAGGTTGTCTTCTTCCCCGCGCCTTCTTGTTCCCCACGCCGCCGCCATGCCATTGCACCGCTCCACCCTTTCTGGCCACCTCCCTCTCACGCATTTGCGCCACCCCACCTCTCTTCCTTCATGCGCCGCACTCCCTCACGCCTACCTCCCCACTTCCCCCACTCCTGCACTTCTTCTCCGCAACGGCCACCACCGCCGCCATTTTCGTAAGACGGTTAGCTCGCCAGCACCACCCCTTCCTTATAAATACCACCCTCGTGCACCCCTACCTTCTCACCACCTCCCTCCGCCCTCACTCCTCTCTCCCGGGTTCCCCATCGCCCCCGCACCACGACACCTAAAGCTTCGTCTCGGCACCACTGACCTTGGGCGCCACTCTTCCGGGCTGGAACGCCACCGAAGCCGCGCCTCACCGGAGCACCCCCACCGCCCGCTGCCTCTCGCTCGTCACCGACCAACCTCCGGCCACATCTAGTAATGCTTGCGTGCACCATTGCATTCCCCGCATTCCCTTCTTTCTTTTGAGCTCCTCTCCGGTCATCGCCGTGCCCCCGAACGCCGACGACCATCGGTCCCCGTACGCCACGTGTGCACCACCTTAGCGCCAGCAAGCCACGCAGACGCCACGCTAGCCTGTGCCACCTCAGCCTCCCTATGGTCCATGGACTGGCCCACGGTAGATTGGGCCCACTGGTTAGCCTCGGCCAAATTAGGGCTGATGTAAGCATGACATCAAAAACCTGAATTTCCTATAGGAAAATAATTTGGCCAAAAAATAAAATCCAGTGCTGACGTCATAATTCCCTTTTTCTTTAGAAAAATAATTTCAAAAAAATCCGATTTATTCTTTTTCTCTCTTTTCAAACTTCCAAGAGCCCGTTCTCCTTCATCCTAACTCCGATTGAGCCCGTTCAAATCTGTAAATTCATCAAAAATTCCAATATATCCATTTCCACACTCCTTTTAATTTTTTGGAGTTAAATTTGATTTTATTTGAGTTTGCTTTGGTAATATTAACATGTAGACTACGACGATACGGAAGAATTCTTCAACGACGACTCGCACCAAACTGCAGAGCAAGGCAAGTCACATACCTTGATCATGTTGATCCCAGATTGTAAAATAAAATTATGTTGTTTAAAATTATTATGCATGTATATTTTTATTCAATGTATTTCAATTCAGTTTTAAATTTAGTTATTACCTACTTGTTAATTCCTCCATTGATATTGAATCTCTGATACCTTGTCACCCTAGAATAAAACTCTAGTTAGTACACTAGTATGGCTAGAGAAATTTTGTAGCAAATGCTTAAACCTACATCGATATAACTTTAGGCTTAGGATACCTTTTCACATAAAATGATAAAGTTTTCAAATATATTCTTGACTTCGGTAAGTTAAGAAGGTTTATGAAATATTTCAAAATAAAATATAAAATCTGCTTTAGACTTAGGTTAATGGTTGGGTGGTGGGTGCAGGCATGGCATGCACTGTTGTTCGGTGACACAATGTTGATTGTCGAGCACAAGGGGTATGTGGTTTGAGCTTAAGTTAAGGACCGGTCTAAAGCTACTGTTGCAAAGCCTTTTCGTACTATCATAAGACTGGTATGGGACAGTCCTAGTTGACTAATTTGTGGGTCCCAACCTGAGTCTCGTCGTAGGTTGAAAGTGAGCGTGGCATAGGCCATGAGAAGTCTCACTTGGCTCAAGAGGGGGTCCCGGTTTCGTGGATTCTTTATTGGGGTGAAACCTTGGTGCTAGCTTGGTTAGGTTGAAGGCTTTGCATTGTAAAAGCCTTGTCATGATCTCTCCGCCGCACACTTAAGGAAGTGTGTTAATCGCGTGGCAATATGAGCTGATCATGTCTTATGGGTAAAGCTGTACAAACTCTGCAGAGTGTATAATCTATTCTGGATAGCTGCGCCCACAGTCATGGGCAAGCCGAGTAAAGTTTTTCATGGATTACACTTTGTGTTTTAAAAATGATTTTTGAAAAACTTATGGATGGATAGAATCCATGAGAGATTGAAAACGTATGGATAGATAGAATCCATATGAGATCTTTTAGAAAAGATGGTCCGGTGGAATGCCCATGGTTAGGTTAGTGTGGGGGGATGGACCTGCACTAACGTTATTAATTTCATTAACAATAATGCCTTTATTTATCGTATTAAATTCAGCAATTTCAATCTATTTACTGTATTTCTTTAAATGCTATTTTACGCACAAATAACCCTATATGCCTTCCTTTGTTACCTTTTTCATTATGTTGCATTTTTCCATGTGACTTGCGGAGTACAAGTTTGTACTCACCTTGCTATCTCCACACAGATGAAGAGGACTTCGACTATGTCGAAGACCTGGACGAGTAGACCACGTCTTACTGTCGTTTGCCTGAGGGTAAACTTGTTTGGTTTCCGACTTATGACCACGAGCTGTCCTCGATGGCTTCCAACTTACGACCACTTGGTTGTTGGCTTCCAACGTACGACCACGAGCCATTGTCGAAGGCTCCCGATCTAGGAGAACGATTGATCATTGACCGCTGCCAACTTACGGCCACTAGCGATGGTCGACCGCTCTTGACCTACGATTACACACGATGGTCAGCGGCTTCCGACTTACAACGACAAGGTGTGCTCAGGGGCTCCCGACCTACGACCACGAGGTGCGGTCAATGTCTTCCGACTTATCACCACGAGGTGTGATCGCCTTACTTGACGCTTTTAGAACATATTTGTATGCATATTCTTTTTGGGACTTCCGCGGGGCTGCATTTAAAACTTTTAGAACATATTTGTATGCATGTTCTAAAATTTTGGGAGACCAAATAGAGACGACACAACAAGACATCCGCTATGGGGGCTGCATCAAACGCCGTCGTCAACAGGGAACAGCCCTCTTCGCACGAACGGTCTCGTTACGGTAAACAACAAACTCTTCCGATGTATACCTTACATCCATCAAAATTTAGTAATCTGGAGTTCCTGACTCGCAAAAGAACTCTAGATAACACTTGCAGATCATGCTCTACAAAATTTAGTAATCTGGAGTTCCTGACGGTTGCCAATTGTTTTGCCAATTGTTTTTCCCTTATAAACTTGGCATATTCATCACGTGGAACATCATAGTCATAGCTCGTATGATGAAGGGACCTTCAGCGGTGCGCCGAAAGTTTGTTTTTTCATGATACTTTGTTGAGAAAAAACAATAAACCACCAACTATAAATATCTCCCCTAAGGAACTTCCACGATAAAATTGCATTGCTTTGAAAGTTCAATCGAAACCTAAAACCCCAGAGTAGGGGTGCAAACGGGTCGGGTTAATCCCGACCAATCCGGCACCGAATCCGATTGGTACCGAATCCGGAGAAAAAATATGGGTTAGGATATGGTAACAGCAATATCCGTCCGAATCTGATACGTCTTCAAGTTTGATTTTAGGTTAGTGCTACTATTTGACGTTTCATTTTCATTTGCAATGGTAAAATAAAATCTTCCACATCAGCCTATTAAGTAGTAACATCAAGTTCTTGACAATACGTCCTCCTACTCCATTTGTTGTATTGCATGCATTCCTTACAAATGGGTTAATCCCGACCGATCACCGAATCCGATTGGTACAATCCGATTGGTACAATCAAGAAAAATATGGGTTAGGATATGGTAACAGCAATATCCGTCCGAATCCGACCCGTGCACCCCTACCCAGTGCATAGGGCAGACCCTAGAGTCAGCACAAGCAATCACCACGAACTGGATACAGAAACAGGAAACCGAAAGATCCCTGTCCACAGTTACAAGTGCAACAGGGACATGTGAAGGTGAAAATCATATTCTCTCCTGCGGATGAAAAACTTTATTTGTCTGATACACATTATATTGCAGCAACTGAAAATTCACGATTGCTCCTACTGTCCTACATTAAGAACAACAGATTCCTTAGCTCGCGCCCTTGGAGAGTAGAAATACTAAGGTTTTAGGAAATGAGATTTTAAGACCAGAAAGATATGACTATTGCCTGCTCCATACAAGCATTCCTCGCTGTCATAGATGAAATTAGTCTTGCAAAGAAATCAGCAATCAGCAAAATTGGATTTGAAGGGTTATTAAGCATGCCAAACATCATAACTCAACGTAAGTTGTGCAGTTGGTTACCGGCAGAATTATAACACTGGTACCAAATCAATACAAATACAAAGCAAAAGAAATCCCAATAACAATGTGGGATGCTAAGTGGATCATGGGTCGACCATCTGGAGGAGACAAAATCAGTGCTATCCTAGAACCTCTCAAACAAACAGAAGAGGATTACAATTATTTCGCCAAGTACAAAAATAATAAAAGTTCAAATATTACTCTCTGTTGGAATAACGCTTGTATTCCTCATGTGGCCAAAGGGCCAATATATATACATGTACAGGTGGCATATATGCAAGAAACCCCTTATACAATGGGGTAAATACACAGATATATAATACACATCTAACACCCCCCCTCAAACTTATGGTGGATCAACAACATGAAGTTTGGAGAGATGAAAACTGTGCTGAGCCCTGGTTTGTGCCTTTGTGAAGAAATCTGCCAACTGAATCTCGGAAGGCACATACTGAAGAGCAACAATCTGGTCTTGCACCTGTGTCCGCATGTAGGAAGCATCAACACCAATATGCTTTGTAAGCTCATGCTTCACCGGATCTTTAGCAATGCTAATAGCACCTGTACTGTCAGACAAAATAGGAGTCGGTGCAGAAACAGAAACACCAAAGTCCTCAAGTAAACACCGTAGCCAAGTAACCTCCGCAGTCAACAAAGCCATAGCTCGCAACTCAGCCTCAGCACTCGAACGAGAAACTGCTGTTTGCTTCTTAGTCTTCCAAGTAATGAGAGAACCACCAAGAAAAACGCAATAAGCAGAGAGAGACCGACGATCAGAGTGATCACTAGCCAGTGGCATCGAATATGCCCGGAGCTGTAAGAGTGGAGCGAGGAAAAAGAGAGACGAGAGATAGTTCCACGAAGATATCGTAGAACACGAAGAAGATGACTATAGTGGAGCTGAGTGGGAGCGAAACAAACCGACTCAAGATATGCACGGGTATGAAATGTCGAGGCGAGTGACACTAAGATAAACAAGGCTCCCAACAAGATGACGATAGCGAGTAGGATCAGCAAGAGGCTCACCATCCATGGGACGAAGATGAACATTAAGCTCCATGGGAGTCTCAGCTGTCCGCTGATCAGTAAGAGAGGCACGATCAAGAAGATCCTGGATATACTTTTCTTGGGACAGATAGCAACCCTCAGGAGTAGAAATAACCTCAATCCCAAGAAAGTAGCGAAGAGGACCTAGATCAGGCATAAGAAACTGCTCATGAAGCCGCTCCTTGACAAAAGTGATATACTGAGGATCATCTCCAGTAATGATCATATCATCAACATACAAAAGGAGAAGCGTCCGACCACGAGATGAAGTGTGGATAAAAAGTGCAGGATCATGAGCACTCGCCGAAAAACCAGCTGCAGTGACAACAGAGGAGAAACGATCAAACCAGGCACGAGGAGCTTGCTTGAGGCCATAGAGAGATCGGCGAAGACGACAAACCATACCCTCAGGAACAGAATACCCAGGGGGTGGCTGCATGTAGACCTCCTCACGCAACTCGCCATTGAGAAAGGCATTCTTGACGTCCAACTGAGAGATAGACCACTGTCGGACAGAGGCCACAGCAAGAAGAGTGCGAACGGTGGTCATGTGAGCGACAGGAGCAAAAGTCTCATCATAGTCACGGCCATGCTCCTGCTGGAAACCACGCGCTACAAGACGAGCCTTGTAACGCTCAAGAGAACCATCAGAGCGAGTCTTAACCTTATAGACCCACTTGCACGTGATAGGAATAACACGCGCAGGAAGAGGAACAAGATCCCACGTGCCAGTACGCTCAAGAGCAGCAATCTCCTCCGCCATCGCATGCTGCCACTCCTGATGAACAACAGCATCACGATAAGAAGTCGGTTCGGCAAGAGCTGTGGCGGCAAAACCAAAACGCTCAGGAGGCCGAATGGACTGGCGATCGCGAAGACTATAACGAGGAGTAGCCGAAGGAGATGACCCATCAGAAGGAGAGGGCATATCAGAAGGAACCTCAACTCGCGGACGACGAGTATAGTAGAGAGGATAAGAAGGAACAAGATCAGGAGCAGCCTCGGGAGAGGATGCCGGTGGTGAAGAAGGTGCTGACTGAGGAGGTACCGGAGAGACTAAAGGCTGTGGTGGAGTGGTGACTATAGGACTAGAAGGAAAAGTCAGAAATGAAAGCGGCTCAACGACAGATGCTGAAGTGGAGGAAGGAGACGGACGAGGATAGAAAGGACGAGACTCATCAAAAGTAACATCCCGAGAAATCCGCATCCGTCGCCCAACAGGATCCCAACAACGATATCCCTTGTGCTCAAGATCAGCCTGAAAAACACACTCAATCCCGCGAGCGGTCAGTTTGGTGCGCTCACGAGGTGCAAGAAGAACATAGCACACACACCCAAAGAGGCGAAGTCTGGAATAATCAGGAGTCTGGCCACAGAGACGCTCAACTGGAATCCCACCCTGCAGAGCAGAGGAGGGCTGAATGTTGATCAAGAAAGTGGCAGTAGAAACAGCCTCAGCCCAAAAATGTGGTGGAACAGCAGAAGCAATCATGAGAGCACGAGCTGTCTCAAGAAGATGACGATGCTTGCGCTCAGCCACACCATTCTGAGCATGAGCACCTGGACAAGAAAACTGAGAGAGAGTGCCCTGCTCAGCAAGAAAACCACGAAGGACTCCCGACAAGTACTCTCCAGCGGAATCAGCGCGAAAAACACGAATAGGAGAGTCAAACTGAGTGCGAATCATGGCGGCAAAGGTCTTGTAGATAGATAAAACTTCACTACGAGATGACATAAAATATATCCATGTATGGCGAGAAAAATCATCAATAAAAATGATATAATACCGATGACCTCCTTTCGAAACAAAAGGAGCTGGTCCCCATACATCAGAATGAACAAGGTCAAAAGGACGCTGAGACACTGACTCACTAGAAGAATAAGGAAGTTGAAGCTGTTTGCCAAGCTTACAACCCTGACAATGTAGAGAAGCATCACCAGACACAGACCCTAAAAGACCTCGACGAAGTAAAGAAGCCATGCGGGAACCACAAAGATGTCCTAAGCGATGATGCCACTGAGCAAACGAAGCGGTGGAGGCTGCAGCAGCTGCAGAGGTGGAGGCGAGAAGACTGACTGGGGCAGCGGAAGGAAGGCGAAGCCAGTCAAGCTCCCAAAGCCGTTGGGAGTCACGGCGGCGAGGGCCAGTACCAACCAGAGTCCCCGTGCGACGATCCTGAACACAACAAGAGTCAGAATCGAAAATAACACGACAACCATGATCAGTGAGCTGGCCAGCAGATATGAGCTGCATGGTTAGTTTTGGAACATGAGCCACAGCAGGAATATGAAAAGAGGAATTTGAAAGAGTGCCTCGTCCTGTGACAGAAAGAGAGGTACCATCTGCTGTGTGGACAGTGATAGGAGCAGCTAAAGGACTAATGGAAGTAAGACAGGTGGAATCAGATGTCATATGAAAAGAAGCACCAGAATCAAGAATCCAAGGTGATGTACCTGAGGAAGGAGAAGTAGAAGGTGGTCTCTCACCGGAAGACTGAGCAGCAGAACCAGCAGAACCAGATGATGCAGAAGCAACCATGCGGTTGAGCAATGTGAGAAGCTGCTGAGTGTCAGGGGTACCAGAGCTCTGCTGTGAGGAGGAACCGCTAGTGCCCTGCGGAGGACGAGCATCACGACGAAGATCCTTCTTCTTCTTGTAGCAAAACTGTTCCACATGTCCATCCTTGTTGCAATAGGTGCAGTGAAGGCCCTTACCAACAGCAGCTGTCACTGGTGGAGACACAGCTGGTGGAGGCAAAGGCACAGCGGGTGTAGAAGCCAGAGAAGCCACCAAAACTGAAGGAACTGATGATGAGAGCAAACCCGCTCCACGAAGTCGAATCTCCTCAGTACGAACAGCTGCAAGGGCCTCCAACAAAGTCACACGAGGATGACGAGCCAGCAACTGAGCACGAGTCTGCTCAAACTCAGACCGGAGACGTGTCAAAAAGTCGTAGATGCGGCGAAGCTCCATGTGAGACTGCTGACGCTGACAACACTGACAGGTGCGGCAAACATCTGGCCCCAAAGAGTCGATCTGACGCCATATCGCAGATAACTGAGCATAGAACTCGTCCACAGTGGCATCTCCCTGTTGCAGCGACTGCTCCTGTCGCACAACAGCAAGGTACAAAGAATCACCAGATGGCTCGTAGCGGCTGCGTAGATGCGTCCACATCGCATGTGCGGAAGCCAGTCCAACAATATCACCAGTGAGATGCACCTCCATGCTAGCAACCAAAATAGCAGAGGTACGAGCATCTTCATCAATCCATGTCTTGAAAGCAGCATACTGAGTCTGAAAAGTCTCCATGGCATCCTCAAAAGTCTCAGAAGCCTGTGTACGAGCGTCTTTGGAAGCATCCTTCGGGAGCACAGGCTCAACAGGGGGAGTAGGACGAGACGGGCAAGGTAACTCGCCCGTAAGAAACTCCCAAAGGCGCTGACCACGCATGTGGATGCGCATGTGCTGAAACCAGTCCCGATAATTGAGACCATCGAAGATCACCGGGCAACGAGGAACAGAAACGGTACCTGTAAAAGAAGACATTTTTCTTTTTCTTTTTTTTGCGCTCTTTTTTTTCAATCGGTTTACAAACCGATCAAGCCACCCCGACCCACCAAACCGACCGAGTCGAGGGAGGAGTCCCCAAGCGACTCAGGCGGCGGCTCGACGGTGGCGGCGAGCCGAGACGGCACGGCGGGCGGCGACGGCGGCGGGGCTGGCTCTCGCGGCGGGGCGGCGGCGGAGAGCCGCAACGGCGCGCGGCGGACTGCTGCGGCGGCGGTCGGCTCTTGCGGCGAGCCGGCGACGGAGAGCGCGGCGGCGGCGGGGGGCTGCGAACGAAGCGAGCAACAGCGATCTTCACCGACGGCCAGATCTGGTGCGGGAAGACGATCTCCCGAGCGACGGCTCCAAGACAAGCTCCCGAACGGCAGCCTCAACGGGAGATACCGATCTAAGCGAAGAGCCCGTGACAGACGGTGGAAAGCGATCGACAGTGGAAAAGAGCAAGCGGCAAGCCAGGCAAAACCCTAGGTACGACGAAACCCTAGGTATGAAAACTTGGCTCTGATACCATGTTGGAATAACGCTTGTATTCCTCATGTGGCCAAAGGGCCAATATATATATACATGTACAGGTGGCATATATACAAGAAACCCCTTATACAATGGGGTAAATACACAGATATATAATACACATCTAACAACAGCTTGCACAGTAGTCTTTTGGAGGCCACAGAGCTAGATGAACATTTCTTACGAAAATTTGTGCTATTCACAATCGACCGCATTTATGCCCTACCATAAAGGCTTTTGTCAAATCCTGCTATCTTGCTCTTATCAAAGACATTGACAGCATTCAAAACATCAACTGGGCAAACCTAACGGTGGAGCACCTATGCAGCAACCAGTGGCTTACAAGGTGGAAAATAAAAACCTTCAGGGCAATTTGCCTTTGCTACAGGTACTTTTACATATAGAATTAAATCCATTTCATTCATCCTGTGTTTGTATTGTTGTAATCCACAAGTTTTTTTTGGCATCGACTTTCAGTTCTGGTTCTGGGAGCATGTGCATGCAGTGCATGATGATTACTCCAGGATAAACTATAATGGCCGTGCTTATCCTTTGATGTCTTTTTGGAACAAGGAAACTGTTACTTTACAAGGCAAGTTTGATGCAATGTATGGTTCTGGCCAAGGAAAGGTATGTTGTCGTATCTACGTATTTGTTATAACCTATATCAGTTCAATTCATAGCTGCCATCTTATTTTTGTACAAATTATCTATGAAATCCAAGCCCCCAACATGAAGATAACATCAATATATCTCCGCAAAAACACTATCAGACAATTCTGACATTGCAATTATGGCTACACATTTAATGGCACAGATCAATCCTCTAAAAACTCAGGAGAAGGACATCTCCATCTTTCTAATCATACAGACCAAGCCATAGAGGTACTTAGTCTCCATATTGAATATAATAATGCTATCAGTTTACAACAGAATATTTCTTAACTCTAATTTTATTTCAAATAGCTTTCTGGTCATTCCAAAATTATTGTGGACCAAGTTCTACAAGCACATGAGAGCATACTAGCAAAAGGCCGAAGCGGCAAAGCCCACCAAAATGGCAAAACATCAGCCTAGATGACCACATGGCAGATCCAAGTTGGCATCACAGCAACATCAAGCATTCAAGCCTAATTCCAACAAATCAACAAACCACAATCTATTCGAATTCATCCCCTTCTCCTGCCCGGTCGCATTCAGCCAGAAACCACAATCTATAATCCACAAACTAGAAATCAGCAAACCACAATCACATTCGGCGGTCAGGCGGTGTGGTGGGTCTGTGGGTCGGTGTTGATGCCTGCCCGGTGGTCGGCGGTAGGGGCACCTAGCACCAGATCTAGAGCTGACTAAGGAAAGGAAGGGAGACTGGAGCCACCTGCCTGCCGTAGGGCATCAGGCATCCCATCGGCACCGAGCGCTCGAGGTCCGAAAGGCTGAGGCACTAACCGCTGAGCCGGTGAGACCGTGAGAGGCACCGTGAGTCGGCTGGGAGGGGAGGGATCCATCGTCCCAGGACTGTGGTAGCGTGGTGGCGGTCTGGTCCACGCTGGAGCCCGAAACGCGGAGCCACCGAGGTGAGGACTAAGTAGTAAGGAGTGAGGAACTGAGGAATGAGGCGACGAAAACGGAAGATCTGGTGTAGTGGGAGAGGAGCAGAGGAGAATCAGGAAGACAAGAAGTGTGCTGCGCCGCTGCAGAGGAAAATTTGGCCGACCGGCCAATGACTGGAGTTTGGACAGTGAATCAATGATATATTATATGTGGAGTACCCGAGTAGGGTGAGTAGAATACTTGTTTTGTCATTTAGCGATTCTGATTCGTAGAGTTCTAAGAAATGGAGAAATGAACATTGCATAAATATTTTTTAAGCAATACAAGTAGTACTCCTCATACTAATGAGAGTCAATCAAAGAAGGCTCGGGGGGGATTTTAGTCTCAATGAAATCATCGCTGATCTGGCGAATCGCATACCTGTTAGTGAGTATAACAATAAAATTAGAGATCAAGTGAGGAGGGCGTATTTGTTGAGAGGTCCAACCCAACCAAAGGCCATAATTTTTCACACAAAATGCAAAATGATTGTTCAAGGGCATTTCAACAATCTTGGTATAATAAATATGATCGGTTGGAATATAGTGTGAAAAAGAATGCGGCCTTTTGTTTCTATTGTTTTCTTTTCAAAAAGCCCGGAAGGCTTGAAAATTTTGGTACTGATGTATTTACAATAGCAGGATATTCAAACTGGAAGAAAGCTATAGGAATATTCAATAAACATGTCGGTGGACCAAATAGTTACCACAACATTGCAAGGGGGGATTACGAGGATTTTAGAAATCAAAGGGCAAGTGTAACTCAAAGACTTTCTAATCATGGACGAGAGTCAAAAATTGTATATAAAATTCATTTGACTGCTTCTTTCAATTGTGCAAGATTTCTCCTAATGCAAGGTGAAGATTTCTGAGGACACAATGAATCTTCAACTTCCATCAACAAAGAAAATTTTAGAGAATTGGTTAAAAGGTACAAAGATAAAAATGAAGAAGTGAAGAAAGAATTCGACCAAACCCCCTTACATTATATGATGATTTCTCCAAAAATTCAAAAGGATTTTGCAAAAACTTGTGCGCAAGAGGCCACGAAGGTGATTATGGAGGAGATTGGAGATATGAATTTCTCTATGCTTATCAATGAGTCACGACATATATCAATAAAGGAGCAAATGGCTGTGATTTTGAGGTAGTTTATTTTATGTTTTTACATTGCACTATTTATTCGTGTAATCATGCAGTTGTGTTTTAACCTAGCATAGTCTGTGGCATGCAGGTTTGTGAATGATCAAGAGAAGGTTCTTGAAAGTTTTCTTGGTATTAAACATGTGACAAATTGTACATCTGTTGCATTGAAGGAACCTTTGTTTGCTTTGCTTGGAGAGCACAAATTGTCAATCTAGGCTATGAGGGCTGGGTTATGATGAAGCTTCAAACATGAGAGGAGAATTTAATGGCTTGCAAAAGCAGATCCGAGATGAGAATCCATATGCTTTCTATGTCCATTGCTTTGCCCATCAGATGCAGTTAGTGGTTGTGACTATTGCAAGTTGTAGTAGAGCTATTGCTGATTTTTTTTCAACTATATTCCCTTGATAGTGACCACCGTTAGTGCATCTTGCAAGAGAATGGATGCATTGCTTGCAAAGCAACAAGATGTTTTGTTGGAGAAGCTAGAGACTGGTAAGGTTGCCACTAGCACAGGGTTGTATCAAGAAATGAGCCTAGTTATACCTTCAAATACTAGATGAGGCTCACATCTAAAAATTTTATTATGTATTTACCAAATGTGGGAGATAGTGTTAGAGGTACTAGAGATTGTAAGTAAATATGCATGTCAACCATCAAGTCATGGTGGAGCATCAAGTTTGATACAGAAAATAGAAAGTTTTGAATTTATTTTCATCTTGCATTTATTGATAGACTTGCTAAGCATTACAAGCAAGTTGTCACTTGCTTTGCAGAGAAATGATCAAGATATTGTTGAAGCCATGGATTTGCTTTTAGATGTGAAAGCACGCTTGCAGAACATGAGGGACAATGGGTGGGAGCCATTATTCCAGCAAGTGAAAAGTTTTTGTGAAGCAAAAAATATGGTAGAACACATTCTAGTTAGAGGTATGTCTACACATAGGAAGCATACGGTGACTTACCTTCACTTTACCATGTTGAGATTTTCAATACTGCAATTGATGCCATTACATCAGAAATGAACCATCGGTTTAATGAAGTTTCTTCAGAGTTACTGGTATGCATGTCTTGTCTTGATCCAAGAGACTCTTTATCCAAGTTTGATGTAAATAAGCTTGTTCGATTTGTTGAGATTTATGCTGATGATTTCAACATAGCTGACCATTTGTTGTTAAGAAATCAACTTCATACCTTTGTTCTCAATATCAGGAGAAGTGTAGAATTCCATGGATATAGTGATATTGCAAAGCTAGCTCAAAAGATGATTGAAATAGAAAAAAATAGAACATTCCCATTGGTTTATCGCCTCATTGAGCTAACACTGATCCTTCCAGTGGCAACAACATCGGTTGAAAGTCTTTTCGGCAATGAATATTATCAAGACAGATTTGTGCAATAGAGTAGCGGATGAGTGCTTCAGTGACTTGATGATATGCTACACTGAGTGAGAGATTTTTAGAAGCCTTGATGATGATAGAATCAGAAAATACTTTCAAAGTATGAAATCTCGTAGAATGCTATTGCCTCATACTTGTATTACTACTACTCAATCCTAGCTAGTAGCTAGTGGTATGTTCCATCCTATTTTTTCAATATTTATAACTATTCACAATTGTAATTTCTGATTTTATTACTAAGTTTGCTAATTTTAGTGTACAGATAACTGCTTGCATATATTTACGGGTTTTGAGAGGCACATTATCCATTACTGAGGTACTCTTTGATGTATTTTGTATTTTTACTATGTCTTTGTTTTAATTATGTATGATTTTAGACTGCAAAAGATAGTTTAATTTATATTTTGTTAGTTATGTCATGCTAGCCTTCTCTAAAATTAGGTTTTAGGTCCACCACTATAGTCATCCCTAGGAACTTCCACCTAAAGAAGAATGATTTGTTGCGCTGGTGATCATTTGGGCTTTTTTTGGTGGCTTATGGCTCAAAAGTACTGTAGCTAGCTGAAAAAATACTGTAGCTGACAGAGGCTTATTTAGCATAATTAAATTTAAAAAAATTAAAAAATATAAAAAATATGTTAGCCCATTACATATAATACAAACAAATAGAAAAAAAGAACCGACAAAAAAGCTCAACAAAAAGCCAAAAGTTCAGAAAAAGATGAAATTTATGAATAGTAAAAAATAAGCCGGAAGCTAAAAGCTGAAGCTAAAACGATCACACCTTTGAGTCAAACTTGCCTGGTTGCATCAGTGTCCTTAGTTCGACACGTCCATAACTTATTTAGTTGTGCCATTTATGTTATCAACAAGATGCGAAAAAAAGATGATAAAGATCCATAGGCCCTGTTTGGAGGATGAGAATTTCATATAAATTTAGTAGAAAATGAAACATCCATTCTCACTCGATGTTATGTTTCTTATGGGAATACTACGTTCCAAAAGGTCTACTATGAGCAAGTTTCCGAATTCTCTTGCAAATTTACTGAAAAAGAGTTTACAATCGATATGGATCAAGGAACTTTGTCAGTGATTAACGGGTTCTGATGGGACTTTGATCGGTGCGAGCTGCCGACAGTCCTCGCAGGCCCAACTAGTCACGTACCCAACAATTTCGCGTCAGTGCCATTGTCGAAGGGAAAGACCAAAAAAATGCATAGTTGCTTTCGTCCCCAAAAAGCGGCATTTATGCGGCTCAGAAAAGTTGGAGAATCTTAAGAGCATCTCCAATAGTAACTTATAAGCTAGCTCTAAGCATATTATTTCATATTTTAATAGAAGAGAAAGAAAAGCTATCTCTTGATCAAGAGTAGTCTCATACACACATTCTAAGATTATGTGAGAGTGTCATGTGAGGCTATTTATGTTATGAGCTATGTACTAAAAGCTAGTGCTATTGGAGAAGTTGTCTTAGAGTTAGTAATTAGCTTATACTGTTGGAGATGAACGGATGCTTCAACATGCAGCATGTTGCTCTCTTTCTTGTACTGGTAGCAATCGCCGGTCAAGCCAGGAATTAGGGAACAATTATTACGAGCTCAAGATTTAGCTCGAACACAGCATTGAAAAGTGCAAAATGAAGAATAAATATGTGAGAGACCAGGTTTAGTTGAAATTAAATTTTGCAGAAGTTTTAAAAAATTCATAATCCAATTATTGCTGTTAGTCTAACCGGTCAGACCGACTTAGGAGTCGTAGTTTGACCGGCCGGTCTAGTGTGACTGGACTCTGGTTATCGGTCTGATCATCGATGCTGTATGACTGGATTCTAGAGAGTATGTTTTGAAGTTGGACATATGCGGTTAGACTGGTCAGTGTTGGCGGTCTGATTGGAGCGGTCTGCCAACACAGGGAGAGCGGTTAGACCGGTGCTAGGCAGTCTAAGCAGCCGTGGCTCAGCGGCTAGACCGGTGTCTCAAGAGCAGACATGTTTAGAGGTACCCTAGATATGTCTTGGATGTCCAAAGAGTTTCTAGAGAGGCCATACATATCTGTGGTACCCAAGACATGTATGTGGTGTTGGTCAAATTGGATATTGAGTTGGTTTGAATGTGTGCGCGACATGCGTGCTGGTGTTTGGATGTGTTGAGTTGTATGATACATTGTTTTGACTAACATGAGTCAAGTGCATGAAATTTGTGCTCAAGATGGTAGCTTGATTTTTGGATGTGAAGGTGGCTTGGAGAATATTAGTGGTCAACGACAAAGGACCGGAACTAGGCGGGAGAGCTGAGGTCCATGTGATCAGGTAAGCTGGATGAGGCTACGTGGCTCAAGTGGGAAGCACAAAGAAGACAAGGATCATGAATAGGCTAGTTGGTGTATGTGGTGCGCCGAGTGACAAGACTGATGCACGTAGAGATAATTCGGGAGTCCGAATGTGTGAAGACGTGATGGCTAGTCATTGGTTACTACAGGCTCCATGTCAAAGTATGCGGAGATACGTTGAGGTAAAGGAGAAGATGGAGTCAAGGGAAGGTTCTTGGAAGCTTTATCGAGGGTATTTTGTTCGTTGGCCAAATATCGAATTGGTACCTTAATCAAAACTGTAGCACAGGGAGGTATAAAGGAGTAGTAGTTTAGGTCTAGGAGAGCTAGAATTATTAAGTGGATCAATCGCTAATGGATTAGCAAGTTGAGTCTTGTAAATACTTTGAGAAGTATACGTGAGTGTGTAAAACCCATGTTAGTGGGGTTAGTGGGTTCCCCAATTGCTTAGCAGGTTGAGACCCACTAAGTGGTACTGGTTATGTGAGGAAGGTGATGGGAGAACTAGGGTTGATGTGATGACAGAGAGATAGAGAGATTGTCTTAAGTCTTGAGCAGCTTTTTCTCTTTCTCTATGTGAGAAATCTTATGTGTGTAAGGATGATACTTTGGGAGCACTTTGTAACCATCCATATACACGTGAATCACCCACTCTACTAGTAATAGATCAAATTTTTGATCCATTCTTGATGCTTTACTTGTTCTTTATTTGTTTTTTTATATTCTTGCGCAAGAAATTTGAAATCACGAT
The DNA here is from genome assembly GCA_036346575.1 of Dendrocalamus sinicus. Lineage (NCBI taxonomy): Eukaryota > Viridiplantae > Streptophyta > Magnoliopsida > Poales > Poaceae > Dendrocalamus > Dendrocalamus sinicus. The sequence continues at coordinate 9,997,249 of CM070657.1, forward strand.
CTAGCTAGTTTTTGCTTGAATCTTTGTCTTAGTTTCCTTGCTAGGATATGTGGGAGTAGATCTAGAAGATCTCATGTTATAGATCCCCACGAACAAAAAGTAATTTAGGTTTTGGGTGTTCTTGAGACCTAGCTTTGATTTTTCTTCAATTTAGTGAACCTGAGCATAAGAACCGTGTGATTCTTGATTGGTTTAGGTTTCTAATGCCTTAAATAAGTCTCATACAAAATCTAAAAGTATTTTGATGATATTTGAATAAGTTCTTAAGATTTAAGTTTTGACCTGAGAGGTTTTTAATTATAGGAACAGGGGACTGGTCCGATCGGTGCTAGCCTACGGTCCTACTAGTGTGCCGGTTAGACTGGCCCATCCATAACGGTCTGATCGGCCATGTGCTGAAGATTGCTGATTTTGTTAGTTTAGGTCATGCAGTTGAGCTTTTTAAAATTTGACGGTCAACGTATTTGAAGCTATCTAAATTGATCAAATGAAAAATGTTACACTCGATGTAATTTCAATAATGGTAAATTAATGGTTGCGATCACGTCTTCAAGAACTTGAAGAACTTGAAAAACCAATGACATCATTAAAAAAACAGAGAAAGTAGGTAGCGAAGAAAATAGCTTACTGTAACCGACTAGATTGTGACTTGGCTTTTAAAAAAACCTACATTTTTCTACTTAGTTATAACAATTAGTTGAAGCATCTTTTTTCAGGCATAACAACAAAAAAAATCCCATAACTAACCGCAAACTAGCCCTAGATTATTTACTACATTTATCTCCTGCTCTAAATTTTGTAGCGCAAATTAAGGCACAGGCTATGATCTCTAGAGTGCACAAAAGTCAGTAACCCAAAGCAAAACAACATTATGTTCAACTTTCACTCGCCATCTCCATCCACTCCTACAAATTTAAGAGCAACCCTCGATCCATCTCCTCTGACTCTCCAAGCTTGGCCTCTTGGCTTCGTGCAACACAGAAGCACCAAGCACATCAATGGAGAGGTCAAGGTCCTCTTCAGAGAAGAGCAGCAGCAAAAACACCTCATCCTATGTCACTGACCTGAGGTGTCACAGCGCCTCCTACGTCTCATCCTACGCTCCTCCCAAGGAGGCCGACAAGGTGAAGAAGGCAAGAGCACCGCCTGGCCTTCCTCATCTTCGTCGTCGTCGGCGGCGGCCAGTTCGAAGGCAAGAATGTGGAGCGGGTTCAGTGATCCGGAGCTGTAGAGGAAGAGGATGGCAGGTACATGGTGTGCAGCATGGAGGGCAAGATGAAGGGGTCCCTGAAGAGCAGCATGCGGTGGCTCAAGGGCATGCTCACCAAGGTGCTGGACGGCTGGTGGTGAACTGATCAGCAGCTTGTTTCTGCCTTTTTGGCACATGCATTGTCGTATGCTCTTCTCCACGCAGCTTAGTTTTTTTTTATATGCTTGAACCCTGCCACAAAATTTCTTGGCTCAGTCACTGTCTGAAAAAATAGTATGTGAATGTGATCAGGGTTACAATATTCCCTTCCTACAATGGCATCATCTCTTTCCTTGTACCACTGGAAGAAAGCTCATTACAGAATACAGGATGCCCTTGATCATACTACCAATGTGTTGGGGAAGGGTCCCCACGCTACCTCGAGCCATGACCACCTCAGAGCCGACACTCGTTGGACGGCCTACCCCAAGATAAGTCCACAAGTCAACCTCGACGAGGTCCGTGAGACTGGCCCCGAAAAAGTCGGGGGCTGATCCTGGGCGAAGTACGCAAGACCGGCACTAGGGTGTCTGGGGCCAACCTCAGGCGAGGTGCGCAAGACCAAGGCTGACCCCAGGTGAGGTGCGCCAAACCGGCCCCAGGGGCGTCCAGGGCCGACTCCAAGCGAGGTGTGCAAGATCGGCCCCGAAGGGTCTGGGGCTGACCCCGAGCAAGGTGTGCAAGACCAGCCCTGGAGGGGTCCGAGGCAGCCGGCCACGAACCAACCTTGAAGTCCAAGACGTGGCAGAGCCCACATAGAGTAAATAACGTACATATCCCTAGGAGTAAGTTAGGCCCTGAGGGTAAACTTGTAACTTCACATACCTGCCTCTATCTCTCTATAAATAGGACCCTTTATAATGAGAGAGGGGAGAGGCCATTTGTAACCCTAGAATACTCATATTGAATACCCTTGGTGGTTGTGTACTTCTCCTTGGGTCTCTTCGCACCCTCGATGGTCTTCGCATCCGACCGGAGGTGCCTCTAAGTTTACTATCTGGATTCGTACTAACGATAGTTGGTGCTATCCTTGGGGATCAAGTGAAAAGCCATGCCGTCCAACGTGGAGAAGACCCATCCCGATCGTCTGCACGGAGGCCCTCCGGACCCCTCTGGACTCCATTCGTGCCACGATCTTTAACCCCACCCAGGTCCATCGACTTGTCTTTTCTTGGGGTCATCCATCTCCATCGTGCCAACCTTGTTTGAATTTGTTGCTCGAAGTTGTTCGCCTACACTGAGGTTCACTCCTAGACTTCGTCGAAGTGGGCTCGTAGACATCGTTAATGTTGGCTCGTGAACATCGCCGAGGTTGTCTCATGGCTGACATCACCAATGTTGGCTCGTGAACTTCACCGAAGTGGGCTCACAGACATCACCGAGGTTGGATTGTGGTGGATTTCTCCGTTGTTCTCACGGACTTCGCCGATGTTGGCTCGTGGCCAACATCACTGACGTAACTTTGCCGAATTGGGCTCGTGGACATCACCGATGTTGGCTCGTGGACATCGCTGAGGTGGCTTGTGGCAGACTTCACCGATGTTCTCACCCACTTCACCGAAGTTGGCTCACAGACTTCACCGATGTTGTCTCATGGATTTTGCTGAAGGTGGCTCGTGGCTGACATTGCCGATGTTGGCACACGAACTTCACTGATGTTGGCTTGCGGACTTCGTTAAAGTGAGCTTGCTGGACATTGCCGAGGTTGGCTCATAGCAGACTTCATCGATGTTAACACGGACTTCATCAGTGTTGGCTTGCAGCTGACATCACCGACATTGGCTCATGGACTTCGCCGAAGTGGGCTCGCGGACATCACTGAAGTGGGCTCGCGGACATCGTCGATGTTGGTTTATGGACATCGCCGAGGTTGGCTTGTGCCGGACTTTGCTGATGTTCTCACAGACTTTGCCAAAGTTGGCTCATAGATTTCGCCAATGTTGTCTCGCAGATTTCGCTGAAGGTGGCTCGTGACAGACCTCACTAATGTTGGCTCAAAGACTTTAACGATGTTGTCTCGCGAACTTTGCCTAAGTTGGCTCGTGGTGGACTTCACCGACGTTGTCTCGTGGACTCACCAATGTTGTCTCATGGACCTTGCCGATGTTCTCTTAGATTTCACCAATGTTGGCTCATGGATGTCACCAAAGTTGGCTCATGGTGGACTTCGCCGATGTGGGCTCGTGGACCTTCTCCGTGGTCAGACCATGTCTTCTCGTAGACCTCCTCCGTGGTCGGACCACGTTCGCTCGTGGGCATGCACTGAGGTTGCTCATGGACCTTCTCCACGGTCGGACCATGTCTGCTCGCGGACCTCCCCGCGGTCATACCATGTTCACTCAAGGACCTCTTCCTTAGTCAGTCCTTCCTCCATGTGTCAAGGCCGCCACATCGTGCATCTTCCCATGCAGTGCTTGTTGACACATGTGCCGTGGTTGCTCGCGAACATCCTTGGCAGTCGAACCATGTTCGCTCGGGGACCTCCTCTGCTCGTGGACCACCTTCGTGGTTAGACCACATCTGCTCGTGGGCATGCGCTGAGGTTGCTCACGGACCTCCTTCGTGGTCGGCCATGTCTGCTCACGGACCTCCTTTATGGTTACGCCACATCCGCTCGTGGGCACGCACTGAGGTTGCTCGCAGACCTCCTCCGTCGTCGGACCATGTCCAGTCATGGACCTCCTCCATGGTCGAACCACGTTTGCTCACAGACCTCCTCCTAGGTCGGGCCTTCCTACGCATGCCAAGGCCACCACGCCATGTGTCTTCCCGTGCGGTGCGTGTTGCTGCACGTGCCGAGGTTGCTCATGGACCTCCGTGGTTAGACCACATCCACTCGTGGACCTCCTCCTCGGTCAAGCCTTCCTCTGCGTGCCAATGCAACCAGACCATGTGTCTTCCCGTGCAGTCCTTGTTGGTGGTTTCCCCCGTTCCAGGGACATGTTGGTGGTTTCCCCTGATCCTGAGTCGAGTTGGCAATTTGCCTGGATCTGGGATTGAGTTGGCGGTTTCCCCTATCTGGGGTCGAGTTGGTGGTTTCCCCAATCTGGGGTCGACTTGGCAATTCCCCTGATCCGGGGTTGAGTTAGCAGTTTCCCCTGATTTAAGGTCGAGTTGGCGGTTTCCCTGATCGGGGTCGAGTTGGTGGTTTCCCCCCATTTAGGGGTCGAGTTGGCGGTTCCCCCAATCCAGGGTCGAGTTGGCAGTTCCCTAATCCAGGGTCGAGCTAGCGGTTTTCCCCAATCCGAGGTCGACTTGGTGGTTCCCCCTTTTCGGGGTCAAGTTGGCGGTTTCCCTCTTTCCGAGGTCGAGTTGGTGGTTCCCCCGTTCAGGGGTTGAGTTGGCGGTTTCCCCAGATCCAGGGTCGAGTTGGCGGTTCCCCCGTTCTAGGGTCGAGTTGGTGGTTTCCCCCTATCTGGGGTTGAGTTGGTAGTTACCCCCGATCCGAAGTCGACTTGGTTGTTCCCTGTTCCGGGGTCGAGTTGGTGATTTCCCCCAATCTGGGGTCGAGTTGGTGGTTTCCCCTGTTCCGGGGTTGAGTTGGCGATTTCCCCTATTCTAGGGTTGAGTTGGCGGTTTCCCCCAATTCGAGGTCGAGTTGGTGGTTTCCCTCGATCTGGGGTCGAGTTGGTAGTTTCCCCGTTATGGGGTCAAGCTACGTCTCCCCTCTAGGGTCAAGCTGTATCTCGAGCTACATCTCCCACTTAGGGTCGAGCTTTTTCTCCCCACCCTGAAAGCATCTAGGCCCCTAAAATTGATTTTGGTAATTAATGAATTTATGTGAATATGGGACTAACATGTTTAATGAGCATGCGAAGGTTTAGTCCATTTGTGAGCAACAAGATGCAAGCCAAAGGATATGAAAGAAGACCCAAATTGGTTCAAGACAAAGGTATACTTAGAATAGGATCCCATTTATTTTTACTAGTCTTAGGAGAAAAGGTGGAAGACCGGATTATAGGGTAGATAATCGTACCATAAAGAGGGATCATGGCAAGTAGGTTGATAGCAAATTTCTTGCGCCATTTGGATCAAATTAGAAGCTTGCATTCATCAAAAATCAAATTTAAAATCAAAACTGTGCTCTGTCTAGAAGCGCGGTAGTACCGCTGATTTGAACGTCGGAACTACCGGAGAGTGGTAGTTCCACGCCCAGAATCGGTACTACCGGCGACCGGAAGCTCCGAATTTCGAGCGGAGCCTTTTTTTTCCAGAGAGCACCCCCGGATGCATTTTAGATTTTTTTGGAAATGAAAGTACCGGCGCTCTCAACACCGGAACTACCACAGGGATCGGTAGTTCCGCATTTTGGAGCGGTACTTTCGGAGCCCGGAAGATCCGGAGGTTGAGCGGAACGTTTTTCCAGAGAGCTGCTCCAAATGAATTCTGGATTTTCGCGGAGCGGAAGTACCGGCGGTTTCAACGCTGGAACTACCGCAGGTTGTGGTAGTTCCGCTATCTAGAGCGGTACTTCCGGAGTCCGGAAGCTCCGGTCCCAGAGCGGAGCCTTTTTTCCAGAGAGCGCCAGATTTGGGACTTTTGGATTTCGGCTCAAGCGGTAGTACCGCGCCAATTTTTCGGAACTATCGGAGGGCGGTAGTACCGCAAATTACAATGGCGGTAGTACCGCGTCGCCAAATCCAACGGTCACTGCAGAGCTTTGACATAGTCGTTCTGCCGCAAAGATTTGGTAGTGGTAGTACCGGCCCCATAAGGGCGGTAGTACCGCTCATCCTAAATTTTTTAGGAATTTGTGCCAAACGGCTAGTTTTGGTTGGTGGAGGCTATAAATACCCCCACCACTGCTCAAGGACAAATGTTAGAGATCCATTGAACATTCTTTGAGCCCTAGAGCATTTATTCCACCCTCATACTCACTTGTGCATTCAATTTGAGGTGGTTGAGCAAATAGTGCTAGAATTCATTAGTTGATCCATTTGGCACTCATTTGCATTCAAGTGAAGCCCAGAGTTATTACTCTTAGTGCTTGCGGCACTTAGACGATTGAGCGGAGGTGCGATTGGTGATCTTCTCAAGGAGCTTATGAGAAGACCCGGTAGTTTGTGAAGGTCGGAGCTCACCTACCCGGAGCGGGGAAGAGCTACCACTAGTGATCGAGGTGTTTCGGCTTAATTCATGGAGCCGGTCCGATTCATTCGGGCTAACCTCAACGTGGATTAGGGGAAACCGGTAAGTTTCCAAACACCATGGTAAAAACATCGGTTGTGTTCATTTCTCTCTTAGCTCTTGTTTATTTACTCCATTGTGATCATTTGCTTGCTTAGAGCTAGGATTGCTATATACTTGACTAGAATTGTGTAGGATTAATAGCTTTACATTCTTGCCATTTAAATTATGAAAAATTAATCAAGTAAACAAGAAAATTTTGAAAACCTCCTATTCACCCCCTCTAGTCGGTATCCTTGATCCCACACCCCCCGGCCCGAGGTCGAACTAGTTCCCACTATGGAGTTGAGCTTGCGACAGTCGAGGCGCCTAACATTTCCCCCAAGCAAAGCATTCACTTGTGGGCTTTGCCCCAAGTGCCAAGTTTTTTCCGATGGGGGATGGCGACGTTCTCTCCTTTCCAACCAAACTGTCGCTCGTGGGCTTCGCCTTGAGTGCCAAGTTTTTTTTCCAATGGGAGACAGTGACTTTCTTGCCTCCCCAATCAAAGTGTTTCTCATGGGCTTTACCTTGAGTGCCAAGTTTTTTCAATGGGGGACAGTGATGTCCTCATTTCCTTAACCGAACTGCCACTCGTGGGCTTTGCCTCGAACACCAAGTTTTTTTCAATGGAAGATGGTGACTTCTTGCCTTTTTAATCGAAGTGCTGCCCGTGGGCTTTGCCTCGAGCACCAAGTTTTTTCGATGGGGGATGGTGACATCCTCGCCTTTCTAACCGAAGTGTCGCTCATGAATTTCGCCCTGAGCATCAAGTTTTTCTAATGGGAGACGACGACATCCTCACCTCCCCAATCGAAGTGCTGCTCGTGAGCTTCACCCCGAGTGGCAAGTTTCTTCTGATGGGGGATAGGGAAACGGGACACCCCTAGAAAAAGAATAGCAAGCGAACTTTATTCTAACATTAGGAGCCGAGATAGTTACAACCCCTTTACATTCTTACTAGAGAAGGTCGAGCAGTCATGGGATAAACTTCGGGTATCTTGGCTTCATGCCACACCAGCTAGCGCACAAGCTAGCATTACTCTGACACAAAAATGAGTCTTCAACGCCAAGTTTTTCCCGATGGGGATGGAAATGTTCTTGCCTCCCAAACCGAAATGCTGCTCATGAGCTTCGCCTTGAGCGCCACCATCGTCTAGGCTCAACTTCCACCTTGCACACCATCTTGGCTCGACTCCACTGCCGCTACTACTATTTGTGTCGGGACCCCGGATTTCCGAACCCGGACCCTCTGTGTATTACTGCACTAGTCCCAGATCAATGCTAGTGCACACAGTTAAAAAGAAATGAATACATCACCAGCATCGTGTTATTACAATAATTGAGAGTACTGACCGAAAGGTCTCATTATTACAATTGAAGCTTCAAGACCTCGCACACATGAAATAAAGCGGAAGCAAAAGATAAACTCGATGAAGACCCATCAACAAGCCACAGGCAATTGACTGGGGAAGCGCGACCTAGAACTCCAAGAATCCTTCATCAAATCCACCAGCGAAGTAGTCGAAGTCACCTTCTTGAGCTTCGTATTCCTCTGGTTATTATTTTTGAGTGCAGCATGTGAGTACATAAAGTACTCCGCAAGTCTTGGAAAAAATGCAATAGATGCAAGGCTTTAACAAAGGAAGGCTATATGGTTCTTTTGCACAAAGCAATGTTTTAATTTCAATTACTACTAATTATTTTCGAAGGCATCAATTTAATAAAGTAAATATTTAATAGAACTATCATTAATTCTATAGTGAAGGTTCCATCTACCAACACTAGTTAACCAATGATCAATTTTAACACTACGGGTTCCATCCACCCTCTCTGGCTCCAACTGCAAGGATACCCTTCCGAGAGTTCCCTCCACCCTCGGAATACAAAACTTTGATTTTAAAACCAAAACCAGAAATCTACCATGTGAATGTATTCCTTGCCCGCCTTTGACCGTGGGCACGACTATTCGAATAGTTTTACACTCTGCAGAGGTTGTACAACTTTACCCCTAAGAGACAAATTATCTTAACAGTCACCATGCTTCCTTTGGCATGAGACACAGATAAATTATCACAAAGCTTTTACCTCACTCTAGACTAGCTAGACACCTGTAACACCCCAACTCCACAAGAGCCAAGAATGCTACTAAAGTAACCTTACACAAAACTAAACTAAGATACTTTACTAAAATTCGCGAGTCTCCTTTGTATTTCTAACATCACATGGGTTTCAACAGGTTAAAAGGAGTTATAACGAGTACTGCAATATTCAAGATCAACAAGAAGTACTCATGAACTTACTAATCGATCAACAAATCCTCAAACTTCCAACTAGACTACTCATCATTATTACAAATAATCCGATACGATAACATAAACAGGTCAAATCTTTGATCAGAGCTTAATTAATAAGGCATGGTCCGAGAATTAAAGTTCATGACAAGCAGCGTGCAAAGCATAACGCTACTCCTCCCTTGCATATCGCGCTTGAACTGGTACCTAAAAACAACAAGAAAGCAAGAGTGAGTCCACAGACTCAACAAGTACATAAATAAACAGACGCATAATTCAATCCATAGCGTCAAGATCCATATTCGGAGCACATCACTAAATCATTCCACATGCAAATGCAATGCTCAAGGATTCCTTTTCTCTATCTCTTTGTGCATTACATGGTAATGCAAAGTATGCAACCGTCGCCAGCATACCCATGCTCAGGCGCGCACGCACGTGGACCAATTGCCCAATACTCCGCAAGTATTGGGGACCTCATGCCCACACTCCACGAGTGTGGGGATCTCAACCGTCACATTCATGACGGGACCTCAAAGATGTGCATACTTGGTCATCACAAGACCAGGCCTCAACATGATATCAAAATGCATATGCACCATCTCTTTTCAACATCAAGCACCAATGGCGGTAACAACATTCATGAATAAAGGCAACAACGACATTCGTGAATTAAGGCGATAACAACATTCATGAATAAAGCATATCCATAGTTTGAACATTCACCACTCTGATTATGCACACTTATCAATAGCCACACGACATTAACAAGCATCAAACCCGCATTCATATCCAAGCAATCACAAACAAGGATCAAACAATGCACTTGCCTCAACCGAGCGGGAACGAAGGACGAGAAGAGGATGTCGCCTCCGGAACCAGTCCCCCACCTAAACATTCAATTAAGAAATGCTAAGACAGCAATAGAGGACCACTCAAACCATAAAAGTAAACACGGACTCACGAAAGTTCCTTTAGCGCGAACCCAGCCCCAATTTCTAGATGTCGCTTTGTCCCCTCTGTGGACAGTCAACTTCTAAAATACATAACTTTCTGCTCAGGAGTCCAATGAGGTGTTCTTAGACTTACTGGAAAGGTAATTAAATTACCTAAATAAACTTATTTGGGGAGCCCTTTTGATTAAGCCATCCACTGCCCCTACCAAGCCAAACTACAGAACAACAATTTTCACGTCGGCTTCTCTGGACAGTACACTAAAACCACCATAACTTTTGCTAAGAAAGTCCAATCTTGCGTTCTTTATCTCTCTGAAAAGGTATGGAAATTGCCTACAATATTCGTTATATTGAGATACTCTGATTTCGTCTTTAACTAATAGATTAACTCAGTTTTCTACAGACTGTCAGGATGTTGACAGATTAACCAGACAGCGGTACTAAACAATTCATAACTTTCTAACCGTTAATCGGATTTTGGCGTTCTTGGCGGCCACTGAAAGCTAAGAACATTATCTACATAACTCTAGGAGACCAAAACTCCTAATTCGGCCTCTAAACACACGAAACTGACCGCGCAATAATCTGGACAGAACGCGATCTATTAAACCGACGCAAATCAATCTACCAAACGACATCAACTGCAACTACTACGCATCAAACAACGAAGAACACGTGACGTTACCCTTGTAGAATCGCAGCAAGATGATGAACTCTCCCCACGAAGTTGATCTCCTCTCCTTTCTTCACTTGATCGGCAGCAGGGAGCACCGACGGCGAGGAAGGGAGGCACCAATGGAGGGGGCACCACAATGGAGGAGAGGTGTGCTACAGTAGCCGTGCTACAGTGCAGTGGCACTGTAGCTACAGTGCATCTAGGGTTTTCCCCTTCCTTTTATTGGTGGCCGACCCCTCATGGGCCTCCTGGGCCAAGGCCTAAGGCCCAAGTTGCCGAAAAACTGCAGAAACCCCCCTTTTTTGTCTAATTTATCTTTTGAACGCTTTATTTCGTAGAATAAATTGGAGTATTACATTAAAACCCCTCTTTCTCCTGTTCAATCGCTTTGCTAAAAGAAATATTCTTCCGATTTTAATTATTCTCTCCCGATTTAATTTTTGGGGTATTACAACACCACCCACTGAGGTTTCACCGCAGAAGGGTTAAATCTACCCAATCCGAAGCCCCCTCTTGCGCCATATGAGTACAGTAAATCCCTGTCCCTCACTGTGAATAACCAGTAACTCCCTGGCACCCACTTTCTACTGGTGGCACCTAAACTAGACTATCATGAGTTAATCAGCTAGGTCGTACCCATATAGACTTAGGGTTGTACGGTAGTGCTCAGTCTGGACAAACACAAGCGTCGATCCTTAGTTGACTAGGGTGAGACATACTCTTTACAAGACCTCGTGCTTCCTGCACCAACCCAAACCAACCATCCACCCTAATCTAAACCAATTTCCACATTTTATTTTATTTTAAAAGAGCAGTGGCAACTCCAATTACCACCAAAGTTTAGAAACACAAGTTACTACGATAATTCATAATTTCCCATTTTTCAAGATTACAAGGGTATTAAATAGCATGACTAAGCATTATACTACCATTCTATTATTCACAAATAATTATAATACTCTCATTATTGAGACAAAGGAATTCTAGGGTTACAAAGGTACATGGCATTCAACTTCAATTGATGGCATAACAAAGTTGGATTAACTAATAACTTAAGATTTGAACTAATGTTTTATGTAAATAGCAATGCACATAATTTAAAATAATTAAAACATTTCAAAAATCATAGGTTCAAGATGATCAAGGGAGACTTGTCTTCTTGTGCACTGGTTGGTCCCTCTTGCTGCGGTTCGACAAACCCTTCGGCGACGTCGGGTTCTACGCGCGAAACGATAAAACAAACAAAACAAATTCAAATCAAATTCAAACGAACTCCAAAAACTGTAAAACTAGAACCAAAATATAGAGCTCAATTTTAGATGAATTTAGGAAAAAGAATTGGGTTAATCGGAGTTCGGACGAAGGAGAACAAGCGATCTGAAGTTTGCTGCGCGAGAAAATGCTGGAAAATAGCAAAAGTTACTGTTCACCCGAGAGAGAAGGCTAGCGTTGGCGAGAGGAGGCATGGGTGGTGAATCTAACTAGCAAAATGGGTTGCTAGGGACCCAAGGCACACATAGGAAGCGACGGCACGCCAAACGGAGAACGATGACGGCACGGGCGGCTACAACGACATGGTTAGGAGAGAGGAATAAAACCCGGGCATGAAACATGGAGAAGTAGGGTGAGCACGGGCTAGAACGCAGCTTGGCGAAGCTAGGAAAATTGTCGGCTCAGACAGAAACCCACCAGAGACGACGCAAACGACGTTTGAATGACGTCGGGAAGGAAAAAAGCAAAATCTTGATATCTTGATGCTCGGTGAACGAAATCTAAAACCATTTGGAGGGTAGCTACCTGGGATGGTTTGGCACAATGTGACGTGAATGGATTGGGGAAAACACCACCGGATAGATGGGGACACGAGATACCATTGACGGCCATAGCGAGGTTCGGAGGCAAAAATTTGTGGAGGTTTTTCGGGGAAAAGGAAGTGAGCACGGCATAGAACGCGACGAGGTAAGTCTAAGAAAAATTACAGTAAGGGCTAAAGCTTATCGGAGGCGACGAATCGACGTCGGGAAGCGCTCTTGACCTAGATTGGGGAAAACTCGATTCCGGGAGATTGGCTGCACCAAAACCAAATTAACTTGGCAAGAAGGTAGATGGCATATGATGGCACAATGTGACGCGAAAGGATCACAGAAAAACTCATCGGATAGCTCGAGACGCGACGAGCAAATTCGGGACCGAAGGGCCTCGATGCCGACGGCGTCCTGAGCTTTGAGGGGACTTGCCATGGCTTGGGATGGGTTTAGAGGGGTCAAGGGGTTGTATTTATAGGCTTGGAAGAGGTAGAAACCGGCTCCAATTCACGGATTTCGGTTTAGAGTCCTGTTATAGGGGTGGCCCCCACCTAAGCCCAGCAGACCTGTTAGGAGGTTATAAGAACCAGAGTAACATGTGTAATGACTCAAATGCCCCTAAGGGGAATGTACGGATGCAAGGGCATAATTGTAAAAGTACACTCCATGTGAATATATATATCAGGATGAGGGGGAGGGTAAAGAACAACACTCCTACCTCTCCACTACCATCTCTCTCTCTGTTTGGTCTGTAACCACAACAGTTGGCGCCGTCCGTGGGGAGGACAGGACAAGCCTGAAGACCGAAGAAGAAGGATGGCACCGAAAAAAGCTTCATCAGCGGCGGCGAAGAGAAAGAAGACGGCTGGGTCGGAGCGGCGCGGGAATACCAGGGCTTCGGCATCGACCACCGAAGGAGCTGGCGGCGGTGTAGGCGCAATGGTTGCGGGCGTCGACGCTCGCGCTACATCAACTGACCCCGCCAGCGCCGCTACAACGACATCCAACCCGTCGGCGCATGCAACGCGGCCCCACCACCCCTACGGCAGCAGATCAAACAATGGGGTAGCCGCAACGGCATCCGGCGGATCCGAGATCGTGGCGATGGTCCTGCACCGACCCGTCTGGCTGGGTGTTCCGGCAGCCCGACAAAGACTGCGGTGGAAAGCGCCTACTAGCGGCCCTCAACGCGTTCGGCGGGAACTAGGGGACCTTCGCGAGCCGTCCGAGATATACAAGAGGCTCGAGCCAGCGCAGTCGCGCCCGATGTCGCGCCGAGCCCACGCCGAGAGGGCGGACAGCCGCGGCCACCACGCCCAGCGTCGCGTGCGCCGAGACGTAGAACCGAGTCCCGCGCCGCGGGGCTGCAGCAGGCGGCGTGGCCCGAAGACTCCAAGTTCCCTAGCGTCATCGACCCGTACAAAGGCGACACGGATCCCCGCGAGTTCGTGCGCGTGTACGAAATCGTGATTGAGGCCGCGGGCGGAGATGACACTACGAAGGCGAAGGGACTCCCCCTCGCGCTGCAAGGAGTGGCGCTCTCTTGGTTTTTTACCATAGAGCCGGGCTCCATCTACGCGTGGGAGCAGCTCCGCGACCACCTTCACAACAACTTCCAAGGAAACTATGTCGAGCGAGTCGATGCGGACCAACTCTTCGCTATAAAGCAAAGACCCTCGGAGAAGCTCCGGGACTACTTCACGCGCTTCGCCAAGATTAGATCCCAAGTGAAAGACGTTAATGAAACCACCGTCGCACGCATCCATACAGGCCTTCGTCCGCCCAATGGCCGAGTACAACGCGCGAGGCCAATCAAGACGATCGCCAAGCTCTTCGACAAAATGGACGAGTATGCGCGGCGGAGGAGGATGCGCGAACACGCAGCGTTACGCCTCGACCTCGCCATGAGGAGCGCCCCGCGAAGTGGGGCGGGTGGTCCCTCCTCGGCGAGGCCGCAGCCGAGAGCCCCGAGGAGGCCCTCCCGAGACAAGTGATACCGGGTGCAGTGAAGGCTCTTCAAGGAGCAGCATAAACCTCGGCGCCGCCAACAAGCAGTCACAAAGCGGCCCATCATGTCCTCGACACCGAGAGCGCGCCAGGACCCGACCCGCCTCATGGAGGGGAGACCGGGGTCGGAAGGCGGACTTGGTTGCGCGCCAACCCCACGCAGAACAAGAGCTCCTACACTATGGCAAGTGGTGCGAGGTACACGGCTACGGTGATCATTACACAAGGGCATGCACCGCAGTTATGGAGCTGCGGAGGGTGACGGCCGGGTCTCGGGCTCGCCTCCTCGGCCCCGCCGGAGCCACGTGGGGCACCCAAGGTAGCCCCATACGAGCCACCGCAACGGAGGCGCGCAACATCGCACCATCGGCATCATCACCGGAGGCTCCTCCTCAAGGGCCCCCGGGGAGCAGCCGCAACTGTGGATGCCGCCCCGCAACATCACCTTCGACTTGAACGACGCCAGGGGTGTGGAGTACCCTCACCAAGACCCTCTAGTCATCCAGGCCCACATAGCACGCTGTGACGTCAGGCGCGTCCTTGTCGACGGGGGAAGCTCCGCGAATATCTTGTTCGCAGAGGCCCTCGACCGTATGGGGATCCCCCGAAGCCGGCTAGAGCAGCCAGGAGCTCCACTTCAAGGCTTCGGGGGTCAACCGCTGCAGGCCTTGGGGCACGTGTCCCTTCCGGTCACTTTCCGTCAGGAGGGCAACAAGGGTAACATCCGGACCGAGCATGTCATCTTCGACGTCATAGATATCCCACATCCCTACAACGCCATACCGGGCGACCGTCATCAACTCTTTCGGCGATCCCACACCACGCATTTTGTGTGTGAAGCTCCGCCCGAGAGGGTGTTATCACCGTCTTCGGCGATCGGGACCGCCGGGCGTGCGGAGTCGGCGGCAGCGCGTTCCCGCATCGCCGGTGCATGCCCTCTCCGACGCTTCGGCGATGGGCCCTCCGCCCGGCCGGCGCCCAAGCCTCGGCCGAGGTGGAGTCAAGAAGGTGCCACTCCAGCGGAGGGGCGGTTGTGTCCATCGGCGAGGGCTCCGCCGGGTCGAACGGATCCGCTCCGAGTGCTTGAACAACGTTGACATTTTCGCATGGTCCCCGAGAGGACATCAAGGGCGTGGCGAGCGATGTCGAGCATCGCTTGGCGGTCCGCCCGACGCCAAGTCGGTCAAGCAAAACCGGCGTATGTCGATGGATCGGCAGCAGGCCAAAACAGAGGCGGCGCTTCTTGGGCGGGGTCATCCGCGAGGTCCACCATCCAGAATGGCTCGCTAACCCGGTACTAGTCAAAAAGGCCAGCGGGGCCTGGCGTATGTGCATCGACTTCACGGCACTCAACAAGGCGTGCCCAAAGGACAATTACCCCTTGCCGCGCATCGATCAGCTGGTCGACGCCACCGCTGGGTGCGAACTCATGAGTTTCCTGGACGCCTATTCCGGCTACCACCAGGTGTACATGGCCGAAGACGACGAGGAGAAGACCAGTTTCATCACACCACTTGGGACGTTCTGCTTCGTCAGAATGCCCTTTGGCTTGAAGAACGCAGGCGCTACCTTTACCCGCCTCGTCGCTATCGCCCGCCGCCAACTCGCGAGGAACGCCGGCTTACGCCGATGACGTGGTGGTCAAAACCCGGTAGCTTGCTCTGCATGGCCGGGACCTCCAGGAGACCTTCGACAACCTCCGGAAGGCGGGCATCAAGCTCAACCCCGACAAATGTGCCTTCGGGGTGCAGGCGGGCAAACTCCTAGGCTTCCTCGTGTTCGGACGGGGCATCCAGGCGAACCCCGACAAAGTAGACGCCATCCTGGGTATGGAGCCGTCCAAGACAACGAGGAGATCCAAAGGTGGCGGGCGCATGGCAAAGACTAAGCCGCTTCCTATCCAGGCGGCGAGCGGGCTTGCCATTTTTCAAGACACTCCGCGGGTGCGATGGATTTCGTTGGGACGGAGATTGCGCGAAGGCCTTCAACGAGCTCGAGGAGCACCTGGCCAGCCTCCCCACTCTAGTGCCCCAGCACCAGAGGCTCCCCTCCTGCTCTATCTAGCCGCGTCAGCCACCGCGGTCAGCGTCGTCCTCGTCTTAGAGGAAGGTGCCATACAGCGGCCCGTATACTTTGTCTCTGAAGCCCTCCAAGGCGCCAAGACAAGATACACGGAGCTTGAGAAGCTCGCCTACGCGCTGGTCATGGCCTCCAGGAAGCTTCGGTATTATTTTCTGGCCCACCCGATCACAGTGCCTTCCTCATTCCCCCTGGCAGAGATGTTACACAACAAGGAGTCCACAGGGCGCATCGGCAAATGGGCTGCCGAGCTCGCTCCCTTCTCCTTGACGTATGCTTCACGAACGGCAATCAAATCCCAAGTCCTTGCGGATTTTCTCGCCGAATGGACCCCGCCGGCCCAACCCGTCCAGACGCACGATGACCCGTCGACGCTCACCATTGACGGAGCTTACGGCGCGCGGCGCGAGCGTAAGGCGATGATCGCCACGCCCGAGGACATCGCTTGCTATACTCGGCGCGCCTTGCCTTCCCGCCACCAACAACACGGCTGAATACGAGGCGCCGCTCTTTGGCTCGCGAAGCTCAAGCGATCGGCGCGAGACGGTGCTAGTCCGCACCAACTCGCGCTGGTGGCCGGGTCATGTGGACAAGTCATATCAAGCTAAGGACCCCGAGTTGGCCAAGTTCCTCGCGCCGTGAGGGCGAGGAGAGGCACTTTTGGGCGCCACCGCTCAAGGCCATCCCCGCGCGAGAATGAGCGGCGACGCCCTCGCTAAGGCGGCCAGCCAGCAGCTGCCCCCCTGATGGGGCGTTTTACGAGATATTAGTGTAGGCGACCATCGCGCAGGACAACCGGGACGCGACACTTGTCCACCACATTGACCAGCCAGGTGATTGGAGGGAGCCCATCTTCAATTTCTTGCAAGGCATCGCCGAGCCGGAGGACCCCGCCGAAGCCGGCGTTTGCGGCAACAGCGCAAGGTCCTTCTAGGTGTTCGAAGGATACTCTACAAGAAAGGGGTTTGCGCACGCTCTGCGCGCCCTCTCGATCGAGGGGTGAAAGGAGCTCTCGCGAGATCCACGCGGTGCGTCACGGATCCCACCGCACCGAGGTCATTAGTCGGCAAGGCGTTCGTGCAAGGCTTCTGCGGCCAACTACCATCACCGATGCCGAGTGACCTCATCCGTCCGGTGCCAAGGGTGCCGATGGATGGCGCGCATCATCCGCAGCCCCGACGAGCCTCAACCCCATTCCTCCGTGTGGCCATTTGGCGCGGCAAGGCGCCGACATAGTAGGACCACTTGCCCGAGCTCGGGGACCTCGGTTTGTGGTAGTCGCTACCGAGTATTTCTCGGATGGCGGAAGCGGTCGCCCTAGCTAAAGTAACTTCTGCGGCCATACAGCGCTTCCTCTGGCAAAACATTATATGTCGCTTCGGCGTGCCCCGGGAGCTCACGGTTGACAATGGCCTGCAGTTCGACGCCACCCTCTTCAAAGACTATTGTGACAAGATGGGCATCACCCTCCGATTCGCCTCGATAGGGCACCCCATCCAACGGGGCGGTCGAACGGGCGAATGGCGCCATCTCCGTTGCCATCAAAAAGCGCCTGGTCGGGTTGCCGAAGGGCAAGTGGCCAAGTGAGCTTCACAACGTTCTTTGGTCGCCGCTGCAACGATAACGCGTCCGACGGGATTCACGCCGCTTCAAGCTCCTTTCGGCGACGACGGCGGTGGCGCCGAGGAAATCAAGGCCCGTTCGCGGAGGGTCCTCGTCCAAGCACCCGAAGAGGAGCGCCGTGTGTCCTTGGACCTCCTCGACGGGCTGCGGGCAGATGCAGCCCACCATGTCGAGAAGTATGCGCGGCAGACAATGCGTACTCGGGACCGCTCTATATGCCCGCGGGGATTCAAGCCTGGGGATCTCGTTCTCAGAGTGGCGCTCCAGGCGGAGACCGCTGGCAAGCTAGAGTCCAAGTGGGAAGGCCCGTACATCGTGATGGAGGTATTGCCGAAGGGGGCGTACCGCCTCGCCATGCTCGAAGGACAAGCCCTCCGGCACACATGGAATGCGGATAGGTTGCGGCGATACTACGCCTAGAGGTAGGATGACAAGTGTAGAGCCGCCAGCCCCTTGTTATACGATGCTCGCCCGCGCAAACGGGAGTTCCATAAAGATTGCTGTTCCCAGAGCATTGTCTGTCGACGCTGAGAAGAACAAAGTCTACGGACTATAAATAAGACGTAGCGTTGAGCTCAGCTTCCGCACGCGAGAGTCTGTGGACTATAAATAAGACGTAGCGTTGAGCTCAGCTTCCGCACGCGAGAGTCCGCGGACTATAAATAAGACGTAGCGTTGAGCTCGGCTTCCGCCTATAAATAAGACGAGCGTCTCACTTCGCGGACTATAAATAAGACATAGCGTTGAGCTCAGCTTCCGCTTCCGCGACGCGCGAGTCTACGGACTATAAATAAGACGTAGCGTTGAGCTCACTTCCACACGCGCGCGCGGACTATAAATAAGACGTCTGCGGACTATAAATAAGACGTGGCGTTGAGCTCGGCTTCCGCGACGCGAGTCGCGCGACTATTATAAATAAGACGTAGCGTTGAGCTCAGCTTCCGCACGCACCGGCTACGGACTATAAATAAGACGTGGCGTTGAGCTCGGCTTCCGCACGCGAGTCTGCGGACTATAAATAAGACGTAGCGTTGAGCTCGGCTTCCGCACGCACCGCCACGGACTCTAAATAAGACGTGGCGTTGAGCTCGGCTTCCGCGCGCGAGTGCGGACTATAAATAAGACGTAGCGTTGAGCTCGGCCCGCGCGCGCACGGTCTACGGACTCTAAATAAGACATAGCGCCGAGGTCGCCTCCGCACGCACGATCAGCGGACTCTAAAAAGACGCAACGGGGACGCCGCGCGCGCACGATCTACGAACTATAAAGAAAGTCGAAGCGCCGAGGTTCGCCTCGACGCGCGCCATCCACGGACTCTAAATAAGACGTAGGCGTCGAGGTGCGCCTCCGCACGCGCGAGTCTCGGACTATAAAGAAAGTCGAGGGTCGAGGTTCGCCTCGCACGCGCCATCCACGGACTCTAAATAAGACGTGGGCCGAGGTCCGCCTCGCACGCGCGAGTCTCCGGACTATAAAGAAAGTCGTAGCGTTGAGGTTCACCTCCGCACGCGCCAGTCCACGGACTCTAAATAAGATATAGCGCCGAGGTCCGCCTCCGCACGCGCGAGTCTCCGGACTATAAAGAAAGTCGTAGCATCGAGGTTCGCCTCCGCACGCGCCAGTCCACGGACTCTAAATAAGACGTAGCGTCGAGGTCCGCCTCCGCACGCGCGAGTCTCCGGACTATAAAGAAAGTCGTAGCGTCGAGGTCCGCCTCCGCATGCGCCAGTCCGCGGAGTATAAACAAGATGCAGAGATCTTCCCTTCGCGTTCGGCGGCAGGTAACACTAAGAATAAGGTACTACTTGGTTTCATTGTAAAAACAAAGGGGTTACATGGTTACAAGCATAAGAACCAGTACATCATCCCCCGCCCTACCCGACCAACCGCTCAGCCTTGGCGCGGTGCGAATGAACCCGTGTCGTCGCGCCGCCGTGGCGTTGAAGGGCTCCTTCGAGCCGCGGAGAGATCCCCCTCCCATGCGGCGTCGCTGCACGGCGACCCTCGCCGCATCTTCCCAAAGCGCCCCGCATCCGTTGATAGAAGTTCGCGAGCTAGGCCCGATGGAGCGAATGGCGTCCGACATAACCTCCGGTCGGCCGGGAGGATCCAGTTGAGGATTCGCCACCATGGGTATGTCTACACCCACGAGTGTGAAGCAGGGCGGGGCGGCACGCACCAAGATAGCGCGCAGCGCTCGCCAAACGCTCGGCGCCACGAAGAGCAACGCCGCCCCTCCTCGATCAACCCGAAGCGTCTCCGACAGGGCCTCCGGCCCGTGCGTAGTGTCCAGCACTCTGACGCACAGATCTCGAAGGGCCTGGTTCAGAGACTCCATGGCCCGCCACACCGACATGGACGCATTTTCCAAGACAAGACTATTCCCTGCAGCAGCCGCTGCCAACTGGGCGTTCTCCCCTTCTAGGACGGCGATCTGCTGCAGGAAGGCGGCGCGCTCCTTAGCCGCGGCGCACTTGGCTTCCGTGGCCTCAAGTTGTGCGGCCGCCATGGCGCCCTCCAGCGTGCGAAGTTCTTCATCCTTAGCTGCGAGAGCGTTGTTTGCTTCACGAAGGCTGGCTTCCAGAGCCCTCCGCTCCCGATGTTGGCAGAATGAGCGAGCAGATCGGAGAAAGTCTCGCGAAGTCACGAGAAGAAAGGGACTCACGCCTACCTCCTGCGCCTCTCATTGCGGCCAGAAGTGGCGCTGTTTCGACTGCCAAGTGGGAGGCGGGCGCCTCGGTGGTCGGCGAGGAGGTCTTCTCGGCCGCGCCAGACGCCATAATCCCGCGACAAGGCCCCGCAACGGCGTATCGACCCCTCGCTGGCGGCGGGGACTGCGTCCGAGGGCGTTTCGCTTGCGGCGGCACAGGCGATTCTTCCGCGGCAACATCCTCTACGGTTCCCGTCGCCCCCACGGTTCCCTCCGTAGGAGGCGCGCCCTCGCCGCTGCGGTTGATAACGCACCAGCAACTGTGGTTTTCTCGCCGGGAACGGTGCTCCCCCCGGGTTGGCGAGTTCTATCTCAACGATGGCCGCGAACACAGGTTCGTTGGCGTCGGCAGAGGGTGCTGGGGGATTCGAGGCGCGCGCTCCCGCGCGGTGGTCGGGCCCACCGCCGGCCGCACGCCTGCCTCACCATGCTAAGCGCCGAGGCCCGGCTGGTCGCATACGACAGCCGGGAACGGGCGGCGTCACGAAAATAACACCCGCAGGCTATCACCGCCTGGCGCGCCGAGTCGGCGAAGCTCCTCGCACCGCGCGCCGGCACGCGTAATGCCCAGAGCCTCGCATGTGCGGTTTACCCGCCCTTGCTTAGCCGCCTTGATTGCGGCCTTGCGAGCCTGGTGCTCCTTAAGCGTGTACGGGCCGAGGAGCGCCTCAACCGCGCGCTCCATATCTTCTAGCCGAGCCACTGCGCAGGAGATCACGTCAGTCAGGCGGAGACCAAACAGATACAATGGCACGCGTAAAACGTGTTGGACGACTTACAAGGAGCGGAGGGTGGAAGCAGGCGAGATACGGATGGGCTGAACCCGTCCTCGCGGGGGCCGTCCTGTCCAACATACTTCCCCCCGGAGGAGAGTGGCGCCACCCCATACATTGTGAACTCCTCGGCTAGGTCGCGCGAGCTCATTCGGCGGTGACACCGACAAGACTCTGTAGCTTTGCGTGTTGTCAATCTCCGCCTTGCACTCGGCGCATCTTGTAAACGAGATCGCCCACCTCGGCATTGCATTCTGCTCTTGTCGGTCACGGTGTAGTAGAACCACTGCCGAGTCCAGCCGGACTCCCATTGCCTCGGCGAGGCTGGCGTGGGGAACAACGTCGCGCACAACGCCCGGAGCACGAAGTCCGCACCGCCAAAGTTGGACACCGCCCCGTCAACTTTTCTCGGGTCGGCGGCGCGCCGTGCGTTGTGGCGAATAAGCTCGCGTTGGGGCGCCGCCCCTCGTCGCGCACGGCCACGTGAAGACAGCTAGGCGGAGTATTGCGTGGGGCGTCAGTTGGGCTAGCTCCAACTTGTAGGCCCGCAGGACTTCGCCCACGAACAACGTGGAGGGCATTCGAAGGCCGGCGTCGAAGAACGCGACAAAAACAATCGCCTCCATTGCCCGGGCTTGCCTCCGTCGCCCCGACGGGTGGCGAGCCCCATCGCGATCCGCGATCTTTCTCTCCTCCACGAGTCGCCGCAGCGTCCCTTCGATCCACGGCTCCTCCCAACACACGGAACAGCACCCTCCCGAGTGCTCCATGGTGTCCCACCACTTGTTGGCGCGAGAGCTCCCCGTGGCACCAGCTCGTACTCCTGGAAGGATGGGACACCTCGCCTGCTAGGCAAGGAACCGCTGCGGGATGGTGGGTGGCGCTGTCATGGCTAGCCATCGCTCTTAATCGTGAGTAAGAAGCGGAGAAAGGAGCAATCGGCGTTGCAATTAGCACAAAGCGAAGCAAAGCGCATCGAAAAACAAAAAAGGGTGCATCCACCTCAACACTGGCACCTTATAAAGGCCGCTCGCCTTTCATGTGGCTCGAAGCGCAGACAGATTAAACTTGCAGCGATTTGGCTGCCCACGATTCGAAAGAAGAACCGCCAGGGCTTAGAGGGACGTGCCCGGTAGGTGGCCAAACAGCGCGCAACACCCCCACGCCCTCAACACGCGTCAAACTTCCCTGGGAAGAGGCGAACGGCCGCGGTCACGCAACCGCTCACATCCCACAACGCACCAGTCGCGGGTCGCCGCGTGTCCCACACACAGGATGGCAGACTGCACGACGCGACAGCCTGACCTCTATCAGGCCAAGCGTCGGCGTGATTCCAGCCGCCATTAAAAGCGCACTACCAGACTGCAAGGCCACAACAGCCTCAATCTTAGCGCGAGGACGGAGCGCGCGTGTCTCATTTCTAAGGCGCCACCTCGCGCCACCCGCTCGAAGGGTAGGGGATGGAGCGCGCGCGCCTCGGCCGACTGGCGCCCGCCTCGCGCCACCCGTTCGAAGGGCGAGGGCGGGCGCGCGTCTCGCCGGCTAAGGCGCAAGCCTCGCGCCACCGTTCGAAGGGTAGGGGCGGGCGCGCGCATCTACCGACTGGCGCCCGGCCTCGCGCCACCCGTTCGAAGGTAGGGGCGGGCGCGCGCGCCTCGGCCGACTGGCGCCCGACCTCGCGCCACCCGTTCGAAGGGTAGGGGCGGGCGCGCGCGCGCCGGCCGACTAGGCGCCACCTCGCGCCACCCATTCAAGAATAGGGGACGGAGCGCCGCGCGTCTCCTTCGGCTAAGGCGCAAGCTTCGCGCCACCCGCTCGAAGGGTAGGGGATGGAGCGCGCGCGTCTACGCCGCTAAGGCGCAAGCCTCGCGCCACCCGCTCGAAGGTAGGGGACGGAGCGTGCGCGCATCTACCGGCTAAGGCGCCACCTCCGCCCACCCGTTCGAAGGTAGGGGACGGAGCGCGCGCTACTACTTCGACCAGGCGCCCGGCCTCTGCCGCCACCCGTTCAAGGGTAGGGGCGGAGCGCGCGTCTCTACTTCGACTGGGCGCCACCTCGCCGCTACCCGCTCGAAGGGTAGGGGCGGAGCGCGCGCGTCTACTTCGACTAGGCGCCAGCTCCGCTGCATGCTGACATCACCTTCCATCCCACACCTCGAGCTCCCCAACCGCAAGTTTGGAGAAATTCACAGGCCGCAAGGGACGGAGGGGGCCAAAGGACTCGGCGACATGGCTTCGGCCCTGTGAAGCCCTTCACCATGAGAGGCTCCTGTTGTAGGGGTGGCCCCCACCTAAGCCCAGCAGGCCTGTTAGGAGGTTATAAGAACCAGAGTAACATGTGTAATGACTCAAATGCCCCTAAGGGGAATGTACGAATGCAAGGGCATAATTGTAAAAGTACACTCCATGTGAATATATATATCAGGATGAGGGCGAGGGTAAAGAACAACACTCCCACCTCTCCACTACCATCTCTCTCTCTCTGTTTGGTCTGTAACCACAACAAGTCCGTTTCAGAAAATCGGAGATAAAAGGCAAACGGATGAACGAAACGGAAAGAGGTCAATTGATTCCTTGCGTGATTTGGCACAACTTTCCTTTTGGGAGAACATTGAAATAAGGTCCGGATTGAAAGTTATGAAGAGAGAGGAAAAGGAAGGAAACTGTACAGAGCGAGAGATCGATCGAGCGCGCTGGAGGAGACGCATGAACAGTACCCGCGGATACTGTTCATTCTCTCTCCACTTTTTTTTGAAATTTAAAATTGAGCTCAAACAAACTCCGAAAAATCCAAGAAAATGCAGAAAAATTGCTTGTGACACAAGGAACACAAATAAAATACTTTTGGCAAATGTTAATGTTTAATTTAATCATATTAAATCTTTTTAATTAGTGAAAATTCCAATTAAGCTTTAATTAATTCCAGAAAAATCAAAATGGTGAATTTTATTTTAAAAGCTTCAAAAAGGCTCTGAAAATCAGGATGTTACAATTTGGGCTTGACCCAACAGGTTCCACCCGTGATAGTCATGGTTGCCACCTTAGCTTCAACCCTACCGTGCATTGAGTGCAATCTAGGCTAGGGATAGTACATCTACTCATGGTGTCATCACCTTCCCCATCCTCTAGGATGTCACCCCCAAGACCAAGTCTGTGCTTCATCAAAAGACAAGATCAGTGTCACTCTAAAATGCCCGTCAGGGGGTGGCAGTTGCTGGCTGGCCGCCTTCGTGAGAGCGTCGACCTGCTCATTTTCCGCGCGAGGGATGGCCTTGACCGTGATGCCCAAGAAATGCCTTTCCCTTGATCTTACGG
The DNA here is from genome assembly GCA_036346575.1 of Dendrocalamus sinicus. Classification (NCBI taxonomy): domain Eukaryota; kingdom Viridiplantae; phylum Streptophyta; class Magnoliopsida; order Poales; family Poaceae; genus Dendrocalamus; species Dendrocalamus sinicus. The sequence goes on from CM070657.1 coordinate 10,021,902, forward strand.
CGGCGAGGTATTTAGCCAGCTCAGGGTCCTTGGCTTGATATGACTTGTCTATGTGGCCGGCCACCAAATGCGAATCCGTGCGGAGAGCACTCGCCGCGCACCAATTGCCTTGAGCTTGGTCAGGCCGAAGAGTAGCGCTTCATACTCAACTGTGTTGTTGGTGGCCGAAAACGCGAGGCGCGCCGAGTACAATAAGCGCTGCCCCTCGGGTGTGACAATTACTGCACCTACACCCACGCCCGCGACGCCGTAAGCCCCATCTATGGTGAGGGTCCGGCCGGTCGTCGTGCTTCGAGCGGCCGAGCCGTGAGTCCATTCTGCAAGGAAGTCGGCGAGGACTTGAGATTTGATTGCCGTCCGCGAGCGTATGTTAGGAGAACGGGCGAGCTCGGCAGCCCACTTGCCGTGCGCCCGTGGACTCCTTATTGTGTAACATCTCCGCCAGGGAAATGTGGAAAACCTTTGTGATCGGGTGGGCCAAAAAATAATGTCGAAGCTTCCTGGAGGCCATGACCAACGTGTAAGCTAGCTTTTCAAGCTCCGTATATCTTGTCTTGGCGCCTTGGAGGGCTTCGAAGACAAAGTACACGGGCCGCTGATGCGCGCCTTCTTCTAAGACGAGGGCAAGATCGACCGCCAGAATCGACGCGGCGGATAGAGCAAGAGGAGCCTGCTCTTGGGGCGACCAGAGTAGGGAGGCTCGCCAGTGTTTCTTGAGCTCGTTGAAGGCCTCCGTGCGATCGCTATCCACGAAATCTGCCGCACCCCGCGAGTGTCTTGAAGAACAGACCCCTCCGCCGCGCCCTAGGCAGAGCGGCTTAGGGCCGCCATGCGGCCCGCCAGCCTCTGGACCTCCCTCATCGTCTTGGGTGGCTCCATGCCAAGAATGGCCTCAACCTTGTCAGGGTTCACCTGGATGCCTCGTCCGGATACGAGGAAGCCTAGTAGTTTGCCCGCCTGGATGCCGAAGACGCATTTGTCGGGGTTGAGCTTGATGCCGGCCCTCCTGAGGTTGTCGAAGGTCTCCTGGAGGTCCCGGCCATGCAAAGCGAGCTGCCGGGTTTTGACTACCACGTCGTCGATGTAGGCCTCCACGTTCCTCCCGAGCTGGGCGGCGAGGGCAAGCGCGACGAGGCGGGTAAAGGTAGCGCCTGCGTTCTTCAAGCCGAAGGGCATTCTGACGAAACAGAAGGTCCCAATCGGTGTGATGAAACTGGTCTTGTCCTCGTCGTCTTAGGCCATGTATACCTGATGATAACCGGAGTAAGCATCCAGGAAACTCATTAGCTCGCATCCGGCGGTAGCATCGACCAATTGGTCGATGCGTGGTAGGGGGTAGTTGTCCTTTGGGCATGCCTTGTTGAGCGCCGTGAAGTCGATGCACATACGTCAGGCCCCGCTGGCCTTTTTGACCAGTATGGGGTTGGCAAGCCACTCTGGGTGATGGACCTCGCGAATAACCCCGGCCCTGAGAAGCTTCGCTACCTCCACCTTGGCCGCCTGCTGCCGATCCATGGACATACGGCGAAGCTTCTGCCTGACCGGCTTGGCGTCATGGCGGACCGCCAAGCGGTGCTCGATTACTGCGCGGTCTATGCCCTTGATGTCCTCCGGCGACCATGCAAAAATGTCGGCGTTGTCCTGGAGTACTTGGAGTAGATCTCGCTCAACCTCTGCAGGGAGCCCCTCGCCAATGGACACAAACTGCCCCTCCGTCTGGAGTGGCACCTTCTTGACCCCACCTTCGGGCCGAGGCTTAGGCGTCCATCCCAGAGCGGAGGGCGTGTCGCCGGGCGTACCCGAGAGGGCGTGCACCGGTGGTGCAAGCTCCGGCTGCTGAGTTCGACGCGCCTGGCGAGGTCCTGGTCGCCGAAGACAGTGATCATGCCCTCCGGGCCTAGGAGCTTCATGCATAAGAAGGCATGGTGCGGGATCGCTTCGAGGGAATTGATGGCAGGCCATCCCAATGTGACGTTGTAGGGGTGCGGGATGTCTACGACGTCAAAGATGACGTCGCGCCGGTGTTGCTCCCTGGCGGGCATGAATCGAAGGGACACGTGTCCTATGGCCTCCAGCTGTTGGCCTCCGAAGCCTTGAAGTGGAGCCCCTGACTGCTCCAGGTGGCTTCGGGGGATTCCCATACGTTCGAGGGCCCCTGCAAACAGAATATTCGCAGAGCTTCCCCCGTCGACGAGGACGTGCCTGACGTCATGGCTGCGATGTGAGCACGAATGACTAGAGGGTCTTGGTGAGGGAACTCTGCACCTGGCGTCATTGGGGTGAAGGTGATGTTGCGAGGCAGCACCCGCGTAGCGACCGCTCCACGGGGCCCCTAATAGGGAACCTCCGTGATGATGCTTGTGAAGCGGTCTTGTGTGTCTTCCTGCCGGAGGCTTGCAGAGGACCACCTCTTGGATGCTGTCGGACCGGATTTTTCAATCGAATCTCAGTGTTTTACCGCACTAATCCTGGATCGATAGTTAGTGCACACAGTACATAGCTGGATCATTTCATACATCGCATAGTAATATTACGAAGTTGAGATACACCACATCGGTGACAAGCACAAAAGGCCGCTTTAGCCAAATATCATCATTACAGTCATACAGCGGAAACAGTAGCAAAAGTAAGCCCAAAGCCACAGGCAAGCGACTGGAAGGGTAATGTGTGCAATATATATTACCGGGGTTCCGGAATATACGTGCACACAAAGCCACGGGTCTACTTGTCTATGGCTAGCAAAACGAGGCCTGCGCCCTAATCTCCTTCGTTGGATCTTCCTTCAGTGACAGGGGTGTCTTCGTGAGCATAGTGATCCTGCGACCTTGTTTCTGTATTATGTCGCAAAAGCGAGCGTGAGCACTCCGACCCCGTGCTCCGCGAGCCAACACACAGAATGCAATATTTAACATGTATGGCTAATCAAAGGATGGCTCGAGCTTATTTTATTTTGCAAAGAGTGCTTTTGAATACCATTATATAAAAATCCTTAGGACCTAGCAATTTTAAACTCAAGAATTTTATCTGTAAAGTAAGTTGATCTTATGATTGACACAGATTCCATCCACCATTACATGGCATCTGCACCATATAGTCTCTTTCAGCGTTATAGCCGCTTAATTCACCACTGGGACGACACCCAGGACAATTCAAACTAGGGCCTTTCTCTGCCCTCCACTTTACCATTTCCACCCACAAAGATTTTGAAACAGAACTATATCTAGTCAAGTTCCCATGTCCGCCCTTGACCGTGGGCACGGCTATTCGAATAGTTTTCTACTCTGCAGAGTTTGCACACTTTACCCACAAGAGATAAATCCACTCGTTGCTCCACATGATTCCTTAGCCATGCGGTTGAGTAGACTATCACAGGACTTTTACAATGCATTTTCCTAGCGATTCGTCGCTAAGGTTTCCACTTCCTTCGGGTATGACCACCCTTCCGAAGCCCCTCTTGCGCTGTCACGTCGGAGGATGTGGCCATCCTCTACCCGCCCGTGGTCACACCGGCGCAACTCTTACTAAGTCGATGCAAATTAGTTAGCCCTGCCTACATTTTGCCAGCTTGTGGTTGTACTTGTTGTACACTGGGAGGTCATCACAAGATTCGGTCCTTAGGGCTATCTGGGCGGTTCTACCACTAACCATTTGTGCTTCCACTGCACCACTCATTCACACCCTCGAACCATCCGCCCAGATAATTAAGCATCTTGGGGTTTTTGGGAGCATAAAATATCCATAACCAAATATACCAGTCATTTCCATCATGACTGCCCAAACCAGTTTCTCATGATTTAAAGTGATGCTTTGGGGCATTTTTGGTGCCCCGATTATCTAAGCAGTACTAAGCATGGCATATAGTTATGGACTTATTTTCGAAAGGTTACCATTATTGTTTTGCTAGGGTGACAAGGCTCAGGTATTCAAATGTTTCAAAGGAGGTATAATACTAGCGAATTGAATAATGGGTATGTAACTAGAATCTTCCAAACAAACATATATTTGCATATGAAATAATAGCATGCAATTTGATAATTTAAATAAAAGTAAATTTACGGAAAATGTAGGTTCAACATGATCAAAGTATTGACTCGCCTTGGTCACAGTGGGTAGTTTCGGGGTCGTTTTGTGCTTCTAAGGTCGCTGCTTCGGCTTCCTCTTCTTGGGCCTCGTACGCTATTTTTAACGTGCGCCAAAATTTGGATAACAAGAGAAATGCAATCAGCAAACCAAATAAACATCCACCAAGAAATCCAAATAACTCCAATATTAGGTTTTTTTTAGTTTAACTTGGTAGACAGGGGTTTTAGATAAACTTGAAGATGTGTTTTATTTGCTTTGTGGGCTACAGTAATCCCTCTTGGATTAATTAAAGTCTAACCATAATTATTTTTGTATATAATATTCTTTTAATTACATTTGGGTGGTATATTCTAGTTTGCTAATAATGTCTTATAGCTTATCTTGCTAGTAGTTGATTTCTACACCCTATGTTTAATGGGTTATTATTTCATGTGAGCAATTGCCCTAATCATATTATTACTAAACCCTCTTACTTGGCAAAGAGATAAAAGAAGGTCTTATGCTGCATATATATATGTATGTGTGTGGGTATATGTACGGCTTTATATCACATGCTAAACATCCCTAATCAAAAGTCCCTAATATACTTTTAGTTGGAAGTTGTAGAAATTATGGCACAAGGTTACATAGGATATTTGCTACTACATGTGCCATTTTATATTAGGTTTAGTCACTCATTAGATTTATTTGCCAAAGATTTAGGAAGAGTTATCCATTATATATACACACTTGGATAGGTGTGTATATGTATATCTACACAACACTCTATGGCACATGTTAACTACCCATGCCAAAAAGAGCTGGTATATACCCCTATACACCATTTCTCCTTATGTCTTAGCTAGGAACTAAGTTTATATATATAAAGATCCAAACACACATTTAGCCTCTATTAAGAAGTATTTAATCCCTGGTTAATTATTTATTAAACTCATTTATACCTTGGATAAGTCTTAGCATTATTAATAAAGTAGTTTCTGATTTTTAGTAAATTTTTCTAGCTGTATTTGACATAGCAGCAGAACTAAAGACTAGAAAAAAATAAATAAAAACTAATGCTGTATGCGCTGCGAGGGAGAGGGTTCAAAGTCGGGCGGCCGAACCGACTGTGCGCTCAGCTAGCCAGGGGGACTTCTTAGATGTTGCTCACTTACAAAGGAGGCTAATACCTCTTATGATATGCGAGCGCAGGTTGGGGCGAGAGAGTTCGGGGCGGGAAGGGCGGCGAGCTCGTCGGCGGGAGGCTCGGGCGATGGGCAAACGGGGATGCCCGCACCGTGTGGAGTCCGTTGGGGTGGTCGCCCGGGGTCGGGGAAGGCCGGGGAGGGGTCGGCGGCGAGTGACGGCGGCGGCTTGGGGAGGCGCGCGGGGACGGCGCGGTAGAGGCACTGTGGAGCTCGGAGGGGATTTGGGATGTGTTCGTGACGCCCGAGGATGGTTTGGTGCAAAGGAATTGGGCTAATTCGCTCGACCGCCAACGAGCTCGGTGACCGGCCACGGGGAAGAAGATGCGCCGGCGAGCTTGGTAGGGTACGGGGGTCCAATTACTTGCTGGTGGAGGGAGGATGAGGCGTGGGAAGGGCTTTGGCAGCCTCGGTTCTTATAGCGGTTGAGGGGGTAGGGAGCGCGACGGACCGGGCGGAGGGGTGTTTCGTCCGGTGCGGGGCTCGGTGGAGGCACGGGGCTCGACGGAGGTGCGGCGCGGCGCGAGATTCGATGGGGCGGTTGTGCGAGCTCGAGCGTGCCCGAGGGGAGAAACGTCCGCGCGGAGGGAAGCAGAGGGGGAACAAGAAAAACAGTGCATGGGTTTTGCTTCGATCGGGAGAAATGAGGGAGCCGGCCGTGAGTTTAGGCCGAGCGGAGGGGAGCGTGGGGAGGGTTGGGCTTGAGCCACGACAGTGGCTGATCCCCTTTTTCCTTTTCTTTTTCCTCTTTTTTTTTGAATATACATTTGCATATGTATATATATACTGGTATATATATACATGCATATATATCTTTATTTATTTCTAATTTTTATATAAGTACATATATTCATTTCATTTGTATATACATATATTTATATATACATTTTTATTTATATGTACATTCACTTTATATACATGCATACCTTTCCTTAATGCTTATTTTATTATTATTATTTTATTTTTGAAATGGGTCTCAAGGCTTTAAATCAAATTTTCCCCTTGCCTCATGTGGATCATCTTTTCAGATTCTCAATTTAAACCTCAACTCACTATTATTTAAATATTTTTGCTTCTCCTTAACCCTTTATTTTTGGAACCTCAACCAAATTTCCAATGTAAGGCATAAACTCCAATTTCAAAATAGAACATACTGCAAATAAAATTCAGAAACTTCATATTTTCAAATTTAAAATTTTTAGGATGTTACAAACCTACCCCCCTTAAAAAGAATCTCGACCCCGAGATTCCGCCTAAACTGTGATTAGGTTCGGGTACTCCTTCATCAGCTGGCCTTCATGCTCTCAGGTGGTCCTTTCCTTGGCACGATGGTTTCATTGAACTCAGCATAAGTGGGTAGGTTGATTCTTAGCATTCTCTGCTACCGTATCTAAAATCTTGATGAACCAGTCCTTGTAGGTTAGGTTACTCTCGAGCTCGACTGTTTCCTACGAGGTTTGATCCTCTGGTACTCGAGGGCATCCCTTAAGTTGGGATACTTGAAATACATTGTGCACATCCTCTAGACTTGCTGGTAGTCCTAGCTGGAAAGCAACTCCCCTTAGTGGCGCCACCTATCACTCCTTAGTACCTTGCTAGCTAGCCTATTACGGCTATGATATCCAAGGTCTTGGAGCTTAGTATTACCCTGTCTGCTGGAAGCTCACATTTCTCCATAGTAACTTCCCTCCTAGGTCGTAATAGGGCGGCAATGATTGTACCAACTAGTGAGTTAAATACCAAGGTTTTCTTTAGAGGATAGATAGGTAACCCGAATTCTATCAGCATACCCTTTGGATATAAATAGATGCGCACCCCTGATTCAAATAGTATTTGTACTAGTATGGACTTGATAGAAAACGTACCCATAAGAACTTCCATGGCCTCCTGGGCTGCTTCAACCGTGATATGATTAACTCGAACGCGGTTTGGTGCTGGAGTATTCTTGCTGGCTTGCGAAGTCTGATACCCCTTGTTGGGTACTAAAGCCTGGCTGTGGACAGGAGTGGTCCCTTTGTTGGATTTCATCAAGGTTGTTTGTCGCCATTGCAGCAGCGATAGGCAAATGGCCCCGTTTCCACAAATGTAGCAATTGAGGGAGGCAGCAGGATTGGTTCCATAAGACTGTCCTGTAGAATGGGAGGTTTGAAATGAACTACCGCTTGGACGGAATGTCGAGTTGGGGCTCTTAGGCGAGGAGATGTGGTTGTTGAAGAGTTTCTGTATGAACTTTCCCTGGGGTTGCTGAGCCACTTGCTTGCGCTTGCGGCTGGCTTCTAGATTCTTTTTCTCATTTTCCAAGATTAGAGCCTTGTTTACCAACTGATGGAAACTAGTGTAGTCTTGAATTATCAACTGCACCCTTAATTCCTCACTCATCCCTTCGAAAAATCTATCAACCTTCTCCTCTTCATCCGCTACATCCTTTGGAGCATAGCGAGCCAGTTGGGTAAACTTGGTAAGGTATTCATTTATTGACATACTCCCTTGTTTGAGGGTGCGGAACTCGTTCTTCTTCATTCTCATCACTCCTGCCGGGATGAAATTTGCCTTGAAAGCGGTCTTGAATTCTGACCAAGGGATGGCTTCTGCATTGTTCTCCGTGGTGGCACCCTCTTGGCCTCTGGCAGCCAAGAAATTTTCCCACCATGCCGCTGCGGCACCTTGCAGTTGGTGTGCAGCAAATACCACCTTGTCTTCTTCGGCAGTCTTGGCCAGTCGCAGCTTTCTTTCTGTGTCGCGAAGCCAATCTTCGGCTTCTAGTGGTTCCTCAGCTGATGAGAAGGTGAGCGGCCTTGTTCTTTGGAAGTCAGCCAAGTCAGCCCTATGCCCGCTAGAGCATCCCTGCTGACCATGGTAGATGGCTTGCAGCAGTTGAGTCTGCTGCGCCATCACCTGAGCTAGAGTGGTGCTATCTGAAGGGGGTGGAAGGTTATCGTCTCCTTGGTTTTGCTCTACAGGCAAGGCTCCCTGGGTTGAATCCACCTCGGTTTGGTTGAGGTTAGCATTGGCCTGAGCCCTTGTGATCCTTTGACTAGCCATCTGCAGTTAGTGCTTCGCAACTTAGTACTAATGCTAAGCAGATAAGGAGAAAAAGGATACGCTCCCAGGTCATAATAGAAAACAACAAGACAAAAGCAAGTAAATTCCAACATAAGGCCTATGTCTGGCCGTACATTTAAGCACACAATCATCCACATAGCCAGCTTTTATGCTGGACTTTAATGTTACATTAATATAATAAGGTTCGACATAACGACAACTACAATACTAAAGGGCTAATACATCATACTATGGATACAGAGGTTAGTATGTGCACTACATATGGCAAGTACAACACTATTTCACCTACTCCTCCATAAATCTCGCACCAGGGCAGGAAGGGCTGTAATTGGGCGACTGCGGGTGGGACCGACTGCCGCTGAACTCCGGAGGATCGGAGTCAGAATAGGAGCGTGAAGTGCTGCGGCGGCGGCTAGTCTCCGCCTTGGCCTGGGCCAAAGCCTGCTTGTAATGGGCGAGCTGCTCGCGAAGGGTCGCCGTCGCAACGCGACTGGCGATGAGGTGCTGCCGGAGGATCGCGATCTCCTCCAGGGCAATAGTGTGGGCCGCTCCCATGGCCCTAGTGAGGTCGACCTGATGCGTGAGCATCGGGTCATCCTCGTCGGTCGGCAGATTGATCTCGTCGTACTGCGCACCATCCCGGCGCGCGGGGTAGTAGCAGTAAGGTGCACGTCGTAGGTTGGCCTTATAGATCTCGCATAGCCGTGCAGCAGCTAGGCGTGCAGCGTCCTGAAGAGCTACCGTGCGGGTGCTCCTCCAGTGCTCCGTCGTGAAGACGTGAGGTGGGTTGTGCTCCTTCTTGGGATAAATGAACACCTCGATCAACCATGACTCCTCTCCTCTTATGGTGGCTTTGAGCCCTCGGTAAATGGGTTGATCTTTATAGCCCAAGTAGTGTAGGAGCTTGCGCAGTATACTGGCAAACTCTCCATCCTGGGTTCCATGGGCCAGGTAGTCCCAGTTGCCTTCATCACCAGCTCCTACCATCTGTAAATTAAGCTATTAAGGTTGGTAACTTTCAAAAATATTAATGAGGGGTAGAGTAGAGCAGATCTAAGAAGGATACGGAAAGAAGCATTACGCTATATTTTTCGAAACCCTTTTTATAAGTTTTATAAACATTGTGGTCCTAATCCATCCTAAGGCTTTTACCCTACAGTCGTATGCTCTGATACCAACTCTGTCAGACCCGGATTTTTCAATCCGAATCTACTGTGTTTTACTGCACTAATCCCTGGATCAGTAGTTAGTGCACACAGGTACATAGCTGGATCATTTCATACATCGCATAGTAATATTACAGAAGTTGAGATACACCACATCGGGTGACAGTTTACAAAAGGCCGCTTTAGCCAAATATCATCATTACAGTCATACAGCGGAAACAGTAGCAAAAGTAAGCCCAAAGCCACAGGCAAGCGACTGGAAGGGTAATGTGTGCAATATATATTACCGGGTTCCGAATATACGTGCACACAAAGCCACGGTCTACTTGTCTATGGCTAGCAAAGCGAGGCTCGCGCCTAATCTCCTTCGTTGGATCTTCCTTCAGTGACAGGGGTGTCTTCGTGAGCATAGTGATCCTGCGACCTTGTTTCTGTATTATGTCGCAAAAGCGAGCGTGAGCACTCCGACCCCGTGCTCCGCGAGCCAACACACAGAATGCAATATTTAACATGTATGGCTAATCAAAGGATGGCTCGAGCTTATTTTATTTTGCGAAGAGTGCTTTTGAATACCATTATATAAAAATCCTTAGGACCTAGCAATTTTAAACTCAAGAATTTTATCTGTAAAGTAAGTTGATCTTATGATTGACACAGATTCCATCCACCATTACATGGCATCTGCACCATATAGTCTCTTTCAGCGTTATAGCCGCTTAATTCACCACTGGGACGACACCCAGGACAATTCAAACTAGGGCCTTTCTCTGCCCTCCACTTTACCATTTCCACCCACAAAGATTTTGAAACAGAACTATATCTAGTCAAGTTCCCATGTCCGCCCTTGACCGTGGGCACGGCTATTCGAATAGTTTTCTACTCTGCAGAGTTTGCACACTTTACCCACAAGAGATAAATCCACTCGTTGCTCCACATGATTCCTTAGCCATGCGGTTGAGTAGACTATCACAGGACTTTTACAATGCATTTTTCCTAGCAGAGTTACGTCCGCTAAGGTTTCCACTTCCTTCAGGGTATGACCACCCTTCCAGAAGCCCCCTCTTGCGCCGTCACGTCGGAGGATGTGGCCATCCTCTACCCGCCCGTGGTCACACCGGCGCAACTCTTACTAAGTCGATGCAAATTAGTTAGCCCTGCCTACATTTTGCCAGCTTGTGGTTGTACTTGTTGTACACTGGGAGGTCATCACAAGATTCGGTCCTTAGGGCTATCTGGGCGGTTCTACCACTAACCATTTGTGCTTCCACTGCACCACTCATTCACACCCTCGAACCATCCGCCTGAATAATTAAGCATCTTGGGGTTTTTGGGAGCATAAAATATCCATAACCAAATATACCAGTCATTTCCATCATGACTGCCCAAACCAGTTTCTCATGATTTAAAGTGATGCTTTGGGGCATTTTTGGTGCCCCGATTATCTAAGCAGTACTAAGCATGGCATATAGTTATGGACTTATTTTCGAAAGGTTACCATTATTGTTTTGCTAGGGTGACAAGGCTCAGGTATTCAAATGTTTCAAAGGAGGTATAATACTAGCGAATTGAATAATGGGTATGTAACTAGAATCTTCCAAACAAACATATATTTGCATATGAAATAATAGCATGCAATTTGATAATTTAAATAAAAGTAAATTTACGAAAATGTAGGTTCAACATGATCAAAGTATTGACTCGCCTTGGTCACGATGGGTAGTTTCGGGTCGCTTTGTGCTTCTAAGGTCGCTTGCTTGGCTTCCTCTTCTTGGGCCTCGTACGCTATTTTTAACGTGCGCCAAAATTTGGATAACAAGAGAAATGCAATCAGCAAACCAAATAAACATCCACCAAGAAATCCAAATAACTCCAATATTAGGTTTTTTTTATTTTAACTTGGTAGACAGGGTTTTAGATAAACTTGAAGATGTGTTTTATTTGCTTTGTGGGCTCTGAGAATCCCTCTTGGATTAATTAAAGTCTAACCATAATTATTTTTGTATATAATATTGTTTTAATTACATTTGGGTGGTATATTCTAGTTTGCTAATAATGTCTTATAGCTTATCTTGCTAGTAGTTGATTTCTACACCCTATGTTTAATGGGTTATTATTTCATGTGAGCAATTGCCCTAATCATATTATTACTAAACCCTCTTACTTGGCAAAGAGATAAAAGAAGGTCTTATGCTGCATATATATATGTATGTGTGTGGGTATATATACGGCTTTATATCACATGCTAAACATCCCTAATCAAAAGTCCTAATATACTTTTAGTTGGAAGTTGTAGAAATTATGGCACAAGGTTACATAGGATATTTGCTACTACATGTGCCATTTTATATTAGGTTTAGTCACTCATTAGATTTATTTGCCAAAGATTTAGGAAGAGTTATCCATTATATATACACACTTGGATAGGTGTGTATATGTATATCTACACAACACTCTATGGCACATGTTAACTACCCATGCCAAAAAGAGCTGGTATATACCCCTATACACCATTTCTCCTTATGTCTTAGCTAGGAACTAAGTTTATATATATAAAGATCCAAACACACATTTAGCCTCTATTAAGAAGTATTTAATCCCTGGTTAATTATTTATTAAACTCATTTATACCTTGGATAAGTCTTAGCATTATTAATAAAGTAGTTTCTGATTTTTAGTAAATTTTTCTAGCTGTATTTGACATAGCAGCAGAACTAAAGACTAGAAAAAAATAAATAAAAACTAATGTTGTATGCGCTGCGAGGGAGAGGGTTCAAAGTCGGGCGGCCGAACCGACTGTGCGCTCAGCTAGCCAGGGGGACTTCTTAGATGTTGCTCACTTACAAAGGAGGCTAATACCTCTTATGATATGCAGTAGCAGAGGTTGGGGCAGAGGAGTTCGGGGCCGGGGAAGGGCGGCAGGCTCGTCGGCGGGGAGGCTCGGGCGATGGGCAAAAGGGGATGCCCGCACCGTGTGGAGTCCGTTGGGGTGGTCGCCCGGGGTCGGGGAAGGCCGGGAGGGGTCGGCGCGAGTGGCGGGCGGCTTGGGGAGGCGCGCGGGACGGCGCGTAGAGGCACCGTGGAGCTCGGAGGATTTGGGATGTGTTCGTGACGCCCGAGGATGGTTTGGTGCAAAGGAATTGGGCTAGTCGGCTCGAATCGCCCAGCCGAGCTCGTGGCCGACCACGGGGAAGAAGATGTGCCGGCGAGCTTGGTAGGGTACGGGGGTCCAATTACTTGCTGGTGGAGGGAGGATGAGGCGTGGGAAGGGCTTTGGCAGCCTCGGTTCTTATAGCGGTTGAGGGGGTAGGGAGCGCGACGGACCGGGCGGAGGGGTGTTTCGTCCGGCGCGGGGCTCGGCGGAGGCACGGGGCTCGACGGAGGTGCGACGCAGGCGCAGAGATTCGATGGGACGGTTGTGCAGAGCTCGAGCGTGCCGCCCGAGGGGAGAAACGTCCGCGCGGAGGGAAGCAGAGGGGGAAGAAGAAAAACAGTGCATGGGTGTTGCTTCGATCGGGAGAAATGAGGGAGCCGACCGTGAGTTTAGGCCGAGCGGAGGAGCGTGGGAGGTTGGGCGAGCGAGCGGCCAACTTGATCCCCTTTTTCTTTTCTTTTCCTCTTTTTTTTTGAATATACATTTGCATATGTATATATATACTGGTATATATATACATGCATATATATCTTTATTTATTTCTAATTTTTATATAAGTACATATATTCATTTCATTTGTATATACATATATTTATATATACATTTTTATTTATATGTACATTCACTTTATATACATGCATACCTTTCCTTAATGCTTATTTTATTATTATTATTTTATTTTTGAAATGGGTCTCAAGGCTTTAAATCAAATTTTCCCCTTGCCTCATATGGATCATCTTTTCAGATTCTCAATTTAAACCTCAACTCACTATTATTTAAATATTTTTGCTTCTCCTTAACCCTTTATTTTTGGAACCTCAACCAAATTTCCAATGTAAGGCATAAACTCCAATTTCAAAATAGAACATACTGCAAATAAAATTCAGAAACTTCATATTTTCAAATTTAAAATTTTTAGGATGTTACAATGCCGCTCATGGACTTCGGCAAGGGGCCGAGGAGACGAGGCCCGAGACGAGGCCATCACCCGTCGCAGTTCCGTGACTGCGGTGCATGCCTTCGTGTAGTGATCACCGTAACCATGTACCTCGCACCACTTGCCGCAGTCCCGAAGCTCTTGCTCCGCGCGAGGTCGCTCGCCACGACTTGGTCCGCCTCCGCATCCTCGACCCCCTTCCCACGATATGGGGGCCGGTCCTTGAAGGGCGTTTCCGATACCAAGGACATGGCGGACCTTGCGTGGTCTGCGCTAGTGACGCCGGGGCTTGCGCCTATCCCCTGGCGAGCCGTCCTGCTCCCCGAGGTCGTTGCTTCCGGGAGTGGCCTCCCAGATTATCGACTGCGGTCCTACTGCGGGGAATCACCACCCACCTCCTCGCATGGCGAGCGCTTCGCTTGGGCGAGGTCGGGGGCGGGGGTGTTGCGTCTTCGCGCATCTTCCTCGGCCCGCGCATACCCTTCCATCTTGTCGAAGAGCTTGGCGACCGTCTTGATAGGCTTGCGTGCGTTGTACTCGGCCATCGAGCCCGGGCGAAGGCCCTGTATGGCTGCATTAACAACAGTGGTTTCATTAACGTCTTTGACTTGACAACGTATCTTCGCGAAGCGTTTGAAGTAGTCCCGGAGCTTCTCCGAAGGTTTCTGCTTCACGGCGAAGAGCTGGTCCGCGTCGACCCGCTCGACATAATTTCCTTGAAAGTTGTTGTGAAGGCGGTTGCGGATCTGCTCCCACGCGTAGATGGAGTTCGGCTCTATGGTAAAAAACCAGGAGAGCGCCACTCCTTGCAACGCGAGGGGGAGTCCCTTCGCCTTTGTGGTGTCATCTCCGCCCGCGGCCTCGATTGCGGTTTCGTACACGCGCACGAACTCGCGGGGGTCCATGTCGCCTTTGTAGGGCTCGATGACACTGGGGAATTTGAAGTCTACGGGCCACGCCACCTGCTGTAGTCCTGTCGAAAGCGGGGACTCTGGATCGACGCGTCGCAGCGGCATGCGGCTGGATATGGGGGCGTCGCGGCTGTCCGCCCTTTCTGGCGTGGGCTCTGGCGCGACCACTGGCGCGACCTGCTGGCTCCGAGCCTCTTGTATGTCTCGACAGCCCCACGAAGATCCCCTAGCTCCTGCTGGAACGCTTTAAGGGCCACCAGCAGGGCGCTTTCCACCGCCTGGGCGGCGAGGTTGGTTGTCGTCGCGCCGGCGGGGTCGGGCGGCGCAGCGCCGGTGGCGGGGTTGGTCGTCGCAGCGCCAGCGTCGGGGTTGGTCGTCGCAGCGCCGGTGACGGGTTGGTCGTCGCAGCGCCGGGCCAGCGGGTTGGTCATCGCAGCGCGGTGGCGAGGTTGGTCGTTGCGGCCGGTGGCGGGTTGGTCGTCGCGGCGCGGCGTCGGCGTCCTCGACCACCGCGCTGCGTCGTCACCGCGCCCGCAACGGCCGATGCCGGCCACAGTACCCATGCGGCCTCGACCGCCGCCTTCTTTCCCTTCGCCGCCATCGACGAAGCTTTTGGTGCCATCCTTCTTGGACTTGAGCTTGCTCCTGTCCTCCCCACGACGGCGCCAATCTGTTGTGGTTCTGGACCAAGCAGAGAGAGATGGTAGTGGAGAGTTAGGAGTAAGTGACAGTAATGGCTTGGGCCTCCCCCGTGGCCTGTATTCCACATATATATATACACATGGGGAGTGCTTTTACAATTATATCCTTACATCTGAGTTTCCCCTTCAGGGGCACTTATGTCATTACACATGGCCTATTCTGGGCCTTATAATCTTCTACCAGGCCTGCTGGGTTTAGGTGGGGGGCCACCCCTACAACAGTGAATTTTATTTTAAAAGCTCCAAAAAGGCTTTGAAAATCAGGATGTTACAATTTGGGCTTGACCCAACAGGTTCCACCCGTGATAGTCATGGTTGCCACCTTAGCTTCAACCCTACCGTGCATTGAGCGCAATCTAGGCTAGGGATAGTACATCTACTCATGGTGTCATCACCTTCCCCATCCTCTAGGATGTCACCCCCAAGACCAAGTCTGTGCTTCATCAAAAGACAAGATCAGTGTCACTCCTAAGAAGGTGGCTCGCTGCGCTCACTGCCTTGGCCCTTCTAGCATGTTAATGAAGTTTTTCGAGCATCTTGAGAGCAATGGCTTCACACTGGCATGGCTCAATCAGCCTTGATGGCTTTCTCTCAGCCGAACTTTGCTTTGCCTCGATAGCATCTCCCTGACCATGGAGTCTCTAGCTCTGCAAATAACCAAATCACCTCCTTCCGTCGAGTGCCACACCTTGCCTTGCAGAGTACTCCATGCCTCGTAGTCAGTGCCACTGCTACAGACAGCCTTATCACAGATGGTTCGGAACTGTCATCACAGACGGTTCCTGAACCGTCAGTGTTTAGGTGTCAATGATAGTTGGTGGTTATCACAGACGGTTCCCAAGCCATCTGTGATAACTTACATTACAGACGGTCTTTATTACTAACAGTTTGTGATAGACGAATATCACAGACGGTTCTTTATAAAAAATCGTTTGTGATAGTCTCGTATCACAGACGGTTTTTATAAAAAACCATCTGTGATACTCGTCTATCACGGCATCGTTAGTAATAAAGACCGCCTGCATGATATACACAATATCACGACGGTTTTTATAAACAACCGCTGCGTGATACTAAATCTATCACGACGGTGAGTAATAAAGACCGTCCGTGATATACACAATATCACGAGCGGTTTTATTACTAACCGCTCGTGATATTTGTATATCACGAGCGGTTAGTAGTAAAGGCCGTCTATGATATCATTCACACCACAGACGGCACTCTTTGAAACCGTCTGTGATATTGTATCACAGACGGTTTTTAACAACGAACCGTCTGTGATACCAAGTGCATTATCCATTTAATTTGTTGTTTTTTGGCTAGCCTCAAGATATCCTAGCCATGCCCTCTGAAAGCAAGCAAGCAAGCAGATTACAGATAAATGACAGATATAAGTTGATTGCAACTCATAGTAAATTACAACAAAATTCGATACACAGATGAATGTAACAAACGGCCAACAGATCACATACATATATAGAATGAAAATCGTTACACAAAATCTGACAAATGAATTCAATTGAAGGAATTGTTTGATTTGTACAGATTGAATCAATGTTTCAACATCTAATTATCACCATTGCGGCGTGGAACTCTCCTCTTACTTATGACCTCTGCTAGCAAGAATTGGGAGATGATTGCACGAATCTCGACGAGATTGTCAAGATCATATGCACTTTCGTCGAAGTGCACCCGCTGTCGCTAGGAGCAATGTTAAGTCATTAATTAGCATTTGTGTGTAATATAAATACATATATATAATCAGAAAGTAATAATTATTGGAAGGACTTGACAAACTTCTAGATCATTGATCTTAGTACCCATGATTTCCTTCATATGGCGACAAACGTAGAATCCACATACGTTGCCCTGTAGCTGCTGGTGGCACTGCAAAAATAGAATTACATACATCGGTATTGTCAATTCTAGAGGCATTATAACAAAGTATGATATAGGATTGTTGTGTTGTAGCGGGTACCGGAAATCGCGTGTTGTGTCGTAGCGTGTCACTGGATTTGTCGTGTCTTCCTCCTTGGGCAACATAATCGGCAAATGCCCTACGTGATTCAAAAAACTTAGCCTCGGCCGTGGCAAACAAAAGAAATATTACAATAGAGTTATGTATGGAGGAAATGAGTTTACCTATTAAGTACTTCTTGCACACGACTGAAGTCGTGGTTGCTCCTAAGGAGGGAATCAAGGTATATTACCTTGCTCCACTTTGGTACAATCACAATCAAAATCCAGTGATTCCTAGTCATATGTGTCGCCATAGTGATTAATCCTAAGTTCATGCTGCATGTAAAGTACAAATGAAACATATGTGTGGCAACTAGTGAAGCACTTACCCTTGGTTGAAGGGTACCATGACGTACTCCTTGTCGGTGTGAGCAATCAATCCCCTCGTTATGTAACCTTGCACGAAGGATGCATCTTCGTTGATAGATTGCTCAGAGACCAAGTGAGGGTCGAGGAAACCCACCGGTCATCGCGATTGCCGGGCTTGTTGGATCATGTATCTATACATAAAGAAAGAGTAATGACATTTATCTGTATAACGTGAATGTAGAACTTCATTGTACAGTACACTTACGATGTCGGCATCGTAGAAGTAAGGCGTCGAGTTAAATCGAGATTGAATAGTAAGAATAAATCTTCGAATGTCACGACGATGTAGCCCAAGTCTTGGAGGAAATGCGTCTCGTTATATTTCACAGTGAATGCACTCTGCCGGTTTGGCTTCATGTTGGACTTCTCCATGTACCAGGCATGCAATCTATTGCAAATCATACCAAGCTGGTGTAATTGTGAATCGGGCACCAATGACACTCCTAGAATAAACTTCCATGGCACGGGACCCGGCTTAATTTTCTTCGCATGAGCCTTGGAGGCCTTGGAGCCTCGCTTATGATATGTTCTCGGTGGCATCTCGGCGGGAGCCGATGCAACAGACTTTACTAGATTTGGAGGTGGAGGTGGAGCCACCGGAGCCGATGTGCCAGGTCCAGGGCGACGTCCCTCTTGGGCCACTAGATCTGAAGATTGTGGCACGGACATGTCGAGGACGATGTCGCTCTTGGGCCACTGAATGAATGTGTGGACGGCATCCCCTAATGTCTTAATCTCTTCGTTTGGGGGCTTCTCAAGAGGGACGCTCTTAAAAATATCATTAATCATGTCCACCTGGACCTTTATGAAACCGGTGTCTACTTGTACACCGTGCACCAGCGTCCCTGGCAGCAATGGATACACCATTCCGCGCCTAGCGTCAACGGGAATAGAGCCAACAAGCCTGACTTTGAGGCTGCAAGGCATGGGCTCCTACATAACGATAAAAGATGAGTTAAGGCGTCCACCAGAGAGATCTATGTACTATTCTAAAGAGGTACATTACCTGAATGTCATCAATAGGTAAGTGGGCGTCGCTATGTTCAGAAATTGGTGTGGACATGCAGCTACTGCGACGTTGAGGGGGACTAGGTACCGCAGTAGTAGGAGTGGGTTGCGCTCCGTTGCGGACTTGTCTCAGTTCTTCCCGCAACGAATCTATCTCTCCTCGAAGTGAGGCAGTCTGCTCTTGAAGTGAGGCAGATAGCTGTTCCTCAAGTTGAGCATGAAGCTCCTATTTTATTTGTTCGCTGTGGTACGCCTTGGATCTCTTCCTACTCCTATATGTCTCGGAGTAATCTAGAAATCCGTGCCTCCAAGGTACATAAACCTCCATGCCTCGTGTGCGACCTGGGTGCTCCTTGTTTCCCAAGGCCTGTGATAGTAAATCTATCTCCCTATATTCTTCAAAGGAGCCACGAGAAGATTCGGTAGTCAATGATTGCTGCAAGAGGCAATTAATCATGTTATTTTTGAACCCATGAAGTTCAAGAGGTGTTAACAACTATGTTGTTTAACATATTTTACCAGGCGTTGGGACACTTCCTCATCTACGAGGTTTTTGAAAGAGACGCCCGAAGATGTGGTTGATGACCTCGCTCTTAACCAGTTTCGAGCGCGCTCGTTTGCGATCCCGGCAAATGGTGGAGAGGCCTCCGATCGGATTGCGACCTCATCCTGCATCCTCCATTGCGGGATTTTACCCGCGTACCTAGCAGTGCCAAGTCTGTGAGGGTGCGTGTTTTATGCCTAGAGAGCCTTGTGCGTCGCACTTTGTTGTTCAAATTCGGTCGTCGTCTTCATCTGCACAAAGGCCTCCCATGTTTCCGGCGACACGAAAGGATACTTCGTGAAGGGCGTGACATCCTCGGACATATACTTCGTCACAAGAGTGCTCTTAAAATTCTTCCATGCTTTTCCCATCGCGAGGAGCGCCTGCCGTTGCACGAGTCCACAGTGCTTGCTGGGATCTCGAGCAATTTGTAATTTCCTCCCATAGCTGATTTTTGTGATCCTTTGTCAAATCTTTCCAGCTTGCTATGGTGATGGGGACTCGTTGCCTTCCAATTATCCCACGTAGTCCGAAATGATGGCGCTGCTTTCGTCGGTTCTAGAGGGATCCCATTCGGAGAGACCACCGTGATGGTCATTCGGCCCTCTGGCCTTTTCGATACTCCTCGGCCACGCTTAGTTTTTGCAATCTTGGGAGCGTGAGACCCAGATGACTACGACGAAGACTGTGTGAACACCATCTCTCTTCTAAGAAAAAACTAACTGCAGTGAGCTATGGTCCCAGCTTGTCAAAGTTCTATAAATCAAGTGACACAAACCAGTGCATCAAGTTCATTGAACAAGATACACCGGAGTGTGTCACTTGCTTTATGCCCTAACGATTAACTAAGCTGCGTGAGCTATATATGGGCCTTCCAACATGTGAAGCATATAACATGTGAAGCATATAACATGAGCATATAACATGTGAAGCATATAACATGAGCATATAACATGTGAAGCATATAACATGTGAAGCATATAAAATAAAATACATGTGAAGCTCGGAGGGAGCGGTGTCGGGAGGGAGTGGCGTCGGAGGGGCGTCGGGAGGGACCGGCGGCGTCAGGAGGGAGCGGCGTCGGGAGGGACCGGCGACGGGAGGGACCGGCGGCGTCGGGAGGGAGCGGCGGTGGGAGGGACCAAAACCTAGCTAGCAGGGGCGCTGCAGAGTGGAGACAAGAGACTGCGCGAGAGCGGACTCCGCGAACCTAGCTGCGGTATTTAAAGATAAGTTATCACTGAGCGGTTCCTTACACAAACCGTCTGTGATAGTGGTATCACAGACGGTTCAATAGATATAACCGTCTGTGATATGCATATTAGACGGTTCTGTAGATATAACCGTCTGTGATATGCATATTATCACAGACAGTTCTGTAGATATAACCGTCTGTGATATTCATATTATCACAGACGGTTATATCGATAGAACCGTCTGCGATGTGTTATCACAGACGGTTTCTTTTGATAAACCGCCTGTGATAGTTCACTATAAATACCCTCAGCTAGCTAGGTTCCTATGTCATTTTACAATTACAATATGGAACATAGATATATACATTTATGAAAAACGCAAGCATAACCATAAATATAACTATTTCTTAGTTCCTTAGTCATTTTACAATTACAATGGAACATACATATATTTATGAAAAACACAAGCATAACCAATATCATTTATTACACTTTGGCTATATCATTTTAAATAAAGCCCTTCACGATGATCGACACGCATATAGTTTGCTTCATCGCCTTGTTCTTCCTCGAGCCTGATGCCGTCTCCGAATGGAGGCAAATCATCAAATTGATTGTACTCCTCCTCATCCACAACATTCTCAACCCCGACAATCCTTCTTTTTCCCTGAAGAACTACATGGCGCTTCTTATTTGCCAGGTCGGTTACATAAAATACTTGAACAACTTGCCTCACGAGTACGAATGGTTCGTCTTTGTATCCTACACATTCGAGGTCCACGGTAGTGACGCCGTACTTGTCAACCTTTACACCCCGTGGGAGTTGGACCTAACGGCACCGAAATAAAGGAATTTTGAAAATTACGTAGTCAAGCTCCCAAATCTCCTCTACAACCCCGTAGTACGAGCTTGGGCCAGCGGTACTGCCATGCGCATCATAGGCATCTATGCGACACCGAGTTACGCACTATGCTCTTTCTATCTTGATCTGTTGTATAAAATGTGTAGCCATTAATGTCGTATCCTTGCCATATCACAATTGTAAATTTTGGCCCTTTAGCCAACCATTGTAGTGTTTCACTTGACAACCTCCTAGTCAATTGCGCCTTGAACCATTCGTTGAACTGACGGTTGTGTTGTCTCGTGATCCAAACTTCTGACTGGCCTGCATTCTCCTGACGTAGCATGTCCTTGTGCTCTTCAATATATGGGATCACTTCAGTCATGTGTTGTAAAACCATGAAATGGGCTTGAGCATACGTATTTTGATCCGGAGTTATTGCTTTCCTCCCGATAGTCCCGATACCCTCTAGCCTCCCCTCGTGACGAGATAGAGGTACACCTATCGGCTCTACCTGAGCCATGTAGCCGATGCAGAATTCAATCACCTCTTCTGTTGTATAACCTTCGATGATGCTACCCTCCGGTCGAGATCGATTGCGTACATAGGACTTCAGAATTCCCATGTACCTCTCGAAAGGGTACATATGACGTAGAAATACGGGGCCGCATATTTTTATCTCTTTCACAAGGTGGACAATGAGATGGACCATGATATCAAAAAATGATGGAGGGAAATACATCTCTAGATGACATAGAGTTGTCACCACCTCGGTTTGCAGAGTATCTAGTCCATCCGGATCAATGACCTTCTGAGCAATTGCGTTGAAGAAATAACATAGCCTTATGATTGTCACTCAAACCTTGTTCGGCAAAATACTTCTAATTGCAACAGGTAGCATTTGTGTCATTAGCACATGACAGTCGTGAGACTTCATGCCAATTAATTTTAAATGTTCCATGGAAACAAGTTTCTTCATGCTTGTGGAGTGACCGGATGGAACTTTCACACCATGTAAGGATCGCACGCTCAGTTCTCTCGGACTTAGGCAGTGTAGCATCTTTGGGGAAGGTACGTCCGGCCTTTATCGGTCTCTATCGGTGCTAACTCGGTCCCGATGTTCATAGCGACCAAGTCACGCCTTGCGTTAACACCATCCTTTGTTTTATCAGGAATGTTCAGTAAGAGACCAATCAAACTGTCACATACATTCTTCTCTACGTGCATGACATCGATGCAATTGCAAACTTCTAAGTGCTCCCAATAAGGCAAGTCCCAAAATATTGACCTCTTTTTCCACATGTTCTTCCTCAATTTACGTCCCTTTCCAACACAATATTTATATCCTTGACCATATCATACACCTCTTTCCCGCTAAAAGGTCTTGGTACTAAGTCATCCTCTTTTTTCCGTCAAATTGTTTCTTCATATTGCGGTATGGGTGATACTTTGGAAGGAACCTACGGTGACGCATGTACACAGTTTTTCACGAGTTGTTCAACCACACACTCTTGGTATAATCTAAGCAGTGCAGACACGCTTTGGCTCCTTTTATACTCAACCCTAACAGGTTACCAAAGGCAGGAAAATCATTAATGGTGCAGAACAACATGGCGCATAGAGTGAAGTTCTCTCGTTTGTCCGCATCCCATACATGTACCCCTTCATTCCACAGTATTGCAAGATCTTCCACCAATGGGGCTAGGAACACATCAATATCGTTGCCAGGTTGCTTCGGCCCTTGGATAAGTAGTGACATCAAAATATATTTCTGCTTCATACACAGCCAAGGAGGAAGGTTGTACATGCACAGAGTCACGGGCCAGGTGCTATGTCGGCTGCTCATGTTACCAAAAGGATTCATTCCATCTGTACTCAACCCAAACCTTATATTTCTCAGTTCCACACCGAAATCTACAAACATCCTATTGATTTTCCTCCACTGGGCAGAATCAACATGTCTTATCATTCTGTCTTTCTTACGCTGCTCGCAGTGCCAACGCATCAATCTTGCATCCTTGCGGTTTGCAAATAAACGCTTCAAATGGGGGATTACAGGAAGATACCACATCACCTTAGCAGGAGGTCCTTGCTTCACCTCGATGCCCTTCCCATCATCAGAGTCATTTTTACGCTTGTATCGGGATGCTTTGCACACCGGACAAACATGTAAGCTAGCATACGCTTTACAGATGCAGATACAATCATTCCGACATGCATGTATTCTTTCTACTTCCATTCCTAATGGACAAAGAATCTTCTTGGCTTGGTAGGTGGTTCTCGCAACACATTTCCCGTTGGAAGCATGTCCACTAGGAGACCTAATAATGTCGTGAAACTCTTGTCGGACCAACCATTGCTTGCCTTCAATTTTAGCGAGTTCTAGAACCGATGACAACCTCGTGTATTGCGGCTTGCAGCCGGGAACAAAGGTTTCTCCGAGTCCTCCATCAAGCCCTCGAATTTACAAACTCTCTCTCACTATAGTTCCTTCGCATCACGTAACATCTGATCCATATTGTCATCCTGCGACCTATCCTCATGATCGAAAGAACAGTCCACAAGCGGCATATCGTTGTCTCCTCGACTATGTCATAACTACCTTCTTGTGTACTCTTCTCTTCACCGTGACTAGTCCAACATTTGTACCCTTTTCTCAAACCCCTTGAATCAAGTGAGCTTCAATCATAACAGTTGCTAAACATCTTGAGATTATCACAATCAATACATGGGCAATACATATATTTCATCCCCTTCTTCAACATATCTAGCTCGCCGCCCTTCTAAGCGAACACGCCATGTGTACTCTTCACTTACGGTTCTCAATATACATCCAGCTTGGTCCATCTACGCTACACAAGTGACAAATGGGTGTCAAAATGATTATTACCCTACTACTAACCTCCGATCAGATCACTAAGAATGTTAAGTAATTGAGTACTAATCTCGATCAGATCACTAAGAATGTTAAGTAATTGAGTATACTAACCTCTGATCAGATCACTAAGAAGACGGTGATATTTTTTTCACCCCCAACTCCCTAAAGCCGGCCGCCTTGCTCCACCGATGCAGCGCAATGAAGATAGATCGGTGTCGACATCCTTCAAGCAAGTACGCCATGTAATTAATACTACGCAGAATATCACAGACGGTTCCAACCACAAACAGTTTGTGAAAATGACATATCACAGACGGTTCGTATTAATAACCATCTATGAATTATCACCGACGGTTATTAATATTAACCGTCTGTGATACAAACAATATCACAGACGGTTCAAATATATAACTGTCTATGATAGTCTAACATTATCACAGACGGTTCTTAACACGAACCGTCTGTGATGTTCATAATATCACAGACGGTTCGCAATACCAACCGTCTGGGATTTATGCGTATCACAGACGGTTCGTATATAGAACCGTCTGTGATAGTCCTTCACAGATGGTTTACATTACAAACCGTCTGTGATAGTTCACATAGCATCCGAGGCACATCCGAGGTCTGCTGCTGTGTCTTGAGGAATGCCAAGAGCTGGTCTTGAGATGTGGCATTCCTCAAGACACAAAGCAGCAGCCTCTGATGTGCCTCGGATGCTATGCTATGCTTCGAATTGGCAGTCATGCGCCTGACGAAACAGTTCATCTTTGCACCCAAATGGCCCATGTATCTTTTTCAACAATCACAGCTAATACAAAGGTAAGCACAACAACACATTCAGATCTATTACAGCTAAGAACGAACCCATCATGGCACGACGGTGCGGCTGAACAAGACACACTTACGACACTTACGGCAAGAGTGTGTTGTCCAGCCGCCCGCCGTGCAGCGACGGAGGCGCTAACTCACGGCAGTAGTTGGCGTTGTGGAGGAACAAGCAAATACAGAGGCAAGCACAACAACACATTCAGATCGATCTATTACAGGATAACAAGCTAACGAACCCTTCATGGCACAACCGTGCGGCTGAACAAGACACACTTACGACACTTACGGTAAGAGTGTGTTGTCCAGCCGTCGGCCATGCCGTGGCGGAGGCGCTAGCTCACAGCGGAGGGGAACCTAGCTAGTGGATGAACTCACGCGTGACTAGTACCGGTGGAAAGGTTGATGAGAAGTTATTAATAAGGGCGGAGCCGTAGGAGGAATCGGTGCCGACCATTCGATGTGGAGAGAATGGGCGGGTGAGATCGAAATCTTGGGTATCGCCAATTATTGGTAACATTTGCTTATCACGACGGTTATTAACATGAACCATCTGCGATGCATACTATCATGAGCGGTTCATGTTAATAACCGTGCGTGATTGTGCTTATCACGACGGTTTGTTAATAGAACCGCTCGTGATAGACCTTCACAGCGTTTTATACCACAAACCGTCTGCGTGATACTTGATAAAAGTGCAAAAAGACATTCCCAGATTCTTGGTGGCGGCCGACATAGCGACTTCTTGGTGGCGACTATCCATCGCTTCTTCCCACTTCTTTTCTTCATCTCGGTCTCGATCACGTGCGCGATGGCGATGATTTAGCTGAATCATCGCTCTTGCGTGCGTGATCGAGAGACCGAGATGAAGAAAAGAAGTGGGAAGAAGCGATGGATAGTCGCCACCGAAGAAGTCGGCTATGTCGGCCGCTCACCAAGAATCTGGGAATGTCTTTTTTGAACTTTTGTTTTAAAATTGCCTTGAATTTTGCAGGAAAAGAAGGATTGTCGAGTGGACATCACATCTCGGCATGGTTGGCATCGTCGAGGAACATGCAAATACAAAGGCAAGCACGACAACACATTTAGATCTATTACGGGATAACAAGCTAGTGAACTCTTCATGGAACAACGGTGCGGTGAACAAGACACACTTACCACACTTACAGCCATATATGCTCACGGTGGATGAACTCACGCGTGACTAGTACCGTGGAAAGCGGATGGGGCGTTATTTATAAGGCCCGAGCAGAGGAGGAATCGCGCTGCCATTCGATGTGGAGAGAATGGGCGGGTGAGATCGAAATCACAGGTATCGCCAATTATTGGTGACACATGATTATCACACGCCAATTATTGGTGATATGTGATTATCACGAGCGATTATTAACGCGAACCGTGTGTGATAATAAATATCACGAGCGGTTCTTATACGAGCCATCTCGTGATGTTTCAATTATCACGAGCGGTTCTTAATACGAGCCGTCGTGATGTTTCGATTATCACGACGGTTTCTATTAATAACGATGCGTGATATTAATATCGATTTAGCGATGCGTGATATTAATATCGAAATATGAACGGTTTGTGATGTTAATAGCGAGATGGTTTGAAATACAAAGCGTCTGCGCTAATGCTTAAATATGCGCACCCTAATCCTGCTCTTCTACATACACACTATGCTCTCCCTGGTCATAATAGCAGAGATGGTTTGAAATACAAAGCGTCTGCATGCGTTAATGCTTATATATGCGCGCCCTAATCCTTCTACACACTATGCTCTCCCTGATCATGTCGGGCCCCCGGATTACCAAACCCGGACCCTCTGTGTATTACAGCACTAGTCCCAGATCAAAGCTAGTGCACACAGTCAAACAGAATGGAAAACATCACCATTAATGATTTATTACAATAGATAAGAGTACTGACCACCGGGTCACCTTATTACATCGGAGGTTTCAAGACCTCGCACAATCAAAACACAGCGAGCAGTGAAATCAAAGTAGACCCATCAAGATGCCACAGCGATTGGTCGGGAAGCGCGACCTAGTCCTCGGGAAGAATCCAATGCAGCCACAAGCGAAGCGATAGTCGTAGTCACCTTCTTGAGCTTCAACTTCCTCTCGAGATTTTATTTTTAAGTGTAGCATGTGAGTACATAAAGTACTCATGAAGTCTTGGGAAAAATGCATAGATGCAAGGCTTAACAACGGAAGGCCATATGGTTCTTTTGCACAAAGCAATATTTGAAATCTCAATTACTACTAATTATTTTGAAGGCATCAATTTAATGAAGTAAATGTTTTAACAGAACTAACTTTCTAGTGAAGATTCCATCTACCAACACTAGCCAACAACTTGAACAAGTTTAATCTCATGGTTAAATCCACCCTCTCGGCTCCATCATGAGATTCCCTTCCGAGAGTTCCTCCACTCGGAATACAAAACTTTGATTTTAAAACAAAACCAGAAATCTACCATGTGAATGCATTCCTTGCCGCCCTTGGCCGTGGGCACGGCTATTCGAATAGTTTTACACTCTGCAGAGGTTGTACAACTTTACCCACAAGAGATAAATTATCCTAAAAGTCAACACGCTTCCTTTGGCATGAGACCCGGATAAAATACCACAAAGCCTTTACCTTACTCTAATCTAGCTAGATACCACCCGCTGAGGTTTCACCGCAGAAGGGTTAAATCCGCCCAATCTGAAGCCCCCTCTTGCGCCATATGAGTACAGTAAATCCCTGTCCCTCACTGTGGATAACCACTCCATCCCTGGCACCCACTTTCCACTGGTGGCACCTAAACTAGACTATCATAAGTTAGTCGGCTGAGGTCGTACCCATATAGACTTGTGGCTGTACGGTTAATGCTCAGTTTGGACAAACACAAGCGTCGGTCCTTAATTGACTAGGGTGGAACATACACTTAACAAGTTCTCGTGCTTATTGCACCAACCCAAACAGCCATCCACCCTAATCTAAACCATCTTTCACATTTTTATTTTAAAATCACAGTGACAACTCCAATTGCCACTTCACTTTCAAACACAAGGATTTAATAATAAATCATAATTTCCCATTTTCAAGATTTTCCAAAGTTATTAGATAGCAAGACTAAGCATTAACCTACCATTCTAATATTCACAAGGGTTAATAGTAATCTCATTATTGAGACAAGGGAGTTCTAGGGTGACAATGTACATGGCAATCAATGTCAAATGAGGGCATAACAAAGTTGGAATAACTAATTCCTAAAGATTTGAACTAGTGATTTTATGTAAATAGCGATGCACATAATTTAAAATATTTAAAAACATTTCAAAAGCATAGGTTCAAGATGATCAAAGGAGACTTGCCTTCTTGCAGGGTTTCTGGGTCTTCTTGCTGCTATGAAGAGGGCTCGTTGACAACGTTGGAATCTACGCGAGAAAAGACGAGGCAGCAAGCAAATAAATACAAATAAAATTCAAATAAAATCCAAAAATTCAACAGAGGCCATAGCTGGATAGATTATGATTTTAGATGAATTTAGAAATTTGAATGGCTGGATTTGGAGTTAAAATGAGAAAGTTATGCTCATTTGAAAATCTCAGATTTGAATAAATCTAGAAATTCCTAAATTTCGGCAGTGGGGCCCATGGAATATTAGATTTTAATTTCTATTTTTATTCGAGAGACGGCAGGTGGGGCCCATCGAACAGAACCCACGGCGGTCAGCGACATGTGGGACCCATCGGGCGGTGAGCCAGCGACTCAACCTCGACACATGGGACCCATGGACTCGGGCCCACTTGTCGGCCAGCGGTTTAATTGAGAAAAACTCAACCTCCGCGTGCGAGCGAGGGAGGCTCGAGCGCGCCGAGGAGTCGGGGAGGAGAGCGGCGGTGATAGCCAAGTGAGCGGGAGGCTTTGCCTACCCATATAGGGCAATCAAACCTTTTGAGTTACTGCCGGGGTAGGCGGGAAGGTGGCCGGAGGCGAGGTCGTCGCGGCGAGGGTGGCGGAGGGCTCGGGTGACGCGTGAAATGCAAGCCGGAGCGGAGCGAATCCAACGGAGGGGTTGGCGGGGCTCGGGGCGGGGCGGTGGCCGGCGGCGAGGAGGGCGGCGGCTCGGGTCCTCGGTGCGGCGGCGCTCGGCGCGGGAGGCGGGCGAGGTGTCGGGAGGATCGCCTGCGGCCACGGGGTGCTCGAGGTAGCGCGCGAGCCGGGAAGACCGAGGCGGCGGCGACACTCGCCGGAGCACTTACGGACGCGCGCGGGGAGCTTCAGTGCGGCGGCGCTCGGGGCTCAAGGGGAGAAGTGGAGGGCGCCGAGGTGGTGCGGAAGAAGGCGAGCGAGGAGCTATTTATAGGGCGGAGGAGGGGACACGGCGCGTAATTGCTCGCCGGTGTCGGCGGGAAAAAGGAAGGAAAGGAGAAACAGGGAAAGAGGGGCGCCGATGGAAAGGAGCCCGAGATCGAGGATCGATGTCGGCGGCGTCAGGACTTCAAAACCGAGGAGGCGGGTAAGGCAAGCGGGATCCGCGCGGTCTTGGTCGGCCGGCGAAAAAGGAAAGGGGGAAAGAAAGGAAGGCGCGGCTCAGCGGGGACGAGGCCCGACAGTGGCCGGTGGCAGCTGGGAGCGAGGCGCGCAGCGGCGTGACGGGCGAGGCCAGCGGTCGATGGGGTGAGGGCGGGAGTGAGCGGGCGGTGGATGGCCTGCGGAGACTCGGCTCATCCGGCCGTCCACGCGTCGAGCGCGGAGGAGGAGGGAAGCGCGGGCGTGGCCGATGGGCCACCGGGCCGACGAGGGAGAGGGAGGTGCGGCCGGGATCGGCCGAGCGGCGACGTGGGCGGATCTGGGCCGTCCACGCGTCGGCCGGAGGAAAAGATTTCGATTTTTAATGATTTTTAATTTGAGAAAATGCTAGAAGTTTATTTAGGCCTCAGAAAAATATGAAATTACCTCCAAAAATTCCAGAAAAATTCACAGAAGCTCCTGGAGATATTTTGGATTTAATAAAATTATTTCCAACTACTGTTGATATTAAATTTTCATATTTTGAATTACTTTTAAATTCTGAAAATAGTTTTAAATTCCGAAAATCCAGAAGGCAAATAGAAGCCAAGTAAAATCAATTACCTTAAAATAATTAATTTGAATTTAAATTTTTCAAAAGCCAAATTTTGGGATGTGACAAACCTACCCCCTTAGAAAGAACCTCGACCAGAGATTCTGATGGGTAGGAAAAAGGTGGGGAACTCTTCTTTTAGATCCTCTTCACGCTCCCAAGTTGCTTCCGATTCTGAATGGTTGCTCCACCGCACTTTCTGTAACTTGATAACCTTGCTGCGCGTACGACGCTCTGCTTCCTCCAATATCTTGACTGGATACTCTGGATAGGTGAGGTCCTCCTTCACGTTTATTTCATCTAGAGGCATCTGCTCTTCTGGAACTCTGAGACACTTTCTTAGTTGAGACACATGAAAGACGTCATGCACCTTTGACAGTTGTGGTGGAAGCTCCAACTGGTAAGCCACTTCTCCTCGTTTCGCCACAACAGGAAAAGGTCCAATGAATCTGGGAGCTAGCTTTCCACTGACTCCAAAACATCTCATTCCCTTGAGAGGTGACACCTTCAAATAAACATGATCCCAGTGCAATTCTAAGCTTCTCGTCGATTATCCGCATAACTTTTCATGTCGGTTTGTCTGTTTTTAATCATCTGGATTAGACGAACTTGTTCTTACCGCTTGCTTCAGACATCTGGTCCAAACACTTGTCCTTCTCTGTTTCCTTCCAATACAATGGAGTCCTGCACTTTCTGCAGTATAGGGCTTGAAGGAGACATTTGCAAACCGGATTGATAACTATTGTTGTAGGAGAACTCGCATAGGGCAAAATCTGATCCCAATTACTCTTGTTTGCCATTACACAAGCTCTCAACATGTCTTCCAGATTTGATTTACTCTTTACTGTTTGACCATCTGTCCGTGGATGATAAGTCATCTTGAAGTTTAAGTTTGTGCCCCAAAGGTCATGTAGCTTTTGCCAAAATCTCAAGTGAACTGGTTCCTCGATCGGACACTATCTTCTTTGGGATCCCATGCAAGCACACAATTCTCGACATGTACAACTCGCAAGTCTATCCCCGAGTATGTGGTCTTTCTTTGGAATGAAATGGGCGACTTTTGTCAAACGATCCACTATAACCCAAATTGAATCGTGCCTGTTTTGGTTCTTGGTAATCCAGTTATAAAATCCAT
The DNA here is from genome assembly GCA_036346575.1 of Dendrocalamus sinicus. Taxonomy (NCBI): domain Eukaryota; kingdom Viridiplantae; phylum Streptophyta; class Magnoliopsida; order Poales; family Poaceae; genus Dendrocalamus; species Dendrocalamus sinicus. Next base: position 10,053,034 of record CM070657.1, read on the forward strand.
ACCAATTTCTTCCCATTTCCACTCGAGGATCTGCAATGGTCTGAAAGTCCAGCGAGTCTCTCGGTGTTCAGCTTTAATCCGTTGGCATACATCGCACAAGGCTCGTATTCTGCAATTTCTCGTTTCATACTTGACCACCAATACCTCTCCTTGAGATCTTGGTACATCTTGGTACTTCCAGGTGAATTGAATATCCGATTCATGGGCTTCCTTCAATATTAACTCCTTTACCTCTTTCTTTTCGGTACAATAATTCTTTTCCCAAACCACGTGGTACCTTCTTCATCCTCTGAAAATCCCGAGGCTTTCCCTTTCTTCATATTATCCTTGATCTCTGGACATACTTGTCCTCCTTTTGAGCTGCCCTGATTTGATCTTCTAAGGTTGGTTGAACTTCCAAAGTGGCTAGGAATCCTTCCTCCACTACTTCTAGGTTGAGCCTTTGGAATTCTTCTTGAAGGGCAGGCATACTGTCCTTAATCCACAGCTTGGCACAATAACTCTTTCTGCTCAAGGCATCCGCTACCACATTAGCCTTTCCTGGGTGATAATGTATCCCAATGTCATAATCCTTTATTAGCTCAAGCCATCTCCTTTGCCTCATGTTAAGATCGGGTTGAGTAAATATGTACTTCAGGCTTTTGTGATCCGTGTAAATCTCGCAGCGGTTACCAATCAAGTAGTGCCTCCATATTTTCAAGGCATGCACTACGGCAGCAAGCTCTAAATCATGAGTTGGGTAATTTCCTTCATGGGGTCGCAAATGCCTTGAGGCATATGCTACTACCTTTCTTTCTTGCATCGATTACACACCTAGTCCCCGCCTTGACGCATCACGAAGACTTGAAATCCTTCCTAATGTGCGGAAGAGTCAACACCGTGCAGTTAACCTCTTCTTGACTCTTGAAACTATCCTCGCATGGTTTACTCCATTCAAACTTCTTTTCCTTCTTGACAGAATCGGGTGAGAGGTCTTGCGAGCTTGGAGAAACCTTCAATAAATCGACGATAGTAACCGGTAATCCAAGAAAACTTCGATCTCGGATCATCGACTTTGGTTGTGTCCAATTAAGCACATCATTAACTTTCGTGGTCTACGGACACTCCTCCTGCCGAAATCACATGGCCCAAGAAAGCTACTTTCTTTAACCAAAACTCACACTTACTAAACTTGGCATACAACTGATTTTCTCTGAGCTTTTCCAAAACTATCCTCAAATGTTCGGCATGTTCTTCCTCATTCTTGGAATATATCAAAATATCATCGATGAATACAACCACAAACTTATCCAAATATTCCATGAACACCTTATTCATCAGATTCATGAAGTATGCGGGGGCATTGGTTAGACCGAAAGACATCACTGTATACTCATACAATCCATAACGGGTAGCAAATGCGGTCTTGGGTATGTCCTCTGGTCTTAACTTCAATTGGTGATATCCTGATCGAAGATCAATCTTAGAGAATACACATGATCCTTTCAACTGATCAAACAGATCATCTATTCTGGGTAAAGGGTACTTGTTCTTAATCGTCACATCATTCAAGGATCGATAGTCCACACACATGCGAAGACTACCATCTTTCTTCTTTACTAGCAGTACTGGGGCTCCCCAGGGTGACGAGCTTGGCCTTACAAATCCTTTATCCTGCAGCTCTTCAATTTGTTTCTTAACTTCCGCCAAATCATTTGCAGACATCCGATAAGGTCTCTTGGAAATGGAGTATTCCAGTACTAGGTTGATGACAAACTCTACTTCCTGTCTGGCGGCATTAGGGTAAATCTTCAGAAATACATCAGGTACTCACTCACTATAGGTACTTTTTCCAAAGTCACTCCTTCACACTTATTCAAACTACACCGCTGCGGGCAAGGGAGTTAGACTTATACCTTACTTGAATCCCATCGAGTTAGTGATTGTAACACTCGATCAGCACAATCTATCGCCCTTTATACTTGGTTAACCAATCCATTCCAAGTATTACATCTAAACCCTTGGAGTCTATTATAATAAGATTCGCTAAGAACTTAACTCCATTTATATCCACGATTGCGTCGGGGCAAACCGTGTTAGTCCTCATTTCCTTTCGAGGATTGGACTAGCATGGGGTTCTGTGGTTTACTCACATCCCAATTATACCTTTCAACCACATCTTTTGACACAAAAGAATGCGAAGCTCGAGAATCAAATAATGCTTGATGCAAATCTGAGTTAACAAGAAACTTACCCGAACTACGTCGGGTGCATCTGGGCCGCTTCATGGTCACATGGTTGAGGTGCCCTCTGCTCACCACTTGTGGAGCCCTTTGGGGTCCGAGGTGTTCCACGGCCTTGTCCTGCATTTGGAGCTCTTCTTGGCGTAGTCCCAGTTGAAGCGAACCGGGTCATTCTTTGGGCGTTTACGGGACGATTCTTTGGCATAGTGCCCCATGTTCTTGCGATTAAAGCCTTGCACTCCTAAGTCTTGTTCTGCTGGGGTTGTCCACCATTGCTTGCCCGGGAGTTTGTGGATTTGGGTGAAGTCGGGAGTCCTTGGCACGCTTGACTCTGAAGGCTTGTGAAAGTGAGGTGCGTTGGGCGGAATCGAGAGTTGCTTGCTCCTTCTTGGGCTTGAAACTTCCTCTTAGAGTTTCGTATAGTGACGCCGAGCATCTTCTTGGACAAAGGCCTTGTTCACTAGATCTTTGGAAGGTAGGGAAATCATTGGATACCAGTGCACCTTGAGATTGGGGTCAAGTCCTGCGTGAACCTCCAAATCTTGGTCGCCTCTGAGGTGACCTCTTGAGATGCGCACAGACGGTTAGGTGAACTTGTTCAGTATTCGAAACTCTTGAGGTTTCCACTTTGTAGTTGGTAGAATTCTCTCTTCTTCATTTCCATTATTCCCGTAGGAATATGGGCGATGAAAAGCTTCAACAAACTCATCACAAGTGATGGATTGTGCATTTTGATGGGCGGCGGTAGTTTTCCCACCAGTTGGCAGCCATTCCCTTGGTGGTGAGCGCATCTGACACCTTTTCATTATCGTTGCCTTGAGCTAGGACCAATTTTCTTTCCACATCCTTGATCCAATCATCCGCCTCCGAGGATCCATCGATCCAGCAAAAGTGGGAGGCCTTGTCCTCATGAATTCTCCCAACTTAGACTGGGGTGCCTGGTTGGGTGCATGCTGGGCTGGCTGCACTTGGTTTTGTGCTAAAGCTTGAAGAAGCTGAAGTTGCATGGCCATCATTTGCTCCAAGTTGAGGGCCTGAGCAGGAGGTGGTGGAATGTTGTCCTCCGGCTGATTGTTGGCGTCACGGCTGCTGCCAAGGTTGCTCCTCGTGTTCACCATCTGAAGCGGTTTAGGTTAGCAGAAGGTAAGAGGGAAATAGCAAAGGTAAGAGATTAGGGAAACTAAACCACATCCCAAGCCAACACACAAGAAAGAACTAGCAACCACTTAGGGGAAAACTTTATTAAAAACAAGATAACTTCAAGGATGGCGGTACCACAAGTGCACATAGGCACAGCTGAGTCCATCCAACACACCAAAATATAATAATAAGCGTTCTAAGGCGCGGACATTTTATTTGGGTACTACGGACTCAAAAGACTACTAATCCTCTCCAAAGACGCGCTCTCGGGGTCTTCTTCCGGTCCTCTTACGGATCCTCCTCGGATCTTCTGGCGTTCTCTCACGTGGTGGCGTGAACAGTCACACTCGGCGAGGCACGATTACGACTGAGGCGATCGGCCGAGAACGAAGGAGAAGGCTTGCTTCTTGAGAGTAATGACAGTGGCGGATCGGGCGTCGCACCTTCTTGCGTCTTTGTAAGTCGATGTGGAGTCACGAAAGTCGAGCTGGTGCCGATTGTTGGGAATGACACCTGGTGACCTGGAGAAGACGGCGTGTAATCAACTACGGTGAAGGCGCGCGTGTCGGCTGCGCCCGAGACGCCCCAACTCAAACTCAGTTGCACGCTCGGAGAAGGCGTGCGCGGCGTGTCGGAATCTGGTAGCTAGAAGTGAGAAGCATCCGGTTGTCCAATCTCCTCTGAGCTCTAGCATAAGTGATCGCCATCGCTCGGGTGAGCTGCACTGATGTGACATCGAGGATCGTCGGTGGAATATCGAAGGGATCTGATACCTCTGTCCTACCACAGGTTGATGAAGAAGCAAAAGGGGACGATGTACAGCATCCTTGTGCAGTGGCACAACTCGTCAATGGCGAGGCGTCTTTGCGTCTGGGCAGCGTCAAAGCAATGAGCAGGGTGCTTGATGGGGTAGGTGTGGGACTTGAATTCCTCTTCCCGTGCATACAGAATACCTCCATCATCCAAGAGTCTCGATCCGGGATCCGCGTCTTCGACCACGAAGATGGGCGGTGACGGTACTCAAAACATTGCATCACCGCCAGAGAAGGCTAGCGAATGCTCGGCATCCTCTCCACGTGAGTAGTAGTCCCACGGGCGTGCGGAGGATGAACCGACCATCTACAAAGTTGAGTAAAAGAAAAGATTAGCAAAAGTTTTTAACAAATGGAGTTGGAGACAAGAACGAGATTCTAAGTAGGAAGAGAGTAGAAGCAAAGAAGCTTATACATTTTTAATATACTCTTTTTATAAATATAAGTCCTTATGGTTTGCCATTCCTATTCTAGGTCACGTCCTGATCAAATTGGCTCGATACCATCTCTGCCGGGCCCCGGATTACAAACCCGGACCCTCATGTATTCAAAGACTAGTCCCGAGATCAAAGCTAGTGCACACAGTCAAAGCAGAATGGAAAACATCACCATTAACGATTTATTACAATAGATAAAATATCGACCACGGGTCACCTTATTACATCGGAGGTTTCAAGACCTCGCACAATCAAAACACAGCGAAGCAAAGTGAAATCAAAGTAGACCCATCAAGATGCCACGGCGATTGGTGAAGCGCGACCTAGTCCTCAGGAAGAATCCAATGCAGCCACAAGCGAAGCGATAGAGTCGTAGTCACCTTCTTGAGCTTCAACTTCCTCTGAGATTTTATTTTTAAGTGTAGCATGTGAGTACATAAAGTACTCATGAAGTCTTGGGAAAAATGCATAGATGCAAGGCTTAACAACGGAAGGCCATATGGTTCTTTTGCACAAAGCAATATTTGAAATCTCAATTACTACTAATTATTTTCGAAGGCATCAATTTAATGAAGTAAATGTTTTAACAGAACTAACTTTCTAGTGAAGGTTCCATCTACCAACACTAGCCAACAACTTGAACAAGTTTAATCTGCAGTTAAATCCACCCTCTCTGGCTCCATCCGCCAGATTCCCTCCTTCCTTTGGCATGAGACCCGGATAAAATACCACAAAGCCTTTACCTTACTCTAATCTAGCTAGATACCACCCACTGAGGTTTCACCGCGAAGGGTTAAATCCGCCCAATCTGAAGCCCCTCTTGCGCCATATGAGTACAGATAAATCCTGTCCCTCACTGTGGATAACGGTCCATCCAGCACCCACTTTCCATCGGTGGCACCTAAACTAGACTATCATAAGTTAGTCGACTAGGTCGTACCCATATAGACTTGTGGCTGCACGGTTAATGCTCGGTTTGGACAAACACAAGCGTCGGTCCTTAATTGACTAGGGTGGAACATACACTTAACAAGTTCTCGTGCTTCTGCACCAACCCAAACAACCATCCACCTAATCTAAACCATCTTTCACATTTTTATGTAAAATCACGGTGACAACTCCAATTGCCACTTCACTTTCAAACACAAGGATTTAATAATAAATCATAATTTCCCATTTTCAAGATTTTCCAAAGTTATTAGATAGCAAGACTAAGCATTAACCTACCATTCTAATATTCACAAGGGTTAATAGTAATCTCATTATTGAGACAAGGGAGTTCTAGGGTGACAATGTACATGGCAATCAATGTCAAATGAGGGCATAACAAAGTTGGAATAACTAATTCCTAAAGATTTGAACTAGTGATTTTATGTAAATAGCGATGCACATAATTTAAAATATTTAAAAACATTTCAAAAGCATAGGTTCAAGATGATCAAAGGAGACTTGCCTTCTTGCAGGGTTTCTGGGTCTTCTTGCTGCTTTGTGAAGAGGGCTCGTTGACAACGTTGGAATCTTGCGAGAAAAGACGAGGCAACAAGCAAATAAATACAAATAAAATTCAAATAAAATCCAAAAATTCAACAGAGGCCATAGCTGGATAGATTATGATTTTAGATGAATTTAGAAATTTGAATGGCTGGATTTGGAGTTAAATGAGAAAGTTATGCTCATTTGAAAATCTCAGATTTGAATAAATCTAGAAATTCCCAAATTTCTGACAGGTGGGGCCCATGGGACCCATCGACTCGGGCCCACTTGTCGGCGCGTTTAATTGAGAAAACTCAACCTCGCGTGCGGCCGAGGGCTCGAGCAGCGCGCGAGGAGTCGGGAGGAGAGAGCGAGTGGTGATAGCCAAGTGGCGGGAGGCTTTGCCTACCCATATAGGGCAATCAAACCTTTTGAGTTACTGCCGGAGGCGGGAAGGTGGCCGAGGCGGGTCGCGGCGGCGAGGAGTGGCGGAGGGCTCGGGTGACGCGTGAAATGCAAACCGGAGCGAGAGCGAATCCAACGGAGGTTGGCGGGGCTCGGGGGCGAGGCGGAGTGGCGGCGGCGAGGAGCGAGGCGGCTCGGGTCCTCCGTGCGGCGGCGCTCGGCGGCGGGAGGCGCGCGAGGTGTCGGGAGGATCGCCGCGGCCGCGGTGCTCGAGGTAGCGGCGGCAAGCAAGACCGGGCGGCGGCGATTACTCGCCGGTGCACTTACCGGACGCGCATAATGGTGCGGAAGAAGGCGAGCTATTTATAGGGCGGAGGAGGACACACGGCGCGCAATTGCTCGCCGGTGTGTCGGCCGGAAAAAGGAATGAAAGGGAGAAGCAGAAAGAGGGGCGCCGATGGAAGGGAGCCCGGAGATCGAGGATTCGATCGCGGCGGCGTCGGGACTTCCAAAACCGAGGGGGCCGGGTAAGGCAAGGCGGGATCCTCTTGGTCGGCTCTCATCGATGGGGTGAGGCGGGAGTGAGAGCGGGCGCTGGATGGCCAGACTCGGCTCATCCGAGCCGTCCACGCGTCGAGCGCGGAGGAGGAAGGCGGGGCCACGGTGCCGGGCAGCCGGCCCCACCGGCTGACGAGGAGAGGAGGTGCGGCGGGATCGGCCGAGCGGCGCGTGGGCGGATCTGGGCCGTCCACGCGTCGGCGGAGGAAAAGATTTCGATTTTTAATGATTTTTAATTTCAGAAAATGCTAGAAGTTTATTTAGGCCTCGAAAAATTTACCTCCAAAATTCCAGAAAAATTCACGAAGCTCCTGGAGATATTTTGGATTTAATAAAATTATTTCCAACTACTGTTGATATTAAATTTTCATATTTTGAATTACTTTTTAAATTCTGAAAATAGTTTTTAAATTCTCCAAATAAAAGCCAAGTAAAATCCAATTACCTTAAAATAATTAATTTGAATTTAAATTTTTCAAAAGCCAAATTTTGGGATGTGACAGATCATCTTCTTCATCACGATTTCTCAATAATGACTTCTAAAATTCTTTTGATCTCCTTCCTCTCATCTATCCATCATGAGTTGTTCACTTACACAAAGCCAAAATTTACGTCTGGGCAGCTCCTCGCTCACGCCCGCTCTCCTTCCTCGACTCGCTTCTATCCGTCAATGGACCTCATCATCCGCCGTCGACGGAGGTGTCTCATTGCCACTCGGGATAGGAAACCGCCTAAGCCTCGTTCTTCTCTACAATGTGCGCAGCGAGGAAGATCTTGCGACCGCAGACACACTTGGATAAACTTGCCGATCAAGCGATTGGGCCAATAATGCGAAGCGCATCTTGACATCCTGTTTCAGATTATGGAACATGCTAATGATCATTTGCCCATGCTTGAGGAGGAAGTCGAGAAGGCAAGGGCAATCTTGACGGCATTCGAGAACACGGTGATCCTCCAACTCCGAGAGACGGCGAAGAAGCATATGAAGCCCGAAGATTCAAATCTGAAATGTCTTTTATTGCACTTTTGTAATAAAATTACCTTGAATTTGACTCGTCTCTATAGATTCTATAGTTTAAACGATACCACAGACGGTTCGTGATTCGCGAAATTTCACGAGCGGTTAGTAATCTGAACCGTGCGTGATGTCTAAAATTATCACGATTTGTTTCGTTAATAACCGTCGCGTGAAATCCATGACGGTTATTAACGTAAACCGTCGTGATAATTTAGACATCACGACGGTTAGTGTTAATAACCGCTCGTGAAGTTTCACAGAACTTCCTGACGGTTAGTAACACGAACCGCCCGTGATGTCGCATTATCACGCATCGTTCGTGTTAATAACCGTCTGTGAAAATATCACCGACGGTTGCCAGTATAAACCGTCTGTGACAGCTTAATCACAGATGGTTCCGTATGAACCATCTGTGATGTAGCCGTCCAGTATAGCCTCTTCTGTAGTAGTGTGCCTCGATGATTCTGCCACATAGGCTTTGACAAATCAACCACCTTGCGTTCGGGTGCATATATCTTCACCTCGAAGGTCATCCCCCAGTGAGTTGAGAACTCCTCGTGAGGTCATCCCTAAGGCGAGTTGAGTATCCAGCACTTCCATGCACACCTGCTTGCGCCGCGGGTGACCCTCGGAGTGTCAGTTAATAGGTTACTTTAGTGCACCTCTCATCACCTCGGGCAATTCATTGGTTCCTAGCACTTCATGCTACAGCGCACTCCTAGTTGTTGGGTTAGTTTGACTAGCCAAGGGTAACACTCCACAATGGCTTCGCCTCTGTATGATACGACTTGACATACAGGGCATTCCCTCAACCAAGCTCAGCTCGATCTATCGATATCTCCTCAGTTGTGCGCATCTATTGAATTGATTGCTTCACATTGACAAGCGTCAGCACATCACCTTAGCACAGTGTGATTAGCCTCGAGGGCCATCCCTCGACAGCGTGGATTCGCGATGGGCACTCCTTGCTTCATGGGCCATGCCTCCATGAGCTGATTGTACGGCACACTTCCAAGCTTCTAGCACTGTACCTCGACAGGCCAAGCAGGCAACAACTTAGCACGTATCCTCTCACCTTAAAGGTTGAACCCCACCAGGTTAGCCTTGGGTACGCTCACCGATCTTGAACGTCTTAGCATGTTGGCATGCATCGATCGATCATGTCTTGAGATGTCATCCAACTTGGCACCACCAATCAAGCTCCGCATGGGGATGCGTACACCCCAGTCGGCTTCATGCACTTGAAGCTCCATCACACCTCAAACTAGCGGTATACCCATGCCCATCCTGCCAAGGTCATGCAATGACCCGATTACCCAAGGACTTCGTACATCTTAAGCTAGTAAGTTAAGCGCTTATTTCTAACATGTTCACATGGGGTCAACCTTTTGCCCCCTCGGGTTCTGTCATCCTTTGGTGTCCATGCCTATGTGAGTCGAGCTTGGCACTCCCGTACATGCCTTCCCCCCTCAAATGCCATAGGTTGAGAACTGATTTCATGAGGCACTTCTAGGCCAAGTCCTAACCCCGCTCCTCTGCGTAGCTTCAGCATCAAGGCCATCGACGCTTGACCATATAACTATTCATGACCCCACATCCTATGCGATGGCCAACTCCTTAGTACGACCCAAAATCGGTCAAGTGCAGCAATGGCCCTTTGGCGAACACCAGGGGAACTTGATTGGAGGCACGAGCATGATTTGTCATCTGAAGTTTGCGCAAGAACCAAGGTATTTTAACATGTTGTCGAATGCATTGCAGGCTATTTGGGGCATCGTAGACCTGAGGCAAAGTGTTGACCCCTTTTGCAAGTCGGTGCATCGTCCCAAGTGGACAGTCGACGACCACCCGGATCGAAGAGGGACTACTCTTGGAGGAGGGTCCCTGCGCTATCTCGGGCCCATGATCACCTCGGAGCTGACACTTGTTGGAAGGCCTACCTCAAGCTAAGTCCACAAGTCAACCTCGGTGAGGTCCGTGAGACTGGCCCCGAAAGGATTGGGTGATGATCCTAGGCGAACTATGCAAGACTGGCCTTAGGGGCATTCGGGGCCGACCCTGGGTGAGGTGCACAAGACCGGCCCCGAAGGGGTCTGGGGCAGCCGGCCACAAACCAACCCCAGAGTCCCGAACATGGTGGAGCCCACATGGAGCAAATGACGTAGATATCCATAGGAGTAAGTTAGGCCCTGATAGTAAACTTGTAACTTCATATGCCCGCATCTCTCCCCTATAAATAAGACTCCTTATAATGAGAGAGGGGAGAGGCTATTTGTAACCCGAGAACACTCATATCGAATACACTTGTGGTTGTGTGCTTCTCCTTATGTCTCTTCGCCCCTCGGCGGTCTTCGCATCCGACCAAGGGTGCCTCTAAATTTAATATCCAAATTCGTACCAACGACACAATGGATGCTTTACTGTTCTCTCGCTGCATAAACTACAATGGCTGTAACATTTTTCATAAAGTTTATTACGTGCTTATCCTGGCCTGAACGGTTACAAGAAATCCGATGTATTTGCTACCTGAGCCGCTTAGTTGTAAGCTTCGTCTGGATGCTCTACTCTTTCTTCAGGACATGAAGACGTTGTTTTTCTTTCCCTCATTTTTTTTGGCTCTCTAAATGCGGCTTTGAAGTTTACGAAACTGGCTACCTTATTTTCATCCCAATCCTGAGGCAACCCTGTACTCCAGGATTTGTTTTTGAGTTTTTGGTTCAGGACGCAGTTTTGGTTCTTGAGAATCCAAGTCATAGCGTCTTTGGCACGAAATAAGTTAACAGTTTAAATAACATCAGGCTTAAGCTCAACTAATCAAGCAAAGGCATCCAAGGCTACATAACAACATGCAAGAAGTGCAAGGCTGCAAGCGCAACAGGTGCCATGCCTTCCGCGAAGACGAAATCCTAATAAATTTGGATAAAACCAGAGCTGCCACAATTACATCATCGAAGATCATACTGACAGGCTTGCTTCAAACAAACAAAAATCATACTGAAGATATTTCCATGTTGGGTTGGCATAAGTCATTAATCACAAGAACAAAGAAGTGAAATGCATTCGAAACAGAATCACAAGAACAAAGAAGTGCAATGCATTCGAAACAGAGACGTTGCTTCATTATTCTTCCCAGCAACGTTAATGCTACAACAATGTGACAGGATCACAGGACAACCAATATCAGAATTCACAAATGTCATATTTCTCTGTCGGTTCTATGTACCAGTTCTCTCCTAGAGTGAGCCTTTTGCTCATTCGGACCTCAAAGCATGTTGTATCACATGGTACATACATATTACATCTAATATGACATTACGGCATTATGTACACAGCAATACTGACGTGTAGACTGAAAAGTATAGACTCCACATATCAGAAGCGCTGTGTACAGATGATCCTCAGTTGCATCACGAGACATCATTAGTAATACGCAGCATCGCCAGCATGAGAAGCATGGATTGGGAACATAGCGAGCTGACCAGCTGATGGCGAACTGGTAAGGAGGCCACTCTTTCCTTGCGGTGAGTCAGTTTGCTTCTGATGATTTGTATTATAGTACATGTTTCAATAGAGCTACCTATTTGTCTGGGCTTGCCTGTTCATGACATCGTGGTAGTACAAAAGAACACACATTGGTTGCCCAAGTATGCTGAAGAAGAACCAAAATATCATGTTGCCAACCTGTCAAGCTCAATAGAGTTTAGGTAAGATCATGCCATGAGAAGAAGCTATGGCAGATGGGTGAAATTTTATAATATGCATGACATACCATTGTGTTCTTGAATTTATCTTGGAGGTATTTCGTCAAGAATACCAGGGGAATCTGGGGAAGATAGACATCAACGACATCAGCATATATGATAACGGTGGGAAAGTAGAGATATCCAGGACAGAGGTCTATAACATAGCATGGATGAGAGACTAATTTCATGCATGTGTCTCCAGCTTATGCATGTGCACTCTGCCCATTCTGTTGCACTTCAATTTTTACTAATTCCAATTTTGTATGGTAAGCTGCTAACAGCTCATTGAGTTTAAGGCAAGTTATACACGCCACTATAACAGCTAGTATGGAAAACACCGATGAAACTTGACATCATGGGTTCAAGTCCCCATTCTCCTTTGGGTCAAAGATAGGTAGTTCCTCACTTCCTCCTACCTATTCTCGCCTATTTTAGGATACAAAGAAGTATACTTCAATGATTTATATAGGGGGTATATCTATACCTGGAACATGATCCCGATAAATGCCCAGAATTTGAAAATGTGGCACGGAACAGCAATACATAGCTGCAAATTGACAAGGACAATGAAATGAGGAATACATACAAAATGCCATACTAGCATCTTTGTTTTCAGTATAAGTACATGCAAAATGCAGCAGAAAACAAGCCAGGGTTCAAGATTCCATTTGTATCACAGATTTTGCCATTAGAAGGCTATTTGTATTAACCTAGAGCATTACTCAATAAAAGCATGGAACTGTGTTGTTTTCCAATCTAGCTGGTGATTAGGAAAAGAAATCAGAAATGGTAGCTGTGAGCCTGTAACCATAGAATTCTGGAAGAACTATAGTACCTCATGAAATACAGCTGAAACCAGAAACGAGATGAGAATAGCAACACCCTGCAGTGTAGATACAAGATGAATTTGAGAAGTAGGTATTTAGAAAATCATATAATTCTATTCTCGGGAAAAAAGAAAACCATACTAGTTTGCAAAATGAAGATATTAGCATGGCAACTCATTTAGCCATGAGAATACACTATTTAACCAATAGTATATGCACAACAGTGTCAACCACTTATTCTGTTATTTTCAGTACACCAAAAGTTACAAGATGAAGAAAATTGAGTGATAATACTCTGTTTAACCAATTTTCTAGCTCATCTGAACCACCAGATCTGCATATTTTGACTGTTCTCTATATAGCATCGGTGCAGCAAGTCAAACATCAGCTACACATATTTACACTAGACCTCTTTTCCAGGAGACCAAAAAAGATACTTGTAATGTAAATGGATCGAAAAATTAATATTTCTAATAATACTAAAATTGGACACTGGAAGGAAAAACAGGCATAGCCATTAAAAATAACAGAAGAAATTACCTTTGACAATCCACTCCTTATGCATGGAAAATATATATGTCGAATGATCCACTTATGAACAGGCTGACAAGAAATTGATCAATTGTCAGTTAATAGAAGAATATTAATGCCAATTAATTAGGCAACAGTCTTAGGCTTAGTGACAGGTCTCATCAGTCATTTAGCTAGAAGGAAAATTGTCAGTTATTCCAGTACAATTATTCTTAGAGAGTGAATATGGTACATGTGTATGTAAATTATGCACTTCGCATAAACTTTTCCCACCATCCACTAATCATCCTACAAGTGGGAGCTGTGAGGAGTGGAGAAACAGTGAGGGGCCAAAAAAGTTAACTTTCTGTAACTAAAAGCTAAATGTACCATTGTCATCCCCTTATTATTAAGTAAGTAATGGAGTATTCCCAAAATAAAGAGAAGTGAAGAAATTTGATGATGGAGTTATCAAGAAGATTACCATATTCCACATTCTCCAGTACTGAGGTATTCCCCAACAGACCATCACATTTCAAATGCATGGAAATTTAAACAATGTCAGCTGTCTTCCAAATTACTCTAAAAAATAAATAAGATATAGATTTAACAGGTCTTTCACCTCTTCAACTGTTTTGGCATTCCACCAATCCTTGTAGAATTCACGATCACCAAAACGGAGGAGTTCAGCAAGAATATTCAACCTGTATACAAAAGAAAAATGAATGAAAGCTGTATAACATGAAAGGTCGAAGTCTGGTATTGTTTAAAGTTGCTTAGTCTCAATGCTATACAGAAACTTAAAATTTCTGTTTTGATGAAACCAGGGCTTCCCCCATGGCAAACTAGCAACCGTTTATCAGGAAACAATATAGCTGTGCAGAGAGAGAGAGAGAGAGTTATCTTGTTCGCCCAGACTTTGTCTTATTGTCTTATTATGTGCTAAAGCTATAAATACGCGACCATGCAGTCATGCACAAGACAAACATCATAACACAATAAGTGATTGGGTAAATAAGGTAGAAAGTCACGACTATCCAACAAGTTTGTGGTACTGTCGGATCCTCATATGTGGTACCCAACTGGAATGAACAAAAAACCTAATACAGGTGACAAGACAAGGTAATCAAGATACTTACCATAGATGGAAAAAGCAATAGAACATGCAAAGCCAGACGTATAATGTTGGCACTGATAGTTTCAAGACTCTCTCTATAGCATTTAAGAAATTCCCTTTCAATGGATGCTTGGAATTCTTCACAATTGGATTTATGTACTGCAAGACAAAAGGAGATTGAGAATTTTATGGAAAAAAACCTGTATAAATGAAAGTTACATAAGGAATCATGTAACAGGCTCACTTGCTCAATTATGAAACCCATCAAGCCTGTAAAAACCAGGCATTTTACAAGTTGTTGGATCACCCAGCCTTTTCTAATAAAAGAAGTTCGGGGATAACTTGGCTGCATAATGGACCAGATTGACATCACTCCATGGTTTAACACTGATGTAACTAGATGGATGTAACGAACAAATGGATCATATAACCTTAGAATTAAAAAAGAATGAGAATCGCTGGTCCAAGAAAAGTACCTGGTAACAAAGTGTTGGGGCCAACATGAAATACACCAGACTTTTGAAGGTTGGACCTTTAATGTTCTCAGGATCAATAGAACTGTCATGTGTAACACCCTATTATACATAATACAAAAGGGGATTACTAGTGTGAACAATGACCAAAATGTATGTGACCATAGCCACATTCATGCCAGAGACTAAAGATCATCTGATCATCTACACAAAAGCACAACATGAGGAGCTAGACAAACAATGTTAATCTTCCTGAGAAAAAATAAATTCATTGCTACTTCATTTCCTTGTGTATTAAATGAAACTAGATAGAAAAAGTTGAGGAAAGAACACCAGAAACAAGTTTAAACAGGAAGTAAATCATGATCCAGTCTCTGTGGAAAGATTTTACCAGTAAAAGGAATAAAGAAGAATTAAAATCTAAACTGCTTAAGATAATGCGTTTGTATCGGTCATCTATGTTTCAAAAGCCAACAACTGTAATAATCATGAAACTGCAAAACATAAGAATTATCCCGCAACCGTACCTTTTCAATACTTTTGGACAATACCCTTATATCATAATTTGTATGGGCAAAGGAGACAAGCTTCAGCCAAATAATGCTCACAAGAAATGTTAACACAAATCCAGACAACACTGCTGAGTCACACCTGAAAAGATTCAAATGTAACTGAACTTAGAATACATAATGTATGCAAGAAACACTAGAAGTAACATTTCTTGATATAATCAACACATTAACCTAGACTATATAAGTATAACGCATGACCCAATTCTTTGAGAAAAATTAACAAAAAGGTGCCATAGAATGTTAACTATTCAAGTGCTGCTCGCACAGCAATAGCACAAATGCTCAAGTTCAGAGAATCAGGCCCGCACCAATCTCTCTCAAATAGAAATTATTAGAAATTCATGACTTGGAATGCTGCAATTGTTAATTGCACTTCCAAACATTTAAACTAATATGATTTACTTTTATTATACACTGGAAATTTTAGGTTTACATTACAAGGAGCAAATACAAATATTCCAGTCAGACAAACTATGAAGTAGCAATGGCAAAAGAATGTTAGTCGCTGGACTCTTGCTCTTGGTGATAGCAAGATCCTTACTCTCATGGAGAGGATGACACTAGGAGATGGGGCAAGTTTTCTTGTTTATTGCTCACACAATGCCATGCCAACCTGAGGGGTTGGGGATACAAATTTATAGGCTGAGAACCAGCCAAGCATATGCTAAGATGCTATCCTAGATGCTGTCCTAAAGCGGTCAATATGCTGTCCTAAAGCAGATGCTGTCCTAAAAGCAGATGCTGTCCTAAAGCAGATGCTGTCCTAAAGCAAAAGCAGATGTTGTCTTAAAAGCAGATGCTGTCCTAAAAGCAGATGCTGTCCTAAAGCAGTCAAAAAAACTACCACAGCCCCACAAAGACCACAGTACAGGGACTTATTCATCATTCTCCCCCTAAGTCTTGTGCGTCGTCTTGTGGGAGGGTTGAACCATCCTGATCTTGGAGCAGAGCTCAAGGAACTTGATCCTTCCAAGAGGCTTGGTGAGCAGATCCGCAAGCTGATCCGTGGTGTTGATGTAGCTTGCCTTGATGCTTCCTTCATCCAAGCAGCCTCGGATGAAATGGTACTTCACCCGGATGTGCTTGCTCCGTTCATGAAAAACGGGGTTCTTTGCCAGGGCTAGAGCGGACTTGCTGTCCACCCTGAGCTCCACTGCTTCAGTGTCCCTGCCGAGGAGATCACCAAGCAGTCGAGCGAGCCAGAGTGCCTGAGTCGAAGCGGTGGAAGCCGCTATGTACTCGGCCTCACAGCTGGACAGGGCCACCACCTGCTGCTTGACTGACTGCCAGTGAACGAGACACTTGCCGAGGAAGAAGAGAATCCCGCTTGTGCTCTTCTTGGTGTCGATGTCGCCGCGTGGTCGCTGTCGCCGCCCCCGACGGTGTGCCGCCGACACCTCGGGTAATGGAGGCCGTGGTCAAGAGTCCCGCAGCGTAGCGGATGATCCTCTTCACGACCGCGATGCTCGTCGTCGGTCGTTGCATGAACCGACTAACGTGCCGACGGAGAATGCCAAGTCCGGTCGTGTGTGGGCGAGGTAGTGAAGGCTCCCACAAGACGCCGTCTGCGTAGCGTCCACCTCCTCCGTCGTCTTTGTCGCGGCTCGGCTTCACCTCTCCTCCATTGGAGTGAGAGCGGGTTGCGATCGGTGAGCCCGGCTAGCTCAACGGCGCGCTTGGCATAGGCGATGCAGTCGGCGTGATCCGGAATCATCCTGGTGCACCTCGATCCCTAAGTAGAAGGAGAGAGACCCCAGGTCACTCATCTGGAAGGTGGCCTTCATCTCTTCCTTGAATGCCGCCACCTCCGCATCCTTGGTGCCAGTGATCACCAAGTCGTCGACGTAGACACCCACCAGCAGGGCGTTGCCGCCTTTGCCCGCCGTGAATCGACCTCGTGTGCGCTCTGCTGGAACCCCATTTGCTTGAGGGTGGAGTCCAGCTTAGCGTTCCAGGCTCGTGGTGCCTGCCGCAAGCCGTAGAGGGCCTTGCGCAGGCGGAGAACCTTGCCCTCCTTGCCGGGGATGACGAATCCCGGCGGCTGACGGACGTAGACCTCCTCCTTCAAGTCGCCGTTGAGGAAGGCGGACTTGACGTCCATGTGATGGACGCGCCAATCCTCTGGGCTGCAAGTGCGAGGAGAAGACGAGCGGACTCCATGCGCGCAGCGGGTGCGGCGTCATCGGTCGACCCCTCTCCGCCGCACGAAGCCTCGTGCCACCAAGCGAGCCTTGTGCTTGACGATGGCGCGGCTTCATCCCGCTTCGCCTTGAACACCCACTTAAGGGTGATCGCGCGGTGGCCGGCAGAAGATCCGCCGGCTCCCACGTCGGTTACGCCGGCGGCGTCCATCTCTCTTCATCGCGACACGCCACGCCGCGTCTCCTCCGCCTCGGCGAAGGAGGCGGGCTCGCCGTCGTCGCATGCCAAGCGCGCTCCGCCTCGAAGTCGTCTTTGCGCCGATCCGAGGGACGGCAGCTCGCGAGGATGTTGTCCATGGTACGATAGCGCGAGGCTCGTCGTCGTGGTAGCGTCGACGCGATCCTCGTCGTGAGACAGCGAGTAGCGAACTCCACCGTCGCGCGCTCGTCGTGGACCGGCTGTTGGGGCGATTCGGTGGTGTGGCCGCGGTGCAGGAGAGTGGTGAGCCGGTGCGGGAGAGTGGAGTGGCGGTGGTGAAGAGTGGGCGTGGCGGTGCGAAGGTGGTGGAGCACTCGCCGGAGCCGGTGGCGAGCAAGGTGTCGAGGTGGGCGAGCTCGGTGAAGACGAGCCGCTAGCTCCCGGCTCTCTCGAAGTGGGCGTGATCGACAACAAAGTCCCCGAGTCGAAGTCGAACCGTCGTCCACCGCCTTGTCCCGTCCAGCCTCGCCGCCGTTGAACACAACGTCACGCGAGATGCGGACTCGGCGTGTCGGGTCGAGGATGCGCTAGGCCTTCGAGCCTCGCGTGGCCGATGGACACTCCCGAGTGCTCCCGCCGTCGAGCTTACCGATGTGGCCAAGCTCCTTGGCGAACATGAGGGAGCCAAGACCCGCAAGTGGGAGACCGCCGGCTTGCGCCCATGCCGAGCCTCGTGACGGTGTCCGCCGTCGGCGCCTTGGTAGGCGGCGGTTGAGGATGTAGACGGCGATCACCGCCTCTCCCGAAGACGGCCGGCATCCCCTCGCTGAGGAGGGCCCGAGCCATCCCCACAACCGCCCGTTGCGCCGCTCGGCGACGCCGTTCTGCTGCGGGCAGACGGCGCGGAGTAGTGGCGCCGAATGCCCTCATCGGCGCAAAGATGACGCGAATTCAGCCGCCGTGGTCGCGCCGTTGTGCGTGCGCGCGCCGCGCGCGGCTGCGACCGCACTCGCCTCCGCGGCGACTGCGTGCGCTGATGGCGTCCCGCGACCTCTCCTTGCTTTGCCGAGGACCATCACCCACATGTAGCGGGAGAGGTCGTCGACGAGCGGCAGAAGTAGCGTCGTCCTCGGTGTGGCGGTGTCACGGGCCACACAGTCCCGTGCACGAGCTCGAGCCTCTCCTTGGCTCGGAAACTTTCTTTGGGGAAAGGAGTCGCCTCGCCGTCAACACGCAGACGTCGCGAGCTGCTCCACATGGTCAAGGCACGGCAAGCCTCGCACCATTTCCGTGGCACCGAGCCGCCGGGACCTCGGTGAAGGTGCCCAAAGCGCTCGTGCCATCGCCATGCCTCGTCGTCCCGACGAGCTGCGAGACAGAGGGTTGTGCCACCGCGCGTGAAGAGTGTAGAGTCGATTTGCGCCTCTGGTTACCTTGGCAAGGAGGCGGCGTCGAAGATCCCAAATCCGCGGCACCCGTGCTCGATCTCGACACGCGAGCCGTTCTCATCCAGTGTCCCAAGCCGATGATGGAGTTCCGCAGATCGGGGATGTAGTAGACGCCGTGAGCGGCGGTGCTCGCCGATCTTGGCGGCGAAGACGCAGAGCCGACGCCCTTGATCTCCACGGCGGAGGCGTCGCCGAACTTGACGGTGCCTCGACCGCTGAGTCGAGCTCGAGAAGAACTCCGCCGCCCGGTCATGTGGTGGGTGGCGCGGTGTCGAGCACCACCCGTCGGTCTTGTCATTGCGGAATCGCCGCCGAGGAGGCGTGTGCTTTTGGCTCGTCAAGGTGGAGGAGAGCCACTCCGGCGGTGCGGCCGGAGGTAGTTCGATGCTCGCATGAGCAATGAACAGACCGGCTGCTCCTCCTCCTCCGCTTGCGCGACGTGGGCTGGCCGCGTCGTGGTATCGACACTCCTTGGCCCAATGACCAAGCTTGCGCAGTTGTGGCAAGAGTCGCCTCGTCTTGGCTTTGCTTGCCAAAGATCGCCGCCTGGCGCCTTTGCGCGCTTGCGCGCTTGCCACTCTTGTGGCCGCTGTCATGGAAGAAGGCTCCCCTTCTTCTTGTCACCTTGGCCGCATCCCACCGCTCCCGAGTGAGGAGGAGCTTCCGCCAATGGTGACGGGTCCCGAGGCGCTATGGCTCATCGATGTCGGCGACCTTGAGGCGACCCAACACCTCCTCGATGGTCATCGTGGAGAGGTCCAGCAGAGACCCGATCGGCGAGCCATCCGCTTGTACTTCTCGGGGCGCGCGGAAGAGCTTCTCCACGCTCTCTCTTCGCCGTAGGTGTCGTCGCCGAACTGCACCAACTTGTGCAGCGAGTGTTGAGACGAGAGCAAAGTCATCAACGTCCTCACCGGCTTGAAGGCGGCGCGCTCCCACTCCGTGCGTAGTGCCTCGGTGTAGACTTGCGGCGCGGCCGCCGCGATGCGTCTTTGCAGCGATGGCGTCCCAAGCCTCTTTGGCGATCCGCTTGTTGGTAGCGAAGCGCATCTCGGGCGGGGCTGCGGCGATGAGAGCATCCAGCGCCGTCGATCTGGTCGTAGTCGGCGTCGCCGCATCGGACTGCATCCCACATATGCCGCACTGGAGCTTCACCTCATCACCGCAGCCCACTCGACGTGGTTGGTCTTGGTGAGGGTAGGCCACCCGCCGCCGGGCGGCGTCCCTCGACGACTGGTACTCGTGGTGACCACGGTACCGAACCGGGAGAGAGCGCGTTACTGTGAGGCGCGCTCTCCGTCGACCCGCTGCCCGCCGCCGTCGTGCCTCCTCCAGAGCGCCACCGCCATGTGCGCCTCCTTGAGGCGCCGCGGCGCGTCCGCGCTGCTCTGCTGCCGCGCTGCGTGGCGTCGCGGCTGCCCATTGCGCCGCTTCGCCCTTGCGCGCCTCCTCTCCAGCGGTGAGGTCGCGTCGGCGTTGTCATCAACGAGCCGGCTGCTGCTCTGCTGCTGCCGCCGCGAGCCTTGACCTCTGCTGCTGCCACCGCGCTGCATCTGCGCCGCCGCTGCTTCCACCTCCGCCTGCTGCCCGCTCTGCGCCGCCGCCCTTGACGCCCTTTCCGCCGCGCGCGTCTCTCGCCGCTGCCGCTGCGCTGCTCTGCGCGACGAGCTCGGCCGTCGCGACGCCGCATGCTCGAGGCGGCCGAAGCGCCGAGATCGCCTGCGGACATGGCGCGCTATCGGGGCTGTTGCGTGGAGAGAGGGCTGCCGACAGCCGCTGCCGTCTCGGAGAGTGTGGCGGGGACAGCGGAGCTGCTGCTTTGCTCGGGTGGGGCTGCTGCGAGGCGGAGAAGGAGATGAGCGAGGAGATGCTCGGGCTACAGGATACTAAGACTCGATACCACTTGTTAGTCGCTGGACTCTTGCTCTTGGTGATAGCAAGATCCTTACTCTCATGGAGAGGATGACACTAGGAGATGGGGCAAGTTTTCTTGTTTATTGCTCACACAATGCCATGCCAACTTTGAAGGGTTGGGGATACAAATTTATAGGTGAGAACCAGCCAAGCATATGCTAAGATGCTATCCTAGATGCTATCCTAAAGCGGTCAATATGCTGTCCTAAAGCGATGCTGTCCTAAAGCGATGTTGTCCTAAAAGCGAGATGTTGTCCTAAGCGAATGCTGTCCTAAAGCAAAAGCAGATGCTGTCCTAAAAGCGATGCTGTCCTAAAAGCAGATGCTGTCCTAAATCAAAAAACTACCACAGCCCACAAAGACTACGATCTGAGGACTTATTCATCAAAGAAAAGGGTTTTAAGCTACCAAAATAGAAACAAATGATCTACATAACTGCAATTTTTTTTAAATTTTCAATTGCAAACTAACATTTGTCGACTACATATAAATCGAATTCTCAACTTGACTCTTAGTGAACCAACATGTAAGAGGAACATTCCTTTTTGTAAGGAAAAGGTAATATGGTCGACCACAAGATACGAGATGAGATCACCACATACAATCAAATACAAGAGTTATGTAGTCTCCTTTTAGCCAACCAATTAACGTAGTATAGTAATTAGTATCTGTTGTGAATAGCGCATGTATTCATTATGAGGCCAACGGGCCAATATATATGCATGTACAGAACTGGCATATATGCAGAAACCCCCTTATACAATAGGGTAAATATACAGATATATAATACATATCTAACACCTCCCCCTCAAACGTATGGTGGATCAACAACATGAAGTTTGGAGAGGTGAAAACTGTGCTGGGCTCTGGTTTGTGCTTTTGTAAAAAAGTCTGCCAACTGAAGCTCGGAAGGCACGTACTGAAGAGCAACAACCTGGTCCTGCACATGTGTCCGCATGTAGGAAGCATCAACACCAATATGCTTTGTAAGCTCATGCTTCACCGGATCTTTAGCAATGCTAATAGCACCTGTACTGTCAGACAAAAGAGGAGTCGGTGCAGAAACACCAAAATCCTCAAGTAACCACCATAGCCAAGTAACCTCCGCAGTCAACAAAGCCATGGCTCGCAACTCACCTCGGACTCGAGCGAGAAATCGTTGTCTGCTTCTTAGTCTTCCAAGCAATGAGAGAACCACCAAGAAAAACGCAATAAGCAAAGACAGACCGGCGATCAGAAGGATCACTAGCCCAGGTGGCATCAGAATATGCCTGGAGCTGTAAAGAGCTGGAGCGAGGGAAAAAGAGACGACGAGAGATAGTTCCACGAAGATATCGTAGAACACGAAGAAGATGACTATAGTGGAACTGAGTGGGAGCAGAGACAAACTGACTAAAGATATGCACAGGGTACAAAATGTCAGGACGAGTAACACCAAGATAAACAAGGCTCCCAACAAAATGACGATAGCGAGTAGGATCAACAAGAGGCTCGCCATCAAAGGGACGAAGATGAACATTAAGTTCCATGGGAGTCTCAGCTGCTGCGCTGATCTGTAAGAGAGGCACGATCAAGAAGATCCTGGATGTACTTTTCTTGAAACAGATAGAAACCCTCAGGAGTAGAAATAACCTCAATCCCAAGAAAGTAACGAAGAGGACCCAGATCAGACATAAGAAACTGCTCATGAAGACGCTCCTTAACAAAAGTGATATACGAAGAATCATCTCCAGTAATGATCATATCATCTACATACAAAAGGAGAAGCGTCCGACCACGAGATGAAGTATGGATGAAAAGAGCAGGATCATGAGCACTAGCCGAGAAACCAGCTGCAGTGACAACAGAGGAGAAGCGATCAAACCAGGCACGAGGAGCTTACTTGAGGCCATAGAGAGATCGACGAAGACGACAAACCATACCATCGAGAACAGAATATCCAGAGGGTGGCTGCATGTAGACCTCCTCACGCAACTCGCCATTGAGAAAGGCATTCTTGACGTCCAACTGAGAAATAGACCACTGTCGAACAGAGGCCACAGCAAGAAGAGTGCGAACGGTGGTCATGTGAGCGACAGGAGCAAAAGTCTCATCATAGTCACGACCATGCTCCTGCTGAAAGCCACGCACTACAAAACGAGCCTTGTAACACTCAAAAGAACCATTAGAGCGAGTCTTAACCTTATACACCCACTTGCACGTGATAGGAGTAACACGCGCAGGAAGAGGAACAAGATCCCACGTGCCAGTACGCTCAAGGGCAGCGATCTCCTCCGCCATCGCATGCTGCCACTCCTGATGAACAACAGCATCACGATAAAAAGTCGGTTCGGCAAGAGCAGCGGCAGCAAAACCAAAACGCTCAGGAGGCCGAATAGACTAGCGATCACGAAGAGCATAACGAGGAGTGGCCGAAGGAGATGACCCATCAGAAGGGGGGGCATATCAGAAGGATCCTCAACTCGCGGGCGACGAGTATAGTAGAAAGGATAAGAAGGAATAAGATCAGGAGCAACCTCGGAAGAGGATACCGGTGGTGAAGAAGAGGCTGACTGAGAAGGAGGCGCTGGAGAGACCAAAGGCTGTGGTGGAATGGTGACTATAGGACTGGAAGGAAAAGTCAGAAATGAAAGCGGCTCAACAACAGATGCTGAAGTGGAGGAAGGAGACGGACGAGGATAAAAAGGACGAGACTCATCAAAAGTAACATCCCGAGAAATCCGCATCCGTCGACCAACAGGATCCCAACAACGATATCCCTTGTGCTCAGCACTGTAGCCCAGAAAAACGCACTCAACTGACTGAGCGGTCAGTTTGGTGCGCTCATGAGGTGCAAGAAGAACATAGCACACACACTCAAAAAGGCGAAGTCTGGAATAATCAGGAGTCTGGCCACAGAGACGCTCAACTGGAATCCCACCCTGCAGAGTAGAGGAGGGCTGAAGGTTGATCAAGAAAGTGGCAGTAGATCCTTTATGCGGGACGGCGACGGCGACCGGCGGCCTCGGGCCGGAGCGACCTCACGCAGGTGTGGATCCGGATCGGCCGAGCGACCCGAGCGGTCTCCATCGGTCGGCAGAGGGCGGCGGGCACCAGCAAAGTCCGGCGGCGGCTGAAAAAAGAACCAACAGCGCCTTGACAGGCGGATCCGTGAGAGACAGACGCGAATACCTAGGTATCACGAAACCCTAGATTATGCTCTGATACCATGTTGTGAATAGTGCATGTATTCATTATGAGGCCAACGGGCCAATATATATACATGTACAGAACTGGTATATATGCAGAAACCCCCTCATACAATTGGATAAATACACAGATATATAATACATATCTAACAGTATCCAACTCAAGGAAAAGGTTAAAATATGTTTGAAACACATGATTGAGTTCACATCCATACCATCAAATACAACAAATTAATGAATAAGAAACGAATTGAGTGTATCCCATACCATCAAATACAAGAGCTCAACAAATGTCAAAAGTAGATGTATCCAATAAACTGCAAAGCCAAAAAGAAATATGCTTACTTAAGAATCACAACAACTGGATAGACAATGACAGATGTTGTAATAATGATATGGAGAAGAATAACCACCTGCAAGAGGTGTACCAAAGTCA
The DNA here is from genome assembly GCA_036346575.1 of Dendrocalamus sinicus. Lineage (NCBI taxonomy): Eukaryota > Viridiplantae > Streptophyta > Magnoliopsida > Poales > Poaceae > Dendrocalamus > Dendrocalamus sinicus. Next base: position 10,077,667 of record CM070657.1, read on the forward strand.
TGAACAGTCTAGGGACACTTAAAATAGACAGAATTGAAAAGGTCAAATCTTATGCCAAATTTGACCTTATAACAAAGTATGTCTATGATAAGAGTTATACATAAGAAACATCAAAGCAGCACGAATCTTCTATGAAGGGACTCAATTGTTCTAGAAAGAACTGCTAATGAAGGCAAGAACGTTGAAAAACAAACTTACATGTTCACTAACGAGCTTTCTTTGAGCCAACTTCTCAGCCATGAGTGCAGCAAGTGGGAAAATGGGTAAAGTGAGGCTGCAATTTCACAGATGATTAATTGTACAAAGTCTGGTACTGTTTCTTGAAACTGAGACTAGAACCAAGTGAGTAATTAAATCTACCAGCACATCAAGAGTGGCCAATCTCCCAGTGATCTTGCACTAAACCAAAATCCAGCTCTTATTAATAGGCCATACTGCAGCAGCAAATTCAGAACATGGAAATGTGTTAAGATGTATAATACTATAATAGACTAGAGATGTCTGTGCAGAAAGCATTGAAACTAAATGCTTGCTTCTGGGGATGGATTAAGGGAGCAAGAAATGCAAATGAGGGGCAATGAAATAAGGGAAGCAATTAGACCTTCATTAAGTTCTCGATAATAAGCCTGCCGTTCACTGCAATCAGCACAACAATGCATAGATTCAGAAGACCTGCATGGCTCTGCAATTAAGGAACTATTTAGTATTTCAGGACTAGAGTTTTCTCCTGCAACTGAGTAATATGGTGTGCAAATAAAGGATTCACTATTAGTTAAAAGAATAATAAGCAAAAAAATTGATATATGATGTACTGATATCCTATTGAAAATTTTTTAACATGGATTCAATTATGTAATGCCGCTCATTGGTATTATCCCCAGGAACATCTGTAAAAACAATGTGACGTGGAAACAAATACAAATGTCACAGAGGATAAGATCGCAATCCAAATAAGCATTCAATTAAAACTCTAGCTTTGAAGCTCATATATCTTGATTAAACCACAATGTTATTCAAATTTAGGCACAAGTACAAATTTTTGCATGGAAACAGATTAAAGGCCATGTACCAGGAGTGCATTCAAGTGTTAGTGGTTGTTGTGGGCTCTGGTCACTTCCCAGTCCCCACCAATGTTGCAAAGTTTCATTAGAAAACTTTACCACGTAGAGTATTTCTGCTCCAATATTGTGTGAAATCAACATTGCAACACGGTGACATCCTAGAGTAGCAAAGAAACACAACCAAGTAGGTTCCAAAAAATGCCCAATAACATGCCTAGTAAGAAGGGGATATCCAACCAATCCAGCGGTCTCTAATACAGCAATATACACAGTTATATGGTCCTCACGCAGAAGCAATGCCCCCAAACAGGAAAGACAAGATGACAATAGGATCGATTAGCATGCACCACACCGCACTGGGCAAACAACGCGTCCAACGCTGCACAAATTCTAGTTTTTGGACGTCAGCATTAGATACTGAGCACATCAATCACGACACTGCCCAATTAGCCCTGCAGTTTCAGCTCTATATATCTAGTGTCTGCCCAATGCCTCCTACACATTCCCAACAACCCTCTGTACTTAACTACTAGTACAAGTCTCCAACCCATGCATTGATGCATGCACAAACTCATTCACTCATCCATCTGAACAAGCCAAACTCTGGTAATAGCAACAGTTATGCTCGCGCTTTGCTGTTTCCTGCCTCCCAACGCAAAATCCTGCACGGCATGAATCCGGCGCCCGGCTGCTGGTCCCTGATCCCCAAAACGAGCAAGGACAGCGACCTCAATCCGCAACAGCATATACCACCACGAAACGAATTGTACCCGCTCCCGTACATACCCGAAACCTAGCTACACATCTGGGCACGCGAGATGCTAGTCGACAAGCAATAGGCTAATAATAGCACGGCGAAATTTGAAGGGAAAAAAAATACAGGACTTCACCAACTAGAAGCACAGAAGGAATTGCAACTATTAGGACAATTGATACTGCATGGATCAAAGCAAGCGCCTGGTATCACAGCAATTACTAGAAAGGGGAGAGAGAGAAAACATGGATTCGCGACTCCTCACCTGGCGGAAGATGGCGTCGGAGCTGAGGGGGCTCTCCTTGACGCGGCGGTGGGCGGGCGCCGACGCGCGGTAGCAGAGTATCTTGTGCTGATGCTGCTGCGGCGGGTGCGGCTCCCCGACGACGCCGTTCTCCCGCCGGCCGTCGGAGGGGTCGCCGGCGTCGTCCTCGGGGGCGGGGGCGCGGCGGAGGCGGAGGTCGGAGGCGGGCTCTCCCGCGTCCGCGTCGGGGTCGGCGCGATCGGGGCACGCGGCCATGGACGGGGGTGGGATCATGGGTGGAAGGTTCTAGAAGGTTCGGGGAGGTTTGGATTTGGGGTGGAAGGCTTGGGGCGGTGGGGGTGGTGGTTTTGATGCGGTGGTGGCTGCGGGGTGCTGAGTCTGCTGACGCACAAAAGCGCGGGGGGAGATGGAGGTCTCCCCCGCGCGACACGTGGCGGGCGGGTCCGCCAGGCGGCTCACCGTCACCAGCTTGGCAGCTTCCGATCGTTGCGCTGGACGGCGAGTGTTCTGCCAGGCGTGTATGCTTCTGGTTTCAGACACGTACGTCCATATAAATTTGGCTGCGCCCGTTCAACTCTAGCTCTTAGCTTTTATCCCCCCTTCTGTAGCAGATTTTTTTACTGTTACTGTTGATATTTTTTCAACGTAATGAACAATGTAAAGAAATAAAAAATACAATAAGCCAAAAATAGTTAAAAACTATAAAAAGATGAAATTAATAAATTAGAAGTTCGAAGCTAAAAGCTGAAGTTCTAGTGAGCACCATCAAATGGCTCCGCTTCAAATGATTTTAGCTTCTAGTTTTTTTGGCTTTCAGTTTCTTTTTTTTTTTTGGTGTTTGGCTTATTTAAGTTAGAAGTCATTTAGAACGCATTAGGTTCTAATTTAAATTATTTTAGTTTTTTGCTTTTTTTTCTCCTGATTCCTTTGCATTGTTTGAGATGATATAACAGTTTTTTTACCCAATTTTCTTAATTTTTTCTATTTTCTCAGAAAAAGCTAACAGCCGCTACAGTGCAGTTTTGACCAAAAGCCAAAAGGCACAACCAAAATCTACTTGAAGCACCACCTAAATACTCAGTTTTTAAGTGACTTTTTTATTATTATTGCTTTCATCTCGTTTTGGAGATAAGACATATCACACACTTCATTTTTTCACTCCCGTCTTGCGCACGCGTCTCCCTCACTTTCTTCACCGCTTTTATTCTCCTTCTAAAAGTCACTTTTTCAATCACTACTATTTATTTTCAGTCAAAATCTATCAACTGTAACCAATACAACTGCCCTAGTATTGCATACAGCTTTGAAAGTAGATTTTTTTACGAAGAACTTAAATATTCTGTTTTTTTTTACAAATTTATGTGTTCGAAACCAGACCAAAACGATCGTTAAGCACGCGATGATTGTGTTAAGTCTAGTCAGAACGTTTCGGTAGTTATTTGAAAATAATGTATCGTAAAAGAGTTACCATGGAGAGATTATTATTATGCTGCAATCTCTACACAACATTTTGTATGGGCAGCAAGCACCTGATGGTTGGACGCCAGATGCCCAGTTGCATCATGCACCAACACGGCTCGGTGTGATCATTTTGGCTTATTTTGAGTGACTTATGGCTGAAAAGCACTGTAGCTGGCTGAAAAAATACTGTACCTGACATAGGCTTATTTAGCATAATTAAATTACAAAAATTAAAAATATAAAAAATATGTTAGCCCATTACGTATAATACAAACAAATACGGGAAAAAAAGAACCGGCAAAAAAGCTCAATAAAAAACCAAAAGTTCAAAAAAGGACGAAATTTATGAATAGTAAAAAATAAGTCGGAAGCTAAAAGCTGAAGCCGAAATGATCACCAGAAACTTTTGTTTGCCAAATGCCAATGCATTTTACTCAGCGTGATGGCATTCGATAAAGTGAAACGGAAAAGTTAATACATGTGATAAAATTTTTTTGCTTAACAAATGAGATAAGATCACTGAGAGTACTTACGTAATGATAAATCACTGTCAACATTAAGACTTATGGTTTCCTGGAAAGTTTCTTGCTCGTATGACGACCGACCATCTTACTACGAAAGGACTATCGCACCAGGAGCAGGTCCTGAAACGCTCAGAGCTTTTATATCCCGTGATTAAATTAGGAGCAAACGATGTGACATCTCACATCAGATAGAGATTAAGCCGTGCTAGAACTCAAGTAGCAAACACCAATGGCAATCGTCAGTGTGAATGGACCAGGGCCACCGATACCTTTCTTCTTTTCTTTTCCAAAGAAAAAAGAGCCCCACTTACTGGATCTAATTAACTATTGATTATTCCTTAACCACTAAGGATGTTGAAATCTTAGCTTATCAAACTGGACTTCGTGCCCACCATCCCCTTGCTCAAGTTCATACTAGTTGGATTATTTTGGGCTATGACTTATAGTTTACATTTTTAAATTCTAGCTATACGCAACAGGCAGTGTGCAGAGGAAAATAGTTATATACGATTTTGGTCGGTATAGCTGAACTCAGTACACGTTTTACTACAACATTTCTGTTAACCATGTCTTAAAAAAACACTATTTAAAAGTTAGTTACTGTAATCCGTACAAACCAAAACTGGCCCAAAGTCGTTTCGAACCAGCCTACCATGGCTGCCTAATACTCATAAAAAAAAAGTGATTTTTCGTTAAAAAAAAGTACTCATCACAACTAAACAAAAGGTATATTGAGAGATTGTTTGTCATGACAACCCTTTCACCAGCATCACTTGCCAAGTTGCAAGGCCTGAATGAAGAGGATAATCTTGTCTTATTTTCTACTAGTAGTATACCCGTGCTAACGCTACGGCAAAATCAGACCGATTACTTTAGAAAGATCGCTCTAGGCAACAACATTTCTCTTTTGCCCGTGCTAATGCTACGGTAAAATATAAAACAAGATAAAATTTATAAAAAATAAAACGAACAATCAGAAACTAAACGAACAATCAGAAACTTAACATTCTGTACAAATCCGTTGTACTCTAGCTGGTTAGGATACTCGGCTCTCACCCGAGAGACCCGGGTTCGAGTCCCGGCAACGGAAATTTTTTCCTTTTCGCCATTTCTCTTTTGCTGGTCATTGCCTCATTGCGTCCTGGCATTTGTAACAACGCGGAAGACCGTGTCTGCCCTAACCGGAAACACACAAGCCGCCATGGTGCATCACAATACAATATAGACTTTATTTATCTGTAGCATCAAGTCAATACCAAAACTGGTCTCCGCCGTTATTTATTGAGAGCAACAATGAAGAAACCAAATATATCTATCATCACTTACACGCCTAACATTGTATCACATGGCAGCTCAATATCACATTAGACCAAACAGGTCAGCTTTCTCTGTAACCTCAAAAATGTCGAATTGATCAGCTCCTATCAAAGTAGGAGTCAGGCATCTCAGTCTCAGGAAGCTCACAGGATGATGGAAAAGGCCACAGGTAACCTATTTGATCACTCGAAGATGGGTCAGCCTCCTCTGTCTTCATGCAATTTGCATGTGAGAATCAGCTCATTTAGTTGCAATCTCATCACTCTGGAAGTTTCAGCCTGTCAAAGAGAACCAAGAAGCTCTGCTGAGGCACGCTGTACAGGAAACCAAGCTCCGCACCTCCAAGGTGTGGGATTGTACTCTGCAAAGGAATCAACATCAAACGTCAAGGGCAATCTTGCCAAAGGAACTACATGATTATAGATGATCCTTTGCTTAATGTCATTACATGATTTGTTTTCTCATTTCCTCAGCAACAAAGTAAAATTAGCAATCTACTCCCAGAACGCAAAATTAGCCTAATCGGCCTACTAACCAAAGGGAGAAAATCTTTTTTTGAAAAAAAACACATAAACCACAATGCAGAAACTTCCAACACTTAGAAAATTCAGTTTTGGTATTTGACTCACGATGCAAGTACCTGCAGGTACGCCTCACACGAGCCAACACTGATAACTACAAAATATGTGGACCCAGACACAGGCTTGCAGCAAACACAAAGCTGCACCATGAACTTACACTGTTGTCAAATCAAATTAGGTCTATTTCCCCAAAAGCATCCAGATAATCTCAAAATGCAAAAAACAATTTTTTTCTCAACTCCCTTATAGGATATTCCAGCAGGTATTTGTGTTTTTTTTTCTCAACTCCCTTATAGGATATTCCAGCAGGTATTTGGGTCTCGAATCCTACAAGAAATCCTTTCTCACAAACAAGCTCTTAGAAATCGTCAAGGTGGATCTAATCATCCATCCTTGAACAGCCTGGCCAAATCAGGCTTTTACTGAACCATCATAACAGTATTGAAGTGGAAATGATGTGAATTTATAAGGAAGACAAACTTTGATATCTATTGTACCAACTTCTGATCACATGGAACTCTTGGGGACTATCAAGGTGGACGTGGATAACACATGCTAGACATAACCTACCGCCCACACCAATGATACGAAAATTTTACACACAGAGAAGCACTAATTAGCACAGGTAGATGAATTGTACCTTTATTACCATGCAATACTATCTCCATCCAATACTGTCTCGTTTAACTTTGTAGCTGGGGATTGGTGTAGGCCATCTGTAGGCAAAGTAAAGATTACAACAATACTTGGACCAAAAAAGTTTGATAAAATACATCTACAAGACTAAGGACAAAGGAAGTCACCTGTTATAATTAGACTCCTCTATCAAGTCAGCAGATATAGTTTTCGATATTGTGCTACCATCTCTTTGTTGCTTTATAAGAACCTAGTAGAAATTTCCATTACAGTAAAAAAACAAGTTTACTGATGACTGATGAGTGATGAGCATAACATACGATGAACAATTAAGACAAGGATAACAATATGCAGTTATGAACTACCTCAACTGTTATCTTTTCCGTGGACAATCTCTATTGGTTTCTCGGTAATATGCTTCCATATGTTCCTTGCATATATCCAGCAACATTAAGCCAAACTGGTGCCATTACATGATATACGTATGGTTATGAACAAAACATAACTTTTAGTCTTAAGCTCATAACACGAACCATTAAAATAGGCACTAACTGGTGAAGGAAATTGCTAAAAAAAATATCACCTCTGGGGCAGTAGAAAGAACTTTCCCACCACATTTGGGAAAAGAACAACTTATGATCTTTGAATGAACCAAAACCTGTTGGAGGCTTGCAGTCGTAATTACATCAAAATCTTTAGGTGCCCTTTTCAGTAACAAATCTCTCACGCCCAACAAGATAAGCTTCAAAGCCTGCAATACAACTCTGTCCTTGAGTACCGCATACATTCTTATATGTATTCAACAAGTGAAAGCACGCAATCAACTTCAGCCTTCAGGACGGAATAAATCAACCCAAATAATATCTATTGGCGAAGAATCCAGGTAGCACAATTATTGAAATTACAGACGAGAAGAAGAGGTCGCGACCTAATTTGGCGTCGGCGATCCTCTTGAAGCAGTACTCGGAGCAGTCGTGGTAGGGGTTGGACGCGTTGATGCAGTCGGGGTGGACGGTGCGCTCCTCGGGGGGCCGCTTCCACTCGTCGTCGAGGCGCCGCTTGGCCTCTTCGATCTTGCGGAGGCAGAAGTGGGAGCACTCGTGGAATGGGTTCGACGAGTTGATGCACTCCTGCCGCGACGTCCCCTCCGCCGCCCCCTCCTCCTTCCCCATGGAGCTCCCGCGCCGGAACCCTAGATTCGCTTCGCTACGCTTCCGTTGGAGACTTGGGCGCGGAGGGCGCGCTCGGGTGGAGACGGGTATCGCGGGGTGGAGGCAGCGTCGGGGGCGTGTGCGTGGGCGCGTGGTGGGGCGGAGGCGGCGGCGGCGCGGGGTGGGGGCAGGAGGAGGCGGCGGCCTCGAGCGCGGGGTGGGAGGTGGGAGGCGGCGCGGGGTGGGAGGGAGGGAGGAGGCGGCGGCCCGGGGTGGGGAGGAGGAGGAGGAGGCGGCGGCGCGGGGTGGGGGCAGGAGGAGGCGGCGGCCTCGAGCGCGGGGTGGGAGGTGGGAGGCGGCGGCGGAGCGGACGGGTGGGGAGGAGGAGACGGCGGCGGAGCGGGGGAGGAGGAGCGAGGGCGCGCTCGGGTGAGTGGGAGGAGGAGGCGGGGGAGGGGAGGAGGGGCGATGCGGGGTGGGGAGGGAAGGAGAAGGAGGCGGCGCGTGGGGAGGGAAGAGGAGGAAGGAGAAGGAAGGAGGAGGCGGCGCGCGGGGTGGGGAGGCGGCCGATTCGGGGGAGGCTGGGGGTTTAGGTTTAGGTTTAGGGGGAGGCGCCTCGTGTTGAAGCTTCGCGTTGAAGCTTACCTTTCATCCAGACCGCACGATTGGGTTGAAGCCAAGGAGAGTTTTTGTTTAGCCCTTGATTTTAATGAAGACAATTTGCTGGGTGCATTTTTGTGGGTGCACGAAGGTTGGTGCTCTCAGCGGGGGACGTATTCTTAGGTGGACTGAGTGTAATTTCAATTGGTCAATTATAGTAGAGATAAGAGCACGAGGGTTATCTTGTTTCAGATCACAACTCCATGAGCCAACACCAATTAAGTGATGAATACAAAACGAAAGGGGGTGATCTCTTAGAATAGATGCTCGATAGCGATATCCAATAGATACATACATACATACATACATACATACATACATACATACATACATACATACATACATACATATGTATGTATGTGTATGTGTGTATAAAACAGGGGCATTATGGTACTCAGACTTTATAATTGAAACTTTCTATCCATGATTAAGACTTTCCATCCATGATTGATTCAGCATGCTAAATCAATGATTTCCTTTCCAAATCGATGTTTATTCAAATTAATGAATGCTAACGGGTTTGCCCGATATATTATATATCATTGCACTTGCACGTATCTAAAAGCAATCCAAAAGCAGAGAGACTTGATACCCAGACATCATGGTACCCTATTTCAGCATCCTATATATATATCCCAATAACGAGTGCTCCTTGGTACCCGGACACTATAGTCTAAAATAGATATGTATTGTGTGCGAAAAATTTTAAAATTTATTAGATGTCAAGTTCAACTAGTTTACTAACTAGTTCAAACAAGTTTGAACTAAATTTCGAATTGGAGTTGCCTTTTTTATGATAGTTTAATTCTAGGTATATGCTAATTACAGCAAAGTATGTAATCTAAATTCGTTCAAAACTTTGAAATGGAGTATATTTTTTCAAACTTACACGTTTCATGTGAATTGTTATAGATGAGTGTACATCTTAAAACTGATATTTTCAAAAAAATATATACCCAATTTAGATGGAATTGATGCATTTGAAATCATGATGCTCACAAGACCATGGTGCCTTCATTTAAATCTATAATATATATATATATATATATATATATATATATATATATATATATATATATATATATATATATATATATATATATATATATATATATATATATATATATATATATATATATATATATATATATATATATATATATAATATAAACATTGAAATGGGCACTAACTTCTCCTTTGGATTGCTTTTAGATGCGTGCAAGTGCAATGATATATAATATATCAGGACGGAAAGTCTTAATCATGGATGGAAGGTCTCAGTCATGGAGTCAGTACCATGGTGTCCCCATTATTTATATCATATATATATACTCAGTCATGGAGTCAGGTACCATGGTGTCCTCATTATTTACTATATATATATATATATATATATATATATATATATATATATATATATATATATATATATATATATATATATATATAGTATAAATAACAAGGGCACCATATATAGTATAAATAACAAGGGCACCATGGTGCCTAGGCTCCATGATCGAGACCTTCCATCCATGATTAAGACTTTCCATCTATGATTGAGACTTTCTATTCATGATTAAGACTTTCTATCATGATATATTATATATCATTGCACTTGCGCATCTAAAAGCAATCCAAAGGTAAGGAGGCTTGGTGCTCAGACGCTATGGTGCCCCATTTCAGCGTCATATATATATATATATATATATATATATATATATATATATATATATATATATATATATATATATATATATATATATATATAGGAAAATTACATAGGCACCATGGTGCCTAGGCACCAACATCCGATACACGTGTATGATTGATAATTTTTTGAGTTTGGGTATGAAAATGTTTTATACCCTTGATATATTTATGGTAAGTAAGTTTTGAACTCAGTTCAAATTAGTTTGAACTACTTTTGAGTTCAATGCAACTACAAGTGAGTATATACCATAAAAATAGTTCAAACTAATTAAACTGAAGTTGAATTTAAATTTTTCTGAGTTTGACATCTCAAATATACTTTTTATGGGTATATGAAGATACCCACATCAAACGTTATGAATCTCAAGCAAATCAACGGGTATTGATATTGGTGCCTAGGCACCATGGTGCATGAAACACTCGTCCTATATATATATATATATATATATATATATATATATATCCCAAACATGTTATCCTCACAAGAAAATGATGAATCTTATCTTGAATTTTTTTAATAAATGGTATAACGTAGATAATAGTTGGTGCGGTCTCTAGACTCGTTACAGCTGCTTGTTGATTCTGTTCTTTGATATCACCAAACACCAACCCAAATATTCCATGGCCATAGAGATCATATCATTCAATATGACGCTATATTCTTTTGGGCTATGACTGATGACTTTTGGCTACAGTTCATAGCTTTTGTTTGCATCTTTCGAGACGGTGATAGACGACAGAGACACCAACACAAATGATGCTCATGGTTTTGGACTCGAAAAATCATTTGAAGAATTTATCCTGTTTGTTTCGGCCTCCGAAAAAGTCGAATACAAAAACCACAAAAAGCCAAAAAGAACCAGGGCAAGTTAACAAAGTATTGAACTCCAAAACCACTCCTACTTTCTCTCTTGCTTTAATATCTACTACTTAAATAAACAAGTTGGTGGCGGTCTGTTCTCCCCTCTCTTCTCTGTAGTCATTCGATCTGACCACGTGATAGTATTTGGGCCATCCATCTTGCGCCCCTCCCCTCCTCTCTCACAATCGAACCACCCCTCCAAAAAATTCTTTCACTTAGCTTGTCCGTTCATCAGGCCACGATAGTTTGTCAAATTCTTCCCCTATCTAGCTACGTGAGTTTGTCCGTTCATCACTACTCCCTTTACACATTGCGCTCCTCCCATCCACGCACCCTCACGCAAAAAATCACTCATATCAGGGAAAACATGAAAGTCAAAGCACCGAAAAATGCTTGTTCCATCAATTCAATAGCACCAACCCTCCCCCCATCCCGATCTTGGTATGCCCAACTAACAAGCTCCCACACACGATCTCCTTCCCCTATTCTTCTTTCCCCCCAATCTCCATTACACCTCTCTCGTTCTCTCATCCACTTCCATTTCCTAACCGTGCCCCCACGGTGTGATCGTCACGATCAGTCAGTGCGGGTGAAGAGGACAACGAGAGGAGGTGGAGCATGAAGCAGAAAAGGAGACGATGGTGGCAGCCGTGAAGTTGATTGAGATGGGCGGTGATGGAATTTGCAAGTGTCAAGGTGCACAGCAATGGTGTACGCATCCCCCTCACTAACAACCGTGTGACCAGCATCATCGAGATGAAAATTGGTCATGGTGGTGGCTCGATGGGAGGTATGAAGCCTAGGGATCTCGATGGGAGTTCAGCAGCTGTGGCGCTGTGAACCTAGAGGTAAGCGACTGGTGCGAGTCGATAGTGTGTACACGGCACTAGAGCTAGAGCTCGATGGCGCATGCGTGCGTGCTGCACAATGTGTTTGCAATGTTTTTATTTCACAAGTCAGGGAGAGAGGTCAACGAGCAGAGAGATAGGAGAATGAGGATATGGACGGCGACCTCATCTTAGGCGTAGTGTTGTGCATGCTTGCTAGTGTTGTCCATCTCCACCTCCCGCTCAGTGCTACCGCCTCATCACGCTCATGCTGTCGGCAACCAGGTACCCACTTGACAGTACCACGTCTCCATCTCTCCACTTGTATGTAATGAATAGTATAGCCCCAGTCTCTCCCAATGCTTGTGCCTAATCCCTTGCAAATCTCGTGGCCTTAGGGAGGAAAAGGTTTTGTATGGTAGCACTATGGCATGCCACACGCCTCCCAGACATGTCGCCCTGATGGTAGTAGAACAATGAAATCCCATGTCTTTTCCTTTGATTGTATTGTGTTTATCTTAACTCTAGCCCTGTTTCGAGAAATTTAGGTTATACAGTTGGAGAGGACTATCAGAAAGTGATGAGGAAAGCTAGGAGAATTAGCATGTCCTCAAATTCTCTGAGAAGAAGAAGAAAATGCAAGAGTGAGGTAGCTTCAATTGTATTTGCATTGAGTCAAGTTCTTGAACAAGGAACATTACATTATTTTACTAAATTGGTATCCAGTTGAATTCTTTAAGCTGCCCCTCACAAGAAAGAAAAGAATTTTTTAAATTGCAACTTCAGCTACATGAGCCATATTTTGTTCATGTACTATTTTGGTATGCCACAATATGTATGCAAGTCCCAAGATTAATTAGTACAAACTTAGTATGATTGATTCTTGTAGTAGACTCAGTTCTCAATAGAAAAGAGGATTGATTGCATATTTCATAGCAGTACTCCATGTTCTTGCTTTCCTAATTTACATGTGATTGCCATTTTGCTTGCTAATCTCAGGATAGAATGTGGAATAGAAGTGCATTTCGCGTTTTATTTTATTTTCTTAGTTGTACTTAAATATATTAAAGAACAAAATTTTGATATACAAGAAATTGTGTATCTAAAAGCTAAAAGAGCCACAGGCAATCAATCAGGTGTCTTATATATACTTTTGCTCTTATGGTTGTGAAACTTGATGTTTATTTATTCATATAAATGGCAGGGTTTTGTTGCCAAAGTTAATAAACCAAATAATTTTGATCTCTTTTTGATGAAACATGTTAGGTCACTATCCAACAAAAAAAATTGTGCCTTTTCTCCTTCACATTTTGATGGCTACTATCGCATGCCTTAAGTCAATAATTTCTTTTGAGAAGTTATATCAATGATACACTTTGTCTCCCTGTTTGGCTACAACAAAACTCATCCTGAGAGACCATGTGGAGGTAATCCCCATGCTTGTGATGAGTAATTGAAGCTTGAGTTAGAGAGTTTGAGTTTGTTTTGGGTATTTCATGCTTGAGTACCTTTCACTAATGCTGATATATGATTATGCTATTTCGAGCGATGCTATGTGATGTTTTCTTGTCTGTGATGGCTGCAGGACTTTGAGGCGAGGTCGTGGCGAGACATGGATAGCCGGACTAGGCACAGGCGGTGCTGAGGTTAAAGCGGTCGGGAGATGCCGAAGACGACAAGGACTCGAAGTGGTTGCGAGGCGTGGACAACAAGAAAAGAGGAAGCTTCCAGGAAGGTTCAGCAGGGGCATTTCGGTAAAATACGCAAGGCTGCAAAATGGAAGCGGATCTTGTTGAAGACAACGGGTAAAGGGCTGAGTTTGCTAGTGCTAACGGGTAAAGAAAATTATGAACCCGGTAGTGGAGGCTATAAATAGAGGAGGTTAGGGTTTGGAGTGGAATCCTGGTTCCCTCCTCGCATTTGTATGCAAGGGTTTTTGGCTCTTTGCCTCTTTTGTGTGTGAATCATGAAGTGAGAGTTGGCTGAGGTTTCTTGGTTTTCTATTTTGAATGTGTGTGCTCTTTCCTTCTCTATGGTGAGGAGAGTCTGGCAGTGTGTGTTTTTCTTCTTGCGTGAGTCAGTTTGGAAACATGTAGTGAGATGGTTGTAGAAGAACCCTTGTGTAATCATTCATCTCTGTGATTCAATATGAGAAGTCTACTGTTTGAGATGCTTTGATTATTTGGTTCATCTTGTGTCTCTCTGCAGGTTTTTGGTTGCTCCATTTTCTTGCTTTGCTCCTCTCTAACCTTCTTTGTTTCTTCTCATCTTGATTGGAGTTTGTGTTTGAGTAGCTGCAGATTTCTGTTGCTCTGTGTGGGAATCAGCCTCAAGGCATCTTGGCCAATCCATTCCCAAGAGCAAAAGGATGAATTAAAGATTTCTTTCATTTCTCTGTTATGCGCTCAAGCTTCCTCTGTTTCCAATCTTCTAGGGTTGGAGGCAGAGGAATCTGGTGGTCATGTTTGCCCCAACCAAAAGCTGTTCGAGTTGTGAGTTTGTTTGATCTAAGGTCATTTCCTTGATGAAATCATAAGTTTCATGATCAAAGAACTCAAGATCTTGCTTATGGTCTTCCTTTTGTTTTTCTGGAATGCAGAACTTTCTCTGGGTCTTTGGAATGCCTTTGTCCAAAAGTCAGTTTTCTGCTCTACTTCAGCAAAGAAGATTGGTTAGTTCTGCTATTCTACTCTTTGTCTCTGACAACAAGAGTAAACACTGTTTAGTCTGTTTTTCAGTTGCTATGCCGACTACTCTCTATCCAATCTCTTGATTTGTCTCGAGCAGGAAACTGAGTTCTCTGTCCCATATAGAATTGACTCTAAGTTGTCTTGATCACTGGAAGGGTTTCACGTCAAGACAATTGATCTTTGTTGTGTTCTCGTTGCTCTGCCTGTTTTCAGTTTGTGCATCTTCTTCGGCCAATTTCCCAGCTGCTTCTAAATTCATCCCAGTTTCCGGTCAAGCAGGAGTCATCACGACGGTTCAACCGGTCCACCACTGGCTGTCAGACCTGCCGCTCTTTAGCAGTCTGACCAGCAATTCCAAGGCAGTTGGACCGGCAAAAATTTTGCAGTTAGACCGATAGTTTTAATCTAAGTTCTGTTTCAGTTTCTGTGCTTTTCTGTTCTCAGTCTTTTGGTCTCGGCCAGCTATCATTTTCTTAGGTCAGTTGCTTGTTTTCAGTTATTGCAAGCCGAATGCATTTCCTTTCTATTGTCGGCTGTGCTTCCAGATCAGTCTGATTTCTGCCTAGTTGTTTCTTTTGGTCTGTTGTTTCTCTCCCTGTACCCTGTTTGTTGTTTGGTCTGCTTTTGTATTTTAGTCAGCACTGGACTGCACTCGGCTGTTTGTCTGATTTTTGGCTCTCCTGCTCATTCTTTAGAAGTTTCAGTCCTTGCTGTCGAACAGTCTCTCTATATCTGTTTTTGCAGCAGCTGAACTTTTCAGTTTTTCGGCCAATTCAATCTGTGTAGCTTCCGATCTGTGTTTGTTCCTTCCGAGAAGATTTTTGTGAGTCTGCCGCTCCGGTTTATGAAATGAGTTTACTCGATTGTCGGTCAGATTTTTGGCTTCCAATGAGCGAATTTCTTCTCTCTTCATAACTACTATAGTTATCGAAGAAGAAGAAAAGTAAGAATACTTGGGAGGTTTGAAGGCACCATTCACCCCCCCCCTCTGTTGCCATTTCGATCCTACACATCCTTTGTATGATTTTCTTCACTCTTGTTTGTAGTTTTAATATAGATGCTTGATGGAAGGATAATTGAGCTTAAGGTGCGATCGCTACATGGGAGAAGAATGCAAAGACCAAGCTTGCATAGTAAATAGAGTGGCAGCGATGATGATACCAATGTTTCCAAGCTATATTATTGTTATGGTATACCATATCTTACTTTGCTACAGAACATAGATAATATGTGGTGCAGATTTTCATTTTATAGTCAAAAGCAATACTTATGTGCATCTAAATCTTATAAAATGCTTTGCAACATGTGGACCTTCTCATTGCAAAACTAGAGATAATTTAAGTTTGAGTTAGTTAGAATGTGGCCAATTTGTATGCCTTGGATGAAATGATGTGAACATTCGAGCGAATTGTATACTTCAGATATGGTTGGTGCGCACTGCATAGAAATTTTTGAAAGTGCTGAAAGTTTCCATTGTAACGCACAGACACATCACAAGTAGCACTGACTCGTGACTACACCTCCCTGTGTCTACCACTCCATTAGTCAAAGCGCGCCCTGAGCCATTTTGACTCGGTCTGGTCAAACCAACTTATTTATCCAGTAAAAACCTAGACCCATTAGCCCTGAGCCACACATCGCCGCCTCACATTGTTGAGCGCTGTCGCCCCCCCGCGCACCCTGTGCAACCCTCCGTCGCCATCGCCCCATGCTACGCGTGCTCACCGCAGCCCGTTGCCGCCAACACCCTACTGCTTCCTCTCGCCGACGATGCCCTTGCTACCGACGATGGATCCATATGCAAAACCAAGCAGGTATGCATGTTTTCCCTGAATTTCTTCATGCAATGTACTTAGTTTTGGCCATTGTTGTCTTAGTAACTGGTTAATGCAAGTGAAACATGAGATGCACCACACAGATTTGGTGGTTTCAACTTACGAATTGTTGCTTGAATTTGAGAGGCAAGAACGGAGGCTGTAGCACTTGCTCTAACGGAGACTTAACAATGGTAGACGGAGGGTGGTGTAGTCACGAGTCAATGCTATTAGAGCAAGAGAGAACGTTGAAGTGGTACATTAGTAAAGTGGATCTAAAGGAGTTCTACGAGAGCAATTTTCTCTGTTATCTACTTAATTATCATGGTTGGAGTAGTTGCTCATTTCTCTGACATTGGTCTTCAAGTATGCAAAAATTTCAGGGGAGCGACATGCTCAACAGTATCTTAGCAGCTAGCGGTCAAGGATATGCGACTCTGCGTTGGAGCCACTCGTTTCAGTCTTCACCCAGTAACATGAAAATGCCCACGGCAGTGATCAGATTCAGATTCTAGTACATACGCCCCTTTCTTTTTAGCTTATGACTTATGATTTCATCCAAACAAACAAACGGGGTGCCTTCTTCACTGTCTTTTCGAAACAATTTATCGGAACATTTTATGAAGCTACTTATCAGGATTTGGTATATTCACATAAGTGCTCATGCTAAACTTAAAAACCATCAGCCACAATCAACAAAAACTCACACTATGTGCAAGCAAGGATCTGACGGGTGGACCAGAGAGAGACCAATGATGAGGTATGTATGTATGTATGTATGTATGTATGTATGTATGATGCATGCCCCTAGGTGCTGGCCTGGCATCTTTCTGCCTTACCTAACCCTCGTCCAGGGGTGGAGCCACCGCCTGGCGACCCTGGGCAACTGCCCAAACTCATTGACGAGCAACCCCTTTAATCCATAGTGACATATAGGTCTTGATTACTTGGTGCTCTGCCCAGGCTCCCGCACTCGTCAAATCTGCCCGGATTCCCGCGCTCGGTTGGCTCTACCACTGCCCTAGCCTTCTCAAGTTCTACAAATCACTACTATAAAACAAGTTATACTGGATGTCTCATCACAGATGGTTCATATGGAGCCGTCCAGTGCTTTGATGGCTTTGGCTTGAACTTTGCTTTTTGGTGCAAAGCTTGCAAAGTTTTGATTTTGATTGGCTTTTCTAGTGCTATGATGGGTGTCACATGGACGTGACAAACCTCAAGTTGATCCCACACCCAAACACTCCCAAGATCAAGGTTTTTCCATTTGAACCAATTTTGGTGCATCTTGAATTTGAGGGCAAAATGTCTCATCTTTGGTTTGATCTTGCTAGATCTCTTGTTGTTTTTGGTTTCTGAGGTCTTAATCTTTGTCATGGTGGTTTTTGGTGTGAGTTGGAGCGACGATTGTTGAGATTTGCAAGCTTTGGAGATCATCTTGTTCTTCCCGCTTTCGTTTTGTTCATCTTTTGTTTGAGAGATCTTCCATCAAATCTCGCTAGATTTTCTAGGCCAATATACCTTCCATCGTCCCTCCATCACTCTAATGGATCTTCCATTAGGGTAGCTCTAGCTAAGTTTCTTGTGTTTTGATTTTAAGTGTTTGTTTCTGATGTCATCTTGGTTCCAGCTTTTGTAGCTCAGTACCGATGTGAGAGTTAAATCTTTTGGTTTGCACTTGTTGGGGAAAAGATTTCAAGAGTCATTGTTTTTGTGGCGTCTATTCAACCCCCTTCCAGTCGCTTTCTTGGTCCTACAAAAGTAGGTTGGACCAAACCTGACCAAAGGTCCAAACGTAGGATTAAAATAAGAATGACAACATGGCCAAAAGCATGATTTGATAGGAATGAAAAGTTCAGACCACTGCCAACTAAATCTCAAAACAGCATCCCAATCTCTTCTTGTTCGGTCATCCACAAAAAGAATATCATATCCAAGCTGAAAAATCAAAGTATATTTCTAGAACTTCAAAAAAATTTAGTCACTAGATATTCAGCATAAAAGATATCACCATAGTTTGAACTGCACTTTGAAGAGCTCGAGTTACAACCAAAGAGGCCAAATAGGCAGGGGCAGATGCATGTTCTCCAATGTGGGGGCACATGCCCCGCATCAATTTTAATTTTTGTTGTTTAGAGTACAAGTTTGCATAGTGTGTACTCTCACATGTCAAAAACTAGCATTTCACATGTTAAGAACTACATTTATCTAAAGGAAAGAAAACTTAAACACGTTGATAAACAGGGGAGAAAAGAAAAGAAAACACGCAGTACATTGACAAAGCAAGACACTCTAAAAAAAATACGTGTAATAGTAGGTTCTCGAATTCATCCTAGATCATTCACTAGTAGTAAGTTTTTTTTATTTTGGTATGTTATCTAACAAATAATTATTTACCATTGAATTTTGTCATGAACCTAGTTGATGTTACAAAATTTAGAATGCATTATTGGGCATGTTCTTTTTTATTTCGACTTATGGTTTATAACTGTGGCTTATGACTTTTAAGCTATTCGTGTGAGAGAGTACAGAGCAACAGAAACTCGCATGCGGTTTTGGTCAATATAAATGAAGTCGCTACAATATGTACTATACTTAACTTGTAGACCCCTCCTTAAAAAGACACCTCATTTAAAAGCTACTTACTGTAGAAAAGTGGAAAGATAACTTTTAAAAACTGAAAAGAAGAGGGTCAATATTTACTACATTATTGATGGATGCGTTGATAAGTATATATATAGACCATAAAGCCTCCGTGTTATTTTTATTCTAGATCGGCCACTGTAAATTGGGTATGGCCACAAATCATCCAACCAAATTTCATACCAAACACACCAACACACTTACACTCATCTAATTGTAGAATTTTTTTTGTGAGAATAATCTATTTTTATTCAAAATAATAGAAATATATCCGCAGCAACATTTTTACAGAAATAGGCTCCGCCGCCCTCGCGGGTTGGGCGACTAGAGCTAATCGCCCAACGGCCAGGTGACAAAGTTCCAGTTGCCCGACCATTGGGCGATTGGCTCCAGTTGCCCAATGGGGGCGACTGCATGTGGAGTCACCCACTCAGAGGGCGACTGCAAACTGCCCCCATGAATTTTGTAGATTATAACTGGAAGATAATCTGCTGGATCTATAATAAAAGTTTATGGTCGTTGTATATTGCAGGTGCGTAAAAAAATTTGCAAATTTTTTTTAAGAACGATTAATCTTAGAATGATCGGTAAGTACGATGGTAAGTGATATTGTGATGTTACTGGGAATTTGTATACGGAGGAAAACTGGTATGTTAATATTGTTGGATGACTTGCTATGTGAATAATTGAATGCGAAAAGACGAGGAAATAAACTTGTCTGAATTTAAATAGACTTCATAATACAGTTGGGAGTATTACTTTTTGATTACATGCATAACATATAGCATCATGTGCAACTAACCCACCCAACTGCTCGTATGACCTACTGTGTGGATCGGGGCCATTTTTCCTTCATTGCCAGTACAGCGTTGAACTCCTTGGCAGCCTCTTTTGCCTTGGTCGTCATTCCCTTTTTTTTCTTATGCTCCCTCTCGCGAGCCTCCCGCTCCCTACGCGTGCACGCCTCGAGATGAGCTTTTGTCTCGCATTGTATACGCAGGGTTTGGTCGTTCTTATGGCGCTCCTCTTCCAGGATCTCGGATGACCTTGTGACATTCCACTACTCGAAGTCGAGGGCCCACTGGTCCTTTGGGTGGATCTCACTGTGCAAAGCTACCAAGTGTGGAAAGTTGGTAAAGCTAGGCTGTGAGGTCTTGTCGCTGCGGAAAGATGGGTCGTGCGGTCATGTCGCTGCGCAAAGCTGGCGGGTGTGGTCTTCTCACTGCGCAAAGCTAGCCTGTGCTGTCGTGTCACTGTGAAAAGCTGGGCCGTCATGTCATGTCACTGAGCAAAGCCGGCCCATTTGTAGTCTTGTCACTACGGAAAGCCAGCCCGTGTGGTCTTGTCATTGCGCAAAGCCACCCGTGTGGTCTTGTCACTGGGCAAAGCTGCCATGTGTTATGAATGACGTCGTGACACTGCAATTACGCTATAAAATGAATGGATGAGGCATTGCTGATTGGAACAACTATCTTTTCCATCGTAGAGTAAGCCACCATGACAGACGCCAAGGGGGCAGTCGAACATGGCATAATCGGCCTGTAGAGATCATCATGGATGAGGTTGAAAATCTCCCGCGCGTAGTTCTTTCCTACTCCGGGAAAGGAGCTCGTCGCTGTTTACCGGTGAGGCAATCATTACAGACTTGATCCACCTGATCAATCCGCGATAGCCCTCGTACTATGTCACGTTGTGCGAGCTTGCGCAAAGCCTGAAAATTCAGATGACCATACCTTCTGTGCCATTGCCACGCCTCCTCCGAGCTCCTTGCCAACAGGCACACTACTTGCATGATCTTGAATCAGAGTGGGTAAAGTCATCTAGGTGAGTGCATGACTTTTGCTAGCAGATGCGGCTGCTCATTGTGTACCCTCAGGATCCTGCCGTCAATCAGCACTTGATAGCCCGTCTCATCAAGCTGCCCGAGGCTGATGAGGTTGGTGGTGAGCCGGGGAATATAGTACACCCCCATAAGGGTGCGATATTCCCTGGATTTGCATGCGAAGAGGATCGTCCCACACCTCTCGATGTTGACAATAGAGCCATCACCGAACTTCACTATGCCGACCACCTCGGAGCTTAGCTCGAAGAATACCTTGCGAGAGCCGATCATGTGGTTGGTCGCTCTGATATCGAGGTACCAAAGCCTGTCACCGTGCACCTCCTCCCGATCTAGCCGAATTTTTTCTATTTTAGCCCTTTTTTTGAAAAATATTCACATTTAGACCCCTGGTAGTTTTAATTCCGTTTTTGGACCCAGGGGGTCGGAGCCGTGACCCACGGCGCCGAGCTAACACATCTCGGCACCGTGGTCCACGGCGCCGAGGTGCCAGGCCCGCACCAGCATGGTGGCCTGCGTGGCGCCGACGTGGCAGCACCTCGGCGCCGTGGGTCGTGGCGCCGAGCTCGAGCCGTGGGTCGTGGCGCCGAGCTCGAGCCGTGGTCGTGGCGCCGAGCTCGAGCCGTGGTCGTGGCGCCGAGCAACCGGCAACGACCTCGAAAGTGTTTTTGAAGTGCATGGACGGCAAATACGAGATTTTACGTACTCAAATTGCTGACCTTATACATTTTAACAATGAAAAGAGTCTCACACGCCGCTTTGATCAGATGCTATACAAAAAACTATATTTCATATCCATTTTGCTCTAGTATGTGTAATTACCAATTAGACAAGCATCATCTGTGGTAGCCCTGAATTATATGCGTTCTGCGACCTCTATTGTTTAAACTAGCAAGTAGTATGTGTAATTACCAATTCAGGTTGGAGATGCTTTGTGCTTTTAGAATTAAGACATAATGTAGAAAGCATGATTGGCCAATGTGATACTAATCGATAATACATTCTCTATATTTGACCTGGTAAGAACAAACAAGCATTGCTACCCTGTTATGATCTAGCTCAGACTCATTACCTGCGGCATGTGATACTTTAATAGGTTGATGCATAATGATTGCTTGCACTTCTCTTTCATGCTCGATGTAATATATGCATGTTTTATTGTTCATTTCCAATATGCATCTGGTCCTTTTGTTTCTTAGCATGTCTCAGATAACTGTCTCATACTGTGTCATGATGGAACAAGTTCAAATAGTACTGAGTCCATGAACTATGTTTTAGGATAGTGCAGATCCCTTGGCAAAATGCCCTTCTTCAGCCACAATCTCCAGCCATAGGGGTATATGAGGAGCGTGAATTCCTTTATACCCACCCAATTAGAAATAAAGGAAATAAAACATAAATGGAGATCATAAATTCATTGTAGGAATTATAGAACCGCAAAGTACAGACTACGGATTCGTACACAAATATCACATGAATATAACATATACACATATATACAACAAGTAGCTCATTACAACATGCCTCCTAGCTCATTACAACATATATACAACGAATTTTAAGCCTAACCACAAGCCTACACATAAGTATCACTGCCTCCTAGCCTTACCCTTACCCTTACCAAGGGCGTCGGTGGCGGGAGTGTAACGGCTAGGCTCGCAGCGGCGTCTGCGTGGTAGAGGCTGTGAAGGCTGAGTCGAAGGAGCCTCAACGAGCTGAGACGGGCCTATCTCATCGTAAGTCTGCTGCTCTGCCTCGTCCTCGTCCTCGTCAGGGAAAGTGTCACTCCTCGTGGGGGACGAGCTCTGCCCCGTGTACGACCCTCCCCGCGTCGGGTCTGCAAGTCGTGTCGAAGGCACGTCTACGTCCCTCACCGCGCCTGTGCTGCAACCACAATGACCAGCCGCACGACGTAGCCGACCTGCTAGCCTCTGTCATCCAACATTTTGTTAACCAACAAGATACGAAGATATTAGGTACTAATTTTGTGAGTGGCTTTGTCGAAGCTTACCTCTAGGAAGCTACGCGTCCTGACGTCGCCGACTGTCCTGGAGAAATGCTCTATGTCCTGTACGGATTGCTTCAGAGTGTTGCCCTGCAAACAAGCAAAAGAATGGATAATTTGCTATATGTAGTGGTATTTATGTCTATTGGAAAATAAGCAATGAGATTGAACATTACCACACGGTCCAGGACTGGTGCCGTCTCCACCTGCGTCCCAAGGCGAGTCGATCGTCGTGACGGGCGTGTCTTCGTACGCGGAGGGCGGAGCCCGGCGGCACTGGGGCTCCGGCCGGAGACGCGGAGGCGGAGGCCAGCGGCACCAGGGCGGCGGCGAGACGCGGAGGCAGGAGGCCGGCGGCACAGGCGCGCGCCGGGGACGCGGGAGGCAAGAGCCCAGCACACTGGGGCGGCCGGGACGCGGGAGGCGGCCGGCTGGCGGCACCAGTGGGTGGCGCCGAGACGCGGGAGGCCGGAGGCCGGCGCACCAGGGGCGGCGCCAAGACGCGGGAGGCGGTGGCACCACGGCGCCAGCGGAGATGCGACGAGGCGGCGGTCGGGCGGACGAGGCGAGGGCGAGGCGACGCAGGCGGCGGCGGCGACGAGGCGAGGGCGGCGGCGACGAGCGGCGCCGCGAGGCTTCGCGGCTAGGGTTTGCGGGACGAGCGTGAACCAGCAGCTCGGACGAGGGAAAAGGCCGCGTGGGGCCCGCTGGCGAGCTCGGCGCCACGACCCACGGCCCGAGCTCGGCGCCACGACCCATGGCTCCGAGCTCGGCGCCACGACCCATGGCGCCGAGGTGCCGCCACGTCGGCGCCACGCAGCCACCACGCTGGTGCGGGCACAGCACCTCGGCGCCGTGGACCACGGCGCCGAGATGTGTTAGCTCGGCGCGTGGGTCACGGCGCCACCCCGGGTCCAAAACGGAATTAAAACTACCAGGGTCTAAATGTGAATATTTTTCAAAAAAAAGGCTAAAATAGAAAAAATTCGGCCGATCTAGCTATGCGAAGACCTCTGCCTCGACCGATCGAGATGGTCGCTGCGTCGATGGGGATGGGTGGTTGAACCCATGGTCGATGGAGCGGTCGAAGCCATGGTTGAAGTAGCAGTCGAAGTATTGGTTGAAGGCTCGATCAAAACCATGGTCGAAGCCACTATGAGTAGTCATAGGGACGGTAGCTTGCCGTGTCGAGGAAATGGCCCTGGCCATTAGGAGTGTGGCCTCATCGTCATCGCCTTGCGTCAATCTCCCGGTCACCTCCTCCATTGAGAACATCGAGACATCAAGCAGAGTTTCAATTGGCAGAGCAATTTGGGAAAACTTTGGGGAGACAACACGTAGGTGCTTCTCGATGACCTTGTGCGGCGGCTCCAGGTCACCAAGAGTGCTAAGCTAGTTTACCAGCCTGGTAAGCCGCAACGCAAAGTGGTCGACAGACTCCCCGTTGAGGGATGCAATGCTCTCGAACTCCTTATGAAGCTTTTGAGCATTGGCCTTGCACACTCGATCAATACCGACGTGCATGGTTTTCAGGGTATCCCATGACTCCTTGGCAGTTGCCTTGCGGCAAGCGGAACGGGTAGGCTATGCTAGCTACAACATTTGATTTTCTACCGTGTTCAACCAGAAAACATGCGTGTAAGGGAGTCATGGATAGTTACCACTAGATGCGCTACGCAGCGGAAGAAGAGTTGGAGCAGCCCGGTCCAACGTAGATGCGCGTTGATGAAGAAGAAGCAGTCGATCGTTTCATGAACTGGATGTCTCCTCCTTGCGTCCTAGCAATAGTTTTGCGCTTTGCGCCGATCAGCACAGCAACAACAGCAGCGGGGCCTACACAGATTCCACACGTTCGGGATGGAACGCCGTGCGCTGGTGTGGTAGCACCGCGCGCCCAGCTAAGGTTTTGGGATACGACCGAGGGGAGGTAGCGGCTAGGGTTTTCAACATTGTAGTCTTTTCTACCTGCAGCCCCGCCTCCACATATTTATAGAGCATGCTAATAGGCTTCCACGTTGTAGGCCCATTAGAACCCTAATCCCATATGGATCAATATCCCTTTTAGCCTATTAAACCGAATTGTTTATGATTGCCTCTTGGGCACATCACTAACAATCTCCCACTTGCACTAGAGACAATCATATAGGCAAGCTTTCCCATTCGAACCCCTTAAGTGTGTGACCCGTTAGGTTCATGTGTAGACAGCCATGACCCAAAAACCCTTTTCAAGCCATAAGTCAATAGTGGCACCTAGCAGGGCATATTTACTCCCGAATACATATAAAGATCATATCGGCTAAACCTTGATATACACACACTTGGATCCCTTTGCCACACGATACCAGTCGAACTTAAGGCGAGATTCGTGCCACCCTTGTGATAGCTCAACCATTCACTCGATCTTGTGGTGGATTACAACTGATGACTAACCCTTTAGTCACATTGTGATTAACTCTTTAATCACCTTGGCATGGCCATGCACTTCCCTAATCCAACCACATCGAGGGGCCAGAGATATCTCTCCTGTTATGTAGGAGGGGTAAATTCCATCTTAATCCACTCACATCCCATTCCACGTTTCATGATACACCTGAAGACCACTTTTATAGCTACCCAGTTACGGAGTAGTGTTTGGCAGCCCCAAAGCGCACCACTACACATAGTGAGAAACAATGGCGATTTTAGGTCGAAGGATCCAGTAGGTATACCACTCGAGATCGCTTAATGGCACATATTAACATAACAATCCCAGCAACGTCTTGGAGTGGGTCAATCCAACACCATGTTCTCTAACATGTGTCCACATTATTGATTTGATATTCATATATCCATGATCCGTGAAACATGATCATCAATCAATACATGTGCTAGTCCATAAATCATTGTTGTCCCACGTAATAACATAAGACTAGGGATCTTTAGAATAACATTAAATAAAACAAAGAGTTTCACGAACAAGTCGCATACTTGCCAATCAATGCATACAATCTGTTGTAGGGGTGGCCCAACCCCCCGTGACTGGGCCGTGCAACTAGTCCAACATGTAATAGGCCCAATAGTGTAGAGTAATATAACAGTGTAAATATACCAGTGTACCCCCATCCTTTGTAAATACTAAGGGGTAGAAGGGGGATTTCCCATTCTACCCCACTCACACATATATAAGCCCCTAGGAGGGGCAAAGGGGGGATCTCCCTCATTCTCACCACCCAACTCCCTCACACAGACCTGGCTCCTCTCCTCTCCTTCCACCAGTCCCCTCTTTCTCTGTTTGGCCCGTAGCCACAACAGATGGCGCCGTCCGTGGGGACGACTAGAAGTTACATATGGAAGAGATTTCCGGCATTCAACAAGAGCGATGGTGTGTGGATCTTTCTGTCGTCTTTGCTTCATTCATGGTGTTGGTACCATGCGGTTCTCTATCGACGACAGATAAGTACTTCGTTACGTGTCGCACATGCCGTATTGAATAGATCTGAAATCTAGTCGAAGCATGTCTTGAATAGATCTGAGATCCAATCGAGTTGCCCATTTATATGTTGCTTTGCTATCTCCGTGATGGGGCATTTATGCAGAAAATGATTCCCGAGATGGCTGGGTGACTTCGCGTGCCGCCGAGGTCCGCTGCATACCGTCGGCTCGCGCATCCTCACCGTCCTCCGACTTCGGCTCTGCGACGCAGAGTCTCCGCCGACATGACCATCCTTCAAGTGCTTCACGGAAATGACGCTGCACGAAGGGGCTACTCGGGACCTCATCGATGGGGCTTCGCCGATGCACCTCGCTATGCACGCCTTTGACTCGCCCACGTCGGGCCGCGCGAGTGCACCTCGCCGAGCATGCCTTTGTACCTTCGCGCCAAGCCTCCGCTCGATTATGTGCGCGAGCTCGCTGCAGACAGCACGAAATATCCATCTCCGCATCCATCCATGCATGCATGCGTACATAAAATATCACCCATACATGCAAAGTTCGCGGCGTAAGGTATTCATCCGAACATCCATCCATGCTTAAAATATCCATTCATGCATGTCCCTAATATCCTTCCACGTATCCATTCGAGTATATGTTCCTACACATGTATATCATTGCATGCATAAATATCTCCGATCTGGCCGCACTCGAGACGATCGTCGGCCTACGTGTCCACGAAGTCTCCGATCAGTCACCGGCATGCGCGCGCGAGGTCTCTCGCACGGAATCTCCGGCTCGAGGTGCAAGCAGGCGAGCGAGGTCTCGCCTACGCCGCGCGCTGCGGTGGAAAGATACATCTGCGTCTTCATACCGACGCCTCGCGTGGCTCGTCAACCTCGCCTCGCGGAGCTCTCGGACGACTCGCGTCGGCAGAGTCGACCTCGTCTCCGCACAGCTCCGTCGACCTAATCTCGCGGAGCTCAGATGGACAGCATCTTCGCTCGTGGAAATGATGTCTCAGCCTCGCGCGCCGCCTCGACCCCGCGACGGCCGCGGCCTTTCGCCTCGGCTCCTCGAGGACTTCTGCGGCCTTCGCCGCACCGCGAGGTTCTTCACCGACGCCGCGCGCTCGAAGTCTTCGCCGAGCCCCTGGTTCGCCGACGAGCGCGGGCAGCGCTAAAGTCCGCGTCGAGCCGTCAAGGGAGTCTCCGACACGCCGGGTAATCTCGCAATCGCCGACTAACACGAGGACCGGAGCGGAAGATGGGGACGGCGCGGACGAGGTCGACGGAGTACCGAGGCGATGGAGCCGGCGACCTTCGCGACGGTTTCGAGCCTCGCTCCGCAGCCTCCGCACCGAGCCGCATCAAGTCTCCGTCTCGCGACTCGTGGGACTTCGAGCGCGTGACTCGAGCGTCGCGACTTCGCCTCCGCTCCGCGACTGGCTTCGACTCTTCACTTCACAGCCTTCGTGCGACTCGAGCGACGCCGAGCCGCTCTCACCGTCCGGCACTACTCGGATGGTAGCCCCGCGCATCGGCGAGGTCCGCCCATGTGCTGGCCTCCCGTCCCCCGGTCTGCGCGCGTGGTAGTCTCCGCGCTGCCGACCCCTCCCGGCGCGTCGACTCACGCAGCGAGGCCACTGCCGCCGCGCCTCCTCCCGGCGGCGATGAGGACCGAGCGGTAGACGGCGTCGATGCGGACGAGGTCGGCGTGGTCATCCTCGGCCGCCTCGCGTAAAGCGTCGCCGGGCGGGGCGAACACAGCACCGGTTCCTGAAGAGGCGTTGCGGTGCCTTCACAAGCCAAGGCACGCTGAGCCTGCGTTATGGCCGCCCGCACGACGCCTCCGCACGTAGACCAAGCTACGCCGCCGCCAAAGAAGTTTGCATCTACGTGCGCATACATGGCGCCCGGGCCTCGCATGCCCTCGGCGAAGACTTCGCCGGCCTCGCTTCAGCCCGCGACGACGCCGGGTATTCGGCTCGATAGCGGCGCCTTCCCCGACGCATGCGCGTGATTACGTTTCCATTTTGAGAGCATTCGATTTGGCGATTTGCTTCTTCGGCTTTGGCTTGTTTGGGCTACCGTAACATCTATCGCTTCGGTGCTGCATTCGGAAGCATTTTGTTGTTGCGAGTCTTCGGCCATTTCTTTCGTGCCTCCGTGTTGGTCCTTGCTTTTGGTTTAAATCGCACGATTGCCTTGAGCGTCGCGCATCTGCGAGTATAAATAAGACGTAGCGTTGAGCCTAGCTCCGCACGCATGATGTCTACGGACTTTAAAAAAGACGTGACCGTCGGGGCATTCCTCCGCACGCGTGAGTCCACGGACTATAAATAAGACGTAGCGTTGAGCCTAGCTCCGCACGCATGATGTCTACGGACTTTAAAAAAGACGTGACCGTCGAGGCATTCCTCCGCACGCGCGAGTCCACGGACTATAAATAAGACGTAGCGTTGAGCCTAACTCCGCACGCATGATGTCTACGGACTTTAAATAAGACGTAGCGTCGAGCCTAGCTCCGCACGCATGATGTCTACGGACTTTAAATAAGACGCAACGGGGGGACGCCTCCGCGCGCACTCTACGGAGTATAAATAAGACGTAGCGTTGAGCCTAGCTCCGCACGCATGATGCCTACGGACTTTAAAAAAAGACGTGACCGTCGAGGCATTCCTCCGCACGCGCGAGTCCACGGACTATAAATAAGACGTAGCGTTGAGCCAAGCTCCGCACGCATGATGTCTACGGACTTTAAAAAGACGTGACCGCCGAGGCATTCCTCCGCACGCGAGTCCACGGACTATAAATAAGACGTAGCGTTGAGCCTAGCTCCGCACGCATGATGTCTACGGACTTTAAAAAAGACGTGACCGTCGAGGCATTCCTCCGCACGCGCGAGTCCACGGACTATAAATAAGACGTAGCGTTGATCCTAGCTCCGCACACATGATGTCTACGGACTTTAAAAAAAAGACGTGACCGTCGAGGCATTCCTCCGCACGCGCGAGTCCACGGACTATAAATAAGACGTAGCGTTGAGCCTAGCTCCGCACGCATGATGTCTACGGACTTTAAAAAAGATGTGACCGTCGAGGCATTCCTCCGCATGCTCGAGTCCACGGACTATAAAGGAAGTCGTAGCGTCGAGGCCCGCCTCCGCACGCATGATGTCTACGGACTTTAAATAAGACGTAGCGTTGAGCTCAGCTTCCGCACGCACGACTCTACGGAGTATAAACAAGACGGGGACTCTGATCCCACGCTCTCTACGGAGCATAAATAAGACGCAGGTGTTGTCCCTGCGCAAGTCTACGGACTCTAAACAAGTCGTGCGCTGAGGTCCGCCTCCGCACGCACCAGTCTGCGGACTATAAATTAAGTCATGCGCCGAGGTCTGCCTCCGCACGCGAGAGTCCAAGGACTCTAAATTAAGTCGTGCACCGAGGTCTGCCTCCGCACGCAAGAGTCCAAGGACTATAATTAAGTCGTGCGCCGAGGTCTGCCTCTGCACGCGAGAGTCCGCGGACTATAAATTAAGTCGTGCGCCGAGGACCGCCTCCGCACGCACCAATTACCCTCACGCACTCTACGGAGTATAAAAATTGCGCGATGGCCGAGACACTAGGAGTGCCTCGCCCTAGCGATGCGGCACCTGGATGTCGCACCTTCGAGCGCATTACACCAGGGAGTGTATCACTCCTTTTTGAGGGTAGGGGAACGGCGGTCTCGCCTCCCTACCTCGGTATGCGTAGTGCCTTCGGCCTACGCTCCAAGCGCCCGCTCTCCGCGGGCACTCCTTTTTGAAGGTAGGGGAACAGCGATCTCGCCTCGCTACCTCGGCGCGCGTAGTGCCTTCGGCCTACGCTCCAAGGGCCCGCTCTCCGCAGGCACTCCTTTTTGAGGGTAGGGGAACCGCGGTCTCGCCTCCCTACCTCGGCCTGCACACGCGTGCGTAGTGCCTTCGGCCTACGCTCCAAGCGCCCGCTCTCCGCGGGCACTCCTTTTTGAAGGTAGGGGAACGGCGGTCTCGCCTCCCTACCTCGCGCGTGCGTAGTGCCTTCGGCCTACGCTCCAAGCGCCCGCTCTCCGCGGGCACTCCTTTGAAGGTAGGGGAACGGCGGTCTCGCCTCCCTACCTCGGCGCGTGAGTGCCTTCGCCCACGCTCCAGGGCCCCGCTCTCGCGGGCACTCCTTTGAGGGTAGGGGAACCGCGGTCTCGCCTCCCTACCTCGGCTCACTGCACGCGCGTGCGTAGTGCCTTCGCCCTACGCTCCAGCGCCCGCTCTCGCGGGCACTCCTTTGAAGGTAGGGGAACGGCGGTCTCGCCTCCTACCTCGGCGCGCGTAGTGCCTTCGCCCACGCCCCAGGGCCCGCTCTCGCGGGCACTCCTTTGAGGGTAGGGGCGGCGGTCTCGCCTCCCCACCTCGCGCGCATAGTGCCTTCGGCCTACGCTCAAGGGCCCGCTCTCGCGGGCACTCCTTTGAGGGTACGGAACGGCAGACGCCTCCCCACCTCGGCGCGTAGTGCCTTCGCCTACGCCCAAGGACCGCTCTCCGCGGGCACTCCTTTTGAAGGTAGGGGAACGCGGTCTCGCCCCTACCTCGGCGCGTAGTGCCTTCGCCACGCTCCAGGGCCCGCTCTCGCGGGCACTCCTTTGAGGGTAGGGGA
Source organism: Dendrocalamus sinicus (assembly GCA_036346575.1). Taxonomy (NCBI): domain Eukaryota; kingdom Viridiplantae; phylum Streptophyta; class Magnoliopsida; order Poales; family Poaceae; genus Dendrocalamus; species Dendrocalamus sinicus. Next base: position 10,108,554 of record CM070657.1, read on the forward strand.
ACCGCGGTCTCGCCTCCTACCTCGGCTCGCCTTGCACGCGCGAGTGCCTTCGCCTACGCCCAGCGCCGCTCCGCGGGCACTCCTTTGAAGGTAGGGAACGGCGGTCTCGCCTCCCTACTCACGCGTGCGTAGTGCCTTCGCCCTACGCTCCAGCGCCCGCTCTCGCGGCACTCCTTTGAAGGTAGGGAACGCGGTCTCGCCTCCTACTCGCGCTGCGTAGTGCCTTCGCCTACGCTCCAAGCGCCCGCTCTCCGCGGGCACTCCTTTTTAAAGGTAGGGGAACGGTGGTCTCGCCCCCTACCTCGGCGCGCGTAGTGCCTTCGGCCTACGCTCCAAGGGCCCACTCTCCGCGGGCACTCCTTTTTTAGGGTAGGGGAATGGCGGTCTCGCCTCCCCACCTCGGCGCGCGTAGTGCCTTCGGCCTACGCTCCAAGGGCCCGCTCTCCGCGGGCACTCCTTTTTGAGGGTAGGGGAACGGCGGTCTCGCCTCCGTACCTCGGCGTGCGTAGTGCCTTCGGCCTACGCTCCAAGCGCCCGCTCTCCGCGGGCACTCCTTTTTGACGGTAGGGGAACGGCGGTCTCGACTCCCTTCCTCGGCGTGCGTAGTGCCTTCGGCCTACGCTCCAAGCGCCCGCTCTCCGCAGGCACTCTTTTCGAAGGTAGGGAACAACAGTGTCGGCGCGTCTTCGGCGCTCGACTCCGCCGTCCGCCTTGTAGGCATCGCCTCGGCGGAACGGCACGTCTTCGACGCTCGACTCCGCCGTCCGCCTCGTAGGCATCGCCTCGGCGGGACGGCACGTCTTGGGCGCTCGACGGCATGTGTTCAGCGCTCGACTCCGTCGTCCGCCTCGTAGGCATCGTCTCGGCGGGACGACACGTCTTCGGCGCTCGACTCCGCCGTCCACCTCGTAGGCATCGCCTCGGTGGGACGGCCCGTCTTCGGCGCTCGACTCCGTCGTCCGCCTTGTAGGCATCGCCTCGGCGGGACGGCACGTCTTCGGCGCTCGACAACACGTCTTCAGCGCTCGGCTCCGCCGTCCGCCTCGTAGGCATCGCCTCGGCGGGACGACGCGTCTTCGGCGCTCGACGACACGTCTTGGCGCTCGACGACACGTCTTCGGCGCTCGACTCCGCCGTCCCGCCCGAGGCATCGCCTCGGCGGGACGGCACGTCTTCGGCGCTCGACGACACGCCGGCCTCAACTCCGCTGTCCGCCTCGCAGTATCGCCGACGGGACGACACGTCTTCGGCGCTCGACTCCGCCGTCCGCCTTGTAGGCATCGCCTCGGCGGGACGGCACGCGCCGGCGCTGACGACGCGCCGCCTCGACTCGTCGTGCTCGCCTTTGTAGGCGTCGCCTCGGTGGGGCGGCACGTCTTGGCGCTGACGACGCGCGCCGGCCTCGACTCGTCGTCCGCCTTGTAGGCGTCGCCTCGGCGGGACGGCGCGTCTTCGGCGCTCGACGACACGCCTTCGGCCTCGACTCCGCCGTCCGCCTCGTAGGCATCACCTCGGTGGGACGGCACGTCTTCGACGCTCAACTCCGTCGTCCGCCTTGTAGGCATCGCCTCGGCGGGACGGCACGTCTTCGGCGTTCGACGACACGTCTTCGGCGTCCGACGACACGTCTTCGGCGCTCAACTCCGGCGTCCGCCTTGTAGGCATCGCCTCGGCGGGACGGCACGTCTTCGGCGGCCGACGACACGTCTTCGGCGCTCGACTCCGCCGTCCGCCTTGTAGGCATCGCCTCGGCGGGACGGCACGTCTTCGGCGCTCGACGACGTCTCCGGCGCTTCACCGGTTCCTTCATAAGCATGGCCTCTAGGGTCTACGAGCTATCAGTTGCATCGGCACCCTCATGCTTGCTGTCAGGGAACGGGGGGCTGGGGTGGTTGATCGCATCAGCTCGCCCATCGGGACCTCAGCGCTTGCTGTCGAGGGAGTACTGTTGTAGGGGTGGCCCAACCCCCCGTGACTGGGCCGTGCAACTAGTCCAACATGTAATAGGCCCAATAGTGTAAATATACCAGTGTACCCCCATCCTTTGTAAATACTAAGGGGTAGAAGGGGGATTTCCCATTCTACCCCACTCACACATATATAAGCCCCCAGGAGGGGCAAAGGGGGGATCTCCCTCATTCTCACCACCCAACTCCCTCACACAGACCTGGCTCCTCTCCTCTCCTTCCACCAGTCCCCTCTTTCTCTGTTTGGCCCGTAGCCACAACACAATCATTATTCAAGGAACCAAATAACACCTTATTCAAAATTTCATAAACATAGACTTGATACAATTATCTCCCACTCACACTAGAGTCAATCATGTAAGTATCTAATACCCATTGCACTCGTGTGTGCCTCATGCTTTGGTTGTGGGAGAGGCTTCGTCAACGGATCAACAACATTCAAATCCGTGTGCACCTTGCAAATCTTCACTTCACCTCTATCAATGATCTCACGGATAAGGTGATAGCGCTGAAGTATATGTTTGGACTTTTGGTGTAACCTAGGCTCCTTTGCTAGCGCAATGGCTCCACTATTATCACAATAGAGATCCACTGGACTGGACACACTAGGGATCACACCCAACTCAAAAACAAATTTTCTGATCTAAACAGCTTCCTTTGCAGCTTCAGAAGCTGCAATATACTCGGCCTCAATTGTCGAATCATCTACCGTCTCTTACTTGGAACTTTTCCAGCTCACTGCCCCTCCATTGAGGCAGAACACAAAACCAGACTACGATCTGATATCATCTTTATCCTTTTACAACGAGCTCTTCTTCACCTCCAAAAATAAGGAACATATCCTTAGTCCTTCTAAAGTACTTAAGAATATTCTTTACAGCCACCCAGTGAGCTACCCCAGGGCTGGATTGATACCTGCTCGTAACACTTAGAGCACATGAAACATCTGGGCGCGTACAAATCATAGCATACATGATGGATCCGATGGCTGAGGCATACGGAATCGCACTCATGTTCTTTTGCTCATCAAGTGTTGAAGCACACTGAGTCTTGCTAAGACTAATGCCATGTGACATAGGCAAGAAACCTTTCTTGGAATCTTGCATATTGAACCGTTTCAATACCTTGTCAATGTATGTACTTTGGCTTAATCCAATTAGCCTCTTCGATCTATCTCTATAGATCTTTGTGCCCAAAATGTAAGCTGCCTCTCCGAGATCTTTCATTGAGAAACTTTTCTCAAAGAAGACTTCACAGCTTCTAGCATTGGAATATCATTTATGATCAATAATATGTCATCTACATACAAGACCAGAAAAACAAGTGCGCTCCCACTAGCCTTCTTGTAAACACAAGGCTCTTCTTCATTCTTGATGAAGCCAAACCCTTTGACTACTTCATCAAAATGAAGATTCCAATTCGAGATGCTTGCTTCAATCCATAAATGGACTTCGAAGCTTGCATATTCTCCCAAAGATTTTCGGATCAACAAAACCCTCAGTCGTGTGTCATGTACACATCCTCGCAGGTTTCTATTTAGGAAAGCCGTTTTGACATCCATCTGCCAAATCTCGTAGTCGAAATAGGCAGCAATCGCTAGGAGGATCCGAATAGAGTTTAGCATAGCGACGGGCCAAAACGTTTCATCATAATCAACACCTTGAATTTGCTTGAAACCTTTCGCCACAAATAGTGCCTTATAAATGTGAACATTTTCATCCATGTCTATCTTTTTCTTAAAAACCCATTTACACTCAATAGTTTTTACACCATCAGGTGGATCCACCAAGTTCCAAACTTGATTATCATGCATGGATTCTATTTCGGACCTCACGGCTCCAAGCCATTTTTCAGAGTCTGGTCCCATCATTGCTTCTGTGTAGCTCTTGGGCTCATCATTGTCCAACAACAATATGTCGCGTTGTCCCGTGGTTAGGCGTGAACTTTTCGATTCTGCGCGACATGCCCTTGTAGACGGTGCCTCCATAACCGATTGCACAACATCTTGTACATCCTGTTGAGGTTCAATAGGAGCTGAAACATTTTCAGATGTTTCCCGAATTTCTTCAAGCTGCACCTTGCTCCCACTAACACCCTTTGAAAGAAACTCTTTTTTCAAAAAGACACCGTTCTGAGCGACAAACACTTTGCCTTCTTCCCGATTGTAAAAATAATATCCTTTGGTTTCCCTAGGATACCCAACAAAGAAGCATTTATAAGATTTAGGATGGAGCTTATCAGACGTCAAACGTTTCACATAAGTCTCACAACCCCATATCTTAAGGAAAGACAATCCAGGACGTTTCCCGGTCCATTTCTCGTATGGTGTCTTTTCCACAGATTTAGATGGAGCTCTGTTTAGTGTAAACGCAGCAGTTTCTAGAGCATATCCCCAGAAGGACAATGGAAGATCAGATTGGCTTATCATAGACCGAACCATGTCTAACAAGGTCCGGTTCCTCTATTCAGATACCCCGTTGCACTGAGGCGTGCCAGGCGGAGTCAGCTGTGGAACAATTCCACACTGTTTTAGATGTTCACCAAATTCATGGCTCAAATATTCACCTCTACGATCAGATCGCAGAATTTTAATTGTCTTGCCTGGCTGATTTTGTACTTCATTCTGAAATTCTTTGAACTTTTCAAACGATTCAGACTTGTGTCTCATTAAGTAGATATATCCATATCTACTAAAGTCATCGGTAAAAGTAATGAAATACTGAAAACCACCTCTGGCTACTGAGCTCATTGGTCCACATACATCGGTATGTACAAGTCCTAACAAGTCACTTGCCATCTCACTATGACCGGTGAAAGGCGCCTTTGTCATCTTGCCAAGTAAACAAGACTCGCATGTCTCAAATGATTCAAAATCAAATGAGTTGAGTAGACAATCTTTATGGAGCTTCTCTATGTGTTTCTCATTTATATGACCTAAGCGACAATGCCAAATAAAAGCAGGATTCAAATCATTAGGCCGCAGCCTCTTTGCATTAATATTATAGACAGGCTTATCCTCAAGATCAAGAATATATAACACATTCATCAATAGACAATGTGCATAGAGTATATCATTCAAATAAATAGAACAACGTTTGTTCTTTATTACGAACTCATAACCACCATCTTCCTCCAAACATGAAGAAGAGATGATGTTCTTACTCAATGCTGGAATGTAATAACAATTATTTAATTCCAAAACTAACCCTGAAGGTAATGACAAGTGATAAGTGCCGATAGCCAGTACATCAACCTTTGCTCTATTGCCGACACGCACGTCCAACTCGCCTCTCGCAAAGCTTCTAGTCCTTCTTAGACCCTGCAACGATTTGCAAGTATGAATCATCGATCCGGTATCAAATACCCGAGATTCACTAGAAGAAATTGCAAGATTAATTTCTATAACATTTATACCTGAAGCAGAAGTCTCGCTTCTCTTCTTCTTTTTCAGATCCCTCGAGTATTTCTTACAATTCCTACACCAATGCCCCTTGACATGGCCGTGGTAGCATTCATCATCAGGAGAAGGGCCAGAATTGACCTTCCCATTTGGCTTTGGCTTAGAGCTAGGGTGCTCATTAGGAACATTTCCTTTGCCTTTGCCTTTGGGTGTCCAACGCTTCCTCTTTTTATTCTCCTTCTAAACCATCATCACATGATTGGTGTTTTTCTTAATGCTTTCCTCTGCCGTCTTAAGCATCCCATGCAATTCAGTCAATGATTTCTCCATGCTATTCATATGAAAATTCATAATGAACTGCTCATAGCTCGAAGGGAGAGATTGGAGAACAACATCCGTAGCCAGATCAGGATTAAGGGGAGAACCAAGCTTCTCCAAGCTCTCAATGTAACCAATCATCTTAATCACATGAGGACTGACTAGACTACCTTCCACCAGCTTGCACGCAAACAAGGACTTTGAAATGTTAAACCTCTCGGTCCTACCTTGGTTCTCAAACATGTCACGCAGTCCTTCAACCATAGTGTGAGCATCTGCATTCTCATAATGCTTTTGAAGCTCAGAGGACATGGTAGCAAGCATGAGACAGCTAACGTCGAGTGAATCATTGCAGTGCTTCTCATAAGCTTTGCGGGTGGCAACGTTTGCACCCTCAGGGAGTTCATCGGGGTAGGGTTGCTCAAGAACGTATTCCTTTTTTCTTGTCTGAGAACAATTCTCAGGTTGCGGTACCAATCAATAAAAATTCATTCCATTAAGTTTTTCTTTCTCAAGAACAGATCACAAGTTAAAACCGAATTGTTACGAGCGACCATGATCTACAAATAAAAATAAACAAGCAAAGTTCAGCACTATGTTCATGTTTGATCTTCTATTAAACAATTTAACAAAGACACTCCCACTATATGTTTTGTAATCGTCTTCCTCTAACGACATATAGTGGTCAAGATCCATGTTCATCTAAGTTCTAGTGAGCTTTGGCATCACCGCTAGAAACCTAGTGACGTGGTAAGCAACGCTTGCTAATCACATCTTATGTGACTCTTGTTTGTTGGGTGGCATCCAATGCCCCGGCTCCCAACACCATGCCCCAAGGCCCAAATCCAATTTGATAGCCTTGTCAAGTAAACCAACACTATGCATGTGGATGTCCGACATCCACCCTATTAGATCAAGATAGTTGATGGTACTCTGCTTTGGCAGACCTACCAAACAATGATCGTAATTCTTATAGGCGCAGCAATTGAAAAGGCATCAAATAAATTCTTAATTTTTCTGAGGGAAGCTATTCTGTCATGAAAAATACATCCTCTACAGGTATGGCATGAAAGAATAGTATGACAGGAAATAAACATCACATGCATATAATCACATTATACTATGAATGGTATGGCCTTTTGAATCATAGTGGTCACCATCGCCATGGTTCCACGGTGATGTCCTTCGCCACACTTCCTGTTCTCTTTTTATCATGCTTGAAGCCTCCATGGTAAAGAACTAAACTATTACAACTAATAGCTAGCAAATGAATTACATGAGGAGCGCAAGCATCACAAGTCGACATGCAGGTTGTTATACAATTAAAGAACGACCTCAACCCACTGTGATTAATACGACACACAAAGCCGCCAAAACACGCATGCATCACATATACATCTATGCCATACCATTCACATCATTCCCTGCAAAAACAAGTTAAGCGTAGAACGTATTCTACCACCCTGACATGAATGTGTTTGTATAACAATCTATGCGTGTACGCAACGGCGATCCCGCTGGCCGGTTTGCGGGCGGGGTTGAGGAGAGCCCCGCGGGTTCAGGCAGCGCCACAAACTCTCGAAATTACATAAATCGCATCTATGAAATCGCTATGAAAATCTCATCGGGCCGATCAAATCAACCCAAATCCGAGCCATTCAAAATGTCTCAATTTTCAATAGATCAATCACATTGATCATCGCGATCGGTATACTTGAGGAGATCGCAACACAAGACCTCGATCTGTTGGCTCGATCTCATCGATCGTGGCGCGCGATTAGCCCCGATGGTGATTCCAGCTGGTAGGGGCAAGTCACGCGTACATCAAAGAAGGAGCACGAACTAATCTTTTTTGGCCACATGATGCTATCAACTCATACATATTTCAACTCCTTATAACCGATTGATCTAATCAACCCGTGCACCGAAAGATCCATCACATGAACCTAGCATAAGAACAGTAATAGATCGCATCTACTACAAACAACATATCATCTACAAGCGCATGATCCATACCACATGCTACGCAGCTTTGCTCTGATACCACTGAAGGAGAACGGGTAGGCTACGCTAGCTACAACATTTGATTTTCTACCGCGTTCAACCAGAAAACATGCGTGTAAGGGAGTCATAGATAGTTACCACTAGATGCGCTGCGCAGCAAAAGAAGAGTTGGAGCAGCCCAGTCCAACGTAGATGCGCGTTGATGAAGAAGAAGCAGTCGATCGTTTCACAAACTGAATGTCTTCTCCTCGCATCCTAGCAATAGCCTTGCGTTTCTCGCCGATCAGCACAGCAGCAACAGCAGCGGCGCCTTCACGGAGTCCACACGTTCGGGATGGAACGCCATGCGCTGGTGTGCTAGCACCGCGCGCCCGGCTAGGGTTTCAGGATACGACCGAGGGGAGATGGTGGCCAGGGTTTTCAGCATAGTAGTCTTTTCTACCTGCAGCCCCGCCTCCACATATTTATAGAGCATGCTAATGGGCTTCCACGTTGTAGACCCATTAGAACCCTAATCCCATATGGATCAATATCCCTTTTAGCCTATTAAATCGAATTGTTTATGATTGCCTCTTGGGCCCATCACTAACAGAGACAACACGTAGGTGCTTCTCGATGACCTTGTGCGGCGACTCCGGGTCGCCAAGAGTGCTAAGCTAGTTTACCGGCTGGTAGCCGCAACGCCGAAGTGGTCGACAGACTCCCGTTGAGAATGCAATGCTCTCGAACTCCTTATGAAGCTTTTGAGCATTGGCCTTGCACACTCGATCAATGCGATGTGCATGGTTTTCAGGGTATCCCATGACTCCTTGGCAGTTGCCTTGACGGCAAGCGTGAAGATCATCTCTAGCGGAATGGCATGCAGGATGGCCTCCAGTGCCATCCTGTCCTCTTGAAATTCAGCCCTGCCAGTGTCGATGGCGTCCCAGAGCTCGCGCGCCTGGAGTATAGCCTTCATTATCAAGGCCCAATCACCATAGTTCGTCTTCGTGAGTGTCAGATACGCCACTGATCTCCCGACCTCCTTCACCACCCTTTGTACCACCAGAGCACTGCCGCTGCCGTCGACGCGGTCTCTGGGATGTGGCGATGAATATTGGGAGCGTCGGGGTAACGCAGAATCACCTAGCTTCATCGTGAATTAGCGTTCCCTGGCTCTGATACCAAATGTCAGAATCTTCAGCCAATCAACATGCACGAACTCACACACGATCACACAAGTTGGAAACACGAGCACTTTTGTGCTGCTGAAAAACTAGGAGCATTTTCTGTTGTATTAGACTGCTATTTAAGAAAATCCTAATCTAACTCTAGTGGCTAAGCCACCCTTATTACGCGCCACTACCTGCATGATCCTACGGACCCAGGCCATGATGCGCATGACGTTAACAAAGCGGAGAACGTGCTCTCGCGTGGACTAAGCACGCGTCAAGCATTTTCTACTGTTACAACAACTCTTCGACCACAGTCACTACGACTACGACCACGGCCACTACAACTATGACCACGACCGCTACAACTATGACCACGGCCGCTACGACTTTTGACTAGTAGCTCTACGACTACACAATAACTCCACGACTGCTACAGTCAACCTACGACTACAACAAGACTTCTCGACCGCTCTGATAAATCTATGACTGCAACAGTAATCTACAACTTTAACCATGAGCTACGACTTTCGATCATAGTGAACATGCTGCATTATTCAACAGCGCTGGGCCCGGCGGCAAGTTGTGGCTGCGGCGACGTCGTTGACATCGGCGTTAAATTGCTGTGGTACCGCTAGAAGAGCAATGTGCTGGGCGTTCGGCAGGGTTGGCTTCGGCAACTTCGCGCTGGATCTCGAGACCAAGCCCGCCGAGGCGCTCGGCAAGATCTTGCAATGCAAGTAGGAAATCTGTGCAAGTGCAAGAAATGCTTGCGTATGGAGGAGGGCTTGCCCGTATGAGATATACTGCACACCTAGCTGGATCACTCCAAAATGAACATTAGCTATTGTTGCACACTTTTATCTCAATTGCTGTACATAGCTTGGGTAAACATTTCGTAGAAATCAATCGAATTTCTCATGCTTAAAATTCGTAGTTAAGTGAAGGTTGAAAACGTCTTTCTTTATCATTTGGGATAATAACACCTGAAAAGGACAAGTTATACACACAAGCTGTCATGCACACGAGGAACACAGTCTTCAAGGTTATTGGAGGCTGATCTTTTCGGTTTCTAAAACTTGCTTTTCAGTTTTTTTATATTACCTAGCTTTTAAACGAAATATCTTTTCAAAATAAAGTCTACTAGTTAATTGTAGTATATTCTGTACCGACTTTATTTATATCGGCAAAAACTGCACGTAAATTTCTCTGTAATCTCTCACATAAATAGTCCAAAAGCCATAAAACCGCAGCCAAAAGCCATAAGCTACAACAAAAAAAGAACATGCCTTAGGTATCGTAAGTGACCTCGTGAGCCATTTCACTTCCCTGAAACAGAAAAAGAAGAAGATAACACGAGTATTACCAGAAGTTACGCTATACTATAGAATTATGTTTTTAACATTAACATGATCCCAAAACATAACTGACTATTAATTTTTATTATAATATATTTATTAAACTCAATAAAATTATAATATTAAAAATATTTTTGAGATAAATCTACATGTGATTTCTATATATTCAATTTAAATATTTGAAAATGTATTGATATTATAAAAAATTAGACATAAATCTATATGTAATTTTATGTATCTAATCTAAGTATTTGAAAATGTTTTGATACCCAAGGTTTATAGTTTGGTTGCACGAATCCCAAAATAATATTCGTTTGTAACTAAAATGAGTACTTCATAGTGAGTTTTACTTCATAGACCGCGTTCTTGCTGATGCCAAATTGTTCTTGATAGACATTAAGCGGTTTTAGCAATTTTCTTGATTAACTTCAAATTTAAGCATATCTAAATACATGAAAATAACATAAAAATTAAGCAATTATATCTCAACATAGATAATGAATTCAAATCATTTAAACATGACTATAAGCTAAACAGAGAAAGAAAGTAGATAGTTATAATCAGCATAATGCACAAATTATAATATGTTATATTGCTATAATCAGCATAATGCACAAATTATAATATGTTGTATTGCTCTCAGCTGAGGAGTTACTTAATAATTAATCTTGGCCTTCTTAATTCTTGTCACTATATCAATAATCAAAGTGATTAATCCCTTAAATATTATGCTAGTTTAATCATCAAAATTACCTCTATGCAGTGACCAGAACAATTGCAGACTCTAATCGGTAAGACAACAGAGAAAACTACTGCAGTAGTTTTTGGCAACAATCAAAACAGAGCAGCAATAACTAATACCAAACAGAAGTATGAACTAGCAATTGGCAAAATAAGACTAGCAAAATATTTCTAGATAATCACAATGATTTCATGTTTGACAAGATTTCCTCATCGAGCAAATTTGAAAGCTCTGCAATTACGACCACAACTATTGTGCAAAGTCTATTACGAACACAGCAGTGTACGGCCATAGCTATTATGCAAAGTCTTTGACGAACACAGCAGTGTACGACCACGGTGGAATACGACCATGGCAAGTTACAACTACGGCAGCTTATGACCACAATAGTTTACGACCACGGCAAATTACGACCACAGAAGCTTACAACCACAGCAGATTATGACCACAGTAGTCTACGACCACGGCAAACTTATGCACAATAGTAATAAGAATGCAAACGAGAGCTCACTGCGTGATGTCAATCCAAGCCACCGAGAAGGCTATAGGGGCTAAGCTCATTGCAAGAATGATGTCTCAGAAAACCAATCACCGGCGTATACCCCAGATATTGCCGGATAGGTTAACAGATATACAATGCCCAATTTCACAAATCAATACTCACCAAATTGCAAATTCAAGAAGCTAGTGATGCCACACAAAGCCAATGCAATCTATGATCGGATGAAGCAACCGAGGAACCGAATGCGCAAGAGCCCTAAGAAGAACTTAGCTCTCACAGCAGCAACAAAGATACCAACACCCAATAGATCTACAGAGACAAGCCGGAGTGGAGATCACCACAACTCCTATGAGTTCACAGAGCAAACCGCGCAGAAGATCAAAGAGGAATCGCCACCACCTATACTCAGACCTGGATCTACTCTCTTGATTGTGCTGCTCCGAGTGCTCTCCCATCGCTTTGGTTTAAAGGGGATGAGGGAGATCCGAGATCAGAGGCGACAGTGCCATCGCCCAAAACAGCCGCCCGAGGCTTGCGTCTATAGACCAGGGAGAGGGAGAGTGATCGCATGGTCTGATACGGCCTCACCGCCTTATCCCATCTCCTCCACATTTACATGTGGGCCCCATAAAAATTTAATTTCCTTCACTTTGGAAATGAGAGATTTCCATATTGCCCAACAATTCTAACATCATTTAGCACAAACAAGTTCAAATTGAGAATTGCAAACAAGGACAGTTACATTGGTGATGACTTATTCCAATAGTACAATGAATAGAGCAGTCATGGAGAAGAATAGCTACAATAACTGAGTACTATCTATCTTTCGGACACTTAGGTTCCAAAATAATTGAATAGCCCTATCTAGGTGCGTTACATGTGCAAGATAAATCGAACATACAGCCCTTGCAATGCAGATTTGCTCATGTCCTTCACGACGGGAATTAGCACAAGAAATTCTTTCTATCTTTTAATCTGTCCCTTCGACTGCTGATTTTGGATATACGGCAACTGCGATCACATCTTAGGACCAAAACTTTAGATGATTAGAATATAATTTACACATTTACTAAAGAATCAACAAGGACGCAGTCCGCTAGCACAGCAAGAAAAGCGATCTTGTGAGCATCAACGGCCTCTTTTGGCCCCAAGGGAGGAATTGACGACAGTGTCGAGCAGACCGGCACCCTCTAGATGCATGTGCCCTGGGCCGTCATGGAGAGCAAACTAAAAACAATAAATTTTCTCTAGGGCCTTCTTTACGCATAATACATATACAAGCTATTTGCAGCAGCACATGCGACGGAATTCTCAGTCGGGTGCCATGCAAGATGGAGCAACTTTGTCGATAAGTCAAATGAATTTCCATTGGCATCACCGCCTAAATTTTCTCCACCTGCAGTATATTATCTCAGTAGTGAAACTGGGTGAACAAAACAATTGCTACATCTCATAGAAATAACCAAGTCAATGTTCAAGAGAAGCCACTCACCTCTCCGTGCACCACGGGTCAAAGAGGTTAGTGTTCGTGTGGGCCTCGTTGGATTTGCAATCTGACACCTACATGGTACCCAAGTGCAACAAAAATCAGAAGCTCAGATAAATTGCAAGACTTCATATGGCAACTACAATGTAAAGCAAGAAGTCTACGGTGCTGCAGGCAGTACTATTGAAAGAGTTGCTTTCAACTGAATATAATTACAAAAGCGTAATATCATGTTCTAAACTTCAAAACAGAGAAGGAAAAGTAGCTCCTGGTCCCAAAGGAAGGGAAAACAGAGTACAAAATTTAAGAGGTTATCTCAAAAAGTTACCATACCTCATGGGGTTCCTGCTTGCTTCCAAAGTGGTCGCCTCCATGCTTCCAGGTGTACAACCAAAAATACGAAACAAATTACTGCATTTAATGACACATCAAAATAAATAAATAAAATGTTAGCAGACAGGATTTCCATGTGTAACATTGCACATGTAATCAAAAAAAGAGAATAAGGAAATACCCATAAGAACCAGTTGCAACACGAAGTCCGTCCCCACTAAGACAGCACTCAAACTTGTCAAATATTGAGTCATTCTCATACAGATCACAAAGCTGAAAATAGTTACAGCATACAGCTAGATTATATATTGGTCATCACGTGGCTGCTTTGCTAATGATTCGGTTGACGAAAATCTCACCTTAGGCCTTAAATGTTCATGAACCTGGAAGGTTGAAACAGGACCTGAATCCATGTTTAGATCCCATAGCTGAGAAAGAATGGAGAGATTAAATTTCAATTAAAAATATTAGAATTAACTCTAGTACATCAAGCAAGGAAAATATGCTCCTCAAACCAGAAGTATCCAATCTTCAACTACTCCCTCTAGTGTCACAAAACATGTTTTAGGATGTGTGCAGTCACATCATCAAAACTTCGGCTATCGATATATTTTTAAACATTTATATTAGATACATGAAAATAATGTGTAGATTGTCTCGAAAAGTACTTTCATAATACTATAATTTTATTGAGTTCTATAAATATATTATAATAGGAATTAGTTGTCAAACTTGCATTTTGGGGACAGTGTCAATGTCCAAAACAGCATGTTTTGTGACCAGATGGAGTATGTAAAAATAAATTGTAGCACTGTTGAAATGAACTTGAAACATCATAAACTTCAATGCATAAGGGCAGCAAAACTCAGATTTTACTATATTTTAAGTAGCACCAGATTATTTAAATCACGAACATTTACTAGTTTTAGCCAACATCTAGCAAACAAGTAGCAGCTTCAACCAGCCATTGAAGGCAGTTCAGGGTGGAATGATAAGGGGCTGGCATTTGGAGATGAATAGTAGTCACAATCTATTTCCTGTTAGTTACTAAGGATAATTCAAAGTATCTGACAGTTCCTAGTCACACAACGACTTCTCATGTCAAAACTCAACTAGTAGTTTGGATCTGAACAAAATTGTGAGTATAAAGACAGAAAAAACGAGATAAAGGGAGATAGAGAAGCTAGTAACGAACTTTGAGAGTCATATAATCACGACTAAGAATATATCTTCCATCCCTTGAAAATTTTATATCCGAAATTGATGCAATTATCTCCGTAAAGAAGGATCTTGATCCAGGTGCTTCATGTTCCTCAAATCTGTTTGAAGTTTCTTGTTAACACCATGTTGTAACATTCTAGCAATATAAATAATCATACACATTTCCAACCCTCCAACATGCCCCCAAATGTGTTCAATACACAAGGATAAAATGTTACAGGAGGCGGTACAAGAGGAATTACTAACATCTTGGAATGGTTGTCACACAATGCTGATTGTCGCAGATCAATAAGTCGGATAGAACCCTTTGAGGTACTATAGGCCAGTGTATTACAATAACTTGGGTGGAACTCCGCACATGTAATCACCTCTGAAAATTTAACAAAGTTATATCATGCAGTGCATATTGCCAGGACATGAATAACCATGAACAGGACTTGAGGTAATTGTAAAGAAAATGAACCTGTAATATTTCAAATAATCTCAATGGAAAAGGCACTACCAGATTAGCTTCCTAACAAAATAGTATGGGATGATATGGATAATGTAAATTTCATTCACTTGGGTAACTTCTTTAGAAAGTAACTAAATTTTGCATTACCAATCTTCCACCACAGTAAACAGCCTGTTCTTTTCGACTGAAGCTAGCGGCTTTTGGCTTTTGCTACAGTACCTAACTTTCAAACGGGGTATTTCTCAAGACGGGATCTACAAGTTAATTGTAGTACACATTAAAAGCCTAACATCTGTATTAACCAAAATCGCAAGCGAGTATCTATCTCTCCGTAATCTCTGTCGTAAACAGCTAAAATTCAAAATTTTCAACCAAAACCATAAGCATAGCCAACCAAATAGGCCCATATGCTCCTCATCAAATTTTAAACATACAGCTAGAACTCATATGCAAATTAGATCTGCAAAAGTGTGCTATGATTTAATTAGCACCATGCCAATTATAAGGTGATTCTAAATGAGTACCAATCAAATAATACACCAAGATACATAAGTGCATGATACTATGGTCTTAACCTGATATGACATATGATCTTCATAGATTTAATAGAACTTTTCGCAGACAATAGTAGATTTTATGAGCTTTCCAACATAACAAATGAATATGGAACAAGCTGACAATATTACAAAGTATTTAAGACAGGTATTTAAGCATCGTGCAAATTCAGAGCTGTGCAAGTACATTATAACATGCAAACCATATGAACATTAACGGTTTATTAAGGATGTAGTCAGGGCTGAGTAACCATGTCATAAGACTCATAACAATCAGGGACAATATCCCAATCTTAATTCTTACTTAGGTACTAAACAGAGAGACAAACATTACCGTCCCAGTACAACAAGAAAAATCATAATGATGAAAATTAATACAGTTGTTCACTGTAAGACCAGTATGGCCTGCACATGCCAGTATGTCACCATGTGACACCAGCAACATGACGGTGCTTTGTGACAGAAGGTAAATAAACTGAGCCTTCCTCAAGTCAATTTGTACCATGTTGCACTAAAAACTAGGAGACTAAGTGGAATTACCCGTTAGATCTTCCATGTTTGCAGGTTTCACATCAACAATGTTAAAGCTCTGGCTGTTTATCTCCAAATTCCAAAGATTTATTCGCAGATCATCAGCTGATATGAATGTCTCACCATCACTGGAGATTAAAAAAGAAGAGAACAATAATATCAGCATGTCCACAGATAATATCATTGATAAAGTAGATGGAAACATACAGGAACACAAACTGCGGAGAACTCTGCTGCATTACTGTAATCAGTGTTCAAGAAGGCGCTAGACGCTAGGCGGGCGGCGAGGTGGAGCCTAGCACCTAGGGGGCCTAGGTGGGGCCTAGACGGAGTCTAGGCGGCCGAATTAAAATGAGGACAGCAGACCAAAGATAAACAATTATGCATATTTATTTGATGTTTAGATGAAGAAAATTGCTACCTTAAGCAACAATAATAGCTCTTCATCCATTGATATAAATTTTAATGTAAATGATTGATGCAAAATTGTAAAATATGCACATTATCTCTCTTTTCTCTCTCCAGTCTCCCTCTCTCTCTTTTCTCTCCTCTGGCCAATGCTCTCCCAACCGCTCATTTCTTCTTCTCTCTCCATCTTATCTCTTCCATCTCCTTTCTCTTCCAATTTCTTCCTCCTCCCAGACCCAGCGCCTCCTTGCCATCACCTCTGCTCCGACTCTACTCTCCCTCCCCTGCTCCCACAACCGCCTCACCTCCCCTGCTCCCCTAGCCACCGCCGCCTCCCCTCTTCCCCTCCTCTGCTCCCCCAGCGCCACTGTTGCCTCCTCCCCTTCTCCCCAAGTGTCGTCGCCACCGCCTCCCCTTCTCCCCAAGCGCCGCCTCCTCTTCTCCCTAGCGACGACGCACGCCGCCTCCCCTGCTCCCCATAAGACATCACCGTCCCCATCGCTGCTCTCCCAAGAGACGCTGCCGCCGCTACCTCTGTCGTCGTCTCCCTGCTCCCCAAGAGAATGATTCGTCGGCGAGGCCTTTTACCGCCGATGACCGCCTTGCACCGCTAAAGGCCGCTTAGGCGGGCTGGCCGCCTAGCGTGCGGATTTTGGCTAAGGCGCGGCGGCGGGGCTTTGCCCAACGCCTAGGCCCGCCTAGGGGCCACCTAATGCCGCCTTCTTGAACACTGACTATAATAATATAAAATTTATCAAGAGTACACACATGCGAGCATATATGCAGTCGTGCAATTAGGGCCTGTTTGGTTCATGACCAGAAGTTGCCTAGCCACAAGTTAGGCGTGCCACAGTTTTTAGGTAGCTGTTTGGTTCACTGACGTAACTATGGCATGCCACACATTCTTAGCACCCGGCCCCACACGTCATAGACTCAGTTTCTTGCCAAACTTTGCCACAAGTGTGGCTTCGATTTTGTTAGCCACACTTTCTGTGGCAGCCACATATTGTCTAAGCTTAGGCATGGCAAGGTTAGACACCAACCAAACAGACCCTTAATGTTTACATAGGACATACCTACATGTCCGGTGGGTGGGGATACATATTTTGGGTAACATCTACCATGCTGCCTACCATTAAACAGGGTATAAAAGCTTCTGGTACATGATACTTCTATAAGGCACTACATAAAAGCCAACAGGAAACTGAATTTTATATTTTAAAAAACACAGCTTAGATCTGGTTTGCCCATCTGAAGGTTCAATCAGTAGAAGGTGCAAAAGATTGCACAGTACCTGCAGAGACCTAAAGATTTGAAGCGGTAGCAGCACCAACATATTGATTATTTAATTTCAGTCAACGAACCATACTTGCATGAAAATTTATTTGCGAAAGCGAAGCCGACAAGGATTGAATAGTGATATTAATTCTTCAAAAAGATAGGTTTGGCTAGTTTTGGCTTTCTCTTATGAGTAAGGAAAAGATATGTATGAACTCATGAGGAAACATATTGCAAAAGGGATCCCATTGAATATATTAAAATTCAACATCATGGCCAGACTAACCTATTATTTGAAATAGAATTAATATGGTAATCATGAGCGTGAGCATATACACGGCGACATCTAGCAACAAGGTTCGCTTCTGGACTTGCAACCTGCATGTCATTAGAAGTGAAGTCAGTTGGAAACTTGGAATTGACCATAGCATGCCATGGACAATTATATAATGTCAACTTCATAAGCTAGAGCTGATCAATTGTCATGTTCTGCGCATAACATATATACAAAGGTTGAGTACAACTACCACAGGCAAACGCAGTGACGGGTAACCTCCAGGTGGAAATAAGAGATTGTTGATCAGGCAATTGGACTTTTCAGAACATCCACCATTTGGAAGAGGAACCCTAGAACTACTGGTAGTTGCACTAGCAGTGATACCATTCCCTACACTTTGGGAAGTGTCCAAATTCATAAGTGAAACTTGTTTTACTTTCTTTTCTTGCGCCTGTACAGAAAGTAAAGCAATAGGTAAATAAAGGCAAGACAGATGAAACTTGGTAAGAACAGCTCACAAAAAAATGCAAAAACATGGGTCACATAAGATCACCAATTAGAAAACACTTTCTTTTGTATTTGTAAAAGTAAAAAGTAATAATAAAATGATATGCCTGGTATCCTAATCGAATTTATATATCAAACCACCCAGTGTTCATGTAAATTTCATGAAATTTTACACCAATGATGAAATCTAGTTCAACACAAACCAGTACCCCACGCGTTAGGACCCTGTTGATAGCAGTTCAGAAGAAGTGCTCTGTGGAGAAGTCGGCAGGCTCAACAAAGCTTGGGTGACTTCGACTCAATAGCATCTGACGGGAGGAAAGCAGGGCGAAGACCAGTCGCTGGCGATCGGACGGCTACAAGCTAGTTACTAATGCTAACCTTCCTGTAGACGTCAGCATATTGTCATTTTGAGTTTTATTCCTGAACATTAGCAAGTAAACTGAGGATTTAGTTAATCTCTGTAATTTGGCTGGGAGTATTTGACCCAGGTATTGTGTGGTATGAAAGAAGAGAAAAAACATTCCAATAGTATATTCACCTGTAGCTGTTCTAGTGTAAAACCCTAGTTACATTTGCATTACTATCTCCTCTGAACTACACTGATCCAGTGAGGATTTGGGAATTTTCCATGTCGATACTTCCCAGATCTTGACCAACCCCAGCAAGGGAACATTCAAGATTGAAATTCATACAATGGATATACAAACTCCGCCTATGTAGCCTGTCCCAAGCCAGGAAAAAGGAGAAGAGTTGTGTTAGGCTTGGTAAGCCAACGTAAAAATCATACCATCTTTTCATGAAATGAAACCCAAATTAAAAGTTTTGTTGGGGCGCAACCCTCTTAGCGACGCACCATATCGGTGTTAGTCGCTGGACTCTTGCTCTTGGTGATAGCAAGATCCTTACTCTCATGGAGAGGATGACACTAGGAGATGGGGCAAGTTTTCTTGTTTATTTCTCACACAATGCCATGCCAACCTGAGGGGTTGGGGATACAAATTTATAGGCTGAGAACCAGCCAAGCATATGCTACGATGCTATCCTAGATGCTGTCCTAAAGCGGTCAATATGTTGTCCTAAAGCAGATGCTGTCCTAAAAGCAGATGCTGTCCTAAACCAGATGCTGTCCTAAGCGATGCTGTCCTAAAGCAGATCCTGTCCTAAGCGGATGCTATCCTAAAGCGATCAAAAAACAAAAACTACCACAGCCCCACAAAGACCACGATCTGAGAGACTTATTCATCATTCTCCCACTAAATCTTGTGCGTCGTCTTGTGGGAGGGTTGAACCATCCTGATCTTGGAGCGAGCTCAAGGAACTTGATCCTTCCAAGAGGCTTGGTGAAGCGAGATCCGCAAGCGATCCGTGGTGTTGATGTAGCTTGCCTTGATGCTTCCTTCATCCAGCGACCTCGGATGAAACGATACTTCACCGGATGTGCTTGCTCGTTCATGAAAAGCGGGTTCTTTGCGAGGCTAGAGCGGACTTGCTGTCCACCCCGAGCTCCATCGCCGATGTCCTGCCGAGGAGATCACCAGCGATCGAGCGAGCAGAGTGCTCGAGTCGAGCGGTGGAAGCCGCTATGTACTCGGCCTCACGGTGTGACAGAGCCACCACCGCCGCTTGATCGACGCGATGAACGAGACACTTGCCGAGGAAGAAGAGAATCCCGCTTGTGCTCTTCTTGGTGTCGATGTCGCCGCGTGGTCGCTGTCGCCGTGCGAAGCGAAGTGTGCGCCACGGACACCTCGGGTAATGGAGGTCGTGGTCAAGAGTCCCGCAGCGTAGCGGATGATCCTCTTCACGGCCGCCGATGCTCGTCGTCGATCGTTGCATGAACCGACTAACGTGGCCGACGGAGAATGCCAAGTCCGGTCGTGTGTGGCGAGGTAGCGAAGGCTCCCACAAGGCGCGAGATTGCGTGGCGTCCACCTCCTCCGTCGTCTTTGTCGCGGCTCGCCGCCTCTCCTCCGTGGAGTGAGCGGGTTGCGATCGGTGAGCCCAGCTAGCTCAACGACGCGCTTGGCGTGGCGATGCAGTCGGCGTGATCCCGAATCATCTGGTGCACCTCGATCCTAAGTAGAAGGAGAGACCCGGATCACTCATCCGGAAGGTGGCCTTCATCTCTTCCTTGAATGCCGCCACCTCGCATCCTTGGTGCCGTGATCACCAAGTCGTCGACGAGACACCCCGCGGCCAGGCGTTGCCGCCTTTGCCCGCCGGTAGATCTGCGGCCTGCGTGTGCGCTCTGCTGGAACCCCATTTGCTTGAGGTGGAGTCGACTTAGCGTTCCACGCCCTCGGTGCGTCGCAAGCCATAGAGGGCCTTGCGCAGCGAGCACCTGCCTCCTTCGGGGATCGCAAATCCGGCGGCGATGCACGAGACCTCCTCCTTCAAGTCGCGGTTAAGAAATGCCGACTTGACATCCATGTGATGAACACGCCACCTTCTTGGGCAGCTAGCGCAGAGGAGTCGCGGACTCCATCCGTGCGACGGTGCGGCGTCATCGGTCGACCCCTCCCGCCGCACGAAGCCTCGTGCCACCAAGCGAGCCTTGTGCTTGACGATGGCGCGGCTTCATCTCGCCGGCGAACACCCACTTAAGGGTGATCGCGCGGTGGCCGGCAGAAGATCCGCCCGCCTCCACGTCCGGTTACGCCGGCGGCGTCCATCTCTCGCTTCATCGCGACACGCCACGCCGCGTCTCCTCCGCCTCGGCGAGGAGCGGGAGCTCGCCGTCGTCGCATGCCAAGTGCGCCTCGCCTCGCGATCGCGCTGCGCCGGATCCGAGGACGGCAGCTCGCGAGATGTTGTCCATGGTACGATAGCGCAGAGGCTCGTCGTCGTGGTAGGCGTCGACGCGGTCCTCGTCGTGGGACGTGAGTGCGAACTCCACCATGCGCTCTCATCGTGGACCGGTTGTTGGGGCCGATCGGTGGTGTGGCCGCCAGTGCGAGAGTGGTGGCCGGTGGTGAAGGGTGGGGCGTGGCGGTGCAAGATGGTGGAGCACTCGCCGGGCCGGTGGCGAGCAAGGTGTCGAGGTGGACGAGCTCGGTGAAGACGCAGTGCTAGCTCCCCGCTCTCTCGAAGTGGGCGTAGTCGACAACAAAGTCCACGAGTCGAGGCGAACCATCGTCCACCGCCTTGTCCCACGTCGGCCTCGCCGCCGTCGAACACGCGTCACGCGAGATGCGGGCGCTGCAGTGTGACGGTCGAGGATGCGTGAGGCCTTCGAGCCCTCCGCGTGGCCGATGAACACTCCGAGTGCTCTCGCCGTCGAGCTTGCCGATGTGGCCAAGCTCCTTGGCGAACGCGAGGAGCCGAAGACCCGCAAGTGGGAGACCGCCGGCTTGCGCCCATGCGAGCCTCGTGCGGCGTCCTGCCGTCCGCGCGCTTAGTAAGCGGCGGTTGAGGATGTAGACGGCACTCACCACCGCCTCTCCCCGAAGACACCGCATCCCTCGCTGCGGAGGGCGAGCCATCCCCACAACCGCCTCGTTGCGCTGCTCGGCGACGCTGCTGCTGCGCGGCCGCATGCGGCGCGGAGTAGTGGCGCCAATGCCCTCATCGGTATGATGCGGCGTGAATTCAGCCGCGTGGTCGCGCGCCGTTGTCATGCGCGCCGCACGCGCGGCTGCGGCGCGCTCGCCTCCGCAGGCGACTGCGTGCGCTGATGGCGTCCGCGGCCTCTCCTTGCCGCCGAGGACCATCACCACATGTAGCGGGAGAGGTCGCCGACGGCGGCAGGAAGTAGCGTCGTCTCCCGTGTGGCGGTGTCGCCGCCACACAAGTCCCGTGCGAGCTCGAGCCTCTCCTTGGCTCGGAACTACTTCTTTGGGAAAGGGAGTCGCCTACTCGCCAACACGCAGACGTCGCAGAGCGCCCACATGGTCAAGGCACGGCAGCCTCGCACCATTTCCGTGGCACCGAGCCGCCGGGCCTCGAAGTGAAAGGTGCCCAAGCGCTCGTGCCATCGCCACGCCTCGTCGTCCCGACGAGTGCGAGACAGAGGGTTGTGCCACCGCGTGAAGAGTGTAGAGTCGATTTGCGCCTCGGTTACCTTGGCAAGGAGGCGGCGTCGAAGATCCCAAATCGCAGGCACCGTGCTCGATCTCGACACGCGAGCCGTTCTCATCCACCCCAAGGCGATGATGGAGTTCGCAGATCGGGGATGTAGTAGACGCCGGTGGCGGCGGTGCTCGCGATCTTGGCGACAAAGACGGCGAGCCGACGCCCTTGATCTCCACGGCGGGCGTCGCGAACAGCGGTGCCTCGAGCGCTGAGTCGAGCTCGGAGAAGAACTCCCGCCGCCCGGTCATGTGGTGGGTGGCGCGGTGTCGAGCACCACCCGTCGGTCTTGTCATTGCGGGCGAATCGCCGGAGGCGTGTGCTTTGGCTCGTCAAGGTGGAGAGAGCCATGCGCCGGTGCCGCCGGAGGTGGTTCGATGCTCGCATGAGCAATGAGCAGGACCGGCGCTCCTCCTCCGCTGCGCGGCGTGGGCTGGCGCGTCGTGGTATCGACACTCCTTGGCCCAATGACCGAAGCTTGCGCGGTTGTGGCAAGAGTCGTCTCGTCGCGCTTTGCTTGCCGGCATCGCCGCCTGGCGCTTTGCGCGGCTTGCCGCGCTGCCACTCTTGCGGCGCGCCGTGGAAGAAGACTCTTCTTCTTGTCACCTTGGCCGTGACCACCGCTCCCGAGTGAGAGGAGCTTCCGCCAATGGTGACGGTCCCGAGAGGCTCTGTGGCTCATCGATGTCGACGACCTTGAGGCGACCGCGCGCCTCGATGGTCATCGTGGAAAGGTCCAGCAGAGACCGATCGAGCGAGCCATCCGCTTGTACTTCTGGGGCCTTGCGGAAGAGCTTCTCCACGCTCTCTCCTCGTAGAGGTGTCGTCCACCGGCTGCGCACTAACACGCAGCGAGTGTTGAGGCGGAGAGCAAAGTCATCAACGTCTTCACGGCTTGAAGGCGTGTTCTCCCACTCCGCGCGTAGTGCTGCGGTGTAGACTTGCGGCGCGATCGCCGCCGTCGTCTTTGCAGCGATGGCGTCCCAAGCCTCTTTGGCGATCGCTTGTTGGTAGCGAGAATCGCATCTCGGCGGGGCTGCGATGAGAGCATCCAGCGCCGCCGATCCCGGTCGTGGTCGGCGTCGCCGCACGGTTGCATCCCACATATGCCGCACTGAGCTTCACCTCATCACCGCGACCGCTCGACGTAGTTGGTCTTGGTGAGGTAGGCCACCGCCCCGGGGCCGACGTCCCGGCGGCGGCCGGGTACTCGTGGTGACCACGGTGCGAACGGGGAGAGATCCGCGTTACTGTGAAGGCGCGCTCTCCGTCGACCGTCGCCGCCGCCGTCGCGCGCCTCCTCCGAGGCGCCACGCGCGTGCGCGCCTCTTCGAGCGCCGCCGCGCGCGTCCGCTGTCACGCCGCCGCTGCTCGTGGCGTCGGCCGCCCATTGCGCCGCTCGCCGCTGCGCCTCCTCTCTCAGGCTAAGGGTCGCGTCGGCTTTGTCATCACTGGCCGGGCTGCTTTGTTGCTACGCGCAGAAGCTTTGACCTCTGCTGCTGCCGCCTGTGCTTGCATCTGCCGCCGCCGCTTCCGCCTCCGCTCGCTCTTTGCCGCTCGCGCTGCCCGCCTTGACGCCCTTTCCGCCGCCGCGTGTCTCTGCGCCGCTGCCGCGCCGCTGCTCTGCCACGACGAGCTCGGCTGTCTGCGACGCCGCATGCTCGAGGCGGCCGAAGGCCGAGATCGCCTGCGGACATGGCGCGCTGCGGGGCGTTGCGTGGAGAGGATCGCTCGACGAGCCTGCCGTCTCGGAGAGAGAGTGGCGCGGGACGGCCGGAGGCTGCTTCTTTGCTCTTTGTTGGGCCGCTGCGAGGTGGAGAAGGAGATGAGCGAGGAGATGCTCAAGCTACGGGATACTAAGGCTCGATACCACTTGTTAGTCATTGGACTCTTGCTCTTGGTGATAGCAAGATCCTTACTCTCATGGAGAGGATGACACTAGGAGATGGGGCAAGTTTTCTTGTTTATTTCTCACACAATGCCATGCCAACTGAGGGGTTGGGGATACAAATTTATAGGTGAGAACCACCAAGCATATGCTACGATGCTATCCTAGATGCTGTCCTAAAGCGGTCAATATGCTGTCCTAAAGCGAGATCTTGTCCTAAAAGCGAGATGCTGTCCTAAACCGATGCTGTCCTAAAAGCAGATCTTGTCCTAAAGCGAATCTTGTCCTAAGCGAATGCTATCCTAAAGCGATCAAAAAACAAAAACTACCACAAATTTCACAAAGACCACAAAGATGTAGACTTATTCATCAATCGGAACCCGTGTGGTGGTAAATGAGTAAGGGCCGGACGTCATTCCCTTAGTGACGCGCTACATCGGCGCCGGATGTAGTGGAAAATGGGCAAGGGTCTTGCACTTTGCTCGACGAGTGCGAGGGCAAGGAAGCTAGTCGATGATAGTAGGATTCATATGGGTAGTTGGAATGTAGGGTCCTTGAGATAGTTGATACAACGATTAGAAGACGTATATGTTGAGGCAGTTTGCATAGGTGCACCTTGAGCGCATGGGCTATTGGCCCATTATGGCTAATTATAGATTGATTGATGTAATATTAGGAAAGGAGATCCCGGTGGTTATGATTCTATAAACCGGCCTAGAGTCCTCCTTGCCTATATATGTACCCCCACCTATTGGCCTCCTAATCAATCTATCAATTCTAATTGCCTTCATGGTATCGAGATGCCTAGGTTTTTCTTCCGCCCTTCGCTCTTCCGCGCCCCTGCGCCTCGCGCACCGCGCCTAGGTTTTCTTCTTCCGCGCGCCACGTGGCTGCGCAACCTCGCGCCCATTGCGTTTCCCTCCCGCCGCCATGCAGCTCCTCCTCCGCTCCTCTGCTGCTGATCTACGCCGCAGCCCGCTGCGGCGCCCTCGAGCGAGCGCAAGGCCGAGAGCGCCGCGCCCGAAGCGGTGCCGCCGACGCCGCTCTTGCGCGCCAGAAGCCGAGCGAGGCCACGCCGCCGCCAGAGCACGACGCCGCGCCGCCGCGCCGTGGCGCACTCGTCCCGCGCTTCGCGAGCGGAAGCGCCGAGGCCGCTGCCGAGCGAGGGCGATCGCCTCCTCTGCGGCACCGTGGCTCTGCCACCGCTTCCGGGAAGCTCTCTCGGCGCACGAGGCGCGCAATCATCAACCTCCACGCTCGGGCCGTTGCCGTCCAAAACATCCGCTCGTCCCGCTGTCCTCGACATGGAGAGCAACAACTACACCCGTGGCGCCACGGATGCTCTGGTCGCTGGGAAATTCTCCCCGGCGCCATGTCCTCGCCGACACCGCCGCCGACCACACCTACCGGCCGGGAGCGTATGGGCTGCGTCGTCATGAACGTGGCTCCTCGGCCGCCGCTCTCCCGACCTCGAGGAGATTGTTCGACGACCACGCCGCGCCATCGCTTCGCTCCGTCGGCTCGCACTAGAGCACGGTTCCTCGGCAGCGTGGCGCGGCGCGCTCTACCTCGACGCCGCCTTTCGCAACCGTCTCGAGCGTCTCTCCATCACCGACTCTCGCCGCAAGCTCAAGTCCATGGCCGATGCCCTGGGCGACTTGGGTGAGGTTGTCACTGATCGCACGCTCGTCCTCAACCTCATCCGCGGCCTCAACGAGCGCTTCGCCTCCATCGGCATGCATCTCCAGCGTGGGCGCCCGTTCCCCACCTTCCTGGAGGCCCGCACCGACCTCCTGCTTGAAGAACTCAACATAGCTCATCGTTCGGTACCTTCACCGACCGCCCTCGTCACCTACGGTGCAACAGCTCTGCTGGTCCTTCCATCGACAACCCGGCAAGCGGCCGCACTTACAAGCTGACCTTCCAGGTGGCTCTCCGGCAACGGCAACTCCGAAACTCGGCAAAGGCGACAAGCGCGACGCAGCGCGGCTGAAGGCAAGGGGCGATGCAGTGCGCTACCCTGGTTCGGCCTTCGGCGCCTCGGCAAGAAGAAGACACCGCGAGCTCGCCGGGCGGACCGTGGCCAGCTTCTACAAACCATGGTCCGCTCCATCGGCATGTGGCGGTGTCGCCCTCCTTGGCTCCGCTGCCGCTCTGTTCTCATTGCCGCTCTCCTGCACCTCGGTATGAGCCTCGTTCTTGGGCACCAGGGCTAGGGTCGTAAAAAAGCTCGAGGCTCATGAGTGCTCGAGTTTGGCTCGCTCTAGACTCGATTCGAGCTTGGCTCGAGCTCCAAACGAGCCGACGAGCTTCATCCTAAGCTCATGAGCTTTAACGAGCCGAGCTCGAATAGCTCATGAGCTTAGGATTTTTACCTCCCTAACCCTAATCCCCACGGCCACGCCCGCCCCAACGCCCCACGCCCCAGTCCCACTCCCACCCTCCTCCCGCTTCCCCACCTTCACGCAGCGCTTCCGCCGCCGCCCCACGCCCACCGCCCAGCCTCCTCCCCTCGCGCCTCGCCGCCGCCGCCAGATCCGCCTCGACTCCTCCTCTCCTCCCACTGCCGCCTCCTCCCCGGACCCCCGCCGCCGACCCTCCCGCCCCGTCCCTTCCCCTCTCCCGCCGCCGCCTCACCGTCCCCCTCCTCCTCTCCCTGCCGCGGCCCTCCTCCCCTCCCAGGCCCCTTCCTCTCCCCCACCGCCCCCCGTCCCCGACCCCCTCTCGCCTGCCCGCCGCCGCCTCCTCCTCCGTCGCGCCTCCTCTCCTCCCATTCCCTCCTCGCCTCGCCCCGCCGCCACCCCTCTCCCCCCCCGCCCCTCTCCTCTCTCCCCCCCCCGGTCCCTCTCGCTGCCGCGCGCGCCTCGCCTCTCCTCGCCCGCGCGCCTCCTCCCCGCGTCCCTCCTCTCCCTGCCCGCCTCCTCTCCCACCACGCACCGCCGACGCCTCTCCTCTCCCGCGCCTCTCCTCCCCCGCCGGCGCCGCCCCTCCTCGACCGGGATCCGGCCACGCAGCATGCAGGTACGCATCGAGCCTAGATGAGCCGAGCTCGAGTGAGCTCCCAGCTTAAAGTTCGATGTTGATCTTAGGCTCGGCTCGAGCTCGGCTCGAGTTTCTACCGAGCTCGAGCTTGCTAGGTCAAGCTCGCTCGAGCTCGGCTCGTTTACAGCCCTACCAGGGGCAGTGGACTGTCCCTCCCAGCTACTACTACCCCGCGGCCGGCATGCCATCCTGGGACGCGCAGGGTCTGGCTTCCTCCTTCAACACCGTGTCGCTGACTCCGCCTCCGCAACACGACTGGATCTTCGACACCGGCGCCACCTCGCATATGACCTCTGACGCCGGTACTCTTTCCCACACCTCTTCCCAGCAGTATCCTATTCCTTCTTCTATTGTTGTCTGATAGCAGTCTTTGTCCTTCCGTCACCTCCAGCACACACTCATCTTCCCGGTTCTTTATGTCTTAACAATGTCCTTGTGTCTCCGGGTCTTATTAAGAACCTCATTTCCGTGCGTCAGTTCACTTCCGACAACAATTGTTCTGTTGAATTTGACCCTGCTGGTTGTTCTGTGAAGGATCTGCTTTCCAGGAGAGTGATCACCAGGTGCAATAGTTCCGGGCCGTTGTACCCTCTTCGCCCCTCTGGCGCGTCATCACCTCCTGCTGCACACCTCGCCACCACCGCCGCGTCCACTCTATGGCATCGTCGTCTCGGTCATCCTGGATTTGAGACTTTGTCCAAACTCATGGCTTGTAATAAAGAAATTAGAAACTCTATATGTCATGCGTGTCAGCTCGGGCATCATGTTCGTCTTCCTTTTCCTGTGTCAGCATCACGTGCCTCCCACATTTTTGAACTCATACACTGTGATTTATGGACCTCACCAGTTCCTAGTGTCTCGGGTTTCAAATATTATTTGGTTATTCTCGATGATTGCTCACATTTTCTGTGGACATTTCCTTTACGCCTCAAGTCTGACACCTTTTCCACTCTATCTAATTTCTTTGCTCTTGTTTCAACCCAGTTTGGCCGCACCATCAAGTATGTCCAATGCGACAATGGGCGCGAGTTTGACAACTCCAGCACCCACACCTTCTTCCTCACCCACGGCACTCACCTCCGAATGTCGTGTCCTTACACCTCTGCTCAGAATGGGAAGGCTGAACGCGCCATCCGCTCTCTCAACAATGTGGTTCGGTCTCTCCTCTTCCAAGCTTGTCTTCCACCTCGGTATTGGGTCGAGGCACTGAACACCGCCACCGTTCTACTCAACATCCTACCAACCAAAACGCTGCGTTCCCGTACGCCTCATGAAGCCTTGCTAGGCTCTCCGCCTGCGTATGACCATCTGCGCGTCTTGGTTGTTGATGTTACCCCAACTTGTCCGCCATCGCCGCCGCCGGCTTCGCTCGCGCTCCACTTCGTGTCTTCCTTGGCTACTCGCTCATCATAAAGGATACATTGTTTAGACATCAACTCCAACAAGATCATCATCTCGCCATGTGATCTTTGGCGAGTCCTCCTTTCCTTTGCCGAAAGCGACGACACTCCATCCACCGCGGACTTGAGTTTTGGACACCTTCACTAATCCCATTCCGACGCCTATAGGCGACATGGTCTCTTTTGCCTCTGGATCACCATCGCGGCTTCTGCTCTGCTGCTGCGGATGCGGCGGTGTACCCCGATGCACCCGTTGACCCCTACCTCGGCGTCGCGGCACCCTCGATACACCGCGACCACGTGCGGCGCCCGACGTCCCCTACACCTCCCCGCGCGGCTGCCCCGGCGTCCCCTGCACCTCCTCGCGCGGCTGCCCAGCTCCCGCCGCTGGCTCGCGTCATCACCCAGGTGTATGGCCGCCGCCCGCCGGCGCCTCCAGCAGCCCCTACGCCCCTTCCAACGGGCGCGGTTGCCATTCCCCCCGTGGTCAATCAACATTCCATGACCACCAGGGCGAAACACGGCTCAAGCAACTGCGTGTTCCACACCGCGCTCTCGTCTCTGTTCAGGACATGCAGGGCTGCTCTTGCCGACCCAACCGGCTCATTGCCATCTTTGCCGATGAGCATGCGGCCCTTCTCCAGAACAACACTTGGAATCTTGTTCCGCGCCCTCCTGGCGCGAATGTGGTGAGTGGCAAGTGGATCTTCAAGCACAAGTTTCAAGGCGATGGTTATTTGGGCGCTACAAAGCTCATTTGGGTCCTCCGCGACTTCACACAACGCCAGAGTTGATTTTTAGAAACCTTCACTCGTCGTCAAACCCATTCTGATCGGATGTGCTCTCACTAGCCTCTCCCGCAACTAGCCTATTCGACGACTTGATGTGAAGAATGCCTTCCTCCATGGCAACCTTGATGAAGCGGTTTCTTGCTTTCACCCTCGGGTTCGAGATTCCTCTCATCCGGATTACGTCTGCCGTCTGAACCGTTCCCTCTATGGTCTCAAGCAGGCGCCTCGAGCATGGTACAGCCGTTTTGCAACTTACTTGGTGTCTCTCGGGTTCGTGGAAGCCAAGTCTGATACCTCGCTCTTCGTGTTCCACCGTGGTGCTGAGCTCATTTACCTGCTTCTCTATGTGGATGACATCGTCCTCACCGCTTTGTCGACCGCGCTCCTCCATCGCACCATCACTGCCCTACAGCAGGAGTTTTTGATAAGGACTTAGGTGATCTCCATCACTTCCTCGGGATGCAGGCTCAGCGGCGGTCTGATGGCCTTTTTCTCTTGCAGCGCCAGTATATGCAGGAGATTCTAGACCGCGCGGGCATGGCTGAGTGTAAGCCCTGCTCCACCCCGATGGATACTTGTTCCAAGGTTTCAGCGCAGGATGGCACCCCCGTCGGCATACAATTTCGGAGTTTGGTGGTGCTCTTGATATCTCACCTTCACACGTCCGGACATCTCCTACGCCGTTCAGCAGGTCTGCCTTCACATGCACGATCCTCGGGAGCCTCATCTTGCCGCTTTGAAGCGTATCCTGCGGTATCTTCGTGGCACTCTTTGCCTCTCGACGCCGACCGGGCGGCTGCGGACACTCGCAAGTCCACCTCGAGCTATCTTTGTGTTCCTTGGGAATAGCCTTGTCTCTGGTCCTCCAAACGCCGAGCACTTGTCTCGAGTCGGTAGCGGCCGAGTACCGCGGTGTGGCCAATGCCGTGTTGAGCATCTGGCTGCGCCAACTCTTATGTGAGCTCCACTTCCCACCCAGCAAGGCTACCTTGGTGTCTTCGCGACAACATCGCCGCCGTCTACATGTCATCAACCGGTTCGGCACCAACGCACCAAACATATTGAGATTGATCTTCATTTTGTTCGGGAGCGTGTTGCCATTAGTCTTTGTCGCGTCCTTCACGTCTGACATCCTCGGTATCTGACATCTTCACTAAGTGCGCCTTGGCGGTTTTCGTGAATTTCGGTCGGTCCCGAGCGTCTGCGGCGACGCTCATCATGCGAGGTGTTAGACAGTGCATAGGTGCCTACCAGAGCGCATGGGCTATTGGCCCATTATGGCTAATTATAGATTGATTGATGTAATATTAGGCAAGGAGATCCGCGAGGTTATAATTCTATAAACCGACCTAGAGTCCTTGCCTATATATGTACCCCACCTATTGGCCTCCTAATCAATCTATCAATTCTAATTGCCTTGATATAGATATCTTGTGCGTTCAAGAGACTAAATGGGTGGGTTAGAAGGCAAAGGAGGTAGAGCATCTGGATTCAAGCGGCATACTAGAACGAGCGAAACAAGAATGGGTGGGCATCTTAATCAATAAGCGCCTCAAGAGTGGAGTTGTTGATGTGAGGAGGGGGGATAGGATTATCCTAGTCAAGCTAATCTTTGGTGACTTGGTTTTGAATGTTGTTAGTGCATATGCTCCACAAATAGGGTTGGATGAGACCGCTAAAAGGCAATTTTGGGAAGACCTAGATGACATGGTTAGAAGTGTGCCTATCAAAGAAAAGATTTCCTTAGGAAGCGATTTCAATGGTCATGTCGGTACAAATAGGGGAGGGTTTCAAAGAGTGCATGGGGATTTTGGTCATGGTGATAGAAATCAAGAGAGAAGATATCTTAAACTTTCTCAGTAGCCTTTGATCTCATGATAGCTAACACCTTCTCTAGAAAGAGGCATTCTCATTTAGTTGCCTTTAGCAATAGACAACACTCTAGCCAAATCGATTTTGTTCTTGTTAGGAGGGAGGACAAACGAGCCTACATAGATTGTAAGATTATACCTAGAGAGTGTGTTGTTCAGCAATATAAGCTGGTAGCCTCCGACTTTCGTTTTAGGTTACAGGTCCGACAAGCTAAGGTCGCCAGAGTCACGAGGACGAAGTGATAGAAACTCAAAGGAGATACCGCACAGGCGTTTAAGGAGAGGATGGTCACAGAAGGGACGTGGGACGTGGGAGAAGCAAATAGCGAAGCAAATAGTATGTGGACAGAGATGGCAACTTGCACTAGGTAGGTGACTACGGAGGTGCTTGGAGTGACCCAAGGGACAAGAGGAAAACCAAAAGACACATGGTGGTGGAACGAGAAAGTGCAAAAGGCTATTAAGGAGAAGAAGATATGCTACAAGCACATGTATCATGATAGAAGCGATGACAACGTACAGAAATACAAAGCAGCAAAAAAGAATGCGAAGAAAGCGGTGAGTGAGGCACGAGGCAAGGCATATGAGGAAATTTGTCAGAAACTAAGTACAAAAGAGGGATAGAAGAATGTCTACAAGATGGTTGAAATTCGAGAAAGGAATACGAGAGATTTCAACCAAGTTAAATGCATCAAAGATGATACTAATAGACTTTTGGTGAAAGACGAGGAGATCAAGGATAGGTGGAGAGATTACTTCGACAATTTGTTCAATCACGATAATGATTATAGTATGATTGAACTGGATAATGTTTTTGACGACACTGATAAGTGCTTTGTTCGAAGAATCCAGGAGTCGGAAGTAAGAGAGTCCTTAAAAAGGATGAAAGTGGGTAAGGCGTTGGGGCCTGATAACATTCCTATTGAGGTGTGGAAATGCCTACAAGAAGTGGCGATTGTTTGGCTAACTAAGTCGTTCAATAGCATTTTTAGGTTGAACAAAATGCCAAACGAGTGGCAAATGAGCATATTAGTACCAATTTTCAAAAATAAAGGAGACATTCAAAGTTGTACTAATTATAGAGGAATTAAGCTCATGAGCCACACAATGAAGCTCTGGGAACAAGTGATTGAGCGTCGTTTAAGAAAAGTGACTAGCGTGACGACAAACCAATTTTGTTTTATGCCTGGGAGGTCGACCACGGAGGCGATTTTCTTGTTACGACAGTTGATGGAGAGGTATAGAGAGCAAAAGAAAGATCTTCACATGATATGTATTAACTTGGAGAAAACCTATGACAAAGTGTCGAGAAATGTCATGTGGTGGGCGCTTCAAAAGAAAAGAGTCACAACAAAATATATTACCCTAATTAAGGATATATACGAAAATGTTGTGACTAATATCAGAACGTGTGGTAGTGTTACTAATGACTTTCCCATTAAGATAGGACTACACCAAGGATCAGCATTGAGTCCATACATTTTTGCCCTAGTGATGGACGAGATCGCGAGGGACATACAAGGAGATATCCCTTGGTGTATGCTTTTGATGATGTGGTCTTTGATTGATGAGAGTGATAGGTGTTGATAGGAAACTCAAATTATGAAGGAAGACCTTAGAATTGAAGGGCTTTAAACTTAGTAGGACTAAAGCTGCATTATATGAGGTGTGATTTCGGTGGTGCTATGGTAGATGATGGAGATGTTACATTGGATAGACAAGTAGTGCCTAAGAAGGACACGTTTCGTTATTTGGGATCGATGCTCTGATGGGACGGTGAGATTGATGAAGACATGAGCCACGGGATAAGAGCGGGGTGGGTGAAATGGCGCCAAGCATCTAGTGTCTGTATGACAAAAAGTCCCTCAAAAGTTAAAGGGTAAGTTCTATAGGATGGCAATCAGACCTGCAATACTATATAGAGCAAAATGTTGGGCAACTAAAAGACAACATATACAGAAAATGAGTGTAGCGGAGATGAGAATGCTGCGGTGGATCTGTGGTCATACAAGGCGGGATCGTATCCGCAATGATGATATACATGATAGGGTGGGGGTAGCACCAAGTGAAGAGAAGCTTGTCCAACATCACTTGAGATGGTTCGGACATCTCCAACGACGGCCTCCTGAGGCACCAGTACGTAGTGGAATTTTAAGACGTATTGAAAATGTAAGAAGATGCAGAGGTCAACCAAAACTGATGTAGGAGGAAGCAGTTAAAAGAGACTTGAAGAATTGGAATGTATCTAAAGAATTAGATTTGGATAGGAGTGCATGGAAGTTAACGATCCACGTACCGAAACCATAAGAAAGTTAGGGGCAATATTTTAAGCTCTTGGCTCAGATAGCAGGTTGTACAACTTAGGGTTTTAGCATTGTAGATTTTATTTAAAGGCTCGTATCTCTTTGATCTTAAGAAAATTTCACTCTTAGTCTACTCCAACTTGTTTGGAACAAAAGGCTTTGTTATTGTTGTTGTTGTAGTATATAATGGATATAAGTTTGACTATGGAGGGCTAGACCAACACTGAATATGAAGTAGGATAGGAAAGAGATTTACATGCACAAGAAAACTTGAAAAGCACTCCTGACATAGTTTCCCGCCATACCTTCCAGTATTTTATTGTTTTATCATTTGTAGACAAAAGGAAGAGCGCGTTGTTGGCTGTCTGGCACCACTTGATCTTGTTGATCTTCTCCTCTATTTCCAAACTTTTGAGGTAGTCAAACTACAATAATCACATAAACATAAAAACAGCAGTGATGTAAGTTTTGATCTGCCAGAATTTTCAACAAGACGGAAACAAGAACAGGGCATGGTAATGCAATGCCTTATTCTATGCTTAGTGAGTGCACACTGCCATGACTAAGCTAAGAAACTTTTTTTTCTCTCTGAGCTAAGAACACAGCTTTTTAGTTTTATTGCGTAACTACCATCTTTATGGCAATAGGAAACTTTACAGGCTACAACATCCAATCCTGGAATCCTGATTTTTAACATACCTCAGGTTCATGACTCTGAAATTCAGTTTTGTAGCGGAACTCAGGATGTCTAGTAATTGGAACATCCTGTCTCTCCAGTTCTCTCCGATTAGCATTCTGCTGATAGATTGACTTCATGAGGGCAGAGTATTGAAATCAAAACCATAAAAAGTTCAACTACATGGTTCTTACACCCCGAGAATCTGCCCTTTCAAATAAAACAACACGTCCTCCTCTATCTCCGGTGGCAAGATGATCACCGGATCTATCAAACTCGATTGCAGAGATGATGTCAACTGAAACAAAACAGCATATCAAATCAACATGCAAGACAGCATTTCAATTGAACTTGGCTAGCAGAAAACTAAGAGATTATTCACCTATTTAAGGAAATGGATAGATCCAGAAAGTACGTTTAGATTATTATATGAGTGTATTTAGCCATTATCGAACAAATCCCAAATCAAATAAGCTAATCACCAAATAATCAACCTTTCTGACCAACAAAGTTTCCATTATAAGAAGAATCAAGGTATGTACATGAAAAGCTTCCATTTCCTCAATAAGAGATAATCCAATCAACACAACTGGACCAATGCGACATGCTCATAAAAGAAAATTCACAGATGGGCAGTATATAATGTCTCACATGCCAACAAGGGCATCACCCAATGGAAGCATTTCTGATCAGCCAAATACATCCAAATCCAACACAAGAAGGCACCGTGTGCCAATGCCAAATCATCCTAGTGGCAAAACCCTACACAACGCATTCCTTAAAAGACAAAAGATCAAACACCTATGTCTGACCAAATTCCTTGAACCCGAGCCGAAGCCTTATGTGATTAAGCCCTAAGACTCAGGAAAGATTCCTTTTCTATGTATGAAAAAACCCAAACATGTTCCCAAGAGATAGGAGATTCACAGGCAATACAGATTTCAGCTCCAAAGCATCCCCGCAACGCGGACGCCGCTAGTAGAGCAGCATCCTCATCACCGAACCAGAACCATCAAAATCAATTCCGCAAACACAGAAACAGTCTCGCTCCAACAGCACCCAAAGCTATCATTAGCGCAGGACGCCATTATTCCCCGCGCCATCATCCAAAGGCAATCAAGCGCGCGCATTCCCTACCAGCCGACGAACCAAACGCTCCCAGACCCCCGAACAAGCCCAAACCAATCCCGCCACCTCTGATCCTCCTCGACCTAACCCTCCCAATCCCCACCGCCCCAGCACAACCCTCCGGCGCGGCGCGGCGCCGGAGCCCCACAAATCGATCGGATCTCGGGAACGACGGCATCGCGAGGGCCGGCATGCACGCACGTACCTTCCTGCACGTCCTCGCCGGCCCCGCGCTGGCCGAAGACCTGCGCAAACCGCCACTCCAGTGGCTGCTGCGGCTGCGGCGCCGCCTCCGCGGCCGCCTCGGGGCGGTCGTCATCGGGGCCCCTGGGATTCATAGCGCCGTGCTCACGCGATCGCGCCGCGGGGGCATCGCATCGGGGATCGGGAGGGGGGAGGAAGGGTCTGGAAGGTTCCGGAGGAGCTGGAGGTTCTGGAAGGATGGGGCGGTGGTGTGTGGGGGGAGGAGGCGGCGGCGGAGATCGAGTCGAGGAGGGAGGGGACGGGTGTGGGGAGAGAGAAGGGAAGTGATGTGAGTGAGGGCGGGCGAGGTCGAGGGCTCTCTCCTGTGTCCGTTTCCGAGTCTCTGTGTCTCTGTCTGTATTGGTGTTGCGTTCGTGTGAGCTCGCTCGTTTTTTTCTTTTCTTCCTATCTCTGACAAGGTCACGGAGAAATTCTATCGTGTAACAGGGCCCTGATGAATTTACGTGACGAGCTAATAGAACGCTGACACGTGGTATATCAACACTGCAGAAAAAACTGTACGGCATTTTTGGTCAGGTACGCAGTTTTTCCAGTGGTGCTACGGTGTTGTATAGTGTTGCTACAGTGTTTCTATGCCACGA
Organism: Dendrocalamus sinicus; assembly: GCA_036346575.1. Taxonomy (NCBI): domain Eukaryota; kingdom Viridiplantae; phylum Streptophyta; class Magnoliopsida; order Poales; family Poaceae; genus Dendrocalamus; species Dendrocalamus sinicus. The sequence continues at coordinate 10,145,060 of CM070657.1, forward strand.
GGCAGCACTTTATTAGCTCATTACATAGATTCATCTGTGCCCCTACATAATAGAGCTGTTTTTGACGTCAGCATAGTCCTCAAGACATGACTACTAAAATTTATTATAATATATTTATAAACCTAATAAAATTATTATTTTCAAAATACAGCGAGAGCTCTGCTACTCTTTATAGGTAGAAAGAAAACAAAGATCATGGCAGAGCAAAAAAAACAACCGGCCTTAGAGGCTAATCAGGCCCTCACACGGCCTAGAAAAGCCAGAATGGCAACAATAGGAAACCGGACGGCTAGGGACTAAACATCAAGAACCAACAAGCTGAGGAAAAACTAGCTAACTATTCCCTCCGTTTTTGTTTACTTGGCACTATTAATTTGGATCAGTCAAACTTTGTAATCCTCAGCCAATAATTACTTGTTAAATATTTAGATTGACCATATTAAAATAATATTGTTAGATTTTTCATAAGAAATACCTTTAGAATATTATACTTCAGTGATATTTTATAAATATATTAATACAGAATTAACAGTTAAAGTTTAATTTTGAAGGCTATAAAAATTCAATAGTGCCAAGTTTCACAACCAGAGGTAGTATGTCGCCGATACCGAGCAATGTCTCGTTACATTAGGTCAAAGACTTGCTGCACACCGAGGCCTTCCAAATGTTCCAACATACGTAGATGAAGACGTTGAATTGTCTGCAGTCCGCTTTAGGAATGGGCAGCGGACAGCCTCTCCAATGCTCTGTGACGGAGGCAATGTCTGCTGCCATTCGGAAGGAGGGTTGCGCTGTCCATGACTCCATGTCGCCACCTTATCCCAAATCTCCCTCGCGAACACGCGGTTCCAGAGAAGGTGGGGCGCCAACTCCGTCTCCTGATCACAAAGTAAGTAAGATTGATTGTGCGTCCAGCTCTGTTTCGCCAAATCGCCTACCGTTAGGATCTTGGATCGGACAAGGAGCCAAGCGATGAACTTGCCTTTAACTTTAGAACTTGCCTTCACCTTTAGCTTTTGCTAGGGCTAGAAAGCTCGCTCGACTCGATCTCGGTAGAAAATCAAGTTGAACTCGAGTTGAGGTCCAAATCTGAACCTAGACTCAAGCTCAGCTCGTTGAAACTCAATAATAATTAAAATAATTTATTATGCACAAATTTTCAATAATAAGAAAAGTTTGAGTTCGAACTTGGCTCAAGTAAGCTTAATAACAGTTAAAATAATTCAAATATACACTAATTTTTAACAATAAGAAAAGTTTAGGCTCGACTAAACTTGATAAGAGTTAATATGTATCACTATTTAAACTCGAATCGATACTTGCGAACTATTCGAGCTCAATTCGGTGAAGCTCGTGAGCTCGAGATCAAGTTTGAGTTTGGCTTGTTTAAAATTCAAGCTGAGCTCAAATCGAGTCTAGAATGGACCAAACTCGAGTAGCTCGCGAGCTTTGAAACTTTTTTTACAACCTTAGCCTTTAGCCGTAGCCTTTGCCCTCCAAATGAGTAAGGCGTCGATATTCCAATAGGGGCTTTTGAGGCCCTGTTCTTTTCATATTCTAAAAGCTGCTTTTCGATTTTTCTACAGTAACTAGCTTTTAAACGGAATATTTTTTTTTCAAAATAGGGTCTACTAGTTAATTGTAGTATATACTTTACTAGCTTTATTTATATCGATAAAAACCGCACATGAGTTTTTGTTATTCTGTAATCTCTCGTACAAACAGCCCAAAATTCACAAACCGCAGCCAAAAGTCACAAGCTGCAGCCAAAAAGAACAGATCCTGAATTGGATGCCGTAAGCCGATTTGGCCGAGCACTCTCCGTGCCCAATTCCAAACAATTTTGTTCGGGTTGTTTGTCTGCAAATTGACATGAGAAACCAAAAGACCAACGTGCAACGAGCTAGGACATTTGTTGCATCGTAGAAATGGCTCGCAGCGCTCTGAGCCAAGTGCCATTTGAAAGTTCTTCGGCAACCGATCTATGTTTTTTCCTTGCCTGGCGAACAATTATGACTTAATGTATTTAGGTGGTGATCGGTTCGGCTGAAAAGCTCATGGCTTATGGCTGAAAACACTGTAGCTGACAGAGGCTTATTTAGCATAATTAAATTTAAAAAAATTTAAAAATATAAAAAATATGTTAGCCCATTACGTATAATACAAACAAATACGGGGAAAAAAGAACCGGCAAAAAAGCTCAACAAAAAGCCAAAAGTTCAGAAAACGATGAAACTTATGAATAGTGAAAAATAAGCCAGAAACCAGAAGCCGAAGCCGAGTTGATCGGAGCCTTAGGCACCATCCCTTGTAGCCATCACAACTGCCAAAACTTTTGCGATTTTGCCGTCTCCAATACCGGTTGACTTGCTGGCCTAGGCCTGTTCTTTAAGTCAAAAGCTGGCGGCTTTTGGCTTTTGCTACAGTACCTAACTTTTAAACGGAGTATTTTTTCAAGACAGGGTCTACAAATTAAACGATCTACACGTTAAAAGCCCAACATTTGTACCAGCCAAAATCGCAAGTGAGTATCTGTCTCTCCATAATCTGTACCGTAAACAGCCAAAATTCAAAAATTTCAGTCCAAAACCATAAGTCGCAGCCGAAAAGAACAGACCCAGAGGCTCTGATCCATGGTGTCCATCGGCAATTCCATGCCTGACCATGGCCTCGTCTGGTCTACCCAAGATTTTCACAACAATAGGAGCTAAATCTAATAAAATTATAATTATAGACTATTCACAAAAGATAATATGCAGAAAAAATAGTCGTATGTAATTTTAACCGATATAACTGAACTCGATACAGTTTGTATTATAATCTACCTGTAGACCCCACCTTAGAAAACACTAAGTTAGTTATGGGTATTGATAAACATTATCCGGATGTTTTCTTTCTAACTATCATCCAGATTTGTGACCGTTGGATTAGAGATCCAAGTACCACAAATTCTCCCCACCCCCTCCAAAAAAAACTCACCCCCCTCCAAAAAAATTCTCCCCCTCCAAAAAAAGAGATCATTGGATCTCTAATCCAACGGTCCGAAATTTGGATGATTATTGGAAAGAAAACATCCGGGTGATATCTATACACACCCGTTAGTTATTGTAACAAATATAAGTCAAAGCCAAAACAAAGTCATTCCAAACCCACCCATTGTCTCGTACTTTCCCTAGTAACTGGAGCTCTTCCTTTTGGCTTCAAAAAACCGATTTTTCTATAATAATTAGCTTTCAAACGAATTGTTTTTTTTAAAAGCAAAGTTTATATAGATTGTAATAGGCACTACAACAACTTCATTTATATCAACCAAAATTACATGAGTCTACCTCTCTATATTTTCTCTCACGAATAGATAAAAACAAAAAACCGTAATCTAAAATAACAAACCCACTATCAGCTAGAAAATGCCCCGATGGTGCCGTTCCAGGTACATCGACATGGGCAGTGTTGAGGCAAATGATGCCATGAAGCACCGTCCAACTAGGCCTTGGTGAGAATTACCACCTATATCATAGCAAATTCTAAAACATCATTATGGAGTGGAAAATACTAATTTCCAAACCAAAAAACATATCAATTCGCATAATTAGGCCTTGGTGAGAATTAGACAAGTACAACCAAATCTATACTTGCCGCATCTTGATTCTTTTCGGCAACAGTTTCATGTGTTAAAACTTTTAAAACTCTAACTATTAATATATGTTAAAGTATATAGATCATTATATGAAAACAAGGTTATTGGATTTGTGTTAGTTACGCATGGAGACTAAGAAAGTTGTAAAACCAAGATAACAGTACAGGGAAACGACCATGATGTCTCTAGCGTTAATTTTTTGGGAGTAAGAGAGAATAATGTGGGTGGGTGTTTACCCATAAGCGTTGAAAGAGAGAGTATCACTAAAGTCACATGCACGTTTTATATTTTAGAGTAAAGTCCATTACCGGTCCTTAAACTTTTTATGCTGTGTCATCTCGGTCCATAAACTTTTAAAGTATGTCATCCCGGTCCTTAAACTTTTAAAGTGTGGCAATATCCTATGTAGTTGTAGTGATGAACTTTTTATCTTTGTGTCATCCGGTCCATAGACTTTCAAAAGAAATTACCACACTTTGAAAGTTTAAGGACCGGGATGGCATACTTTAAAAGTTTATGGATCGAGATGACACAACATAAAAAGTTTAAGGACCGGTAATGGACTTTACTCTATATTTTATAACAAAATTAAAAACAAAGAGGTACTTTTATAATATATAATTTTTATTACTTCGATACTATACTACATTATAAAACAATAGTTAAGGTCTTATATTGACCGCAAAATTCAAAATGATATATATATATATATATATATATATATATATATATATATATATATATATATATATATATATATTATAGTAGTTTTAATGGAATCATGAATATTCCATGGAGGCGGTAGGTTTTGATAAAGCGGAAAAGGTCTGCGCCTAGGAAAAAGACAAGTCCAAAAATGCCTCTGGACCGTCCGATCCGCCTTAACGCGTGAGATGCACGCGGGCGGCACCTAGGCGGCCGCGGCGTCCACGGTTGGAGCCGCCGTATCCCAGAGTGGTGGAGGGGTGCTGTCTTGCGCGTCGGCGAGGCTAGGGTTTGCGGAGGTGGGTCTTTGTTCGGCGTGCGCGAGGCTAGGGTTTGCGGCGGCCGGCGGTCTGTGATGGGTGATGTGCGGTGGCATCCACCGGCGGACCAGGGCCGGCGACCTGGCGCTGCCGGGCTTGTATCGGCGCTCGGATAGAAGGATAGACCAATAGATAGATTCGGGATAGATAGGTTGTGATCGATGGCGGAGGCAGAATAATTTTCAGTGTGGCGGGTTTGCAAGGTCAATTGGTCAAACATATATAATATAACTATCAACTATGCAAAGACGCACTTTGAACATTATCTATATATATATATATATATATATATATATATATATATATATATATATATATATATATATATATATATATATATATATATATATATATATATATATCTTTTAATGAGCAAATATAATGTAAATCCAAAGCATTGGTACTTAAAATACCTCACTAAATGAAGATTCTTGGAACAAATACATACCTATAATAAAGCTTTATTTGGGTGCAGGACCTTGGCAAAGGCATTCTTCTATTTTTCTTTTGAAATTCTTTCTTAATTTCAGCAAGATCAAGTCCCTTGAATAAGCCTCGCTCAATGTAGCACACCATCAGGTCATTAAGCCAAGCATCAGCCATCTTATTGCGTAACTCGGTCTTAATAATCTTCATAACTGAGAAGACCCTCTCAACTGATGCTGTCGCCACTGGCAATAGCAACCCCAACTCAATAATACGATAAACTTGAGGGAACATAATATTTCTTTCGAGTTCGAACATCTTTTTAGCTAGGCTTGCAAGATCATAACAAACTCTAAATTCATCATGCCTTCTCATGTGGTTGATGAATAATTGGAGGTCTGTTTTTATACAATTACGATCATCGGGAGAAATGCATCATAGATATCGATAAGCTTAGCAGTTCTGTCCACATCAAATTTGGCAAATGAGTCTCTTGGGTCCAGACAAGCGAAGCCAAGAAGCTAATCTGAAGTCATGTCATTAAAGCGATGATCTAGCTCTGTGGTGATAGCATCTATAGCTGCATAGAATGTATCAACACGGAAAAAATGTTCTTGAGTGATGTTATTTCTCCCCTTTTCTTGACCGACCCCATCTTGGCACAGCTTCATCCATATTTGATCTGGGATATCATTTTTATTGCAAAGGTTTTGGCATCTTCAAATAGTGGTTCCCAACCGTGAGCCCTCAAGTTGATCAAGCATGATTTCACATCGTAACCAAAGACATGGCTTGAACAATATTTTGATCCTTCCTCTGTAATAGAAGTGACAAATCATTTGTAATGCGAAGGATTTGCAACATCAACTTCATGATGAACACAAAGCTAAATGACTCCATTATCTGCACCAAACCTCCTGCTCTAGATGGATTACGCTGATCCTCGTGCACAATTTCTAGCACTTTTATGATGCATCCCACATAGATTCAATACGAGCTAAAGTCGTATAATGAGAGCCCCATCTTGTATCTCGGTCGGCCAATGATGTTTCTTGATTCTTTCCTCTTCCCGACAATATATCTCCACTCAGAACTTAGCCAATATATTTCTACGTTGTTGATCAACCAATATGTCCTTCCTCTTACATGATGAACCAACGGAGTTCACAATCAAGGTCACATATTCAAAGAAATCCTCAATAGAAGAACAACATCTTGAGACAGCAACAACTACCAACTGCAACCGATGAGCAAAACAATGCATATAGAAGGCATACGGGTTTTCATCACGGATCGACTTTGAAGCCCATTAAATTCTCCTCTCATATTAGAAGCCCCATCATACCCTTGCCCTCGTAATTTTGCAATAAGTAGACCATGCTTATGAAGCATCTCAACCAATGCTTTTTTAAGTGCTTCTGCTGTTGTTTCTTTGACATGCTTGATACCCAAAAATCTTTCAATGACTTCTCCCTTGTTTATATACCTATTGAGAAATGGGGCAAATATTTTTAGCTTAAGTAGAACAATGCAAAATCTATATCACATAATGGAAATAGTCAAGTAATTACCTCACAACAACAGCCATTTGTTCTTTGATTGATATGTCATGAGATTCATCAATAAGGACAGAAAAGAGGCCATCACCCATCTCTTTCTTTATTGCTCTACTAACCCCTTCTGCTAATTCCTTTGCAATCTGTTTTTGAATTGTTGGAGAAGTCATTTGGGCATTTTTAGGACATAACTCATCAAATGCAATCTTTACTTCTTCGTTCCTTTCTTTGTACCAATCAAGCATCTCTAGAAAATTACCCTTATTCATGGAACAAACAGATTCATCATGTCCACGAAATGGCTCACCTTGGAGTGCAAGATAACTAACAATTCCCAAAGATGTGTCCAAACAGGTTTCATACTTGACTAGTGATTCTTTGCTATAGGTTGTAACCTTATGTTTTAGACTTGACCTTTGATTTTTGAAATCTTCATATCTTGTCTTTGCTTGATTGTGGATACTCAGACACCGCCAACATGAAGAGGAAATGCTTTGTATGCATTCTTCCAAGTACTATACCCTCTTTAGTGAAGGTAGTATGACCAAATTTGTCATCCACAGGATCTTGCCTAAAAGAAAGCAATAGAAGCAATAAGTCGCATCTTTCTCCACACTATATTCCGACCAAGGATGTTTTGTGTACCATGTTTCACAAAATTTTCTATCAAAATGGTCATGAGGATAATCATGACCAACTGGTCGAGTAGGACCCTTTGCCATATAAGCCAATCTAACTTCATCTCTGATGTTGGGTTGAAAATTATCAAATGGAATCCGAAGCCCTGGATCAGGCTCAATGTGGTCTGAGTTCATCACTTCAATCAGCCGATCCCCTTCCCCTTGGCTAGCTATCGGATCATCAACAGTGGCCTGATGATCAACAGCAGCCTGATCATCAACGGTGGCTTGATCATCAACATGAATGTCCTCTTCATTCTCTGCCTCTTGAATACCCACTGGAACCTCAATGCCCACATCCTCTTCCTCTTCTTCTTGTTGTCCAGCAACGCCATCTACAGGCATAGCTGGGTTGGAGCTGCTAATGCTAAATGCTTTGGCAAAAATAGTCTTCAAATCTGTATAAAAATCATGACAAAAAAGGGAAACAATAAATTAATAAATGAACTATTGATTATTAAATCTACACGCTACATGCCGTGTGTAAATGTGTATCAATCTACATGCTTGTTAAATTAAATAACACTCAAAGATAGACTTTTTAGAATTCTAATTTCTGAAATAAAAAATACCTTGCATCACATATCTACTCTTCTTCTTTGGTGCCATGTTGCACTTGCAGATGCAACTTGCAATTGCAAGCGATCGCCGATCAGGACTCCTCCGCGGCTCCGCTCGTGCAGTCGACCAGTTGTGCCGCCGTCCGCCCGGCGCCGGCCACCGCATCTCGTTGTGTTGTCGGGCTCGCGCCACCGTCTGCCGTCCGCCGGCCACAGTCCACACTCCACGGCGTCTACGTCCTGATCGGATTTAGATTTAGAATGGGAAGAGACGGAGTCACAGAGAGGCAACCCAGACGAGTCGATGACTCGATGTCGATCCCTATTCCCTCCGTTCTGGCCTTCTGGGCGACTAGGCTTATGGCCCATCAAGTGGAGCGAACAGGCCAAGACAGAAGTGCAGCCGGGTCACGTACGTACTCACTCACGTATACACGTATATATACTACATATATTCGTTTTTTTATATGATTTAGGTATGGCGGCTGCCAAACCAAGCCAAATAGTTGGCTCCGCCACTGGTTGTGATGGATGTACTGATCGAATCTATGGCCTATACATCTTTCGGATTAATAAACAGGGGAGAAGAAATGTGATGTAGATAATAGAGCAAGGAATGACATGAGCAGAGCAGTCCAGCTCCCTCGAGTCCTCCTGGACTTACTCTACAGCACTTTGTTTCTTGGCTCGTCTAGTTAATTAGTAACATATATAGAAATCATCATCGTGCTCCTCCTAATTTGCACACAGAAAGTAGACAAGGAGCGAGGTGGTTTAGTAGCTTAAGAAAGACCTACAGGTTGGTCCTGAACATGTCAGCATAACAATATTCTTCACCTGAACAAGCTTGAGTCTCTCTGCAACCGCACCGTATATACAGGATCTGCTACGAGCCTACGACAACATAGTTATTCAGGCTTTTGCTGGTTCCGCAACAGTAGCTGAGCTATTGTCGATTTCCCGATGCTGTAACAGGCAGCACATGGCCATCTGCAGCAATGCATTAGCTGTTAATCAAATATGCATTGATCTTCCTCACTCCCTGCATGCATGGCTTCCCAAACCTCTGCATGCAAGACTATCAGAAAACACAGCTGCTGATAATCCAGAATTTTGTCAGAAATAGCAATTTTGATTTTTCAGCTCTTTAAATCAAGTTTCTAAAAACAAGTTTACTCGGCCAAGTAATCGCCTGAGTACTCGTACCAGGTCCTCTCACCGAGTACGAGTGGGCCAAAACGAGTAGCTAACCGGTTTAACCGGTATTACCAGCTGAATATTTGAAATAATCGGATACCAGGCCATATACTCGCCAAGTGGCAGCCCAGTGCAATTCAGGCATTCAGCCCACAGTCAAATTCAGCCCATAGCCCACAGTCAGCAGAGTCCATAGCACTCCTGAAGACTCATCTCGGCGGCACTTGTTATTTAGACTCTGTTCTTCACCCAAGCTAGTCAAATTCTCTGGGTCCGCCACTGGTGGCATCCATAACCTCGGCTGCTTCTCCGTCCACCTCAAGCGCATCAAGGCCAAGCCCCTCCGGCATTGCCCGACGCAGAGGACCCTGACGCCGGCTACCATCCCATGGTGCTTGTCCACATACCAATGTGGCAACGTGCAACGAGAAGGAAGTGCGCAGCATTTCCACCTGCAATTGCAAGAAAGTTCAAATTCTTACCGCAAAAATTGCAATTTTTGACGAAACTGTCCGTCGGCCTGTTACGTTCAGGTGTGTTCATAACAGTAATGGCGGCGGTCCGCAATGTGGATTGGCTGAGGTCCAACTTGTTGGTGCAGGTGCTGGACGACTGGTGCTGACCGAAGGAGCGAGGGCGCTGCAACAAGTGGCCATGGAAGCGTTCAGTAGGACTCAAGGATGGGCGCCAAGCCGCCAACATTGCGCAGAATAATGTGGCCGTGTATTTTGTGGAGTTCTAAGTCTGAGTCTGTAATGTTTTGGTAGAAAAATGCTTCTGCTGTTCTGGGCTTTAACGTTTGGGGTCGTCGTAATTGTATCGGTTTGCCTGATGCTGTCTATGTTTAGGCTAATATCCGAAAATTAGCAGATGTTGCCCAACAGTAAACCTACTATGTAAGTTCTGTGGTTTCAAAAATTGAAGCTGAGGGTTTCCCCCTGTGTTTTCCAAAAAATGGTGCTGGACGACTCAGACGACACAGGGGTTGGCTGATCGAAGGTGAGACGGGGTCTATAATCTTTCGTTGTTTTGTAATGGCAATCTGCAATGCCAACTTTCATGACTGCAATGGCATTGTAATTATTGCAATGGATTTCATCATTGCAATGTGAAATCAGTATTTTCTGACATTTGCGCAAATAGTATCATGTTGAGCAGTGTGAATTGTTGAATGACTTAGGGTCTGTTTGGTTGGTGCCTAAGCTTGCCATGCCTAAGCTTAGGCAATGTGTGGCTGCCACAGAAAGTGTGGCTAACAAAATCGAAGCCACACTTATGGCAAAGTTTGGCAAGAAACTGAGTTTATGACGTGTGGGGCCGGGTGCTAAGAAAGTGTGGTATGCCACAGTTGCGTCAGTGAACCAAACAATTACCTAAAAACTGTGGCACGCCTAACTTGTGGCTAGATAACTTCTGGTCATGAACCAAACATGCCCTTACTTCTGAAATCTCAGGCCACAGTGTTAGTTATGAAATGAATTGGACCAGTATGCGGTGTTGCTATCGATGTACCAAAGAATAGCAAAGAAGAATTCGATGGTGATGGACAAATCTTTCAGTGTTTTACACGGTCAAGAGTTTGTGTGAATTGTGAACAAAATGCAATGGTTTCTTTGTTTTCTTGGAGCAAACTGGTGAAGGTGTTTGCATGCTGATGCTGCTAGCTGCTGTTGCAATAGCAACAGGTCAGAGAACCAGAGCTAAAAAAAAAGAGAACAATATAGCTTGTACCAGTGTCATTACTGAATGTGGAATAGCCTCAAAATGACTTATGAATATGTATTAGTGAATGCGGAGTAATCCTTGTACAAAGAAAGCATTCAACTCAAACAGATTCTAATAGAGAAAACTCTCCCGAAGCGCCGCCGCTCCCTCCCTCTCCCGCCGCTCCCTCTCTCTGGTGCTCCCTCTTGCTCCCGTCTGCCGCTCCCTCCCACCTCACTGCCGTCATGCCCTCACTCTCCTCCTCCACCGGATCTAGCTCCCTCGCTATGGATTCACCCTTCCCCACAGGCATCGAAGGAGGTCAGGGGGAGGCGGTGGGGGCGATGGGCAAGGTAGGAGGGTGGTAGGCGGAGCTAGAGAGCAGTGGCGATGTCGATTGTGGCAGTTAGTTTACGTGGGGCAGCGCGGTAGGGAGAGGTCGGGGGGTGCGCGGCGGGGCGGCGACGGCTCCGTTGACCACAGGTGATGGTGGCGGGGGCGGAGGAGGCGTGTGGAGCTGCTCTGGAGCAGAAGAAGAGGGGGGAGCGGAGCGGCGGGCATCTGATAGTATACCATGTTGTAGTACTTCTAAAAAAAGAACACGTATGACACACATCTGACATCCTTTCGGAGTTAATTAGAGGCAAATACAGCTCTCATCTTCATGGGGAGATTGCTTGACACACGCATTAAGAAACGCAAACTAGCTAGGTAATGAAAGAATCTCCCTTGTTGTCCTGCCAGTTCGATCAGTCGTGCAGATCGGTGCACCGTGGGCCTTGAGGAAGTTCAGGGCCTTCGTGGGCGGCGGGCGTAGCGTCGCAGCCCGAGGGAGGTCGTCTTCCTCATGAAGCGCAGGTTGTCGGCCGTGAGATCACCAAGCAGCGGGCGACGTGGTCGTTCTCACCGACGTGGTCCAAGAACTTGAGCATGCACCCGCCACTATAACAAAAAAAAAAAGCTATACTAAACGTCTCATCATAAACAGTTCCAGAGAATTGTCAGTGTTACAATTATCACAGATAATTCTTGCTAATAACAGTCTGTGATATTTTCACAGACAACTCGAATTAAAAACCACCGTCCGTGATAATATCACATACGGTTAGGATTAAAACTACATCGCAGATGGTTTTTAATCTAAACCGTCTATGATAATACCACATCACCGATCCGTGACATCTCTCCAAGGATTTTAATCTCATCCATCCATTCTTTCTGCATCGAACGGCAGGCACCGGTCTCCTTCCACCTCTCGCCCCTTATTACTTTCCCCTCTCCCTTTCCTGCCGCTCCTAATTCATCCACTCCTTATTCGCCGCTTCCTCCCCAAACCGGCACCCGCCCTCTCGACGACGCCGACTACCGTCAGAAGATCATTCCTCCGGTTGTGACGCCATGGTTTACTGCATAAGACACTCTTGTCATAAGTGTCGTAAAAGTATATTTTGCAGTGTCACCGTCATGACACAACGGTGGTACTACCGCCACCTCTCCTTCATTACTGATGATATCTCTCATCCGATACACACCCATCTCTTTCTTAATGCTTATATCTGAAATTACAAAATTGATGGATGGCTAGCTAGGGTTTCGGTCATGTAAATCTTGATGCTTCTATATTTTTTCTTCTACCAATTTCTTGAAGACTTCAATCCATAGACTAAATTGACTTCTATCGCCTTGTGTGAACTCAGGTATAAAGAGGAGACTACACACCAAGACCCATTCAGCTGTTCAACGGGTTCGAAAACTTCGAAGGCCATTTTGATATCCTCAATGATATATTTTTTATACATTTTTTTAGCCTCGTGAATGAATCAAAGCTGTCCTTTTCGAGTGTAACTTTTCATTAACTTTAAAATGGGTCCAAAAACATCAAAAATGGAGTCTGTATACAAAAGTTATAACTGCTTTATTAAGTATCTCTTTCAATTGATTTGTGAAATGGATATGTTTGTTTCTGAAATGAATGTGAATTGTATATACATATACTTGTTGTATTTCTACTTGTTTCATAGGTCATGACTAGCATTTCCTGATAGTAGCCAATAAACGGAGATACAAAAGAATATCACAGACGGTTTCTAGGATAAACCACCTGTGATACATTATCACAGACAGTTGGTAACTAGAACCGTATGAAATATGCGAGCATCACAGATGGTTTTTTGTTTGAGTCATCTGTGATAGTCTCCTTCACAGGTAATTCTTTATACGAATCGTCTGTATTGTAGCTTACCACAGACAGCTCACAAATCGTCTATGATAACTGTCTGTTATCACAAACACATAAATTCAGACGATTTAGAAAATCGTCTATGATGATGGTTTAGAACCATCTGTAATGACTATTTAGTGCACATCTATACTTGGCATCGTCGGGGTAGTCGTGGTGGAGGGACTTGGAGTCCAGCGCCTTGACTCAATCAGTGCGCGCGGCGGCCTCACCGGGGTGGTTCGGCAAGACGGGATTGATGCTGCACTCCAAGTACCGCCGCGCCCACGCCTCGTCGCCTCGCTTGAGCGCGCGGACGAAACGCTCGAACCTGACAACGAACAGGCCGAATTTTTTGTATTTTAGCCCTTTTTTTGAAAAATATTCACATTTAGACCCCCTGGTAGTTTTAATTCCGTTTTGGACCCGGGTGGCGCCGCGTGGTCACGGCGCCGAGGTAACACGTCTCGGCGCCCTAGTCCATGGCGCCGAGGTCGCAGCCCGCTCGGCGTGGCGGCTGCGTGGCGGCGCCGTGGCGGTGCACCTCGGTGCCGTGGGTAGTGGCACCGAGCTCGCGCCGTGGGTAGTGGCGTTGAGCTCGGCGCGTGGATCTTGGCGCCAAGCTCGGCAGCCGGCCCCACGGGCCTTTTCCCTCTATTTCGTTTGTTCTCTCCATCACTTTTCGACCTCGCGCTTCCTCCCGCTGCCGCCCCGGTGCCGCCGCCTCCGCCCCCGCGTCGCCCCCGCCTCCGCCTCCCCGCCGGTGCGCGCCTCCCGCCACGGCGCCGCGTCTCGCGCCTCGCTGTCCTCGCCGCGTCCCGGCATCCCGCCTCCCCGCGCGCCCCGTGTGCCGCCGCCTCCGTCCGCCTCGCCGCGCCGCCGCGTCTCTACCGCCGCGTCTCGCGTGGCCGCCTCCGCGTCTCCGGCAGCCGCCTCCGTCTCGCCTCCCCTCTCGCCCCATCCACGCCGCCGACCGTCTCAAGCCCGCCGCCTCCCCTCCGCCCGCGCGCCCCGCGCGGCCGCCCTCCGCGCCTGCCTGTTCTGTGGTGTGCGGATAAGGGCAAGGATTACCAGGTGAAGGTGAGTGGCGTGGAGATCGTGCCGATCCGGCGCCCCGGCAAGCCCGCCACCTTCAAGATCTCCGCTTCCACTGTAAAACAACTCCCATCGTTTTAACAAACCCTTCTCCTTTGCTGATGTAGTTGGGTAGAATTTAGTGCACTAGTTAGCACTCAAAGCAATTAGTTCGTTTTTAGAACAATTAGTAGTAATTGGGAATTAAGCTTTGTACTAGTGAAATTTAAGGTAGTATAATTTCGCTTGTACTCTCACACCAGAACTTGTATCACAGACTATAACTTGGGTAATGAAAATTTTACGGACATGGTATCTTGTGTTTGTCTAGTGTTATTTAGTTGGGATTTCTTTATTACGTTTTCTTGGTCTATGGAGTCCTGCCTTGTAGTCTTCGAATTGTGACGGTGAAGTCTTTTGAGTAATGAGGCTATGTCCCTTGTGTACGATTAGCGATTGACGCGGTCCTAAGAATCCTATTATGTTTGGGTTTTATGTAACACACACGTTTAGTTTATGTACTAGAATTGTGCACATTTTACGAAGGGTGGTATATAAGGCACTTTAACCACTGATAGCACCTAAGAAGTAGCATCTGTTTACCTATTCTGGAATAGGAAACTAAACCCAATAGTGCATCACAAAGCACTATCACTGCTTTTATGCTGGGCAATAGTGACTAGGTACTTATTAGTTACTATCTAGTATCCAATTTCGATTGAAGGTACTTATTAGTTTGGTTTTCTGTATGAACTAGATGGACAACCTAGTCACCCTATATCATGGAGGTAGTGTGACAAGTGATGATTATGGAAATGTTTGATTTGTTGAAATGCAAAGGGTGCCTCGATATTCAAAGGATCGCCGTCGTTTAGTGAGTTGGTTGCTAGGGCCGGAGGAGCTACATTGTCATGCAAACGAGGAGAGCATCACAGTTGAGGGTTACTTCATTTCGGTTCGAAAGACACAATTCTAAGACGGTTGATCTTAATTGGTTGTGAGGATCAGTGGGACCAATATGTCAAATTGGTTATGAGGAATGAGTTCCAATGTTTGGACCTTGTTGTGCGGAAGGTGTCCATTGATCCCACCCTCATGGTTATTCACGAATCGGGTGATCAGCACCCTTTGACCCTCCGTTACCGGACCTTGTGGTGGATGTGGAAGAAGTGCCTGAGGTGCCCGATGCTCTATCTGCCCCGAACGATGTTCAGATTTCTCAACCAGTTCGAGTTGAATGTCGGACTGATGATGTCGTGGCGGCCCTCGTGAGATCCTTTGACCCGAATCATCCCGGAAGTGTCAAGCAACACTTTAGCCTTTTCCCGTCATTCCATTCTTTTGTCTCAATCCCATCGTTTTCGTGCTTATGATGCAGGAGACATTCCTGATAATGTGGGTGTTCCTCCCGTTGCTCCATCTGGCAACGTTGAAGAAGTCTGCAGGGACTCCAACAGTGTGGATGTTCAAATTGTGGATGATCTGGAGCCTTACGAGATCGCAAGGGCCGTTGATTTTGATGATGACCGCCCTTTTGGAGAGCTGACCGAAAGTGATATTGAGCTGATCAGGCGTTATTGCCCTGGTCGGGATCCATCAGTTCATGAATTCAGCGATCTTAGGCATTCTCATGAGGCTTATGCAGAAGGAAGGGATGACGAGTTGCTAGATGCTCCTGAGGCCGGGTCAAGCCTCCTATGTCTTCCATACCACATCTCCTCAAGCCATCACAATACTACTCCACAACAATGTCTTCCTGGAGGTCCGACCCATTTGGAGTGCCGGAGTGGCATGAGCGCCCGAAGTGCCATTGCGGCTTTAGGACGATGTTGTGCATCTGGACGGATCCAGTACAACGAGCCAACTACGGCCGTAGGTTCTTCAAGTGTCCAAACCTGGATGACTACTTCATGGTAACGATGACAACTAAATCCCTTGTTTCTCATTAACGTTTTTCAACTTGATCCGTGACATCTACCACGCCACACATAGCCTTGCGAGTTCAAAATGGGTGGATCGGTGCCGCCGGCATGGCCACGGAACCGGCCAATGGAGGTGGAAAACAAAGGACAATACTTTGTCAAGATGACTCGAGCTCGCGAGTTGGAGCAGCAGATGCGGCTTGAGCAAGAGCGTCGCGTGAGGGTGGACCAAATTGTCTAAAGGGCAAGGAGGATGCTGCTGCAAAGGAGGCGGGAGCGATTAAGGCTGCGTGAAGCGACCATCAGCGTCGGGAGGAAGAGCTTCAAGCTCGTGAGGCAGCTCTAAAGACCAAGAGTGACAGGACGAAGGATGCAGCGGAGCCATCTTCAGGGCGCGAGAAAAAGGGGAAACAATCACGCTACACCCAGCAGACAAAATGTAATAGACCCAGCAAATTATATTCCCTAAGGCATGTTAGGACTAGTGGTCGAGTTCTGAACATTAGAAGTACAGAGTTCCACGTGCCACGTGCTCAGAACATTCTGCTGAATTAGGGAGAAGCCATGGAAGTCGAGAATTAGACACCCACGTTGCATTTCTTTATGTTATCTACGATCTATGTAATCCTATTATTATGCACTCTATTGTGTTTGCCTAGCTGTATCGATGCACTTGAGACTACCTGGTATGACTCAGTGTTGCGTATCGGTGCTTCACAAAACTACAATTTAATAGAGTGCATAATGTTGCCCACCCATGCTTGCTCCAAAGAATGTCTCAAACAGGTCGAATGGATTAGTCTACATATAGAAAAGAACAGGAAATCATGACTACTCGGTTCAAAATTGTAAATCATTACATGGAAAATTCACATTTTCAAGCACATAAATGTCTGCAAAAGAACAACAAGACATTAAACTATATCCTCAACTTCGCAGATTATACCATGTGATTTGAGATAGCAACATAATTACTTAAGGGAAATATAATGAAAAAGTCTAAGGCACATAGGTTCTTACCTTGTCCCATTTTAGCTCTTTTGAATTCCATGAATAAGCAACACCATTATCCCCTTCTCTAACAATTAGTGTTTGACCATCGGAGTTCCCTGCTTAGGAAAAAGTTACAAACATTATTACCATACTAGCACCCGAAATTTTCAGATTGAACACGACAACATCAAAAAATTAATAGAAAATTATGTTTCACACAGCTGATCAATTTTCTGAATGTTTCCAAAAGCTAGGGATTATTTTGAAGGCGCCGAGCTGGAGCGCCACTAGTCACAACGCCTATCCATTATCCTTTTCTGAATGTTTCACACCTCGGCGCCACGATCCACGGCGCCGAGGTGCCTGCCACGTCGGCGCCACGCAGGCTGGCACGCTGGAGCGGGCCTGTGACCTCGGCGCCATGGACCACGGCGCCGACCTCTGGGTCCAAAAACGGAATTAAAACTACCAGGGGTCTAAATGTGAATATTTTTCAAAAAAATGGCTAAAATAGAAAAAATTCGGACGAACAGGTTGGCGTAGGCCTCGGGCGTGTCCTCCCTCCCCTTCATGAATGCCATCATGTACTCGTCGGCCGCCCGCCAGCGCCCCTCGTCGATGAGCGCGTAGATGTGGCAGAGGTCGAACTTGAGACGTGCCTCCTTCTCCAGCGCGTATGCCGTATTGCCGTTGCGCTGAGGTTTCTTGACTTGAGGAAGGCGTATACGCGCCGGAGAACGATCCACTCTGATTGACGGTCGATGGCCATGGCTACCAAGCAACGTTGCTGCTAGCTCACCAGTCGAGCTAGCTAGGTTTCTCGCTCTCTCTTGCGTGTGTCTCGACTAAGAGCAAGTATAATAAGAGGCTGTAAGTAGGCTGTATGCTGAGGTGGAGGAGAGAGAAGAGAGGTGGGTTGTAAGTTTACAGCCAGCTGAAGCACAAGAACCAAGAAACTTTGTGAGAGAAAGGGGTGGGTCATACAACCTTCAACTGGCTATAAACTACTATATGAATGGGCTGATAAGTGGGCTGTAAGTGTCCATACAGTCAGCTGAAGGCTGTATTATTAGCCTTGCTCTAACGGATCGTTCGATCCCTTCGCACGTATATATATACTCTGGATTCCAACTCCGTGTCGGAAGCATGAGTCCGATTCCGACTCGGCTATTACCTTATTTGCCAAGTCCCTTTTGTTTGTTCGTTTGTTTGAGGATGCATAGTCCGAATAGAATTTCGACTTACGTGCAGCACCCCAGCCCAGCCAAATTTCCCAGAGTCCTGGTGGCCCCTGTAACGACCCAAGTTTTTAATCTGGGCCTCGTCCTCTGACCACTCCAATGCTGTTAATTTCTTCCATGGGAAAAACCATAATGGGCTGCCCTTTATATTGACTGTACTGCGTCTACGGGAAACTAGTCTAGGCCGAGCCTATTTTGCTCTTGGGCCAGAATTGCCCGGTTACCACTTAGCAGCATCCTCCCTCCTCCCCCCTCCCTCCTCTTCTCTCTTTCTCTCTCTCTATATGTATAGTATAAATAACAGGGACACCATAGTGTCCAGACTCCATGATTAAAATCTTTAATCCATGATTAAGACTTTCCATCCATGATTGAGACTTTCCATCCATGATTAAGACTTTCCATCCTAATATATTATACATCATTGCACTTGCACGTATCTAAAAGCAATCCAAAGGCAGGGAGACTTGGTGCCCCATTTCAGCATCATATGTATATAAATAACAGATTAATTTCTTGTATGCCACTAAGTTTTTGAGAAATCCCTCGTTATCTCATTATCAATGTGAGACAGAGCCAACATGCTAGTGAGACAATAAGTGTCATATAAGAGGGATGATGTAAACTTTCGGTGACATAAGGAAATTCTTGTAATTGTGAATGATACTGGTTTAAGGGTGTCTGTGAGGTGCCCAACTCAAGGATACCCCCCCTCTCTCTCCTGCTCCCCCATTCCTCCCTTCCCACACATTGAGTTTCAATAAACAACTCTTTTGAGATACATCACCTACCCCCTTCAGAGGTAAGAGAAGTGGTTAAATCATAGCCATTGATTATTAGTAGGGATGGCAATGGGGGGATAGCCTCCTATCCCCACTCCTTATTTAGCTATCAGAGGCTATTTTACTTCTGTCCCCATCCCCACTCCTTATTTATTAATATACATGAGACGGTAGAATAATACTAGATAAGTTGTGTTTGGGGGTGATCTCCACCTTGACCCAATCGGCCCAATGTGCCAAAATGCCCACTATGTATGTGACTATGGCACGCCCAAAATAGCTATGCCAGTGAAAAGGCTCGTTTGCTCTTACTAGTACAACCCCCAAGAGGGGTATTTATGTAAATAACCTCCATATGAGTATAAATATGACAAAGCTATGGAGTAGCACATGCATAGTATATACATTTTCTACATCCAGTCCCTAATGCTATTTTTAAGCTCCGAACAGCCCCTTTGTGGCTCCTCATGTCCCCATTATCTACTGTTTGATCTGTAACCACAATAGTTGGTGTCGTCCGTAGGGAGCGGCATAGAAGCTACAAGCAGAAGCATAGGCATCCGGACGCAAGGGCACCAAGGAATGTGGTGATGTCGGCCTCCAAGCGGAAGAGAAGTACTGTGTCCAAAACACCGAGGTGAGAGAAAAGGAGCCAGTAGTCGAAAGACCCCTACCCCTGTGGCAACAGCGCACAGGAGCGATCGCGTCTGGAGCCATGAAAGGTAATGAAGGTGGCTCTCCGGCAGCTGCGCTAGGGAGTGTAGTCCCCTCTAGCAACATCGGTGGCACTCAAGTGGTGGCCTCTGCAGGCAAAGACTTACCTGCTCTGCAGCTGCACGCCTCTGAAGCATCGCGCCTCGGCGCAGTGCCAAGGCCACCATCTGGACAACAATGGTCGGTAGTGGCACGTGCATGTCAAATAAAAGAGAGAGAGAAAAGAGGAGGTGAGAATAAGATCGAATATACCCTTGTCCCTTGCCTCGTTGGCCTCAAGAGTGCCAAAGAGGAGCTACGAATGAAGGACCCTTCAATCTAGGGTAGCATCGACACAGTCCGCTACGACACGCATGGTATGAAGTCCTTGGGATGAAGTCCCCCATGGATAGTCGTCATGCCTTCGTGCTCGCAACCTCTGTCGTGCCAGTCAGCGAAGCGTCTTCCACACCACAGGTACCTTTGAGTCCCCAAGTAAAGCTATCGCCAGACTGGGGTGCTCTCGCCACTGAAGAAGGTGTCATTGATGATGGCGACAGTGTGAGGGAGCATATCGGAGACAGCCTCACGAAGTCCTGGGAACAAAATATGGCTCAAACCTATGGTGCCCATGCAAGAGGCGTGCATAGGGGGCGTCGTCTATGCTGCGCACGGGGGGTTCCTGCAGGAGTCGAGGTCAGTGGAGAGTTCCTGGCGATGCCCAAAGAGGGAGGAGGCGTCCCAGCCTCGGGGCTTGAGTCCTCCTCTAGTACGCCTACCGTAACGCGATACCCTATCTCTAGGACCGCGGGAGGTGGCTCCAGCTGAGCACAATTTGCTGTGCAGATAGGTGACAAGGATGAAATAGGCTTCACGGTAGCTCCTGGAACAACAACACGGGGGATAGCGGTGTCTACCGTGCCGCCTTCCATAGCGACTGACACGCACCCCTCGGGGTCGTCCACCTTGCGTCCCTCATCATCCTCTGCAGTGCACCCATCATCATCTTTAGAATCATGGCATTCATCATTGTGTGCATCTCACCCTTTCACATTGATAACTTGGTGCACTTCATCTCCACTCTCTGCATCATCCCCATCATCACCCATTGCCTCACCATCTGTCCCACTGTTGAATTCATTCGGGCTGGTGTTAGTCTCCAAGGGGGAAGGGGCAGAGGACAAAGGTACAACAGCGATGGCTAGACGAGAGCCTTTGCATCCATTGGGGTCATTGTAGATGTCGTCATCTTCATCGTCGCTACCACATGAGCTGCGAGCACAGCCTCCGCTCATGGCAGGAATAGGAAGACGATCTAGCAAGGGGAGCCCAAGTACTTCATACAAGTATTTAATGTGTGGATCGTTCGACATGGTGGCTACCTGGAGGAGTAGGCTTCGCCAACATTATCAGTGAAGGGCAGACGCCATCATCATGAGCGAGCCCCGTCTGCACATCCCACTGATGAGCCAGCAGGGACAAGTAGGGCATGCAGAACACTTTTGTGAGGTCACACATGTTCATACGAAGCACGGCCACGAGAAGCCTCCTAGTGTGCGTCTCATCATCCTAGTCAAGCTTCACGCATGGCGAGGAGATGAAGCCCATGATGCGCCTAGTCCAGTGAAGGCTATTCCTAAACTTGATCTTGTGGTAAAATCACCTTTGGAGCCAGTGAGACTCCCACTCCACTTGTGTCGAGTTCGAAGGAAAGTCCTTCAAGCACCCAGCCCAAGCTGGAAGTTGATGTTGCATAGGTTTGAATTCTGTCCCTCGCCCAGTTGCTTCAGTTGGCACTATGCGTCGTGCAGAGAGGTGAAGACCAGCGTACTAGGAATGATTCCCTCTGAACATGCTACCCAGGAGAAGACTGTATGATGTGCAATGGCATTTGGCACAAGCTGGGGGAGCTCCAATTCATATGTATGGAGAAGGTCACTCACAAAGCGCACTGTGGGATGTGAAGCCTAGCATCAAAATAGGCCGCAAAGACTAGCATCTCACCCTCCCACAGCTGCGAGATGACCTCATCACCTGCGAGGAGGCAAACTAGCTCACGGTTGGACACCTTGCTATTGCGCACGAGTGCATCTAGGAGATTGTCCATTGCAATTGACTGGCTAAAGTGTTCATGCACATGTCAAAACATTCTCCAATGTAGCATCCCAAATTCTAGGGTATGCAAAAAATGAGAAAAAATTCTAAACTTTTTCAATGTATTTTTGTTTCCTTGGCTCTTTATTGGAGTTTCTTTGAAACGTTTAATTTCAAAAACAAAAGTGCTTAGAATGCAATTCAAATTAAAACTCAAAAATCATATTAAAAAGAGGATCAAAAGTTGGCATAACAAAACGTACGATGGAAACCATCCTAAAAAGCCCTGAGTATAATCTTGGCATTAAAAATAGATAGTAAAGCAAGTTCTGAAATTATCTAAAACAAATAAGTATAATTAAATTCAATAAGAAGTCTTCTTAGATTTTTCTAGACAGATCAAGAGAAGATAAAAACTCTGAAAAATTTACGCAATCATTAACTCGATATCAGGAGCATTCGTAAGGATCTTCATAATATTTCGAGTACACTTGGTGAGTATATTGGATGCCCAAAACCTCCGAGCTCACCTCACCTCTTTTCTCCTATCCTTACTGTGTGGGGCCCGAGCGCAGAGATTGTCTTCTACGTCATGTGCCTTTGCCAGCTCCATCGTAGTTGTGGCTTGAGCTACCCTGCTTTTAGATGCTGCACCCGCGGTTTCTCCTCTCCTGCTGCCAACTCCACCTACCCATCGCCTCAAACATGATGCATATCTCCCCTCTTGTCCCCTGTCCGCGCCTCGCGTTCCATAGTGAGTATTTGATCGCGCTCATGAGAACTCGCACCCATCCCTCAACCTTTCTGTACCTATAAAGTCCCCCAACCATGCCATTTCTCCTTAGCTCGCCCTCTCTGTCTCTTCTGCACGATCCTTGAGCACTCTGCTCTCTAGAACATTGAGAAACCGAAGTTGTACGCGACGCCAGTGAACACACCACCGTGTGCTAGCTACTTTGGTGAGCTTCTCCCCTCCCAACTCTGTCACAATGCGCCTACCTCTTCCTTAAGCACCCTATTCATTTGTTTGACCTTCCGTGCAGTGGAACACTCGGTGGATAACTCGAGGTAGGCCTTCTTCTCCATCCTCTCCGACCAAGATGCCGTCGTAAGACTTCCTCTCTTTGGTGAGTTGTACCTTGATTCCTTTCACCCGTACCTCCGCATGATACGGGGGTGCCCAATCTTCACGACGTAGGATCGATAATGATAATTTAGATCCGTACAACTTGACGAACCGATGGCGTCAACCACTATCAGAACAGCAACCTGCGACAAAAAAATTCGCCCGACCACACGCTTGTGATCTCGTCTACCCAACCACAAAGTAGACGCATCACAGCTCTTGAGAATCACAAGGAATCAAAAGAACAACGATTTAGAAAAATGTCCAATTCTCCTCTAGGTTGCAATCAAATGTCAAACTCTAGGAAGAACAAGCGTATAGCTATCTTTTGAAAATAATAGATTCAATCATGATCTGCCAAAAAGTTACGTATTACACAGCTTATATAACCCTTGGGAGGCTGCAAGGTTTCCTACTCAACTCCTAAGTGTTTTAGACTCGAACTCTCATAAAAAGAAAATAAAAATCCATAAAGCTTTTGAAGATAAATTCTCCTCCATTATGTATCCCTTGAAATAAACTTTCGAATGAATTCAAGATCACCTGAATCAGACCCTATATGTAAAAGTTATTGCCTTTATACGCCAGGTATACGATCAAATATATGCTCATACTGTTCCGAACACCTTCAAGTCAATCGAACGACTACAAACCTCTCTACTCAATCCAATGACGGGATCGTTCTGCTTGGTCAGAACGTTTCCATCAATATAGATCGTCCAAAGTAGATCGAACGACGCAGAAGAGCGAACTTCGGAGTGGTCCGAACATCACCGTCAGTATCGACCGTCCAAAACTGATCGAATGTCATAGAATAAACGAACGTTTAGAGCGGTCTGAATGTCTCCAAGGTGATCGAGTGGTCTACTGAAGATCTGACGATACAATTCATTTGGAGTGGGCCGAACATTTCCAAGGTGATCGGGCGGTCCATGGAAGATCGGACGACGCAATCGTTTGGAGTGGTCTGAATGTCTCCGAAGCATCTAAGCGTCCAACATTGATCGGACAGCTCGAACAGTCGAAACCATTTGGACTGGTCCAAGCATTCCGAGGGTCTTGCAAGCGCCCGATGTGGATCGAACAGTCTTGAACAGTCTGAGGTCAATCAGACCGATCCGAAGGTAGCTTTTGATACAAGTTGAAATCGCTTGAATGTCCGGAGCATCTTTGTGAATTTGATTGTTTTTGTGATCGATTCGATGTGGCAATGAGGACTTGAACATATCTTTCCTTACTTGACTCCAAGTAATTATTCTCCATTAGCTTCTCCTCCACGGCTCCAATTCCAAAGCTTCATATCATTCAAACCTAAGAGCACACAACACATTGGAGTGAGGTAGTATCTAGTTCTCACGTAAATTATAACCAAATTCAATTAGGAGCAAATTCACCTGTTGATTAATTTGTTTAGCTCATGCTCATGTAATCGGTCCAATTAGTGTCTTTGGAATGTCCTCGTCACCATATGCATGCAAGCAAACTCATGCGCACCTTTTTGTAGCATCTCTATTGCTAGACATCGTCGTCATTGTGGCCCCCCTTCATCGCCAATGAGGTCTCTGCCACTAGCTTCTTAAGCTCATTCTTGTAATCCGTCATCATCTTCGATGAGCTCCTCCTCTCTCGTAGAGTAATCGAAGTCAAAAGGAGAACTAAAGTAATCATAGTCAAAAGGAGAACTAAATTAATCAAAGCCAAAACGGGAACTAAAGTAATCATAGTAAAAAAGAGAACTAAAGT
Source organism: Dendrocalamus sinicus (assembly GCA_036346575.1). Taxonomy (NCBI): domain Eukaryota; kingdom Viridiplantae; phylum Streptophyta; class Magnoliopsida; order Poales; family Poaceae; genus Dendrocalamus; species Dendrocalamus sinicus. Next base: position 10,169,731 of record CM070657.1, read on the forward strand.
AATCGAAGTCAAAAAGAGAAATAAAGTAATCGTAGTAAAAAAGGACTAAAGTAATCAAAGTCAAAGGAGAACTAAAGTAATCGTAGTAAAAAATAACTAAAGTAGTTGAACTCGAAAAGAAGGCCATAGTAGTCAAAGTTCATAAGAGAACCGTAGCAGTTGAAGTCATGATCTTCAACTGCTGGAATGGTCATGATCTTCGACCGTTGGCGCTGTCGAGATCTTTGATCACTGCTAATGTCAAGATCTTCAACCGTAGCTGGAGTCAAGATCTTCGACCGCTGCTATGTTGAAATATTTGGCCACAGCTAGAGCCAAAATCTTTGACCCCTACCATGTCGAGATCTTCGACCACTGCCATGCTGAAACGTTCGAGCGCTGATGTGTTGAGATCTTCGGCCACCGTCATGTCGAGATCTTCGACCGTTGCCGATGTCAAAATCTTCGACCATAGTAGTAGTCGAGATCTTCGATCATAGCCGGTGTCAAACTCTTCAACCACTGCCGGTGTTGAAATCTTTTATCGCTGTTGGTGTCGAAATCTTCAACCGCAGCCGATGTCAAAACCTTCAACCAGTACTGGTGTCGAGATCTTTGACTGCAGCAGGAGTTAAGAGCTTTGACCACTGCCAAGTCGAGAGCATTGACTGCTGCTATGTCAAAATCTTTGGCCACAGCTAGAGTCAAAATCTTCAACCGCTGCCATGTCGAGATTTTCGACCATAGTTAGAATCAAAATCTTTGACCCCTATAATGTGAAGATCATTGACAGCTTCCATGCTGAAACCTTCAACCGCTGATGTGTTGAGATCTTCGACCGCCGTCATGTCGAGACTTTGACCACTGCTGATGTCGAAATCTTCGACCGCAGCCGTAGTCGAGATCTTCGATCACAACTGGTGTTAAACTCTTCAACCGCAACCGTTGTCAAAACCTTCAGCTGCCATCGGTGTCGAGATCTTTAACTGTAGCTAGAGTCGAGAGCTCTGACTGCTGTCGGGTCGAGAGCTTCGACCGCTGCCGTGTCAAGACCTTTGACCGCTACCGTGTCAAAACCTTCGACTGCCACTGGTGTCGGAAATCTTCGACCGCTGCTATGTCAGAATCTTCGATCGTAGCCGTAGTCAAGATCTTAAACCGCTACCGGAGTCGAGATCTTCGACCGCTGCCGTGTTGACCTCTTCGATTGTGGCCGTTATCAAAATCTTTGACCACTGCTAGATCGAGATCTTCAACCGCTGCCTGTTGACCTCTTCGGCCGCAGCCGATGTTGAAATCTTGGACTCTGCCAGAGTCAAGATCTTCAATTGTTGTCGTGTCGACCTCTTTGACCGCAGCCATTATCGAAATCTTGGACCAAATGGCACTGCATGAGCTTTGGGGGTTTCTTACTGCGGCAAGTAAATCGGTAAAAGGTAAGAGTGGAATTTTCCCGCTGGATGATGAGATCCCAAACACGAGATGGTGCTGACCAGCCCCGGACAGTCTGGAAACCTTAGTGAGTGCTGTTGCATTCGGCATTTCTAAAGCTGACGGGTTTGACAGCAAAACTTTACCTTTTTTCCTTTATTCTCCCTTTTTGCATTCTTATGGTATTACATTCCCTACTATCCACTTGGTCTGAGAAGGAGCACAACATCATGGCCACCATTGTCGTGCAGCTCCGCCACCACCATGGACCTGGCCACCATCTCCAGTGAGCCAATCCAATACCCATCCATGTCACAACTGTGTCCACCCCTTCCTCCTCTATTTTTCTAAATTAATTTGAGTTTCATGCTCGTAACAGATCGAAATTGAGTTTCTGCCAGGGTTAAAAGTTTCGTTTTAGAAAAAAAATCGAAGGGCACCGAGACGAACGAAATGATCGAAATTTCATTCTTTCGTTCAAAATTTCAGACGAAATATTCAAACATTCGAATTTTAATGAAATTCAACCAAAATTTAGATAAATTTCAAATAAGGACAAATTCAGCCAAAATTTGATCGAATCGTATTTCATTCGGTGGGTAACAAAAGCACCAAAATACCAAAATTTCGGCGAAATATTGAACCCTACTTCCTTCTTCCCTGGCTCCTGTCATCTTCTCCGCCTCCGTCGCGACCATTGAGACCCGTCCAATTAACTTGCACTAGAGCCTCCTCTTCCTCTATATTTTGACGTGCTCACCTTCCTTCCCCGACCAGCAGCAGCCGCCGCCTCCTAACAGTGACCGCCGCCACCGCCCGCCTCACCGCCAAGATGTCTCTGTATATATACTGTTAGGTTTGGTGGTGGCATGCAAAGATTGGTTAATTTTGCACATCTCCTAGGGATTAGAAATCCTCCGACGCCGCACACGAGCTTGATTCGCCATTCAACCCAGCGTCATGTCGACGTGCTAGCCAATGCATGCCGACACTAGTGCATGCCATGGAGATCTTCAATTTGAGAAACTTGTTTATAATTATTGCAAGAGGTATTGAGATAAGTGTTGGACAGAAAGATTGCTTCTTCTTATTAATTCTGAAATCTGTACAATGATATATATAGACAATGAAGGAGTGGAACATAAGGTGTCTTTTGCTGTAAAGACATCTCTGTATGAAGAGGCATCTGTACATTGGGCACCTGATGCTTTTTGTTTATAACACTCCCCCTTGACCAATGTATCTTCATATGATCATCTTGATTCATCATCTTGGAAAAACTTCTCCAAAACCCTGTAGGGAAAAATATGAGGAGAACATGTAGAGTAGATATGCTATGAAAACTCCTTTAAAACCCAGTGGAAAAATTTAAGGAGAAAAGTTGATATGGCATATATTTGATTATATCTCCTTAAAAACCCCTGTGGGGGAAAATAGAGATATAATATATTTATGATTACGTTGTCATATTGCCTCATTAAAAACCTTTATGAGAAACCTTAGAGGAAAAACTCATAAAGGGAAAAAGAGTACAATATTTGTATTGAACGGGTTAAGTCTTAGGAGATTTCTCCCCCTGACATCTGCAAATCACGTAGTCTTTGCATACCAATTCCATGAACACATTTTTGAAATGTGAAAGTTGGTAATGACTTGGTGAATAAGTCTGCGAGATTATCACAAGACTTAGTTTGCAGAATATTTATTTCACCACTCTCTTGCAATTCATGTGGGTAAAATAGTTTAGGTGCAATATGTTTTGTGATATTGCTCTTTATGTAACCCGTTTGCATTTGAACAACGCAAGCAGCATTATCTGCGTAGATAATGGTAGGTGATGCAATGGCACCTATACCACATAATTGTTGTATGTGGTTAATCATTCTGCGAAAGCATACACATTCGCGTGATGCTTCATATAATGCAATTATTTCAGAATGATTAGTGGATGTAGCCACTAGAGTCTGCTTGAAGACTTCCAAGATATGGTCGTTCCACCGTGTAAAAATACAAAGCCTGCTTTGAGATCCGGCATTATGGGGATCTCGATAAATAGCCAAAGATCTGTATATCCTATTAAATCCATATTGTTATTCTTCTCGGAAGAATAGACCGAGATCTTTAGTGCCTTGAAGATATCTAAGGATATTCTTCACTCCTACCCAATGTCTTTTGGTTGGAGCGCGCTATATCTAGCAAGTAGATTTACTTGCAAATGCGATATCCGTACGGTGCAATTTGCAAGGTACATTAGCGCTCTGATGGCACCGAGATATGGAACCTCGGGTCCCAATAGCTCTTCATTGTCATCTCGGGGTCTAAATGGATCTTTTGTCCCTGTCTAGAGATCGAACAACCATGGGGGTTTTCGATGGATATGATTTGTCCATATTAATATTTTTGGACATAGGCTGATTGATGCACTGTGATGCATGTATGAAGGTGCTCAAGTTGTGTACCTAAGCAAAATTTGATTTTACCCAAATCCTTCATTTCAAATTCCGTCATAAGATGATTACGTGCTTTATCTATATCTTGTGTGTTACCAATGATATTAAGATCATCAACATACACAGATATAATGCAAAATCCTGTTGAGGATCTTTTGACGAACACGCATAGGCAATCATCATTGTTGGAGTATCCCTTTTTGGTTAGGAACTCACTTAGTCGGTTGTACCAAATTCATCCCGACTGTTTCAAGCCGTATAAAGACTTGTTTAATTTTACACAATACATATTACGATTTGCGTTTGGATTCGAATTGAAATTCCATCGGAACTTTCATGTATATGTCCGAATCATGTGACCCATAAAGATATGCGGTCACTACATCCATCAACCGAAAAGATAGATGATTTTGTACTTGCCAATGAGATTAAGTATCGAATGTTATTCCACTCATTATCTTGGAGAATAAGTTTCATTGAAGTCAATGCCGGGTCTCTGCGTGAACCCTTGTACTACAAGCCTTGCTTTGTATCTCACCACCTCATTGTTTTCATTCCGTTTGCAGACGAAAACCCATTTGAAACCGACAGGGAATACTTTGGAAGGTGTATGTATCACATTGGTGAATACATTTGTTTTCTTGAGCGAGGCGAACTCCTCTTGAATTGCATCCTTTCATTGAGTCCAGTACGAGCGCTATTTGCACTCTGCCATGGTCTTGGGATCTGGATCATTTTGAAGATTGTTTGCAATTGTTGTGGAGAAATAAATGTCGACAATTGTAGTCTTACGATCGTATGATTCTCCGTAATCAAGATAGTTAGTGGAAATTTCTTGGACCCTCACGACTCAATGTTATTTCCCAAAACATTTGAGTCGGGTATTCGATGTCCCAGATCGAATTGAGTGCACCGTTGATCTGGGTTTAAGGATCGTTTGGTGTCTATCAACTTGAGGTTGATCTGCATTTACATTCTTTTATTTCCTTTGTCGCTTGTTAGAAGTCAGATCCGCCATTTGTACCATACTTCTCCCCTCTTATTTTGAACGGGAGTTGAGTGGTATTTTGCGGTACCTCCACTCTTTCAGTACATTTCTGCGGGATTATAGGATTTTGTGACACCCTTATAATCGTAAATGCATTCGCGAAGTTATTTGCAATGTTTTGCAAATGAAATGAGTTTCAACTTGAAGTTCAGCTCTCCGCACGTGGAGTGAGGCAGAATGCCTTGTACATTCCAATTAATTTCCCGGCATTCGGTTTGGTACTTGTTGTCTCCCCTAATGCCGGAAATGTTCCTCATTGAATATGCAATCAGCGTCTTCGGGTCGTAAATGTGTCCCTGTGAGGGGCTCGAGGTATTTTATAATTGACTGAGATTTATACCCAACATAGATCCCAAGTTTCTGTGCGGTCCCATTGAGGTACGTCATTGTGGTGAGATCGACGTATGTAGCGCAACCGAACTTTCGCAGATGGGAAATATCTGGTGGATTTCCACGTACTAATTGTAGTGGGGAAGTGCTATGATATGCAGTTGGACGCAATTGTATTAAGTCAGCAGCGTGTAAAACTGCGTGACCCCAACATGATGTTGGTAAGTTGCAATTCTGTAGTAATGGTCTTGCAATGAGCTTGATTCTCTTGATAAGAGATTCTGATAAACCATTTTGTGTATGGACATATGGAACAGAGTGTTGAACTTGTATCCCAAGAGCCATTCAATCGTCATTGAAGGCATGGTATGAAAATTCAGCAGCATTATCCATTCGAATTGATTGAATTCGATATTCAGGGTAATGTGCTCGTAATTGGATAATTTGACCAATTAACTTAGCAAATGCATGGTTTCGTATGGATAAAATACACACGTGTGACCATCTAGTAGATGCGTCAATTAGAACCATGAAGTACCTGAACGGTCCACACAATGGTTGTATAGGACCACATATATTGCCATGATTGCGTTCAAGGAATTTAAGTGGTTCAGCTCTGATTTTAAGATAAGAGGGTCTTAAAATCAATTTTCTGGTGGCACAGTAAGTGCACACAAAATCTGAGGATTCCGGAAATTTTGTTTTGAGGTATGTATGACCAATTGAATTGCTAATAATTTTCCTCGTCATTCCAATGCTTGGATGGCCAAGGCGATCATGCCATATTTGGAATGTGTTTGTGTGTTGGAAAATTACTTTGTACGCAATATGTTGAACGGGTTTAATGTATGTATAGTACAATCCGGAGTTTAAAGATGGAATTGTTTCTAGTACTTGTTTGCCATATCCGTTGTGTATGGTTAAGAGGAGATATTCCTCTTTGTTGTCATTTTGGGTTTCAACATGGAAACCATTGTGACGGATATCTCTATAACTGATTAGGATACGTGTTGAATCGGGATACAAGAGTGCATCCTCAATTTCCAATTGTGTACCCATAGGGAGTGTGATAGAGGCGCGACCAGAGCCTACTATCGTTGCATCGCGTCCAGCGATGGTTAAAATATTTCCTCTCCTCCTAGTAAGAGTTAGGAAATATTTTGTGTCCCTAAGTATAGAGTTTGTGGTACTACTATCCACAAGGCATAGTTCCTCCTCCATTGGATTGACTCCAAAAATCTATATACACAAAGGAAGAATTTAATGAAATTCTTATAGTGGTATATATAGAATACATACAAACTTTATTTGCAATACCGAATATGTTCGATATATGATTGTAGCACACAAGCTTACAATATAGATGACAACATTATTTATATTACAACGATGTAGTACTTAGTAACTATGGGACTAGGAGTCTAACTGAGATCTCCAAACATGTCTTGAGAATGAAATTCTTCAAGTGTCCTCGGTGCACATGAGATCATCCTTCTATGTAGAAGCACATGTGTCTTTGAGTTCTTGAAGGAACTGTTGAGAACATCCGGCTGCATCATTGTTGGATGTAAGATTGAAGTGTGCTTCAAATCTCTTCTCTTGAGCATTCTTGCCGTGAGCCAAAAACTGGAGGTAGAGGTTCACAAGATGCTTCGGGGTGCGACATTTCTTGGTAGAATGGTTGTAGCAACCATATTTTTGACAAATTTTAGTTTTGTCAACTCTCTTACCAGAATTGCCTTTACCTTTTTGAATCCACTCGATGTTTGCTTCTTATTGCGTTTGTGTTTACCTTTAAAATTCTTTGAGTGATTGTGTGAACCACTGAACTTGTTGGTATTTTGATTAGCATAAACTTCAGGAAGTGGAGCAGCCCCAATGGGACGTTGCTGATTGATCTTTAAAAGAAGTTCGGCATGCTTTTCTGCCTCAAGCATAGTATGCATAAGATCAAAATAAGTTTGGTAATTTGCAACACGCCATTGTTGTCAGAGGACCACTGTCGATGGGAGCATAGTTGAGAGAGTCTTTTCTATTTTGTCCACATCTGTTGGTTCCTTGTCACAAAAACACAATTTGGAGCAAATTGTATGGAGGGCATGGTTATAGTCTCCAACAGATTTGAAATCTTGGAGTCTAAGATGAGCCCATTCATGATTAGCCTCAGGTAAGATAACAGCTCATCATTGCTCATATCTATTTTTGAGGGCTAACCATAATGTAAGTGGATTCTCCTTATACAGATATTCGACCTTCAAATCCGGATGAATGTGATTCCAGATTATGCTCAAAACGGAATATTTCACAATTTCCAGGAATTTGATCATCCGGAGGATCAAATATTACCCTTTGCAACCCACGTGTGGTTAGGTTGATTTTGAGGTCTATAGCCCATGTAGGGTAATTGGCACCATCGAGAGCTAGGCTCAAAATCTTTGGTAGCCATTTAAAATCTACATGAAAAGTATACCATAAATAATTAATTTACATGAGGTAAATTAATGTGTATGGTAATGTTGTAATAAAATGCAAAATATGTGGAAAACAATATGAGTATTGTGATCCGAATGAATATATATACCCAAATTAAATATAACATATGGTTATATTTATAATACCGTGTAATCACAATATTGGTGGTGAACACCAATTTATTGTATGGCACAGCGTACAAATTAGTGTAGCAAAGTGCCATAAATTGTAATTATGGTATTTATGTGAGATATAATAGTTTGCAAAAAAATTCCAAATTATTAAGTACAATGGTACTCATTAAATGGGAATTTTAAATTTTAAATTTGCGAAAGATAACAAATTTAAATATGGTCGCATTTCATATTGTAAATAAATTGCAATATAATAATCATAAATATGTAAAAATTATAGAAATGTGCATGCACATTTATTTGAACAATTACATAATTTGCAAATCCTGTAGGGACTGAAATGCTAATTTATAAATGTACAAACTGACGGGTACAATTATAAATAAGCGCAAGGACTATACTGCAAATATTACAATACAAATTGATTTAAAAGAAAAAGTCGGCATTTTCTATGAAATACAAGGGGGAAAATGCAAAATCCCGAAAATCTGGGCTAAAGCCCATTCGGCCTTTGGGCCCAAGAGGGAGGTGGGGAGGTATTGGGCTAAAAGCCCATTTTGGTGGCATCCATATAAAATGGAGGAGGTGTGGTGGTTAGGTTTACCTAACCCTAAAGCCACCACCGCCACTAGCCTCCACGCCGGCCGGGCCCCGCCGCCGCCTCTGCGCTGCCGCTCGCGCTGCCTCCACGCGCGTCGGCGCGCTGGTAGCCGCCGTCGCGCTGGTGCGGTGCCTCGCGTCCGTCGTGCTCGCCGCACGCGCGCGGCGCGCGCTTCTGCTTGCCACCGGCGCGTTGTTGCGGGCTACGGCCGCGCTGGCGGCCTCCAGAGCGCCGCTCACCGCTTCACTCGCCGCCTAGGCGCCGCCGCTTGCCGCGTCGGCCGCCACCGGCCGCGGGAGCGCGCCGCGTCGCCGGCCGTGGCGCCGCCACGCTCGGCCGCGCCACCGCCGGCCGCCGGGCTCGCTCGGTCAAGCGCGCGTCGGGCCGACCACCACGCCATGGGCGCCGCCGGCCACGAGGACGCCGGCGTCGGCGTCGCCTCCGGCCGCGGCGGGCGCGCCACCGTCTTCCGCGCTACTTCCGGCTCGGGCGCCACCGCGCCGGCCGCATGGGCCTCTTCGCCGGCGAGCGGTGCCGCCGCCGCTGGCGCCACGCCGCCGCTGCGCCGCGCTGCCGCCGCCGGCCGTCGGGAACGCGGCTCGGCAGCAGCCCCGACGACGGCAAATTTCCTCGCGGGGAAGGCACCGTGGCGGTTTGTGTTTGCACATGGGCCGAACAAAGATACAAATTTTTGTGCCGTACCTTTGTGTTCTTCGTCTCTATTTAGGTGCTGATAACGTATTGCAAGAGGTATTGAGATAAGTGTTGGACAGAAAGATTGCTTTTTCTTATTAATTCTGAAATCTGTACAATGATATATATAGACAATGAAGGAGTGGAACATAAGGTGTCTTTTGCTGTAAAGACATCTCTGTATGAAGAGGCATCTGTACATTGGGCACCTGATGCTTTTTGTTTATAACAATAATAATTCTTGGCGGCTCAAAGATGCGAGATGCTTGCTTCAAGCCGCAAACTAGCTGCTGCTCTTTTGGAGAAAGCAGCTAATCTTTAATTAGTTGTTAGTTAGCACATACATCTGCACTGATACTTGTCCCTGCAATGCAGTGTCCCAACAGTAGTTGTCCTCTCTCTCAATATATATATACATGTGTGTGTGCAGTTGTTGAGTTGGCATTTAGCTGCACATTTCACACATCACTAGCTTGTTCATTCAGGACATCTTCGCTGTATTAATTGAAGGGGTCTTAGTTTTCCATTTAGGACTGCAGAAAAGAAATGATTGGATATAGTCATGAACCATATCATGTATCATTAGTTAGTTAGTCAATCAGAGGTAGCTTTAGCTAATACTAGTAAAATACTTATCCTACTTATAATTGGGTTACATCTGTGCGTGCTGAGGTAGCTTCGAGAAGAACTGCTAAACTGCTAGATGCTTAGGTGGAATTGGCCAGCATTTATGTGAATTTTTTAGTTTGGGGCTGCTGACTTGCAAGCAAAAACGAAAGTCAGGGTGCACTTGCACGATCGGTGACAAGGAATGCTCATCGATCGGCCACGACTTGACAAGGTCGTCGCTGCTTCGTGTTAATTTCAACGCTACTTCATGTTAATTTCAACAGCCGATCGATCGAATTCAACAACTCGTCGTAGGACAATTAACATTGCCAGTACGTTTAGTACTTCTGAATTGGACATACACGTGTTTTAGTTTTATATCTTGATGAGAAGCTAGGTACGTCTGCGTTTGTGTCCATTCCAAATTTCCGATTAACAAAGCTGCAGCACTTCGGCATGCACATCGTTTTATATGCTTGTGTGGTTGTGTTGTTTACACGTACAAGAATTTGCACGATAAATTTTGTGACGGGTTTGATGACATATACTCTCGAAAGCTTTTTTTCGTCTGCCATATAAACTGTGTTAAGACTTAAGACACACTTTTGCCTAACCTTAAACTAGTAGTGTGCCCGTGCTAACGCTACGGTAAAATACAAAACAAGATAAATTTGTAAAAAATAAAACGATCAAGCAAGTCGTAGCACGCGGTCGTAAAAGCACTGTTGCAGCCAGGATTCATGGACATAAAAGAGACATGGTCTTCTAACAATATAGATTTAATAAAAATGTAAAGGACCCCATAAAAATTCATGGTTGTAAATTACAATATTTATATATCCTGAACCTCAGTAGCCACTGTAAAGTAAGCATGATTCGTTAGTCAGAATATAGATTCTTCGTAAGAGTGAGGCTAAGTATAAGGAATGACTGCATGAGGAAGGATATCCAGGTACACAGAAGAAATGCGGGAGCAGATCACAAATTAAGGCTTGAACTAAACTTTGCATACCTTAATTTGTTTCAGCGACAACAAGTATGAAGCCATGAAGGATGCAATCCCATCGACTATGTCCTCTTGCTTAACGAGAACATATCCATCCTCTGAATCATCACTAACATTCATACTTTTATCATCCCATATATCTGCCGCACTTATGATATCCCACGATATAGTTTCATCTACTGTTACATGAATAATTGTGGAACTGTTCGCTTGTCGAGTTAAATTGGAAGAAGTGAAATAAAAGGAAATTTGTAACATACATCGCAGAAAGGTTAGTGTGTGCATTCATTTTTAAGCCATAATTCTTGTTAAACTTTTGAGTCCAAAGAAAGGGCAATAATGGTTTACTTAGCAAATGTGCACTGCACCATGTCGATACATTGACTTGGATGCTATCAAGCTTCTCGAGAAATTCAGGTGATTCAACCCTTGATTTAAGAAGATCACACACCTGCAAAGTAAAGGAAAAGATACAAAATTTAGGACAGATTCGCAAGAAGAAAGAAGTACAATGAAAGATCTCTTTCAGTCTTTCCCTCTCCCTAGTCCCTCGCTTTCATGTCACCCCAATAAATGATTCTCAAAAGTGTCGAGAACAGTTTAGCCCACAGTTGTCATTGAGAAAACAAAATTGGAAAGGGTAACCTTGGCGCCAGGAACACCAAACACCTACATCCATAGTGCATAACAGATATGTCCTCATATATAGAAGTAACTACAAATGAATAACCTAAACTATACGACTACGATCACTTCTCAACTATTCCAAATCCAAGACTTAATGTGCTTATCATATTTGCTCACTCCCGATTCAGTTCTCCTTATGAGCTATAATACATTTGATTGGACAATAGCAGCCTCATCAAATTTGCTGAATTCCCTAGATCGATTTTCGTAGGTACAACACATTTGATTGGAGAATATGCATACTCATACAATTTTTAGTAACACCTAGTTCGGTTCGAATTATGGCTCATTTGATCGGACAATTCGCATCCCACCTCTCTATTTCCACATCCTGCGTGACCTCAAATCCCAATTGCCGTAACAGCCCTCACCTACCCAAAGAACACATTCAAGTTGTAGCTACCGCACCTTCTCACAGATAATCTATAACTCGAATGCGACTATATTGGGCGAACCGTTGTAATTGGACTTCATCGCGAGACTCACCACGTGACACCACGAAACAAGGGGTAGCCAAAATGTGGCAAGAACATTCAAATAGGGCAATTTCGTGTGAATTTGACCTAATTTTAGGACACTACCATCTCCTAACCAACTAAATCACTACCACTTAGAGGACTCAAATTTCACGAAACACCTAAACGTCACAAATTTCCAATCAATTAGCCACCAATATCGGAACCTGAGTTCTCAATCTCCTACAAATCCACGGACCACAAATTGTCCTAATCTAATGATCTCATTAAGAGAGCAATAACTAAACAGAAGAAGATTAATCTTAAACCTGTTGCAAAACAAAACAGAACCATGTTTCACATAATCAGCACATATTGCACTTAACAAATAACAGACCAAAGGGAGAAGTTCAGCACATATTGCACTTAACAAATAACCGACCAAAGGGAGAAGTCATATTTCTTAACTGCATTAGGATTATCAGGATCTGGTGAACCAATATTATTATTGGGATATGCAAACTCACTACAAGTTCATCTCACACTGAAAAAGACAGGCCATGCATTTTATAAATATTATTATATAGATGAACCTCTTGGAGAAGGTTTCTTTACAATGCTAGGAAGCTCAATGCTCGGGATTCTAACAAAGCGCAAATATGATTTTTATTGTTTAAAAGTATTGAAATGCACAAATATGAGTGTGCTACAAGAGTTAGGATGCCCCAAGACCATATTGCATAATTGTACCTAAAAGGCATTAGTTGTGATACTAAGATGAAGTGATGACTGATGAACAAAATGATAATTAATGTTGATCAACCTTCTGTATGTTGCTAATTAATCTTGTGACTTCTGTACGTTGCTTTGCTCAAAACCAGCAATGCTCTACAATTTGATTGTACCAAAACAAGGTAAAATGTAGCCTATAAAGAATAACAAAGAAAATACCTCATTGTAGGTTGTTCTCCCTTTGCTTTCTGACACTGACGGCCTCACATGAGAAAAACATAAACAAGAACGAAAGGGGGCTAGCAATGATGATAGGATGGATGAGTAGTAGCAAATTGATTAAACCAATCTCTTGTAGATGATCGTCAAATATAAGCAATCGTACTAACAAGTAAGGATAGCTAACAATTAACAGCAAAAGAAGAGCAGCAGCAGCAGTTTTTGAGCATCGATCGGAGCATGCAGCGATGGTGTCCCAGAGCTCTTGGATCTCCCTCTCCCCTTCATCCTGCTCCTCGTGGCCGCCACCGCCCTTCCCTCCCGAGCCCCTCTTCTCCCTCGCCATCCCCATCCCTCTGTCCCTCTCCCCGCCGTCCTCCCTCCTCCTCCTCTTCTCCTTCTCCTTGCCCCCGCCCCTCGCGAGGTCCCTCAGCGCCGACGAGCCCTTTCTCTTCCTCGCCGCGTCGGGCTCCGGATCCAACTATGAATACAATGTGTCATACTCCCGGCCTGTTGAAATTTAGTTGACATAGTCAGACTGAGATTCAACTATGGATACAATGTGTCATGTCTTAAGTAGAACATACCTACGAGGTTAATGACCACATTCGACTTGGCCATGACAGCCTTAATTGAATTCACATCTCTTGGATTGTACTTCATAGGAACAATCTGTGTAAAAAGATGGAAAAATACATATAAGAGAAAGAGGAAATGAGTTAGTCACTAACACAACTTGTTAATTATTGCACCTGGCCCAAGTCACCCATTAACTTCAGGTGGCGGTGACTATCCTCGGAACCTCTGAATGGGACAAGCACTTGAGATCCCATCTTTGCTGAATAAAAATAAAAGTTTTAGTAATCCTCCTATTCTACTCTTTCCTTAGTGATAACTCATTAGGTGATAATTCATTTGATATAGCACCATTTGTTTATCATCTCACCAAGTTGTTGCACGAGGTAGCGTCCAAGAAATCCAGTAGCTCCAAACATTGTAGCTACGATTCCACTGTCAAGAAACACAACAATGGTTTCTCGTTATAAACCCAAAGCAAGGTTCACAGGTTAATACAGCTTTAACATATTATTTAGAAAACTCATGTTCAACCGAAGACATCATTGATCCAAAGATACAACTATCATCTTTGGATCACAAAACATCGACACATTGCACACCACATACAACAACCTCAAGTGCTAAATCGCTAAATTTCACGTGTATACCACAAATCGGTGCACAATAAAGTTATAAAGGAATGGTGCTGTAGTATGGCGAATGATGAACAACGATTAACACTAAATCTGCAAAGGTTTAGATTTAGTTCAACACCGAACCTTGTGATGTTACTTAAGACCTACCCATAGAGACAGTGTCATAACCTTACCAATTACATGGTGTAACAATGCATCTACATGTCTATGCGGTATGCCCCACATGTTCTTAAGCGCTGATGGCCAAGAATCGAACCTATACTTACAGATTAACATAAGTATCCACTGTGTGCACAATATAGAAAAAGCTCAAGAATCCAAATGTCAAAGTGATGTGTCTTTGACGCGTGACATACTCCAAAATCTAAAGCACAAGTCTTCACTAATCAAAACTTGTGCAGCAAACATCACCAAAATAAATGCACAGAATCCGATCTAATCAAATTGTTGCAATTTGTACATTTCTTGCATCGCATGCACATGACAACCAAATTTTCTCATATGGTCATACCTTACATAAACATGCGCAAATATCTACATTTCTTTGGCACACAACATCACATATCTCCTTACAAAACTCCAATTCAGCTCAAGTGGCTAAAACCACCTTGAATTTTTCAGCTCTGAGAATTCGAAGGCCTCGCGTGTTACGTGTAACACCATGAGGTGCAAAGTATGGCGATGCAACGTCATCGATCACTCGATAACTCAATTTGACACATATGTAGATAACTCAATTTGACACATATGTTGCAAATGCGATCCTATGAACTACATGATCTCAAGATCTAAGCATCGGGAAGGTCATGTCATCATCGCATTAGGCACCCCATTTCTACCATGGAGGCACGAATAGATCACAAGATTAACACAATATAGCGCACGAAAACCAAATCACCGGAAAAGGCCAAACCTACAACGCTAAACGCACACCATTAACAACTGAAATGCCCAACATAATTAATAAGAAGAAAAATCTTGAGCTCTCACCTCACGGATGACCTCCTCCCAGGTGCCCTTGCGACGAGATGCCCGCCCCTTGACACGGTGCCTAGCGGACATGTACCTCACGCCATCCGCTCCGCCCAATCCTGCAGCCAAACCCAACCACCTATAAGATCTACTCTCAAGGCACGCGTGGCGGCGCATGGGTGGTTCCGGAAGGTCCTGCGGCGCGTGCATACCTTGGGAGTGAGGCGGTGGGAGGTGGATCTGAAGGCGGCGGCGGCGCGAGGATGTGGGGAAGAGGTGGTGGTCGAGGAGGTGACGCGTCCACGCCGCCGCCTGCATCGTCGTCATTGACCTCCTCCTCCTCCTCCTCGCTCCCCAGCGTCGCCTGCGTTGCCCATCCAACAAAATCGTACATCGTCACACAACATTGCGACTCCACCACAACCGAAACCCCAATGATTCCATATCTTGCCATTAACACGAGAGCATCGAAATGGAAGGCGAGAGATCCCTGTGCATGACCACATGCATGACCCTGTGCATGACCCCATGGAGTGGCAGCTGTGGACGAGCGGAGATGATCTCCCTGCGAGCGCGGCGGCGCTCGGAGTAGTGGCCCCGACGATGATCCGGTCGAAGAGCTCCTCCTCGCAGAGCTCCATGACAAGGTTGACCGAGTGGCGGTCCTCGTAGGCGCCCGGCTCGACGATGTTGCGGTGGCGGTGAGGTGGTGCATGATCTGCACCTCCGGCGCACGTCCCGGCGTCGTCCTTGTGCGCGAAGCTTCCGCGTGGCGATGGACTTGCAGGCGTAGCGGCGGCCCGTGGCCTTGTGCGCCGCCGTGTAGGTGACCCAACCGGCCTCGCCCGGCCGCGGCCGAAGGTGTAGGTAGTGCGGGCGTCCTCCATCGCCCGCCCAAAGACGCGCCCCATCCCGCGCGCGCATCCGCTGCAGCGGCGGTGGCGGTGGCGCGCGAAGATATCGAGGGGAGGCGCACGGATTTGGTGGTGGGAGGCAGCGGCGGAGGAGGGAGGGAGGGGAGGCGGCGCGCGCGGGGTAGGGAGGAGGAGGCGGCTGCGCGCGGGGTGGGAGGCGGAGGAGGGCGGCGCGGGAGAGGAAGGAGGTGGCGGCGTTCCTTAGGGCGAGGGAGGCGCGCCCAGCGTGAGAGGAAGGGAGAGGGGAAGGAGGCGGCGGCGCGCGAGAGGAAGGAGAGAGGCAGCGGCGGCGACGGCGTTCCCGAGGGGCGGAGGAGCGCACGGGCGTGAGAGGGGAAAGCGGCGGCGCGAGAGGAAGGAGAGGGGAAGGCGTCGGGTGCGAGGGGATGCAGGGATGCGAGAGGAGAAGGGAGAGGGGTTCAATGATATGCATGATTGGATTTGGATCGTTGGATATGAGTGGGTAAGGAGAGAGAAAGGTGGGAATTAATCCTTGATCGTTGATTTCACTGGTTGGTTTTCCGGGGACATGAATTGGTGTGGGCGCAGAAAACTCATGACTCTTGGGCACAATTTGGGGTGGTCGAGGAAAGAACTGAACCGTGGATTTTAGGGTAGAGATATGGCAAATTGACCGGGAATCACAGGATCCTAGCTAGTTACAAATTAAGAATATTAGGAGACCATTCTACAAAGAGGTGCTCGCACAATTATATTCTATTATGTTAAGTCTGAAACATAAAACATATCGTCAATTATCAGAATTTATTTTGGAATCATAAAACATATCGTCAATTATCAGAATTTATTTTGGAATCCACCTTTCAAGCCGAATGGAATCTACTGGCATGCATGTCATCCTTGTTAGAAAGAGACAGTACTACAAACAAGTTAGAACTTAAAACCAATATCAGTACCTTTCGTAGTATAGATACTGTAATTCGCTTTTGGCAAGTACTACATTGTGTATCCTCGTCATGATACATCTCTAGGACAAGATAACTTCAACTTGAGCCCGAAAGAGATTTTTCTCTTTCTCCAGCTGTATCTATCTTCAGCTCCTAGCCAGTGGCCGGGTTTCCTCGGTTCCTTGACTGGTTGAAACTTTTCTTGGTGCCTTCTGTAACCAACACACATGGTCGTCATGGTATGACCACAAAATTGCCTCTGCATAAGGAGGTGCTGCAAAATTTCGATGGGTTAGAAAACATCTCAGTTCTGGTCACCACAAAATGGCCAGCTTCTGCAGAAGTTTCGCAGTAGGGATGCAATTGGAGCGGATACGGATGGATATCGATTATCTTGTATCCTATTCCATATTTTTCTCGAGTCGGAGTCGGATACGGATAATGTCGAATATCTATTTCTCCATTCCGTATCCGTTCCATATGCTTTCGATCGGTCGGACGAACGGAAATTATCCGCTCCGCTTGCACCTCTATTCGCAGGTTGCAACAATTTCAAGGTGAGTGAGGACACATCTCACGGATCACCACATAAACTGCTTCTGCAGAAGTGTTGCAAAAAAATTTCAATATGAGTTAGGAGTTAGGACACTTACCACTAAGACCTCGTCTAGAACGCAGGAATTTCACATGAATTTTGTAGGAATTTAATAGGAAACAATTTAATTCCACAAGAATTGAGAAAAATTCATGCATTCCAAATATGGCCCAATTATCATTCCTGTGGATAAAGAAGCATACTAGCTATGAATGCCTAATGTCCTATTTCTTAACGCAATGTACGCTCTGAAAAGGAGTACACTAAGCACATAAATGCAAAGAGTCAAGGACGAAATCGTGTAATATCTGTAAAATTGTAAGTTTAAACTCAGCATACACGATAACCTGAGAGGAAATTATTTGATTAATTCCAATCCTTCCAAACCTCTGTCATTATTTGCGTTGCCATTTGCTGTAGGAAATTGGAGTTAGAGCACCAAGCTAAAAAAATTAGTCTCTGATGTGATGTAGTTGTGTTCTTTATGTCCGCACAACAACAGCACGTTAATTGTTATTCTACATCGTTTATATTTAAGCAGCAAAAGTCAAAGAGACATCTGAGCTACCGTGTGGTTATTGGGCATAGCACTACAGCAAAAGAAGAAGAAAAAGGCTTCTTGACGCAAGCATTATTCATGATAAGAAAATTACATATATTCTGCAAGTGATGAGTCATGCTATTCAAGAATGGTTGTCAAGTTACTGATTCTCTAGAGCTTGTATACATGTTGCTCACTTGCGTTCTTAAGGAACTAATACAATGTTGTGTGGCTCAGGACATATGTTTCATATTCGTTATTCTCCAAGTTGATTAACTAATTGTTATTTGTTCAGTCAAATGGCAATACTTATGAAACCTGCGAAGTCACCATTAAGTTTCTGGTCCAAGTTTTTTTAAAAAAAATAGTTAATAGATAAAAATTTGATTTTGTTAAATAGAATAATTTTGTATATGAGCAAATAGTAGGCGGTTGTGTTTATGCGAATGTGATGTCTCTGCCTTTATGGCAAGAATACATGTTCCTTAGGGAACCTCTAAAATGATTGATTGACAAGTATGATACCTGTTATCTCTTTGTGTTTCACATTTCTAAAATTAGTGGTGTAATTGTAACGCCCCCGTTTCCAGGGGCGCGTACGGACACGGCATTCCGTAACTATTCAAGCATGAACAGCTTATGGAGTGTCGCGCAAGAGTATACCATTGCATGCTTACAACAAAAGTCCAAAGATATATTTGACATAAGGATTAACATCCAGTGTTTTCACAATGGGCGTGCAAGCCCAAAGTATAATTACATTACAAAAGACTCCTGAATCCGCTTCGAGCGGCGCGAGACCTATGACCAAGGGTCCTCGTCGAAGAAAAGATCCTCCGGACTTCTTCAACGGAGACCTTCTCCTTCGCCTTGATCCTCTAAAAATTAGATTAAGCAAGCCGTGAGCCAATCAACTGCTCAAGAAATCCCAAAGGGATCTTAACTTACTATATGCACGGAAAATCAAAGGAAAGGTGTATATTTGGTTTATTATCTTTGAGTGGATGCAGTTTTATTTGCAATCATTTTAATAAGACGGACTCAAAACTTACTTCTTAAGATCTCAGGGTTTTTCACAAGAGTTCATTAACCAACCTAAACAAGTTAAACGTTTACAAAACTACTTAAGCTTTGCTGCTGGAATCACCCAAGTGACACAGCTCCAATAACCGGGAGCACGGCGTATTCGAATACCATTTGTTTGACTCTGCAGAGTTTGCTTAGCTTTACCCACACGATCCCTTAACTCCTGCTAAAGAGTTAAGAAAGCCAGGTCGTTTCACTGCTCAACTCTTTATATAGGCTCTACCCGGTAGAATTCACTCGGGTCTGGCTCTCTCTCTCTCTCTCTCTCACACACACACAAGAAAAGACGGTGTCCGCTTCGAGTGAACTCTACCGTTGTTAGACACCCAAACACGGCTTGCCTAACCTCACGCTAAACCTCCTGTAGAGTTTCAATCGAGTTGAGCAGCTACTAGACAAGTGTTGACAAGTCAACTCCTGTGGTTTGAGCGGGTTCTATGACATTTGCTCAGCATAAGGGTTTCAGTCCTTATATTTTCACATGGTCCGCAACCTCGCTAGGCTCGCGACCCAAACTAAGGTAAGCGGTGGGCGTAGACCGTCTCGCGATTTCCCACTCACCCTTACCCTTCTCCAAACCCTAGGGTAAAGATGGGCGAAGACCGTCTCGCGCTCCCACTCCTTACCCTACCTTGTGCACGCCGGCACTCTCCGCTCTAAGATACGGTGTCCCATACCATCCTACCTTAGAGTCGGGTTTTCCAAATTCTATTGGCCCACAGCCACAACCTTATCGTGTAAGACTTTGCATGATGATAATAATATCCTACACTTGTCTAGATTATCAAGTAATTCATTCTAGGGTTACAAAGGCACGGCAACAAATTAAACATGGCATTTAACGGTGGTAGGATTAACTACATAATAAGTCATTCTAAACATTTTATTTTATTTCAAACTAACATTTCAGAACTAGCTCAATGCAAATAACATATTAACATAATTAAACAAAGCATGATTGCAATATGATCAAAGGATTTGGGACTTGTCGTCAATCCGAATGATTTCCGCTAGCTCGAACGAAGAACCTCCGGCTCCTCGGGCTGCAAATGAACTTCGTGAGACTCGACACTAGCGCAAACATACAAACAAATTAAATCCAGCTTGAGACTAATCAAGCGAGGAAAAATAAACTATTTAAAAAGGAGTAAATTGCATAAATCTCCAAATGAGGGATTTTAGGAATTTAATTGGGATGGATCTGTGGAAATGGAGTTCACCAGAGGGTCCGGAATAATATTTGGAGCAAAGTGGTGAAGTTTGGGAATTTTTGGGATCTTCGTGATTTTCTAAGATTTATTTGGATTTTCTCGATTTTAGAAATCAATAAATCAACTGGAAAATGGTTATGAACAGGCGGTCCGGCCGCTTTGCTCAAGGCGCCCGGCCGCGATGAACGCGCGAGCGAGCGGCGAGCAGCGAGCTCATGGCTCACCAAAGAACGCGCGCCCACCGGTGGCGATGGCCGACGCGTGGGCGGCGTGGCGGCGGGATGCGGGCGTGCCGATGGCTCGGATGGAGTAGGCGGGATCGGACGGTGGCGGGTGAGGAAGGCGGCGAGCGGGAGCCGGATCGGGCGGTTGAGGGAGGCGGTTATGCACGACGGACGGCGGAGGGAACGGCAACGCGGCGGTACGGAGGATCGGAGGGCTGCGCAAACGGCGCCAGAGAGGAGGGACGGCGAGATAGCGCCACGCCATCGCCGCTCTACCTCCACCGGGCGAACGACCGAGAGACGGTGGCGGTGGAGCTGCGGCGCTCGCGATCATGCGAGACTTCCGGACCGGGAGGGCTCCACCGGGTGCTCCCGACACGGGAATCCATCCGGGGCACCGGGAGGCGAGGGGAGCAATGGAGAGGGCGGGAAATGTAGGGGTGGTTCGGGAGTTCGGAGGCGAGGAGGTCGCCGGCGCGAATAGCCCAATCAGCGCGCTACACGGGAAGGGGATCGAGGCTCACATTGGAAGTGGCGGCAGGAGCCGGAAGGCGGCGAGGAGGTCCGCCACGGAGGGTGGTCTCGGCCGGTGAGCAACGAGGCCGAGCTCTTGGGCGCTCACCGCCAAAAGAAAGTCACCAAGACGATCGGTGGGGAGGAGGTGCTCGGCGGGAGAAATCGAAGAATGGAGGAGGAGAGGGAGTTCGGCTCCCTGGGCCACCGGCGCAGGGAGGACGACGGCGGAGCCTCGGCAACCGGGCTCCAATCGGGCTCTGGGAGGGGTCCGGGAGTGGCAGGAGGCGAATGGGGGCCGAGGTGCTCGGGAAGCAAAGGAGTGAGGGGAGCCGAGGTGGGGTATTTGTACCCGGCGAGGAGGGGCTCTTTGGGGTGAAGGCAACGGTGAGCTCCGGGTCAACAGGAATGATGGGAGCAGGTCTGGGAGCGTCTCTCCGCGAGACGGCGGTGGACCGGCGCCGCGCAGCGATTATGGCGACGGGACAGCACAGGAGCGTGGAGCTGCGGCATGGGGAGGGGCGTCGCGCGGGAGAAGGGAAGCGGGGCTGCTGGTGGGGACGGCGCGCAGAAGTGGCGCCGCGTGGCGCGAGGTTCTCGCGCGGTTGGGACAGCAGGGCGGGAGGCTGGGCGGCGGCGCCGCGCACGGAGAGGGGAGGCGCGCGCGCATGCGGGCCAGCGCAGAGGAGCGGCGACGCGGCGCGAGAGCGCCACGGTTTTGGACCGTGGCGGTCGGGCGCGCGCGCGAGGAGGGGATCCGGCGCGTTGTCCGCGCGCGAGGCGGGCGGCGCGGCGCGCAGCGCGCAGGCGCTGGGAAAGCGGGAGGAACGGCGCCAACGGAGGAGGAGGAAGGCCCGCGGGAGGAGGCCGGGAGCGAGAGCGGAAAAGAGCGGGGCGCCGAGAGAAGAGGAAACGCCACTAAAAGGGAAAGCGGAAAGGAGACTTTCCCGAAGGAAAGTTTCCAAAATTCACCCAAAAATCGGCAAAAATTCACAAATTTTTGGATTTTGAAATTTTGGGGCTTTTCAGAATAATAAAACTGACATCTAAAAACTCTAGTATAACTCGCACAAAGGCCAACCTATATTTATTTTTAAAAGAAATGTACAGAAAAGGTGCTTAGTCAACTCATCTGGAAGTGGTGACATTTTCTTACCAGCCTATTTGATCATTTAAGCAACATTTTGTTTCATTCCCCTTGTATATCCAGTCGCTACATTATCCTTGACACACAATACACAACACATGAAAGCAAAATTTGGTTCCCCCATCTTTTCTCTTTCAAAAAGGAATCTTGATAGAAACACAACGAAAGAAATTGCCTCATCAAAATGAAAAAAGGAAAAAGAAGATAAAAAAGAATATAAGAAAGAAAATACCTTGGTGAGGGCTAAATTACAAATATAAGGTTTTATTTTTCGTCTCCCCACAGCCAACTAATCCCATCTCTCTACTAATATAAAATAGAAGTTTGTACATTCACCTCTCACCTTCATGCCTTTATCAATCCTCCAGTCTAAATAAAACTCCCTGACAAAAATCACTCCCCCTTCATACCTCTATCAATCCTCCGGTCTAAATAAAAATCCCTGACAAAACCACACGTGCCACCGGTCTTGCCTTAAAAACCACAGAAAAACAACAACAAAAATAAGAGGGTGGTTTGCTAACCAAAACTGCTCCCACGATCTCCTCTCCCACAGTTCTTCCGCAATCCTGCCTTAATCGCGACGCTCCTCCGACCCCAACTCCCACCTTCGTCCGTGAGGCCCTAACCCCTCTTTCACCGATGTTGTCTCTGAACCACGCCACCTCCGTGACCTCACGCCACCGTCCACGACTCACCGCACGGCAAGTCGTCGCGGAGCCAGGATTTCAACCTTGGGTATTCTCACTCTCACATAAAAAAATCCAATCCATAGATTTAAAATATAGTTCAAAGTAGTATGTTATCGATAATTAAATTCACAAAAATAGTCAAATAACAAATTGTTCAGCTCTAAGATATGCATGAAACAAACTAATAAGTAATGAAGAGAACTTACAAAATACTATAATGTTGCTTTAACCTTGCGATTCTTCATGGCTAGGAAGCGGTTGATGATATCTTTGTCCTTAACTTGTAGAAAGAACTCCTGGCCAATAAATGTAACCAAGCAATCATTCAAGTATTGATCCCCAATCTTATTTCTCAATTTGTTCTTCACATAATTCATAACAAAAAGACTCTTTCAACACTTGCAGCCTACTGGAAGCACTAGCACCAATTTGAGAAGCTTGTAAACAACTTCATGTCTAAGATGCTTCTTTGTTTCAACAAGCTTAATGGAAAGCTCAGCAAGACTTCTCACATTTCTAAACCTTTCATCAAGCATATCAAGAATGTACAAATTGAGTTGAGGAGGAAGATGGATCAACTCTAAGCTTGAGAAATCCTTAGGATAAAATCCAGAAGCTTAACCAATTTGTCTTTGTTAAAAGCAAGAAATGAATCGACATGACTGAATGAAGCCATGCAAATAAGCAATTCTGTGTTTACCTCATCAAACCTTTCATTAAGCTCCGTGTGCCTATCAATGACACTTAAGAACATGTCAACACGGAAACGATGGAGATTCTTGATCTTGATAAAGAACCTCCTATCTCTTCCTACAGGCCTGTAGAATGTGTCCATATCGGGAATTTTGATTTTATTCTTGACACAAAATGAGTCCACTTCTTTAAGGAAATCCTCCCATCCAGTATCCTGACGCAATTGATGCATTTGCAGCTTGGTCAAGGAAATGAGTTCTACTGCATTGACAATATCTTGATCCTTCTTCTGCAAGGCATGATTCAAGTCCGCCGTGAACCCTAGTACTGTTTGCATCAAGTGTGCCATGAAAACAAACTCATATGACTGAAATATTGTCAACATTGTTTGTGCCTGTGAGCACTCAAAGATTTTGAGAGCGATCATTGCCAACCTTTATGAGAACTTTCCAATTGAAGGATACAAATATATAAGATGCATAACAGTTTTATAGTGAGTTCCCCAACGAGTATCTCCAGGCCTGCCCAAACCCATTTCTTGATTCAAACCCTTTCCAGTTTCAATGTCACCCAATTCTAGAGCTTCTACAATTCTTTGAGCTTGTGCTACTCGAAGCATTTGTGTCTTCTTACAAGAATTCCCAATAAGGTTCAACAGAAATCTAACTTGATCAAAGAACCAAACACAGTCTGGGTTTTCCTTAGCAACTGCCACAAGAGTTAACTGAAGTTGATGTGCAAAGCAATGAACATAGTAAGCAGATGGACAATCATCCATAATGAGTTTCTTTAGACCATTAGCATGACACTTCATGTTACTAGCTCCATCATAGCCTTGTCCACGTACTCATAGACAAGCTCAATGAATGCTCCATCAACAATTTCTCAATTGCGGTTTTAAGTGTCAAGGAAGTAGTGTTCTCGACATGAACAACACCTAGGAACCTCTCAACTACCCTTCCCTTTTTGTCAACATACCGCAAACAAAGAGCTAGTTGTTCATTTTGGTACACATCACTAGATTCATCAAAGAAGAATTGCAAAATATTCACCACCAAGTTCTTCCATGAGAAGCTAGTTGTTTCTTTGGCACAACAATTAGGTATCTCTTTTGAATTTGAGGAGCAATAACCGACAATTCTTTGGGGCATTCTTCAAAACCACATTAGCCACCTCTTCAAAGTTTTCACTAGCATATTTAACAACTCCAAGAAATTTCCTTTGTTAAGTGAACTTTCACTTTCATCATGTCCACGAGAAGCTAAACCTTGCCGAGAAGATACTTAGCACATTGAATGAATAGGATAAACGGGACATATACTAAGTCTTGTCCTTATCATTTATCTTAGAAAACTTCTCAACAATTGATCTCTTAGGTGTAATGAAGGAATTATATCTCTCTTGAGCCATTTTGTGTAAACTAGTCTTAGAACCACAATGTCTAGTAAGCCTCTTTTTCATATGCCAATTTCTAAACCCCCCATTCATAAAAGCATCTCCACCAGAACTATTAATTTTATGCTTGAACAAATAGCAAACAAAATAGAATGCTGCATCTTTTTCCACACTATATTCAAGCCATCTAAATTCATCAAACCAATTAGGCAAGAAGCGCCGAGGCTTACCTTCGATGTTCCTTATAGGAAAATCATGACTCCATGGTTGACAAGGCCCTAATGCAATGTATGCCCTGATCACAGAATTCCGTTCATTAACATTATATCTTTTAATGGGAATCCTCTTTCCGGGATCATGAGAAAGAAGGTCAATGTCATAAATAGCTTCATCACTTGATTCATACTCTGAGTCATCACCATCTCTGATAGGGGACCAAGTAGAAGGTTCTGTGCTTGCTATGTTAGGGTCATTGCTGGCTATTGCAGGTTCTGTACTTGCTATGTTAGGGTCATTGCTGGCTATCTTAGGTTCTGTCACTTCTCTGGTTGCTATCTCATGCTCAATAGATGGAATGGTTTGATTATGAACTTGACTCTCATTAGTTACCGGCACAACAGTTTGAACAATTGGATTTTGAGGTCGGGCATCACTCTCACAAGAATCGGTTGCGGACCGATGTAGAACCTAACTCCACCTTCCTTGTCTTTGCTGCTCTATACCACAAAGTCCTCAAATCAACCGATTTATTTTTGTTCTTCATTTTGCAAACCAATACTAATAGCGATGTAATTATACATGACTCTAAATCAGTAAATCATCAACCAATACTCCAATAGTGCATTAGTGTGTTGTGCGTACAAGTCAATACTCAACAACTCACCTTGTAAATTTGTTATCCTCTGAACCACTGAACAATTCTTCAGTCTTCACTACTACTAGTTAAAAGGAGCATGCTTCAGAGAAGGAGAAAGACAGAGGATCAGAGACCAACCCCCACAAATCACAAAAAGCATGATGAAGGCTGGAGACAGGGGACAGCTCACAGCTCACAGAGGCGAGTGGCGAGAGAGTTCACGGCCTCAGTGCCTCACGGGTCACGGCGTCCTCGGCTCCTCACGCAGTCGCGCTGGCGCTAGTTGGTAGGGGTGGACTGGAGGTGTGGCCGGCATCAGCAGCTTGGTCACTGCTCAGGCGCCGAACAGCCGCAGCCCACGCCCCGCAGAAATGAGGAATCGGAATGCCGGTCGCTGCCCGCCGGAACGGCCCGCAGCTACAGCTAGGGTTTGGGATTGGGATTCAGGAATCAGGAATCGGGAATAGTTGCGACGCCGTGAGCTAGGAGTGGATGGGAGCTAGGCTATGAGGCTAATAGGCTGTTTTTGGGCTGGGTGAGAGCGTGGGCGAAAATAAATACATCATTATACATTTATATATATATATATAAGTATACATACATATATACTAAATATTACATCAAACAAGTTGGGTATTCCTGAATACCAGAATACCATTAAATCCTCCCGCAATAGGTTCCTCGTGGCGGCGCTGATCTCCGGGAAATTTAACTATTTGCCACTTTAAGAATGCCACTATCCAAATGCCACCCTCTTCGCTGTAATTAATATTTTGCCACTCGAGCCTACGTGGCGCCTAGTCACCGCCATGTCGGCGCCCGGCCTCGCGCGCGCGCGCTGCGCGCGCGCGCCCTCCGCCTCGCCACCCGCGCTGCCGCGCCTCGCGCCACCGCGCGCGCCGCGCGCGCCGCCTCCCGCGCCCGCACTGCGCCGCCGGTCTCCCGCGCCGCGCTCCCGCTTCGCTGCTGCCGCTGCGCTGCGCCTCCGGCCTCTGCGCCGCGCTGCGCGCTGCGCGCTCGTCCCGCTCGCTGCGCGCGCGCTCGCGCTCCGCGCTCGCGCGCCTGCCGCAACTCCCGCTCGCCGCGCTTAGCGAAATCTTGCGGTAGGCGAGCGGGGAGGCGCGGCGCGCAGCGGGCGCGGGAGGCCGGGCGGTGGCGCAGCGAGCGGGAGGCGCAGCGCGGCGCGGCGGCGGCGGCAGCGGAGGCGCGCGCGGCGAGCGGACGAGGCGCAGCGCGGCGCGGCGCGCGGGAGGCCGGGCGCGACATGGCGGTGACTAGGTGCCACGAGGCTCGAGAGTGACAAAATATTAATTGCAACGAAAAGGGTGGCATTTGGATAGCTGGCATTCTTAAGAGTGGCAAATAGTTAAATTTCCCGATCTCCCCAGCAACTGTGGCTTGGTAGTAGAGGTGATGATGAATGCGGGGTAAGATGTGTAGATGTTTGAAACATTAATCAGATCAAGACCTGCAATGGATTTTATTGCACTTCCTGGTCTGAAGGGAAATTACACAGACTTGCACGAAGAGCGACACTGTCTGATACTGGTTAATCATTTACTGTGTGATCTTTTTTCTTTACTTTGTCATAATATGGATTGGCATTTCGAACTTACAACTTATGCCATTAGGTTCAAACCCTGGGAAAAGCTAGGTTTCCGTAGGATTGCTGAAGATATTGCTTTTGATGTTGCAATTCTTCTGGAAACATGGATCGGTCCACAATTACTACATGGTAGTATGCTTCTTGACCTGTAGCCATCACTGTTTATTGTTTATTATTGTTTACATTGCCACAATCCTAGCGCCACGACAGCAGCAACTTTGATCACGCATCCAAGGTGTGTACATCACAAATTGCTATGGCCATGATGCACCCCAGGTCAATTTGATTTTACACAGAGATTTCAACCTGTTAATTTGGTGTTCAAGATTGTGAATTGGCTATCGAATTTTCTTTAGCTGCAACTGCTTTTTGCACAGGTCGAGCATTGCGGTGGAGGTGGAGGCGTGGCTGGGCGCGATGGAGATTGGCTGGGCACGGCAGCGGAGCTAAGGACACAATGTAGGCCGAGCACGGGGAACACGCAGTGGTACGAGCTGAGCTAAGCGTGACGCCACTAACTCAAGGCACTTAGATAATATAATTTTTTTATCCATAGCAACACACGAGGTATTTAACTTAAAAGTCCATATATGTAGGGAAATTCGATTTGAGTTTTACATCGTATATATATATGGGAATTTTGATTTTGAGTTTTACATAATGTAAATGGGGAAATTCACTTATTTTTGCCTTGTATAATGTGTGGTATAATTTATTTGGAATCAGTTGCAACATGGGCACTTCACTAGTTACATAGAAAGTCACTATTTATGAAGAAACCAAAGTCTAGATTTTTACTATACTTACAGCTCTATTTGCTAGTTATGGTCCTGTTTTTTTACCGTGATGATAACTTTATGTACGCTTTTGAGACAGAGTAGACGGTGATAACACCAATGCGGATGGCGTACGGTTTTAAACTCGAAAGCCGTTAGAAAATCTGTTTCAAAAGTTATTTCCATTTATTTGATTTTCGAAGAAACCAAAAGGCGAAAAGAAGAAGTCCCCAACTAGTTTACCGGTTGCCACACATAAAGAAAACAAGCAGCTAGGTCTTTGTCATTTGTCATAATTCAAGATAGATATAGCTAGGTCAGTTCGCACAAATAGATACAAACGAAGAAAACGGAGCATCGGATTTCACATAGCCTGTTACAATCCAATTTATTAAAAAAAATTGCTATAATCCAACAGATTCACTTAAAACATGCAGAACTTGGATCTACTAGCAGCGTAAGCGCGGCGACACGCCGCGCTAGCTACCGTGTGGACCGAAATAAAATAGACGGTAATTCACGATGAGTTTCTTAAAAAATCGAGGACATATGCGTAATTTCGGAAAAATCAAAGGGCTTTTTCTCAACAAACTAAGGACCTGTAAGCAGGGTGCTATCATATAAAGGATACATAATTTCGGTGAAGTGGAGGGGGATTTTCCAAAAAACCTGACAGAACATTTTTGCGAGAACCGAGGACCTTTACATGATTTCGAAAAATATAGAGACTTTTTTTGCAAAAAAGCTGACATGGCACGCCCAGCAGCCGAGAAGTCCACCGTCTTCAATATACTAATGATATACAAGACTAGACATATACCATATAAATAAAACCATTTCTTTTTTACATATTAGGTGTTCAAACCTCGAGCCTGCCTGGAAAAACCAAGCCTTAAAAAGCCATGGTGGAGCCCTAGCCTATTCCGGCAAGGCGGGCCCAAAGAATGCAAAAAAAAATCCTGATAGTATTAATTTATATTTATTTATGAATAAAAATTTCACCTGGTTTTAATTTTAGAATATGAGAATTTTTCATAATACTGTAGAAAATGGAATTGCTTCCTGTAAAACTCCATATATCATGCAGTGGTAAAATAGTTCTAATTTTAGTCGAGATACCATGTGCCTTCGGATGACAATATTTACAAAGCACAAACTAAGTTTACTTTTTCTTTGTCATCGTCTTCGTTATTACTACTACTACATGGATGGTTCATCTTTAACACATCTTTATTACGAGTGGTACTGTTGTTACAGAATAGTGTGAGTGTTGTTGTTACTGACCAAATAGAGAGAGATGGTAGTGGACAGGTGGGAGTGTTCTGCCTCACCCTCCTCCTCATCTTGATATATATATTCACATGGAGTATGCTTTTACAGTTATGCCCTTACATCCGTACATCCCCATTAGGAGCACTTATGTTATTACACATGTTACTCTGGTTCTTATAACCTCCTAACAGTCTGCTGGGCTTAGGTGGGGCCACCCCTACAACAGAGCCTCTCATGGTGAAGGGCTTCACAGGCCGGCCATGTCGCTGAGTCCTTGGCCCCCTCCGTCCCTTGCGCTCGTGAATTTCTCCAAGCTTGTGGTTGGGGAGCCCGAGGTCCGGGATGGGAGGTGCCTAGTTGAAGTAGACGCGCGCGCTCCGTCCCCTACCCTTCGAACGGTGGCGCGAGGTCGGGCGCTAAGTCGGCCGAGGCGCGCGCGCCCGCTCCCTACCCTTCGAACGGGTGGCGCGAGGCCGGGCGCCAGCTCGAAATAGACGCGCGCTCCGCCCCTACCCTTCGAATGGGTGGCGCGGAGGCCGGCGCCTGGTTGAAGTAGACGCGCGCGCTCCGCCCCTACCCTTCGAACGGTGGCGCGAGGTCGGGCGCCTAAGTCGGCCGAGGCGCGCGCGCCCGCCCCTACCCTTCGACCGGGTGGCGCGAGGTTGGCGCCTAGCTCGGCAGACGCGCGCACGCTCCGCCCCTACCCTTCAACGAGTGGCGCGAGGTGGCGCCTAGCTCGGCAGACGCGCGCGCCCGCCCCTACCTTCGAACGGGTGGCGCGCAGCCGGGCGCCAGCTCGGCGTAGACGCGCGCGCCGCCCCCTACCCTTCGAACGGGTGGCGCGCGAGGCCGGCGCTGGTTCGGTTGACGCGCGCGCGCGCTCCGCTCCTACCCTTCGAACGGGTGGCGCGAGGCCGCGCCGCTCGTTGACGCGCGCGCTCCGCCCCCTACCTTTCGAACGGGTGGCGCGGACGCCGGCACCTGCTCGGCGTAGACGCGCGCGCTCCGCCCCTACCCTTCGACCGGGTGGCGGCGAGGTTGGCGCTAAGTCAAAGCCGAGGCGCGCGCTCCGCTCCCTACCCTTCGACCGGTGGCGCGAGGCCGGCGCCTAGTTCGGCGAGACGCGCGCGCTTGCCGGAGCCGAGGCGGAATTGGAGTTTGTCCTTTCGGTGCGTAGAGCGCCTTTAATGGCGGCCGGGACCGCATCGACGCCAGCCCGCCAAAAGGCGGGTTGCCGCGCCGTCGCGATGTCCGCTCACGTGGTTAGGCACGCGCGCTTGTAAATCGAGCGCCGCGGTGGGTCGTGATTGCGCGATCGTGACCGGTTGCGTTGACGGTCCTGGTTACTGCGCGGCCGCAGTGGCGACATCGCCACGACGCCTCATCTTTGGTTACGGAATCGTGCGGGCGGACCTTTGCATCGCCGCGGTTGCATCCGCACGCGGATCGCTGCGACGCCAGTAGCGGCGGCATGGGCGAGGCGGCTTGAAATAGTCCCCCTGTAACAGCATCCCCGCACCTTTACGCCTCTTTCCCGCTCGCTCCGCCTCTACGCCGCGATATTTTCACCGCTTCAATCTCTCGTGGAAGCGATGGCCTCGGTGGTAAGCGTGGCGGCGGTTGGTGGCTCGCATTCGCCGACGACCGCCGCCGCTGGTGGTGAAGTACTCGAGCGCGAGCGACCAGCCGCGCAGACAAGTGGTGGTCGGCGACGAGAAGGAAGGCTCGTTCTCCGGCGAGTTGGGCCTTCGCCAGACCGAAGGCCATCCAAACGATCGCCGCGCGAGGAAGCTTTCAATCGCCAGCGGTACGATCGCTCGCCCGACGAGACGAGCCGCACTCGAGCCGTCCGAGGCGATCGTTGCCGCTTTCTTGATGCGGGCTCGCATCCGGCCGCGCTATTGTAGGCGACGTGCTACGACCTTTCGGATCGAATCGCGCGCACTGACTCCAAACACCGTGGCCCGGCTTGCCGATACGCTTGAGGCTTTATGCTCGAGCGCGTCTTGCCCAGCTCTTCTTTGTTTGCCTATTCGCACGAGGCACGTGCCACCAAAGACCGGCGGGCGGACATCGTCGAACTTTGGCAGTGTTAGCTTTTTCTCCGCCGCCCCGCACCAAGCTTTTCCCCGCGACCGACTCGCGGAAGTGGAGTCCCAATGGATGAAGCGGTGGTTCTACCACCATGTAGAGAGCGGAGCGCCTCGAGTGTACGGGCCGGCCGATCGCGTTCAAGACTTCACCCGGCCGAACACTGGACGACGAAGACAGTAATCGCCCGATGATCGTGGGCTTGGCGGCCCGCTTCAATATGCGCGACCTCGCCGAAGAGTTCGTGATGTATGGCGTGGCGCCGCTTGCGAGCGGCTGGCGCCTTGCCGTTGAGAGTAATTGAGACGACAACGTTGAGCCGCTTGTCGCAGACGCGCGCCCCAACCTCGTAGTGCCGACCGCCTCGCTCCTTTTTGTCCGCGCGTAGCGTGTTACGTATTCACCCCCCTTTTTTCTCCGCTTTAATTTAGAAATTAGCTTGGATGACGCGGAGTGACTCGTGCGCGTGTTCCTCGGGCCGTATACCGGCAGGGAACACGAGCAAAGCCGTCCGCAATCGCGCTTGGCGGGTGGGCGGATAAATCGTGTGTGCGAGGCCTTGGGCCTTGCCGTGCGGACCGCCCTTGTTCCATCTTCGCAACCTCAAGACGCCGGCGCTGCTAAGACGGCGCGCCGCCTCGCAAAGGGTCCGAGGCGTAGCGTCGTCGTTCTTGGCATCGTCCGCACGCGCGCGCCGACGCGAGTCGGATTCGCGAGATATGCCGACTCGAGCTTGAGGCCGAACGCCGGGCTAAGTGTCCTCCGGGGGCGTCCCGGACGACGGGCTCACGACAGCCCGCCAGAGGGAGGAAGTCTCGCATCCCCTTGCGGTCGTCGAGACGGGACCCGAGCCAGCCGACAGTGTTGAAGTGGGGCACCCGGTTGTGGCGGCTACGACGTCGGAGGCGCAACCTTCGGTGACGACCGTCTCGACGCCGGAGACGCAGCCTTCGACCATGGCCGCCGCGATGCCGGAGAGGCAATCTTCGGTCGTGGTCGCCACGACGCCGAAGGCGCAGCCTCCGGCCTCCTCTTCGGGGGCGCGTGGGGCTGGGCTTCTGCCTATGGCGGCGGCCGGAGCTGAGCCGTCGCCCGCAGAGGTTGCCACCGAGGGGCTTTTGCCCCCGGGTGTTGCAGCCACGGGCCCGCTCCCGCTGGTTGCCGAGACGGGGCGCCGCCCCATTCCGGCCAAACGGCCATGCCTGCGGCCGTGGCTCCACCAAACGTCGAGGGGGTTCACCGTGGTGACGGGCGTCGGGAGTTTGTGGGACTCCGACACCCATGCCGAGGTCCCTACGGCGCGTGTTCCTCCTACGCCTCGACCACGCCGCCCACCTTGCCGGAGCGACCGCGGCGACGCAAACGCGAAGCCTCTGCCTTGTGGAGCCGTACCTCCGGAAGGCTTGCGCCATCGCTCTCGCTCCTCGGGACTAGGGAAGGCTCCCAAACTCCGCCGCTACCACCGAGGGTAAATTGGCATGGGTTATCCCGAACGCTTTTGTTGCTCCTGTGGTGTGCTCACACGCACTTTTGCCCGCAGCTCGCTATCCCGAGGAGGAGCCTTTGCCGAACGCGAGGGTTCCGCCGCCGTTGGCACGAAGCGCTCGCGCCGCCCGCGCTGACTTCGGCCCCCGCCGAGACGCCGAGGGCATGGCATGGCATTGTGGATGACACGGCCGCCGCGTCAGCAAGAAGCGCTACCCACGTCACGGGTGGACCGCCCGAGGATGGCTTCGAGGTGCTCGGGTGCGGTAAGCACGTAGTTATATGATAACACCCGCCATGCCGCGCTTGCCGAATCGCTTACCCTACTGCACTCGGTGCCGGGCGCCCCGCAGACGGCTTATGTTCATGCGCAAAGGGCGCCGAAGATAGGCCGCAGCCACCGAGGAGCAATTGCACGAGGCCGGGGTTCGGTCCGCCAGATGCCCGAATCCGCCACTTGAGGCGAGTGCGCCGAGGCGAAGGCACACGCCGAGGGGCCGTCGCGCCGACGCGGAGTTGGCCACCGAGGCGCGCGATAAAGTTCACGGCGGAGCGGGACGGCCTTCGCGCAGCAAGTCGCCTTGCCGAGAAGGAAAAGGGCGAGCTTGCCTCGACTCTAGCAGAGCGCAACCGCACGCTTAGCGAGGCTTCGGCCATTGCGTGGGGCGCCCGCAAATGCTAGAAGTCCACCTCCAAAGACTTGTGGTGCGGTGCCGACCACGCCTTCGGTCCGAGGAGTTGTCGCGCCCTTCGCCGATCCATGATGCCGCCGACGTTGCGCGGGGCGCGATTTAACTTTGGCGACCATCGCGTGCCTATGTGGCTGCGTGCACGTGTGCGCCTCCTTCGCATCGTGGTTGCACGCACATCGCCGGCCGAGAACCTCACCGAGATGATCGGCGGGCCGGAGTGATGTCCGGTGAAACTGCGCCGCTCGCCACCCCGCCAAATTCTTCTAAGAGCGGATCCGGGACTACGCCGGATAGGCGCCGCAGTCAAGCTTCTAAGTCCTTCATGGGGAGGGAGCCTCGGCCAATTTCTAGACGGTTCCGCGCGCGACGAGGGTGGCGCCGAGGCCTCCGAGATGCCGGGCTCACAGTGCGCGCCAACGTGGCTAGGTGTGGGTGTGCATTGTAACGTCGCCTTTAATTGAATGAATAAAGTGCGTGCTTGTTTCACGAATCGATTACTTGCCTTCATCCCGGCGGCTTCCTTCTTGGCGATCGCCGCGCGTCGCCTTGCGACCGACGCCGCCTTCGACGGCAAATGGCCGAGGAGTCGTTGAACTTTGGGCGAGCCGACCTTCTTCGAGCGAGGCCCCGCTTTAGCGCGTGTTAAGGACGAGCCCGCGGATAGCGGCTTAGAACGGCAAGGATGTTGCCGGACCTTTGTACTTGTGTGATTTTTCCGGTATGCAGATTTTCTGGCGTTTTAGGATATGCGCTGTGTGTTGATGCCACTTCGGGTTCACTGGTACGCCACATGCTGCGCGGGGACGGATCTCCGCGCTCGACGCGCACCGTTGGCGAAGTAGTTGCTTAAGGGTTCCTAGAACGGCGCTTGGGCGCCGATCCTGGCGCCACCTTTACTACACCGTAGACGGCAGTGCGAGGCGACCTTGACGCCGCTTTTTATAGTCCGTAGACTGGCGTGTGCGGAGGCGGACCTCGGCACTTCGCCTTCTTATAGTCCGTAGACTGGCGTGTGCGGAGGCGGACCTCGGCACTTCGCCTTTTTATAGTTCGTAGACTGGCGGGTGTGGAGACGGACCTCGACACTTCGCCTTTTTATAGTCCGTAGACTGGCGGGTGCGGAGGCGGACCCTGGCACTTCGCCTTTTTATAGTCCGTAGACTGGCGGGTGCGGAGGCGGACCTCGACGCTTCGCCTTTTTATAGTCCGTAGACTGGCGCGGGCGAGGGTGAAAATGCGCGCACATTCCGTTCCTCTTGCTCCTCATGGCGGGGGTAGCCTCTGGCGTGCTATGTCTTCTGCAAAGCGCGCTGCGCTCACCTCCCGCAGTACGCGAGGGTGAGCCTCGCTCCGCTGCGATTAATATTCGTGTCCTCCGCCCGCGTTGCGAAACGCGTGGGGGGCCTCCGTAGTTTTATTTATACTCCGCAGAGTGCGTGGGGTCAACATCCACGTCCTATTTATACTCCGCAGAGTATGCACAGGGACGAGGTCCCTGGCATGCGCAGAGTTCGCGTCTTGTTTAGACTCCGTAGAGTGCGCAGGGAGAACATCCGCGTCTTATTTATACTCCGCAGAGTGCGTGGGGTCAACATCCACGTCCTATTTATACTCCGCAGAGTATGCACAGGGACGAGGTCCCTGGCATGCGCGGAGTTCGCGTCTTGTTTAGACTCCGTAGAGTGCGCAGGGAGAACATCCGCGTCTTATTTATACTCCGTAGAGTGCGTGCGAGGGCGTCCCCTCACACGTCTTTTGTTTATACTCAGGCCCGTCACCCTTGGCTACGGCGAGTGCACACGCGGACGTGCGACTTCGATGATACTCACCCGTACACTGCAGCTACGGCGAGTGCACACGCGAACATGCGTCTTTGTTTATACTCAGGCCCGTCACCTTTGGCTACGGCGAGTGCACACGCGAACGCGCGACTTCGATGATACTCACCCGTGCACTGCTCGGCGAGTGCACACGCGAACGTGCGTCTTTGTTTATACTCGTGCCCGTCACCTTTGGCTACGGCGAGTGCACACGCAAACGCGTCGCGACTTCGATTTATACTCACCCGCACTGCTACGGCGAGTGCACACGCGAACGCGCGCTTTGTTTATATCGCGGAACACGCGCGCCGCCAAGCTCGTGCGCGCCTCCGCCGCGCATTTGCGCGCGTGATGAAGAAAGATTGGCAACAAGCGGCGATCTTCATTACATCCCCGCTTGCGCGGGTAAGCAATTACAAGGGGTGGATATACTAACCGCTTGTTCTTGGTGCGCCAAGCCTCTAGTCGCTAGACATCTACGTGGCCCGCCAAGGTGCCTCGAATGGCCCCGCGACCCGCACTGTGGACGCCACTCTAAGAGCGCCGTTGGGCTTCGCGACGCGGATACCGTACTGCTCGATCGCGCCGCCATATCCCGATCGCCTCGGACGGTGATGATGGCCCAGGACCCGGATCTTCATGCATAGATAGCCGTGATGTGGTACCGCCCAAGGAGTTGAGGATTGGGCGCCTAGTATGGCATTGTAGGGTACGGAAGGTCGACCACGCCGAAGGTGGCATCTTCGGCCCGCACATTGTCATCTTGGCTGAACGAGACTTGAAGACCTATTTGGCCCAGCGCCCGCAGGGGCTGTCCCCCGAAGCCCTGTAGTGGGATTCCCGAGGGCCCTAGGCGGCTTCGAGGGATCCCCATCCGTCGAAGGCGCGCAAACAATACATTCGCGGAGCTACCGCTG
Source organism: Dendrocalamus sinicus (assembly GCA_036346575.1). NCBI lineage: Eukaryota > Viridiplantae > Streptophyta > Magnoliopsida > Poales > Poaceae > Dendrocalamus > Dendrocalamus sinicus. Next base: position 10,206,197 of record CM070657.1, read on the forward strand.
TCCACCAAGGCACGCCCCACGTCGCATCCCACGATAGTGATCCGGATGACCAGAGGGTCCTGATGAGGGAAGTCCACGCCTTAGGCGTCGTTGGGTGTGAATGTAACTTCGTGCTACGCCCAGTCCGGCGGTGCTTGCGCTGGGTATGCCGCCACGTGATGTAGTCTTCGCGCATAGGCCTTCTGCTGCGTCCGAGGCGAATTCCAGCGCAGAGCCTCCGGATATGACGTTAATGACCTGCGGTGGGTTGCCTCGGGGCTGCAGCGGCTGTGAGGCCCTCCCGAGGCCGCTGACGTGAGCTTGGATCCGTAGGGGCCTTCCGGGCTGCATCCCTTGCGCCGCACCGCATGGGGCCTCGTGACGGAATTGGACGTGGCCACCACAGCGGACGCGTCTCGGTTTCTGCCCCTAGCGACGCTTTGGCGGAGCGCGCGATGGAGACACACGAGCGTGTATCGTGGGTGCCTTGGCCGTGGACTTCGCACTACGCCTCGTGCTGGTCGTCGTAATCTCCACGACTTTTATCATCGCGCCGCGCCACGCCGCGTCCTCGCCTCGACGCCCCGACCGCCACGACCGTAGCGCTTTCTTGAGCGCCTTCGATGTCGAGGACGAACCGACCTCGCGCGACCTCGCTGGCGCGCTTAGGCCCATTGGGCGGCTCCTTGTGCGGGCTTCCCGCATTCAGCGCGCTTTAGACGACTCGGCTTGCGTTTGCCCTCGAGGCCGTCCGTGACGGATCTTCGGTTTACCGAGCCACCGACCGTTGGCGCGAGTCATCTCCGCGCCGCGAGCGCCTTCTTCCGCTCGGCGTACTCCTCCATTTTGTCGAAGAGCCGCCACCATCTTGATTGGCTTTCGCGCATTGTACTCGGCCATGGGGCTCGGACGAAGGCCTCAGATGGCTGCATTAACGACGGTGGTTTCATTAACGCTTTCACTTGGCATCGAATCTTGGCGGCGCTGAAGTAGTTCCGAGCTTCTCGAGGGTTTTGCTTCACAAATAAGAGTTGGTCCGCGTCGACTCGCCGACATAGTTTCCTTGGAAGTTGTTGTGAAGGCGTCGCGAGCTTCTCCCATGCGTAGATGGAGCCCGCCTATGGTAAAGAACCAAGATAGCGCCACTCCTTGCGCGCGAGGGGAGTCCTTCGCTTCGTGGTGTCGTCTCGCGCCGCGCCTCGATCGCGGTTTCGACACGCGCACGAACTCGCGGGGTCCGTGTCGCCTTTGTACGGTCGATGACGCTAGGAAACTTGAAGTCTTCGGTCCATGCCGCTGTCGTAGCCCCACCGAAAGCGGGGACTCGGATCTACGCGCGCGCACGCGCACGCGGCTAGACGTGGGGCTTCGCGATCGCCCGCCTCTCGGCGTGGGCTCGCACGACATCGGCGCGGCTGCCGGCCCGAGCCTCTTGCATATCTCGGACGGCCCGCTAAGGTCCCTAGTTCCCGCCGAACGCGTTGAGGGCTGCTAGTAGGCGCTTTCCACCGCAGTGCCGCCGGGCCGCCGAACACCTAGCGGACGGTCGGTGCAGGACCATCGCCTCACGATCTCCGGATCCGCCGGTGCTTCATTGCGGCTACCCCGCCGCTCGATCCGTGCGGCCGCGAAGGTGGCGGGTCGCAAGCGTTGCGCGCGCGACGGGTTGATGTCGCAGCTAGCGCGGGTTGGCCGCTGTAGCCGGCGGGTTTGTCGCTAGAAGCGCGTTGTAACGCGAGCGCCGACGCCACGATCGCTACGCCACGCCGTCGCCGGCTCCTTCGACGGCCGATGCCGGCCCCGTATTCACGCGCCGCCCACCCACCGCCTTCTTTCCCTTCGCGCCGATGAAGCTTTTTCGGTGCCATCATTCTTTTCGGTCTTCAGCTTGTCCTTGTCCTCCCACTGACGACGCCAAATGTTGTGGTTATCGACCAAACAGAGAGAGATGGTAGTGGAGAGGTGGGAGTGTTCGCCTCACCTCCCCTCATCCCGATATATATATTCACATGGAGTATGCTTTTCGCTTATGCCCTTACATCCGTACATCCCTATTAGGGGCACTTATGTCATTACACATGTTACTCTGGTTCTTATAACCTCCTAATAGGCCTGCTGAGCTTAGGTGGGGGCCACCTCTACAACAGTGAGCTTTACACCAACTCAGATCAGGAGGCTGGAAATTGTTTCATCTAGCAAAAAAATGCAGTGCTTAAAAATGCAAGAATTCAAAGCATAAAATGGATAGATTCGAGGTATACCAAAAAAAAGAGAGCAAGAATTCAACAAATGCTATACAAAGTTATATGCTAAAAAAATTCATTCCGTCCGCAATATAAATCTCTGTTCTTAGAAGCGTTGCACTATAATATAAGTTTACTACAGAGATCAAATATGTAGTTATTGTAATATTTTCATCATATATCCCTATTTTAATACCAAAAAATAGATAATTAGTTATAATATGCTATTTAATAGGGACATGGTCCAATGACATTAATATTAATTTAAATTAAATACTTCTTTGATTTGTACATATGATAAAAATTAGACTTATATAGGACGGACAGAGTATACGGCATGTCCAAATTTAACACACCAGAAAGGGCAGCATCTGATGAAACGGACCGACCATGTAGACAGTGGACGGACTCTTGACTTGCATGTCTGCTTTTAACCCACAACAAACCACGCGAAATTAGAAAAAAAAAACCGCTTAGTTAATACTGATCTGCACTAAATTGTAATAATAAGAAATACAAGGGAGCAAAATGCAGGTAGGGTTGCGCCACTGCGAGTGCTTGGTTTATAAGCGAGGCCAAGGACAACTCAAGAAGCGCAGGTGGGGGAGAAGCAGAAGCAGGACATTTTAGAGAGAGAGGGCGGCGGTGGGTGAGGCGGCCGCGAGGTAGGGGGGGAGAGAGGAAGGGAGAGGTAGAGGGGAAGGGAAGGGCCACGCCGACGCGGTCCCCGGCGGCCGGGATGGGCGACTCCGGCGGCTCCGTCGTGTCGGTGGACGTCGAGCGCATCTCCTTCGGCGGCAAGGTCCGCTCCCTACTTCTTCTCGCTTTCTTGCTTGAAGCTACGAATTTCTTCCTGGCATGGTTAATTTCTGCTAGTATCGGGGCGATTTGGTTGGCGGCATTGCAGCTGCTTGTATGCGGATTCTCAGGTCTGGGTGGCGATATTGGGGAGACTTTTGCTTCGGTTGAATGTAGTGCGATGCGTTGGGTTGTTCGGTTTGTTTGGAGGTTCAAAGGTAGAGGTCATTGGTGTTTTTTTTTGAAATTGTTATAGGCGTGGGCCTTGGGCCAGCCGGATTATTATTAGGAATTAGAGATTGGTTTCTATTCGAGTTAGAGATTAGTTTCCTTGTGTTAGAGATATAATTAGAGATATGATATTAGTTACTATATCTGTTAGAGATATGATTGGGATTAGATTCCGTATGTTAGGGGAGCTGTCTATATAAGAGGGCTACTGTATACTATTGTAATCAAGCAGAGTAATAACAAAGTCTTCCTCGTCTGTAGTCTCCTCTCTCTCCCTACGCCGACTCCATCCGGCCATCTTTTTTGTGGTGTTTACCTCTTATGAACTAAGATTCATAACAGAAATCTTGATTTTTACCAAGTTCTTGCATTGTGTTGGTCTCAGATTTAAGGATTCTTCTCTTGTAGGATTTTTGTTTCTTTGAGCTGGTTACTTTTGTTTGCTTTACTGGTTTATGTGTCTGATTTTTGTTTTATCCTAATTTAGTTGGGCTTTCGAGGGTTAGTTTCCACTAAATTTCCCTGCTCTTTGCAAACCCTTTAAGCTCTATCTATGTGTACAATTTAAGTAAATTCCCTGTTTTTGTGTGGATTTTGCTGCAGTTTGGTGATTAGTTGCTACATATTTGGTCTGTGGAATGTAATGCAGATTAAATTATCCTGTCATATCACTATGCTACAAACACCTATAAAAAAATTTCTAAGATAATCCACTCATCCTTTAAGTCTGCACAGAAAGAATTTTATACAAAACCAGAAAATAGTTGTAGAATAAACTAGGCTAGTGTAGACAAACAACCATGTCTAGGCCAAAAGGCTATCTGAGTTTTTAAATTTTAAATTTTGTATGGTTTACAAGAATGCTAGGCTATATTTGAGGTTCTCTAAGTTTCCTATATCCAAAGTTGGGTTGGTGAGGCCCACGAATTAGTGGACAAAATCCTAAACTCATTGCATTTTACACCAAGAGAAGTCCATAGCAGCTTCCTCTTCACTGCGAAATGTCAACTGGACTCTTGTCAAATAACCACCCACACCCAGGACAAGCCCACCAATGATCCTACTGCTGTAGATGTTGGCCGTAGGATTGATGACCCACGGTCTGGATAGAAAATGCATTCAGGGTTACCTAAAAACCTTTTTTTTTAAATGGCTAATGTAGCTTGCAAGTTTCTTTCCTGATAAGTTCTTTAGTGATTGTTATTTATCAAAATAGGATGCTTGTGATGTAGTTGTCAAATCATTGCTTTGCTGCCACCTGTTGTCATGCAAATCCTTCCTGTGATAGAAAAGAACAGCTAGTTGTATTGCCCTAGTCTATGGTTTTCCTGACAAGTATGTTTTGAGCTATTTGCTTGTGAAATGGTGGAGGAATCACTTCTGGTTGGTTTTTGCAAGGTTTTAAAACTCGGTAACCGGTACTCACTTGGTCACCTCACCTTGTAGTGATTATACGGTAATTGGCCTTGTAACCGGCTTTTTATTTTAATAACAAATTTATATATGTAATTGTATGTTCATGTAAAATCAAAGCCACATTTGGTGCTATTGTTTTGATGTGTCCATATCTTGTGGTGCTTGGTCGATTTCATAATTAGGACATTAAATGGTCACACTAAATTTATGGATCTTTCTGAGCATACTTCTACTTAACAGAAAAACAGAGAGAAGAGAATTCAACTCAGCAGTAGGGGAAGAACTCAACTCAACTGCAGACTGGGCTTGAGGTGGAAGGCCGTTGCCGGTGGGAGGGGCTGCAGTAGGGGAGGACGCCACATGAGGGAGGAGCCGTAGTAGGGGAGGACGCCACCGGAGGGAGGAGCCACAGTAGGGGAGGGCCGCCGCCGGAGGGAGGAGCCACAACAGGGGAGGCCGGCGTCGGAGGAAGAAGTCGCAACAGGGGAGGCCGTTGCCGGAGGGAGGAGCCGCAGCTAGGGAGGCAGTCGCCGGAGGGAGGAGCCGCAACAAGGGAGCCTGTCGCCAGAGGGAGGAGCCGCAGCAGGGAGCCCACCGCCGAGGGAGGAGATGCAGCAGCAGCAACTATTGCCGCCGCCCTCCCGTGCCTAGGGTTCCTTCCCGCGTTGTCACCACGATGCTGCCTTCAGGCTTATGTGTGCCACTGCCAGTGCTATAAGCTGTGGACTTCCTCTGCTGGGTTGTGCCGCTGTGAGCTTAATTAAATTTGACTATGGGCTTCATGCCTTCATTACACTGGACAGGCCGCTCGGGCGAGTGCACGGCCTATTAGCCGATTACTCGCCCGGTTATACCGGTTATGTACTCGTTTTTGCCTGCTCGTACTCGGTGAGGGGACCTATTCCAAGTACTCGGGTGAGTACACCTAGTTTTAGAACCATGGGTTCTTGTGCTCTGTTTCCCCCTTTTTTTTCATGGGCCTAAGAGATATGATCTATGAATGAGCACTTTAGCACCACACATCATAATGGAGCTGTTATTATTCGTTCTTATTAGCACCTTGACAACTTTTAGTATAACATACATTGCAAACGGAGAACCGTCAATCATGAATTCATAGCCTTTGCTTCAATTTGGAGAAATTTCTTCCTTCCTTCAACAATCTGTGGAGCACTGCTAGTTTTATTTTTCATTTGGAATAAAGAAACGGCCTTGTAGATCAGTGACGTACAAAGTGTATGATATCCTACTTGCTAATCGTCCTATAGATTCAGACAATAAGTTCTAGGTTATCTGGGCATGTACATAAAGTTCACTGTTATCACGAGCTTCACTCAACTGCAGAAGCATGCAATGTTCCCCCTTTGTTTTCACGATTTTCTTTGGCTCAAACTACTATGTGGAGATTTTTTTTTCTTCTGCTGCTGGTGACAATGATGCATTTATCAATGTTATTGCTAGCTTGTTCCGACCATCCAAGTTTGTATAATACCTTTTGTCCTTGCTTTCTTCAGGAACATCATATACAAACAAACCATGGACCTGTATCTGTTGCCGTGTTTGGTGACCATGATAAGCCTGCCCTTGTTACTTATCCAGATATTGCTTTGAACTGTAAGTTTGTTACAACTGATTGAATTGTACCAGAAATGTGCAACATACCTTGTTGAGTTATTCAGGAATCACGCGGTATGGGCACTTACGTCCATTATTGTTGATCAGATATGTCTTGCTTCCAAGGACTACTCTTCTGCCCTGAAGCTGCTTCATTGCTATTCCATAATTTTTGCATTTACCATATCAGCCCCCCAGGACATGAGGTTCGTAACAGACTTTGTCATTACAATGAAGCGTTTGCTCTTTGCATTTATGTTGATATGATGCATCGGGCAATTTGAGATCTATTTTTTCATGATCGCGTGCTTTATTATCCTTTGTATTCTTTACAGTTAGGAGCCGCTCCAATATCACCAAATAGTCCTGTTGCATCTGTTGATGAGTTAGCGGATCAGGTTGCAGACATACTTGATTTCTTTGGGTACATATTCTCAGATTGTTTGAAAGAATTGCTAATGTTAAGATGATTTTTCTCAAGTCTCGACATCTGTGAAGTATTCATCTTTTTTTCCAGATTGGGTTCTGTTATGTGCTTGGGTGTCACTGCTGGTGCATACATTCTTACTCTCTTCGCAGTAGGTGTTTCTTCAAAAGTATTGTGTTCTCTAATGCTTGCACAGTTATTTAGTTATCTGCATCCTTTGTTGCAGACAAAATATAGGGAACGTGTGCTAGGTCTTATCCTCGTTTCACCTCTATGTAAAACTCCCTCATGGACTGAGTGGTTTTATAATAAGGTAGTTATACAATATATAGCCTCCAGTGTCCTATCTTTGTCTTACAGAATAATAAGGCTGTACTGACAAAATTATTTTCTTAGGTGATGTCAAATTTGCTATATTATTACGGGATGTGCAATGTGGTGAAGGACTGTTTGTTGCAGCGGTACTTCAGCAAGGTAACTAGCTAGGATTAGTTATTCCATGTGATATTTGCTTAGCTGTCTATTGAACACTTCTGTTGGAATTTTCTCAGGGAGTGCGGGGATGCTCTATTGTACCAGAATCAGATATTGTGCAGGCTTGTAGAAGGGTATGTACCATGAAAATTTTCATCCTCCATTATCAACTAGTATGTCTATGTCTAAATTTATGATAACTCTCTTCTCTTAATTCATGATAATTCTCTTCTCTTAATTCATGAAGTTTCTAGATCAACGGCAAAGCATGAATGTGTGGCGGTTTATCCAAACAATCAATGAGTATGTTCCTTTTTTGGTTCAGTGCTTGTATGATTAACTTATACCTAAGCTGATGGAATCAAAACTTTGTGCTGCTTTGCAGGAGACAAGACATGACAGAAGGCCTGAAGCAGCTGCAGTGCAGAACTCTAATATTCGTTGGTGAGAACTCTCAGTTCCACACCGAGGCTGTCCACATGACTGCAAAGCTTGATAGGAGATATAGTGCTCTCGTTGAGGTATCTATTTACCTATGGTTTGATCTTCAACAAATCGATTTCTCAGTTTGAAGTACCAATTTTGGTGTCTTTGCAGGTACAAGCATGTGGGTCGGTTGTGACGGAGGAGCAACCGCATGCAATGCTTATACCGATGGAGTACTTCCTCATGGGGTATGGCTTGTACAGGCCGAGCCAGATAAGCTGCAGCCCTCGTAGCCCTTTGAACCCGTTTTGTATATCACCGGAGCTCCTCTCACCTGAGAGCATGGGTGTGAAGCTGAAACCAATCAAGACGCGAGTCAATCTTGAAGTGTAGGAGCAGAAGAAGAAAAGGTGAAGTGTGTGGGCTTAGGCTAACCCGGCGATCGCTGTATTGATGGTATATGCCTAAATTTTGGTGGTGAAGTGAGATAGTAGCTGTTACTGTGATGTAGATAGAAAAAAGTTTAGGTTGGTGAGGATGGGTGGGGGTTCTATTCCATTGATTCGTAGCGTTGAACAGTTGTAAATTGTCACGGATTATTTGTCAAAGCAAAAGAAGTAATAAGGGAAGGTGAGCTGTTGTCAATCATTAGGTGTGCACATTGTTGTCCTGTCTCCTTTGCCAGTACCATTAGTTTACTTTTGGGCCTGATTTTTTAGCTGCGGTTTATGACTTTTGGCTATGTGTTATTAGTTTAATAAATAGTGATTGCTAAGTGAAGCAAAAGCTAAAAGCTAGGTCAGGCGTGGTGCCGCTGTGTAAGGGTGGAGCAGGGTTCAGGGTTTTCAGTCCATGTGAGAAGACCTTCTTCTTAAGCATGATGTCCGGGGTTTCCTCCTCAGGTCGAGTTTTTTTTTAAAAGTTGTTGCAAAGCTAAAAAAATAGAGGTAGCCTGATGAACCATTGTTGTGTCCTAGAGCATACTTAGATTTCAGGCCATTACTGTAGAAGCCTTTTGTGTTAGTTGCGCTCTCTGGTTATCTGGCTGGTGGTGTGTCATGGCATTTTTCTGCTTTCTCTGATTAATTGTCTGCCCGTGACAATCTGATTTGTTTGCATGATTTTTTTATTGATTCGTATAAGCAGATGAAGTAGAAGTTGGATTGAACAGTGCTAAATTGGTTTGTCTTGTTGCTGCATGTACCCAATTATTGAACTAAGTGGGTGTGGTGTATCTTTTTGTTGAATTTGACTGGTACGGTGGTTAAGGATGTGTTTGGTTGGAGGAATAGGGTGGGATGTGATGAAATAGTTCCACAAAAAAAGTGGAATCACATGGTCCAGCATCTAAGAAGAATATTCTCTAAATTTGCGCAGGCTCATCCCACTTTGGACCATTTCATCCCATCTCATCCCTCCAACCAAACAAAGGCTTGGTCAAAGAAACCATCCCATCCTATCCCTCCAACCAAATACATCTTAACAAAGCATGTTGACTCATGGCCTGTGGTCATCTTGTTTGTTTCCTATGCATTTTCTGTAGGTGATGTTCAACAATTAGGCCCTCAACATTAAGTCTACAAGCATGACATGATTTGTGGGGTAGCTGTTGCCAATTAAATATATGCAAATGCTGAATGCTGATTCATATATTATAGAGATTTTTTGCAAAACCCACCTATAAATAGTGGAGTTTGTAAAAAAATCCACGCACAGCTCAAAGTTTGTTAAAAACCCACATGCAAGTTTTATGTGGTTACAAATATGTCTCAAGGGTTGATTTACTTGTTGAAGTTTCTACATGGCACTTGTGTAGCAATCCCAGGAGATCGGTCTTGTGAATAAAGCACTACGCAAGAGCGAGGGAATAGAGGGACAAATAAGAAGGACGATTAGGGGCGATCGTCGATGTTGTGGTCATGTAAGAGTATTCTCGGAGTAACTTGGCCGTTTAGGATGGTTAGCATGTGATTTTCAGCCACATAAAATCTACGGGTAGATTTTTAACAAACTTTAAGATACATGTGGAGTTTTTTTACGAGCTCCTCTATTTGTATATAGATTTTTGCAAGAAAAAAACTATATTAAAATGTCATCATGTGGCATGGACAATGCACCGGAAGACATGTGGATCCTTGTAGCAGGAGTGAGGCGTTGGTTAGATGTAAACTTGATCGGTAGAGTTGCTGTAACCACTGCGTATGTGTGGTTGCTTTCTCTGCCCCTCTGTGTTCCCTGCTGTGAGGTTTACATAAATGATCTGTGTTTATTGAACAGATTAACGTATCATTTCAGGCGTTATCTCCGTCTTATTTCCCATCGTGACCGTTCAGTTGATAAGCCCCCCTATTTTTTTTCAAGGTGATCGATCCAGAATCTACTATTATTTTACGTAAGGATCCAGTACGTGGCTAATCCGCCGCAGCAAATTGTCCGAGCCCGAATGCATGTACTTTAGACTACTGGCAGTGCTATCATACGAAAAAATTTTCCTTGATGAATCATTGTTCCCTGGATATTTCAGCCTCCTGCGTCGTGGTGTGTGTTGCGTGATGATTCACGCAGCGTGCGTGCATGCGTTGCTTGTGCCATTATGAAAGAAACCTAGCGAGGGAACAGAGAGGTTTGCTTATCGCTCACTACCTGCCAGTTGTGCCTTCGAGCTTGGACGTCGTCAGTGGTGGTCTTGGGGAATGGTGGGGAGCGAGTCGGTGACAGAACCTAGAGATCAGGTGTGTTCGTTTCAACTAGGACTTATAAGATGTGTTTGATAGTTTTTATCTTAACATGAGTATTTCTACGAATAAACTGAATATCGATAAATCGATAAATCATTTTAAAAACAACAATGAAGAAATAATTCTATTTATTTTGAGAGGTCGTAGGGTGAAAAGGACGGGTCATGCTAGCGTAGCTGCCGTGTTGGTGCGCACCGCCACAAAATGTATTTGCAGGGAAGCAGCAACCGTGGGAATTGGGTCTCACGACGCAGGACGAATCGTGATGGAAGGAGTTATCCCCCCACTGTACGTGCGCGCGTCGGATATGTATTTTCCCAAGCATGACATCCCTCTTCCAAATTGGCCCTGGCCCAGCCACTCAAACGAGGCCTTAGATGGCACAGGCCCGTTAGGAACAGATGGGAGGAAGGAATTCCTCTCAAGAAAAAAAACAAGATGGGCGTACCAGCTGGTGACCCCACCCTGTCAGCAGCAATGGACGGCTGATGGAGGCCGTGGTGCTCCGAGAAACGAGAATATTCCACATCCAACGGCACAGGAATCATGGGCCACTCCACCTGGACTCCCGCAACGTTTATTTCCTTCTCAGCAAAGAAAAAAGATAATAAAAAGGAGCCCTCCTAGACTCCTAGGCCCATCGCTCGGGCTCGTCGAACCCCTAGGCCATCCCTCGCGCCGCCAGCCCCCGTCGCTCTTCCTCCGCCTGGAGCTGAGCACGAACACCCTCTCCGTCGCCCGCCGAGCCCGACCCGACCGCTTCCGGATTCTGCGAACGGGGGCTCACCTCATCCAACGCCGTAGCCTCCTCCTCCTCGTCCTCCATCCCACAGGTAATCGTCTGATTCCATCCGACTCCTGCTTTCGTCTGATTCCATCCGACTACTGCTTTCGTCCATTGCTGTATCCGGTTGGATTGGTTCCAGGTTTGTTAGCTTTTGCAAATGTAATCTATGGTTTTTTCTATCTCTGTCTCTCAGGTGCGCTCGTGTTTGCGGAGCATTTCGGTTGGGTCCTGTGACCCCGCAGGGCTCCCTAGGCGGGCGCATCCGCCATGTTTCCACCGAAAGGGTCCAACCCCTACGGGCAGCAGCCCCCGTACGGCCAAATCGTAAGTCTCTGAAAAAAATCTGATTATGTGGTATTCGCTTTGTTATTCTGTTCAGATGTGTGCTAGGTTGTCATATATGTGTGCAAAATTCTGCACTGTTTTGGCTGGAATTTTTTTCAGCCTGGTAGCAGTGGATTTGGGGGCTCGGTAGCGGCCGGCGGTGCTGATGGTGGTCGGTTTGGTGCCCGTGCCGGGCAGGGGGCCGCTGGGCAGTATGGAGGGCCTTATGCTTCGGTGTATGGCACGCAGCAGGTTGTTAACTATGAAATTTGCGAACCTTTTCATTTGAACTCTGTATGCAATTTATTTAGCTTCCTAGTGTTGTTTCATGCTTATTAATGTTACCTGCGTGTAAGTTGCTTTGTGAGTTGTCATTCGTGCGGTGTATGTCAATGGGGAATCTTAGTGAAGGCAAATAATGAAGGTTATTAGCTGCCAGTTAAATACCTTTGGAATACAAAAGGGTAAAAGAACTACACAGCTACATGCCATCAGGATTTGGGAATTTAATGGATCAACTGCACATCTGGGATAAGAAAGCACTAGAGTTGACCAGTGCTGAAGGGGCTGACCAGGATTATTGGTTCCAGGTTAAATAAAACAATCTAAATAATTGCTGGCTGAACTCCTAGGAAACTCAGAAATCCTCTTGGTACCTGAACTGGAATTGAACTGTTTATATTCCTTACATACACTTTTTTCTTATTCGCAAAAACAGCAATTCATATCATGAAAATGCGGACTGCATGCCTTATTTTTATTTTTGGAAGTAAGCTCCAAAAGCAATGGTTTCTATTAGAATGAGGTAAAAAGGTCCAGTAAAATCCAGGAATTGATAATGGTGCTGTGGGACAGTTTGTGCACAATGAGAATCAGATCCTATGCTATTTCATAGAAGCAACACTTTCTGAAAGCAAAAGTAGTGAATCTCCAGCATCATAGTTCTTATGTCCGTCTTCCGACAATTGAATGATCTGCTCCTTCTTGCTCTTTAGCTCGTCATCACTAGCTAGCACTTCTGTCCATTATGAGCGATGACGCTATCTCCCAACATAATCTATTGATTCAAACCGGAATGTCACTCTGAAAGGTAAAGTCATTCCTTAGCTTCCCCTGTGTTCCAAAACATTCTAGCTATGAAGATGCTATGCATCATTTACAGCTATCATTCTAGATCCTTCTTGGGAGGCTTGAGCTTCAGTTTAAAGCAGTAAAAACATAACTTATCCTAAATTGCTACCTTTTTTGGGTAGCTGGTGGGCTCGCTGAACTCCCCAACAACATAGAAGCTGAAGCTGGTGATACTATGTCCTGAACTCCTGATGTTATGCTTGTTGGGGTGGGTAAATTTGACACGAAACTTGCCATTATTTACATAACTTTTACTAGTTACAAATAGAAACCCTAGCTCCCACACACACCCTACCGTCTCTTTTGTGGCTGCTGCTCTATTCGCATTTGAGATCTGAATCTGTGTTCTTCCCCATGTGGGACTCCTCTATCAACTCCAGTTACGGATCTATATGATATGTGATGAGGATTGCAAGTTAAGACTCCTATTCCCCTCCCCCTCTTCCCTGCATAGATTTGGTGATGCATGAATATTCTGAATCTGTCTTCTTCCCCATGTGCGACTCCTCTATCAACACCAGTCAAGGATGTACATGATATGTGAATAACCAGGAGGATTGGAAGTTAAGACTCGTTCTCTTCTATTCTGCTCCCCGTCTTCCCTGCATAGATCTGGTGATGCGTGACTTGTTTTGGGTGGGGATAGTTGACTCGGGGGCTTGCAAGTTGCAACCCTGAAGATATTTCTGATTTAGTAAACAATGGACTGAATCTAAATCACTTTTTATTGAATTTCAGCTTCATGTTGCCTAATTTCATCATTGGTATTAGTTACTGGTGTTCATCTTTTGCATTGCAAAACTACTATATCTTTTGAAGAAGTTTTTCCTTTTGTATCACATAATTGCATTGTTTGAACAAAGGCTTTCAATCTAGAGATGAGCCTTTTTTTGGTCCCCCGTACCTTATATGTTCTCAACTTCTAATTCTCTATTGGTAGCAGAATTTGACAAACAGCATTATGGCGTGTCCAAGAAGTTGACACATATAGAAGCATCCTAGGTATATAAGAGAAGCTAAGCTTTACGAAAGAGGTGTTTGGTTTTGCTAATATAGCGCTCACTGGTGTGTGTTGTTATATTGGATTCTCCAAACATTTCTTTGAGGACACAGCCATGTATTTACAGCCACCATACACTCACAGAAAATATGCTGCTCTTTGTGCGGAATGGTTATTTATATGAATTGGTTGTGTTAACTGACATGGTGTCCTACCATAACTGGAAACAGGGACCGGTTTAAGTGGCCAGTTGCCAACCTCTCCTGGTACCCTACCTTATCTGTTAATATGCTTTGTAGTCTAGTCAACAATAACATTGTAGTCATGTAGGGTTCAAATAATATGTTGAAATATAACCATACTTATGTAGATTACAGATGCTGTTCCTGGCCTTAATTGATCTCGTGTGACCTGAAAGGCTGAAACTATATCTGCCATAGACTGTGTATCATCTGTTTCCAACAGTCTTTTCTGCTGACTAATACTTTTGGTGTGTAATGCTGCATCCACTTTGTCTAACATCTGTAACTGTGAGAGCAATGCAGTATGGTAACTATTAGAAAGCCTGGAATTATATATTTAAGCAATGCTGTGACTGGGAAAAACTCGTGTTGCCAACTGTTATATTCAGTGGCCATCATATTGGTAGCATTTCTACTTTGCCTTCACATATTATTTGTGACTGCGTATATGGTCGAGGTTTAATTTGCATCGAGCCATTTTTAGCAGTAGCTCATACCATGAAGAGTGGATGCTATGAAGGAATTTGTGTCAACCATTCATGTGCTTTTTTGTTATTTCTGAGTTATGTGTTGTTTATGCCTTTCTTCTTGGTCAAGTTCCCTTGTCGTGATGTCAATCAGTACTGACCATTTGTTTCAGCTGTCTCGATCACTTTCTCCTATGGTTGGAACTTGCTTCTCATCTCTTTTTAGTTTTAATTCTTCATGATCTTGTCACAGAATATCTCAACTGAATATCCAACTTCAACTTATACTTTTGACAGGTTGGCGGACTTGGTGGGAAAGGTCCGGCTTCTTCTAGCCTTGGTAGCCTGCCAACCCATCCAACTTCACTTACAGAGCCATCCAAGTTCTCATCTGGATCTGTAGGATCCAGCCTGGCAAGATCTAATGATGACTATCTGGCTGTGCGTGGATATGCACAGAAGCTAGACCAGTATGGTACTGATTATGCATTAGAGAGAAGGATGTATGGTGAACACTCAGCTAATCTTGGCAGGAGAGATGCCCTTACTGATTTGGATAGAAGATATGCTGATCATATTCCTGCAGGCCATCAGGTCTCTCTCTCTTGTACACACAATTTTCTTTTTGCCCTTTACCCCTTATCCCTTATAATTTAACCTATGCATTCGTATGACACACTTTTTTAATTTAATCTCAGATTCATGACCGTGTGGAGCAGGTAGAGTTTTAATTTTCCTTTACAAAACTATGTGCTCACATTTTCATTATCTTTGTGATAATTTTTCATTAATTTGATCCTATTTTTTTTTTAGGGTTCATCAATGCGCCATCAGCCGCTCCTGAAAGCTCAACTGCAGCCTGGGTCTGATCTAAGGTATGTTAGTCCACATTCAGGTTATATATAATGATCACATCAGGTTGTTGATTCTCATTGTTAGACCTTAGTTAGTCACTTAAAATAGTGCATCAAATGAATGACTATGTGCTTGTTCCAAACATCTCTGCCTTAGGACTAGGTTTTCGTTAGTTATTTTGATATTTCTCATCGATATTCTTGGAAAACTAAATAAGTAGGGATCCTTTGTGTGTTTATCACTGCAACAAAACATAGCACATGCACTGAGTAAAGTATGCATTTCTGGCAGACAAGCCGATTACTTTGCAGGAAGGTCTGCTCCGATCCATCAAGGATCTCAGGAAATTGGTTCATATGGAAGAGTCGAAGCTGACCATCGCAACTTGTCCATTCTTGGGACTGCTCCATATGGAGGACAACAGGCAGCTTCATTGTTGGGAGGAGCTCCTAGAACAAACATTGATAGCCTTGGCTATGGGCAAGGATCATCAAGCAGTGGTTATGGGATGGGTTTGCCTCCTGGACGTGACTATGCCTCGGGGAAAGGCCTGCTCCATCCGTCTTCGGATTCTGATTACAGGGATAGCATCTTATCCCGTGTACATCCAGGCATCTCCATGGTTGATGAACGTACAGTTGATCAGATTGGTTATCGTCGTGAGCTGGATCTAAGAGATGAGGAACGTCGAAGGGACCTATTGCTGGAAAGAGAAAAGGAGCGGGAGCGAGAACGGGAGCGAGAGTTCCTAGACCTACGAGACCGTGAAAGAGAAAGAGACCGTGAAAGAGAAAGAGACCGTGAAAGAGAAAGGGACCGTGAAAGACTAAGAGAACGTGAACGCGAAAGAGAACGTGAAAGAGAACATCTTCGCGAGCGCCGCGAGAAGGAGAGGGAGCGGGACAGGAAGCACGGAGCTGATTCAAGGCGGGAGCGCACTCCACCTAGAACTTCTGGTGATCGACGGCGTTCTTTGTCTGTTAGACCTGAGAAGCCTTTGCGGCGACTTTCACCTCGACATGATGCTGCGCATAGGTGGACCTCCATGTTTTCTCTGTAGCTTTGTGGGTGCAAATAGGTTGCTGCTTCGTCTTTGGTGCAGCTTTTAAACTAACGCTTTCATTTTGTTGTCCTGAAGGCATCGTTCACCTGTTAAAGAAATAAAGAGAGAATATATTTGCAAGGTAAACAAACAGTTGTGTTTGTCACAGTGTTCTTGCAGAAGTCAATTGATAATGTTAGTCCTTTGCTAGCCTCCTTGATGCACTCTGGTCTTCAAGTCCCCTGATTCTTGTCCTTCTAAAGTTGGTTCTATGTTTTATCGTTGTCAAGTTATATGTCCACATTGGTAACTATTTATCTCCGATAAATTCTGGGCTTCCAGCTTCCAGTTACTCATCCATCTTCACCAATCCTTGCTTTTGCCTTTCTAGTAGTCATTCTCACTTTTCTGGTACCAAAAGATCTCTGGTGCCTTATTCTTGTGATACGAAAAATCATGAGATATCACACTCAAATTTGAAGGCCATTCACACCTTAATCATAGATTGCACTACAGCGGACATGATTGAGCAATCATGAATGACTTGTCTCCTTTCTCCATTTTTCTGTCCCCTTTATATGCAAGTCTGATCATTGCATTTTTGTATCTACAGTCATACGACAGTATTGGTTTGCTGCCTATTATGAACTAAATGCTAAATGGGTGGTTGTTCTGTGCAGGTTTTGCCATTTCGCTTGATGGATGATGAGAGAGACTATTTATCTTTGACAAAACGATATCCTAGACTAGCAATTACTCCAGAATTTTCTAAGGTTGGACATTCTATCCACGACCTTCTGTTGCTGGTCAAAATTCAATGTGGAATCACAGCATTGTGGATTATTCTTTCCCTTTTTTTGGGGGGCTTATTTGTGGTTTACTGGTTTGTAGATTGTCTTCAACTGGGCTAAAGAAAGCCTACATCTTTCGCTGCATACACCAGTGAGGTATGCTTTTTATTGGGAATACATAGCTAGATATATTTGCTGTTCTATATGTTGTCTTGTTTAAATTAATGATATAATTTGAACTATGTTGCTGCGCTGCCATAAAACAGTTTGGAGCATGGCAGCTATGAAGTTGATGATAGGGCTGACGAAAAAGCAGTAATCTCTTCCGAGAAAACATCAAGCACCAAGACTCTGGAAACCATTTGGAATGCAAAGGTTTTTTCCTACAATTTTTTGTTTATTTGGAAGTATAAATTATTTTGCTTCAAGTAGTGGTTCTGGTGATAAGTATAGAGTTTGTTGATATGGAGTGATGCATCTTATTGTACATGGTATATCTATATCTACAGGAAACATGTCATAATTTGTTTTTAGTTATTGATATCCATGTTTGTAGAAACTGGGGATCATTTGTTGTAGCTTGCTAATACATGAAGTGCATAACTTGTGCTGCTGGCCTATGTCATCCAAAGCCATTAAAATGGCCTTCCCTTTGTCACTTGAGTAATTTTTTTGTTGATATGGACTGTGGAGAAATGTAACCTGGTATCGATGCCATGCTTGAGTTATTATACTTAAGAGATTTGGCAAAAAGCACAAGACTCGCGCATGGGAGAACATGACACTTAAGTTTTGCCGTGTGTGTTTCTTAAGTAATTCAAAACATTGAAAGTCATTTTTCGCGCTTACACATATGATCTTGTGCAGGTACTTTTGATGAGTGGCATGAGCAATGGTGCCTTTGCTGACATAACTTCGTTGAGAAGTACTGAGGAACGAGCAGTGCACTTGAACAATATCTTAAAATTTGCTGTATTTAAGAAGGATCGTTCACTTTTTGCGATTGGAGGCCCTTGGAATGCAACAATAGATGGTGGAGATCCATTGGTTGACTGTTCTTGCTTGATTCGAACCGCTATCAGGTATACCTTTATCAAGTAATGCATCACGGATGACTTGCAATTGTACTGAAATTCACTCTACTTGGACAGATATGTTAAGGAACTGGTACAAGTTGATCTATCTAATTGCACCCATTGGAATCGTTTTCTCGAGGTACTTTTGAATTTATTGCTTGGCACTTTCTAGTAACTGGTATTTGTTGTATATGTTCTTTCCAAGGAAACAATATCCTTCTATCAGATTCCTTTTTTTATAAAAAAATTGAAATGGTGATAAAATGGATGATCTGCTGAACAGTAACACAACACACACCTATGCCTGTTTATGTGGTTGTGGTCTCACCATGTTGCCAGTTTGGGTCTAATATCTTATCCAAAACAATTCTGTGAAACGATGATCTCCAGTACATTATATCCAGGATTGAGAAAACTGTCGCTGGTAAAGAACTGGTCCAACTAATTCGCTTTTTTTCTTCTAACTTATGGATATTTTCTCAAATATTAGCGCTTTGTAATCTTTCTATTACCCCTAATACCAATATTCTAGATGGTTTCTGCTAAAATTCGGCTGAAACCAGACATACATCCATGTTACAGTATGACTGTTAACTGGCCGGTTACAATTGGATATTGAACACTACTTACATATGATGTAGGTGCCCCCATTGGATGAGATAAGAGCATTTGTCCCAGTGATGAAGTCCATTCACTTGCTACTACATTTTTTATTAAATATTATTGCTGAACTCTATCATTATTAATGCGACACACATATGACTATTGCAGGTCCATTACAATAGAGTTGGCAAAGATGGACTCTTTAGTCATAAAGAAATTACTGTACTGTTTGTGCCAAACCTGTCGGAATGCCTACCTTCAGCGGATGTATGGAAGAATAACTGGATTGCGTACAGAAAGTCAAAGTCAGAAAGGGAGCAGCTGGCTATGAAGAAGGAAAAGGTTAGTTTGTGGTTGCCATAATTTTAGGAACAAAATCTTTTTTCTTTTGAATCAGTACTAACAGTTCTGATTCCTTGTATTTTAGGGCTCAGGTGATGCAAAGGAACAGAAGCAAGGTTTGAACTATTTTCACTTATCATTCCACTGCCCTTTTCCTTGCCTGATAAACAAACAAATAAACCTTATTTGTCAACAATTTCAGGGGAGCTGGGCCAGGGTAAAAGTTCAGATGGTGATCATTCAAAGGAGAGTGATGCTGGCCTCAGTGCTACCAAAAATGAGAAAGTTGATGCTGATATGGATCAGCAGGGCAAAGATGGAGAGGGGAATCTTGCTGAGGATGACAGGAAAAATCCTGATAAAGTTGAGGAGCACGTTGAGAAGACGGGTGGGGTTGTTGAAGGAAATACTCCAGGTGACGCTTCTGTTGAGAAGACGGGTGGGGTTGTTGAAGGAAATACTCCAGGTGACGCTTCTGTTGATCATGCCGTTGAGGATAAAAAGCCCACGAAAAAGAAAGTAATAAAAAAGGTCGTGAAAGTTGTTCGAAAAAAGCCAACCGGTGAAGCTTCAGCTGATAAATCATCTCAGCTGGACAAGAATGTTGTAGCAGAAACTGTGGGCAAAACTGTGGAAGAGCACGTTCAACAAAAGAGTGAGGATGCTGGAAAAGAGCAAGAGGGAGCTGACATCAATCAGCAGCCTGAAGCCAAGAAATCTGGGAAGAAGAAAGTAATTCGCAGGGTTGTTAAAAGAAAAGTTTCTGCTTCAGCATCTGAGTTGACTGCCCTTGCTGCACCTGCTGAAGCTAGTAAGCAAGAAGCGGAAGTTCAGCCGGAGAAGAATGATGAAGGCTTGGCTGATGCTGGGAATGCACAGAGTAAGCTGGAAGAAGGGTCAAAAACCCATGCTGAAGACATCTCAAATCAGAAGAAAGAACAGGAGCAGGAGGAAAAGGGGCACACATTGACTGATGACCAGAAGTCAAATGGAGATAATGTTATCCAGCAGGAAGTTTTGGAACAGAAAGATACAAAAATAGATGGAAAAAATGGAAAGAAGGACAAGACAAAGGATGATAAAGAGAAAAAGAATAGAGACCACAAGATGGATTCAAAGCAAAAGTCACTCAATGACACTAAAGAAAAGAAGAAGTCTGACGAACCTCCCAAATATCCAGGATTCATTCTTCAGGCCAAAAGGAGTAAAGAATCTAAAGTATGCCCAATATGCTCTTTAATCGCCTTTTTGTTTCATATAATACTATGACTCCAACCTTGTAAGTTGCCCAGGAGATTTTATCGAAACAATTCTATTTTGCAGGTCCGTTCAACATCCCTTTCATTGGATGGCCTCCTAGACTATACAGCCAATGATACAGAGGAGTCAGTATTTGAGGTCCATATTCTGCCCTTGTGTCTGTAATTATTTGTTAATTGTCATTACAACAGATATCTGTGCTTTTATATTTCTCACTGCTACCTTATTTGGGAGCATATAACACTTGAAGAAATTTCTTTATGTAGATTTCTTGTTTTTGAGGTGATGCTCATGTGGCTTGGTATGGATCTGTTATTCTGTTTCTTTTTCAGCTTTCCTTGTTTGCTGAGTCGTTCAGTGAAATGCTTCAATACAGAATGGGTTGCGTTATCTTGTCTTTTCTTGAGGTAAATTCCTTTGAGCTCTGCCTATGTTTTGTTTGCTTAAGCCGATGATTTTTTTAATCTCAGTGCATTTATTTCCTCTCCTTTTCTCGTTTGTTAACTATCTTGTGAGCTGTGATACCACTTCTGTTAGACTGTACTGGCCATTTACATTGTTGTCTAGTACATGTTTTAAGTCCAGAATTGGTAATTTCTGCAATTGGTTCCTCTTCTCAAAATAAGTCTACTGCAATGTACACTTGAAAGCTTGCTGAGTATGCTTGTAAAACGAAAAGGCCTGCTAGGTGAATCAGAACGGCTATTCTAAATTAAGGCCGTATGACCTTGTAAAAGGCTAAAAAGGTAAAGATAGCCTATCCACTACTTTAAATTATGTCTAAAGGTTAGGCCGTATAAAGGACCATTTATATGGTTTAACGGGCCTTAAGTGTTTACATGGCTGTTTTATAGTAGGAATCTGTGTTTCTCATTAACAAATTATAGCCGAAACATCTAGTATGAAGCATTTAACAAGCAGAATTTAGTTAAATCTCCTCCTTTCTGCTGCTGCCACCATGGACAATTCCTGGGAGTTCCATTCTATGAATAGAAAGATGGATTAGATGGTTATTTTGTTGCTGTATAAGTATACATTTATCTGAATTCTAAATATCCATACCGCGTACAAGGCCGTTTACCGTATAAACATTAAAACGTGGGGTGACCATTTGTTG
Organism: Dendrocalamus sinicus; assembly: GCA_036346575.1. Taxonomy (NCBI): domain Eukaryota; kingdom Viridiplantae; phylum Streptophyta; class Magnoliopsida; order Poales; family Poaceae; genus Dendrocalamus; species Dendrocalamus sinicus. The sequence goes on from CM070657.1 coordinate 10,227,580, forward strand.
ACTGTTTACCATTAGTTAGAACATTGATCAGAACTGAGAATCTGACTCCAATCTAATCACGCTATTACTATCTTAAGTTTAGGATAATTAAGTTACCTGGTAATGGTCCAAATTGTGGCATGAAGGTTGCACTTGAGAGGACGTGGTCCTGCTTAGCAGCTACGGTATCACGTTTGTATTCTCCAGTATAGTCTAAGGTTGTCTGAATTTTCCTATCCCCAAGCATTTCTGTTTTTTTTGCCTGGTTTTAGTGGGGCGTTGTGAAGAAAAGAACCCTTTTTGGTTGCTTCATAAAAAGGGATGTGATGCCCAATAGGTTTTGACCCATTGATCTGTTTTCAGTTTTCACATGTGGCTTGGTTTTCTATACAGAATCTGCACAGGCGTTATGTTATGAAGAGGAATCAACGTAAGCGCCAAAGAGAGGAAGATCTAAAGAAGGAAGACAAGAAATCCTCAGAGAAGCGACACAAGACAACTGACGGGACTCTAGTTGAAAGTACAACTAATAATCCAGGTAAAAATGATGAGATGACAAAAAAGAGTGAGGAAAAGATGAGTACAGATCGTTCAGCAGCTGCCCGTGATGAACTGATAACAGAGGGTGAGGAAAAGATGAGCACTGATCACTCAGCAGCTGCCCATGACGAACTGATAGAAGAGAGTGAGGAAAAGATGGGCACAGATCATGCAGCAGATGCCCGTAATGAACCTGAAGCTGATGAGAAAATGGAGGATGAAGATCCTGACTATGAAGAAGATCCTGAAGAAGTAGAAATATATGGAGATGATGAGGACATGGATGATGCTACTGGGGAAGAGCAGGTTTCTTTCTCCACTCACGTTTGCATGATACATATATTCGTAATTGTGAACTGGCATGCCATTTATTAGCTTTTATTTGTTTAGAAACTACTGTCTGTATTGCTGAATGGTCTTTTCCTTCATAACAGTAGAGGTGCTCGTTGTCCTTCTTCCATCTCATGGAAAATTTATTTAGGCTTTTCCACTGGTTTTCAAATATGGAATATGGCTTTCTACATGTGGAGCATAACCAGTTGTTTCCAATGGAATCAAGTGGGCTTTATTGGCTAGTGGCAAACACCAATCTTGTCAAGGTCACTCTAGACCAAGGTTCAAAATCCCAACGGTTACTGGCCGGTAACCGCCGGTTACCATTTTTTACTTGTGGAGACCGGTAACCGAGAAAACCGGCCAGTATATTTTTTATTTTTGAATTTTGGCTGGTTTTTTCTGGTTTTTCCGGCCGGTTTCAAAACATCCCAAAATTCAACTTAGATTTTTAAATTGTGACCGGTTTTTTGTCGGTTTTTTCCGGTAACCGGCCACCGACTACCGTTACCGGCCGCCGGCCAGGATTTCTTCCGGTTCCGGGTTTTGAAACCTTGCTCTAGACTAGCGCAGACCTTTGGTCTCTCCAGTGCAGGAGCTCGCGTTTCTATACTAAGTTGCTCCACTCTTACATGTGTTATGTTTGAGAGCTGACAAAATAGTGGAATGTGGCTTTTACAGCCGAAGTGATCCCATGTTTCATTTTTTATGTAAAAGTTTTAAGTGCTGTGAAAATAACTATGCTTAATCCGTGTTTGCCTGTGCCACTTCATTTCCTATGCTGCAGAATGAGGATAACTCTAATGATAGAGAGACCAAGGCACCAGAATTAACTGGAGAAGACGATGGAAACAAGAAAAATGAGGATAACTCGAATGATAGAGGGGACAAGCCACCCGAAGTAACTAGACAAGATGGAAACAAGAAAACAGTGGATCTTGAATTGGAAAACATTGCTAACACCAATAAAAAATCTGCTTCAGGTGAGGACAAGCAGTCTGTAGCAGAGAAAGGAAATTTGATAGAAATTGGAGGAAAGGCAGTTAGTAAGGAGGGAAAGACAGCTGCATCACGGAAAGGAGATTTAGCAAAAGATGAGGTGGTTGATAAGGAACTATTGCAGGTAATTTTTTGCTGCTATATATAAAAGACTAAGAGTTGCATAACTCGAGTTAAAATCCTGTCTGTTTCATACACCCCAGTAACCCAGTTTATTGCTTACATCTGATCTTTTTCCGTCTTGTAGGCTTTCAGGTACTTTGACCAAAACAGAGCGGGTTATATCAAGGTAACATATAAATGATACCGTTGCTCTTTGGAAGCAATTCCTCAATTAGGTGCACAAAGTTGCATTATTCTTATTTTACAACTGCAGGTGGATGATTTAAGGTGCATTCTTCACAACTTGGGAAGTTTTTATCTAATAGGGATGTGAAGGTCAGATACTTGTATCTATTATTTGGATTCCATACTGCAATTTATTGTAATTCTGGAGGAGCTTTCTTTTGAGCCTTTTTCCTTTATCTTTTCCAAATTGGACTCCTGAAGTTTTCCCCACAGTTTTCATTGGCCACCGTCTTACTGATGCGAATCTTGCTGAGGTTGCGAAAGAAATAAGGGGAAAGTATATATTGGTTCCATTGTGAACTCATTATAACTACATTTTAGTTCTGGTTTGCCTGTTAATGGAGGCGAACAAGTTTGGGTTGATATTTTACGTCCACGGCAACATATACGATCCACTAACCCTTTGTTGTGCACTAATGCACTCACCCTTCGGATTGGGCACGAAATCATCACTAAAAAATTCAAGAAAAATTGATGTAGTCTATACAGTTGATGCAGTCTATACAGTGTTCTAGCACCCTTTAAACTTTAATTTCAAATTCAAAATGTCTTAGAAGAAAAAAAAAGATCTACAAGTTTGCTGTGCATAGCAGCATTTCTACAAGCTTTGGTTTGCCCGCTGCTGGGGGCAGCTGTAAGCATGACAGGATTATTTGCATTTTGCAAGAATTGAGCTTCTCTGGATAAGTTTATGATGAAGATATTTGTGTGTTTTTTTGGCAGTCTGTTATTTTACCTTCTTTAGATGCATTTACGGCAATTGCTGTTTTGATGACATTTGATATGATAATGTTGGAACTTCTCGTTGGTGTCTAATGCTGGCATGTTGTTGTTTGTTTGCAGGACTTGGTTCAAATTGCTCTTGTTGAGAGCAATTCTGCAAGGGATAATCGCATTATTTATACAAAGCTTGTCAAGAAAGTTGATCTATGATCTACTCGTGCTTTGACCCTGGCAGCCCAGCGAGATGAAGATGCAACTTATTCAGCGGAGATTCCCGAAGATGATCAATGGAAAGTCAACCGTGATGAATATCAATTTGCGTTATGTTACTAAGGAGTTAGTTTTCGTTTTGAATTGAAATGATTTTTTGTTTCATGGGATGGTCTGATCATAAACTTGGCAAGCAATGCGATCGTATGCATGTAAACCTATGAATTTTGATACATGCGTGCTCCCGAGAATGAACTTGGTACATTCGTGGACAATGCCAAATATTTTGTTTTAGAGGGCAATTTTGGAGAACGCCTAAAAATAAGTATTTTAAGGCCTTTTTTTTTTTAAAAAAAAAGGCCACAAAAGCAAAGCTTTCAGGCCTTGTTTGGGATCTCAATCCTGACCAGGATCCTGGCCAAATCCCACGGAAAACATGCCCTATGGAAGATTTCCCTCCCTCATCCCAAGTGGCTGTTTGGTTCAGACGGGTGAGGAAAATTCCGATCGAACCCGGCCCAATTGTCGGGGAAGAATAACACCCTCTTGAGGTCGGGATATTTTCCTCATGCGAATGTGACGCCGCCGTTGTCTTCTCTCGATGCAACTCTTGCACAGCGTCTCCACCTCCGTTGAGCTAGCACACGACGTCATTGGCAGAGCCTCCGCCGTCACATCGCGGAGCCTGTGCATGGCTCCTCCGCCTTCCGGCTCGGCGCTGCTGCCTCCTTGGAGGCTGTGCACATAGCGCCGCTGCTTCTGTCGGGCTAGTGCATGGGCTCCTCTGCCTCGCGAAGCTCGCGCACAGCTCCTCTGCCTCTTGGCTCGCCGCCGGCCGACGCCTCCGTTGAGTCCACACACGTTGTCATCTTATAGATCCCGTGCACGGAGCCTCTGCCTCTGTCGAGCCTGCGCACGGCACCGCCGTCTTTGACAAGCCTGTGAACTTGTCTCCGCCTTGGCCGAGCCACACCCGGCACACCGCCGACCCGGTCGGCTGACGCCCACCCCTGCCACTTTCTTTTTTTTAATGAAATTTTCCCAGTTTTTCCTTTTTTTTGCTGGGTGGAATTTCAATAGTGGGAGGGATTTCACCCACCTCTCCCAAATAGCAATCGGGTCATATTCCATGGGGTTCCTATGTGGCAAAGAAAACCCTACCTGGGATTTTTGTCCCCGGAAATATTTCTTTAACACCCAAACAAAGCCTCAAGGTGTTTTCAAGAATAAATAGTGCCTGAATATTTTAGGTTGTTCTTCAAAGCACCTCAATAAATTCATTAAGGGCTTGTTTGGATAGGGAGGAATTAGACCCAATCCCTTTAGTGTGAGGAATGATCTTCTTTCTTTGATTATTCTCCCTACTATGTTGAACGTCACTTCTGAAGAGACGGTGGACACCGTCACTAGGAGAACATCTCTTACGACATGTGACAGCACAGGAAATCTCTACTTGTTGTTTTTCCACCATTCGAGTAACTCTATATTGCCTCCGCTAGTAAGATCAGGATCAATATTTATAAAATCATGCTCCACATAGTGGTTCAGTTTCAAGACAGAATTCCACTTGGAGGCTACCTGTGGCTGAGAGGATGAAAAAGTAGACTTACCCTTTAGCTTATTCTATAAGTGTGATGTCAAACTTGTCTTTCCTTGTTACGTATGTTGTGAAGCCTCTGATCTTGCGCTGCTGCCAAACTTGTTATAATACATACGAAAAACACGAAAAAGCTACTCTTTGATATGTGCGAAAGTTTCTAAATAATCAAGGTCAAGGCATTCACCTATTCCCTCCATACCAACCTATAAACCTGCCAACTTTTTTTTTGTAGGATTGAAAATGATAGCAAAGCAATACAAGTGTGAAATAGAACTAAAATATTTAATAAAATTTTCCTCCATTACTATGATGGCATGACCTAAAGGGGATCCTCCCTAGATTTCACAATCTTATCCGTAATTAACCAATAAATTCTATAACTAAGTAAGAGGTAGGGTAATAAACACTAGATATAATCTTTATTGCTTTATAAAAAAGTTCTTAAAAATTCTTGAAAATAACTAGCAATTTGTCGATCTGAATTAGTAACTATCACTTCATTATTTTGAGAATTAGCATTGATAAAAATGGATATGACCGAGTTCCACCTTACCTTCATTTCAACACCGAATTTTCTTGGCTCTTTCCCATTGGTTGTGCAGTACTCCGTAAACCTGGCTACCATTTATATGGAACTTGTGAGGTAACAGATGGTATCACGGATACTATTCAAATATCTACCAATTTCTTGCATACCATCTTGAACAACAAGGTTCAAGATATGGCATACACATATTTTGTGGAGGACATAACCACTAATATATGTTTGCAACTTTGGGGGTGAGAATGTTCATAGCCGTTGTGTTTGCCGATGTGTCATCAAGAGTTATTGAAACAATTTTATTATATATCTTAAAATTATCAAATACGTGTAGTATACGCTCGGCAATGACCTCTGCCATGTGTGATTCATTAATTACCTTAAATCCTATAACTCTCTTGTTTGGTTTATAATTATCATCTAAATAATTAAGTGCTCTGTCCCTACAACTATACGAGCTGTTAATTTAGCATTGCAATAATTATAAGTTGTGATCTCTACCGTTTCGCTGTCTCAGATTTCCTGGCTCTAGGTCATGTGTTTTCAACACTTTGCCCTTCATCCAGACCCGCTAGTGTTGTCGTTCGTGGGCTGGCGAGGGAACTCTGAAGTCCCCATTGGCTTCAGACCACCCTGGTACTCTTCGTAACCCTCTATATTAAGGTCATCCATATCGTAGTCTCCTATGCTTGGTGAGAACCGACGAGCATCAATAGAAGCCGGAGCCGGAGGAGGACTAGGGGAATGACGATGGAAACTTACACTAAGTCGCTCTGCTGCCCTTTTCGTGCTTTGACTACTCTGGATACCACTCGGGACCTCCTTGGTACTTTGACTCCTTGGTAGTATAGTGGGTGGATGGTGAATAAATAGGGAGTATAGAGGGATGTTGAAGAATGGGGACTTGGGGAGTGTATATGGATGTTGAAGAAATAGGGAGTGCAGAGGGATGTTGAAGAAATGAGAGAAGCCAAGTGAATATATAGGCATTAGTTCTCGAACGTTGCTTCTTCCGAACGTTACTCCTGATTCCCGAATGTTGCTTCTTCTGAAGTCTGAACGTTATTTCCGACCGTTGTCTAAATCACCTCTCAACTCAGGCACTCAGTTGTCTGCTAGTCTATTGCTAGTACTACTATCTACTCCTCTCCCCACCGGCCCACCCCCACCTCAAATCATGCCCTAGCCATGCCTCCGCCGACCCCCCTGCTGCCTCCCTCCTATGGGTCCTCCCTTGGTGACCGCCTCCTCCCCCGGCACCTCACTCCTTCCTTGGCCACCTCCCTCCTCTCTCAGCCTCCCCGGACCGCCTCCCTCCTCCCCGGCACCCCCTCCTCCTCGGCAACCCCGCTCCCTCGACCCCCGAGTCGCCTCCCTCCCCTCCCTCGATCGCCTCCCTTGATCCCCCGGCCGTCTCTCTCTCCTCTCCCGTCTGCCCCCTCCTCGACCTCGCCCAGACCCCTCCTCCTTGGACCCTTGCCATCTTCTCCACGACCATCATCAATGAGGTGAGTTAGGTGTGTGGGAGGTCGAGACCGATAGAAGGCCATCGCCGCACCGGCAAGTGGAGGCTTTTGGGAGGCAATTGTTGGGTTGGAGGTGGCGGTGTGGAGTCTCTGGCTATGGAGTAGACAAAGGTGCTAGTGACGGTGCCACTAAGGCAGCATCGTGACCCTTACCCTCCATCAATGCGCTGCTAGTGGCGCAAGGATGCGGAGCAAGACAAGCTTCCGACTGCTGCCCTTGGCTTCGGCTGCCCCGTTCCTCCTCCTGTGGCTATCGTCCACTCGTTTGGGCTTCGGTATACTCCAGTCCTTCCCCTCTACTCCCCTTCTCTCTGCTCTATGATGGGTTGTGGTTGTGGGGATAACCATGAGAGTAGTGGATATGGGATGGCGATGGGAGGGGTGAGGTGAGGTGGAGGCTGAGGTGGCCCAACCGTTGGTGTTGGTGTTGTTGGAGCCAATCTTTGCGTCTAGGAGTCTAGATCTGAGGGAGAGAGAGGAAGAGTTAGGGGCAGTACTAACCGTCGGAAGCATTGGAGGAAGATCCGGCCATCGCTGGTTCGTCGGTGACGTCTGCGCACGGGCAGCGACGGTCGGAGAAGAGGACGATGGTGGCGGCGGCGCAGATCCGGTGACGGTGACGGCGATGGAGCTTCCCGCCGCCTACTGCGCACCCTCTGCGATCGGTCTAGGGTTTGTCGGGTGGGGGTGTATGGCTCAGGCAAACCTCGTCATTCGAGCCGCCGGCCCCCACCCCTGTATTTATTGCGCAGCGCGACGGGAGCCCATCAGCCAGTAGTTGGGCTGAGCGCCCCCGATCAGGGCGCGAATCAAGGCCCGATTAGCCGTTGGGCTAATCAGCTGAGATCATTCTAACATTCTCCCCCTTGATCTCAATCTATGCTTTATCTTTAATTACTTTTGCCTTTACACATTCCATCACAGATTAGTGCATAGAACATGTCTCATCGTCACGGTCAATCGCCAATAGATTCAACAGCTACAATACACCTCTTTGTTCTGAAATAGTTACTTTAATCTTTTTTTTGGGCCATCTTTTAGTCCAGGAATCATAGGCTTTCCCTTAAACCCATGCCGGCTACATGTTCTCTGAACACGTTGGGTGGTAAGCCTTTAGTAAGCGGATCCGCTAACATCTTTGCGGTACTTATATGCTCTAGACTTATAATTTGATCCCGAACTTTATCTTTCACAACATAGTACTTTATGTCAATGTGTTTGGCAGCACCACTTGACTTATTGTTGTGGGCATACGTTACTGCGGGTTCATTATCGCAGTACAACTTAAGTGGTCTATTGATGTCGTCAACCACTTTTAAACCGGGTATGAACTTCTTTAGCCAGTTCACCTGCCTCGTAGCCTTATAACATGCTACAAACTCGGCATACATTGTGGACGATGTAGTGACGGTTTGTTTTGAGCTTTTCCACGATATAGCTCCTCCAGCGAGAGTGAATACATATCCGGATGTAGACTTTCTATCATCTCCCGCAAAATCAGAATCTGTATACCCCACTATATGGAGTAAATCTGATCTTCCGTATGTCATCATGAGGCCTTTTGTTCCTTGCAAATAACGCAAGACTTTCTTTATCAATTTCCAATGTTCTATTCCAGGATTGCTAAGTCGCGTGTGCACACTTGAGTATACTGTAAGCTTCCGACAGCCGAAGCATATGGAACCGCTTTCATTTGATCGATCTCATATCGGTTCTGGGGCATTGAAAATCCCCATATCCATGCGCCTTGACTATAGGTGCAGGTGAAGGACTACTTTTATGCATACCAAATTTCTTTAAGACTTTCTCTATGTATGCCTTTTGTGACAGTCCCAATACCCTTTGTTTCTATCCTGAATTTGATCCCTAGAACGAACGAAGCTTCACCAAGATCTTTCATATCAAAGTTTGAGGACAAAAACTTCTTTGTATCCAGTAGCAGACTAACATCACTACTAGCTAGCAGGATATCATCCACATACAGGATTAGAAAGATAAACTTCCCATCTTTAAACTTTGCATAAACACAGTTGTCCTCTACATTCTCTTTAAACCCAAATTTTCTTATTGTACTGTCAAACTTCAAGTACCACTGTCTTGAAGCTTGCTTTAACCCATAAATCGATTTCTTTAGGCGGCATCCCATTCTTTCATTTCCTTCCATGACAAAACCTTTCGGTTGTGCCATGTAAACATTTTCCTCCAAATCCCCATTAAGAAATGCCGTCTTTACATCCATCTGATGTAACTCTAAATCATAATGTGCTACTAATGCCATTATGATTCTGAAGGAATCTTTACATGAGACTGGAGAAAAGGTCTCATTGTAATCAATCCCTTCTCTTTGCGTAAATCCTTTTGCCACAAGTCGCGCTTTGTATCTTTCTACATTCCCTTGGGAGTCAAGCTTTGTCTTGTAGACCCATTTACAGCCTACTGTTTTGGCTCCTTTAGGAATAATTTCCAAGTCCCAGACTTTATTAGTCTTCATGGACCTCATTTCCTCTTCCATAGCCTCAAGCCATTTTGAGGAATTTTCGCTTCATGGCTTCTTCAAATGAGGTGGGATCATCCTCCATTTGAAATTCCTCTGTATAATAAATCGATAATCATCGAAATAGCTGATCTTATTACTCTTTGAGACCTCCTCGGGGCCTCCTCATTTGGTACATCTTCTGCTTGAGGTCAGCTGTTGCTCCCCTCATCTCGTGGCAATAGGTTCTATAGGATCTCAAGAACAGGTTCCTCATTATCATTCATTGTTGCCACAGGAGGAACAATAACAGTCTTGGCACCACAGTGTCTTGCACCGCTCGGTGCAAATGGCAAAGCAGTAGTGTGAAGAATGGCTCTTGAGTCATCGGAGTGGGCACATACACCGCTTCTCTTCAAGATCAATCTCATGAGCTACCATACTTCCTCTCATCATTTCATCCTCTAAGAAGACAGCGTGTCTCGTTTCTACAAACTTTGTATATCTATCTGGACAGTAGAAACGAAAACCTTTTGACTTTTCAGGGTAGCCAATGAAATGGCAACTTACTGTTTTGGGATCAAGTTTCCCAAGGTTTGGGTTAAATACTTTAGCCTCAGCAGGACTCCCCCACACACGTAAGTGGTTTAGTGAGGGAACTCTTCCTGTCCACAACTCGTACGGTGTTTTGGGCACCGACTTACTAGGCACTCTGTTGAGAATATGAATGGCGGTTTTCAACGCCTCCATCCATAAACTCAATGGCAGTGTGGAATAGCTCATCATGCTTCGCACCATATCCATCAGGGTACGGTTGCGTCTTTCGGCTACTCCATTTTGCTGAGGTTCGCCCGGTGTAGAATACTGGGCGACTATTCCATTTTCCTGTAAAAACCTTGCAAAAGGTCCAGTAACTTGTCCATATGGGGTATGTCGACCGTAGTACTCCCCCCCCCCCCCCGATCAGATCGGACTATCTTAATCTTTAAATCATGTTGATTTTCAATTTCAGCCTTAAATATCTTGAATTTATCCAAGGCTTCATTTCTTTCTTTGATTGGATAAATATATCCATAACGGGAGTAATCATCCGTGAATGTTATGAACGAGTCATATCCATCCACACTTTTCACAGGAAAAGGACCACAAATGTCTGTGTGAATAATTTGTAGAACTCCTGTGCTTCTTTTGGCGTCTTTCTTAATTTTCTTTACATATTTTTCTTTAATGCATTCTCTGCATTGTTCTAAGTCTGAGAACTCTAATGGAGGAAGAATATCATTCTTAACTAGTCTTTCTATTCTCCCCCTCGAAATATGGCCTAAACGACAGTGCCATAATTTCGACGACTCATCTAGAGTTCTCTTTCGTTTTCTGTTTACATTCGTAGACGAGGATTCAATCACTTTCTCGCACGCGACGTTCCCATTATCGCATACGACATTCACATCATCACATAATGATAACAAATAAAGCTCATTCTGTAAGATGGCAAGACCAACACATTCTTTATTAAACATTATTTCACACTTGCCATTTCCAAAATTACAATCATAATCATCTTTGTCCAAATTTGAAACACTAATCAAATTCCTCTGTAAAGAGGGAACAAAAAGGACATCTCTAAGTAAAAGATTGGAGCCATTAGCTAACTCTAATGAAAGATCGCCAACGGCTTCAACTTCAGCTTGGACTCCATTTGCAACTTTAATGCATCTTTCGTTTCTTTGCGTAGTCCTCGTCGAACGGAATCCCTGTAAGGAATTAGCAACATGAACAGTTGCTCCTGAGTCAATCCACCAAGTGGATTTCGAATATTGCACATACAGACATTCATTTATAAAGGTAATAATGTTCTCACCTTTCTTTGCCATTATCATCTTTAAGTAATCAGGACAGTTCTTCTTGTAGTGTCCCGTCTTCTTGCAGTAAAGACACTGATCTTTGTCTATAGCAAATTTGTTCTGTTGAGGCTGATGGACAGAGGCTTTTCCCTTGTTCTTTGAGAAGGAGGTACTGTTGACGTTCTTTTTCTTGTTATCCTTCACATAGTTGATGGATCCACCATGTGAGGATTTAATTCTTTCCTCCTCTTGCACACACATAGCTATGCACTTTTCCAAGTCCCATTTCTGATCGCATGTTATAGTTGACAACAAAAGTGTCAAACTCTTTAGGCAAGGAAGCAAAAACCAAATGAATAAGGAACTCATCCTTGAGAGCCAAATCCATTGGTTTAAGCTTGGATGCCAAGTTGCTCATCCGCAGTATGTGCTCTCTTATGCCACTGCCACCACCAGAGTACCTCTCTGTCACAAGCTGTTTAATCAGCTGTGTAGCATAAGACTTTGAAGAGCTAGTGAACTGACTCTTTATCTTATCAAGGTACTCTGTGACAGTGTCACACTCTGCAATTGCGCCCACAATTGCAGGCTCAATTGTGTTCTTTATCACAGCCATACATTTCTTGTTGGCTGTGGTCCATTTCTTATGATCAAGATCATAAGATATCCGTAAGGAGCATGATCCTCTGTCTTTTCTCGCCAAGCAAGATCATCCTCATTTTGATCCTCACGGTGCCATAGGCTCGGTGGGACGTGCTGTAGTGAGGACCCAGTCCACCTCAGCCAAGATAAACGCTAAGTCTATCTTTTTCTTCCACTCTCCATAATTATCTCCTTTAAGAGTGGGGATCTCTCTGATACAACTCATCAAGTTGTATCCGCCTGAAAATTTAGTTCAAATAAAGTGAGAACGTAACAGCAAAATTATATGCCTTATTTCCAACGTTGGTCAAAAATACGACATACAATTAAATCAATTTTATCTATACATTAAATCTACATCACCGTTGGGCAGAAATAGAAATAATGCATAAAAACATCAATTAAAAAATTATAATACTGTTATTTTCAACGTTGGTCAGAAAATAACAATATCATAATTATCTGGGATTTATATCTATTTTTCCAAAATTAAATTCTCCCGTTGGTTCGAATTTAATAATGAAAAATAATCAACATTAACTTTTGCAGCGGAAACTGTAATTATTCTAAAATAATTCATTATTCAGAAGCATTATACTGTACACTTTTAATCTCTGAAAAATTAACACGTTCGTGCAAAAATTTACAGAGATTTAAATCAAATTTCATTGAAATTCACTAAAAAATGCTCCTGAAAATCAATGAAAAACAATTAACAGAATTTACTGTTCATTTAGCCATTTTGGCCCATTCGGCCCGGCCACGGCCCACGGCGTGCCGGCCTCTTTTTCCCGCGCGCCCAAAATACCGCTCTCCGCGCTTTACGCGCTGCGCGCTCCGCGCCAGCCGCAACTGGCTGGCCGAAAGTGCCTTCCGCATGGGCCGAAAGTGCCCGGCTTTTCCTCAGCCGTCCGATCGGATCCGATCTGATCGGACGGTCGACCGCACGCGCGGCGGGGATCAGTAACCCGAAAACCCTAACGCTAGCCCTATTCTCGCCCGCCTCCTCCCGAAAACCACGGACGGGCGACGGCGCGCGCCAGAGAGCGCGCGCGCGCGCGCGAGAGAGGAGCAGCAGGCGCGCGCGCGGCTGGCCCAGCCGAGCGCGGCGCCGCGCGCGCGATACAGAGCGCGGCGCGCGTTCAGAGCGCCACGGCGCGCGCGCGCGGAGAGGCGCGCTGCCCGCCCCGGCGCGCGGCCCCAAGCGGAGAGGCCCGGCGCGCGCGCGCACGCGCGGCTCAAGCGGCGGCGCCGCGCTCCCACATGATGCGGCGGCGCAACCGTGAGTCCCCTTCTTTCTCTTCTTTTGCCGTTTTCTAGGTTAAGGAGGGTTTCTATCTCTGTGCATTTCTCTTTCCGCACGCCGGTCAACCGACAGCGGTCGCCGTTCTTTTCCCCATCTAGATCTACCCTTAGGATTTGCTCTGATACCAATGTTAGAAGCGTTTAGGATCTCCTAGGTTAGATCTAGCGGGGTTTCTATTGCGTTCGGGTTCTTGAGTGATACACTGAGAGGGAGAGAGGGGTACCAACCGTCCGGTGTAGAGGATGAAGAGGCGGCGGCCATCACTGGTTCGTCGATGACGTCTGCGCACGGGCAGCGGCGGTCGGAGAAGAAGTGCGGAGCTCCTCGGCGGCGGCGAGTCCCAGGCGGCAGCGAACTCCCTGGCGGTGGTGCTTCCCGTCGCTGGTGCTTCCCGTCGCTGGAGCGCCCCCTCTTAGATCGGGTCTTGGGTTTTGTCGGTGGGTCTGGCGGCGGCACGGTGAACCTTGGTATTTGTGCCGCCCCGGCCCCCACCTCTTTTATATGGCGCCGCAAGGGCCCATCACCCGAGGTTAGGTGGCGCCCCGATCGGCGCGAATCAAGGCCCGATTAGCCGTTGGGCTAATCGGCTGAGATCATTCTAACAGGTGTGCCCACCGTGCTGCTCATGCCCATCATGCTCCTTGTGTCGGGCCGGTCCAAGAACAACACGATTCACCAGGTCATACCGTGCCTCCCAATAGGCCGGCTTAGTCCACCGTTTGTGCTGTACCGGCACGATGCACCACGTGGCATGTCTGTGCTGTGCTTGGGCCTTGCTGGGATAGCTGGCCTCGGGTTGGTCCAGAAAACACAGCCCATCTCCCACCTCTACTCTGCATGCCTTTTCTCGTGGGATTGCTGCGTCCAAGATGCATGCTCAGGTTTGATGTTCCTCCTCGCTCCAGTTAAGCAAACGTTGCCGATAACACTTCTTAGGTCTATGCAGTATGAACCTGTGATGTAAATCAACCCATTATCTGACACACGTGATTATTCCAAAAAAAAGGGTCAATGTAGTTTGCACTAATGGTTTTGTGGTCTAGTGTGTGATTCTGCACCACCTTTTAGTAAAATGAGCCATTATTACCGTAAACTTTGCACAGTATGTTCACTTTACACTAGGTTCAATAGTAGTGCGTGTGGGGCATACCATTTTGCTGAGACGGCAAACAAAGACGTCCATGTGTGGTTTGTGTAGCATTCATTCCATATCGGCAACGCATTTGGAGGACTTGTATTCGACTTGAAAATGCGCATTTAGGTGGCACATATGTTCAAGGTAGAGGGGCTTAACCACTGTTGTTGTGGAAGTTGAGGGATTCTTTGGAACGGACGATTTTTGGAGGAGCTTCACAGGATTGCATTCCCATGGAAAATTTTTCTGTGTCTCTTTGGAATGTAGGATTGGCCTTGAGAATTTCTGTAGGATTCTTTTCTTTCCTCTAGTTTTTGGATGATTCAAAACATTTGCTTAAACATCATGTTAAGAATTCCCTTGAGAAGTCCAGTGCACAATGTGCCTTTATCTCTCTCTCTCTCTCCCCCATTCTCTCTTTAATCAAGTACTCTCTAGTCATAAATACATGTCGTTTTGGACATAAATACAACCAAACTTTTGAAACTCTGACTATCAATATCTTTTAAATATTTAATTTAAGGGCCTCTTTGGAACAAAGGAAAAATGGAGGAATTTTGTAGGATTGGAATCCTATGGAAAATTTTCCTATGAGTCCCTTTGGAACAAAGGCAGGAGCTCCTAAAATTCCTATGAAATTCTTATGGAATGGCTCAATCCATAGGAATTTTGGAGGAAACCTTACATGAGGTCCAACCTCATGGAAATTTTATTTTGTGTCTATCTCTCTCCAAAATCATGTACTCTTTTCCAGTGAAACATCCAAATGGCACAATTGTACAATTCCCACATTATAGAATTCCAAAGGATTCAACCAGTATTCCATCCCATTCTTGTATTTTTTTCCATTCCTGCGTCCAAAAAGGCCCAAAATTGGATACATAAAAACTATATGTGTAGATTTATCTTGTAAATTACTTTCATAATATTATAATATTATTAGATTTTATAAATATATTATAAAATAAATTAATGGTAAAGTCGTGTCTTGGAGACTGTGTCAATGTCCAAAACTGGAAGCAGTAACATCTAATCTCAAAATTTCTACAATTTTCCTGTAAGGCATCCAAAGGCCCCTTTTGAGCAATTCCTGTGGTTTTATTTCCTATTGTATTCAACAAGCTATAACATTTTAATCCTATGTTTTTTTTTCCATTTCTGCGTTCCAAAGAGACCTGGAGGAGAGAAAGCCAACTGTGTGACTGATGAGGCGATGGGGTCCCGATCTTCCGATAGGATGATAACTATCGATTTCGGTGGAGATGACTCTTGCGATCCGACTACAACCGTACGAGACGTCACGTGCGCCTTAGCAATCGCTGAACCAACCCCAAGATGTTATCAACGTGCCAAGAACACGGTTGACTGACCACGAAGGTCTATTCCTGCATGCAACCAAGAACACGCAAGAACAAGGATAGTGAGCAACCTGAAACTTGCTAGATATAAAAGTCGCACAAGGATAGTTGAGGTTCTGTAACACGAATCTGTTGGTCTAGCCGACACAAGAGAACGTGGAGTTTGCACAAGGGGCTAAACTGATCTAAACAAAACCTAAATCCTAGAAATGGAGGCGGCGGCTCCTATATAGTGAAAACAACCAGGAGGCGTCCCAAAGGGTACACCCTAGGGTTACAAGGCCCATGGGCCCAAGTGGAGGTGGCGCAGCACCCTTTGACTCGGACTCAGAAACCTACGTGAATTATTTTGATGATTACGGCCGGCTCGGATGGAATTTGAAGATGAGGTTGGATCCATTGGAAAGTAGACTTGATAAGCTTTCCATGAAGTACAAGAACGTCCCAAACGGAGTCCGTATGAGGAAGTTATGTCCGTTTAAACTTGCACCATTGCAGCAGTCCGAATCCGATTCCAGTACGTGACCAACGTGGACTCTTTTGACGATTGCGGCCGGCTCGGATAGAATTTGAAGATGAGGTTGAATCCGTTGGAAAGTAGACTTAATAAGCTTTCCATGAAGTACAAGAACGTCCCAAACGGAGTCTGTATGAGGAAGTTATCCCCGTTTGAACTTGGTACCATCACAGCAGTCCGAGTCTGATTCCAAAACGTGTCCAACTCGAATTCGTGCTTGACTTAGTCCCAAAGTGACGTGGTGACCTCCGTTATTCCTTCCATGCATGTCCAGGACTCCATGTCCCTTTCCTTCATCCTTTCCCAAGTTCCTAAGCACAATTAAATCACTTGCATTAGGTAGCGGTCTATTCTTACTAACATACGAAGGCTGAAGAAACGAATTCACCTTTAGTTCAATCTTGATATTGGGCGCTATAGTCGTATGTGTTTGTGGCGTGGTCACATCATCCTCCCTTCTTGATAGAAAACCGTCCTCGGTTTTAGCATATGTGTAGCCTCACGTATTGCATGATCTTCATCATAAATGTCGGTACATAATAACAAACGCAACAAAGTCTCATTATGCAATATCATAAGTTCTTTGTCAAACAAAGTGAAACCTCTTTGAAACGAGCTCACCTTATAATTTAAGCGATGCGTAGGAACTCTTGTAATTAGGACAACAAGCATAGCAAATATGGTTGTATCCATAGGGTCATGTCCTCATCATCCTCCTTCTTGAAAACAAAGCCGTCCTCGGCTTTTGATAAACTGAAAGTATGGTAACAAAGAAGCCAAGGTGTATGCATGGTATATGTATATGTCATCCGTTTTAACGGTTCTTCGTTGTTGCACAATTAATGCTATAACACAGAAGGAATCATAAAAGCTCATTGTATTATCAACCCAAAAGTAATCATATATGTCAATGACCAAATTAAAATTTCTCACACAGCAATTATTGCAACTAGATTTGCAAATGTAAGTGAAGCATTTATGCAATTGAAATATCTGAAGTTGTAAACTTGAAGTGGTGGCACATATGGGCAAAGCTACAACTTTTGGAATTAAGCATAGTTCATCCATATAATCATATCCCAATGGAGCAATAGCAAATTTATCCAGCAAGGGTGAAGAGATTTGTGTGTTCTTCCATAATTCATCATCTTTATTCAGATTGTCCATACTAGATGATGCAAAAAGAGATGAACACATAGGCATTGGATGCATACTAAATTTTACTTCCCTCTCATATTGAACAAGATTCAACACACAAGAATTGTTGTCTAAAACAGCAAGCTTCAATTCATCCATGTGATCACAAGTTATGCATATTCGATATACAAAAAAATTGATTGTCTACACCATAATCTCCAATCAAATTAAACTTATACCCAGGGGTGTAGGCGCTAAACAAGAATTTCGAACATGCAAGTTCAGAAACTTTCTCCATAGCACAATCCAAACTAACGGACTCATTAAGCATGATATAGCACAATGCATCAGCAGGAGATATTCTATCAAATACTTCCTTATGTGTAATTAATTCGACATGTGCAAAATTATGAGCATTTAGATCAGCACATGGTTCGTTCAAGTCAACACAAGGAATATCAAAAGATTGCACTACAGCGGTATATACTCACAAGGTTGATCTATGTCTTGTTGTAGCACCAAATCAGTACCTTTGTCATTATCGTCCTCATCGGATAGTGTAGGTACCTCAAACTTCTCCTCTAATGGCATAAGATGCACGGATCATCCTTCACCTCTTCAAGTATCTCGGTGGTATCAGTAGATGGAGTAGGAACCAAAACAATATCAACATTTTCAATTACCTCAGGTTCCACCTCGCTTGTGATTGTGGGTCTGGAGGTACAAAACGATGTCGCAATTTCTTTTCATCTCCTCCCATGTGTATATATAGTGGAACTCGAGATTTGACCACCAATGTTGAACATCACCAATCAGCGCCGTCCTTGCCAAGCTCATCTTCTCATAAGGATCAAGATCTTGTCTTTCAAAGTAGCTATCCATCATAGTAACCCACAAGAAGTAGTCCGACGACGTACTCTCGTGGTGAGTGGCAAGATATATACCGGTAATTGTTTCCCTTCAAGTTCAAATCTGCCCGCGATGACATCATAATCTACCAATTTTCTCAAGCCTGTCATTGTTAGTAGAAAACAAGAAAACAAATCACAAGTAAATGTTCCTATCAACTACTAGGTTATGGAGGCTATCAAGTCACGCATCTCTCAAGCTCTTACCAAATTCTTACAAGTTCTTACCAAAACAAACAGGTGGTGCAACCGGTGGCTGGTTCGTGATAAATCTAACTCAAGTGATGAGTAAAGCGATTGCAAGGCACAGCGAGACCTGTTCGGTTAGTAGAAAAGTGGAGCTTGGATAGGCTATGTATTTTGTAGCAAAGGAAAACAATCAATTAATTTCAGAAATTGCATGAATTGAATTATAGTTCGTATCTAGCACTTAGCCTATGTTGCTGATCAACCAAGGATGGAAGAAGGCTAAAATATGTGTATGGTAATGTATAGGAGTGGTAAATACAAGATAATTCAATTGAATGCAATCTGGAATTGAAGGGCACAAGGATTGACCCAAAACTTGGAAACTGAAGATTTCTGTCCACTAGACAGCAAGTTGATATTTCGGCCGTAACTTTTTGTCAGTTGCCTTTTTTTCAATGATTCTTTTTTTCTCCGTTTCCTGACGGCCTTTTCTACAACTTTTGTTTTGGGGCCAAGTTCTGGAAACCGACCGACAAATTCGCACAAAATTCACAAGTGCCGGCTGTTGCAGATTCAATCTGGATTTTTAGGTGAACTTGCACCGCAGATATCTCTTAACTGCCTTGCTGGAATGACGTGAAATTTTACAGATAGATGGACGATGAAGTTTTGAATCTAATGGCGGTGGTCTCACTCAAAAATAATCTCGGAATCAAAAGTTATGGCTTTTTTGGTGGCGGCTGCAGAGAAAGGAAAAATCAGCCGAAATTGGAATTAGGGTTTGGGGTGGGGGAATTTTTTTTGTTTGGATTTTTATAGGAACAAAGATATGACCAGCAACTAGACAAAGCTAAAATGGACACAAATTCAATTTAGCAAACCAAAACTAATAGATTGAAAGGCACAACGGGGTTTGGACTGCGGAAATTAACTCTTTTTGTGGGGCAATTTTTCTGGACTATGGGAAATAAAAATCAATCTACTAACTAGGGATACAAAGAATTCCTACCGGTCAACTGAAGCTCGATACCAACTGATGAGGCGATGGGGTCCCGATCTTCCGATAGGATGATAACTATCGATTTCGGTGGAGATGACTCTTGCGATCCGACTACAACCGTGCGAGGCGTCACGTGCGCCTTAGCAATCGCTGAACCAACCCCAAGATGTTATCAACCGTGCAAGAACACGGTTGACCTGACCACGAAGGTCTATTCCTGCATGCAACCGAAGAACACGCAAGAACAAGGATAGTGAGCAACCTGAAACTTGCTAGATATAAAAGTCGCACAAGGATAGTTGAGGTTCTGTAACACGAATCTGTTGGTCTAGCCGACACAAGAGAACGTGGAGTTTGCACAAGGGCTAAACTGATCTAAACAAAACCTAAGTCCTAGAAACGGAGGCGGCGGCTCCTATATAGTGAAAACAACCAGGAGGCGTCCCAAAGGGTACACCCTAGGGTTACAAGGCCCATGGGCCCAAGTGGAGGTGGCGCAGTACCCTTTGACTCGGACTCAGAAACCTACGTGAATTATTTTGATGATTACGGCCGGCTCGGATGGAATTTGAAGATGAGGTTGGATCCATTGGAAAGTAGACTTGATAAGCTTTCCATGAAGTACAAGAACGTCCCAAACGGAGTCCGTATGAGGAAGTTATGTCCGTTTAAACTTGCACCATTGCAGCAGTCCGAATCCGATTCCAGTACGTGACCAACGTGGACTCTTTTGACGATTGCGGCCGGCTCGGATAGAATTTGAAGATGAGGTTGAATCCGTTGGAAAGTAGACTTAATAAGCTTTCCATGAAGTACAAGAACGTCCCAAACGGAGTCTGTATGAGGAAGTTATCCCCGTTTGAACTTGGTACCATCACAGCAGTCCGAGTCTGATTCCAAAACGTGTCCAACTCGAATTCGTGCTTGACTTGGTCCCAAAGTGACGTGGTGACCTCCGTTATTCCTTCCATGCATGTCTAGGACTCCATGTCCCTTTCCTTCATCCTTTCCCAAGTTCCTAAGCACAATTAAATCACTTGCATTAGGTAGCGGTCTATTCTTACTAACATACGAAGGCTGAAGAAACGAATTCACCTTTAGTTCAATCTTGATATTGGGCGCTATAGTCGTATGTGTTTGTGGCGTGGTCACATCATCCTCCCCTTCTTGATAGAAAACCGTCCTCGGTTTTAGCATATATGTAGCCTCACGTATTGCATGATCTTCATCATAAATGTCGGTACATAATAACAAACGCAACAAAGTCTCATTATGCAATATCATAAGTTCTTTGTCAAACAAAGTGAAACCTTTTTGAAACGAGCTCACCTTATAATTTAAGCGATGCGTAGGAACTCTTGTAATTAGGACAACAAGCATAGCAAATATGGTTGTATCCATAGGGGTCATGTCCTCATCAGTGACGGTGATCGTCCACTCTTAAGGTAGCGGTGAAAGAATGAGAGAAAGAGAGGGAGGGAGCTAGGGAGCGCAGCAAGGGGGGATGTGGTGATAGTAATGCCAGTTTGTGCACACCACCGCAAGGTTAGTCTCCGACCTAAAGTTGTTTCAGACCTCCTCACATGCACCAGACCTGTTCAAACCCCGTTCTAGTAGTAATCTAGGCATTACCATGAAAATCCTGTCCCAACTCGACACGCACAAGCCACAGCATGAAAAAGTCAAAAAAATATTTATATTTTTTGATATAATTTATATTAAATTTAATAGTACACTGATATCCACATAAAAACTTTTTTACTGTTATTGTAAAACCTGGCTGGACTGGGTTTCCAGGCGCGAAGATCGAAGCCATGGGCCCGATCTTGGCTTGGTCCGGCCCGAAGTCCAAAAAATTTGAGCGGTGCTAGGGCGGGCCAGATATCATGGACGGGCCTAACATGAGCACTACTGGCCCTAGAACTGGGGATAGAGAGTAGAATGGAAGAGAGGAACCAGTCAGGCCACCGCACCAGTGGCCTTATATCATAGGGTTTTCTACAACAAATATGCAATATACCTTGTGTTTGTTGAAAGCAATTTTCTAAAGTAATTTTATCTAAAAATTGGGAAACCTATATGGTGCAAAGTGTCATATACTCTTTTCATGAAAGAGAATGAATTGCGTGGGGCCTGTAGGAAAATAACTCTCTTGATTACATGCTATATATTAGTGGTAGATCTAGAACAAAAACAAAATGGGTGCAGCATATATATCAATATCACTGCTATGTCTACATGGGCTATACATGGTGAAAAATGAGATGAACCAGTGTCCCGTGCCACCCCTAGCTCTACTTAGATGATTGGATCAGCCCATGTGCGCTAAATATACATAGATGCCCTCAAGCAGCGTGAATCCATTGGTTTGAAATCCTACTTATAAAAAATTTAGGGGACCCTGGCATGGAGCCAGGAACTGGTCGATTCCTAGTACAATTCTGGTCACACTTTATTTTTCTTTCAAATTGTCAGCAATTTTCAACTTCCAAGACATGTAATACCGCTTGGCAAGCAGGGGCACAAACGGAGCGAATGTGGAAGGATATCGCTCATCTCATATCCTTTTTCATATTTTTTTCTCAGAGTCTGAATCAAACACAAATGCGGAGCGAATACACATGTCGCTCTAAATACGGTTAGTCTTGGTCACGAATATTTAGTTGGATAATGCGCGAAAACAAAAACTATATATATCGTACGTATAAAGATCAATCAACCATACTACATGCCCAAAATAGAATTACATTAGTAGCTTTACAAGTAGATTTAATTATATCACATGATGACAGGGACTAGTTAAGCAAGTAGTAAGTTCTAACTAGCAAAGTAGCAAGTAAATGATAGAGTCTAGTTAAGAAATAGTAGCTACACGTCATACTGTCTAAAAGCAAGAACTACCCATAGCCAAGTACATCATAACTTTATTATATCACATGACAAGTTCACAAATTACAACACATGTATTGTGTAGCAAAAGCCAGCAACGAACCATCTCTAACTATGTTTCAGTGGATTTCAGGCTCGGTCATTACCTTATCCTACAAAACATATCAATTGAAACTGTTAGACCATGTGGCTCGGTCTAGTAGTTTTGTGATGATGAATAATTGACAACATTGCTCAGTATTGTTATTTGAGACATGTGGCGTGTGTGCTGGGTTAATGTTGGTCAAGTTGGTGAGAACTTGTGCCGGGAAAATGTTCTTTGGTCTTTACATGTGCAGGTTGGGCGTGGAGACGGTCATGGTCGGTGACGAGGAGGACCGGGACTAGGAGGGGAAAATCTGAGGTCCAGGCGGTCGAGAATGTCACGAGGTGGTCAGGCTCACGCTGGAGCACATGGAGGTTAAAGGTGGATGATGCGTGGAGAAGATACAGGAGGTGCGGTCCTGGAGGCTTCGATACGTGATGAGTTGAAAAGTCGGAAGTGTGAAAAACCCGTGTTAGAAAGGGTTTCGGGTCCCTTGAATAATTGTGGGCTAAAAGCCTGGTTGAGGTAAAAAGGCCCAGGCCCAGTTGAACGAGTTGTATTAGGATTTTAAGTAGAGATTGAATAGGTGTTACAGGGACTGCGTGTGTATATATATGCATGCGGCAGCGTGGCAGGAGATTAGAGAGCGTAAAGACAATTAGTTGGGTATGGTTTTCGAGATCTGATCGAAGTGGTATCTGCATGCATGTTCTTGGGCTGATGGATATGTTTGTGTTCATGTATGGAGGCTTCTAGTTGATCACGCGGCTGCTACATCTGCATGCATGAATACGTGGGCTGCCTAATGGAAGTTGTGATTGGCGACCCGTTTTGATCAAAAAAAAAGGCGAGCGGCGGCTGAGAGTTTCGCTGGAAATTTTTGGTGCGGTAGCCGTGTCGATTTCGTGCATCAATCGAAGAGAGGATCAAGCGTTGGATTGAAAAATTTGTGAGCGGCGGCTGTGTCGTATTGATAGAAAAAAAGGATTGCTCGCATGCTTGTTGATGGAAGTTGTAGGCATCAGCCGAGACTAGTTGATGGAGAAATAAAATAGTTGTCGACGTCGGCTTGTGATTTCTAATGCCGCTCGCATGCAGTGGAGTTTGATCAGATGATTGGCATACATACATGCATACGTGACCATGCTGAGCACACACACAGAGAGAGAGAGAGAGAGAGAGAGAGAGAGAGAGAGAGAGAGAGATTCAAGTTTGAACAATAGTGCAATCGGTCACAGCCAGAACATGCATGCGTGAGTTTTTTTTTT
Source organism: Dendrocalamus sinicus (assembly GCA_036346575.1). Lineage (NCBI taxonomy): Eukaryota > Viridiplantae > Streptophyta > Magnoliopsida > Poales > Poaceae > Dendrocalamus > Dendrocalamus sinicus. The sequence goes on from CM070657.1 coordinate 10,251,130, forward strand.
GGCTGTCTTTGTTTGTTTCTTTTTGTTTTTTTGTGTCCTTGTTATAATTATAGGTAAAAAATAAATCTTAAGAAAAGCTTTCGCTAGGCGCTGTAATCATTCACCCCCTCTGATTGCTATTGACGATCCTACAAGTGGTATCAGAGCAGGTTGCTATGGCGTCAAAGAGGTATGTGAACCGACCCCCATGCTAGATGGTATTGATTTTGCTTTTTGGAAGTATCGGATGCAAGCTTATATTGAGGCTCAAGGTAGTGATGTTTGGAAAAAAAATTTCTACACCATATGAGATTCCTGCTACAGTTACTAATTTAAATAAAGTAGATGTTGATTTAAATGCTCAAACTCGTAACTTGCTATTTCAAGGGATTTCTCGTAAAGGATTTGATCGTGTAGCTCATTTTAATTTTGCTCATTTAATTTGGAAAACTCTTTGCGATTATCATGAAGGAACCATTAAAATCAAGAAGGTGCGTAAAAATCTTTATCAAAAAGAATATTCTGATTTTGCTATGAAGCCTGGTGAATCCATTGATGATCTCTTTGCTCGCTTTGAGAAAATATTGAGTAATGTGCATGGTGTTAATGTTATTCCTGCTGATGAAGATCATGCAACTAAAATTTTGAAATCTTTAGATTCTGAGTGGTTGATGGTTGTCACAACTATTAATCAAACTGTCGATCTAGATACTTTAACCATGGATGATCTTTATTCTAGATTGAAAACCTATGAGATGGAAGCTTTGCCATCTAAGATTGATAAATTTTCACCTTTAGCACTTGTGACTAACCCCGTGTAGGAGACTTCGTCGAGTGCTTTGTCTTATATTTCTTTGTCTGCTTTGTCTTCTTTTTTCAAAGGAATTGTTCGAGCAGCTCCCTGAAGAGGACTTGGTGTTGATCTCCTCACGAGCATACAAGACACTCAATAATGTGAGAATGAGGAAGCGAGGTGGCGGTTCAGGTGCTATGAGTGTGGCAAGCCAGGCCACATTAAGATGGATTGTCCAAAGCTCAAGGAGAAGGTGATCAAGGAAGATAAGAATTATCGTCGTCGGCCATCCAAGAACAACAACACCAAGAGTGGCAATTTCCGTCGCAAGTTTGCTGAAAAGATCATATCGGCTATTGAGCGTCTTGATTTAAGCGATATGGAATATGAGAGTTGCGACGATGACGACCACGACGACGATAATGCTAAAGGTAAGAAGAAGAACAACAATGATGACTTCACGGGCATGTGCTTCATGACAAGCAACAACAACGATGACAACGACAGCGATCCCGATGAGGTAAGATCATCATATGATGAGCTTGAAGATAGTTTGATTAAACTTACTATTGAATTAAAAAAAGGCAAAACAGAAATTGAAAGAAAATAGTTGTGTTGTTGAAAGTCTAAATTCTGAAATTAATAGACTTAGAGTTTTAATTCCTGATGATGAATCATGTGAGTCTTACCAAGTTTTACATTCTAAGTTGGAGGCTGTTAGATCTATTAGTGCATCAAACTTGGTTCAACTTAGAGATGTAACTGATAAATTTTATGATTTAAAATTGACACATGACTCTTGTCATGAAAAAATTAAAACTTGCAAATGATGAAATTGAAAAACTCAAATCTAGTTCTTCTACATGTTTAGAGTCAAGTATTTCAAATGCTCAATCTAAAACTTTCTCTAATTGTAAATTGCTAGAATCTATACTTAATTCATCTCAGGAATCTATTCAATAAATGCTTTTTTTATCATGAGAACATGTCTTGCTCAAATTGTCCTAAGTTAAATATTGAAATTAATGCTTTGGCTAGGCAATTGAATGATTTCGCTGAAAAAGAAAGATTGGCTAAATCTAGTGCTTCCAAAAATTTTATGAATGAACCTGTTAAATGCACTACTTGTTCCACTTTGGCTAAGGAAAATGAGTATCTTAAGGACACTTTATAGAGATTCTCTTTTGGCAAGAAAATTTTAAATATGATTCTAGACAAGCCAAAAACAAGTGTAAAAAATCATGGTTTAGGATTTAATTTTGTTGAGCATGCCAAGAATAATCCTCATAAGGTTGTTAAGGTTCTTGAACCTGAAAATATTGAAATAAAATCTGAAGCAAAACAAATTGTGTTTAAATTTGCTGGCTTTGTGCAAAGTTCATTGAATAATAATGTAGGAGCTAGCTCATCATCTCAAAAGAATTATGGTTATGTTAAATTTCATTGCACCTACTGTGGAAGAGATGGGCCATTGACCGAATGGTTTTACTTATAAATTCACAAGATCAAAATCTATCGACCATTGACAGGATAGAAGGAACTTGCCATGACAGATGGAAAGATGGTATAGCACCAAAGACATGCGAAGCATTCAACAACCAGCCATAAATACATCAATCAAATGAACAAAAAACCTGATTGAACTCACTAAATAACAGAACTCTCGCAATACATGACTTGGCATTTTGTTAGGCTATGGACGTTTGGACGAAAACTAGCAGATTAATCTACTAAACTAAAATAGGGGTAAATATTGAATTGATCTACTGTGTCAACCATGCTCTGATATATATAAACTGATTTTTCTGTACATTTTGGATTCTCAGTAGAAGAAGGCAAAGACCCCTCCTGCCGGTGCTTCCAGAGGTGGGCTGTTAGTGTCACATGCTCGTCGACATCTCCAGTTTGTGATGCATTTGAGAGAGTGTGTCCCTGCCCCTGGAGATCCTTATGCCTCCTTCAGGCCCCCTACCATAGTGGTCACAGAGGAGCATGCCACTAGCGGCGACAGTGCATCGGGAGGGTCCATGCTCTCACCTCACAGCTCTCTTGAGTTCGAGAAAACAGTACTATTGACCAGACCTTTGGGGGGAAGAGTGTTGCTGCAATGGAGACCAGAAATGCAAAATTGTTTCCGTATTCATCTGGTAAGTGTTTACCCACATTGTTCATTTCAGACCAATTTCACCTATATGTTATGATTTGTTGGCGACTTGCCATCTGTTTTTGTTGATTTCTCCAGATGAATACTCGGTTGCTGACCTTCCTGATTCTGTTTCTGGTGTCTCTGATGTAAGATTCCATTCTTCATATCTTTAGTTATTGAATTTCCTACATATAAACTGATTCCTGTACATCTTGTCAGCATAAGGAGGAGACTGCCATTGTTCCCTGAAGTGAGCATTCAGTGCCATCCTCTCAACATTTCCAGCTCGTGGCGGCTTTTAGAGAGAGTGCCTCTGCCCCTGGAGATCCCCTGCCTCCTCGCATGGCATTGGGGGAAAGGGAAAAGGTAAATCTCCCAAATTGCTTGCGATGTTGTGACCGTTTTTCTCGACCTAGGTGTAGGCAACTGGCGTTATGTATTGGTTACAAAATAAGTGTGCTTCGCATTTTTTTTGGAGTATGGTTTGCTAGTCTAACAAGAATACTACCAATTCCATTGTGATCACAATATTTGTCTTGTACAGCAGTATGTAGTTATTTGTTTAAACAGTATTTTGCAACTTGCAACAATTTATTCCTAGTGAATGTCATAGTCATATTGTAATATGAGGATGGCCCAAGATTTCCTTCAAAGATAGTTTTTATGCTCTGTGTGGTATTTCTTTAATCTATTTTCTTTTGCAAGTAGAGGATGTCCTCTGATGATCTTGTAAAAGATCCCATCTATGAAGACTATAGTGGATCTAGGTAAGCAAAATTATGATGTTATGTTGGAAAATAATACTGTCAACATAAATAATAATTATTTTGTTTTAGGTATTGGGATGCCCACAAGGGATTTCTTCCAGATAACATCGAGGAGTTAAACCCCCCCAGGTTTTTTGGCCCTCATCCTGTATGGGAGGGGTTCGCTATTCCTGTTCAAAGAGGTGGGAAAAATAGGTTCTTTTACTATGTATTCTGCGAGCGTGTGTTCTCAGGGAGGACAGATGTGGCTGTTAAACACATGGTGAGTAGGAAGGGTTGCAAGATTGATGATGAGCAGAGGATAGAGCTTATGTTGAGGATCGATGTCTTTGAAGAGAGAAGAATGGAGTTGAAAATAAAGCGAGCAAAGCCAATGTAATCCGCCGCCCGCTGGCGAGGCGAAGCGAAGTGCGGAGCCACGGTGACTGCCTCAGATGAGCCCCAAATCTTCCCCCCGTAACCCTAAGACCTAGCTCTGTTCCCGCATCTGTGCTTCCCTTTCCCGATCGTTTCCATCAAATAGTTCATTTTCGACTGTTCCAAGTTCGTGCTTTTGTGGCATGAGTAACCTGCTCTTGCTGCTATGATTTTTAGCATGAATGTGACGTTGATTAATGTTTTGGTGAGAACATTGCTCGGATTAGAAATTGTAATTGAACGTTGGTAGATTTCTTCCTCAAGATAAAAACATTGTTGGGTTTATTTTGTATACAAATTACTTTGTCCTATGTACAGTTTTTTAGAGAGAGAAAACTTAACATGGAACCTTTATATCAATTTGTAGTACATATTTTTGTTTTTGGCATGTGTTGTCTCTATTTATGATTTACCTCTCTCTAAGAATAACAATTAACATGGGCACTTTGAACATATTGCTTCCGAAAAATAAAATATAAATATTTATAAACCAAAACTAACTCTCCCAAATGATGTATATTTTGGATTGAAAGGATTATATAGATTCTTGTGACCACTAGATTTATGACAATTGGCACCATCAAATTCTTTCGAATAAAGGATCTAAAATATCTAGATATTTCTAGGAAACTATCTGGATTTGAGATCATATTCATGGGATCTCTAGAACCCTTAATTATCTACATCTTTCATGTAGATAATTCATCCAATATCCCATCCAATAATTTTAATCTCAGATTAATATATGGTACTAGAAGATGATAAATTTACCAGACAGCCAGATTACAAAATTCATAGCTTAAAATCTATTTATCTGATCAACATAAATAAATACTGTATATAAAACTATCGAATTTCTCTATAATTATCTAGTAGATGACATTTTAAATTACTCTCATACAAGACCCAAAATTACAGGAGAACAATATAGCAAATTAGCCGATATACTAGTCTTTTCCCTAACGAATACTTTTCACTTTCTCTCTAATCCTTACTCTAATCTCTAATTAAATTAACAAACATAGAGAAAACCAAATCGTTACCCAAGCGAGGAGCGAGAAAGCCAAGATCTCCTCCTGTCTTTTTCCCCGGCTCTTGCCCCGTTGCTACTCCTCCTTTTCTTCCCTTGATTGACACTGATTTTCCCCGGCCAGCTCGCTGCTCCCTTGCGCCAACAGTCAGCAACTGGTCCTCACAGTCCGATCGTGCGTGCACCGAGGTGAAACTGGCAAACCCGGTAGCCGAGCGATGCAGTGGCCAGCACCAAGTAACATGCATGACATGTGGGCCTTCAATGAGTCTCTCTAGAATGGATCCCTAATGTTCACCACAAGAGACAGACCATCGTCAAGATTTCTATCCACCTCCCTCCTCCCCAAATCCGCAGTCCTCACAACCCAATCCCAAAGCTCTCTCGTCGAGCGCTGTCTCCAAAGTTAAGGCGTGTCCATCTCCGAGCTAGACATAGCAAGACGCAAAATAAAAGCCGTGCTGAGGCCAAAGCTGAAGCAGCAACGAGTACTCCAGAAGCAGAGAAAGTTTAAGGGAAAAAAAAAATAGCGCAATTTTTTTTCTCTCCGTTCCCTCGGTCCAAGAGCCGCTTCAAAGTAGCCCGAGATCTTGATCCGTGCTCAGGATCATGTCACGTTCTCCGGGAAGTGGTGTCACTGGTGACAAGGCATTATCCAGTATGATGACGAAGGAGAGTTCCGCTGTCTCACTGCATTATCCGATGCTTACAACGAGCAATTATGCAGCTTGGGCAATCAAGATGAAGAAAGCGTTTCTTGCTAAAGCGCTCAGTGATGATGAACCAACATTACTCTGATGAAGGTTGGAGTTAGGGATGTTGAGAAGATGTGTCGCCGTCCAAACTCAAGTAAGGTGAAAAGAAATCGGAACATTGAGAAATGTGTCGCCATCCAAACTCAAGGTGAAAAGAAATCGGAATGTTGAGGAGATGTGTCACTGTTCTATATCAAGTATGAGTTTAGTAAGTCGTAGTTGAGACCGACTGCCTCAATGTTTTAGAATCTTTGCATCCGGATGGACCCGTACCAATCGGGTTTCAAAACATTCTGTTCTTTCATGTCATTGGTCCCGCGTCATTGCGTCAATGCCACGATGGATTGCTCTCCTGGAAAGGTGTTCAGAAATACCATGTTACCTCAAATTCAAATTGAATGATATAGCATGGATACTATATATTATAACTAGCTTAAAATCACCATATAACATGTACAGCATCGAGCACATTTAGTAGTAGATGGTAGGACAATATAAGCACATACACATGTTTAGTTGCCTAAAGTGACTTGCGAAGCCAATTATATAACAAGCCCAACATACACTGATCTGACTAATAAGTACAGGGGTCCAGCAACTTGGCAATGGCATCACCAAGAACTAAGATGAGATACTTCCAGTTTCAATAACTCACAGGCTCACAGCTGCTATTAAACAACAGAATGATGGGAAAAGGAATATAGAAGACATAATACCTTCACTTGTTGAGATTTTACCCCAGTCAGCATATCAATAGGTGACAAACCACTGTTTTCGGCTAAGGCTAGTGGAACAGCATCCAATGCATCAGCAAATGACCTGATAGCATACTGCAAGGACAAAGCAATGCAATCAGAAGATATACACAACATGTTTTTGTAACTATAGGATAAATAATCAGCAATTACCTGCTCAACTCCAGGATATCGATCTGCAGCAACTTCAACAGCAATTGAGCGAGATATCTCTGCTGAGCCACCACCATACACAATTGAGTTATTGCGGATAAGATTCCTTGCCACACAAAGAGTATCGTGAAGACTTCTCTTATTTTTTGAAAAGAAAATACAGCAGGGGAGGCCCCCACTGTGAATTTTATTAAAACAAAAGAGAAAGACAACACTAAACAAAGGGAACACAACAGGGAAGGAGGAGCTACACAAGAAGCAAGTCCTGGGAAGGCTGGAGAACTAGGCTAGAGGAGCTATACAGGAGAGGAACTCTAAACACTTTACATCATTGAACCTATGGGCCTGAAGCCTAGCTTCTTCACAGAAGGAGTTCTTCCAAGAGGTAAAAGAAGGCCGACTGCTATCAAAGATGAGGTTGTTTCTCTGCTTCCAAATTTGCCAAGCCGCAATGGTGAAGAATTCCATGAAGAAGGGGTTCTGAGATTGGGTTTTAGCCTGCTGTATCATCTCGAAAAATTCTCTTGTGAAATCCCAATGAATTCCAAGGTGCTGCCAACAAGTTTGGCTACAGGGACAGCTGAAGAAAAGATGGAAAGTAGTTTCTTCAATATTGTTGCTGCAGAGGACACAGTTATAGTCATCTCCTTCAAGCTTTTGCTTTTTTTTCCTTCTCAAAATATTTCTTGTATTTAATCTATCCATGAAGAGCAGCCAAGAGAAGACTCTGAGCTTATTGCAACATTTAGACTTCCAAATCCAGAGGAAGGGAGCTGGTGGCCGTATATTCTTATAGGGGAGATTATAAAACTTTGAAGAAGAATACACTTTGTTTCCCCATATGTATTGCCAAGAGTCTTTTAAAATTTGATTGACTTGTAGGCCCTGGATGAAATCTTGCAGCTTTGGAACTCTGAAAGGCTTGCTCGAGAGAGGTAGGTAGAATTGAGCCTCCAAAGAATTATTTACCAGGAACTTGGCTACAGAAATATTCCTGTGCCTTGCAAAGGAGAAAAGTCGTGGGAACCTGGTTTGCAAAATATTATCATTCCAAAGGTCAGACCAAAAAAGAACCGTGGAGCCATCACCAATTTTGCACTCAGCAATTCCCCTGAAGAGGACACAGAGTTTCAGCACATCCCTCCACGAAAAGGATCCTCTATCAGTAGTTGCATGGGAACTTGGCCCTGTGGATAGTGAGCATTCCAAATCAATTTGGCCCATGGGATATCTTTTTTGTTGTAGAACTTGTCCAGATGCTTGAGAAGAAGAGCTTTATTTTGGGTTTTGAGATTGATGATTCCCAGCCCTCCTTTGTTTTTGGGTTTTGAGCACTTTTTCCAGGCTACTAAGGGCTTCATTTTGGCATTGGATTCAGATCCTCTACAAAGACAGTGGCGTCTTGCTCTATCAATATAATCAAGTACTACTGCTGGAACTTGTAAAGTACACATGGCAAAGGTGGGCAAAGAAGAGAGGACAGAATTAACCAGTTGAAGTCTTCCTGCATGTGTCAGGAAGTTTGAGGTGGAAGTGAGCTTCCTTTCTGTTTTACTCATAATGGGTCCAAAATGTTCTACCCGGGGCTTTGTGGTACCCAACGGCAATCCCAGGTAGGTGAATGGCAAGGATTCCAGTTTACAGCCAAAAACTCCAGCTAAGAGTTGAGCCCTTTCCAAAGAGAGGTTTAGAGGGACAAGGCAGGATTTCTTGTAATTAACTCGTAGTCCAGTTGACTGAGCAAAGGATTCCAGCAACCCTTTTAACGTGAATAACTCCCTCTGTGAGGCTTTCAAAACTAGGAGTGTGTCGTCTGCATATTGTACAATTGGAAACTGATCTTGCTCATAAGAGGGTATTGGCAGCTCAAAGAGACCTTGATGATAAGCTTTATTGATGATACATTGAAGAATATCAGCAGCAAGCACAAATAGAAGTGGGGACAAAGGGTCACCTTGTCTAACTCCTCTGCGACAGTGAAAATGGTTGCCTGGGACACTGTTGAGCAGAATGGAGGAAGAACCAGAAACAAGAATTCTCTCGATCCAATCAATCTATTGGTTAGAAAAACCCAAGTGCTTCATCATCAACAATATTGTGTTATGCTCAATTCTATCAAACGCTTTTGTAAAGTCTAGTTTTGGGATGATAATTTCCTTTTTAGGATGATAATTTCCTTTTTGGAATGTTGACATTGATAGATGTACTCATAAGCCCAGGCCAGGCAATCTTGTATTGTCCTGTTTTTTATAAAACCATACTGATTGATGTGTATCAAGGGTATTATTCTTGCCTGAAGTCTATTGGCCAAGAGTTTTGTGATGATTTTGAGAACACCATTCAACAGAGAGATTGGCCTGAAATCATTAACACTTGTGGGATTATGAACTTTGGGGACTAGTGTAATGTAAGAGCTGTTAATGGCTTCCAGGTTCAAAGTGCCATTGAAGAAGTCAAAGCAAAGAGTGTAGATATCTTGTTTTATTATATCCCAACATTTTTTCAGGAAGAATCCATTGAAGCCATCTGGTCCTGGGGCTTTGTCAGGGGGCATTTGCTTTATGACATTGTCAATATCAATTGTGGAGAAGGGCCTTGAAAGAGGATCCAAATCTTCCCTTGTTTGTATCAGTTGAGTGAGGTTGTACTGCATTGTTGGGTTAGATGAGCAGCCCATTCTCTTTCTAAAGTCTTCAAGAAGAAGGGCTGCTTTTTCATTATGCTCTATAATAGGATGACCATCATCAGTGAATAGACTGGTGATGGTGTTAATTCTATATCTTTCCGTAGCTGCAGCATGAAAAAATTTTGTTCCCTCATCTCCTAATTTAGTCCATCTCACAGTATACCTCTTCTTCCAATATTATTTCTTATAGCTGTGTAATCTGAGTATGTGAGCTTTTAAGATCTTTCTGAAGTTGCTCTCTTGTATAAAAAGGGGCCTTTGTTCCTCAAGGGCATCTAAGATTTCTAGAGTGCCATTGCAAATTCTGAGAAGCCTGTTAAGGTTTGATAACTTTCTGCTCCATTTTTTGAGGGCAGCCCTGAGGAGTTTGAATTTTGCTGTGATTCTAGTGGCACTGTTCGAAGCCCTATACGGCAGAAAGTGTAGGACTCCATTGCATTGGAAGGAAACAGGAGAAGGACAAGTGTTTGGACCAGATGTGCTGAAGCAAGCAGAAGAACAAGTTCGTCTAATCCAGGACAGATTAAAAACAGCACAAACCAGACAGAAAAGCTATGCGGACAATCGTCGAAGAACATTAGAATTCGTACCTGGAGATCATGTTTATTTGAAAGTGTCCCCACTCAAGGGAATGAGACGTTTTGGAGTCGGTGGAAAGCTAGCTCCCGATTCATTGGACCTTTTCTGTTGTGGCAAAGCGAGGAGAAGTTGCTTACCGCTTGGAGCTTCCACCACAAGCACAAAGGTGCATGACGTCTTTCATGTGTCTCAACTAAGAAAGTGTCTCGAGTTCCGAAGAGCGAGATGCCTCTAGATGAAATAAACGTAAAGGAGGACCTCACCAATCCGAATATCCAGTCAAGATATTGGAGGAAGCGGAGCGCCGTCGCGCGACAAGGTTATCAAGTTACGTAAAGTGCGGTGGAGCAACCATTCAGAATCGGAAGCAACTTGGGAGCGTGAAGAGGATCTAAAGAAGAGTTCACGACCTTTTCCCAGTCCATCCGAATCTCTGGTGAGATTCTTTCTAAGGGGGGTAGGTTTGTCACATCCCAAATTTTGGTTTTTTTTGAAAAATTTAAATTCAAATTAATTATTTTAAGGTAATTGGATTTTACTTGGCTTTTAATTGCCTTTCTGGATTTTTCTGGAATTTAAAAACTATTTTTAGAGTTTAAAAAGTAATTCAAAGTATGAAAATTAAATATCAAAAATAGTTGGAAATAATTTTATTAAATCCAAAATATCTCCAGGAGCTTCTGTGAATTTTTCTGGAATTTTTGGAGGTATTTTCATATTTTTCTGAGGCCTAAATAATTTTCTAGCCTTTTCTGAAAATCTAAATCAGAAAATAAAATTCCCTTCCTCCGGCCGACGCGTGGGCGGCCCAGATCCGTCCACGTCGCGCTCGGCCAATCCAGCCACCCTCCTCTCCCTCGTCGTCGGCCAGGCCCGGCCGTCGGCGGCCGGCCCCCTTCCCTCGCGCGCCGACGCGTGGGACGGCTCGGATGAGCCGAGTCTCCGCGGGCCATCCAGCCACCCGCTCACTCCCGCCTCACCCCCACCGACCGCGGCCCCGCCGTCGACCCACGCACGCCCTCTCTCCGCCGCCACCGGCCCCACTGTCGGATCCGTCGTCCCGCGAGCCGGCGCCTTCCTTTCTTCCTCCCTCTTTCCTTTCTCGCCCGGCCGTGCGAGCCGAATCCGGCCTTGCCTTCCTGCCTCTCCTGGTTTTGGCAACCAGAGCCCGCGTGGCGAATCCCCAACGCCCGTCGTTCCTTCCCTTCCGGCCCCTATTTCCTTTTTCCCCAAACTTTCCCGCTGCCCCGAGATCTCCGCGAGCAATCCCGCGGCCGTGACCCTCCTCCGCCCTATAAAGCCCCTCGGCCGCCTCCTCGCACCACGTCCCGGGCGCTCCACCTCCTTCCCGAGCCTCAGAGCACCCGGCACCGTGCGCTCTCTCTCCCCGAGCTCCGCCCAATTCCGGCGAGCCTTCGCCGCCGCCTCGGTCGTCTCCGGAGCCCGCCGTCGCCACCTCGAGCTTCCTCGCGCCCGGGCGAACCTCCCCGACACCTCAGCCGCCCCTCCCCGCCGCCGGAGCGCCGTCGTGTCGGAGGACCCGAGCCAGCTCCGCCACCTCCTCGTCGCCGGCCTTCTCCGCTCGTCGCCGCGCCGTTGGCCTCCAATCGGACCCCTCCGCACGGGATTACATATCACGCACCGCCGAACCTCTCGGCCTCCCCGCGCGCGACGACCTTGCCTCCGTTCACGGTGCCGGACCACCGAAGGTACCCTCAAGAGGGTTACCTACCCTTATTGGGTAGGCAAAGCCTCCCGCTCACTTGGCTATCACCGCTCGCTCTCCCTCCCAGACTCCTCGCGCGCGTTCGAGCCCTCGGTTCGCGCGCGAGGTTGAGTTTTCGTTTATTTTCCGAGTGACAAGTGGGTCCCACCCGCCGCCGCCGCCGGCTCTGCGCCAGCCACTGCCGCTGGGCCCCACCTGCTGTCTTTGGTCTCGACAAGTGGGCCCGAGTCGAGAGGGTCCCACATGTCAGAGGTTAAGTCAGTGGGCTCACTATCCAGTGGGTCCCACATGTCAGTGACCACCAGTGGTTACTGTTCAGTGGGCCCCACCTGTCAGTCTCTCAGAATAAAAGTAGAAATTAAAATCTAATATTCCAGTGGGCCCCACCTGTCAGAAATTTGGGAATTTCTAGATTTATTCAAATCTGAGATTTTCAAATGAGCATAACTTTCTCCTTTTAACTCCAAATTCAGCCATTCAAATTTCTAAATTCATCTAAAATCATAATCTATCCAACTATGGCCTCTGTTGAATTTTTTGGATTTTATTGAATTTTCATTTGTATTTATTTGCTTTGTTGCCTTATCTTTTCTCGCGTAGATTCCAACGTTGTCAACGAACCCTCTTCACAAAGAAGAAGAAGACCCAGAGACCCTGCAAGAAGGCAAGTCTCCTTTGATCATCTTGAACCTATGATTTCGAAATATTTTAATTATTTTAAATTATGTGCATTGCTATTTACATAAAGTCACTACTTCAAGTCTTTAGGAATTAGTTATTCCAACCTTGTTATGCCCTCATTTGACTTTGATTGCCATGTACATTGTCACCTAGAACTCCCTTTGTCTCAATAATGAGATTACTATTAATCTTTGTGAATATTAGAATGGTAGGTTAATGCTTAGTCTTGCTATCTAATAACTTTGGAAAATCTTGAAAATGGGAAATTATGATTTATTATTAAAACACGGTGTTTGAAAGTTAAGTGGCAATTGAAGTTGTCCTTTGTGAGTTTGAAATAAAATAAAAATGTGAAAGTTGGTTTAGATTAGGGTGGATGGTCTGTTTGGGTTGGTGCAGTAAGCACGAGAACTTGTTAAGTGTATGTTCCACCCTAGTCAATTAAGGACCGACGCTTGTGTTTGTCCAAACTGAGCATTAACCGTACAACCACAAGTCTATATGGGTACGACCTAGCTGACTAACTTATGATAGTCTAGTTTAGCTGCCACCAGTGGAAAGTGGATGCCAGGGATGGACTGGTTATTCACAGTGAGGGACAGGGATTTACTGTACTCATATGGCGCAAGAGGGGACTTCAGATTGGGCGGATTTAACCCTTCTGCGGTGAAACCTCAGCGGGTGGTATCTAGCTAGATTAGAGTAAGGTAAAGGCTTTGTGATATTTTATCTGGGTCTCATGCCAAGGAAGCGTGTTGACTTTTAGGATAATTTATCTCTTGTGGGTAAAGTTGTACAACCTCTGCAGAGTGTAAAACTATTCGAATAGCCGTGCCCACGGTCAAGGGCGGGCAAGGAATGCATTCACATGGTAGATTTCTGGCTTTGTTTTAAAATCAAACGTTTTGTATTCCGAGGGTGGAGGGAACTCTCGGAAGGGAATCCTGGCGGATGGAGCCAGAGAGGGTGGATGGAACCCGCAGTTTAAAAACTTGACCAATGGTAATTGGTTAGCTAGTGTTGGTAGTTGGAACCTTCACTAGAAAGTTAATTCGGTAAAAACATTTACTTCATTAAATTGATGCCTTGAAAATAATTAGTAGTAATGGAATTTAAAATCTTGCTTTGTGCAAAAGAACCATATGGCCTTCCTTTGTCAAGCCTTGCATCTATGCATTTTCCCAAGACTTGCGGAGTACTTTATGTACTCACATGCTACACTTAAAAATAAAATCTCGAGGAAGTTGAAGCTCAAGAAGGTGACTACGACTCTTCGCTTCGCTTGTGGCGGCGATGGATTCTTTTCGGAGGACTAGGTCGCGCTTCCCGATCAATCGCTGTGGCATCTTGATGGGTCTACTTTAATTTCGCTTTGCTTCATTGTGTTTGATTGTGCGAGGTCTTGAAACCTCCAATGTAATAAGGTGACCGGTGGTCGATACTCTTATTTATTGTAATAAATCGTTGATGGTGATGTTTCCCATTCATTCATGTGTGCACTAGCTTTGATGCGGGACTAGTCTTTGTAATACAGAGGGTCGGGTTTGTGTAATCCGGGCCCGACATTAAGGTCCATTGTGAGCATTGTGGGTGGAGGAGAAGTTAAGCGTGATGGAGAATTTGTTGATTTCAATGACTTCACCATTAAAGATAGAACTGTTCCATCCCATGAGAATGCCTCCAGAACTGCCATTAGAGGGAGAAAAAACATATTTGTTGAAGCCCTTGGGGGCCAACTTTTTGAGGAAGGAGTGGTCAAAGTGATCCCTTTTAGTTTCTTGGATACAGAAGATTGCACAAGCACTTTCATCAATCTTTTCTTTAACAGCAGTACATTTGTCTTCTGAGTTGATTCCTCTAATGTTCCAATTGAGGATATTCCAGTTTCTTGTTGGACTGTTGTCCAGGCTATTGCTATTAGCGATATTACTCATAGGGACAGGTGTGAGCGCAACAGAAAATTCTTAGCCCAGAGGGAACTAAGAAAAAGCCCATTGAGTTGAATCTTAAAACAATTAGAACATTGTTAGCTGTGATTGGCGCTGGAACAGGGTATAGGATCGAAAACAACCACCAAAGAACATCAAGCAAAGCAGGCACAACAAGAAGAAACCACCAATCAACTGATAGCAAGATAAGAGAGTAGCCACTGAGGGTTCTAGTGCGACCAATCATGACAGACTGCAACCAACTTAACCAACCAAAAGGAGGTTCAAAACAGTAAAAAAAGATCAGGGCATTCCCTGACAAAGAAAGGAATAAAAAAACACCAATTCATTGGGACAGACTAAACTTCAGGCACCAATTCTGCTCTGGCCTGCTACATCTTCAAGCCAGGAACCAAGGAGGAGCTCGGCTGTCACCTCCGAAGGAGAAATGCAGCAGGTTTCAGTGGCCAGCTTCTGTATTTCAATGACCGGAATTTGAGGGAAAACAGTACCCATATCAGAATGCTTGGCAATAGATGAGAGACTAGGGAATTCAGAAGCATGGCAAGTAGGTGAAAGCAAGATGTTACCCAGTAGATCAGTCTGGGGCTTGACCTTCTTGCCTTTGTTCTTGTTTCTGGTAGGTGCTTTCCCGGTGGGAATGACAGTAGGCTTGTGTCCATCAAGCTTCTCTATGAATCTTGGGCTCCTTCTAAGCTTTCTGGTGGTGATAGGAGTATTACTCTTCCTCTTCTGTGACTTAGAGTTTTCACCCTTGCTTGGGCTATCTGCCAGGGTTCCAATGGAAATGTTATCCTGGGTACTTCCAAAGATGTTTCCAATATTCTCCGAGGAATGGACCATCAGCGCAGTTTGCTTTTCATAGCTACCACTCTTGTTCTTGAACTTTCTTCTGTAATACACCTTGGTGATTTGTGCAGGTCTGTTCAGGGGGATAGCAGGTGGTACCAGCAAGTATGGCTCAAGCTGAGCTATTACTGACTCTTGAAACAGCAGTTCAGGTTGGGCAACTACTGGCTTTTGAAGCAGTAGTTTAGAGCCAGAGGGGAGGCCATCCATATTGTCCTGGTCTGGGATGTTGACAGCGATGTTGGGGGGTGATTCCTAGAGCAGCAAGGTCAACTTTTATGAGAGAACCTGAGATGGTAAGACTTCCCATAACTCTGGATGAACTAGCACTGCCGATACTGGCCATTAACTGCCTCAGCCCATCAGCAAGGAATTTTGTGATAGCCTCTCTTTGTTCAATGTCTGCTTGGCTTTCTGACAAACTATTATTGCTGTTATTGATCCTGATAGGCACTGCTAGGTTGACAGAAATAGCTGTCTGATTCAAGTTGGCTTGCAAGTGATTTTGGGCAGCTTCAACTTGATTGATCATCAGGGAGTCCTGCACTGCCATCTGGTTATCAATGTTTACTTCTCTATCAGCACCCTGCCCAGGCTGAAAAAGAGTTGCAGCAGTTGAGGATGAGGTTGCAGCACCCAAAACTGCCGATCCCTGGTCTTCCTCCATGACCCCTTGATTCTGATTGTCTTCAAATAGTTGCGCCATGAGCTGATCAGCCATCTGAACAATATTCTCAGCTTCTCCAGGAACCACCGGACCCTCAAAAGGGTGTGGGTTGCCATTGTGAGCAGGTGGATCCTCTTCATCTGCTGGCTCAATATCAGTAAATTCTGAGTTGAAGACATATACAGGGACAGTCCAAGAGCAACCAACACCATTGAACTCTTTACCATGCTTGATTACCAGGCTACGGGGAACATCTTGAGGATTATCAATCAGAACTTTGACTAATACTCGAGACCGAGAGCAGTCATTAGAATTCCAAAACAATAGTTGACCGAAAATACTACATACTTGCTTCAGAAACAAATGATCTTTGAAGTCAAGCGGATAACCAAGCAGTAAGAGCCAACTTTTTCTAGTAAAAGGCGACCTACGCATATTCATTGGAGCCTCATCATGCTTCACAAAACGGAATTCATGACCTCCTATCCAGTGAGGGTTTGTGGCAATTAGAGTATCTCTTTGACATGGGCTGCCTAGTTGGAAGATACCGACACCATGCGGGTGTGGGGCGAAGTATAGGACATTTTTCCGTACCTCAACCTCGATGTAATCCTTGGTCAGATACATGAGTTGGAGCTGTTGTGCCAAAGTGAGTTGGGCTTGGTGATGGCAATAGCATGATCTTCATGACTCTTGGTAAATCCTCCGAGATGCGAGCAGAGCACCTAGCCGCTGTGTTCCCCACCATCTTCCAGTATCATCGCGCTAGGGAAGAAGCACCTTGGATCGATGGCAAAGTTTGCCATTGTTAGTTGAACGTTGTGTGTGCTAGCAGAGGAAGGAGGAGGTGTGGGTTGCTTTGGTTGTTCTTGAGCAAGTTCCCCTGGAAGGGTGGGGGGAACGCAGAGGGTCACAGATTGTGAAAAAGGGGAAGGCAAAAGGGCACTTGTTGCGTTGGGCCCTAAAGACCAATGGATGGGGGGGAGGTTTTTCAATTCTATCTTTAATGCAAACTGTGCCCGAGGGAAGCTTGTTGGGCTTGGCAGCCCATTTATGCTGTAGGTTGATTCTTCGTTTAACACAAAAGCGGGCCCGGTGGCCCTAGGAAAAGTAGTAAATGCACCTAATTTCTCCTCTGCACTCCCTAACTAGATGATTCGGGCTTAAACAACGAAAGCAGAGCCTTACATTAGTGTTGGGAGAGAAGTTAAATCGATCACCTTGGGGGAGATGCTCGTCATTATTCTTCTGCCTTGGCTGAGGGGTTTTGGCGGCTTTGCAATTATGACTGCTAATGCTGAGATTACTTTTGAGAGTTTGAAAAACATCAGTAACCGGGACAAAAAAAATGATCTTTTTGCCGATGAACACCAAGAACACTATGAACACCATGAACAGGAAGAGAATTATGGATAGTTTGATCAGCTTGAATTCCTCGAACACTTTGAACTTGATCACTTGAAATAATATCAGCAATAGCAAGGGGATCATCAGAGTTACCAGAGCTTCCAGAGACGTCTCCACAATTAGAACCCAAGCTTTGAACGCGATTGAGGCAAAAATCAGTTGATCCTTCACTCCCCAATGAAGTTGAAGAGGGACCAAAAAACATATGAGAAGGAGTTGGAACTGGGACTGGGCAAAATAAACCTCCAACTTTGATTGCGGAAGAAAGTTCTTTAAGACGAGATTTGCTCACTGGAGAGTCCAATACTAACTTTTTGCTGAAGGAGACCTTCTTACCAGACAGCTTGCGCTTGTTTTTTTACTAATTTTTGTTGTCCAACTATCTTCTTCTTCCTTCTCCCATCTTCTCCATTCACGTTGCCAGTCAGCACCTCCGTCACGCCACAAATGAAAGTAAACATCAAAATGTTCTGTAGTGATTCTCTTAAGAGCTCGAACAAACAGACCCACATGCTTGGAGGCAACAGAGAAACGAAAATGGCGCTCTTCCAGAAAAGTCACATGAAACCCAGCAGGAGTGCCTCCAAGACAGCAATGAAGAGCCATGGCTACTGAGTCTTCAGTCAGCCGAAAGAGATATCTCCAGAAAACCACTAGCAAGAAGAAAGAACCATCCGGCGAAGAGGAAGTGTGGTGAACTGAAGAGGAGAACTTATGTAACACTTCAGCTTGAAACCTCTTACCAGGAGAGAAATCCCAGTCCTTCACTAGGTCCTTCAGCGCCGGGTCCTGTTCCAGCTCGAGCAGGGCACCCAGCGGGAGCGACGAGCGTACCTTTGTTCTGCATGCGGTCGAGCGGCCCTCCATCCCGTTTCCTCTTCGTGAAGACTTCTCTTGGTCTCCTCAATCATCATTTTGTTGCCTGTGCAGTAGCAGAAATTCCAATCAGAAGATATCCTTTAGCTTAAATGGTGACTGAAATGCCCTACTGAAGATTGAAAAGCATATGCTAAACATAACCATCCATTGTGATCCATAGTGCATTGCCGCTTTCATTGTTTTTAGCTAGCAGCTGAGCTTCGTGCTGCAATTGCAAAGGTAGTTAACATCACAATTCAAGGTCTTCGAATCCTACAATCCTAAAAGTAACACCACACAACTAAATACTACCACATGATCTTGATGTTATGATATGATTTTATACCAATTCTACAACCCTACTTGTTAAGTATGGCACCAATTACTCTCAAATTAAACTAAGAACCAGCAGTAATTTTTCAGTTTGTTATCCTCAAGTATATGAATTGTTTATCATATGTTCCATTGCACAAGCGGTATGATGTAATGTGGAGCCCACATGCACAATTATTATCTTCGATTATGTCAGTCCATGCTTTGACAATTAAGAGCATGAATACTGCTAAAAGCTATACAACCACTTCCATTTTATCCAGTGCAAACTATGAATTGTATCTCGATCAGATTCACCGTTAGTGGGTAAAGCATGCATGGCCTAACAAAGCATATAAACATATGTATATGTGCATATGAAGAACATACTCAAATATACATATCCATCAGGACGTAACACCACGAATGAAGATAGTTACAGCTCTGGAATTGGCACACTGTTCAATGTAAAGCATCCGATCTTTTGTTGTTCCAAATGACTTTTCTCTGACTAATCCAGCCTGTTCAAGCAGAGCAAACAAAGAAACACAAACCATGAGCTATTTCTAGCACAATAAAGATGACTGCCAAGTATAGCCAACCATTTAAAACTCGACCTGCGGGGGGAAGAATCCCCCCGGGCATTGCTTTAAGAAGAAGGTCTTCTCACGCAGACCGAGAAAACCCCCAAACCCCTGCTCCACCCTTACACAGCGGCACCATCGCCCGACCTTGTGAGACTATCGGCGGATCCTTTGGATCAACGCCTTGGCGGGGCCTTAGACCTGTGCTTTGGTGTGGTAGCAGGCGAAGGGATTTTTTTCCCCCAAGCCTGAAATTCGCTCCCACTGGGAGTCAAACCCAGGACCTGGGGGTGCTACTCAAGCCTCTAACCATTGGGCTAGAGACCCTTTCGCGTATAGCCAACCATTTAAACTGTGCATATTCTCTATTATAACTACTGTTCAATAGTGCAAGGCATTCACATGGTGTTTTGAAGACAACATGACTAACCAACAAATTTAGCTACCAAGAATAGCATGACAATAACCGGTCGAAGGTTAAATATTCAGTGCACTAGCCAGTGATTAATCAGGTCATCCTCACAAACTAACACATCCTAAAAATTCGACAATCAACAAGAATTTCTTTCTGTTTAACTAGTAAATTTCCTCAATATACTTGATTTCAGAAACAATTAACAAGTATATACCATTAAAAGACTCATATCAAGGCAATCTGTGTCTCCACATATGATATCAAGTCTCAACAACTCTGAATTTCATGTATCAGGGTTCCAATATTGTATAACCGAACACCAGTCATTCAGTCGCATGCATATTCCCTATCACTGAAAAAATTCGCAGAACAGGGTATACCTTTCCAAGCTTTTCAGGTGTCAACTCTTGAAATCTCGGAACAATCCGCCCTCCTGCAGTCAGCTTTTAAATGTTATGAACTGTCTTTACAAACCATTCAAAGTTACATAAAGAGAAGTATGGTATGGACCTGTAGCAATGGCAATCAATTCCAATTCAACACCACCAACCCATCTGACAGCTGGCAGGTTTCTATGCATCAGCAAATGAAATTTCGCTTTCTCTTTTTGGCAAATGCGCCTTCGTTTCCCCCGGCGCTTGCGTGCACGCGCGCATCCCCGTCGACTTCCTGAAGCTGCGGCCGCACGCGTCGCTTTCTCCCCGCGAAGGATTGCGGCACCGCTTCTCCCTCACCTTGCGTCATCTCTGCACACCGGTCCCACAAGTCAGTAGCCTCCCGTTCCGTTCCTCCCCCTTGGCCGCGCGCCACCGCTGCGAGCCTATTCCTTCCGTCGTAGCCACGCCCATCCCCTACCTTACTATTTCCGCGTCTCACAGGGTCAAGCGGCCGTGCAATCGGGCAGAGGAGACCCGCCACCTCCCTCTCACACAATCTCTGTGAAGATCCAGTTCATTCCCCCTCTCTATTCGCGTGAGAAAAACGCGACCGAGGACGCCTCACTGTAGAAACCGCCCTACACCCCATATAAACCCGATTGGTCACAGTGAAACATCTCCAGGCACTTCCCCGCACCTCCTCCCCCGGCCGATCGACTCCCCATTGCCCCTGCCGCCGGAAATCGACGCCCTTGAGCCCGGCTAACCCTAACTTCAATCCCGTGATTCCGTCCATTATTTTTCGATTCCTTGCAATGCTATGGTCCTTAGGAGATGCTAATCACCGTGGTATATTCAATTGCACGAGAGCATTTGCAGGGAGCTCTAGCGGCGAAGTTCGCCGTCGGTCCGAAGGGCCTCATCGTGGCTAGCCTAACCGAGCTACTCCTAAGCTTCACCAACACTTCCATGATGTTCCCTAGGTCTCGTAGATGGTGAAAAGCCTTCCCAATTAGCTGGAGAACCCCTAGGTGCTTATGACACCGCCGTGGAGGCCGTTGTCTTCCCGACTACCGGCGACCGTCCTCATTCACCCACATCCCTTGCAAAAGCCCAAAATGAAAACCCTGCTCATAGCCGCGTCTTTTAGTGAAGGCCATTCCCCACGAGCATATCTGCCCTCGCCGCGCCACTGCTGGCGGCAGACTCTGTTTTGCCGCCAACGTCGGGGGTCGGGAGGTAGGCGACGACGCTCCGCCGTCGATATCAACCCATCCGAGCGTCGGTTTAGTTTAAATCTCAGCCACCAACGCTTGCGCCTCACCTCCATCCGGGCGTTCACGCTCGCAAGATTTGGCCGTTGGCGCCAGAAGTGCGTCGCCCATCGGGCGGGCATGTGCGCGTGTGCGCTGGGCTTCGCTCGCGCGCGTGCATGGGCTGTGGCCTGCTCGGCCGAACACGAAGCCAGGCCGATGGGCCGGTTCGGTCGCGCGGGAAGTGGACCGCCGGGCTACACTGTTGCCCGGGCTGAGCCCAACACTATTTATATTGTTTTAGGAAAATCTCGAAAAATCCAGAAAATTCCCCAAAAATCCTAGAAAAATCCAAAAATCCGAAAAATGCCAAAATACATCATTTTGACAAGTTTAGTGTCCTAGGTTCAAATATAATTTCCCTTATCCCAGACTCAATTTTTAAGTATTTAAAATTTACCCTTTTTGCCAAATTCAATTCCCATAAATTTAAATCCTATAAATCCAAATATTCGTCTTTTGCCAAAAATTCAATCCCCGCGTACTCTCAATGTTTATTTAAGATTTCATGCAATTTGCTTCTTTTTAAGTAGATTATTTTTCCAGCTTGATTAGAATCAAGTTTATATTTGTATTATTTTATGTGTGACTTATGTTGTTATTTTATGTGTTTACGCTAGCTTCCGAAGTCGTTGAAGTGTCCGTCCCTGAACAAGAGCCAGTAGCCCAGATCTACGATCTAGTGGAAATCCCATATCAGTAAGGCAAGTTACATGTTTTGATCATTTTGAATCCCATGATATTTAAAGTATTTAAATACAGTAATTCCATTAATGTTATTTGTGAAATGATATTTTTTAAAATAAATGTTTAGAATGGCATGCTAATTAGTTACATCCTACCACTGAAAGATGCCCTACCTTGATTGATGGCCACATTCACCTTGACAACCTTAGTAAGAATATAAATATTGTACAATTGTATATAAGATCATCTCATTCAATATTGTACACTACTAAGTGACTTTGGCTGCGGGCCAGTAGAATTTAAAAAGAATTGGACCTAAGGTAAAGAAGTTGTGGGGATCCGTGCGACGGACTTCGCCCATCGCTTTACCTTAGGGTTGGATTACGGGTAGAGGAGTTGTGGGGATCTGTGCGGCGGACTTCGCCCACCGCTTTACCCCGGGATGGAGGCTGGTTGGTTTGGTGGTGGTTAGTGCTGTTGAGCATAGTGGAAGTTGTGGTTGAGTGCCTTAGGTGAAAAATATAAGGACAAAAATCTTGTGCCAAGTAACAGACATAGTGATAGCTCAAACCACAGGAGTTGACTTGTCAACACTAGTTTAGTAGTTGCTCAATTCGATTGAAACTCTACAGGATGAGATGACAGGATGCCAGGGAGTTAGGTATGCTGCTGGGTACCTAACAACGGTAGTAGACACTTAAAACGGCATAGAGAAGTTTTGTTTATATTTGGCCGTGACTGAGTAATGCTACCGGTAAAGCCTATATAGAGAATTGAGCAGTGAAACGACCTGACTTTCTTAACTCTGTTGCGGGAGTTAAGGGATCGTGTGGGTAAAGTTGAGCAACTCTGCAGAGTGAAATAAATGGTATTCGAATACGCCGTACTTTCGGTTAATGAAGCTGTGTTAATTGGGTGAATCCAACAATGAGGCATAAGTAGGATTATGATGGTTTTAATATGGCTAATGATGAACTTTACTTGTTAACAAATCCCATGATCTTAAGGAGCAAATGTTTTAAATTTTATTTGTTTGCAAATAAAACTGCATCCACCAAATGTAATAAAACCAATATATTCCCGTCCTTTGAATATCCTTGCATATAGTAAATTAGGGTTTACCCCCTGTAACTTGCTGGGTATAGTTGTACTCATTACTTACTAAACAAAATTAACAGAAGATCAATATTATCAAGAAGACCCTGCTGAGGAGGAAGCTCCCGAGGAACCAATCTACTCCGATGAGGATTGGTCTTAAGTTTTAGCTTACGTTCAGGCTGTTGATCCTTTGTAATGTAATGTGGTATGTGGGCTTGTGCGCCCGCTGTGTAAGATAATCTTATATTGTAATAAAGTTGGATCTTTTGCTGTAAGATTGTACTGTTGTGATGATCATTCGTAACTGCGAACATCGTAACTGTTCATCTTGTACGGTTACGATGTTCTATACCGTCCCCAGAAATAGAGGCGTTACACCACCCAAACTCGTCGAAGGCGAGTGCCATGGCCGCCGCCCGCACGCTGCTCTCACCGGAAGCTCCCGCCCGGATTGGACGGGGAGGTGATGGCACGGGTTGGGGGGAACTGCCGGAGCGCAGGGGTTTCTAAAGGACGCGTGGCGGGGGCGAGGGTTTCTGATTCTTTTCTCCTCTTCCACCAGACAAAACCCTCTCCATTTTAGGCCGGGCCTAATGGCCAATCTGGCCTTGTCTACTGAGCCCAATAACTCGGCCTAAAATCCGTCTCAAGCAAAATTGCCGGCCCAAAACACCCGCAAGGCCGCACGCTCCCCATGCTCCCGCGCACCGCGACCAACCGGCGGCGGCCGACATCTCCGTCGTCGCGCAGACGGCAGGCCGACGAACTAACCGGCGATCGCGCCGGTGCGAAGGGGGACGGAGAATCAAGGAGGCGTTCGATGGAGGCTAGCCTAGCCTGCGCCGCCGAGGCCGCGGCCGCGGCAGCAGGCGACGATGCCCCCACGCGCCTGGCGTACACGCATACGGCGGCGAGCTCTCCTCCCCGAGCCCTCGGCCTCCGCGCGCGCGGCCGAGCAAGGTAGCGCCACAGGTAGATCACGAGTTCCGATGATTGTTATCACGCTCCTCGATTGCTTAGTTAGTGCTTGTTCAAGTGCTTCGTCCTCCATTTCAGCTGCCCTCAGCAGTTGGGCTGAGGCATGATGATAGATTCACATGTATTTGGTGATTTCAGCCTAGCTTTTTATTTTTAGTTTGTTCTTGTCCCGGATTACATATAAGTTGCTTCGATTTGATGTTTGTTGCTGACAAGATTCAGATATCCTCAACTTGCTGAGCTTAGCTTAGCCTACACCTAGTAATACACTCAGAGGGATTGCTTTTTTCTTCCCCTGCAGATCAAGCTAAGGTCCCAGCTTCAAGTAGCAACACTGCATATCAACAACTTGTGAGTTTCCTCTTTCTATGTAATGTACTGCCTGCTTATAACAGTTAGTTACTTTAGGGACTTCTTTTTCTTTTTTGGCTTCATCTTATAGCTTATCCCTGCGGTTTATAACTTTTAGCTATTTATGAGGGAGAGTAAGGAGATACAAATAACTTATGTACAGTTTTATCAATATAAATAAAATCGCTATAGTATGTATTACAATTAACATATAGATCTCATCTTATAAAAACACTACGTTTGAAAATTAGTTATTATAGAAAAAACGAAAAATAACTTTTAAAAGTTAAAAAGAATATGCCATCAATCTCCTACGCTTACTCGACATAAACACTTGTACTTAGTGTTGGGTATGGCTCTGCATCATGCTACATCATGAGCTCTAGTACTGCTTAATTATTTTGAGATCATCATCACCATGTGCCCCAGTTGTTCTTCTAATCAGGCAGCACAGCTATATGCAATTATCAGTTTATCACTGCCTTGCGTGCTAGTCAAAGGTCCTAACACCTCACAATCTAGCACTAGACTAATCAGTCTCTCTTAGCTGCCAGCCGGGCATCACTATAAATGTGGATATCTTCACATACAGTACTGCCAAGCAACCATATTCAGAGATCCTGGTTTGGCAACACAGTACTACACAGAAGGTACCAAAGGATTAGGCAGGAATTCACCAGTGTCCCAGGCTCTACTCTTGAGTTGTTCCCTGAAACCGCCCTTCCTATCATATATGTGTCGTCATTCATGAATCTGCATCGGTAGAACCAATGCATTGTTTGAGTGAGATCATTCATAGGGTTAAGGCCTCGCTCATTTAGGTTTGAACTTCTGATTTTTCAGTTTATTTTTTTATTATTACTAAATTTCGTTTTTTCTATTTTTTTTGAGCTTTTTTACCTGTTTTTTTTTCTCGTATTCGTTTGCATGGTACATGCTAGGCTAACCTATATTTTTTATTTTTTATTTTTTTAAAATTTAATTATGCCAAATAAGCCACCATCAACTACAGTGTAATTTCAGTCATTTATGGTGAAAAATTAACCATAAGTCACAAAAATTCAGCCTAACTGAGCATCACCTAAATCATGATTATGTGAACAAGTTTTGTAAGAACTCCAGCTGTTGAAACCTCAGAGGCAGACAAAGCCCCTCTGAAGAAGGTAAGGTGTAGCCGTGTAGGTAACTTAGTTAAGGGCATATTCTTTTCCTCCGAATCTAGCGGTTTTTGGTTTTTGCTATAGTATCTAACTTTTAAACGGAGTATTTTCTCAAGACGGGGTCTATAGGTTAAACGATGTACACGTTAAAAGCCCAACATTTGTACCATCCAAAATCGCAAGTGAGTATCTATCTCTTCGTAATCTGTACCGTAAATAGCTAAAATTCAAAAAATTTAGTCAAAAGCCATAAGCCGCAGCTGTTGCCAAACAGGCCCTAAGTTAGTTACGCTATAAAGATGCAAAAAAAAAAGTTTTGGTTACAACTTAGAAATTCACTCTATTTGGTATTTGACAGTAGTTTACACTTTAACCTGCGCCAGAATGCGTATAGCGGTGCAAAAATATAAGAAGACACATCCATACAGTATTACTCATCCATGATGTTACTGAATTTGACTCCACTGATCGCTGGTAAAATTGTCAGAGAGAAAGACGCTACTGATTCATTGCTGAATTTGACTCAGGACTCGGGCCAGGGGCCGTGACCATAAATGTCTGTTTGGACACGAGCAGAAAAGGGACAAACAAGAATTTGCGTCAATGACACTGTGAGTAATTCCCATCTTGTACCATCAAAATCTTTTTATCTTGACATTGCATTTTGTCTCCATGCCTACCTCCAGCAGTTTTCCCTGGCGTGTACCTTTTTTTTCACAAATGACAACCATTGGTGCGTAGGGCCTCAAAACATGACAAATGAATTAGCAATCTCGGTGACAATCAGATTTAGGTTCAATTTAGAAAGTGTGAAAATTTTAAGATATCAAACTGTTTCTTATGAAATTCATGTAAAAATTTCTATGTTCCAAATATGACAATACAGACTAACCACTACAAACTACTGACATATTTCATAAAAAAATATTTGAATTATTCGATCTTAGTTTAGATGCTAGGACAACTTAACCTACGTTATCCAAATCTAATCCCCCAACCGAGATTGAACATAACGTTCTCAAAAGCACAGCGATTGGTGAATGACGCACAGTGTTTTTACTGTCTGGAGACCAAATCTAATGCTTGTTTCAAATGTAGGGATTTCTTTGAAATTTTATTGAAAAATCTCATAGGAATCAGTTCTTTTCGTAGGAACGGGGAGTTT
The DNA here is from genome assembly GCA_036346575.1 of Dendrocalamus sinicus. NCBI lineage: Eukaryota > Viridiplantae > Streptophyta > Magnoliopsida > Poales > Poaceae > Dendrocalamus > Dendrocalamus sinicus. Next base: position 10,277,767 of record CM070657.1, read on the forward strand.
TCTCCGGAGGGCCTTACATGGAAATTTTACAGTGACTGATGAACAGTAAGCAATAGTGTGGCACACCACCCCAGGGCCTTGAAATCTTCTGCATAGATTGGATGAGAATAGCCTAGGATCCATAGGCTACTGGCAAAGAGGTAATAAGCCTTCTTGGAGTGGATCACCTCCATGTGCTGCCTTACAATGTCATCCATGCAACGCACAGTAGACATGCACAGGCAAGTGGCAATCTTACTCTTCATCTAGCGTTCTCCCAAGTAGGAATAGTAATTATGCCTATTTACTAGTATACTCATAGATAAATATCTTAATAGAGCTGGATATAAAATATTTTTTATCTCTAATTGCTATTGATTGTTATAATTTCTTTGATAACTATTATATTTCCTAGCAACAGCTGTTACTTATATATACCTGTCATTAATTCAACTATCAGATGATGACTCTCAGTTCATGGGTAAACGGGTATACCCATGGGTGACGGGTACTCGCGAGCGACGGGTATGGACGAGGTTCTTCATCAGTTATCCTTCGTGAGTATACCCGTGGACATAAATCGAGATTACGGGTACAAATATGGCGACCACTATCCGTACCTGTCATATCCAATTGCCATTCCTACTCCCGAGTCAAATTTCCGATAATAGTACAGCTCCTCCTCTGTTGCGCCACATTCCACGAATCATCTAATGGTTAAAGGACTCTTACCTCTTGAAGTTTGCCATCTATGTTTGGCTCCATTACGAACAACCATGGATTTTAGTTTTTAGAAGTTAGGAGCCATTTAGAATATATTAGCTTCTTAATACGACTTTTTTCTTTTCCTTTGTATGCCTATGAAAATATAACGATGTTTTTATTTTTTTCTAGTTTTCTTTATTTTTCTTTAACTAAATAACACAGAAAAAACTAACAGTCATACCATTTTAGCCAAAGCCCACATCACTTTGTAACAAGACCTTAATCTCACAATTGAGACCTTAAAATCTGGATATTTGGTACTGTCAGAAAAAACCTGCAGAATCATTGTATGTACACACACAATTCGTAACATCTAATTTAGACTCTGTGAAAGGTTGTCCGAGCCATTGGTGAAGTCAGCCAAAAAGCAAAAATTAAAAGTCACAGTGTAACAAGACCTTAATCTCACAATTGAAGACTTAACATCTGCATATTTGGTATTGTCAGAAAAACACTGCAGAATCATGGTATGTACACACACAATTCGTCACATCTAATTTAGACTATCTGAAATGCTGTCCTGGTCATTGGTTAAGTCATGGTTAAACAAATACTAGTAACAAGCCTTTTTCATTTTACCGTGATGCAACACTTATGTTACCTTTCTACAATGCATTCATTTACTGTTGAGAAGGTAACACAAGCTTAGGAGGTGATTTCATGCTCTCTTAAACAGTAAACTATATAAATATTAAAGTATATTTAAAGATGAGAATCGGGAGAGATACTAGAGAGAGAAGACGCAAAAGTGTAAGGGCCCGCACGAACACCACCTGGCGCTGCAAACCTGCAGGACCATCTCTCTCCCTCCCCCGAGAAAAAGAAAAACAGACTTCCTTGATTTTGGAGCTCATAGCCTTCAAAGCTCCCCTTTCACCCATCTTGGCACAGTGACATGCCAATGATTACAAGCTCCATACCTAACATTACGATAGCACCATCATTCCCTAAAACCACGCCCGCCTTCTATCCCTAAAGTTACTGTTACCTCAAAATGATGGTACTAGTAGTAGTGAATAGAATACTAAGGAATACTAACTACTATTCATCAAATACTGGTACTTCACAAAATCCTAAAGTTGGAGGTCTTGCATACCGATTGCATGTCGCATTCGCGACATTGCTATTGCTCTTTGGATTAAAACTCCCACCTTTTTTTTTGGCATAAATTTATATTCATGGCATTGTTCATCATAAAGTATTAATTGTTGTTACTAACAGCTTGGTAGTATAAACTGGCTCCCTCGGCTATGTTCGATTTGATTATGTAGAGCTTTATCTTTATTTAGCATAGAAGCATTTCCAAATTCCAAAGAACATTGAAATTTTATAATCGCATCCTGAAAGTTGCGACTTGTCTCAAAGCATGTATAATAACCACGAGGAAAGCAAGTGCCATAGGCAAACTGGTGTTCATTTATCTCCAAGCCATGAGTGTTTGATAGGGGGTACTACTAGTGCGAGGTTTTAGTAGGGCGCTAGGGCTGGTCTTGTATGAGCAGCTGAAGCGAAGAGAACCACTGTGTAAAAACTTGGTAGCTCCTTGTTGCTCCCAGGACCCATCGATAGCTGTCACAGATCTACCCACTAGATTTTGCTGACCTCATTCTCTCCATACCCTCCCAACGCTGCGTTCTGTCCACTGTTGCAGAGGTAGTAGCCCATCTCCTTGTACTTTTTATATTCCCATGCTCCGCCATTGACGGTAGGTGGAGGAGCCTACACCAATCTACGTTTCTCCGTTGTGTAAATAAGTAGTAGGTGAACGATTGATTGTCCAATATTGCAATTGCCAGGTGTGGGATTTGTGGACAACAAAGAATGAAGACCTCTTGGCCCCCCTCCTTGCCCATCTCACATGTAGACACCTTGCTGCAGTGGTATTCAGGACTCCTAGCATTCTTCTGCTATGGATCAACACTTTCGATGGGATTTGTATGATAACTCAACTAATATAGGGACACTCTTTTCAATTTATGGTTTATACTTTATGTTTTTCTAAATAAATAAACGAAACAGTTTTTTATTATTTTTTGAAGTAGTTTATCATGACAGTTTTTCGAAGCAGTTTATCGATTTATCGGTATTCGATTTGTTCGCAAACGCTCGCAGCCATAAACCATCAGCCGCAACTGAAAAGAACAAATCCATAATTTGTATGTGTGGAATATATTCTTTCATTTGTATATAAAACTATGAATTCTTATATCCATATCACTTCAAACTCAACAAAATATCAATTGTTGTGACAATACAAGTACGTCCGGGCCAACATGTGATCGATACAAAAGGGGATACAACATGTGATTAATACAAAAGGGAAATATATCCGGTGCTGCCACCCCATATGGTGCTACTATGTTACAAATCCCTCAGAAAGCGATGCAAATTATTATGAAAAAATCCAAAAAAATAACTGACAACATTGCTACAAAATATCAAATCTAAATTCCATCTACATACTGAGAAACAAAAAGGACAAATTTTAGTGAAAAATATATATGGAAATAAAAAAGATAAATCTAGTATTCACTGAAGTTTGTCGTTTTTGAATTTACACAGGATGCTTGATTTTTGTATTCAAATTTTGGATTTTCAAATCAAATCTTGGTTCAAATATCTAGATACAAATCTAATATTCCTCTATTTTTTTATTTTATTTAGTTTGTCCTCAGATTTCGATTTCGATTTTGTTTTGAATTGTATATATAAATTTTTGAATATCCAACCTTGGATTTTGTTTGCTCATTGAATTAAAACAAGGATTTTTTTATTGAATCATTTAGAGATATATTCTAATATTATTTTGGTTTCATTTTATTGACTTGAATTTGAATTCAAGATTTTGGTATTTTGAATTCATGATCTGTGATGCCATTTTCCATTTTTTTTCATTATTTACATGATTATTATTTGCACTTGGGATTATTCTTGATTATTAATTTGCATAGCACGAAACTCAGAAAATTTCCAATAAATATTCAGAAGGAATTCGAACGTCAACAGAATGCAAGAAAAAGTTTTAAAAATCCTATATGTTCGAACATCCGAATTTTAAGATGTTACAGCAGTTCGGCATATCTCAGCTAGAGGATATCGACCCTTATCGAACCCAGTCTACTGTACCTGAGCCTACTGGACTACCGCCGACCACTGATCAAACAGAATGGTCCCCATACGTCCTCCGACCCGAGACGCAACCTCTGGACCGATTGACATACCCCACGGGACATGCTCGTGCTCAATGGAAGACAATGCCACGTACGGGGAGGTAGACGCGGCGAGGAGATAGTAGTGGCTTAGATGGGTGAGCCATATCACATCTAGTGTGATGCATTTTTTATTACTACAATTACTTTTACTTGTACAAGTATTCCTAATATATAAAATTATAAAATAAATCGTGAAATATTCATAGATTCATGATTAAATTAATCCGAATAACATGGTAAGCTCGGATCACATAAAATTCCCAAAACATTATGCAATAACTATGACTGTGTCAAGGCTTCATATAAAATTTTATAATTTTTAGAGCTCGTTTGTTATATGTAAAGACTCGTACAAATATCAACATTTTATGAATTTGTGAGAAATATTCACGATGGATAAAATTACTCAAAAATTGCACTGTGAAGTACGTTGTGTCGGGAGGCTATATATATATTTTCGTAATTTTTTGAGCTTATTTGATATATTTAAAAATTCAAATAAACACTAAATGAAAAAGAATTAAGACATGTATCACCTGCTGTCCCCTCACTGCACGGCAGGGCTACCTGCCGTCCGTTGGTGGGGCGGTAGGCGCCTACCACCGGTGGCCCCACCATGTGTCGCCTCGCCGTCGCTACCGCACGCCCACTGGACGGCAAAAACAACATTTCTGCAAATATGATGCGCATACTATTACTCTTGTAACTACTGTATGCAACAGTGCCAAATTCATTAAAAATTCGGCTTGCACCGTTGGATATAGTATGAATCAACTTTTCCAAAAATACTATCACTAGACCAAATGGTTCTTATTCTGTTGTTGCTTTGGATAGGGAATATTTCATACTTGGTGCACATCAACTACGGTTTATCGGTTTTTAGTTTTCCTTATGTACACAGCAACCGAGTAGCAGAAGCATGAATAGAAATGCTCACCTCCCTCATACAACTATTTGCCATTGTATTTCTCTTTTCAAACAAAAAGCCTTTCTATAAAGGGAAATTGATTATTTGCCATACCAAATAATGGTCTTCTAGCATTTGTTAATCTTAATGTACCACTCCAAGCATTTACCATTTCATAATATGCCATTTTAGCTATTTTTCTTCACTTTCTCTATTTTCTTCATACGAAATAACCTTATTATCCCCGTACAGTAGTCTTATTTACATGTATGTTCTTATATAGTTGTAGCAAGTATCTTCCATTTGATATATATGATTAAACTATACAAATAAACAACCTCTACATAGTTGCATAATTAAAATACATGGTCTATTACTAAAACCCAACAGATGGATATATTTCTATATAATTATTAGGATGTAAATATGACCACTGTATGGGGGTGATAAAGTGATTTTGCATGAAAAATAGAGAAATAGAGAAAAATGGTCAAAATGTTTATTATGAAGTGATAAATATTTAAAGTGGTAAATTGTAAATTTCAGTCTTAATAGTGACAAACGATTGAGGACGTCAAATAATCAGTTTTCACTTCTATAAACTACGGCAAAGTCAGGACAAAGAAAAAAGAACACACCTAGCACAATAGCTGGTGAAGATAAACGGTGGCGGGTGCCCAATAAATGCCATCTATTGCTTTCAGGTGTCAAAGAATGGAGTAGGAGGGCTAGGGGCTCCCAGAGTAGTACTCTTTTGTCTGCAGGTGTTCGTCAAGCTTCATGCTGAGAGAGTGCACAGCCTGCCAGCAACAGCAAGCCAGACATCGAACTCCAGCCTGCACAGAGATTCCAGATCTTTTGGCTGCCTTGATCATTTGCACAGAGAGAGCAGTGATGCAAATGGACGTGAGATGTGTGCAAAACCAAGCAGAAAAGTAAGTGTACATTGCTGACAGAAAAAAAAGGGTAAAACAGGGGGAGAGTGTCCTTGAAAAGCCTGCACAAAGGGCAATGCACTAAATGATCTTACTAAACACACACCCTCTCTCGTTTCCCTTTTATGCCTCGCTCGCGGCTTTTTTTTTCTTTCTCCTTGTTTTCTTGTGCTAGATCAAAATCATGCATGCATGCTGCTGATTGATATGTCAGGTGCGTGTTCATGTGCACTGTAGATTGCTGTGCCTCCCCCACAGCCTGCTAAAGAGCCTTTGGATATATCGCCTTCGCCTCTCCCTGCCCTGGCCATCGTGTGCATTCTTGCTTGCATTTGCTCAAGCAAGGGAAAAGTGGGCAGTACTGGTTGCAACTCGGCCACAAGGGGTAGTCGTAGCACACGAGAGTAAGTGGCCGTCCTGTCCTATTCCTGGCTTGTGCTTGAAAGAAGGATTGTCTCTTTGCTATAGACCATATCCACAGTGCATGGGAGGGAAATGGATGATACCAGTATGATAGGTGTTGTTGGTTAGTTAAACACATGCTGCATAAGGTCATGCTCGTGCATATTTTTTTATAATGCAATGTGCATTGGATTAATTTAGTGGTTCATGGTTTGTCCTACAAGGGAAACAATCATGAGGTGATAAATCCCATAAAGCTCTTGTTCTATATTCTTTCTTTTACGTTTCTCTCTAAACATACCCCGGCCATGATCCAAAAAAGGACTCACATGCCTGTCTTTAGCTTTGCTACTGTGAAGTGTGATGAACTACGTAGCTACGTACAGTATGGGCATTAGCCACTTTCAGTTCTGGGGCATTAATAGCCCTCTTTTGTTTGGGCATTAATGCCATCGCTCTTAAGTAGGACCCATTTTGGTTATTGGTGGCTTGTGGGAGCCCAAATCTCTCTGATCAGTGTCAAGATCAGAGGGCCAGCTGCTTTCCAAGTGGGCTTCTTGATGTGTGCATGGTTTCTTCCTCCTCTTTCTCACGCTTTGACGATGGCGCCCCTGCATGATAAAACCCCTCCCTGCCCCAATTGTTTCCTTGCTTCTTGCCCGGGGGTATTAAAAATCGCCTCAAGATCACTCTCCCTCGCCATTCGCCTTGTAGGCATTTTATTAGGAAATGGTCGCCTTTCCATTTTTAGGCTGTGCTTGAAGCTGGAGAGCTTCTTGCTTATCTCTTGTGATGCTTGAAGGCTTGGTTCTTGTGTTTTCTCATCTCAGCTCGCCGTTTCTCCTCAGGTTGCTTTGTAGGGGACTAGGACGCAGGGGTGGTTGGCATTTCATAGGTCGCCGTCGTCAGTGATCTCTCCATGATTTGATAAGGTTAGGCTTCTAACTCCTAATCCCCTATATGTTTGCTTTCTTTCAACTTTCAAAGAAGCTACCCTTGCTTAGCTGCGGCTATTGGTTAAGCCTACTCTACTGATCAATTTTGCATTCCGAAATTTATCTGTGCTTATTTGACACGGTGATATTCTTGGTGGCAATCAGTTTTCTTTTAAAAAAAATTGGGAGGAGAACTCATGCTTTTCTGATGCACCTGTTAGGACATTCTTGGTGGAAAGCAATTTGTCATGGTTAACTCATTTTGGAATGTGTTGCATCCACTGAGGTTTTTCCCTTATTCCTCCAATGTATGTTCCATGCTTCCTCTACATGAACATGCCTCTAGCTTTGGAATGCTTCCTGACCTGTTCATTTTGTTTCGACAAGAAAGTTCCACTTTGGGTTTTACTTCTCTTTCCATTTTTTTGGTTCTATGTTTAGTACGACACTACGACTTGGAATGCAAGATCTCTAGTGCTTGCACTGTTGCTTCTTGTGGTAGTCCTTACTAGCACAGGAGCAGATGAAAAGCTTAGGACTGAGAATGTGGAATGAGCAAGTGGATGTGCATAATTTCTTATGAGAATGGCTACTGTAACTGATACCTCTATCCTTTTTCCATTTATTCTGATTCTTTCTTTTGCTGTTCCATTTGAAAATTCTTAGTGTACATCCTATTTGACTGTATGCTTTAGATGACCATATATGGTGCACAGCCTAGCAAATAGGAGAACTTTTCCTCCTATTGTCTTAGTCTCATGTATGAATAGATGGGCTAATTAGCGTACGTTTTCTGTTACACTGTACAGTCGATTGCCTTTCCCTTTTTCCTTTGTAGAAGGAGCAATCTGCTAACTTCGTGCCCTGAGCAGTGTTCATGTCACCAATTTTTTGACTCATCAAACTGCTGCCTTCAGGTCTTTTTAAATTAGTACAAGGTTTGACCACTCCCAAGCCTGAAGATGTCCAGTAATCCATCTTATCAGCAGTTCAGTATGGAAGCCATGAACAGCTGTTTCGTCAACAGCAGCATGATCAGTGCTGAAGCACCCTTCTTCCATCCAAACATGCCACAGGATGGCAGCTTCGGTTTCGGCGATCCAGCCGCTGGTGTGGACACCGCCGCCCATTTCATGGAGAGCAGTCTGATGATCGCCTCGCCTGCAAACCCGCTGGTCTGCGCCGCTCCATTGCAGGACAGCCACCGTGGAAGCATGTCATCGGAGGAGATGAACGACGCTTATGTCGCTAGCGAGAGTTGCAGCACTGTGCATTCCATGCTCCCCACGGCCTGCTCGGTGGACTTCCAGTATGGTCCGTCAGATGTCACCATTGCTCAGCCGTCAAAGATGACCAGGCTAACTGGAGAACCACAATGCAGCTGGATCTATGATGCACCAAGGGCAACCTCAGTCCATGAGCCATATTACCTGACAGGGTTCTCCGGCACCGGCTTTTCGAACCCCTTTGCTGCTAACTCTGCAGCTGCAAGTGAGCTGTCACTCAGGCTTTGTGCCAAGTCTTCACCAGTCAGCATAGTGAATCTCCTGGACCAGTCCTCGGAAGTGAGCTGCTCTGGCTCGACTCATGTAAATAGCAAAGGCTTTGGCTATCAGCAGCCTGTGAAGGCTCAAGCCGGCAATGGCCTGTTCCAGCCTCCTTACGGTGATGTCGGAGTCGGTAACGAGCTAAGGCAAGTGTATCCACAGATGTATTCGAGGCCTCTGCATTTCTCGCAGGTGTTGTTGCGGTCAAGATACTCACACATTGCTCATGAGATACTGAATGGGGTCGTTGCCTGCCTGTTGAAAGATGTGACCGAGATCACTGATTCAGTCAGTGGCATTGGCAGTGAGGCAAGCCTATTGCTCTCGTCAAGCCTCTCAATGAGGACACCGTCCGCGGTGAGTTCCAATCAGCTGATGTTCCCTTCGGAAGAGCATCCGCATGACGCAGCCGACAGCGGGAGATGGATGGAGGCTCAGAAGCTGAGGAATGATCTCCTGAAACTGTTACAGCTGGTGAGTTCTTGAGTTTTTTTTTGTGCGCGCTTTTGATACCTACTTCAGACTGTTATTAGAGTAACCTCTTGATGCAGATGAACCAAAAGTGCAACCAATGCTTTGACGATATCCAGAACACGACATCCAAGTTCAGCAGCATGGTGCATTCAGCCGGTGCTAGCGGCATCTCTGCGCCTTTCGCGCACCATGTGGTTTCTGCGATGTACCGGAGACTCAGGAAGCGGATCATGAGCCAGACCATGGTGGTGACACAAAGGGCCAGCCGTGGTGAGTCGTCGATGGCTGAGAAGGAGCGGAGCTGGGAGTCCTCCTTCATCCAGAAGCACTGGGCATTACAGCAGCTCAGGCGGGGCGACCAGCAGTCCTGGCGGCCCCAGCGCGGCTTACCGGAGAAGTCTGTTGCAGTCCTCAAAGCGTGGATGTTCGAGAACTTCCTCCGTCCGTAAGTTCAAGGATAAAACCTCCCCCTTGGAGAAAATGATGATAACGTTTCTAGTCTGAACTCAGAGATTGAACTTTCAGATGCCAGCTTGATCATTCTGATTGCTTTTGGCGCTAGAAAACAGTGGCATTATTAGGCTTTCTTCATTCTTTTTACAGAACATGGCACAATTTTGTTTCAAAATTGAAAACTCTACATTATGCACAAATTGATGTCTCATTCAGGTATCCAAAAGATAACGAGAAGGAGATGCTGGCGGCGAGAAGTGGCCTTAGCAGGAACCAGGTACAATTTCAGACTTTCGGCATGAAACTTATTTTTGCTAGGTCTAATCAACTTACAAAAAAAACATCTATGAATGTTTCGAGCGGTTGCATTGCTAGGTCTCCAACTGGTTCATAAACGCTCGCGTTCGACTGTGGAAGCCGATGATAGAGGAGATGTACGAGGAGCTCAAGAAGACCTCAGGAGGCAGCGAGGATGTGGCCGGCGAGCATCTGGGCAGCAAAGATGTCGTCAGTTAGAATGGGAAGGTTAAGTTGGAACTGTATAAAATCTTAACTGTGCTTTTGCATGAGCATTGCTTCCAAGGCCAGTTAATTAGCCACTCACGCCTTTGGCTATTCATCTCGTCATCGTCTATATATGTAACCTTGTAATTTTGCTTGCGTATATATATAATTGCCAGCCGGTGCCTGCAAGTTGCAATAGATACCCTCTTGCCCTCTCTTCTCCCTTTTCTACGGATTGCAGTTCTTGCGACAGTTTTGTTTATACAGAAAGAAAACTCTGGATCTTCTCATGTTGATAATTCCAGTTCATTTTGAGCTTATCATTGATCAAACCGAACCGCGATCTTCTCTTACGGTTCTTGGTTCTTGCTGGATGCATTAAGATGATTGCTTAGTCTGAAAAATAACATAGTTTGAATTGCCTTAAGCGGATTACTAACATCGCCTTGTTATTTTGTACAAACACATGATATACATCTTGGCATGAACTGACCAGGATCCAGATTGCCATGCTGTTGCAAATTTGGGATGCGCATGTGCACATTCCGAAACTGAGCTTGAAATGGCAATAGCCAAAGCATAATGCAGAGCCATCACAGCTGCTGTTCAGTGATTGAACGCCACCACAGGTACACGCACATACACATGGTGGTTGTTGCTCATGACAGTGAAAGGTTTGAAAGATTTTCAAGCGCCCAGAAGTACAAGCATGCTGCTTGAAAGATTTTCAAGCGCCCAGAAGTACAAGCATGCTGCTGTTGCTGATTGGATCCTTTTGCATTGCACTGTTCCATTCCATGCTGCAATCATATGCCCTCCCCCGTTGTCGTTCACGGATCTCATCGGCATGTACAGTTGTACATCAAATGCTTGTCTTCTACGTTGGCTGTGTATATAGGTTGTTTTTTCTAGCTGTGGCTGATGGCTTTTGGCCTTAACACGAATGTTTATATGAATGAACCGAATACCGATAAATCGATAAGTCACTTCAAAAAACTATTCCTATAAACCGCTTCAAAAGACAACGGATAAACCGTCACGTTTGTTTGTTTATAAAAAAGCTATAAATCATAAGGTATAAGTTGAAATGAATGAGTTTATATCAATATATGCATCCAAGTTGGAGACTTGGAATATTTTCATTTTTCGAAACGTGTGTCGTACACTCTGATATTTCGAAAGGTATAAAATTGAATTAATTCTGTGTCTGTGACACGTGGGAGGATTTGCGAGCAGGACAGAAACTCGAGTTTCGTGGTACATGAAAGTACCAACATGCTATGGCAGGATTTGCGAGCAGGACAGAAACTCGAGTTTCTTGGTACACGAAAGTACAAACATGCTATGGCAGAACCGCAGGAGTCGTGTCATATGCATGGATCTGGTTGTACATCACGACATGGCAAGAAGATTTCTGCGTGTGCGTGCTCATGATTCAGGGCCGATCAAAAGATGGAATGGGGCTTCCGTATCTCTTTCTCCTTATTTCTCTCCTTATTTCTTCAATTTAGACCACTCACATCTCATCCAATGGCCAATATTTTTTTATATTTTCACCATTTGCCTATCCATCATAAATAATAAAAAATACAGAAAAAATAAAATTTATTTTTTATTATAATTTTATTTTTTCTGTAAAAAATTATAATAAAAAATAAATTTTATTTTTTTGTATTTTGTATTATTTATGATGGATGGGCAAATGGTGAAAATATAAAAAAATACTGACCATTGGATGAGATGTGAGTGGTCTAGATTGAGGGGATAGGGAGGGGAATAGGAAGAGGGGGACAGGGAAGCTCCATTTCAAAAGATGGGCACTAAAAAAGGCAGATAAACTGGGCTGCCGCTAGGAATAAAAATAGATAAGATACAGTCGAATCGTATAGTTTCAAATACAAATACGAATCTATATTTTTAAAATAAATATGAATATGTATTTAAATATTCTTGAATACAAATATGAATTAAATGTCACAATGGATACTAATTCGAATCAAATATATACTTAATTCGGTCAAATACGAATATCCTCTTACAACTCCTGTAACATATCTCAATAGAACAAATTCCTAACGGTTTTGCTGGTTTTTGATCGGTTACCGATGATAGGTATAGGAAACTGATCAAATACGAATCGAATAGTCTTGAATACGAATATGAATATTCTTGAATACGAATACGAATATTTTTAAATACAGATACGAATATTCTCGAATACAAATAAGAACATTTACAAATATGGATTTTGCTTACCACATTATTTTTCCTCGGATACGAATATTGGATAAAATGGATTATTCTTTACTTTTTTCGCTACAATTGTAGCACAGTACTAAGGTCTATTTGTTTAATGCTCTGGCCCAATCCTGAAAATGCAATGTACAACCCAACGAACCAGTTGGCCCCCATTTTTCAATATTACTGATAATGGAGTTTTTAGTAGGGGTGCAAACTATATGGATTAATCCTGATCGATCCAGTACCAATTCGGTTGGCACCAATTACGGAAAGGTAATTTAGTATCTGGTGTCAAATTTGGTCGGTACCGGATAGTTGTTGCCAAATATAGTAGCGAAAACGGAAGAGCTAAAATCCGACCGAATAGCATCGATAAACGGTAAACCGGATGCTATCGACCAGATATCTGCCAAGCAAGTTAATATCCCAACCAGCCCAGCCTAGATTTTACCTAAGTCCTAACCTAAATCCAAAGTCCAACCACTCTAGCCAGTCGCCACTAATCCTCCCCGCTTATGTTGAATTTGCGTATGAATTTATCCGTTTTCGAACTAATGAATGAATTTATCGGTTTTTGAACTTATGTATAAATTTATCGCTTATGTTGAACTTGTGTTGCATCGGCTATTGTACTTAAATAATCTAGATGAATTTATTGCTAATTGAAGGGTTAAGTGATGGTGGTATGGTTCAATGTATATTCCTTTATGTATGCACATACTATCCGCTTATATTATCCGTTTCGGATCCGAAACCGCCATGTATATGTTCCGATGGTACCATATCCGAAACTCTGAATTCATATTCATATCCGGCCTTACCGTATTCAACTTCGAATTCAGGAAAAAATAAGTTAGGATATGGTATGAAAAATATCCATCCGAATTCGACCTGATTGCACCCCTAGTTTTCAATCTTGTTCTTCCTCCATTTTGCAACCTAATTCCAAGCACACCGTACACACAGATCAATGATACACTAAATATAAAAAGGTAACGATGTTTGATCATACATATCTTTATTAAATGACATACTATAAGCATTTAACATCTTTTACCGCATTAAATAGAGATAGATAGTAGAAAATTTTTAAATAGCTATACTCCTTTGTCTCTTAATAGGCATATGCTTCCAAGAAAATGGCCTTGTATTGTGAAACAGAGGGAGTATCCGTGACAAAACAACTTGGCCTGATGAATGGACTTTACTCTGAAGCTGTGTGAGAACAATAAAGGGGGACATTCTTTTGAGCTGTGACTTATAAATCTAATAAATATTGATTACCGAAAGAAATCGAAGTAAAAAGTCAACTAAAAGTCGAAAAGAAATAGGGCCAAATTCTTTCACATGTGCTTCAAAAGAACTAGAAACATAAAGAAAGAGTAGAACTAGAATATCACCATGCGTCCACCAGATATTTATCTCTATCTTCAGGCTTGGTGCCATGGACATATCTTGGTAGTAGCACTTCAGCAGAAATAGCTGTGTGATGTGGCAAATCTGTGTGGAATTCAATGAATTTATGGACAATTTGGTTTGTTGCCATATTTTGCCGCATCTAGGCGAGTTTGACTTTTATTTTAAGCCACCATATACGAGTTTTATAGGCGTAGTTGTGGTGTAACACAATTTCTTGGCATCTTAATCCACCTGTGTTCAGGGGCGGAGCCAGGATCCAGACAGGGGGGGGGGGCGACCCGCCAAGGCGCCGGCGTCATGGGCCCTGGGCGCCGTGTATCAACAAAATTAAATATACACATATATAATTAAACATACGCATATATATTGTCATATAAATTCAATCATAACACATATGGCAAAATAATGTAGCATACGTCTAGTAACACAAAAGAAAGGTACTTTCATTACATCTCCACAAACTTGAATTTGTTACATCTCCACTAACTTGAATTTAGCACGACGATTACCAGCTAGATCATAAGATTTGATAATATCATTGGAACTAATCTTGGCTGCCAATTCCTTTTCAATATAAACTATCATGTAGCTTCGCAAAAAGCCATCTCCCATTTTAGTCCTAGTACGTGTCTTGGCAAGTTTCACGGCTGAAAAGACTCTCTCAGTGGTCGCTGTTGATACTGGAAGAGTTATGACTAATCTTAGCAATCTATCGACCATTGGATAAATAGAATTTTTACCTAATCTCACTAGTCCCTTTGTTAGATCAGCAAGTGATGGCAATGTACTTAGCTCTGGATGGTTGCATACATCAAGTTGAAAATGTGGTAGTCGACACTCCAATTGAGCTTGATTTTGACTTGAAAAATTAGCGGGCCTAATTGACTAATTGACTGTAATTAAGAGTGATTAAGGGGTCCTATTAATACATCTGGTGGACCATTGGGGGGGGGGGGCAGGCCCCTGCCCGCCCCCCCCTCTCTCCACCCCTGCCTGTGTTAGAGATATATTCTTGTCATACTTTGCGTGAACCGTGGCAGCCAAATTGACCGCCAACTAAAACACATGGACCTTTAGGGAAAAAAAAGGTAACAGCATAATGCAATATTTGGGTGGGTTATTTTGGACGATGGCTTATGACTTAAATATTTGAATTCTGACAGTTCACGAGAGGCAGTATGTAGAGAAAATAGTCGCATATGATTTTGGCCAGTATAGCTGAACTTAGTACACTTTTTACTATAATTTTCCTATTGATCTCGCATTAAAAAATCGTATCGTTTAAAGATAGTTACTGTAAACAGCACAAGCATAAGTCAACTTTAAGACAAAAAACCCGGCCATTTCCTTGGGCACCACCTGAAGTAATTTTGATATTATAATTAGTGAGACGCACTAGTACTAATGTAGTCACAAAGGAATGTAACATTGATGTGGTTCCAAAACATAATTTTAAACACTAATCTCTATCATATTGTGTTTGTAAAATATAGTAAAATCGTATTGTTATAAGAGTTCTTTTCAAAACAAATATATCCGTATCATTTTCAGATGTCCCGCCAACACCAGTCAGCGACCTATTTCCTGGCCCTAATCTGTGCCGCTTGGTCTCGCTGTTTTTTTTTTAACCAGTGGTTTGCTTTGGTTACCTAGCAATGGCTGCAACTGCTTTTGCGACAACTCTTTTCTTTAGTTCCTCCATTGGGTCGCTGTCAGACTAGCAAGTTAATTCCGACCCTATGCGTTTATCGTACTGTATGCTAGTCCTGTGATCAACAGTTAATATAAACACACACACACACACACACACACACACACACACACACACACACACACACACACACACATATATATATATATATATATATATATATATATATATATATATATATATATATATATATATATATATATATTGTATCACATCTATACATGTGTGAATAAGTAGAGTATCATATAAAGATAAACACACAAATATAGCTTTATACAATTAAGCTCTTGACAAAAGGGCTGGACGACCAAATAGTTCGCATAACAAGTAAATAGCAGTTGAAACAATGATATATGGGACAAAAATTTCAGCAAGCATGCCATGACCCACCACAGGCAACTGATTGGAGTTAAACCTTAGTAAATGTATAAAACCCGCAGTGTGAAAGTAACTGAACTGGAGATCTCCTACTTCTTGTTCAGATAGTACTCAACAAGCAACTGTGAGTATGAAAATCGTAGTCTGCAAGACTTTATAATAAAGTTAAATAGTATGTAAGCTGAAATAAAGGTGGTTGTCTAATCTAGTTTACTTTGCAATAATATGTTTTTATTTGTGATAACAAATAATTTATTTCAAGCAAAAGTTGTAAAAGGGATTGACATCTGGTACAAAGTAACAAATAATATAAGAATAAATCACAACTGGCTCTTCATAGCCATGAGCAACAACTTTCACATACTCATGACCAAATTTCAAATAAGTAGATAATGTCCATTTCTAATCAAGTTTTGAAAACATAAGACTAGTCTTAATGATATCACCAAGCTTTACCCCTAACCGAGAGTATGGCTATTCAAATAGATTTTATACTCTGCAGAAGTTGTATATTTTACCCACAAGATACGAATAGTATGGCTGGCATTAGATCATAATAGGGCCTTTACATGGCTCAACTCCAACCTTACCTCGCCCGATGAATTTTGGTTCTTGGAAGTTGGAACACATTGAACCTGGCCTACTAGAGGGGGTGAATAGGTGATCTAAAAATCTTCTCTAATTAATTATCAATTTCTATTTGGCTAAACAAAGCAAATAATGCAGAAGCTTAACTCAAAAGGGTTTAGCACAAATAACGCCTAAAACAAACGGGTTCACCTAAGTGTACCAACAAACTAAGCCAATGTCAAGGTTTGCAATCTTAGGATGATAAGCAATCAATTTAATTCTATGAATATAAATTGCTTGAATGTAAATTGAGCACAAGAAAACAAACCACACTTGACACATTTGCTTTTTACCGTGGTGTTCAGAGACTTGCCGGTCTTCTCTAGTCTACGTTGAGGTTAGCCCAAACGAATTAGACTGGCTCCATGAATTAAGTCGAAACACCTCAATTCACTGGTGATAACTCTTTTCCGCTTCAGATACGTGAGCTCCAACTTTTACAACTTTGTCGGGTCTTCTCACAACCTTTTTTGAGAAGATCACCGCGCACGACGCCTCCAATGTTGTTTAGCAATTGGGAAACTCCAAGAGTAATAAGTCAAGTACTTCGCTTGACTCTCACCACGTGCAACGAATGCACAAGCTCGAGTGGATACACAATCCACCTCTAGATGTAATACATACAATTTAGAGTCTTCCTCCTTACTCACAAGGTGTAACACATGCACAATTGAGAGGAGACCTCATACTAGCTCAAAAGAGTGAAATAGAGTGCCAAGAGTTATACTCCAATCGGCCACAAGGGGATATATATACCTTTCACCTTGAAACTAGCTGTTGGGATAGAAAAATAGGATTTTTGGAAGTACCGCAGGCAAATGACCGGTACTTTCGCTCCCCTCAGTAACGGTCAGAAAACTAGCTGTTATCGGCAAATTCAGTTGTTCCATCTTGCAAAGTCCGGTGCTACCGATCATTGGAAGCACTGCAGCACTCGTGTAGAACTACCGATTTCCTCGGAGATAAGAAGACTCCACACATGTGTCTCTCTGGAAAAATGTAACGTTACACAAGCTGGATGCTCCGCAAATTTGAAGTACCGCTCACACAAAGGCGATAGTACCACTCGCTGATCGAACCGCTCACATAGAGCCGATCGGACCGCTCACACAGAGCTGGTCGAAAGTACCGATCGTTGACTACACTGGTCGCTGACCACATCGGATGGTTCGACCACTCAGGTCTCCAACCATGTTATCTGGTTCGACCACACAGGTCACCGACTATGCTGGACTCCGACCACGTTGTCCAGATCGACCACACAGGTCTCCGACTACACTGATCTCCGACCACATTAGTTTCGAACACTCAGATCTTGACCACGTCGATCATGTTGATTTTCGACCATGCCAATCTTCGAACACACAGATCTCTGACCACCACGTTGATCTTCGACCACATTGAATCAATCACGTTAATTCGACCATGCCGATTTTGACCACACAGGTTTTGATTACGTTGGTTTCGACTACGCTGTCTTTGATCACACAGATCTCGACTATGTTGGTTTCTACCATGCTCGTTTCGATCACTTCGATCTTCGACCACGTCAATCTTCAACCACACAGGTCATCGACCGTGTCGATCTTCGACTTCAACTATGCTGATTCTCGACCACATTGATCTTCGACCACATAGGTCTTCAACAACATTGGTTCGACCATAATGGTTCTTGACCACACAGGTCTTCCAACCACTAACAGACGTAGTAGTTCCATGATTACAATGCTAGTAGTTTCCACTAGCGGTAGTACCACAGAATACACTACGGTAGTTCTGATTTCCCTGAGAAATGCATATACTTTAACAGATTTTGCAAAATACATTTATAAACTATAGTATCATGCACACAATGATTATCCATAAATCCCAACAAGTTACAAAACACATTGCACACTTTTAGAATCATGACACAATGATTATATATATGAGTTTCAACCATTTGCAAATATAAGTCTCATACTACAAAGATTGAAAATATGGACTTGAAACACTTGCAAAACATATTTGCAATGTATAGTCCCATGTTACAAAGATTCAGCACATGAGCCACAATTATTTGCAAAACACATTCTCAAATACAAGTCTCTTGTCAAGGAGAGCTAGAGCAAGTGAGGTTGAGTTATCAACACATGATGCGACTTAAGCTACTAGATATAACCCCTTTTAATAGTACAACAACCTATACTACCAACCAGGTCTTCCAACCAAACACCAAGACCGGTAAATGACTAGGAACACATTCTTAGTTTTAGCTAGCCATACATTTGTCTTGATTCATAGTCATGACATGCATCAACTCATGATGCATTCTTTACTTCAACTCCATCAACACATGATGGATCTTTACTTGACTTGATGATCAACACATGATCGTCTTCTCTTAGACATATATCAACTCATGGTGCATCTTCTTCTTGCCTTGATGATCTTCAACAAATGAAGTTATCCCAAGTCTTTCTCATTTGTGGAATCTAACCTATTCATCCAACTCATAGAAAATATTAGTCCACAAAATGATTATCATCAATTACCAAACTTCACAATTAACACATAATGGAGGGAGTAGATTCTATAATCTTTCTTTCTTGGTAATTTATGAATATCTCAATAAATAATGAGATAAAAAATTTGTTTGCGAGTATACACCATATACACAACACTTGTACACTTTAAGAAAAACTTTTAAAACAAAACTTACTTATCTAGTTGTTATTAATCATTTAACCATTAACATATAATAGAAGAACTAGATGACAACCTGATTATGAGTATATATGAACTACACAAGCTATATACTCAAGGGATATATTTCAAAGTAAAGATCCTTAATATGTGGATATAGAACATGGATCAATACTAATGAACCACAAAACATAGAGTGATCTCTCTCTCTAAATGTGTGCATACAAGAATGTATTGTAAAAGCATATGTACATATTCAAGTTTGACTTATTTGGTGAAGTCCATTTTATATTTCGGATCTGAGGAATGCAATAAGATAAGAATGTGATTTGAATATATATCTCTTATGTTTTTCACCTTTTCATCCAAATGAGACTAAGCAATATCATAATCAATAAACATATTAACCTCATAATTATATTTGTCATTATTACCAAAACCAACTTAATAGAGCTTGAACTTACAACCCCATACACAACTATGATAGGAACCACTTCGAGCTACCATTCTGGTGCTCGCACAACTCTAATCTACCATAGCTACAAGATGAGACCCAAACAACTTATTATACCAGGACCTTCCCACAAAGGCGCTTGTATTTATATGAAAAGCTTACATCAGCAACACATAAGATTACGATCCTTAATCGACTCGGGTGAGAGTCTCCAATAATTAACCACTACATGCGAGTTCCCTTTTTCACCACAAGTTATATCCACATAGTTTCCACCATTCAACCACTACATGCGATTTTCCTCTCACACCGCAAGTTATATAAATATCTTACCCAAGTTAAAATCATAGTTTTTAGTTTTGCTTTTTAAGTAAAATATCAAGAGTGACCATACTGGTCCAGCAACATAACCAACCCATGTTTTGAAAGTGTAACCAACCGATCATCTAGTATATCAATAAACTATGCATGGCTAGCCAACTCTACTTTATACTTATTCTAAAATTCTACAATTAATTGTACCAGCTGTGGATATCATTACTAGGGTGACAATTTTAAGTATGATGACTTTTCAAGGAGGGATCAATGCAACGATTTGGTATAACTATCAACCTGGCCAACATAGTGATTTTACTAAAAATACGCGCATGCATAATGGTTTGAGCAATCAAAATATATAAATGTGAAATATGTAATCAACATGGTCAAAACTTTCCTTGTTAAAAGCTTGTCTCTTGCTCTGGATCAATTTTGAAGTATCTTCGATACGTCGATATTTAGCGTATAAGCCAAATAACACAAATAAATACCAAATAAAATCAAATAGGATGATTTTGCAAATTTTTATATTATGAAAGAGCATGGTTTTGGAAATTTTTAGAGATAAACATAATTCAATTGGAGTTTGGACGCAAAAGTTATGGCTTTTGAAGTTTTACCGGAAGAAAAAATCCCAGAAAAATGAGAGAGAAAACACTGTTAACATTTTTTGGATTTTAAAATTTATTTTTCTTTTGAAAGGAAAACCTAAATTTAATGACTGACAGGTGGGGCCTACTGACCAAAAAATTATTATTTTCCAAAATGGTTGACATGTGGGGGCCACATGTCAACGACTCAGATTCTAAAACCAGTTTTAAAATAGAAATTAAACTAATTGATCTACTTGGGCCTATATGCCATAGACTCATAAGTTTAAACATGTTTAATTAGCGCTAACTAATCTCACCTGCGTGGGGCCTGCTGGCCAAAGAGAGGAGCAGTACTACGAGCTAGGCGCCATGGCCGAGCTTGTCGGTAGCTAGGGAGTGGCGATGCGGCATCGGCGAGCTAGGAAACAGAAGGAGAAAGAGGTGGCGAAGCTGGCTGAGGTAACAACGAGGTGGGATATGGCTGGAGTTACATCGGCAACATGGGGTAGAGCCGTGGAGGGAAAGGCAAGGGAGTAAGGAAGGCCACGAGTGGAACACAAAAAAGGCTCCTAGGAGAGATTGTGATGTGAGACCTATGCATCTCAGGGACCAATGGTCACCGGAGTGGCAGCGGCGGTGAAAACAACTTATCTGAGCCAACATAAGAAATGTGCAAGTATTAGTGTCTTACCATGAGCATGACTGAGGGGTCGGTGATGATCGACCAGCACCGGAACAGCTTGATGGCAACGAGCTACCACGGGGAAGGGGGCTCACGGTGGTGGTGAGCTACGAGGAGGGGGAGGCTACCAGGAGATGCGCATAAGCTTCCTTGTTGACAAGAGATGGTGTAAACACGAGTAATCAGACTATAGCTCACCTGGTCCTGAAAAAGGATGAACTTGGTGACGATAACTGGAGTTGAAATAGATGACACAGATTCGATGCTTCACTAGATGGAACACCAAATAGAGTGAGGGGTTTAGAAATAGGGACCAACCGGCACAAAATGACGCGAGTGTTGTGGGTAGGGCTCACCGGAAGTAAGGATGACACGATGGGGTGAAATAGTGGGCGTACACTAGAGCTGAAAATGATGAGCACATTCTAGGCGTAGCAGTGGAGGAAAGGCTTGGCCAAGGGGTGAAATAGAGACTACATGGAGTGTAGAGAAGGAAGACGTGCTTGGGCTATCTTAATAAGGGATGATGGCATGGTAAGGATCTAGTAGGCAGGGGCTGCATCTCTACTGACATGAACGCGATGGCTCAAATTGAAGGCGGCTTCACGAGCCCCTTCTCGCCAATGACTATGCAGCAACAAGGTTAGCAGCGGGCTCAGTGGGTCAAAGGTAGAGGCTTTTTGTAGGCGCGCGCGTGTGCACAGTACTAGAGCTCCTTGTTATGGCACCTGCGCCGGGGCAACGAGAGGTGGATGAAGGGTCCTGATGGGTGGGCCCTGTGACCACTGGTCGAGAAGAAAGAGAGAGATGGCGTGAGAAAAATGAAAATGGAGAAATACGCTTTTGCACTAGAGAGGCGGGAAATCGGCATGAAGAAAATGGTTTTCATAGGAGGACAGCAATGGGCAAGGGACTAGGCCAAAACATGAGTTGGGCTAGGACGGGAGTAAAGATGGCAATGGGTCTATACAAATCGGGTTTCACCACCCAAAACCCACCTCCATTAAGCAAAAATATCCCCGCTGGAGGACCCAATAACACAGGTGGGTACAACATTTCCCCCAAACCCATACCCGCGCGGGTGAAATAAACCCGACGGGTGACCCATACCCGAGACATGATATACAAGATTAAGGATCAAATCACCTAAACAACAAGATCACCATTTAAATTAATGTGCATAAGCTTCCTGCAATGGAAACAAGGGTTAAAGGAGGCGAGGAAGCTTCACCGACTATCGTCGTTCGTCGAGCCGGAGAGTGCCGCCATGGCGTCGGCTTGCGGATGGGCGGCAGCGGCTTGGCAGATGGGTGACGGCAGCGGCTTGGCAGAGTGCGGCGGCGGCTTGGCAGAGGGTGGCGAGGATGGCTTGGAGGCCGGCGGTGTCGAACGGCGAGGGGGCAGCAGCGTCGAGCGCGGGGCGGCTTGAGGGGCGGCGGCTTGAGGGCGCCGAAGCCCGAACGGCTTGGAAGTCGTGAAATGGGAATTGGGGTCCGCGGCCGTCTGGGGAATAGGGTTAGGGTTTTAGTTTACATCTATTGGGCTGGGCCAAATATAATTATTTGTTGTGTGGGCTGGGCTACAAATAGATGGCCCATAAATACTCGGGTATCCATTGGGTAATGGGTATGGGTAGTGTCAAACCATACCCACACCCGCGTACCCATTGGGTCCTATTTTTCTCCATTAGTAGACCCATAGGTAGACATTTTAACCCATATATGTACCCTAATGGGGTAATTACCCATCGGGTTTCGGGTTATGGGTACCCATTGCCATCTTTAGACGGGAGAGAAAATTTGGCCCATAATGGACCATGATTTATGAATTAGTGTTCTAACTGATTTAATTGCAAAATCTACATTTGTTTTTTTAGAAAAATTAGCAAACCAACTCTGAAAATTATGAAAATTTTTAGAGAGACACTTTGGAATATTTAAAACCAAATTAAATTATTCCCAATCTTAGGTAAGGTTTTAATTAATTTTAGAAACTCATTTTAACTGCTAAAAATTAGAAAAGCTTTTAAGAAATGCTATTCTTTTTTTTGCAAATTCTCCAAAATGCAGAAATTGTTGTTTTGAACATAATTTAATTTAGAAATTAGAATTTTGGGATGTCACAATTAGAACTTGATCAACTATGATTTAATTTAGAATCCTCTTAGAGTTATTTGGAATCACATAAAGTGCCAAAAAAGGCATCGTAAAAAATGGCCTTTTGCTTTTTTTTTCGAAAACTATATAGGGGATAACACAAGGTCACAAGATACTCAGTCTTATTGGCATACTATTGGAAGGCAACCACAAAAATATTCCTCCTTAATTTGGAGATGCATGTCAGGCCAACCTCAGTGAGGCAGTGACAAAAATTAGTGAGACTTTAGTCTCCAACTGTTTGATAAAGCCATGGACATCATAAGGTATTCCCTTGGTGATATCATTATTATATTTGTAATTGTATAAAGATGAGAGAGAAAGAGAGAGAGAGACAAAAGCAACAACATCTTGAGCTTTCCCCTGTTGAGCTTTTGCTGTCACCAGCCATCAGAAACTTAGAATTGCACAAACGGCTTTTCCAAACAACTTCTCCAAGAGACTTTTCGAAACTGCTTCTCCAAACGGCTTCTTGAGCCCAAAATCATGTGTGTCGTTCAGGTTGACATCTTCGCCATCTGCCACCATCTCAAAAAGTGTAAACAAAAGACATTAGCCGCAACCCAAAAGAATAGAGCCTATAACCAAAGTGGTCTAGTCAGCGTGGAAACAAGCCATGTTTCACATCACGAGGACATCTTTCCAATCTCCTTAACTCCTCACCACCGGGACCCAAAATTGGCATTCCAAACGCACATGTGTTTACTGTGCTAGTTCCATGATTAGTGGCTTGTACACATATACAACAACACTCATATCACAACTATACATGATAAATTTAAATAAAGTAGTACAAATAGGTAACAACCGAACATAAGCCCTACACGGCGAAGTTTACAACACATGGATCAACCAGCAAAATAGAGCATACAATATAAATGGTTTAGTGAAAATGAAGATAAAAGAGGCACCAAAAACCAGCGAGTATGCCTCAACCCATCCACAGGCAACTGACTAGAGTAAGTCCCTAGTAACTATCATCTTTATCGCCAAAACCTGCTGCGTAAAAGTAACGACAAGACGGACCTTCTTCCACATCCTCTTAATATATTCAACATGAAATCATGAGTACAAAATCTTACTATGTAAGACTTTATAGTAAGGTAAATATAGTTGTCAAATCTAGTTTAATTTGTACAAAACCACTTTCATTTGCAATAACGAATAATAGATTGCAACTGGAATTTATAAGAGCATTTGACATTGGAAATGAAATAATAGTAAAGTATAGTTAACAACAAATAAATGAGAGGATTACTACCCTAAAATAATAAAACAGCAGTAAACCCTTTTTGCTGTGACCAATTGTGCATGGAACCATATCCATACATCACACAAACCATGTTACCAAACATAAAACTACTAAGATAGAGGGTTCACCAAGTCGTCAATGATCGAGAACACAACTATTCGAATAATTTTACACTCTGTAGAGGTTGTACACTTTACCCATACGATATAAACATCCAACCATGTTATACATTTCACGCGATATCATTGGTACCCGATTTGAGAGTTCATAATAAAACTTTTACATTACTATTCCTAACAACCACCACGCTTTGATACCTTCTTAAGATAGAGAGTGACCTCTGATGTCCCAAGACTCATACAATGAAACCTTACATAACTGGTAAGGTCCCTACGAACATGGATACCTTCCATGCCTGCACTAGCCCAAATCACCTACACTACCACCTGTGGTTGAGTTGCTAAAACACGGTAACTTATTATGCTAAGACATTCCTATAAAGATACGTATGGTTGTACATTGTATCTTGGATCTAACTACACCATAGACTCGGTCCTTAGCGATAGCTACCAGAGCGAGACAACCACAAACCAAAGTCTCGTGCTAATCGCACCAGTCTTTACTACCACTCACCCAAGTCCAAACTAAGTTTTTCATTTTTATTTGCTTACAAAATTAATAGAGATACCAACTCTGGACCATTTTCAAGTGATTCCCATAATTTGGCAATTTTTTAAATTATACTAACCCAGCACAACTAGTATTGATAAGCATGGCTAATCATCAGCTACATCATTTGATCTGCAAGTTCCATATTTTACTAACAGTGGATAATAAGGTTATGGTGACAACAAGGGTATCAATTTATCATGGTGAGATCAATGCAACAATTGGATATAACTACCAACCTTACTAATATAACAATTTTTACCAAAATTATGTGTATGCCTAATAATTTTAAACACACCATAATAACAGTAAAAATATAATATTAACATGTCAAAGGAGGTGCTTGCCTTTGTCAAGACCCAAAAAATATGCAAATCCAGACTCTTTATGTATTTTGCACCAGTCTAGGACGCTAGTGCACATAGGGAAAACATAGATGAAATACCAACCATGATCATGATTAACTATGGTAGAAATAAATATTTTTAATTATCAGAGTAGTAATTTTATGGCCAACTTATAAGTTATAACCTGGAGGGCTTAACAAAACTAGCAGCAAAAAATAAAGAAAATCATAGTAGCCATTCGACATACCCACAGACAATTGACTCGAAGCGAAGTCCTTATCTAAGAAGTCATCAAAGAATCCTCCTTCAAGCATCTCTAGTGGCTACAGTTCTTCCTTAGCAATTGAGCAACAAAGTCATAGCCATGAGTACATAGAGTACTCAGCAAGCAGTTATAACAAGATGCAATATATTTACGCAAGGCTTATCAAATGATGACTGAGTGGTTATTTGTCAGAAAGCAATAATTTTAAGTAAATACAATAAATATATTGAAAATACACTTTGGAAATGAGTAAGTAAATAAATAAGTCCATAAGTGAATTGACAATTCACTTCTAATAAAAAACCAACCAAAGTTTTATGAAAGTTCTAATCCTCATGTGAAATGACCGAGCATTATCTGTAACTGGGGACACAACTATTCGAATAATTTTATACTCTACAAAGGTTGTACAACTTTACCCACAAGACATGTTCATTTCATATTGCCACTAGATTAACACGCTACCTTTGGTGTGTGGTAGAGACCATGACAAGGCCTTTATAATACTCAATTGCAACCCAATTCTGCCTACTGACATTTCACTATCAAGCAGGCTGATCACCTGGTCGAAAAGTCCCCTCTTGCACTAATGTGAGTTAATGGCTACGACCATAACCCATATTCATCTTAATGGTGAAACTAAAGTTGAAACACCACAAATTAATTAGCCAAGTCCATCGCATACTAGACATGTGGTTGTGCATAAGGTTCGGATCAATAGCATATAAAGTTAAGTCCTTAATTAATACATAGGCGAGGCATCCACATCTCAATGTGCTAACTACATCCCCTTTACTGCACGATCATTTGTCCAAGTGAAAATCATTTTGTTTAACTAATACCAATGATACTATCCATGTCATATTACACAAATTTTATAACTGTGGCTAACCGCCACGATTCAATATCTCGTTAAGTCAAAATTAATTAATTGATCATAATGTGATGATGAGCCCAACGTAACAATAAGCTTGGCTAAGTAAACTAAATGTACAACCCAAGTGGATACTAATACTGTATTACTAGATAATTAACCATCCTATGATAATAAGAGAATCACGGCATTCAAATTATCAAAGGAAGAAATTAATAAAATTGGTTGATAAGTACCAAATACAAGGGTTTGTACTAAATTAGCAATGCATACTAATTTAAAATAAAATAATAATTATTATATTTAAAACAATAGGTTCAACATGATAAAAGGGCATAACTTGCCTTGACTTTGTTTAGTTACTACTTCTTGATCTCCAAATTCTACTTTTGCTCCTTCAAAGACGTTATCTAACGAGAGAGAAAGCGAACGAAACACAAAAAAATTCAATTAAAATCTAAAAATAACAAAACTAAACAAAACATAGAGCTCAATTCTAGATGAATTTAGGAAGAAGAATTGGGTCCATCAGAATTCGGACAGAGGAGAACGGACTCTTATAAGTTGGATTGGCTAGGGAAATTCTAGAAAAAGAGAAAGGCTATTGTGCTAGAGTTTACTATTCTATAGGTTGAGTGCATGGACCATAGACTTGGCTCACGGTAGACTTGGTCTATGGAATAATGCGGCAGTGTGATGAGATGGCTACAACGCTAATGCGGTAGGGGACGTGTCAGACACATATGCAACAAGCGATGTGGTGGAATCTAGGTGGTAGTGACATGGCATCCTACGTGGTGGATGACATGGCCTAATGTTGCAATTGGTAAGGTGGTAAACTGGGGCTTGTGTGGCTGCTACGTGGCTTCCATGTGAGACAGTTGCACTGAGGCGGCTTCCACATGGACGCTAACATCACTGGCTATGTGGACCAGATTGACATCGCATCTTCTCCAGTGATGGAGATGGTGAACAACTGGGAACGACGAGTTGGTGAGGATGGCAAAAATTTCACCGTTGCATAGAGATGCTATCCAATGGCTCAGATTGGGCATCGCGTCATGGGCACGGTGGTCGATGGCGAGAAGGGCGATGGAGCTAGCATGGGCGGTGGTGTACTCCATCGAAACTGGAATGGGAGGCCTTAGCGTGATGCGCAACACATTTCTAGGAGCATTGCAATGTGATTTGGCTTGTCATGAGAACCAAGGGTCGATGGAGTGTCTTGGTGGCAAGGTGCGATGGTAGAGAAGGCTGGGTGCACAGTGAGAGCTAGCTCTGGCGATGCACTGGCTTCGGCGAGATACGGAGAAGGTAGGGCATAGCAAGGTGAAGCTTGGGCGGTGGTCAGTGAAGGTAGAAACTCACCAATGCAGGCGTGATTATTCACTGGAGTTGATGAAGATGGCGGTGACTATAGCAAAATTCGATGGCTAGAGCAAGGGAGGAAGGAAGTGGCTCGGTGTAGTGAGGGTAGAGGGGGTGACTCTTAAATAGTCGGGCGGCCATAGCGCGCATGCCAAGGGGATCGAGTCCTGCGTGGAAACAACGTCGATGTGTGATGGAGCTGGAGGCGTGAGGTAGAAGATGAATAGGGCATGACCCTATTTACCTAACAGTGGGGCCTAGTGTCACTAAGAGAAGAGAGAAAGAAAGAGGCGTGCGGCTAGTAGGTGGGATTGGGTATGCACGAGTTGGGTTGGGCCATAGGAGAAATGGATTGGGTTGAAGGAAAATAATGGGCCAGAAGAAAGGAATTTGGTCCAAGAGGATTTTTAGAATTTTTTAGGGATTTCTGAATTTTAGAAATTGGGATAATTCAAATTGAGCTCAAATAGTAGTAAATCAACTCTGAAAAATCTAAGAAAATATAAAAAATTCCTTGTAACGCAAGGAACCAAAATAAAACTTGTTTTGTTTTAATTGACATTTAATTTATTCATACTAAATCATTTTAATTTCTAAAAATTCATATTAAGCTTTAATTAATCCAAAAAAATCCAAATGGTTATTTTTTAAAACTTTGGAAAGGCACTAAAAACCAGGATGTTACAACATTGCTCATTGAACTCTTGGTCTTGCTCAAAAAATCTGAGATTTTTGCAATGTCGGCATCTAATTGGTAAAAGCCAACCAATACAAATAAGTGCTAAATAAATTTAAACTATGAGCAAATCAAATTATTTTTGTAGATTATGAAACAATATGATTTTATGAAAATTTAGGAATAAGCTTAACTTAATTTCATGTTCATATGTAAAAGTTATAAGCATTTGAATTTGGTTCGATTTGAGAAATGTTGAAAAAGAAAAGGAAAATACTATGCTAAATGGGTGACGTCGAAGGCACATTTTGGAAATATGCTACTTCATAGCTACAGTGCGTGGTCGACGGTCAGAGCTACTTTGACTAGTTGATGGTCGGCTGTCGTAGGCTTTGGGTGCTACAATTCTTATGGCCTTCGAGTACCCTGAGTACTCGTAATCTTTGAGTTCTTGTGTTGGGCCAGCGGTCTGATTGGCCTATACATGGTGGTCACACAGGTTTTATTAGGTGGTCTTAGGTCGATTTTTGGAAAGCGTGGATATTGAGTTCGTGATTGATTTGATTCATATCTATAGTTGGTTTAGGGTGTGATATGCATGTGTGGACTGATGTTGGTCAAGTTGGAGAGAACTTGTGTTGAGAAAATGTTCTTTTGTTTTTGCATGTGCAGGTTAGGCATGGAGATAGTTATGGTCGATGACAAGGGGGATCGGGACTAGGATAGGGAAATCCGTGATAGACTATGTGGAGGTGACCCCATGTGTGTGATGAGTAATTGACATCTGTTTTAGGAAAGTCGAGTTTGGTTTGTGTGGTTTGGCCTATGTCATTGCACGGTGCAATTGGCTTCGGTCGGACTTGGTCAAACTTGATCGAAGCGCTTATGTAACATCCCAAAAATTTAAATTTTGAAAATGAAAGCTTTTGAGTTATTGATGCAAAAGTGTTCTCTTGAAATTTGGATTTTTAAGGTGCTTCTTAAATATTGGGTTGAGGATTCAAAAATTTAAGAAGGTTTCAGAAAAATAGAACTAAAAATACCATAAAAGAAAATATGGAAGCAAAAGAAATTTATAATTTGGAAATTCAAAACTGAGAATACAATCCAACATAAGGAGGGAGAAATTTAAATTAAATTATAAAGATTTCATATTGAAAATAATATTACAAAATGGTAACAAAGATAAACAAACAAAACATATGCAAATATGTATTAAAAATGTATATATATAAATACCAAAAATAGACATAAAGAAACATATATGCATATATACCTGTATAAATGTATGTGTATATGTAAAATAAATAGCTGTGAAATAAAAATAAAATACAAAAAAAGAGAGCAGGCCGTCTGAAAACGGCCGACCCAGTTATCTTTTCCACACTTCCCTTCCCCTGCCGAATCGGCCCAGCCCCACCTCTTCTCTTTTTCCTTGCTTCGGCCCCTTCTTCTCTGCTTCGGCAGCACAACAGCTCAGCCACCCCTTCTTCTTTTCTTCCTCCTCGTTCTTTTGCTTGCTCCCAATCAAGGGCCGAAACCCTTCTCTACCCAGCTCGGGCCGCAGCCACCCCTACCCCGCCGTTTCAGCCTGCCTCCGCGCCAGCACCAGCTAGGCCAATCCCTCTTCCTCCCCCTCCTTGCGTTGGCAGAGAGGGAGTCCTTGCCCAGCGGTCGCTCTGCCTCGCCTCATCACATCACGCTGTGTGCGCGGCGCAAGGCTGCCACCGCCGAAAGATGACACGCCAACTCCCCGAGGTCTGGCAGCACAGCCGGGTCATCATTGCCACCGCCTCCTGCTACCGCCACCCGCCCGACACGACCACACGAGCAGCCACCGACGCCAGCTCCGCACGGGCGATAATAAGAGCAACCGAAGCCGCCGTTGCCTTCCACACCCCCTCCACTCTATTCTCCCCCAAGCAATCGGGTTTTAAGGCTTTAACCTCCGCCGGCACCACCTTTCTTCTCTACGGCCGGCCACCGGACTTCCCATCGATTCCCACCAAGACCGTCCGATTCCCCCACCCCAAACCCTCCTTAGTTCTAGACGAAGGCGTCCCCGACCTCACTGGAGCTCCTTCTTGCCCCTACCTCACCGGCGCTGAGCCTACTTCCACGCCGCCGCAGTCGCACGTCGCCGGCCCAGCTCCGGCGTTCCCGATTTCCATCGACACCCCCAGCGGCTTCCACGCGACGACAAGACCCATTTTGCCCCTCGCCGGAACCTCCCTGACCCTCCCTCGCCGGCGGCGCCACCGGCCGTAGCCACCCCGAGTTCCTCTGTTCCTGGACGACACAACCTCGGCTCAAATACATTTCTTCCCTCTAGTAAGTCGAGAAGCACCAAAGACCGACTGGTTAATAGCGCCTCGCCTGGGTTGCCGGCCTGGGTTCGATTCCCCCTAATGCACCTGTTGTTATTTTCGGTTGATTTTGCCGGCCGATTTCTCTGCAGTTCCCAGTCCCCGTTTACCCACCATTAACATTTTATATCTCCAACAAATCAAGAAAACACTAAGGACCCCGATGGCTAGACTGAGCGCGCTAAAACCCCGTTCTTTCCCACAGGTCATGGGCTCGACCCCAGTCGGCTGCAACTATTTCCCCACCTTTTTATTTTGATTTTTGCAGCCCATATTAGTTAGTAGAAATCAGGAGAGAGTGGGGAACAATTTAGGGAAGGTAGTAAATTTAATAAGGATGTGAAATAAGGATACTTAACATTGAAATATCAGATTATTTACTATATGAACAACTAATGTAGCATAAATATTTACATGAGGTCTAATTGCCAATTAAAAGCATTAATGAAATGTGGTTCAGAGTTAATAAAAATTCTAATTAAAAATACATCCATAAAAAGTACAAAACTTATTAGGATATACATGAGCCTAATACATGTCTAATCATGGATTAGTTATTATCATGTATGATTAGTATACCTTTAGCATTTATTTTAAATCTAATCCTAAATTAAAGGAAAGATTTAGGAACAATTAGGGGTAATCTGTGGGAGCTAATAGAGTTCAAATAAGGCTTTAGAGAGTTTATGTATGATGTAAATTCGGATTAGTTGTCATGATAAATAATTGGTGTAACTTTAATATTTACATTGTAAATCTAATTAATTATTAAGGCATTACCAAGGAGAAGGGGCCTTGGATAAATGTTTATACTTAATAAAGATGGCCCCTAATCAACCTGTAAACCTATATGCCCAATGTTTATCATGCCACCATTAAACAAACCTCATCGATATATTTTAATAGCCCTAGGTCGCCAAGCATCAAAATAATCTCACAGACATAGAGATGCTCTAAAGTAAACATGTAAAGTAAACATGAACACGAGTCATTAGGGTCACGTAAAATGATGCATACTAGACTTTGCCCAGATAGCTAAGTTAAACAAAAATTTGAAATAAAGTTAAACCTAGTAGTAGATAAAGTATAAGCAAGATAAAAATAATGCCATTAATTAAATCTTAACACTAGCTTTAGTACACAATAATATTGAGCATGATTGCATATATAGTAAGCTGGGACTCATATAAATAGACCCTAATTCAAATTAAACTTAGCCTAGTAATAAATGGAGGTACATAAAATATCATACCACAAAATGCTATAAACACAGCCCCTAAGATTAACTCTGTAAGCTAAAATTTGCAAACATTACTTATATACACATATATCATATGCTCTGAACATTAGCACTCGACAAAATACACCAATTCATAAGTTCAATTTAACTCATGAAACTTCCTTGATAAATACAAAAAGATATTGTTAATAAAACCAAGTCATCGTACCCCATCGCAGACCTTGCCTCAAATCACTCGAATCATCTATTAACTAAAAGTGAGACTAAATTGAGTTCATTCGGATTTATTTGGATCTTTTTGAGTTATTTGCTTGGATTCAATCATTTGCCGCGTAATTAGAAATTGGAAGTCGTGAAGATTCAATGGATCAAGCGAGATCAAGCACGAAGTGAAGATAGAGGCCCAAAAGCTCAAGAAGAAGCATTGTGTGAGCTCAAGACTGCGGTAAACCGCGCCAGGCGAGTCAATGATCATGTTGAACCTACATTTCTTGCAAATTACTTTGGTTTACAATTATAAAATTGTATGTTGATATTTTATATGCAAATACATGTTTAATTTAAGATTTTAGTTATATGTCCATTGTTTGCCTTGAATAATATTACACCTCCTTTGGATTACTTGATTTTGTGAACCTTGTTGCCCTAGCAAAATTATAATGGTAACTTTTTCCAAAAGTAAGTCCGTAATTATATGCCATGCTTAGCACTGCTTAGATACTCAGGGGTGCTGAAATGCCTCAAACATCATTGCCATTTTTAATCATGAGAAATTGGTTTGGACAGTCATGATGGAAATGACTGGAATATATTTGGACATGATTATTTTATGTTCCCAAAAACCCCAGCTTGCTTAAAATATCTGGGCGGATGGTTCGAGGGTATGTATGTGGTGCGGTGGAAGCACAAAGTGAGTAGTGGTAGAACCGCCCAGATACCACTAAGGACTGAATCTTGTCATGACCTCCTGTATAAAACAGTACAACCACAAGTCTGTAAAGTACAACTTGGCTTAGTAGATTTACCGGATCCTGAAAGTCATCCTACAGGTGGAGGTGGTGAGGTCGTGCAAGCGGCTGTCTAGGTGACGGCTTGAATGGGACACTCGTAGAGGGTGAAGTTCTGCTGTGGCGGGCTAGCAGGGGGGTTGCCAGCTGCTAGACGTTCAGAAGGAGGACATCCCGCACAACGTATGGGACCCACCGCAAGTGGGAGCGACCCATAGGGTGAAATGATGGAAAGGGCGAGGTACTTTGAATGGTCACTGTGATGGTCTGCTCAACCACACGACTAAGGAATCGTGTGGGGCAACGAGTTGCTTGTCTCTTGTGGTGAAAGTATACAAACTCTGCAGAGTCAAAACTATTCGAATAGTCGTGCCCACGGTCAAGGGCGGACATGGGAACTTAACCAGATATAGTTCTATTTCAAAATGCTTTATAGATGGGATTGAAAAAGTGAAGGGTTGCGGAAAGCCCTGATTTGAGTTGTCCTAGGTGTCATCCCAGTGGTAATGTAAGCGGCTATAACGCTGAAGGTCTAGCATATGGTGCAGAGACCATGTAACGGTGGATGGAATCTGGATCACTATTATTATTGCATTCTCTTACACATTATGTTTTTGGTCAAAACTGCTAGGTCTCAGGAAATTTCTATGTATTATATTTCAAATAATGGCACTTTTAATCTTGCAAAATAAAATACAAGGGGAAATAAATAGAGTATGAATACATAAACATATTGGTGGATTCATGTCGATCATAAAAAGGACACGATAGAGTGGATTCTGGGATAAATACATTGGTGGAGCTTAATTTAATATATGGTCTAGGTAGATGATCTAAATGATTTTGTAGAATTCGGGAGCGCAAATGGTAATTGCTGGATTATAACACTGATAACTAATATAAATTCTTGGGAGATATTGGCGATAATGGGATGAATATGATTTGATCAAATACTAAATGGATGAATTGAATCTTGGGAATTTGGAGGATTGATAACAAATAGTGGATTATAATCTTGATCAATGATATTCTTGGTCAATGTATACTAGTGAATCATAGACCTGAACACTGATAATCTTGGTGGAGATATATTAGAGAATTAATTAGAGATGGATAATAAAAGAGATTGATTACTGGAAGAGCAAACTATGGTCTTTGGATCAATAACCGAAAGGATTGTATTGTTAGAAAGTACTGATACCAATGATATCAGTGGTTTGAGAGTAATTGTGTTAGGGAAGCATTAGAATTCAGAAGTGAAGAGTTGATGAATAGAAATTACAAGACTGGATTATTAGTATTTTAGAACACAACATATATTGGTGGATTCAAAATAAATGATGCCATTCGCTGTTTGGAGTTTTAGACAGCAATCCATACAGAAAGAGTATGTTCGGTGGATTAAATAAATAATGACACTAGTCGTTTGGAGTTTTAGACAGCAATCAATATAGAGAGTGTATGATTGGTGGATTAGATAAATGATGACACTCGCTGTTTGGAGTCATATACAGTAATCAGTAAGGAAAGTGTGTCTTTGGTGGATTAAGTCGATTATGGCAATCGCCGTGTGGAGTTTAGGTAGAAACATTATAATTTAATAATACTAAGGTTACCCAAAAGCAATTTACGGCAAATAAAATAACCCGAGCCTCTCCTTTGATAAGCCATGCATACTATTTATTTGCATTCTGTGTATGGACTCGCGGAGCACGGTGGTTAGTGTGCTCACACTCGCTCTCATAACAAATCCGAGCGTGAATCGATCACTACGCTTCAGCAACACTTTTGGTTATGATGGAGGAGAAGATGAAGTCGTCAAGGGCTAGGTCGCGAACCTCCAGTTGGCTACCTGTGGGCATGTCCTGAAGGTCCCACCTGTGTGCTTCGTTCTTCCGCTGCTGCAATTTAATGACTTCAGCTTAATCGGCCTATGAGTAAGTCTATTATTATATTTACGCTTCCGCATGATATGTACTTGATATTCAGAACTATAAACTGTGAGCACTTTCTACCGATCCAGGGAATAGTGCGGTGGAATCACAGAGAAATCCAGATTGTAAAATCTGGGTCCTGACAGCTTAGGAGGCTTATTCTCTTGATTTGACAGGTTTTAGCTTTTTCATGCTTAAGATTTCTCTTAATGTTGTTATTGATTACATTATGTCGAGCGGTGCTATGTAATGTGTTTCCTGTCTGTGATGGCTGCAGGACATCGAGGCGGAGTCGTGGCGAGGCACGGGATGACCGGACTAGGCGCAGGTGGTGCTGGGGTCGGAGCGGTCGGAATGTGCTGAAGATGGCGAGGACTCGAGGTGGTTGCGAGGCTTGGGCGGCAAAAAATGAGGAAGCTTCTCGGAAGGTGCAGGAGGGGCATTTTGGTAAATACGCAAGGCTGCACAAAAGAAAGTGGATGCGGTTCGGGTTAATGGATAAAGCGCATAGTTGGTGGAATTATCGGGTAAAGCAAGATGTTGAACCCGGTAGTGAAGGCTATATATAGAGTGGTGCTCTCTAGTGCTAGGGGGTGAGTTTTTTTAGAGAGATGGCTTGAAAGTGTGTGTATGAGGGTTTTTGGTGTGCATGTTACTCTCCATGTTTGGGTGTGTCTCTTTCTTGTGCTGTGGTAGGTAGTAGGCAGTGGCAGCATGTTAGTCTCTTTTGTGTATTTCAGCTTAAGTTCTTGAGTTGGCTGTAAAAACCCTGAGTAATCATTCATCTCTTGGTATCAAGTTGTGAAATCCTTGTTTGAGATGCTATGGCTTCTAGTGTTATTCCTACTTGCTCTTGTTCTTTATTCTCTGCACTGCTCTACTTTGCCTCTTATATTTATGAGTTGATTTCTTGCTTAGTTGCAGAATCTTGGTGTTTCGGCAGAGAGTTTTGTGTGGGCTGCATGTTTCTTGATCCAAGATCTCTTCTCAGCTATTTCTTTTCAGTCTTTGATTTGTCGTTTGGGTATCCTCTGTTGTGTCTCTCTGTTTGTTCCCTGCCGAGATGCCCTCTTGGTCTGAGTTTAGCTTTTCTGTTCACTCTATTTTTGTTTGCTCGGAGCTACTAAATGCCAGCCGAGAGATCAATTTGACATGCCTTCCCATTTCTATCCGCTGAGAAGGACAGCTATCTCTTGATCCTTTTTTTCTCTTTTTCAGTTTTTGTCCCTCTGCTTTCAGTTTCGGTCAGCCTTGTTCCTTTTCAGCAATGCAACATTTCTTGTCTCTCTCTCGGCTGCAGTATGCAGTTTCGGCCAGCAGAAAGAAACTTTGTTTTGTGCTCTCTTTTTGATCTCTTTGTCTGCAGCTTTAGAAGTTTTCTTTCTTAGTTTTGTATCCTCGGTTTATGTCTCTAAAATTGATCTTTCTTCTCATGACTAAACCGGTAAAAAGACTGCACTTTTCGGTTTTGGCCAAGATCATTGATTCCTGCAGCTAAAAAATCTTTTGACTCCTTCTCGGCAAGAAAGACAGCTAGTTATGATTTCAGCAAGGCTCTCTGCATCTCTTCTTTTCGGCTGCCTTGAGTAGTATTATTTTCAGGTTTTTGTCTCTCCTGTTCTCTGTTTTATTTGTGTAGAATCTGACTTCTTCTGTAGCATCTTTTGCTCAAGTCCGCATCTTGGTCAGAAAATACATTTACCAAGTAGACTTCCACTGCTCGAGTTCAGACAAACTTTTGATCATGAAGTTTCTTTCGATCTGTTTATGATTTTTCAGTGAGCTTTCAAATTTCTCTCTTCATAGTTTCTCAGCTAACGGAGAAGAAATTTCGTGTGAATACTTGGAGCGATTTTAAAAGGCACCATTCACCCCCCCTCTGTTGCCGTTTTCGATCCAACAATCCGAGGTTCAGGTGATCGAGGATGTCATGAGGTGGTTAGGCTCATGCTGGGGCAAGTGGAGATCAAAGGTGGATGATGTGTAGAGAAGTAACGGGAGGTGCAGTCCTAGAGGCTTCAACACGTGAGGAGTTATGGAAGGTGTCCACAACTTGAAGGTTTAGAGATTTTGGAAAACTCATGTTCAGAAGGGTTTTGGGTCCCTTGATTTTTAGAATCACATAGGCTTTCGTGTCCATGTTGTTGAGGGCATAGTTTAGGCCTCTAGCATATAAAAAGAGGAAGATGTTAAGAGTTATTTGAGGATTTTAGACAGTTTTTTTGGGAAAAAGCTTTTAGAATTTTTGTGCTAGGGTTTGAGGGGTGCAGTGAGGGCACTTTGTAGCCACATAACACGATTCAGAAATAAAAGGTCAAATCTATTCCAAGAAAAATTAGTCAGCACCAGCGGCGTGTTTTTCTAGGCATCGTCTTCAGCTCATTCTCATTTCGAGCAGTGCGCAGCAAGATAGCGTTCCTCCATCGACTGCACTTTCGTCGATCACGTGCTATGTAGTTCACCCGATCATCGCCAACAACATCGATATGCAGAGTAGATCAAAGCACGTCAACTCAGAGGCGTCACCACGAGCACGATGTCTTCTATCGTCAGTTCAATCCAACGCAGGCAGTCCTCCGTGATTCAAAAGGAAATCAATACAATCATTAACCCCTCTCTGATTGCAGTATTCAATCCTATAAGTGGTATCAAAGCGGCTTGCTATGGCATCAGAAAGGTATGTGAACCATCCCTCCCATACTAGATGGTACTAATTTTGCTTTTTTAGAAATGTCGTATGCGAGCATACGTTGAGACCTAAGGTAGTGAAATTTAGAATAAAATTTTCAGACATTATGAGGTTCCTGCTACTGTTACTAATACAACAAAATATATGTTGATTTAAATGCTTAAGCTCATAACATGTTGTTTCAAGGGATTTCTCACAAAGAATTTGATCGTGTATCTCATATTAATTCTGCACACTTAATATGTAAAACTCTTTGCGATTATCATGAAGGAACAACTCAAATTAAGAAAGTGCATAAAAATCTTTATAAAAAAGAATATTCTAATTTTTTTATGAAGCCTGGTGACTCAATTGATGATCTTTTTGCTCGTTTTGAGAAGATCTTGAGTAATTTGTGTAGTTTTAATGTTATTCTTGCTGATGAAGATAACGCAACTAAGATTTTGATATCTTTGTGTTTTGAGTGGTTGATGGTTGTCACAACTATTAATTAAACTATTGATCTAGACACTTTAACCATGGATAATCTTTATTCTAGATTGAAAAGCTATGAGATGGAAGATTTGCCATCTAAAATTGATAAATCTTCATTTTTAGCACTTGTGACTAATCTCGTGCATGTTGCTCGTCGCATTTTTTCTTATGGTTCTTTGTCTACTTTATCTTCTTTTTCAGAGGAACAGTTTGAACAGCTCTTTGAAGAGGATTTGGTATTGATCTCCTCACGTGCATACAAGGCACTTAACAACGTGAGGATGAGGAAGTGAGGTGGCGCTTCAGGTTTGACCAAGTGCTGTGGGTGTGGCGATCCAGGCCATGTTAAGATGGATTGCGCCAAGCTCAAGGGGAAGTAACAACACCAAGGGTAGCAATTTCTGCCGTAAGTTTGATGAAAAGATCATATCGGCTATTGAACGTCTTGATTCGAGTGATGTGGAATATGAGAGTTGTGATGACGACGATGATGCTAAAGGTAAGAAGAAGAGCAATAATGACCTCATAGGCATGTACTTCGTGACAAGCAACAACGATGACGACAGTGATTCCGATGAAGTAAGACTATCGTATGATGAGCTTCAAGATAGTTTGATTAAAATTGCTATTGAAATGAAAAATATAAAAAATAAATTGAAAGAAAATAATTTTGTTATTGAAAGCTTAAATTCTAAAATTAATAGACTTAGAGATTTTATTCCTGATGATAAATCATGTGAGTCTTATCAAGTTTTACATTCTAAGTTGTAGACTGCTAGAACAATTAATGCATCAAATTTGGTTTAACTTAGGGATGTAATTGATAAATTTGATTAATTAAAATTGGCGTATGACTCTTGTGACGAAAAATTAAAATTTGGTAATGATGAAATTGCAAAGCTCAAGTTTAGTTCTTCTACATGTTTGGAGTCAAGTATTTCAAGTACTCAATTTAAATCTTGCTCTAATTGTGAATTATTAAAAGCTAGACTTTATTCATTTTAGGAATCAATTCAACAAATACTTTATCATAAGACACTTTCTTGCTCTATCTATCACAAGCTTAACATTGAAATAGAAGCGTTGACTAGATAACTTAATTGTTTTGCTGAAAAAATAGATTGGGTCAGTCTAGCGCTTTTGAGAATCTTGTGAGTGAATTTGTTAAATGGACAATTTGTCCCACTGTAGCTAAACAAAATGAGTACCTTAATGAAACTTTAGAGATATTTTCTTTTGGTAAGAAAATTTTAAATATGATACTAAACAAGTCAAAATTGAATGTCAAAAACACTGGTCTAGGATCTAATGCTACTAATTATGCCAAGAATAATTCACCTAAGCTTGTTAAGGTCATTGAAAGTGGCTAATTAAAACAAAAAGTGAGCCTCATAAAACTGTATTTAAATCTGCTGGTTTTATGCAAAGTTCATCGAATAATGCTGTAGGTGTTAGCTCATCATCTTAAAAAAATTCTGGTTATGTTAACTTTTATTACACCTACTGTGGAAGAGATGGACACTTGCATGAATTTTGTTTTAGGCGTGAGATGAAAGAGAAGAAGGAAAAATTGAATGCTTTAAGACAAAAACGTGTAACTTTTTTGTTCCTAGAACTAATGCGAAAGCTAGGTTTGTAGAGAACTTTTATGATGGCTTTAAATTTGCTTCACGTGTTGAATTGGGATATAATTCAAATAATTCACATTCTTTTTTATGTTCTAATCGCTCACTTGCACATGATTTTGG
Organism: Dendrocalamus sinicus; assembly: GCA_036346575.1. NCBI lineage: Eukaryota > Viridiplantae > Streptophyta > Magnoliopsida > Poales > Poaceae > Dendrocalamus > Dendrocalamus sinicus. Next base: position 10,318,056 of record CM070657.1, read on the forward strand.
CTCTAATTTTGTTGCTGCTCCTTCACGTCGTGTGTCTCAGTACTGGATTTCTAGATCTTATTTCACTAACCCTAGTATTGTGAGATCAATATTTTCTATGATGTAAAAATAGCTAACGTGGGATGAAGAACATGCACTTGATTGGGTTTAGTCTTTTACGTCATTACTTGGTTGGAATACTTTATGGTTCTACACTCTCTTTGGTGGCTTCTAAGAGATTTCACTTTCTAGGAGGTCATAAGAGATTCTAAGAGATTTCACTATCTAGGAGATCATATAGAAAGGGTGCTGTTGTTCTATACCTTATTGAGTTTCATTTTCATATTGCTCATATTCTCTCATAACTACTTAATTCTTCTTGTTTTGCTCATTTGAGAAGTGAGTTGTGTGTGCTGCATTCTATGAGATTATTTTGAAAGGGAGCTTTGTTTTAAATAAAAAATTTTGGAAGCTTTGTTTATTATACTTGTCAAATAATTTTTCAAGTCCAAACCATTGAAATGAAATGAGTTGCAGAGCTCTCTTTATCATATTTACTCATATGCTATGTAGTTTTGATCATAACTGGTTGTAATTAATTTACTATGTTTGAACTAAAGTATGATATGATGGAATATTTTGACTAGATTGATTATAGATAGTACTTTGCGATGTTCATCTAAAAGGATTAGCTTGATTGTGAGTCTTATTTTAAATCTTGACCGTGAGGCTCGTATGTTTCATATTATAATTTTTTATATTCACTTAATTTGGCATGTTATGAAAAAATAAGAAAGAAAAAAGTTGAAAAGATTTATGCTTTATGCATACCATGTGTAAACAAAAAGAAAAAGCATAAAAAAGCATAAATAAAAAGAAGTATGCTTCAAACATGCCATCATTTAAAAGAAGTATGCTACAAACATGCCATCATGAAAAGAAACATGCTACAAGTATGTCATATGCTTAAGAATTGAGTGTGAAGCAATAGGTTGTTACATGAGATTTCTAGCTCATATAGATTTATGGTTTGCTTCACTTTTAGGGTTTCACTTTTCGGTGTGATATCTCATAGTGCTATTTATAATTGGTTTGGTCATTGTTGATATGCCTATCATTAATATAAATTACTTAATCATGCTAAAGACTTGTTTTGATATTACTATATGATATATGACTTTATATGGTCTAGATAGATCTACTAAAAAAGATGGCTTGGTTAAATTATTAAATCAATGCAATGTAGCTTGGATAATCTACAAAACTTCTTGATGTTTACTCTCATTGCTCTTTCTTAGAATTGTTCTTTCTCTTTAAGTTTCTTGATAATTACATTGCCAAAGGGGGAGAAATTGAAGAGATTTTGGAAAATTGGAGATAGTTGTGCTAAAATTGTTTCTCATGTGTTGAGGGGGAGTTTTTTTTGAAGTTTTTTGCTGCGAGATTGCTGTTGTGGTTTGTTAAGCTCTTTTCTATGCAGTTTTGAAACTTTCTTTCCGCAAATTTTGCTTTTGTTTCAAAACATAACTCATTCGAGAGATTTTGATGTGTTGTCAATGTATTTATCAAGGGAAGATTGTTAAACCATGTTGATAGGTTGGAAATATAATGATGATGAATAATTAATATTTGGGTTGTATTGAAATTTTTGTTTATGAAAGTTTCGATTGATGCACTATTATAAAACTAAAATTGAGGAATATTTAGGTTATGCGGTCCGATAGTCCTTGTGTTGGATGGTCCGATCGGCAGAATTTGACCACGGTCGGAAGTCGGAGGTGTCGACCACGGTCGGTAGTCGTAGGCTTCGACCTTGATTAGTGATCAATAGTCAGTAGTCGGAGGCTTTGACCAGGATGGTCGGAGCTATAATAACTAGTTGATGATCGGAGCCACAATGACTGGTCTGTTGTCGGAGCTACAATAACTAGTCTGTAGTCGGAGCTACAGTGCTTGGTCAATGCTCGTAGTGCTTGGTCAATGGTCGTAACTAGGTCGATGGTCAGTTGTCGTAGGCTTCGAGTGCTAAATTCTTGTGACCTTCGAGTACCCGAGTACTCATAATCTTTGAATTCTCTTGTTGGGCCAGCGGTCTGACCGACTTGTGCATAGTGGTTAGACCAGTTTTACTGGGTGGTTTGAAGTTGATTTTTGGAAAGCCTGGTTAATTTGGTTCATGTTTATAGTTGTTTTGGGTGTGATGTGCGTGTGTGGACTGATGTTGGTCAAATTGGAGAGAACTTATGCCGATAAAATATTCTTTGGTCTTTGCATACGCAGGTTAGGCGTGAAAATGGTAATGGTCGATGACAAGGAGGACCGGGATTAGGATGTGAAAATCCGAGATTCAGGTGGTCAAGGGTGTCACGAGGTGGTCGAGCTCACGTTGGAGCACGTGGATATCAAATGTTGATGATGCGTGGGAAGCTACAGGAGATGCGGTATTAGGAGCTTTGACATGTGATGAGTTGGAAGATGTTATCGAAGGTGTCAATAACTGGAAGGTTTAGAGATTTTGGAAAACCCGTGTTTAGAAGGGTTTTGGATTCCTTGATTTTCAGAATCAAATGGGATTTCGTATCTGTGTTGTTGAGGACACGGTTTGGGGCTCTAGCATATAACAGGAGAGAGAGATTAAGAGTTATTTGAAGATTTTAGATGGCTTTTTGGGAAAAAGCTTTTAGAATTTTTGCTCTAGAGTTTGAGGGGTGCCGTGAGGGCACTTTGTAGCCACAAATATGATTTAGAAATAAAAGATCACATCTATTCTAGGAAAAATTAGTTAGCACCGGCGACGTATTTTTTTGGGCATCATCTTTGACTCATTTCAATTCTCAAAACACATAATACGTTAGATTTGGAACTAGAATCAGATAGTGTATTTACCATCCGGTTCTTTAAACCAAACAACCCAATAAGTTTTCTGGCTGGAGGATGGATAGAGCCAGTTTCTTGATAATTAATTTGTTGAGAAGTCCTGTGGAAGCAGCAACATTCTATTTTGTAGAGCAAGGTGGTTAATTTTAAGCTCAATTGAATCTGATCTCCAACCCAAACAAGTGCTCACTCTAAAGGCAAAAACTATCAGTTATAGTTGAAAAGAACATGCCAAATCTTATAATTCTCGATGCACAATCAGATGGATGGAAGGATGTCCCTACGCGAGGTATGCCCTCCTATAAGTTTTTTTAGGGAAGAAATTGAATAAGTTTCTTCTTTTTTTGGAGAGTATAAGGAAGGATACACACACTCACATGTACGTCCACACACACGTATGAGTGGGACGTCTCTAGCACATGACTAATCTAGAACGAAGGCATGAATCTTACGAAGCTTGGATACACACTTTAATAATTGAATACACCTACATGTACATATATTCGTCCTACCTAGAACTTTAGGAGAAAGATGAATACTGGTGGGCAGCTCGCACAACGGCAGGCTGCTTGAATAAGTTTCTTCCTTGCGTAGCTATCCAAAACAGACTATATATTGGGCAAACCCTAATAGGCCGAGAAATACCCTGGGAAAGATTACCTCACAAGCCCAAAATGAAAGCCCAATACAGCAGACCCTCTTTCTTCTCCCAAAAAGGAACTTCCGGTCTGCTGGAGAGGGAAAGGAGGGCGCTATCCTCTCCCGTTCCCGCCTCTTGTGGCTGCGATGCTCTTCGCGTACCTCCAACCCCAGATTCTGCGCGGGTTCGAAGGCAATCGGTAATCTCCGAATACCAAACTAGAATTTTCTTCTTGATTTTTCTTGGAAAAATTTGGTCCTGAGATGTCCCTACTCGCTGCAAACTGGTAGTGGTAGACCCCCTCGTTCTAGGCTTTGTAAGATCTGACGCCGTTGCTAATCCGTGCGATGTTGTTGCGGTCATCGGTTATTAGTAGCTGCATCAGTGAGATGCCACCGGGATTGTGCGAGGAATCTGTTCGATTCGTTGTTGAATCGAGGAAATTAGGGTTGGAGCCCCTCCATTTTTACCTGCTCTACTTGAATTAAGGAACTTGACCGGTTTAAACTCTATTTCTTTTGTGCAAAAGCCTTGCGCGTCTTTGCATTAGCGATAAATGGTGAAGGGCTACAAAAGTTTTTACATCGACACATGAAAACAAGGAGAGATTAATTGAACTCTAACTTTAGCCTAGCAACTAGCAAGTCAGTGAAAGTGTGACACTTGGGCCTATTTGTCAGTTAAGGGGGAGAAATGATGTGGCACGCCATTGTAAGGTCCCTGAACTTGTTTAATTGTGTCACTAGGTCTGTGAACTGGTCCTATTGGGTCACTTACGTTACATCCCCGCCAATTTATTTTTGCTGCCACTTTACTAAAACGTGAACCTAAGTACAAGTTTACGGACCTGCCAGGCTAAACTGTAGTTTAGGGACTTAAGAGGGACAATTGGATAAGTTTAACATCCTCTAATTTCGATGAAACTAAACGGAGTGTTATTTCTGCACTATCTTTATTGATCCCTGATTGAAAGGTCTCTTTCATCCACTGAATGGATGCAGTGTTGTACTGTTCATGCTACAGTAGCAAGCGTATTCTGGACCCTGGGGCATTGACCAAATTGGGATTCATAAGTTAAAACGGTGGACTTCATTTCTTCAGTTAGATTATTTCGATTTTTCGTTCAGCGGAGCGTTAATCAAATTATTTTTTAGTCATGATATCTTTTTTATTTTGACGTTTGGCTTGATTTCCTCCACTGTTTATTCCTAAAATAAATTCATCGATCTGGAAGTCATTCATATACGAGAGTGGAGAACGATATTGCAATCCTCTGGAGTCTGCAATGATGATACTATAATCAATAGTTAAAGCAGTATTGCTGGCTGTTATAAGTAGAGTTCTGCATAGTTGATTCCCATATTTATAGGTAAAATCAATTATATGATTGGAGTACAACCATAATGTTGTGTACTTCAATTTTAGTAATGATTCTTGTTGTGGCATGAACCAAAAACAGTGAGTATCTGATACTCTTCCTCTATAGGAGGCATAGAAACAAAGGAGTTAGAGACCATCACTTATGTGTGTGTGTGAGAGAGAGAGAGCTAGTGAGGAAATATTAGAGTCCGTCCCCCCTAGCCTCTTGGAGTTCTTCATATACATAGATGGGGGGATAACAAATACCTATCTAACCTCTCAATAGTTACAATAGGTGAGGGTTTATAGGTACATTCTGTTATACGTACAATGGCATTCCTATGGACTTTAAGGCCCACTTAAGCAATCTTGATGGTCCAAGGGGTTGGGCACCCCCATAATAATACTCTCTCACAGTAAGCTTCAAGGTCCCGAGGGGTGAGCTGATAAAGCTAACTACCCTAGCCCCTCGGGGGTTCGGATTGTAGATTTAATCTAAGTCTAAACATTAACATTAAGGTTTAATCCCTAGGCCAAGAACATGAACACCTAGCTAATCATTAGAGCGGAAGCGTCAGTTACATACCCGAACCGGATGAAGCCATGAAGTAGTCGGTACTCGGTGATGGAGAGGTGACCGACGTAAGTGAAGTTGTGGTTGCCAGTGTTGCGGTAGTCGTCGTGTGCACGAACGGAGAGGTCCGGTCTTCGTTCACCGTAGCGCCCGTGATGGATCAGGTCTGTTAGGGTTTAGTCATGGTCTAGCTCAACTGCCGTGAGTAGGCCTGATCAAACCCTCGTTTTATATGTGGCGCTAGGTGACCGGGACCAAAAACCAAGTCGTTGGTAACCGCCTTTGATCAAGGCGCGAGGTGGAGGCACGCCTCCCTGAAATCTCGGGGTTAGTTAGCCGAGATCAACCCAACACGGATGCCTAAGGCCGTCTAGAACAGTCCTTGCTTCCCTTGACAAATATGCAACCGCCCTACAGAGATTAGACGACACAGAGGCAAAGCTGTCGAAGTAAAGCCGCCCTGCTGAGGCAATGCCTACAAGGTAGATGGCGAAGTCTCGTGTCGAAGCTGGTCATCCCGTCGAGGCCATGCCTCTGAAGCGGGCGGCATGTTGAGGTAGGACCGTTGAGGTAGAGCCATCCTACTAAGCAATGTCGACAAGGTAGGCGGCGAAGTCCCGCCGCGAAGCCGTAGCTGTCCTGTCGAGGCCATGCCTCCGGGGAGGGCGGCATGTTGAGGCGGGGCCGTTGAGGTAGAGCCGCCCTACTGAGGCAATGTCTATGAGGCAGGCGGCGAAGCCATAGCCGTCCTGTCGAGGTTGTGTCTCTATGCCCTTACTAATGGCCAAACGCCATTCAACACTCACCTTGTTGCTGCCTTTTCCAATGGCCTAGTACCGTTCCCCTTTCTACCACGTTGGTGTGCTTGCTAGAACTAAAAACATCCTATGGTGGCGCAAAGGGACGTATGCGGTATGCCGCCATGCAAAACAAGGTGGGTCAAAGCAATGCTAGCCCAAAGGAGCAGGGATGCTAGACCACCGTTCCCCTACCTTGAAACACAGCGCCTATGGAGGGTAAGCGGCATGACCTGAGGAGGATGCTAATGCACGCGGAGATAGGGAGGTCAGACCGTTGTTCTCTACCTGCAAAAATAGCACCCGCAGAGGGCAAATGTCGTGGCCTGAGGAGGGCACTAACTCATGCGGAGGCGGGACCACCATTCTCCTATCTTCAAAAATAGCGCCCACGGAGGGCAAGCGGTGTGGCCTGAGGGCGCTAACGCACATAAAGATAGGGAGATGGGATCGCCATTCATCTACCTTGAAAAACAACATCCGCAGAGTGTGCACGTCGGAGCCTAAGGAGGGTGCTAACGCATGCGGAGGGAGGCGAGACCACTGTTCCCCTACATTAAAATACAACGCTTGCAGAGGGCGCGTGGCATGGCATGAGGAGGATGCTAACCCATGCAGAGGCAGGGAGACGAGATTGCCATTCCCCTACCTTAAGAAACAACGCATGCGGAGGGTGTGCGGCATGGCCTGAGGAGGGCGCTAACGAACGCGGAGGTATGGTGGTGGGACCGCTGTTCCCCTACCTTCAAAAATAGTGCCCGCGGAGGGCGCGCGGTGCTAACGTACATGGAGGTAGGGAGGTGGGACCATCATTTCCCTACCTTCAAAAATAGCTACCACGAAGGGTGTGCAGCGTTAACACACGCTTGGCACCCACCGAGGCCGAAGCCAGCGAAGTAGGTAGAGTCCTCACCGAGGCATCGCTAAAACAGTGGACTCCTTGGTGGACATGTGCTGAAGCGCGATATGTTTGTTGGTGGAATTCTTTATCTTCTATGGAGTACGCCGAGAGCCCTAGGGCCTAAACGCGGCTTGTTTATACTCCCAGAAGAGTTATGCCAGCTCGATGCCTCCGCGTGCTTTTTTATACTCCCGTAAGAGTTTTTTTATACTCTGTAGAGTATGCTAGAGCTCGGGGCCTCCGCGCGGTTTTTTATACTCTCGCAAGAATTGTTTTATACTCTGTAGAGTACGCTGGGGCTTGTGGCTACTGTGCAGTTTTTTATACTCCCGCAAGAGTTATGCCATACTCCGTGGAGTATGCCAAGGCTTAGGGCCACCACGTGGTTTTTTATACTCCCACGAGAGTTATTTTATACTCCGTGTTGTAAGCTGGGACTCATGGCCTCTGCACTGTTTTTTATGCTCCCGTAAGAGTTATTTTATACCACATGGAGTACGCTAGGGCTCGGGGTCACCGTGCGATTTTTTATACCCCCGCAAGAGTTATTTTATACCCTGTAAAGTACGCCAGGGCTCATGGCCTCATGCGGTTTTTTATGCTCCTGCAAGAGTTGTTTTATACTTTGTGGAGTACGTCGAGGCTCGAGGCCGTCGCGTGGTTTTTTATATTCCCACAAGAGTTGCATCGGGGTTCTTAACCCCTGTGATTTCCTTGTCTTAGCCCACTGTGAGGTGTCATGCTGTGTTGGTTTGGCTAAGCAGATGGTCAGTTTGAGCAATAAGACACATGTAAACTTAATGATGACTTAAGGGGTAAGTAGCATGCAAATGACAGTAATAACTAGCCACCATTAGTTTACTTGTCTATGTGCTGGGTGCTACGGTGCGGCTTGTAGTAGCAGGACTCTAGTCATAGTTGCGAAGTTGGGCGTGGCGAGGGGCTCGAGGTGAGGCTACAGAGGTTGACGTAGCGGACGCCAGAGTCCGATGTGGAGCCCGACGGCATGGAGCTAGTCGATGCGGAGCCGAACGTAGCGGAGGCCGATGCAGCAGACACGTGGCCGACGCAGATGCAGACGTAGCGGAGCTATCGTGGAGCTCGACACGGAGGATGTGGCACTCGGCGTAGAGGCAGACCGACATGGAGCTCAACGGTGCGGATGTTGGACTTAACCAACTTCGCACCTGGCTTATTATATGTTAAACATGTTTGTATGTGGTCAAAGTCATGCTGCGTTCGCAGCAAGACCAGAGTGCGTGTGTTAAGTGCATACATAAATGTCATGAATAGCTCAAACGTGGGATGACACGTCGTGGTGAGCTGTGCGTGCGTTAAGTGATTTCATGAATGTCATGAATAGCTTGGATGTGGGGTGGCTGTCGTGGAGGGCTAGACGTGGCGTGAATGTCGAGTTAATTTTTTTTTGTGTTTTTACAGTATAAAGATCAATGAAGAAAACGCCGCAAACTAATTCAGGGGCGGCACAAAAATTGTTGTCTCGTGAATTCATCGTTCTCAAGCGAGTCCAGGCATTCGCGTGTATCAATCCTTCGTGGTCGTAAGTAAGCTCGATTTCAATCCTCATGTTTGGACAACAATGTACGTCTCAGTTGTATAGTCAACATCTTGAAATTTACCAATATTGAACTCAAGGGATACAGTAATAATTGTAGTGTGGCATGCCTTGGCCTAATATTCCACTGACTGACAACTTGACACTTAGTTTTTTTTCTTCTTATTCAAAAGAACTTACATCTGAAGAGTGCCATTTATCATGCTACTAGTCACCTGCTCGTGCGTTGCAACGAAATTTATTGGATATATAGAAAATCATACTATAGAAGGGACTATTCTGATTAGTTAAAAAGTGGAGAGTAATAAGAGTTGAGAATGAGACAGTTGGGGGAGAAGGGACGTACGACCACCAACTCGTTCTTTTATAATAGTAATGAAAAGTGAATCCTCATTCCATTTTGCAGTGAATACCCTATATCTTTATTTGCATCCTTATTTTGGAGGAATTGAATCAAGACAACTGGAGCTAGCTCTCTCCATCAACACCACCTCCAAAAATTGCTCTCACTGACCAAAATGACATTTTTGTTGATGTCTTCTTTATTTCCGCTAATTCCACCGACCAATTAATCGAGAGGACAAGGCTAGTCTTGTTATAGATGCAATTCAAGAAGCTGGGAAGTCAATCATTTAGTGTCTTCATTGAATTTCTGATCTCTTTTTTAATGCCCTGACACAGAATGGTAGAATCATGTTGAGTTCCGCTTGCAATTAGCCCAATACTCCGCCACAAGTTTAGCAAAAGCTGATTGTTTGTCTTGCAACAGCTTAGCGGGTGTGTCATATTCTAGAAGTTTCCCTGCACAATTGGAAAGTCGTCAGCACAAATCATCCAAATATAGTAAGTGTACTTATGGTTACATCAGACTTGATGGCATTGCTAGTCTATCTGTCTACTGTTAACCTGGAGGGATGGAACAAAGTATTCATCATATTGCTATACGACCAAATTGACTTGTATAACATTCCTTCAATATATATATATATATATATATATATATATATATATATATATATATATATATATATATATATATATATATATATATATATATATATATATATATATATATATATATATATATATATATATATATATATATATATATATAACATACCATAGGAAAGTACCATGACCCTGTCACTGTCTGTCACAGTTGGGACCCTGTGAGCAATGGTTATCACCGTGCAACTCGAGAACTGCTGCCTGATGACCCTCTGCAGGATCGCATCAGTTGCAGAGTCGATGGATGCTGTTGCTTCGTCTAGCACTAGAATTTTGTTTCTACGGAGGAGAACTCTGCCAAGACAGAAGAGCTGGCGCTGTCCAACACTCCAGTTATCGCCATCATCACTCACTGTCATAAGCCAAGGGAACAAATCGTTTGAGCCTTCTGGTAACTCAAAAACTGTTTTCGATAGTAAATTTTTCCTTAAAAAAGGACTAATATTTCGCTAATGCCACTTACCTACTGTATCAAGAAGACCAGAAGTGCTGCTAATAGCTCTCTTCAGTTGACACTTCTCCAAGGCCTGAAATGTTGATTGTAAGTAGTCTAATCAGAAACACAAAACAGTTAATGTCCAGATATCAAACTAGTTAACTTCAAGATGATCATATCTTATGATTTTTTTTATATAAAAAACTTCTATGTCTTATGATAAGAGAAGGTTCATCTAACATGATTCTATTAGGAATTGTGCTATGTAAGAATTTGTATTGCCTTTCTTAAACTACTAGCTATTTTTTTAGCAAAGCAAATTTTCATACCTCCCATATCTCTTCATCGGAATGCATACCAAGGGGGTCCATGTTATTGCGCACAGTCCCTCTGAAAAGTGTAGGTTCTTGGGGGATAATACTCAGTTTTGTTCTTAGATCCTTGAGACCCATAGAGCAGATATCCAGCTTGTCAATAAGTATCCTCCCACCCGAAGGATCAACGAGACGGAACAATGAGCTGATAAGTGTAGATTTCCCGCTTCCTGTCCTCCCTACAACCCCAATTTTGTTTCCAGCAGCGAAGGTGCAAGTGATTCCTTTGAGAACAAGGGGTGCATTTGGGCGATATTTTACCTGCTCAGAAGTCAGAAGTGTAAGTTACTACCTTTTATTTTTTGACTTCAATGACTATCTGAAAAGGAACATTGTGTTGTACCTTCAATTCTTGCAGGTCTATTCGTCCCTCCTGCGGCCATGAAGTTGGAGGCCTATTCTCTGGTATAATGGCTGGAGGTTCTGATGGAAGATTCATATACTGCTTGATTCGCTCAACTGAAATGATATAGTTTTCCAAGTAGGAATGAAACCTTGTCAAGAAAACTTGCACTCCAGTCAGCGTCAAAGCATAGGAGAGGCAGAGACCCGCAAAGCCTGAAATAGTTCGTGTTGGAAGTGTTCATTTGTTGTGGACATCATCATCTGTTAGAAATAATTTTAACTTCGAGTCTATAACGTAGTAGAGTCTATTTTCATGTGTAACTCAAGTTGAAGTTATGTTCAATTTGAAGTCCAAATACGTATGCGAGTAGGAGTTTTTTAGCCTATATAATGAGGAGGCTTGTACCCAATTTTGTAAGCAAGAGAAAAGTAAGGAAAAAGGGGGGCAAGTAAGAGAATAAAAAAATTCAAAACTTTCTTTCGTATTCTCTTAGTTTATTTGCGATGTGTGCGTTTTCTTCTGGATTAAAGTTAACAAGTGGTATCAGAGCCTAGATGAGAATCGAGTCGTTGAAAAAAAATCATCTGACGATTTCGTTTCGCACTCGTTTCATGTGGCGCTCACGGCACTCGGTCCGTGCTCAACGAAGAAAAGCAAGTATTGCGTCACAAATACTTCGTATATTATGACCGGGGGACTCTCTGTCCCCCGAGAGCATCCACGTGTCACCCCCCATGAATCACCCCTGTGAAGATTTGGTAATTACGTTTAAGTCCCTGGTTTTCACAAAAAGGTCTCTAGATTCTTGCAAAAAAGCCCCTACACACTTTTTTGCTGGGTAGCGGCCCGCTGTTTCCCGTAATTACGAACATGCCCTTATTTCTTCCGAAAAGGCCCTTATTTTTTTTTTGCAAAAAACCCCTCCACTTTCCTTTTATTGCGAAAAGGCCCTCGATTTTTTGCGAAAAAACCCTACGCTTTCTTTTTCTAGGAATTTTTACCTCTTTTACTTCGGTCCACATGGTGACTGACGTGGCGCTACGCCTACGTGGCTAGTAGGAAAACAAAAGACGCTGGCTGTGTCCATCGAAAAAGACTTGTTATTCCGTGCGCAGGACTCACAAATAAGAACAAGTCCCTGTCCTATTTGCTTTTTTTGGAGCAAGAAGGGACAAGACAGGAGAGAGAAGCAAAGCTAAAGAGCACACGCAAGGACAGAACTCCAACAAACCGTAGGAGAGAGATGAGCGCTGCTGAAAAGACGTCACGCCAGCGTAGGAAAGAGAAAAAAGAACACCAGCATTGATTTCTTATGCCAAGACAAACGTTCAAAAGATTCGAACGTCTCGCGTCTCTAAGGGTGTGTTTGGTTCATGGATGGAGGTTGCATCGTATATCCTGGCTGAGTGGATGCAGGCTGAGTGGAATCGTATTTCAGAAAAAGAAGATGTTTGGTGAGGCTGCATGAGCGGATACAAAAAAGCGAGATCTTTGTTTGGTTGCTGTATGAGCGGATGCGATCTACCAAACTCGAGAGGTCGACACGTGGGACCGCATAAGATACATCGCATCCACTCATTCAGATGGCTAGTGAAGCTCATTTTGAGCGTATCCACCCATCCGTGATGAGGGCGTATTTTTGCATCCGCTCATACAGACTGTATCCGCTTATACAGGCAACCAAACAGGCTCTTTCTCAGATTATATGGATCCACCCATCCAGGACGAAGGAGATACAGGCAACCAAACATACCCTAAGAAGCCAAGCACAAGTCGTCGTGTCGTCGCGTTGTCTCGCTCCGCATGGGGCACGATAGGTGCTGAAATGGAGTCGGCTGCAGACCGCCTCCGAGGCGAAGTCTAAGGCTCAGTGCATCGAAATAAAAGATGCAACAAGAGCAAGTCCAAGCGAAGGCAACAGAGAGCACAAAGACAAAAAAAAGCAAGAAGAAGCCACCAGAGAAAAAGAAAAAAATAGCATAGTTTTTTTCTCCGCTTTCTCAGTCCAAGAGCAGCTTCAACATAGCCCGAGTTCTTGATCTGTGCTCAAGATCATGTCACGTACTCTAGGAAGTAGTGTCACCGGTGATGAGGCATCATCCGGTATGATGGCAAAGGAGAGTTTTGCTGTCTCGCTGTATTATCCAATGCTCACGACGAACAATTATGCAACATGGGCAATCAAGATGAAAGTGTACATGAATGCTCAAAAAGTGTGGAACGCGATCAAGAACGGCAACGTCGATGTGTGTAAAGATCAGATGGTATTGGCGGCCATCTATCAGGGCATCCCAAAGGAGACGCTCTTTCTATTGGCCGAAAACAAGACGGCCAAAGCTGCATGGGAGACATTGAAGACGATGCATCTTGGTGCCGATCATGTAAAGAAAGCAAAGGTACAAACTCTCAAGACCGAGTTTGAGGTGCTGCGTATAAAGGAAAAAGAGTCAATCAATGACTTCGCCGTCCGGTTGACGGTCATCGTCAGCAAGATTCGGGCCCTTGGCGAGAAGGTGGAAGAGTTGTACGTGGTAAAGAAATTCTTTCGTGCTGTTCCCTCACAGTTTCTCCCGATTGCTTCGGTTATAGAGCAATTTCGAGATCTAAAGATAATGACCATGGAGGAGGCCATCGATCATCTTAAGTCGTATGAGGAACACATCCACGACAATAGCAACAAAGGCGATGGACAACTTTTGTTGACTTGTGCTGAGTGGGAGATCCGATCATCGAAGTATGAAGGCAAGAACATTTCTAGGGGTGGTGGCTAAGGCCGCCAGAATCGGAAGTTTGATAAGGCAAAAGTGAGGTGTTATAATTGTAACGATTATGGACATTTTGCTTCAGAATGCCCCAAGCCAAAAATGAAGAAAGCGTTTGTTGCTGAAGCGCTCAGCGATAATGAATCAACAGTGCTCTGATGATGAGTTGAGTCAGGGACGTTTGACAAAGATGTGTCGCCATCCAAACTCAAGTAAGATGTTAGGCATAAAGTTTAGTAAGTCGTAGTTGAGTCCGACTACCTTAATGTTTTAGAGTAAAGTCAAGATTAGGGGGAGATTGTTAGAAATAATCTTGACTTCGAGTTCATGATGTAGTAGAGTCCGTTTCCGTGTGTAGCTCAAGTTGAAGTTGTGTTCAATTTGAAGTCCGAATACGTATGCGAGTATAAGTTTTTTAGCCTATATATTGAGAAGGTTTGTATCCGATTTTGTAAGCAAGAGAAAAGTAAGGAAAAAAAGGGAGCAAGTAAGAGAATAAATAAATTCAAAAATTTCTTTTGTATTCTCTCAGTTTATTTGTGATGTATGCGTTTTCTCCTGGATCAAAGTTAACATCATCTATCATAATTGAAGATACCATTTAGAATGAAGATAATTTCTGTAATGGATATGGAGATACCTGGTGAAATTACTCCCGGAGGAACCAAAATAAGGAACAATGCTGATGTAAGTATCGTCAGGCTTTGCAGTGCTTCTACTCTTACAAGCACCCATTCTTGTGCAGCAACGGTGTGGAAGAACAATGTTGCATCAGTATCTATGAGTTGCAGGTTGTTGTGGATGAACCTGTCTGTTGCTGCAAAAGCCCTGATTGTCACCACACCAAGAATCGATTCTGCTGCATAGTTCATAACAGGTGCCTTTGTTGTTCCATTGATTCTTACGAGCTCTCTGGCTGAGGCCACGTAGTACCTCTTCAAAATTTGAAAACTACGCATCAGCTTGTAAAGTCACCAGATACATTTGATTTATTATTTCATTTGGTTTAATTGACTAGGGTAATTGCTTGCAGCAAAGTAGACTTACCTGAACGTATACCATGGTGATTGCAACTGGGATTGCTACAACTAAGACCTGCCAAGTTACGGTACTCATAACCAGTATTGTCGTAACAACCTCAATACCACCAGTCACAACAAAAGCCATGGAGTAAGGTATGTCAAAGTCCAGAATGCTTAAATCTGAAGATGCCTGCAGAGATAGAGCTCCACTCAGGGACGAATCAGTACTTGAAATGCTACTGTTCTTACTTGAGAAATTATAATTAGCTTGTTTTGATTAGCTTATTTGGAAGTAAGACAATAAAGAATCCATACCCTTGTCAAAATTCTTCCTACTGGCGTTGAGTCAAAAAATGACATGGGGGCCTTGAGTACAGAATCCATCAGACCAGTAAAGAATTCTTTGGAGGCCTTGAGTCCCAGAGTAGCCGCAGAAAGGCTTCTAAGGTAGACAAAGCAGCAGCTGAAGATGGAGAGCCCTGAATAAGCCCCAACCAGAAGAGCACTACTGACGTTGTCCATCTGAACAGCCACTGCCAGCCAATATGTGGACATGATCTGAAAGCATATGAAAAGCACCAGGGAAGTACACATCCCAGAGAGGGGAAAAGCGCCCTTAGAGACATCTACGTAATCTTTATATGGCTTCCATCCAAGGTCGCCATTCCCCTTTTCCTCCTCTTCTGTGAGCTGGACTGCTGAAGGGCCCTCGGCGGAGACTTCCATGTCGCTAGCCTGCCTTGTAGCCTGCAATGTGCTCTGCATTATGTTGTCGTCGGGCACCTGCCGCAGGACTTGGTTTTGTTGGCTGGCAGTATCCAATGCTGTGATTGAAGATTGGTGAGCAGAGATCAACTTCTCGAATGCTGTCCCGGATTCCAGTAGTTCTGCATATTTCCCTTGTTGTCTAACTTGACCGCCTTCCATTACCTGTTCAAACAATGACAGAGCGGTTGACAGAAGGATCTTTGATTTAGGGAGTCATGAACAATCATGTTCAGAAGATTAACTTACCAGGATCCTATCAGTTTCAGTTAGAAATTCTACTTGGTGGGTCACAAGAACAACAGTCTTCTTTGAAAGTGCCGTCATTACACAATCCTGCAAGAACATTGCCATTAGAATTGTGTGTAGCAGAAAACAAGTTGTTTGTATGCATACACATTAAGGAGCACCTTTTTAGCTTACATAGAAAAGAACTGCAGCGGTGTGCGCATCGACTGCGCTGAAAGGGTCATCTAGGAGATAGAAATCTGCATCATTGTAGACGGCTCTAGCCAGCTGAATCCTTTGCTTCTGACCCCCACTCATGTTGAGTCCTCTCTGACCAATCTCTGTCAGGTCTCCGTGGTCGAAATTTTCTATATCCTTGTCCAAAGCACAAGATTTGATTGTCTTCTCGTACAGTTCGTTGTTGAAAGGCTTTCCGAAGAGTATATTGTCGCGGACAGTCCCGCTTTGTATCCAAGAGTTTTGTGAAACATATGCCACTGAGCCGAATACCTCAACCTGCAAAATACAATTTTGACATGTTTTCAAATACGAACACGACTTGAATCCTTTCATCTGCATAAAGAGCATATATTTTCTGTCACTTACTGATCCTGATGTTCTAGGTATCTCCCCAAGTAATGCATAAAGGAGTGAAGATTTCCCTGATCCAACTGGGCCACAAACAGCCACCTTCTCTCCTCGGCGTATGCTGAGGTTAACATTCCTCAGCGCCAGATCAGCTCCACTTGCATTCCAGCTGAAGTTTCCATCTTGGACATGAATTCTGATATCAGAGTTATCTGAAGGTACTCTCTTCACATCCTCCTCTTTGATCTCATCTTCGACGAGGAACTTCTCGATACGGTCTAACGACACCTTGTACTGGATCATCATTGTCAGCATCTCAGGAAGCATCCTCACCGGCTCAGCCATGACTCTCATGGTGGCCAAGACCGTGAACAGCGTACTGGCATTCAGGGGTGCGCTCCCCATGATCGCCGTTGCTGTGTACATCACCGCGGAGACAACTGTTGGGGACATCCAGTACATGACCGCGCCGTAGGCCTTCTTCATCTGGGTCTGCCGAAGCCATTGGAACTCGGCGTCTCTGAGCGACTCGATCACGCGCCGGAACTTCTCCTCCCATGACTGCAGCTTGATGATCTTCATGCTGTTGAGTATCTCGGACGTGGACCGCAGCCTCTCGTCCTGCGCAACCATGAACCTCGCCTGGTACCCTTGCAAGATCTTCGCGAATGGCACGTTGAGGAAGCCGAAGATGATCAGGGGGACTAGGCCCGGAAGAGCCCCAAGCCTCAGTGCCCAGAAGAGCGTACCTACTGAGAAGGCCAGCTGAAGTGGCGAGCTCCACGCCATGTGCAACCAGCTGATGGCGTCCCCGAGCCGGTACGCGTCCACCGCAATGTAATTGACGATCTCGCCGGTTGAGTGGTTCCTCCTCCCCTGGCTGGACAGCTTGAGCTGCTTCTGGAAGATGACCGCCATTAGCGCGGACCGGATGCGCATCCCGGTCCTCCTCGAATCGAAGAACCAATGCCGCTGAGACAGCGACTCGACAAGCTTGGTGATCAGCAAGGAAGCAACCAGCGAGAAGCCGACTCGGAGATCTCTCTCTTCTTGGTCGCTGTACCATACGAACGCAAAGAGCAATGCAGGGGACACGGCTACGGCGAGCGTTCTCATGAAGGCGTAGAAGCCGGTGAGCATGATATCACTGAGGAAGCACTTGCACAGGACGAGGGCGAGGCTGTTCGTGGTGCTTCCGCTCCGCGCCTTGTCCTGCCGGTGGCGGCTCCAGGCGTCGGAGAGCTTGTGCGAGGCTTGCAGCGCGCTGTCCTCTGAGGCGATGAGCGGGATGTCGGCGAGGTCAAGCGCCTTGGAGCGGCCAAGGCGGAGCACAGGGTTCAACCACGAGAAGGCCAGCTGGCTGAACAGGCCGGCACGGTACAGCTCGGAGTCGTGCACCGCCTTGTCGATCAGAGGCTCCGACAAGCCTCCCTCGTCGGGAGGGTCCTGGCTCCGCCGTAGCAGCGAGCCCAGGGCGCAGAGCAGGAGGAGGAAGTTCACCGGCCACGCGATCGCCTCCGCGACGTCGAGCCGGTGCCCCCCTGCGAGGACCTCCGCATTGTACGCGGTGATCAGCAGCGAGAAGAGCGTCCACCAGAGGACGGTGACGGTCCTCGCCGGCCTCGTCGGCTGGACGTGCAACGAAGCCGCCAAGGCGACCCAGACCAGCCCCCTGACGAAGGAAGCCGCTGCCGCCGCCGCATCCGAGGCGTGGCGGAAGCCGGCGACGCCGTACGCCGCCGCGGCTGCCACACAGCACACGGAGACCACGGCCAGCCCCCACCGGCGCCGGCGAGCCACGCTTCCTGCGCCGTCTCGCTGCCCCCTGACGCAGGCCGCGAGCAACGCGGAGGCATAGGCAATGAGGAGCACCACATTGACGCAGTCGATCAGGCTCCTCTGCACGCATGGCGACGCGACGGTGAGCCCGCCGTCCTCCTGCCTGCAAACCCAAGAGGACGACCAATCTGCCAGGCACACACCCAATCCAAGCAAGCAATGGTAGATAAGCTGACCACCGAAAGCATCATCACACACAAGCAACAAGAAAGAAAGAAACAGAAAGGGTTTACAAGAACGAGAAGCTTCCTCTTCTCTTCTTCCATCTTACCAAGAAAGGCCATGGTTGGGTCATTCTTATCGGCCATGATTGCCTCTCACATGCAGTGGCCGAAGGAAGAAGAACTACACTGGAAAAAAGGGATTTTTTCTCTTTTATGAGAGGCCAATGCGTCAGCTATGTTGATTTGTGATCCAAATTCTATATATTAGGCCAGCTTCTGGACGGAGCGTAGCGGAAGCCAGCTTCTAGTCGAATTAGGGTTTCCCTGTTATATATATCTCCTGTAAGCCGTCGTTTGGGATATGAGATTAGAGTTGTAAATCCCCGGCATTGTAACCTCACCCCGATATAGTGAAGATTGTTGCTGGCTGGCGCCCGTGGTTTTTTCCCTCTCGCATTGAGAGGGTTTTCCACGTTAAATCTCGTGTCTCTCTGCGATTGATCTTGTTTACTTCGTCGTTCCGCAGCTGTCGCGTATAACAAGCTATTCTTGGCAGGACGAGGAGACACTGGTTTATAGTGTGTAAACTGTGTATAGAGGCTAGCTGCCTGTGGTATCCGCCGGATGCTCTGCAAAACTCGAATTTCTCGTCCGTCGCTTTCGGTTTCGTAGAGAACCAAACTCATGGAGACGAGCAAGTCGCTGCTGCCTCTGCCGTTTGTTCTTCTTCATTTTTTGTCGTTGTCCCTGTCCTCATGCCGCGGTTGGCGTATGGCGTGACGTGGCGGCGACAACGACGACGTGGTAGACTTCAAAAACGACTTTGACTTCCGAAATTTAGAAGCCAGTAGCTAAAAACGTTTTAGACAGGGCCTTATGGCCATTAGATCTTTAATCAACAGTCCTAAATCTGAATGATAGTTAGGAGAAAAATATCCAGATGATATTTAACAAAACCCAATTTTATTTTCCCATTGAATGCTCTCGTGTACCCATATCGATATCAAACCCCGTGAGGTCGACCGTTTCAGGATTCCGTCGTGGGCAGGGCATCTCATATCACTGACAAGTGAGCTAGGAGAGATGAGCATATGTTATTGCGGACCATACATAGGACGACGTTCATCGATCCTCATGAGAGAAGGCTCGTGGATATAGACCGTAAACGTACGTTCATGTGATGTAACAGTTGACCTTGTAGTGTGTTTTTAACGGAGGGTGACAAAATAGTCACTCTCTTGTAAGACTAAGAAAGGAAGCCGATCGATCAAGCATATGTCCCCCAAAATGCTTTACGCTTCCTCCGTTGATTTTGTTGCAAATGCTATTTCATCCTTTTAATTGCTACAATGGGTTTATTGCAGTCTGAGTAAGATTCTGTTGCACATGTAATAATCGGTGTTGCATTGTGCTATAATTTTTTTGCAAGGTTAAATTCTTTTTATTGCAGCTATAGTTAAATTATGTTGCATATATGACAGAAAAATGTTACGTTCGAATCGTACAGAGCTAGCACCTGGATCGAACATCTGGACGCTAGCAACTCCCAAATTAACGGTGTTGACCTCACTATTTAAACTTTAACCTTTTTCATTAAATATGTAAATACTTATAGATGTACAATATTATTAAAGTATTTTTGACAAATCCAACTATATTATTTTCATCTTTCCTAACTTATATTTTTAAAAATTATGATTAGTTAAAGTTGAATAAAAGTCAACTCTGTCAATTATTTGAAAATGCCCTCATAAAAAATATTTAAGAACAGAGATGGTAGTCTTTCTTTTTGGACGATTCTTGCCTACCTTAATTCTTTCTTTCAGAGTATAAGGCATATGCACACACTTAATATACACTACACTCGTTGACTCACACCACCCAAAGATGCACGTACGCATGCATGTTCCCTATACATATTTAAAATTTCTCGGATACACCAAAGGCCTCATAGAGCGTGGTACGTTCTTTTTGGTTGTTCAGTTTCCAAGTGAAACAATTATTGGCTGGCGTAAACAAACGGATTGGGTAGCTGTGGAAAGACGACGACCTAGCGTGTCCATCGAAAATTGGAAGGAAGAAGAAAAGCATGACTTGTTCTCACTTTCACCTTCCCTAACAGCAAACTGGACAACAAGATGAGCACAAGATCCCAGACGCTTCAGGTTAAAGTCCTGACTACTTGGAAGAGAAGAAACTAATTAATTTTGTTTTCAGGTAAAGTTGACTGGCATGACAAGCTCTGATAAGCACATCCTGTGATTGACAGTAGCAGTGCCTAGATTGAGTAACAGAAATGTGTGCCAATGCACACATCTGTCGTGGATAACAATGTTTCTGTCTGCACCAGCGTAAAAGGAGAAAGGGCATGGTATCAGCAATGACATAAATAAACTTTGCGAAATACACTTAGTAGATTTTCATATTTTGTGTGTGTGTATTGAGTAGACTGAGAAGGCGAATTATGGCAGATGTATGGATTTAATTACTAGTGTTGCTGCATTGCTTGAGCTCGGAGCCCTGCCGCAAAAGGCACCCCTGAAAGACCCGCGGCCCCTTCCACGGCCCCGACCTCCTTACCCATAGTACCTCTCTCCCTCCGCAGGCTTCAAGAAGTCATTTATGCTGACCGACTGCGCGTTCAAGAGAGTAGATCATCACACATCAAATGACACCTTTTATATGTATGTATGAAGTACCATAAAAACGAGAAATCTGATCATCCCTTTTTTGACTTTACAAACTCATGATGAACAACTAACTGAAGAGCATATTGTTGGAGTTGGAAATAATACCTTCATGGCATGCTCTTCCTTCTTATTCTCCTTCCTCTTTGCGGTATTCTTGTGGCGCCCTACAGAAATATTATCCCTCTGTTAGATTCAAAATTGATTCCTATTTCAACACCAGTAAGGTTTAGAAAACATTACCAGCTTGATGAAGGCTTCATCAGTGCCTTTCTTGGTGGAAAGCTGCTTCATACTCTTTAAATCCTTTTCCACTTCAACCTTCATCTCTTCAGCTTTCATTGATAACAAGGCTTTCCCCCTCTCTAATACTCTCATATTCTTCAAGAGTCATTTCCTGACAATGAAAAAGTAAAACCCATGACTAATGTAATGATCCTCAATTCATCATCCATGATTCTAAGCATTAATGGCAGCTTATGAGGATCATGTGAAACAATTGAAAAATAAAACTGCAGATAGTGACTCATCACATGAAGCGACCACTTATAATCGCTCTGGGTTCTACAGAGCAATTGTGCACAATAGACAATACAATATAGAACATATTAAAAAGGAGAAAAATAATTATTATTATGATTCCACTAAACAATTAGTATGTGCTTCACACCTCATGAGTATGGCCTAATACTTGAGATTTATCTGAAGATGCTGTATCCAGCCTTCAAAATTTTCCATAATGTGTGAATTTTTTTAGGTTGGATGCTGCCATACAACATGTGCGCTCAAAATGTAGAAAGCGCATAACTCAAATACTAAAGACTTAATATTCTTCACTCTTACCAATAAATTGTGAGGTAAACGCTATCTTAGAAAAAGCAAATGAAGAAAACTATCAAGGAAATGAACAATGTTAATATCTAGTGTTTAGATTATAAACTATGGAAAGAAACATTTTTACATCTACTCATTGCTTGAACTGAAACAACACTTGTAGGTAAGATGTGGCAAACTGCTCAACAAGCAGAACTGCACCACAGAAATTGCAAGGCAGTAAAACACAAAAGTTTCAAGGCCTTAAGGAAGACTTAAATCCCTTAAAGGACTTGATATGAACCCACAAATTCTCCAAGAAATGAACCAAAGTTGACTCAAGCCATTCTACTAGTTCTACCAGGGCAAGTGAATAAATCTGAAGGACCATATGAGAAGATTCTAGTTTATGATGAATCATTGCAATTTAGGAGATTTAGAAATTTAATTGGCAGTGTTGCTGGTCGGTCAGGGGAAGGCCAGTTAGACTGGCAGCGTGCCATCGGTCTAACCGGTTGGTGCAAGGGTCTGACCGCCCGAGGGTTGGCGGTCTGACCGGCTGAGGATTGTTTAGATGGGGACTTTTGACCAGAATTCATATTTGTGGATTTTGAGTTAAGAAATTTGTTATGGTGAGTATGGTCAATGGTTTTATGTTGCATGAGCTATATTATAGCTAACATGGATCAGGTTGTGAAGAACTTATACCTGAAAATAATTTATTTGTCTTTGGATGTGTAGGGACGCTTGGAGTCAACCGTAGTCAACAACGAAGATCGGGGCTAAATTAGGGAGGAGCTAAGGCTCAGAATGATCAAAGATGCCTGGTGAGACGGTGAGCTCAAGCATGGCATGAGAAAGGTAGGAAATATTGAAGGCGAGCTCGAAGGTGGGTTGGCACCATGTGGCTTATACGGCCCAAGTGAGCTATGGTTCGGTGGAACCAGGACGGGAGAGACTTGGCGACGTATGGTAAGTTAGTGATGTACCTACATGTGGCAAGTATGGCGATTTCTTGTAGTGATTGATGATGATTGGGTCAAGGAAAGGAATTTTGATAGTTTGACCAAAATATCGGAAACCATTTTAGATCAAAACTGTGGTGCATGGGTGATGCGGTGGAGATCAGTTTAGGTCAAGGTGGAGCTGGTTTGATCAAGGCAAATCAAAGCTAAGGATTTAGCAGATGCACACTTATGCGCTTTGAAAAATATGCATAAGTGAAATTATGTGAGTAAAATCCATATGTGTGTGGGGTTAACGGGTTTCTCCTATTGTAATAGTGGATAGTATCTACTAAGATGAATAGGTGGTTAGTTGCCCACCTATAAAAGGATGTTGGGATAGAGACATGTGAGATTAACCATCCAACCTATTTCTTGTGCTCTCTTCTCTAGGTTTAGGGTTAGGGTTTGAGAGTGAGTTCCTTCGATGCTCTTTGTCCTCCAAGGTAGAGTGATTGTAAAATCTACCTTCTTAAGTAAGCAATACATCAATCTTTATGTAACTCTTGAGTCCCTCTTATTTTTGATTGATGTGCTTGAGTTTTGGTTTATTCTGATCTCTCTTATTTCCTTCTTATGATCTTGCTGTGTTAAGAATGTGTAAAAGATAGAGATAATCCTTGAGAATACATCTCCACCCATCTAGGCACTTTGATAGTAAGATTCACGAGAAAACCTGGTTTTGCTTGACTTTAGCCTCTTTAGTCTATCTGAGGATTTTTGGCTTGGTTTTTATGGTGATCTAACTTGTTGTAATGTGTGGGAATACATTTAGACCCTTCTTGATTATCATCAACTCACGAACAAGTTGTATTCACCATTTCGGTTTTGGCTCGGTTTTGATGTAACATTCTAACAAACTAAAAAGGTTCTCAATTTTGGTCATGTTTTTCATGATCGTTTATTGGAATAGGTTTACAATCCCCTAAAGAACTCTGCAAAAATTCATATCATTTGGATCTTCGGATCAAAAGTTCTCTCGTTTTTGGTTTTTGAAATTGGGCTAAAAATACTATTCATTACCCTGATTTTACTGTATCAGAGGTCAGACCGCCCTTATACTAGGGGTCAGACCACTGTTTGGAGGCCGGTTAGACCGCTAGGAAGGATTAGGTTCCAAGTTTCGTTGACTTGAGCTAGTTGGTTTGATTTTTAATTGAGGATTCTATGTTCTACACCTTTGTAGGTGTCTGAGAATAAAATCTTGAATATTTGAGAAAATTTTTTGAGTTAGCACCATTCACCCCCCTCTGTTGCCATCCAGTCTAACAAAATCCTTTTGGCATTCAAATTGCAAGAACTAGAAAGAAAAGCTTTTGCCCATTGCTAAGACTAGCACAACATAAATAGGGCATGACCTTTTACCTTGAAAATAATGTCACAATTATCATATAACTACGAGCAGATTATGTTACCCTTATGACAGCAGGTGGACTGAAGAGCAACATTGAAGATGAGGTAAAAAAGAATAAATAAAATACTTCAATCCGAGGGATCATCGCTGCACAAAAGAACAGCCTAGCACAAAGGTACCTTCAGCTAAAGGCATGAGAAAATGAATTAATGTCATCCTTTTGCCTCATTCAGAAACATCAAAACAGAAATGGCATCCTCCCTACACCACAATCTGATCGATATCCAAGAAGAATTCGGGGTGAAGCAGAGAATAGGTATTTTAATTAGCTATAACATGATTGTTTTTTAGGATAACTAACTAAGCATTTTTTCTTTTAATTGATGGAACTTCGTTGTAGTCCTATAGGACTTGAAGCTTGAGGCTACTAGTATTTATCACTAATTAGTGTTGAAAGGAGAGTAGTTTAGGTCAAAGAGAAGCTGAGAAAATCAAGTTTGGATTAAGGCTAAGAACTTAGCAGATTCAGACTAATGTGCTTTGAAAAGCATGCATAAGTACAATGTGTGAGTTAAAACCCGTGTGTAGGGGTATTGGGTTTCCCCTGGTGCTAAGTGGATAGTATCCACTAAGTGTTAGATATTTACTAGTTGCTCCATTTATTTAAAGGGTTGGTTTGGAGTCTTTGTAACATCCCATTTTTAGGCCTGTCATTTTATTGCTTAAAATAATTTAATTTGGCTAAAAGTATATTCTGAATTTTTTGAATTTCTAAAGTTAGTTTTAAAATTTGAAAATTTCTATTTTCTTGCCTTGGGTCTTTTCCCTTTTTCCAGCCCATAAAAGTTATCCCTAAATTCTTCTCCCGGGTGGGCCAACTCTTTTCTCCCCTCCCTCTTATTCCGTTTCCCCGGCCCGGCCCGCTTGCCTCCTTCTTTTCCTCGGCCAGGCCAGCCCAGCGCCGCTCCCCTCCTTCTTCCTCCTCCCGACGCCACTGCTCCTCACGCTCTCCGCCTCCGCCCGCAATACCAGACGCGCGGCCCCGGTTATCCCTTTTCCCGCTAGCGCCAAGGCCTCGTGGCAGCACCCCGCACCACCGGACGCCCCGCGGCGCGCTAGGCTCGCGCCGCGCGCTAGCTTCCCAGCGTCGCCTCCCCCTCGCCATGACGGCCACCGCCGAAGATCGGCGACCGGCCATCAACTCGCGCCATCAATGGCGGTTGCGGCTGACACCACCTCATCTTCAATTGACGCCATGAATGCCCGTCGCCGTTGATTGAACTCGCCACTCCACCTTGCGCTCTGCGCGCGTGTCGCCGCCACCATACCGCCGCGTTCGCCTTCAAGCCACCCACCATCGCCTCTTCCCCGCGCGTCTTTATTCCTCACCCGCGGCCATGAGTGTGCCTAATGCCAGCTAACTCCCTCCCCCGCCTAGCTCGGCGATAGCCCCTCCACGCACGCAGCACTCGATTGCGCTTCGAGGGAGGAGCTTCGGCCGCATTTACTTGCGCACTCCCGGACTTGCTTCGCTCGGCTATAAAAGCCTCCTTGTGCGCCGAATGCAGCTCGCCTCACTCCCCTTTTTAGCCATGTCTTAATCCAACAAAATTGACGCCGCCGCCAGGTACTCAGCCCGCCGCCGTCGCCCGCCCCTCCCGGCCACCCACGCTCGGCGTAGCTCCTTTCCCCGAGTTCCTCTTGCTCCCTGGAAGCTTCCCACGTAATTAATTGAAGTTTATCCCTTTGTAGCTCCCCGGCGCCCGGTTCTTCTTCGACTCCGGCCGCTCCCCTCCGCCGTCGACTCTGGCCACCTCGGGTCGATTCCCTGCATCTACATTACCTCCGGCACCCCAGGAAGCCAACCGCGCAAGCGAATCGGAGCTTCGTTGGCCCTTCTTCCCCAGCGTCGGCCGACCACCTCTGCTGTTCAAGCCTGCCGCCGCCAGCTCGCACCCAGCCATCCCAAGCCTGTATTTCTGCTTCGGTGAGTTGCGGAGTACCCATTGTCTCTACCCGCCCCTTTAATTGCTTTCCCGCTGCAGGAGTGGTCGTCGCGAGCCTCCCCTGGTCCCGCCACCGCCGACTCCCCAGCTCCCCACCGCCCGATTTAACTCGTCGACCGGTGCGCAAGGGGTCGGGATGCCCGTTTTTAGCATCACCCTACACCGTCGGAGTCTCTCTCCCCGCCGGCGGCCTCGCCGTTGCTCGGCCGGAGAGACACCGCTCCCGCGCGTCTAATCCACGGTTAGCCACTAACCGTTGGATTAGTCGTCGCCGATCAGCAACTGACCCGTGGGCCCGGGCGGGTTTAAAACGGGATGTATGACCGACAAGTGGACCCCACGCTGGTTAAATGAACTGTTAATAAACGATTTGTAAGAATGAACCACTGACGAGTGGGCCCCCTTTACTGTTTATACAGTGCCCCGGTCCCACCTGTCAGCCTCTGGGCTATTAACAAAAAATAAAAATGAAATTCTAAAATAAAACCCGTGGGACCCGCATGTCAGAGAAAGAACCCTCTCCCCCCTGTTATTTTTGGGATTTTCCTGAAATTAAGACTTTGAAGAGCTCGTTCTTTCTCGTCGTAGCTCCGATTGGAGTGGAACTTGTTTCTAAAATTTTCTAAATTCATTATCTTTCTGTTGGTTTCAGTTTGGTTCATTTTGGAGTTCATTTGCTCATTATTTTATGCTTATTAGTCCTTTTGCCCTTGTATGTTGCACCGGTTCTTCCCGATCGAGTAGAGTTCGAAGCTGCTCCTGAACCCCAAGAAGACTTACCTCAAGAACAGCAAGATCCTCCTGCCTTCGACAAAGGCGAGTCAGCATTTTGATCATTTTTCTCCTAAGATTCTTGCAAAAGTTAATTTCATTTAAATTACTCAAATTGCATGCGCTATTTTATGTGAACATATGTTTTTCTGTAAGGTAGTTATACGCCCACTTGACGATATACTAAATCTAATATACCCCTCATTGATAACTTGAAAAATCTAATCCTTGTCACCTTAGATATTAACTTAGTTAGCTATACGCTATTGTACGCTACGCTAGTCTGGTCAAGTCCAGGGCACTAGTTGTCCTGATCATTAACATTCCAAAAACATAAGAACTTGATTTGGGCTAGTCATGGGATGTAAGTGACTGAGTATTTTGTTACAACTATTTTTATGCTTCTCAAAACCCTCAAAACTTGCTACACATGTCTGGGCGGATGGTAAGTAGGGTTGGTGCTGATGTCGCACGAGAAACCTGGGTTGTGGACAGAACCGCCCGGACAAATTAAGGACTGAATCTTGTGACGACCTCCTTATGTAAAACAGTACGACCACATGTCTATATGGGTATGACCTAGCTGATTAACTTGCCAGGACTTAGTTAGATAACACCATTGAGAGTTAGGGACAGGGATAGACTGTACCCAGATGGAGCAAGAGGGGGCCTCTGACTGTGGTGGATTTAGCCCTTCAGCGGTGAAACCTCAGCGGGTGTTATTTAGCTAAATCAGGGTAAGGTAAAGGCTATGTGATAGATTATCTGGGCCTCATGCCTAAGGAAGCGTGTAGGCTATTAGGATAATTTATCTCTTGTGGGTAAAGTGTACAACCTCTGCAGAGTGTAAACTATTCGAATAGCCGTGCTCACGGTCAGGGGCGGACATGGGAACTTACTCGAGCTAGTTCTATTTTCAAAAACTTTGTGGTTGGGAAGAATATTTGTTGGAGGGAGGTACTCCAAGCTTTGAATTTTCCTGGAGGGAAGTACTCCAGTGATATTATGCATTGGTGGTTGGAACCATGTAACTGGTGGATGGAACCAACACTGTTCTATACATACTGCACAATTTAACTTTATCAAATTTTGTCTTATCAAATGCTGGAACTAGTGGTTTGTAAATATAATAATTGCAACTGTAGCTTTGCGCAAATAAAAGAGCCTAAGCCCTCCTTGAATTAACCTTGCATACTAGTATTTGCATTTTGTATGTTGGCTCGCAGAGCACGGTTGTTTGTGCTCATACTCGCTCGCTACCCCCCTTTCCCCAGAGTTTGCAAATCAAGGACAATACGAGTTCTACCAGGACCAAGCTGAAGAAGGGAATGAAGATGGTGATAGTTAGAATAGATTCTAACATCTCCCCACAGTCTGGTCGACTAAACTAATAAATTAGGTGCGTTTAAGGTTAGCCAGTCCGCTGGATAATATTAACCGCACCTGGGTTATCCGGTCACTTGCCTGTAGGGTGATGAGTCCCCCTATCTGGCTTCCGCTGCTATGTTACTTGTGTACTGAACTTATTTGGCCTGACGGCCCCTTTTGTAATACGTGTCCCTATATGGGCCGCGCGCACTCTAGTATTGTAATTATATGGACTGTACCGTGTATGAAATGATCCAGTAATGTAATCTGTGAGCACTATCTACTGATCCAGAGAATAGTGCAATGTATTCACAGAGGATTCTGGGTTGGTTTAAATCCAGGGTCCGACAGTCTTGCTAGTTAACTATCTAACCATTCTTTCATTAAAAAGTGTTCTAGGATTAGAGTTTGAGAGAAGTAATGGTGTGCTCTTTTGTCCTCCAGATAAAGTGGCTGCAAAACCTTCATCATCAAATAGCAATACATCAATCCTTATTTATCTCACATGGATTTATCTTGTATTGATTGATTTACTCTTGATTTGGTTAGTTTTTGCTCTTCTCTCTCCCCTTTTTGATCTTTCTGTGCTAAGGATATGTAAGAGATGGTGAAAACATCTAGGCTCCTAAAAATTAGTTTTGGTAATTAGTGACAACATTATGTTTGGGATTAACATATGTGCTAAGATGTCTTAAAAGGTTTAGTCCCAGATTACGGATAACAACGTAACAATGGTATGCAAAGACTATGAAAGGTCGACATGGATCAAAACAAAGGTGAAGTATAGTTGTAGGATCCTTTTATAATTTTGCCGGTCTCAGTGTTTGAAGAAAAGACTAGATTTGTAAGCTAAACCCCGTACTATAAAGGGGGTCATGGCTAGTAGTTTAAGAATTAAATTTGTCCCATCTTGATCAACAAAGAGTCATGCATGCATCTTGAACCAGTTTTGAAAAACTTCTATTAGAAAAATCAGTAGCACTGCAGAGGGCATGTGGTACTACCAGCTGACAGTAATGCCATCTTTGAATAGCAGTACTACCACAATGCGGTAGTACCAATTTCCTTGTGGTATGTGTTTTTTCATAGAGCATGTTTTTGGATATTTTTTGAAGCTCTGGAAATTGGTACCAATTCTACCAAGCGTTGCCATAAAGATAGCTAATAATCTGCCAACACTCAAAAACCAAATATATAGATATTTGCTACTATTTCTTGAGAGATCATGTGAGCAAGAGAGATAATATTATTAGCTACATACGGACCGAAGACCAATTAGCCGATATCTTCACAAAACCTTTAGATGAAAGCCATTTTTGTAAATTGAGAAATGAATTAAATATCATAGATTATTTCAATGTTGCTTGAAACCATGCGTCATATCATTTGCTCTCATTCGGATTTCTTGAAGCTTGTAACGAAACCTAATTGGAAAATATTTCTCAAAAATCTCTATGTTGATAAAAACTATGTTAACTGGGTGTTATTTACAAGTCCAATGTATAATGATCCTAAAAAAGGTTTGTTTGAGTGTTAATTAAGGATCATTTGCATTTTTCTATATTACCCATTTTCCTTCAGGGAAATCGGTACTACCGCTCTTGCCCTACGGTACTACTACTTGGCGGTAATACTAGCCCATTGGTGCGGTACTACCGCACTCTGTCAAGTGGCCCCAAAATCTATAGCAACCGATACTTTATCTCTCCTCTAATCCCCTTATATCCCTTTCATCCTATTCATCTCCTAAACTGTTGGATCGAAAACGGCGACAGAGGGGGGGGTGAATGGAGCCCTTTAAAAATTACCCCGTGTATCCACACGATTTCTCTACTCTCCGATAGCTATGTGAGCTATGAAGAAAGAGAATCTATGCTCACTGAAGATCTAAAGCCAACTCGAGACAATAACTCAAAAACGGAGAACAGTTACCAAAAATAGGAGGGATGCCAGAGAGCTTTGCTGAAATCCAACAGGAGAGTGAGCTGAAAATAGAGAATGAGAGCAAAGCAGAGTAAATGAAATTCAAGGAACCTGTGACAAGAGATAGCTAACTGTGAATAAAAACTAAAAAAAATAGAGGCTGCATCCAACTGAGGACAATGACTGAGCATTCCTTGACTGAAAATGTCTTAACTGCCGAATGTCTTGCCAGCCAAAAATAACAACAACAAAAATATACTGCAGGCTTACACGACCAAAGGCAGAAGGAGTTCAGAACCGACAAAAACAGAGAGCAAGCAAGAAGCCAAGCCAAAAATGCAGATCAGTGAATGGAGACAAGAAGCCGGCAAAAGAACTACAAGCCGCTGCACAGTGTTCAGTTGAAAACTGAAAAAGCAAACCATTTTTACTGCCGGCCGAGAAGCATCTTTGCTGCCGGTAAAACCACAGGACAAATAGTTGACCAATCACCAAACGTTAAACCACCTGACCTTCAATGGGATTTTAAACTGAGAACAGAAATAGCTACCCGAAAACGCACAGAAAAACTGATTACACGCAGACCAAAAGAATTTCAATCGAGGAGCATAAAATCACAATCGGCAGACTATTTAGCACTGAAAACTGAACTGATGAGAAAAAAAATCAGCCGAGCAGCATAGACACTAAACTGAAAACCGAACATCACTCGGTACAGTAAGTGCACTGGTAGTACCGACGTACAAGTTAATTCCAGATTCTTTACTGCTTAACTCAGCCCAAAGAATTTAGAGAAATAGACTAAATAGATTACCAATCTTTGGGAGAGAAAAATCAGATCAAAACTGCACCACTGCAATGAATCATACAAAAGACACCAATCAAGAATACTAAACCAAGAGAAAACAGCGGGGATAGATAAAAGCGCAAAAAACAAGGGAACCTCAACTCTTTAGATCAAGAGACTGTAAATCTCAGCATGACAAGATCTCATAATCGGAAAGCTCAAGTTTAGAAACATCTTCTTGCCAAAAACATCAAGCACCAACATCCTCTGCATCCACGCATAGTAAACCTTAGTTTTGATTGAAACAGATGAATTTGAGCGAATGGTCTTTTGGGAAGAACATAGCGATTAAACTAGTTGCACTCGGGTATAAGCTGGCCAAAAGGTGCCTTGAAGCAATTCCCAGTTCAACACAAAGATTCTTCAGCAATTCGAACAAAGGATCAAATCCAAACTACATGAACCAAAAACAACAAAAAAACATAAGATAATCACAGAGAGAAAAGAAACAAGAACAGCTCAAATTCAATTCTCCTCATATTGATCTTGATACATAGAGAGGAATGATTAATATGAGTACAAGAATACACCTAGTTCATCCCAAATCACTCCTGAGGAAAACCACACTCAAGAACACACGGACGCAGGAGATGAATAGAGCTGCCAGCTAACTCACGCAGACAAACGAGACAGAGAGCACACCCATCTCTGCTCACACCACCAACTCTCTCACCAAATCTCAACAGAAAGACACACACAAAGCAAAAGAAACCCTAACAACCTCTCCCAAGCCATACAACAACCAGGAGAACCCTATCCTTTTTATAGCCTTTGGTTAACGGGTCTCCAACCCATTTTACCCGCTAAATCCAAACTGAACCCGCTTCCACTTGTGCAGCCCTGCGTATTTACCAAAATACCCCTCCTGCACCTTCCGGGAAGCTTCCACATTTCTTGCCGTCCAAGCCTTGCAACCACCTCGAGTCCTCGTTATCTTCGGCACATCTTGACCGCTCTGACCTCAGCACCGCCTGCGCCTAGTCCGGTCATCCCGTGCCTCGCCACGACTCCGTCTCAAAGTCCTACAGCCATCAAAGACAAGAAACAAATCACATAGCACCGCTCGACATAATATAATCAACAATTCCATTAGCGAGAATTCTTAAGCACAAAATAGCCCAAACCGGTCGACAAGAAGAATAAGCGCCCAACTAGGTTCGACGAGGTCCGACCGAAACCGACTGCACCACGCAATGACATGGCACGAACCACACAAATAAAACTCAAACTTTTTGGAACAAGCGTCAATTACTCATCACACACACGGGGTCACCTCCACATGGTCTCTCATAAACACCAGAAAACTCTCTTTCTCTCTCCAATCCTCAAAACCCATCTCAAGATCCTCTCTCAAATCCCTCAAGTTGGTAAAATTTCTTTGGATCTCTTGGTAGAACCTGGTACCTGATATCACCTCTCCCTCATTCCTCAAGGTAATCCCCTTGGAATCGTCTTTTTTTCGAACTTTGGCACCTAGGTCTTTCCTTAGGGTTTTGGGCATAATATGATAATTTAGTTGAAATCTTTTGGACAACATGGTAGAAACTAGTGTTTGGTGATTTGTTATGTCTATTTCATGGATTGGTCCATGCCAAACACTTCTTAAAATCATGATTTGAAAAAATCCCTAAAAATTGTGGCAGGTGCGGTACTACCGCTCTACCCATGTGGTACTACCGCAGGTTGGTAGTACTGATGGGCTTCTGTGGTACTACCGTTTTTGCTGAAAAAATGTCAACTAATTTTTCATATTAGTTCAAACCTATTCCTTTTGTCCTAATTATCTCCTCCTTTCATATTCAAGATGCCAAGGATCAAAACCTCTATTCACAAGAACCCGATGTCCAAAGGCGAATCGGCCAACCGCTAAAACCCTTCTTCATCTCAAGCCAGTCCTTCCCGACACAAGGCAGTGTCTCGAAAGGCGGCCTCATTTCAAGCACCTCCAAGGGAGGGCAACAATTCTAAGACTGACTCATTCCTCCAGGCCATGAGGGCTAGAGACAAGGCATAAGCCTCCAGGCAAGATGATGAGGAGAGTGAAATTGAAACCGAGGAAGGGGAAGAAGAATATGAAGAGAGTGATGGACATGAGGATGAGGAGATGAAAGAAGTTGGAGAGTAGAATATCAATTTGAGACTGATCACAAGTGATGAGTATGCCATACTTCATTACCCAAATTAGTTCACCAAGCCAAGAACATCTTCTAATCCTCGCTTTCATACCAAGTTTTAGCAAGATGTTTTCACTCAACTGTACAACCATCATAAGCAATTAACCAACCACAAGTATGTGAAATGGGCACATCTCAATGCCATTTATTGTTACTTCGGTGCCTATCAGCTTTTGCTTGCAATGGGACTACATGAATAGTCGCACTTCGATGTGCCTACCATGAAGAAATGATCAGACAATTCTACATTGCTATGTATGTATCCCCAGACTTTGATTATATAACTTGGATGATGGGATACGAATGGGTGAAAGCCACCAAAGGTCGGTTTGAGATGGCTTTGAGAACTCACCTAGGATGCCATGAAAGGATCTATTCTCGGCCATCTCTTAGAACCCCGGTTGGAGTCAGTTGTATGATAGTAATGTTTGATTCACTCCTAGAAAGATTATCGGACTTCTTCCCTTGCTGAGCCTTAACCGCATCATCAACCACACCTTCCCAAAGAGCAGGAATTTTGATGCAATCCGAGGACATGCATGGAATATTATTGATTGCATCATGAATAGACGAAGGTTTGATGTGGTCGATTTCATTATCAAGGAGTTCGCATCCTCCAAGAATGATAGGGTCAAGCGCATTTACTTAGCTTATTATATTATGGCCCTTATCATGAGGAAGACTCACTACCAAAGGGCATAGTCGGCACCGCATAAGCCCTGCAAGCCAACGGAAGGTGCTCCTATCCCCTCTACTGCCCTTCCTCGCACTCAAGAAGAAGAACATGATCAAGGGCACGAGGACACTCCTCCTGCAGCTAACCTAGTCCCTTTATCTCAAATCTTTTATGCGGTCATGCAAATTCGTGATGTCCAACATGAGACAAATTATCAATTGGCTTCTCTTTCTCAGTGTGTGGGCATCTTAGAGCATGCTTCATCCTCGGCAGTACCTCCTCCACTTCATTATCAATGTCATCGTCGTCATAATCCCTTTTCTCAAGAGTAGCTCTTTTTGGTACTTGATGCTAAAGGGGGAGAAGATGAATAGAAGACGAAGAATTAAAGGAGGAGCTCTTTTTGGTACTTGATGCTAAAGGGGGGAGAAGATGAAGAGAAGACGAAGAATTAAAGGAGAAGAAGTCAAGTCAAGTCGTCCTATCTATCTATCTATCTATCTATTATCTTTAGCTATATGAAAGAACATCTTTAAACTTATCTATGGTTTCATGGTTGCTTATCTATTTAAGCATGTGATGTGAACTTGTAATAGCTAGAACTATTTATGCTCAAACTTGTTGTCTTAATGCTATGCTTTAATGCTATGGTTACATTTGGCTATGTTAACCATGTTCATCATATTCATGATTACTTATCGTGCTTATCATCCTTGAAATGACTCCTCAAATTTCAACAAATAAAGGAAACTACACCAAAGTTTCCAAATCTAAACATGTGCATGAAAATCACTTCAAAATCTCGTATGAATGTATTTAGCGGGAGCTTTCTCTATTTGTTGATTGTCTCTTGAATTCAACTAATTCTTCACTTCTTTTGAGCCTATCTCAAGAATTATTTGCCATTCAAAAGTCAAAACAAGAAAATACAACTCGTTTCAAGACTTGGGATATTTTCAAAATCTCTTAACCTTCTTCACATTGTTTAGGTTGTCATTAATTATCAAAAAGGGGAATATTGAAAGCATCTAGGCCTCTAAAAATTTATCTTGGTAATTAATGACAACATTGTGTTTGGGACTAATATGTATGCTAAAATGTCTTAAAAGGTTTAGTCTGAGATTACGATTGACAATGTAACAATGGCATGCAAAGACTATGAAAGATCGACATGGTTTAAGACAAAGGTGAAATATAGCTTCAAGATCCTTTTATATTTTTTTTATCGGTCTTGGTGTATGGAGAAAAGACTAGATTTGTAGGCTAGATGGCGTACTATAAAGGAGGGTCATGGCTAGTAACTGGAGAATTAAATTTGTGCCATCTTGATCAACAAAAAGTCATGCATGCATCTTGAACCAGTTTTGAAAAACTTCTATATGAAAAATTGGTAACACCGCAGAGGACAAGCAGTACTATCAACTGATGGTAATACCCCTTTGAACAGTGGTACTATCGAAGTACTGTAGTACTAATTTTTTTTTGCGGTGTGTTTTTTAGAGAGCATGTTTTTGGATATTTCTTGAAGCTCCGAAAATTGGTAGTACCGATTCTACCGAGTGGTACTACCGTTGTGCAGTAGTACTAGCCATACATGGTGGTAGTATTGCACTTAAAGTTCAATGGCTAGTTGACACACATTAATTGCATACAAAAGAGCCATTGAACAGTAGGTGCGGTAGCACCGCACCAACTGAATTTTGTGGAATTTGGCCTAAAATGGTGCATTTGGTGTAGTTGAGAAAATTGAAGTGCATTTGAAGTAGTTGAGAGCATTGGTGCACTCTTTACTAACCACTTTGCTCACTTTTCACCATTTGGCATAGTTGAGAGCATTGAAGTGCACTTGCATCATTTGTTAATTCTCTTGGCACTTGATTTATCTTCAAGCAAGGGCTGTGATTTTATTACTCTTGGTGTTTGCTAGTACCTAGATGGCTTGGAAGAAGTTTGTGCGATGATCTCTTCAAGAAAATTGTGAAGAGGCCTGACACCTGTTGTGAGTGGTGTTGTGCTCGCCATCTCCAGCAGAGTGGAGAAAGAGTAACCCTAATGGACTTAAGATCTTTAGGCTTAATTCATGGAGCTGGTCCAATTCATTTGGACTTACTGCAATATGGACTAGTGAAAACTGACAAGTCTTCGATACAACGGAAAAACCTCTCATGTCTCTATCATGATTATCTCTTGTCTTTGCTCTTCCGCATTTATATTCCTAGCTATTCAATTGATATATCTTGTGTAGCCAGTAGAGTATTTAATAGACATATTATTTGTGGTACCTTAGAAAATTTAGTCATTTAGTTCTTCACTTGTGCTAAACTCTTAGAATTGCTCATTTTGTGTTAAAATTAGATCTAAAAATTTTAGAACATCCTATTCACTGTCCTCTAGTTGGTTATTTTTGATCCTAAAGATGAAGATGACCCTAAAAATCAATCTTCATCCATCTAGGCACATAGTTAGCAAGTTCTTGAAGAAACCCAATTTTGCTTAGATTTGACCCTCAGGAGTGATTTCTTGATCTGAGTATTTTTGCCTTTATTTCCTTGGTGTTCTTTTTTGCTGTGACATGTGGGAATATATCTAGAGCCATCTTGACCATCTTCTACCCTAAGCAAGTCATATTCATTGTTTTAGATTTTTGTTTGGTTTTGGTGTAATCTTGCTTAATCTTAAAAAAGATTTGAACTTGTAGGACCGGAAAGGCAATAAAGAGGGGGGTGAATGGTGCCGATAAACATTTTTCCTAAGTATTTTGGATCCTTTTTTAAAATAACAATAGAGTTACTAAGAATCAAATCCAAGGTCAAAAGCACAAAGAAAAACCCTCAAGAACATAAAATCTTGAAGAACACAACCCCTAGAGCTCTGATCGCCAATCAAGGGGTGGTCTGACCTCTGTTCTAGTGGTCTGATCACTATGAACAATGATTTCAGGCAAATAAATAGTAAAATCAGCATAGTTACAAAACTTCAAATCCATGTAACAATTGATTGGATGGTCCAAAAGCCGTGAAACTTTGTACACACCTTTCTTAAAGTCTCAGGAACCTATTCCATCCATAGATCACAAAAACCCAAGTCAAAGTTCAGTCTTTTTTTGAGATTTAAGCAAGGATGCACCAAAAGTGACTTGAAACCAAAATCGATGATCAAGACTTACACGTAGATAGAGGATAGCCAAGATGGCTTTGGATATGTTCCCACATGTCATAGAAAGTAGGAACACCGAAGAAATCATTCTAAAAACTTTCAGATCAAGAAATCACTTAGAAGATAAAAAATATGCAAAAATCGAGTTTCTTTATGAACTTGCCACCTAAGTGCCTAGATCAATGGAGGATGATTCCTAGAGGTTCTTTTCATCTCTTATATGTTCTTGGCACAACAAGATTAAAAAAGGGTGAGGGAAGAGGAAAAACCAATCAAAACAAGAGCAAATCAATCTAATAAAGAGATAGCCGTGGAGAAGATCAAAGATTGATTCTATTGCTACATGAAGAGGAAAGTTTTACAACCACTCCATATTGGAGGATAGAGAGCACACCAAGCACTCAAAACCTTAACAATAAAACAAGAAAGCACAAAAGAGGTGGGTTAGATGGTTAACCACAAGTGTCCATCCTAACCGCCTTTTATAGATGGACTATCTTGCCACATTTAGCCCTTAGTTGATACTATCCACATAGCATAATGGGAAAACCCGGTAACCCTACACACAGAGATTTTACTCACACATTCACTTACGCATGTTTTTTAAAGCATGTAAACCCGAATCCGTTAAGTCCTTGGCCTTAATCCATCTTGATCACACCAGCTTCACCTTGACCTAAACTGCTCTCCAAAGCACCACTCATGCGCTATGGTTTTGATCCAAGGTAGTTTCCAGTATTTTAGCCAAATTTCTAAAATACCCTTCATTGACCCTGACATCATCATCATCATCCATTGCAAGCAATGGCCATACTCGTCATGTGTACGTGCACCACTATCTTGCCACGCGTCGTCAAGTCTCTCTCATCCCGGTTCCATCGAATTATGGCTCACTTGGCCCGTCCAAGTCACATGGTGTAATCCCGTAGTTCGAACTCACATGACATTTCCTGTCTTTCTTATGTCATGCTTGAGCTCACCGTCTCACCCAGCATCTTCGATCGTTCTGAGCCTCAGCTCCTCCATGAGCATATGTTTGACTCCAAGTGACCCTACATATCCAAATACAAAGAAATCGTTTGTGAACACAAGTTCTTGACAACTTGACTCACATTAGTAGTAATATAGTTCATGCAACATAAAACCACTAAACCTAAACACCAAAACCCGTTCTGCAACTTAAGAATACAAACTTCAAAAACCACCCGAGCTGAACACTCCTCACTCGGTCAGATCGCCAACCATGGGGTGGTCAGACCACTAACACGGGTTGGTCTAACCGGTGAAGTGAAGCCATTAGACCACTGATACACGGGCCGATCTAACCGATCCACCCAAGCAATGAGACCGCTAGTACCAGCTGGTTAGCCCTGTTTCATCAGGCCAGCCTCCTTACGACCAACCACCAACACTGCCAAAACAAATTTTCAATTCTCCTGAGTTGCAATGGTTCATCATAACATAATCTAGGACCTTCTCACGTAGTCCTTCAATCTTCCCTTTGATAAACCCATTGGCAATTATAAAAAAATGCAATTAGGAGTTGAAATTAGACTAAGAGTGGAAAATTTGTAAATAAAACTCTAAATGGTCAAAAGAAGAAAGCAATAAGGTGAAAACGACCATTTGAGGCAAGGTGGATAGAAGCTACTGAAAATAACATATTTCCAACAAAAGCTTTAAATTCACCAAATGAGTCAGGAATCTCACTCTTGGTCCATATGAAAGAACAATTATTCTGTTTGACATAGCCTATGGTGAGTAGAGATCAAAATGCTCCAACTTAGCAAAATTTTGCACCAAAACTCTAAATCATGCTCTAGATATACATTTCACCGATCTTTCTCCCCCTTGACAATGGAGTCATCAAGATGCGTGAAAGAAGATAGAGCATGAATGAAATAAAGTGGCTATATTTTATTTATTTTTAACATTAGGAGCCATGAAAATTATTCAAAGTGACTTTACAAGTATTACATCAAGCCATATTATGTGAAAGAGCTATCTGGATCATGACAAACCATATATAGAAAAGCTAAAGTCAAATAAGCAATAAAATGAAATTAAATGGATTTTTGTATGCCTAGTTTTTCAAGATCATAGAATGCTAAAGGTATCCAAAAATGAGCCAAACCATGTCAATACACTAAATAAAACTAAGAAGCTACAATGAGTCAATTTAGAGTGCTACAAGTTCAATATTGAATTATTTTGTTGAAACATTTAGAATTAAGTAAATTTAGCACATTTAGCACTTGCTGAAATTCATTTTTGGTTTTATCTTAGCAAATCAAGTCCTGGACTAGGAGCCATCCACAAATACCTCCTAAACCGCAACCATTTTTCACAATTTATTGTGTTCTTAGCTATGTGCTAGATCTCAAGCCATACTACGACCATTCCAACCAATAAGCTTAAGAGGTTGGTCTAGGTCATCCAAAACTCCTCTTGATTTCATGGCTAGTAGTCTCATTAGAATAAGAGCTAATACTAACTCATGCTTCAAAAGTGATAATTTTGCATTTTCTTGACTTAGTTCAAGAACAAGAGCTAATACTAACTCATGCTTCAATAAAGAACTAGCATAGCTTAATGTAAAGCTCAATTTAGATTTAAGATTCAATTTAGCATATTTAACATGGCAAGAATTATAAGAGAATCACTAGAGCAAAACTAGTCATAACATCCAACAAGACATGGTTTAATTTAGGTTTTCACATTTAATAAAGCTAGCATGGCAAAAGGTAAACTATAGATAGGAGGACAGGGTAAACCTAGCAAGCTAGCACAAGACATGGCAAGATATAAAGTAAGATATTATGTCTCACAAGGATAATAATCAAAGCTCCATATATTTATATTACAATGCAAGTTGCTGAATTTAAAATGTAATATGATAGAATAAAGATCACAACTCTCCCTCAGCAAATGAGACAATTTCAGAAACACTTTGATTCAAGTTGAGTTATGTCAACATTAAACTCAAGAAAAATATCAAAAGAACTCCCTTGAACCAAAGCAATAAATAAGAGAGAAGAAGCTTGGGAAAAAGAAGAATGACAGTACTTAAAAATAGACAAGATAGTGAGATTACTATGGCTCGAGACTCACTCTCATCTACCCCATATGACTCTAGGACTATTAGTGGATCATCTAAATACAAGGAGTAAACACATTTCCTATCTACCTAAGCCCAAACCCTGCTAGACCTAAAGAAGTAAATGCACTTATCCTAGTGAGAGGAGAGCAACTCATACACAACATTCTAAAGCCATAAGATGAGAGAAAGAAATCTAAACTGCATAGTATGATATCAACTTTGATCTATGTGAGAAAAACTAAACCAAAAGCACATAGAGCATGGCGCGGAAAGTAAAAGAACATATGACATAAAAATTACATGATGCTCCCTCTTAGAATAAGCCATAGGGACACAAAACCCCAAGCTCTCGCAAGACCATGAACCTCGAGCTATCTAAAGGTTTGGTAAAAATATCAGCTAACTGGTAATTACTCTCCACAAACTGAAGCACTATGTCACCCTTCTCCACATGGTCCCTAAGGAAATAATATCGAATATCTATGTGCTTGGTCCTAGAGTGCTGCACTATGTTTTTGGCAATATTAATGGCAAAGTGTTATTACAGAAAAGTGGAACACTTTCTGTAGCCAACCCAAAGTCTCGCAAGGTCCAAAGCATCCAATGCACCTAACTACAACAACTAGCGGCTACAACATACTCGGCCTCTGCAGTAGATTGTATAACACTGAATTGCTTCCTAGAAGACCATAAAATAAGAGAAGTGCCAATGAATTGGCAAGTGGCAGAAGTGTTCTTCCTATCAATCCTATTGCCATCAAAGTTTGTGTCAGAGTAGACTATAAGGGAAAGACAGGAAGCAGAAGAGTACTAGGTACCATAGTCTCGAGTAACTCGAAGGTACATAAAAATGTGCTTCATCACCTAACGGTGGGAGGCGCGAGGAGAAGCCTAAAATTGAGCGCTCAGACACATGACGAAGTGTATGTCTGGCCTCGAGTGGTGAGGTACATGAGGGAGCCAAGCATGTTGCGGTATTC
This sequence comes from Dendrocalamus sinicus, assembly GCA_036346575.1. Classification (NCBI taxonomy): domain Eukaryota; kingdom Viridiplantae; phylum Streptophyta; class Magnoliopsida; order Poales; family Poaceae; genus Dendrocalamus; species Dendrocalamus sinicus. The sequence continues at coordinate 10,359,150 of CM070657.1, forward strand.
TTTCTGATCTACAGGCTCGCCATCCTCATCAGGATCAAGTGTGGTCAAGGTCACCATCGGAGTCAACACTGGCTTACCATCACATATGTCAAAGCATTTCAGGAGGTCTCGAGTGTAATTGCCTTGATGCAAGGAGGTACCCTCCTGAGTCTGCTTGATTTGGAAGCCAAGAAAGAAGTTCAACTTACCCATCATGCTCATCTCGAACTCTATGCTCATGGCATCAGAAAATTGGGAAACCTAAAAATCGTTTTGGGCCTCAACTCCTCTATGAGCATAGCCTCGATCCTCACTGTTGGCCACGGTTGATTCCAAGCAACTCTGCATATCTAAAGATAAAGAAATCATTTTGAGATAACTTCTTTATAACTTGACCCACGTTAGCAGTAACATAGTTCATACAACATAAACCCACTGAACTTAAACACTAAAACCCATTCTGTAATTCAAGAGCACAAACTCCAAAAACCACTAGAGTTGAACACTCCTCAGTTAGTTAGACCGCCAACCATGGCATGGTCAAACCGCTAACATAGGCCAGTCTGAACGGTGAAGCAAAGCGGTTAGACCACTGATACACAGGCCACCCAAGTAGTCGGACCATTGGTACCAATCAGTTAGACTGATTTCATCAGGCTAGTCTAACCAGCCTTCCTTATGACCAACCAGAAACACTGCTAAAAAATTCCAAATCTCCCGAGTTGCAATGGTTCATCAAAACATAATCTAGGACCTTCGTTCCTGAGATCTTAAGTAAGGTGTGTGCAAAATTTCATAGCATTTGTACATGTAATTTAGGAGTACACTAAAAGTGAGTCATTTCAGGCTATTCTGGACAAAGAGGCCGGTCAGTCCTATTCCACCGGTCAGACTAACTTGGACTTGGTGGTCTAACTACCAAGAGGTCAGACTAGTAGTAGGTGCTGGTCAGATCGCTAGGGTTTGGCATTTCCCAGAAGTTGAGATCTTGAGCGATTATTTTGGGGTTTTTGGTTGTTGGTCCTATTCTCTAAAACTCTATAGTTATTTGAGAAAAGGATCAAGAATACTTGGGAGAAAATTTAGATAGCATATACACCCTCTCTATTGCCTTTTGGTCCTACAAGTGTTATCAGAGCCTAGATAGCTCTTCCCATAGATCTTAATCGGTCTTAGGAACTATCGCATCAAATAAGTATTTAACCAAGCCACCCAGATTAGGTGGAGTCTATTTCTCATATTAGAAGGCTTGCATGCAATTCTACATCAAGGCTCAAGGGCACATAATTTGGATCAAATTCAAGAATCCATATGCAGTGTCAGCTAATGACCAGGTGAATACACCGGGTGTAGTGGCAAATAGCAAGCCTTGTAATTTCTTGATTCAAGGGCTTAGTTGATCTGAGTTTTGGCATATTGCTCACTTGAGGTATGCTCATGAGATTTGAAAATACCCTCACTGCTTACCATGAGGGCTCTACCATGATCAAGGAAGTGGGATAGAACCAACTGAAAAAGAATACTAAAAGATCAAGCAAAAGTTTGGTGAATCTTTGGATGAGTTGTGGGCATATTTTCCAAGATCATTCATGATTTGTATGTTGTTGGCCTTGTGTTTTCTGAATCTGAGAATGCATGTCAACTATTGGGTGCACTTGATATGAGAGTTTGGGAAATGAAAATCACTTCCATCAATGACAACACTGTACTTAGGGAGTTGTTTCAGGTTGTTCTAGATAGAGAGGCTAGTCATACTGACTTGGACCTGGCGGTCTAACTACCAGGAGGTCATACCAGCAACAAGTAGTTATTTGATCCTATTCTCTTGAGTGATTTATTTTAGGGATTTGGTTGCTGATCCTATTCTCTTTAACTCTAGATTTATTTGAGAAAAATATCAAGAATACTTAGGAAAAATTTTGAATGGCATCATTCACCCCCTCTATTGCCTTTCTGTCCTATATATTTCATGCATGACTTCAATGTTTCATAAGCAAGAACACGTATCTACACACATAAGTATGTTTGTATACATAGGACATATTCAGTCTAACCTCTTTTTAAAATATACTATAGAAGAATACGAACTCATGATTTGAACCATTCAATCACCGTTATGCGATGGATTAGTTATCATCTATGTGCATTGCAGGACGCTGGCCGGAAAAGTCATCTTCCAGTAGGATATACTCACTCTGTCCATAAATATAGGTTATTTTTGACTTTTTATGATCTCCAATGAACACTTTAACTATAGTTTTATATCATAATATATTAGTAAAAACAATACTCCCTTCGTCTCAAAATGTAGGTCGTTTTTGACTTTTTATTGTCTCCAATGCAAGACTTTGACTATAATTTATTGTTATAATATACTAGCAAAAATTATAAAAAATGTATATTATAAAAGTATTTTGCAAGACAAATCCAATGATACTATTTTTATATAGTCAATTTATATATTTTGACATATATTAATGGTCAAAGCTTAAAAAGCTTGACTACACAGAACCTACAGTGACCTGTATTTTGGGATAGAGGAAGTAAAAATTATATATTATGAAAGTATTTTGCTAGACAATCCAGTGATGCCATTTCCATGCAGCAAATCTATGTACTTTAATATATATATATATATATATATATATATATATATATATATATATATATATATATATATATATATATATATATATATATATTAATGGTCAAAGTTGTAAAACTTTGATTGCATAGATCCCACGACGATCTACATTTGTGGACAGATAGAGTAGAGGTGGGAATTGGGTCATGCCATACCTGCACGATATGGGTTCAGTGTGATTCAGGCTGTATTGTGCCATGCCAACTCGGCCCGACCACCCCGCCGTGTCGGCCCGCCTCGCCTCTGGCCAGGCCCAAGCATGGCCCAAGGCCCAATGGGCCGGTGTTGTGTCGTGCCAACCCTAGCCCAACCCTAAATAACTATGGATGGCGGAGGTGGTAGTGACGATAGTGGCGGCGACCGCCATCTTCATTCCTCTTCAATTTATGACCGCGAATGTTCGCAAAAGAAATGATTGATTGAGTGTATACGTGGTTGCTTCTTGGGACTCTTTTCTAAATTCTCTTCCAGAATTCTCTTCATTTTATTCAAAGCTTATGCACAACCATCGGGGCCTCTGAAGATTATCGAAACCATTAAGCTTATGAACAACCATCGAGACCTCTAAATTTAGCTCCTTGATTGCAAAATCCCAACACAAATAGATAGAAAATTCGCATTAATTTTCAACCTGCAAAGATGCCTAAAAACTTCCAGTGTTTTCAACTACTGAGTATAGAACAATTGATCTCTAGATCATGGTCTTCTTGTGATCAGAGGAAAACAAATACCATGGCAAGGTAAAATGGATGTACTGTCTCGTCACCTCTTTGTTTCGGATAGTTCTGTGATTCAATTGCGAGGGATTAATTAGTCAGCAATGTTTATAGTATTAATTAGCATGCCAACTATAATTTTTTAAGCCACGTATAGTACCACATGATGATGGGGTAAAAACAAATGCATGCACCAAATTGATGGAAATAACACAAAATGAAGATTGTAGTAGTCACCATTACCGCATTGATGGATGGATTCTTTTAGGTTGTGACTTATGGTTTTGACTTAAAATTTTAAATTATGTCTGTTTGCAAGAGAGATTACAAAGGAGACAATTGCATATGATTTTGGCGGGTATAGTTAAAGTCGGTACATCATGTACTATAATATACTAGTAGATATTACCTTAAAAAATATATCATTTGAAAGCTAGTTACTATAACAAAAAAATAATAATAAAAGCCAAAACCACAGCCGTGCTAAACATAGCCAATATCTTAGAGTTGTTGCACCATTCTTAGCTGCAACACTTTGAACTAGGAACTTGTCCTTGCACTGCATACCAGGAGGTACCTCCCTCTATGCTTGCATTGTCACTAAAAATAGAGAAAATGTTAAGGAAGATTTCTAAGTAGAAAATTGTGCTAAGTTAAGCAGACTTATGCTAGGGCGGGCTGTGCCCACTGTGCCAGGCCGGGCCCGCCATGTCATGCCAGGCTATGCTGCCTAACGAGCTAGTTTTTCATGCCTGGCCTAGCCTCTTATTTATGCCATGCCAGTCTGGTCTGCCACATGTTGGGCTAGACCATGCTTAGGCCATGCCGAGTCGGTTGGACTGGCTTAGAAAAGTCCGGTCCAACTCTCACCTCTAAGAGTAAGCCATGAGATAATTAGGCTTTGAGCCAATCTATAACTTTGCTTTAAGACAATTCATGCAAATAAGTAACCATCTACTGATATCAGCACTATACAATAAACAAACTAGACTTCTAGTGGACAAATCAAGAAGTGTGCAGGTTTATAACAAGATGAATCACAATTATGCCCAGTAATCAACAAGCAGCAACATAGGAATGGCGCTCGACGTGGAGCCCATTGACGCGCTTGATGTGGAGCCATGCCAGCATGGAGCTCAACACGGAGGAGGTGGGTAGGGCCATGCCAGAGTGGAGGCGGTGGCATGGAGTCTGACGTGGAGCTTGATGCGGTGGTAGGACGACACGGAGCTCGACAGCATGGAGCCTATCGATGCACTCAACTCAGAGCCATGTCGGTGCAGAGCTTGATGGCGCAGAAGCGGAGGTGAGGTGGTGCTCGACGCGGAGGCAAGCTGGCGGGGAGCTCGACAGCGCTGAGCCCATCGACGTGCTGGACGCAGGGCCATGCCGATGCAGAGGCAGGACAACGTGGAGCTCGACGGCACAGAGCCCATCGACGTGCTTGATGCGTAGCTCGACAGCACGGAGCCCGTCGACACGGAGCCGAACGTAGCGGAGGCTGGCGTAGCGGACACATGACCATCATGGTAGAGGATGGCATGGAGCTCGACGGCGTAGAGCCTGTCAATGCAGAGCCATGCCGACGCAAAGGCTATTACGTGGAGCTTGTTAGACCGTGTGGCTAGGTCTAGGATTTTTGGTGATGAATAATTGACAACGTAGATGATGAATAATTGACAACATTGTTATGATATTACTTGTGGTGTGTTGCGTGTGTGCAAACGATCAAGGACGTCATGAGATGGTCGGGCTCATGCTTGGGGCTCATGGAGATCAGGGATGGATGATACGTGTTGTAGGTATGGAGGTACGGTCTAAAGGCTACGACACGTGGTGGATGATGCATGAAGAAGATATGGAAGGTACGGCCCTGGAGGTCTCAACACGTGACGAGTTGGAAAAGTTGGAATTTTGGAAAAACCATGTTAGAAAAGGTTTCGAGTCTCTTTACTATTGGAATTGGATCAGAACTCGTGGACTTAGGATAAGTCCAAGTTTTGGGCCTTACACTATAAATAGAGATAGGGTTAGAGGTTAACCCTGTGGCTTTTTGGGTGCTACTTTTGTGTTAGAGTTCAAGTGTGCCAGAAGGATACTTTGTAGGTTGAGAAATAAAATCATAGATCTATTAGAAAAAAGTTTCAACGGTGTTTTTCTCTTTAGATCGTTCGCCGGTGTCTCAATTCGGTAGGCGCGTCTGAGGCTATGATCGACGTCTTCTCGTGCCTCGGTGCGCGTGCATGAACTCAATGTGCGCATGCATCACTATATCCGATAGTTGTGCTCAAGTCACGGCCATTCTCGAACAGCATGCCTTTTCATCATAGAACCCATCCACGTGAGAGGTACGGTCTACGTTTACTTCGGTTGATGTGTTCCCTCGATCGGCGAGCAAGGAAAGGCAGCGCCTTATCTCCAACTAGACGTGTGTCATCCCGACTCATCATTTATGATTGTGTCGCCGAGTTCAGTCATTTAATTGCATCAACATAGCGCCACTAAAAAGCAACGCCTTCAGCCAATAGTGATCAAAGCCATCATGTGAATCAGAAGTTGTAGAGAGAAAAAATAGATTAGCCAACGTGTGGTCTTCTCAATCTGTTGACAATAAAAGACAAAGGCAGCATGCACCAGAGAGAGTAAAATAATAAATTCCAACAGGTGACTCATGCAAGTGAGATCAAAGTAGCAAGCAAAGTTCATATTGTCATTTGGCTACTACAGTAAATTGCTATAGTACTCAGAAAAGAGAAGATATTTTATTACTATCCATTTTGCTGTTTTGTCTTTGTTTTCTTGGTGCATTGGTAGGATGAAAATCAGATGTCAGCAGATTTTAAAGAAAAATTTTCTGTCGGCATTGCAATCATTTACCCCCTCTGATTGCTATTGATGATCCTACAAATGGTATCAGAGCATATTCTAATGGTATCAAATCAGGATCATTTTTCAGTTAAGCCACCATTTTGATGGATCAGATTATCTCTATTGTAAAACACGTTGGAGGTTTTTCTACAACACAAGGCAATGCTATCTGGTAAAAAGTTGAAAATTGATATATATAGTGCCTCCTGTTGTTACTGTTGAAAATTCTGCTCATATTGAAGTTAATGCTAAGGCTAGAAACATTTTTTTGTAAGGTTTAAGTAGAAACAAGTTTGTCAAAATTGCTCATATTAAATCTGCAAATAAAATTTGAAGTACTCTAGCTGACTATCATGAAGGTTCTAAGTCTATTAAAGGTGTACGTCCGAACCAATTTAAAAGGAGTATTCTAAATTTGAAATAAATCAGGAGAATCAGTAGATGCACTTTTTGACTGCTTCAATAAGATTGTTAGTGATTTGCAATTTGTTGATGTCACATATTCTGATTCTGATAATGCTCGTTAAATTTTAAATGCTTTTGGATATATCTGTTTGGAATGTGTTAGTCACTACTATTAATCATTCTATTAACATGGAAACACTCACTTTGAATGATTTTTATTCCAATATGAAAACATATGAAATTGATGTTTTGGCCAAGATGAAAACAAAGTTGACAAATCTTCTAGTTCCTCTATTGTTTCTTTGTCTACATTGTGCTCTATTCCAAATGAACAATTAGAGGAAATTCCAGAATAGCAACTTGTACTTCTCTCCAACAGGGTGATCAAGGGAATTAACAACATCAGATCAAGAGGAGAGGAGCTCCAATCAAATGCTATGAATGTGGTGAACTAAACCACATTAAGATGAATTGCCCCAAACTGAGGAGCAAGGAGGTCAAAGATGACAAGGCACCAACTTGTCGCTCTCAAATCACGATTGATCCAAACAAGAAGACCAATTATCGTAGAACAGTCAACAAGATAATTTTAGCACTTGATGAGATTGTTTTGAGTGATGATGATTCTGAAAGCGACGATGAGGGCAATGATAAGAAGGCAAAGGAGGTGGACTTCATAGAGATGTGTATTTTGGCCAACAATGAGGAGCTCAACGATGATGATCTTTATAGTAATTCTGATGAGGTAAAATCTTCTTATATACCATTAAGTCAAGATTAATTAACCACATGTGATGATAAACCCAACGTGCTAGTAATAAGCATGGCTAAGCATTTCAGACGTATGCCCATGCGACAACTATTATTGCATCACTAAATAATTACCCATCCTATGGTGACAATATAATCAGGGTATTCAAATTATCAAGGAGGGATTAATCAATTTGGACAATAACTACCAATACAAGGGTTTTATAATAAAGTAGCAATGCATGATAATTTAAAACAAAGTAATACATAATAGATTTGAAAACTGGGTTCAACATGATCAAAGGACACGACTTGCCTTGGCCTTGCTCAGCTGAGGGCTCTTGGTCTTCAAATCCAACTTCCGCTCCCTCGAACACGCGATCTAACGAGAGAGAAAACGAGACGAAAAGACAAAATAAATTCAAATAAAATTCAAATGAACTCCAAAAACTTTCAAACCTGAACCAAAAGGTAGAGCTCAATTTTAGATGAATTTAGGAAAAAGAACGGGGTCAATCGGAGCTAGGACGAGGGAGAACGGGCTCTTGGAAAATTGGATCTAAAGGAAAATCGGGGAAAATCGGAAATTGCACTGTGCTGTGGACCGGGCGCATGGAGAGCTGGGTCTACGGTAGGCTCGGCTCACGGAACAGTACGGCTGACTGGGCTGCTGGCGCAAGCGGTGAGTGCTGACGTGGCTGCTGACGGGGCGATACGTGGGCGGTTTTGGCTGACGTGGCAGCTGATTGGGCATAGCTGATGCGGCGGGTTTACGGGTGCACGGCTGACAAGTGGGCCCAGCGTGTCAGCGGCTCGGCGCATGGGAGACCCGGCACGAAGGCGGCGCGCGGCGCGATCGGCGCGCTACCGGCGTGGCGGCGCGACGGAGCGCCGAGGCGCGCGCGCGTCGGCGGCGCGGGGCACGGGCGGTGGTCCGCCGGCGGGAGGTGACGGCGGCGGCGAGGTGGCGGCGGCGAACTCACCGGCGGCGATTTAACGGCGAGCGCACAGACGGCGAAGCCGGCGGCGAACGCACGGCGCCGGCAGATTGCGGTGAGCGGCGGCGAGGCGCGCTCGGGGCGAGAAGCCAGGGTCACCCCTTAAATACACGGACGCCGAGGCGCTCGACTCGAGACGGCGGAGGAAAAACGGAAGCGGCGGTGGCGTCCCGATCCGAGACGGGGCGAGTCCGGTCGAGACGACTCGACAGTGGGCCCCACTGCCGGCTCGAACGGCGCGGCGAGATGGCGCGCGGCGTGGAGGCGGCCGAGATGGCGACACGCGTCGCTCATCGGCGAGGGCAAGGCGCGCGGCGCGGCCGGATCGGCTACGCGTGGCGCGAGCGGAGGCGCGGTGAGGCTCTTTGGGCTGGGCGGCCAGGGGTTTCGGCCCACTGGCCGGTTGGGATTTTCTTTTCTTTTTTTCTTTTTCAGAAATTCAAATAAATTCATTTGAGCTCTAGAAAATAGCAAATAAATCCAGAAAAATCCAGGAAAATTCCAATAAATTCCTTGAGACACAGGGAACTCACATAAAATAACTTTGGCAAGTGTTCATGTTCGGATTATTCATATTAAATCCTTTTAATTCATAAAAACTCATTTAAGCTTTTAATTAATTCCAGAAAAATTCAAATGGTGAATTTTATTTTAAAAGCTTCGAAAAGGCTCTGAAAATCAGGATGTTACAAACCTCCCCCCCTTAAACGGAATCTCGACCCCGAGATTGTGGCTCTCTACGGAATAGGTTTGGAAACTCCGCTTTGAGATCCTCCTCGCTTTCCTGTTGCTTCCTCCTCTGAATGATTGCTCCACCAACTTTGCAAAGCGAACGACTCTTCTCCCGGTGACACGCTCGACACTTCCAAGATTTTGATGGGATGCTCTTTATAAAACAGATCCTCTTGGAGATCCACACCTCAATTGCACCGCTTCTCGCACTCGCAAGCACTTCTTTAATTGAGACACATGAAACACATCATGTATTCCACTCAAGTTCTCGGTAGCTCCAACCGATAGGCAACTTCTCCTTGCGCTTCAAAATCTTGAATGGTCCCACATACCTTGGCGCTAGCTTTCCTTCATTTGAAAACGCTTAACACCCTTGAAAGGTGTGATCACGAGGTACACATAATCATTGGGCTCGGCTTAAATCTCTTGAGTATCAAGATAACTCTTTTGCTCGGCTTGAGTCGCTTTAAGCCTCTCTTGAATCAAGCGCACTTTTCTTCACTTCTTGCAAACACTCGCCCAAATATTTGCCTTTCTCCGTCTCCTTCCAATTGAGAGGGTCCTACACTTCCGACCATACAAAGCCTCAAACGGTGACATCTGCAAACTGGCTTGGTAACTGTTGTTGTAGGAAAATTCTGCAAAAGGTAGGCAATTGTCCCACTTGGCTCCGTGATACAAAACACATGCTCTCAGCATATCCTCTATGATTTGATTTACACGCTCTGTCTGGCCGTCGGTCTGCGGGTGATAGGCTGTGCTGAAATTCAGATGAGTACCCATTGCTTCGTGGAAACTACCCCAAAATCGAAGTGAATCTGCGATCCACGATCTGACACGATCCTCTTAGGAACTCCATGGAGACTCACAATTCTGGACATGTACAATTCAGCCAACTTATCTCCAGAATATGTGGTTTTGACTGGAAGGAAATGGGCCACCTTTGTCAATCGATCCACGATTACCCATATCGAGTCGTATCCTTCCTTGGTCTTAGGTAGACCTGTGATGAAGTCCATGCCCACATCTTCCCACTTCCACTCGGGAATTTTCAATGGTTGCAGCAAACCTGCGGGTCTTTGATGCTCTGCCTTCACTCGCTGGCAAACATCACAAAGTGCTACATACTCTGCTATTTCTCGCTTCATACCTGGCCACCAGTACTTATCCTTGATGTCTTGATACATCTTGGTACTGCCTGGGTGAATTGAATATAATGACTCGTGTGCCTCCTTAAGCAACAATTGTTTCAACTCTTCCTTATTGGGTACGCACAATCTCTTCTTGTACCATATGATACCCTGGTCATCTTCCACAAAACCTGTCGCTTTTCCTTCTTTCAATCCAACCTTGATACGCTGGATATTTTCATCCTCTGGTTGTGCTTGACGAATCTGACTATCCAAAGTCGGCTGCAAGTCCAAAGCGGCTAACCTCCCTTCTTCAACCAACTCCAAACTGAGCTTTTGAAATTCCTCGTGCAATGCTGGTTGACTCTCCTTGACCATAACTGTGTTGCAATACACCTTCCTGCTCAACGCATCTGCCACTACGTTGGCTTTTCCGGGGTGATAATGGATCCCAATGTCATAGTCCTTTATCAACTCCAACCATCTTCTTTGTCTTAGGTTGAGGTCTGATTGTGTGAAGATATACTTCAAGCTCTTATGATCCGTGTAGATCTCACATCTGTTACCCATCAGGTAGTGTCGCCATATTTTCAAGGCATGCACAACTGCTGCTAGCTCCAAGTCATGCGTAGGGTAGTTCTCCTCATGTGGCCTCAACTGGCGTGATGCGTAAGCTACCACTCTTTTGTCTTGCATCAATACGCACCCTAAACCCTTGCGAGATGCGTCACAATAAATCTCAAAATCTTTCTTGATGTCTGGCAAAATTAGGACTGGTGCTGTTGTCAGACTTTCCTTTAGCTTCCGAAAACTCTTCTCGCACTCTGGCGTCCATTCAAACTTCTTTTCCTTCTTTAATAGCTGGGTGAGAGGTCGGGCTACACTGGAGAATCCTTCAATGAATCTACGATAGTAACCTGCCATTCCTAGGAAGCTTCTGACCTGGGTCACTGACGTGGGTGCCTTCCAGGTGAGCACATCTTGTACTTTCCCTGAGTCAACGGACACTCCTTCTGCTGTCAACACATGACCCAAAAAGGCAACTTCCTTCATCCAAAATTCACACTTGTTGAACTTAGCATACAACTTGTGCTCCCGCAATCTTTGCAATACCAACCTCAAATGTTCCTCATGTTCCTCCTCATTCTTGGAGTAGATCAGAATGTCATCGATAAACACAATGACAAACTTGTCCAAGTAATCCATGAACACTTTGTTCATCAGATACATAAAGTAGGCTGGGGCATTGGTTAAGCCAAAGGACATCACGGTGAACTCATACAATCCATAACGAGTTGAGAAGGCTGTCTTGGGTATGTCCTCCGGTCGAATCCTCATTTGGTGATACCCTGATCTCAAATCGATCTTGGAGAACACTCCAGCTCCTTTTAATTGATCAAACAGGTCATCAATTCTGGGCAACGGATACTTGTTCTTGATGGTAACTTCATTGAGAGCTCGGTAATCCACACACATACGCTGGCTACCATCCTTCTTCTTGACAAACAATACTGGTGCTCCCCACGGAGAGGTACTGGGTCTGACATAGCCTTTATCCAATAACTCTTGTATCTGCTTCTTCAATTCTGCTAACTCATTGGCGGGCATCCGGTAAGGTCTCTTGAAATTAGCGCGGTGCACGGTGCTAACTCAATTGCGAACTCCACTTCTCTTTTGGTGGCATCCGGGGAGATCATCAGGAAAAACATCTGGATATTCCCGGGCAACTGACACTTCACTTAGGGCAATCCCTTTACTTTGGCATACCATCACTTTTTCTGGCTGCTTTATGTTGGCTTCAAATCTAACTTTACTTCCATCGGGTCCGTCCAAGGTGACTGCTCGGCTCCCACATTCCAACACTGCTTGATGCTTCTTGAGCCAATCCATACCCAAAATTACGTCCAAAGACGGATATTCAAAGACAACCAAATCTGCGAGAACTCTACTCCTTGGATGGCTATCTAACTTTGGGGCATCCTAGGTTTGTACTCATCTCGAGCACGGGATTGAACCAATAAATGGAACCAAGTGCGGCGACTTCCAAATTATGCTTTAGAGCAAAACTCGGAAACAAGCGAATGTGAAGCTCGAATCAAACAAAGCGTGGCGTAATCTGAATTTATCGGGAACTTACCGATCACCACATCCGCGCCGCTTGAGCTTCCTCCATGGTGACGTGGTTCACTCGCCACGTATCACCGTCTGCGATCCTTTGTTGGGTTGATTTGATCCTTGAGGTGCTCGCGTCGACCTGCCGCAGGGTACGATGCGTGTAGCTCCCAAGTTGAAACGAATCAGCGTCAAGGCTGGATTCTGCGGGCATTTGTTGGCATAATGCCCGTCTCATGGCATTTGAAACAAGTGATCTTTGTCATGGGCTTGGAAATTCTCTGCCGTTGGTTTCCCACTGGATTTGGTTTTGCATCAAGAAAATTGACGGGAGTTGGTGCGGAGTTTTGAATCCCGTCTGAGGACTCGAGCCGGCTGAAAATTATCAAGCGGGCTCTCGAGCTTGGTGCATCTGCGATCCTGCTGCATCATTCTCCTCTTGCGAGATTCTTCCAACTCGCGACGACTTTCCTCAATGAGCATTGCTTTGTCCACCATATTTTGGAAGCGGCATAATCATGTCCCACTACTTGAACTTTCAACCTGGTTCATTCCTCTCTTGAACCTCTTCTCGCGAGCATCATCTGTGGCAACATCTTCTCGGAGCATAGCGGGCCAACCGAGTGAACTTGTTGAGATATTCACTCACGGACATGTTCTTCTCGCTGCAATTCCGAAATTCTTCCTTCTTCATTTCGATCACCCCATCCGGGATATGGGCATGACGAAAAGCTTCGCGAACTCAGCCCAAGTGATGCTCTCGGATCCTCATGGGCGGCACAATAATTTTCCCACCACTCGCGGCACCCTCAAGCCGATGGGCTGCATACAACACCTTCTCGCGATCGATTGCCGGGCAAGGTTAAGTTTCTTTTCCATCGAAGCGCATCCACCATCGGCTTCAAAGGCTCAGAAGACCGGGAATAGGTAGGAGGCCTTGTTCTCATAAACTCTGCAAACTTGGACTGCTGGCGAACTGGTGGAGGCATGGCCATGTCTTGATTCTGTCGATTCATCATGGCGTTCATGTTCTGCATCATGGTGTTCATCAACTGAGTCTGGGCTGCCATAAAATGACTCAAAGTCGGATCTAGTCCAACCGGGTTTGCATGCTGCTCCGGCGTTGCCTGACTGCCCTCAGGATCCTGACTCATCTGACCACGTCCTGCGGAGCTCCGGGTATCAACCATCTGAAAAGAAAATTCACTTGCTTGAGAACTGGCTTCACAGGGCTTACTAGGTAAGAGGGAAGAGCAAAGATAAGTGGTAAGTTCGTCTAAGGGGGATATTCTAATGGCAATTCCTGAACTAAGCAATCACTTTAGCCGAAAAGCTAACAAAAGAACCAAATAAATCTCCTTAATAAAAGAATTGATATGACTGCAACATATTGCTTTTGAGGGCAAAACTGCAGCTCACATCCCACTCAATGCAAACAAAAACCACTTCCTATCCGATTCTATCCTATGCTACGGTCTACTCCTCCGGCTCCCACTCAGGTCCTACGAGGTACGGGGTACGTTCTTCCTCTTCTTCTGCATCACTGTAGAACGTCCATCGGTTGCGGAACTGCATTGTAGGCGCTGCTGCTGGAATGACAAGTCGAAGGTACTCTCGGCGATCATCTGCCATGCGTTGCCTTTCCTCCGGGCTGGGCGGCGTAGGTGAAGGCGTCGGCGTCCGCGGAGTGTACTCCTCAGGTTCGGACTTCTTTTTGTACTCCCGAATGAACTTGGTCATGCTGATCTTGTACCGTCGACCCAGGTGAGTAATGGCCTTGCGTGCAGCTGCTTGTGCATTTGAGCCCTTGAAGCTGTGGTGTACAACGTGACCTCCAAGCTTGGTAGTGAAGTACAGCCTGGTGAGGTGGTATCCTCTTACTTCATCGTCCATGGAACTGTAGATTGGTGTCCTTTTGAAACCAAGACTTCAGTAGCGAAGACTCGAAGAAGTCTCTTCCATCCTCTGCCCACTATAGTTGCTTTGCAACATCTACAAGACGGCACAAGATAAGAGTCGATTTAAAATTTTCCATTTTGCAGAAATTTTTAAGGTGAGAGGCAAGAATCCCTAAGAATAAGGTAAGAGAGTAAAGAATTTGCTAGATATCGAGTTCAGTTGTTTAGTCTTTAGAAAATAGGTTTTGAATTTTTGAGATAACGACTAAACCGACTAGGGTTTCAGTCTCTACGATCGATATGGCTCGATACCATCTCTGCCGAGACCGAATATGCAATCCGGACTCTCTGTGTATTCCGCACTAGTCCAGATCACGCTAGTGCACACAGCGCAAACAAAGACAAATATCATCCACATCACGATATTCTAAAGAAAATCCAAATTATATTAATATCCATCGAGTACGACCTTATGGCCAAGCTTACAATTATTAGCTGAAGGGCTTTAAAGAAACTAGCAATGTAATCCAATATTTAAGCGTAAAGCCACTCGACATGCCCACAGCAATCGATCGGGAGCGAAGTCCTAATCCGTGAAGTCCTCGTAGTAGCCTCCTTCTAACAACTCCTGCTGATCTGGTCCTTCCTCCTCAATCGAGCAACATGGGCATAAAGCCGTGAGTACATTGGTACTCAAAGAAGTCGCTTGTAACAAATGAATGCAATATAATATGCAAGGCTTAACAATGGATGGTGAAAGGTTAATTTTGCATAAAGCGACAATTTGAAGTAAAATACAATAAATAGATTGTAAGCGAATTTAACAACAGACACTAAGTAGATATCCAAAGGAATTGAATAAAACCACAGTGAACTAACCATTCACTTCCAGCTCAAACCAAACCAGATTTCATAAAGACTCTACCCTCGTGTGAAATCACCGAGCATTGTCCATGACCGAGGACACGGCTATTCGAATAGTTTACACTCTGCAGAGGTTGCACAACTGTACCCACACGATGTGATAATCCTCACGTTAAAGAAAATCACAACAAGGCTTTTACAATGATCCATCTCCACCCGATCCCACTCGCTAAGGATTCGCCGTCGGTAGGGTACCCCTAGTCGATAATTGCCCCTCTTGCACCACAACAACATCGTGAGTAAAACCAAAGTGGAGACTTCACAAATTATTATGCCAGGTCTATCCCATACTAGACATGTGATTTGCATGATTTAGCTCAGATCAATGGCGCACAAAGTTAAGTCCTTAAGAATTACCCAGGCGAAACATCCACATCCCAATGTGCAACCTGCACCCCCTTCTTTATCGCACGATCATTCGCCCAAGTGAAAACCAAGTTTGTATAACCGATGCTCATGACACTACCCATGCCATGGCAAACAAATTTTATAACTGTGGTTAACCACCACGTTCAAGTATACCATTAAGTCAAGATTAATTAACCACATGTGATGATAAACCCAACGTGCTAGTAATAAGCATGGCTAAGCATTTCAGACGTATGCCCATGCGACAACTATTATTGCATCACTAAATAATTACCCATCCTATGGTGACAATATAATCAGGGTATTCAAATTATCAAGGAGGGATTAATCAATTTGGACAATAACTACCAATACAAGGGTTTTATAATAAAGTAGCAATGCATGATAATTTAAAACAAAGTAATACATAATAGATTTGAAAACTGGGTTCAACATGATCAAAGGACACGACTTGCCTTGGCCTTGCTCAGCTGAGGGCTCTTGGTCTTCAAATCCAACTTCCGCTCCTCGAACACGCGATCTAACGAGAGAGAAAACGAGACGAAAAGACAAAATAAATTCAAATAAAATTCAAATGAACTCCAAAAACTTTCAAACCTGAACCAAAAGGTAGAGCTCAATTTTAGATGAATTTAGGAAAAAGAACGGGGTCAATCGGAGCTAGGACGAGGGAGAACGGGCTTTTGGAAAATTGGATCTAAAGGAAAATCGGGGAAAATCGGAAATTGCACTGTGCTGTGGACCGGGCGCATGGAGAGCTGGGTCTACGGTAGGCTCGGTTCACGGAACAGACGGCCGATCGGCTCCGGGCGCAAGCGGTGAGTCTTGGCGTGGCTGGCGGACGGGCGATCGTGGCGGTTTTGGCTGACGTGGCAGCTGACTGGGCATAGCTGATGCGGCGGGTTTACGGGTGCACGGCTGACAAGTGGGCCCAGCGTGTCAGCGGCTCGGCGCATGGGAGACCCGGTGCACGAAGGCGGCGGCGGTGCGATCGCGCCGCTGGCTGCGTGTGGCGCGGGGACCGAGGCGCGCGCGGACGGAGCGCCGAGGCGCGGCGCGCGTCCGGGCGGCGTGGGCACGGCGGCGTTCGCCGGCGGGAGGGTGACGGCGGCGATCGCCGGCCGGCGGCGACGAGGCGGCGGCGGCGAACTCACCGCGGCGACGAACGGCGAGCGCACGACGGCGAAGCCGCGCGCATCAGCATGCATTTTCATGGTAGAACCCCGTCCACGTGAGAGCTACGGTCTACGTTTTCTTCGGCTGACGTGTTTCCTCGGTCGGCGAGCAGAGAAAGGTAGCGCCTCATCTCCATTCCAAACGCGTGTCATCCCGACTCATCATTCATGATTGTGTTGCCAGGTTCGGTCGTTTAATCGCGTCAACGTAGCGCCACTAGAAAGCAACGCCTTCGGCCAAATAGTGATCATTGATCAAAGCCATCACGCGAATCAGAAGTTGGAGAGAGAAAAATATAGATTAGCCAACGTGTGGTCTTCTCAATCTGCAGACAACAAAAGATGAAGGCAGGGGCATCAGAGAAAGTAAAATAATAAATTCCAACAAGCGGCTCATGCAAGAGAGCTATAGATCACGAGAGAGAAGATATTTTATTACTATTCTTTTTACTGTTTTTGTCTTTGTTTTCTAAGTACATTGATAGGTTGAAAAATCATAAATCAGCAAATTTTAAAGAAAAATCTTTTGTGAGCATTACAATTATTTACCTTCTCTAATTATGATTGACGATCCTATAGAGCTCGACGAGGAGCCAGATGGCATCGAGCTCAACAGCGCTGTGGACGTGGCGGGGAGCTGGCACGGAGCTCAGCGCGGAGGTAGGCCGGCACGGAGCTTGACAGCGCGAAGCCCGCCGACGTGCTCGACGCGGGGAGGCAGTCTCCCTGGTGGCGACGCCCGACGTGGAGCTCGATGGCGCGGAAGCGGAGGTGAGGCGGGGCCTAAACAGAGCCTAGCTCACAGCGTGTCGAGGTCGGCCAGCGAGGTCCAGTTGCCATCACCTCATGTAAAACACAACACCCATTGAGATTCATTTATGCGGTACGTACCTTATAGCTGAATGCAATCCTCTGGAGTCATGAAGAGCCAAGCACTATTGCCAATTGGTGTCGCGGCGCCCTGCAAGACGAGCCAGTGGACGTACTGCTTCTGGCCATCTTCATTGTCCTTCCTTTCACAGCTTCTTACGTATTCTTTTCGGACGACGTCAACTATATAACTCAAAAACAGTAGGTATCGGAGACCCTTCCTGTATTTCGCATAGAAACAGGGGAGCTCAAGACCACCATTCGTGTGAGAGAGTTGGTGAAAAAAAATCAGAGCCTGTCCCCCCTTTACCCTCTTAGAGCAACTCCAACAAGGCCTCTACTTGAGCCCTCATCCTACTTTTGAAGACCGAGGGGCAAAAAACTCACTCCAGCAGGGCTCCTACTTGTACAAGTGAGACGTACATTGTTGTCCAAACATGAGGATTAAAAAACTCACTCCAGCATGGCCCCTACTTGAGCCCTCAAAAGTAGGGGGCCCCTCCAGACCCCAATTAGGATGTACGTCTCACTTAATCCTCATGTTTGGACAACAATGTACGTCTCACTTGTACAGTCTGTTGTAGGGTCTTACGACCTCCCAGGACCTTTTACGACCGGTTAGAGTCGTTTACGACCAGATAGAATTGAGTATGACCTTACCTGGATGCTTACGACCAGTTCCGATCGCCTCAATTCCCCTCCGATCGCCTTTTCAACGTGGTCGTAAATTTACTGTACCTTTGCCGTGGTCGTAGCGCCTCCCGACTACGCCTGCTGGAACTTTGCCGTGGTCGTAACTCCTCCCGATCACGCTAGCGATGATCGTGAGTCCTTCCGACCACGTCTTGCACAAACACACGACAAAACAATGCTCTGTGTTTCTCCCTCTTTTTGGTCTTTTCTCAATTGCTTGGTTCTACGAATACATGGCTCTAAGCCTCTTTTTATACCCGGTTGTCCTACTTTAACACGGATTCTCAACACCTACTCCGACTCCGAGTCTTATACGACTTCGACTCGGTTACGACTTCATCTAGGACTCGGTTTTCGACTTCTGATTTCTTACTCGTTTTGGATTCGATTACTTCCAAAACTTGTGTACGACTTCTAAACAAGATTATTTACAACATTCTCTCTCTAATCTTGTTTCTCGACTTCAATCATGCCGATCTTTCTCCTCATCTCCGAGAACTTTATCCGCCCAACGACTTTGTCAATATGTCGCGCTACGTTCTTCTGTTCGATATAGTTGATAGCGATCTTCCCTCTTCGACACAATCTCGATATAATGATATCTTGTGTCTATGTGTTTGCTTCTATCATGTAGAACCGGATTCTTGCTCGATGAAATAGTCGATTTGTTATCAACCCCGAGCGTTACCTTCAATTTCTTCATCCGACAATTCACTCAACGATCGAGCGAGCGGACTCACTGGCAAGACGCTGCGCTTGCTGCGATGTACTCGGCTTCACACGAAGATAATGCAACTACCTTTGCTTCGAGATTGCCACTGATCGGACTCTCCCCAAGCACAAACATTATGCCTGCCGTGCTCTTTCGATCGTCGACATCTCCCGCCATGTCGCTATCATCAGAGTCCGTCACCGCAACGACTTTCCACCTCCTCTCTTGTACTGAATCCCAAGATTCAAAGTACCTTTGATGTATCTCAGGATGTGTTTCACGGCATTCATATGCTCCTGAGTCGGTTTCTCCATGAAACGACTTACGTATCCGACCGCAAACGAGATGTCTGGTCGGGTGTGCACCAGATACCGTAGACTTCCGACAATGCTTCTATAAGTCGTGGAATCAACTGTTGATCCTGGGCCTGTCTTGCTTAACTTCATATGATTCTCCATTGGGGTTTGACATGGATTGCACTCTCCCATACCTGACTTCTCCAGAATCTTTCGAGCATATCCCGACTGACAAAGTGTTATGCCGTTGTCGGTTTGATTTACTTCAATGCCGAGGTAGTAGCACAGAAGTCCCAAGTCGGTCATTTTGAACAGCCTCTTCATCTCTTCTTTAAACCTCATAATCTCCTTCAAACTCGATCCAGTAATGATCAAGTCGTCCACGTAAACGCCCACGATCAGTCTGTTCTTCGCATCTCCCCTTGTGTACACAGCATGTTCAGAGTTGCTTCTTCTGAACCCGAGTGCCGTTAGACTTTTGTCAAGCTTCAAATTCCATGCTCGTGGTGCTTGCTTAAGTCCGTAGAGAGCTTTGTTCAGCTTCAAGACTTTCTCGGCTTGCTCCTTGGATTGAAAACCCGGCGGTTGAGAGACATAAACTTCCTCCTTAATGTCTCCGTTCAAAACGCCGTTTCACATCCATGTGGTGAATCTCCCATCCACCGCTTGCTGCCAATGCAAGAAGTAGTCGTATAGTCTCCATACGAGTTCTTCGGGCAAAGACTTCTTCGTAGTCGATGCCTTGTTTTTGAACATACCCTTTCGCCACAAGTCGTGCTTTGTGTTTCGACTTCTCCTTGGAATCCTTCTTTACCTTGAAGATCCACTTTAAACCGATTGCACGATGACCCTTTGGCAAATCGGTGAGTTCCCATGTGTCATTCTCTTCAATCGACTTCAGCTCTTCCTGCATAGCTGCTCTCCAGTATGCATCTCCCTTTGCTTCTTCATAGCTTCCAGTTCTTCTGCGATGTAAAGCAAAGAGCTCTTCGATCAGCACTGGTTCGGTTGTGCATAAATCTCACTTATGCTTCTCATCTTGTATTCTATCGCTCGAATCTTCTTCATCAGACTTTTCTTCATTAGGTGAGACTTCCTGATCATCAGCACCGATCGAATTTTGGCTTTGAGATGTGGTCGTAGCTTCTTCCGTATTGTCAGCATCGACTGCTTCGACTTCGAAGGTTACCCACTTCGACATGTCTTTCTCAATGTCCTCGTGTTCTTCCCACTCCCAATGTTTGTTCTCTTCGAAGACCACATCTCTGCTCACATGAATCTTCTTTTCGACCGGATCATAGCACCTGTACGCCTTGGTGCCTGGTTCCGAGTCAAGATAAATCATCCGTCTGCTCCGGTCGTCTAGCTTCTTGAGATAAGTGGATGGCTTCACATGGGCTAAGCATCCAAGACCCTTAGATGCTCGACATTGGGTTTTCTTCCCGACCACTGTTCATATGGAGTGACTCCATCCAGTGATCGCGTGGTCGCACGATTTAGCAGATAGACAACATGTCGTACTGCTTCTGCCCAAGTCTCCTGGGCAGGAATCGGCTCTTCAACAGACTTCGTGCCGTTTCGACCATGGTCCGGTTTCTTCTTTCTACGACTCCGTTTTGTTGAGGTGAATACGAAGCCGTGAAGAGTCTTGCAATACCCTTCTCTTCACAAATCGAGTCGAACTCTTTCGCGAGGAATTCTCCTCCTCGATCTGACCTAACCGACTTCACGTTTTTGTCTACTTCGTTTTCGACAAGAGTTATGAACTTCTGAAAGTTCGTCTTTGCCTCATTTTTGCTCTTCTGCATGTACACCCACATGGCTCTTGAATAGTCATCCACGATCAACATGAAGTATTGATTCCCGGCATCTGTACGAGGTGTGATTGGTCCGCACAGATCTACGTGAACCAACTCGAGTGGTTGCGAAGCTCTGAAACTCGTCTGCTGTGGAAAGTCGCTACGAGTTTGTTTCGCTACCAGACAGCCTTCGCAGACTTGCTCCGGGTGGTCGATTGTCGGTAATCCGACCACCATCTCTTTTCCCACCATCGTGTTGAGACTCTGGAAATTCAGATGTCCGAATCTTGCGTGCCATGGCCAGGCCGCATCATCGGTTGTAGTCTTCATACACTTTGGCTTGCATGCTTCAATTTGAATTTTGTACAGACGGTTTACCGTTCTCTGTACTTTCATCAGCAGTCGCTCAGTGTGGTCGTACATCTTCAGATAGGTGTCTTTGAGTTCAATCCGACAACCTTCTTCAGTCAATTGTCCAAGGCTTATAATGTTGCTTCGTAGACTTGGAATGTAGTATACATTCGACAATCTCCTCGCTTCCATCCTTGCATCGCATCGATCGTGCCTCTCCCTTTTATCCAAGCGGTCGAGCCGCCTCCGAACTGTACTCTTCCAAGCACATTCTTATTTAATTCGTAAAACATCGAGTGCGCACCGTCATGTGGTTGCTGGCTCCGTTGTCGAGATACCAGTCTACCGTCCGCTCTTGAGTCTGCTCTCCTTTCTCCAACAGACTCGGAAACACTTTCTCCTCGTTTAATAGAACCATTGTCGGTTCGTCTGCAGTGCAGAGTGACAACAGCAATGTCGGCTCTTTGTGCTCATCCGTTTGAGCCAGGTTTGCTTCCTCTACTTTCTTCTTACTCCGGCAATTCGCAGCATAGTGACCATACTTCTTGCAGTTATGACACTGGATGTGGCTCCGACATTCGGCAGCGTAATGTCCGAATTTCTCGCATGTGTAGCACTGGATGTCAGATTTGTCTGTCTGGTGATTGCCATCTCCACGACCACCACGACCTCCTCGACCACCTCTTCCACGGTCACTCTGGCCATAGCCTCGTCCTTGTCCTCGCCCATGAGACGCGCCGTGGCCACGACCACGTCCACGACCGCCCCTTGATGACGATTCTCCTCGGTTCCTTGTGTCATCCTTTACAAACAATGCTTGTTGGTTGTAAGGCCCTTTTCCTTCATTGTCGGCTTGGTAACTTTTCAGAAGCTGCTCATGTGCTCTGAGCGCCCCAGTTACCTCCTCCACCTTCATCTTCGAGAGGTCTTGTGAGTACGTGATCGTAGTTACGACCGGGAGAAACTTCTCCGGCAGTACTCGTAGATACTTCTTCACCGCCACCTCATCTTTCAAGTCGTCGCCGAGAGATTTGATCTCGTTTACGACTTCATTAAATTTCCTAGAGAATTCTTCCACTGTCTGGTCTCTTCCCATCTTCAATGATTCAAACTCACTCCTCAATGTTTGAAGTCGAACTTCCTTCACTCGATCTACTCCTTGGTGCATTATCTGCAGAGTAGTCCAGACGTCTTTCGCCGTCTCCTTGCCGACCAGCTGTCGCATCATCGAGTCGGGCACAGCTTGATAGATTGCTGCCATCGCCATCTTGTCGAGACGATCATCGAGGACCTTGTCCTTCTCCTTCGGTTCAACCGCACCCCAGACTCCCTGTGCGATCATGTTGACCTTCATCTTCATCGCCCAGATCGGGTAATTATCCGAACTGAGGATCGGGTACTGCAGCAACACGCTTTCCTTCATCTTTGAAGCCTCCGCCATGGTTCACCGAGGCTCTGATACCAACTGTTGTAGGGTCTTACGACCTCCCAGGACCTTTTACGACCGGTTAGAGTCGTTTACGACCAGATAGAATTGAGTATGACCTTACCTGGATGCTTACGACCAGTTCCGATCGCCTCAATTCCCCTCCGATCGCCTCACACTACAGGACGGTAGGGAATTTGGGGCATTCTAATCAGCCTCAAAATGTAGAAAAATCCGCCTCAGAATATATATTGAGGCTAACACAACCTGCCTCGGATACCCTTGCCTCAAAATAAGCATATTGAGGCAACCACTAGAGTTAGCCTCTAAAAGCTAAATTTGAGGTGACACGGTGTGCTCAGAATTTGATTGAGGCGCATTGCCCGCCTCAACCAGACGACTAGCCATGAGGCCGCAATGTTCGCCTCAAAGAATTGAGGCAACTATAAGTGCCTCAATGTTACAAGCATCAAATTACAATTATTTTCAGCATATACATATATTTTTCTCAATAATTATTATCAAACACATACATCTCATCACTATGCACACAAGATAATTGAAACAGTAACAAATATAGCCTCCAAATCTCTTCATTCAATAGAATAAAACATCACAGCCACACATGCATATTGAGGAGAAAATATATAGCATCTCATTTAGTCTCCACAAGGTCCTCTCCATCAGTTGACAAATGTAGCATTCAACTATGCATACAGTATATAGTAAAATTCTCAATAGTATAGCTAGTCAGTGGACACATGTTTGAGCCATCAACTGTATAGTAGCTATGGGCTAACAAAATATATCATCTATACAAATTTTGACATAGTAAACTTCTCAAAAGAGTAGACAGTAACTGCTCATGACTGATCAACCATATAGTAGCTACGGGCACATATTTTGTCATCTTTACAGAAGTTGTCGCCAATTTTGCATGGTTGTGCCTGGAGGCGCAAGAGAAACCCGACCACCTAGAATTAAGTTTACAAAATTCGATCAGGTCAGTGCTTAATACAAAAATATCAGGAACAAAAAATAATCCAAAACATTTGGATCAAGAAAGTAGCTACAGCTGTTTGTATGAATCACAGGATGTTTCGTTTTTATTTATCAACAAAAAAGGGAGAGAATTAAGGTCACACGTTTTTGTGTTGAAACTTGAATTAATCATACCGCCAGTGACATGTACTACTCCATCCCGCAACCACCAACTAATTCCCCAACACGCAATCCGGCCGTGCATGGCATTCAACTGCATGGTTATGTATGTACGTGCATGTTTGCAGCAGCAGACAAGCATGACCAAGGGTTGTCATCAAAATCGATGAACTGATCTGAGCGACATGTGCCGTTGATATATTGTTAATACAAGATGAGGCTCGCCTTGGTAAAATATATGTACACCAACTCCAATGCCATGCTCACTAAGTTAGCATGAAGTATTATTCCCATTCTCATTGTGAATAGCCGGTCTTTCGAGGCTAGGATACAGCTAAGGTTGTGGTAACAAGTCGACAATCACATATACTAATCACTACTATTCTACTAAGTCCTTTTACAAGATACTTAGTTTGATATGGTTCTTAATCATATATTTGTATAACAAAGGGTACAACTGTTGATAGCTATCAAATAATGATTCTATCTATCAGCTATTCTTGTAAATAAGGCAATAAGCATGGGTTGATTGATAACATTGTTTTCAATAGCACTCCAGTTCATCGTGGCACTGTAGAGATAGAAAGCATAAGCGAGATGCACAGAAGAAGACTAAGACCAGATGTGTGTTCATTGGATGGTTCTTAGCCAAGCATGTGGTGTCCGCTAATGATATATGCCATCCGCTACCCAAAAGGAGAAGTTGGCCTCTATGCTTCCACTACACTATATAAAGCACTAATTAATAAACAACTACATGCTGGATATCACCATCAAATGGCTGAGGGTTGTGCCCATATTCTCCATCTTTCATCTTTGCATCAATTTGGTTAAAATCAATTATATTGTTTCCATGGAAATTTCTGTGCAGCAAATCACATAACAAGGCAAACTTCTCTGAAACTAAAATGTCAAGGAGAACATTGTTGTAGGTGGCTTTATTGGCATCTAAAGATGTTGAGGTCCCATTTCTTGATGCAATGGATGGATCAGTCAAATGAGTTTGTAGAACTCGAGGTTGGTTTCTTGCATCTGCATGTACGTAGTCTGTATTATCCTGGTAGCTATCAAGAGATACAGTTACACAATTTGAAAAGCTTATGCTTTACATAATTTACAGTTCATAGATGCTACAACAGCTTTCTCACACCTGTAGGCTCGAAGAACTGCTTCGAATAAAATCACATATAACAACTGCTACTATTCTACTAAGTCCTTTTACAGCATACTTAGCCACAGGGCATGTTTGCAGCAGCAGGACAAATGGACTGCAGCAATAACAAAACTGCAGAGGTATACTATTTTACATATGCATGGCTACAGTATATGCAGTAGTAAATAACATAGTTCAGTTCATGTTTCATTTCTATTTATAATTTTATCTATGTATATTTTGCTCAATGGATCACATGATGGTGTAAATAATTTTTATATCATACCTAAGCACTAAATATTTTATATGCAACATAAAGACATAAGTACCTGTTTTTGTTACTTCACCATTCTGCCTGGGTGGAACTTCTTCAACCTTAATTGTGAGAATTCATTTGACATGTTAGATTTTCTAGGTAAACAAAGTATACACATAAACAAGCTAAGAAAAGGACATACCAAGTGGATTGGCCAAGCAATGGAATGACCAATAGCATCCTTGATGTAATTCAGATTTTTGCACTCCGAAACAGATTCGCATCTCCAAATATGGGACTGTCTATGACTACTTTGTAGCACTCGTTTCCAAGAATTGTACCTCCAACCATTTCTGATGGGTCTTGGCTTTCAACAGTTGCTTTAGCAATACGATTATATGGCCGCACAGTTCTTTTAAGAAATACATCGTTTCCAACCTGTTTGACCATATGGACACCTCATATTAGACTGGAAAATATAATAGATGATGTTGTTTTACATAATAGATTTAACTGAACTAACAAAATTTTTTCCAAACCTGAATGGTTTTTGTTGCTGCCTTTTTAACCCTTGAGTGGTCACTTTTTCCCTTGTTGGCACCTCCAGTCTCAGTAGGCCTACTGGTATTATAATTAGCCACTTGCTTTTGTACCTCGTTGGACATTATAAATGTTAATGACATTTTTCAACCTTTTTACTTGTGTAAATCAATTCACATGCATTTAGGTAAGCAGTTCATCCTAAATGACTTAACATGTATATACATATACCTCAGCAAAAAACTGTAGTTGTTGTAGCTGGAACATTAGAGCGTTTACTTGTGGCCTTATTGCCTGTTCTTGCTTGTGAATGATTGTTTGCAATCCTTGGTGGCTTGGTAGTATTGCGGTTGCCAGCATGTTTTTCTAACTCTTGTGCATAATATTCACCACCAACCCTTCTCAACGAATCCTAGAAGATTTAGGCAATAAACAAGATATCATGAAGAGTCTGTACCAACAAATATGTACGAAACTTGTATACAGAGGTGCGAGAAGCCACACAATCCAATCATCCAACCAAATTCTGCACACAAGAATTCCTCTTTCTGCTCTATTTTGTAAGTGAAAGTGTGAAGCAACTCTATATAGTATGTCCGAGAGATTTCTACACTATTTTTTTATAAATTAATATACATCATGTACAAATGTTGGCTCATTGACTGACTGCACTAAAGATTAAATTTAACCAAACCATAAAAGTGAACCTTAAATTTAACATTCATAAAGGGAGTTCATGAAAAAAGTTTATGCATGTATAAGTATCACTACTGTAAATCTGCAAACTACATTTGTGATGCCTGATGCCTCAGCCTAGATGACGGGTTAATTTCATACTTCTGTTTGGAAATCCATTTTTCTTCACTTGAGCTGTATCAAATACAGATTTCATCAATACATCAATCAACTATAATTTTTTTGTAGAATTGTGAATGACTTCAAGAGCTTTCAGAATTATATGATTTCTGATATACCAATTGGCACTGAGTAACTTTGTTTGGAGAATGAGCTATCATGAGATCCCCCTTTCCCAAAAGAAGAAAAATTATGGTCACAATTGCCTTTTGTTTCGTTGCTTCCTTGTCTTTCCTTTCTTCTTTGGTTTATTGTTGAAAGCAGAGGTGGATCCCACAGGATGTCAAAAAGTTCAGACCCTCAGACCTTTTTGCCATGCTAGTGTATCACTACTTTATCCTTTCCTTCATTCAACCAATAAATACGTGCAAATGTACACAAGCTACTTTTGTTAACCAAATTCTGCTCACTACTTTTTGTTTAGCAAATTGTAAATTCATAAGCATATTCACCGTGAATTGGATGTAGCAACAACACAATGCTTTCTTGATTTGCAATGTAAAATTCTGACTTAAAAATATATGGAGCAAAATCAATGCCATTCAACTGACCTTCTCCAGCAGTTTGTTTTGGTTATGTTGCAATGCTCTAACAGTTCTTGGTTGTACCTGTATTTAAGGGAAAAAAATTAGAAGCTTATAGTAGCTGCTAATAATACTAGTGCAGTTAATTTATGCGAAGTAAACTAACTTGTACGTTGTTAGAAGCCGACGTGCATGAATATTCCTGATTTGGTATGTGCAAATTTTGCCTCTGTTCACGAGAAGCAGAGATCATAGCTTGAAATTCTGCCAGTTTCTCTGCAAGTCGTTGCTCCATTCGTTCTTCCATTCTCTGTTCCAACTGTTGCATCTCTTCTCTCAAAGCTCGAGCTTCATCTTCTGCCCTCTGTCTTGCTTCTCTTTCCAATTGCAAGCTTATTCTTGCTGTTGATTTAGTTCCTGGCAAACCAAGACTTGCAGGAGTGGGACCCATACCTACTCCAATCACTCTGCCTCTATTTTCCTTACCAATCAATTCTGAAAGGAAATCTCCTTCTTGTATAGGTTTGTCCACAAATTCAGCCTCCTCAGTGAGTTTTTCATCGATTTTAGCCTGCAGTACCCAAGGTAAAATATTGTATTTGAATTTCCAAACAGAGAAACAACTTTGTTGCGTATTCAGTTAATTTTTCTTACAAGTGTTTCTTGACGGGCTGGTTGTGGTCTTCCATCTTTACGAGTATATGCAACTTTGAAAACTTCTGCTCGACTAACTTTTCCTCCTTTCTTTTGCTCCTGCAGTCATGTGAATGCACAACACATTAATACGATGCAAGAAAACAAATGGGGGATGATTAATATATGCTCTCAGCCTGACCATGTCATGGCGAACATTTGCTAGACTCCTGGTTCCAATAGTATGTACTGCATCCATTTTTGCATGATTTGCTTTTCCGCGATTACTGCGTGCCTAAAAAGGATGTACATTATTGTATGTCACTACGTCTTGAAAGAAAGAAAAATTAACAAAAATGTAACATCTGTGCTATGAGCTCTCACTTGGAAAGAAAGGATAACAGAACATAGCATCTATATGCACTTACTTGGCCTTTCTCAGATCTCCAAAAGGCAATTAGCCACTTCCAATCTGAAAGTGATATTCTTGAATCATGTTTTTTCCAGAGCTCTTTATCAGACTTCTGAGGGTCAAAGTACTTTGTTTTTAGCCTATTTTTGAAGTCTTTCCATTTCTTGTGAGCTGATCTCATGACATAATCCTTTAGGCATTCATCTAAGTCAAAATACCTCTAAAATAGAGAATTTGATAAGTTTCAAACTGAAACTTCTCCTAACAACTAAATGTTTATAAAGGATTGTAATATTCGAAAAGAGAAGTTTACCGTCACATTATCCCAAACATCATCCTTGTTCTTCACATCGATCCAGTTTTCATGAGTTAGTGATAGAACTTTACCTTTGACAAGTGTACCAATAACATTTGCTAACTTTGGCGCATGGGGGCCAACTGGTTGAAAATGCTCATTATAGTCAACTTTCAGTTTTACACGTTCCACAATTGGCCAGAAGGCCTCCATCCTTGTAGGACCTCTTCTATCCTTTGGCTGACCACTTCTATCCTCTGGCTCTGTAATTTCCTCAGGATAAACATCTTCATCACCTAGAATAAAATGTCATATCACTTAGCCAAAATGACCCGTAAAATAAATTCAATAGATGAGACAGAAACAATTACTTTTGTCAAATGATTGTGCATAATCTTCAATAGATTGGTCCATATCATTTTCCTCACTTGACTGGTTTATCTCATTCTCCTCATATGATTGGTTTTGCACATTTTCCTCATTCAAGTATAGATCCTGGTACTGAGAATCAACAGATTGACTTAGTATATCTGGCACAACATTTCTCATCCTCCTAGATTTCCTCATCATATTTGTTTGGGATCAGCAGATTGATTAGGCATATTTGGTTCAACATGTCGCGCCTCTTGGAATTCCTTATCAAATTTGCTTTTGGATCAACAGTTGGTTTGGCATATTAGGTATTGTATTCTTCATCCTCTTGGAATTTGATGTCAAATTTGTGCTAGTTGTGGTGTTCAGTTTTGAAAGCATTTCATTATTTCTAGCTATCTCGCATCGTCACGCAGAAGCTCATACTCATTTGTTACTGGACTTCCACCTCTTCTTTTTCCCTTTCCATTGTTTTCCTGCATCTCCAAAAATAAGTTATGTAAGATCAAGTATACATATGTATGGTACTAGTTAGGTAAAAAAATTAGCTCTGATACAATGTACTGCAATGTTCCGATTAAATATATAAGACTTGATAAAAAAACAAAACATCAACAAAAGAGCTATATTATAAGAATGCAACCATACCGATCATGACACCCAGCAGCCAAATCAATGGTTATTCCATTTATATCTTTCCTAGTGAGATACTGACCGCCACAATCAGCACCAATATCAATAGTATTGTTGATCACATCAACCTGATCTTTTTCCTGATATACATCCTCCTCATTCTCACAATCAGTAATACCCATGTCATAGAAGTCCCTCGGTTTTGATTGGACAACAGCATGCCAATCTTGATCTATAGGATCTCAAACATAGTACACTTGTGTAGCTTGTGATGCTAGAACAAATGGTTCATCAGTCAAATTATTAGTATTATTAGACAGGTGGTTAAAATTCACAAGTGTAACTCCATATTTATCTTTCTTGAGTCCTCTACCACGAGACAAATTGATCCAGTCACATTTAAATAACACTATGTGACCTCTCCCGCTATAATTTAACTCAATTATGTCACTGATTCTACCATAGTATGACACATTGCCAAGGACAGGATTTACATCCTTCACACTAGAAAAACTATTAGTCTCAGCAACAACAACTAACCCACTACTCTGAGTTGATTTCCCTTGGTCGCAAGATTTTGTGCGAAAATTATATCCATTTATAAGATAGCTATTGTATGTTGTGACATGCATATCAGGACCTTTAGCCAACATCTGTATTTCTTCAGATACAATTTCTCCTTTGGCCATTACATTCTGAACCTGTTATCCATAAAAATTTTTTAATACTTTTCTATAAAACTGCTAACAAGAATCTGCAAAAACAACACCCCTTACATGTTTCCTAAACCAGTCATGGAACGTCTCATGGTGCACACGTTCAATATCTCTTGGTCTTCGTATTCCACTAGATAAAATGTACTTGCGATGCTTTCTACATAGTATGCCAAACAATACAAATGCCTGTTAGGAATTTCATACTAACATATTCCAATATATGAAATAAATATGTGATTAGGATCATACTGAAGGAATGGACCAATTTGGTCATAGTTGAATAACACATATCTGTGAGCTTGAATCCATGAGTTGTGGTCCAGAGTACTAACACGCTTTCCAAGTAAGTGCCGACCTATCTTACTTAAGTAAGGCATGTTATTTATGATTTGGAAAGTCCCATCATCATGCCGTCCTTGACGGTTAAATCGAGTCAAACAACCATGTAAATAACGGGAACAAAAGGTAAGGCTTTCATCAAAAATATAATTTTCTGCAATTGAACCTTCCGGATGGCTCTTAGTACGAACATATGATTTCAGCCTCATCAAGTACCTATATATTTTAATTAAGTGTCATAATCAGAGGTCTCTACATATGAATAGGATTTAAAATAATAATAAAGGCATTTACCTTTCTACAGATACATGTTTCGAATTGTATTGGGCACAAAGCCTTGCTTCATGAGCAAGATGGATTGGTAAATGAAGCATTATATCAAAGAATGATGGAGGAAAAATCATCTCCGGTTGGCAAATTGTTTCAGCAATTTCATGCTCTAACTTCTCCATGTCACTAATACGAATTCTCGGAGAAAATATTTGTCGAAAGAAGTTACTTAGGCGAATCAATGGTATACAAACATTTTCAGCAGAATTCTCCTAATAGCCAACGGAAGCAAATCTCGTAGAATCACATGGTTGTCATGAGATTTTAGGCCAATCAATCTTTTCTCTTCAACACGAACTTTATTTGATATGTTTGATGCATAACCATCTGGAAATTTAACATCTTTTAGAACTTGACAGAATAATTTCTTCTCTTGAGCACTCAATGAAAAGGTTGCTGGAGGCAAGTAAATTTTAGTTCCTTGTGAAACTGGGTGCAGATCATGTTTTATCCCTAAGCTTTGAAGGTCCAATCTTGAGTTGAGGTTATCCTTAGATCTCCGGTCAATATTCAACAAGGTGTTAACTATGCTATCACAAATGTTCTTTTCAATGTGCATTACATCCAGATTGTGCCGAATTAACAGATGTTCCCAATATGGCAGCCTGAAAAAACAGCTTCTCTTCTTCCAAATAACCACATTATCAGTGTCCTTCATATCATCATCTCTACGTTTACGCTTCCTCTTCTCGGCTTTCCCAAAAACAACATCCATGCCCTTTGTCTCTTCTAGAATATCATGTCCAGATGGTTGAATAGGTGCCTCTCTAAGCTCTATGGTTCCATCAAATGATTTTTTATCAAACCGGAAATTGTGGTTTTCTGGGAGAAACCTACGATGTCCCATGTAACAAGTTTTCCTACCCTTTTTCAAATATAGAGAACAAGTATTCAAGTGACAGTGATGACAAGCAAATTTTCCCGATGTAGGATGGCCAGACACATATCCAAGCCCT
The DNA here is from genome assembly GCA_036346575.1 of Dendrocalamus sinicus. Lineage (NCBI taxonomy): Eukaryota > Viridiplantae > Streptophyta > Magnoliopsida > Poales > Poaceae > Dendrocalamus > Dendrocalamus sinicus. Next base: position 10,391,172 of record CM070657.1, read on the forward strand.
GGGTGATCTGTAATAATGTAAAGAATAGCAGCTCGTAACTGAAACCACTCATTACTAGAGGCATCATATGTCTTTACACCCTCATTAAAAATCTCAACAAGCTCATCCACCAATGGTTCAAAATACACGTCAATATCATTTCCTGGTTGTGTTGGCCCCGGAATAATCAAAGATAATACAAGATTGTGTTGTTTCATACACAACCATGGTGGCAGATTATAAGGAATTAAAACTACAGGCCATGTCTTTGTGACTAACACTCATATTTCCAAATGGATTGAAGCCATCTGTAGCTAACCCAAGTCTAATATTGCGACTATCAAGACCAAATATCGGGAATTTATTATCTAAATTCTTCCAAGCAGAGAATCTGCAGGATGTCGCAATAAGCCATCCTTAGTGCGGCCCTCAGCATGCCAACGCATGTTAGAAGCTGTCTTTTCTGACATAAAAAATCTTTGCAGCCTTTTTTTCAATGGAAAGTAACGAAGAACTTTTTGAGGAACCTTATGCACTCGTTTCCCATCAATCCCCACCTTTTCTATCTTCCACCTAGACGTGTTACATTTTGGACAACTCTTGGCATTCTCATACTATTTCCAAAATAGTATGCAATCATTCAAACATGCATCAATGTTAATGTATCCCAAACCTAGTGATTTGACAAGTTTGCTAGCAGCATGAAAGTTTTCTGGCAATTGCACATCCATAGGGAAAGCCTCCTTAAGAAGCACAAGGAGCTGATTAAAACTACTATTGCTCCACCCACCCAAAAATTTCAGATGTAGAAGTTTTATGATAAACTGAAGTTTTGACATTTTACATCCTGAATATAAATTTTGGCTAGCATCAGACTAACTTATAGAATTTTTCTGCATCTTCACGTGCACATCTCCCATGTCTCCATCATCTTCTAAACCATTAAAATAATTAAATCCAAGTCCATCTCTTAACATTGCATCAATATCATCAGATTGTTCTTGACCTATCTGTGGCTCCATGCAAACATTAGTTCTAATCAAGATGAGCCCTCCCATGAAAGAACCATTCACTATAGCCTCGCATAAATCCATCACATATTAGGTGTTCACGAATTAATTCAGCATGTAGCCAATGGCAGTTCATGCATTTCTTGCAAGGACAAAGAATCATGTTGTCTTTTGCTGAATGAGTGAAAGCAAACTGCAAGAATTATTCCAAGCCTTCTTCATATTCATCTGTCCACCTATTAATGTTACCATGTTACTTAAATTACATAATATATAATAATATTATGTGACCTCTCATGCAACATACTTAATTACCCACAACCCCACATTTACCTAGGTTTTTCCAGCCAACTTTTGTCCATGATAGTAATGGGAGGTACTAGCAATCTGTCCAAAAAGTGCATTCAATATATACCATATCTTCGTTCCAACAAGGCAACATCAAACAACAGATGATAAGCTTTTAACAATATATACAAGCATGGAAATAGAAGTGATGTTAAGAAATTACCTTTCTAAGAACAACAAGCAAGTAAGTTTGCGATGGCGTGCGAACCAACAAACAAGTACCCAATTTAACACCACAATAGCTATGACAGATCGTCGACTCTCTTGGTGCAGCAGAAATTTGAGTAACTGAATTATGAAAAAAAATTAATATGCCACACACATGCTATCAAAAAACCACGAATGTCACAAATATTTATTAATTACAACCATATGCAAGTACACCTAAAATCATATAAGTTAATTACTTGCACTCAGGATCCACAAAAAAGACAATCAACCATGTTATCTAACCACCTCAAACTAACGCCAATTTACACCCATACCACGATATAACAAAAGTATATCATAATTGGCTAATTGTATTACTGATATGAAACTTAAGTTCAATACTAAACAAGCAAACATAAAGCATAATACGAAGAACATGGCATGATCTCAAAGTACAAAAGATGTAACATAATAGAGATCAAATTTTTTTAACTCCTAATTTCCTACAGCGAAAATTCAGATTTTTTTAATACATAAAACACTAATATTTTTCAAGAGCTATAATACAAGAACAGCTAGGATCAATTCACAATTACAGAACACAATTCATCAGGACATCATCAATTTATCAATTCACATTCCACTGATTTCATGCTAGTTGGGAAAGCCAGTTGGGAAAATTACAGAAACACAATCCTGCTATATTAACTGATATCATCAATAATCAATTCATCATCACATCATGCATTCATGCTAGTTGGGAAAGCCAGTTGGGAAAATTACAGAGACACAATCCGCAGGACCGCAGCCGCGCCGAGACGGGTCCGGACTCGGGAGGCGGGGCGGCGCCGAGACGGGTCGGGAGGCGAGGCTGGCCGCGCCGAGGCGAGGCGGGCGGGCGGCGCTGGATCTGCGCGGAGGCGGGCGGCGGCGGGCGGTGCGAGAGCGGGTCGGAGGCGAGGCGGCCCGCGCGGGAGGCGGGCGGCGCCGGGAGGCGGGCCGGAGGCGGGAGGCGGGCGGCGCCGGGAGGCGGGCGGGAGGCGCTGGGAGGCGGGAGGCGGCGCTAGGAGGCGGGGCCGGCGGCGGGAGGCGGAGGCGACGAGCCGAGGCGCGGTGCTAGCTAGGTCTCGAGTTCGGTTCCGCCCAAAATCGTGAAGGCGAAAGGGCCTCATGGGAATATGGAGGATATGGGCAGGTGAGATAATAGGCGAGAGGTGTGATGGAAAAATAGGTGAATAGGCAGGGAGAATAGAAAGGAGAGAGAGGAGGAGGGAATTTTTCTGCTCCCGCCAATACCAATTTCACTGATTATTTGAGGCTTGCAACCACTAGGTAGCCTCTAATTCCTTGTTGAGGTCGATTGTTAGCCTCAGTTAATGAGGCTTTATGGTTTACCTCAATTGTATAATTTGAGGCGAGTTTGCCTCCTCGAGAATATTTTGAGGCAACTATCTTCAGTCATGCCTCAAAAGCTTGCCTTAAATTCCCCACCGTCCTGTAGTGTCAATTCCCCTCCGATCGCCTTTTCAACGTGGTCGTAAATTTACTGTACCTTTGCCGTGGTCGTAGCGCCTCCCGACTACGCCTGCTGGAACTTTGCCGTGGTCGTAACTCCTCCCGATCACGCTAGCGATGATCGTGAGTCCTTCCGACCACGTCTTGCACAAACACACGACAAAACAATGCTCTGTGTTTCTCCCTCTTTTTGGTCTTTTCTCAATTGCTTGGTTCTACGAATACATGGCTCTAAGCCTCTTTTTATACCCGGTTGTCCTATTTTAACACGGATTCTCAACACCTACTCCGACTCCGAGTCTTATACGACTTCGACTCGGTTACGACTTCATCTAGGACTCGGTTTTCGACTTCTGATTTCTTACTCGTTTTGGATTCGATTACTTCCAAAACTTGTGTACGACTTCTAAACAAGATTATTTACAACACAGTCAACATCTTGAAATTTACCAATATTGAACTCAAGGGATACAGTAATAATTGTAGTTTGGCATGCCATAACCAAATATTCTACTGACTGACAGCTTGGCACTTACGTTTTTCTTCTTATTCAAAAAAACTTACATCTGAAGAGTGCCATTTATCATGCTAAAAGCGAATCCTCATTCCATTTTGCAGTAAATACCCGATATCTTTATTTGCATTTTTATTTTGGAGGAACTGAATCAAGACAACTGGAGCTAGCTCTCTCCATCAACACCACGTCCAAAAATTGCTCTCACTGACCAAAATGACATTTTTGTTGATGTCTTTTTTATTTCTACTAATTCCACCAACCAATTAATGGAGAGGACAAGGCTAGTCTTGTTATAAATGCAATTCAAGAAGCTGGGAAATCAATCTTTTAGTGTCTTCATTGAATTTCTGATCTCTTTTTTAATGCCCTGACACAGAATGGTAGAATCATGTTGAGTTCCGCTTGCAATTAGCCCAATACTCCGCCACAAGTTTAGCAAAAGCTGATTGTTTGTCTTCCAACAGCTTGGCGGGTGTGTCATATTCTAGAAGTTTCCCTGCACAATTGGAAAGTCGTCAGCACAAATCATCCAAATATAGTAAGTGTACTTATGGTTACATCAGACTTGATGGCATTGTTAGTCTATCTGTCTACTGTTAACCTGGAGGAATGGATCAAAGTATTCATCATATTGCTATACGACCAAATTGACTTGTATAACATTCCTTAAAGAATATATATATAACATACCATATGAAAGTACCATGACCCTGTCACTGTCTGTCACAGTTGGGACCCTGTGAGCAATGGTTATCACCGTGCAACTTGAGAACTGCTGCCTGATGACCCTCTGCAGGATCGCATCAGTTGCAGAGTCGATGGATGCTGTTGCTTCGTCTAGCACTAGAATTTTGTTTCTACGGAGTAGAACTCTGCCAAGACAGAAGAGCTGGCGCTGTCCAACACTCCAGTTATCGCCATCATCACTCACTGTCATAAGCCAAGCGAACAAATCGTTTGAGCCTTCTGGTTACTCAAAAACTGTTTTCGATAGTAAATTTTTTCCTTCAAAAAGGACTAATATTTCGCTAATGCCACTTACCTACTGTATCAAGAAGACCAGAAGTGCTGCTAATAGCTCTCTTCAGTTGACACTTCTCCAAGGCCTGAAATGTTGATTGTAAGTAGTCTAATCAGATACACAAAACAGTTAATGTCCAGATATCAAACTAGTTAAGTTCAAGATGATCATATCTTATGATTTTTTTATGTAAAAAACTTCTATGTCTTATGATAAGAGAAGGTTCATCTAACATGATTCTATTAGGAATTGTACTATGTAAGAATTTGTATTGCCTTTCTTATACTACTAGTTATTTTTTTAGCAAAGCAAAATTTCATACCTCCCATATCTCTTCATCGGAATGCATACCAAGGGGGTCCATGTTATTCCGCACAGTCCCTCTGAAAAGTGTAGGTTCTTGGGGGATAATACTCAGTTTTGTTCTTAGATCCTTGAGACCCATAGAGCAGATATCCAGCTTGTCAATAAGTATCCTCCCACCCGCAGGATCAACGAGACGGAACAAGGAGCTGATAAGTGTAGATTTCCCGCTTCCTGTCCTCCCTACAACCCCAATTTTGTTTCCAGCAGCAAAGGTGCAAGTGATTCCTTTGAGAACAAGGGGTGCATTTGGGCGATATTTTACCTGCTCAGAAGTCAGAAGTGTAAGTTACTACCTTTTATTTTTTGACTTCAATGAATATCTGAAAAGGAACATTGTGTTGTACCTTCAATTCTTGCAGGTCTATTCGTCCCTCCTGCGGCCATGAAGTTGGAGGCCTATTCTCTGGTATAATGGCTGGAGGTTCTGATGGAAGATTCATATACTGCTTGATTCGCTCAACTGAAATGATATAGTTTTCCAAGTAGGAATAAAACCTTGTCAAGAAAACTTGCGCTGCAGTCAGCGTCAAAGCATAGGAGAGGCAGAGACCCGCAAAGCCTGAAAAAGTTCATGTTGGAAGTGTTCATTTGTTGTGGACATCATCATCTACAATAACTGAAGATACCATGTAGAAGGAAGATCTTTTCTGTAATGGATATGGAGATACCTGGTGAAATTACTCCCGGAGGAACCAAAATAAGGAACAATGCTGATGTAAGTATCGTCAAGCTTTGCAGTGCTTCTACTCTTATAAGCACCCATTCTTGTGCAGCAACGGTGTGGAAGAACAATGTTGCATCAGTGTCTATGAGTTGCAAGTTGTTGTGGATGAACCTGTCTGTTGCTGCAAAAGCCCTGATTGTCACCACCCCAAGAATCGATTCTGCTGCATAGTTCATAACAGGTGCCTTTGTTGTTCCATTTATTCTTACGAGCTCTCTGGCGGAGGCCACGTAGTACCTCTTCAAAATTTGAAAAACTACGCATCAGCTTGTAAATTCACCAGATACATTTGATTTATTATTTCATTTGGTTTAATTGACTAGGGTAATTGCTTGCAGCAAAGTAGACGTACCTGAACGTATACCATGGTGATTGCAACTGGGATTGCTACAACTAAGACCTGCCATGTTACGGTACTCATAACCAGTATTGTCGTAACAACCTCAATACCACCAGTCACAACAAAAGCCATGGAGTAAGGTATGTCAAAGTCCAGAATGCTTAAATCTGAAGATGCCTGCAGAGATAGAGCTCCACTCAGGGACGCATCAGACCTTGAAATGCTACTGTTCTTACTTGAGAAATTATAATTAGCCTGTTTTGATTAGCTTACTTGGAAGTAAGACAATAAAGAATCCATACCCTTGTCAAAATTCTTCCAACTGGCGTTGAGTCAAAAAATGACATGGGGGCCTTGAGTACAGAATCCATCAGACCAGTAAAGAATGCTTTGGAGGCCTTGAGTCCCAGGGTAGCCGCAGTAAGGCTTCTAAGGTAGGCAAAGCAGCAGCTGAAGATGGAGAGCCCTGAATAAGCCCCAACCAGAAGAGCACTACTGACGTTGTCCATCTGAACAGCCACTGCCAGCCAATATGTGGACATGATCTGAAAGCATGTGAAAAGCACCTGGGAAGTACACATCCCAGAGAGGGGGAAAGCGCCCTTAGAGACATCTACGTAATCTTTATATGGCTTCCATCCAAGGTCGCCATTCCCCTTTTCCTCCTCTTCTGTGAGCTGGACTGCTGAAGGGCCCTCGGCGGAGACTTCCATGTCGCTAGCCTGCCTTGTAGCCTGCAATGTGCTCTGCATTATGTTGTCGTCGGGCACCTGCTGCCGTAGGACTTGGTTTTGTTGGCTGGCAGTATCCAATGCTGTGATTGAAGATTGGTGAGCAGAGATCAACTTCTCGAATGCTGTCCCGGATTCCAGTAGTTCTGCATATTTCCCTTGTTGTCTAACTTGACCGCCTTCCATTACCTGTTGAAACAATGACAGAGCGGTTGACAGAAGGATCTTTGATTTAGGGAGTCATGAACAATCATGTTCAGAAGATTAACTTACCAGGATCCTATCAGTTTCAGTTAGAAATTCTACTTGGTGGGTCACAAGAACAACAGTCTTCTTTGAAAGTGCCGTCATTACACAATCCTGCAAGAACATTGCCATTAGAATTGTGTGTAGCAGAAAACAAGTTGTTTGTATGCATACACATTAAGGAGCACCTTTTTAGCTTACATAGAAAAGAACTGCAGCGGTGTGCGCATCGACTGCGCTGAAAGGGTCATCTAGGAGATAGACATCTGCATCATTATAGACGGCTCTAGCCAGCTGAATCCTTTGCTTCTGACCCCCACTCATGTTGAGTCCTCTCTGACCAATCTCCGTCAGGTCTCCATGGTCGAAATTTTCTATATCCTTGTCCAAAGCACAAGATTTGATTGCCTTCTCGTACAGTTCCTTGTTGAAAGGCTTTCCGAAGAGTATATTGTCGCGGACAGTCCCGCTTTGTATCCAAGAGTTTTGTGAAACATATGCCACTGAGCCGAATACCTCCACCTGCAAAATACAATTTTGACATGTTTTCAAATAAGAACATGACTTGAATCCTTTCATCTGCATAAAGAGCATATATTTTCTGTCACTTACTGATCCTGATGTTCTAGGTATCTCCCCAAGTAATGCATAAAGGAGTGAAGATTTCCCTGATCCAACTGGGCCACAAACAGCCACCTTTTCTCCTCCGCGTATGCTGAGGTTAACATTCCTCAGCGCCAGATCAGCTCCACTTGCATTCCAGATGAAGTTTCCATCTTGGACATGAATTCTGATATCAGAGTTATCTGAAGGTACTCTCTTCACATCCTCCTCTTTGATCTCATCTTCGACAAGGAACTTCTCGATACGGTCTAACGACACCTTGTACTGGATCATCATTGTCAGGATCTCAGGAAGCATCCTCACCGGCTCGGACATGACTCTCAGGGTGGCCAAGACCGTGAACAGCGTACTGGCATTCAGGGGTGCGCTCCCCATGATCGCCGTTGCGGTGTACATCACCGCGGAGACAACTGTTGGGGACATCCAGTACATGACCGCGCCGTAGGCCTTCTTCATCTGGATCTGCCGTAGCCATTGGAACTCGGCGTCTCTGAGCGACTCGATCACGCGCCGGAACTTCTCCTCCCATGACTGCAGCTTGATGATCTTCATGCTGTTGAGTATCTCGGACGTGGACCGCAGCCTCTCGTCCTGCGCAACCATGAACCTCGCCTGGTACCCTTGCAAGATCTTCGCGAATGGCACGTTGAGGAAGCCGAAGATGATCAGGGGGACTAGGCCCGGAAGAGCCCCAAGCCTCAGTGCCCAGAAGAGCGTACCTACTGAGAAGGCCAGCTGAAGTGGCGAGCTCCACGCCATGTGCAACCAGCTGATGGCGTCCCCGAGCCGGTACGCGTCCACCGCAATGTAGTTGACGATCTCGCCGGTTGAGTGGTTCCTCCTCCCCTGGCTGGACAGCTTGAGCTGCTTCTGGAAGATGACCGCCATTAGCGCGGACCGGATGCGCATCCCGGTCCTCCTCGAATCGAAGAACCAATGCCGCTGAGACAGCGACTCCACAAGCTTGATGATCAGCAAGGAAGCAACCAGCGACAAGCCGACGCGGAGATCTCTCTCTTCTCGGTCGCTGTACCATACGAACGCAAAGAGCAATGCAGGGGACACGGCTACGGCGAGCGTTCTCATGAAGGCGTAGAAGCCGGTGAGCATGATCTCACTGAGGAAGCACTTGCACAGGACGAGGGCGAGGCTGTTCGTGGTGCTCCCGCTCCGCGCCTTGTCCTGCCGGTGGCGGCTCCAGGCGTCGGAGAGCTTGTGCGAGGCTTGCAGCGCGCTGTCCTCTGAGGCGATGAGCGGGATGTCGGCGAGGTCAAGCGCCTTGGAGCGGCCAAGCCGGAGCACAGGGTTCAACCACGAGAAGGCCAGCTGGCTGAACAGGCCGGCGCGGTACAGCTCCGAGTCGTGCACCGCCTTGTTGATCAGAGGCTCCGACAAGCCTCCCTCGTCGGGAGGGTCCTGGCTCCGCCGTAGCAGCGAGCCCAGGGCGCAGAGCAGGAGGAGGAAGTTCACCGGCCACGCGATCGCCTCGGCGACGTCGAGCCGGTGGCCCCCCGCGAGGACCTCCGCATTGTACGCGCTGATCAGCAGCGAGAAGAGCGTCCACCAGAGGACGGTGACGGTCCTCGCCGGCCTTGTCGGCTGGACGTGCAACGAAGCCGCCAAGGCGACCCAGACCAGGCCCCTGACGAAGGAAGCCGCTGCCGCCTCCGCATCCGAGGCGTGGTGGAAGCCGGCGACGCCGTACGCCGCTGCGGCTGCCACACAGCACACGGAGACCACGGCCAGCCCCCACCGGCGCCGGCGAGCCACGCTTCCCGCGCCGTCGCGCTGCCCCCTGACGCAGGCTGCGAGCAACGCGGAGGCGTAGGCAATGAGGAGCAACACATTGACGCAGTCGATCAGGCTCCTCTGCACGCATGGCGACGCGACGGTGAGCCCGCCGTTCTCCTGCCTGCAAACCCAAGAGGACGACCAATCTGCCATGCACACACCCATTCCAAGCAAGCAATGGTTGATAAGCTGACCACCGAAAGCATCATCATACGCAAGCAACAAGAAAGCAAGAAACAGAAAGGGTTTACAAGAACGAGAAGCTTCCTCTTCTCTTCTTCCATCTTACCAAGAAAGGCCATGGTTGGGTCATTCTTATCGGCCATTGTTGCCTCTCACATGCAGTGGCCGAAGGAAGAAGGAATTACACGGAAAAAATGGGATTTTTTCTCTTTTATGAGAGGCCAATGCGTCGGCTATTCTTGACAGGACGAGGAGGGGCCACTGGTTTATAGTGTGCAGAGAGGCTAGAGGCTAGCTGCATGTGGTATAGAGGCTCTGCAAAACTTGAATTTCTCCTCCGTCGCTTTCAGTTTCGCAGAGAACCAAACTCATGGAGAAGAAGAGCAGGTCGCTCCTGCCTCTGCCGTTCCTTTTTTTTTTTTGTCCTTGTCCTCAAGCCGCGGTTCGCGTATGGCGTGACGTGGCGCGGGATGGCAGCTGGCTGCTGAGGAAAAATTCTATTGCTGCTATACTGCCGGATTTGACGGAAAATATATTTTTTAAAAATAGCTGCTACAGTATTTTTAAGATGGCCTACGCGTACGCGTTACGAACGACCAAGTGATTGTGGATGGTGTTGAATTTAATGCCACCAGTCGTAATCATACTAACTTATCTTCCGTGGCGTCACTTGGGCTCCTGGAAGTTTGGCTTCGCTCAATAGTTGCGAGTACCATGGCTACACTTGCCCCCCTCGTCAGGCACGAGACGATCCACTGCAGTGAAGATATCATTGTACAAGGGATTCTTGTGCGTGTTTTGAACAATCCAACTAAGCGATTTGCGTGCGTTTGGAACCAGCGACGGAGCCAGAAAAATATAACGAGGGGACTAACCAGCATCATCTCTCCATTGAAGGGGGGCAAAATAAAACGTTACTAATAGTTTTATCTAGCATATACATGTGTACATATTGAAAATAATGCGTACAAAAATAGGAACAGAAAACATGAATTTTTATGTAGAAAACTCTTGCGATAGAAAATTACGGGCGAACAAAGACACCTCACTATAATAAGGAAATGTTACAATAGAGCTCTTGCTTTTCCTGAAGACTACTGGGGTACATATATAGAGCGAGGGAAACGAGTCCCATAAAGAGAGCAAACCAAATCAGAGTCGGTTGTTACAGATTAACATCACGTCTCATATAGCCTGTCATGGCCCTGGCATTGGTCATGTCACGTTTAGCTTGAGTCGATACAGTGTCTTACATGGACAAGGTACTAATTTGGATCAACTTCAACAAATTCCGCCTTGAGCCGAATTCCCTCCAATAATCAAAATACATGATAAACTCCTTCAATTAAATCAGCATGAACATCTTGTGCGTAGAAAGTCCAAACGACTAGTAAGTAATACCAACTAAATCTGAGCAAAACTCAGACTTAGTAGCAAGAACTGGCTTTGTCAATATATTAGTTGGATTATCATGAGAACTTATCTTGCTGACTTTAATATTACATTGAGTAATGACAACTTGAATGTAGTGATACATGATATAAATGTGATTTGTTCTGTCATGGAACATTTGATATTTTGTAAGGCAAATAGCCCTCAAACTATCACAAAATATTGTAGTGCAAGACGTACTTCCATAAAGCTTAGTAAACAAACCTCTTAGACAAATGACTTCTTTGCAAGCTTCAGAAATTGTTATATACTCAGCTTCTGTAGTAGATAAGGTAACGGTAGCTTGCAAAATTGCTTTCCAACTAATGGCATATCCCCCATAGTGAATACATAACTAGTAAAAATCTTCTCTTATCCAAATCTTCAGCAAAATCAGAATACATATGACCAACGAGTCCATCTCTAATGTTTTCAAACTGTAAACATGCATCAGAAGTGCCCTGCGAATATCTGAAAATCTATTGAACTATTTTCCAATGCTCTTTTTCAGAATTAGCCATGCATTACTAACAACACTCAACGATTGAGATAAATTGGGGCGAGAACATACCATGTCATACATAAGTCAACTAACTGCATTGGCATACAGAACTTTAGATATGTACTCAACTTCATCATTTGACTATGGGCATGATGCTGAAGAAAGTCTAACATGTGCAACTAACGGAGTACTCACTGGTTTGGTCTTATGTATGTTGAAACGATAAAAGGACTCTATCAATATACCCTTTTTGACTTAGATATAATTTGCCAAACTGTCTATCTCGAATGATTTTTATACAAGAACCTTCTTTGCTGTACCAAGATCCTTGATCTCAAATTCACTACGCAATTGTGTCTTCAATTTTGTAATTTCTGCCTTATCTTTTGCAGCAATCAATATATCATCGATATATAGAGCAAATAAATAGCTGAACCATTAACGGTTTTCAAAAAACACAACTTTCATAATTGGATCTTTTAAAATCCTAGGAGATCACAAAGCAGTCAAATCTCTTATACCACTGTCTGGGTGATTGCTTCAAACTATAAAGAGATTTCTTTAATTTACAAGCAAAGTTCTCCTTTCTCGGAATGACACAACCTTTCAGCTACTCCATATAAATGTATTCTTCTAACTCCCCATGTAAGAACACGGTTTTCACGTCCAATTGCTCAAGCTCATAAGCATGTGTATAGCCACAATGTTGAGTAAAGCACGAATAGAGCTATGCTTCACAACAGGGAAAAAGACATATGTGAAATCAATACCTAGAATTTGATTGCATCCTTTAGCAACAAACCTTGCTTTATACCTAACCTCTTCAATTGGTGAAAATGTCTTCCATTTTCTTGAAGATTCATTTGCAGCGAATATATTTATTCTCGATTGGCAACTTGACTAGCTCCCAAGTGCCATTCTAATCAAGAGATTCCATCTCATTATGCATTACAATCATCCATCTTTCTAAATCACCAGAAGAAATAGCATCTTAATAAGATGAAGATTCTGCAATACCTTCAGTATCTTTTGCCACATTCAAACAATAAGCCACAACATTGGTTTCTTCAATCAATCTCTTAGGAGATTGAATATACCTCTTAGGTCTATTAGCTTCAATAGAACGTTGTGTCAGCAGTGCAACAATAGGAACTTTCGATATGTTTTCCTTTTTGGCTTCTGGTATAGATCTTGAACCAATAACAAGCTTCACTTTCACATTTGACTTCTACTACTTCTCAATGGAAACATTAATAGATGGTTTATCATGCAACATAGTAGTTCATCAAAGATAACACTTCTGCTAATAACCACCTTTCTGATTTTAAGATTCTACAATTTATATTATTTCACACCAAATTTATAACCAAGAAAAATGCACTTAATAGCTCTAGGCTCCAATTTATCGTTGTTAACATGAGCATAAGTAGGACAACCAAATATTCTTATGTTTGAATAATTTGATGGGGAACCAGACCATATCTCAATTGGAGTCTTTTTAGCAAGAACCGTATTGAGTGATTGATTAATCAAACAAAAAGCAATGGAAATGGCTTCAGTCCAATAACTCTTAGATAATTTAGATATTGACAACATGCAACGTACATTCTCTATAATTGTTCTGTTCATGTGTTTAGCCAAACCATTTTGTTGAGCAGTACCAGGGACAGTATAATGTCTCACAATACCCTATGATCTGCATAAAGCTTCAAATTCTCTATAACAGAACTCGAAGCCATTGTTGATACATATCTTCTTGACATGCTTGCTAGTTTGTCTTTTAATCATAATCTTTCACTCCTTGAATATCTTGAACACATCCAATTTATGCTTAATAAATATGCCCAACTCTTCTCGAGTAATCATCAATGATAGTTAACATGTAGCTTGCACTTCAAGAGACAAAACGTGGGACTTTTCCTACAAATCAGAATGAACATAATCCAATATGGCTTCTACAGAGTGAGTCGCAGTGTTGAACTTCACCTTCTTTTGCTTGCTGAAGACACAATATTTACAAAACTTCACCTTATCAATGCTTTGACCATCAAAGAATCATCTTTTGCATAACTCCATCATACTAGCTTCACTCATATCCCCAGATGTATATACCAATGATTAGTAGCATCAGACTCAAATGATTTATTCGAGGCAACCACATCATCACTTGAAATTGTAGTGCCTTACAAATGATATAAGTTAGCAACCTTCATATTACCCTTCATCACAACAAGAGAACCTTTGATGATCTTCCGAACTCCACCTCCACCTGAATACCTATATCCTTTAGCATCAAGAGTATGCAATGAGATAAGACTTCTCTTTAAACTTGAAATGTGTCGAACATTCGATAAAGTTCTGACGGTGCTATCAAATATCTTGATCTGAATAGAACCAATTCTTACAATTTTACATGGTGAATTATCACCCATCAACACAGATCCACATGGCGTAGTTTCATAGGTAACAAACCACTCACAGTTTGGATTTATATGGAAAGTATAGACTGAATCAAGAATCCATTCATTGCCGGTTTTTGAATCACTGGCAAAGGCAATGAGAACATCTTTATCAGAACTTTCTTTGGTAATAACAGTGACTCTACCTTTATCTTCTTGTTGATCATTCTTAAAATTGTTATTCCTCTTCTCCTTGTTCTACAACTTCCAACACTTAGATATGTCATGACCATTCTCCTTGCAATACTTGCATGACTTTGTATTTCTGGATTTAGATCTACCTCTGTATCTACTTGAGCTTCTGCCTTTGGAATCGCCATTTGAACCCTTCTCGTGTTGCCTACCATGGACAGATAAATCTAATACATGTGACTTAAACTTTCACCAGAAGGCATAAGTTTTATCTTTTCTTTAGCATATAATGCTTCATAAACTTCATTAAGAATAAGAGTGTCTCAACTATGTAGAATAGAATACACCATGTTGCAATTCAGCAGCGAAAGATCATATTTTTGAGAAGAAATCCAAAAATTGCTGGTATGAATCTGTGTGCACCTAGCAATAAAACTTGCAATCAGAAACTCGTGGTACACTTTCTCGAGTGCACATAGCAATTTCACCGAAAAAAGAACACAAAAAACAGTCATCCGATTGGGACTCTGTTTCGTAGGAACCAATGGACCAGGCTCCCTTTTCTACAGAAATGATCGCTTCAGGTTTTGGTCCAAGATGTTGCTTGTTTTTCACTTGGACCGAGTTGAAAAATAAAAACTCACTGCTGTTGTTGGCGCAAGAACCGAAGAACTGAAAACTCTAGCGCGTGCTCTCTCTCTCCTCTTTCCTATGGTTGTTGCTGGAGCAGAAGGATCTTGGCTTGTCCTTAACAGTGACTTATTTGATATAATTAAAATTAAAAAATTTTAAAATACAATACAGAAATGAATACAGAAAAATAGAACCAGCAAAAAAGCTCAAAAAAGCCCAAAAATCAGAAAAGACGAAATTTAGGAATAGTAAAAATAAGCCAAACGTCAGAAGCTCAAGCAGAAATGAGCGGGGCTATTTTAAGAACCTAGCTTCAACTCGAAGACAAACAACCAAGTACAACTCAAATTCAACGAAAACCAAATGCGCTGAGACGGATTCGCCGAACGACAATTTTTTCTCCCGATCGGATCTCGCCTGCGGTCTGATACCATTTGTTGAAAAATAATATACAAAAAATAGGAACAGGAGACACGAATTTCTACATGAAAAATCCTTACGGGAAAAATCATGAACACACAAAGGTAAATCACTGTAATAAGGAGAAGCTTACATTGTAGCACTTACTCTTCCTATGGATTACTATGACACATATATAGGACGAGAAAAATGAGTCTCACACGGTCAGAAAACAGAATCAGAGTTGGTTGCTACAGGTTGACATCACGTCTGATACAACCTACGCATGACACTAGCACCGGTCATGCCATGTCTGGCACGAGGTGATGCAATGTCCTACACAGACACGGTACGAATTCATATCAACTTCAAGAGTACATAAGGATGGATATGGAGCAAGAGGGGGCCTAGGCTGCCCTTAGTACCTGTCCCTATTTTGAGCCACACGATTTAGCAATTGACGTTAGACCTGACCAAATGGGCTGGGCCAACCATGCCGGCCAGACAGTGAAATTACTTGTGATTAACAGTAAAATTACTTATGACTGACAGTAAAATCAACAGGCCATTAGTGGGCCATTTGGCTAAGCATTCCCAGGCTGCCCCGACCCCTCTCTGTGTGGTTCCTGGGTTAGAGGGCAGGCACATGGGCTGGCATGACATGACAAATTATTTGGGCCAGTAGTACCTGCCCTAATCAGGTAGTGCCTTATCTAGACCCATACCATACCGTGTTGGGCGGCCCATTTAGATGGATCTAATTGCCAGTTGTTTTGCCAATCTGACATGTCTAACTTAGATCCATCGGCCCCAAGCATGTCTGATGGTTAAATTGCTGCAGCGGATCCGTGTCCCTCTTTATCAAGCCCATAACTTGACACACAACAATAACAAAAACTATAGTGCCACACCTAGACACACTGGGTGCCACCGATGCTTTAGGTGATGCAGACTCTAGGTACTTTGGCACTAGTGAATTATTCACACATATAGCACTGTAGCGCAACTTTTGAAAATTTTGGCCCCCAGACACTAGTTTTTGTAAAAAATAGCCCGTCCCCGAGCTTTGTAGGCATGGCAGGCAACTCGTGTCACCTACCACGCCACCTAATCTCGACAAGCCAGTTGGAGTGCAGTAGGAGCTCGCTCGGCTCAGCGCCGGTGGGGCCATAGGGCTGTCGAGCTACCTCAGCTCAGCAACTTTGCTTCCTGCAAAGCAGTACATGGCCCCTGGTGGTTGTTTGCCCGTATAACCCTTTTTTAAATAATTAGCACTGCAAACGTAAAACATCTGGTTTTGTTAGAATTTTTAGAGGGGGCGCAACAAAGGATTTGGATAGATAAATGAACCAACATCATTAACTCCATCTTTTAAGTAGTGCATAAATATTATTGCACAAAATTGTAGCAATGGACCATGTGTAGCCTAACATTGCACTTCGCAATGAAGGTGTGAATTACAATGGGCCTAGGGCGAAAATGTGGAATCGTATAGCACCAACATGGCATGGTGGTTTTCCAAGCAGCGTGGATGTGGCTGGTTGTCGTTATTGTGCCAAACACAATTGTAGCTCGGGTTGGCATAGCAGCAATATGAGTGGTAGTCGCTACTAGGGTGCACCACCTCCTCATTGTTCCTCTCACTGATCATTGTTTGTCCTCTCGGTCTGGAGCTCTTCCTATAACTTCTAGGTGGATGTGCAGTTTGTGGATATAAATCTGGGTTGGTATTGGATACGATGGATGCAGCATCACTCGATGCAAGCATGACAAGGTTAGTACAAGTGTTTCATGCATGCAAGTATAGGTAGGTAACGAATCACTTACCATGAGAAGAGTGCAACAAAAGAATCGATGTCCTGCGTGCATGTTGTTATCACAACTGTACCACCGCGTCAAGGTTGTGCTTGCATTATGACCAAGGCTCATGAATGTGTGGATAGTCACAGAGGGGATTTCTATGGGTGTATGACACCCTGGTTTCGAGCAGTAGATTAGGGCTTGGAAGGTCAGGGTCCAAGGGATCATAAATGATTGTTTCTTTGAGGTAAGGGTCACGGCCTCAAAACCCAACCCGTGCCTGCCATGCCTTCCCATGCCTTGAGCTTTCAGCCATGTCAGCCATGCTTCGGTTACTGTAGTGCGATTCTCTACAATACAGAAAGGGATGTTTTGAGTGTCCATACAAAATGTGCATTAAAAGTATGTGTCAGTGTCCATATAAAATTTATATTAAAAATTATGAGAAAGAACGTGGCAACATTAGGACTGAACTTAATTTAAAATGCACATAATTTTCATTGTAGAATATTACTTCATTGTGAGTTATATTGCTAGAAATGCTGGCCTTATAAAGAATGAGCGAGTATACATCTATGGGGCGGCCGATGGAGCAGGCCAATTCAACCAGTTCCTCATGTGGTGGCATTGCTTCACATTGACCAGAAACCATAGCCAGCTATCAATGTTCTCATTCTCCACTATTGCATAGGCCACTGGGAGTAGCTAGTCGTTTGCGTCGATGGACACCACCGTCAACAACATGCCCTTGTACCTACTGAAGAGGAACGTGCAGTCCATTGTGAGCACTGGATGACAATACTTAAACCTCTCAATCACCTATAGAAATGCCCAGAACACCCAGTTAATGGTGAAATAATTGGGCCCCTTCATAGTGTGCACCCTCTTCATCTTGTTTATATATCTCCTAGGATTGGCTTTGGCAATCTGGTATAGCATTACTGGCACAAAGTCATATGCCTCCTCGTACGTACCATACATTCTATGTATGACCTTTCTCCTCGCTCGCCACACCTTATCATAGCTCATTAGGAAACCAACTAGATTCATAGCATTGACCATTAATAGTTTCGGTGAAACTGTGACGTCCGTAACTACGAGGTGACTAATCAGGTGTGGTGCTTGTGCAGCGGCTCCGCAAGTTCACAGGTATGGTCCTTCACCACCGTTATCTAGAAGTCTATTGCACCACCTTAGAATCTCTGCGCATGGGCCTTCTGGGACAAGAACTATCTACACACTTCACCATATACGTATTGGGATTCAACTTGTGCACCCGATACATGTGGCTTATTGGAATGACATATCTTACAATGGCTTGTTGCATGGCACCCTTGTTGGGAAAGCGTTGCCCTTCAACGAGAGTGTCTTCTCGAAGGACCATTCTAACCCATGTTCGGATGACAAAACTAGGGAGGCCAACATAACAACATCCAATCTTGAGAAAATGTCCTTAACATCTGTGCACACAATGCCATAGGATGCACCACCCCTACCAGTATCTGCTACAGCCTCGTCTCCACTACTGGCTATGTTGGCATCCTCCTCCTTGTAGGAATGGTTTTCATCCGATAGCCATCCAAATATTCATAGCAGTTAATATGTGCTGCCCACTATCTCTCTACACCTACTGTTATAAGCTAATCTCCATAGCCGTCCATCATCCCAACCAGCACCATCTTCCATCGCACCATCACCATGGCCCACACCAGTAGGTTCCACTGCGCCGCCACCATCCCCACCAACACTACACTCCATACCGCCACAAACAACCAACTGTGGCACTTCCACGCTACCACTCCCCCTAGCCTCGCCCTGCTTGAAGCCTCTACTCTCTCCACAAACTGCACATACATCACTGTCCTCCCATATATCGTCCTAGAAAGATTGCTTGGAATCTCCATGTACTACCACTAGGTAGCTTTGCCAACCACCTTCTTCAGCAACCAGAAACACTCCCCTGAATCTCCAACCACTGTGGCTATCACCGCCTTGATGACAAGTATCTTCTTGCCAACCTCCCTATCAAATGCACTTCGCACGCACCTTCTAAGCTCAGCGAGACCCATCTCCTTTAACCTAGAGCCTGGATTACGATCCTTTCATAATTTTAAAGGTCTGTCCCATATGTCCCATCTTGTACAACTCCCTCCCTGTAGAACACGTACAAGTGTTCTATATCTGACAGTAGGTACTTACCACTATTGCAAACGAAATGCACTTATTTCAAATGATGCTAAATACAACTAAACATAATATAAAATAATCATCCACATGTAAATAGTTGAGCTACCAATTATGCCTATAGCCATATGCTAATAATATAGGTATACAAATATTTTCTACGCTATTTGTAATGGCACCAGAGCAATATATATACACACATATATGCATACATATATATATATATATATATATATATATATATATATATATATATATATATATATATATATATATATATATATATATATATAGTATAAATAACGAGTGCTCCTTGGTGCCCGGGCACCATAAGTCTAAAATAGGTATGTATCGTGTGCGAAAAATTTTAAAATTTCTTGAATGTCAAGTTCAACTAGTTTACTAACTAGTTCAAACAAGTTTGAACTAAATTTTGAATTATAGTTACATTTTTTGATGATCGTTTGATTGTAGGTATATGCTGATTATGTATATAAATCAGCAAAGTATGTGATCTAAATTCATTCAATATTTTGAATTTGAGTATATTTTTCAAACTTATACATTTCATTTGAATTGTTGTAGATGAGTATATACCCTAAAACTGATATTTTCAAAAAAAATATACCCGAATTTAGATGAAATTGATGCATTTAAAATCATGGTGCCTGGACACCATGGTGCTCCATTTCAGCGTCATATATATATATAGTATAAATAACAGGGGCACAATGGTATCTGGGCACCAAGCCTCCCTAACTTTGGATTGCTTTTAGATGCGTGCTAGTGTGATTAAGACTTTCCATCCATGATTGATTTAGCATGCCTAATATATTGTATACCATTGCACTAGAACACATCTAAAAGCAATCCAAAGGCAGGGAGCCTTGGTGCCCAGACACTATGGTGCCCCATTTCTTTGCATGTGTAGGTTGGGCGTAGAGACGATCATGGTCAGTGACGAGGAGGACCAGGAATAGGAGGGGAAATCTGAGATCCAGGCAGTCAAGAATGTCACGAGGTATTTGGGCTCACGCTGCAGCACGTGGAGGTCAAAGGTGGATGATGCGTGGAAAAGCTGTGCGGTCTTTGGTCTTTGCATGTGCAGGTGGGCGTGGAGACAGTCATGGTCGGTGACGAGGAGGACCGGAACTAGGAGGGAGAAATCTGAGGTCTAGGCGGTCGAGGATGTCACGATGTGGTTAGGCTCACGCTAGAGCACGTGGAGATCAAAGGTGGATAATGCGTGGAGAAGTTAGGGGATGTGCGGTCCTGAATGCTTCGACACGTGAGGATGATGCGTGGAGAAGCTACAAGAAGTACGATCCTGCTGGCTTCAACACATGATAGTTGGAAAGGGTTATGGACGGAGTCCAAACTGGGAAGGTTTAGAGATTATGGAAAACCCGTGTTTGGAAGTGTTTCGGGTCTCTTGATTTTCAGAAAAGATAGAATTTCATATCCATGTTTGATGAGGACACGGTTGGAGACTCTAGCATATAAAAGGAGGGAGAGACTAAGTATTTAGTTGTGGCTTTGAGATGGCTTTGGAGTGAAAACTTTTGTGCTAGGGTTTGAGGGATGCTGTGAGGGCATTTTGTAGCTACAGAACATGTTTTAGGAATAAAACATCAGATCTATTCCAGAAAAGTTAGTTGGCGCCGGTGGCGTGTTTTTCTGGGCATTGTCTTCGACTTGTTCTTGTTCCAAACAGAGTTGCGCATGGCGAGACAGTGTCCCTTCGTCGACTTGATCGCACGCCGAGTCGTCCACTGGATCATCGCCAATAGTATCGACAGAGAGAGCAGACCAGAGCATGTTTACTTTAAGGCATTGTTTTCTCGAAGGTACAGGTGATCAAGAGGTTCTGCTTCTGGTGTTGGAGATTTCGAATACGTTCAAACCGGTCGAAGATCAAAGGTTGAAGCAGTCGTAGTTTACGACTGGTAAGGAGTTTCCGATAGCTGGGCGGTTGAAACCATCATTAAGGCTTTCAACTGCGTGCAAATATGACAGAGAGGTGTTGCTCCTAGTGTTGAAGATCGCTACTGAGTGATCGAGCAGTTGAGCACCGAGTGATCAAAATCTTTATTGAGTACTAAGAGATTCTAAAAAAACGGAGACAATTATTTACCCTTCTGATTTCTATATTTGATTCTACAGCTACATGTATACACAGTTCGGCACTGGTTAGACGAGTGAGAGAAGGTGATTTGGTTCGCTTGAAGTGGCATGCGGCCAATGCCCCGGTGCGCCTTGCCGCTCAATGTAGGGCTGGAAAAAAAGCTCGTTAGTGGGGCTCGTTGGCTCGGTTCAAAATTGCTTCAATTATACTTGTTAATTGGTTAAACATTAAAATGAGTTGATTTCAAATGAATTTGAATTTTGCTAAAGCTCGGCTCGACTCGTTAGCTCGTTTCTAAAAATATTTTTAAATTATATGTAAAATGATATTAAATCAAACTATATCATTTTTAGAAAAAGCTCGATAAGACGTGGAGTTGGCTCGATATCCACCCCTAGCTCAATGCCTGATGCGCATTTATGCGTGTGATTACGACGACGCTGACAAAGGAGGAGCAGTGGCTACGAACGTTCACGTCGACAGTAGCTGGCCGACGGTGAAGCGTCCAAACGCGACATTATTATTTGTCGACAGCTCGTCTTCCGCGAGCTCGACATTATTATTTGTCGACAGCTCGTCTTTCGCGAGCTAAGCAGCTCGACTAGCAACAGTATCTCCTGCCATCGGTGCCATTCTTTTTTTTTTTTTGTGTTAGAATCAGTTTAGACCATTCGAACGTGTGTTTTTAGACCGTGAATACTGAAGTTCTTCGCCTAGCCAAAACGATTTCTTGAATATCGTTGAGATGTGGAGCCATTTCGTAGGCAGGGCCCACGTATCATTCACTATAAAACTTTATGATTTTTTGAAATAATCTTTTTTATTCGAAAATACAAAATTATAACTGCGTTTTTATTTTTTTTACAAACCCCCTGTAGCCGAACTATTAGGTGATTAGCCCCTATCGCCCAACGATAGATCGACACACAGAAAGTAGCTGTACTATTGGACGATAGGAATGCAGTCACCTCTCTCCAAAAGAAAAGGAATACAATTTGCCCAACGGTCAGACGACATATTCTGTCACCCAACTGCTGGACGACAGCACCTCCACTTACCCAACAGTTGGGCGACTGGAGACCAATGCATTTTTCCATATTATGAAAATTATTTAAAGTAGCAAACAACTATGAAAAATAATGAAAAAATTCATAGTGGTGTTGTTCATCATGTCAATGAGCTAGAAAAATATTTGAAGGCACTATTCAAAGAAAAATTTCAGATTTTTAATTTAAATGGTAATAAAGGCTACTATTTACAAACATAGACTAAATAAGGTATAAAAATTGTCATGTGCTGCTAAGATGTGACTAGGCCCCCAACAGTACCCCCCAGCACCCTCTTCCTTGTCACCATGGCCCAGTCTAGCTCCGCGTCCTCCTGTACGGCCCTGCTTAGTCCTCCTCCTCTGCGCTAGGTGTCGAAGCCTCGGCCCCGATAGGGAAAGACGGTCGGGAGCCTTGGTCTGACGAGTTCCCAAAGCCTAAGGGCTGGATAACACTGGTGGTTGTGTGGGTATTAGTGCACCTCCGAGCTATAACTTGGAGAGAACCTTAGGGGGTGTGGGCTGAGATGGCAGGTCTGGGTCCGCAAAGTAGGCGTCCGTGTATGTGTCGCCTGGTGAGGCCCCCAATCTCTCGGTGGGTGCAAGACCTGCAGTGCAAATATCATTAGTTTGTCAAGTAAAGCAATGGGAGAAAACAAATGGAGATGTGGCGTACCCTCAGCTAGTGCCATGGCGCACGTAAAGCTATCCGAAGCGAAGTACGGCAAGTCATACGAGCCCAGCGTGGGGAAGCCAGAGGAGTGTAAAGGACCCAAGTATTACGGCATTGGCGGTGTACAGGGCTATGCCTAGGCTGACCCTCTGGCCTCGTCAAGCCACGGTGGTGTCGGACGTGCTGGACGTGGCCACGCTGAACCTCCCATCTGGTGTGCTACCAGACAAGATGGCGCCAGTGGACGTATAGAGTGTTGACTAGGCATCGGCGTGTCAACCTTTAGGAGCCTCATGCATGACAACATGCTGATGACACATGAAGCTCCAACCTGGACATGACGGAAAGTCTGGACCATCTCCCCGTGTGTGACCTCGGGACTGTCAGTGATCTTCTATAGCACGGAGTGGGACTCCCTCTCAATCGCAGCACCAAGGTCTACCTGCAAGGAAAACACGATATGGTCAAACCTATAAGTAGGATTGCCAGAAGTAATGTTTTCAAAATACGATGTAACGTACTACAGCGTGCACGTTTTGTGTGAAGTGCACAGGTATGTTTCGGTCGGTGCTAGAACGCATGGTGCGAAGGGTTGGCAGCAAATACCAACCTAGTACGTGTTTGAGGAGTGTACCAGCGAAGGTACTCGTCGTACGTGCTATGGTCGTAGGGGGTGTTCTCCTGCACACAGTCCTGCAGCTCGTCCTCCTACTCGTCTACCCATGTGTCCATCATCGTCGCCCAATCCGTGCTGCAGTGGACTCCCTTCCTTGTGTGCCTGCAAGATGTAACATGTAGTTAGAAGTTGTGGCTATGAAATAGAAGTAAAGAGATACATCTGTGCCACTAGGTCACGCATGGACATTCTTGGGCAAAGTCCGCTTGACTAAAACTGGAACCACCTGGCATATCACACGATACGTCGTGTAGTCCTCGACAAAGATGTCGAACATGAGCTTCCTCCGTGTCAGCCAGTAAGCTCAGTCGCACCAACTTAGCGAGGACAGCCCGTGAGAGCTGCGGGCCTCAACCTCATCCGGGGTGTACAGCTCCCAACGCACGTTGTCAGCCGTGAGGCAGCCGAACTGCTCCACGAAGGGCTCATACACCCATGTGACCTGCACATATGCTAACTGCACCTACAAGGAACATCAGCTGTTACATAGGAGGATCCATAATATAAAAAATTTATTTGCAAGATAGAGTACGTACCCATTGCTGGCACCAAAGAGAGCCCAAAGTGGGCCGGTCCATCTCACCCCCTAGTACATCTTTGGCCCATAGGGAGTGCTGTCATCCAACAGGGGCCGTCCGAGGCTAAAGCGCTTGAACAACCACAGCTGCAGTAGGAGTGGACACCCCACGAGGACCGAGTTCGGCCTCGACCCACGGTACACGTCGCACAAGCCACGATAGGTGGCAGCAAGTGCAGTCGAACCTGAGATGTTTTGGGGGGCCTCTCCGTCGGCGATGGCCCTAGCGTAAGCGACGAGCCGCGCGTCGATGGTGTCATCGTGGCTACTGATGAATAGCACACAACCAAATGGCCATAGCAAGTAGGCCTCCAGGTGTCGCAACACCCGATTCTCGTCAGTGGTTGGGTCCATCCACTCGACTTAAGTACAACCAAAAAAGTAAGTAAGACCATAATATAAAAATAGAGCGTAGCGGTTTGAATAGGAAGGGCATCGAACATGTATCCAGAACTGCAAGAGCCACCGCAAGGATAGGCCAAGATGTCGTACCCCTCTGCGGCCGTAGGTGGAAGCTCTTCGTGAAACCTGCTCAGTAGGTCCTCGCGCCAGCCGGCCGGGACCTCTGGCAAGAAGGTAACACCTCCCGCGATCAGGAGGCCAAGTAGCAGGGAGACGTCTTGTAGAGTAGGGGCTATCTCCCCGAATGGAAAGTGGAAAGTGTACATCTCTGACCACCACTGGTCCATGAAAGCTGTCAGCAGGGAGCAATTGTATGGGAAGTATCGTGATTGCTCTAGCCCGGCCTGGACCTCTCCGTAGTCCCCGACCGCACCTACTGCTGGACCATCCTTGTCTGTGGCCTGCACCATCCATGCCAGAGGTAGTAGATCGGCATCGCTAAGCCTGTGAAGTAAAAAAAGATCAATACGCGAGCTACGTATGATGAGAAGAGAGTGTTGCTGAGATACAAACCTGTCTGTCTGGCGTGGGTCTAGCCTCCAAGCCACTCGAGGTGTCCGCGTGCGGAGCACCCCCAACTCAGTAGCGTCGTTCGCGCCAGCAGGATATGGGACACGATGCAATGCAGGCGGTTGACGTACTCATCCAGTAGGCCAAAAGGCCAATCCAATTCGTTAAGATCACGAGCCATACCTGCAAAACAACTTGAAGTTAGCATGTATGCACAAAAAAACATGGAATATAAAGTAGGATTAAATTTAACTTGTATACAACAAACAACATAGTACTAGGCTAGCAAGACACAACTTATAACAGTAATGAAAAGGGGATAGTACCACAATAGTTACATAAACAGTACATTCAACGTATGATACATTTGCTAAAGTGCACTCGTATCCACAGCACCGACAGTCTTCCAGAAAGCCCTTCCACACAACCGTGCGCATCGGGCCTCTTCATATCAGTTAATTTTCCCTCATAGCGTAATCCTTCCAATGCCCGTGAAAACATCCTTGTATTGTTTTTTCTTTCTTTTGTTCAAATAAAAAGATGTTATTTTAATTTACGGGGACATATAATATGCTACTCTAGGGTGCCTTACTAACAAACCTCCCGTCGATTACAGTTACTTACTGCATTTTAATTTATGGGAACATATTCATTTTATCCCTTGGCCGGCCCATTAGTCTCATTAGTCTTGGCCCATTACCTGCTCACACTCTCTCTTCCCCTTTACCTATCTGAACCCCTCTTTATTCGCACTGACACCACTCCCTTTTGCTTGCCCGAATACACATCGACTCTCTATCTGCTCTTACGTAAACCGACGCCACAAACTTATGATATTCCTAGTTAATCATAAATGTTATCTACTAATGTTTTGCATTTTAACATCACTACCAAAATTTTTCACAATACTCTAGCATGCCACGGGATCCTCACAGTTAAATATTCACAACTAAATAAATTAATTATATGCGCGCTTCTCCTCCCTTTTATTTTCTTCCTCCTCTCTTCTTGCTTTTCTTTCCAACCATCTAACCAAAATTATACTATTTTTCCTCTAATTATAATTTTCTATGGATGCTAGTTATACTACTCTTTACACTAAACAAGCTATTTGCTTATTACAAAAATATTGGCAGAAAGAAAAAATTTTACCTTGTAGACGAATCGCTCCTCGCAGAAATAGCGAACCTCCTCCTCCTGCTTCTCCCTCTTCTCCTTCTCCCTCGCCTCTTCTCTTTTTTTTCTTTCTTTCCTCTCTTCTCTTCTCTTCTCTTTGTGCTCGTGTTCGGCCACCAGTCACTCAGGCGCTCGGCCGTGCTGTTTATATAGCCCATCCAGTCGTCAAACGGTTAGGTGATTGGAGTGTTCTATCGCTGAACGGTTGGGCACTAGTATTTATTGCCCAACCGTTCGACTTTTGTAAAAAATAAAAATGTAGGTATATTTTTGTATTTTTTTAATAAAAAAGAATTATTTAAAAAAATTCGAGACTTTACTACATGAGTGCTAATATACTACACCCTCTAGTTCCTTTTATAAAATGACCATTAAGGGAATTAAGGGAACACATTTTAGACTCGTGCACAGGCATTAAGGGAACATATAAAATGACCATGCATGTTGCACTCCAATCATTCTCATGTTCATCAACTTTCTGTCTCTCTTAAATGCAGTCAAAACTGAACTTTTTCTCCAACTCTCAGCTTGCAAATACATGGGGAAGTGGACACACGAGGAAAGATGGCTCGTTTATTGATGAGAATAGCATTCATTTAGCAAGAGCATGACGGGAACAAATGAAGGAAAGTTAATAGAGCTAAGTATTTGAGCTAAGTATATAAGGCGTCAAATAGTAATAGTACTAGCTATATAGTCAATGACATGGATGTGAGAGACAAAGCAAAGACTATTTATATCGTTGGACCACATGCTCCTCTCATGTTCTTGGACTCACGTGAAATAGATCACTATTTGCTCGTCGCTAGTGACTACTCTCTCCTATTTTTCCTTGCCACATTAGATCTAGCTAACTAAATAGCCATGTTGGAGACGCCTAATGCCTCCAACAAAGGCTATTTAGTTAGCTAGATCTGATGTGGCAAGGAAAAGTAGGAGAGAGAGTAGTCACTAGCGACGCAGCAAATAGTGATCTATTTCACGTAGTCCAAGAACATGAGAGAGGAGCATGTGGGTCCAACAAGATAAAATAGTCTTTGCTTTGTCTCTCACCTCCACGTCACTGACTATATAGCTAGTACTAGCTATTACCATTGCGGACGCCCTAAGTCAAGTTATAAGAGCCAAGTTATATAATAATTTGTCTTCTATTTGTCTACAAAAGATTTTTTATTATTATGTGGTACCATGTCTCATTCTCTTTCCTATTCCTCCTCACATACATTTATTATCTTGGCCCACCACTGCATAGGCTCCCGTGCCCAGCTTGTTGCTTGCATGAGAGCCAAGCTCTCATCTCTCCTCCACATCAGCAAAAATGCTGACTAGCTTGGCTATAAGACTATTATTGTACTTGCTCTTAGAAGTTGCTCAATGACTTATTTGGAGAGGTATTGAAAAGGCTAAACGGCCTACAAAAGGAATCGGAGTGAGTTCAATACATATAGGGGTGAAAACGGATCGGATACAGACGGATAATGTCTCTACCATATTTGTTTTTATATTTTTTCTGATACGGATACGAATACGGATAACTCGAATACGAATACGAATAATATCGAATACAGATACGGATCGAATATGAATCGAAACGAATACGGTTACGAATATTTATCGGAACATGAAAACCCCTTAAACTATACATCCAAAATTAACGAAAATACGTAAATAGCTCATCTTATCAAAACAAGATAAGAATAAGGCCAAAAACAATTTATAGGTCAAGATGCTAAAGCCTAACTGCCTACCTGACCAGCCAGACTAGGAGATTATTCAAATTGACTCTCACGACCTACAAACAAAGCAAATGTAATGGACATTGCAATTTTGATAGCCCAACAGGCAAGGCATTCATGTTGACTTACTCTTTTAGTCCCTGATAGAAGATCTTCGCTAGCTTAGATTAGTTCTGATCAATAGATGAATTTTTTTAAAAATGGCACAAAACAAAGATCATGCTTCTATATTTTCAGTATTAGTAGTGAAATTTCATCAGCTTTTCTAAGACAAAAATGGAACAATGCACTCTACTGCATATTAAGCTAATGAAATATCCTTCCTGCTTAGCGAATGCACCGGTAGTGTAAGCATACCGCAGCGTGGCGTTGCAGTCCATCCTCCCGTAGCCACCCCGCCGCCACCATCGCCATGGGCTCGCCCCGCCGCCCGATCTCGCCTCGACGTCCCGGCCGCCACCGCCTCCTCGCCTCGCCCGGCAGCCACCGCCTCTCGCCTTCTCCACAGTGTGCAGCCTTTTCTCCCACCTCGCCCCGCCTCCACCGCAGCCTGTGCTTGGCCTCCGCTGCCTTCACTACCCGCCATACAATGGGGACTTGAGATGATGGAAGGAAGTGGGGACTGGGGGGACGCACTGGTGGAGGCGGTCGGCGGAGGGAGGCGGTCGACGAAGGGAGGCGGTCGGCGGAGGAGGAACCGGTGGAGGCGGTCGGTGGAGGGAGGAGGAACTCGGCGGAGGAGGAACTGGCGGAGGCGGTCGGCGGAGGCAGGACCGCAGGAGCAGTAGCTGCAGACGGCCGAATGGAGATTTGGATTAGCAGGCGGCGCCGAAATGCCGAATGGAGTAGTAGGCGCCAGCGGCCTAATGGTTGGTAACCTAGTCCCTAACGCAATGGCACCGACGGCTGGATCGCAAGGGAGTGAGAACGGACGGCTGGATCGCGCGTAGAGTGGGAATGGGCCGTCTGGGCTTCATTATGGGCTGGCTGGTTATGGCCTAAAATCTCGGATATCCGTTTTCGTATTATCCGAATAATCCGTATCCGTATTCGACGGATACTAGGCTTATTGTATTTGTATCCGTATCCGATAAAAATCCGTATCCGTATCCGATATAAAAAAATCCGTATCCGTATCCGATCCGAGAACTATCTGAAAAAATCCGATCCGACACAATCCGTATTCGTATCCGTCCGGATCTGGTGGAAACTATCCGATCCGTTTTCACCCCTAAATACATATGCTGGGTCTTTCTAATGGTAGGATGGTTTTGGAATTTGGACAAGGATTTGTGAGGCGGTCGAGTCTCAGGGCTCGTTTTCGATTGCAAGAAAAAAGAGAGAAAAACACATGAATCCACTAGCACGTACGCCGTAGTCCTACATGAATAAAAAAACAGAGATTGCTCATAAAAGGTGTTTTGTGTGCTTCATAACAATTTAAGACGGAAATGCTTTTCGCAAGAGAAAGAAAAAGATAAATGCCTTTGCACTTCCTAAAAAAAAGTTCAGGAGAATTTTCATGTTGCATGAACTTGCTTTGGTATGACTAAATTATTTAAGACAATGTCATCTTGGCTTGTTTACTTAAGTAATGTATCGTGACAGAGATCTTGTGTGGTAGCCTGGTAGGTAGGGCTGGAAAAAGCTCATTCTCTCTTGCTTCAATTATACTTGTTAATTGGTTAAACATTAAATGAGTTGATTTCAAATGAATTTGAATTTTGCTAAAGCTCCTATCTGCTCGCTTCTAAAAATACTTTTAAATTATATGTAAAATGATATTAAATCAAATTATATCATTTTTAGAAAAAGCTCGATAAGACGTGGAGTTGGTTCGATATCCACCCAGTGGTAGGGAATATTCTCTCTTTCTACTTTCTTTTGGGCTCCTATCTGCAGAGATCATGTGGTGCTAGTAGGTCATGGCAGCCTTTGTCTCAAAGATTCCGTAAAATAGTCTCACAAGTTTAGGTAGGGGCAGAAAACGGTAATAAATAATATGTTTTATCTGATATTTATGTCTAAGATAATTCGAATGTGGTAAATAAATTTGTATTAAAAAATATGCATATTTGTATTTAAAATTATTTGTATCCATATTTGAGAATATTCGTATTCGTATTCGAGACTATTCGATTTATATTTGATCCATTTCTGGAACTCAGGAAAAATCCAGAGGAATTTTGTGATTCAAAATTTGAATTTGGACGGTTTGAAACCGGTAACCGTTCCGGTAACTGGTCAAAAGCCGGTGAAAAACCGGCAAAACCACTAAGAATTTATTCTACCGAGATTTATTACAGAAGTTGTAGGAGGATATTCGCATTCGACTGAATTAAGTACATGTTCGATTCGAATTCGTATCCGTTATGACATTCGATTCGTATTTGTATTCAGTAATATTCTGATTCGTATTCGTATTTATTTTAAAAATATGAATTTATATTCGTATTTAAGACTATTCGATCGTATTCGATCCGTTTTCATCCCTATAGGTAGCTGTTAGAGTCCAAGATTGTCTTTGTTGTGCTGATAACAAGCACTGGAAGCTTTGAAGCTTGAAGGTATCCTTTTTGGCTGCAAAATTAGGATCACTCTGAATCTGAATGGTAATATGCAATATTTGAATGTGATCCTTTTCATGGTTCTTTCAAGGTTGTGCCTAAGGAGAACTCAATGAAAGCTTTCTAACACTAGTAAACTGAGTTTATGTGTTTACTGCATATGACTAATCACTTTCGGTCTGGTACAAATTGTTCAGCAAACTACTCGTACTAAAACAGCCAAATAAGTAAAAAAAAAAGAGATTTCTCTAGTAGATTTGTTTTTTTAACTTGAGGATCTTTAGTTGCCCAGTTTAATTATGCACATGTTCGTAAGGACAAGTTGGAGAATCACAAATGCATAACATGGTAGCTAGCAGTTTGTGCATGTTGTAGATGTGGTCACACTGCCAAAATTCATGATGCATGTGAAGGAAAAACCAACCAGATGGCCCAAGAAATTATTGGGCGTCAAGACATACCACTTCACTGAAAGTGAAACATGAAATCGCCAATGCATTTAGATCCTAGATATCAAGGCATGGAGTGGATCTCTTGGATTAATTTTGCGCAATTTTACTATGCAATTTCCATCTCGATATTAAAGATCTAACTCCACCAAATAAGTAACTACTTACAGGTTCTAAAAAATTATTTACAGGGATTAAAAAATCAGCGATAACCCATCGGTTACCGGTCCAAGCCGGAAAGAGGTGATTTTTGTACTAATTGTAGTGAAATCCTCTTGGTGTAAATGCTTACAGAAGACCAATCAAACACAAACTGTGAGGCAAATATATATATTTGATATAATATATCATTTTAAAATCACAAACAGCGCCGTAGTTTTCACGTAACAACTAACAACTACATTTATTCATCAGGAGCTTTCGCCATGGAAAAAATCTCCTACAGTGCCATATTTCATCATGTTTCAGTTCCTCTCTGTGGCTGGGAATCAGATGGAGCGAGCAGGCACACATGGAAAACCAACCAACCAACCAAATGTTTATGAATGTTTATCAATTCTGGCCGTTTTTAATTTTATGCATGATTCATGCAAGCAATGGTGGACCCATGTAGAGTGGGTACATGACTCGAGTAGAATTTTGCAGTGAACACCTCGACCATCGTCTAATTTATGTGCTAAACGGAGCCAGTGCTAAAACAAAAAGGCAAAAATTGGCGTATCACACCAGTTGCGCGAAAAAATTGGAATTGACCTAGCTTAC
Organism: Dendrocalamus sinicus; assembly: GCA_036346575.1. Taxonomy (NCBI): domain Eukaryota; kingdom Viridiplantae; phylum Streptophyta; class Magnoliopsida; order Poales; family Poaceae; genus Dendrocalamus; species Dendrocalamus sinicus. Next base: position 10,422,955 of record CM070657.1, read on the forward strand.
ATGGTTTGTGTGTGTGTGTGTGTCACTCTTAGCTCTGAAAATTGTTGGCTACCGGCCGTACCGGGCCATATTGGTAGAGAAATACCGGCCCAAAAAGTTCTAAATTTAAATTAATGCACGGTAATTTTGAAGATAACTAGCTGAAAATTGGTTGTACTCAAATTTTGAGTTTAAATTTTATTTTCTGAAATTTGGTTGGTTTAAAAGTAGTAACTATCAGTAACCGGTACTGGAGGGCTCCAATATTTACCTGTTTTCGGTTTTTTGAATCCTGGGTACCAACAAAATACAACTATCCTCGGATCCTTAGACCGAGGACATAACCAAAATTCTCCCAATCGAGGCCAATTCCCAAATTTGTAACACAGCCAATTTCATACTGCAACTAATTTTGCGATTAGAAAAATCCTGGTCAAGTGAGTTCAAATCCTGATGGGGACTACAACATCCTGCCTTTGTCGCCTTTTTTCTTCTTTTTGCCATCCAAACAAAGCAGGAGCTTGTAGGTTGTACCTAGGTGATTGTTATATCAACAAAAATGCTACAGTACCTACGAGTACAACAGTGATTTGCTACATTGTTTTTTTAGATTGATTTGCTACATTGTTACAGCGCCTTTAGCCTTCTTTTGGGTTTGTGCTTAGGCTTTGCCTTCTAGTTCTATAGTAATTCGCTACTAAATGGTTTGTTTTTTAAGACAGGGTCTACAGGTAAATTACATCACAAATTGTACCAAGTTTAGTTGTACTGGCCAAAATCGCATGCGACTATTTTTCTCTGTGTACTGCTTCTCACGATCAAACCAGAATTCAAAAACCATAGTCATAAATCATAAACTCAGCCCAAAAGAATCATGGCTTTGGGTTATCACTTTCTGCTACAGTAACTAGCTTTTAAATTATACATCTTTTGAAGGGTATCTACAAATAAATTATAGTAGATACTGTACTAAGTTCAGCTATACTGGCTAAAATCACATGCAACTATTTTTCTCTGTGTACCGTCACTCATGAACAGTCAGAATTAAAAAGTCATTATTATAAACCGAAAGCTAAAATCATAGTAAAGAAATCCACCCGCTATAGTGTCAACTAGCAGTGTAAGCACCGCACTAGCTACCGTGTGGACCGAAGTAAAAGGGAAAACAATTCGTGGGAAATTTTTTAAAAAAAAGTCAGGACACTGCGTAATTTCAGGAAAACCGAAGGCCTTTTTAAAAAACCGAGGACCTGTAAGGACATATACGTAACTAAACGAGGACCCATACGTAATTTTGGAAAACTGCGGGGTGCTATCCTGCAAAAGGATACGTAATTTCGGTGAAGTGAAGGGGTGTGTTTGGAAAGAACCTGGCAGGGACCTTTTTGCAGGAACCGAGGACCTTTACGTGATTTCGAAAAATACATGAACCTTTTTGTAAGAAAGATGACATGGTATAGCTGCAAGGCTGGGAACTCCCTCGGTTTTGTTTTAGCGATGATGTGTAGTGCTTAGACTAGTCTTGTACAGTTGTGCTTGTGCATTGCATGTTGATCTACTCCGATTAGCAAAGACAAAGACACCGTACTTTTGCCTCCTGCGAGGCAGGGGATTCGATTCTTAGCTAGAAGAAACTTGATCCGATTCTTAGCTAGAAGGAACTTGATCCTCCTCTTTACAGTTGTGAATTACTTGGAACCGTAACGGTACAAATTAAGAACAGTAGATATAGGTGTTTTAGATATTGGCGCTGCCTCAAAAATATTATTTTGACTGCTAATTTTTTTTATAATATATTGTTGTAAAATCACAAACAGCGCCGTCGTTTTCAAGTAGCAACTACATTTATTCATCAGGAGCTTTCGCCATAAAAAAAATCTCCTACAGTGCCATATATAATCATGTTTCAGCCCCTCGTACTGGCTGGGAATCAGATGGAGCGTGGGGATATGTATTTGATAATTCGAATCTTTTGTGTATTTTAAAATAGTTATAGCTAGATCATACAATAACATCGACAACTATCATACCCATACATGCGAACAATAGGAGTACTAATATTACATAAAGAACCGTAAATAGATCTTATGATCATTTTTTACATAACGGACCGATTGGCCAAATAGTATTATTTATAACAAAGTAGCAGAACAGTAAATAAATCAAAATGGTCTCCATATCTTGTCATAGGCAATCAATTAGGACTAAACCTAGTCCTGAGCTTTGGCTTCCATATCATAGCCGAAGGCATGCATAAATCCATACACCGGGTCATCAACTTTGTAATCTAAAACCACATATTAAGCAATAATGACTACAAAAGTACTCATCAAGTTCTTATAGCAGAATGCATCTATATATGTATCTACATATAAGACTTATCCAAGTGAGGGTTTTATGTCTCTTTTAGTATAAAGACAATTTGTCAAACATACTCGTTTAGTTAATTTTCAAACATATGACTTAGCCCCACTCCCAGAACATTTCCATCCCAGGCTACGTTTTCAATGAGGGACCCAGTTGTTAGGGAGCCTAAGACCCTTCTCCAATCACTGGATAAATTTAGAAATAAAAATAACAGGATTTGGATTTAGATTGAGGAAATTATGGCCTTCCAAATTTTAAACCAAAATGAAATTCTCAAAATTCAAAAATCTCTGATAGGTGGGGTCGGCTGGATTTTTCCTTTTGAATTATTTTTCTTAAGAAAAGTCTTCGGTGGCTGACAGGTAGGGTCAACTAGGGTTTTTCTTTTCTTTTTTAATTATTTTCCTTAAGGAAATCTTTGAGGGGCTGATAGATGGGGTCCAATGGATTTTACTTTGTTTTCTAATTAATTTCATTTGGAAATTCAGAGGGGCTGATAGGTGGGGTCATGGCTCACATAGACTTAGTCCACGAGGCTATTTCTCGAGGATGGGACCAACATGTCGGTGACAATGGTGCAAGGGCTGGCTTAAATAGGGGCGAGGAGGGAGAGAGTGCACAGGCACCATGAATGGCTTCGGCCTCAAGGGAGAGAGAGAGCAAGCTGAAAATGTGACAATGTCGTGGTGACAAGACAAGGACGTGACACACAAGGCTCAACGCACAGGAGACTTCATTGCACCATTGCACACAAACACACACGAGAGGATGAGCTCAGGCACGTCTCCAAAAAGAGAGAAGTGAGAAGGAGGAAGCACATTAACGTGGTAACTAGTGGGACTGACACCCACATGTTAGCGGCAGTGAGAGAGAGGGGGTGCGACTAGGCTGGCAAGTGCGCAGGCGTGAGAACGGGCTAGCGAGCGCGTGAGGAGTGGGCTAGCTCAGCTCGGCCATGGCGAGGGAAGAAAATGGCAAGTGGGCTGGGCTGACGAGGTGGTTTCGACCCAAAAGGGAATGAGGAAATTAGATAAAATTTAAACTTAATTTCTAGTTTCCAAATTGATTTTGAATTTGTAATTTGAATTTCAAGAGGAATTTGCGCACAAAATTTTTTGGAAAAATTTCATTAGCATCTAATTAACTTTTCAAAAATTTGAATTCACTTTTTTGAGCCAAGGAATTTATTTTAAAAAATCTCAAACTCGAGCAAGGCTTTGAAAAAAAATTTAAAAATGCACCAAAATTTGTAGAAATTCATGAAAAATCATGCAGGTTTATTTGGATGCAAAATTGGTTGTTACAAAATCTACCCCCCATAAAAGGAATCTCATCCCTAAGATTCAGGCTGGTCAGCAAAGAGGTAGGGGAATTCCGCTTTGAGGGTTTCTTCAGGCTCCCAAGTAGCTTCTCTTTCAGTGTAGTTGCTCCGTAAAACTTTGCAGAAATGAATCACTCATCTCCTCATCTGACATTCTGCCATGTCAAGAATCCATACGGGGTACTCTCTATAGGTGAGGTTTGCATCGAGATCGATGGTCTCTAATGGGGTAAACTCTTCCAAAACTCAAAGACATTTCTTCAATTGCAACACATGGAAAATATTATGGATGTCGGCCATCTCTAATGGCAGGTCTAGCTGGTAAGCAACTTCTCCTCACTTAGTGGTGATTTGAAAGGTCCAATGTACCATGGTGCCAACATTGAAGGCTAGGTAAGTTCCTAGTGCTTCATGAAGACTATCCCAAAATCACAAGGTAAGTTGGGTTCCTCTATCTGATACAATTATCTTTAGGAATCCATGTAGGTGAATTATGTGAAGTATGTATAGTTCGGCTAACTTATCTCCTTTATAAGTGGCCTTAACTGGGATGAAGTGGCCTAATTTGTTTAGCCTATCCACTATGACCTATATGGAATCATATCCTGTCTATGTCTTGGGTAAACCAGCGATAAAGTCCATACCTACTTCCTTCCATTTCCATTCTGGAACTCTTAATGGTTGGAGTAATCATGTGAGTCGTTGGAGTTCAGCCTTAACTTGATGGCATACATCGCACATGGATACATATCCGAGCACCTCATTTTTCATCCTAGGCCACCAGTATCTTCAGATCTTGGTACATCTTGGTACCTCCGAGGTGAATCGAATAGGCAGATTTGTGTGCTTTCTTGAGAATCAAGGTCTTGATATCCTGGTTGTTGGGCACAAATATACGTTTTCTGAACCACATGGGGCTTGGCATTTCTTTATATTCTCTTTGGTTTTTAAGACATCTTTGTCTAGTTCTTGGGCTACTCTAATCTGTGCTTCTAATGAAGGTTGAACTTCCATCATGGTGATACAGCCTTACTCTATGATTTCTAGGTTGAGTTGTGTAAAATCCTTGCGAAGTTTTGGTTGGCAGTCTTTAACGAGGGTGGTGCTGCCAGAGGCTTTCCGACTTAAGGCATCTACTACCACATTGGCTTTTTTGGGCTGGTAGTGTATGCTGAGATCATAATCCTTGATCAATTCCAATAGTCTTCCTTGCCTTAGGTTTAAGTCTAACTGGGTTCAAACTCTTATGATCGACATAGATCACATGGAGATTGCCAATAAGGTAATGCCTCTATAACTTTAGGGCATGAACCACTGATGCTAACTCCAAATCATGAGTTGGATAATTCTCTTCATGTGGCTTAGCTGCTTGGAAGCATAAGCTACTACCTTACCTTCTATAAGATCGAGGAGGCTGACTAGAGGGGGGGTGAATCGATGCTTTTAAAATTTCTTCTAGGTTATAACCAAATTTATAATACGGAAGCATAAATCAATTCGATTGAATACAAATAAGGCCTAAATCGACTAGGTTCACCTAAGTGCCCCAACACCCTAAGTCTATATCAAGGTTTGCAATCCTAGGATGATAAGCAATTAATTTAATTCTATGAATGTAAATTGCTTGAATGTAAATTGACCACAAGAAAATAAATCACATTGACATGGTTCCTTTTTACCGTGGTGTTCAGAGACTTGCCAGTCTCCCCTTATCCACATTGAAGTAAGCCCAAATGAATTAGACTAGCTCCACGAATTAAGCCAAACATCTCAATTCACTAAGGTTGCTCTTCTATAACATCCTAAAAATATGAACTTAGGAAATGTGAAGCCCTTAAATTGTTTTAAAATGTATTTTGTCGATATTTGGAGGTTTTATGGATTTTCCTTGGTTTTGTGATTCAGGTTCCAACAAATTAAAAGTGAAATATGAAAAATGGAACAAATAAAAAGAGCACTGGGCCAAATCTCGGCTAAGCCCAGCCAACCCTTTTTCCTTCCCCTGTCTCGACCATGGCCGAAGTTGTTCTCTACCTCGCCCATTTGAAGCCCGCGGCCCACCGGACCGTAGCAGCCCAGCTTTTCGACCGTACCTCCTTCGGACCGGTAGTCGAAGGCATGCCTCGTGCTCGCATCACATGGACCCGCCCTTCCTACTCCCGACAACCACGCATGTCCTTGCCAATTGCCCGACAGTCTCACCCAGTCGTGTCGCCCTGCCACGAAGACCGACCTTTTTGACCGTGCAATCTTGCCAGTCAGGCACCGAATTCACCACCACCAGCTCGCTTGCCCGCTTCCGTCAGTCGCAGTGCACTCCTGCTCCCGTCTCTTCCCCTGTTCCAGGCATCACCGCACCTGTGCCAGCATTAACTCGGCGTCGACCGCCCGGTAGCCGTGCGACTGCGCCTGCCGACTCCGCGCCTACCCGCACGACTCTGCCACCCCATCTCCATTCCCATGCCCTGCGTCGCCTACTCTCTGACCCGTGGTCGAATCTCTGGCGCTGTAGCCACTTGATCGCTGTGCCCTCGCTTCGACCGCTCAACTGCCCTCCCCCATGCCCCCATTGCTTTTCCCAGCTATAAAGCCTCGCCCGGAACTCCCAATCACTCCACGCCAGCCCACTGAGTCTCCTACTCCAAGGAATTAGCCCCTCGAGCACCACAACCCACTGGCAATCCCTTCTTCCCCAAGACCGGTGAAGGAGCCCGCCGTTGATTGCTGCTGCCGTAGTCCAATTCCTTTCCACGGAGGCACCCCTGGAGCATCACGACGTTGTCCACGCCGACTGCACTGCTGCTGCACGAATCGCGCCAAAGACCGCGACCCCTTCCCACGTCGCCAGCTTGCCACCGACCTTCCCGAGCCTAGCCAACTGTCAAGGTAGCCTCACAAGCCCTCCTAGATGCATACTCGCAAATCAATTTCTATCTCATTATTTATTGAGACAGTCATCAATTAGAAAAAAATGGAAGATTATAGAATCTAGTCTCTCCATTGTGAGTTAATGGTAATATTTTGGTAATTAATGGTAATTGATTTGTGGACTAACATTTTTTATGAGTTGGGTGGATAGGTTAGTTTCCACAAATGAAGATAATTTGGGATGATTTGATGTGTTGAAGATCATCGAATCAAGATACGGGATAGAAGATGGCTTCATGTGTTGAAGGCTATTAGGAAGAAGATACATCATAAGTTGATGCATATCCAAAGAGAGATGATCATGAGTTTATCATCAAGTCAAGAGGAGACCCATCATGTGTTGATGAAGTTTAAGTGAAGGATGCATCATAGGTTGATGCATATCAAGACAATAACCCAGATTTGAAGTGTAGATGTGTGTCATCAAGCTTCAAGAGGATGCTCAAGACAAATGTATGACTAGCTAGAGCTAAGAATGAGTTTTTAGTCTTTCAGCGGTCTTGGTGTTTGGTTGGAAAATTTGATTTCTAAGAAAGAATTAGTTATGATTATTTGAAGCTCTCAGTTTGAATAAATTCAAGAAATAGCTAAAAGTCTGACAGGCGGGACCCATAGCCGATTGTCCGGACGACTACGTGGTCGTAAATCCAATCGCATGGTCGTGAGTTCGCCCGCTCGGTCGTAAACGACTATGTGGCCGTGGCTTCGACTGCGTGGTCGTAACGAAAATGTGGTCGATAACGACCGCGTGGTCGATTTCGACTGCGTGATCGGTTTCAACCGCATGGTCATAGTGGCCGAGTGGTCGGTTACGACCACATGGTCGGTAACAACCGCATGGTCGATTTCGACCGTGTGGTCGGTTTCGACCGCGTGGTCGGTTACGATCGCATGGTCAGTTTCGATCGCGAGGTCGTTTTTGACCGCCTGGTCGTAGCTCGACTGTGAATGATTGTGAACAGCACTGAGCGGTCGTAAACGACATATGGTGGTCGTAAATCACGCTAGGTGGTCGTAAATGGCTCTGGAGTGGTCATAAAATAGCACAGAGTGGTCGGGAGTGGTTACGACCACATGGTGAAGAAATGAACGTGGTCGAAAGGTGTTTCGACCACGTTGTGAGGGGTCGGTGGGTACTTCGACCACGGTGCGAGTGGTCGTAGGGTGTTTCTGAGTGGTCGTAGGGTGTTTCGACTACAAAAAATAAACGTGACCGTGTGACCGACCGCATGGTCGTAAATGGAGACGTGGTCGTGAGTTCGTTCACGTGGTCGGGAACGACCGCATGGTCGTAATTTCGACCGCATGGTCGTAGCTTTGACCGCGTGGTCGTAAATGACCATTTCATGACCATGTCCCTTTTACGACCACGGATTCTTCGACCTGGCTGCTACAGTACTCTTTCGACCACTACTACGACCTACGACAGTTGGGTTCCGATCATGTGCAGGCAGCGGCGGAACAGGGGACGACGCTACGACGACTCATGGCACCAGGGACCAATTAATCAGGAGGGAAAGTCTAAAATAGCTCCAAGAATATTCTATAATTTTTCTGGAATTTGTAGACATTAATTATTATTTTCTAAGTATTTATAATGTTACTAGTATATTCTGAAAAGCAATCCGAAAATAAAAATCAATTTAATCTCAGCTTGCCACGTGTCGCTCCCAAATTGAATCCATCTCTTTCCATGATCTAATCCTAGCCATCCAAAGTCACTTACCCCTTCACTTCAATCCAAAGGTCCTGATTCTTTCACTTGCCACGTGTCACCAATCCGACGGCCGATACCCCTTCATTTCCCCTCTCTCTCACCGACGCATGGGCCCCACATGTCATATGTTTCTTCTACCTCACCTTCTTCCTCCTCTAGCCCTCTCTCTCCTCCTCCATTAGAGCCGAATTAGAGCTCTTAATTGCGGCCATTTCTTGCCCTTTAAAACTCGAGCATTTGCGCAATCAAGTCCCCTCTTCATTCCCCACCCATGGCCAGCCGCCTCCCCTCTTTATTTCTCTCCAGAACCGTCGGCTGTTTCTTCTCTCTCTCCACCTATAAAATCCTTCCCCACGCACCGGCCCCTCCCCTTTTCGGCCTACTCTTTCCCTGTCGCTCCTCCTTCACCCTTCGGTCGCCGCCCTGCCCGCCGGAGTCGCCATCCCGGCCGCCGTTCGCCGCCGCCCCAAACTCCACCGCCGCCTTCTCTCCGCCACCGCCGGTACCACTACAACCGCCACCGCCCCCTTTACCTCTGCCGCCTTCGCCGGCCACCGCCGGGCATCAGCGCGTCGAATCCGAACTCCTCCGGCCGGCCTGCATGGCGCAGTCTTGGTGACAAGGCGGCCACGTGTGCCCGCGTGGTGCCAAGTGGAGCCGATCGGCCAGTGTGCCACCTTGGTAAGGCCTGTGAACCGTGGACCGGGTCCACGGTAGACCAAGCCCACCGGTCAATTAAATTCTTTTTTTTCCCGCCCGGAAAATTCAAAATGTTTGACATCATAAATAGTATTTTTCAGTACAAAAATAATTCCCGAAAACCGGCTTTTTCCTTTTTCCCTCCTTTTAATCTTCCGGAAGCCCTAACTTCATTTTAACTCCGATTTAACCCGTTCAAATTTCTAAATTTTTCTAAAATCCTAAACTACCCAAATCGGAAAACTGGCTTTTTCCTTTTTCCCTCCTTTTAATCTTTTTGAATTTTATTTGAATTTCTTTCGGTTCTTCGCGTGTAGATTACGACGAATCCGGAGAGTTTTCCGTCGACGAATCGCAGCAAGACTTCGAGCAAGGCAAGTTACACCTTTGACCATGTTGATCCCAGTAATTTAAATTATTTATGTTGTTTTTAAATTTATATGCATGCGTACTTTTATTCAAACTAGTTCAAATGTGATTTAAACTTTAGTTATTCCCAAATTCCGTTGTGTAAGGCCAATCTTGCTATTGAACAAACATACCTTGTCACCATAGATGAAAATCTAGTTAGTACATTAGTATTAACTAGAAAATTTTATAGAATTGCTTAGCCATGCTTAGAATAATTTAGGTGGGAAGAATGGTTTCACTTATAATGTTGATTTATAAAATTTATTCTTGACTTTGGTGAGTCAAGAAAGTCTATGAAAGTTTGATAAAATAAAATTATAAAACCTGTTTTAGACTTAGGCATTGGTATGGTGGTGGGTGCTTGCTGGCATGCATCGTAGTTTGTTGACTCGATGTTGACTACCAGGCACAAGGGGTATGTGGGTAGGCCTAAGTCCATCTAAGGATCAGTCTGTGAACTACTAATACAAAGTCACACCGTACTACCACAAGTCTGGTATGGAACAGACCTGGCTAAGTAATTTGTGAAGTTCCATTTTAGTTTCGCTATAGGCTGAATGTGAGCGTGACGTAGGCTATGAGAAGTCTCACATGGCACAAGAGGGGGCTCCAACATGTGGATTCATGTTGTGGTGAAACCTTAGTGGCGGCGTAACTAATTTGGCAATGGAACATTGGAACAGCCTTGTCATGAACTCTTAACCGCACACCTAAGGCAGTGTGTAAATCGCGTGGCAAAACGAGAGGACATGTCTTGTGGGTAAAGTTGTACACTTCTGCAGAGTAACAAACTATCCTGGATAGCCGTGTCCGCGGTCCAGGACATGCTTAGTATGGTTTTTCACGTATTAGACTTGGGTTTTCATTAAATTTGGTTTATGGAAATTTGTGAATCTTTTGGAAAGATGGTCCGGGTGGGATACCCGTGGATAGGTTAGTGTTAGGTTGTTGCTTGCACTAACGTTATTATTTTAGTTAAAAGAATGTTTTACATATTGTATCAAATCCAGTTTTTGCACTTACTTTACTGTATTTACTACAATGATGCTTTTTATGCAAATAAACCATAATATGCCTTCCTTTGTAACTCCTTATGCATGCATCAATCTGTTATAACTCCTGGTGTAACTTGTGGAGTACTTTATGTGCTCACCTTGCTTAAACCCTGTTGCCAGAGGACGACGACGTTGACTATGTTGAGGATTGCGATGAATAGGCCACGTCTTACAGTCATTCACCTGTGGGCAGGCAGGATGGGCTGCTCCTTTTGTTTATCTTCCGCTATTTACTTTTATGTTGGCCATGAAGCCACTTTATTGTAAACTTGGCCATAAGGCCCGTACTTTTGCTTATAATAAAGTTTGGTTATCATGCATGATATGTATCACTGTTCAACCTGTGTGCACTAGCTTTTCCTGGGATAGTGCAATTTACACAGTGGGTTCTGGAGTTGTTGCTCCGGGTCCCGACAATCAACCACGTGTTGTCGACCATTATGATACTTCGACAACGTTGGTCGATCATGATATTTCGACCGTGATGGTCGATCATGATATTTTGACCACGTTGGTCAATCATGATGTTACGACCACGTGGTGTCAACCAAGTTATATTGACCACGTGCTATTGACCACCATGATATTTCGACCATGTTGGTTCAACCATGATATGTCGACCACGTTGGTTTTGACCATGTTGGTTCGACCAGTATATTTCAACCACGATGGTTCGACCATGATATTTCAGTCATGATAGTTTGACCATGATATTTCGACCACATTGGTCGACCATGATATTTCTACCACGTTAGTCGACCATAATATTTCGACCACGTTGGTTGACCATGATATTTGGACCACATGCTGTTGACCATGTTGTTTCCTTCGACGTGCACTGAATGACACACTAGTCAGCCAAATGCATGCATGGATATCTCTCACATGTCGATAGGAAAGTTGTGCCATAACTACATGCATGCAGAACCACAACACACAAAAATCAAAAGAACGCCTAGAAGTCCCAAATAATGCACGTCTAGCAATCAGCAACTGTGGCTGAAGCACTGCAAGTTCAGTCAAGTTCACGATGAAACGGAGTGCAAATAGCACATGTCCTGCACGACCGTGAGCAAAACCAGCTGCAGTGCTAGAACGACCCACTAGCAGATTGAAGAAATCAGATAGAGAAGTTGCTGTAACTTCCCTTAAAACAACTTCCTTGTTAGCCTTGCTCTATAAATAGGGGTGAAGGGTAGAGAGAAGGGGATTTTGGGCAAGCGAGGGACGAAGAACATTTGGTAGGAGAAGGAATTGCTAGCAAATTCTAGAAGAAAAGAAGACACACAAAACACACTTGAAAAGAAGAGAGGGAGGCAATCCAGGGAAAAAGGTGAAGTTCTTGCATTTCTTCTTCCTCTTCTCCTTCGCCCTGGGGTTCGGCCATCGCGGTATGAATCAAGGGGCGTTCTCCTTATTCCCCTTTTTACCCTTCGGTTCGATCATTGTGATACGAATCAAGATTATTGATCTTGTTTTATGATTTTGCCCCCATGGTTCAGTCCCGTCAGTGGATACAAACCCAAAGAACAAATGCTTGATCCCTCATTTACAAACGGATACAAATCAAGGCAAGGTATGAAGGTCTCATTTCCTAGGATCGGTCCTCTACAAACAGATACGAATCAAGGCAAGGTATGCTGATCTCATTGCCTCGGTTCGGTCCCCTGCAAATGGATGCAAACCCAGGGTAAGAGGCATGAAGATCCTATTTCCTTAATTCAGTCCCCTCAAATGGATACGAATTAGGGATGGGTGTATGCTGCAACATATATATATATATACATATATATGTATGTATGTATATATATGTATGTATATATATGTATATATATGTGTATATATATGTATGTATATATATATAGTATAATGCGTAGAAGAAATCACTGAAATACAACCTTCACCTCGGTTACGCTACGCGCAAGTGCTCAATACATGCAGGCGCTATGCAGTGCTAGTAGTAATACAAGGCAGAGTAAAACAATAAATGATGGAAGAAAGGAAATACTTTTTCTTCAGTTACGTACATGCAAGCACTCGATATTCACGAGCACTATGTAATGCCAGACATCTGCATGCACTCTAGCTACGACCATCTCTAAATATTGTAGCTATGATCGCCGATCAAATACTATAGCCATGAACACTAAACCATGCATTGTAGCCATGACTATTCACTATACACTGTAACTTCGACCAACCATGGTCGTTCGATTGTGGTCTTTCAGCCATGGTCATGGTTGTAAACTCCAATCACGCTGCATGCATAGGTTTGCTTAAAATAAATACTATGCTATGTTAGCAAAAAATAATATAAATACATTTGAAATACCCCTAAGGAAGCATCCATCAGCGACGCCAAGATTGAAGACCATTTCTTTTATATTTTTGTAATTGTCATATGTCATAATGTGTTATAATGTTTATATTGGAATTCTTAATTAGCGGTTTTCTTGCAAAGAGATGTAATTAACAGAATTTTTATGTAAATGTATTAATTCTGGAAGAAATGGACTGCAATACCTGATTTCTTTATCTCATTTTTCAATTAAATTTAATCAACTTGTCTCTAATGATGCAAACACAGGTTGCCGCCCATTTTTCCCGTCATCAGATTCTGGCGTGCCCAATGGGACATACTTTTCCCCTCATCTTTAAATTCCAACATCAAAGTACAACATGTGACTTTTAAATCAATCATGTCGTTGAAAATATATACATGCAAGAAAGCTAAGATATGGTACAAATTCTATAAAGTGTTGGTTGACCAAGATATCCCGACCACGTCGATCGACCACGCTGGTTTCAACCATGTTGGGTTCGACCACGTTGGTCGAACACATTGGTTTCAACCGCGTTGGTCGAACATGTTGGTTTCGACCACGTTGAGTTCAACTACGATTGGTCAAATACATTGGTTTTGACTATGTTGTTTTGACCTCGCAAAAATATATGTGTATGGAAGAAAGCTAATAAATGGTTTTCTCTATTTGAAGGGATGGAATGGCGAGTTCAACAATTCATCACGCTATGCTTTCGGTCACTGTGGCTAGATGTGCCAGTAGGGCCTTTTCGAGCTACTACTAGTGCAAGTTCACTACGGACTACAGCTGCGTCCTTAGCAGCAGTAAACTATGAGTAGGAAATTACTTCTACATGTCAGGATGAGTTCATCCCTATACTGTCCAAGTCAACCAAGAGGAGGATGAGGGCTGCAGCAAAAGCTTCTGGAGCCACCATAGACGATCAGCATCTTAAAGTATGCGAGACTGGTTCCTTTGATTTGGTTCCTACTGGCTTCTCTAAAGTAGCACGAACCAAGTCTGCAAGCCACAAGTCATCGTCAAGGTTCCATCGCACAACGCTTGATGAGTGTTCTATCTGTGCAAAGCGGATGGGTCCAATGATGACAAAGCCACAGGCTACGACCTCTTTCCCAACAATTTCTAAAGCAAAGGGAGTGGTCTCTCGCTCGACACCACCTACAATGATGGGTGCAAATATGTACCCAGCATTGAAGGTAGGCGCTTCATCTATATTGAGTGTGAGAGCGTCCCCAACTGCTCATAAGCTACTGGGGGTGAGCTCGTCGATGCCTGACCTAAGCATACTAGGGGCATCTCCTTCTAAGACTACAGTTGTGGCTGCATCACCAACCTCAAAAGGAAAGATGGTGGTATTTGACCAACCCCATTGTCCGCTACCAATCGACAAAGGGAAGGCAGTGATGACAGAGCATGCTATGTCATCATCCCAAGGAAAACCATGTCATGCCACGACTCCTAGCTAATGCACCAAAGTTCATCCCTGCGCTAGCCGACAAACCTAGTAGGTCGGTGCCTAAACTAGATTGCAAATACACGCTCCTGTGGAAAGGAATATACCTTACGCCTGGTGACATCAAGAAGGGCCATGTGAATTCAATAGCCACACTCTCAGATCCTATGTCGTCATCTACCCCAATACCAGGATGTTCCTTTGAAGGCTTATTTTCTCCATCACGACATCATCGTTGTCAACGTAATGCTCGGCATACGTGGGTTGATTTCCCTACGGCAATTGACCCTATCACGGCAACTTGTCAACGTGAGTCAATGGGCAATACCATTTGGAGTAGGGTAAGGAAGAACTGCCCGAGGATTCGAGGAAGAATGAATCCTGCCCTGGATGCATATATCACATGGAGTATCTGCTAGACTCTAAGGGAGATACTTCCAGGCGCATTCACATCTGCAAATGATGTTGAGGGTGCCATTACGCAGCGAGCGGAGGCCCTCACCAAGTGGCCGAAGTACCGAGGGTTTGTTAAGCAAGACCCTTAATGACAAACTATGTTACCCAGGCTGCGCGTGCACGTGCAAAATGAGCAGCCTACAAGCAAAGGGAGTTGGCAATACGAGCTAACTCCAAGTCCAGCAAAATTCAAGGGGCAAATTCTCCTTTATCAAGTCATGGTGGCAAGACCCAAGTGGAGAAGAAGCCAACAAGCACCCTCAAGAAGGCAGCAACAATGATGGCTCCTTGGTCAACTCAAAAGAGGGTCTCAAAAATTGTAGTTGAGGTGCTTATTTCGATGCTGGTTGGAGTGACAGAGGTGGCAGATGACACCAGCGAAGCATCTTCAACATCAACACACTTCAAAGGAAATAAGGCCCGAAAGAATGTTGTAATGGGTCATCATCTTGTAACTCGTAGTCAAACAAATTCAGGTAATGAAGAGCACGATTCGAATTACACAGGGTCTCATAATCTCCTACATAGTGATTCCTCTTCTTCACCTGAAAATGATTCCCCACATGCTTATGAATTGTGTTCCCGTAGTTTTGAGCTAAGCTGCGTAGAACAAGTTCTTGCGACAAATGAAACACATTCAGTTGACGAGCAGCTAGCCCAACTTACAGCTGCACTTCAACAAAAAGAAGATGAGTTGGCTGCTCTACACAACCAAGTAGCGAAAAATACAATTTGGGATCATGACCTACATGTTGCTGAAAGTTATCATAGTCACCAATCATTGCCCGCAATTAGCCTCGAGGCGATTCAAAAGATGATCGCTGAGGGGGTTAAAGCCTAGTATATGCAAATGCACTACTTGAAGCGTCTAGGGTTTGTTAAAACATACCCACCAGATGTTGACATGGTGCCTTTTCCAAGCAATTACTATCAGCCACAATTTAGCAAGTTTAATAGAATCGAATCTCCTCATGAGCACATAGCTCATTTTCTTCCAACCTGTCAAGATACAGCCCATAACAGAGTGCTTATTTTGTGACAATTTGTGCAAATATTGTCTAGTCCAACCTTCACATGGTACAAAAAGTTAGCACCAGGGTCGATCAAGACATGGGAGCAAATGAAAGACACTTTTTTTTTGAGTGTTTCTATAGCACTAATAGAATAGTGGGCATCATGGAGTTGTCCCAAATAGAGCAAAGAAGAAATGAAAGGGCTACTGAATTCATTAACAGGTGGAGAAATTTAAGCCTCCATTGCCCATTAGGGGTGGAAACGGATCGGATACGGTCGAATAGTCTCAAATACGAATACGAATCTATATTTTTAAAACGAATACGAATTCGAATATTTTCAAATACGGATACGAATATTCTCGAATACGAATACGGATATTTTCGAATACGGATTTTCTCGGATACGAATATCGGATAAAACGGATTCCTAACGGTTTTGCCGATTTTTCATCGGTTTTTGACCGGTTACCAGTTTTAAACCACCTAAATTCAAGTTTTGAATCACAAAATTTGTACGGATTTTTCATGGGTTCTAGAAACGGATCGAATACGAATCGAATAGTCTCGAATACGGATACGAATATTCTCGAATACGAATACGGATACGAATATTCTCGAATACGAATACGAATACGAATACTCTTAAATACGGATACGAATATTCTCGAATACGAATATTTTCGAATACAGATTTTGCTTACCATATTCGGATTTCTCTCGGATACGAATATCGGATAAAACGAATTATCCGTTACCGTTTTCCACCCCTATTGCCCATAGCCAATTACCAAGCCTGAAGTGGTGCGGATGTGCATAAATAATCTGTGCCCTGACATGGCCGTTTATTTGCATGGTGTGTGTCCTGTGACTTTTGAAGAGCTGGACTCCAAGACTACAAATATTGAGAACTATATACAGCATATTGCACGTCGAACAAAGACATTCACCAAGCCTGTAGAGAAAGGTGGACAATGTGATAAGTTGCCTACCAAACCAAAGCAGGTGCAAACAATAGAGGCGACAGTAGTGATTCCACAGTGGCAGTCCAGAGGAGCCACCAAAAGAAATCATGAGCAAACAGGGACACAAACTCGTAGGAAGCCAACATTGAGTGAGTGACAAAATAGAGAGTACTCCTTCCCAAGCGAGGAGGTCGAGACTTATTTATGGGCTTACAGGAGTTAAATCTCATAGAACTCCCTAAGCCAAAAAGACCAGAAGAAACTTCCAAGTTCAATGAGCCAAATTAGTACCACTGTCATCGCATCTTAGGATATACGCTTAAAGATTGCTTTATAGTAAAGAATATTATCCAGAAAATAATTGATGAAGGAACAATTGATACAAACCTCCTTAAAAGCTTCAAGAAAGGCAAGAAAATGGCTGCAGCAAACATCGCCACCTTTCAAGATGACTTGGTGATTTTCGCATCTTCAAATATGACACCAACTCATAATATGACATCAGCTTATGATTAAAGAATGCTGGTCTTAGAGTCTGAGTTTATTCCGATGATTTCCTCAGGCCATGCACCATGCCATGGTCAGTAGCAAAGATATAGCTGTCAACTTAAAAGAGAGGTTTTTCATCGATGGATCTATGCCACAAAATCGATCCATCGAATTTCCAAATAGTCCAAGATAGGGGGCAGTGGCGGCCAAGAAGCTGTGTACTGCAACAAGTGATGGCAGAAGGCGAAGTTCCATGCTCCACGTCAAGAATAGTGCAAAGATTGACAAAGCGTGCGAGCAATCCTCATGAAGAATTCAATGCCCTCACCATTGGTGTC
Organism: Dendrocalamus sinicus; assembly: GCA_036346575.1. Lineage (NCBI taxonomy): Eukaryota > Viridiplantae > Streptophyta > Magnoliopsida > Poales > Poaceae > Dendrocalamus > Dendrocalamus sinicus. Next base: position 10,440,470 of record CM070657.1, read on the forward strand.
TTTGAAGAGGATGATGATTCTCTGTATTTACCTGAAGAAGAACCTCCAGAAGTTGACCAAGTTCAACTTAGATCAAGCCACTAACTAGCTGATCCTCATCCTCCAGCTAGAAGGGAGCCCAAAGACAAAGATGTAACGCTGAACGAAATGACTGACTCTGCTGCTAAAATGTTAGTCAAGTATGATGTAATATCTCACTTGAAGAAAATACCAGCCATGCTTTCTGTGTGTGATGCTTTGTGTCTTTCGTCTAATTTGCACAAGGCTTTTGTTACGGCACTTTCTTTCCCTGAAGATTATAGAGTAGAAGTGTCGCAAACAGAGATAGAAGTAGTTGAGATTTTAAATATGATGTTCATTGAGGAGGATATGCTATTAGGTTCTAAAAAGCACAATAGACCACTTCTCATGTTTGGTGAAATTGATGAGATGCCCATAAATCACATAATGATATATGGTGGATCTGCCATAAATGTAATAATACCTTTGTGTACCTAAAAAGAATCGGATATTCTAAAGGGGATTTGAGCCGATCTAAAAAGGATCGGATATTCCAAAGGGGATTTGAGCTGATCTAATGTGGTTATTCATGGCTTCAATCAGTTTAGTCAAAAAGCTATTGGTACCATATCATTTGTTTTAAAGTTGAAAGCATTATGCACATATGTCAACTTTCATGTGATCGATGCGGCTACCTTATATAATGCTCAACTGGGTCGCCCATGGTTGCATGAAAATCAAGTCGTACCATCTATATTGCATCAATGCATCAAATATAGGGATCAATCAGGAGAGATAGTACTAATATTTGCTGATAAAAAGCCATTCATAGTAGTTGAAAGCCGTCTATGTTAATGCAAAATTCTACTTTGAGACTGATGATAAAGTGCGGAAGCCAAAGTCAGTGCTTGTACCGGAGTCAAATTTCATAAAGAAAGATATTGAAGAATCCTCATCAAGATCGAAGATATATCAACATATGCCAAGTAACCAAAGCAAGAAAGGAGATCCAATATTTCATGTCGTGAATAAATCATCCTCTAATAAAGGTATTGAATTTCTGACACCCTTAACTCCTTTGGTACAACATAAAATAAAACAATCTCAAAATCAATTGCACAACTCTAGAACAAGCAAAAATAAGAATAGGGTAGTTGCTCAAATCATTTTGTCAAATAAGGATGATGAATCATTGCCTATTTCTTTATATGACAATAGGGTTATTTATATGATGAAGAAAATGGGTTGTGATATCTTCAAAGGCCCTTCTCTATGCAACGGCTGGAAGCAGCTTGCACCACTTGATAGGCACTGTCCCAGGCACAACTTGAAGCCCTGCACGAAGATCAAACATTAAAAGAAAAGAGATATGGGTTGGGTTATGATGTCTATATGACCTCAGCTGAATTTATAGATACAATGGCAGCGGCTCCACAAATGGAGGATGGAAACAACCCAACATTGATGCATTGGAAGAAATCAATATTGGAACGCCCGATGATCCTCATCAAGTTTATATCAGTAGACATTTATCTAAGAAAAGTAAAGAAGAATATCATAAATTTCTTTCTGCAAATAGGGATGTGTTTTCTTGGACGTATGAAGAAATGCCGGGTTTGGATCTAGTAGTGGCAGTGCATCGTCTCGCTATACAAGAAGACGTTCCACCAGTCAAGCAACCACAAAGAAGGTTTCGACCAGAAATACACCCAAAAATAAAAGCTGAAGTCGACAAGCTCATAGCAAATGGGTTTATTCGGGAAGTAAAATATCCTAAATGGCTTTTCAACATTTTTCCTGTCAAGAAGAAGAACGTGCAAACCTGTTTATGTGTAGATTTTAAAGATTTGAATAAGTCATACCCTAAAGATGATTTTCCAATACCTATCTCTGAAATACTTATGGACACTACCATGGGGAATGAAATATTTTCATTTATGGATGGTTTTTTGGGTTACAATTAAATAAAAATGGTACCAGAAGAGGAGGAGTTAACAGCATTCTAAACACCCAAGGTATATTCTGTTATAGGGTTATGCCTTTTGGATTTAAAAATGCTGGAGCAACATATCAGCGAGCCATGGCAATTGTCCTTAATGGACTACTACACATCATCATTGAGTGCTACATAGACGACATTATTGTTAAGTCAAAACATGAAATAGATCACTTAAAACATCTCTCTATGGTTTTTGAATGCCTTAGACAACATAATTTGAAAATGAACCCAATGAAATATGCCTTGGGGTCTCTTTTGGAAAATTTCTTAGTTTTATAGTCACAAAGCATGGAATCAAAATTGACCCAACTAAAATAGTGGTGATTGTTAAAATGCCACCACATAAAAACCTTCATGAATTGAAGAGCCTCCGAGCTCAGTTAACATATATTAGGAGGTTTATCTAAAATTTATCCGGGAGATGCAAACCTTTTTCTCGGCTTATGAAATGTCCTTTTTCAATGGAATCAAGCATGCCAAAATGCATTTTTAGATATAAAGAAATACTAAATAATTCCCCCTGTCTTGAATGTACTAATTAAAGGACAGTCATTGATTCTTTATACAGTAGCTATGCCAACATCATTAGGCACTCTTTCGGCATAAAATAATGATGAAGGAAAAGAAATGTCCTTATATTATTGGGGGCAGAATGTAATTATCCAACAAGGAAAAAATATGTCTAGCACTGGTATTTACAGCACAAAAACTACACCATTGTATGCTAGAGCACATTGTACACCTCATTTAGAGAGCAGATCCGCTCTGATACATTTTAAATAAAATGGTCCTTTCAGGGAGATTAGCTAAATGGGCGATGTTCCTATCACAATTTGACATTGTATTCATGCCTCAAAATGCTACGAAATGATAAGCTTTGGTAAACTTTCTAGCTGCACATCCTATTCCAGATGATTTTCCTATCATTGATAATTTACTAGATGAAGAAGTATTGGTCAGAACGGTCGCCAATTCAACATGGCAAGTATATTTTGATGGGACTTGTCAAAAATCAGGAGCAAGAATAGGCATCATCTTTGTTACGCCTATGTAACACCCCGCCCATCCTCTAAGCCTAGAGTGCTACTATCATTGCATAATAATACAACTTTTAAACATCTGCTAAATATTTTAAGCAAACTCTACCCTTTTTCACGAAGCAGCAACCACTTACACCCTACCATATTTGTTTTTAGCAACAATTCTAACTTACTAGTGGAGTTAAACATACTAACAAAAGCTAGATATGTGAAGTGCTGCAAGAATGTGAAGTTATTCATGTGCTACGCCCGACCGTGCATGACGTCCTCAACGGTCACCTAAAAATAAAACAACAAAGTAAGGGTGAGTCCAATGACTCAGCAAGTACACAATAGAACGATAAACACTACCAAAACATGTAAGAATCAACCAACCATAACATACTCCGCATGCATTGTCATGTTCATATCATCATTCTCATGTTTCCACATTAACCATAACATACGCCACATGCATTGTCATGCTCATATCATCATTCTCATATTTCCACATTAACCATAACAAACTCCACATGCATTTTCGTGTTCCACATTGCCAAATCATCAATGTAATGCAATGCAATGCAACCCTGCTCTACGTGCACATTTGCTCATCACATTGCAAATACCAGTATTGCCGAGTGAACACCCATCGATGTTCACCCATAATCTTGGGCCCACCCATATCGGCACGGTGGTCTCTCCACTCCCGTGGAGGCCTACCGAAGTAGGTCTTACTCAAGAGCACTCCGGATTAGTCCGCTAGCTTTACTCATAGCTAGAGACTCTCTCACCGCCCTCACTCTTGAGTGCACATAATGCAAATGCATATGCCCATTGTCATAATCATACTCATCATTAACATCATTAGCAGGTAAGCATCATTGCCTACCTTACTCCATCATCATTACCATCATTTACCATGCAACATTATGTCATGTGAACATCACATTTTCACATAAACATCATCATACCATGTAAGAAGCACATATTTTTCACAAACTTTTTGGTCTACCGCTCTACCATGCACTTGCCTGGTAAGCCTCGGGGACGGTGCGTGGACGGCTCCGATCCGGGACTTCCACCTGTACGGATGTCAACTCGTCTTAACGCTAAATCAAAACCAGAGCTTAAACAGAGAACGATGACTCTAAGCTCATATCTGGTTTTTGGCATAAAACGCACGGATTTTTAGGGACCCGTCGCGCGGTACCAACCCCCCCCCCCATTTTATTTTCTTTTTCTACTCTTTTCTTTTTTTTCCTCTTCTTTTCTCTTCTTCTCCTTTCTCTCTCTCCTCTCTTTCCTTTTTCTTTTATTTTTTTCTCTTTACCTTCTACGGCCGAACCGGCCTCATCCTTCCCCTGCCACTCTCTTGCGTGGGCGCACCTCCAGGCGGCGCGGCGGAGGGCAGTTTTTGCCGTCAGACCCATCGGCTTTTAGAACGCCGAATAAATAACACTCGCAGAGGTTCCCATACCACCCAGAAACAGTCGACACCGTCTAGAAAGCCGCATAAAAGTAGCGCTCTCAGAGGTTCCCAGACTGTCCAGGGCCGGTCGGCACCGTCTCGCATTGTGGGTTTTCATCATTCGGCAGGAAACTCTATTCTTACCTGTTACCGATTTATCTGCCGTAGTAAAAGAGCACCAAATAGTATAGGGTTGCCATTGGACCAAAAAGCCCATAGTGCCATAACCAGCCAAGGGTAAAGGGGAAGGGAAAAAGCGGCATTTCATAGGGGGAGTGATGGCTATGCCTCTTAAGTAGACAAGACCACACATAGCCACTTTACCAGCTCCACTTTTCAGCCACAGCCAGAACCAAGTCTAGCCCCATCTCACTTTTCCTCCCCCAGCCGAGAGGAAGAAAGCATGCAGAGAGCAAGGAGGAGAAGGGCAAGAAGAGAGGAGACACGAAGGAACCCAGAAGGGCAAGCGTGAGAGGACGGCATCAACGACAGCAGAGGACGTCGGCGACTGCCGAACCCACGCCAAGCCAACCTGTGAGCACAACCACCTGCCCTCCACAGCCCCATAGCGCACAATAGCACAACACAATAGCATGCAAAAGGTAAATGAAGAACACTTAGAGTAGTGAAGCAAACCAATGAATGGTAGATTGGGGAAGTGGCCGGAGGTGGAGGAGGCATCGAGCATTCGACCGACGGTGTATCGCGGTCGGCGGGCCCAAGTGGGGGCCCTCGGGGAGGCAAGGTGCTCGGCTCCCGGCCGATTGCAAGCCGGGGCCGGTGAGCTGAAGGAGGCGGAGTGGCGTAGGGGGGCGGCCGTCCGACGGGGATCAGCCAGATCCGGCAGTGGGTGGCTGGATCTGAGGGAGGCGCCACCGGATCGTTGAGCGGGGAGGCACAAGGAGGGAGGCGGGCTGTAGGGGAGAGGCGAAGGGGCCGGCCGGCGGTGAGCCCGTGGCCCGTGAGCCGAGCCCGCCCGCTCGCCGCCGAAGGAGTACCCGCGGGCGCGGTCACGCGCGAGGGATAGGGGAGTTGAGGAGTTGGCGGGGGCTCGGGGCCGGTGAGCCCAAGTTCGGCCGTGCGCGCCCCACATCGCCCGGAGGAACGCCGCGCAAGAGAGAGGGAGAGGAGAAGGCAGAGGCGGGGCCAGGAGAGAAGCCGCCGGCGGTGAGGTTGGGCCGGCGTTGCAGAGCGCTGCCGAGCCCGGCCGTGCGCCGCCGCGCCGCCTAGAGGTGCGCCCGCGCGAGAGAGTGGCAGGGGAAGGATGAGGCCGGTTCGGCCGTAGAAGGTAAAGAGAAAAAAAAAGAAAGAAAAGAAAAAGGAAAGAGAGGAGAGAGAGAAAGGAGAAGAAGAGAAAAGAAGAGGAAAAAAGAAAAGAGTAGAAAAAGAAAATAAAATGGGGGGTTTTGGTACCGCGCGACGGGTCCCTAAAAACCTGTGCATTTTATGCCAAAAACCAGATATGAGCTTAGAGTCGTCGTTCTCCATTTAAGCTCTAGTTTTGATTTAGCATTAAGACGAGTTGACGTCTGTACAGGTGGAGGTCCCGGATCGGAGCCGTCCACGCATCGTCCCCGAGGCTAACCAGGCAAGTGCAGGTAGAGCGGTAGACCAAAAAGTTTGTGAAAAATATGTGCTGCTTACATGGTATGATGATGTTTATGTGAAAATGTGATGTTTACATGACATAATGTTGCATGGTAAATGATGGTAATGATGATGGAGTAAGGTAGGCAATGATGCTTACCTGCTAATGATGTTAATGATGAGCATGATTATGACAATGGGCATATGCATTTGCATTATGTGCACTCAAGAGTGAGGGCGGTGAGAAAGTCTCTAGCTATGAGTAAAGCTAGCGGACTAATCCGGAGTGCTCTTGAGTAAGACCTACTTCGGTAGGCCTCCACGGGAGTGGAGAGACCCCCGTGCCGATATGGGTGGGCCCAAGATTATGGGTGAACATCGACGGGTGTTCACTCGGCAATACCAGTATTTGCAATGTGATGAGCAAATGTGCATGTAGAGCAGGGTTGCATTGCATTGCATTGATGATTTGGCAATGTGGAATACAAAAATGCATATGGAGTATGTTATGGTTAATGTGGAAATATGGGAATGATGATATGAGCATGACAATGCATGTGGCGTATGTTATGGTTAATGTGGAAACATGAGAATGATGATATGAACATGACAATGCATGCGGAGTATGTTATGGTTGGTTGATTCTTACATGTTTTGGTAGTGTTTATCGTTCTATTGTGTACTTACTGAGTCATTGGAGTTACTCTTGCTTTGTTGTTTTATTTTTAGGTGACCATTGAGGACGTCATGCACGGGTGGGCGTAGCACATGAATAACTTCACGTTCTTGCAGCACTTCACATATCTAGCTTTTGTTAGTATGTTTAACTCTACAAGTAAGTTAGAATAGTTGCTAAAAACAAATATGGTAGGGTGTAAGTGGTTGGTGCTTCGTGAAAAAGGGTAGAGTTTGCTTAAAATGTTTAGCAGATGTTTAAAAGTGGTATTATTATGCAATGATGGTAGCACTCTAGGCTCAGAGGATGAGCGGGGTGTTACAGCCTAGTGGAGGACAAATTCCATATTCATTCACTTTAATCTCAACAGTTTCAAATAATTCTGCTGAGTATGAAGCTTTAATTGTTGGGCCAGAAATAGCCTTAAATATGGGATTGAACACACTGTTGATACATGGTGATTCCCAATTGGTTAATAACCAACTTTTAGGGACTTACATGGTAAAGAAAAGGGAATTAATGCTATATTTTTCTATGAGCAAAAGAGCTTATATCTATGTTTACTAACTTAAGTGTGCAACATATTGTTAGAAGCCAAAATGAAAAGGCTGATGTGCTTGCAAGTTTGGCAGCTATCATGGCATTAAATTCTTATGAAACAATGGACGTGCGTGTAGAAGAGCGAAGAGTCCTATCGATACTCACTGAGGAAGAGGAGACAACATCCTCTATAGTATTGACAGTGGATATTTGTGAAATTGAAATGGGAGATTGGTGGACTCCATTTGTCGATTATTTACTCCACGGTTATCTACCTCTCAATTCTTGTGAAAGGACTAGAATCCAAAGAAGGTCAATCCATTACACATGTATAAACTATATGCTTTATCAACATTCACATAATGGCATTCTGTTGTGTTGCCTCGCTAGAAATGAGGTGATGGAAGAATTGGGAGAGATGCATGCCAGAGTTTGTGGTGCACACCAATCTGGTCCTAAGCTACACTATCAATTAAAACATTTAGACTATTATTGGCCTACAATGTTTGAAGATGCTATGAAATTTGCAAAAAAAAAAAAGGTGTCAAGAATGTCATGTACGTGCTAACTTCATTCATCAACCACATGAGCCACTGCATCCCATCAGCATGTCATGGTCCTTCAAAATGTGGGGAATAGATATAGTAATACTAATTCAACCGCCATCATCCATACGGCATAAATTCATTCTCCCAGCGACCGACTATTTCTCTAAATGGGCGAAAGTCATACTATTAAGAGAAGTAAAGGCTGAAAATGTAGAGAATTTTATAAGAACTCATCTTATATATCACTTCGGTGTCCCTACGTGAATTATGTCCGATAACGGATCACCATTCAAAAATAGACAAATAGAAAAGTTGTGCATAAAATATAAAATAAAGCATCATTTTTCTACGGTGTATAATGTAGCGGCCAATGGACAAGCTGAGGCATTTAATAAAACCCTATGCAGATTACTAAAAAATATGGTCTCAAAGAACAAACGAAATTGGCATGAAAAGCTGCTCGAAACCTATATAACATAAACGAGTGAAACCATATAACTCCCCTTTTCAGCGCTATATAACATAAACGAGTGAAACCATGTATCCAGAATAATTTTCTTTCCGACCGTGGGGCTCCAGATGTGGCAGCATAACCCCTTGGATGCGTTTCGAAGGACGCACAAGTGTACAGGGGGAAATGATAATGGCAAACTCACTACACAACAAAATTCGTGATCAGATGATTGTCGGCGTACACACACTTTGACAAATGAATACAACGGCATACACTTTGACCATGAACGATGATCATCGGTTTCCGACATACGATTATAAATTATTGTCAAAGGTTTTTGATTTAGGATCATGATTGATTGTCGACCACTACTAACTTACGACCACTAGCGATGGTCGACCGCTCCCGATCTACGATCACACGTGATAGTCGACGACTTCTAATTTACGACGATGAGGTGTGCTCGAGGGCTCCCGACCTACGACCACGAGGTGTGGTCGATGTCTTCCAACTTATGACCACGAGGTATGATCGACCGCTTCCAACTTACTTCAAGGATTTAAAAACTTTTAGAACAAGTTTGTATGCATATTCTAAAAATTTTTACTACCTATGAGTTTTAAAATATGTAGTATGATAAATTTTAAAAATGCGTAACAGCGTACAGATATTCAACTAGTAGGAATTAAACCCGTGAGGCCGACCGTTTTAGGACTCCCGCACGGGCAAAGCATCTTGTGTCACTGACAAGTGGGCCAGGTGAGATGAGCACATGTTATTGCGGACCATACAGAGGACGACGTTTATCATCCTCATGAGAGAAGGCTCGTGGATTACAGGCCGTGGACATTTTGCCGATTACGAAAGGGATCAGAAGCCGATTACGAAAGGGATTACAGACCGTGGACAAAACAGTCACTCTCCTGTATGATCGATCAAGCATTCAAGCGTATGTTCCCAAAAAGCTTTACGCTTCCTCCGTTTTCAAATAATTAACAGTACTGACTTCACTATTCAAACTTAACCTTTTTTCCAGTACATATGTAAATACTTATAGATATATACAATATTATTAAAGTACTTTTGACAAATCCAGCTCTATGATTTTCATCTTTCCTAACTAATATTTTTAAAAATTTGATCAGTCAAAATTTAGATACTAAAGTCAACTCTGTAAATATTTAAAAATGCCCTCACAAAAAATTAAAAACAGAGATAGTACTATTTGGGTGTCTTTCTTTTTGGACTATTCTTGCCTGCCTTTATTCTTTCTTTAGAGTATAAGATAGACGTATACACTCAACACTACACGTACTAACTCAGGCCATCCATAGTCACACACGCGTTCATGTCCTTTATACATGCTTAGAATTTATTGAAGACACTAAAGACCTTATGGAGCTCGGGTACGTGTTTTTTGGTTGTTCAATTTCCAAGTGAAACAATTATTGGCTGGTGTAAAGAAATGGAGTAGGTAGCTGCGGGAAGAAGAAGATCTTGAGTTGAGAGACCATGTGGAGGTCATCCCGTGTGTGTGATGAGTAATTGACATCGGTTTAGGGAAGTCGAGTTTGATTTGGTTGGTTCAGACCATGTCGTTGCGTGGTGCAAAGGACTCGGTCGGACTTGGTCAAAAGCGGTCGGACGTAATTAGGACGTTTATTTTTCGTTTCGATCAGTTTGGGCTTTATCATGTTATTGTATGGTTACAATATTTCGAGCGGTGCTATGTGATTTGTTTCTTGTCTGTGTTGGCTGCAGGACATCAAGGCGGAGTCGTGGCGAGACATGGTGGACCGGACTAGGCACAGGTGGCGCTGAGGTCAGAATGGTCGGGAGGTGTCGAAGACAGCGAGGGTTCGAGGTGGCTGCGAGGCTTGCAAGGCAAGAAAGGAGGAAGCTTCCTGGAAGGTGCGCGAGGGGCATTTTGGTGAATACGCAAAGCTGCACTAAAGGAAGTGAATTGTGGGTAAAGCGCAAAAGGTTAATGGGTAAAGCAATGTTGAACCCATTAGTGGAGGTTATAAATAGAGAGGGTGTTCTCTAGTAGTCCTCATGGATTTTAAGGAGAAATAGTGTGCTGAAATTGAGAGAGAGTGAGTGTAAGAGTTAGGGTTTTATTTGTTTCTCTCCATGTATGAGAGTTGAGAGTGGAGGGAGTATGTGTGAGTTCTTGATCTCTCAAGCATGTATGAGAGTGTAGTTCTCGGGTCGAGAGACTAGGATTGAGTTGGCTGTAAGAAAACTTTCACATCAATCATGTATGTCTCCGTATCAAATTTCAAGAACTCATGTGCTGATCTGATTGTTTTTGCTGGCTATCTCTCTTTATTTTCTTGCTTCTCTTAGTCAAGCTTTTAGTTTCTCTTCACTCCCTTTTGATCAGTGCTGCTAGGGTCATGCGGCTTGCCATTTGATTTTGTGTCTTGTTGTTTTCTCGGACAGCAAGCTGGTAGCATTCGGCCAGACAGCAGTTTTTGATATCTTTCTTGTGCCATCCGAAAAGTGAACTTGATTTTTGTGCCATCCAAATAGTACTCTTGATCCTTTTCTTGTGCCATCCGAGAGGTGATCTTGATCCATTTCTTTCAGTTTTTGCCTCCCCTTTTAGTTCTTGTTTTCTTGTTTTTTATTTTCTCTCTCTCTCTCAAAGCACATCACTTCTTGGCCAGCAGTACAGCAGTACAATCTTCTTTTGCTGTTCGGCAGTGAAGGATCCATTCGGCTGCAGTGTACAGCTATTTAGTGCTGTTCGGCTTTATTGATTCCCTGTTCCCTTTGTGTTTGGTTTTGGCTCCCTGATTCTTTTTATTTTGGCAGCCAGCAGCCCTACTCTTTTGTGTTTAGTCTGCACTTCTGCTTTGCCTTTCTGTCCACAAAGAAAAGGGGCATTCTTTCATCTCTCTGTGCTGCTCTCTCTCGCCAGAGGAGAGGCATTGATCTCTATTGCTTTTCTGCATGTTTTGGCTGCTTATTTGGCTCACCTTTTGCTTGCTATTTCCAGTTTTTTGCTTTAGCTTTTCTCTCCTGTAAGCAATTGATTTCCTGTTCATAGTTTGTATAGCTATTGGAAAGGAAACCCTAGTGAATATGTTGCGGGGATAATTTTTTTAAAAAGTAGACATTCATCCTCCTCTGTTGCTGATTTCGATCCAACATGAGTGTCCATCGAAAATTGGAAGGGAAAAGGAAGAAGAAAAGCATGACTTGTTCTCACTTTCACCTGCCCTAACAGCGAACTGCCAAGTAAAAACTTGGCTGTCATTCTACTCGACTATTCAATCAGACAACAAGATAAGCACAAGGTCCCAGACGCATCAGGTGATAAGCACAAGATCCCAGACGCATCAGGTCTTGACTACTTGGAAGAGAATAAACTAATTAATTTTGTTTTTAGGTAAAGTTGAGTGGCATGACAAGTTCTGATAAGCACATTGACATGTGTGATGAAAGTAGCAGTGCCGAGAATAGATTGAGCAACAGGAATGTGTGCCCATGCACACATCTTTTGTCGTGGTTATTGATAACATGTTTATCTTTCTGCACCACAGTAAAAGGAGAAAGGACATGGTATCAGCAATGGCATAAATAGGTCTTTTTCTTCTGGGCTTTTGGCTCTAAAACAAATGGTGCGGCTTCGTGAAACCGTTTCTCCGAACAACTTCATGAGTCTATTGGCTGGTGCACTGTTCACATCGGCGCCTCCGTCGTCCGTCACTATCTCTGAAAGCGTACTCAAAAGTCATCAATCGCAGCCCAAAAGAACATAGCCATAAACTTTGAGAAATACACTTAAGTATAGTTTCATATTTTTTGTGTGTATTGAGTGGACTGAAGACGAATTATAGGAGATGTATGGAGTTGACTACTAGCTAGTGCTGCTGCTGTGTAAGACTATGTGGCTAGGTTTAGGATTTTTATAATGATGAATAATTGACAACATTGCTTAATATTGTTATTCGAGACGTGTGCGTGGACTAATATCGGTCAAGTTGGTGAAAACTTGTGCCGGAAAAATATTCTTTGGTCTTTGCAGGTGCAGGTTGGGCGTGGAGACGGTTATGGTCGGTGACGAGGAAGACCGGGACTAGGAGGGGGAAATCTGAGGTCCGGGCGGTCGAGGATGTCACGAGGTGGTCGGGCTCACGCTGGAGCACATGGAAATCAAAGGTGGATGATGTGTGGAGAAGATACAGGAGGTGCGGTCTTGGAGGCTTCGACATGCGATTAGTTGAAAAATCGGAAGTGTGAAAACCCGTGTTAGGAAGGGTTTGGGGTCCCTTAAAAATTAGTGGGTCAAAAGCCTAGTTGAGATAAAAAAAATTTAGGCTCAGTTGGACGAGTGTTATTAGGATTAAAAGCTGATATTTGTTTTTAGTTTCGGAGGTCTCGTCGTTTTGGAATAGAAGGCGAAACCGAGTTATAAAAGAAACGGATTGTATCTCGTAATAAAAGGCGGGGGCTGGCCGAGACATCGGTACGGCTTTTTGGGAACGAGTTCTGTTTGGGTAGAAAAATTGCAGCGGCGTTTTCTTGTGCGCAGGCGGCAGCTCTTTTCATCGTCGGATTCTTTTTGCCTCGGGTCACGTGCGAGATTTTCCGTCCTCGGTCGTCGATACTTCATGCGTGAGGTGTCGTGCTCCACGAGATCAACCAGCGTCGCGTCAACCAGTGGCGGATCCAGGAAAAATTTTTGGAGGGGCTGAAGTACCTTCAGCTCGACCTCAGCCCCTTCTACATTATACATCTATAGCTAAAAATTTAAGGGGGCTCCAAGGGTCCGATAGCGGTAGGGGGGCTCGAGCCCCCGCCCCACCGCTGGATCCGCCCCTGGCGTCAACACAGGCAAGAGAAGCTAACGTCTTCTGTAAGTAAAAGATCCATCCAACGCATGAACAGGAGAGAGAGTCAAGTCTTAGCTCTGTGTTACTTTTTGCTGTTGATCACAGTAATTCATACATACATACTACTATGATACTATATACCTGTTACCATCCATCAGCCACGTCACAGCATACATACTAGTTGATTTTAGTAACCATCCATCCGTGAGTCATCAAACATGAAAACATACATATACTAGTTGATTTTGGTTAAATACTTGGATGGCTTGGCTATTGGTAAAAAGAAACACATCTTTGTTTTTTTGGTTAGCTTTCTTTTATATTATATATATATATATATATATATATATATATATATATATATATATATATATATATATATATATATATATATATATATATATATATATATATATATATATATATATATATATATATATATATATATATATACTTCTTTTGCTATCCGTGTTCTTTTTGTGCTTCTGTGATTTACAGGTTTAAAAATAATAATAATTTTTGAAAAGTTTCCGCTAGACGCTGCAATCATTCACCCCCTCTAATTACCATCGACGATCCTACATGCTGACTACTAGTGCTGCCGCTATCAGACGATCATGAGAGCAAATGAATCCAAAGTTGCAACTTGCGAGCCAATCTACAGCCGTATCAACAGAGTTTTGAATGTGCTCCCTACAAAAGCTTGTAGGTCGAGTAATACTAGAGAACGCATTACAATCATCATGTCGTCCGAGGAACATGTTTCAATAACTGACTGTTACAAATCTAGCCCTTGAATTCTAATCTTTATTTCTCGCAAATATTGCAATCCATAAACTGGTTACAAGCATATCAATTTATATGCCTATAACTCCTAATAGCACACGACTAGGACTTCGAATTGAACACTACTTCAACTCGAATTACAGATAAAATCGAACTCGATTACGACTAGGACTCTGAGTCAAGATTAAATCTAACAATCTCCCCCTTAATCTTGACTTTCTAACTTCTTTCTATCTTGTTTGAGTTTGGACGGCGACACATCTCAAACGTCCCTGACTCAACTCATCTTCAGAGCACTTCATCTTCGCTGAGCGCTTCGGCAACAAACGCTTTCTTCGTCTTCGGCTTTTGGCATTCTGAAGCAAAGTGTCCATAATCGTTGCAGTTATAACACCTCACTTTTGCCTTATCAAACCTCTGACCTTTACGGCCTTGGCCATCACCTTTGGAAGTGTTCTTGCCTTCACGCTTTGATGATTGTGCCTCCCACTCAGCGCGAGTCAACAAGAGCTGTCCTTCACCTTTGTCGCTAGTGTCATGGATGCGTTCCTCATACGCCTTAAGACGACCGATGACCTCCTCCATGGTCATTGCCTTTAGGTCACCAAATTGCTCTATGACTGAAGCAATCGGGAGAAACTGTGAGGGAATAGCACGAAGAAATTTCTTTACCACATACAACTCTTCCACCTTCTCGCCAAGGGCCCGTATCTTATTGACGATGACCGTCAACCGGACGGCGAAGTCATTGATCGACTCCGTTTCCTTCATACGTAGCACCTCGAACTCGGTCTTGAGAGTTTGTACCTTTGCTTCCTTCACACGATCTGCGCCAAGATGCATCGCTTTCAACGCCTCCCACGCGGCTTTGGCCGTCTCCTTTTCGGCCAGTAGGAAGAGCGTCTCTTCTGGGATGCCCTGGTAGATGGCCGTCAATGCCATCTGATCTTTGCGTATATCGACGTTGCTGTTCTCGATCGCATCCCAGACACCTTGAGCCTTCATGTACACCTTCATCTTGATTGCCCATGCTGCATAATTGCTCTCCGTGAGCATCGGATAATGCAGCGAGATAGCGGAACTCTCCTTCGCCATCGCACCGGATGATGCCTCGTTGCCGTCGAGACCGCTTCCCGAATCACGCGACATGATCTTGGGCACGGATCAAAAAACTCCGGCTACTTTGAAGGCTCTTGGACGGAGAGAAACGGAAGGAAAAATTGCTGTTTTCCTTTTTTCTCTTTTTCTTGAATTTTTTTCTCTTGTTGCTCTGGCCTCGAACGGTTTTTATTTCATATCGCTTGCGTGCGACTCGGAGAAAATAAACCGAATAGAAGACGTGCGGCTGTCCGTGACTTCACGTTGGAGACAGAACAGAGTTCTGCTCGGATACGGACACGCGCTCAGAGTTTTCTTGCGCATGCTCGCTTTGGATTGGAAATCGCCTCTGCTTCAGTGCCGCTCGGGCTTCTTTCGCCGCGACTCCTGCGTCTCCTGCTGCAGGTCCCTCGCCATGCCCGTGGTCACCTCAGGCTCACCGAAGGTCACGCCGAGCCCGCCCACGATCCGAGCGAAGACCGCTGCTTGGACACCAGCGCCGAATCCTTGCTGGGCAGAGACCACGTAAGCCCATGCGCCTGCCCCCATGGGATCAGCATCACAATCTGCACGTACACACATGCATGCACATACATGTATGTGGAGTCCTATTGCTTTGCAATGCAAACTTCCCTCTGGCTGACGACCTTCCGCGCGGACGGCCGCCTTCGAGTCGACTGAGGTTTGCTCTGACCCGAGGTTGACGGCGGCGCGCAACGGTGGCCACCCCCGGGAGCAAAGATCACCCCCCGGGGGCAGCAGCAGAAGAACTCAGATTTTGGCTCTGATACCAATTGTTACAAATCTAGCCCTTGAATTCTAATCTTTATTTCTCGCAAATATTGCAATCCATAAACTGGTTACAAGCATATCAATTTATATGCCTATAACTCCTAATAGCACACGACTAGGACTTCGAATTGAACACTACTTCAACTCGAATTACAGATAAAATCGAACTCGATTACGACTAGGACTCTGAGTCAAGATTAAATCTAACACTGACAATTTGAATGCTGCTGATGGCTGCAATTTTGTTTATTTATTTATTGAGAGAAAGACAAAGGAATGGCACATATGTTCAACAAAACTGTATGTCAAAAACGACCACTTATAATCGCTCTGGGTTCTTCAGAGTAATTGTGCACAATAGACAATACAATGTCGAACATATTAAATAGGAGAAAAATAATTATTATTATGATTCCACTAAACAAATAGTATGTGCTTTACACCTCATGAGTATGGCCTAATACGTGGAATTTATCTGAAGATGCTGTATCCAGTCTTAAAAAGTTTACATAATGTGTGCATTTTTTGAGGTTGGATGCTGCCATACAACATGTGTGCTCCAAATGTAGAAA
The DNA here is from genome assembly GCA_036346575.1 of Dendrocalamus sinicus. Lineage (NCBI taxonomy): Eukaryota > Viridiplantae > Streptophyta > Magnoliopsida > Poales > Poaceae > Dendrocalamus > Dendrocalamus sinicus. The sequence goes on from CM070657.1 coordinate 10,456,856, forward strand.
GCGCATAACTCAAGTATTGAATGCTATCATAGAAAAAGCAAATGAAGAAAATTATCAAGGAAAAAAACAATGTTAATATCTAGTGCTTAGATTATATACTATGGAAAGAAACATTTTTGCAGCTACTCATTGCTTGAACTGAAACAATACTTGTAGATAAGATGTGGCAAACTGCTCAACATGCAGAACTGCAGCACAGAAACTGCAAGGCAGTAAGAACCAATCCGTCCAGCAGATATATAATTGTAGCATAAGAATATTAATTATATCGCACTTTCTTACATTTTCTTTTGCACATTCAAAATATTAAGATATTACACGCGAAATAATTCACTACTGCTGTGACACCTAAATCAGCTTGGCCAATGATAGACATTGATGCGAGGCTTTAGAACTCGTCATTTCTTGGATGCGAGAGTCGCATAAAAAGAGTGAACCACGGGAGCTCACGATAAGATTCATGGTCTATTGTTGCCACTGTGTTGTCTAGAATCGATGCAACAGCTAGTATTAATATTATTGTTGCGCCAGGTGTGAATATTGTTCTTATTATGACATTCAATTACCAAATCTGATACAAATGTAAAGACACATAGCGACGCTCGTTCTGCATGTCTATAGCCAGTGGAGCTAATAAGGGACCAATATGCCAAAAAAAACAGAGAAAATATATATACTATTTTTTCTGTAATTTTTGAAATAGTACATTTTAGAATCCGCATGTTATGTTATGCTTGGATGCAATCACCTAGAAATTCCAACTCGTTGACCTCCTCTCTCTCCTTTCGTCCCCAGATCCTCAAGATTGTCCCTTGTAACACCCTGTCTATTCAGTAGATCTAGAGTGCTACCATTATTACATAATATTACTCTTTTTTCAACTGCTAATCATTTTAGACAAACACTACTTTATTCATAGTGCAGCGACCACTTACAAAATATCATTTTAAGCAATTATTCTAGCATACTAGTGGAGCTTAAATATGCTACCAAAAGCTGTTAAGCGAAGTGCTAGTAGTACGTAAAGTTATCCATGTGCTACTCCCACCCTTGTATGACGTCCTCAATGATCACCTAAAAACACAAACAAAGCAAGAGTGAGTTCGGAGACTCAACAAGCACACAATAAAACAGTGGCGTTACCACACCAATTTAATAATGTCTATTTCTGTGAACTGTACATCACTATCCCTGTAACTGTTTCACTGTTGTTACTTTTATGCAACGCAATGCATCTGTAATTGCATCACTATTCTGTTTTGTTTTCGTGCTATGCGATGGGATGCGTCTGTAACTGTAACTTATACCAGTATAGCGGAGTGTTCATTCGTCGATGAACCACTCAATCCTCATTCTCTTTTATACAAGGATCCAAACTCCACTCCCGTGGAGTACCTACCAAGTAGGTCCTGTTGTCTGTGTATGAGTGCAAAGCGTGATGCAATATGCTTTCAATGTTGGCATTTAATCATAAGCAGCACTCATCAAAGTATGATTAGCATGTAATCATAAATACTGTAGAACATGACATGGAAGACACAAAATACCAATCATTCACCGCAATCCACTATTCTAACATGCACTTGCCTATTAACCAAGCGGAGTAGAGTGATGTGCAGGCGGCGTTGATCCCGAACCTCCACTGAACAAGCATTCACCCAATCTCAATACGTGGAAGCGATACATGTACACATATGAACGTCGTCGTTCCTACACGCAAACCCGACATTCACATAAAATGCCCAGGGTTAAGGACACAACGCGCAAGTACCAAACCCCTTTTTTCTTTTTCTCCTCTTTTATTTTCTTTTCTTTCTTCTCTATTTTTTTTATTTTTCCTTCACTTCCTTTATTTTCTTACTCGGTTGAACATTTACTCCCTTCTCTCTCTAGTTCTCTCTCTCTCTCTTTTCATTTGGATCAGCGAACTAGCCTCATCCCCTTCCTCCCCTCATTTCTCTCTCTCTGTTTCTTTCTCATTTTCATGCTACTCCAGGTGGCTAGGGTGCTCAAGGCCGAGCTTGGGCTCACTGGCCCTGAACTCACCGTCGGCCACCAGTCAACAGACAGGAGCTTACCACCAGCTCCTCCTCTTCTCCTCCCGGCACTGCACACGGATGGCCCCTAAGTCAACGCCAAACTCGACGTTGACTCCTGACTCTGACCCCTAGGCCGTTAGCCCACGCACCACCACTGGCTGCCGAGCCCCTCCACCGAAACCCCCTCCTCCTGGGGGATTTGCCCGCTACTGCCAGTCATCAGCGTCTAGCGCCAGCCACACTGGGCTCGAGCACATCCGACACCGACTCCTAGTTGCACCGCTAGCCACTGATGGGTGCCAACGGGCACCACGCTGACCTCCCTTGAGCCTATGGCTCTCCTCAACTCCTATGCCTACGTCGCTTCTTTTTATTTCTTTTATTCTCCCTTGAACTGTTTCATTTCTCACTTTACTTCTCTTTTTCGTTCTAGTGGTATTACATTCTACCCCCTTAATAAAATTCGACCCCGACTTATGGTGTTCAACAATCCACACAGAAGAACAAAATAAATTGAAATGCAAAAAAATAACATTAATTGATACCCGTAGAGAGCAACTCTAGGTACTTCTCGTGCATGCAAAACTCCAACTCTTATGTCGCTCCTCGTTCGAACTGATGTGTCCAAAGTACTTTAACATACTTTATCATTTTATGCCTCAACACCATCTCTGATTCCTCCAGAATCCGAACTGGACAGGACTCAAAGGTGAGATCTTGCTTAACAAATATCGGTTCTAACACAATCTCATGCTCAAGATCCCTTGAGTACTTTCTCAACAAAGAAAAATGGAACACATTATGCACTCTTCATATGGACTCAGAGGAGTTTTTTGCTATTATGGTACCCTCTAAGTTGGGCTTCGCTGAAACGGTACTTATACTGTGGGCTTCTCCCAAATAGTACCCTTGTTGTTAACACCTCTCCAAAATAGTATTCTCAGGGATTTGAACTAATTTTCATTTGATTTTTGAATTTTAACTCCTTCATATGACTAAACTGCCCCTAGCATGATAATGATAAAAGCAAAGAAAATGATCAAGTAATAATAAAGCAGAAAATTTTGATAGTGAAGACAGGGTCTTGCCCTTGGCGTGTGGTCCGATCACACCTGCCGCGTACGTGGTCCGGATGCCCTTGCCGACGTGCGACCGTCCCTGGCTGGCGTGCGATCGTCCGTGGCCTGGGGTGCGCACACTCCCGTGCGATCCTTGCCGCGCTCTCGCCTGGCGTTGACGGCGCCGCGCCGAGTATTCCGATCGGCCAGTCGGCGTGCCGCTGTCGCCAATGAAACCCAAACAATGTGAAAAGAAGAAAATAAAAGTGATTAGGGTTAAACAAAATGAGCAGGGGCAGTTCAATCAATTGGGGGAGTACAAATTCGAAAATCAAATTATTTGAGTTAAAATCCCTGAGAATACTATTTGAGAGAAGTCTTAAGTACAAGAGTACTATTTTAGAGAAGCCCACGACGTAGATACCGTTTCGTTGAAGCCCAACTTAGAGGGTACCATAATAGCAAAAAACTCGACTCAAGGGGTCTAGACGTTATGCCAGTTTTCCAATTCGTGCCAGAATCAGAAACGGCCCAATTTACCTTGGGCTAAGCTTCCCCTTGGTACCAAATCGCACTATGCCTTTAGTGGGAGATACTCTTAGGAGCACCCGATCCCCCACTTCGAATTCTAGCTCTCGCCTCCTGACATCTATGTAACTCTGCTGTCTACTTTGGGTAGCTAGCAGATTCTGTCTAATTTTTGCCACTCGTTCTACTATTTGTTGGACCCCAATCTAGGCCCAGAACGGCCTTCTCGCCCACGATAACCCAACACAGTGGTGATCTACACTTCCGCCCATACAGAATCTCGAATGGTGCTGCCTGAACACTAGAGTGGTAACTATTGTTATAGGAAAACTTTTCGAGTGCTAAATGATCCTCCCAGGTTCCTCCCTAAGATAGAACACAGGACCTCAACATGTCCTCCAGTGTTTGAATGGTGCGTTCGGACTATCCATTTGTCTGCGGGTGGAAAGCAGTACTAAACTGGAGTTTCGTACCCAGAACGCCTTGTAAGCTCTCCCAAAACTTGAAGACAAATTTAGCGTCTCTGTCCGAAACTATTGACTTGGGCACACAATGCAACCTTACTATTTTTAGCATATAGATAGGTGTCAACTCACTTGCTGAGTTCGTAGTACGAATGGGAATGAAGTGCGTGGACTTACTGAATTGGTCCACCACTACCCAAATTGCATCCTTACCTCGCTGGGTACGAGGTAAGCTGACTACAAAATCCATAGTAACATCATCCCATGGCCACTGAGGAAGCTCCAAAGGCTGCAATAGCCTAGTGGGGCGCTTGTGCTCAGCCTTCACTTGCTGGCAAACCCCGCAAGATGCCACATACTTGGCAATATTCACTTTCATCTTCTTCCACTAGAAGCTCCTTTTTAGATCTCAATACATCTTGGTCTCGCCAGGATGTACCATGTATGGGGTACAATGAGCCTCTCTCAAAATATCACCCTTTACTTGAGCCTTTTGTGGCACGCAAAGGCAGCCCTTAAACCGCAATGTGCCTGACTCATCAAGATTCAAATTCCCCATTTATCCTTCTCAAACCGCTCCGAGCTCGAGCACATCTGGCGCCGACTCCTAGTTGCGCCGTCGACCACTGATGGGCACCGCGCTGACCTCCCTTGCACCTACGTCTCTCCTTAACTCCTATCCTTGCGTTGCCTCCATGGCCTCGGTGGTCGGCTCGGCTCGGCACTGTGGCTTTGCCAGCCATGGTGCGCAACTGGCTAGGAGCTCAGCACCTCCTCCACCTCCAACCAATCCACCTCCCCCACGCCACCAAGGTCTACCTCGGCCACTAATCCTCCATGGCTTGACTCCATCAGCGCCTACTCGCAGCTCCTCTCCTCCATCTACTGCTACTACTCTCTATGATTTATTTTAGTTCAATGCTATTCTTTGAATTGATTTGGTGAGTGGATGGTGATGCTTCTGTGAGTGTTCAGTGACTAGTGGCATTGCCTTGAGCTTACCTTGTGCTTACCTTACGCCTGCTGAAAGGAATGGATTGTATGAGTTTGACTTAGTGGGAAATGAAAAGGGGAAGAAATGGAGATAGCTACTCTCTGGTACTTGCTCTAGTGGGAATGGTTTGCTCCCTGGGTGAGCTCTCGGTTGGGGGGAGAAGAAATGAGAATGGTAATAAACTGGTTAGGCTTATAAGTGAGGAGGTCACAGCTAGCCTCCCCCTGTGCTCTGCATTGACAATTATTGTAATACCCACGAGAAAAAAAAAGAAAGAAAAGCAAAGAAAGTGTCGTCAGAACCCTAGAGGATAATTTCGGCGGGGCGATCCGTTCATCGAGATACTGCATCGTCCGGGGCGATCGGCACCTCTCACAGCCGTAGGGTCATCATCCGGCTTAAACAAACTTGTTTTGATATAATAACCAGCCAATGTAAACCGAATCACCATAAAACCCAAAAATATCAAATGGCCGCTACAGTGATGCTACAGTAAGGGACAGCACAGCACAACGTCAAGAAGCATCGCACGGCTAAGCCGGATAGCACGCATAGTCACCAGAGCAGAGGGCAGAAAGAGCACGGCAGAGCTAACTCTCACTAGCTCTTGTTCTCATTTTCCCCCAAACCCTTAAACCATTCCAAGCCAACAGAAAGTCTCATCCACCGAGTAGAACACGACAGTAAGACGAAGGCAAGGCGAGCCGACCGGGAGCAAGGGGACGGCGACGGCAGGAGACCAGACCGCCAGCCCCACCTCCATCAACCCTAGGAGGTCGACATCAAGCGGCATCCACACCACCAAGAAGCCGACAGCCGCAAGCCAACCCCAAGTCCACCCAAAGCAAACCGCCATCAACCGGTGAAGGTAACCACAACGTGCACAACCGTAGCGTCCATTCATTCATAGCAAGTAGTACTTAACTAGAGACACCAAACAACCGAGCACCGGTAGAGCACCATGAAACCAACACAAAACCTGCCAATCGGAGTTAGTGGAGTGGAGTAGAGAGGGTAAATAGGACCGAGACTCACCGGAGTTAGAGGCGGCGGCGTACTACCACCGGCGTAGCCATACCCCAACCGCCACCGCGCACTCCCCCGGCGTGCGGGCGACTTTGGCTGGCCGTGACTAGCTCGGGGCAGCACACCTCCATACCTAGAACATCGGGAGCAAATCCAGGAGAATCAAAACAAAATAACGACTAAATCAACTGCAAATCGGGTCGGATTAGAGGGAGGAGCGCCAAATCCGGGCAGTAGGCCACGGATCCGGCAGCAGCCGACCATGCAACGAATGGGCGGAGGGGTGAGGATGGCCCAGGCGGCGCAACACAGCGCTGCTGAGACCGACGACGCGAGGGGGAGGCGCGTCAGCCGGGCGGCGCGGCGCGGCGCGAGCCGGAGGCGCGAGATGAGGAGGCACGTAGGAGAGGGGAGCCGAAGCAGTGAGGCACGCGGGAGGCCAAGGGGCGGCACCGAGTGAGGAGAATCGGAGGAAGAGGCGGCGCCTCCAATGAAGACAGGGAGATGAAGTGGCAATGGGGAAAAAGGAGAGAAGGGAGCAACGGCAGAGGGAAAAAGAAAAGAGAGAGCAAAGGCGTCGGCCGAATGGAAAAAAAAGAAAAGAAAGAAAAGGGAGGGAGAGAGAAATTGTCAGTATCGAGTTTACGCGTAGAAACGCTGTCGATTGTCTATATGCATGGAGTCGATGTTGTTTGTATACTTGTGTAAATTACAATATTGAGTTGAGTGTTCGGATGATGCTTCCAGGTGGAGGTTTTGGTTGGACGCTCCTCCACGCATCGTCCACAGGGATACAGGCAAGTGCAGGGTAGAACAGTAAATTGTGGTGAATGTTTGTCATTTGGATTTCCATGCTATGATTTACAGTATTTATGAGATGTATATGAATTGTGCTAATCATACCTTGATGAGTACCGCTTATGATTGGATATCCATATTTGAAGCACATTGCATCATGCAATTACATAAGAGCCAGGCCGGTGAGAACGTCGTGACTAGTCCGGAGTGCTCTTGAATAAGAGTAAGGTCGGTGAGAAAGTCAAACGACTAGTCCAGAGTGCTCTTGAGTAAGACCTACAGAGGTAGGCAACTGAGTGGTCCATCGACGGGTGGACGCTCCGCTTTACCGGTATAAGCTACAGTTATAGGTGCATAACAGATACATAGCATCGCATTGCATTAAGGTGGCGGATAAAGTGATACAGTTTACAGTGTATTGCATAGCATTGCATTGCATGAAAGTGACAGAGAAAGCGATACAGGTGACAGATACAGGGTTGAGGTACATATTACAGCTACAGAATGGAGTTACATTTTACAGTTACAGAATTAAATTACAGTTTACAATCATAGAGTGAATTTACAGCTTACAGTTTGTGAAATTGATTGATTTGCTAAAGTGAAGTTACTGTTTTATCGTGTGCTTGCTGAGTCTTCGGACTCACTCTTGCTTTAACGTTGTTTTTATAGGAATATGTTGAAGACAACATGCATGGGCGGGAGTAGCACAGTCGTTCACGTGGCACAGTGATTCACAGATCATCTACAGTGGACATATTTAGTTTTGGATAGTCTAAGTACCTTCTTGGTAATTAGCAAAGTTATATCTCTGCTGCGTTTAGTGTCAAGTGTACCGGCTTTTGTCGTTTGGTTGGTATTTAAATAAAAGAATTGTTTTACAAGACCAGCGGCAAAGGTGGGGATAAGTAACAGTATAAAGTAGGTGGTAGCACTTTGGGCTCAGGGAGGGGCCGGGGTGTTACAATTATGCCCTCTCTTATGCTCTCTCTGGTTGTGGCTAGCTCTCAGTGGTTTCACTTCATGCTCCTGGGTGTGTCTTGGCATTAATCCGTCGTGTCTCTTTGCATGTGTGGCTGCATGTTGACTCATATGGCTATGTCTCTACACGTGTGTGGCTCTCGATTGGGAAATGAATTGGGCTAAGGTGAGCTTTACCTGTACTGTGCTGGCTTATAATGGCATGGTTGGACAGCTCCTGGCTTTGTGCATTACCAAACTACCCTTCCCCTTTTCTCTTTATGACTCAAGTCACTGTGGGTTTTTAGGACTTTTTGGTCCAACCGGTGGGCTTGCACAGTTTAATGGCTCCTCTACTGTGGTAGGTAAGGTAAAATGTGAGAAAAGTAAGAATGGAACCTCCCAAAACGCAAGATGGTGTCGACCGACCCCAGACGGTCTAGGAACCTCTATGAGCGTTAATTCATTCGGCATTTCTAAAACCAATAGGTCTGACGGCAAAACTCTTTTTTATTTCTTTTATTCTCCCTTGGACTGTTACTTCTCTTTTTCGTTCTATTGGTATTACATCCTTGCTTTCATTTTTCAGTAGTAGTGATGCCTAGAAAACGCTACATTATTTGTACTCAAATCTTCAATATTCAATGGGTGCGCAAAGGTTTTATTAATCCCGGTGTAAAAATAAAGCTATGATCTTCGAAGTTTGATTAGAAGTTACAGGTGAGATTAGCAGGTGCAAATTAACCCCAACCGCGGAAATTCAATCAGAACAAAGTATCAGCAGGAGAGCAGCTGCCCGAAGAGCAGTGTTAGCCAACAAACACAGATGAGGAAAACTGAAAGGGCATCCAACGTTGTAATATCCATACACGTGACAAAACTCCCCTTTTCAGCACTATATAACATAAACGAGTGAAACCATGTATCCAGAATAATTTTCTTTCCGACCGTGGGACTCCAGATGTGGCAGCATAACCCCTTGGATGCGTTTCGAAGGACGCACAAGTGTACAGGGGGAAATGATAATGGCAAACTCACTACACAACAAAATTCGTGATCAGATGGTTGTCGGCGTACACACACTTTGAACGATGATCATCTGTTTTCGACATACGACCATAAATCATTGTCAAAGGCTCTCGATTTAGAATCATGATTGATCATCGACCACTACCAACTTACGACCACTAGTAATGGTCGACCGCTCCAGACCTACGATCACACGTGATAGTCGACGACTTCTGACTTACGACGACGAGGTGTGCTCGAGGGCTCCCGACCTACGATCACAAGGTGTGGTCGATGTCTTCCAACTTATGACCACGAGGTATGATCGACCGCTTCCGACTTACTTCACGGATTTAAAAACTTTTAGAACAAGTTTATATGCATATTCTAAAAATTTTTACCACCTGTGAATTTTAGGTGGTGATCGGTTCGGCTGAAAAGCTCGTGGCTTATGTCTGAAAACACTGTAGCTAGCTGAAAAAGCATCAGAATGATGAGGCTTATTTAGCATAATTAAATTTTAAAAAATTTAAAAATAAAAAAATATGTTAGCCCATTACGTATAATACAAACAAATACGGGAAAAAAAGAACCAGCAAAAAAGCTCAACAAAAAGCCAAAAGTTCAGAAAAAACGAAACTTATGAATAGTGAAAAATAAGCCAGAAGCCGAAGTCGAGTTAATCAGGGTGTTAAAATATGTAGTATGATAAATTTTAAAAATTCGTAACAACGTACGGGTATTCAGCTAGTAGGTATCAAACCCATGAGGCCGACCGTTTCAAGACTCCCACGCAGGCAAGGCATCTTGTGTTACTGACAAGTGGGTCAGGCGAGATGAGCACATGTTATTGCGGACCATACTGAGGACGACGTTTATCGATCCTCATGGGAGAAGGCTCGTGGATTACAGACCGTGGACGCTTTGCCGATTACGAAAGGGATCAGAAGTTCAAAACCCTAGATAGACAACCGTACCTTCATGTGATGTCACAGCTTTGTTTTAACTGGGATGACAAAACAGTCACTCTCCTGCATGATTAGTAAAAGGAAGCAGATCGATCAAGCATTCAAGTATATGTTCCCAAAAAGCTTTACGCTTCCTCCGTTTTCAAATAATTAACAGTACTGACTTCACTATTCAAACTTAACCTTTTTTCCAGTACATATGTAAATACTTATAGATATATACAATATTATTAAAGTACTTTTGACATATCCAACTCTATGATTTTCATCTTTCCTAACTAATATTTTTAAAAATATGATCAGTCAAAATTTAGATACTAAAGTCAACTCTGTAAATATTTAAAAATGCCCTCACAAAAAATTAAAAACAGAGATAGTACTGTGTGGGTGTCTTTCTTTTTGGACTATTCTTGCATGTCTTTATTCTTTCTTTAGAGTATAAGATAGACGCATACACTCAACACTACACTAACTCATGCCACCCATAGTCACATACGCGTTCATGTTCTCTATACATGCTTAGAATTTATCAAAGACACTAAAGGCCTTATGGAGCTCGGGTACGTGTTTTTTGGTTGTTCAATTTCCAAGTGAAACAATTATTGGCTGGTGTGAAGAAATGGAGTAGGTAGCTGCGGGAAGAAGAAGATCTAGCGTGTCCATCGAAAATTGGAAGGGAAAAGGAAGAAGAAAAGCATGACTTGTTCTCACTTTCACCTGCCCTAACAGCGAACTGCCAAGTAGTTAAAAACTTGGCTGTCGTTCTACTCGACTATTCAATCAGACAACAAGATAAGCACAAGATCCCAGACGCATCAGGTGATAAGCACAAGATCCCAGACGCATCAGGTCTTGACTACTTGGAAGAGAATAAACTAATTAATTTTGTTTTTAGGTAAAGTTGAGTGGCATGACAACTAATCCAAGAAAATATGAGAGGCATTTACGAAATGTATAATAAAATATGCATTCGTTTAAACACACCAATCATCGCGATCCTGAATCCTGAGTTCCAAGCTCCCACAAAAGATTTCTGGATGAAGGGTAGTAAAGCTTTTCAAAGTAGAGATTGCAAAGAGATTTGCAGGCGCACACGGTTGTCTTCCGCTTGCTACTACTTGGCACCAAGTGTGGGGAAGTGCCCCGGGTCTTCAATTGGAGGAGCGTCTGCATCCCTTGAGCTCGGAGCCCTGCCGCCAGAGCCCCTTCCACGGCCCCGACCACCTTGCCCATGGTACCTCTCTCTCAGCAGGCTTCAAGAAGTCATTTACTCATTTATGCTGACCGACTGCGCGTTCAAGAGAGTAGATCATCACACAATAAATGACACCTTTTATATATATGTACGAAGTACCATAAAAACGAGAAATCTGAACAGCCCTTTTTTGACTTTACAAACTCATGATGAACTGCTAACTGAAGAGCAAATATTGGAGTTGGATATAATACCTTCTTGGCACGCTCTTCCTTCTCATTCTCCTTCCTCTGTGCAGCATCCTTGTCGGCGCCCTACAGAAATATTATCCCTCTGTTAGGTTCAAAATTGATTCCTATTTTTCAGCTGCTTCATATTCTTTAAATCCTTGTCCACTTCAACCTTCCTCTCTTCAGCTTTCATTGATAACATGGCTTTCCTCTTCTCTCATATTCCTCAAAGTCATTTCCTGCCAATGAAAAATTAAAACCCATGAGTAATGTAATGATCCTCAATTCATCATCCATGATTCTAAGCATTAATAGCAGCTTATAAGGATAATGTAAAATAATTGAAAAATAAAACTGCAAATAATGACTCATCACATGAAGCGACCACTTATAATCGCTCTGGGTTCTTCAGAGTAATTGTGCACAGTAGACAATACAATGTCGAACATATTAAAAAGGAGAAAATAATTATTCTTATGATTCCACTAAACAAATAGTATGTGCTTCACACCTCATGAGTATGGCCTAATACGTGGGATTTATCTGAGGATGCTGTATCCAGTCTTCAAAATTTTACATAATGTGTGCATTTTTTGAGGTTGGATGCTGCCATACAACATGTGTGCTCCAAATGTAGAAAGCGCATAACTCAAGTACTACATGCTATCATAGAAAAAGCAAATGAAGAAAATTATCAAGGAAAAGAACAATGTTAATATCTAGTGCTTAGATTATATACTATGGAAAGAAACATTTTTGCATCTACTCATTGCTTGAACTGAAACAATACTTGTAGATAAGATGTGGCAAACTGCTCAACATGCAGAACTGCATCACAGAAACTGCGAGGCAGTAAAACACAAAAGTTTCAAGGCCTTAAGAGAAGACTTAATCCCTTAAAGGACTTTGATATGAACCCACAAATTGACCAGGAAATGAACCAAAATTGACTCAAGCCATTCTACTAGTTCTACCAGGGCAAGTGTAATAAAATCCTGTGAGACCATGAGTAATTGACAATTTATCTAGAAAGATTGAGTTTGGTTTTTGAGGTTTGAGCAGTTGTTGGCTCTCTGTCTGAGTTCTAGAGCCCTTGCTATTCTGTCTACGACCTTGGCCTTCGACTTACTGTTGTGTGTGGTCGGCAGTCAATCTTACGACCATGTGGTCGGAAGTGGCATTTACGGCTTGGTAGCCGTAGCCGGTCTTACGACTTGGTTGTCGGCAGAGGCCCTTACGACTTGGTTATCAGCACTACGACTTGGTAATCGTAGGTGCCTTACAACTTGATGGTCGGCACTACAACTTGATAGTCGTAGACTAGTAATCGATGGTCGTAGCGATCTGCCGATGTAGTCGTAAGTCGTTGCGACCAGTTCCGATATAGTCGTGGATGCTAGCGATGGTCGTAGCGGTCTGCTACCTGGTCGTAGCTTATGTTTCCACGGTCGTAGCAACCTGCGAAGTGGTCGTAACAACTAGCTGTGTGGTCGTAGGTGCTGCCACTTCATGTCTTGTGCATTCGAGCGGTCGTAAGTGGTTTAGGACCAGCTGGGTTGATCTTTGAGTACATTCTTCTTATGCAGATGTATGATCTCAGTGTTTTGTGCGGTGCTATGTGATGGTTTGCTTGTCTATGTTGGTTGCAGAACTTCGGAGCTAGGTCATGGTGAGGCGTAGGAGGACCGGGACTAGGCACAGGAGGTGTTGAGGTCCAGAACGGTCAGTAGACGCCGAAGATGATCGAGGCTGATGAGGTGGTTGCAAGCCGGGACGACGAGGAACCGGAGCTGGAGCTGCCGGAGGTGAACATGACAGGCAATGGTGAGGTGGACGGGACTAGGCTCAAGGAGGAGTCGAGGTCTAGACGGTCAGGATGCCGGGTGCGGTCGTGTGCAACGAGTGGACCGGGACTAGGCTCAGGGAGAAGTCGAGGTCCAGTCGGTCGAAAGCCAGGTGCGGTCATGCGAGAACAGGAAGCTTCTGGGAAGGTGCTTGACGGGAAATTCGGTGAATTGACACAAGGCTTGCAAAAAGGGGAGCTGGTCTATTAAAGCAGCTGTGTCATGTCAGTGTTAACGGGTTGTCGCGAGTGTGCGTGTGTGTAAAACCCGGTGTTAGGTGGGGTTAACGGGTAATCCCCAGTGAAGACTAATGGGTGGATCCATTAAGTCTAGGTTCGCGTGTGAGCCTATAAAAGGGAGAGGGGAGGCAAGAGTTTGAGTTGAGAGTTGACAGCTGAGCCTTGGAGGCTGCCGCCTCTTCCTCCCATGGGAGTCTATCTGAGAGTGGGTGTGTCTCTAGGGTTAGAGACTTGTCCTCTGAGGGGAGTGGCTGTTGAGAGTTTGTGTTGGCTCTCGGCATTAGAGCATGGTCCTCTCGAGGGGAGTGTCTGTGAAATCATTCATCTGAGCAATACATCTATCTTAGACTATGTGTCTTGTGTATCTCTTCTTTTTGAGTTTGCTTGGCTTGATTTGATTTCTTCTCTGTTCTTCCTTCTCTCTGTGTTCTTGGCTAGCTCTTGATCGCGGTGACATCTGGGTTGTACTCCAAGCCATCTTGGCTACATTTGACCCACGAGCGGTTCTGATCACACTCTCGGATTTGGTTTTGGGCGTTCTCGATGAAATCTAGTCGATCTCTCATTTTGGTTGCTAAGTTTTCAATTAAAGATAAAGAGCAACCTCTTGAGGCCCTAACAATGCTATTTGCAAAGTTTCATGGCCAACTGATCTCTTAATCGAAAGTTATTTGAAGTCTGGTTCATGCGGTCATGCGCCTTGCTGCCTCCTCTGTTCTTCAGTATGTTACGACCACGGTTAAGTTTTCGACCGCAGCACTTTTTCTTTTCGATCGCATTCACTCTTTCATTTGCACTGGTTTCCGATTGCTTCATGGATGTAGATCTCGTGGTCGTGTGCCCCCACTGCCTTACGAGTTGTTCGTGACCGCAGTCGATTACAAGTGCTCGATGGTCTTCGACCACGTTGGTCGTACGACCATCCCATTGGCTTACGACCATGTCGGTTCCGACTGCACCAATCTTTCGATCGCGATGGTTTTTGGTATTAACGGTTATCGACTACAGTGACTTTTGTTGGATAGTCGATTTTCGACCAAGTTGTTCTTCGATCGAGTGGTCGAATTTACGACCACTGTGCAAACCATCGATCATGCTATCGGGCTTACAACCACTGTATAAGCTTCAATCACGTTGTTGATCTGGGTTTAATTTCTTCGATGCTATTGCTTGCTGTGACATGTGAGATAGTGCTCAAAGTCATTTTCACTACTCTCTTCCCACGAGCAAAGATCGTGCATCGTTCTTGTTTTCAGTTCTGGGTGTTGTACGCCTCCTCTGGTTCTTCTAGATGATTACGACCACACTTGCTTTCTATCACTTAATGATCTTAAGTTGTGTGGTCGCTCGACTTTTCTGCCTACTTGGGACATCGACTACAGTGGTGTCGATAACACAATGGTCTTCGACCACGTAGTTTGAGATCACGTCGGTCTTCGACAACGCTGGCGTTTCGACCACGTTGGTTACAACCACATTGGCTCGACCACGTTGGTTTCGACCATGTTAGTTTCGACCACGTTGGCTTCGACCACATTGGTTTGACCATGTTGGTCTCGACCACGTTGGTTACGATCACGTTGGCTCGATCACGTTGGTTTCGACCACGTTGGTTCCGACCACGTTGGTTCGACCATATTGGTCTCGACCATGTTAGCTTCGACCACGTTGACTTCGACCACGTTGGTTTCGATCACGTTGTCGGTTTCGACCACATTGTCCGTTTTGACCACGTTGCCTGTCCCGACTATGTTGTCTATTATGACCACCTTGTATCTGTCAGAACCCAAAGCGGCAACTCCAGGATCCTCTATGTAAATCGCACTAGTCCAGGATCAGCTAGTGCACACAGTGGACAACAAAGATAAATACCAAGCATAATGACATTTATTTAATTTAAAGAGTATGGCCTTATGGCCAACGTTTACATCATCGCACATTGGCAAATATAACTGCAAAAGAAACTGCGGAAACGAAACTGAAAAAGGTGAAGCCCAAGCCTGCCCACAGGCAAACAACTGCAAGACGTGGCCTACTCGTTCTGGTCTTCACCATAGTCGACGTCGTCCTCCTTTGTGTGGAGATAACAAGGTGAGTACAAACTTGTACTCCGCAAGTCACACGGAGAAATGCAACATAATGATAAGACAACAAAGGAAGGCTTATAGGGTTAGTTTGCATAAATCAGCATTTAAAGAAATACAATAACTAGATTGAAAATGTTGAATTTAATACAGTAAGTAAAAACAATACTTGTAATCAAAAATAATACCGTCAGTGCAGGCTCCGACCAAACACCAACCTATCCACGGGCATCCCACCCGGACCATCTTTTCCAAAAGATCACGTATGGATTCCATCCATCCACACGTTTCCAAACACTCGCGGATTCCATCCATCCACAAGCTTCCAATCTCTCTCATGGGTTCCATCCACCCACAAGGTTTTCATTCTCTCATGGATTCCATCCATCCATAAGGTTTTCAAAAACATTTTTGAAAAACAAAATCTAATCCATGAAAAACTTTCACTCAGCATGCCCATGACCGTGGGCACGGCTATCCAAGATAGATTATACACTCTGCAGAGGTTGTACAGCTTTACCCACTAGACACGATCATCCCATATTGCCACCGGGTTACACACTTCCTTAGGTGTGCGGCGAGGAGTCGTGACAAGGCCTTTACAATGCAAAGCCTTCAACCTGGTCGAGCCAACTCTAAGGTTTCACCCCAGTAAGGAATCTACCAGACCGGGACCCCCTCTTGAGCCTAGACGAGACTTCTCATGGCTTAACCACGCTCGCCCAAGTGAGACTTCACATGGCACCAACCACGCTCACTTTCAACCTACGACTTGACTCAGGTTGGGACTTCGCAAATTATTCAGCCAGGGCTGTCCCACACCAGCCATGTGGTAGTACGATAGGGCTTTGCAAAAGTGGCTCACAGACCGGTCCTTAATCTGACTTAGGCCCAACCACATACCCCCGTGCACGACAATCAACCACTGCGGCTCCAACCAACAGGGCATGCCTGCACCCACCACTCTAATCAATTGCCTAAGTCTAAACCAGGTTTATATTTGTTTTCAAAATAATTCATAAACCTCCTTGACTCACCAAAGTCAAGAGTACATATAAAAGACTTATCATTTCATGTGAAAGGTTCGTCATTTTATGTGAAAGATATCCCAAAACAAAATTATATGACTATGCAGGGCTAAGCATTTGATTAAACTCTCTAGCCAACACTAATGTATTAACTAGAATTTGATTCTAGGGTTACAAGGTATCAAGATATTTCAAGGTCAATGGAGATAATAACAAGTAGGTAATAGCTAAATTCAAAAATGAATTGAAATAATTGAATAAAAGTACGCATGCAGAATAATTTTAAAAAAACATAATTTTATTTTGAAATCTGAGATCAACATGATCAAGGAGTGTGACTTGCCTTGCTCTTCAACTTGGCTTGAATCTTCGTCGAAGAAATTT
Source organism: Dendrocalamus sinicus (assembly GCA_036346575.1). Lineage (NCBI taxonomy): Eukaryota > Viridiplantae > Streptophyta > Magnoliopsida > Poales > Poaceae > Dendrocalamus > Dendrocalamus sinicus. The sequence continues at coordinate 10,473,703 of CM070657.1, forward strand.
CCTGAATCGTCGAAGTCTACACGTGAAAATAACCCACCAAATTCAAATAAATTCAAATTAAATTCAAATTAAACTCAAATATTTGAACTGAGGCTAGAAATGGATAGAGGGGAATTTTTAATGAATTTAGACATTTGAATGGGCCAAATCGGAGTTAGGACGAAGGAGAACGGGCTCCGGGAAATTTGAAAAGAGAGAAAATGGAAAATCAGAATTTTTGGAATTATTTTCCTAAAGGAAAATCTGAATTATTGCGTCAGCAGGGATTTTATTTTCAGCTGAATTGTTTTTCTACTGAAAAATGGGCTTTACTGAGTCAGCAATGCGTCAGCCCTGGGGAGGTTTGACTGACCGGTGGACCCCGGGTCTATGGACCGGGTCCACGGTAGGCAGAGACAGCTGAGGTGGAGCGGGAGGCAGCTGGCGCGGGCGTGGCGCTGACGGGGACGGGGGAGCCGAGGTGGCCGGGGACGCGGCGCCACGTGGCTGCCACGTGCGAACGAGGGAGCCGACGTGGGGGGCCAGCCGATGGTGGCGCTCGGGGAGGGAGCTTGCCGGCGCTCCGGCAGGCGGCGGCGAGGGCGGCGACGGGGAGAGGGGACCGAGGGGAGTGTAGTGGCGGGGTCGACGATTACCGGAGAAGGCCGGACGGTGGTCGGCGGCGAGGAGAGGCGGTGGCGGCTCGGGTCTCACGGCGCGGCGACAGCTCGGCGGCGATCAGGGCTGGGGAAGTGGCGTACGGGCACGGCGGTGAGGCGGGGAAGCCGGAGGGACCAACGGCAAGGCTCGAGGGCGCCGGAGATGGCCGAGATTTCTCGCTGAAGTCCCGAGGCGGCGGCGGCGACAAGGGCGCATGGCGCGAGGGGATTCAGGCGGCGGAGAGGAGAAAGCGAAGCCGGTGGGAGGTGGAGTGGAAGGAGGCGGAGCCGGGAGGGGCTTTTATAGGGTCGGAGGGGGAGGGACAGAGCGGGGATTCCTCGCCGGAGAGATCGGGAGTGGCGGCGGTTACGGGCGAAATTAGGGGGACACGGCATGGGGATGGCGAGATTCGGGCGCGGGGATGGCGGGGTCGGTCGGGGAGAGAAGGGAGGGGGCAAAGGAAGGGGATTCGGGCGACTGAAGGGGCGGCGGAAATGGCGGCGGTGAAGGCGCGGCCGTGCGGGAGGAGGAAGAAGGGGGCGGGGAGGAAGAAGGGCCGGCTGACAAGCGGGCCCAGGCGGCAGCGGGAGAGGGAGGAAGAGGCGACTGACGGCGGGGCCCGTGGTGCAAAGAGGGCGAAGAGAGAGGGGAGGCGCCGACAGGTGGGGCCGGGGTGAGGAGAGAGAGGAGCGGGGGCTCGGGTGGCTCTGATGTGGCCGCGTGGCCCAGGGGAAATCGGGCGGCCCGGAGACGGAGGGTGGGGCGGACGGCAGATGGGCCGGGCGTGCACGGGTGCGGCTGATCTGGGCTGTACGCGTGTCGCGCGAGGAGAAGGGGAAGGCGGGTCTGGGCGGGCGGCGTGGACTGATCCCAGCCATCCACATGGCGGCCGGAGGGGAGGGGAGAGGGATTTAATTTTTATTTTTGAATTCCAGATTTTCAGAAATTGCCAGAAAATTCAATAATGCTCAGAAAAATATGAAATTACTTCCAAAAATTCCAGGAAAATTCACAGAAGCTCCTGGTGATATTTTGGACTTAATAAAAATACTTCCAACTAATGTTGGTATTTAGCTTTCATACTTTAAAATACCTTTTAATTTCAAAAATACATGTTTGAGCTCCAGAAAATCCAGGAAACCAAATAAAAGCCAAATAACTCCAAATAATTATTTTGAACTAGGATTTTCATATAAAATCAAAATATCATTTTAATAATAATTTTAGGTTTTCATTTAAATTACTTTTTAAACCCAGCTTTTTCAAAAACAGAAATTCAAGACAAATCCAAATTTAAACTTTAGGCACAAAATACTTATTTAATTTAATTTTTATTAATTTATTAATTTATTAATTTATTTTACTAAAAATCTAGGCTGTTACAGTATCTCTGTTGAGTGGCTGTATTCGACCATGTTGTGCTTCCACCGAGTGGCCGTAATTCGACCACATAGTGCTCTGATCTGGTCGTACGGTGGTCTGTGTTCCTCTGTTTTCTAGTAGATCCCATATCCTAATCTTCATAGTTTTGTAGTTATTGATGAAAAAGGAATATGTGAATATTTGAAGGAAAAAATCTTTTGGTACCATTCAACCCCCCCCCCCTGCGCCCGCGGTTGTTGCCTCATCCGGTCCTACCAGTCCTTTTGGCATTCAAATTGCAAGAACTAGAAAGAAAAGCTTCTGCCCATTGGTAAGACTAGCACATCATAAACAGGGCCTGGCCTTTTGCTTTGAAAATAAATGTCACAATTAGCATATAACTATGAGCAGATTATGTTAGCCTTATGACAGCAGGTGGACTGAAGAGCAACATTGAAGTTGAGGTAAAAAAAGAATAAATAAAAAACTTCAATCCAAGGGATATCACTGCACAAAAGAACAGCCGAGCACAAAGGTACCTTCAGCTAAAGGCATGCGAAAATGAATTAATGTCATCCTTTTGCCTCATTCAGAAACATCAAAACAGAAAAGGCATCCTCCCCACACCACAATCTGATCATATCATTAATTGTCAAATTTTAATGGTTGAACCCATGCCAATTCCTTGTAGTCGGTAATTCTGCGTTCACAGTTTAACACAGCAAGGTGTATGCAGCATCTGTAGCCAAGATATCACAATGCTTCCAATCCATGCAATATAAACACTAAAAGATCAAGTCAAGAAGTACCTTATCCTTTTCCTTGTCTTCTTGCTCATTTTCAGGGTTCTTGTCTTTGTTATCGTTGCCAACCAGCCCATTGTCTTGTTCCTTTTGTGCCTCAGAGGCAACAACCTTTTCATCAGAATTGGCATTTTCATTCTTCACCCTACACCCAACAATCGGAGTGATCAGCATCATCAACAGAAGACAACATGCCAGACCAAAATGTTGATAAAGAATCTAGAATTCTTGTAACTGCACAATCACATCGTCATCGGTTGTCCCCCAATTGCCACGGCTAGTGCCATCCCTCTTAACCTCATAGCCACGGCCTATAGCGCTCGAATTGTTGGGATACGGGTGGGCTACACTAGGACAGATTAAAAATTTTACCGCGTAAACCAGGAAGCTATGCGAGTAAGAGATCATGGATCATTACCACTAGATGTGCAGTGCAGCGTAAGTAGGGTTGAAGCACCCGATTCAACGAAGAGCACGTCGGTGTAGCGGTAGTAGTTGATGTTGAAGTATAAGTGAATTGTCCATCTTTCCTTATCAGCTTAAGCTTTTAGGTGAACTGGATAGTGCATAAAACTCAATATGGTATTAGAGCCAAGATGTCTCGAGTTCAAGACCTAGCTGACGCAATTAAAAAAATTAATTGCAGTCCACTTCTATTCCACGCCTTAGGCCTAAGGGAGCCTACACGTGAGGTGGAGTGTTGAAGTATAAGTGAATTGTCCATCTTTCCTCATCAGCTTAAGCTTTTGGATGAACTGGCTGGTGCATGAAACTCAATAGTCGAACGTCCTCCGTCCAAACGTCTCTTCCTCGTGATCATCCCGATCAGCACCGCAGTCACAGCAGCGCCTCTACCCAAGTCCACATGTCCAAGGATGGAGCACCGTGCGTCGATGTACTAGCACCAACGTGCACGGCAAGGGATATGAGAGGTGGTGGCTAGAGTTTCGACGGGTGTGTTTTTTGGGAAACATCCCTTAGCCCCCGCACCTCTCCTTATATAAACTCCAATCGGATCCATATTCGATACGAGTAGAGATCAAATCTCACTCGGAAACTATCATCTGACCCCTTATCGTTATAGCCCATTAAGTGTGTGACCCTATAGGTTCCAGCCCAAAAACTCCTTTCTGGCACATAAGTCAATAGCGGTCCCTAGCAAGACATAACGATTCCCAAACACAGATAAAGATCATATCAAACGAACTTATATAGTGCTTATGTACCGATCTCTTTACCTCATGATACCAGATCAAACTCAAAGTAAGAAACGTGCCATCCTATGATAGCTCGATCCTTAACTCAAACCTGTAGTAGATTACTCAGCTGTGATTGACTCCTCAAACACATTCGGCATGGCCATACAGTTTCTTAATCCAACCACATCAAGGGGCCCAGAGATATCTCTCCTATTATATAGGGGGTAAATTCCATCTTGATCACTCATATTCTTTCGCATGTTTCATAGCAAACCCGAAAGCTACCTTTATTATCACCCAGTTACGGAGTAATGTTTGATAACCCCTAAGCAAACTATTACATATGTAGGAAACAATGACGACCTCAAGTCTAAAGATCCTACATACACTATGTATGAGACCAACTGATGGCACTTAAGAATATAACAATTCTCGCAGTGTCTCATGATAGGTCAATCCAACATCATGTTCTCTAACACGTATCCACATTATTGATTTGATATCTCATATTCATGATCCGTGAAACATGATCATCAATCAATGCATGTGCTGATCTATAAATTATAATCATCCCAAGTAATGATATAAGATTAGGGATAATTTAGAATAACATCACAACATGAATAAAGAGTTTCACGAACAAATCACATACTTGTTGATCAATACGAAAGATATTTATTCAAGGGACAAAATAATATTTTATTCAAACATTCATAAACATAAAAGTGATACAATTATCTTTATGATTATCTCTAGAGCATATCATTAGCAGAACACCCTCCTTGGACGTCCCATGTCACTCCCAGCATCACCGTTGGCGTATCCGCCCAGGCCACGTGACGTGAGGGCCTCAGGCCGCCGTACCCCCGCCCCCGCATCCAACTCTTCCCCACCGCCTCTGCGAGCACCTCCATTGTTGTTGTCAATGTACCCATTGGCTTCCCCCTCGCCACAGTCCCCGTTCGGGCCACGCCTGCCATGGCCACGTGCAGCGCCGCCGAGGCCGAACCCGCCTCGCCTTGAGGCGTCAATGTTCCTCGCTTCACGCGCTGCACAAACACTTTGAATCATTAGCTAAAAGAGGACACGCCGCCATTTCTGCAATGCCATGGAAAATTAGCCCAAAAAAATGAAAAAAGCAAAAGCGTGAAAGGAAGCGCAAGATTCTCACGATGTTACATCTAAATCACGCGGCTTTCCACACATTACACCCTAAGATTGCAATCTTTACGACCAAAACTACACCCCAACCATACACAAAGAACAAAGACGGCGCCTTCACGGAACCAATCGCCAAGAAATGCTCATTCTACCCATCGGAACAAGGAGGAAGAAAACTGACCGGTCTGCTGCGGTGGGGGTGGCTTCGTGGGCAGCCTGGCTGGTGGCGGGGACGCGGCAGCCACCTTCTGCTGCTTCTGCGCGGTGTTGGCCGTGAGGAGAGAGGAGGGATTGTCTCCATCGGCGAGCTGGAGGAGATCGAACGGGTTGGCCGTCGTCGCCGCCATCGCAGCGGCAAGAGATGTGCGATGGTGGGGGAAGGAGACAATGGGAGAGAGTGGGGCGAGTGTATCACCCCGCTCACCATCTGGGCCTAAAGTGCTATCATCATTGCATATTTTTATCAATTTTTTAACTGCTAATCATTTTAAACAAACTCTACTTTATTCATAATATAGCGACCACTTTACAACAAATCATTTTAAGCAACTATTCTAGCATACTAGTGTAGTTTAATCATACTACCAAAAGCTGATATGCGAAGTGCCACTAGTACATGAAGTTATTCATATGCTACACCCGCCCGTGCACGAAGTCCTCATTGATCACCTAAAAAAACAAAGCAAGGGTGAGTTTAGAGACTCAGCAAGCACACAATAAAATGGTGGCGTTAACACACCACTTTAAAAATTCTCATTTCTGTGAATTATACATCACTATCTTTGTAACTGTTTCACTGTTAACACTTTAAAGCAATGCAATGCATCTGTAACTATATCACTGTTCTGGTTTTGTTTTCATGCAATGCGATGCGGTGCATCTGTAACTGTAGCTTATACCGGTATAGCGGACTGTTCACCCATCGATAAACCACACAATCCCCGTCCTCTTTTATACGGGGATCCAAACTCCACTCCTATGGAGTATCTACCGAAGTAGGTCATGTTGTTTGTGTGCAATGTGTAATGCAACATGCTTTCAATGTTGGCATTTATTCATAAGCAGCACTCATCAAAGTATGATTAACATGTAATCACAAGCACTGTAGAACATAGCATAGAAGACATAAAATACCAATCATTCATCACAATCCACTGTTCTACCATGCACTTGTCTGGTTAACCTCGGGGACGATACGTGGATAACTCCGACCCGGGACCTCCACCTGTACAGACGTCAACCCGACTCAACACATCATATTGAAACCAGTGCTTAAGTGAGCAGCAACGACCATACACGCATAACTTGACTCTGGCAAAAAACGCCCGGGGTTAAGGACTCACCACGCAGGTACCAAACACTCATTTTTCTCTTTTTTTTCTTCTCTCTTCTTTTTTCCTTCCCTTCCTTCTCTCTTTCTCTTTTTTATCTCTCTTTCACTTTTTCTCGTCTTTTCTTTTCTCCTCTTTTCTTTTCTCCTCTTCTCTTCTTTTCTTTCTTTTCTTACTGGCCAAATGGCCTTATCTTCTCCTCTCATGCCCCTCTCTCTCTGGCACTCCACTAGGCGTGCGACTAGGCTCGCGGCGTGCTCGGGTGCGCCGGCCCTTCCACTTCGCTGGCCGCGGCCAGCTCCTCTGGCCTTCTCCTACAGCACCACCTTTCACCTCTCTCTCTCTCTCTCTCGGCTCCACCGTCACCCACAGCTCTGGTTTCCATGGCGCAGCCGCGCCGAGCGTCGTTGGCCTTTGGAGTTGAGCGCCCGCCCACTGCTGCTCCTTACCCTTCACCCAAATCCAGCAAACCGGGACCAGATCTGCCTGTGGCATCCCAAAATTTCTGAAATTTATTTAGTTTTTTTTTTGGAATTTTTCTGGAAGTTAAATCCCTCTTTCATTTGTGCTTAGATTAAAAACTATTAAAGTTTGGGAGCAATTGTGGTCAAAATGAGTTTAATTAATTTTATATGCGCTCCTTGCATTTTGTTAGAATTTTAGGAATTTTTTGTGATTTATTTGGATTTTTCTGCTATTTTCTAAGCATTATTTTCCTTTCTCGGGATTTCTAAAAAATCAAAAACAAAACGGAATTTTAAATTCCCCCCCGATCTACCCACGTCGCTGCCCACCTCATCCCGCCTATCTCCTGGGCCGACAAGTGGCTGGCCCAGATCTCCCCGCCACGCTCCAGGCCAAAATCCCCGCCGCCCACTCCGTTTCCTTCTCTCTCTCTCACCAACGGGTGGGTCCCACCTGTCATCTCTAACCTCCCCTCCTCCTTCCTCGCGCGAGCGCCGCCGCCACGGCCATTGCACCACTCCGCCCTTCCCGGCCAAGTCCCCTTCCCTCACATGCGTCGCCCCACTCCTCCCTTCGTGTGCCGCACTCTCCGCGCCCGTCGCCTACCTCCCCCACTCCCCACTCAGCCTCATCTACTCGCAACCACCACCACCTCCCCGATTTCTCCGGTGAGAAATCCTGCCGCGCTTGCCCCTCCCTCTACATCCCCTCCCTTGGCACCACCCCGTTCCCACCTCCACTCCCTCTCTCAGGTCCCCCAGCACCCCTACGCCGTGCTCCCTCTCTTCGAGCGCTGCCGCTAACTCCAGTGAGCTCCCCTCGTTGCTTCAGTTGCATTCGCGCCCTGCCGACACCACCTTCGAGGTCACCACGCCACCGCCGACTTGTCTCGCTCCTCAGCCGAGCCTCTTCGTCGCCGGAGCGCCGTCCCCGCCATCGACCGAGCGTTGCCGTCGCCCTTCACCGTTGCCAGCCGCCTCCGTTCGCCGCCGAGCCCCGAGCCCAGGGTAATGGAATCCCCTCCCTCTCCTCTCTTTGCTGCGACCCTCGCCGTTAGCCAGCGACCCTCGGGTCCCAAGCACTGCCCCGGTCGGTGCAGCCACGTCACCACCGGTGCCTGTGTGGCAGTTGCGTGGACACCACATGGCACCCAGTGGCGCGCCACCTTGGCCATGCAGACGCCACCCAGCACCGCCAGCCCAGTCAGCAGCCACACCTCTCCCTCGGCCTACGTGGCAGACACGTGTCCTGCCACATCAGCACTCAAGCCCACGTGGTAGCCATGTGTACTGCCACATCAGCACCCGAGACCTCCCGACCCACGTGGCAGCCATGTCAGCACCACCTGGCTGCCACGTCAGAAAAATAGCCTAGTTAGCTGACACCTCAACGCCATGTCACCCTCCCTGCCACCTCAGCCATTCCTATGGTCCATGGACTCGGTCCACATGAGTCGGGCCCACTGGTCAGTCTCAGTCAACAGGGTTGACATCATGCTAACGTCATAAACCTGATTTTCCAGTAGAAAAATAATTCAGCCAAAAAATAAAATTCCCTGCTGACATCATAATTCTAATTTTCTTTAGAAAAATAATTCCAGAAAATCAGCCTTTTTCTTTTTCTCTGATTTCAAACTTTCGAGAGCCTTTTCTCCTTCGTCCTAACTCCGATTGAGCCCGTTCAAATTTATAAATTCATCAAAAAAAAATTTCAATCTATCCATTTCTGCCATATTTTTAAATTTTTTAATTTATTTAAATTTTATTTGAATTTAGTAGGTTATTCTCATGTGTAGACTGCGACGATTCAGGAGAATTCTACGACGATGACTCGCACCAGACTGCAGAGCAAGGCAAGTCACACACCTTGATCATGTTTATCCTAGTTTATAAAATAAAATTATGTTGTTTTAAATTATATTGCATGCTTAATTTTATTCAATGTATTTCAATTTCAGTTTCAAATTTAGTTATTGCCTACTTGTTAATACCTCCATTGGCATTGAATTCCTCAGTACCTTGTCACCCTAGAATAAAACTCTAGTTAGTACACTAGTATGGCTGGAGAATTTATGTAGTAAATGCTTAGACCGGCATAGATTTAACTTTAGGTTTGGGACACCTTTTCACATAAAATGATAAAGTTTTTAAATATATTCTTGACTTCGGTGAGTCAAGAAGGATTATGAAACATTTCAAAATAAGATATAAAATCTGGTTTAGATTTAGGCTAATGGTTAGGTGGTGAGTGTAGGCATGCACTGTTGTTCAAAGACACAGTGTTGATTGTTGGGCACAGGGGGTATGTGATTTGAACCTAAGTCATTTAAGGACCAGTCTGTGAGCTACTATTGCAAAGCCCTACCGTATTACCACAAGGCTGGTATAGGACAGTTCTGGCTGATTAATTTGCGGGGCCCAACCTGAGTCATGTTGTAGGTTAAAATTGAGTGTGGCGTGTGCCATGAGAAGTCTCACTCGGCTCAAGAGGGGATCTCGATCTAGTGGATTCCTTACTGGGGTGAAATCTTAGAGTTGGCATGGCCAAGTTAAAGGTTTCGCATTATAAAGGCCTTGTAATGATCTCGTCACTGCGCACCAAAGGAAGTGTGTTTATCCGATGGCAATATGGGATGATCATGTCTTGTGGGTAAAGCTGTACAACCTGTAGAGTGTATAATCTATCCTGGATAGTCATGCCCACGATCATGGGCATACTGAGTAAAGTTTTTCATGGAATAGACTTTGTTTTTCAAAATGGTTTATAGAAACCTTGTGGATAGATGGAATCCATGAGTGGTTGGAAGCGTATGGATAGATAGAATCCATACGAGATGTGTTTGGAAAAAGATGGTCCAAGTATCCGCCCATGGTTAGGTTAGTGTTTGGTCGAAGTCTGCACTAACGGTATTAATTTCATTTATAATTATTGTTTTTACTTACTGTATTAAATTCAACATTTTCAATCTATTTATTGTATTTATTTAAATGTTATTTTATGCTCAAATAACCCTATAGGTCTTCCTTTGTTGCCTTTATCATTATGTTACATATTCCGTGTGACTTGCGGGGTATAAGTTTGTACTCACCTTACTATCTCATCTCAGAGGAGGACAACTTCGACTACGGTGATGACCTGGTCGAGTAGGCTACGTCTTACAGTCATCTGCCTATGGACAGGCAGTCGGGCTTCGCTATTTATCATCTTGTTTCCACTGTTATTTCCTTTATTTGTGTTATGAATGATCTTAATGTAAGATCTGGCCATAAGGACATACTCTTTTATTTAATATAGTTGGTCACATGTGCTTGATATGTATCTTTGTTCTATTGTGTCCACTAGTTGATTCTGGACTAGTGCGATTTACACAGAGGATCCATGAGTTGTTACTCCAGGGTCCGACACTGCCGCCTTCTTGGGCGCGTGTGGCAAGGATGCTCGGTGCCGCCAACCACCAGCGCGGCGCCGATGAGGGGCTCAACCACCTCCCCGAGCTCACTGCTCCCCGCGGCACCACCCCTACGCCTCCAACAATTGGGTTTACCGACGCTGCCTCCCGCCATGGCGCCTTCTTGGCTCGGGCCGACCAGCACCATGGATTGGCCCCTACCTTCGGCGCCACTCCTTTGGCCTCTGTGCTTCGGACCATTAGCCATCACCCTAGCTTCGACCACTCCCTACAGGTTTGAGCTCACCGGCCACAGCTTGCAGCTGGCCGGTCACCCCTGCTACCAAGACGGTTTGCCCCCCATCCCCTTTCTTTATGTGCTCTTCATCTACTTTTGCATGCTATTGTGCTATGCTATGGGGTTGTGGAGGGAAGGTAGGCATACTCAACGATTGTCTTGGCATTGATTTGGAGGTCGTTGACATCCAGCCCTCCTAGAGCATCTTGACGGTTGTTGAAGGCTCCATGCCGATGACCGTCGTCTTGAATCATTCGTCTTCCCCTACACCTCGTGCTCCACTCCTCAGGCTTCCTCTTCCTTACCTCCTCTCTGCTTAGCTGTGGGGGTGCTGGTGGGCTTGCATGGCTTCACTCCTTGTCTGGGCTAGAAGATGGAGTGGCAATATGGTTCTTGGATTTTGTTGGCTTGCTCTTGGTTGAGGTGAAATGGGACTGGGGCTTGTGAAGGCACTGGCTTGTGCTGAGTTTTGGTTTGCCCTTGGCTGAGCTATGCACTAGAACTATTGCTTGGTTCTTGGTGGGGAACGACTGAGGGGATGGATGCCCTTTGTGGGGGTACTTTGCTTATGGGGGAGAGGACAGTCGGCAACCCCTCTCTCTCTTGGCTTATGAAATGTCTATGCTACCCTCACCTTATCTCTAACTCTCTCCTGATTGACTGTTTGCCTCAAGGACCTTTTGGTCCAAAGGTTGGGCTCTGCAATGTTTGGGGCTTTCTACTGCAACAGGTAAGTCGGTAAAAGTGGGCGTTGGCTAAATTTTTCTGCCGAATGACGAAGCCCACAATAGCAAGAGGCGTCGAACGGCCCCGGACGGTTTGGGAATCTCTATGAGCGCTACTTTTATTTGGCATTCTAAAAGCGATGGGTCTGATGGCAAAACTTTACTTAATATCCTTTATTCTCCTTTGGATTGTTTTCATTCCATGCATTTCTTCCCTTTTGCATTTTTAGTGGTATTACAGTGAGGTACCTTAGGGGCATTGGATCGCTTTCGGACGGGTTGAAATAGAGCGGGGTTTAGGGTTTTGACTTTTGAGAGGTTTGCGGCAACGGAATGGTGTAATCGTGAAGATAAATAAGCCTTAGTCCTACTGTACAAACTCCATTTTCATCTAACTTCAATTTTTTCTAGTAAATTTTAAAATTTACCAGAGGTGGAGGACTGTATGTTGTATATCTTTACAAAAAAATTTAAGATTAAACCTAATTAGAATCATTAGGTAGGCATGGGGGCAGATTCGAGTCTATGGCAGTCTAGGTTCCTAGAACATGAGATTTTTATTAGTACAAAGCCCAGATAAGTTCGGACATAACCTTTTGTTCAGTCTAGGTAATAGTGGTCTCCAACCCTCTATAGCTTGGGGTATGACGAAATCCTATGCATCATTGGATGGGCATGACTACACTAAAGCCTGATTTTAGACTTGCCAACTATTGGTAAGAACCAATCCGTCCAGCGGATATCTAATTGTAGCATAAGAATATTATATCGCACTTTCTTACACTTTCTTTTGCACTTTCAAAATATTAAGATATTACACACGAAATAATTCACTACTGCTGTTACACCTAAATCAGCTTGGCCAATGATTGACATTGATGCGAGGCTTTAGAACTCGTCATTTCTCGGATGCGAGAGTTGCATAAAAAGAGTGAACCACGGGAGCCCACGATAAGATTCATGGTCTATCGTTGCCACTGTGTTGTCTAGAATCGATGCAACAACTAGTATTATTGTTGCGCCAGGTGTGAATATTGTTCTTATGATGACATTCAATTACCAAATCTGATACAAATGTAAAGACACATAGCGACGCTCGTTCTGCATGTCTAAAGGGGCCAGTATGCCAAGGAAACAGAGGAAATCCAACCATGTGGATGTTCCTCACCAAGTTCATGTTTGAACATACACCTATATCTTTCGCTTTTTGCTCTCATCAATGTAAAAAATTTGTAGGTACATATGGAATATACATACTATTTTTTTCTGCGATTTTTGAAATAGTACATTTTAGAATCCGCATGTTATGTTCTGCTTGGATGCAATCCCCTAGAAATTCCAACTCGTTGACCTCTCTCCTTTCGTCCCCGGATCTCTCAAGTAAGATCGTCCTTGCTTTCATTTTTCAGTAGTAGTGATGCCTAGAAAACGCTAAATTATTTGTACTCAAATCTTCAATATTCAATGGGTGCGCAAAGGTTTTATTAATCCCGGTGTGAAAATAAAGCTATGATCTTCGAAGTTTTATTGGAAGTTACAGGTGAGACTAGCAGGTGCAAATTAACCCCAACCGCGGAAATTCAATCAGAACACAAGTATCAGCAGGACAGCAGCTGCCCGAAGAGTAGTGTTAGCCAACAAACACAGATGAGGAAAACTGAAAGGACATCCAACGTTGTAATATCCATACACGTGACAAAACTCCCCTTTTCAGCACTGTATAACATAAACGAGTGAAACCATGTATCCAGAATAATTTTCTTTCCGACCGTGGGGCCCCAGATGTGGCAGCATAACCCCTTGGATGCGTTTCGAAGGACGCACAAGTGTACAGGGGGAAATGATAATGGCAAACTCACTACACAACAAAATTCGTGATCAGATGGTTGTCGGCGTACACACACTTTGACGAATGAATACGACGGCATAACGACCAAGCCTAAATCCTATCGCGCTAATCCAAACAATTAATCAGCATACATTCTTATATTACAGAGAACCCTCATTTGAGAGGGTCACACTTGACGGGCGGCGCACTGCGCCAATCGTCCAAGACACACTGCTCTACCAACGACGGCAAACTCTATTGCCCTTGCACTCGCAGTCGTCACAACGGGGAAGGATCGATCTCGCACACCTTGAATGAGATCTGATTTCTTTTTGCCTCCAAGCCCTCCCGTCCGTGCATATGTGCTACAAACTCTTCGGTACATGCGAAACACTTTACAGAGCTTTATAACTTATGCCATACTGAAAGTAGCTTGCAGTGTGCCAAATATGTCATGAGGCATGTGAGCCTTGGATTATCAAATTTATGCGCTTGCTGCTATCGATGCGGAGGCCATCACTTTTTAGGCCCAACTGAAAAGGAAGAACCGATGAATTGATTGGCAACCATTTCCAGAGTAAAACAATCGATAGATGAACTCAGTTGATATGAACGTGTACCTCCACCTGATTGCTATCAACAGAAAACCATCTCAAAAGAACACCAAGGTGGACCACTGCTGGGATCATTTTGTATAGAAGGGGTGTTGTTACCTGCAGAATTGCACACCCAAGGGGGTAAGTTAATCATACATACTTCATGACAACACGATGTCATCAAAGGTAGAGATGGGAGGTGAATCAAATGACTAAACAATAGGTTTATCATTTCTGATTTGGGCCACCACTTCCAATATTACTATCTACTTCTACTATATACAGAGATGACACAATATAGCTTCAAAGGAATGAAGAGATTCGGTAGGTACCAAGCTGAGCGCAGTGGTTCCAAGAAGGAGCAGGTACAGCTTGCCCTGAAGAAAGCAATGCAGCTATCAGATGGAGTACGCGTAGATTTGAATTGACAAGCAGTAGTGTTGGGGGAATCCAAAGAGACCAGTATAGTACCAACAAACTATGCTGCGAAGCAAAATTAGTTAAAATATCGATAGCATCAAAAGATTTATGTAATTTAAATGTGGCGCTTAGCCATCTTAAGCTATATTTAATTTAGTGGCACATAAGTGGTTACAAGACATTTACTATCGATTACTGGAAACGAAAGCTGGTCGTGGAAATTATCAGAAGCTAAAACCAAGGAGTAAGTGTAACTATGTGACTATAAAGCAGTAAAGTGCAACACATGAAAGAAACAAATTATGCAGAACTAGCCTCAATCAGATGGATGCTTGAAGCACGGCTAAGAAGAACAAAAGCAAACTCTCCTATTTGTGCAAGAGACATGCCAACCTATAGAAAAAACACGACGTTAGTGTGAATGCATAAGCAACAGCGGATGGAAGCACAATCAAACAGACATCACAAAGACTTACAAGAAGAGATGTTTTGTTGCTGTAGCCAAACCCTTTTACGACAATAGCAACAATAAACGTCTTTATAGTTATCACCAAAATTACTGCTGCAAGGAGTATATCCACATGGTTCCACAGAAAATGGACATTAATTAGCATCCCAATGCTGGCAAGGAAAAGAGCAGCAAAGAAGTTTCGAATAGGTTCAATCTGCAGAAAGAACAAACCTGAAATAAGAGAACATATAATGAATTACTAGCTACAAGAGTCTAGCTATGAATTTGACTAAAGCAGTAAAAGAAAGATCAAACCAACTAGTAGATGTCCTTTGAACTTTCAATAAACTGGCAAAACCCACCAAACAAAAAGAGCGTAGAGGATATTAGCAAGGAATTACTTGTTCAAGAGTATGTTGTGCAAGATCAGTTGTTGATATCATTACTCCAGCTGCGAATGAACCCAACTCGAGACTCAGGCCTAACTTATCACTGCACTGCATCATAGAAGGAATGCCACATATGAGTAACAAAATTTTTGATATACTCCTCAAAGATACGATTTCAAACTAGAAGAATAAAAATGCCAAAGGTATAATAAATGCGAGTAAATTATCTCCAAAAGATGAAGTGCGAGGAAACCAATAACAAGGGGTTTGTGAAAACTGAAGAAGCAAAATTGTGCAAAATAGTGTAAAACTTGGAAAATAATTAAGGAAAATAATGGAGGCGCAGTTGTTGGTACGAGCTGCATATTCACCAAATTCCATGCAATAAACAATCTAGAAAAGTATAGTTTAAAAGGTCGAGTCCAGCAAGATAGTACATGTAAACTCTTACCTGCAGTATTTAAAATAAAGCCTTATCTTTTTGTATGTTACTGCACAATATTGCACTAGATAATAACCTGCAAGCAGTCAAAAACTCACCCAAGCAAATACCAAGCAGAATGCAACCGCTGCCAACTGGTACAGTTCATTGGTCTGCATGAAATGCAGCAACTCAGAACATTTGTATTATGACAATGGAATGTTCTACTACAGCAGATTCAAATTAATAGCTCAAAGAAATCACCCATGTGCTGTTTTCCCTCAATTATACTCACCTGAGATGAAAGACTTATCATCAGCTTAAGAA
Organism: Dendrocalamus sinicus; assembly: GCA_036346575.1. Taxonomy (NCBI): domain Eukaryota; kingdom Viridiplantae; phylum Streptophyta; class Magnoliopsida; order Poales; family Poaceae; genus Dendrocalamus; species Dendrocalamus sinicus. Next base: position 10,489,506 of record CM070657.1, read on the forward strand.
ACCAAGGCACACCAGTACGGGAGAGGATAGAGAGAATTGCCAGGAATGTTATCAGTACAACAAGCCTAAGAATATTGAAAGTTTTGTCATAAGAATATAACCCAATACCTGATTATATCCTAGGAAAATTCTACAGGAAATAAGGGGGATTTGATAGGAAACTAATGATAAGTCATTTGACAAGATATGAGAAAGGTCAAGCTATTGTTGCCAGTTTGCCACTAGGCCAAGGTAGGCACAGCTGTTTCAATTAAACCCACCATTTACACATTGAAATAACATGAATTTACTGTAGAAGCCATACTTCTAGTGGATAAATTATTCGAATTCTGATAAAATTAAATAATTAATGTAAATAGAAGTTTTTTAGGGAAAAATACTGCACTTACGACTTTGTCATTGATGCAACTCCATGAAGAAGGCCAGAGGTGCCACTCAAAATCGGAAGAAGTGCAAACAGAAGACCAACAGCACAATCCTGAGAAGAAGGGATGTCAATACAAAGCAACTGATATAGCTCGGATAAAAAATCATCAGTCTTGAGCCGGGCTTTAATCATTCAATTCTTAAAAAAAACAGGAAGCAAAATATGCATCTTTACAAATTTATCTCCCCCCTAAACTAAACAAATACAGAAGATGAATCTAAGTTTGGCATACCTGCAATATGAGTATGCCAACCGTAACTTGGCCATGAAGGGCGTTGATACTATTTCTTTCCATCAGAAATTTTAAAACCTGCATATAAAAAAATCATTAACATTAAACAAAAGAATATGGATATACAGAATTAGCATAAGCTTACAGTAAGCGATGCAACATTCAGAATACATATTAAATACAGGGGTCAAACATCATATACCAATTTAGGATGCGCTAAAACGACAACTCTTTTGCCATCTGTCATGTATAGGTAATGGTTTTACCAGAAACCAGCAAAAACAAGTTTATTTCATGCAATTGAGAGCATATGTAGTGCGACACCAAAAGACAAAGTAGCATTCCATGGTGAAGTGGAATAAGGGGCTAGTCAGAGCAATAAAGAATGATGTACTAGCTACTAACAATAAGATTCCCTTATCAATCACACAAGTCACAAACTATATGGAATTGACTCAACATAACAGCATGCAGAGTGTAAATGAACGCCGGTGTGAGAACATGTTCTCAGGCAAAGGACTTATTGGCACATCGGGGCTATCAGGCTACAATAAACTATTGATTTCTCATACGCCAGCCATTATAGGGTCAATTGTTGAATTGGATGAGAAGCGATAGAATCAAGAGAGATGCAGCTTCAAATATTTAGAAATTACCACAGCTGTCGAAGACATAGAAAGAAGAACACCAACGAAAACACCTTCCTTTGTTTTGCCTCCACATAGCTGCAATTAAATATTGAAAATAAGCAAACCAGAATAGAACTGTTGGCCATGCCTTCTGAAGCCAGAATCAGGAAGTCAAAGCAATATATGGTACTAGGAAAAAAAGGGGGGGTCTAACAAGCCTCAAATTTGTTTCACAAGCATACCGTCGCAGAAATACCACACAGAAACATGAACAGTATAATTTGGAGCAATCCTCCAAGAATAGCAACCGCACGAACAACTCGGAGCTGAAACAATGTAGATACACCACATGTTATATATTGCCACGAGTGCAAGTACCTAATAAATGTAAAAAAAGGAACTCCAAAAATGAATACTTTTGCTGTAGAAAACTCAAGTCCCAGAGCAAACAGGAGAAATATCACACCAAATTGGGCCACTGTTTCAACCTGGAAGGGAACGAAATCATTAAGTGCTTGAAATATATTATGTATCTGGCGTATCGAATACGGTATCTGATACAGATACGCCAATTTTCCCATGTATCAGGGTAATGTACGTGTAGAATGACTAAAATCAGCAGTAAATTCATATTATCATTAAGCAACGAATAAACAGAGTTCCTAGTCTCTTTCCCTCTTTTTCAACTAAGCCTCAAATCCTTGACGGCGGCATGGCCGGCTATTCAAAGGCAAGTATCCTACCCTCGATTCTTGAACTTGTATCACAACATTTGGTATCAAATCCAACTATTGTTTTGCCATCAATGGCAAGCAACGGGGGTTTCAATCCTGTAAATGCCCGAGCTTCACGATTCCACTACCTAGGGCTTTCGACCTTCGACGGCAAGGAAGATAGCCTTGGTCGAATCACTTTGATCAATTCTTCAAAGAGCAGTGGACCATGAATGAAGAGAATAAGTGATTGGCATCACACCACCTGACGAGGAATGCCACCCTATGGTACTGGCGGCTAAAGTGTGCACTTGAGGTGCAAACATGGCTAAGTTTTGTTAAACACTTTAACCTCTATTTCGCCACCACCATCGCGCCGTCTCCACCCACACATCAAGTCTCCACCAAGCCAACCACCATGGCTTCTGATGCCAATTTATCTGCGCCAACTTGATGACCTTGATGAAAGAGTTCATGGTCAAGATGGAGAACACATAGCATGTTGCTGCGGTTTCTAAGTCACCATCGCCACCGGTTGCGACCATGCCCAAGATGAAGGAGCAGCAAGAGGCGACGCCTGCCATTGCAATGGCGGCGCTGCCATCACCGTCTCCATCGTCATCATTGGCGTTGGTCCCGCTACCACCTTCACCAACGACGACTCCTCTCTAGGCTTCACTATCTGTGGCTGCACGTTTGGTGCCTTCGCCAAAGAGGTTGTCTCTATCCAACGGTGGTCTTCTCCACGCAGCCTACCAACACTATGCCTTCACAGATGCGGAGTGCAATGGTTGTCATGTGGGGGTCAGCGACATCGTCGCATCTCTCCCACATCCATTGCATCCCAAAGTGAGAAGGATGCTGCTGCCCTACCCGATTGCCCTTGCCGCAGGCGACGTCTTTTGTTTAATGTTGACATGGCTGGCCGTTCAAGAGCGAGTACTCTACCCTCGATCCTCGGACCTATACCCAACCAACTCCTACCACAACACAGATTAACTAGCGGCGGGGTTGATTGGTGGTGGGGGAGGCGATATCGACCGACAAGGAGGAGGACTGAGCTTGATTCGACAGTGTGGCGACGAGATCGACTAGAGGCGAGCTCAATTCGGTGATGGGGGAGGCTGTAATGACCTGCGGCAAGCTCAACTCAGCACCTAGCCCCACCTCGACGGCCACTACGCCACTCAGCGCCTCCCAAACCTGCCGCGATGAGCCCCACCTAGGCCGCCTTTGACCGACCAGGACCGCCTAGCTCGTTGATTTCTTGAAGCGACCAGGACTGCCTAGTTCCAATTCCTTGAACACTGGTTAATTATTTGAACTTCACTATTCATACAATTACCTATTTCCACACAATATACAAGCACACTTCAAGTACCGCATAGCGCATACTTCCACTTTACCCATTATGACTGTCTTTAACCACAAAAGAGTTTCAAAATACTATGCCAGGCTTAGGACGAAACATATTCTTCAACTTCCACAAACTTCTTTATTTACAAACCAATCTATTAATAAGAGCAATCACTAACGATTAATAGCAAAGAAACGAAATGTTCTTAAAAAACGTGGTAGTGTATGAAAACATAACTGCAGAAGCAAGTCAAAAGTATGTATTTCTTTTTTATGTGCTTAAAATTAATTAAATAGACCAAAACAAGCATGATATAGCTTTCTGCTGAAGCAGTGAAATGAGTCAGCAAAAGCACACGCATATTTCATTTAACAATGATATTTATGTGGATTAAGCATAAATAAAAGCAACCAACAAAAGATGAAAGCACCTTACTTGCACCATTTCACTGACAAAGCTAAAACCTCCAGGGCCAATTATAGATCCTGCAAGTAAATAACCTGTAATCACCTGCAGTGTATTTTGGAGTTGTAGCTTTAGGCACATTAATAATCTTAAAGCAGACATATGTCTTACATATGTAATAATGTGGCAGATATGAGAGGAGACAAAAGTAGTAGAGCACTCACTGGTTGCCCAAGGCAAGCAAAGGCAATTCCACCACATGTAGCAGATACAATAACAACAACGAGATCTGATATCAACCTGCAGTAGTTCACATACAACAAATCAAGTTATGATATAAAGGAGATACTTTATCTTCATTCATCATCTACAATAATTGGGTAACGTACCTAAGGTCCAGCTGCAGCACAGGGTATTTTGACTTCGGATTTGATATAATAAAAACGTTATCCTGGAGTTGCAATTGTGTCAATACAGCACATGAGTAAAACAGAGTAAAATTCCAGCTGCCCAAAACACAATTCCTACATGTATAGTACATAAGAAGTAGCTTAACAAGAAATTATGTAATTAATTACAGTGCCATACCTTCCGATCAATCAGCGTGGGAACATCCTCTTGCTCTGGCCGATCCAAGAAAACTTCCTTAAATGGGAATGACCTAGGGAGTAGAACATCACAAATTTGGGAGGTTTACTACAGATTATGGAATTAATCAAACAGGTTAACTTGACTTAACAAAGAAACAACAAAAATTCAAATGTAGAGTAGGAACATACTTATTGTCTTTGGTCTCATTCTTCTTTGTTACTCTTCTAGCCACAGTTTCGAGGACTCCCTGAAAGTGTAATACAGAACAAGATGAGCACTTTGCAAATTTGTGATGTATAACTACCAATATTCACTAGCAGACACGTGAAAAGTGCACTGCAGCTATGCAGATATCCTGATATATGGTATGTTTGCGCCAACTTTTATAATTATGCTTTTGAAAACAATAACAATTCATTGTCTGATGAAATAGATGCTACATATTATTCTTGAACCATATGACAAATGTATTTATATGCTTCAAAATGAAAAGGCGGTAAACTAACAACTTGAGAAAGTAGCAAATACATTACTTGGAATTGGGAAATATGATATGGTAATGGGGTGGTGGGTGGAAACATCTTTAGCTAATGGGTGTGACCGTATAGAAGATCAAACATCTAGCTGAATTTCAGCAGGGACACAGCACTAGGCGGCTAATTCAAATGAGTTATGTACTTACATACATAGTAGGTTAGGTACAATATAGACAAATATTAATTGTTATCTAACCTACTACAATAAACACTATCCAACATACTGTAGTCAGCGGTAGGAAAAGGTCAACTTAAACTTCATTAAGTCATAAGACTGAATACCGGGTCAAAGGGCGCAAAGCCTACATAGTGACATATGGAAGGATCATTAAATGCTTGGGAATTACAATACACTAAGGAAGCTGGCGAAGCATCATCATGATCACAGGTGGTACGTAACAGTGTAAGAAACTGCCACAGCCTCTGTTCAAATGTCAACTCCATCCAATTAAACATCCATAATATGAAATATCTTCCAAGCATGCAGCCCGTATCTAACCTAGCTATTTCCACTCACAAATTCTACATGCACGCACACAGAAAATGAGTTAATCCCCCAAACCTAAAGTGGGCAAGACCCAAACATTCACCATTCCATAAGCATCATAATGCAAAATTTAACCAGAATCCATAATAGTTACTGGAAACGAACGACCACACACAAACGAAATGTTGCGAATGAAATCACCTGCTTCTCAGCAACCGTGTTGTTGAAGCTGCCGGGGTCCGTCTCTGCAAAACCAGAGCAGCCGAGATTAGCACAGGCCAGTCCAATCCCAACCCCAAAAACACGCTCGATTTGCAACGCCCCTAAGCCCCCAACACCGCCGTCACCGAGGCCGAGATCTAGACAGAGCGGCCACCGACACACGCCACGCTACGCCACCCCCACCGAACCACCGACCCCGCATCGGAACCAGATCCCGCGCCGCGGGATGCCCCATGTGGATCGCGGGTTCCCCGGGGGCTCAGATCCATGCACCTCCGCCGCCCTGCTCCCCCTCGGACTCGGGGAACTCCTTCTCCAGCGCGCGATCGATCATGTCGGCGAGGCTGCCCTCCTTGGCCGTACCATTGGCCGGGGCAACCTCCCCGCCATCCTCAGCCGCGGCCACGGCCGCACCGTCCTTGCGGGCTACCGCGGCGGCCACCTCGCCCGTGCGGTCCTCGTCGCCCGCGTCCCCCGCCGCCGCGGCCGCCGCGAGGAGGAGGAGGGCTAGGAGGCGGAGGAGGGAGCCCGGACGGCGGCAGCGACGCGTGAGCATCGCCGGAGGGGAGGGCGCCGCGGTCGGGGTGGGGTTTTGATTTTGAAAGCAAAGTGTCTGTGGGGTGCAGCACAGCCGCGTGCGTGCCCTTGTCGGGGAAAGAACAGAAATAGAGGGAGGGAGAGCGAGAGGTGTTTGACTGTGCAAGTGCAGCGGGCGGAAATGTCAATTTGTAGGGAGTGATATTTGTTAATGGGATTAGTTATGATATCACTTAGTTTCAGACCTCTTTAAATAGATTGGGTCAATCGTATCGGTCCGAGATATAGTGTCATTAACTTGGCTCAGATACGTTATAGTACAAACAGTAAATGGCTATACTTGTCTGGCTCAATCGAGCATGCAGTGCTTAGGGTGACACTTGAGCACGCACAGTATCGTGCAGAGGCACGGTTTAGCCTAGCATAGCACGTCATTCACCCCTAACTTTTTCAGGAGGTTAGATCTGCTTAGAAGAATATAGTAGCTCTTCTGTGATAGTTTAGTAAATTTACTTATAGATGGCAGTAAAATTACATATGTTAAAGTTATTGCATTATTCTAAGCGAGAATGAGTAACTTGACAATAAAATTACTTATGATTAGTAGTGAAATTACTCATGACTGACAGTAAAAATACTTTTAACTGGTAGTGAAATTACTTGCGACTAACAGTACAATTACTTGTAACAAGCATGTGAGGGAGTCACAGGAGTGAAACTGATCGTAGCTCAGGCCGCACCTGTAGCAATGGGCGAGTTCACCCAACGATCAACTTGCATATCTCGGACGTAAAGAAATGGTCACTATTTCATGATACGAACAATGCAAGCTACAGAATTATAACAACCAACATGTTAGAGGTATACAACGGTGTACTGAAGAGAGTGTGCTCCCTCTCAATCACCACAATCATGGACAAGAGTTGGAACCGCAGAATCGGCTATTTCGTTAACAGAGCCATGATCGCAAAGAAGTACTTGAATGAAGGGAAACAACTCTCAGAAGTCATGCAGGTATACATGAAGCAGAAAATGGCTAAGGCTCATTCGCACATCTCTCGGACCATGGACGATGTGAGAAAGAAGTTCGAGGTCCATTTGAGAGAGAGAAGTACATCATGAACCATGCAAGAGGTGATCACAAGCATGCATGTACTATCAACAAAGTAGTGTCCTGCACGTGTAACAAGTCGATGCTCCTTCACAAGTCTTGCTCCTATGTGTATGCTGCATGGTGGTAATTCTCTACGCAGTTATAAGTTCAAACTCTATTAAGTTGGTTTTTGTAATAATGATAAACCTAATTGTGAGACTAATTTGTTTATTGATTATAATATTGTATAGTCTTATTTAGATGAAAAGATGAAAATCATAAAAGAGAAGAGCATGAAAGAGAGGAAGAAGATATTCTGCTGTTCGATAGTTTTTCCCTTCCTAAAATTGAAAACGCCACGAGGAAAAACATCTTTATACACGTAGGCTCTCTGTCACCGTTTTTATCCAGCGAGGTGACGTATGCGGCGACGTAGTGGCATTTTCGCGTGGGTCATCTTCTCGTGCGTACATGCATTCACACGCTCGCTCTGCGTACCCGGAACGCCACTTTTTCAGGCAGTTGCACGAGTACTCCGCCTCTACAACTATTAAGAAATGTGCTTCTATATCTTTTTGAAAGTAATTTATATAATTTTTAAAGTAGAGCTGAATAGTAAATAGTGATTACTTATTTCTTTGTGTACTTTAAAATTAATGCCATTTTTAATAGAGTGGAAAGTATAAAAGCACTACTCACTGCTAATGATCATCGTCTCCAGGATATACTTGTCCGTACCATTCTAGTGGCCATAATAGTTTGGCTTTTGGAATAATATATTTTGATACATTGGATTATACCGGTATATCGTTTTTGGTACACTGGATTATATCGGTGTATTGTTTCAGACTTTAGTATAATAATATATATTTATAAGTATAGATATGTTTACTATGTTTATACCAAATTTCAATTATAATATTACTCTAAATTTATAGTAGTAGAATTAAATATAACATATTTCAATGAGTTTGGCAGGTATTGATTGATATGGAAGACAGTACAGAACGTAGAGCTGCTTTGTATTCTTTGAGGTGGCGAAATAGTATATATCGGTCAGATTGATCGGTACGGATACGGAATTGATAAGTTTGCTCGAGGACCCAGCACATCGCTTCCAAACATGCGAGTTGGTTGTTCATTCCGGCCGCTGCCAACATGCATGGAGAGTCAGGGCTCAGGAGGCTCAGGATAGCTGCAGGATGTGTCCCGTTAGGGAAGGAAGCACCGAAGCACTACTCCGAAATGCTATCTCGTTGGAGGTGCGAAAGCAAGTGGACCTTTGCCGTGTCGGCCCCTAGATCAATCACACGGTGGAGAATTAGGGGATGTAACGCCCCCGTTTCCAGGGGCGCATACGAACACGACATTCTGCAACTATTCACACATGAATAGTTATGAAGTGTCGCGCAAGAGTATACCATTGCATGCTTACAACAAAAGTCCAGCATATATTTCACATATGGAATAACATCCAGTTTTGACAGTGGGCGTGCAAGCCTAAAGTATAATTACATTACAAAAACTCCAAGATTCGCTTCGAGCGCGGCAAAGACCTAAAACCACGGATCCTCGTCGAAGAAGAGATCCTCCGGGACTTCCTCAACGGGGAGACCTTCACCTTCGTCTTGATCCTTTAAAGATTGAATTAAGCAAGCCGTGAGCCAAACAACCGGCTCAGCAAATCCCAAAGGGATTCTATCTTACTACATGCACGAATTTACAATGGGAGGGAGTATACTTGGTTTATTAAGTTGAGTGGATGCAGTTTTATTTGTAAACATTTTAATAAAATGGACCCAAAACTACTCCTTAAGATCTCAGGGGTTTTCAACAAAAGTTAATTAACCAACTAATCAAGTTAAAACATGTACAACACTACTTAAGCTTTGCTGCTGGAATCACCCAAGTGACATAGCTCCATTCACCAGGAGCATGGCGTATTCGAATACCATTTATTTGACTCTGCAGAGTTTGCTCAGCTTTACCCACACGATCCCTTAACTCCCGCTAAAGAGTTAAGAAAGCCAGGTCGTTTCACTGCTCAATTCTTTATATAGACTCTACCCGGTAGAATCCACTCGGGTCTGGCTCACACATACACACACACAAGAAGAGAAAATCAACGTCCGCTTCGAGTGAACTCTACCGTTGTTAGGCACCCGCAGCACGGACTGTCTAACCTTGTTACCCAAACACATACTTCACAATACCTGTAGAGTTTCAATTGAGTTGAGCAGTTACTAAACCAGTGTTGACAAGTCAACTCCTGTGGTTGAGCGGTTACCATGTCAGTTGCTTAGCGTAAGGGTCTGGTCCTTATATTTTCCCCCCAGAGTCCGCAACCCTAGTCAGGTCTGCGACCTTACAACCTAGGGTAAGAAACCTTACCCTATTCTGCACGTCGACATACTCTGCCCTAGGGCACGGTATCCCATACTACCCTGCCCTAGAGTCGGGTTTTCCAAAGTCTATTGGTCCGCAGCCACAACCTTATTAGTGTAAGGACTTACATGATAATAATAACTTACAGTTATCTAGATTAACAGATAATTATTTCTAGGGTTACAAAGGTATGGCTACAAGTTTAGCATGGCATTCGTCGGTGGTAGGTTTATCTACATAGCATGTCATTCTAAATATTTTATTTTACTTTGAACTAACTTTTCAAAACTAGCTTAATGCAAATAACATATAAACATAATTAAATGGCATGGGATACAACATGATCAAAGGATTTGGGACTTGTCGTTGATTTGAACGATCTCGGCTAGCTCGAACGAAGAAGCACCTGGATCCTGAGCCTGCACTTGAACTTCCGGAATCTCCGATACTAGCGCAAACACATAAAATAACATAAGTCCAGCTTGAGACTAATCAAGCGAGGAAAAATAATCTATTAAAAAGGAGTAAAATGCATAAATCTCCAAATAAGGAATTTTAGGAATTTATTTGGGATGAATTTGGGGAAGTGGAGGCCAAAAATGGGTCTAGGATATTATTTGGAGCAAAGTGGTGAAATTTGGGAATTTTTAGGATTTTCTGATTTTCTAGGATTTATTTGGATTTTTCTGGATTTTAGAAATTGATAAACTCTCTGGAAAATGGTTTAAACAGTGTTGGGCCGGCCCGAGCTACAGTGCAGCCCGGCCGGTGAAACGGCCGCGCGGCGCGCAGCCAGCCATGCCCACATGCGCCGCTTCGGCGGCGGGCGGCTAATTCGGCCACGCCAACGAGCGCCCACGGGTCCGGATGACTGACGCGTGGAGCTGGCGGACCGAGGAGATGGCGAGGGAGCGGGCGGATGGATGGAAACGGGGTAGCGATCGGACGGTGGCGGGGCAAGGAAGGCGGGCGAAACGGTACGGAAGATCCGACGGATGCGGTTAAAAGGAGACGGGAGGATCCGACGGCGGAGGAGGGGCCACGCCTTCGTCTTCCTCCTCCAGCCGCTACAGTGCTCCCGGAGCGGGGGTTACGGTGGCGACGGCGGCCTGGGCGCCAGGGGGCTTGCCGGCGGCCACCGAGGGCACCAGCGGGTGGAGTGGAACACGGGGAACTCGTTTTGGGTGGTTGGGAGGCGAGGGAAACAGTGGAGGGGACGGGAGTGTAAGATCGAGGAGGCCGACTAGAGGGGGGGTGAATAGGAGGTTTTAAAATTTTCGTCTAATTCTAATTAGCAATTTTAAACTTGAAGGATTGATAAAGCAAGATAACACTGACACTAGCACAAGTAATCGACTAAGATCAATAATGAGAGATAGAGAACAACAATTGCTACTCTAACTAAGCAAGCAATCAAATAATGTGAATGAAGAGCGTTGCTTGAAAGAAAATGATCACAAGAGAGCAAACCACAATTGACACGATTACTTTTTACCGTGGTGATCGGAGACTTGCCGGTCTCCCCTAGTCCACGTTGAGGTAAGCCCGAACGAATCGGACCGGCTCCTCGAATGAGCCTAAGCACCTCGATCACTATTGGATGCCCTTTCCCTCTCCGGGTAGGCGAGCTCCAAACCTTCACAATCTTCCGGGCCTTCTCACAATCTTCTTGAGAAGATCACGAAACTCCGCTAAGCCGTCTAGGTGCCGCAAGCACCAAGAGAATGGACCAACTGCGGCTTGATCTCACTCAAGTGCTCAATGGATCAACTAGAATGCAATGCACTTGAATTTTGGGTCAACTACCTCAAATGAATGCACAAGTGAGTGAATGAGGTGTGAGAGGTTGCACTAGGCTCAAATGTATTCAATGGATGTTCAACAACATGTCCAAGTTCTGGTGGGGGTGTATTTATAACCTCACCAACCTCAAATAGCCGTTACAATAAACAATCCTGAAAATTCAGAAATCCGAACTACCGCAGCAAAACCGCGGTACTTCCGACCACATTGACCGGTCGAACGGCTATGTCGAGAGTCGGCAACCGTTGGTCAATGAGTGCGGTACTACCGCCGTTGAAATCGTGGTACTTCGGACGTCCGAAGTTCCGCTCAAGACCCGTACTTCGATCTCAACGAGTCTAAGTCTTATTCTCGCGCTATCCGGAAATAACGTTCCGCACAGGTATCCGGAACTTCCGCGCATGCGGTAGTTCCGAGTAAAACCGCGTACTTCCGTTTTCAGAGAGCTAAGTTAAATTCCGGCGCTCGAATTAAAGTTCGCTCGGTGCGGTACTACGCCATCCGGTAGTTCCGCAGTCAACCCGCGGTACTTCCGTTTTCCGAGAGGCTAAGTGCGAGTCCGGCGCTCTTACGGAAAAACGTTCGCTGGGCGCCAGTACTACGGACTGCGGTAGTTCCGCCCAATACATACCGGAACTACGGATTTTCCGACAATGCATGATTTGGTTTAATTTTAATTTCTAAGTGCATGCATGATCCTAAATTGATCCATAGGGCACATTTGAACATGATTAAGCAATCACCATGATCCCTCTTAATAGTACGGCGTCTATCCTATAATCCGGTCTTCCAACCTAACTCCAAGACCGGTAAAACAAAATAGATACCTAAACTATTTACCTTGTCGCCCTAGAGATCTTGAATCTTCATGGGAAATTTTGTGAGCCTCTTTCTTTGCCATTTGAACTTATCCTTTCAAACACTTAATGCACACATTAGTCCCATATTCACATAAATTCATTAATTACCAAAACTAACATTTTTAGGGGCCTAGATGCTTTCAGGGAGGCAGAAGGGGGTGGTTCGGCCATTAGGCGGTGGGGAAGGTCACCGGCGGCGAGATAGCTCCACCGGCTGCGGCCACACGCTCAGGGAAACTAAAGGCTCACGATGGCGGTGTTGGCGGTAGCTGGGGGCCTCCTGGAGCGCTGGCCACGGGAGGGGTGCGGCGGCCAGAGGGGAGCTTCGACGTCGCGGCTCTTCAGGGCTTCACCTGGCCAGGGGAGGGTGCCAATGGGTTTAGGGGAGGGTGCAGAAACTCTGGGCGAACGCAATTGGGAAATGAGCAAGGGGGCGAAGGGAACGGCTTACGGGGTCACCGGCGCAGGGGAGAGCGGCGGTGGCGACTGGGGCGACGCAGCTTCAATCGGCAGCTCAGGGAGGCTCTGGGGAGCGGTGGGAAGCGGGCGAGGGTGGTGGAGGAGCTCGGGTACATTGAGTTTCATTGAGTTTCGAGGGCGTACATACTGACTGCGACGACGAAGAATAGCATAATCCTCATTTGTGATCTTGTCGAGGTCCACTTCTTCGTCTGCAGTTACCTCAGGCATCTCCTCATCTGAGATCGCATAATCCTCGCTCTCATGCGAGGCCTCAGATCCGCTCTCATGCGAATCCTCTGAGTCACTCTCAGGGTCGGAGGCGGGACCCTTGCCCTTGTGCTCCGCCGTCTGAGATGCAGGAATCGAGGAGGAGGATTGACCTGCCGAGCCCCCATAAGACTTGTGCGAGACATTCTTCATCTCGGCATCTTCAATGACATAGTAGGATAATCAGGGTATGAGGTAGAATAAGCAAGAGTAGGTTTGAAATTGAAAGCAATGAATTTTTGCTGTTCCAGGAAAAACGGAAGTACCGGCGGCAAAACTGCGGAACTTCCGGGAAATCCGGTAGTTCCGGCATTAAACATGCGGTACTTCCGGGACCCGATAGTTCGATCGTTCGACCGTAGTTCCGGTTTTTCTGGACATTTCTAGGGCATGATAAAAATTGAATATTTTTGGGGTATTTCTTGGATTGAATCCAGTGCATGCATGTATAAACATTCTAATACCCCAAATAAACTACTTTGCTCAAGAATATTTCAGCAAAAATCATCACATTTCAAATTTAACCTAAACTCCACCTAGGGTTCTAAGAACAAGATAAAAAGTGGATTTTGATCCGATTTACCTTGTGAAGACGGAGGAGGAGAACCCTGGGAGTGCAAGGAATCACCCAAAAACGAAGAACTCCCCTCGGATTCAAAGATCGGGAGAGGAGAGAGGTTCTTGGGAGAGAGAGAGGGTGGAGGAGAGGAAGAAGAGAGGAGTAGGCGGCGCGGTTTGGGAGGAGTGAAGATGAGAGAGAAAGAGGTAAAGGGTAAAGGAGTAACGGTTGGAGGAGTTGGCGGTTTGGAAACCGCATTGAATCCAGAAGCGGTAGTACCGCACAGTAACACGCCGGTAGTACCGTGTTCGCAGAAATTCGGAAGTTCCGCGGATTACACCGCGGTAGTTCCGGTTTTTCTGTCGAAGCGGAAGTACCGCACAATGGATCGCGGTAGTTCGGATTTTCTGAACTTTTCGGATTTAACTTTTAGAACTGGAAATTTTGCAAATGATCCCTAGTTTTGCATGCAACTAAAGTCATTCAGGATCATTATGCATCAATTGAGCTAATGCTATATTTTGAAACTAATTTTTATGAATTTAAACGAATTTTTGAACAAAATAGGGGAAAAACCAACAAAAATCCATATGAGCACAACAAATGAGCAGAAATGGATGAAATGAGATTTCAAGCTACATTTGAGTAGTCTATGACATTTAATTCATTCCTCAATTTGCAAAAGCGGCTTTCATCTAATGGTTTGGTGAAAATGTCCGCTAGTTGATTTTCGGTTCGGATGTGGCTAATCTCAATATCTCCCTTGCTCACATGATCTCTCAAGAAGTGGTGGCGTATATCTATATGCTTGGTTCTTGAGTGTTGAACGGGATTATTGGATATTTTGATAGCACTATCATTATCACACAAAAGAGGCATTTTATCAAAATTGATCCCATAATCCAACAATGTTTGCCTCATCCAAAGCAATTGAGCACAACAACTTCCATGAAATATATTCGGCTTCATGGTTGAAAGTGCTACGGAATTTTGTTTCTTGGATGACCAACACACTAGAGATCTTCCTAGAAATTGGCAACTACCCGAGGTGCTTTTTCTATCCACTTTACATCCCGCATAATTAGAATCCGAATATCCAATTAATTCAAATTTTGCACCTTTGGGATACCAAAGCCCTATGCTTGAGGAATGCTTTAAATATCTTAGTATCCTCTTTACGGCCACTAAATGACACTCTTTTGGAGAAGCTTGAAAACGTGCACACATGCATACACTAAACATAATGTCGGGCCTAGATGCGGTAAGATAAAGCAAACTACCAATCATGGATCTATAAAGCTTTAAATCTACCGACTTACCTTCTTCGTTGAGGTCTAGATGCCCGTTTGTTACCATGGGTGTTTTGATGGGTTTGGCTTCTTCCATTCCGAATCTTTTGAGTAGATCCTTCACATACTTTGTTTGGCTTATAAACGTCCCATCTTTAAGTTGTTTGATTTGAAGTCCAAGGAAGTAGCTTAGCTCACCAATCATCGACATCTCGAATTCCCTAGACATCATCTCACCAAATTCTTTGCAAAAGTCTTGATTAGTAGAACCAAATATAATATCATCAACATATATTTGACATACAAAGAAATCATCTCCAATAATTTTTGTGAATAGAGTTGTATCTACTTTACCAATTTTAAAGCCTTTTGATACTAGAAAGTTATGAAGGCGCTCATACCAAGCTCTAGGAGCTTGCTTTAAACCATATAGCGCCTTTGACAATCTATACACATGATTAGAGTATTTAGCATCTTCAAATCCCGGGGGTTGTTCCACATATACTAATTCGGAAATTGTACCATTAAGAAATGCACTTTTGACATCCATTTGAAACAATTTAATGTCAAAGCATGATGCAAAAGCAAGCAAGATTCTAATTGATTCAAGTCTAGCAACGGGTGCAAAAGTCTCATCATAATCTAAGCCCTCGACTTGAGTATAACCTTGAGCTACTAACCTTGCTTTATTTCTTACCACAATTCCGTTCTCATCTTGTTTGTTCCGGAAGACCCATTTTGTGCCAATGACATTGTGCTCCTTGGGTCTCTCCACCAAAGTCCAAATATCGTTTTGAGCAAAGTTGTTCATCTCTTCATGCATAGCATTTATCCAATCCGGGTCATCTAATGCTTCTTCTACACGCTTAGGTTCAAGTGAAGATACAAAAGAATAGTGTTCACAAAATGAAGCTACTCTAAAGCGAGTTTGAACACCCTTACTTACGTCACCCAATATTTGGTCAATTGGATAATCCTTGGCTATTGCATTGTGAATCTTGAAAATATTTTGCGGTTGATCCTTTTCTTCATCTTCAATAACTTGAACATCGTTTGTTGTGGAGGAAGAGGGTGGTTCCACTTGTCTAGATGAGCTTGGTGATGTTGGATCCTCTTTTGGCTTGATGTCTCCTATTTGCATGTTCTCCATTGCCTTGCGAAGACTTTCATCTCCTACATCATCCAAGTTCTCATGCTCTTCTTGAGATCCGTTAGTTTCATCAAATTGAACATCACATGATTCTTCCACTAAACCCGAATTTTTATTAAAGACCCTATAGGCTTTACTATTTAAGGAATACCCTAAAAGGAAGCCTTCATCACATCGACTTTGAAATTTTGAGAGCCAAACACCTTTTCTTAGAATATAGCATTTGCAACCAAATACTCTAAATTAAGAGATGTTCGGTCTCCTTCCAACAAGAAGCTCATAGGAAGTCTTTTTCAAGAGTCGATGTAAGTAGAGGCGATTTATGGCATGACATGCGGTGTTAATAGCTTCCGCCCAAAACTTGTCGGAAGTATCATATTCATCAAGCATTGTCCTAGCCATTTCAATTAATGTTCGATTTTTCCTCTCTACAACTCCATTTTGCTCCGGAGTGTAGGTTGTGGAAAGTTCGTGCTTTATTCCAAGTTCATCACAAAAGTCTTCAACTTTTGTATTTTTGAACTCGGAACCATTGTCACTCCTAATTTTCTTTATTTTAAAATCAAATTCATTTTGGGCCCTTTTTGAAAAACTTTTGAAAATCCCGGAGGTTTCACTTTTGTCATTTAGGAAGAAGACACATGTATATCTAGAGTAATCATCCACAATGACTAGACAATAGCTATTACCTCCAATGCTCTTATAGGTTGTTGGCCCGAACAAATCCATATGTAAGAGCGCTAATGGCCTAGAGGTTGACATGATACTTTTAGAAGGATGAGAATTAGCGACTTGTTTTCCGGCTTGACAAGCACTACAAAGTCGATTTTTCTCAAACTTTACATCCTTCAAGCCAACCACTAAGTCATGCTTAAAAAGTTTTTTAAGTTGAATCATTCCCACATGACCTAGCCTTCTATGCCACAACCAACCCAAAGAAGTTTTTGCAATTAAACAAGTTTTTAAACAAGACTCATTTGAAGAAAAATCTACCAAATAGAGATTCCCAAATCTAAAGCCTTTGAAGACTAGTTCATTATTATTATCTTTTGAGATTACAACATTTTCTTTTGAGAATGAGCATGTTAAGCCTATATCACATATTTGAGCAACGGATAGCAAGTTGAAATTTAATGATTCAACTAAAGATACATTAGAAATTGAAAGGTCGTTTGAGATAGCGATTTTACCCAATCCTAATACCTTTCCTTTGCTATTGTCTCCAAATGTGATTTTGTCATTACTTCCATTCTCAAATGTGGTGAACATCTTCCGGTCTCCGGTCATATGTTGGGTGCAACCGCTATCCAACACCCAATGCCTTCCACCGGTTTTGTAGTTCACCTACAAAAGAAGATCAAGTTCTTTTAGGTACCCAAATTTGTTTGGGTCCTTGGAGGTTAGTGACCAAGCTCTTGGGTACTCAAATGGATTTCTTTTTAGCACCCAAAATCGAGGTGCCAATGAAATGAGCAATGACATTTCCATTTGTGGATTTTCTAAGCATATAACAAGAATCATATAAACCAATGGAATGCATGTTATTCTTAGAACAATCATTTTGCATATGTCCAATACACCGGCATTTTGTGCAATACTTACCATTTTCCTTTACAAATCTTGGAGGCTTGTATACCGGCTTCTTACCCTTTTGGGGGACATATCCAAGTCCCTCTTTGTTAAAAGAGCATCTTTGATCGCTTAGTAACTTATCAAGCGTTTCCTTTCCCTTGTAAGCCCTCTCTAAACTTTTGTTTAATTTTAGCACTTGTTCTTTTAAATTTTTGTTTTCATTAGCAATGATATCATCATGAACAAGATTTAGAGCATTTCTAGAATCTACACTTGATGAACAAGGTATGGCAAGTAAATCATCACAACAAGTAGATATGCTAGACTTTGAAATTTCTATACTAGACATTTCATTCAAGATATTGCAAGTAACTCCAATGCTAGTACTAATTTTGTGATTTTCTTGGAGAAGAAAATCATGAGCTTCCTTTAGCTCCTCATAAGAATCTTTGAGAGAGGTGTGTTCTCTCTTTAAGACCTTAAACTTTGATTTTTCTTTTCCAAGAAATTCATTCAATTCAACTAGCATATTCATCAAATCATCATATGAAGGCTCATCATCATCAAGCAAGTTTACCTTTTCTCCTTTAGCCATAAGGCATGTAGGAATGGAGAATAGTGATGGAGCCTCCTTGATTGCAATGCCCACAAGCCCTTTCTTCTTGGGAGATTCGTCCTCGCTTGAGTCGGAGTCCGAATACTCCTCTTCGGAGTTCCACTCACCAATATGGGCTTCATTCTTGCCATCCTTGTGAAGCTTCTTGAAAAGCTTCTTCTTGCTGTTGTAGTTCTTCTTCTTTGATGACTTCTCCTTGTCATCCTTCTTTGTTGGACATTGAGAGGCAATGTGCCCCTTCTCATCACATTCATAGCAACGAATGTTGCTAAACTTCTTGTTGGAGGAAGAATGTCATTTCTTGGTCTTCTCATGGCTTGTACTCCGAGATGGGCGTCTTCTCATGAA
The DNA here is from genome assembly GCA_036346575.1 of Dendrocalamus sinicus. NCBI lineage: Eukaryota > Viridiplantae > Streptophyta > Magnoliopsida > Poales > Poaceae > Dendrocalamus > Dendrocalamus sinicus. The sequence continues at coordinate 10,508,046 of CM070657.1, forward strand.
CTTCTTCATTCTTCTTACTAGAAGCGCAAATTCTTCTTGAGTCCTCCTCATCATCTTCTTGGATTCTTCACTCATTACCGCTTTAGCCTTGAAAGCGGTGATCTTCTTATTCTTGGAAGAAGATTGCTCCAAGAGCTCTTCCTTGTCTTTCTTGTAGAGCTCGTTGGTGATGAGGTTGCCCAACAATTGCATTGGTGTCATTCTTGCCAACTCCGGTGAGTTGAGGAAGAGAGTCACCAACACTTCATATTTCTCCGCAAGGCCCTAAGCATCTTTCGAACAATATCAAGATCGGAAGGTTAGTTCCAAGGCCCTTAAGCTCATTCACAATGTTGTTGAGCCTTGAGTACATCTCATTAATGTCTTCATGGGGCAACATTGTGAATGTCTCATATTTGATCCTAAGCCGATGCAATTTGGCCTCCTTGACCGTGGATGTCTCTTCGTGTATTTCCGAAAGGGTAGTCCAAATAGCATGAGCCGTCTCAAGATTGCTCACCCTATTGAACTCATCCGCGTTCAAGGCTCCAAATAGAGCATTCATAGCTTGGGCGTCTAAATGAGCATTACGCCCGTCTTGATCCGTTGGGTGATCCGGATCAAGAGCCATAACGTAACCCTCATTTACGACTTTCCAAATTTGAGGACTCATGACCTTTAAATAAATAGACATTCTAATTTTCCAATAAGCATAATTTGAGCCATCAAATAGAGGTGCCTTTCCTATTGCTATACCCTCACTAGCCATCCTTTTCTCTCTAGACGGTTAAGTCTAAATTTGAGAGACCAAGCTCTGATACCACTTGTAAGATCGAGGAGGCCGACTAGAGGGGGGGTGAATAGGAGGTTTTAAAATTTTTGTCTAATTCTAATTAGCAATTTTAAACTTGAAGGATTGATAAAGCAAGATAACATTGACACTAGCACAAGTAATCGACTAAGATCAATAATGAGAGATAGAGAACAACAATTGCTACTCTAACTAAGCAAGCAATCAAATAATGTGAATGAAGAGCGTTGCTTGAAAGAAAATGATCACAAGAGAGCAAACCACAATTGACACGATTACTTTTTACCGTGGTGATCGGAGACTTGCGGTCTCCCTAGTCCACGTTGAGGTAAGCCCGAACGAATCGGACCGGCTCTCGAATGAGCCTAAGCACCTCGATCACTATTGGATGCCCTTTCCTCTCGGGTAGGCGAGCTCCAAACCTTCACAATCTTCCGGGCCTTCTCACAATCTTCTTGAGAAGATCACCGAAACTCCGCCAAGCCGTCTATGTGCGGCAAGCACCAAGAGAATGGACCATCTGCGCTTGATCTCACTCAAGTGCTCAATGGATCAACTAGAATGCAATGCACTTGAATTTTGGGTCAACTACCTCAAATGAATGCACAAGTGAGTGAATGAGGTGTGAGAGGTTGCACTAGGCTCAAATGTATTCAATGGATGTTCAACAACATGTCCAAGTTCGGTGGGGTGTATTTATACCTCACCAACCTCAAATAGCCGTTACAATAAACAATCCTGAAAATTCAGAAATCGGAACTACCGCAGCAAAACCGCGGTACTTCCGGACCCTCGTGACCGGTCGAACGGCTATGTCGAGAGTCGGCAACCGTTGGTCAATGAGTGCGGTACTACCGCCGTTGAAATCGCGGTACTTCGGACGTCCGAAGTTCCGCTCCAAGACCCGTACTTCCGATCTCAACGAGTCTAAGTCTTATTCTCGGCACTCTCGAAATAACGTTACGCATGGTATCCGGAACTTCCGCACATGCGGTAGTTCCGCAGTAAACCGCGTACTTCCGTTTCGAGAGGCTAAGTTAAATTCGGGCGCTCGAATTAAAGTTCCGCTCGGGTGCCCGGTACTACCGGCCATCCGGTAGTTCCGCAGGTCAACCCGCGGTACTTCCGTTTTCCGAGAGGCTAAGTCTGAGTCCGGGCGCTCTTCTGGAAAAAACGTTCGCTGGCGCCGGTACTACGGACTGCGGTAGTTCCGCCCAATACATACCGAACTACCGGATTTTCGACAATGCATGATTTGGTTTAATTTTAATTTCTAAGTGCATGCATGATCCTAAATTGATCCATAGGGCACATTTGAACATGATTAAGCAATCACCATGATCCCTCTTAATAGTACGGCGTCTATCCTATAATCCGGTCTTCCAACCTAACTCCAAGACCGGTAAAACAAAATAGATACCTAAACTATTTACCTTGTCGCCCTAGAGATCTTGAATCTTCATGGGAAATTTTGTGAGCCTCTTTCTTTGCCATTTGAACTTATCCTTTCAAACACTTAATGCACACATTAGTCCCATATTCACATAAATTCATTAATTACCAAAACTAACATTTTTAGGGGCCTAGATGCTTTCAGGGAGGCAGAAGGGGGTGGTTCGGCCATTAGGCGGTGGGGAAGGTCACCGGCGGCGAGATAGCTCCACCGGCTGCGGCCACACGCTCAGGGAAACTAAAGGCTCACGATGGCGGTGTTGGCGGTAGCTGGGGGGCCTCCTGGAGCGCTGGCCACGGGAGGGGTGCGGCGGCCGGAGGGGAGCTTCGACGTCGCGGCTCTTCAGGGCTTCACCTGGCCAGGGGAGGGTGCCAATGTGTTTAGGGGAGGGTGCAGAAACTCTGGGCGAACGCAATTGGGAAATGAGCAAGGGGGCGAAGGGAACGGCTTACGGGGTCACCGGCGCAGGGGAGAGCGGCGGTGGCGACTGGGGCGACGCAGCTTCAATCGGCAGCTCAGGGAGGCTCTGGGGAGCGGTGGGAAGCGGGCGAGGGTGGTGGAGGAGTTCGGGGAGTAAGGAGGGAGTGAGGAGGCCATGGCGAGGCTTTATACCCGGGCGGAGGGAGGGGCTTCGTGGGGGAGAAGGCATGGGCGCGGTCAAGGCCGTCAACGAGGAGGACGGGGCGACGACCGGTCCTGCGGGGGAGAAGGAAGAGGAGGGGGAGACTGCAGGTGGGGTTGAGCGGGGAAAAGCGGCGACGCGCGGTCTTGGCGCGTCGACCGGCGTCGGCCACAACGAGGGGACGAACCGTGGCGAAGACGGCGCGCTCGGTCGTCCCACGTGCGGCGCGTGCGCGCGGAGGGAGACGGGGAGGGGACGCGGCGCCAGCGGAGAGAGGGAAGGGGAAGGCGCCGGGGGCGGAAGAAGGCGGAAAATGGCGGGGCGCCAGCGAGAAGGGGCGGCGCCTGGCCGAAAAAGGAAAGCGGCCGCGAGGGGAACTTTCCCAAAAAGGAAAGTTTCCGAAAAACACTCAAAATTCAGCAAAAATTCACAAAAAATTTTGGGTTGAAATTTTAGGGCTTTTCAGGGGAGACGGTTCCTCTTTGTTTTATTGGCAGGTGGTTTAATCCGAGCAACCGAATCCGCGATCCAACGGTCAAGCACACGTGCAATCGATTCGCTGAAGCTGTAGTAATAGGAAGTCGTCATGTATCTAGCATTATTGTAACTTTTTTTTCAATTTTAGTTCCTTAACATCTATTTTTATAAACATAGTTTCTCTCTAAGCTTGGAAGATGCGACAGAAAATGTGTCACCTGTCATACCCCTCTTACTCGACAGGAGGCTAGCCATGTGGCTGGTAGCGCTGGCGCAGGAGGCAATGATGTGGCACGGCAAACGGGTGAGCCGAGGCGTTGTCTAGCCACCCCTGCTCTGTAGGCGTTGCCGAGTGCCCCCCGCTCGGCATGTTGACAAGCTGCTGCGGCGGCAGGGCCGTGACTTGGTCGACAATCAAGGGTACATAGAAGTTAGTTCAGCAGATTAGTCAGTTTGTCATTTGTTATTCAGTCTGTTAGACATTCAGTTAGATATCTCCTTCAGAGTACAAAACAATCTATTAAAGACCCAAGGCAATTAATTTCAGCAAGCATCTACTGCAACACGAGTAAGAAGCTGAGCCTGGCTACTAACCATACATGCATATGGGCACATGCTGAGCCCCGCTTGCTTAAGGGGTGCCGCGTCTTCCGAGCTTGGGAAAGATGCTATTTTTGTAAAAAAAACAGATACTAGAAGGTCAAGATTTAAAAAAAATATTGCAACAATGCTTAATATGTGACAACTTCAGTAATAGCACATATATTGGATCCCGTGGTTGTTTACCCTTGCACCAAGAGTGGAACTCCAAGAGAACTGAGCAAAAGCGTGTAGCACACCTGCCCGGGCCCGATCCCAGGGCATTTTTTTAGGGTATTGTTCATATAAATAGTGCGTCCCAGAGTACAAACACATGTGAGTGCGTTCAGTGGTCAAAACGCGTACCCATGCTCCGTAAGGGTTTAGGTCTCCGCTTTGTCTTAGCATGTATATTGGACATAACCACGTGGGTGGGTGGGTGTGTGTATAATGTCGCATGTGTTCGTTCTTGTTGTACTCTCCAAAAAAAGAATGGAACCCCAAGCCCCTGCTTGGTTTGGGTTCAGATGTTGGTTAGGAGTTTAACCCACCAAACACCCTTAGATTCTCTTCTAACCTAGGGTCAAGTTAGCTAACCCAATATAACTAACCCTCTTAATTTGTTTTTCCTACTACTAACCCTAAAACAGGGCGGATGCACACTCTCAAATGAGGGGGCATAGGCCCTGCGCTGATTTTAATTTTTGTTACTTAGAGTTCAAGCTTACACAGTGTATGCTCCCACATGATAAAACCAGTTCCCTTACATGTTAAGAACTACATCTATCTAAAAAAAGAAAACTTAAAACACATTGACAAATAGGGGGAGCAAAGAAAAAACACATAGGACGTTGACAAGGCAAAACACTACAAAAAAATGTAAGTTGAAGTTAGCATGACGCTGAATATAAACAAACAGTAAAAAAATAACAAAATAATAGGACCTACTTGAACCGATCAAGCATGGTCTACTAGCCGATCCAGCCCTAAGCCAACGCCAGCCCAAAACCCAAGCGTCCAAGCCAGTTCTAGCCCCAAGCCAATTAAGTGTACAATACTAGGTCCAGATGGTGCCTTACCTACCTTTCCCTATTCCCCACACCACACACGCAACTTTTGGTAAGTTGGTCCTTTCGTCTGTAGCAGTGATGGGCCCGACGCCAAAGCTGTCGTCGTCTGGGAGCACACCGGTCGCTTCTCACCTATGCCTACGTGCGTTGGACTCGGATAGCATGGTTAGATTTCTCATTGCGTGCACATGCAAATAGAGTAAATCTCGGTGTATGTATCAATGTATGCAGTATTGCCGATGGTCATGACAATATGTGAGGTCGTCCACAGACCACTCGTCATCTCATCCTGACTGACTGGCTTGTTGCTTCAAAGTTCAATGATATTCTTAGCTAACAAAATAACGATCAACCGACTAAAATAGGAACTAAATTTTGTGATTTAGATTTTAGGATTTCAATTTTATAATCTTTAAAATATTTGTGGGTTAGGGTTTTAATATTAGAATGTCCTGTTTTAATTTTTGAGACAATTGAACTAGAAAATTTTTCAATATGTTTCAATATCTAATTCAGTGTGTTTCAATAGCCAACCATCTTTTGTTTTTAGATTCATACTAGATCATTCACTAATAGTAGGTTTCTTGATTTTAGTATTTTGTCGGACAAATAGTTATTTATCATTGAACTTTGTTATGAAGTTAGTTAATGTTATAAAATTTGGAATACATTACCATCAACTATATTATTAATGGATGCGTTGATAAATACATACATAGAGCATGAGGCCCCTACGTTATTTTTGTTCTAAAAAGTTACAAAACCATCTAATATCACCAAACAATAATTTTAACTAACAAGGCTGGTTGCCAAGCATAAAATTCAGATTAAACTACCATAGCTAGTTAAAAGTTAGCCAACCCACTTATTTTAGCCCGACCCAAACGCGTGATACACGCCTGTTGCGTCCGTCGTGGTAAGACTTTCGATAGTTCGATTGTAAATTCTGTGGGGGCCGATTTCGATCCCACGCTGGCATGATCAACACTAGGTAGAACCGTGTAAAATAGTGGCCCGAGCCTTATCGTCTCTGCAATCATTTTCGATGCATGGTCCTATGCTCTCGATCATGTTGTCCTAACAATCACGCCAACTCAAAAAATGATCTTGTAACACAATGCCAATCCAAAAATTCTTGTGCGTGGCCACCACGGCTGTGATTACCAAACTTTACGTATTCGTAGAGTGCATTAATTAAATTTAAATGTAAAAAACCTTGGTGGGGGAAGGGATACAAAGGTCCGTTCATATTAGTTTTTAACTTTGGTTTATAAATATAATAACTTATAGAGAAGTTTGTAAAGAGATATTTACGTGCAATTTTGGCTGATATAAATAAAGTCACTGCAGTGTATACTATAATATACTAGTAGAATTTGTCTTAAAAAGATACTTCGTTTAAAAAATTATAGAAAAATAATTTTTAGAAATTAATACAGACAGATCTAATTTAGCTGAACCATCAAAATCCGATTTAGCATGGTTAGGCAATCCATGGAGCTCAGAGCCACAAAGTGAGTGGACGCTGCCATCCATATGTCCAAAGCATGAAGATAAAAGGACGGGGTAGTGGCTTGGTAGTGGGGGGAGTGGATGTTTGTTTCCACCCATATGCATTCCATCTCTAGAATTCATATATGTCTCTTTTAAGTAGAGTATATATACATATGTGCTTAGTAAAAAAATACTATCGACTTTTCATATGTCGTCTCATACGAAAAAGTATGTATCGACCCTCCGTGTGACACTCTAAAGCCTCCGCAAAATTCCTAATAAATGTAGTGAAACGTGCACTCGTGTGAAGTGAGTGGATTGTGCGTCTGGCAAGTGTCCTCCATGTACCTAAAAAAGGAAGCCAAGAGAAAGAAGAGATGGAAGCTTCGATAGAATATCCTGGTGGGAGCATCCTCACCTGACCGGTCACCACCACCCAGGAACAGGGTTTTTCCGGTTGAGATCCGGCAGATTTGCTGCTCGTGCTGGAGCCTGGATGCGGTGGTTCGGCCATCGCCCACCGCAGCGCTGTGGCGTCCGGCCAAACGCCAGATCGGCTGCAGTGCACCGAGCGATCGGGAAAAGGCGTTTCACACTTCAACTAGGCCCTCGTCAGCTTTGGTTTGCGTCACAAGGGAAAGTGTCCTTTTTGTTTGGGTGCTAGCCAACCTTTTTCTGCTGCCGTATCAAGCCGCTCGCTCGCCGTACTTTGGACGTAGCTATCTCCTTTTCCAAACGAATCGCCGTCGCTGGTACTGCACTAAAAATGAGCTTCTGCCTTCTGTACGGGAACGAGCTTTGATTTGGTCGTCGCCCGCGGTTCAAAGAGCGAGAACGACGGACGATGGGATCACGCGAGGGTTTCAAACTTTCAGGAACTGGAACCGGCCCCGAAACCGCCAAAAAACTGTGTTTTTTTTACTTTTTAAAATTTCCTAAAAAATTGAAGTTAAATATGAACTATAGTTATAGGTATATTGGTATAAAAGTCGATATCAAAGGAAGGGTCTAGCGGGCTGAACCAAAACCATGGTGAAAACACATGGTGGTGACTGTATTCGCTGGTTTTTGAAACCCTGACTACGCAATTTGGTAGTTTGCCCTAAGTCTAGATTGTCTCCTTTTTTTCAAGATCTGGCATAGATGTCGGTTTTAATTCATTATTTCGAGTAAACTGAGAAAACGACACATAATTTCGTGTAGCTATCACAAAACTACAAATTTTTTTGTATTTTGTATAACTGCGTAGATTTTGGCATAACATTTTAATAACCTTGATATCCAATGATTCCTGCTAAATGCTAGTGGATCTGGTTGGTAGGACTCGCTGTATTATTAAATTTGGTGAGGGCCCCGCTCAACTTCGACTTCTGACTTTAAATTCATTATTTCTTAATTTTGTCTTTTTCTGACTTTTTATCTTTTTTGGTTTTTTCTTTTCTTTTTTCTCGTATTCCTTCACATTGTTCGTAATGGACTAACATGTTTTTTATTTTTATTTTTTAAAATTTAATTATATCAAATAAGCCATTATTAGCTATAGAGAAAAATAAACTAGATACAGTGAATAAGTCATAAACCATCATTAAACTGAGCACCCCTAGTATCTTCTGTTTCCATAGAAAGTTTAGGACGAAGGAAAACAGATCAATGCAGTGGCGGATCTAGGATTTGAGTAATAAAGGTGTAAAATTGTGAGTTTAAAATTTTAAAGTATATAGTATAAGCGTTTAAATGTAACAAATTATAACTTTGTAAAGTACAATCAAAATACAAAATCCACGAGAAAGACGCTTTTGGGCTGAAATCAGAGAAGAAGTGCAAATAAAACTTTATATATACACACACATATACGTGCGCATATATGCATATATATAATATATCTCTTATATATATTTATTTTCTTTTAAAAAATTTAGGGTGCATCTGCACCCCCATACACCCCAGAATCCGCCCCTGGTTCAATGCGGCTTTTGAGTGTGTCCAGCGCACTGCATTACCGCTATGAAGAGGACACCAAATTAGTAAAGAGGCAAGAGAGAGGCAGGGAGACCAACCGTGACCGCCACAAGTACCAACTCCGAAAGGACTTGTGTTCATTCTGTTGCCGTTTTGTACGTGTCTCTGAAGCTAATTGCTGTTTGTACGTTGAAGGCAGCTCATGTCTCAGCATCGTCTTCGTATTCTTCCTCGGTTTGACAGAGAGATGAAGATAGGAAGTACAGGTTGGGTCATTGGCGGAGTCCGAATTTAATTACACTCTGGAATCAGTGATGAAATAATCTAAGATATCTGGACTGGACTATGAAAATGTTACCTAGAATAGACTAAATTTAACCGGGCTGTACACTAGATATTTTTCTACACCTTGGGCTGAAGTCTACTCTGCCTAGGGTGAAGTTGGGCTCTTTTCAGCCATGATGGATAGTTTTTAGGCTTAGCATGAGTCCTTGTGTCAATGAACTAAATACTAATAAATCGATATGTCATTTTAAAAAGATTGTATCGATAGCTGTTTCAAAAAGACGACGAAGAAGTTATCTCATATATTAATTTCTATTTATTTATTTATTTATAGAAATCATACATTATAAACTAAAAAGAAGAGAGCGATGACGTTTAACCATCCGAGCAGAATGTTGGGCCCGAATGAAGCCCATTTTAAGGTTACTGTTTGCGAAGTATGAGGCCTAACAGGCCATCCAGACCTCTCTCTTAATTTTTTTTCTTTTGGAGAGAGAGAAAGAGAGAAGTGTTGACCTGCCAAGAGCAAAAAAATCAAATTGCTTGGACCATCTCACTACGGCCAGAAAAACCCAACCAGATAGCGATTCAGTTCATCTCTTTTCGCCACGCATAAGGCAAACTTTCCACACAGCCCAAGTTCCTGTCCTCTCTGCAGGTTTCACCTTTTGTTTCAAAGGTATTTTCATGTTCAAACTTTGTCAAAAAAATAATGCTCAAACCGAACAACAAAAGCACATTTGCAAAAGTGAACAAATAAAACACTGGCAACTATTATTCGACAAGCATGGTTGATGCCTGTCAAGGAATTTTGCTCTCCACCGACAAATTGGGTGCTTCTACTAGTACACTCACTTAACTCGGGTATGAAACATCCATCATACTTACAGTACACGACAACTCGGAACAAAATTTTGGTGTTCTCTTCTCCCGGTGCACTTCTCACCATCTCAACTTGGCCGGGAAGTACTGCGAGAAATGATACAAGAAGATCGTATCAGAACGATATGATTATTTACAGGGCAAATTAAGGATGTTCAGTTCAGGCTTCAGAGTGCGCTGAAGACACGCTCTTAATCTCACTGGATCTCAAAACAGATACGCGAATACCTTCTCGATGAGCGACATGTAGTAGGGCTTCACTTTCTCAGCGTCTATCCTGACACTGCTTGTGGCGCCTCATGTAATTATTCCAAGGATAATTGTTGGCCTAGAGATGGAACAAAACGTACCATATGGTGATCAAAAATCACACGAACACCTCTAATCAACTCAAGATACATAAGAGTATTTGTGCTGCATCAATTCGCTCATAGCTTTTCTATTTTCTCTTCTATTTATACTCACAGATTACATGTACGTAGGGTTGGAAACGAGCCGAGCCGGCTCAAGCTAGGCTCGTTCAAGCTCACTCGGAGCTGTGGCTCGGCTTGGCTCGACTCGTTTAGAAAACAAGCTAAAAGCCCAGCTCGGCTTGGCTCGTTTCCTGGCTCGAGCCAACTCAACTCAGCTCGTGAGCCACACCAAGCTATTCAGCAAGTAGCAGTCAAGAGCCCAATAAAATTTAAATAAATTTAAATAAACTCTAAAAATAAAAAAGAGTCCAGAAATGGGTAGTTTAAGATTTTATAAGAATTTAGAAATTTGAACGGGTCCAAATAGATTAGGATGAAGAAATACAGGCTTCCGGAAGTTTGAATCTAAAGAAAAAAAAGAAAAGGAGCATTTTCTGGAATTATTTTTGTAAAAAAAATGATTTGAAGATGTTCGGACCGTCCGATGGGCCAGAGCGGTTTTGGATCAGTTCGATCGGCCAGAGAGCTTCGGACCATCCGATCGACAGAGTGGTTTCCGATCGTCCGATCGGCTAGAGAGGTTTCCAACCGTCCGATCGGCCAGAGTGGCTCGGACCAGTCCGATCAACGTTCATGGTCCCTAAAAAAGGGAAAATATAGCTCCATCGCCGCCGCCCTCCTCACACTTCCTCCTAGCCCTGTTCGTCAAGCCGTCGCCCTCCCCGCGTGCTAGTCCACCATGAAGCAACTGCTTACCACTTCTCTGCTCCTTGCCGAGTCGCAGCCGCTGTCTCTCACCCCCACCCACCGTGGCCACGCGTACCTACCATCGGTGCCCTTGCTGGAGTTTTCCTGCTACGCCTTCGTGTTCCTGCACCCCAAGTCTGTTGACCACCTCGCCTCCTTCATCCAGGAGGCCATCTCTCGCCACGGCCCCAACCTGCACTTCGAGATGTTGCCCTCCTCGCGAGGGTAGATGCTACTTCAGTTTGGCACTGCCGCGGATGCAAATAGATGCTTTTAAGGTGACAAAGTAATATTGGTCAGGCTACCACATTGAAAACAGTGTGATATAACTGTAGCTACGAGCCAAAATAGGCTCGCGAGCGGCTCGAGCTCAGCTCAATTTTTTTGCAAGCTGCGAAGGAGGCTCGGCTTGGCTCAAAATTTTACGAGCTCGAGCCGAGCCAGCTTGGCTCGTAATGAGCTTGAGCCTAGCCATGAGCCTCAAGCTATTTTTCCTTCCCTATACACAGGCTAATGAACTGCCCGAGTCTTCCCGCACGATCTCCATGACTTGCACTACCCAAACGACGCGTTCCACTAGCCACCTCATACAGCTTAGTGGACACGACTGGTTACGTGCAAAATAACTGCTACATGGTCCGGTCTACGATACACACAAACCTAACCTTCTTCGGGTTCTCCCTCGAGTCTTTCTACGACCATGTCTTGTCAACCACGGTACCTTGACCATGCCTCATGATCCCGACTACTTCGACCATAATGCCTTCGACCATGGTGCCTTCGACCGCTTTACTGACCATGCCTTGTCGACCACATCTTCGACCACACCTTCATCGACCGCTTCATCGACTATGGCTTGTCGACCAGCATCTTTAGTAGTACCGCTCACACAGACGATACTACAGTCTTCGAGCACGACTAGGATACTGCCGCATATGAGTACCGACCATTAACCACTATATTGTGATGCATCACGCCAAGGTCTGGGTTGTATGCTTATGCAAGGAGGAAAAGTTATAACTTATACGTCCAGACAACTCCGTCCCCATGAGGATAATCATCCAGCCTATGACCTAGAGCTAGCCTCAGTAGTGTACGCTCTAAAAATTTGGCGGCGTTACTTCATTAGGAATCATTATGGTATATACACAGACCATAACAGTCTCAAGTACATCTTTACCCAAACCGATCTAATCCTTAGACAAGAAGATGGCTAGAGTTAATCAAGGACTATGATCTGGATGTCCATTATCACTCAGAGAAAGCTAATGTAGTGGCCGATGCCTTAAGTCGCAAGCCCCACTGCAACAACCTTATGGTGCAATAATTTCAACTTGAACTCTACAAGGAACTTGAAGCCTTTAACCTGGGGTTAGTAGAACATGGTACCCTAGCTGCCATGAAAGTACACCCAACTCTTGAGGAACAAATTATGGCAGCTCAGAAAAGACACCCTGGAGTCCAAAGGTTTAAGCACGTTATAGCTAAGGGAAAAGCCCCCAAGATGATAGAAAATCAACGGAGAGTCCTATGGTACAGGAAACACCTCTTTGTTTCCCATCAGAAGGACTTCAAGGACCTGATACTCAAGGAAGCCCATAGCTCGGCTTACACCCTACATCCAGGCAGCACCAAGATGTATCAAGATATGAAGACCTCATATTGGTAGCCCCGTATGAAGAGAGATATCGCTGAGTATGTGGCCTGTTGCGATGTATGCCAGTAGGTCAAAGCTGAACATCAGAGACCTACCGGACTACTTCAACCCCTGCAAATTCCCCAATGAAAGTGGGAGAAAGTTGGAATGGATTTCATAACTGGCTTACCTCGCACCAAGTTAGGATATGATTTCATATGGGTAATAGTCGATAGATTGACCAAGGTTGCCCATTGTATACCTGTGAAGGCCACCTACAAGGGAGATAAACTACTGAGTTATACATGACCCGTATTGTATGTCTACATGGCGTGCCCAAGAGAAGAGTCTCAGATCAAGGTTCCCAGTTCACCTCGCATTTCTGGTATAGTCTGCACGATGCCCTTGGAACCCACCTTACATTTAGCATCGCATATCACCCCAAAACAGATGGATAGGCTGAAAGAATAAACTAGATTCTGGAAGACATGCTCCGAGCTTATGCTCTAGAGTTCACTGTAGACTGGCATAGATGTTTACCCTATGCAGAATTCTCCTACAATAATAGTTATCAATCAAACCTTAAGATGTCCCCTTTCGAAGCTCTTTACGGCCGAAAGTGTAGAACCCCTCTGCACTGGTTAGAAGTAGGAGAAGGATATATTTTTGGGCCAGATACTCTGAAGCAGGAAGAAGAGAAGGTCTAATTGATCAGAGATCGCCTGCAGTCTGCTCAGTCTAGGCAAAAGAGCTATGCTGACAACCGCTGTAGAGAATTAACTTTCCAAGTTGGGGATCATGTTTACCTCAAGGTGTCACCCATCCGAGGAATTCAAAGGTTCAAGGTGAAAGGCAAGTTTGCACCCAGAAACATGGGGCCATTCCCTATCATCACCAAGTGTGGAGAAGTTGCCTACCGATTGAAGCTACCCGCAAGTCTGTCAAATGTGCACAATGTGTTCCACATTTCTTAGCTCAAGAAATGTCTCAGAGTTCCCGACGAGCAAACCCCAGCCGAGACCATCAAGCTCCAGAAAGACATGTCTTACACAGAACATCCAATCAAGATCCTCGATACCATGGAGAAGAAGATGAGATGCCACACCATCCATCTTTGTAAAGTCCAATGGAGCAACCACTCAGAGCGAGAAGCAACCTGGGAGCATGAGGACCAGCTTAGATTAGACTTCCCTATTCTATTCCCACAGTAGCTCGAATCTCGGGGTCAAGATTCTGTTTAAGGGAGGCGTGATCTGTGACATCCCATTTTTGGGAAGCTTTTGTACTAATGCAAAGATTTCAAAATCTAATTTCAATTTCAAAGAATTTAAACCTAATGGTCAGATTGCAACTCAAAAGTTGGTTGGGAATTCAAATCGTTTTGCAAAACTTTTCCTTCTCCAACCCGTCTTCCCAACCGTTTCCTCCTTCTCCCTCTTCTTCCTTTCTCACCCCTCAGCCAGCACTATTCCCTCACTAACCCAGGGAAGGGCGACGATTGCCTCGTCTTTAGCGGTGATGGCATCGTCTTCAACGTGCTACCGCGATAGCTCCCCGGCGTCTGCCTCTCTCGTGCGCGCACAGTTCGATCGTGGTCTGGCACCCTGCACGCACGTCAGCCCCTCTTCCCTGCTCGGCCGGAGGACCGCGTTGCCACCCCGTTGCATCCCGTATTGTCTTCCGCACTACCCCTATTCACGTTGACCCCTTGCGTGGCTGCAGCCCCACCTAGACCGGGCTCCGCCTCGGCTCTTCCCCTCCCCTCGCTGTGCTGCCATGGTCCAGCCCTACCACGCCTATGCCATCATGGCCCCCGCCAGCCCTGGCAGTAGCCGTCCCCTCTGCCTTGCCTTCTGCTCCGCCCTCCTACGACCACAGGGCCAAGGAATGCATCACCGGGACGACTTTCCCTGGGCCGCGACAATCTGTGGTCTTCACTATCTTTCCACGCTACTATGGAGAGCTTCAGTTATCGCGCCCTAAACTATAGCCACTAAGAGCTGACGCCACCCGCATGGCCGATGAACTACCACCTGAGGCTCCTCGGCGCTAACCTCTTCCCCGACCGCCTATAAGAGGGTGCCCGAGCCTTGTCTCCTGCTCCACCATCTCCCACTTAAATCCCACTGTCGCCTCCCCCACCTTCTTGAGCTCACGCCTCCTCTGCCGCAAGCTCCTCCACCGGCAGTCTTCGTCGCCAGCTCCCCTCAGTGGACGTCGGGACCTCCTGAGCTTCCCCCTGAGTTGACCATTACTCTCTCTACCTCCTCCCTCGTCTAATTGCTCTCTCTCACCCTGTAGGCCACTGGTAGCCGTGATCTTCCCCACCTCCGGTGTCCGTCCGCCCCATCAAACATTTAGCCCCGCCCCAATTCCCAGAGGCCGGAGCTTCTCTCGGACCCCCTGAGGCTGACCTGACCCCCACCAAGCTTCTCCTACCTCCCCGGCGAGCTTGCGCCGAAGCCACCTCACCACCGCGTAGGTTCTCCGTCGCTAACTCATTCGGCTCCACCTTGACCACCACCAAAGTCTCGGGTGAGTTCAAAATCACCAGTAGATGCTCCCATGCCAGATAATTGGTTTCTAATGCCTTGCTCTGCCGATTAGCACCATCCCCTATTCCGACCGCCACCGTGCTCACCGCTGGCCGCCGTCGGGCCAAATCAGGTTGCTCCCCTTCTCCCAGGGGTGCGCGCAAGGCCATGGAGCCCGTTTTGCTAATGCTATCGCACCGCCGTGGCCTCCCTTGCCGCCAGCCGGCTCCGCCTTCCTCACGGCAGGGAATTGTAGTTGCACGATTTAATTAGCACCTATGATTAGTGTAACAGCCCAGGTTTTTATGAAAATAAAAATAAATAATTAAATAATTAAAAATTAATTAAAATAAAACCTAAACTAAAATAAGTATTTTTGTTGCCTAATTGTAAATTTGGTTTTGCCTTGGATTTTCTGTTTTTGAAAAAAAACTAGTTTTGAAAAGCATTTTAAGTAAAACCTAAAACATATTATTAAATAAAATGATATTTTGATTTTCCATAAAAATCTTATGTGAAATTAATTATTTGGATTTATTTGGCTCTTATTTGGTTTCCTGGATTTTCTGGAGTTTAAAAGTCTATTTTTGAAATTAAAAAGTATTTTAAGTATGAAAATTAAATACCAATATTAGTTAGAAATATTTTTGTTAAGTCCAAAATGACCCCAGGAGCTTCTGTGATTTTTTCTGGAATTTTTGGAAGTTATTCCATATTTTTCTGAGGCTTAATGGATTTTCTGGGGTTTTCTGAAAAGTCAAAATCAAAATTTAAAAATAAAAATCCCACCCCCTCCCTCCGGACGACACGTGGATGGCCCAGATCCGCCCATGTCGCCGCCCGGATCCCGCCTACCCTCCTCCCTCGCTCGCCACGTGGGCGGCCGGGATTCTCCCGCCCCCACGCGCCCGGCCCATCCCGCCACGCCCACCCTTCACGCCACCGCCGATTCCCCTCCGCGCCGCCGCCAGTGTCGCCGCCGCCGGTGAGCTCCGGGCCCGAGCCTCCCGGCGGTCGGCCATGCCAGCGTGCCGCGTCCACGTGGCCGCCCAGGTGGCGCTCGGTGGCCGTCGCGGCGGCTCCATCCTGCCCCGTCAGCGCCACGTGCGCAAGTCCCTCCATCCGTGCCACCTCAGCGTCTTCCCGGGTCCGTGGGCATGGTCCACATGGACCAGGCCCACATGTCAGCCCCTCCCCCTCTTTTCCCGTTCAAAAATAATTCGGCCCAAAAAGAAAATTCCAGGGCTGACGCAATGCTGACGCCATAAATCCCTTTTTCAGTAGAAAAATAATTCCAAAAATCCTCTTTTTCCATTTCCCCTCTTTTCAAATTTCCCGGAGCCCGTTCTCCTTCGTCCTAACTCCGATTTAGCCCATTCAAATTTCTAAATTCATCAAAAATTCCCCTCTACCTATTTCTGGCCTCAATTCAAATTTTTGAAGTCAATTTGAATTTATTTGAATTTGGTGGGTATTTTCACATGTAGACTTCGACGATTCGGGAAATTTCGACGACAAAGTTTCACACCAAATTGAAGAGCAAGGCAAGTCACACTCCTTGATCATGTTGATCCCAGTTTTCAAAATAAAATTTATGTTGTTTTAAAGTATTCTGCATGCATATTTTTACTCAATGTATTTCAATTCAGTTTTAAATATAGTTAATGCCTACTTGTTAAATTCTCCATTGATATTGAATTCATTATATCAAATGCTTAGACCTGCTTAGTTATAATATTTGTTTTGGGATATCTTTTCACATAAAATGATGACCTTTTCATATAAAATGATAAGCTTTTCAAATGTACTCTTGACTTTGGTGAGTCAAGGAGGTTTATGAAATATTTTGAAAACAAAATATAAAAACTGGTTTAGACTTAGGCAATTGGTTAGATGGGTGGGTGCAGGCATGCCCTGTTGGTCGGAGCTACAGTGGTTGATTGTCGTGCACAGGGGTATGTGGTTGGGCCTAAGTCAATTAAGGACCGGTCTGTGAGCTACTGTTGCAAAGCTCTATCGTACTACCACAAGACTGGTATGGGACACCTGGTGAATAATTTGCGGGTCCCAACTTTGAGCCATTTCGTAGGTTGAAAGTGAGCGTGGCGTGGGCCATGAGATGTCTCGCTCGGCTCAAGAGGGGTCCGTGCAGTGGATTCCTTACTGGGGTGAAACCTTAGTGTTGGCTTGGCCAAGTTGAAGGCTTTGCATTGTAAAGACCTTGTCGTGATCTCCCCTCCGCACACCTAAGGAAGTGTGTAACTCGCGTGGCAAAACGGGATGATCATGTCTTGTGGGTAAAGCTGTATAATCTCTGCAGAGTGTATAATCTATCTTGGATAGCCGTGCCCGCGGTCATAGGCATGCTGAGTAAAAGTTTTTCATGGATTAGACTTTGTTTTTCAAAATGCTTTCGAAAACCTTGTGGATGGATGGAATCCACGAGGGATGAAAACCTTGCGGATGGATGGAATCCGTGAGAGAGTTGCGTAGTGGAAGCGTGTGGATGGATGTAATCCATACGAGATCTTTTGGAAAAGATGGTCAGGGTGGGATGCCCGTAGATAGGTTGGTGTTTGGTCGGAGCCTGCACTGACGGTAATATTTTCAATTACAACTACTGTTTTACTTATTGTATTAAATTCAACAATTTCAATCTATCTACTGTATTTCGTTAAATGCTCTTTTATGCAAACTGACCCTATAAGCCTTCCATTGAAGCCTTTATCATTATGATGCATTTTCTCCGTGTGACTTGCGGAGTACAAGTTTGTACTCACCTTGCTATCTCCACACAGAGGAAGACGATTTCGACTACGGTGAAGACCAAAACGAGTAGGCCGCGTCTTGCAGTTGTTTGCCTGTGGGTAGGCTTGGGTTTCGCCTTTTCAGCTTCGCTTCCGCCGTTTCTTTTGCAGTTATATTTGCCAATGTGCGATGATGTAAACGCTGGCCATAATGCCGTACTCTTTAAATTAAATAATTGTCATTATGGTTGATATTTATCTTTGTTGTTCACTGTGTGCACTAGCTGATTCTAGACTAGTGCGATTTACATAGAGGATCTAGGAGTCGTTGCTCCGGGTTCCGACAGAGATGGTATCAGAGCCTTAATGACTCCAAGACGTGATCGTAGATAGAAAAGATTGGTCAGACCATAAGGACTTATTTTTAAATAATCAATAGTTTCAAAAAGTTTAGCTTAAACCTTACCTTTCAAGACTTTGCTCATCCTTATCTCTCAATTCTTCCTCACCTTTGTATTATCATTCCAAAAACTTATTCCTAACTTACCTCTCATTCAAACAATTGTAGATGAACACTTTCGATGTTGCACCAACTGATGGGTGGAGTAGAGGCCTTCATACCTGCTTCACCGTTTGGGTTTTCAACGTCGAGCTATCTACATACACCGAGAAGAAAACCATGGAGATCAAACGACGGGGCATCACTTCACCTTACTCATCACTAAGCAAACTGGATATGGAGGTCTTCGCTACCGCTTCACAGGAAATGGTTACTCGTTTGAAAGAGCGGACAAGAAGCGCTCGTAAGCGGTTCTTAGCCTCTGCGCCATTTCGATCTTCGCATTGAAGGATCGCGCTTTGTACCTCGGCAATGCGAAGGATGACACCAAGGCGACCCTTAGCCCTTTAGGATAAGTTGTTAGGCTAGTTAATAAAACGTTGTTATGAGCTGTCAAGCTTTCTCTTTTGTCGGCAGCCATGACTATTACTTATTACGAGATTAGTAAAGATTTTAATAAAGTTGAAGTTGAAATTTTTGGGTTGTACAAAATATCCCCTATCCCCCCTTTTTGCCTAGAGTCTCCTCTCTCCTAATTCTTAAAGCACCCAGCAGATGGTTAACACAAGGAGCAACAACAACGACAATGGCCATGACAACAACACTACTGGTAACCAGGCTGCACATATCCCTCCACCACCTCCTGCTAATGGACCGAATTGGGCTCAGATGATGGCCAATCAGAATCAGCTTATTCAACTACTGGTGCAGACCAGAAACGTAAAATAATCTGAAAACTATTTAAAAAAATGTTGGGCCCCACATATCAGAGGGACATCCCTCTCTCCTCTTTTGTTTTTGGGGATTTTTCCTGAGAATAAATCTTTGAGGAGCTCGTTCTCTCTCGTCATAACTCCAAATTTAACGAAACTTGTTTCTAAATTTTTCAAAAATCAAGATCTACCAATTGGTGCTGGTGTTGTCCAATTTTGAGTTCAGTTGAATTTAATTTGGTATTTATTTATTTTCACTTGTCTGCGTTTATTTTTCCGGTACGTTCTCCCGAGTAGAGCTCAAAGGTGTGAACGAGCCCCCGATTGAAGCTGCGCAAGACCCCCAGCTTTTGATCTAGGTGAGACAATATTTTGATCATTTTGAGCCTATATTTTATATGAAATTATGTTCGTTTAAAATATCAAAACTGCATGCTTTACTTTATATGCAAACGTATGTTACTCATAAGGTAGTTAAGCACCTGCTTGTCGATCTAGTAACATAATACCCCATTCTTGACACTTAAATATCCATGAACCTCGTCACCCTAGGTAATACTATTAATCTCGATAGTTATAAGTCAAATTAAATACCATGCAAAGGTCTTGTCTAGAATATAGGGCACTAGCTCGTCCTGATCATCAATATCTAAACATGAAAGCTGGTTTTAGAACAGTCATGGGATGTAAGTGAATGGTAATTTGTGATAACTTATTTTATGCTTCTCAAAACTCTAAAAACTTGCTATGCCTGTCTAGACGGATGGTAAGGGTGGTTGGTGCGGATGGAGCATGATAATATGTGGTTTGTGGTATGCACCGCTCGGACAAATGAAGGACTTAATCCTATGATGACCTCCCCGTGTAAAACAGTACTACCACAAGCTGGCAAAGTGTAGGCTTGGCTGAATAATTTACTGCGCCTCAGGGTCATTTCACAAGTAGGGGAGTGAAGCTGTGCATGTGTGGACTGAAAAGTCCGGCATGAATGGGACACCGTGAGAAGGTGATGTGTACCCATTTCTCTATTAGTGGGGAAAAGCTGTGGTCTTGCTCTGCTATGATCGGGGGCGGATCTACAATAGTTCATGGGTGTTCAGCTGAACACCCAAATTTTTTTGACAAAAACCTAGTATATGTGAGGTATAATACATATATATGTATAATTGGGCCAAATGAACTGTTTATAGCCACAATTCGGCTGCCCGCAATAGCCCGCGAAGCCCATTTTTTGTCCGTGCGGCCGCGGCCTGCCTTCCCCCGGTCCCGATCCCCAACCCCCCGGTCCCCATTGCCATTTGCGTTCGCGCGGAACCTAACCCTAGCCTCGCCGCCTCTGCCCTCCGCTCCGCTAGCTACTGCCTTGCCGCCTCCGCTCCGCCTCGGCGCCTCCGTCCTCTGCCTCCGCTCTGCCTTGCTGCCGCCGCCCTCCGCCTTGCCGCCTCCGCTCCGCCTGGCCGCCTTCGCCCTTCGCTCCATCGATGATGGTGCCTCGCCGCCTCCGCCCTCCGGCCCTCCGGGCTCCGGCTAGATCTGGGCTCTCCGGGACTCCGGCTCCATGCCCACGCCGGCGCGCTGCCACCGCAGACCGCGTCACGCACTCACGCTGTGACCTCCGGGCTCTCCGCTCCGGCCCTCCGCTCCGCCAGTGAGTACTTCTGTGCTGTACTGCACTACTGCTGTTAGTGCTGTATGTGTAAAGACGAGCATGCACTACCGTTGTTAGTGTTCTCCGCTCCCTCCCGATATGGGCTTTCTGATCAAGTTTGTTAAGGTAAATTTGCAGTTTTGTCATCTTTATATGTAATCTCCTGTCAAACTTTGTGTTTAATGTTCTTTGAAGTGATTGAACAATCAGGATGACGATGGTGACTCGATCTACACATTCCCTTCTTGGATACATTCAGATATTATGGACGACAACATTCTCATTGAGGGGGCCACAAAACTAGATTCTTCCACTGACGGCAAAAGAACCGATGGAGGAGAGTCAAGAAAGCGAACGCAATTTATATAATTGATTTGATGATCTGTCCATTGGTGAGCGACGATTAACTTTGTTTCCTAGAAACTAGGCATTGATTACTCTTTGTTTTCATGTCTATATTAAAAATAATTTGCATGATGCATCACCGATTGATGAAACGGAGATGGAATTACCATGTGTAAGAGATGTATAAATTAAGCACATTTACCTTGTTCATTTGCTTTCTTCTTGGAGAGAACAAGATATACGAGAGTGCAATCAAAGTTTTGTCAAATTCCAAATAAAGCTTACATTGAACTTGTGAGATTAAATGTAAATGTTGTTTTTGTTAACAGGGGATCCTTTATGTGACTTAATTCCACTGCACTTGGATGTTTTCCGTGGTGATATTGATCTTCTCAGGGAGTTCCTGCGAAGCTATCAGCTTCCTTTCCTGAGAGGGGAATCGAATATTGATGTCTACAAGTTAGTGCAAAATACAAAGTTCAGCAGGGCATCATATCGTGCAATGTAAGTACATTTGCTTGTCAGAAATCAGAGTTAATTCCCATCACTCATGCTTTATCCAATTGATTCATTTGCTGCTTATGACGGACAACTTGATTAGGAATAATATCTTTATATTATTTAAGATATTATCCTAGTACGAACAATTGTATGTTAACTATTGTTACTGTAGATCTTTATGTTTTGTACTGAAAAATATTTTTACAACTTTGAACACCCATTCTAAAATTCTTGCGTCCGCTACTGGCTATGATGTTAGGGTATAACTTTCTGCACTAACTTATGGAGGCTACATGTGGTGGTTATCCATAAGTGTGAAATAGCATTGAGGTGAGGTATTGTAAAGGCCTCGTGATGATCTCTCGATCTGCGTGACTAAGGAATCGCGTAGGCCTGTCAAGTTAATTGTCTCTTGTGAATAAAGATGTACATCTCTGCAGAGTAAAAACTATTCAGATAGCCGTGCTCGCGGTCAAGGGTGAACATGAGATCTTACTCGAGTTAGTTCTATTTCAAAATCTTTGTGGTTGGGAAGAAATCTGTTAGCCGGAAGTAAACCTGACTTTAGAAATTTTTCGGGAGAGACGTACTCCAGCGTTGTTAATAAGGTGGAAGTAACCTAATGATCAAAATCTAACATAGGTGGATGGAACTATGTAATCAGTGGATGAAACCTACATCGCTATAAATACTGCACAATTTTAAACTCTTTAAAGCATGTTTGTAAAACGCTAAGTCATAAGAATTTTAATTACGATTATTGCAAATGTCGCTTTAAGCAAATAAAAGAATCTGAGCCATTCTTGTTTAGTCTTGCATATATAATTATATGCATTTTGTGTGTTGTCTCGCGAAGTATGGTTAATTGTACTCACCCTCGCTCTTAACCCCCCATTCAGAGTCCGTAAACCAATGCCACTATGTCTACTATGAGGACCAGAACGATGAAGGCGATGAAGATGGTGGAAACTAGAGTAGACTTTAATAGTCTTGTCTTTCACCTTAGTCTAGCCGACTAGGCTAACTTGTGGGTGGTTCCAAACTTCCAATATTAGTTAGATCTTTGGCTAATATCAGTGGCACCTAAGTCATCTTAGTTACTTGCCAGTGGTAGGTTGTGCCTACCACATTTGTTGATGGTTCCGTTTCCTCACTTTATGTAATATAAATATTTGGCCTTATGGTTCTATTGTAAACTCGATCTGATGTGATCTATTTGAACTCTAATATTATAATAGAATAATATTTGTTGTGTATAAAATGATATAGCAATGTACGTGTGGTGAAATCACGTAGGATACCCGGTCCGACACTCCCCCTCTCCAGGTCAAAACCCTAGCGGACCTAGGGCCTCGCCGGTGGCGGCCCCCGCGAGCTTGCTCGGGATCTCCTCGCGGAGGGGGAGGCAGGCGATGGGCGGGGCGGTCTCCGAAGGCGCCGCCGCGGCGGAGGGGGAGTACCCCGTCGTGCTCAATGTGTACGACCTCACGCCGCTCAACAACTACCTCCACTGGTGTGGGCTCGGCATCTTCCACTCCGCCGTCGAAGGTGAGCGAGGCCAGCTCGATCGGGTTCGGTAGATTCTAAGAAATTTGGGAATAGGGGTGTTTGATTGGGATCCGACCCATCGTGCCGTTTTCTTAATTTGATAGTTAGATACGGTATCTCTTAGAATTCGTGCTTTAGCTTTGTAGAAAAAGGCGAGTTCTTTTTAGGTGTGGTTGGTTCTTGAAGGGGTATCTGCCAGATCTTGGCTTCATTTTAGGCATTCGTTATGCGAATTGACAATGGTGAAATGTTCGGCCGTGTTGTGATTTGTATGGGGTAGTAAGCTAGATGACATGGTGGAAGAACCGACCCAAACAGTTTTGCATCGCGGAATTTCTATGGACATTACAATTGTTGCTTTGAAGATGACATCATACATCTTCTCGACTTTCTTTTTCTGAAGAAGCTCTTCTTTTAATTCAATTGGGGAGGATTCGTTATTAGCACTTTTATCACCTACTTTTTCTAACAGGTTTGTTTTTGGTACCAAATTATACGGTTAAACCACATTTGTTATGATTGATCTTTTTAGAGTTTAGACTTATCATGTTAAAGAAAATATTTGTGGCACACTGTCACATTTGTTATGATTTTGTAGTATGATTGATCTTTTTAGAGTTTAGACTCATCACAACAACAACAACAAAGCCTTTTGTCCCAAACAAGTTGGGGTAGGCTAGAGAGTTTAGACTCATCACATTAAAGAAAATGTTTGTGGCACACTGGCACATTTGTTATGATTTTGCAATATGATTGATCTTTTTGGAGTTTAGACTCATCACATTAAAGAAAATATTTGTGGCACACTGGCACATTTGTTATGATTTTGCAGTATGATCGATCTTTTGAGTTTAGACTCATCACATTAAAGAAAATGTGTGTGGTGGCTGCATGCTGGGACCTCTGCTGGGTTGTCAATAGATAGGTTTATAATTTATTGCAGTCATTTGAAATTGTTTTTTTTTGAATTATGATAGATTAAATGGAAACCTTAGAAGGAGCCATAAGTTGCATTTGTCGCATCTTGACAAACTTTGCCCCCATCGTTCTTTACCTCTTTTATGTTCTTAATGCTTTCTATTCATCATTTCTCTTGAACAATGTCTTGTATTCATCATTTCTGTTGAACTTAAACTCTCTGGTTGACAAGTTTATCAAGTGGGTAAGCCGAGTTGAGTCGCCAAGGGACCGACTTGCCAACTAGTCGACTAGTCGGTCGAATACTTGTCAACGTGCCAGCAAACAACCCTTGGACAACAGCAAATTAAACTGAAATAAACAAGACTTGAATAAATTTAGCGCATGTTACCTCATCTTCTACTACCACCACATCTACTACTAATACCACTGATACTCTGCTACTACTACTTGCTGCTGCAGAGACATAGCTTGGAGAATTTTTCTAATCTTACACACACAACACTGGGTAACTTGCACGTACACTGAGGAGATGCCTCCTCTCAGCCGCGCGCCGACGTTCACTCCGGACTCGGCGGCCACCTCCTCCTCGGTCGTGCCACCCCATGCACCGGCCTCTTCTCCCAATCCCCAGACGCCGTCCTCCCCCGCGGTAGGGCGCTCGAAGCTGGAGTGCTGGAGGGAGGTCTCTCCCCCGCCTCCCCTGTTTCCAGGCTTGCTTCCCCCTCCTATCGCGACGTGGTGCTGGCGTCTCCAAGGTCGGCCGGCGAGGTTTCGGCGGTGCCGGAGCGTTAGCCTGCGGTCCGTCAGCATGCATGCCCAGACCGCGCCCCTGCTGACTGCGCGGAGTTTCTTCATGGCCGGGGGCTGGCTCCAGGACCGGTCGAGGAAGGCTGGGAAAAGGTGGTTGGTCGCCGCTGTTTTCGCCACAGACCTCGTCACCCATCTTGCGGCTCTTGACGTCCGGTTCCGGCAGACCTCCGTGGAAAATGTTTCAACTGTTTCTCTGCATCGCATCGCGCTGCGGATTGTCGTTGACGGGTACGCTGCTTTCGCTGCATGGGCCTTGGCCATCGTTCCTTTGCTTGCCCTGGAGCTCCTCCGTCGCGGGGACGCATCTCGGTGTGGCGGTGTATCTCCCCGGTCGTGGAAGCTTCTTCGTCTTCATCTCCGGCGGCGGATGGCGGTGCCGGCTCTGGAGGGCGGCTTTGGCAGCGTCGTAAGCGCCGGGGTCACTCCTCTGGGCGTCGGGAACGTGCTTCCGGGCTGGCGATCGCCGATGTTGTGGAGTCCCTCCTTCATGCGCTCTCCGTCGCGTCCTTCGACCAGGCTGCGACCTTCATCGGCCAGGTCGCGACCGTCATCGGCCAGGCTGCGGCCAGACTTCGGCAGTTGAGGTCCGTTTCTCCGTCGCGTTCCCGTGGCCGATCGCCGACGAGGAGGAGCTCTGGAGATTGCCAGGCGGATCGCGCCCCGGTCAAGAACCGCCTTGGGCCCACCACGTCGTCGACCACGTGGCGTCCTCCAAGCTGGCTGCTGGGATCCGTCATGATGGAGAAGATCTCTAGCCGGGGCAGGATGCAGTCCCAAGCTTATCCTTTGTTGTGTGTCTTCAGGAAACTAAGTTGGCGTCTATTTTTGGTCGTTTGATCATGTCTATGCTGGGAAGCGAGTTTGATCAATCCGTGGCCTTGTCAGCTTGCGGCTCTAGGGGGGGTGTGGTGCTGGCTTGGAAAGGCGGTGTTTGCCGTGCTTTAACATCTCGGGTTGACACTTTTTCAGTTTCAGTACAGTTTGTTTCTCATGAGGGGCTGCCTTGGTGGTTCACAGGAGTGTATGGCCCTCAAGCTGATGATCAGAAGTTGCAATTTCTGCAGGAGCTACGTGACATTCGGCAAGCTTGTCAAGGTCCGTGGGCAATTGGAGGGGATTTCAACCTCATATATTTGGCGGAGGATAAGAATAACACTAATGTGAATAGAGCAATGATGGGTCGTTTCCTCCGGTTCTTGGATGACTTGGAGCTGAAAGAAATTTCTCTTCTTGGCCGTAAGTTTACTTGGTTGAATGAGCGAGATGTTCCCACTTTAGTCCGGTTGGATCGAGTCTTCATGAGTCATGACATCTGATTGGGATCAATTGTTTCCGGACTGCATCCTTCCGAGTTCGGCTTCTTTGATTTCAGACCACTGCCCTTTAATCCTTGGTCTGAAGGCCAATGTTCAGGGAAAGCGGCGTTTTCACTTTGAAAGCTATTGGCCAAAGCTGGAGGGGTTCTTGCAGGAGGTGCAAAGCTCCTGGTGCAAACCAGTTGTAGCTTCTTGCCCACTGCGAATCCTTTCCTTGAAGCTGGGAAGACTTGCAAGGGACCTGCAATCTTGGAGCCAAAAGAGAGTAGGAAATGTTAAGCTGCAGCTCCAGGTTGCCACAGAGATCTTACACCGACTTGAAATTGCTCAGGATGCCCGAGTGTTGTCCAGCGATGAGGTTTGGCTGCGGCGGCAGTTGAAGCGGCATGTACTCGGATTAGCATCTCTAGAGCGCACTATTGCCCGCTTACGCTCCAGGTTGGTTTGATTGAAAGAGAGGGATGCAAATACTTCCTTTTTTCATCAGCAAGCTAGGTACAGAAAGAGGAAGAATTTCTTGGCAAAAATCAAAGTGGGAGATAGACTTGTTACTGGGCATGAAGACAAACAACATGCTGCTTATGAGTTCTACTCAAGCTTACTTGGCACCGTGAAAGACAATGCTCCTTGAACCTGCAGTCCTACCAAGAAGCTCATGATCTGTCAGCTCTGGAGCAGTGTTTCTCGGAGGAAGAGGTGTGGGCAACAATTAAATCACTTCCTTCAGATAAGGCGCCGGGTCCGGATGGATACACTGGACGTTTCTTCAAAACTTGCTGGAGTATAGTGAAGGTTGATCTTATGGTTTGCACTTAACGGTACATTGCGAGGTGATGTCGATGGTTTGTTCCTTCTTAACTCGGCGCGTACATCGTTTTGCTTCCAAAGACACCAGAAGCGTTGCAAATCAAGGATTACAGACCTATAAGCTTGGTTCATAGTTTTGCAAAGCTTGTCACCAAAATCTTGGCCAATAGGTTGGCTCGAAAACTCAAGGACATGGTGTCACCAAATTAGAGTGCTTTTTGTTAAGTATATCAAGGCCCATATGCTATAGGCCCATGTGGTTATCTATATATTGACATCTCAACTATTGGAGTCATTGTCTTCTCAAATACTTAATGTAAGTAACATGGTATCAGAGCTCATGGATTAGGGTCAGGTCAGGATTATTCTAATCCTCCTCCCACGATCCAAAATCCACCCGCACGTGGTCTCTGCGTCTTTGCGGCGATTGGCGCTTGTTCCTTCAGCTGCGAGGCGGCGCGCGCGTCGCGATTTCCCTCAGCGTCGTCCGCGTCGCGATCGTGCGCGTCCCTCAGCCGTCGTCGCCTCGACGGCCGGCGAAGGCGGCGGATCCGACGAGCGCGCTCGAGCGATAGGCGGCGGGCGAGGCGACGCCCGGCGATGAGGCGAGGAGGCGGCGGATCCGACAGCGAGCTCGAGCGATAGGCGCGGGCGCCCGAGCGATAGGCGGGCGAGCGGACGCCCGAGCGATGGGCGGCGGGCGAGGCGTGGCGAGCGAGCGCGCGACCCGAGCCGCGGCGGCGGCGGAGGCGCCTCCCTAGATCCGATTTGACTAGGCACCAGGCGGCGGATTCGACGAGGATATGTTGATTACGGGAGATGATGTGGAACACATTTCTCATGTGAAGAAGCAACATGGTGAGCAATTTCGGATGTCGATTTGGGTCCTCTCGATTATTTCTTAGGAATTGAGGTGTTGTATTACGCAAAGGGCTACTATCTCTCACGGTCAAATACATCCAAGACCTTATTGCTCGTTACGGCATTACAGATAGTCGAACGGCTGCGACACCTATGGATCTTCATTTACAACTTCGCCCTACCGATGGTACACCTCTTGAGGATCCTTCTCGATATCGGCATATTGTAGGCAGCCTTGTTTATCTCACTGTTACTAGACCTGATATTGCTCATGCGGTTCATATTCTGAGTCAGTTTGTGAGTGCTCCTACTTCCATTCATTTTGGACATTTGCTTCGTGTACTACGGTACTTAAGGGGGACATCTTCTCAGTGTTTGTTCTATGCTCATGACAGTCCACTTCAGCTTCATGCTTACTCGGACTCCACCTGGGCAAGTGATCCAACAGATCGTCGTTCTATCACAAGTTATTGCATTCTTCTTTGTTCTTCTCCTCTTGCATGGAAGTCTAAGAAGCGGTAGTGTATCTCGTTCTAGTCAGAGGCAGAACTTGAGCACTTGCCACTACTACTTGAGAGATTGTATGGCCGATGGTTGTTAGCGATTTTGGTATTTCTTGTGATGCTCCTACACCTCTTCTATGTGATATCTGAGTCATACAAATTGCCAATGATCCTGTGAAGCATGAACTTAAAAAGCATATTGGCGTTGATGCCTTCTTTACTCGGTCTCATTGTCAGCAGAAAACAATTGCTCTTGATGTGCCCTCGTAGGCGCAAGTGGCAGATTTTTTCACTAAAGCACAAACTCGAGAGCAACATCGGCTTCACTTGCTCAAACTCAATGCTTCAAAACCTCCGTTTCCACCTTGAGTTTGAAGGGGGGTGTTAAGTATATCAAGGCCCATATGCTATAGGCCCATGTGGTTACCTATATATTGACATCTCAACTATTGGAGTCATTGTCTTCTCAAATACTTAATGTAAGTAACACTTTTGTCCAAGGGAGATGTACCCATGATAATTTTATTTTGGTCCAGCAAACAGCTAAAGTACTGCATAGACAAAGGGAACCTAGAGTTCTTCTCAAGCTGGATATTTCAAAAGCCTTCGATTCGGTGTCATGGCCTTTCTTGCTGCAAGTATTAAGCCATTTGGGTTTTGGTCCAATTTGGTGTAACTTATTATCCAAGCTCCTAAGGTCTTCAACAACTCGGGTTTTGGTAAATGGTGTGCCAGGAGAGCTAATTCAACACCAACGGGGGCTTCGGCAAGGCGACCCCTTATCCCTGATGCTGTTCATCTTGGTCATGGATGTGCTTAACTCACTAATTAATAAGGCAAGTGAGAATGGTCTTTTGCAGCCCCTTCTTTCTAGGGGATCTAGTCAGCGGGTTTCTTTATATGCTGATGATGTGGTTCTTTTCTTGCGGCCCTGTTTGGAGGAGTTCGAGTTGATCAAAGAGATTCTTCGGGTTTTTGGAGAAGCGTCGGGGTTGATCACCAACTTAAGCAAGTGCTCAGTGACCCCAATCCAAAGCCACCAACAGGACATGGAAGCAATGCAGGGAGCCTTTCCTTGCAAAGTTCAAGAATTCCCTTGCAAGTATCTTGGGCTCCCTTTGTCAATCAGAAAACTCCCCAAATCTGGCTTTTACATGATAATTGACAAGATTGCTGATAAGCTGCCCGGATGGAAAGCTGCCATGATGCACCCAGCCGGCCGAGCCACACTTATTCGAGCGGTGCTTTCAGCAATTCCTATTTACCCACTCTTTGCGCTGGATTTCCCTAAATGGACACTTAAAGCAATTGACAAGATACATAGAGCTTTCCTTTGGAAGGGTCGCAAGAGTGTAAATGGAGGACATTGCCTTTTTTCTTGGGGCCGGGTCACGAGACCTATTGAGCTTGGCGGATTGGGAATCCTTGATTTGGAGATCCTCGGTTGGGCGCTGCGCATGAGGTGGCTGTGGCTCAAAAAGACCCAACCTGATCTCCCATGGGCGGGTTTGGACATTCATGTGCACCCCAATTCAGCAGCTATGTTCTCCATTTCGATCATCTCTATGGTGGGTGATGGCCGCATGACCCTCTTTTGGTGTGATAAATGGCTACATGGCAAGTCCTTAATGGACCTTGCCCCCTCTCTTTGTGCGCATGTGCCAAAGAGAACTGTCAGTCGAATGACGGTCCAAGAAGCTCTAACAGATAATACTTGGGTTCATGATATTACAGGCAGTCTACCTACTCCGGTCTTGGAGGAGTTTCTTAGCCTATGGGAGGTTCTCGCCCGAGTGAGGCTCTCCCCCGGCGTGGATGATCAGCATGTATGGAAGCCTTCCTCCTCGGGCAGGTTCTCAACTAAATCAGCGTACCGTCGTTTTTTTGTGGGGGCGGTGGATTATGAACCTTGGAAGGAGATTTGGCGAACCTGGGCTCCTCCTCGTTGCAAATACTTTGTGTGGTTAGCCTCGCTTAATCGCTGCTGGACCACTGATCGTTTGGCCCGTCGTGGTCTTGTTCACCCTGAGTTCTGCCCACTATGTGATCAAGTTGATGAAACTATTTAGCACTTACTCACTTCTTGCGTATTCACAAGAAGTGTTTGGTTCTCAGTGCTTACTCTGGTGGGATTGCAGCGGCTAACTCCAGGTCCAGATGATTTGGTCTTCACCTTGTGGTGGCGTCAAGCTTTGCACTAAGTCCCTAAGCAGCAGCACAAGGGCTTTAATTCTTTGGTCGTGTTGGTGGCTTGGCGGGTTTGGAAGCATAGGAATGGTTGCATTTTTGACGGCGCCTCACCCAATGTCAGCATTGTTTTGCAAGACATTAGAGATGAGGCCAAGTTGTGGTGTTTGGCAGGGGCCAAAGGCCTTTGTACCATTTGGCCATAAGTGTTGTGTTTGGTTTTAGTCGGTGGGCGTTTATTTGTATTGCCCTTTTTGTTTTTTAGCCTCGCCTAATTGGTGAGGATTGTATGAGTCTTCTTAGACTCCTTCGTTCTTCTTAATATAATGATGCACAGTTCTCCTGCGCGTTCGAGAAAAAACTACTTGCTGCTACTACTAGTCTAGTATTACTACATTAGTATTTAGTAGATTACTACTTGCTGGCCACTGCTACTACTAGATCTACAAGAGGTTGTGACTTGTGAGCATTAGAGCAAAACAGAGCAGATCAGCATTCAGCAAAATAGGGCAGCGAAGTAGAGAGAAGGGAGCTTAGGAGAAAAAGGCTCTGAGCGGAAAGGATGAAGGTGGGAGACGAATCTAGGGGCCAAGGTGACGCTTGCCGACGGTGGCTGGAGCCAAGGGTGAAGGCGATGGGTGGTGCGAGACGACCGGAAGGGAGGGAACCAACAGGGTGGAGGCAAGAACCAGCAGTGGTTGCTTGCTAGTTGCTAGGGTTTGGGTGCCAAGACCCTTTATCCTCTTCAGTTTTCAACCTGACTCTTCGCCACCCCAAATCACATGCCAAGTCACAGAATAAGCGCACCAAGTTGCACACCCTCTCATGTGCAAGCCCACAAGTCGCTTGACTTGTCTCTCTAGGTTGATGACTAGTGGATCCAAGTTGACCAGACAATAAGTCGCTTGACTTGCTCAACCAGTCGAGTTGGTGGCTCCAGTCGACTTGACGACTAGTCGACGACTTAATAACACTGTTGGTTGACACACCTTAGTGTAGTCTTTTAGACCTAAGACTGGTTTGACATGTGTATTCCTCTTTTAGAATTATATGGCCTACTGGTGCATTTTCTCTCATAAAGTGCATTAGTAATTTAATCTTTGCCTATGTTGAACTGTTGCCTTTCTCTTGCAACTGTAGAGTAACAAAGAAATAGCTAAAAAAGTACTAACTACTAAGTGACCCGTGAATGTACTTATTGCGGAACCGTCACTTATGTATATTGTTTAATTATCCTAGTTCATTTCTTTTAAATATCATGAATTTCTTCAATGGAATTCTGTTCTGGGATAAATCTCATTGTTGTTTCAATTTTTTTTCTGTTTTCTTTAGTCTGAGTTTGTAAAGGGCTTCCATTGAGTTACTAAATATGTTTTAAGGCCCTGTTTGAAACACTGGGAATTTTTCCTGATTCCTGTGGGAACTGAAATGTGTCATGCGAAATTCTTGTGAAATTCCAGCGTACCAAACAGGCATGAACTGTTCTATTACCCTTGTTATTGTCTTATTGATTATTACTTCTAGTCCAGTTTACATTTCGTTTGAACAAGTAAGTTTGGGCATTCAAACTCTTGGCAGGTTTTCCCCTAAATGCCTTTATGAAGTGCTAATAGTCCATGATAGGTCTAAATGACCTCCCTTCACCAACCCACCTGTTTCCAGTGCTTGGATATGTTTCCAAGGCTAATTAATAAGGGCAAATGTGTAAAAGTTTGGGACTCTGACAACTTGTTCTTTGTATCTTAAGCTAGATTGACTTGTAAATTTGATTCGAGGTAGTACTGTCAATCTATTAGAATGAATAGTGCAGACTGCAGAGTATTACTGACTGTTGCGGCATCAACTGATTAACTTTTTTTTTTCTGTATGTATTCCTGTACAGATTACCCTAAATATGCATGTATTTTGTGGTGCCAATATGCCATTGTCATCCTTCTACGATAATGATGATGAGATAGTAATGTTTTTGTGTCATGTTTAGATAATTTGATGTCGATACATAATGTTTACCATCAAAATCTGCAAATTGTTTATGGTTTATTTTATTCTGTCTGGAACAGTCCATGGATCAGAGTACAGTTTTGGAGCACATGATCACCTGACAAGTGGGGTTTTTGAGGTGGAACTAAAGAACTGCCCAGGTTTCATATACAGATGTTCGATTTTCATAGGCTATACAAGTCTAAATCCCTTAGAATTTCGAGAATTCATTCAGAGAATGGCCTGAGAATATCATGGGGATACTTACCACCTCATTTCCAAGAACTGCAACCACTTTATGGATGATCTTAGCATCAGATTGACAGGAAAGCCAATTCCTGGTTTGGTTAATCGACTCGCTAAGCTAGGTAAGAAATTTGTGCTCCTTTTACATTATTGAATTTAAACTTTCTAATGATTTTATTACTGTTAAGCGGTATATTCACATTATGTCTTTTGTATACTATATTATTTAAAGCCTATCCATTGGTGGGAGAATCGTTCATGGAAAACTGAAACCAATTTCTACTTGTAATATCTGTAGTTCTGAACTACCAGCCTATCTTGATTAGTCTAAAATCTAGAATTCTACATAAGGTAGGAAGGTAGTGAATCAGTATCTTTGGAAAGAGAAGGTGGACATGTTCAGTCTATAAGGAATGGATGGAAGTGTGCAATATCTTGGAACGATGGAATCTGTAACATCCCATTTTTGGGATGTGTTCTTGTGCTTATGTAATTTTCAAACCCCAAACTTAATTTCAAGATAGCTTTTCAAAATTTGTTTGAAAATTCAAAATTCTCTGAAATTTGCAAAATTTTGAAAATCCACTTGGCCCTGGCCCATTCCTTTCCCGACCTCCTTTTCCCCTGGCCTTTCTTCCTCTCGGCCCGTTTGGCCCAACCGGCCTCCCTCCTCCCTTCCTCCCCTCCCCTGTTTCCCTCCTGTGCATGTCGGCGGCATCGCGGTGCCACCGCCCCCGATTTTCTTCCTCCCCGTCTCGACGTCGATGTCGAGCCGTACCTCCCCTGGCCTAGCTCCTCTCCTTGCCTCCTTAACCCTTCGCTGCTGTGGGGACCTCGGGCGTGGAGACACCCATAGTCGTCGTATGTGTTATGTACTAGTCCTATCATCAGTAGCTAGTACCACATTTACGTCATTGAGATCACATCCATACACATTACACATGATCAGTTTACAACAAAAGGGGTGATATATAAGCGATGTGTAGTAGAGTTTATGTACATAGGGCCGACCAGCCAAAAAACATCAGAGTTCAGACTAAAAATACAGCGGAAGTCTAATAGATAGCAAAACGTCTAGTGATATGCCCTCATAGCCACAGACAACCGATTGGAATTAGGCCCTAGCAAGACCCATTGTCAAATCCCCTAGTGCTGGAGGCAAAATACGTGTCGTCTGGCACGTAGCTTTCTTCATTCTCTGATCAACAATAATTTAAGCAGGATTGAGCACATTATGTACTCAATAAGGCTTGTAGTGTATCACAAATTTATACATATATGCAAGGCTATCTAAGGATGAGTCTATTCTAAGTTATTTTCAGCATGAGGCAAATTTTATTTGCAATAAATAGTAATTTGCAACGGATTTGTAAAGAACATTTGACATGTAATGAAATAGCATTTATATAACAGATACCAGTAGATCAAATCCATTCACAACCCTTCTTGGCTGTGAACATCGCACAAATCCCACCCATGGGTATGGCACACGGAAGACGCGTACATGCTATCCCATCATGTTCAGTGAAACAGTTTTAAAATGAAAATTATACCCATTGTGGCTGCATTCAAGTTTGCTCATGACCGCGAGTATGACTATTTAGATAGTTTTTAACACTCTACAGATGTACAACTTTACCCACATGAGATAATCAAATACACTGTTAGCCATTACACGCTTCTTTGGCCGTGATAGTGATTATCATAAAGCCTTTAGGCCATCTAGTCCTAATCTTGCTCTAGCCTGATGAATGGATAAGCCCTCATTTAGGTATGCCAAGTGAGTCGCATGATAGATCATCACCTCAACGGATTTCGTCCCTTTGGTGAGGCATTCACCGTTGTATTAGTTGGCCTCGGTCCCAACACCTCAGTGAAGGGAGCCTCTACGAGCCAGATCGTTCCACAGAATGTCCTTACTACTTATGTTACTACCGCAATGCAAGACTAAACCTACACAACTTAATTAGCTAAATGCCAAAGTCCATATAGCATATGTAGTTATACGGTGTGACTTAGATGTGCGGTAATAATGTTCGGTCCTTAATTGACCCGGTTGAGAATATCCTCCTATCTACATATGAGGTTCCGCCTCATATTCAATAGTTTACCATATAACTCGCTCGCATCCAAAAACTATGTTTTTCATTTTGTTTTATACCAAACTAGCAGATGTTCCTCTTCTGAACCAATATTTTGAAACCATCCATATCCATGCGCAAATTTTCCGAAATGTCAAACATAGTGAAAGCCATCGTAGGGCTAAGCATCTAGACCATATATCAATGTAATATTCCCAATTTGACAGTATGGATTGTCTAAGGCATGTCCTAGAGGTTACAATAATGAGGATGTCAAATTTTCAAGAAGGTTCAATGCATACAAGCGGTTGTAACTACCAATACCACAGTATAGCCATTTTAGTGAAACACAAATGCATGCATAATAGATTTTGCAAACAATATACAATAATTGAAATATTGGGATCAACATGGTCAAAGGAGTGCTTGCCTTGCTCTTGTTGCTTAGAGAATGATTTGTACTTGTTCTCAAAGTCATCTGGCGCGGAGTCGTCTATTCGATAATATCCAAATAGTGCAAATAAGAGCCAAATAAACTTAAAGAAAGACAAAAGTTAAATATTTTTGTATAACCAGGTAGATCATGTTTTTCGAAAAAATTAGAAACAAAGATTACTAAATTCGGTGTTCGTATGCAAAAGTTATAAGTGTTTGAGTTTTAGCTTTGTTTGAATTATCTCCTCAGTTGGTACAGTACTCCTTACGACTACTAACGTTCTTTGGCAGCTACGGTATTCGGACTCTCCGATTACCAAATATCGACTATCGACCACAACGCTTCGACTACATAGGTCTTCGATCTACCTCAACTCTGGTCGTAGCGGTCACATAGAGCCGGCACAACCGTTCTTCAACCATGAAGGTCTTTCGAGCGCTGAACGGGTACTGCAGCTTACGACTACCGACTACCAACTACTTTTTGTGACTACCGACTGGGTACTGTAACTTACAACTACCGACTGGGTACTGTAACTTACGACCACCGTCAGCGGTCGAAGATTTCGAGTCCAGTTGCGGTCGAAGATTTCGACAACGGCTACGGGCGAAGATTTGACATGGCAGCGGTCAAAGATTTTGACAATGGTAGCAGTCGAAGGTTTCGACATGGCAGCGGTCGAAGATTTTGACAACGGTTGCGGTCGAAGATTTCGACAACGGCAGTGATCGATAGGTTCGACTTCAACTGCTACGGTTCTGTTCTCATATTCGACTACTACGGTTTTCTTTTTGAGATCAACCACTTTAGTTCTCCTTTTAACTTCGATTACTTTAGTTCTCTTTTCGACCTTGATTACTTTGGTTCTCTTTTCGACTTCACATACTCTACGAGGGAGGAGATCACAGGAGGTGAGGGTGGTGCTTGAGGAGGAGCGGAGGAGGCTGGCATCGGAGACTCTGCCGGCGGTGAAGGGGAGGTTCTCTGACAACGAAATCCGACAAAAGAGAAGCTACAGAAAAAGAGGGTGCACATGAACTTGCTTGCATGCATGCGGAGGTACGGGTGAATGGAATTGAGGTACGGCTCACCGGAGAAAGGAAGTCTTACAGCAGCGCCCTGGTCGGAGATGAAGAAGGCCTAGCTCGAGTGATCCACTGTATGAAAGGTCAATCAAATGAGTAGGACGCTTAAGGAAGAGGTAAGGCGTGTTGTGACAGAGTTGGGGAGGAGAGAAGCTCATTAGAGTAGCTAAAACATGGCGGCGTGCTCGCTAGTGTCGCGTACAACTTTGGTTTCTCAATGTTCCAGTGAGCGAGGTGCTCAAGAAACGCGCAAGACACCAAGAGGGCGAACTGAAGAGCAATGGCAGGGCGGGGGCTTTATAGGTACGAAAAGGTTGAAGGCTGAGCACGAGTTCTCGCAAGCGCAACCGAGAAGCGCGATGGAATACTTGCCATCGAACACGACGTGTGGAAGGAGATAAGGGGGAAGAGATGCGTTGTGTTGAGGCGACGGGTAGGCGGGATTGGCAGCAGCAGAGAGCGAAACTTTGGGTGCGGCGTCAAAAACTGTGGGCAGCTCGAGCCATGATCACGTTGGAGTTG
Organism: Dendrocalamus sinicus; assembly: GCA_036346575.1. Classification (NCBI taxonomy): domain Eukaryota; kingdom Viridiplantae; phylum Streptophyta; class Magnoliopsida; order Poales; family Poaceae; genus Dendrocalamus; species Dendrocalamus sinicus. The sequence goes on from CM070657.1 coordinate 10,544,803, forward strand.
GCGCATGCGCGCGAGGTGGAAGATGATCTCTGCGGGCGAGCCCCACACGGCAGTGAGAGGAAGAGGGGAGGTGAGCTGAGAGGTTTGGGCAATTATTAGACGCAACATGCAAGAGTTGATGATTGTGTAACTTTTTAGAGTCTTGTCTTCTATTGATTTTTCAAGAAAAATCTGATAAGACTTCCTGTTGTTTAAATATACTTATTTGATTTAGATAATTTCGGAACTTGCTTTGTTTAAATATACTTATTTGATTTAGATAATTTCGGAACTTGCTTCTGCGCTTCCACTGTGGATCAACAGCGCCTCGACTCCCGCGCGCCTTAATGGCCAATGGCCAACCCCCCACTTCTGTCTAAAAAGGCTTAGCCGAGCCCCCTCTTTGCTTTCCACCACCTCCCTTTTGTTTTCTTTGTTTCCCTGAGCTTGCCGCGACCTCGGCCAAGCTCCTCATCGGCCGTCTCCGCCAACAGTGTCGTCTGGTGAATCTCAGACCTCCCTTGGCTCACCCCTGAGTTCGCCTTCACTTTGGCCCCCTCTCCACGAGCTTAATTGGCTTCTCTATCTCTCTCTCCCTGTAGGGCACTGGCTTCCGTCGTCTTCCCCAGCCTCCTCGGCAATCTGTTGAGCTCCAATCCGATTGTCTGCTCCCAAAGCTCCTCCAAGGCCTCCCGAAGTTGTACCCAACGCTAGCCCTAGACCGTCGATGCCCCAGTTCTGCCGTCGTTGAGCTCCCTCTGCCGTTTGAGTCTTCTGTCGGTAGCCCACCCCACGCCTCCCCGAGCTCTCCTCCCTTAGGTGAGCTTCTACCTTCCCCTAGAAGCACCCCCTTTTAATTGAGCTCTAATCGAGTAGTTCACCGTTGGGCCTAGTGTCCTGTTCCCGCCGCCGTCGAGATCACCGCCGGCAGCTCTTTGGTTCCCTTTGGCCTGCGCCAACTCGCCTAAGGGTGTACGCGAGGACAAGTATTCCATTTTTGCCTTGTTCCCAAGCCACCGTGGTCTCCCTTACCGCCAGCGAGCTACATCGCCGTTCGGCCAAGGACGACGACTGTTCCCTCATCATTAACTCTAAGCGTGGCCATTAGTATTTAATGACAATGATTATTGATTACTAATGAGTGGCTGACTGGTGGGCCCCCATACCGGTTTAATTTAATCATTTGGTTGACACACGGGCCCACTCCTTTTTAAATCTTTTAAAACCCAGTTTAAAAGCTTGGTGCACTAGCATGTGGGCCTAAGCACTGTTTACACAGTACCCAGGCCCAACATGTCAGTCTCTAGGCCTTTTCATTTAAGAAATTAATTTCTTTAATTTAATTATACCATGGGGCCCACTTGCCATTCTCTGTGAATTTCTAAATAAAATTAATCCGGAAATTAATTTAAAAATTTGCGGGACCCACTTGTCAGAGAGAGAATTCTCTCCTCTGTTTGGGATTTTTCCTGAAAGTAAACTTCGAAGAGCTTGCTTTCTCTCGTCTTAGCTCTAAATTTAGTAAAACTTGTTTCTAAAATCAAGATCTATCTTGTGGTGTTGGTTTTGTTCAATTTGGAGCTTATTTGAATTTTATTTGGTATTTATTTGCTCTCTTTGCTTGTTGATCACTTTTCGGCGTGTGTCTAAGTAGAGTTCGAAGACACGAACAAGCCCCAGATTGAAGCTACACAAGAACAACAAGACCAACCAACTTGTGATTTAGACGAGTTAACATTTTGATCCTATATTTCATGTGAAATATGTTCATTTAAATTAGCAAAATTACATGCTTTATCTTACGTACAAATGTATGTCACTTCTAATGTAGTTACACACCCACTTGATGATATAGTATTTTAATCATGCCATCCTTGATACTTGCAATCAATGAACCTTGTCACCCTAGAATTAAATGTTAACTTTACTAGCTATAAGTCATATTTAAATGCTATGCTAGTCTTGGATAAGTACTGGGGCATTAAATTGACCCAATCATCATTCTTTTAACATGATAAAATGTTTTGGGACAGTCATAGTATGTAAGTGACTGATAAATTAAGACAATCTAATTTATGCGTCCCAAAACCCTGAAAACTTACTAAACCTGTTTGGGCAGATGGTAAGAGCGGTAGGTGCCGATGTCACACGAGAATTTATGATTTGTGGTATGTTCCACCCAAACAAATTAGCGTTGAGGGGAGGAAGAAAACCAGGGGCGGTGGCGTCGTGGTGCCCGCCGCACGCATGAGAGAAAACAGGAGGAGGAGAAGAGGAGGAGGAGGCTAGGCCAAGCAGTGAGAGAAATAAAGCCCCAAGGGGGCAGGAAAGGAATGGGCTGGGGCCCAAGGGGATTTTCAATTTTTTTGTGAATTTCAGAGAATTTTGAATTTTCAAACAAATTTTAAAAAGCTATGAAAATTATACAAGCATAAGAACACATCCCAAATATAGGATGTTACATTTATAGAGATGTGGAGAGTAAGTGCGGGATTGTTTTAGTGCTCTGTTATGAATAGCGGATGTATTCATTATGAGGCCAATGGGCCAATATATATACAAGTACAGGTGTTACATATATGCAGAAAACCCCTCATACAATGGGGTAAATACACAGAGGAATACATATCTAACACCCCCCCTCAAACTTATGGTGGATCAACAACATGAAGTTTGGAGAGGTGAAAACTGTGTTAGGCTCTGGTTTGTGCCTTTGTGAAAAAGTCTGCCAACTGAAGCTCGGAAGGCACATACTGAAGAGCAACAACCTGGTCCTGCACCTGTGTCCGCATGTAGGAAGCATCAACACCAATATGCTTTGTAAGCTCATGCTTCACCGGATCTTTAGCAATGCTAATAGCCTCTGTACTGTCAGACAAAAGAGGAGTCGGTGTAGAAACAGAAACACCAAAATCCTCAAGTAACCACCGTAGCCAAGTAACCTCATGATCAACAAAGCCATAGCACGCAACTCACCTCGGCCTCGAGCGAGAAACGTATGCGCTTCTTAGTCTTCCAAGCAATGAGAGAATCACCAAGAAAAACATAATAAGCAGAGAGATCGGCGATCAGAGGGATCACTAGCCCAGGTGGCATCAGAATATGCCTGGAGCTGTAAAGAGCTAGAGCGAGGGAAAAAGAGACGACGAGAGATAGTTCCACGAAGATATCGTAGAACACGAAGAAGATGACTATAGTGGAGCTGAGTGGGAGCAGAAACAAACTGACTCAAGATATGCACAGGGTACGAAATGTCAGGACGGGTGACACCAAGATAAACAAGACTCCCAACAAGATGACGATAGCGAGTAGGATCAGTAAGAGGCTCACCATCAGTGGGACGAAGATGAACGTTAAGCTCCATGGGAGTCTCAGCTGTGCGCTGATATGTAAGAGAGGCACGATCAAGAAGATCCTGAATATACTTTTCTTGGGATAGATAAAAACCCTCAGGAGTAGAAATAACCTCAATCCCAAGAAAATAGCGAAGAGGACCAAGATCAGACATAAGAAACTGCTCATGAAGACGCTCCTTGACAAAAGTGATATACTGAGCATCATATCCAGTAATGATCATATCATCAACATACAAAAGGAGAAGTGTCCGACCACGAGAGGAAGTGTGGATAAAAAGAGCAGAATCATGAGCACTGATCGAGAAACCAGCTGCAGTGACAACAGAGGAGAAACGATCAAACCAGGCACGAGGGGCTTGCTTGAGGCCATAGAGAGATCGGCGAAGACGACAAACCATACCCTCAGGAACAGAATATCCAGGGAGTGGCTGCATGTAGACCTCCTCACGCAACTCGCCATTGAGGAAGGCATTCTTGACATCCAACTGAGAGATAGACCACTGTCGAACAGAGGCCACAGCAAGAAGAGTGCGAACGGTGGTCATGTGAGCGACAGGAGCAAAGGTCTCATCATAGTCACGACCATGCTCCTGCTGAAAACCACGCGCGACAAGACGAGCCTTGTAACGCTCAAGAGAACCATCAGAGCGAGTCTTAACGTTATACACCCACTTGCATGTGATAGGAGTAACACGTGCAGGAAGAGGAACAAGATCCCACGTGCCAGTACGCTCAAGGGCAGCGATCTCCTCCGCCATCGCATGCTGCCACTCCTGATGAACAACAGCGTCACGGTAAGAAGTCGGTTCGGCAAGAGCAGTGGCGGCAAAACCAAAACGCTCAGGAGGCCGAATAGACTGGCGATCACGAAGAGCATAACGAGGAGTGGCCGGAGGGGATGACCCGTCAGAAGAGGAGGGCATATCAGAAGGATCCTCAACGCGCGGGCGACGAGTATAGTAGAAAGGATAAGAAGGAACAGGATCAGGAGCAACCTCGGGAGAGGATGCCTGTGGTGAGGAAGGGGCTGACTGAGAAGGAGGCACTGGAGAGACCAAAGGCTGTGGTGGAGTGGTGACTATAGGACTGGAAGGAAAAGTCAGAAATGAAAGCGGCTCAACAACAGATGCTGGAGTGGAGGAAGGAGACGGACGAGGATAGAAAGGACGAGACTCGTCAAAAGTAACGTCCCGAGAAATCCGCATCCGTCGGCCAACAGGATACCAACAACGATATCCCTTGTGCTCAAGATCAGAGCCAAGAAAACACACTCAAGCGACCGAGCGGTCAGTTTGGTGCGCTCACGAGGTGCAAGAAGAACATAGCACACACACCCAAAGAGGCGAAGTCTGGAATAATCAGGAGTCTGGCCAAAGAGACGCTCAACTGGAATCCCACCCTGCAGAGCAGAGGAGGGCTGAATGTTGATCAAGAAAGTAGCGATGAAAACGACCTCGGCCCAAAAATGTGGTGGAGCAGCAGAAGCAATCATGAGAGCACGAGTTGTCTCAAGAAGATGACGATGCTTGCGCTCGGCACCATTCGAGCATGAGCACTGGACAAGAAAATCGAGAGAAAGTGCCCTGCTCAGCAAGAAAACTACGAAGGACTCCCGACAAGTACTCTCCAGCAGAATCAGCGCGAAAAACACGAATAGGAGAGTCAAACTGAGTGCGAATCATGGTGGCAAAGGTCTTGTAGATAGATAAAACCTCACTACGAGATGACATAAAATATATCCATGTGTGGCAAGAAAAATCATCAACAAAAATGATATAATATCGATGACCTTTCGAAACAAAAGGAGCTGGTCCCCATACATCAGAATGAACAAGATCAAAAGGACGCTGAGACACTGACTCACTAGACGGATAAGGGAGTTGAAGCTGTTTGCCAAGCTTACAACCCTGACAATGTAGAGAAGCATCACCGCATGACCTAAAAGACCTCGGCGAGTAAAGAAGACATGCGGGAACCACAAAGATGTCCTAGCGATGATGCCACCGAGCAAGCGAAGTGGTGGAGGCTGCATTCTTTGTAGAGGTGGAGCGAGAAGACCGACTGGGCAGCGAAGGAAGGCGGCTTGATCAAGCTCCCAAAGCCGTTGGGAGTCACGGCGGCGAGGCGGTACCAACTAGAGTCTCGTCGGCGATCCCGAACACAACAAGAGTCGAATCGAAAATAACACGACAACCATGATCGGTGGTGGCGTGAGATATGAGCCGCATGGTTAGTTTTGGAACATGAGACACAAAGGGAACATAAAAGAGGAATTTGAAAGAGTGCCACGTCTGTGATGAAAGAGAGGTACCATCTGCATTGTGAACAAAGTGATAGGAGCGACTAAAGAACTAATGGAAGTAAGGCAGGTGGAATCAGATGTCATATGAAAAGAAGCACCAGAATCAAGAATCCAAGGTGATGTACCTGAGGAAGGAGAAGTGGAAGGTGGTCTCTCACCGGAAGACTGAGTAGCAGAACCAGACGATGCAGAAGCAACCATGCGGTCTAGCAATGTGAGAAACTGCTGAGTGTCAAAAGTACCAGAACTCTGCTGAGAGGAGGAACCACCAGTGCCCTTCGGAGGACGAGCACCACGACGAAGATCCTTCTTGTTGTAGCAAAACTGTTCCACATGTCCATCCTTGTTGCAGTAGGTGCAGTGAAGGCCCTTACCAACAAAGGCGGTATCGCTTTGGTGGAGGCACAACTGATGAAGAAGTAACCAACGTCACAGCGGGTGTAGAAGCCGGAGAAGCCACCAAAACAGAAGGAAGTGATGATGAAGATGATAGCGGACTGCTCCACGAGTCGAATCTCCTCGATCGAGCAGTATGGGGCCTTTAACAAAGTCACACGAGGATGACGAGCGACAATCGAGCACGAATCTGCTCAAACTCAGACCGAAGACGTGTCAAAAAGTCGTAGATGCGGCGAAGCTCCATGTGAGACTGCTGACGCTGACAACACTGATAGGTACGGCAAACATCTGGCCCCAAAGAGTCGATCTGACGCCATATCGCAGACAACTGAGCATAGAACTCATCCACAGTGGCATCTCCCTGCGGCAGCGACTGCTCCTGTCGCACGACAGCAAGGTATAAGGAATCACCAGATGGCTCGTAGCGGCTGCGGAGATGCGACCACATCGCATGTGCAGAAGTCACTCCAACAACATCACCAGTGAGATGCACCTCCATGCTAGCAACCAAAATAGCAGAGGCACGAGCATCTTCATCGATCCATGTCTTGTGAGCAGCATACTGAGTCTAAAAAGTCTCCATGACATCTTCAAAAGTCTCGAAGCTCACGTCGGCGTCTTGGAAGCATCTTCGAGTACAGGCTCAACAGTGGAGTAGGGCGAGGCGCACAAGGCAACTCGCCCGTAAGAAACTCCCAAAGGCGCTGACCACGCATGTGGATGCGCATATGCTGAAACCAGTCCCGAAAATTGAGACCATCGAAGAACACCGGGCAACGAGGAATAGAAACGGCACCTGTAGAAGAAGACATCCCTTTTTTTTTTTTTTTTTTTTTTTTGCTTTTTTTTCCTTTAACCGGTCAAACCGACCGGCCTGACCGACCAAAACCCACCCGGCCTACAAAACCGACCGAGGCAGCAGAGACCGGCCTCGGTCAGGGGCGGAAGGGCGGACCGGAGTCCGGCGGGGGCGGAACGGCGTCCGATGGCGGCGGCGGCCTACCTCGGCGGCCTCGGATGAGTAGCGCGCGCCGGCGTGGCGCCCTCGGGCGGGCAGCGGTAGGGTTGGCAACGACCTCACCGACGGCGGGCGGGGAGAGGCGGCCTCGGGCGAACGGCGGCGGAGTCGGCAACGGCCTCACCGATGGCGGCGGAGAGAAGCGGCCTCGGGCGGAACGGCGGCGGGGAGAGGCGACCTCGGGCGACAGCAGCCGACCTGGTGGTGCGTCGGTGGGGAGGCCGTCCGGATCTGGAAACGGAGCAGCGATGAGGGTCGGCGGCAGGAAGATGAGCTCCCGAGCGGCGGCCCCAGATCTGAGCAAAGAACCCGGCGACGGCAACCGGACAGAGAGCACCGTACGGCGACGGCGGCTGGAAAACGTGAGAGACAGGCGCGGATCCCTAGGTATCACGAAACCCTAGGTTTGGCTCTGATACCATGTTATGAATAGCGCATGTATTCATTATGAGGCCAATGAGCCAATATATATACAAGTACAGGTGTTACATATATGCAGAAAACCCCTCATACAATGGGGTAAATACACAGAGAGGAATACATATCTAACACTCAAGCATAGGAGGAAACATGGTTCATGGAGAATTAGATGTTAATTCATTCCTGAGGGAGTACAGATGTTCTAGTGCTCAAGCATGGGAGGAAACATGGTTCATGGAAAATCTACTGCTGCTGCCCATAACCCTCAGCTACAGTCCCATGTAAGTACTGTTTAGGTAGTTCTCATTTGGGCTTTTAAGTCTAGATTTCTGACTTTTTTTTTTGCACTGTAGCGGTTGAAAATGCAGTATTAGCTGCTGTTAGCTTTTCAGCGTAATTGAATTTAAAAAATGTAAAAAAAGAAAAAAAGTTATTTCATCACGGACAATACAAAGGAACAAGGGAAAAAAAGACAAAAAAGGCCAAAAATCAAAAAGCCAAAAAAGATGAAATTAAAAAGCTAAAAGCCATAAGCAGAAACTTGTTGGAGAAGGGCTATGCTACGAACGTGACATATTGTGCATCGTGAGTTGACTGCCACAGTGCTAATGGACATTAATGTCCTATAGTAGTCCGTCCCAATATCTTCCCTGATGAAGAATAACATTTAAGAATGGTACTGACTGTTATGAATATTGCGTATATATTGAAGAGGCCCAATGGCCAATATATATAGGAAATACAAAGGGATATTATAGGGGAATATGCCGATTCCTATTCTATCTCTAATACCTTTAACACCCCCCTCAAATGTAAGGCGTATGCAATAGCATTGTATTTGAAAAAGGGTTAATACTAAAACAAGAAATATCCGACGTCTAAGTCTTGATAATGTCGTCGTTGCGTGCAGTTTTTTGAATAAACTGTCAAATCAAGTCGAAGAGGAATAGATAGAAGCATGGCGGCGCAGATCAAAGCCTAAGACGGCGGCGGTGCAGTGCACAAGGTTATGAATATTGTGCATATATTAAAGAGGCCTAATGACCAATATATATAGGGAGTACAAAGAGATATTACAGGGGAATATGCAGATTCCTATTCTATCTCTAATACCCTTAACACTGACAAAGAAACACATGGCTATCAGGATGCCAGGGTTGATCCTTATGTTGGTTGATGTCAAAACATATAAAATTTTAATTTTCTGTTCTCAATTCTGTTATGAATTGCTCCGTTTCAAAGAGGCATTACTTCTTGAAAAGCAATGCACTGTATCATCCTTAGTTAGCGTGGAAGATTATATCCAAATTACTTTCAGGTGCCTTTTGCAACTGTCTTCTACCAGAAAGCATGCGGTTGGAGTCGACTGAGACAAAACATCTCGCAGACTGTCGTTTCTCAGGTTAATACTGATTTTCCTCATTTCATTAGTTCCTTATTACATTGGTTGTTGATTATGCTATTCCCAAGAGGTTATTTATGTCTTATTGTTGTCTTTAATTTTTAGATGGGAGATTGGATCATATACACTCCCTTTAGTTGGGAAATTGAGGATTTACCTTCCACATTTCAATGACACGTGGGTCATCATAAGTCACTGACACGTGGGTCAGGAGGGTAAATCCTCAATTTCCATCTAAATGGAGGGTATATGATCAATTGCCAGTTTTTAGATGGTTCCAACACAACCAGCAGCAGCAATGAGCACTGTGAAGATGATGATCTGGCAGACAAACACCTGCTTTCACAATCTTCTGTTGGTGAAGATGCAATTGTAAAAGAAGTTCACAGGTGAAAGTCTACTGAAGCCATGCAGAGTAATTCAATGTGCAGTTTGTCATTCATTTTGTACATTGTAATTTCTGTATCCTAAAATGTAAGGATCTCTTTCTATTCTGTTTTGATATTTATGTACATTCAGTGGCTGGTTCTTATCATGACTGAGTTTGTTCATTCCACGTGTACAACACTGAGAGACCCTACTGCCCTCAATAGGCAGTCTCTGAGATTCACTGCCTGCATGTAATCATAATTCGTTTTCTCTTGTAAAAGTGTTAAATCAGAAGAGTGGGTGTTGCACGAAAACTACATGTTACCAGTGATCCATGCATGGTTCTGGTTCATTCATGCCCGTTGCTTCCTGTGAGTTCTCTTTCAATTAATCAATGCGCATTGATTATTGTCCCATTGTAATACAAATAGTCCAGTTGATGTCCTTTTGATGAAGGCCACCTGAAAATATTGCGAAGGAGCAGTAGTGGGGAGCGGTTCACCTATGATGTCCATGGGTTTTTGGGTTGGATACATTTTGTGAATATTTCAGATTGTTCTCTTGCAGAGGTCTTCAGATTGCAAGGTTTGGTCAGATGACTTGAAAGCCTTCATTTCCAGTCGGTTTTGATGAATTTTGTGGGTCTTTCATATTGTGTATTTTCTGGGGTCAACTATTAAGCCCTGTTAGTATGTCATCCTCTGAAGTCTTTTGAGTTGCAAAGTTTGGTCAGCTTGTGTTGAAAGCCTTCAGCTTCTACTCTGAAGTGATGCAGCTAGTTGAGCATATGTCAACCAAGCCCCTCAACTGCACAATTTACTTTGTCAACTCAATTTAACCTCTTGATTGAACAAGTTAAGATGTAAAGGTAGCTGAGAGCTGCTAGATATGGTGGCCAAACTCCTCTTTTTAACATTTGTGTGCTCACCAAATGTTCTCACGAGGGTGCATCTGCCCACCTATAACACGAACTCTGCACTCCAGTTCTGCCCATTGTCAAAGAGACCCTCGGAACATTCTATGCATATAAGATCATGTAATTTGTATTATCCCAGGAGATAAGGCATCATTTGGAACTCGAGAATTTCATAGGAGTCATATGTGACATATACTATTCTTGCCAAAAAAAATTGCGGGATTCTTGCGTTCCTTTTTTTTTTTTTGAAAAAGAGCAAGTACTGCAGCTCACAGGCTTTAGTGTATGCCTGTCCTCGTTTTCAAAGGTTGTTCAGGTTTGCCTGTCTTTTTTTAGGAATAATTTAATTTTTTTATAGGAAATTGCCAGACTTTTTCATGGTAAACGTTACCCTAACTTATCCTATGTATTTAGGGCTCAAAAGACCTTGTTATGCATAGCTCGGAAGCAAATTAAGCAATTATTCCTCGTATGTATGCTCCAGACATTCACATTGATCATCATCGTTCAAGGAACATGTATCCTCATGATAAAAAAATACCGTGGATAGCTCAACAAAAGCACTTGTCTAAATTAAGTAGAATACTCTCAAGAGAATCAAGTTACCAAAGAGAGGTCCATGGTCCAATGCTCTCGAGTTGGGTTTATAGTTTTTTTCCTCTTTCTTTTGAGAATGTAGCTCTAGTTGTCTAGCTAGCAATACTATAGTTCAGTCTTCTAAAGTAGAGAATCTAAAGTTCTTAACACCAAGGAAAGAGATGTATCTTGTTCAAAAAAAAAAAGAGTCGAGATGTATTGCAGTATATATATGCATATGGGTCTCCGAAATGAACCAAATTGCCTCACTAAATAGCTATCAGTATATTAATTCCTACAAGCAAAGAGACGAAAATACTTCAAGCAAGATAGAAGCAAATTCAGAAGGCGCACACAAACACAGCAAGTACGTATGCACTTGGATACTGACACATGGTTCTCACGTGCGAGGGATTGTTGCATATGCATGATGGCGAAAGTGTAAAAGTTCAAAACTGCAAAAACTTGGTTAATTCTCACGTACAGATAACAAGTTAAAGATAGGCTTTATGGTCGACGGGGGAACAATTAATAGTTATTCTTATTGAGGGATTTCATTTTTATGTTATATACGTAATAAACTAATAACGCAATTCACCGAATGTGAAACCATTCGATGAAAATGACATAATGGTTGTAGAAACTGGTATTGGAAAAAATAATTTGTTGAGAAAAAAAATCAAAACATTATTAATGAAGGCCATGATCATATATGCACCAGTGTATTGTCAAATTATAGTAAGATCTAAGCATGATCATTTTAGTTGTGTAACCATCACCCACCCGGTTGGGATGGTTCAGTTCCAATGTTTTCTAACTTCTTTTTTGAAAGCTGTTTTTTCATAGTAAATGGTTTTTTCAGTAACTAACTTTCAAACGAAGTGTCTTTCTACAACGAGATTTACTAGTTGATTGTAACACACATTATAGTAACTTTATTTATATTGGCCAAAATAGCATATAAGTATCTTTCTCTACAAATTATTACTGTTCATAAACTAAAACTAAAAGCTAATATGAACGATGCTCTTTTGTAGAAACATTCAAGTAATCATCTAACCTATATTTAGCTCCTTTATGGCTATGATGGGTCGTTTTCTTCGTTTGCCTTTTGCTTTCTTCTTTCCTAGCAAAACCCTAGAACAAGTCACAAAAGATGAATCATTTTCGTGGCTGTACTGCAGCGGTGCTAGTCTGCTTTTACGATTGCTATGTAAATTAATGCACGGCCCCACATGTCTATTAATATAAAAATTATTATGTAGGTGTTATTGAGAGGTAAATCGATTCATGCTAAACTTAGGATGTACCGATAAATGTCTAATCAATATTTAGATGGTGCTATAATATATAGGTATCCAAACATATGAAATATTTTAATACACTAAAACAGTCGTTAGCAACGGGAGTTTGATCTGACGTTCAACCTCGCACAGACGCTCCCATCCGTTGGATTTAATCGCATATGGACGATGTCACGTAGAGAATGCACACACATTTATTCCCCATTCATAATGCACATTTATTTCTCTCCCATTAAATCTCTTCCTATTCTTCCCTCACTTCTCTCCTCGTTCAATTGCCACCGACTACTCCTAATCCTTTGAACTGCATCTCCAATCGATTTGACGTGTCTCTGCGCTGCCTCACCTTGCGCAGCCGTGCTGCAGGAGGGCAAGCAAGCCAAAGTGTGGGATCCCACTGCACTAGTTGCTCGGTGACGCCGCCCAAGAAATCCAAGAAGGTGAGTGTATCCTTTTGTGTCTGATTGCACTATTACAAAAAGGCTAATAGGGGACGTATCTTCATAAACGGTTGATCAAAACCATCAGTATTAAACAGATTCACAAATAATTTTAGTTTCACTACACCACAGCCCCAAAACAACGTTGGATGGTCAGTCGGCATAGGCCGCTTTAGTATCGGACAGTCAGTCGGTATAAAACATATACCGACTGACTCTGCAGACGGTGTAACGGGGGTCGGTAAAAACATATACCGACCGACCGTACTTTTTTGCCGATCGATCGTTAGATGGTATAAGATTTACCGTCGACAGGTGTGTTACCACATATACCGGCTGCACTATTTGATGGTATAGATATGTTTTACCGACTGATTGTCCAACGATACAATTAAAATAGATTAAAAAAAAAATAAAATCTGATTTGGCAGAATTAGTACATAGTAAACCATGTTCATTAATAATTAGAGAGCCACCATATCACATTCACCATCACAAATTCAGTCCCCAAATACATATAGGTTTGTCTTCCTTGCACCAAGTCAAAAAACAAAAGACACACATGGCAGTGCATCAAAATGTACTAAATTGTTTGCAGTACACAATTCTTCCTAAAAAATAAAATTAGCCTGAAAAGACACCGGTTCAGCTGTAAGCAGTCCAGTTGTATCCAGCTAGTGGTGCACAACACTTCCTGAAAAATAAAATTAGCATGTAACAGGTGTGCTATGGCGAGAGTTGTCTACTATGGCAGAATGTGCTAAAATCTTGTCACAGGTGTGTATTTTGTGCAATGAACGTGGTACTATTTTTCATGCTCAGATTGGCTAATTAAAGGAGACAAACCTTCACTGGTCTAGTCCTATTAGAGCAATCACTGGTTTTGAAATCCTTGTGTTTACAATTCTTGAAGTGCTAAATTACAACTTGCAAGATTTAAATACAAAAATTGGTCAGCTACTCTGTACGTGTGATGGCCTGGTACCATTTCTTGTATGATGATGGCCTACTGCTGAAATATCTTCTGCTCCTTGTAAATATTTCTTTGTGCAAGGGCATAATATCTTGTCCCCTACTGCTGAATTTCTAAATGCATAAGCTAGGAAACCGTTCACTCCTTGTAAATATTTCTTTGTGTGCCTACATGCAATATATTATGTAAAATCTCATGTTAACTACAAAACACTTTTAACATTTCAAAAGTAGTTGTGTTGTACCTAGGCTCATTATTGATCCATGTTTTATCCATACGCCTTTACAGGGAGATCATTACACGTGAGCTTTTCAAATTCACTAAATTACTACAGTTAAACAACTCTAACAACAAGTTCTTAGTACATAAATTTTAGAGATCCTACCTAAACAGAGCCAGTTTTGTATAAAATAAAATCCATCCTATGCATCATAAATAATACACTACTGAAAATAGATTTTTACCTTGGCTCGCAATATGAGCCTTCACCGAGTCGGCAAGGTCAATCAACAGATCACCGGATGAGGGGGCAAGGAGGTTGCTGTGCAGCCACAAAAGTCAGGCAAGCATCTCAAACATAGTTTTAACAAGATGCAAATGCAAACTAAATGGAGCATAAAAGGACATAGCAGCACATATAATTTAGCAAAATAGATCACTATAAGCTGCAAATTTAAATGAACTTACACTCAATAAAAAGTTGCTTCTTAGTTAAACAAGACAAAATTTATTTTACATAGAAGAAAAAAACACTCTGGCACCACTATTGGCACCATTGCACATAAGTTGAATTACAATAGTGATGTTCAGGTAATTCTTCAGGCAAAATTCTAAACAAGAATCCAACAGATATCGCATCAAAGTAGTCTGCTACTGAATAACCCAAGAAAATACCAAAGGCCACCAATAGGTGAATAACCAAATGGCAAGGCTACTGCAGATTGAAGGCATTATATTTTGAACATGAACTCTAGAAAAGTTGAACAACATATTGCTCCTGAAACTGAATAGCTCCAAAAATCTGCAGATGCATATATGCAAAAAAAAATTAGTAGCATAAGTCTGATGTTTGCCGAACACTATTAGACGCAGCACCAATTCACCTTCCCAAAAGCCATCATTGCAGACAATTTTATAAGGAAATTACATGCAAATAATTGGGGGATCTGCTATAGAGAGGGATTTGAGTCAACTTTACCTCACTGGTCGAGATCCGGAGTGCTTGGAACTCAACATTCACATATATCACAAACTACTCCACATCAAAGTAATCAATTTGCAGTAAATTTGAGCAATAAGTGAAGAACTAAGAGAGAAAGTGAGGAGAATTAGAGCTAGACCGAGGGGGGAGTAGGTGAAGCAGACAGGAGGCCGATGAAGATGTCGCCGAAGTGGTGGCGGTGAAGTGGATGCAGGCGGCGGCGCTCGATGTAGAGGAAGGAGCCGAGACTGAAGATGAAGACGCCGTCGGTGTCGGTGCGGTGGTGGCCGTGAGCGCGGCTGGAGAAGACGGAGAAGCTTGGTGGAAAGGTCGCGCGATCGGCGCGGTGGAGCAACAGAGGCCGCGCCGTTGAGATGGCGCCACGGGGAGGCGCGGCGCTCGCGGTGGATCGATGGCGGCGCCGCGGTGGATTTGATGGGCGGCGCTCGTCGGTGGTAGCCAAGAGGAGGGGTCGGTGAAGAAGAGAGGCGCGAGGAGCAGTGGAGGAAGGAGCCGCGCGGCGGAGAGATGAAGAAGAGCCGAGAGGAGGGGCGACGGCGGAGATAGGTGGAGAAGGGAGGCGGAGAAGGGAGGCGCGTCGGAGGAGATAGGTTGGCGGAGAGGAGAATGGAGGCGCGATCGCGGAGTAGGGGTGGTTTGGCGACGCGGATGGAGATGGCGAGAGGTGGCGGAGCGGTGGGAGGTGAGCGAGGGGCGCTGCGGAGGAAGGGCGAGGCGGCGGCGCGCACGAGATTGGACGGCGC
The DNA here is from genome assembly GCA_036346575.1 of Dendrocalamus sinicus. Lineage (NCBI taxonomy): Eukaryota > Viridiplantae > Streptophyta > Magnoliopsida > Poales > Poaceae > Dendrocalamus > Dendrocalamus sinicus. Next base: position 10,560,222 of record CM070657.1, read on the forward strand.
CGTGAGATCCGGAGAGGCGGCGATTCGGTGGAGGAGAAGAGGCGGTGGAGAAAGGTGCTGTGGGGTGGAAGAGCGGGAAGGTGGCGCGGTGGATGCAGCGGGAGTAGGCGGGTGGCAGCTGGCGAGATGGCCCGGCCTCGCCGCGCCGTGGCTGGAGAAGAAGGGGAGGAAGCATAGGGGCGACGGAAGAAGGAATACCGGCTCGGTTTGTTCCCAGCGGCGCGCTAGGTTATGAGGAATTGGGGTTTCGGCATTTTGATGCTGTAGGTGGGTTGGGCCCATTACAATTGCGCGAGGCTCGGTCATCTATACCGGCAGCACGGTTCAACGTATATAGCATGAATTACCGATCGACGTTCAACGCCTAATGTAAATAGATATACTAAAAGGCAGTCAATCGGCAAAGGTAGGATTACTGACTGACGATTTGTCACCAACTTTTACCGTCTAACTGTCCATCGGTAATTATACATTTTTAGCGACAGACATCTGACGGTATTTTGGTGTTGTGGTGTAGTGTTTAGTGACTATCTGTATTACTAGCAGCGCTAAAAACCGTATGTAAAGAGATAATATCATAGATGGTTTATATTGAGAACCGTCTGTGAAGTATTACAGACGGCTATTAACAAGAAACGTCTGTAATATTATCTCTTCATAGATAACTTTGTTGCCCCTTTATTCAAACTTTCAAACTGAAGCGGTGTTGCGACCTTTCAACTACTGATTAGTTCCACTACTCAAATGCCCTTATATATGTTGTTCACACACCTCCCCAATATTCCAAACCGAAGTGCCGCCTAGCTAGCTCCCATAAACTGATCAAAGCGTTGCCTCCCCAATGATGCTGACTACCTCCTCGAGCTCATTCGCCTCCGGTTGTGATACCACGGTTCACTGCATAAGACACTCTTGTCATAAGAGTGTTTTGTGCAGTGTCATCGTCGTGACACAACATGGTGACACTGTTGCCGTCGGCCCCTTTTTCATCACCGGTGATATATCCCCCACCCCTCCCCTCTCTTCCTTAATGCTTGGATATGAAATTATAAAATTATTGGATGGCTAGGGTTTCGGCCATATATAAGTCTTGATGCTCGTGCATATGAAAATTAATTGTTGATGCCTTAATTAGTTCATGTGATGATTGATGGATGGATAGGGTTTTGGCCCTTGCTGAAATTCATATTTTATTGCAGGATGAAGACATGGCTGCTAACAGACTAGGCACATACGACCCGGCTTACGACCGTGCGCCTACGACCACAGCATACCAAAGCAACAAAACAACAGCACCTACAGCCTAAACAACGAGACACCAAAGACATGACACCAATCATAAATAGGCATGCTTTGGTTTATTTGCATTATCTGATCGCGCTGTTTTATAGTGTAATTAGAGAATATTGATGAACTGAATGAGTCCTATTTATGATATCGTGATAACGCAATCACATACGATTTTTAATTAGAATCATTTATGATAATAGACTATCACAGACGGTTCACAGTAAGAACCGTCTATGATAAGGGTTACACAGATGGTCAAAAACCGTCTTCAATGACTTAGGGTATTACTAACCCATAAGCAAAAGTTCATATATTTGAGTTGAATGTTTCAGATTTAAAGTTGAAAGTTTTTGAATATTTGAATCGATACCTTATTTTCTTTGGTTCAAAGTCGAAAGGGGGTAATTGAAAGATTATTTTTTCATCAATGAAAGGTGGAGGCGGTGGCATAGTAGACGATGAATCGATGATGAAGGTGGCAGCAGCAAGGGTGGGGGAAGAAGGCGGAGCAAGCGAGGTCGGCCGTGGGAAAGAAATTGAGATATTGCAAGTTTTAAATGCACGCACCAGGTTTTAGAAAACCAGCTTGTTTCCATCGGTTTTTGGAAATTTCTGTGCCCCTGATATTTTCCAAACAACTTTGTTTTGAAAAAAAATCAAATTTAAATTGGTACTTTATTGCCTGGTTTGATCGACTTTTGGTGGGTTTGATAGGTATATTGGTCTAGTTTCAAATGCAAATTCAAATTTTCGGTTTTTCTGTAGCAATTGGCACCAGTAACTAGCAAGAAATCGGAACCAGTCATGTAGCAGTTTCTATCGCGACGGTTTTCTAATCCCTTATATTTACAACTACTTTAGTAGTGTAATTATATAAGTAAATCAGTGGTTGGATAATATTAGAAAATAAATTTCAAAATTTTAATACTAAACGGTTGAGTTAAGATTGGAAATTTACGCTATAGAAGGAATTTCCAATTGAGCGATGAACTGCCTATATAGGTGCCTGTATGCAACATGTGTCTCTTTGTACAATTACAAAATTTTAACATATTTTTGTTTTTCCTACAGTATTTGTTGTTAGTACAGCTATTAAATACCGTAACACTTACTTAAACCATGCAACATCTTCGCATTTTCATATCGCAATATTTTGTGTACCGTCATGTGTAGGACTAAACCAACCAACACCGCGACATCCTACAATTGGCAAACATATGTAATGCACAAAATATTTCAGTACTACTAAGAGTATCACCTGAATTAATTCCGTATGTACTAGAGTACTACTAGTACGTGTTAAATATGTCTTGGTAATATAGAAGTGTGGATAATAGGCGGAGGGACAGCTTGATGTAGCGTATGTCCAAAGGTGTTTCTCGTGTACATGGGGAACCTTTTCCTTTCCCTCTCTCTCTATCCCTTCAGTTAAAGCGATCAACACATGGAATTCCGGTCTCCAAATCTTTATTACTTCCTCTCCCCCTTGCCTTTCCTCTCCCTCCTGTCCCCATCCCCCCTCTTCCTCCCTCTCCTCCTCCGCTGCCTCCTCGTGGATAATCCTCTTCTTACATGTGATCATGCGTAGGCCGAGGAGACAAGCAGGGTGCTACTAGTGCTATCCTCTGCTGGGCAGGCTGTGAGAGGAATCGCAGGCAGCCATGGACGGTGCAACGGCAGCACGAAACAGCGGCAGCGGCAGCGGCTCGAGAATCGAGGAGCACCGCAAGTACATGTCGGAGTCGAGCTGCTGCCCGAGTTGCGGCCACAAGATCGACCGGAAGCTGGTACGTATGTCGTAAATATGCACGATTTGCTGACAACTTTTGTTAGGTTTTGCTATACATGTGTGATGGGGTTCTTGGTTATTGGTCGTGTGTGTGTGTGTGGATGGGTGCATAATTGTAGGATTGGGTGGGGCTGCCGGCCGGGGTGAAGTTCGACCCGACGGATCAGGAGCTGATTGAGCACCTGGAGGCGAAAGTCCGGTCCGGCGGCATGGCGGCGGTGGAGTCGCACCCGCTGATCGACGAGTTCATACCCACCATTGACGGGGAGGACGGCATCTGCTACACCCACCCTGAGAAATTGCCAGGTTAATTTTTAGCTATAATGATCCAGACATATCTATCTGACTAGCGTTTCTAATTTCATCAGGAGTGTTCTTTACTGTTCTCCTCTCCTTTTTTCCTTAAAAAATCTCCTTTTTTAGAATACATTTATTTATTTTTGGAGTTCCGCATTTTCTGTTTCTTTGCCTAGCTTCAGTTTACATTATTTTCAGGTTCCCCTTCCCATTTTTGTTTTCGTTCCTCTATAATTCTCCATCTTCTCTTTAGTATTTCTGCATTTGTCTCAATGATATATACATATATACCTGATACACACATCACCCGTATATAGAAAAAAAATATTAAAGGTAGATTTGCAAGTTCACGCACTGTAGGAATCTTGAAAGAAAGAAAGAAAGGTTGTACGCACCCAAATCTTCAAGTACTGCACGTACGACATTAATGTTGCTGTGGCACCTCTCTCTCTCTCTCTAGAATGAAATGGGACATGAGATCTGCCCCTATCTTCCAAAGTTAGGTTTTGTCCTCCTCTCAAGGTTGTCATATCCTCCAACAGCCAATGGCCTGATCTTGCATCACTCACTCTCTTTTCCAAAGTGAAACAACCAAACAGACATGACTAATCCTCGCACGCATTGGTGTATGCATGCACCTACACATGCTGACATCCATGGCCATGCAGGTGTGACCAAGGACGGCCTGAACCGCCACTTCTTCCACCGCCCGTCCAAGGCCTACACCACCGGCAACCGCAAGCGCCGCAAGATCCAGCCGCCCGTCGACGCGGCAACCGTCGACGCCTCCTCCAGCAGCTCGGCCCCCGCGGCTGCGCAGCAGCAGCAGCGGAGCGAGACGCGGTGGCACAAGACCGGCAAGACGCGTCCGGTGGTGGTCGGCGGCCTGCAGAGGGGGTGCAAGAAGATCCTCGTGCTCTACACCAACTTCGGCAAGAACCGCAAGCCGGAGAAGACCAACTGGGTGATGCACCAGTACCACCTCGGCCAAGCCGAGGAGGAGCGCGAGGGCGAGCTCGTCGTCTCCAAGATCTTCTACCAGACGCAGCCGAGGCAGTGCGGGGTCGGGGACGCCTCGGCCTCTGCCGCCGCCGCCGGCGCGGCCGTGGCGGAGAGGAGGAGGGGCCGTGTGGCGGCGGCTCCCATGGTCTCCTCCAACGTGATCAGCGCGGCGTTCCACGGCTCCGGTGCCGGCATTGACGAATTCAGCTTAGCGCAGTTCAGGAGCAGCTTCGAGGAGGTGAGTTTGATCAATCTTCTAGTGGCTAGCTTGGGGATTCGGATCCTCGAGCAGCTACGTTGTAAAGGTGTAGCTAGGCTGGCCTTTTGACACTTCCACTGCCGTTTAATATTCAAGCCTCTAACGTACGGCCGAGATTAAGCCGAGCGAGAGGGGGGGAAAAAGACTCAGAATACATATGAGGGGTAAAAGAACTGAATATTTGTCCTGAAAACATCAAAAAACTCTTGTACATTTATCCTGAACGTTAAATCCTGATCGGACGGTCTCAGAATTCATGCCCTTACATGGCTTTATAATGCACGGCCGAGGATGGTAGTGTATACTTCGTTTAATTTGGACCGCTATAAATTATATAATTGATGTTTTCTTGTAATATATGTTGGTTTCTTGCACATGAAGGGTTCCTTTTTAATTTCTTGATCAGTGAAATGTGGGTAAATGGATGCGATGTTTTTTGTTTGGGAGGGTTGTGGGGTGTCAAGGCAAATGTGTCCTTTCAGCTCAGTCTGATCAATGAATGGGTGAGAAAAAAAATTTTCAGCAGCAAAACAGTACAAGCTAGGGCTCAATCTTACCTAAATTGATGGGTGTCTCTGACCTACATGCAATGTTGAAGTAGCGTATATTCTTGTCACGCAATTTAATGAGTTGAAAGAGCAAAATAGAGATTGATCGTATATATAGTACTAGAACCTAGTACACAATCTACACAGTATCAAAATGCTGTACTTTGGCATCATTTTGCTCAAACACCAAGTAATCAATCTGTTTATATATATTAATTATCCGCGTATGATCTGACAAGAAACTAGAATCTCTTGAATTTTACTTTCCAGAGCGCATCTATGGCTCACCTTCCCCATCTAACCAAACCGTGACAGATGTACGTTAACTCATTAAAAGTTTTGTGTAACAGAAGCTGGTTAATTACTACTTGTCCAGGTAATTTAATTTGTTGCTATCTATACCATCCAAGTGATTGCAATTAATGTATACACAGGAGGGCATGGGACCGTCAGATCACCAAGTGCAAGTTAGGGCTGACGAGGGAGTCGGAGTGCATCCAGGGCACCATCACTTTCACCGGCAGCATCACGACGAGCACGATCACCGGCGTCATCGCTATGCCGGCCAGGAGCAGCAGAGCGTGGCCACCGCCGCGGCGTTCCACGTCAGCACGCCGACGGACCCCATTGCCACGCTGATCGCGGCGCCGCGGGTTCACCAGGGCTCGGTCGTGCTCAGGCCGGCGCCGGAGCCGTATGATCATGGGGCCAGTTACCATCATCAGGTAAGTTAAGTTATTACGATTTAATTTACATCTCATTTGTGAAATCAGATGTTTTTTTAGGTTAGCTACTCTTACAGTTTGGTTTGATTAATCTGGGGAAAAAAACGAATTAGGAGGATGAGCGGCCACACCAACCGCGTAAGTTTGATGGACAGTCTACTTCTGCCCTCGAAGAGGTGATCATGGGCTACACCTCCAGGAGGTCCAAAGGAGTAAACCCTCACTCCCTCTCTATGTATATAGACACATACGTATGTAGAGGAAGTCTTTCCGTACTCATAGAAGTATGTATATACTCATACTCTCACTTTTAATATACCACTTAAACGAATATGTTATACTTATTTATTATTTTCGATATACTTAAATATTAATTCTAAGATACTCTAATATGATTTGGTTGAACAAGTTTTATCAGAGTCATTTGTTTTATTATATACCCTTTTCTATATATAAAAGGAGTATATACATAAATTATACTATAAAAAGTAGGCTTCGATGAAATTTTTCATAGAACTTACTTTGAAATATCTTACAAATATTATTAGAATATACTCAAAAGGATAAAAAGGTAATAACATCATTTAAATGGTATATAACAAATATAAGTACATACTACTAAGAGTATAAAATCATTTTCCAACATATATACTATTGTATTCGACGTTACTACATATTTATTTCTTCTTGTTTCTCGTGCCATTTCTCTTTATGGCAGTGGAACTATTTTTTCCATGAAATACTCCATCTGATTACAAAACTGTGTTCATTTGGACATTAGCATAATCTCCAAAATGCAGCTTTGATCGCCGATTTGCATTATAATATACTTGCAATACCTTAATAAAACTTTGATCTTATGAACATATTTTTTAGCAAATCTATTTATACCATTTTCATACTACAATCTAAATATACAAAATTAAGACCTTTTATTCAAAACCTTTTTTGGAAAGAAGATAATCTGAACGGTCAAAAATAAAATGGTTCAACTACACGCACTTTACGGCGTCAATTTACCGGAGAGATACTCTTATGCATGGTGACAAATGCATGCAGAGCAGTGCTTCTATGTTTTCTTTTCTAACAAGAGTAGCACTAATCTTAAAGTAAATAAAGAGGTAAGTAATATCTATCCACTGTTCTCATGCTTTAAAAATTATGCAAATCACTATTGAGAAAAGTATAGAAACACTTTCCATGCATTATACATCTCAGATACACAGATCGATGAGTTGGGCAATTACTAATTAAAAGATTTTCATGTTCCGCGCTCTCTCCCCTACAAGTAATTAGCCCCTCCCATCTGTGTTCGTAACACTTCATTTTCCCCCCTTTTTTTCAGGAAACATCAGGTGGTAATGAGGGCACAGAATGGCAGTACCCATCCTTCTGGTCATCTGACAGCCAGGATCGTCATGGGTAACGGAGCAACATATCTGCCACCTTGAGTAGTAGCCAATCTTGGAGAGGCAACCAAAGGCAACCCAAAACCCTGACACTATCATTACTGCCATGATAGCATCAGCATACATACACCATAGGCTACAAGACTAAAAGCACAAGTATAGCAGCATAGGAGTGGCTTACAATAAACACACAAAAGGCAAAGTTTGCAACAAAATCCAACCCCAGCTTTCACCCAGACCTCTCTCTCTCGCTCGCTCGCTCGCTCCACCCAATGTGTCTGGATAACGGGATGGAAGTTTCATTTGAGTGCTCACATTTATATGCCTAAAGAGACAAAGATGATATGGGCAGAAAAGCAAAAGGGAGAAACAGAAAAGAAAAAAAAGACAGGACAGAAAACAAAGGTGACATCACAAGCGAGGCTCAGTTAATCGTCGGTTGCTCACATTGATCGATGCAAAATCATTGTGGCAATCATCGTTTATCATGGCCTTTTGGTCAGATTATTTGTATATTAGTCTAATAATTAATCAGGAGTATCATACATTTTATTGCTTTCTGATTGTATTGCTTGATTGGTTAGTTTTGCACACCATTTTCCTTTTCCTTTTTGTCATATATTCAGCATAGAAGATAACATTTTGGAAAAGAATGAAAGGATCCGTTTGTAAAGCTAGTGTACGTTCTCGTTCAATTGGTCCATTTGTTTACATGTTGAATTTTTTTATAGTTTTGCAATAAACACATTTGTCAAGAAATATTCCCTGTACAAGGAAACTATAAAGATTGCAAGGGTATGATGGCTTTAGTTCCGAAATCTTACTTTTTCCAAAGAAATATCTTTGGTTCCAAAATCTCCTCAGTGACATGAATGAGGGAATAAATGTTACCATATTCTTTTGTGATACCGTCACATGCAAAAGGAGAGAGCCAGCTAGGGGCAAGGAAAAATACTTGTCATTGTTGTATATCGGTTTGTTCCGAGGCCCGATTAGTATGGACACAAGGTCTATTAGTTAGTTTAATCTCATATTGCTTATCGAATTATGAATGGGGACCTCTGTCTATATAAAGAGTAGGGGGATCTCATTGTACGCATAAGCATACATGCAGAAAGATCAACAAAGAGAGAAGGCCAGAACTACATCTTTATGTTCTTATCTACTTTTAATTCTTGTTTGCAATTTGAGAGCTTCGTTCGTCAGCAACACGACCGCAAATATACAACAGCCATGTATCTTGCTATGAACAAAAAAGTTTAATCTCACCTCCTACTCCTATATTTTTTTCCTCCTCTTTTTTTTGGAACTTTTGTAAAAGAGTTTTGATTGGACCATGCATGGCCAATGCTGGCACCGCGCGCATGTGTTTATTATGATTCTGGCATCCTGTCAGGATCGAAGTTGCGAGAGAACTTTCGCATGTGTAGTGGAGGAAGAATATGAGCTAGCACGGCATGCATGGTCCTCATACTGCCTTTTTCAGATTCTACCAAACTGTGATTCTGTGAATGCCTCCATCTCTTTAATTTCAATATCACCAGTACACGATAGAAGATGTTCAAAGTGATGGGTTGTCGCGCATACGTACTTGAATATTGCAATGCATAAATCATGCTCCTATATGTTACTTAGTTAATTAAGAAAGAATTTGTTTCTGGCTGGAACTACGGTGTTTCCTACCATAAAGGAATTAAGTTTAATCCAATGATACAATAACTAGCTATACGCTCGCCTCAAAAGACCTAAAATGTGTATATTATTTGGTGCAATATTAGAAAACGGCTCGTATTTTAAACGGATTTGCTTGGGATCATGTGCCTGATTATGTCCCAAATCCCACGTACTTTTTTGGATCATTGATCATGCCTCAAGATCCATGACCCGGTTAGGTCTTTGTGTTGACCAAACCAAACTCTAGAACTGACCACATGGCGGCAAGTGGTGGCAGGAGCGCCGCCGGCTACGGTGTGGTCATCAGCAAGGGACAATGGCACGAAGATGAGCGAGAGGTTGGAGGGGCGCCGAGGTGAGACGTTGAGGGTGCCATCGGGCAAGCGAGGTGGCAGCGGTGGCAACCAAACTGGAGACGTTGCTGCAACAACGCAGAAGAAACAAGTACGTTAACGGCGCAGTGATAGACTGATGGTAAAGAAATTTGTAGATTGGAAGGAGTAAAGAGGACGAAGAGTTGGAGGCAATCTCGCGCTAAACATCGCAGCGAGCTCTGCTTTTTATATTGCCGGACAATAGAGATCAGAATCATCTCCTGATCGGATGCAGCGCAGTTACAGATTAGATTATCTAACTCATACAAAATCAGAACAACTTATAAAACAGAATCAACTGTCTTATCTGAAGTCTAATGATGTATATTGACAGCCTCTCTCAGTGACAACTCGAGGAACGAGATTGAATTGTTTTTGAACTGCTCAAAACTTCTCACAGGAATAAGCGGTTTTGTGAATATTTCAGATAGCTGATCTCGGGAAGAAATAAACCGTATCTCAAGCATCTTACATGCAACTCTTTCTCTGACAAAGTGATAATCCACTTCGATGTGCTTTGTTCGAGCATGAAAACTGGGTTTGCTGATAAATAAGTTGCTCCCAAATTATCAAACCACATAGATGGTGCCATCATTGGAAAATCCCAAGCTCCTTCAGCACAGACTGTATCCATATCACTAGGGGTGAAAACGGATCGGATATTTTCCGACCGATCCTGATAAAAACGGATACGGATTGTGTCGGATCGGATTTTTTGGGATAATTCTCGGATCGGATACGAATACGGATTTTTTTGTCGGATACGGATACGAATACAGTAGGCCTGATATCCGGTGAATACAGATACGAATACGGATTATCCGGATAATACGAAAATGGATATCCGGGATTTTAACCCAACATTGTTCAGCCCAATCAGCCTCTCTCATCTCCCCTGCCACCAGCCCACTAGCCCAACCAAGCCATAAGCCTCCATTACCATTAGGCATTAGGTTCCTTAGTCATATTAAATTACAAACACCATAGCAAATATTTATGTTTATTAAAAAATAAATTTAATATTGTCGGTGGATTAAAATTTGTACCAATTAAATTGATACTCTGTTTAAATCATTTTGATGCAAATTTAAATACTTAATTAATTTATTAGTCACATGTAAATGGTATAAATCCATTAAGAATTATTTAGGACTTTAGAAAAAATTAACCGCCACTTGAAGATTTAAAATCTGTACAATGGTATGACTATTGTGGATAAAAATACTTATGCTTGTTTAGATTTCATGAATGTTTTGACAAGATAAACTATTTATGTGTTTTCATTGATTTTGGATGTATAGTTTAAGGGGTTTTTCATGTTCCGATAAATATTTGTGACCGTATTCGTTTCGACTCGTATTCGCTCCATATCTGTATTCGATATTATTCGTATTTGTATTCGTATCCGAGGTATCCATATTCGTATCTGCATCCGAGAAAAAAAATATGAAAACAAATATGGTAGAGACATTATCCGTCCGTATTCGATCCATTTGCATCCCTACATATCACTTCCGCTATCACATTGGTGAGTGCTTTATATTCTAATGCAGTACTAGACCTGGAAACCGTGGGTTGTTTATGAGAGCTCCAAGAAATAAAGCTACTACCAAAGAACACGACAAAACCACCAGTTAATCTTCTATCATCAGGATAGCCGGCCCAGTCAGAATCTGAAAATGCACTAAGATGAGTAGAATTTGATGTGTTGATGTGTATCCCCATAGGCGGAGCCAAGATTTAGTTATACCCTGGGCTCAGTGGTGGATTGATTTAGGTTATCTAGGCTCGACCATGAAAATATTCCCTAGGCTGGACTGAATTTACCTAGGTTGTGCACTAAATATTTTTCCACACCCTGGGCTGAAGCCTACCCTGCCCAAGGTGTGGCTCCGCCCCTGTCCCCATAGTCATTGTACCTTTTAAGTAACACAAAAATTCTTTTCACTGCTGACCAGTGAGCACTTGTAGGTGAATGAAAATATTGACAAACCCTATTAACTGAAAAAGAAATATCTGATCATCTAATTGTTAAGTATTGAAGTGCACCAACAATACTTCTATAATGAATAGATTCAATGTCAGTTAAAGGAATGCCTTGTATCTTTTATAGCCGATCTGTAGACACCATAGGAGTAGCAATAGGCTTACAATGTTCCATATTAGCTTTGTGAAGGACATCACCAATGTATCTTTTCTACGTCAAAATAGAGCTACCATTACCATCATGCCCCCTGGACTGAACTACTTCAACATCAAGAAAGTTATTTGGAACACCCAAATCTTTGACAACAAAGTGTTTTTGAAGTTGGTGAAGCAAAGCAATAGTGACCACTTCAGATGAGCTTGCAGCGATCATATCGTCAACATAGGTTAACATATAAATTGTGACCATGTTCTCTCTGAAGATAAAAAAATGAATTGTCAGCTTTAGAAGGAAAGAACCAAAATTCTTGTAGTTTCGAGCTTAATCTAGAATACCAAGCCCTCAGTGCCTGCTTGAGTCCATACAACGCTTTATCCAACTTACAAACATGCTTTGGATGTGTGGCATCCTCATACCCAGGTGGTTGCTTCATAAAAACTTCTTCCAGAACACCATGCAAAAAAGCGTTTTGTATGTCAATTTGCCACAAACACCACCCTCTAGAAATAGCAATGGAGAGGATAAGCCTGATTGTTGTTGGCTTAACTACAGGACTAAATGTGTCCTCATAGTCTATACCCTAGCGTTGTTTGAATTCTTTTGCTACCAGGTGAGCCTTGTGGCGATCAATTGAAACATCAGCCTTCCATTTCAGTTTGAAAACCATTTACAATTGATTAAGTTCTGAGATTTTTCTCTTGGTACTAAATGCCAAGTCTTGTTCTATTGCAATGCCACGAATTCTGCTTCCAGGGCTTGATGCCACAAAGGACTTTTCCTTGCTTCAATATGAGAGCAAGGTTCTGTTTCTCGTGCTGGAACTGATCGAACTGATGAATCAGCAACCTTTCCTCTTTTCATACATGCAACCGTGCCTACTAAAATTGAAGAAACCGAAACTGAAGTGTCTGTTGTTTCTCTTACTAAAGTGTCTGCTGTTTTTCCTGTTGAAGCTAAGAATCCTGACTTTCCCTTTGTTGGATACACAATAGTGTCGTCTGTGTACTGCTTTGGTACTCTGATTGTCCTCATGCTAACTTGTCGGTTATGTTGTTGTTCAACATCTCCAATACTAGAATCTGCAATGTTGGAATCAATAGCATTAGGTAGGGATGGACTAATATCAACACTTTAATACTAAGAATTAGGTATGTCGGTTGAGTTCTCAGGGTTAAGGTTTTCAGCTGAATTTGGCTGAGTTGGCTGACTTGGTTCAGAAATGGGAAGTAAAACAGCAGGAAGAAGGATATTGACTTGATTTTAGAATCCGATAGCAAAAGGGAGATTCTTGAGCAAAAGAAAACTTATGCTCATCAAAGATAACATCTCTAGAGATGTAGATTCATCTTATAGCATGATGTAAGCATGTGTATCCCTTATGCATATGACTATAGCCAATGAAAATACATTGTTGTGAGCGAAATTGGAGCTTATGAGTAATATAAGGCCTGAGGTTAGGCTAACACGCACACCCAAAACTTTTCAAAAAATGATAGTCGAGTTTCTTGCCAAATATTTTCTCTAAAGGTGTAGAGAAATTAATGTCTCTGCTAGCAAGTCTGTTAATTAGAAAGCATGCAGTTTGAAATGCATATGCCAGAAAATTCAAAGGCATAGATGCTTGAGAGAGCAGGGAAAGCCCTACTTCTACAACATGCCGATGCCTCCTTTATACAGACCCATTTTGCTGGTGAGTATAAGGACAAGAAACTTGATGTTCAATTCTAGATTGAGTGAGAATCTTATACAAAGTCTGATATTCTCCTCCACAATCTGACTGGACACATAGAATTTTCTTGTCTAAAAGATGCTCTATGTGTTTTTGGAATTGAACAAAGACACTTCTGATTTAGATTTGAGAGGATATAGCCAAGTATATTTGTTGAAATCATTGATGAAGCTCACAAAATACTTATATCCTCCGACAGAGGTTACAGCTGGACCCCACACATCAGAGAATATGAGATTAAGAGGTGAACTCGACACATGTTCTTAACTAAAAAAGGGAAGCTAATGGCTTTTCCCTTGTTGACATGCATTACATAAGTTGCATTATCTTTATTTTGTGCTACTGGAAGGCTATTGAATCGAAGAACAGGACTAACTATCAAAGGGGGTGGATGACCAGGTTAGCAATGCCATAGATCCAATGAGGCCTTGACACTAGTTAAGGCAGCCTTGGATGGAGAAGAACGAGGAGATAAAGACAAGGGATATAAACCCCTCTGGCATCTACCTTGAAGAATGGCCCTCTTCAAGAGCTGATCCTTGACAAAGAAATGATCAGGATGAAACTCAATGAATACATTATTATCTATAGTAAACTAATGAACATAAAGCAAATTCCTTTTGATTTCAAGAACATGCAAGGTATTGTTTAGGTTAAGAGGATAATATATGGAAGGAATTTGAGAATAACCAGTGTGTGATATAGCCAAATCTACACCATTAGCCACTTGGACATGATCCTTGCCATAGTACTTCCCCTTGACCGAAAGCTTGTCAGGGCCTCCTGTGATGTGATCGGTTGCTCCTGTGTCGATGTACCAGCTTGAATCATCAACAAGAGAAGTCGCCACCATGGAGGTAGATCAGTCTTCTGCTTGATATGCATGATTGAACTGGTGCTAGCACTTTGGTGGAATATGATTGGATTTGCCATAGACTTGGCACACAAAACGCCTTGCACCGCCACCTTGGTTGGTATTATGGAAGAAATTGGTGTTGTTGTCGTATCCTTGGCCACATCCACTCTAGCATTCGAAAATGTACAATTAGGATATAAACAAAGAGAAAAACTAACTAACTATATACTGTCAGTTATTTTTCCAACATTATAGCTAATCATCATTGGATTTACCACTCTTAAATGAAAAAATTGATCATATACCCTCCATTTAGATGGAAATTGAGGATTTACCCTCCTGACCCACGTGTCAGTGACTTATGATAACCCTACATGTCATTGGGATATGGAGGGTAAATCCTCAATTTCCCAACTAAAGGGAGGGTATATGATCCAATCTCCCCTCTTAAATAATATTAGATGTCCATGGTCTTATCCAAATCAAATGCCTTACTAAATTGCTCAAACCCAACCAATTTCTCTCTCTCACCAAGTAAAAGCACTTGAGCAGCAGTATGGGTAAGTTGGTGCGACACGGTGCAACGCCGCGGGGAGCATGTAGAGATGCGTGGTGGCATAGGCTACCCTGAGCGCGGCAACAGATGGCGAGCAGGAAGGTAGCTTGGCTCTCAGGCCAGTGAGGCCAAGCTAGGCCATGCACGGCAGTCTAGCAGCATGGGGCGGAGAGGCATCGGTGTGCAATGCTGGGTACAGTGTGTATCGCATCGGGGGCGTCGAGGAGGCTGTGTGGGGGCTGCACATATGTGGCGAGGCAAGGTGGCTAAGCATGCATGGTATCGCGATCATGTAGTGTGTCTCGTTTGTCAACATTGTCTTCATCCTAGGTGTCTCGTTGTTTGTCATCATCTAGTGCATCTTGTTGTCATCGTCATAAACTACACAATGTGAAGGCACAGTGGCGACCGATGACTATGGATCAAGTATGTTCATAATTGATCATTTTTGTGAATTTCATTTGATTTGAAAATTTTGGTGAAACTTTACTGAAGCCCTATGAAATCTTTTTGAAATTTATTGAAACTTTTCTGAAACTTGCTTGAAACTATTTCATGAAACTTCTTGAAATATGTTGAAACTTGTATGATCCTTTCATGAAACGCACTGAAACTTTTCTAAAATTTGATGTTTCCTTTTGAAACTTGAATGAAACTAATGAATTTTCTTGTGAAATTTGTTAAAAACCCTCTGAAACTTTAAAGTTTTTCTTTTTAAAACTCAGTTGAAATTCTTTTGAAACTCATTTTTAATCAAGTTTCATAATTGAAACTACATGAAACTTATAGTTAGTATCTTGAACCAATTAAAATTTATTGAAAACACACTAAAACCTTATGAATCTAGTTTTAAACTCCTTTTGAAACATGATGAAACTTATGAAACATGCCCTAAAACCAGATGAAACTTCATGTGTTCAACTTAACATTGATGTTTTAGATTTGAAACTCAGTGAAACAATAAGTTTCATATTTGAAATGCATTGAAACTTAACATGTCAAATTTGGAACTTGCTTGAAACTCAAAGTTTCAATTTTTGAAAACAGAAGCTCACCTTTGGAACTTAAAGTTTCAATTTTTGAATCTTGAAACCCTCCAAAATTTGATGTTTTCAGTTTTTGAAACTCACTAAAAACATGTTGAAATCTACTTGAAAACATCATACTCGAAGCTTGAAACCATTGTGAAACTGTTCTACAACTGAAACTTGATGAAACTTCATGAAAATACTATACCGTTGTGAGTGCATTTCAATGGTATAGTGTGGACTAGCAACTCCCATAAGCAAAAGGCAATATTAATATGTAGTAAACCAATATTCATTTGTATTGTCCCAAACCCCACACACTTTTTGGATTATCGATCATGCTGGCCTCAATATTAATTCTTACGTTGGATTGACACAAATCTTGGTGCAATCGTGTGGTATAAAATGGACATGGTATTTGGAGAAAAATAGTTACGTGGTACTTAGATAAACCATTTTTTAAAATATCACTTCATAATCATATTTGTATTGTATATTTTTGTAGAATATGTCTGGAAATATAGTCCTCAGCCACCCCTTGATCATTGCCTTGCCGCACTTTGGGCTGCTCCATGCCTCGCCATGCCCCAGCTGTCACACCCTTCTGCTTGCCACCATGCCTCTGGCCACCGTTGCTGCTCCACTAGCCACCCTAGCAGCTTGCTGTACCCCCAGCCACTGCACTACCATTTGGCCTCAAACAGTCGGTCATCACCTGTTGCCTCTGCCACTCAACCTTTGTCATCGTTGGCCAAGGGACCTTAGGAGATGAGGTCGAGTGCTTGACTCAAGTCAAAGACATGAGTGTGCAAGGCGCCTATGGCTCGGTGGCCATTGAGTGGGGAAGTTGGCCGCAGGCCTAAGCATTGCACACAACCCAACTCAACGGCCCATATGCCCACTACAATGAGGAGATTGCCCACGTGCACAATGAAGAAGGCAACGTCTGACTCACCGGCACCCATAGTGGTCTTCTACCTCTCTCGTGAGTACTGGGAGGTGGAAGCTCACCGGAGGGTGTGTTGGCCCGATCAGCCAACAAGGTTGGGTGACTGCCAGATCTCACTCGAACGGTAGGTCCACCCCTATGGAAAGAGCGATAATTCATCATACTCTTTTGAGGTTCTGCTCAAGAAATTTATGGTTGGCTTTGCCAAATCTTTCTCTCTTATCGTGATTGTTTTGGTGCCAACATTTTGGTTCACTCTATGAGATTCATCTACTTTATTCTTGAGACTATGCATGCTTATGCCATATTTCATAATATCTTATCCAATCCGGGAGCTACTACACATAAGAAGTAGTGTGCGTGTGGTGTGCATCCTTCTTGTGCGCTTTTCTCCTTCTCTGAGCACAGGCATATGCTTTTCCACTGAATGCACATGCATGTGTACTCTGATTAAATAAGACATACATTGTCAATCCTAGGGAATGAACACCCTCGCTTCCACCACCAAGCCACTGACCGATCCTTGTGCATTTGAGAAGTTCTTTGTAGAATCAGCCAGTTTAGTACATAGAATGTAGTCATTGCCCTCAAACTGAAATACTATATCTATTATACTATTAAAATGACATAAAAAGAAGCCACCACATTCACTCTCGAGGGTTAGAAATTTCCACGTTAATCAGAGGAAAAAGGAGAAAAGATATAGCCGTTCATCTAGTAGGTCTAATTTATGATTGCTTAGATTAAAAGAAAGAGTCTCTTGACACTATTTTTGCATGTATTTTACACTCTTCCACAGCATCATTTCCTATTATTATGTATCACTAATACTATGTATTATGCTATTGATCATACTATGTATTATGCTACTGATCACCCATTGTCGAGATATACATGTAAAAGTGTTGTATTACAGGACACATAACTTTTATGTACTTTTCATGCCTAATGCACTTATTTGGAGAAGTTCGCTACTGAACCGACAAATCGATGTTTTTTGAAGATCCTTTCCATGAGATTTGAATGATCAAGACATTTTCAATCCCAAGTTTAAGGCTCTCAAGACGATTCCCTTGTTGAGATGATCGAAACATGTATATAATTTTCTAACTTTAGAGTTCGTACAGAAAAGTTATAATGGAAACACCGAGCCTTCAACGGGTCGGTGATACGACGACATGGAGGATTGCTATATGCATGCCAATTTATAAGGAGAAATTAATGGTGGGACCCATAATTGAGTAGGGAAATTCATTCTCTTGTTTTCATATGCTTCCACATAATTCTCAAAAAAGGGAAAGCCAACAAGATGAGAAAATTAGGAGGTTCCATATTTGCCACGCCAACAAATGGGATAGAATCTGTACATCATCTCATAATGCAATTTTGGTGTCCTAATATGCTTCAATGTACAAATCCATAACTACAAAGTTGTATATCTCTTTGAGTAGTCCAATTTAGAGTCCTCATTGACTTCATTTGGAGTTCAGACATTAGAGATATGGGCCCTGCAATGCAGGCTGAATAGACAATCATAGTCTCCAATAGAGTCTACTTCCAAGGCATATTTGGCAATGAAGAAGGCATTTTCAGAACTTATTCAAAACCATAATGTTGAATATTTCTTCATTATTTACACATAAAAAATAGACACCTAATTTGGAGTTTGTATGATCAAGATATGCCCTCTAGAAGGTTTGCTACGTAGAAGAAAAAATGCAAACCAACTCAAGTATGAAGGAGATTTCGAATTCAAACTTTCCAAACTGGTTGTTTCCAACTCTACCACGTCTAAGCCATGACCCTTCAAACCCTTAGCCTTTAAATAGGACCCCAGGGGTACCCTCCAAAGCATCCAATCTTTAAGTTCTACCTCTCTCGCTCTAGCGAGGCTGGAACCATGTTTTTCAATAGTTAGGTCTAGATTAGAAAGGTAATTAGAGAGGGCTTTAATTAGCCCTGTAATTAGAGAGGGATTTATTTAGCCACTCTAATTAGGGAAGGTTATAATTAAAGCTAGGATTTGGAGCATCTACATTGGAAGGATGTCGAGATTCACTGTCTTTGTAATCTTCCTGGTTGTAAGCATTCCTCTGCATTTCATCTATTAAGGCTTTGCTATGGTGTCTTGATTTATATATGCATCTATGTTTTGGATGATTGTTTCATTACGCAATATTTTAATTCCCATGCTTCTAGTACTGTTGAATGTTAGCTGTCTATTTAGTTGTGGTGATTAGATAAATTAGTTGATCCTTGAGTGTGAATTTTTTAGTAAGATTAGAGAGGGTGCGGATTCTATGAATTGCATAATTTGTGTCTGAGATTATGTAAGGGGCTCTACCTTATTCACAATTGGTTAGGATATTTATGTTTGTTTAACTAGAGAGGATGGTGGATCTGATGGATGGTGACAACATGAAGGTGATAGTGGTTGTAGTCTAGGTTTTCATAAGTGTTCTAACTTCTATCATTTCAGAATCAATATTGCATTATGATTTCTTACTCCTATATTAGAATTGACATATAGGATCCTGAGTTCTCATTACTAATCTACCCTTGCCTACTGTTGTGGGAGGGACTCCGCGCTACCTTGGGCCAATGATAACTTTGGCAAGGCAAGGTGCGTCGAAGTGCAAACCTTCTAGAGGTTACCTTGGGCCAATGATAACTTTGGCAAGGCAAGGTGCGTCGAAGTGCAAACCTTCTAGAGGTTACCTTGGGCCAACGATCACCAGCGCACTTCAACGATAACTTTGCCTACTGGTTCATGATTTGTTGAAGTGCGCTGGTGATTGCTAGTGGTTTGGAGCTTAGGACCACGTTCAAAGTGTTCAAATGAAGTAGTTGAACAGATCGGTTGATCGAGAGAGCGGTCTAGCACAACGAGTGATTGAGCAGTCGAAAGCGTTGTCATCCGTTAGGAGACTCCAAAAAGTGGCAATAATCATTCACCCCCCTCTGATTGTAGTAGTCGATCCTACTATACCCCTCAGCACGAGCTAAGATCCGAGGGCAATAATATAATTTTAGACGCTTTCCTCTCCCCTCTATAAATAGGATCCCTTGTAAATGGGGCGGGGAAGGCCACTTGTAACACTTACCACCCGCATGCAATACATTCGTATGGTCCCTGGAGTGTAACTCTCATTAAATCTCCCTCCTTGCATCCTTGACATTCACCGACCGTGACTAGGGGTGCCTACAAGTTTACTAGCCTGTGCTTAGTTTTATGGTTGGATCGGAATTATCAACTCCCTTATTATGTAAACATTAAGCAGTTAGATGATTGTTGATTCGAAAACCCTAAGTTAATCATTAGGTCGTTCTCTGTGGATTTGATACCCTAGAATAATTAGGTGAAAAGCTATAATTGACCTGTGCGCTGTGGTTCTATTTGATTGCACGTAGTTTGCGTAAATACCATGTTGAGTACAATATAAAAACTAATACTTAAAAAAAGAATATATATTATGATAGTACTAAAATGATAGAAAAAGAAGTCACCATGTTCATTCTCAAGGGCTAGAAATTCCCACGTTAATCGAATAAAAAAAGAAAAGATCTAGCCGTTCATCTAGCGGGTCCAAGTTATAATGACTTAGATTAAAAGAAATGGTTGATCTCAAGTGCAATATAAAAGCTGAAATCTAGAATAAAAATACAACAAAGTTAGCTATTGGATTTTCATACAGACTTCAAAGTAAAACTAAAATTCGGAATAAAATTAGGATTTTTATACAAATTTCAACCTAAAACTGAAATTTAGAATAAAAATAAAGTAAAATTAGCAATTTGATTTCCTTACGAACTCAAAGTAAAATCCCTAAATAGCTTAAATTCAGAATAAAAATCAAATAAAAATACCATATTGGATTTATATATGATTCTAACATAAAATTATAAAAAAAATTCCATGTCATGCACAATCTAACAATATGTTGATTTGGAATAAAAATGAAAGAGAAATTAACGATACAAAAGAAGCCACCATGTTCACTCTCAAGGGCTAGAAATTCCCATATTAATTGGGGAAAGAAGAGAAAAGATCTAATCATCTATTTGGTGGACCTAAGTTATAACGACTTAGATTAGAAGGAATAATCCATGTCAAGTACAATAAAAAAACTAAAATTCAGAATAAAAAATAAAAGAAAATTAGCCATTTGTTTTCCATACGAACTTCAAAGTAAAAGTAAAATTTGGAATAAAATTAGTAGTTGGATTTGTATTCGCATTCCAACCTAAAACAGAAATTAAGAATAAGAAATAAAATAAAATACTAATTAGATTTCCATACGAACTCCAAAATAAAATCCCTAAATAGCTTTAATTAGGAATAAAAATTGTAAAATGAAAAGGAAAAAAGCCCAATACTTTTATAATTACTAGTTAAATACCGTGCGTTACAACGGAATCATAAAAATGGTGAGACGGAACTTATTGCCTGGCCATCTTCACACATCAAACATTAAAGAGCAAGCGACAGAGATAGAAAGGTGGCCAGAATGCGCGAGGAGATAGGGAAAGTGGAGGGGTAGGCGGTTGTATCCTGAGAGAGAGAAGGAGGAGGAGAGAGATGAATGATCCAGATCAAATCGGATGGCTGTAGAGAGGGGAGAGGAGAACGTACTGACGATCACCAATATCTCTTTATATAATAGTAGAGATATTGTACCATGTTATCCTAATCATAAGTCCATAAGAATTAGATTGTACAGCTGGTAATTCAATTGCTGCATCACACGATCGACTTGTACAACTAGACGGCTACGCCCACATAATCGACTTGAAGAGCTTAGGCACAGCCTCGTTATCCTTCGTAACCATCTAACGTCACTAGAAAAAGGCCACCGCCACTGAGGCTGCACGCCGGCAAGGAAGACGAGGCTGAGCTGGAACAACAGCAGATGGTACCCAGGACGGCTAGGGGTAGGTTCGCCAAAAGAGGAGGGGCGTGGCTTTGTGCAGAGGCGGGCGATGGAGGCGGCGATGGAGAATCTAGAGCAAGAAGCATGTCAGGATGTGGCTTGCTGTCGGGCTCACCAAAGTTGACAGTGATGCTAAGAAGCTGTGACTGTAGGCGAACGAAGGAGAGAGGGGTAGAATATCGGCATATATATCGCCTGCTCTGGTACCAGGTTAACTTGACTAAAATGCTGCACACTTGTGCCTAGATTGGTTTATAGGTATGCTTGCATGCAACAGTTAGTTCACATAACAGATGTATGTATGTGCGCGTTGTTTGGTCGTCGTCTCAAGCAAGCACAAGAACAAAGAAATAGGTGACCTATGGCTATACCGTGTCCTAAGCAAGCATGCAAGAAACAGGCGACTGACACAAGAATGCAAGAGGCACCCTGGAGTATAAGAAAAGAAATATTCTCTGGTAACTAGCAATACTCAAGAAATCAGTTTTAAGGTGTCGCTCGGTTGCGCTAAAATAAGCTAGCTTATGGCTGAAATTATATTGTAGCTAATGATGACTTATTTGGCGTAACTAAATTTAAAAATAAAAATAAAAATATGTTAGCCCATCACGGACAGTGCAAACGAATACAGGAAAAAAAGAACTGGCAAAAAATCTTAAAAAAACTAGAAAACAAGAAAAAGACGAAATCTAGAAATAATAAAAATAAGCCAGAAATCAGAAGATCAAACTGAAATGAGCAGGGTCCATGCTCTTCCAGTCCTTAATAAATCAACGTAGCGTAGTGTTAATTCCCGTAGATTGCCTCCAAATAAATTATCTGCTTTATAGTGGTCATTACAGAATTACTAAACAATGATATTGGTCTATTAGTCTTAAAAACATGATATGGGACTATTGGGCCATCTCCTTTCCTTTTCTTTTTAAAATTTCAAACACAATTTGTATTTTCAAGAGTTATAAATTCAACAACATTTTATATAGGCCTTTGTAATTTGGACTAATTTTTAATGTGGAAATTTCAGCCTCTTAGAGCAAATTTTGTTAGATAGATTTGATCTTAAATGTGTTAAGAAACTATTATATGTGAAAACTAGCTACACAGTTGTGTGGGCAATTCAACTAATTAGATCTCAAATAGATGCCGTTTTGGCTCTATGTGTTGAATATAATGTGGTTTTAGCAGTAATTTAATCATAATTCCATAATTAAATATGACCATAAAAGTATGATTCCAACAACACTTAAATGACATGAGCAATAATAAAATGTTAACAGGAACATAATTCGTTCTTAAGTCATCTATAAAAGAAATCATACTGACTAGAATAGTGAATAGAAAATATACAATTAGCACATTGCTCAAATTGTCTTTAAAATATTGCTCTCAGATATCGTCTGCTCTTGTTTTAGAACAAGGCCTCCTTGGCATGATAGGTCTAATGTAATCAATGATTAGAGTGACAATTTCTAATTATTCTGCTAGTTTTTTTAATTCTACAATTTACCAAAATGATTAACTACATTTCAAGACAGATTATAATAATTGAATTGCAATAACAAAATGAACAATCAACTAGTTAGTATCAAGGTAAATAACATGGCAGCAAGATAACTAGCTACTAATAACTCAAAAACAAGCAGAACGATCTTAATTTTCACAACAATCTCATTTAGACCAACTAATCCTCATTGAGTAATTGAATCCCACAGTATACATACATAGTCTCTCGGTATTAGTTTTACCAGAGCCAAACTGATAGAGATCAAAGTACTAGTACAACATACTGAGCAATGTAAACGAACACAAACAAAGATAACTCACAGAAGCAATGGCAATCAAAGCCACAAAAGAGGTATCACGACAAGGCACGTAACACTTGGCATTGTCCCAGAAATCCTATCATCCCTACTATGCCGCGGTGTCGTTGGCGTGGTTCATGGAGATACAATATTGTTCTCCATAGTTAGCAACACAACCAATTATGAAGTCTAGGTTTAGATAATGTCACACAAAGCACCTCTGAAATGCACACGGGCTAGGCACACGAATAGAAGAATGAGCACCAAATCGTATCCATATTGATACTATAGCCACCACCAATTCACAACCAAACGAGGCTGTGACCTCAAGCGCCACTGCCTCCCACTCACTACACTAGAGAAGAACCAGTAAAATGGCAATTCGCCACTATGCCCGTAGCTTGGACCCAGCCTCCCACGGCTCCGCCGTTCACTGAAGCTCAACGAGGGACTACAGGTTGCAAGAGGAGGGAGCTGGACCCTAGCCGTCATCACCCACCAGAACACCGATGAACACACAACAACACAAATCCAATCTGATCAACAAAGCAATGGTGGAAGTGGAGGTGATGGAAGGGATTTGAGTCTTTTTTTTCAACCAAGAAAAAGAGCACCCTACCCACGTATATGGGGAGAGAGGAATCCAACCGACACTACCAAACGACCATCGCTGGTCTTGCCGGAGAGATCGTGTGGGGATTGGAACCCCACGTTCTCCATTACCCAAGCAAGCAGACCAACCCAACCGACCAATCCAAGCCTGCAATCCTTATCCCTTCTCTGTATCAATGACATATGGGATCCTCTAGGAATCTTCTCTCTCCTTTTTTTAAAGGACAAAGCAAAACTGGGAAATTATCAAAGTGCCCTCAAAGTACAACACTATGCACCCAGAACAATGCAGAAGTCGATAATGCCTTTTTACAACTATTTGCAAACCAAAACCATGTTTCTAAAATGATGATCTATTTTGACATGAGGAAATCAGAGCAACTAGATAAGAGTGCAAGAGATTCATCCCAGTATATCATGGTATGTAGCATTCTAGCTACTGGTAATTTGTGGGAACTTGTCACTACGCTGCTTAATTATAAGCTCTTTTGAGACGAATCTCTAAAGCTACTTAATTATAAGCTCTTTTGAGATGAATCTCTAAAGTAAATAGTGCATGCACACTGAAACTGACTCAACACTTATCAAAGGAAATGCGGACAGCACTTGAACTTGGAGGCTAGCTAATCATATCGGAGTGACATTGCTGTGGAACAAATCAGCAATAGACACGCCTGTCATGCGCTATAAATGCATTCAGCTAGTAGCTAATTAGGCTCGTTCAATTCAGTTCTCGCTGATGGCTTTCAGTTGGAATGTCACTTAGTGGCCGATGGCTTTTAGCTAAATGATACTATAGTGTTGTTAGCTTTGGTTAAGACATTTAATTAAAGAAAAATGAAGAAAAAGGAGAAAAAATAGGGAAAAACCTTGTTATATCTCCACAAACAATGCAAAAGAAAAAAAAGGAAAATACCACATTAAGAAGTCAACATGTTCAAAATGGCTTCTAGAAGCTAAAAGCCAGAAGCAGAAGTTGTTTGGGACGATGTGTAAAATGCCGAGCAAATCTTCTGCAAGAACAAAACAAGTGCCATCATAACGAAGTGCATCCTATTAGTGATATGCCCTAGAGGCGATCATAGAGATGATTATATCAGTTCTATATTTATGATCTTTTGAATAATTTGTTATTTTGTCCCCTGAATAGATGTCTTTCATATTGATCAACAAGTATGTGACTTATTCGTAAAACGCTTTATTCATGTTTTGATCAACAAGTATGTGAAAGAGTTTCTCTCAAAAGGAGTTAGTGGGAGCACGTTGCAACTCTAAGAAATTCGGGATCCATCAAAAAATGTTTCAACTCTCACTGAACCTTTATAGAATATACAAAATGTTGTACAACCTATGGAAGAGGCACCAGCCCCGTGTAGGTCTAAAAGGTCACGTCAATTGCCAATAAGGTATCGTGATAACATTTTATGTTAGACAATGATGAGCCTAAGACTTATGAGTAAGCGATGATGGGGGCCTAGATTTTGAGAAATGGATTGAAGCCATGAGATCCGAAATACAATTCATGTATGACAATCAAGTTTGAAACTTGGTTGATCCATCCGATCGTATAAAAATCATTGAGTGCAAGTGGATTTTTAGAAAAAGATAGACATGGATGAAAATATTCATATCTATAAGGAACGACTGGTGGTAAAAGGTTTCAAACAAATTGAAAGTGTTGACTATGATGAAACTTTCTCGCCATCGCTATACTTAAATATGTTCAGATCATTCTAGCTATTAATGCATATTTTGATTATGAGATTGTAGGATCAAAATGGCAACAGAGGGGGGGTGAATGGTGCCTTCAAAAAACGCCCTGAAGTATCCACATACTTCTTCTCCGATAGCTATAGAAGCTATGAAGAAGAAGATTCATGCTCACTAGCAAATCACAATTAGATCGACAGAAGAGTTGATTCAGGCTTGGCCGAAAACAGCAATGAAACAACAAGATTTGAGATCCCATTGGAGACGAAGGAAAGAATACAAAATAGGAAGAAACATTGCCGAAATCAGAGCATGAAACAGAGCGGCAGATCGGCAAAAGAAGTGGAACAGAGAGCAACTGACAGGGACACAAGTCGTCGTCTAAAAATAGACTGACAACAACTAGGAGAAACAAACATGGCAAAAACAACACAGAGAAGCCAACCGAAATCAGGGGCTGCTGCTGAAAACAGAGAAAACTGAAAGCAAAAGAAGCTGCAGCTACTGCTGAAAACAGAGAAAACTGAAAACAAAAGAAGCTGCAACTGCTGCTGAAAAATAGAGAAAACTGAAAACAAAAGAAGCTGCAGCTACTGCTGAAAAACAGAGAAAACTAAAAACAAAAGAAGCTGCAGCTACTGCTGAAAACAAAGAAAACTGAAAAATAGAGATTCAGATAGAATCCCACTTCAGAAATCAGGACAACCGAGAGAGAAAACTAAATGAAACAGGAAACTGAATTTTCAGCTCAAAATTGAACCAAAAGAATGGATAGGAGCTAACTGGAAAGCAATTGAAAAATAGACAGGAACAGTGATTACTTTTCAGACTTGAGCAGAAAACACAGTGGCCGAACTAACCAATGGTTCTTTGCTAAACTCCAATCAGAAGGAAAATAGAAAACAGAGAAAAGCACAACAGAAAACGAAACAATCAGGTAACACAAAGAAGTACTAGAAGCTGTTGACTGAAACTTGTTGAACCAGTGAAAACTGCAAAGAAGAAGAGGGAAAACAAAAGAACAGAGGAGAAGAAGATTGTCCAATCTTTAAGACTAGATTGTGAACAAATTTCACTGAATGAACATAATGGTCGAAAGCACTCAAATCTTAATAGGAAAGATACCTTAACTCAAGAGGGAATCAAGAAAACAGAAATGCTCTGCCTCCAAACCCTAGAAAATCTAAAACAGAGGAACTTGCTCCCAGAAATCTGATTTCTGCAAATCTTGAGAACCTACCATCTTTTGGTTATGGAAACTAAATTGTAGCTAGTGCTCAACCTCTAAAGACAAACATAGAACAGAAAATGGGCCTTCCCAGCTGAAATCACCTAGAACCATAGTTCCTCTGTCTACGAAAAAGTAAACCCTAGAATTTCTCGAAACAGAGGAAGGCTAGCAAAAGATTTCTGAGAATAATGCAGCTAATAAAAAGATTTGCTCTCGAGTATAAACTAGCCAAGTGGCCTTGAGGAGATACTCAGTTCAGAGCAGAGCCAAATTGCAACAACTTGAACAAAAACTCCATTCACAACCATGAAGAACAGATAGCAGGAAAGAAGACAAAGCAAAAGCAAAACACAGGGAGAAACTGAAACCAAACCATCTCAGAACACAAGATATCTTAAATGAATACATTGAGATGAATGATTACATGGAGTTTTAGCTACAGACCGGTTGCCGGGACCCGGATTTCGAACCGGACCCTCGTGTATTATCGCACTAGTCCCGCATCAAAGCTAGTGCACACAGCTAAATGTAAATGAATACATAACCAAAGCAACGCTTTATTACAATATTAAAGAGTATGCACCAAAAGGTCTCATTATTACAATAGAGGTTTAAGACCTCGCACACATGAAACACAGCGGAAGCAAAAGATAAATCCAGCGATGACCCATCAATACGCCACAGGCAATTGACTGGGGAAGCGCGACCTAGTCCTCCGGGAAGAATCCGTCGCAGCCACAAGCGAAGCAGTAGTCGTAGTCACCTTCTTGAGCTTCAACTTCCTCTGGAGATTTTATTTTTAAGTGTAGCATGTGAGTACATAAAGTACTCCGCAAGTCTTGGGAAAATGCATAGATGCAAGGCTTAACAAAGGAAGGCCATATGGTTCTTTTGCACAAAGCAATATTTGAAATCTCAATTACTACTAATTATTTTCGAAGGCATCAAGTTAATGAAGTAAATGTTTTAACAGATTAACTTTCTAGTGAAGGTTCCAACTACTAACACTAGCTAACCAATTACCATTGGTCAAGATTTAAACTGCGGGTTCCATCCACCCTTCGCTCCATCCGCCAGATTCCTTCCGAGAGTTCCTCCACCCTCGAATACAAAACTTTGATTTTAAAACAAAACCAGAAATCTACCATGTGAATGCATTCCTTGCTCGCCCTTGACCGTAGGCACGGCTATTCGAATAGTTTTACACTCTGCAGAGGTTGTACGGTTAATGCTCAGTTTGGACAAACACAAGCGTCGGTCCTTAATTGACTAGAGTGGAACATACACTTAACAAGTTCTCGTGCTTACTGCACCAACCCAAACAGCCATCCACCCTAATCTAAACCAACTTTCACATTTTTATTTTATTTTTAAATCACAGTGACAACTCCAATTGCCACTTCACTTTCAAACACAAGGATTAAATAATAAATCATAATTTCCCATTTTCAAGATTTTCCAAAGTTATTAGATAGCAAGACTAAGCATCAACCTACCATTCTAATATTCACAAAGATTAATAGTAATCTCATTATTGAGACAAAGGGAGTTCTAGGTGACAATGTACATGGCATTCAATCTCAATGGAGGGTATAACAAAGTTGGATTAGCTATCACCTTAAGATTTGAACTAATGATTTATGTAAATAGCAATGCACATAATTTAAAATATTTTAAAACATTTCAAAAGCATAGGTTCAAGATGATCAAAGGAGACTTGCCTTCTTGCGGGGTTTCGGTCTTCTTGTCTGCCGTGAAGAGGATCGTCGACAACGTTGGAATCTACGCGATAAAAGACGAAGCAAACAAAGCAAATAAATACACACGAAATTCAAATAAAATCCAAAAATTCAACAGAGGCCATATTTGGATAGATCATGATTTTAGCTGAATTTAGAAATTTGAATGGCGAATTTGGAGTTGAAATGAGAAAGTTATGATTGTTTGAAGTTTTCAATTTGAATAAATCCAGAAATTAAGAAATTTCTGACAGGTGGGGCCCATCGAATATTCAATTTTAACCTTTTATTTTAATTCGAGAGCTCGACAGGTGGGACCCATCAACAAGAGACCCTCTGCGGTCATCGACATGTGGGACCCTCTCGCCGCTGACCTCATCTGCCTTGGTCACCGGCAGTGGGACCCATCGGGACTGGACCCACTTGTCGATGTCGACGCAGACGAGTGGGACCCAGACGACGATGGCCCGCACAGACGGCGGTCGCCGACGGTGGGACCCACTTGTCGGGCCGCGAATTAACCGAAAACTCAACCCAACCAGCGGAGCCGAGGCTCGAACGCGACGGGGAGTTGAGAGCGCTCTGTAACTGGGGAGGGGAGGCTTTGCCTACCCAGAGGGCAGCAAATCCTTTGAGGATACCTTGGTGGCCCGGCAGCGATGGTCGGAGGCGACGGCGCGGCGGCGGGAGGGCGGGGTGCTCGGGCGGTGCGTGATTGCAATCTCCGCGCGAAGGGCTTTACCGAGGGGTTGGCGAGGTCCAGGATGAACGGAGACGGCCGGCGGCGAGGGAGCGGCGAGACAGCTCGGGTGCTCGGTGCGGCGGCGCTCCCGCGACGGAAAGAGGTGGCCGAGGTGTCGGGAGGACCGCACGGACGCGAGGAAGCTCGGGCGGCGACGGTGAGCTCGCAGCCACCGAGGCGACGGCGATTGCTCGCCGGAGCTCTTTACCCGGCGCGCGACGGAAATCGCGCGCGGCGCGCGGGCTCGAGAGATGGGCGGAGGGTGCCGAGAGGTGGTGCGGGAGAGGCGAAGGCCGAGGGCTATTTATAGAGCTTGGGAGAGGTGAGGCGGCGGAATTCTCGCCAAGTCGACGGCGGGGTTGATTCAAATTTGGGATAAGCCGTCGGAGGCAACGCGAGCTCGGGTTTTAGGGGATAAGGCGCTTATCTCCCGGAGTTCGAATCCGCGTCAATTCAAGAAAGAGGCCGAGTGCAGTAGGATTTGATCGCGGATTCTTCGGGAGAGAGAAAGGGAAAGAGTCCGGCGCACGCGAGACGACGGAATCGACTGCGGGGCCGCAGATCGAGCGAAGCGCGTTGTGCGGATGGCGCCACGTGGCTTGGAGAGAAGATCGGACGGTGGGATGGCTTAAGTGGGAGGGAGCGGTGGATTGAGGCCGGGCGCGAAGACGCGGCTCATCCGAGCCGCCCACGCGTCGGCGAGGAGGAGGAAAGCGGGGTCGCCGACGGCCCGCCCACTGGCGAGGGAGAGAGGAGGAGAGCGGCCTGGATCAGGCCGAGCGGCGACGTGGGCGATCCTGGTCCGTCCACGCGTCGGCCGGAGGAAAAGGGAGGGTTTTTATTTTCCGAATTTGATTTTGATTTTCAGAAAAGGCTAGGAAATTATTTAGGCCTCAGAAAAATATGAGAATACCTCCAAAAATTCCAGAAAAATTCACAGAAGCTCCTGGACACATTTTGGACTAAATAAAATTATTTCCAACTACTGTTGGCATTTAATTTTATATTTTTAATTTACTTTTTAACTTTTAAAAATAGGTTTTAAATTCCAGAAATTCCAGAAAATCCAATAAGAGCCATATAAACTTCAATTACTTTAAAATAATTAATTTGAATTTAAATTTTCAAGAAAGCAAATTTTTGGGATGTGACAAACCTACCCCCTTAGGAAGAATCTCACCCGAGATTCGGATGGACTGAAAAGAGGTCGGAAACTCTTCTTTTAGATCCTCTTCACGCTCCCAAGTCGCCCGATTCGAATGGTTGCTCCACCGCACTTTACGTAACTTGATGACCTTGTTTCGCGTACGACGTTCTGATTCCTCCAAAATTTTAACTGGATATTCTGGATAGGTGAGGTCCTCCTTCACATTTATTTCATCTAGAGGCATCTGCTCTTCTGGCACTCGGAGACACTTCCTCAGCTGGGATACATGGAAGACGTCATGCACCTTTGACAGCTGAGGCGGAAGCTCCAACTGGTAAGCAACTTCTCCCCTTTTCGCTACAACAGGGAAGGGTCCAATGAATCTAGGAGCAAGCTTTCCACTGACTCCAAAACGTCTCATCCCTTTGAGAGGTGACACCTTAAGGTAGACATGATCCTCGGTACAAATTCTAATGCCCTTCGACGATTGTCCGCATAGCTCTTCTCGCCTCGCTTGTGCTGTTTTCAACCTATCCCAATTAAGCGAACTTGTTCTTCGGCTTGCTTCAACACATCTGGTCCGAATACTTGTCCTTCTCCTGTCTCCTTCCAATACAATGGAGTCCTGCACTTTCTACCGTACAAGGCTTCGAACGGTGACATTTGTAAACTGGATTGATAACTGTTATTGTAAGAGAACTCTGCGTAAGGTAAACTCTGGTCCCAACTATCCTTGTTTGATAGGACACAAGCTCTCAACATGTCTTCCAGAATCTGATTTACTCTTTCTGTTTGCCCATCCGTCTGGGGATGATAAGCTGTACTGAAATTCAAATTGGTGCCCAGAAGTTCATGTAGCTTCTGCCAAAACCTCGAGGTGAATTGGGTTCCTCGATCTGACACAATCTTCTTTGGGACTCCATGTGAACTCACAATCCTTGACATATACAATTCTGCGAGTTTATCTCCAGAGTAGGTGGTCTTCACTGGAATGAAATGGGCAACTTTTGTCAAAGCGATCCACAATAACCCAAATAGAATCATGTCCAGTTTGGTTCTCAGTAATCCCGTTATAAAATCCATACCAATTTCTTCCCATTTCCACTCGTGGATCTGCAATGGTTGCAAAAGTCCAGCGAGTCTCGGTGTTCACTTTAATCCGTTGGCACACATCACACAAAGCTACATACTCTGCAATCTCCTTTTCATACCGCCCACCAAAGATCTTGCCTTGAGATCTTGATACATCTTGGTACTCCGGGTGTATTGAGTATCTGGATTCATGAGCTTCCTTCATGATCAACTCTTTATTTCTCTCTTCTCAGCACCATAATTCTTTTTCCAAACCGCACGGTACCTTGTTCATCTTCGGAAAATTCTAATGCTTTCCCGTTCTTCATATCATCCTTGATCTCCTGGACATACTTGTCCTCTTTTTGTGCCGCTCTGATTTGCTCTTCTAAGGTTGGTTGAACTTCCAAAGTAGCTAAGAACCCTTCTTCTACTACTTGTAAGTTGAGCCGCTGAAATTCCTCTTGAAGTGTTGGCATACTATCCTTAATCCACACTTGGTACAAGAACTTTTCGACTCAAAGCATCAGCTACCACATTAGCCTTTCCCGGATGATAATGTATCCCAATATCGTAATCCTTTATTAACTCAAGCCATCTCCTTTGCCTCATATTGAGATCGGGTTGAGTAAATATATACTTCAAACTTTTGTGGTCTCAGATAAATCTCGCAGCGATTACGATCGATAATGCCTCCAAATTTTTAGAGCATGCACTACGGCAAGAAGCTCTAAATCATGGGTTGGGTAATTCTCCTCATGCGCCGCAATTGCCTTGAAGCATATGCAACTACCCTTCTTTCCTCGCATTAGTACGCAGCCCAATCCTTGTCTTGATGCATCACGAAGACTTCAAAATCCTTCCTAATATCCGGAGTGTTAACATCGGCGCAGACGTTAACCTCTTCTTCAATTCTTGAAAACTATTCTCACACGACTTACTCCATTCAAACTTCTTCTCCTTCTTTAGCAACTGGTAAGAGGTCTTGCAAGCTTGGAGAAGCCTTCAATAAAGCGACGATAGTATCCTCGCCACCCAAGAAAACTTCGATCTCGGATCATCGATTTTGGTTGCATCCAATTAAGCACATCATTTACTTTCTCGTGGTCTACGGATACTCCTCCCGCGGAAATCACATGACCTAAAAGGCTACTTTCCTCAACCGAACTCGCACTTGCTAAACTTGGCGCATAACCGGTGTTCTCTAAGTTTTTCCAAAACCATCCTTAGATGCTCCGTATGCTCTTCCTCATTCTTGGAATATATCGAATATCATCGATGAACACCACTACAAACTTATCCAAATATTCCATGAACACTTTATTCATCGAGTTCATAAAATATGCGGGTGCATTTGTCAAGCCAAATGACATCACCGTATACTCATACAATCCATAACGAGTAGCAAATGCTTTGTCTTTGGTATATCCTCCGGTCTTATCTTCAATGGTGATAACTCGACCGAAGGTCAATCTTGGAGAAGACACATGAACCTTTCAATTGATCAAACAGATCATCTATTCGGGCAAAGGATATTTGTTCTTGATCGTCACATCATTCGAGATCGATAATCCACGCACATGCGAAGACTACCATCTTTCTTCTTTACTAGCAGTACTGGTGCTCCCCAGGGTGACGAGCTTGGTCTCACAAAACCTTTATCTTGCAACTCTTCAATCTGCTTCTTAACTTCAGCCAAATCGTTCGCAGACATTCGATAGGGTCTCTTTGATATAGGAGCTGTACCGGGTATCAGGTTGATGACAAATTTAACTTCTCTGTCTGGCGGCATTCCCGGCAAATCTTCGGGGAATACATCCGGGTACTCACTTACAATAGGTACCTTTTCCAAGGCTACTCCCCTCACACTATTCAATCCACACCTATTCTGGGAAGAGGTGTTTGACTTATATCTTACTTGGATTCCGTCCGAGTTGGTAAATCAGAATCGCTCGATCGGCACAATCTATCTGCCCTTTATACTTAGTTAACCAATCCATTCCAAGTATCACATCTAGACTCTTGGAATCTATTATGATAAGATTCGCTAGAAATCTAACTCCATTGATATCCACAGTTGCACTAGGGCAAACTGTGTTAGTCCTCATTTCCTTTCGAGGATTGACTAGCATAGGGTCTTTAGTTTACGCACATCCCAATTATATTTTTCAACAAAATCTTTTGACACAAAAGAATGCGAAGCTCGTAATCAAATAATGTCGATGCGGTGCCGAGTTGACAAGGAACTTACCCAAAACTACGTCCAGTGCATCCTGGTCGCTGCATGATCACATGGTTGAGATGTCCTCTGCTCACCACTTGTGGAGCCCTTGAGTCCGAGGGTCCCACGGCCTTGTCCTGCATTTGGAGTTCGTGGCCGGTGTCGTTCCCAAATTGAAGCGAATCGGGTCACACCGGGCGCTCGGGGACAATTGCTAGCATAATGCCCCATGTTCTTGCAGCTGAAGCACTTGCACTCCTGCTGCTGAAGTCCGCTCTGCTGGGTTGAACACCATTGCCCGCTCGGGAACTTGTGAGTTTGGGCGAGGTCCATGAATGGAGTCCTTGGCACAATTGGTTACGAGGTTCTATGGAACCGAGGTGGGTTAGGCGGAATCGGAACTACTCGCGCCTGCTTGAGCTTGAAATTTTCTCTTCCTACTTTCATACAATTGACGTTGAGCATCTTCTTGTACAAAGGCCTTGTTCACCATGTGTTGGAAAGTTGGAAAATCATTCGACACTAGCTGCACCTTGAGGTTGGGGTCGAGTCCTTGCATGAACCTCCGGATCTTCGTTGCCTCCGATGTGATCTCTTCGACACATACCGTATAGTTGGGTGAATTTGTTCAGTATTCGAAACGCTAAGGTTCCCTTGTTGCAGCTGGTAGAACTCTCTCTTCTTCATGTCCATTATTCCCGTAGGAATATGCGCAGAGCTGGAAAGCTTCCTTAAATTCATCCCATGCGATAGCTTATGATTTTGATGGGCGGCGCGATAATTCTCCCACCAATTTGCAGCGGTTCCCTTGAGTTGGTGGGCAGCATATAACACCTTCTCATTGTCATTGCATTGGGCTAGGACCACTTCCTTTCCACATCCTTGATCCAATCATCTGCCTCCATTGGATCCACCGAACCAAAGAAAAGTAGGAGGCCTTGTTCTCATAAATTCTCCCATCCTAGACCGGGAGCTTGGTTGGGTGCACATGGAGCTTGCTCGCACTTGGTTTTGAGCTAAAGCTTGAAGAAGCTGCAGCTGCATGGCCATCATCCGCTCCAAGTGGGGCTTGAGCAGGGGTGGTGGAATGTTGTTCTCAGCCGAGGTTGGCATCACTACCATTGTCGTGGTTGCTCCTTGTGTTCACCATCCAAGCGGTTTCAGGTTAGCATAAGGTAAGAGGAAATAGCAAAGGTAAGAGATTTAGGAGATTAAGTCACATCCCAAGCCAACACACAAGAAAGAAACAATCATTCAACTAAAGCGAAAGAACCTTTATTGAAATCAAACTAGTTTTAAGAATGGCTGTACCACAGTGCACTTAGGCTTGGTACAATCCATCTAGCACACCAAGCATAATAAAAGCGTTCTAATAACGTGGGCATTATTTGGGTACTACTGACTCAAAAGACTACTAATCCTCTCCAAAGACGCGCTCCTCTGGGTCCTCCTCATACTCTTCTTCTTCTGGCTCCTCCTCTGGTTCTTCTTCTGGTTCCTCGTGCTCATTGACGTGATGCCGTGAACAATCACAAGCGGTCGAGGGACGGTTGCGACTGGCGGCAGTCGAACGCGAGCGAGAAGGAGAAGGCTTGCGCCTCTTGAGAGTGATGACGGGTGGCGGACTGGGGCGGTGCACCTTCTTGCGTGCTGTGAGCCTGGTACGAAGTCCTGCAGGTCGCAATGGTGCGCGGTTGTTGGGGACGGTAGCTGTATCGCGAAGACGGCGTGTAGTCGTCATGCTTTGAGGCGTCTCGCCCAAACTCGTCCGTCTCGTCCCGAAGAAGCCGCGGCGCGAAGAGTGTCGAGTGCCGATAGCTGGAAGTGAGAAGCATCCGAGTTGTCCAATCTCCTCCCGAGCTCTTGCGTAGGTGATCGCCATCGCTCGGGTGAGCTGCACTGATGTGAAAGTCGAGGTCGTCAACGGAATGTCAAATGGATCTGATACCTCTGTCCTGGGCGAGGGTTGATGAAGAAGCAAAAGGGGGACTGATGTACAGCATCCTTGTGCAAATGGCACAACTCGTCAATGGCGAGACGTGCTGCATCCTGGACAGCGTCAAACAATGGGACCGAGGGTGCTTGATGGGGTATTTTTGGGAGTTGAATTCCCATCCCGTGCATACAGAATACCTCCATCGACCACAAGTCTCGATCCAGATCCGTGTCTTCCGTCCCTCGAAAATGGGCGGTGACGGTACTCAAGCATTTGCATCAATCGCCGGAGAAGGCTAGCGAAATCTCCAAAGATCCTCTCCATGTGAGTAGTAGTCCCACTGGCAAGCCATCTACAAAGTTGAATAAAAGAAAAGATTAGTAAAAAGTTTTACAAGGGAATGTAGAGACATGAGCGAGATACTAAGTAAGAAGAGAGTGGAAGCAAAGAAGCTTATAAATTTTTAATATATTGTTTTTATAAATATAAGTCCTTATGGTTTTGCCATTCCTAAGCTAGGTCACGTCCTACAGTCAAATAGGCTCTGATACCATCTCTGTCGGGACCCCGGATTTCCGAACCGGACCCTCTGTGTATTACTGCACTAGTCCCGCATCAAAGCTAGTGCACACAATTAAATGTAAATGAATACATAACCAGCAACGCTTTATTACAATATTAAAGAGTACGCACTAAAGGTCTCATTATTACAATAGAGGTTTAAGACCTCGCACACATGAAACACAATGGAAGCAAAAGATAAATCCAGCGATGACCCATCAATACGCCACGTGCAATTGATGGGAAGCGCGACCTAGTCCTCCGGAAGAATCCGTCGCAGCCACAAGCGAAAGCAAGAGTCGTAGTCACCTTCTTGAGCTTCAACTTCCTCCGAGATTTTATTTTTAAGTGTAGCATGTGAGTACATAAAGTACTCCATGAAGTCTTGGGAAAATGCATAGATGCAAGGCTTAACAAAGGAAGGCCATATGGTTCTTTTGCACAAAGCAATATTTGAAATCTCAATTACTACTAATTATTTTCAAGGCATCAAGTTAATGAAGTAAATGTTTTAACAGAATTAACTTTCTAGTGAAGGTTCCAACTACCAACACTAGCTAACCAATTACCATTGGTCAAGATTTAAACCTGCGGGTTCCATCCACCCTCTCTGCTCCATCCGCCAGATTCCTTCCGAGAGTCCCTCCACCCTCGGAATACAAAACTTTTGATTTTAAAACAAAACCAGAAATCTACCATGTGAATGCATTCCTTGCCCGCCCTTGACCGTGGGCACGGCTATTCGAATAGTTTTACACTCTGCAGAGGTTGTACGGTTAATGCTCAGTTTGGACAAACACAAGCGTCGGTCCTTAATTGACTAGGGTGGAACATACACTTAACAAGTTCTCGTGCTTCGCACCAACCCAAACAACCATCCACCCTAATCTAAACCAACTTTCACATTTTTATTTTATTTTTAAATCACAGTGACAACTCCAATTGCCACTTCACTTTCAAACACAAGGATTAAATAATAAATCATAATTTCCCATTTTCAAGATTTTCCAAAGTTATTAGATAGCAAGACTAAGCATCAACCTACCATTCTAATATTCACAAAGATTAATAGTAATCTCATTATTGAGACAAAGGGAGTTCTAGGGTGACAATGTACATGGCATTCAATCTCAATGGAGGGTATAACAAAGTTGGATTAGCTATCACCTTAAGATTTGAACTAATGATTTATGTAAATAGCAATGCACATAATTTAAAATATTTTAAAACATTTCAAAAGCATAGGTTCAAGATGATCAAAGGAGACTTGCCTTCTTGCGGGGTTTCGGTCTTCTTGCTGCCGTGAAGAGGATCGTCGACAACGTTGGAATCTACGCGATAAAAGACGAAGCAAACAAAGCAAATAAATACACACGAAATTCAAATAAAATCCAAAAATTCAACAGAGGCCATATTTGGATAGATCATGATTTTAGCTGAATTTAGAAATTTGAATGGCCGAATTTGGAGTTGAAATGAGAAAGTTATGATTGTTTGAAGTTTTCAATTTGAATAAATCCAGAAATTAAGAAATTTCTGACATGTGGGGCCCACTGGGAATATTCAATTTTAACCTTTATTTTAATTCCGAGAGCTCGACGGTGGGACCCATCAACAAGAGACCCTCTGCGGTCATCGACATGTGGGACCCTCTGCCGCTGACCTCATCTGCCTTGGTCATCGGCAAAGTGGGACCCATCGGACTGGACCCACTTGTCGATGTCGACGCAGACGAGTGGGACCCGACGACGCGGGCCCGCACAGACGGCGGTCGCCGACGGTGGGACCCACTTGTCGATCCGCGAAATTAACCGAAAACTCAACCCAGCCACGGAGCCGAGGGCTCGAACGCGCCGGGGAGTTGAGAGCGCTCTCAAACTGGGGAGGGGGAGGCTTTGCCTACCCGGAGAGGCAGCAAATCCTTTGAGGATACCTTCGGTGGCCCGGCAGCGATGGTCGGAGGCGACGGCGCCGGCGGCGAGGAGGGCCGGGTGCTCGGGCGGTGCGTGATTGCAATCTCCGCGCGAAGGGCTTTCGTGGAGGTTGGCGAGGTCCGTGGATGAACGGAGACGGCCGGCGGCGAGGGAGCGGCGGAGATACTGGTGCTCGGCATGACGGCGCTCCGGCGACGGAAAGAGGTGGCCGAGGTGTCGGGAGGACCGCACGGACGCGAGGAAGCTTCGGGCGGCGACGGTGAGCTCTGCGAGCCACCGAGGCGACGGCGATTGCTCGCCGGAGCTCTTTACCGCGCGCGACGGAAATCGCGCACGCGCGCGCGGGGCTCGTAGAGATGGGCGGAGGGTGCCGAGAGGTGGTGCGGGAGAGGCGAAGGCCGAGGGCTATTTATAGAGCTTGGGAGAGGTGAGGCGGGGGAATTCTCGCCAAGTCGACGGCCGGGTTGATTCAAATTTGGGATAAGCCGTCTGAGGCAACGCGAGCTCGGGTTTTAGGGGATAAGGCGCTTATCTCCCGGAGTTCGAATCGCGCCCAATTCAAGAAAGAGGCCGAGTGCGGGTAGGATTTGATCGCCGGATTCTTCGGGAGAGAGAAAGGAAAGAGTCCGGCGCCGCGCGAGACGCACGACGAATCGGGCCATGCGGGCGGCAGCGACGAGCGCGCGCGCAGTGCGGATGGCGCCACGTGGCTTGGAGAGAAGATCGGACGGCGGGATGGCTTAAGTGGGAGGAGCGGTGGATTGAGGTCGGGCGCGAGACGCGCTCATCCGAGCCGTCCACGCGTCGGCGAGGAGGAGGGGAAGGCGGTCGCCGACGGCCCGCCCACTTGGCGAGGGAGAGAGGAGGAGAGCGGCTGGATCAGCCGAGCGGCGACGTGGCGATCCTGGTCCGCCCACGCGTCGGCGGAGGAAAAGGGAGGGTTTTATTTTCCGAATTTGATTTTGATTTTGAAAAGGCTAGGAAATTATTTAGGCCTCGTAAAAATATGAGAATACCTCCAAAATTCCAGAAAAATTCACGAAGCTCCTGGACACATTTTGGACTAAATAAAATTATTTCCAACTACTGTTGGCATTTAATTTTATATTTTTAATTTACTTTTAACTTTTAAAAATAGGTTTTAAATTCCAAATTCCAGAAAATCCAATAAGAGCCATATAAACTTCAATTACTTTAAAATAATTAATTTGAATTTAAATTTTTCAAGAAAGCAAATTTTTGGGATGTGACACCAGTTCATCCCATTTTCACATCCTGGGCAACACACTTAAAATAGAAAATCAAGAAGTGCAGATCGACTCTCAGACTCTCAAATGGGCAAGAAACAAAAAGAAAAGACCCTCACATGCAGAAGAGAGGAGGGAACCAGGATAGCTTCTCCAAACCCTAATTCTCTATTTATAGCTTCCACAACCGGGTCTCTAAATTGCTTTACCCAATAGCACCACCAATTTCAGCATTTTACCCATTTGGTTCGACCGAACCCGCTTCCTCAGGCCTGAGTCAATTTTACCGATCGCCTCTCACGCTCCTTCCTGGAAGCTTCCTCTTTTCTTGCTGTCCACGCCGTGCAACCACTCCGAGTCCTC
The DNA here is from genome assembly GCA_036346575.1 of Dendrocalamus sinicus. Classification (NCBI taxonomy): domain Eukaryota; kingdom Viridiplantae; phylum Streptophyta; class Magnoliopsida; order Poales; family Poaceae; genus Dendrocalamus; species Dendrocalamus sinicus. The sequence goes on from CM070657.1 coordinate 10,600,100, forward strand.
GCCGTCTTCGGCATCTCCCGACCGCTTTGACCTCAGCACCGCCTGTGCCTAGTCGAGCCATCCATGCCTTGCCACAACCGAGCTTCAAAGTCCTGCAACCATCACAGACAAGAAAACATCACATAGCACCGCTCAAAACGATATAAACATACATTAGCATCAAAAGAAGGTACTCCAACATGAAATACCCAAAACAAACTCAAGCTCTCTAAAACATGCATCAATTACTCATCACAAACATGGGGTTACCTTCACATGGTCTATCAGAGATATAGTAGATGGATGTTAAAATAGCTTTCCTAAATGAAAACCTAAGTGAGGATGTATACATGACACAACCTTATAATTTTGTCGATCCCCAAAATGTTAGAAAGATATGCAAGTTTCAAAGATCTATCTATGGACTAAAATAAGTTTTTTAGAGTTGAAATATTCATTTTGATGAGGTAGTCAAAGGGTTTGGTTTCATCAAGAATGAAGAAGAGGCTTGTGTTTACAAAAGAGACTAGTGGGAGTGCACTCGTTTTTCTGATCCTATATGTGGTTGACATATTATTGATCATAAATGATATTCATATATTTGAATTTGTCAAATCTTCATTAAGAAATATTTTTTCTATGAAATACTGAAGAGAAGCAGCATATATTTTAGGCATAAAAATCTATAGAGATAGAACTAAAAGGCTAATTAGATTAAGCCAAGATGCGTACATTGACAAAGTATTGAAGTGGTTCTGCATGTAGGATTCCAAGAAAGATTTATTACCTATGTCACATGGTATTAATCTTAGCAAGACTAAGTATCCTTTGATACTTGATAAGTGAGACCAAATGGGTAAGATTTTGTATGCTTCTACTATTGGGTCTATCATATACATCATCCTTTGTACACACCCAGATGTGTCATATGCTCTAAGTGTTACGAGCAGATATCAGTCAGATCCAAATGAAGGTTACTAGACAGCTGTAAAGAACATCCTAAAATAGGGATGTTTTTCCTTGTTTATAGAGGTGAGGAAGAGCTAGTCGTAAATATTTACACTGATACTAGCTTCCAAACCGATAAAGATGATTTTTTACTGCAGATTGGGTTTGTGTTTTGTCTTAATGGAGCAGTAGTGAGCTGAAAAAGTTTTAAGCAAGAGATAGTTGTTGATTCTACAATGGACGCTGACTATATTGTGATATCTGAAGCAACAAAGGAGGTTGTTTGGATAAAGACGTTCATCTCTGCGCTGGGTGTGATCTCTAGTGCTTCTAGTCTAATGGATCTCTATTGTGATAATAATAGAGCCATTGTGCAAGCCAAGGAGTCTAGATCACATCAAAAATCTAAGCACATACTTCAGCGTTTTCACCTCATTCGCAAAATTGTTGATAGAGGTGATGTGAAAATATGCAAAGTGAACACAGATTTAAATATTGTTGATTCGTTGATAAAGCCTCTCTTGCAGCCAAAGTATATGGCACACACAAGAGCTATGCGTATTAGATATTTGCATAATCGACTCTAGTGCAAGTGAACAATTGTTAGTGATATGCCCTAGAAGTGATCATGGAAATGATTATATCACTTCTATGTTTATGGTCTTTTGAATAATATGTTATTTTGTCCATTGAATAGATATTTTTCATATTGATCAACAAGTATGTAACTTGTTCTTATAACTCTTTATTCATATTTTAATGTTATTCTAAATTATCTTTGATCTTATATCATTATATGGGATAATTATGATTTGTGGATCTACACATATATTGATTGATGATCATGTTTCATAGATCATAGATGTAGGGATATCAAATCAATAATATATACACTTGTAAGAGAACATGGTGTTGGATTGCCTTACCATGAGACACTGCGGGAATTATTATATTCTTAAGTATCATCCCTTCGACATATACGTAGTGTGTAGAATTCTTAGATCCGAGATCATTATAGTTTCCTACATATGTAATAGTTTACTTAAAGGGTGCTAAATACTACTCCGTAACTAGATGGTCATAAATGTAACTTTGAGGTTTACTATAAAATATGTAGAGGAATGTGAGCGATCAAGATAGAATTTGCCTCTCCTATATAACGGGAGAGATATCTCTGCACCCCTCGATATGGTTGGATTAAGAGAGTACATGACCATGCTAAATGTGGTTAATTAGTCAATCACAAACTGCGTAATCCACTGCAAGTTCGAGTAAATGATTGAGCTATCATAAGATGACACGCTTCTCGTCTTGAGTTTGATCCGGTATTGTGAGACAAAGGGATCAGTATATAAGCAATATATAGGTTCGTTCGATATTATCTTAATGTATATTTGAGTGTCGTTATGTCTTGCTAGGAACCGCTACTGACTTATAGATCAAAAAGAAGTTTTCAACCCATGATCGAATATACATGAAACTATAGGGTCACACACTTGACGAGTTGGAATGGTAAGGGTCCAGTTGATAGATTCCAAGTGAGATACAATCTCTACTCGTATTGGATCTAGTTGGAGGCTCTCTAAGGGAATACAATTTCTACTTGTATTGGATAAAGATGTAGTCAGAGGCTTTTCAATTTGGATACGATATCTGATTGTATCAGATAAGGATCCAATTGGAGGCTATATATAAATAGAGACGCGGACAGAGGGGGATCTCAAGACACACCCATCGGGACCTTAGTCGCCACCTCTCAAAACTCCTGCCGTACGCGTTGGTGCTAGCATATTGACGCACAACATTCCATCCCTGGACATGTAGATCTCGGTAGAGGCGTTGCTGTGACTATGGCTCTGATCGGGATGATCGCGAGGAGGAGACGGTTAGCCAGAGGATGATTGACTACTTCCACTACATCGACGTGTGCTATGTTGAACCGGTTAGTTCAACTCTACTTCGCTGCGCTACTCGTTTAGTGGTAACAATTTATGATCTTTTACTCGTATAGTTTTCTGGTTCACATGATAGAAAATTTTATGCTGCGCTAGTGTAGTCTACTCGTATCCTAACACATCCACATAATGAGTGTTTGTGCAATGCGAAGCAAAGTTTACTATTTTGAGTGTGTTCGCATAGTATCATGAGAAGGTTGCAGTTTTGCAGAGTAACTAACAGTTCTATCAGTCCTAATTAATAAAAGGTTTTGTATTCTGCAAACGTGAATATATAGGATGCCAAGGCGCTCCTACAACACCTGCCATCGATCTCCTCGTCTCCCTGTGTGTCTATCTGTGCCTGAAACGAGTGCATTCAGAGATGACTAATAGCACTGCAAAAATCAGGGGAACAATGGCAGCTTGTGTGTTTGCACAAGCTAGCAGGTTGCACACACTTCTGATTTATGCCCAGAACGACTTATGAACTTATAATCAACTGGGCTCCTTTTACATTACAGGGATGTAGTTGCACCCTGTAGACAGGTATGATGCGGTATGCCAATTGCAAGAATTTAGCTCATCATGCGTACTACACAACTGACAGACAACACAGCCAAACTATGAGCCGACTGCTGAGCAATCTCAAGAACTGTAGTACTGAAGTTGGTTGTGCAATAGCTGTGAAGGAACCAACGAACCGTAACGACTAGGCACGCCGACAAGCTGTTAGCTGAGCCAATCTTTTGGCAGCCCGGCTGTATTAAGAACCAATGAGACCATATATCTACATGGTTTTATTACAGTTTAAGACTTGCAGCAGATGATAAGGGTACTACCAGCTCCTGAATTATCAGACAATATTGGAAATATAATGTAGCCACTATACGATACCAAGGTTTCACTATATTCAGTATGATATACATATGTATCATTCTACCAGGAGCATATTAGAAGGAACCTGCTTAAGTGAGCTTACTTTGAAATATTGCTGATTTAATCTTAGTGCCTGAACCTTAGGAAGGTTCACTTTGGTTGATCTCTAAGTAAGCAAGCTGTGACCATGACAAGAGCCTGTGACCACCGTTAGTTCAGGTTGGCCCTGCAATAACGCAACTGATATCACAACGTCTCGGCTGCTTCTAATAGGCGATCTTCCAGCAGTACTATTCCCAGTGAAGAACGAGTCCTATAATAATATGTACATCAGAGATTACGAAGTCTGAAGCTTATCGAGAACTTGTACAAGCATAAACCTGACATGCATGCAGACACGCATTGCAGAACTTCATCTCGACTGGATCTATGATCGATCTCCACTAATTGTTTAACCTCATTTCTCGAGGCCAAAAATTACCATTAGCTGTAACCATCAATATGGTCAGATAATCAGATATATCCCATATTTACCTTTCTTTCTTTCATCACCATGAGCTAGCTAGCTAGCACGCTCAGCATCTCTCCACTGTATAAGATTTAAATTAGAGGTACTGTATTGCTCAGTTAAGTTGCATCTCAGTTACTTCTTAAAAAAATGCGTCTCAGTTCAAAAACTAATTAGATAAACTTCAAGGGGCTTGTATATGTACCCTATATGTTATATCTTAGTTAACAGTGCCGTATACTAGTGTGGCGTTGACCATTGTTAGCTGAAGATTTGAGATCACCTACTACTAGCATAAAAGCAAGGCTAATAATACAGCCTTCACTTATCACTTATTTATATAGACATTTACATGACTCACTTATCAGTTTATTCATATAGTAGTTTACAGCCACTCACATCTCTGAAGGTTGTAGGACCCACCCTTTCTCTCACAAAGTTTCTTGGTTCTTGTGCTTAACATCAACCAAATCTTACGTGCAGAGATAAACTTATAGCCCACCTCTCTCTCTCTCTTTCACTCTCTCTCCTCCACCTCAATGATACAAAAGCTATACTAAATGGACAAGTGTTATAGCCACTAGTTGACTTATTATACTTGCTCTAATGCTTGTACTAGTGTATTGCAGAGCAGGTAGCCTACCAGAGCAGTGAATCTCTGTGACCAGATCAATGTAAGAGTGAGCAGGCAGAAAGAGAAAGAAAAAAGAGTCCGGACAAAATCAAGGGAGAGCTGGCGACGACGACCCATGCCGGTTGAACCAAGTAGTGCTCATCGACCGCAGGCTGGCCAGTTTGGTGTTGCTGTGCTATATATGCCGCGTGTTGGATGTTCCTGCTACGGTTTTAAGAAAAATGCTACTCCCTCCGTTCGGACATACATGAGGTTTTAGAAAACATGATGAACTTCTTCAGCTTTGACTAGTAATACAAAGAAAACTATTTACATTGGTCATATAAAAATAAAATTAGTCATGAAATAATATTTTCATTCTATAATAATTTTATATTTTCTATGTATACATAAAAAATAGTGTCGAAGTTACTTTGTTGGAGACTCTATCGATATTCAAAACGTCATATTCTAGAATAGAGAGAGCACTGCAAACATAGGGTGATAGGATGCGTTTGTTTTTGAAAGGTTGTTCGGTTCGCAAACTCCGATATCCTGCCCTTTCTAGTCAACATTTCCCACCATTTGCGGTGTTCCACAATGTATCACATGCTCATCCATCCACTGCCTCCACCTCATAATACAAGTCTACATTTTTAAAAACCATCGTCTCACAATATAAATTTATTATAAAAATTAAAGGTATAGTTATTACAATATTTTTATTATATATCTCTATTTTAATACTACAAAAATAAGTAAGTAATTATAGTATACTATTTAACAGGGATATGCATGGTCCATGGTATAAAAATTAACTATTTTTTAAATTTCGTATCTTCTTAATCTGTATATGTGATTATTTAATGTCTTCTTAATCTATATGTATGATGATTTTTAGATTTATGTTTCAGGACGAAGGGAGTAGCTCTTAGGCAGGAATTGTTCCCGATTACTATAAAAATTGAACCTTTTACGTAAATTTTGTATAAAATTCTAAAACAGGTCGCGCGAGGTTATTGGTGCCATGCGAGGGGGAAGGGGCCTCGATTGACGGGACGGGTAGTGTCCGCGTCATCCGCGCCAGATTTTGTTGTCTTCCGGCTTGGAGATCAGCGTTTGTTGTCAAGTAAATTGCAATTCATCCATTCCATTGCTGTCGCATGTTCCACTCCTCGGTCTGCAAGAACCGTCTCCTTCCCTGTGAGGTGCGAGTGATCAGCCCCTGGCCTACCTCGACCATGACCATCTAGCTAGAGCCCTAGCTAGTCGTCGTATGCAGAAGTGCAGAGTAGCAGTAGCTCGCAGCGCTCTCGACTCTCCCCTGCGCCGTACCGAGAATGCCACCGTAGCAACAGTATAGGAAGAGTAAATAGTATTTTTTTTTATTTTTTTAAGTACTTAATGACACTTTACTTTAATAGCTGTAAAAATTATAAAAATCAAGAAGTTAAAAATCTAAAAAACATGATGATACAGTAATTTCAATTCAGTGAACAGTAAAAATAACACTATTTTAATTCTAAAAATACATGTAACTTTAAAATTTATAGATCCAAAAAACTTGAAACTTGAATCAAGACTAAATCATAGCCTTAAGAACTTATCCTAACCCAAAAAAATTAAAAGAACTTAAGAGAATTGCGATCTGTTAGTTCATGGAGTTTTGTTGTACCAAAATAGAGCCGAAAATACAAATTGAGCAAACTCTTAAACCAACGCTCCAAATCACTTAAAATTTAGTCTACACCTTCTCTAAGATGTCGAGAACCTATTTCAATCAACGATTAAGCAAATCATTACCAAAGTTATGACTGTTTTATTTGAAGAAAGATTGCACTAATACTAGGGAAAACTAAAAATGGTGAATATAAGTTGCTTATGAGTGAATGATGTTCAAGATGACTCTAGATGTATTCCCATATATCATAGCAAAATAGAATACTCAAGAAATCAAAGCAAAAATAACTAGTCAATAAATCACTTAGAGAGACCTAATCAAGGAAAAACTGAACAATTTCAAGAACTTACCAAACCTGATGCTTAGATGGAAGGAGATTAATTTCTAAGATATTTCTCCATCACTTACTCATCCTTGACATCCAGCAAGATCTAGAAAGAGAGAGAAAGATCAAAACTAACCAAAACAAGAGGGACCCATAATAGATTAATGAAGTTAATATATTACTACTCCAGAATGAAAGTTTTACAGCCACTCCATTTAGAAGACAAGAGAACGCACAACAACACTCACACTCCTTAAATCTTAACCCTAGAACACTTGACATTAATGGGTAAAATTAGAATGGTTAACTAGCAAGTCTCCATCCCAACTTGTTAAATAGATAGGCAATCAGCACCCATCTAAACATATGGGGAAAACATGTTAACCCCATACAACATGGGTTTACTCACATACTACATTTATGCATGTTTTTCAAAGCACATAAGCTCGAATCCGCTAAGTCCTTAGCCTTTGATCCAATTTGATCTTCTTAGTTTCTCCTTAACCAAAACCACTTTCCCAAGCACCACTCAAGCACCGTGATTTTCATCCAAGGCAATTTCTGGTATTTTTGCCAACTTACCAAAAATACCCTTTCTTGACCCGGTCTTCATCTTTCATTGTAAGAAATTGTTATGATTGCCACGTGTATATGCACCACTGGCATGCCACACGTTGGCAAGTCTCTCCCGTTCCAATTCTACCATACCACTTCTCACTTGGACCAACCAAGTTACATGATACAACCCATTGCTTGAACTATCTTTCAACATTTTCTGCCTTCCTTGTACCATGTTTGAGCTCAGTCATCTCCCCTAGCATTCTTGATCGTTTTAGGCATCGGCTCATTCATGAGCTTAGCCATGATCTTCGCCGTTAATCATAATTGACTCCAAATGACCCTATACATCCAAAGACTAAGAAATTATTTTTGGATACAAATTCCTCACAACTTAACCTACGTTAACGGTAACATGCATCATGCAACATAAATAAACTGATCTAGGTCAAATCAAGTCATCCCATGATTTAAATTCCTAAAAACAATAATTCAGCCGAAATAAAAATGTTTTTATTGGTTAGACTGCTAGGGCTACAGTAAAACTGAAAACTGAACTTTTTGGAAAAAAAATCCCAAAACCTCGAATGTAACGATGATTTATCACAAGAAAAACATAAACATTCTCACATCGTGCTTCGGTATATCAGCAACTTAAATCAAAGTTGGTCAGATAATCGTATAGGAGTACATCGTACTTGCCTTTCTTTCTTCCGTCGTCTCCACAGAAAAAGATTAATCGTACGAGAGCATCGTTTTCCTCAGTTAAGGCGGCACTCAATTAGGAAAAAAAACTTAGGTGTCATTATCTAGCTAGGTAGCATTAATTTAGAGGGCTTATATATTAATTGATAGTACCGTATAATAGTGTGTTACATTATTAAAGCATTTTTAATGGTGATACTACATAGCAATATCTATAGATTGCTATCTCATATAAACATCAGGCTAAACATCATCATTTCAATGCACAATATCTATCATTAATCGATACTATAATTTAATATTTATTTTTAATTTCCTCTCCAATACACCGTTTAATGTAATGGCATATCTTTGTAATGTGTTAGACATCACTTACCTTCCTAATAGATGTCTTAGCTAATATTTTCGTGTTAGATTGCGTACTAAAGCAATGTCTTATATGAGACACTGCTTCTCTCTCTTTCTTCATTAATTTTCATTAATCTCATCACTAATCATATATAGTATGCTAATTAATACTATAAACACTGCTTACGTAAAACTACTGAGAGTGTCCTTAGGAGACTTTTAAGGTACACCAACTTTTATCTATACCGCCCATTTGCCATGATCTAGTGGCTAGAATTTAAGGTGGTGATCTATTACCTCCTAGCACCTTTGACCATTAAATAGGTGATATTATCATTACACTCAGGGGTGCTCAAAATGGTTAGTCGGTTAAATATTATTTAGTGCTGTTATTAGTAGTCATATTAACAGGTAATTTGTTATCTTATGAATTGTCTTTATTAAATATGTATGTAATTAGTTGCAACTATTTAGGTGTAATTAATTTAGTCATAATTATTTAGGCATAATGTATTAATTTTTTATGTTAATTAATTTTTTGTTAGCAAGTATATGTTGTGTTGTGGTTACAGATCAAACAGAGAGAGAGATATGGTAGTGGAGAGTTAGGTGAGCAATGCTTAGGGTTTCCCCCATGACCTGGATGGTATATATATACTCACATGGGGAGTGTTTTACAATAATACCCTTACATTCAAGTATACTCACATGGGGAGTGTTTTACAATAATACCCTTACATTCAAGTATCCCTCTCAGGGGCATTTGTGTCATTATACATGTCCTATTTTGGGCCTTACAGCCTTCTAACAAGCCGAGTGGGCTTAGGTGGGGGCCACCCCTACAACAGGAGCCACTCATGGTGACAGGCTTCACGGGTCAAAGCCATGTTGCCGAGCCATTTGGCCCCCTCCGTCCCCACGGCCTGTGAACTCCTGTATTATTGGATGGAGCCTTCTTGCCTGGTGCAGTCTCCACCCCGGACCGAGGATACAGCGTTGAGCGGGTTGCCACAGTTGTCCTTGGCCACAGGGCCCTTCGGTGGCGGAGTCGAAGTCGAAGTGGAGACGGGCTCGCGTCGCGGACAAGCCGAGGCGCCGGGCAGGTCCAGCTCCCGTGTATAATGCCGCAGCCGAGTGCGAGGCCCCCACCCGGAGACGGATTCGAAGCGAGCTCGTCACGGAGGTTCTCTTCGAGGTCACATTATAGACGTGGGGTTGACATTGGGCGGGCAACCGCAGCCATACGCGCTACCCCGATGGAAGGGTACACGCGGCGGGACACGATTGGCGCGCCGTGGGCTGTCAGCGGTCGCATGACCACGGTCGCGCGTCCCTTCCCGAGAGAGGCGGGAAGCGTGGCGGGATGCCACTGGCGTGTCGTGTGCTGTCAGGCGGCCTGCAACCGCGCGCCCCTAGCTGCCAGCGGTTGCGCTTCTCGATCGTGGGGAGCCGAACTGCTAGGCTCCCGCCGGTTGCGTTTCCGATCGTGGGGGAGGTGAGAGGGCTTTATAAAGCCTTGCCACCGGCATGCGAGCGTTCTTCTTGGTTGCTCATTTGCCGTTGCTTTGATCTCTTTTTCCCCTCCTACTGGCACAATCTGCCCTTGCTCCTGCTTCTTTAGCCTTCTACTTTAGAGGAGAATGGCGTGCCACGAAGATCCCACTCGTCGGCTCAGCGGCATCGCCTCGTCTAGCCAGCGCGGTTTGTCGCCACCACCGGCGGAATACGCTCTGGTGGTTCGCGAGTCACCGCGGGTTGACAAGCGGTGGGATGCCATGAAGAAGTCGGGAGGACGCTGCTCCCGTGTGCTAGGGCGAAGCCTTGCTACAGAGGAGATGATCTAGACTCTCCACCGGGAGAAAAAACTACAGGAGCGTGCGGGGGTTCGCCTGCCTACCCGTGACGAGATGGAGCCACACCCGGAGGAGTCGGAGGTGATTGTCTTCGTCGCATTCTTTGAGGCCGGGCTCCGGATGCCCGCGACGCTCTTCATCGGTGAGGTCCTGCGGGCTTATGGGTTGGAGCTGGCTCAGCTGACCCCGAACACGATAGTCCACCTGGCTGTTTATGCCTAGGCGGCGCGAACAGAAGGTGTTTGTCCCAGCGCGAACCTATTCGCCCTTCTACATGACGCGATCTGCCAGCCGAAGAAGGTGGAAGGGGGCGCTATCGAATTTCGGCAATGTCAGCTTTGTGCTGAGGTCGCAGTGCACAAAGCTCTTCCCCTCGCTGGCGACACGAGGGAAGTGGGAGTCCGGCTGGATGCGACGGTGGTTTTACCACCGCATGACGAGCACCAGCGGTCTTCGTTGCTTTGGACAGCCAATATCTTTCAACAGTTCGCCGGGGGTGAAGCCGAAGGGCGACGACGAACAGAAGGCGCAGAGGCTTGCCGGTGTTGCCCTCCAGTTCAACATGCGCGACCTCACCGAGGAGTTTACTATGTACGGTGTGGCACCGCTTTCTGGCCGGTGGAAGTACGAGCGGAGTTGCACCCGGTGAGATGGCGTTCACCCGACAGTATCTTCCCTTCCGAAGCCCTCCACTCCTTGCAAGCTCTTCTGCCCTAGGTTGTGTACACGCACATGTATGCATGCAACCGTTTGGGAATAATGCCTTACTTTTGCGTGCAGGGCTCCAGCTAGAGGATGCGGAGTGCGCGGTAATTGCACTCCTTGGGCCATACACGGCCAAGGAGCACAAGCTACGCGAAGCTGCAACCGCCTTGGCGAAGCTGAGGCAGATAAACCAGGTATGCGAGGCCCTGGACATCCCCGTGCCCGAACGTGCGGTGTCGGCGGCGGTCCGGAGTCGCCGCCGCGATGGCGACGGCATGGTGGGGGCGTCTCCCTCTCGGCGCAGGGCTCGGTCTGATGCCGCCGCATCCAGCCCGTTGGCTGTATCTCCGGTTGGTATCGTCGAGACTAAGGGAACAATCAGCGTCGGGTTCGAACCCGCCGGATCGGAGGAGCACACTGCTCCCAGTGAGGGGGCTTCGGGCGGCGCCGAGGAGATGGGCCACGGTGCCGATGCTCCGGAGGATGAGGCCTCGTCGCCTGTACCAGCTGGCGAGGGCGTACTGCCTGCTCTAGTCGTCGCGGCCACAGAAGCGGCCGAGGAGACGTCGCCAAAGTCCGCTAGGGCGAAGCGCCCCTAGATACAATCACCCCCACCTTCAAAGAGGGGGTTCAACGTGGCGGGCGGCGTCATCGATGACTCATTTCCCCCCACGCAGACGAACCCCCCACGGACCCAGTCGAGGCAGGGCGGACACCTCCCCATGCGTCAGTTGAGGATATCGAAGGTAGGCGCCATTCTTTCTTCCCCCGCGACTTCGCGAAGCTCTCTCCGATTTGCTCGCTCATTCCATCGTCGACATCAGGTGAGACTAGGTCTCTTGGACGCGGCCAAGGATCGAGCATCGGAGATGACCGCGAAGCCCCCTGTCTTCCTGCCAAGGACGTGATGTCCACTCCTGGTGCTGTCGAAGTCTCTATCGTGGAGGCTCGACGGCCGGTTATCTCCGACTTTATTCCTCGGTCGGAGATGCTTCGGGTCCTTCATGAGGTCGCGGAGTGCGCCGACTCCAACTTAGATCGGCGGGCGCTGTTGATGTGCAGGGCCGAGCTCCTAGTGAGCGCGCTGGAGGCCTCGGAGATAAGGGTAGGTGCTTATGTTCCCGACCTACACCGCTATTGAGGGCTTGACACACGCGCTTTTGCAGACCCTCGGTCTCGGTCGAGCGCTGGAGGAGGCGCGCATCCGCGAGCAGAGGGTGATGAAAAACCAACTCCAAGCTGCCGAAGAGGCTCACGCTATCAAGGACGAGCGCATCCGGCTTCTGGAGGCGGAAAGTGCAAGGGCGGTCTCCGACGTGCAGACCCTTGCTGCGGAGGTGCGTCGCGTAGTGGCAGAGGTGCAACGTACTATGGTGGAGGCCCAACGTGCAGCGGCGGCGGAGCGCGATGGCCTGCTCTAGCAGATTGCGGCGCTAGAGGAGGAGAGGGCCCAACTCGCCGTGTCCCTTGACGAGAGGAATCGGACACTGGGAGACGCGTCAGTGGCGGCGTGGGGTGCGATGGAGTCCTTGGAGAGGGCCCTCACGGACCTAATTGTCGACGTGCCGGACCTGACGTTCAGTCCCGAGGACCTGGCGTAGACGCTCGCATGAATCGGAGAGGGCTCGAAGCTTGCCCTCCGTGGCGCCAGGTCCTTCGGCGACCACTGCGGCTTCGTGGGCGCTTGCATTGCTTTGGCGATGCTCCACAACCGCGGGTGCCCGCACATCGCCGAGCTGGCTGATCCCCAGCTGGAGCTGCCAACCGGAGCCGGGGCGATGTCGAGCGCCATTCACGATATCCGCCCCGCCATCCGGGCCTTCCACAAGCGGATCTGGGGCTACATCGGGGAGCCCGCAGCCAAGGTGGCGCTACATCGGACACTTCACGGGGAGGGGAACCTCGGCGCGACAAAGATGGTGCCTCCGTCCCTAGGCACGACGTGGATCCGCATGCGTGATGTCGGGGCTCGGTATGTAGGCGTGCGTCGCTATGTATCCGTTTTTGTAAGAGGGCGCCCTGTGGCCTCCCGCCCCCTTATATGAATGAAATGGTATTGCCCAAAACCTTGTGACGATGCGTACCTTTTCTGCTCCGGGCAGATGTCTGATAGGGGCCGAGTAGTGTTTTTGGACCGCTTGATCCGACGGCATCTTCGGCGTTAGGCACAGGTGGGGGAGGCCCGGAGTTTTTGGGCGACGCGGACTTCCACGCGGGATGCTCTGAGGCAGGAATATGTCAAGGTGGAGCCGAGCGAGTAGTGACCTTGGGCACTCGAAAGCGAGCTCCGTCCCCTACCCTTCGAAATGGTAGCAGCGGAGCTGGTGCCTAGTCGAAGTAGACGCTCAAGCGCTCCTTCCCCTACCCTTCGAAGTGGTGGCAGTGGAGCTGGCGCCTAGTCGAGGTAGATGCTCGAGCGCTCCGTCCCCTACCCTTCGAAGTGGTGGCAGCGGAGCTGGTGCCTAGTCGAAGCAGACGCGCGAGCGCTCTGTCCCCTACCCTTCGAAGTGGTGGCAGCGAGCCGGGCGCCTGGTCGGCAGACGCACGAGTGCTCCGCCCCTACCATTCGGTGGTGGCGGTGAAGCCGCGCCAGCCGGCGAACGCCGAGCGCCCGCCCCTACCCTTCGGTGGTGGCGGCTGAGCCGCGCCTAGCTGAAGTAGACGCTCGAGTGCTCCATCCCCTACCCTTCGAAGTGGTGGTAGCGGAGCTGGCGCCTAGTCAAAATAGACGCTCGAGCGCTCCGTCCCCTACCTTTCGAAGTGGTGGCAACGGAACTGGCGCCTAGTCGAAGTAGACGCCCCACTTTGCGTGGGAACATCATCCGTGTCTTATTTATACTCCGGAGAGTGAGTGGGAACAACATCTATGTCTTATTTATACTCCGGAGAGTACGCATAGGGACAACATCCACGCATGTGCGGGAATATCCGCGTCTTGTTTATACTCCGTAGAGTGTATAGGGACAACATCCGCGTCTTATTTACACTCCGTAGAGTGCGTGGGAACAACATCCACGTCTTATTTATACTTTGCAGAGTGCGCGCAGAGGCGGACCTCGACGCTGCATCTTATTTATACTCCATAGAGTGCGCGCGGAGGCGGACCTCGACGCTGCGTCTTATTTATACTCCGTAGAGTGCGCGCGAAGGCATACCTCGACGCTGTGTCTTATTTATACTCCGTAGAGTGCACGCGGAAGCGGACCTCGATGCTGCGTCTTATTTATACTCCGTAGAGTGCGCGCGGAGGCGGACCTCGACGCTGTGTCTTATTTATACTCCGTAGAGTGCGCGTGGAGGCGGACCTCGACGCTGTGTCTTATTTATGCTCTGTAGAGTGCGCGCGGAGGCGGACCTCGACGCTGCATCTTATTTATGCTCCGTACAGTGCGCGTGGAGGCGGACCTCAACGCTGCGTCTTATTTATACTCCGTAGAGTGCGCGCGGAGGCGTGCCTCTGCATGTCTATGCGTAGGATGAGAGCTTTACAGACAATCAGCTTTATTAATCTCCCGTTTGTGCGGGCGAGCGTCTTACAATAAGCAGGTGCACGGCACGCTCAAAGCTTCCTTCATCCTAGACATAGTACCGCCAGAACTCATGCTCGCATTCCATGTGTGGTGAAGTGTCTGCCCTTCCAGTGTTGCAAGGCGATAGGCTCCCCGCTGCAGAGCTACAGCGACGATGTATGGGCCTCCCACTTGGATTCCAACTTGCCGACAGTCTCCGCATGGAGTGCCATTTTGAGTATGAGGTCTCCTGGCTGGAATTCCCATGAGTACATGGTGCGGTCACACGCGTGCGCCATTTGACACGCGTATTTTGCGACGTGTTGGGTTGCGCTTACTCACTCTCTATCGATAAGGTCTAGGGACAATTGGCGCTCCTCCACTGGCGCTTGGACGAGGACCCTTCTCGAGCCAGCCTTAATTTCTCCGGGCATCACTGCCTCATCGCCGAAGAGGAGCTTGAACGGCGTGAAGCCTGTCGGACGAGTCACCGTTGTGCGAAGGGACCAGAGTACGCTGTGGAGCTCGCATGGCCACTTGCCCTTTGGGAGCCCGACGAGGCGCTTCTTGACCCCGGCGGAAATGGCGCCATTCGCCCGCTCGACCGAGGCGGATCAGCATGTGATGCCCATACTGTCGCAGAACTCCTTGAACAGAGCGGAGTCAAATTGCAGGCCGTTGTCGACGGTGAGCTCCCTAGGCACTCCGAAGTGGCATATGATGTTCTGCCAAAGGAAGCGTTGCATGGCCACGGAGGTTATCTTAGCTAGAGCAACAGCCTCCGGCCACCTGGAGAAATACTCCAAGGCGACTACCACGAATCGCAGGTCTCCCGGGGCTCGAGGAAGTGGCCCCACAACGTCGATGCCCCACCGGGCCAATGGCCATACTGGGGGAATGGGCTGCAGGCTCGTCGGGGATCTGTGAATGACCCGTCCCATCCATTGGTAGCCTTGACACCGGCGCACGAGGTCTTGGGCATCGGCAACGACAGTTGGCCAGTAGAAACCTTGCCTGAATGCCTTACCGACTAGCGACCTCGGCACAAGGTGTGAGCCACAGAGTCCCGCGTGAATCTCCGCGAGGAGGTTCTTCCCCTCCTCGCGCGAAAGACATCGTAGGAGCGGGGCGCAGACTCCCTTTTTGTAGAGCACACCGTCAAGGACCTAGAATGACCTGGCGTGATGCTGTAGGCGCCGGAACTCTAAGGGGTCGTCTGGCTCCGCGATTCCCTGCAAGAAGCTGAAGATGGGCTCCCGCCAGTCACCCTACCATGCAATTTGGTGTACGAGGGCCGCATCACGGTTGTCCTAAGCGATGGCTGCCGTGGGTAGGACCTCGTAGAATGCTCCTTCGGGAAGGGGAAGCTGTTGGCTGGCGGCCTTTGCAAGGACGTCGGCCTGCTCGTTATCCGCACGAGGGATGCCCTTAACCGTGACACCTAGGAAGTGTCGCTCCTTTGCTTTTACAGCTTCCAGGTACTTGGCCAACTCAAGATCCTTGGCTTGGTAGGATTTGTTGACATGGCCCGTCACCAGCCGTGAGTCGATGCGAACAAGGACCCACCATGCCCCCAACGACCCTGAGCTTCACGAGGCCGAAGAGCAGCGCCTCGTATTCGGTCGTGTTATTGGTGGCTGAAAATGCGAGGTGCGCCGAATACAACAGGCTGTGCCCCTCCGGGGTAGTGACTACTGCGCCAGCGCCAGAAGCGCCGTAAGCTCCATCGGTGTTGAGCATCCACACCGGATCCTCTGGCCATTGGACGTGCTAGGCTGGCGGGGTCCATTCCGCGAGGAAGTCCACGAGGACTTGGGATTTGATTGCCGTCCACAAAGCGTATGTCAGGGAGAATGGTGCGAGCTCGGCCGCCCACTTGCCGATGCGCCCCGTGGACTCCTTATTGTGTAGCATCTCCGCCAAAGGGAATGAGGATGGTACCGTTATTGGATGGGTCAGAAAATAATGTCGGAGCTTTCTCGAGACCATGACCAAAGCGTACGCTAGCTTCTCCAGCTCCGTATATCGTGTCTTAGTGCCCTGAAGGGCTTCGGAGATAAAGTATACGGGGCGCTGGAGGGCGCCCTCCTCGAGAACAAGGACGGCACTGACCGCTGTTGCTATAGAGGCGAGGTAAAGCAGGAGGGGAGCCTCTGGAGCTGGGACAACCAACGTGGGGAGGCTTGTGAGGTGCTTCTTGAGGTCGTTGAAGGCCTTTGCGCAGTCGTCATCCTAGTGGAACCCATCGCAGTCGTGAAGTGTCTTGAAAAATGGCAAGCCCCGCTCTGCCGCCCTAGACAGGAAGCGGCTCAGTGCAGCTGATAGACCATGTGGAGGTGACCCCGTGTGTGTGATGAGTAATTGACATCTGTTTAGGAAAGTTGAATTTGGTTTGTGTGGTTTGGACCATGTCGTTGCATGGTGCAATTGGTTTCAGTCGGATTTGGTCAAACTTGGTCGAAGTACCGAGGGTGCTTATTCTTTTGATTCGATAGGTTTTGGCTGTTTCTTGCTTAAGATTACTCTTAAGGCTATTGATGATTACATTATATAGAGCGGTGATATGTGATGTGTTTCTTGTCTATGATGGCTGCAGGATGTCGAGGCGGAGTCGTGGCGAGGCACGGGATGACCGGACTAGGCGCAGGCGATGCCGAGGTCAGAACGGTCGAGGTGTGCCGAAGACGACGAGGGCTCGAGGTAGCTGCGAGACTTGGAAGGCAAAGAATGAGGAAGCTTCCCGGAAGGTGCAGGAGGGGTATTTTGGTAAATACGCAAAGCTGCACTAAAGGAAGTGGATTGGATAAAGCACAAGAGTTGTTGGACGCTTAGTGGGTAAAGAGAAAATCAAACCCATTAGTGGGAGGCTATAAAAGGAGGAGTGTCTCCTGCATGTTCTTGGGGCTTGAGAGAGGGGTTGAATCTACTTTACTTTGTGCTTTAGTTGTTGAGAGTGGGTGAGAGGGACAGAGGGCTGTTCTGCCCTTTCTATGTGTGTTCTTGTGCTCTCCCCTCAAGCATGTAGTGAGGAGGAAGCATTTTCTTGATTCAATCACGTATGGGGACTTCTTTGTGATCATCCCCTGTCAATGAGGAGGATTGTGATGGGTTGTCTTCATTTTCTTGCTCATATGTGATGATTTTTCAGTTTCTGCAATTTTCAGTTCTTTCTCTGTTTTCTTGCATTCTTGAGTTGATTTCTTGATTTGAGAGCTGGTTCTTAGTAGCTCTGAGATGGGAAGTGACTCAAGACCTCTTGGGCAATCCATTTTCAAGATAAACTGAAAGATTCATTGGTTTCCTCTTTCTCTATGAGCTTCGTCAAAATTGCTCTGTATGTGCAAGAACTAGGGTTTCATGTCAGGGGAGAGTTGGTTCTCTTGATTCCCTTCATAAGTTGCCATGAGATTTGTTTTGGAAAGTCCTGAGTTAGTTGCTAAAGTGATCGCAAAGATTCATAAGCAATAGATCAAAGATTGGCAAGCACTCTGAATTTCAGCCTCTTCCCATGACTCTTTTCAGATTTTTGGCATAAATCTCATTTACTTGCTTTTGGATTGAATTGGTTAGTTTCTTGAGGTCCTTTTGTTCTTTAGAATGTTTTCTTGGTCTTTAGGCCTCAGGAAAACAGTTAAGAATCATCAATTTCACTGCTTTCCAGAGGTTTGAGGTAAACAAGTTTCGGGTCCTGTCTATTCTTGCTGCCGATCAGGTTAACCGGTCAGACTGGCTCACGGGCAGCGGTCAGATTGGCTGACAGACGGCAGTCTGACCGGCCGTAGGTGGTCTGACCGACTAGGGCAGACCGGTCTGACCGGTGTGTCAGGCGCGGTCAGACCGGCCACCTGAGGCTGAAGCCATTGCACTTTTTGGTCTGTTCCTCCTTGATCTTTCTCTGGTGTTTTGAGCTTCTGTTTTCTCCTTTGTGTGACTAAGATTCCAGTAGGCGTATTTCCTACTTCATAGCTTCCCATAGCTATAGGAGGAGAGACTCGTTTGTGGGTACGTTGGGGGTAATTTTTGAATAGACGACATTCACCCCCCCTCTGTCGTCGATTTCGATCCATCATCAGCCATGCGGCCAACTAGCCTCTGGACCTCTCGTGTCGTCTTGGGCGGCTCCATGGAGAGGATTGCGTCGACTTTGTCAGGGTTCGCTTGGATGCCACGTCCGGACACGAGGAAGCCCAGGAGCTTGCCTGCTTGCATGCCGAAGACGCACTTGTCCGGATTGAGCTTAATGCCCACTCGCCTGAGGTGTCGAAGGTCTCTTGAATATCCTGACTGTGGGAGACGAGTTGCCTGGTTTTGACGACCACATCGTCGACGTAAGCCTCCACGTTTTTCTTGAGCTGGAAAGCGAGCGCTAGCGCAATGAGGCGTGTGAATGTTGCCCCTACATTCTTCAAGCCGAAGGGCATCCTCACGAAGCAGAATGTCCCAATTGGCATGATGAAGCTGGTCTTGTCTTCGTCGTCCTTGGCAATGTAGATCTGGTGGTAGCTGGAGTATGCATCCAAGAAGCTCATGAGCTCGCACCCCACCGTAGCGTCCACCAACTGGTCTATGCGCGGCAAGGGGTAGTCATCCTTCGGGCATGTCTTGTTGAGGACGGTGAAGTCGATGCACATACGCCAAGTGCCACTAGCTTTTTTCACCGGCACTGGGTTGGCAAGTCAATCCGGGTGCTGGACCTCGCGAATGACTCCAGCCTGGAGAAGCTTCGCTACCTCTGCCTTGGCCGCTTGCTACCAGTTAATGGACATGCGCCGAAGCCTCTGCTTGACCGGTTTGGCATCGGGGCGGACCGTTAGGTTGTGCTCGATGAGGGTGCGGTCCATGCCCTTAATGTCTTCTAGGGACCACACGAAGACATCCGCGTTGTCCCGGAGAACCCGGAGCAAATCTTGCTCCACCTTCGGGGGAAGGCCTTCACCGATGGATACGAACCGACCTTCAGCATGAAGAGGCACTCTCTTAACTCCGCCCTCTTGCCGGGGCTTGGGCGTCCATCCCAGTGCGGACGGAGTGTCCGCATGTAGCTTGTCGGTGAGGACATGTACCTTGCGATGTGAGCCCTTGGCCACAGATTCCACACGCTGGGCGAGGTCCTAGTCTCTGAAGGTGGTGATGACGCCTTGCGGGCCGGGGAGCTTCATACACAAGAAGCCGTGGTGCGGCACCGCCCCGAGAGAATTGAGGGTTGGGCACCCTAATATGGCGTTGTATGGGTGCGGGACATCGACAACGTCGAAGGTGACATCTTCGCACCTCGTGTTGTCGCCCTGGCCAAAGGAGATTTGGAGGCGTACTGGCCCAATGCATTCAACGGCTGGCCTCCGAAGCCCTACAGCGGGGTCCCTGGGGGACCAGCCGAGTCCAGGGGATCTCCATCTGGTCGAAGGCCGCCACAAATAAGATGTTCGCGGAGCTGCCTCCATCGACTAGGACGCGTTTGATGTCGTATCCTGCGATGGCGGCCTTGATGACCAGGGGTCCTGGTGAGGAAACTCCACGCCCTCGACGTCAGCAGACGTGAAGGTAATCTCGCACTGCATCCAATCCGTCGGTGCCCGCGCAAAGAACCCCTGCGCGGAGCCCCCGGAGATGACGTTTATGATCCGCCGCTGGGCTTCCTCTCGGTCTTGAATTCGCGGGAGGCCTTCTTGGGGCAGCTGCACGTGGGCTATGGCGAGGGGTGCTGCCTTGTAGTGCCTGTAGGATGCGGAGCTATGGGCGATGACATGCCATCTGGTGTTCTCGTACATGCGCGTAATGCGACAATTCAGTTTGCACCAGGTCATGCCTCCTCTGCATGGCATGTTCCTACCGCAAGCCATACACCAGTGAGTCAAACTTCATTCGAGTAATGTTTACACTTTGTATGTCTTTCTCTGTAACATCGATGATTTTGGAAATACAAGCAATCGAAGGCAGGTCAGCATGGTACGGATTGGTAGCCACTGCAGTAGGAGTGGACAACGGCATGGACGGACAGGGCGCACCTCGATGTCATCATGGAGCAGCGTCCGTACAATGTCCAAATGTACGACAAATACCTAACAGCAGCGTCCGTACGATATCCGGAGTGGTACGTACCCCAGTCACGCTGCAGACTCATCGTTCTTCCACCAGATCGCCCGAGCAGATCACACACGAGGACAGTCTGTAACGCTCGATCGATCCCCACAGCACTTTACGGCGACATGACAGCGTAATACAGTTGCAATTTCTTATCATTTCATTTACAAAATTAATACTAGACGTTACTGAACCTATTTCATATATCACTTCAGTTGAAGCGTGCACAGCACATCGCAAGCACGTCTGAGACTGCTATCAGCAGCTCGAAGACAGTACTGGCCCTACAAAATACTTTGAAGTTCATACTAAAGTAGGCCAAAACAATAGTGCACAACCTAAGCTGTGGCCATTCGATGGATCATGCTGTGCGCATCGGGCGCCCAGTGGGGGCACCATGCTCACCCGCCAGGTCATCACAACCTACGAGTCCGGCCGGCCATCGCAATCTACCGAGTTTGCCCAGCGTCATAGTACTAGCTGCCGATCATCCGCGGGACGTATTGAGGAGGCGGTAACTTACGTACAAAACTACGTTTTGTTTTTCTGTTAGGCCTTTTTTTGCTAGCATCATGGCATTCTTCTGCCGCATGTCCATCATTGAGATACATCACTTTTGATGTCTGCACCAACTACACAGACTACCACTCCCCATCAATCATCTTCGTTGCACATCCGGGAGGTACAGGATTTGTATTCTACATCCGGAACATTTATTGTAACTAACATCGTTTTATCTTGCACCCTCCAATTTAACATGGGGGTGACATCGAGTCCACCAATGACAATACATGCCTCTCAGATGCTTCCAGGGAGCGGTACACAGTACCAGGGTTTGTAGCGTATGTAGGGCAGAGCTCATCGTTCACACCATACTCAGGGTTTGGAGACTTCACTGGGCAGAGCTCCTCTGGCTTCGCTGCCACATCGTACGATCAAGGCGAGAGTTCCCCTACACCACGAGGGGGATTTATAGAGTCCTTTGTTCACGACATTATAGCTAGCATCCCGTAGATCGGCATGTCTCAGCTGGAGGACACCGATGCTTACCGGACCCAGCTTACTGGACCACCGCCGGCCACTGAACAAACGATATGGTCTCCATACCTCCTCCGGACCGAGACGCAAGCTCCGAACCGGCTAACATATCCCACAGGACATGCTCATGCACAACGGAAGATAAGGCCATGCACAGGGAGGTAGACACAGCTAGGAGATAGAGTGGCTCAAATGGGTAAGCCATATCGCATCCCATTCGATGCATTTTTTACTATTACATGTACTTCTACAAATATTCGTAATGTATAAAATTCTTTAAAAAATAGACAATTACTATGACTGTGTTAGGATACTGCATATAAAATTTCGAAATTTTTGCAGCTCGTTTACTACATGTAACGTCTCCTACAAAAATTGTAATCTTATGAATTTTTTAGCAACGTACACAGTGGATAAAATTGCTAAAAAATTACACAGTCAAGTACATTGTGTCGAGAGATTGCATATAAAATTTTGTACTTTTTCAAACTCATTTGCTATATTTAAAAATTAAAATAAATAGTATACAAAAAATTAAGATAGGTAATTAAGTCGGCTAATTACCTACTATCTGCCCATGGAGCGGTAGGCTCCCTACCGTCTGGTGGTGAGGTGGCAGGCAGCTGGCGCCATCAGCAGGCCTACGCATCGACTTCTGAGGCGTCGTCACTGGGCCACCGGACAGCAAAAATGCTATTTTATCAATATGTCACGCTTACTGCTATTTTCGTAATTACTGATGTAAACAGTGCCAAATATGCCAAAAATCGAAAAGATGCAATTTACTTATACTTCATAAGTAGGGTTAGCACGAAGGCCAACACCAATGGATGGATGCCACGTGCTAGGAAACACAGATGGGAACGCAACTACGGGAACAGGGAAGGCGCATCCGAGTCAGTCAGGAAGAAAAAAGTAAGAGAAGAAATCAAGCGAGAGTTGCAGAAGCGACGACGCGTACCAGTCCGTTGAACCAAGCGCTCCATCGACCTCAGGTTGCACAAACACTGGCGCCTTGGTGTCTGCTTGCTGTCGTATGCGCTTGCACCGGCGTATTCCAAGCCGCCTCCTCCTTGAGTGACCACTTTCTATCTTGGCCTGCCTGCCTCCCTCCCTCCATCTCAACAGATCAAAGCATCGATTCCTAAGTACCCTGATCCTACCCATCTAGCTAGAACTAGTTTAAGGTGCTGAAATGGAGGGTGAGGGGGAGGTTGGGAGCAGTGCTCTGCTCGCGCCTCTTCTCGATGGCGGCGGCGGCTTGGACGCGTTCCTCCGCCGCCGCCTCTACGTCGGCCACTTCCTCTCCAGATGGGAAACGGATCCTCTGCAGTCGTGTACGGCGACTGCAGAGGGAAGTCGCGAATCTGAGCCGTCCGATTGAAAAAGGACGGCTCAGATCATTTTTGCTACAGTAAAAATTACTGTAGTTACAGTAATTTTATTGTAACTACAATACCTTTTACTGTAGCAACAAAAGGATCTGAGCCGTCTTTTTTCAATCGGACGGTTCAGATTCGCGACTTCCCTCTGCAGTCACCCGTACGCGACTGCAGAGGATCTCGTTTGTCCAGATGGGGCGCACGGTGCGCGCCTTCGCCTGGATAATTAATCCACTCCCTCTGATCGATTGTCGTTCCTCTGTTTTGCCGGCAAGAAACAGGGCTGATTTGCATCAGGATCCATGCATGCGTGTACTTACTATGAAGTGCTGGCATCCATGCGTGCTCGGCTGATCAGGATGATCGTGCCTTGCAGGATGTGGGAGTTCTCGGAGGGGCTGTACATGATCCACATCTGGTTGGACTCGCTACTCTTCACGGCCATCTACGACGTCGTCGAGTCCTCCGTCGCCTTCGTCATTGCTGGGGTCTCGGTGACTGGCCTGCTCGTCTACGACAAACTGAAAGCTGCTAGCTTCCCGGCTTTCATGGCGCTTGTCGTCTTGACCAACGTGTCACAGGGGCGGACCCATAATGGGACATAGGGGTACAGTTGTACCCCCAAAATTTTTTGTAAAAAATCAACTATATATAATATATATTTCATATATATAGAAAAAACTAGAAATGAAGGTAATGTAGCAAATTCAGCCCACTAACCAATGGCCCAATTGGCATTTCCTGATTTCCTACCTAACTCCTGCTGCCTGGCTGCTTCTCACGAGTCACGCCGCCTCCTGCCTTGCTCTCATGCCGCCTCTTCTCCATTTCTCTTGCATGCCCGCCACGCGCACACAGCTCCAGCCGCGCCGCTCGCGCCTCGTCGTCTCCGCGACACGGCGACGGCGAACGGCTATCGGCGGCGCGCGCGCGCCCGCTCTGCCTTGCTCTCACGCCGCCTCCTCTCCATCTCTCTTGCACACCGCCGCGCCAGCTCACAGCGCGCAGCCGCGCTCGCCCTCTCGTCTCCTCGACGCGGCGATCGGCGGCGCGCGCGACGCCGAGCGCCACACCGCACACCCAATGGCGGCTTCAACGGCGGCAGCTCCTCCTATTCCATCTTCAACGGCCGGCGGCGCTCGGCGCTCGACGGCCATGCCGCCCGACACAAGGTCGGCCATTGGGTGAGGGCGAAGAAGTCCCCACGGCCAGCGGCTCATGCGGCGCGGCAGCCTCCTCCTATTCCAGCTTCAACGGTGGCGGCGCTCCGACGCCATGCCGCCCCGCACACAAGGTTGGTATTCTACATTTCTACAATGTCAATTTATACTTAATACTTTTGGACTCTCTGTTCATTTGTTCTTCAATGGTGAATTGAACAAATGTTCAATATTTTTAGGTTGTAGAGAATTCAAAGAAGAAGAAGAAATTTGTCGATTTGAAATCTATGTGGGGGAGGGCTGAAAAGAAACTATATGATATATACATATTATGTGTATCAAAATTCTCTATCTTATATATATACTCTGTAGATTCTTAACTTCGTACCCCCATCCCAAAAATCTTGGGTCCGCCACTGACGTGTCAGGCGCGCTCGCAGCGCTTTCAACTCTTGCCGGCACCATACTGATCGAGGGGGAGTGGTAACATCTATGTATGTATGTATGTATGTATGTATGTATGTATGTATGTATGTATGTATGTATGTATGTATGTATGTATGTATGTATGTATGTATGTATGTACGTACGTACGTCTGTGTAACATCCCAAAATTTTGAAATTTGAAAATGTGAAGCTTTTGAGTTATTTTACAATATGTTTTATTTGAATTTGGAGTTTGTGATGTTTTTCTGAGAAAATTGGTGAAGGTTCCAAAAGTTAAAATGATCCAGAAGAAGCAATCATATTTAATTAGTAGAAAGTCAAGATTTAAAATGAGAATCTGAAAAGATGATCCAAAAATTAGGAGGGGATAACCAAAAATGAAATCTGGAAATTTACACCTAAATTTGTATCAAAATTTAACCAAAGACATGGTAAGAAAATTTTAATACCAACATTAGTTGGAAATATTTTTACTAAGACCAGAATGTCATCAGGGGCCTCTGTGAATTTTCTTGGAATTTTTGGAGGTCTTTTCATATTTTTCTGAGCTCATTGGGATTTTCTGGCAATTTCTAAAAAGCTGAAATTAAAAATCAGTAATATTAAAACTTCAACCCACCCTTCGGCCGCCACCTGGACGACCTGGATCAACCCACGTCGCTCGGGCGATCCCGCCTTTCCCCCTTCCCCGCTCGCTGCGTGGTCGGCCGCGATTCTTTTTCCCC
This sequence comes from Dendrocalamus sinicus, assembly GCA_036346575.1. NCBI lineage: Eukaryota > Viridiplantae > Streptophyta > Magnoliopsida > Poales > Poaceae > Dendrocalamus > Dendrocalamus sinicus. Next base: position 10,625,478 of record CM070657.1, read on the forward strand.
GCGCTCCAGCCATCGGGCCCGTTCGCCTCTCGCGCCACTCTTGGCCGCCCGATCAGCCTTTCCCGCCGCGCGGTTTCAGCCGCGCCGTCGCGATTCCCTTTCCCCTCTCCCGATCGTTGGGCCGCCCTGCCGTGGTCTTCTTCCCCCTTCGCCCCGACTCCTCTTTCTGCGCGGGGACAGCACCGCGCGCCTCCGTGGCGCGCATGCGACGGCTCCGCCTGCCTGTGTCATCCCATCGCCATGGTGGAAAAGCCTGCGGAGCCGACGCCATCCCTGGATCCACCGCCTCGGCCCACGGTTCGGCGCCACCGCCCCCGGTTTCTCCCGCCTCGTCGCACGGCCCGCCACGTGGCGCCGGTCTTACGCCCGCTCCCCTCGCGCGAGAGATCCGCAAAGCGAGGAGACCGCACGGGCGTGGGCATGCTGTGTCACGCACAGTGTACCTGGCATTAATGCCGCCCGCGTCACCACCGCCTCGCCACTGCTCCAACGCGACCGCACGGCGCGCGCGCCGCTCCCCTCCGAAGCGTATATAAGGCGATGGACCCCGTTGAGTTCCCACGTCGTCGCCATCCTCCAGCAGGTAATTGAACCGAGAGTCACTCAATCGCCAGCGAGCCCCTTTCGTTCCCAACTCCGGCCGCCCGCGCAACCCATCGATCCGAGCCACCAAAACCCGATTCCTCTCACCCACACCACCTGCGGAGCACCGCGAAGTCATCCCCGGCCTCGCCCGAGCTTCCCTACGCCCGTACATCGCCGTCACCGAGAGCCACTCCGAGTCGCCGCCGCCGCACGCCGCCGACCCATCTCCGGACCTCCTAGGCCCCGGGCGACTGCGCCATCGTCTTCACCGCAGCACGAGGAACGCATTTCAACTCTTCACCGGACCTCCCCGACAGCCCCTCGCCGCCGGCCACCGTCGCCCCCGACTCCTCTGCCCGGCCCCCTCGTCGACATCCTTCAAAAGGATTTCTCATCCTTATAGGGTAGGCAAAGCCTCCCCGCTCACTTGGCTATCAGCGCTCTCTTCTCCCTCCCAACTCCCCGGCCGCGCGCGTTCAAGCCTCCGGCTCCGCAGCGTCGGGTTGAGTTTTCTTGATTTTACTTGATCGACAGTGGGCCCCACTGCCGCCCATCGCATCCTCGAGCCACCGCCGACCGGGCCCCACCGTCGCTGAGACATCTAAGCAAGGACCGCATCGATAAGTGGACCCCATGAGCGATAACTCGACCTACATGTCGAGAGTACGTAAAGTGAATAAAAATGGAAATTAAAATGAATAAGAGGTTGACAGTGGGCCCCGCATGTCAGAATTTAATTATTTTTGGAATTGACTGGAACTGAGAACTTTGACTGCTTATAACTTCTTCATTTTAGCTCCAAATTGAATTAAACAAATCTTTAAATTCATTTAAATTCAAGATCTATCTAATGGAGCCAGAACCATAATTTTTTAAGTTTATTTGATTTTCTGGTGATATTTTGAGTGATTGGTTGCTTTTCTTTTATTTGGGTATTACGAGGCTCAGGAGGAAGAAGCCGAGGCAGCAACCTTAGAAGCTCAAGATCATCAAGAACCAGATCACTGCGAGCAAGGTGAGTTAACACCTTGATCATTTTGAACCTACGATTTTGCAAAGTTAATTTCTTTTAAATTATCAACATGCATGCTGTTATTTTATGTGATGAAATATGTTCATTTCTAGAAAGTGGTAGTTAGATACCTAGTATAATGCTTGCTAAAAATGATCCGTTGCAATGCTTGGACATATGAACGTTGTCGCCCTAGAAAAGTTTATATTATCATATCTTTTACCAGTAAGTCCAAATAATTATTGCGTGGCTTAGTATTGCTAGACAAAAACGGGGGTACATAGCTGCCCCAACAACAACACTTGCAAAATGTGATATTAATTGGGGGACAGTCATGGATGAAATGACTGTAGTAGGTGGACACAATATTTTCTACCTCTGAAAAAGTCTAAAAATGCTTAAATACCTGGATGGATGGTTTGGGGGATGGTATGTGGTGCAATAGATGCACAAAATGTGAAATGTGGTAGGACCATCCAGGTAGCCCTAAGGCCTGAATCTTGTCATGTCAACCCATGTAAATCAGTACAACCACAAGCTGGCAAAATGTAGGCAGGGTTAACTAATTTGTGTAGCTTCAAGGTGGTTGCGTGAAGGTATGACCACGAGCAAAGGAATGGATGCGTAATATTCCTCGCCTTTGCCCGTGATGGCTCACGAGGGACCCTTCCCGGCGTATGCGTAATATTACTACGGAAGGTGCAAACGAGTAGATCTATCTCTTGTGGGTAAAGTGTGCAAACTCTGCAGAGTCAAAACTATTCGAATAGCCGTGCCCACGGTCAAGGGCGGACATGGGAACGTAACTGGATATAGTTCTGTTTACAAAAATAATTGGAACTTGGGAGAAGGGAAACTTGTAGGGAAGGACCGCCTGGTTTCAAAATTGTCACGGTGTTGTCCTGATGGTAGGTTAAGCGGCTATAACTCTGAAAGATATTATATGGTGCGGATGCCATGTAATAGTGGATGGAATCAGATCAATTATAAAGATCAACTTATTTTACAAATAAAAGTTTTGAGTCAAGATTGCTAGGTCTCGGGATTTTCCTATAATTGTAATCAAAAGCATTCTCATAAAATAAAATGAGCCCAAGCCATCCTTTGATTAGCCATGCATGTTTAAATATTGCATTACGTGTGTTGGCTTGTTGAGCACGGGTCGAAGTGCTCATTCTCGCTCTTACGACAAAATTCGAAACAGGAGTTCAAGGACACTACGCCTATGAGGAGGCCCCGCCAAAGATCGACGGAAGCAAAGGCGATAATTAAGGCGTAGGCCTCGGTGGTTAGGCATAGACAAGTATACTTTAGGCGTTGTGTACAATTAGGTTCTGGGACCACGTGGCATATATTGTACACATTACCCTACCGCCGCTTGCTCGTGGATTTTGGGTCTTCTTTTGCTAATTATTCCGCTGCGTGTTTGTAATGATGACATTTGGCCAAAACGGCCCTTATGTAAACTGTCACCCGATATGGTGTATTTCAGCCTTGTAATATTATTATGCGATGTATGCCATGAATCAGCAATGTTCCTGTGTGCACTAACTACTGATCCAGGGATTAGTGCGGTAAACACAGAAGATTCTGGATTGAAAAATCTGGGTCTGACAGTCTGTGCTCGAGCCGACATCCGATCCTTCCCATCAACCGTGATGATTTTCCTGGCTCCAGTATCATTCCCTGAACTAAAGAAGAGTACGGTAAAGAATATCTGCTCATTACAAAACGCGAAGAGAATGGAAAAAGGGTATTAGAAAAACTTCCTTCACTAGAAACTGTGCTATACTACACCAACATCAAGGCACCTGCAGTCTAGACTGCCCTGAAGATAGTATTTAGAAGCTCTGAACTTTTCTATCTCTGGCATGACAAACTAGGCCACCCAGGTCTTAGGATGATAAGAAATATAATCAACAATTCCAAAGGGCATAATATTAATGTAAAGAATTTCCTGAATCATGAAAATTTTGTGTGTCCTGCATGTGCCACCGGGAAATTAATTACTAGACCCTCTACTCTGAAAGTGAAGGATGAAGTCCCTGCATTCCTAGAGCGCATCCAGGGAGACATTTGCGGTCTCATTCAGTCTCTTTTAGTGCCATTTAAGTATTTCATGGTGCTCATTGATACTTCCTCGAAATGGTCGTATGTGGGTTTATTGTCCACAAGAAACCATGTTTTCGCAAAACTGATCTTAAAGATCATTCGCATCAGAAATGTCTTCCCTGATCATGGACTACGCTGGAGAATTTACTTCAAAGGCATTTGATGATTATTGCATGGCAATGGGGATTGCAGTTGAGCACTCTGTACCGCATGTCCATACCTATAATGGTTTGGCAGAGGTATTAATCAAGAGAATTAAATTTATTGCCCGACCTTTTTTGCAGAATTGTAATTTGCCTACTAAATGTTGGGGACACGCAGTCCTACATGCAGCGAATCTTATCAACTTTAGACCATTAGTCTGCAACATACATTCACCTATGCAACTAGCGCAAGGGTCACCACCGAAAATTTCTCATCTCAGGAGGTTTGGATGCAAGGTTTATGTACCTATATCCCCTCTGCAGCGTACTACAATGGGCCTCTGTAAGATTGGGATATACGTTGGTTATGAGACTGCATCTATAATTAGGTATTTCGAACCCATGTTGGGAGATTTGCATACCGCCCGCTTCGCTGATTGCATTTTTGATAAGGATAATTTCCCAACATTAGGGGGAGGAAATCAACCCCTTGATGAAAAATGTCGAAAAATCGGGAATCCACGCGCATGACCCGCGCACTAGTGAAGCAGAGAAAGAGGTCCAGAAAATCATTGACTTGCAAGCATAGCAAACCAGCTGCCTGATCACTTTAGTGATTTGAAGAGCGTGACTAAGTCATATGTGCCTGCACGCAATGCACCGGAGAGAGTTGAAATACCAAAAAAAGCAGAAGGTATCCCTAATCCCATCCAGAGACCTCAGAATAAAAGGACGAGAACCCTGGCTCCTCGAATCCCAAGTAACCGGGGACGCCCGTTGAAAAAGGATAAGAATGACTTATCACAGACGATCACTGAAGTCCCCCAGAAGGAGAAGGGGGGCCAGCTGAGACCTGGCATGAGTATGACACCTTCAGAAAAGGGTATAACGGATCTAAATATCCCCATGGAAGAAGAAATCAGCATGGATGTGTGCGCACACATCGGAGCTGAAAACTAAAGGGACTTGCTACCGCAATTGAAAGAAGCGATGTGCAAGGAGAAGCGACAGAAGAAGCAATTCATGAAGAAATAGCTATAAATTATATGCACACGGGAGAGTCCATGAATAGGACAACAGCCAATATTGATATCTACTTCGCAAAGAAAATTACCACAATCATCGATCTTGATCCCGAGCCTGCATCGCTCGCTGAATGTAAGAAAAGATCATATTGGGATGATTGGAAGAAGGCAATAGAAACTGAATTACTATATCTGAATAAAAGAGAGGTGTTTGGACCCGTATGCCACACACCTCCCCATGTGCACCCTGTAGGGCATAAGTGGGTATTTGTTCGAAAGAGAAATGAAAGAAACGAAGTAGTGAGATACAAAGTAAAGCTGATTGCACAAGGTTTCACTCAACGTCCAGGAGTTGATTATGAAAAAACATACTCCCCAGTCATGAGTGGAATTACCTTTAGATATTTGATCTCAATAGAAATGAACTTGAATTTAGAAATAAAATTGATGGATGTGGTAACTGCATACCTTTATGGAAACTTGGTACAGTAAAAAAAGCCATAAGTCATCGTCAAACTAAGCACCAATCATTCTAATTCATTTATTTCACCTAAAGAAATACGAATTCACGTTTAATTAAAAAAAACTTGTCCAACTAATTAGTCGTATTATAATAAAATATGCATATTGCTTCATCGAATACAAATACGGATACATGTAGTCTGGATAAAATAATATTTCAGATGATAAAAGTCCATACCATATTCGTATCCATATTTTTATGCAAATTCAAATTCGAATGCGAATATAATAGAAATTGTTAATCGGATGAAAAAATCTATACAATATTCGTATCATATCGAATACACCAATTAAATAATACAAATAATTCATATTTACTTTTCACCCCTATAGCCGTGCATTTAGCATGCAATGCGTTTCTTGCAACGGCTTCTTTATGGGTTTTGTGGCTTAGAAAAAACAGCTAAATGCTAAGGCTTGTTAGAGCCTTTTGAACTTTTTTCTGATATATATGGAAAATAAACTATTTTTAATTCATATGTTCCAAATAGAATTTATGCCATGTTTTTTTGGGTTGCAGTTGATGTCTTTTGAATACGACTGATGGTTTTTTATTGCACTTTTTGAGATAGTGTTAAATGGCGGAGACACTGATATAGACATCACATACACAATAGACATAGAAATACTGTCTAAAAAACAACTTTGAGAAACCATTTAAAAAAATCATCCATTTACCTCAACTTCCGAAAAAGGCAAATACAAAAGCGAAGCCAAAATCCCGTAGCAACAGTGCCAAACATGCTTTCGAGTGGATGCGAACTTTGGAGCACGGGGCACGCGTCACTGACAAAGGTGCCCAGTAATCGGCGGGGCCAAGCTGTCAGTGATTGCCTCGAGAAACCCCTTCAATCGCTGAACTGCCGGGCCCCACCCTACGCCCCGCCCCACTGCGCTGCCTCCTCGTCCTCGCGGCGGCCGCGAGCGCCTATCCCACCCTACGCAGAGTCCCCGACGCCCCCACCGCCGTGTCCTCCGGCGCCGGCGTTGACGCCGACGAGCTCTTCTGCGGCATCCGGAGGCTTTCGGTGGCGACGGCCAAAGCGATGCCGGCGCGCTGCGGGGCGTTCGTGCGCGAGTACATGGAGGGCGAGCCTACGCTTCCGACTCCGCCGCCCCTCGCCCTGGTCGCCGAGGGGGACGCGGCGCCAGGCCGGCGTGGGTGTTCGAGGTGGACGGGACGCTGCTCTCCAACGCGCTCTACTACGCCGTCAATGGCTGCGGGTAGGTAACCGATTACCGATGCCCATGCTCCGTTGCTTATTTGCCTCGCCGCTAGTTGCTTGTTCGTGTACATCAATTCGTGACTGTTCTTGCGGTTTTGGTTGCGGAAACATCCAACTCAATGCGCATTCGTCTAGATTGAGGTCTGGGGATTTAGTTATCACACATGAATTCTCCAAGAACCAGCACAATTCCTAGGAAAATCCTCCGTTCCAAACAGGGCCTAAAGATTGTTTTCTGGCACCTTTGTGTTGTGCGTGAGCAAAATGTGATGTTCAAAGGGGATTGATGTGACAACTATGAACCCAACTATAGCTACGTTGTCCCATGGGAGTACAAGAATGGGACAGCTTCCCACACAATGAGTGCGCTCGTTGCCTCACGGGTTTCTCCTCCCGATGAGGTCCTCAAATCCTTTGCTGAACAGCCTTGTACTTTCCTATCAGCGATCTCCACAAAATATCTCCTAACTTTCCTAACAGCGATCTCCACAAATGTCTCCTAACTTTCCTAACAGCGATCTCCACAAATGTCTCCTAACTTTCCTAACAGCGATCTCCACAAATATCTCCTAAGATGCCCTTTGTATCAACTTATGTGATCCACAAAACCCACCACATTTTTAAAGTTGCACTGCAACACTACGACAGAGGATGCAATATTCCTAATCATGGTCAGCTACCTAGCCCCCTCCAAAGTAACTAATGAAGACACAGATTATGATGAGGGCTGGGAATTAAGTATTTAACATGGAGGGTGAGGAGATTGGGAGTGGTGAACTCCTGCCTGTTCTTGATGAGCACAGCAGCAGCTTGGACTTGCTGGATGCATCCCTCCTTCGACGCCTCTACATTGGCCACTTCCTTGCCAGATGGAGTGCAAGGTGCCTTCACTTCACCACTCTTTGTTTCTTTTACCCGCCCCTAAAATAATTGACCTCCTGTTCTGTTCCATAGTGAACCTGAGCACGTAAAATAAGGCCCTGTTTGGATCTCTCCATCTAAAGTTTAGTCACTAAAGTTTAGATCTAAAGTCTCCAAACAGGTGGTCTAAAATTAGATCTAAACTTTAGCTAACCCCTAAAAAACACTTTAGACCATTAGTCCACCAAAGTGAACTAAAGTGGTCTAAAGTTTTGGGTTCTTAGGCACAAAGACGTGTTTACCCATGCATGTTGGTCTCTCACCTCCCATTTAATGGCTGACGCACGAAACGAGGAGAGGTAGTATGGTCTTTTTGAAACTTTAGTCATATCCATTAGTACAGGATCCAAACAGGACCTTCGACTAAAGTTTAGTCCAAAACTTTAGACAACTAAACTTTAGTCCATGGGATCCAAACAGGGCTTAATTTCTTCTTTATTGTGCCATTAAAACAGTTACTACTTCTATGTCTAGTCCCTTGGCCGCAATTGAATCGCGACGATGTGAGAACTCAACTCTCGAATTGGGTAATTATCCCGTGGCCACCGGCGAGGTTCACTGCGACGATGAGACGAATTCACAGAGATAGAGGAAGGCCTGTGGAAGAAGAAGAAGAAACAGGAGAAGGGGAATTCTTATTTCAATTCATTTTTTTCAATCCCCTGTGCAGCTTCTTCTTGGCTTCCTTTGTAGTGCCTCCCTTCCCAGCCGATTGGGCCATGAGCCAACCCACTTGCTGTCCATCCCAAAAGCCCAACTCCCAAGGGCCCACGTCTGTGACACCCAAGTTAAAGGGCATGTTCTTTCCGGCTTTTGGTTTTTGTTACAATACCTAACTTTTAAACGGAGTATTTTTTCAATACGAGATCTACAAATTAATTGTGGTATACGTTAAAAACCCAATATCTGTACCAGCTAAAATCGCGAGCGAGTATCTCTCTGTAATTTCTGTTGCAAACAGTCAAAATTCAAAAATTTCAGCTAGAAATCATAAACAGTAGCCACAAAGAACAGGCCCGAAAAAAGCTTAGTGCTTTTGACTTGTCATAGACTCCAATATGCAACTTTTGGCGACTATTATCTTTTTTAGGGGTATAACCACTATTATTTATCACAGTATGTTTGTTAAGAAAGTTTTTTTTCATGAAAAATCTAATCATATCATTTTTACGTGGCCAATCTGAATATTCAAAAAGATATTATTGATCAAACATGCAAAAGTTTGAATGCACAATTCCCACGGTGGCAAGAATTTGTTACTTGAGGGACTGATGGAGTACACATTATGCTATCCAACACATGGATGGAATTACTAAAGAGTTATACTAGAGGTCAACTTATTAATATAGTTCAGCTTGCTCATCTTGTTGTGATTTGCAGGATGTGGGAGTTCTCGGTGGGGTTGTACATGATCCACATATGGCCGGATTCGCTACTCTTTGCAGCCATCTATGGTGTCATCGAATCATCCTCCACCATGGTATTCGGTCCCATAATTGGGACACTTGTAGACAAGCTCACATACCTTCAGGTGACCGATCATCATCATCTATCATTACTATTAGTTATTACTACTAGGATGATTTGTGTGTTTTGTTGCGCTGGTAATGTGCAACATCATTGTGGACACATTTAGGGATGGTTGGATGGCAATGGGACAGGTGTGAAGCAGGGATGCCCTCCCGTACCCAACCAAACACTAGCAAAAGACTATCTTACTTAATTTTGCATGTGACCAAATAGCGAGCCAAAAATCAGCCTACCAAATGTACTATCTCTGTTATTTTTTTTACTTATCGTTTTGAACATCGACATGGTCTTCAATACACATCTTTAACAGTTACTTTTTCCTGTCATGTGGGGCAAAACATTCACCCGTAGGGCTAGAAAGGCAAGTCCATCAAGCCAGGAAAGGGGCTAAAATGGCGCATGTAGAGGGAATAATGGCCGCATCATTAGCTGGTGCTATTTTTAGTAAGCTATTAAGGAATGATTGAGAGTGATTTGAGGGGAATTGGTTGGCTAGATGGCTATGTAAGCCGCAGGGCACCCTGAGAATAATCAAGCAATGAAGTTATCTTCCTCCTATCTCTACTCTCTCTAGCAAAAATAGGGAGCCGAGGGGCAAAACCTCGCTCCACCTGACAAATAACACCCACTTATATGTTAATGAGAATATTAAAAACATAATGATATGAAAGTATATTTTATGAAAAATCTAGTAATATAATTTCCACATGACAAATCCAAATACCTTTGTGTATATTAGTGGCCAAAGTTTCAAAAGATTGACTGCACACATTCTAAAATGACATCTAAAAAGGAAAGGAGGAAGTACGTACTATGACTCAAATGTTACAGAGAGAGGGAATCAAATTTGACAAAAAAATCTTTAATCCTTTTTGCCACCGAAGCTTTGACCAACATTTTGGTATAAAACCAGCCAAATTAATCAGACAAGCTGAATTTCATCTGTCATCCGAACAAAAAAATATCAGGGTACTAGGTACAACAAAATTTTGGTTGGACCGCCGACATATTTTGGTGTTTGGAGTAAACAATTTGGTGATCTTATTTCTTCGTCTCCATGAAATTGAAAGCACCACATGGAATATCACTTTCATCTCCTTGACACATACAGGTAAGTTCAGTCTAAGGGGAAAGTTCAGATTTTAAGTAATGTAGCTAGTGTTACTTAAAAGATGATTAGTTGTCATTGGTATTCAGGTATTTCTACTGAATAGAAAGGCGAAAGGTGTTACCTTGCAAAACATGGACAACCTTTTAGTGCATTGATCTCTCTCAATGACTCTGCTGCGCTGCAGGTTCTATGCCTCTGGCTGCTAATCCAAACCTTATCCTTCTTAATTGCTGGAGTCTCAGTGACCGGTCTGCTTGTATATGATAACCTAAAATCTGCAAACTTCCCTGTTTTTGTGGTGCTGGTCGTTGTGGCCAACGTGTCAGGCGCGTTTGCAGTGCTTTCGACTCTTGCTGGCACCATATTGATCGAAAGAGAATGGTAATATTTATTCTCCTGTGCAAGAATGAGCAATTGATAAGATAATATACTGTACATCCTATTCCTAGCTATTCAATCCTAATTAACATCCTAGTTCTATATTTGTATCCATCTCTTGTGCAGTTTGTATTTGCAAAGATTTTCTTACATACCTTCAGTTGGTGCTAGCTAGGATAACCACTATTGCATGTTCTGTGGAAGTGCAGTCATGGAAGATTGGTTTACTTACTTTGGAATGGTGTGCTTTTGTGCATTTGGAATGTTCACCGTACTTACTATAGATATTTATTAGTGCTTAATTAATTTTTCATTGGGTTGCTGCAGGGTGGTAGTGATTTCCAGCGGGCATCCGCCATCAGTACTGGCCAAGGTCAACTCGCTAATCCGCAGGATTGACCTGAGCTGCAAACTGCTTGCCCCCGTCTTGTCTGGATTCATCATCAGCTTCATATCAATGAAGGCTTCTGCGGTGGTGTTAGCACTATGGAACATTGTGTTGGTGTGGCTGCAGTACTGGCTCTTTGTTTCGGTATACAACGGCATACCTGTTCTCAGCAAAAACAGCAAACTGAGAAGGGATACAGTAGCAGCATCAGTTTTACCATCAGAAATAGTAGGGCCGAACGTTGTGGAGGGGCAAAGATCTAGGTACAGTCAGATGGTGTTGGATTGGAGGGTGAGACTGGTGAAACAGCTCTCAGTTATAATCTGTTGGGACTCCTGGGTCGTGTACATGAAGCAGGAGGTGACACTTCCTGGAGTTTCTCTTGCTTTCCTCTACTTTACTGTTCTAAGGTGAGATAATTTAATGAACACCCATGCTGATGCGCATATAAGCAGCAATAATAGCTATCATTTTTGAGTTGTGTCTGGAAATTAACCTTTGGTTCTGTATGGACTTTGCCCTTTATGGTTATCATTTCGTGTTATTATATTACCTACACGCATCTTGCTTTCGCAGCTTTGGTACACTTATGACTGCGACTCTGGACTGGAAAGGCATACCTGCATATCTGATCAGTTTGGCACGGGGGTTTAGTGCCATTGTCGGAATAGGAGCGACCCTACTGTACCCAGTCGTGCATTCGTGGGTTTCCACACTTCGTACGGGACTATGGTCCATTTGGATGCAGGTACATCTTTTACTTGTAGCTTTGGATATTGACACGATCTTAACTCTGAAGTACATCTCTTGGACCATTTTTTTCTAGTTATATGTTTGGAAAAAAATATTTAAAAATATAGTAATATGGAAGTTCTTTTGATGACAAATCTATCAATATCATTTCTATATGAAAAGTATAAATATTTGTATGTTTATTAGTGGCCAAAGTTTTAACAAGTTGACTACACACGTTCGAAACATGGCAAATAAAAAAGAACGGAAGGAGTATATGCCTCCTTGAATTTACTTTGGAAAAGTGACATTCTCCGATACTTGGTAGTGGAGTACTGTAATACAAAAAAGTAATCCTAAGTCGTAAAAAAATTGTTCTGTTATGTTCCATAAAAGTTTGTATGCACTGTAAAATTTCTCACTACCAATAGGTCGGAAGGAATTGATGAATCTTTATTATTTATGTGCACATGCATGCAGTGGTTCTGCTTGCTAGTGTGTGTAGGCTCGATATGGGTGAGCAACAACATAACGTCAGCGTGGATGCTAATGACCGGGGTTGCCGCATCGCGTCTTGGTCTCTGGATGTTCGATTTAGCAGTCATGCAACTCATGCAGGTCTCTCTCTCTCTCTCTCTCTCTCTCTCTGAGTTGTACTGCTACATGGTCCATTTGGCATGCAGGACAATGTATCCGACTCGGATCGCTGTGTCGTTGGAGGTGTCCAGAACTCGCTGCAATCCTTGTTCGACTTGCTCACCTACATCATGGGCATAATCATTTCAGATCCCAAGGTACATTTCAGATCAACAAATTAACTATTCTTAATTAATGCCCGTTGGTCCAGTATGGATGACTCATGATCATTAATTCATACACCCAATAGGATTTCAGCAAGTTGATCGCAATCTCATTCTTCCTGGTAACCTGTGCTGCGCTCATGTATGTACTTCATGTCTACCGAGTACGGAAGCATCTGTTCCACCTGGACAAGCTCTTCCCCAAGATGAACTGGTGAGCTACAAAGAATAATTCACTGATGAATGCAGTTCATAATGAATAATTAATTTCATAATATTTTTGGCTGCTGTTGTTGCAGGATCAAATTCTGTTGAACTGATTTCTCATTGACCATGAGTGAGTTTCCCGATAATTTGTTTAGCGATGCCAGCTATTGGTGCTGGCTACTACGAAATTGATGTGATCTGCGGCACTGCGCAGAACATTACTCAGACAATTGAAGGACAATTTTTTTAGATCAACCAATTAAAGGACATTGTGGAATTGTAGCATTTGATATGTTGGTCTGATCTTCAAGGTCAGAAATATTTATATGAAAGTGAGGATTATGGTTGTTTGCGATGGCGCTAAGATCAAGTTTTGGAAGGACAGATGGATAGGTGATAAAGCTGGATCTAAATGTCCTATTTTGTATGAGATCTGTGAAGATAAAGAAGTGACTCCAGCATATTATAGGGGGAGATTGGGATATTCAATTCAGCAGATGGTTGCCTCCTTAAGTATAGTCGGTTAAATGCCAGGAAATTAAGATCTGAACTCGAGTTCATAGCACTTAATTTATGGTTTGTGCACTTAAAAAATTCATAGATGTAGAACATGTGCATCTACAAAAATTTTGTGCAAAAATATGATCATATGTGAACTGTACAAAAAAGACAAAATAAAGCTTGTAATCATCTTTTGTAATGTAAGTCCATTTCTTGTTCTTTTTGTACAATGCAAATGTTCTGGCATGCTGTACGCCTATGAATTTTTTGAAGTACTCAAGTGTACAAACCATAAAGGGTGCATATGAACTTGAGTTCATAAAATGCTCATTAGTTAGATGCCTTGCAATATGATTTTAGGGAGAGATTGGGGTATTCAATTACGTAGATTGGTGTGTAATATCCTGATTTTCATAGCCTTTTTGGAGCTTTTAAAATAAAAATAACCATTTGATTTTTTTCTTGAATTAATTAAAGCTTAATATGATTTTTTTTCTAGAATTAAAAAGATTTAATTTGAGTAAAGTAAACATTAATTAAATGAAAACTAGTTTTTATTGGGTTCCTTGTGTTGCAAGGAATTTTGTAGGATCTTTCCGGATTTATTCGCTATTTTATAGAGCTCAATTGAATTTTTAGCAATTTTGAAATTAGAAAACCATTTAAAATCCCTAAAAGGCCTTTGGGTCGAAACCCTAACTTAGGCCCAAATTCCTTCGGTCCAGATGGCCCAGCCTAGCCAGCTGCTGCCTTGCCCCGCTAGATGGGCGCTGCGTGTCCGCCATCCGGCCAAGCAGCGCATTCGCTACCATTCCCCGCGCCTTGCCACATGTCACTCATCAAGGGCCGTGAGCATTGTGCATCGTCTCCGTTCGGGAGTCGCCACCGCCGCGTGTGCGTGTTCGATCGGGACTCGCCTCAACGTCCACATCATAACCGTATAGGACTCCATGCCGTGGTTGTCTCAGCCTCCTCGGCATCTGTGCTTAAATAGCGGTCGCTTCCCTCGCTCCTCTGCATCCTAAACCGCTCACCTTGTTCTCAACCGTCCGATGCGCCAGGTGTCACACGTAGGGAGCCCTGAGTACTACTCATCTGTGCCATCCAGATTCCGCCTTTGCACGCCAGTCATTCAATCATTTCTAGCACCACGTGTCACCCATCGGCACCCCTAGCCACTGTTCATCGTCTTCAAGTGGGAGGCGTCGCTGTGTCCCATCGTGGACTCTCGCCCGTATGCGCCTCGATCTCCTCAACGTCCACGCTATGAAAGCCATGTAGCCCCCTTAATTCTGCTACACCTTCTGAGCCATATCGCCTCCGCCTGTGAGTTGAAGCCACCGCTACCATTCTTGCTGAGCTCTCCGCTGTCACGTCGTCATCAACATTTGCAGCTCGGTTGAGTCATTCCGTGCTCGCCCTCTGGCTAGTCAGCCTCCCCGCTATCCGTCGGTCTTCACCAGCAAGTCGTCTGTCCGTGCTGCCGAGGTACGTCGTTCGCCTTCGTCGTCTGACTGCTTCGCCTTCACTGCCGCCCTTGTTTCACGCGTCATTCGCGTCACCCCACACCCACGCCCGATCGACCTTTTGCATTCCTATGGACCACGTCCACCGTGCACTAAGCCTTTGACTCATGGGTCCCACGTGTCGGATCTACTGTTTCATGAACCGTGGACTGAGCCTCGCCAGCAGCCACGCAAGCATGCCACCTCAACCCTAAATCCACATGTACATCCACGTGGGTGCCACATCAGTCAACCGAGCCGAGTCACCATGCCATGTCATCAAGCCACGTGTTCGCCACGTCACCCTACCACCTCAACCCTAGTGCTACTCCGTCCTAACTTCGATTGGCCCAATTATTTTTTCTAAATTCATCTAAACTGATCTATATCTTTTGGTTCTGGTTTTAAGTTTTTGGAGTCCCTTTGAATTTTATTTGTGCCTCATTCGCTTTCTCTCTCATTAGATAACGTCTTCGAAAGAGCAGAAGCAGGAGCAGAAGATCAAGAGCTATTAATTGAGCAAGACTAAGATAAGTCGTGTCTTTTTATCTATTGAACCTATTGTTTTTAAATCTATTTATTTATTATTTTTATTTTAAATTATGATGCATTGCTATTTTATTACAAACCTTTGTACCTGGTAGTTATTGTCCAATTTGCTTAATCCCTCATTTGATAATTTGAATACTATGATTCTATTGTCACCATAGGATGGGTAATTATCTAGTGATACAATACTAGTTGTCACATGGGTTCTACGTTTAGTATACTTAGCCATGCTTATAGCCACAGTTATAAAATTTAAATACCATAACATGGGTAGTTTCATTTGTGTTGGTTATACAACATGTGTTTCATTTGGGCGAGTGATCGTGCAGTAAAGGGGAAATGTGATTAGCATTTGTAGGATGTGAATGTCTCGCTTGGGTACTATTTTAAGGACTTTACTTTGTGCGCCATTGATCTGAGGCTTATCATACAACCACATATCCAGTATGGGGATAGGCCTAGATAATTAATTTATGATGTTTCAATATCGGTTTCGCCATCGGTATGTAAAGGGGTGCGGTCAAGCATTTCCCAGGGGAATAAGAGGGATTTGTTCAACTAGGTGGTCAGCCTACTCGATCGTGAAATCTTAGTGGGTGAAACTGAGTTGAGATGGAACTTTGTAACAACCTTGTTATGATCTTCTTGGTCAGCATGCCCAAAGAAGCGTGTTACTCTAGTGTCACTATGATATTATCATATCATGTGGGTAAAGTTATACAACATCTGTAGAGTGTAAAACTATTCGAATAGCCATGCCCCCGGTTATGGACAATACTCGGTGATTTCACACGAGGGGTAAAGTTTTCATAAAACCTGGTTGGGTTAAGTTGGGAAGTAAATGGTTAGTTCACTGGTGGTTTATTGGAGTGAATGGTCAGTTTACTTGTGATTACTTTCAATTCTTTTGACTTATTTATTACTTGTTTTCAAAGTTCACTTTCAATCTATATATTGTATTTACTTCAAATTATTGTTTTCTACAAAATAACCACTTAGTCATCATTTGGTAAGACCTGCATAATTATATTGCATCTTGTTACAAATGATTTGTTGATTATTCTATGTACTTACGGCTTTATCCATACTTGCTTAGTTGAAGAAGAATCATACCAACTAGAGGTATGTAAAGGAGGGTAGTTTGATGACTTCTTGGAATAGGTCTTCGCTTCTCAGTCGATTAGCTATGAGCATGTCGAATGGGCACTTCGTTTTATTGTGTTTCCGCTGCTAGTTTTGTTAAGCCTTTTCGGTTGTTAAAGTGTAATTTGGCCATAAGATCGTAACTCTGATAATTAATTAATACTAGCTGAATGCACCTTGAGCCTTTTCTTGGTTAACCATGTGTGTGGTTGATATTTCATATATGTTTTTATTGTGTGTACTAACATGATTTTAGATTAGTGTTGAATATACAAAGAGATCTAGATTTGTATATTCATCGACATGGTGCCTCCTTGCTGAGTGTCAGTTAAACTAGGTGGGAGGGCACGCTACGCTGTACCCATACATGCAGAATCCGTAATCTGTAGGAGAATTGAATGGACAATGATGTTGGTTGCAAGTCAGCCGGCAACAGAACATTGAATAGCACCAATAGTAAACTGGCTTGAGCATATTAAACTATCTCAACTTTATTTCGTTGATACTTGTCCATAGTTGGAGCAGTTTAAAGAGATGGAAAGCAAACGATAGCAACTAGAAGG
The DNA here is from genome assembly GCA_036346575.1 of Dendrocalamus sinicus. NCBI lineage: Eukaryota > Viridiplantae > Streptophyta > Magnoliopsida > Poales > Poaceae > Dendrocalamus > Dendrocalamus sinicus. The sequence continues at coordinate 10,642,431 of CM070657.1, forward strand.
TTTGCTCTGTTAGGTCAAATCATCATAGTGTACATATTGTTGAAGATGTGGGCAGTATTTTAATTCCAAATTTTATCAGGAGACAAATACGATAAATCAACGATGCAAAACTTACTACTAATAGCAGACTACTCATTATACTTCAGAATATACGCAAGAAAAATATAGTAACAAAGTCGAACGAACACGTGAACGACTTACTTTTGAGCCTGATGAAGAACAGGAAGCAGCGCAGGTTTGATGCAGTGCAGAATGTAGATGACGCAGTGAAACAAGCGGACATGCAGATGCGCTGCCCAGAAACCTTATTGCCGCCCCGTGCAGGTACTCTCTGCGGCAATGGTTCGGAGATAGCTGCTCTCCCTCCTTCTAGGTGCGCGCCGGGAAGAAAGGTTGGCGAGATTCAGACGGCACAGTACAATAGCACAAGCTCGCATAGCAGAAAATAGAAGGAAAAATGAAGGTGGAAAAATCTCTCTTTCTTCCTAGATGTCTCCAGGACCTTTTGAAGGCGCTACAGTTATTCACTAGTAACTGCTATGTTTAAACAGAATTATGCACTAATAACTGCCTCATCAGATCACAAATTAAGCAGTGTAAATTCACTTGTAACTGCCTCATTCAAATGTTTGAATCTCATTCAAACGGAGAGAGAGAGAGAGTGGTGTAGGGTTAAGCAAAAATAAAGATGGATTTGGTCTGCCAAGTGGCATGACACGTCAAAGTCGCAAGTCACAAGTCACACGATTTTCACGCGAAAATGCGTGAATATGCGCGTGCGTGTGTGCACGTGTGTGATTAGTTATAACCCTCCTCGTGCCATCCCCATCCATATGTCACATGATTCAAGGAGTGGCAAGAATTCCACCTTATAAATTGGTCTCATCCACCTTGCCTTAGTAATATAGTATTAAATCGTGCATGCTTTGGAATTAAGGAAATGAGCCTTGCTCACATGGGCCAATTTCTAACACATATTACCGTATATGTAAATATGACATGCAGGTGACCACAGGCCAACATCAGCAATTACATATGTTGGGGCATACAAAAATACATAATAGCATGGCCGACCGTATCAAATCAGTTTTCTGTTTTGCGTGGACATTAGGTAGGGCAAACAAAGTAGCTCGGTCAGCTGAGCATGTTAGTCTGTCGACAGCATGGACTACATCTTTATTGGGCCTTGATCTCCAGAGCCAGCAGCATCCAGGATCTCAATCTACTCCTAAGTGCATAGCCAGGAGACTCGGGAGGGGGGAGGGGAGAGGGAGAGACCACATGAAGTAGCAATGTCATTTGGAAGATGGCGGCGGTGATGGGCAAAGGCCGGTGGCGGGATCGCCAGGATGTGCAGCCAAGGCGTCACCATACACGGAGCACTGCCACTGCCAAAGTCATGTGCAGGCAACCACACCGCCGCCGGCCACACCAACCCTAGGGCGTTGAATGGTGATGAAGATAAAGAGAAGGGCGAGAGGCCAAAGACATGGGAAGTGGAGAGGGCGAGGGGGCAAGGGGCCGCGTCGGAAGATGAGAGGGGAACGTGAGGGCGAGAGGATGGAGCGGCTGCGGTATCTCAAGCTTGACCATGGATGGCGGCACGGCGGCGTCGCCTAGGTGACGAAGAGCGAGAGGGAGGGACAAGGGGATGGTCGTGGAGGCCAGGGCTCTCCAATCACCAATTTTTGTTTTGTTGGCCAACCACGCTGGGGCACGGCGTACGACCGGCAACGGCAGACGGACGCAATGCCGAGCAGATGACCGGATCCACCAAGCTGTTTCGATGGAAACACATGAAACGGGGCCAGGACCGGACACAAAGTGCCACACGATTGGAGGACTAACAGCGCCCTGAGGACGCCATTTCTTTGCAGGTTTAGATGAGGAATAGATGCCTTACACAATGAGGCAATGAGAACTGTTGTCAGTTGCAATCAAGGCTCTCAAGATTGTGGCACGCATCGTGGTACCATCCTGGACCTCCCGGAGCCGATACGACACGGTCGGTGTATGGATATAAATTTTATAAAATTGTGATTCTTGAGATAGCATCGTGTAGGATCGGATAGAATGTTAGGATCACACTCAGGATCAAATAGGATCACGATTATGACAACAAATTATATTAGTATATAGAATTTGATGTTACCTATCGGTAATTTCAGTTGCACTAGTTTAATTTGTTTTGTTTTTGTATTTACATATTGTTCTAAGGTAAAAAATATTATATTTAACATATTATACTTTTTAGATTATTAGTTTATTAAAAAATAATTAAATAAGTTTCAAAAATCAAACTTAATTCAATATAACACAAATAAGTGACCTCAAATTACAAAATTAAATTCAAAAAAATTGAAAATCTACTGTAGACTTATATATTTAGAAATATAATTTAATTTTATATAAAAATATATATGTTTTTAAAAATCTGATAGAATTGTGGCTTACCTGATTCTGTCAGTCAAAAAACAATCGAATCATGATCGTGACAACCTGATTGCAATGACAACCCTGATTGCAATGCAGGCATGGCTAAATGTTGTTGGTACTTGGGAGACACCTGGCATTTACTCTGTGAAGCCCTGATCGGTTCGGCTTGAGCTTCTGGCTTATTTTTCACTATTCATAAATTTCGTATTTTTCTGAACTTTTGGCTTTTTGTTGAGCTTTTTTGCCGGTTCTTTTTTCCCCGTATTCGTTTGTATTATACATATTGGGCTAACATATTTTTTATATTTTTAATTTTTTTAATTTAATTATGCTAAATAAGCCTCTGTCAGGTACAGTGTTTTTTTCAGCCAACTACAGTGTTTTCAGCCATAAGCCATGAGCTTTTAAGCCCAACTGATCAGAGGCTTGTGGGGCCATCTAACAAGCAATATTGGAGAGCCAGAATCTCTGCACAAAGATAAAAAAAAATCCTCTGGTTAATAGGACAAAATGTTGTACCCATTAGAGATAGCTAGATTAGAGGGATACCCCTAAAGTGGTGTGCAATTGTGCATGGAAGGTAATAGCACAAATTACATCTTGTCTTGGGAGTACTGTGCCTGTTCTATTTAGCTAAGGTTATGATTTTTGGCTACGGTTTGTGACTTTTAGTTTATTCGTACGAGAGATTACAGAGTAACAGAAACTTACGTACGGTTTTTGCCGATATAAATGAAACCGGTACAGTATGTACTACAATTAACTAGTAGATCCTATTTTAAAAAGATACTCTATTTAAAAGCTAGTTATTATAAAAAAATTAAAAGTAGAAGCTAAAAGCTGAAGAAAAAAAATAGAGCCGTAGACTGGGCTGGTCTGTTCAGAGATAAACTTTGTATCAGGCTGTGAGGGTGAAAGTTGCTTGTGGAGATCCAGCCAGGATTCCTTCAGAAAGATCGGCAGAAATGCAAAAGAAGCTCTATTGTACATGTTGAATATTGATCCGGAACATGTGATTCCACAGAATGGGGGTGACCCTAATTAATCAACCCAATGATGGGTGAGATGACTATGATGATGAAGCAGATGATTTGGATGATGCGCTAATGTTTGAAATGTGGAAATTTCGTATGAATCCGAGAAACTTGTTGCAAAATTATTTGTGTTACGGATGGGCCTCTAGCTGAGGCGTTGCTACTCCTATCATTCTTTTTCACCCGTTATTTTTAAAAATTTTTATGATCTTTGATACATAATTTTAATCGCTATTTTTTATAACTTTACACTAAGATTTACTAGCAAAATTATAATATTAAAAAATATTTTTAGAAATAAATCTAATGATGTAGTTATCATATGGCTAATCTAGATAATTTTAAATTTATTAACAGGACGGATTTTAGAAAAGTAAAAAAGCACAGAGGAAAAAAATTTCTCAGCCCACTGGCAGCTGGGAGCACCCAGGCAACCCATCGGTCCACTTGGACAAAAACACGTGCCACACACTCGACGTCATATCCATACTCCGGTTGGAATCTGTGGATGGTCTTGTTCCACAAGACAAGACAACATGGGGCCCACCTAAAGTGGCACCGCGGAATGCACTGGGAAAATCTGGGGGCTTCCACTGTGTGTCACTGACAATTGTGCCCTATAATAATCCGTGGGGCCGACCTGGCCGAGGCAAAGCGAGTTCGGGTCCCACGTGACCAGGGACCACCCGTCTCCCAGTACTAGAAGTTTGGTCTTTTTGACCGTATACAGTAAGCAATATCAGAAATAGCTCTTCAGTATATACGATGTTATATCTAGTCTCCTCGAGCGCGGGACTCTGGTCATTCGACACGTACATAGTTCCGCACTCTGACACCGTAGCACCCGAGTTATACGGTCCGGGAGCCAGGGCCGGTCCTAGGATTTTAGGGGCCCGGGGCTAAACTAAAAATAGAGGCCCTAGTATAAATATCTAAATATAAATCTACATACATATATATATATAATTTTACCAACAAACACTTAAAATACGTTATGTATTAAAGAAAAATTCATACCAAAGAGTGTATAGTTTTTACCTTAAAAATTTATAGATATCGCCCCGAACTGCTCAAAATATTTCCTGAACTCGACCTCGGTAACATTGGAAGCAAGACCTCCAACAAAAATCTTTCTAGTACGCCCTGGGCCTGGCGAGCCAATGCTGCTGCCATTGTTCTTGCTTGCAATGCTCTGGTCATCCCTGGGCACAACTTTCTTGGCTTCCACCTGAATAACACAGATATATTAGCTTAGGCCATGAATAATCACATAATGCCACAAATTCGACATTATATGCAATCACCATGCGTCCATTAATCATGTGCTTGGCAATGGTGACCCGTTCGCGACACCGGATCCGTGAAGACAATGAAACCGAACCGCGCACACGCCGATGTTCGGTCACGCATGATGACAACCTCCACAACCTCTCCAAAGCGGCCAAAGTACTCGCGGAGGCATTCCTCATTCGTCTCCCATGAGATCCCACCGATGAAGAGCTTCCCAGTGCGCCTCCATGACCACCGTCCCGCAATTCCCAAACGAAATTCTCAACCACCAATCGTGTCAAATGCGGACAAAAAATCACCCAATGGGGTCACAACACATGACAACATCGAGATCTCGCGACGCTAAAGAACCGGACCATAAGGATAGATGGATTACTGAGGTGGAGTACCAACAAACAAATCGATGAATGGAGTGAGCATTCCAATAATAAAATGGACGCATTTACACTAATTGGATGGAGTACCAACACCACCACCAAAGAAAGATTTGGATTTGTTTGCTCACGATTCAAAGAATGACAAGATCAAAGTGAAATCTACCCAAGGAAGTCATGGCGGCTTACCAATAAAAGAAATCGATCGGTTGGATCTCCCCTCGGCCTCTGCATGCCAATCCAGTAAAGGGAGGAGAGACAAGTTCTTGGCGGCGTGCTTGAGGAGGCGTGTTGGCAGCGCAACAAAGGAAGATTGATGGTTCGGCGGCCGGTTTGGGGTAGGCGGACTCGATCTTAACGGGATTTGATGGTGTGAGACAGAGAGATAAGAGGAACGGGGGAGCCGGGGGATGAGATTGTATATGGCCATATGGGGCCCTGCATGTTGGGGGCCCGGGGCGGCCGCCCCGCTCGCCCTCCCCCAGGGCCGGGCCTGCCGGGAGCGCATTCTAATGTTGTATGTGATCAAAAAGTCTGCCGTGGTCGAATACGGCAATGGTTAAGTAAGGCAGTGATCGAATGGGTAGTGGTTGAACAGGAGTGTGGTCGAAAGCAGTTACGATCGAAAGCGGAGGTGGTTAAAAGCAGTTGTGGTCGCAAGCGGAGGTGGTCAAAAACGACAGTGGTCGAAAGCGATTGCAGTCGAAAACGAAGGTGGTTGAACATGTGTGTGATCAAAAGCGGAGGTGGTCAAAAACATTAGTGGTCGAAAGCTGAGGTGGTCGATGGAGGCAGTGGTCGAAGGTGACTGTGGTCGAACAACTGTGGTCGAAACGGCTGTGGTCGATGCGGGATATCATGCGCTCCTGGACCGTATGACTCGGATGCTGTGGTGCCGGGACACGAGACTGGCACGTATCGACCGGGAGAAGTCCCGTGCCTAGCGAGAAGACCAGAAATAGTATTACATACAACCGAAATCTTTTTCTGATATTGTTGTGTTGTATAGAACTAAAAAGAAAAAATTGATCATATACCCTCCATTTAGATGGAAATTGAGGATTTACCCTCCTGGTCCACGTGTCAGTGACTTATGATGACTCCACGTGTCATTGAGATATAGAAGATAAATCCTCAATTTCCCAACTAAAAAAAGAATATATGATCCAATCTCCCAACTAAAAATGCTTAAAACTCCCGGTACTAAAGCCCCACGGCGACGCCATCGGAAGGGTGTAAAATATCCCGCCACGCCCCCTCCCACGTCTCCGGCAGAGAGCCTTCCGTCGCCAACGGCGTGGCCCCAACCACGGCGGAACCCCTACGTCCTAGCTCCCCAACGCCGCGCCGAAATGCGCTGCCTGCTCCTCGTCCTCGCGCTCCTCGCGGCCGCGGTCGGCGCCAGATCCAAGACCGTCCTCCGCAGCGTGACGGAGGTCCCCGCCGCCGAGATCTCCTCCGGCGGCGACGAAGCGGACGCGCTCTTCTGCGACAGCTGGAGGCTGTCGGCGGAGACGGGCAACGCGGGGCCCTGGAGCGCCGTGCCGGCCCGCTGCGGGGAGTTTGTGCGCGGGTACATGGAGGGCGAGCGCTACGCGTCCGACTCCGCCGTCGCCGCTGCTGACTCCCTTACCTTCGCCGCCCAGGCCTTCGCGTCCTTCGAGGGGGGCGCCAGGCCGGCGTGGGTGTTCGACGTCGACGAGACGCTGCTCTCCAACGCGCCCTACTACGCCGTCAGCGGATGGGGGTAATTCACCCCAATCCATCTCTGTTTTCGTCCCCCTTCCCATTGACTGTTCGTGCACAAATCAAGCAGCGACTATTCTTGGTTCTTGCGTTTGCGATCGGCAATCCGTTGAATTCCATGCGAATTCGCGCTGAGGACGAGGGATTTGGGTAAATTTGTCAATAATCGAAAGGTTCCATTTTGAGTTAGTAAGAATTGCCTATATGCTTGCCACAAACAGAGGCCTTTTTAGTCATTTTATGTTGCTTGTGAATTACACGTCACTAACATAGAGCAAAATTCTCCGGATGCTATAGTACTATCCGCTGTGGCATTAGTTGGTCAGGCAATGTGCCAAGTGCCAACACTGGTGGCTTTAATTTTTAGTCCTGCGCAGAGCATCAAGATATGTGATTGCCACGTTTGCTAAGGACATTGCTGCATAAAAATTGTTAGTTCAGAATGACATTTGCCTCTACTCTGAACTCAAATTTCAGAATGACATTTGCCTCTACTCTGAACTCAAATTCGCTTTTTAAAACTTCTAACAAGTGTTTTGGTTTGTGCATTGAGTTCCATTAACGGTTTTGTTTTATGTTGTGTTTGTTAAATTTATAAGAAAGTAGAAGTACCTGACTGTATCTTATATTAAAGGCTGTTCTGCATATCAAAGTACTAGAATACTCATCGCAAGCATGTCTTGATAATTTCTGCAAATAACTTGAACTCATAACACTTAATCAGTTGTTTTTTTAACAGAAAAAGTTCATATAATACCCCGAACTTTGCTCAAAAGTCCGTCCAGCATCCCGAACTATGAAACCGGACATTTGACCTCCGAACTTTGTAATCCAGTTCAAATAACACACTGACTCGGTTTTGGATGGTGGTATTGCTCGCGTGGCGCGATAAGTGATCAGTTTTACCACTTAAGATGACACGCTGGTCAAGTTTAAGTGAATGACAGGTGGGACTCATACGGCCTTTTCTTCCAAATTGAAACAGAGAGGGAGGGAACTACATGGGCGGTGGCCATGGAAGTACGACTAGGAGCTGGGCGAGGGAGAAGTCTTTGTGGGTTTTATATGTCATTGACCTAACTTGGCCAACATGTTATTCTACGTGGCAAAACCACATATTTATCACGCCACGCAAGTAATACCATCATGCGAAACCGGGTTAGAGTGTTATTTGAACCAGATTGTAAGGTTTGAGAGGTCAAATGTATTGTTTCATAGTTCAAAGTGCTAGACAGCCTTTCAAGCAAAGTTTATAGTGTTATATGGACTTATTCCTTTTTAAATTCAGGGAAAGTAAAATTGTTAGGATCATGAAGTAACAGCGTCTGACTGGTAGCTTGTTCTTTTGAAGGGCTGCATAATTTGGCTGTTTCTAAAGGATTGCATGGTCATGTTTGCAGTTCTGTTGAAAAAGATTGGCAACTTGTTTTTTCACACTTCTGATTTTGTAGATTGCCGGAATTCAATGAGACATCATTTGATGAATGGGTAAATGTAGCAAAGGCACCTGCACTACCATCTAGCTTGAAACTGTACAATGAGCTTCAGGGACTTGGTTTCTGTATCATCCTTTTGACTGGTCGAAGTGAATTCCAGCGTAATGCCACAGAAGAAAATCTTTTGTTTGCTGGCTACCATTCATGGGAAAAACTCATATTGAGGTATTTCCTGCAACTCTTTATCAAGCGAGTTGGTAACTCATTATTATTTACTTTGCGTCACAAGTCATCTTAGTTGGATTATACCAGTTTCTGCAAGAGCTAGTTTCTAAATTAATGATATCTTTACAGAAGGCAGTTGGAGTGTATTGTGAACTTGTAAGGGGCATTTTGAGAAGAACTTGTCTATAAGGCTTCTCTTTGGGAATAACCGTTGAAATGCTTCACAGTTTAACTACTAGGAATGTGATAAATGTTATTCAATATAAGGATTGATTGAAATTCTTTCTGGCAGAAGCACTTAAAAATATGTGAAGTTATTATTATGTACATCACCATACTCAGTTTTCATTAATTGAAAGGATACTCATACTACAGGCAATCCAATGATATTGGCAAGACTGCCGTGCAGTACAAATCAGAGAGACGGGCGGCAATGGAAGCTGAAGGATTCAAGATACTTGGAAATTCTGGGGATCAGTGGAGTGATTTGATAGGATTGCCTATGGCAACGAGATCCTTCAAGCTTCCAAACCCAATGTACTTTGTCGGTTGATTTTATAAGGTGAAAACAGTGGAGGAAAGTAGGACATTCCTACCATTTTTATGGTCCCGCTCTGGAACTTCTTCCACATGTTGGTTTTAATTTGTAAAGAACTCATGAATCATCATTTTGGGCATAAATGCTGTACTGTTGAAGTTGATTTTATAAGGTTGAAGCCCCACTGGGGATATGGACCATTCCAAACATGTTGACGTCCCACTGGGGTTAGGGGCCATTGAATTTGCACTGTTAGAAATAATCTTGACTTAGAGTCTAAAATGTAGTAGAATTTGTCTCCGTGTGTAACTAGTTGAAGTTGTGTCCAACTTGAAGTCTGAATACGTATGCTAGTAGAAGATTATTAGCCTATATATTTAGGAGATTTGTAGCCAGTTTTATAAGAGAAGAAAGGAAAGGGGGAGCAAATAAGAGAATATAGAAATTCAGAAATTCTCACGTGTTCTTTCAGTTTATTTACGATGTGTGTGTTTTCTCTTGGAATAAAGTTAACAAGTGATATCAGAGCCGGAATCATCTCGAGGCGGAATCGCCCGGTGACTAAAATCGACTAAATCGTCTCGTTGATTCTGAAGTCGCGTCGGTCCAGTCGCTCGCATCGTAAAAGTCTGTCAACGCCGAGCGGTGCCAAAGTTTGCCCGTGCGGCACGTACGCAAATTCTTGACCCGTACTTGGTCCGCGCGTGACAGCGCTAAGTTTTTTTCTTTGTTGGTCTTTGGTCGTTGATCCAAGGAAAAAAAGCAAAGACAGCAAGCAAGTAGAGCAACGTCAGGAAAGAGAAACAATTAGTAGTGTTGGTTTCTTGTGCTGGTCTCTTGAATCGAAGGGCCAATCTCTCTAATTTGCTTTTCTGCCTTTCTGTCTTTGGTCACATGAAGACAGAGCGTGCAGCAGCAAAGTAAGAGGCAGAGTCCAAGCCTACGCCAGAGGAGGCAGGAAAAAGAGGGGACAGGACAAGACACAAAAGAAAGGAGAGAAAAAGTCAACAACTTTTTTTGTTTGCTTTCCGTCTTTCCTGGGTCCGCACGGGGCACCGTCTCCGAGTCGAGTTTTGTTTACCGGATCTGAGTCGCACACAAGCAACGCAAAATAAAAGCCGTCCCAAGGCCAGAGCAAAGAGACAACAGAGAGCAAGTCCAAGCGACAATCACGAAAACAGAGAGTGCAGAGACATGGAGCAAGTTTAAGGGAAAAAGAAAAAAATAGCACGATTTTTTTCTGTTCCCTCGGTCCAAGTGTCACTTCAAATTAACCCGAGTTCTTGATCCGTACTCAAGATCATGTTGCGTTCTCCGGGAAGTGGTATCACCGATGACGAGGCATCATCCAGTATGATGGCAAAGGAGAGTTTTGCTGTCTCGTTGCCTTATCCGATGCTCACGACGAGCAATTATACAGCTTGGGCAATCAAGATGAAGGTGTACATAAAGGCTCAAGGTGTGTAGGACGCGATCGAGAACGACAACGTCGATGTGCGCAAGGATCAGATGGCATTGACGACCATCTATCAGGGCATCTTAGAGGAGACGCTCTTCCTATTGGTCGAAAAGTAGACGACCAAAACCACGTGGGAGGCATTGAAGACGATGCATCTTGGTGCTGATCATGTGAAGAAAGCAAATGTACAAACTCTCAAATCGAGTTGGAGGTGCTGTATATGAAGGAAACAGAGTCGATTAATGACTTCGCCGTCCGGTTAACGGTCATCGTCAACAAGATTCAGGCACTAGGAAACAAGGTGGAAGAGTTGTATGTAGTGAAGAAATTCCTTTGTGCTGTTCACTCACGGTTTTTCCCGATTGCTTCGGTCATAGAGCAATTTGGAGACCTAAAGACAATGACCATGGAGGGGGTCATCGGTCGTCTTAAGACGTATGAGAAACGCATCCACGACAATAGTAACAAAGGTGACGGACAACTCTTATCGATCCGTGCTGAGTGGGAAATCCGATTATCGAAACGTGAAGGAAAGAACACTTCCAGGGGTGGTGGCCAAGGTCGTCAGAATCGAAAAATTGATAAGGCAAAAGTGAGGTGTTATAATTGTAACGATTATGGACACTTTGTTTTAGAATGCCCCAAGTCGAAGTTGAAGAAAGTGTTTGTTGCTGAAACGCTCAGCGATGATGAATCAACAATACTCTGATGGTAAGTTGAGTTAGGGATGTCGAGAAGATGTGTCGCCGTCCAAACTCAAGTAAGGTGAAAAGAAATCGGAACGTTAAGGAGATGTGTCACCGTTATGTATCAAGTATGAGTTTAGTAAGCCATAGTTAAGACCGACTGCCTCAATGTTTTAAAATCTTTGCATCTGGATAGGCCTTTACCAGTTGAGTTGAGTTTCTACATGTAGCTTGCATGTGGAACGCTTCATGTGGAGACGTGGCTAGTAGTTCATAATGCATTGAGACTAAAACTAGAGTATGTCAAGTCAAGATTAAGGGAGAGATTGTTAGAAATAATCTTGACTTAGAGTCTAAGACGTAGTAGAGTCCGTCTCCGTGTGTAACTCAAGTTAAAATTATGTCCAACTTGAAGTCAGAATACGTATGCTAGTAGGAGATTATTAGCCTATATATTGAGGAGGTTTGTAGCTAGTTTTGTAAGAGAAGTAAGCAAAAGGGAAACAAATAAGAGAATAGAGAAATTCAAAAATTCTCCTGAGTTCTCTCAATTTATTTACGATATGTGCTTCTGGAATATAGTTAACATGCACAATGATGGTTTTGTAATGGATCTTTTGCTCAAAACAATGTGTATTTTCCCATACTGGAAATTATTTGTGGTGATGCGAATTGTAAGATTCATCTAAGTTCAAACGGATGCAATGTGAATTAAGTGTCTAGATTTGAGCCCATCAAATGTACATGGTGGTTCTTAAGGTGAATTTACATGTTTAACTTTTTATTATGTGGTGGTTTTTGAGAAGCTTCAGCCATTACTTGCTATTAAACCAAACAGCTCTGTCTATCGTTCTAGTCTCCAGATTAAACTTTTGTTGATTACAATGTGTTCCGTTGTTAGTTTAACCTTTTCAACTATTGACTTAGCATCATCCAGAATAAACCAAGCATACAGAAAACAAGATTGGTCACAGAAGAAAGGAAAACTAAGCAGAACTTGCTTGTGGAAACTTCGATTGCAGAAAGCTCTATATATTGACTAAGGAAGACATGGAAACTGGATATATTCTAGCTCCAGGGCTGAAGTGCCCATCTCTGGTAGATCTCATCCCATTTTTGCAAGACCCTGCATTGCCTTTAGTTAGAATTTGTACAGCTCTTTGTTGCTCTGGTACGCAGGTGGTTTGCCGCTGCTGTGCAAGAGGCTTGTGCTCCTTGCTCTTGACAGAAGGCAATCAGATGAACCCCTCGGCGTCGTCTTGGCTATCGTCTTGCTGCGCGGCCCTGGGAAGTAGCGCGAAGGCCGGTTCTTGCCTAGCCCTGCAGCAGCGTAGCCTCTGCACGCCTTCATCCTGCTGCAAGGGGTGGTCTTCTTTGCGAGGTCTGCTGCGCATGTGGCATCGGATAGCGATGTGAAGGACTGGGACTTCCCTTGGTAGTACTTGGACAGCCCTGGCCTGTCGTAAGTGAACTTCACTTGTCAGATCTCTATGCATTTGGCATCCATGCGTTGAACTTTTATAGACAACGAGTTTAACAACTATTCAGACATTAACTTTTAGTTTGCTAGTGCTGTGCTGTTCTACAATACTGAACTATAACAGTAAGTGCTGAAATGCATAGATGACTGAATAAAATTTGATGTCAATTTTCTTCAAATTATCTTGATTTGAAGCTTTTTCGACAACTATAGTATAGCTACAGCACAATCTGGAACAGGAAAAAGGCCATCTCAAGTTTCCAACTGTTTATTTCTCTCTGAAAAAAGAATGTCATAATTCATAAACTGTGTACTAGTGAATGCAGAGACTGAATATCCAATTGCATATCATGTGATGCAATTTTTTTTTCTTTCTAGCAAGCACATTACCTAAATCACTTTCTAAAACTAGTCTTCTCTGTCAATCTTTAAGACTTGATCCTGAATTATCCTGAGAATTAATTCTAGACGCCGTTTGTTGCAAGTTAATCACCAGCAAAGCATGATATGACAGGCATGGATGCTACCAACATGGATCATGAATAACATACTTTTGAGACGCAGATCCATCCATGCACTTACCTGACAGGAAGGTGCGCGAGAGCAGTGGCGACAGCTCGTAGAGCGGCCCGCCGTCCCCGTCCAGCTGCATCGAGTCAGACGACGCCAAGGAAGAAGACGACGACTTAGGACCACCCTCCGGGGCGATGTGAGACTTCAATCGTCTCTTAACATGCCTAGACGATTTCATATTATCCTTAGAATCTGCTCACTTTAGCGATAACGGTTTGATTATCACAGATTCATAAGGATAGCGCATCGCTTTTCCACCGTAGGTAGATCCATCAATAGATCTCGTAGCCATTCTCGCCTCAACAATAGCAAAGTGTCTAGTGCCACAAGCTCGCTTCCATGGTTGACCTCGTCAAAATAGTCTGCTTGCAAGACCTCCATGAAACAAAGACCACCACCAATAGTGAAAACATATCCACTAGTGGCTTTGATCTCATCAAGATCGAGATCCGATTGGAATCACTATAACCCTCCAAAGACAAGCGGGTACCAGTATAATGAAGTCCAAAGTTCGAGGTACCTTTGAGATAGCGCAACACTCGCTCAAGCGCCTTCCGCTGATCATCTCACGGGTTAGATGTAAACCGACTCAATTTGCTCACAAAGAAAGGAGATGTCCGCCTTGTTGCACTAGCTAGGTACATTAGTGAGCCAATTATCTCGGGAGTATTCCAAATGATTCCTAGCAATTTTCTTATTCTTACGAAGTAACACGCTAGGATCATAAGGTGTTGGAGAAGGCTTGTCGAAAAAGCCAAAACGGCTCAAGACCTTTTCCACATAATGAGATTGCAAAAGTGTAATCCCATCCTCACCTCTAACCAATTTAATGTTTAGAATAACATCACCACTCCCGCATCTTTCATATCAAAGTTTTGAGACAAGTATGATTTGATCTCATTTATCACACTAATGTTTGTCCCAAAATCAAGATGTCATCCACATACAAACATAGAATAACTCCCTCACCCCCACCATAACGATAGTATACACATTTATCTCCTCATTGACAAAGAAGCTGCAGATGTCGGGGGCTTGTTTGACCATACAAAGATTTCAACAGCTTTAACACCTTGCCTTTTTGACCTTCTACTACAAATCCATCAGTCGCTCCATGTAAATTTCCTCATCCAACTCTCCGTTAAGAAAAGCTGTCTTAACGTCCATTTGATGAACGAGAAGACCATGTGAGGCACCAAAGCAAATAGTACTCAATTGTGGTCGGTCTAGCAACAGTGAGTAAGTGTCAAAGAAATCTTCGCCTTCTTTCGAGTATAGCCCTTGGCAACAAGCCGAGCCTTATATTTTTCAATAGTACCATCGGCCTAAGCTTCTTTTTGAACACCCACTTGCACCCTACAGTTTGCACCCATAAGGTTTATCTGTCCGGCTCCCGGTGTTCCATTAGCGATAATGGAATCCATTTCACTACTGACTGACCTCCTTCCAAAGAGTCCGCATCGGGATGCATACGCTTCGAAATAGACTTGGGAGTGTCGTCCACAAGGTACACAAGGAAATCATCACCAAAGGATTTGAATATCCTTTGTCTCTTGCTCCTTCTAGGAGCTCCACTGCCATCCTCCTCATTGACAAGTTCATGTGTATGTTCAAAAGGTTCGGTGTGATGTGATTGAACTGGGAATTATTTCAGAAGGTTGACTAGTAGTGTTATGTGTATCCTTCATAGGAAAAATATTCTCAAAGAATGTTGCATCTCGAGACTCCATAATTGTACCAACATGCATGTCAGGTACCTCAGTTTTAATTATCAAAAATCTATAGGCAATGCTATGATTAGCATATCCCAGAAAAACGCAGTCCACAGTTTTAGGTCCAAGCTTGCGTTTCTTAGTTATTGGCACATTAACTTTCGCCAAGCACCCTGTGCACGCAAGTAAAAAGTGATGGTTTTCTCCCAATCCATACCTCGTATGGTGTTTTGTCCTTATTTCATTAGGAACTCTATTTAATACGTGATTAGACGTTAGCAAAGCCTCCCCACCATGCCTTAGGTAATCCCGCAGATCTAACATGGCATTCACCAAGTCGATCAACGTGCGGTTTTCTTTCGGCAATCCCATTTGACTCGGGGAATAAGGAGGCGTCTCATGTATAATGCCATGTTCTCACAAAACGTCGCCTCGTCGTCGTCGTCAGTCAGGCTCGACCTCGACGAGCAGAGCGACCCGCTGGACACGAGCCCGGAGCCCAGGCTCACCGCCGCCTCAGAGACCCGATCATCTCCACCGCCGACGCCATCGCCACCACCAACGTCCCCTCCTCCTTGGCCTCCTAGTCCATGAAGCACATGCACTGCCTTGCAAGGCCCTCCCATCATGCCTAGTCTACGCGGTAGCTAAGTACGGATCAAGCATTGAAGCAACGCAATGGCCACACAGGCCCCATTCGCCTCCTGCGTTTATAATCGCGAAGAGGCTCGAGGCGATGGCCGGGTTGGATGGATGATGGGGTGGGAAGGTTGAGTGGTGTTCATGGCCTGTTTTTTTCTGAAGCTTATGATTTTTAAGTTGGGATTTGTGACTTTTAGACTATTTATATGTGAGATTATAGAGTAACAGAAACTTACGTACGATTTTTGTCTATATAAATGAAGTCGGTATAGTATATAGTACAATTAACTAGTAGACTCTATCTTGAAAAGATACTTTGTTTAAAAGTTAATTACTGTAGAAAAATTAAAAATAGCTTTTTAGAAGCTAAAAAGAATATGGTCATATTTCAGTGGGCGGGAAGGGTGTCCATCTGCTGTCGGGCTGTGTTGAGACAGGCCTTGCGTCGCCATTCGGCTATCCTGACCGATTGGGTGGCTAGAGGTAGTAAAAGGGAAGCTGTCAGCGTCTCCGAGGTCTCGTTTGATTTGGGTTAAGAGACGGGTTAGGAGTTTAACCCAGTAAATATCATTAGATTAAAGGAAGAGGGAGCATACCTTCTCGCAAAATCGAAAGTATGCTCGGAGCAAATCTTTTGCATTCATTGTTGACAAAGAATGAGGATGATCAAGTCCTTTTACACGTTTTGTAGAAGTCGGGACACTCATATGAACATATCTTAGCGTATCTTCACACAGGAGGACGTGGCGGATAGTTGTAAGTTATAACTACAAAGACAATATTATGCACTTCACCACTACCTTCACTAAAAATTCCTAACGATGTTTCATGCTTGCATTTTAGTCCAAACTTTTTTTTTTCCAAAATGATCCTTGAAAACTATCCCACGGACACAGATAGGAGTGTAGCACCCTGAGCCCGTAAATTGGGCCCTCTAAAAATCTAATTTCAGCTTTTTTGATTTTTATTTTGTCTTATCTTTTGCATTGTCCGTGACGATATAACGGTATTTTTTTTTTCAAATTTTGCTCAAATCTTACTATTTTTTCTTAGAAAAAACTATCAGCCGCTACAGTGCAATTTCAGCTAAAAACCTCAGCTAGAAGCGTAAGTCAAAAACTAATTGGAGCACCACCTTAAGCTTCATAGGTTAGGATTAAGTTAGCCTACCAAAATGATGGAATAAGTTAATCCAACACAATTACCTCTCTTAAATTTTATCTTCTAGCGCTAATCCACCTAATTTAGTCAGATAATAATTTAGATCGATAAGATCTGTTGCCAAACATAAAATTTGAATTAAACTAATCTAGTTAAGTTAAGCTAAAGGGTGAATTAACCCGATTATTTTTCCTCCCTCTCCCTTTAGAAACGGATATGTTGTCTGTCATGGATGGATCATTTGAGGTGTACAATGTTTTTTTTACAGTCACGCTTACGAGCCATTGGTAATTGGTTATTTTATCGGACGGTCCAAAAAAACATGACGAGTATGTATGTATACATCTTTTGTGTTTTTGGGCTGATGATAATGTTGGCTGCATGCATGCGCCTGTCCCGGATAAAGGCGCCTGATATTTCTGCGTCCTGCGTTTTTTTCTCTCTCTCCATAGAGTAGTTGCCATACGTTACTCCACTAGCGTCGGTTTAACTGCAGTAATACTCCCACGTGTTATTTATGGATTGTTACGCGCACCACCACCACGGGAATAAATAGGAGTTGGTAAATGGTAATTAAGGCGCAGATAAGCTTCGCGCTCAAGCTAGCTCGGCATGCGCGCGCGGGGTTAAGCCGCATTCGCCTCTTGATAGCTGCCAGTAGTGCGTGCGTTTAATTAACGAGTCGAGTCTATCATTTTAGGGCATCTCCAATGGTCTGAATCAGCTAGCTATATGCATGTACACATCAGCATATATCCTATGTGGAGGAAAGAGAGTATGCAAAAAAAATCGAGCCAGCTCTTCCTTAAGGGCGTCCGCAATGGTAATAGCTAGTACTAGCTATATAGTCAGCTGACGTGGAGGTGAGAGACAAAAGCAAAGATTATTTTATACCGTTGGACCCACATGCTCCTCTCTCATGTTCTTGGACTACGTGAAATAGATCAGCTATTTGCTCGTCGCTAGTGACTACTCTCTCTCCTACTTTTTCCTTGCCACATCAGATCTAGCTAACTAAATAGCCAGCTGTTGGAGACGCCCTAAGCACTAGTCTATAACGCCAAACGAAGCAGCCTCTATAAATTCTGTGTGTGCATGTAAGCATCAAATAGCTATTCTTATAGATAGTTCTTTAGAATGCTAGCTTTAGTGTGTACCATATAGATGATGTGGAAGTCTTATAGTTAGTTGCTAGCTATAACCATTGGAGATGCCCTTACTGGGTGGATTAGGGCATGTACAACGCATCTCAGAACGTATCTCCGTCGCGGCACTTTTGCAAAAATAACCCTAATTCCCCGCATTCAATGAGGAGAGAAGCGCTGCTCGTCGCCTCGCGAGGCGACGCCGACCGCTCGTATTCCAAGACCATGTCGCCGGCTCGACGCGCGCTATACGGGCGGCCAGCGGTCGACGCACCATGGATCTGGCTGCGCGCGAGATGTATTTTGCGCGCCAAATCCAGCGTCGTCTCCATATATGCCTTTCTTCTCCCGCGCCTTCCTCGCCCTAGAGATGGAGCACACCGGCGTGGCAGGCCGGGCGGAAGAGGCCGGGCACGGCGGCGGCGGCGGGGCCAAAGAGCAAGGTCAAGGAGGTCCAGCGGCGGCGTCGGCCCTATTGCTCGCGAAAGGGGATGGCGCAGCATCTATCCCCTCGGTCGCGGCGCGCGGCAACAGCGGGCGGCGGCACCTATCCTCTTCGGTCGCGGCAACGGCGTAGCGTCATCACCGGTCCCAGTTGGTCGCGGCAATGGCGCGGCGGCGGCTTCCAGTGGATCTGGCCAAGGGTTCTTCACCAGCGCCCCTCCCTCTATGGCCGGGATTCCATTCGCTCCATCACCATCTCCAAATTGGTGGGACGTAGGCAGCAGTGGCAGCCCGATTTCTCCCAATTTGGCCGTCCACCTGCTTGGGATACTGCATGGTAAGCCGCCCAATTTCTTCTCATCTCAATTTCGCAATTCACTGTCCTGTTTGATTGAGAGTTCTAAAGCATCTGAGTTGGGCAATTGAAGTCTGTTGATTTCGATTTTGTTTGTTGGTGGAAGTGGTACAAGAGGATGGTGATATGGGATAAAAATTCTAGCATCTGTTTAACACTTTCATGCTCTACTGTTTTTCATTTTTCATGCTCTGCTTATACTGTTGGAAGTTAGATCACCAAATAAGGAATGTTGCTTATATATGGGGCTGATGTGTATCCATTGTTGAATATATGGGGCTGGTTTCAATAAGGAATGTTGCTATACATATTTTCTTTCTTTCTCAGAAGCCTGACTAAATTCAGATATATGGGAGGAACTGCAAATACAAACCATCACAGGGGCACTCCATGCTGTGAGCTGTTACTTTCTGTTTGTTGTCTGCAAAGTGAGTCCAAAAAAATTAGTATAAGAATGTAAACTCTCTAAGCAATCACTTAAGAATAGATGCACAAATTGAGGTCTACAATAGGAACAGTCATACAGTAAAGAAATTATTCATCATATACCCTCCTCTTAGATGGAAATTCAGGATTTACCCTCCTGACCCACACGTCAGTGACTTATGATGACCCCACATGTCATTGAGGTGGGAGGGTAAATCCTGAATTTCCCAACTAAGGGGAGGGTATATAATCCAATCCCCCTACAGTAAATGGACTTGCACATCCTATGACCTTTCAATAGCACATGTAGATCAAGTAATTTGCTGGGAAATGGACAAGATATTAGATTAGATCACATACCTTAAGATTATACTGAAATTGATGCTGCAGCAAAACAGAAAAGTGCACAGATACAGTACCTTGATATTTCAAGCAGATAAGAGGCATCTTAATCAGTACCCTTCGTATCTTAAAACATTTTTACAAACTCAGACAAAAAAGGACATGGGTACAGAACGCAACATATTTCATTGGGATCTTTGGGCCACCAGCCTCCTGGTATGATATTGACAAAATAAAGATAATTAGGTTAGAGTAATATTCAGATGTAATATTCATACAAGTTTATATGTCAAACTATCGAAGTATAGCAGACTGAAGTTTATATGTCAGGATTAGGGAAAAATGGACGCTATATGTCAATATTGATCTAGAACTTCAATCAAATCACTAAGGCATCACAACTCCAAAAAACACAAATTTTGTCAGATAGAATCTTGCGCAAACCTCCTTGTTTTTTTTCTCGACACTCCATTTCATTACCTACAATGATATAGCACAGTAGTATTCTATTTTTCCTAATTCTTAAACCTAATGCAACTATGTGTTGGGAGACCAACAAATACATCTAACAGCCTAAACTAGAATAGTTTTTTCTTGTGATAGCTCTATTGCATTCCCACTGATCTGCGAACAAAAGGACTTCAAAGTAAGCCTGTAACAATAAGATCACTATATTATTCATCTACTTTTGCAGGGACAACAACCAGTCACAAATGTCACAAAATTTCCATTTAGTCGGTGGTCCTTCTCATTGTGCACCTTTCAAGGCTCCAAGGCCGTTGGACATTGGAGGTTCTTCACCGCCACTCGTGGCGACGCCCACTCCGCAGCCAGACCAAGTTCCCATTGATGTGGACAGCGGGGATGAGGTCGGTAGGACTGAGAAGCGAATTCTATAGACACAAGAAGAAGATGTTAGGCTGGTGAGTCTCCGTACAACATTATTAGCTCTTGGTTGCAGATGATAACATTTAGTGATTTAGTCGGTGATAACATTTTTCTATACAATTGCATATGAGCTCTTGGATAGAAAATTCAACGGACTCAACCACTGGAGCCGATAGGGGTGGTAACCAATATTGAGCCGATAAGGATAGATGGCACAAGATTAACAGGTGGACTGACCTTTTCGAATGTGCTTATGTGAAGGCTCGCAGAGTATTTACAAGTGGCTATTCAGATCAGATGTGGATCGATGCAGCCCACAAGTTCTATTTGGTAGACAACAAAGAGGCAAAGCTAGGACCCTTTGTGCTAATTGAGGTTTGGAAAATGTGCTGAGACGTGGCAAAGTGGAAAACATACAATGAAGAGCTGAAGAATGCACACAAAAGGAAAGCATATCATCATGAAGGACAAGAGGAGGAAAATGATGAAAGTTTAGAAGAAATGCCAAAGCGACCAATAGGTCAAAAGGCCGCTCTTGCTGCAAAAGGCAAGTCAAAGGCATTGGATGATGGTGGAAAATCAAAGGAATCTGCAATTGATGTGGAAAAGCTTGATAAATTCAGCAAGATACAAGAAGAAGCTAATGCAAACCGCATCAAGGTGCTTGAACTGCAGCAAAAGTTGTATTCCGATAAACTTGAGACCACAAGACTTGCCCATCTAACAGCACAGGAGAACAAAGAGTCAAAGAAGCTAGAGATGGAGGGGAAGAAGTTTGAGAAAGAATCAAAGATGATGGAAGCTTATAACAACCTCGTCTCACAAGATACAAGTTCAATGACCGATAAGGAAAAGGCTGAGCGAGTTGTTGCCATGAAGTGTTTTAGGAAGACACTTTTTCCTGAAATTATCTGATGAATGGAAAATTGGTGTTCTTGCTCTTGCTGTCCGTGGAAGGTAATGACACATAGATAATTGAAACCATTCTTACTCTATTGTTAAATCTGTGTGCTGTTAAATTATCCATCTCTAAAAATAATTTTGTTCTTGCAGTGTCTACAAGTTCACATGGGCTGTTGAGAGAGTTTCTGGGTATCTGGGCTGTTGAGAGAGTTTCTGGGCAGCAGAGAAGTTGATGTAGTGCAATCTTAGTGATGGTTTTAATAATGTGAACAATATTCCAGCTCTATGTGAACAAGTACTAGTATTTGAACTTTTGTGATGGTTTTATTAATGTGAACAAGATTCCATCTTGTATCAACTTTGCTTGTAACTTTGCTGTTGCAAGGAGTTATGTTTGAACTCCATCTATGTATATACTTTGCTTGAAAGAACTTTGCTGCTGCCGAGCACTCTCAAGTGAGAATTCATTGCTGCTTCTGTGGACAGGTGTCAACAGGTTGATTGTGTGAATCTGTGTGCAGTTGTCCTGTGTGAAAATGGTGTAATCATATTATGTTTTATTTGATTTATGAAAAATCCATTTTTACATTATATATAAATATACTATTTATATTGATGGTTCCAAAAAATATTGTAATCATGATCATCTTATTTTTTGTTTGATCCGTTTTGTATCAATAAGCATCACAATGGTTTACATGAATAATATTCACACTTGATCTTAACTACATGCAAGCATTAAACAAACAACAGACAGCCCACTGTACACGCTGTCTATTTAGTCGTCTGTTTGTCATGTGACATCACCATACAGACAGCCCCTTATCTGTGGGTTGTACATGTAGCTGCCAAAGATAAAGATGAGACGGATTAAGTGTGCCAGCGTGCAGATTGCCAAATTGATCGTCGCTGCCATTAGCAACTCCCCGCAGTCATGTAATATAAATCTAAAATCTACGGCACGTACAGATCAAAGAAACATTAAATTTAAGAAAACATTAATGCTATTGAATCATATAAACCTGTATTAAATGGCATACTACAACTATTTACTTATTTTTTTTACTATTAAAGTAAGTGTATACCGTGAAAATATTATAATATCTATATTTTTAGCATCTACAATGGACGATGTTTTTTTAAGGATAGGATTTATATTCGGGACAAGGGAGCAGCTGACAAGCATTTATTTTTATTTTTTGAGTCGAGCTAATACAGACATTCTTCGTGCACTAGAATACTACTTCTTCTTCCTCTTTTTTCCCCCTCTTTTCAGACTACAGAGTACTGAGGAACGTCAGTGAAGTGTCGGATTTGACCTTCTCTTTCTTTCTACCACGTTACGTACCTGGCTGAACCTGACCGTTGCATATCTGCGTCTGTGAGGTTTCTCAAGTTTAGTGCCAAAATTAAGTTGATGTTACTCATTCCTCTTTTTGGTTAAATGCACTTGCAAACATGCATCCTACCATGTTCTTGGTGTCAGACTTTTGGATGCCATGTAATTGGAACGTACACCGTACCTTTTAAAAAGTTTGAAGTACTATGAAAATATATACGACAAGTATACAAGCCTTGATATTCAGTTCGTATTTGTATCAGTCAGTTCAACTGAAATATTAGTACGATCGAGTGTAAGTGATGGATGTATGAACAGATATGTTATATATTTTCAAGCTATAGAAAAGGCTAGCAAATTTGAGTAGTAGTACCCCCATTTTGTTTTGCGTCAGGCTCCATGTGATGACTAGAGTCTGTTGAAGATTAGTCAATTTTCGGTATATTTTAATCTAGAAATTCATCAAGGGTGTGTTTGGTTCGTGGATGGAGGTTGCATCGTATATCCTAGCTGAGTGGATGCAGGCTGAGTGGAATCGTATTTCAGAAAAAGAAGATGTTTGGTGAGGCTGTATGAGCGGATACAAAAATCGAGATGTTGTTTGGTTGCTGTATGAGCGGATGCGATCTACCAAACACGAGAGGTCGACACGTGAGACCGCATAAGATACACTGCATCCACTCATCCAGGATGGCTAGTGAAGCTCATTTTGAGCGTATCCACCCATCCAGGATGAGAGCGTATTTTTGCATCCGCTCATACAGGCTGTATCCGCTCATACAGGCAACCAAACAGGCTCTTTCTCAGATTATACGGATCCACCCATCCAGGACGAAGGAGATACAGGCAACCAAACACACCCCAAATAAACACATGACATACAAAAGCATGAGTGATTCAACAATGATGTATTTATATTCGCTAACGAACAAGCTAACAGCAGCACCTATTAATATATTCATAGCGCACAGAAACATATACACCAGAGAAGTTTTCAGATTATACCCGTGGGCGGGGCCAGTGTCGGAGACACCGGATGCGCCATTACTATCAGTCGACATGATGGCCTATTCGATGTAGTCGATCGAGGCGTGATGCAGGACGAGGCGTGATGCAGGAAGATGTTCGCCGTGCAGTCTCGCGAACATTTTACCACTAGGAAGTAGACGACGTCACAGATTGAGCAATCGCGCCAATGCGCTCCCCAAAAACTTGATCGCCCGTCTACCCATGCAGATACACAAACGGACAGAGTTTCGGAGGCCTACTCGCCCAGAACCCTTTGCGCGCAAGGTTCTGGACCGGAGATTGCAGAGAACAGCACAGCAGCAGAGAATTGCAACTTACAAAAAGAAGGAAATGACCGGTTATGTAACTGCGCCTGGGAGCTGAAGAGATGAGCCTGGACACCATAATGGGTCCGTTACCAGTAACGGACGCAATAACCATGGTGCAATCAACACGTCCGTTACAGCCCACTAACGCGCCTTAAGACGACCGTTACAATCCTCAAAAAGTTGGCCCAACACATCCGGCCAGGCCAGTCCGTCCGTCCGTCCGACCGCCCGCCCGCCACGCCTCGTCTCGTCTCGGCTCGCTCGGCGGCGCGCGCGGCACGCGCGGCGCGCGCGTGTGGCATCCCAACTGCCCTCCTCAACTTGTCTAGAGGAGCACACAATTGCAACCCATTTATGTTGAGTCAATTCCTTGTCAGTTTTCCATGTGGGACTAACCGTTATTGCACCTAGCATTAATAGTGGGCTTAGGAATTTCATTTGATTAATTGCTAAATTAAAATGGACCAAGCCCAATTAATCCAACAATCCCCACCAAATTTCAAGGCACACGAGATATGCTCTCAGTTCTGCTGTTGTTTGATATACCAGTGTTTCGATGGAGACTGTTAAGTTGAACATCCACCTAGAAAAGGAGTTACACTCATCCACAACTGAACAATGGACTATGCCTTGAATTGACAGTTTTGTACGAACAAGCTTTACCCAATTCCTTTACTAGTACTAGGCTGCCTAAAGCATCCCCTCTGGTTGGAGCATATAAGTCATACTCCATGCCTATTCATGAGTATCTAGAGATCACCCAAATCTCATAGACTGTGACCAGCAGTCGAACTCATATAGGTGTGTTCCTTCTAAGATGTCCTGTAGGCCAACATCTCTACTTTAAATAAGCCACTCGGATTACATTGAGGGAAAAACCAACCTGCCATACAGAATAGGAGAGAAGCGCATCACTAAAGAAATGAGCCCTGTAAAGGTCTCTCCTCCCATCCTACTTCACGGGATCTCTGATCACGTAGAACAGATTACCACTGTGGTATGACTCATGTGGGTCTCAGGCCCATCTCACTCGATGCACTATCTATCACATTACGTGATAAACCCTTTGTACATTGGTCGGCCAGATTATTAGCTGTCTGAACATAGTCCAGCGCTATCACTCCGGAGTTTTTCAGCTTTCTGACAGACTTCAACCGCCTCTTAACATGCCTAGATGACTTCATGTTGTCCTTAGAACGGTTCACCTTGATAATTACAGTCTGATTATCATAGTTCATCAGGATAGCCGGTATCAGTTTTTCAACCACCGGCAAATCCATAAGGAGTTCGCGAAGCCACTCAGCCTCAACAATTGCGGTATCTAACGCTGTGAGTTCTGCTTCCATTGTTGACCTCGTTAAGATGGTCTGCTTGCAAGACTTTCAGGAAACAGCACTACCTCCAAGTGTGAACACATGTCCACTCGTGGCTTTTATCTCATCAGCATCAGAGATCCAGTTTGAATCATCAGAGCCCTCCAGTACCTTTGGGTACCCAGCATAGTGAATACCATAGCTCACGGTTGCCTTTAGATAGCGCATCACTCTCTCAAGAGCACGCCAATGATCATCTCCTGGATTTGAAACAAATCGGCTTAGTTTGCTCACAACAAACGAGATATCAGGTCTCGTAGCACTAGCTAAATACATCAATGAGCCAATGATCTGGGAGTATCTCAATTGATCCCTTATTATTCTTCGGTTTTTCCTCAATAACACACTAGAATCATAAGGAGTAGAAGCAGACTTGCAGTCAATATAACCAAAGCGACTCAAGACCTTCTCCACATAGTGGGATTGCACAAGTGTAACCCTACCATCACCTCCTCTCAGTAGCTTAATGTTAAGAATCACATCAGCCACTCCCAAATCTTTCATCTCAAAACTCTTGGACAAAAAGTCCTTGACCTCCTCAATCACATTGAGGTTGATCCCAAAAATCAGTATGTCATCAACATACAAGCACAAGATCACTCCTTCTCCCCCACCATAGCGATAGTACACACATCTGTCGGCTTCATTCACAACAAAGCCAGCAGATGTCAAAGTTCTGTCGAACTTCTCATGCCATTGCTCAGGTGTTTGCTTTAGGCCATACAAAGACTTTAACAACTTGCACACCTTTCCTTCTTGACCTTCTACCACAAACCCGTCTGGCTGATCCATATAAATCTCCTCCTCCAACACTCCATTTAGGAAAGCTATCTTAACGTCCATTTGATGAACGAGCAGACCATGAGAGGCAACCAGGGCAAGTAGTACTCGAATTGTGGTCAATCGAGCAACAGGTGAATAAGTATCAAAGAAGTCCTCGCCTTCTTTCTGGGTATAACCCTTGGCCACAAGTTTTGCCTTGTACTTTTCAATTGTACCATCAGGCCTAAGCTTTTTCTTGAAAACCCATTTACATCCTACATGTTTACACCCATAAGGACGGTCAACGACCTCCCAAGTTCTATTAGACATAATAGAGTCCATCTCACTCCGTACTGCTTCCTTCCAATAGTCAGCGTCAGGAGAAGAATATGCCTCTTCAATGGTTCTTGGAGTGTCATCCACGAGGTATACAATGAAATCATCACCAAAAGACTTTGCAATCCTCTGTCTCTTACTCTTTCGAGTAACTTCATTGTTATCCTCCTCAGGATTTTCCATAGGCGTTTGCTCAACATGTTCTATCGGCACAAACGAATCAAGGGAAATTATAGGTTCTTGACTAGATGAGCTAGGTACATCACATTTCATAGGAAATTCATTCTAAAAAAATGTAGCATCTCTGGACTCTATGATTGTACCAACACGCACGTCAAGTACTCCAGTTTTTATAATTAAGAACCTATAACCCACGCTGTGCATAGCATAACCAAGAAATACACAATCTACGGTTTATGGTCCAAGTTTGCGCTTCTTGACAATTGGTACGTTAAATTTGGCCAAACATCCCCAGGTGCGCAAGTATGAGATAGTCAACTTCTTCTTTTCCCATTCCTCGAATGGTGTTACTTCTTTGTTCTTTGTAGGAACTCTATTCAGGACATGACACGCGGTCAATATAGCCTCACCCCACCATTCCTTAGAAAGTCCCGTAGTGTCTAACATGGCGTTAACCAAATCAGTTAGAGTGCGGTTTTTCCTTTCGGCAACCCCGTTTGATTCGGGAGAATAAGGAGGCGTCCTCTCATGAATAATTCTATGTTCCTCGTAGAATAAAGTAAACTCATGTGAAAAATACTCTCCCCAACGATCAGACCTTACCCGCTTGATTTCTACCTCAGCTTTATAAATCTTAAAGTAATTCAACGCTTCATCTTTTGTTTTCAACAAGTACACATAGCAAAATCTAGTGCAATCATCTATAAGCGTCATGAAATATTTCTTTCCACCTTTAGTCAGCACGCCATTCATCTCGCACAAATCGGAATGAATGAGTTCTAACGGTGCCAAATTCCTCGCCTCTTTTGCTGCCTTGTGAGGCTTGTGAGGTTGTTTCGATTGAACACACGCATGGCACTTAGAACCTTTGACCAAAGTGAATTTCGGGATTAAACTCATATTAGCTAAGCGCGTCATACACCCAAAATTAACATGACAAAGTGGTGAATGCCAAACATTAGATTCATCATCATCGTTACACACATGGTTCACAAATTTATTATAGGAATCCATCAAAGAAAAACGGAACAAGCCTCCGCTCTCATAGCCTTTACCAACAAATGTTCCATACTTAGGCACGACACATTTATTGGACTCAAATGCAAGCCTAAAACCATCTCTACACAGTAGAGATCCGCTGACAAGATTCTTCTTTATGGAGGGGACATGCTGCACGTTCTTTAGCTGTACGGTCTTTCCCGAAGTAAACTTCAGATCGACCGTACCAACGCCATGAACAGCTGCATGCGATCCGTTCCCCATCAACAAGGAGCAACCTCGACCGACCTGATAAGATGAAAATAAGGAAATATCAGCACACACATGAATATTAGCACCAATGTCAACCCACCACTCAGGTGATTAACAAACAGAAAGAACTGTAGGTAAATAATTACCGTACCCCGATGTTCCTCAAGCATCACTAATAACCATGTTGGCAGACTTCTTCTACTTATCCTTACGGTCTGGACAATCCTTAGCCCAATGGCCAGAATCACCGCACACAAAGCAGCTGCCCTTTCCTTTGCTTTTCTTCTTAAACTCAGTAGTAGCCTTGGGCTTGACAATAGGCTTATTTTTCTTCTTATTGTGGGAAGCCTGAGGGTTCTTCTTCTGCACCAAATTGGCACTAGAACCTCCCTCAGCAGCAATTTTCTTGCCACGAGTATCTTTTGCCCTCGCCTTCTCTTCAACACCAAGAGTGCCAATGAGATCAGTAACACTGAACTCTTGCCTCTTGTGTTTTAGAGAGGTAGCAAAATCTGACCAAGAAGGTGGTAACTTGGTGATAATACCGCCAGCCACAAACTTGTCCGGTAACTCGCACTTATTGTTCTCAAGCTCCTTTGCCAGCGCCTAAATCTCATGAGCTTGTTCTACTACAGAACGGTCATCGACCATCTTGTAGTCATAGAACTGCTCCATAACATCTGACTCACACCGCCAAGATCGAAAACTCCGAACTTGGCCTCAAGTGCATTCCACATCTCTTTGCCCGTAGGCAAATGCATGTACACATCCACAATGTTATCCGCCAATATGTTGACAAGTGCATCTCGAAACAAGTTATCCGCTACATTGAACTTGCGTTCGTCCTCAGCAGACAGAGGCTCAGCGGGCTTGCCTTGTGCAACATGAAAATATTCCATGGCAGTAAACCACAGGATCGCACGTGCACGCCATCTCTTAAAATTAGAACCATCAAACAGAGGGTGCGGCTTAAGCGACGCAGCAAAGCCAACTACCGAAAAAGACCTATCAAGTTTTTGGATTGTTGAAGATCTAGTCAATTTTCAGCATATTTTAATCCTGAAATTCATCAAATAAAATATGACATACAAAAGCATGAGTGATTCAACAATGATGTATTTATATTCGCTAACGAACAAGCTAACAGCAGCACCTATTAACATATTCATAGCGCACAGAAACATATACACCAGAGAAGTTTTCAGGGTATACCCGCGGGCGGGGCCAGTGTCGAAAACACCGGATGCGCCGTTACCATTAGTCAACATGATGGCCTATTCGATGTAGTCGATCGAGGCGTGATGCAGGACGAGGCGTGATGCAGGAAGATGTTCGCCATGCAGTCTCGCGAACAGTTCACCACTAGGAAGTAGACAACGTCACAGATTGAGCAGTTGCGCCAATGCGCTCCCTATAAACTTGATCGCCCGTCTACCCGTGCAGGTACACAAACGGACGGAGTTTCAGAGGCCTACTCGCCCAGAACCCTTTGCGCGCAAGGTTCTGGACTGGAGATTGCAGAGAACAGCACAGCAGCAGAGAATTGCAACTTACAAAAAGAAGGAAAGGACCGGTTATGTAACTGCTCCTGGGAGCTGGAGAGACGAGCCTGGACACCATAATAGGTCCGTTACCAGTAACGGACACCATAACCACGGTGCAATCAACACGTCCGTTACAGCCCACTAACGCGCCTTAACACGACCGTTACAATCCTCAAAAAGTTGGCCCAAGACATCACGTTCGGCCGGGCGATCCGTCCGTCGATCGACCGACCGACCGCGCCGCCGCCTCGCGGCGGCGCGCGCAGCGCGCGCATGTGGCATCCCAACTGCCCTCCTCAACTTGTCTACAAGAGCACACAATTGCAACCCATTTAAGTTGAGTCAATTCCCTGTCAGTTTTCCATGTGGGACTAACCGTTATTGCACCTAGCATTAATAGTGGGCCTAGGAATTTATTTGATTAATTGCTAAATTAAAATGGACCAAACCCAATTAATCCAACAGAGTCGACGGCCCTGAAAGCAACGGCATGGGCTGGGTCGTTTTTCTGTGTTTGATAGCTTTTAGTACTAAGACAAGCTTTTAGTACTAAGACGAGCATTTGTATGAACTAACCGAATACCGATAAACTACTTTAAAAATAATATCTCGATAAACTACTTTGATGCTAATAAACTATTTTGAAAAGATTGTCTTGAGAAATTGCTTTAAAAATATGATAAAGAAATCGTTTCGTATGTTTGTTGGAGGAGAGTCTATAGGTAGATACGTCTATATGAATGGATAGGAAGGGCTTTAATGTCAAGAGGAAAAATAAAAGAATAAAATGGAATAGCATCGTCATATCGCACAAAAGTCCTTTCTCGTGTGTGTACTTTTGACAGCATTCCTGTAGATGAAAGCATGCCAAGAGAGGCCATTTTTTCTATGCATGCATGCGCTTTGATCGATTGTTTCTTTAATAAATTTGTTGTTCTTTTCTCGGGAGGTAGGCATACATACAAGGTTTTTTTTTGGTCCATTCTATGTGCTCTGTTGTTTCTTGACTACCTACATCAATTTGGCAGCAGGTAAGAAAATTGTAGTAGTACTGTTGTCTACGACTTGACAGTACTCCCTAGCTATTTGCGCTACGAGACACTCGGACCTATTTCTTTGAAATAAAACACAAAGTTTTTTTTTTCTGAAAAGTAGTAGAGGGTTACAACTGTGTGTTTCAGATATAGTAAAAAACAACGGTATTGCTATACAACATTCGACTGTTTTTGAGGACAAAAACAGTCAGATTGATCTGGGACGTTAGATCTCCATCCAACGGATTCACCCATACAAGCCCCCCTCCAAAAAAATGATTTAAGACGTTGGATCTCTATCTAACGGCTCAAAATCTGACTGTTTTTATCCTAAAAACAGTCTAATGTTGTATAGACACTCCCAAAAAACAATCTCTCTTTCGAGAGCGGCAAAATCAATCCTAGTTGTGCAAACATCTAGAGTTACATTTCACTGCTGCACCAGTACAGGTGGAAAAAAAACTGAGCCGGCATAGGGCTCAAACTCCTGCCATAAACGAGGGGAGCTCAACAGTCCTTTTTACTCATTTGCTTATCGAGTCAAGCTTGAATTAACTCACGAGTTACTCGTTAGGCTTAATTAAAATTAAAACTACCCCTGCAAGCAAGCAGCAACAAGTCCTGCCTAGCAATAACACATAGTCCCATTATCCATAGCAATGCTCAAGAACCATACTTAGGTGGTGCTCATTTGGTCTTTTTTTAGGTGGCTTATAGCTGAAAAGCACTGTACCTGGCTGAAAAAATATTGTAGCTGACAGAGGCTTATTTAGCATAATTAAATTTAAAAAAAATTAAAAAATGTAAAAAATATGTTAGCCCATTACGTATAATACAAACAAATATGGGAAAAAAGAACCGGCAAAAAAGCTCAACAAAAAACCAAAAGTTCAGAAAAAGACGAAATTTATGAATAGTGAAAAATAAGCCGGAAGCCAGAAGCTAAAGCCGAAACGAGCGGAGCCTTAAGCTTGAACCTTAGTCCCTACAGTGCAACAATAGCTTCCTCTTCGGCCTTGACATAGGCGTTTAACCATGCAAACCCTTCACCGATGTTCTTAATGAGCCTTTGATCGAGTCGAGCCAAGCATTATTTTTTTGCTCGTTTGCTTAACAAGCTGAGTCGAGCTGAGCCATGCTGCTTAACGAGTTTGACCGAGCCAAGCCCAACACGTTATCCACCCCTATACATGAGCCTATCATCCATTTTCCTTTTTTATCTTGCAAGTGATTTTCTGGTTACGAACTTACAATTCTGTCATCCATGATCCATTTGAGCTGAAAACCTAGTTAGGAGATATATCAACCCCGAGATGCAAATCAGCTAGTATCCCTTTCTTTCTTTTCTTTTTTCATTTTTTAGGAAATTGCAAATACCCCTTAGAAGTTAATCGGAGTTTGATTTATCCCCCAAGTACTTTTGTGGCACATGACCCCTCCCCCACAAGTTCATGATTGTTTGACATATCCTTCCGCCTCTTTCTAGTTGACTGAGATGTTTTTTTTGTTCAAGTGGACTTTATGACATGTCATCTCAACTATGCACTATGTGTAATATGGTTAATTAAACCCATACCATATCCCTCCAACCACTTCGTCCCCATCTATCACCCCTCCTCGTTTTGATTTGACATGTCTCAAGGAGGAGGATGAATAAGAACACTTCATTAGCCCCCCTCCGGATCAAAACTACGTAACTTAACCCCATGTGCCACGCTGGAATACTTTGGACCAACGTCATAGAGTCCACATCAACAAAATAACAGCTAGATCAGCGACAAGGGGCGATAGGGGTATGTCAGAAAATCATGCACTTATGGGGGTCATACGCCACAAAAAAATACTTGGAAGGGGCAAATCAAAGCCCTATGACTTCTAAGAAGGTATTTGCAATTTTCCTTTTTTTTTCCTTTTGGGTGCTAGCTGTGGATAAAGGCATCATTCTTTTTTGCTTTTTAGTCTATTTTTGGCTTTGATTTTTTTTTCAGTAATTATTGTTCACTTGACTAATAAGCTACGTTTCCAAAGAAGAAGACTGTACTCATCTCCCGAGGCTTTCCACATCGATCTGTGTCCTATTCGCGCGCTTTTCTCTTTTTCTATGATAAATGTTGTGAAAGATTGAGACAAGTGTAGAGAGATGAACTATTGATCCATTCATTAGTCTAGAATCTGTACATGTTGATACATATATATAGATGATCATGGGGTGGCTTGAATAGATGTCTGTCTGGAAAGACATCTGTACATAGAGGCACCTATACATTTGGGCACCTTTTACTTTTTGCATGTAACACTCCCCCTTGACCAATGTATCTTCACATGATCATCTTGATTCATCATCTTGGAAAAACTCCTCCAAAACCCTGTAGGAAAAAAATATGAGGAGAACCTATAAAGTAGATATGCCATGAAAAACTCCTTTAAAACCCAATGGGAAAATTTAAGAAGAAAATTTGATATGGCATATATATGATTATATCTCCTTAAAAACCCCTGTGGGGAAAATAGAGATATAATATATTTATGATTACGTTGTCATATTGCCTCATTAAAAACCTTAATGAGAAACCTTAGAGGAAAAACTCATAAAGGGAAAAGAGTACAATATTTATATTGAACGGGTTAAATCTTAGGAGATTTCTCCCCCTGATATCTGCAAATCACGTAGTCTTCGCATACCAATTCCATGAACACATTTTTTGGAATGTGGAAATTGGTAATGACTTGGTGAATAAGTCCGCGAGATTATCACAAGACTTAGTTTGCAGAGTATTTATTTCCCCACTCTCTTGCAATTCATGTGGGTAAAATAATTTAGGTGCAATATGTTTTATGATATTGCTCTTTATGTAACCTGTTTGCATTTGAACAACGCAAGCAGCATTATCTTCGTAGATAATGGTAGGTGATGCAATAGCACATATACCACATGATTGTTGTATGTGGTTAATCATTCTGCGAAGCCATACACATTCACGTGATGCTTCATATAATGCAATTATTTCAGAATGATTAGTGGATGTAGCCACTAGAGTCTGTTTCGAAGACTTCCAAGAGATGGCTGTTCCACCATGTAAAAATACAAAGCCTGTTTGAGATCTGTCATTATGGGGATCTGATAGCCAGCATCTGTATATCCTATTAAATCCATATTTTTATTCTTCTGGAAGAATAGACCGAGATCTTTAGTGCCTTGAAGATATCTAAGGATATGCTTCACTCCTATCCAATGTCTTTTGGTTGGAGCAGCGCTATGTCTAGCAAGTAGATTTACCGCAAATGCAATGTCCGGCCGGGTGCAGTTTGCAATGTACATAAGCGCTCCAATGGCACTGAGATATGGAACCTCGGGTCCCAATAACTCTTCATTGTCATATCGGGGTCTAAATGGATCTTTGTCCCTGTCGAGAGATCGAACAACCATGGGGGTTTTCGATGGATATGTTTTGTCCATATTGAATTTCTTCAATATTTTTTGGACATAGGCTGATTGATGCATTATGATGCATGTATAAAGGTGCTCAAGTTGTATACCTAAGCAAAATTTGGTTTTACCCAAATTCTTCATTTCAAATTTCGTCATAAGATAATTACGTGCTTCATCTATATCTTGTGTATTACCAATGATATTAAGATCATCAACATACACAGATATAATGCAAAATCCTGTTGAGGATCTTTTGACGAACACGCATGGGCAATCATCATTGTTGGAGTATCCCTTTTTGGTTAGGAACTCACTTAGTCGGTTGTACCAAATTCTTCCCGACTGTTTCAAGCCGTATAAAGACTTGTTTAATTTTACACAATACATATTGCGATTTGCGTTTGGATTCAGAATTGAAATTCAATCGGGAACTTTCATGTATATGTCCGAATCAAGTGACCCATAAAGATATGCGGTCACTACATCCATCAACTGAAAAGATAGATGATTTTGTACTGCCAATGAGATTAAGTATCGGAATGTTATTTCACTCATTACTGGAGAATAAATTTCATTGAAATCAATGCCGGGTCTCTGCGTGAACCCTTGTGCTACAAGCCTTGCTTTGTATCTCACCACCTCATTGTTTTCATTCCGTTTGCGGACGAAAACCCATTTGAAACCGACAGAGAATACTTTGGGAGGTGTATGTGTCACATTGGTGAATACATTTCTTTTCTTGAGCGAGGCTAACTCCTCTTGAATTGCATCCTTTCATTGAGTCCAGTCCGAGTGCTATTTGCACTCTGCCATGGTCTTGAGGTCTGGATCATTTTGAAGGTTGTTTGCAATTGTTGTGGAGAAATAAATGTCGACAATTGTAGTCTTACGATCATATGATTCTCCAGAATCAGTATAGTTAGTAGAAATTTCTTGGACCCCTGGTGACTTAATGTTATTTCCCAAAACATTTGAGTCGGAGTATTCCGATGTCCCAGGATCAGTAATTGAGTGCACTGTTGATCTGGGTTCAAGGATCCTTGGTGTCTATCAACTTGAGGTTGATCTGCATTTACATTCTTTTGTTTCCTTTGTCGCTTGTTAGAAGCTGTATCCGCCGTTTGTACCGTACTTCTCCCCCTCTTATTTTGAATTAGGAGTTGAGTGGTATTTTGCGGTACCTCCACTCTTTCAGGTACATTTTTAGCAGGATTATAGGATTTTGTGACACCCTTATAATCAGTAAATGCATCTGCGAGTTATTTGCAATGTTTTGCAAATGAATGAGTTCGAACTTGAAGTTCAGTCTCTGCGTGCGTGGAGTGCGAGGCAGAATGCCTTGTACATTCCAATTAATTTCCTGGCATTCAGTTTGATACTTATTGTCTCCCCCTAATGCCGGGAAATGTTCCTCATTGAATATGCAATCAGCGTCATCGTCAGAAATGTCCCCGTTAGGGGCTCGAGGTATTTTATGATTGACGGAAATTTATACCCAATATAGATCCCAAGTTTCCTGTGCGGTCCCATTGAGGTACGCTGCGGTGGTGAGATCGGTACGTATGTAGCGCAACCAAACTTTCGCAGATGGGAAATATCTGATGGATTTCCACGTACTAATTGTAGCGGGGAAGTGCTATGATATGCAGTTGGACGCAATTGGATTAAGTCAGCAGCGTGTAAAACTGCATGACCCCAACATGATGTTGGTAAGTTGCAATTTTATAGTAATGGTCTTGCAATGAGCTTGATTCTCTTGATAAGAGATTCTGCCAAACCATTTTGTGTATGGACATATGGAACAGAATGTTGAACTTGTATCCCAAGAGCCATACAATCGTCATTGAAGGCATGGTATGAAAATTCAGCAGCATTATCCATTCGAATTGATTGAATTCGATATTCAGGGTAATGTGCTTGTAATTGGATAATTTGACCAATTAACTTAGCAAATGCATGGTTTCGTGTGGATAAAAGACACACATGTGACCATCTAGTAGATGCGTCAATTAGATCCATGAAATACCTGAATGGTCCACACAATGGTTGTATATGACCACATATATCTCCTTGAATGTGTTCAAGGAATTTAAGTGGTTCAGCTCTGATTTTAAGATAAGAGGGTCTTAAAATCAATTTTCCGGTGGCACAGGAAGTGCACACAAAATCTGAGGATTCCGGAAATTTTATTTTGAGGTATGTATGACCAATTGAATTGCTAATAATTTTCATCATCATTCCAATGCCTGGGTGGCCAAGGCGATCATGCCATGTTTGGAATGTATTAGTGTTTTGAAAAATTACTTTGTACGCAATATGTTGAACGGGTTTGATGTATGTATAGTACAATCCGGAGTTTAAGGATGGAATTTTTCTAGTACTTGTTTGCCATATCCGTTGTGTTTGGTTAAGAGGAGATATTCCTCTTTGTTGTCATTTTGGGTTTCAACATGGAAACCATTGTGACGGATATCTCTATAACTGAGTAGAGTACGTGTTGAATCGGGATATAAGAGTGCATTCTCAATTTCCAATTGTGTACCCATAGGGAGAGTGATAGAGGCGCGACCAGAGCCTACTATTGTTGCATCGCGTCCAGCGATGGTTAAAACATTTCCTTTCCTCCTAGTAAAAGTTAATAAATATTTTGTGTCCCTAAGTATAGAGTTTGTGGTACCACTATCCACATGGCATAATTCCTCCTCCATTGGATTGACTCCAAAAATCTATATACACAAAAGAAGAATTTAATGAAATTCTTATAGTGGTATATATAGAATACATACAAACTTTATGGACAATATCGAATGTGTTCGATATATAATTGTAGCATACAAGCTTACAATATAAATGACAACATTATTTATATTACAACACTATAGTACTTATTAGCTATGGAACGAGGAGTCTAACTGAGATCTCCAAACATGTCTTGAGAATGAAATTCTTCAAGGGTGTCCTCGGTGTGCGGCATTTCATGGTAGGATGGTTGTAGCAACCACACTTTTGACAAATTTCAGTTTTGTCAACTTTCTTACCAGAATTGTCTTTACCTTTCTTGAATCCACTTGGTTTTTGCTTCTTGTAGCGTTTGATTTTACCTTTGAAGTTCTTTGAGTAGTCTTTTGAACCACTGAACTTGGTGTTATTTTGATTAGCATGTATTTCAGGAAGTGGAGCAGCCCCAATGGGACGTTGCTGATTGTTCTTTAAAAGAAGTTCAGCATGCTTTTCTGCCTGAAGCATAGTGTGCATAAGATCAAAATAAGTTTGGTAATTTACAGCACGCCATTGCTGCTGTAGGACCCTGTCAGATGGGAGCATAGTAGAGAGAGTCTTCTCTATTTTATCCGCATCTGTTGGTTCCTTTTCATAAAATCGCAACTTAGAACAAATAGCATGAAGGGCATGATTATAGTCTCCAACAGTTTTGAAGTCTTGGAGTCTAAGATGTGCCCATTCATGATTAGCCTTAGGTAGGATAACAATTTTCTGCTGTTCATATCTATTTTTGAGGGCTAACCATAATGTGAGTGGATTCTCCTCATACAGATATTCAGCCTTCAAATCCGGATGTATGTGATTCCGTATGATATTCAAAACGGAATATTTCACAATATCCAGAGGAATTTGATCAGCTGGAGGATCAAATATCACCCGTTGCAACCCACGTGTGGTTAGGTTGATTTTGAGGTCCATAGCCCATGTAGGGTAATTGGCACTATCAAGAGCGAGGGGCTCAAAATCTTTGGTAGCCATTTAAAAACCTACATGAAAAGTATACCATAAATAATTAATTTACATGAGGTAAATTAATGTGTATGGAAATGTTGTATTAAAATACAAAATATGTGGAAACAATATGAGTATTGTAATCCGAAAGAATGTATACCTAAATTAAATATAACATGAGGTTATATTTATAATACCGTATAATCACAATATTGGTGGTGAACACCAATTTATTGTATGGCATAGCATGCAAGCAAAGTGCCATAATATTTTGCAAAAAAATTCCAAATTATTAAGTACAATGGTACTCACTAAATGGGAATTTTAAATTTAAAATTTGCGAAAGATAGCAAATTTAAATTTGGTCGCAGTTTATATTGTAATTAATTGCAATAAAGTAATCCTAAATATGTAAAAGTTATAGAAATGTGCATGCACATTTATTTGAACAATTACATAATTTTCAGATCCTGTAGGGACTGAAATGCTAATTTATAAAAGTACTGATTAACGGGTACAATTATAAACAAGCACAAGGACTATACTGCAAAAATTACACTAGTAATTAATTTAAAAGAAAATTTCTGCATTATACATGAACTAGAGGGGGGAAATTGCTAATTTCCGGCAACCTGGGCTGAAGCCCATGCGGCCTTTAGGCCCATGTAGGGAGGTGGAGGGTATTGGGCCACAACCCATTTAAAGGCAGCATATATAAATGAATGGGGGAGGTAGGTTAGGGTTTCCCCCTAACCCTAACACACCGCTACCTCCATTGGTCGCGCTGCGCGCTGGTGTTGGCCCGCCACGCCGCCGGGCGCGACCACCGCCGCCGGCGCGCAGCCCGCCGCCATGGAGAGCCGCGCGCCGGCGCTTCCGTTCCTCGGGCGGCTGCGCCGCGCGCCGCCGGCGTGCCACCGTGTCGGGTGGGCGCGCCTCTTCGCCTCGCCGCCATGTGGCGTCGCGGGCTCGGCGCGCGCGCCACGCCGACCGTGGGCTCTGCCGCACCGGTCATCCGGGCATCGCGCGCGCCCCCGCCGCGCCTCGCTGCTGAGCCGCCGCCGCGCCGCCGCTGCGTGCGAAGCCGTGCGCGCTCAGCGCGCGTGCGACCGCAGCGTCGGGCTTGGCGCCGGCGTGCCTCACGCCGATCTGCGCCGCGTCGCCGCCGCGCCAGCGAGCCGTGGCGCGCCGCCATGTCGGCTCCGGCCGCGCTGCCGCCGCGCCACGCGCACGCGCCGGGTCACCGGCCGCGGGTGGGCCGTCTTCTGCGCTGCGCCGCACCGACATCGCGCCGTGCCGTGTGGGTGCTTTCTTTGGCCAAGGGCTCGCCGGCCGCGGGCGGATCTTTGTCTTGCCGCGCCGTGAGGACGCGCCAAACCGCTGGCCGCGGGTGCATGCAAAGCAAAAAACATTCGAATGGTGTCATTACCTTCTGTTCGTGTTTTTTATTGCTCGATTTGGAGAGAAACGTGACTGATAACGTGTTGTGAAAGATTGAGACAAGTGTAGAGAGATGAACTATTGATCCATTCATTAGTCTAGAATCTGTACATGTTGATACATATATATAGATGATCATGGGGTGACTTGAATAGATGTCTGTCTGGAAAGACATCTGTACATGGAGGTACCTATACATTTGGGCACCTTTTACTTTTTGCATGTAACAATAAACACTGCAAGAGAAGATAAGGAATGGACGAAAACGATGGGCTTTGCATCCTCTTTTGTGTGGACTGCGTTTGGTATTTCCAACTTCCCAGGCACTGGTGGCTGGCAATGGCAGCATGGCTGCTGACTTGGTGAGGCGTGCACTTATGCACCTCTTCCTACATGATCTATAAACTGCAAAGACAATCGTGTTACTGGTAGTACATGTTATTAGAAAAACTTATTAAACACCAGTTTATTCACAACAGCAATGTACAGTTATAACCAATGTACAGATGCCTTTTGATAAAGGCACCTTTTCTCCCACCCTCTCATCATGTATAAATATTGTACAGATTCAGAATAAAAGTGATAGTTCTTTTCCAAACATTTGTCTCAATCTATTCAAACACGTTATCAGCACACGCTCAACCCATCCACACAACAGAGACAAGCAGACAAGGTATGGCGAACGATCAGATCAATCTTTGTGAGGAGCATCACAACACATTACTTGGTGTTCTTGCTTCGATTGATTCTTTGTGTGAATCCCTGCAACTTCTGTTTGCCCCTTGCCATCAAGATCCACCACCACCATGTCCGACGACCACCACCATCATCTCCACCGGCCATGGTTCTGTGCCGAGTCGTCGTCGTCCATGGGAGGCACACGGTGTCTTACCTCCGGCGAAGACTCCACGCTATGGACCGCTCCGGCGACCGGCGCACGCCTCCGCGGTGGCAAACCGCCGTCCCGGCCTCCGGATCCGCACCCCTCCTCCGGCCTCCTCCGCAGAGGACGCCTTCTCCTCGACGTAACCTCGAGAACAGAGGGGAGGGGGCCAACACGGCGCGGGGGCACGGCCGGCGTGCGGCCAATGGAGGCGCTAGACGCTCGGGGAGGCTCGGTGGCCGAGCCGTGGCGGTGCTTGCTGCCAGACGCGGCCGGCGGACGTGGCACGGCGGCGCCAAAGCCCGAACGACCCT
Organism: Dendrocalamus sinicus; assembly: GCA_036346575.1. NCBI lineage: Eukaryota > Viridiplantae > Streptophyta > Magnoliopsida > Poales > Poaceae > Dendrocalamus > Dendrocalamus sinicus. The sequence continues at coordinate 10,682,681 of CM070657.1, forward strand.
CGGCCGCGGCGTCCATGGCAAGGTGGCCTCGGCCGACGGCGTCCATGGCAAGGTGGCCCGCGGCGGCGGCGATGGCTGGCCCGAGACGATGGTGGCGGCGGCGCCGAGCCCGGCGACGCCACACGGCCGGCGAGGCGGCGGCGTGGTCTTGGCGCGGCCGACGGCGTGGAGGCGCGCGCCCAGCCGGCCAGTGGCGCTTCGCGCCGCGGCGAGCCAAGCCGCGCGGTGGCGCGTGGCCGCGGCGAGCGGCCGGACGAGCAGCGCGCGGCGCGCGGCGGCCGATGAGACGCGCACGGTGCGGAGGGCTGCGGCGCCGACGGCGATGGCGCTTCGGCAGCGCGCGGCGGCGCCGGCGGAGGAGCACCTAGGGGCGGCGGCGACTCCATGGGAAAGCCCCATGCGGCGGCTGGCTTTGGGGGTTATGGTTGGAAACCCTAACCACCCCACCTCCTTCTTTTATATGTCGCCCCATATGGGCTTTGGCCCATTTACCCCACCTCTCCTCATGGGCCACAAGGCCAATCGGTCTGACCAGTTTGCGAAATATTGCAATAACCCCCCTCCCTTTCATGTAATTGCAGCATTATTATTTCAATAAACTTTGTATTTTCGCAGTATTTTTCCTCAGTGTGGTAATCTAAATTGTTTTACTGTTTTAGACGCCTGCTTGTACCCTTGTATTGTACATATGCATTTCCATGCAATGTATTGCATATCAATTATTGCAATATATCTTATGCAATTTAAATATTAAGTTTACTAGCTTAGCATACAAGCACTTAATATTTTTTTATGCAAATGCTTTAGGTTGATTTTCTCTCATTTTGGAATAACACAAAGTTTCTTAACTTTGATATTGGCCATACACAAGGTAGTACCACAAGATATCATGGATTTATTCCTCAACGTATGTACCCAATATCAAGTTTTGAAACATTTTTGGTCTACACTTTTGGGTGACTACCTTTATTTATTTTCAAATTGGCCATACACAAGGTAGTACCATGGTACTCTTGTGGGATTTCATCCTCGTATGCGTCCAATTTAATTATAAATTATACAAGGTCTACACCTAAGTGATTACCATGGTTCCTTTTCACATTGGTCATACACACGGTAGTATCATAGTACTACTGTGGGATTATCATCCTCCAAATGCGCATTCAATGTTGAAAAATGAATTAAATAATGTTAATACCATTGATGATTAACTATGTTATTCCACAATAGGAGAATGTCCCTTTATGTATTTCAAGTATACCTTGATTACTTGCATTTCGCATTGCTTATTTAACATTGCCAAAGATTTTAACAAATATGTGGCCCTACATATGTAGGCACAATGGCTACTAAAGAGTTTGAGGCCCTCGCTCTTGACGGCCACAACTTCCCCACATGGGCGATGGATCTCAAAGTGAGTCTATCGTTGCGTGGAATGTACCAGGCAATTGCAGCTCCCCAAGAGGGTGTAGCTTCTTTGGCTGAGACTCTCAAGTACAATACCTTATTTATTATAAGGAACCACATCCATCCTAATCTCAAGGCTGAGTATCTGATGGAAGAAGACCCACGCGCTCTGTGGCTTGCTCTTCAAACACGGTATGAACAGCAGAAAGCAGTCATCCTACCAGAGGTCACAATGAGTGGAACCACCTCCGCATACAAGATTTTAAATCGTGGGAGAGTTCAACCATCTTGTTCATAAAATCAGTTCTAAATCTGCAGTTTTGCGAAAAGAACCATCGATGCGGAGAAAATTGAAAAGACATTGTCTACTATGCTACCCGCACAAATGATCCTTCAGCAACAATACCGTGAAAGAGGTTTCACCGTTTATTACGAGTTGATTAAAACATTACTTCAGCGAGAAGGCATAGTGAGCTCCTACTTTGGAACTCTAATTTGCGCCCTTTGGGCACTAAGCCTTTGCGAAGTACATGCTAACACTCGAACAAACCTCAAGGGAATGCTACTAACTCTAGCAATCCCGGAACCTTTAAAGGGAAGAACAAGCTCAAGAGACAAATGAGTCTCGTGGTGCTAACAAGGGAAAGGATGTTTCTAAGTTAAAAAAGAACAAGTCTAACACTTGTAACAAGTGTGGCTGTTACAACCATCCGACTGAGAAATGTCGTACTCCCAAGCACTTGGTGGCTTTGTACTTGAATTCCGTGGGACGAGTACGCTCCAATCAAGGACGTTCCAATCAAGGTGGACAATTTGAAGCACACTTCAACTCCCAACCTGATGTCAACATGGAAGAATTCCTCCAACCTGACATTACTATGAAAGATGCCCCTGGGTGCTCCTACTCTGCTCCTACAGCTGCGGGATCAAGCAACACCAAGGCACTACCTCCACTTGATGGGAACGTTGACGATACGGAGAACATGATCGTGGTGTTCACTTCTAACGATCCGTTTGGAGACTTTAACTAGGCTCCTACACTTTGAGATACCTTATTTAATTATGCCTTAAATGTGGATGTCGTTTAATTGTGAATGTTGTCATAAGCTAGTTGTTGTCCGTCCTTCATTTAAGCACAATGGGTATTGTAATTTGTATTAAGCACAATTGATACCTATATATATTGTATGTATTCTATATATATATATTTGTTGAGAATTACATATTCAAATTCTCCATTTTGTATAGATTGTAATGAGTCGATCGATGGTGAGAAATGTGCCTAGTGGATAGCGGTACTACTAACTCTATACTCAGGGAGATAAAATATTTCCAAACTCTCACAAAGAACAAAGGAAATGTTTTAACAATCGCTGGACGCGATGCTGTAATAGTTGGCACCGGTCGGTCCACTATTATGCTCCCTATGGGTACATCGATAACAATTGAGGATGCACTCTTGTATCCCGATTCAACTCGTACCCTATTGAGTTATAGAGATATCCGTAAGAATGGGTTTCATGTTGAAACTCATGAGGACAAAAATGAGGAGTTTCTTCTCATAACAAAAGATCACGGATATGGCAAAAAGACACTTGAAAAGTTTCCCTCACTCCCGTCTGGATTGTACTACACATACATCAAACCCGTACCACATGTTGCTTACAAAGTAATTTTCCAGAATATTAACGCATTCCAAACTTGGCATGATCGTCTTGGCCATCCTGGAATAGGGATGATGCGGAAAATTATAAGCAATTCTGTTGGTCACACTTTAAGTGATGCAAAATTTCCCCAATCCTTAGATTTTATGTGCACCGCATGTGTCACTGGGAAATTAATTTTGAGACCCTCTTACCTCAAAATTCATGCCGAACCTCTAAAGTTCCTTGAACGCATTCAAGGTGACATATGTGGTCCCATTCAACCATTGTGCGGGCTGCCGGTATTTCATGGTTCTAATAGGCGCATCTACACGATGGTCACATGTGTGTCTACTTTCCACACGGAACCATGCATTTGCTAAGATTGTTGCACAAGTTATCAAACTTAAAGCACAATATCCTGAACATCAAATCCGATCAATCCGAATGGATAATGCTGCTGAATTTTCCTCACGTGCCTTCAATGATTATTGCATGGCTTTAGGAATTCAAGTTCAGCACTCGGTCCCATATGTTCATACTCAAAATGGGTTGGCGAGTCTCTCATTAAGAGAGTGAAACTTATTGCAAGACCTTTACTACTGAATTGCAATCTACCAACATCATGTTGGGGTCACGCAGATCTTACACGTCTTGACTTGATTCAATTGCGTCCAGCGCATACCATGCAACCTCCCGTTGCAACTAGTGCGTGGAAATACACCAAATATTTCCCATCTGCGGAAGTTCGGTTGCGCTACATACGCACCGATCTACCCACCGCAGCGTACATCTATGGGCCCACACAGAAATTGGGGATCTATGTGGGATATCAATCTCGTCGATCATTAAATACACGGAACCCCTTACAGGGATCTATTCACCGCCGATGCGCTGATTGTATCTTCAATGAAGATCATTTCCGGCATTAGGAGAGGAATTGAAAACCACACAAAATGCCAGAAATCAATTGGGATGCCATAGACATCTCCAACTCGATCCACGTATTTAAACTGAACTCCAAGTTCGAAGATCATTAATTGCAACACATTGCAAATAACATGCCGTAAGCATTTATCGATTATAAGGGTGTTACAAAATCCTATAATCCTGCGAAATGTGCCGGAAAGAGTAGAGTACCAAATAAAACTACTCAACTCCAAAGTAAGAGGGGAGAAGTGCGGCTATTTCCACGATGCAGCTTCTAGCAAGCAAAGGAAAAGGAAGAACAATTCTTCTAACCCAATAAATGCAACTCAACCTCACGTTGAGAAACACCTGTGGAGGTTCAACCTTCACATCCCACATCAACAATGCACTCAATTCTGATGTTGGGACATCGGATGCGCCCGATGCAATCATTTTGGGAAATAATGATACATCACAAGGGGTGCTTGAAATTTCCATCAACTATATTGAATCTGGAGAATCATATGACAGAAAGTCTACAATTGTCGACATCTATTTCTCTGAAACAATTGCAGAAATCATCCAAAATGATCCAGATCCTAAGACCATGGCGAGTGCGAAAAGCGCTGGACCGGAATCAATGGAAAGATGCAATTCAAGTAGAGATAACCTCGCTCACTAAAAGAGAGGTATTCACTCATGCAATACCTACACCTCGAGGAATCTTCCCTGTGGGATTCAAATGGGTTTTCGTCCGGAAACGGAATGAGAACAATGAGGTGGTGAGACATAAAGCGAGGCTTGTAGCACAAGGGTTCACGCAGAGACCGGCATTGATTTCAATGAAACATATTCTCGATTATGAGTGGAATAACATTCGATATCTTATATCTCTGGCTATTCAAAATCGTCTATCTATGCAGTTGATGGACGTAGTGACTGCATATCTATATGGGTCACTTGATTCGGACATATATATGAAGGTCCCTGATGGAATCTCTATACCGGATCCAACGTAAATCGCAACATGTATTGTGTAAAGCTTCAAAAGTCACTCTATGGCTTAAAGCAGTTGGGAAGAATGTGGTATAACCGACTTAGTGAATTCCTTTTGCAGAAGGGATACACTAACAATGATGATTGTCCATGTGTTTTCATCAAAAAGTCCCAAATAGGATTTTGCATCATATCAGTGTATGTTGATGATTTAAATATCATCGGCAACCCACAAGATATTGATGAGGCATGCAATCATCTAAAGACGGAATTTGAAATGAAGGATTTGGGTAAAACCAAATTTTGCTTAGGTATACAACTTGAGCACCTTCATTCAGGCATTTTAGTGCATCAATCAGCCTATGTCCAAAAAATATTGGAGAAATTCAATATGGACAAAGCATATCCATCGAAAACCCCCATGGTTGTTCGATCTCTAGACAGGGATAAAGATCCATTTAGACCCCGAGATGACAATGAAGAGCTATTGGGACCCGAGGTTCCATATCTCAGTGCCATCGGAGCGCTTATGTACCTTGCAAATTGCACCCGGCCGGATATTGCATTTGCGGTAAATCTACTTGCTAGATATAGCGCTACTCCAACCAAAAGACATTGGGTAGGAGTGAAGAATATCCTTAGATATCTTCAAGGCACTAAAGATCTTGGTCTATTCTTTCAGAAGAATAACAATGTGGATTTAATAGGATATACAGATACTGGCTATTTATCAGATCCCCATAATGCCAGATCTCAAACAGGCTTTGTATTTTTACATGGTGGAACATCCATCTCTTGGAAGTCTTCGAATCAGACTCTAGTGGCTACATCCACTAATCATTCTGAAATAATTGCATTATATGAAGCATCACGTGAATGTGTATGGCTTCGCAGAATGATTAACCACATACAACAATCATGTGGTATAGGTGCTATTGCATCACCTACCATTATCTATGAAGATAATGCTGCTTGCGTTGTTCAAATGCAAACAGGTTACATAAAGAGCAATATCACAAAACATATTGCACCTAAATTATTTTACCCACATGAATTGCAAGAGAGTGGGGAAATAAATATTCTGCAAATTAAGTCTTGTGATAATCTCGCAGACTTATTCACTAAGTCATTACCAACTTCCATATTCCAAAAATGTGTTCATGGAATTGGTATGCGAAGACTACGTGATTTGCAGATGTCAGGGGGAGAAATCTCCTAAGACTTAACCCGTTCAATACAAATATTGTACTCTTTTTCCCTTTATGAGTTTTTCCTCTAAGGTTTCTCATCAAGGTTTTTAATGAGGCAATATAACAACGTAATCATAAATATATTATATCTCTATTTTCCCCACAGGGATTTTTGAAGAGATATAATCAAATATATGTCATATCATTTTCTCCTTAAATTTTCCCACTGGGTTTCAAAGGAGTTTTTCATGGCATATCTACTCTATCGGTTCTCCTCACATTTTTCCCTACAGGGTTTTTGGAGGAGTTTTTCCAAGATGATGAATCAAGATGATCATGTGAAGATACATTGGTTAAGGGGGAGTGTTAAACACCAGTTTATTCACAACTGCAATGTACAGTTATAACCAATGTACAGATGCCTTTTGATAAAGGCACCTTTTCTCCCACCCTCTCATCATGTATAAATATTGTACAGATTCAGAATAAAAGTGATAGTTCTTTTCCAAACATTTGTCTCAATCTATTCAAACAAAACTAACGGTTGCCATGATGGGTGTTGGCGCCGAAAAGAGTCCTGTGGCCGACACGTATGAATTTCTTAAATCCACACGTATTTGTGCAAAAGCTACTATAAAACTATGAGTTGGGTCTTTTAGACCGATTGCTTATGGTTTATGATTTAAATATTTGAATTCTGACTGTTCGCAAGAGGTAGTACGTAGAGGAAAATAGTTGCATGCAATTTTGGTTGGTACAGTTAAACTCAATACACTTTTTACTACAGCTTTCTTATTGATATCGCCTTAAAAATACACCGTTTAAAAGTCAGTTACTATAGACAGTATAAACATAAGTTAACTTTAAGTCCAAAAGAACCCGACCTATACTTTTCAAGGAAACATTTGAAGAAACCCACACCATTCCTTGCCCCTCTGGTAGGTATGCTTATGTGGGTTCTTTTGGATTGTTTGTGAGAGATTACGAAGATAAAGATATTCGCGTACGATTTTGATTGGTATAGATAAAATTAAGATAATGTCTATTAAAATCAATTGATACCATCTATTTTAAAAAGACTTGTTACTGGAAAAAAAATCAAGCCATAAACCGATAGGTGTGGAGCCTACCTCTGGGCGGGCTGCTTCCTTCCACCACAAGGAGCTGGATGGCGTTAAACACCCGTTCAATGACACGTAAGCATGTTGACGGCGCTTCACTGGTCTCACGCGGCACTTGGGAATTTTGGACGTTTTTGGCACTGTTGCTACCCGAAATTCCAAAAATAGCCTCTTCGGAAACGAAATTCCAACTCTAGCCCCACCTGACCGCACCATTGAACCGCATGGCGACACGTGTCCAGTGGTGCGGCCGGGGAGCGCACCACACCTGAGTGGTGCGGTCCCCGACCGCACCACACTCCCGCCGTACGTGCCAGGTAGATGGTGCGGTGCCGCACCGCACCACTCCCCTAATGGTGCGGCACCACACCGCACCACTCCGCCGTGGGTCCCACCCCCCGGTTAGGGTTTGCACGGGTAGGATTTTAATTCAAGTTATTTTTGTATGCATTTGTAAAGATAATTTTTTAAATAAAAATTTATGTGTATATATGAAATGATGTGTGAAAAAATATGAATTTGAAGTGGAGTCCACTTTACTGCTTGTGTAATTAGTTGAGCAATTTTGAAAATTAAAAATATTGGTTGGTAGAGTACGAACGAAATTTGTGTGAACTAACGATTAATGTTTTTGTGATTTTCCTATATTGCTGACCGTGAAAAATGTGTTCAAGTGACAATAACAAATTTCGATCATGGTATATTGTTTTATTGGAAGCAATTTAAAGAAAAAATTTTCGAGCACAAATGTGATATGAACAATTGGAGGAAATGAAGGAAAGTGATATTGAACATGTATGATTATAAGTTTTGTTAATTTTGTAGTTGTGAATCAGAAAAAAAAATTTGAAAAAATTGTAAAACAAGTTTATGTTGATTATATGTTGTAGATGCATAAAAATTTGGGTAAAATTTTTAGGAACGATTAATGCGTGAGAACGATCGATATATAAAGTGGTAAGTGACTTTTAGGGTTTGGTATGTTTTAAGGGTTTGCAATCCGCGTGATGTTTGTATGTTTTGTCAATTTTATAGTTATAAACCGCGTAAAAATAAGATAAAGTTGTAATAGAAGTTTATGTTCAATGTAAGTTGTAGATGCATAAAAAATTTGGGTACATTTTTTTAGGAACGATTCGATACATAAAGCGGTAAGTGATGTGACCAAAGGCATGTGGCATGTGTGGAACTCTGTACTTCTAATGTTCGAATTCCACCACTAGTCCTAACATGCATGCCTTAGAAATAACTTGCTAGGTCTATTACATCATGGAATGCGAAAATACGAGATATTAAACTTCATAATACAGCTTGGGAGTAACATGCGCGTAGATTTTTATTACATGCATAACATATAGCATGATATGCGACTAACCCACCCAACCGCCGACGACCTCTCGTGTGGACCGGAGCCACTTTCCCTTCCTTGTCCGCTCGGCATTGAACTCCTCTCGGCCTCTTTTGCCTTAGCCGCAATTTCCCTCTTTCTCTCGCGCTCCATCTCGCGAGCCTCCCGCTCCCTACGCGTGCACGCTTCAAGATGAGCTTTCTTCTCGCACAGTATCACGCGAGGGTGTGCTCGTGCTTGCGGCGCTCCTCCTCCAGCAACTCCTTCTCCTTTGTGACATTCCACTCCTCGAAGTCAAGGGTCCATTGGTCCTCGGGTGGATCTCAAGATCGATCCATTTGCGGTAGCCACACAGAGCTCGGAGACCGTAAATACATGGGAGATATTGTTAGTGCGTTACGTGAAGGAGAAAAGGTAGGGAAAATGGTGCATGTGGTCGTTCTGCACTGCCGATAGGTTGCGGTGTCAAGCGGCGGTTGGGGTAGTCATCGGAGTAGTTTGCGCAACCCCGATGCGCATACCTAGGCGATGCGGTGCTTAGACTTGAAGAACTTGCACACGTCCCCGCACCAACAAAGGGGAGGTGTCTCCCCCTCAGATGGTAGTTGTGGCGAACGCTCGGTGGGGACGTCCGAGATGGGGTTGTTGCTACGTGGGCGCTCTGGGGGGACCTTTCATCGTAGCACGATGGGCTTGTTCTACCCGGGCCTGTATAGCTCTTATTTTCTCATCGCGGGCGGCATCGCGGACCGCAGCTGACCGTGCTATGTCACGGGTCTCCTTCCAATCTTTCACCATCTTGTCCCATTGCTTCTTCTTGCCTTTGTCCATCCCGGTTGGGTGAGGGAAGCGCGATGTAGTATGGGGTTTGGAGGTGCAATGATCGCTGGGAAATGGAATGCATACCAATTTATAGGGGCCGTTTTGTCTCTACTCGTACGCATAAATCTGGTCCGCGTGGTCGTAGCAGTGAGTAAAGATGGGAGTGCTGCGATATCACTGAAAAAAGGCACCGTTTTGTCATGTCACTGCCCAAAGCTGGCATCTTTTGTCATCTCACTGAGCAAAGCTGCCCCGTTTTTTCTTGTCTCTGAGCAAAGCTGCGCTGTTTTGTCATCTCACCGAGCAAAGTGACCTCTTTTGTCATTTGATGAGCACACCGCTCTCTTTAGTAATGTGACTGCCCAAAGCTGGCATATTTTGGCATCCCACTGAACAAAGCTACCCCGTTTTGTCATGTCACTGCCCAAAGCTGGCATCTTTGATCATCTCACTGCGGAATGCTGGCCCGTTTTGTCAAGTCACTGGGCAAAGCTGCCTCGTTTTGTCATGTCACTGCGCACCACTGGCATCTTTTTGTCACCTCACGGAGTAAAGCTGGCCCGTATTATCATGTCCCTGCGCAAATTGTCCTTTTTTGTCATGACACTGAGGAAAGCAAGCTAGAAATGATGTCCTCCTTATTGAAGCCATGGGGAACCGAAGATGATGGCCTCATTCGGTAAGAGGTGTCATTTGATCCAATCTTAAAATTTATTTCATTGTCAATATTATGTACATCTGTCCCTGTATGCATTTTATGCTTTCTTATGTAATGCCTTTTGAATGTGATGTGTATCATTGCACTTGGGAGTTTCGAGGAATGACTTATTGACTTTGACACTAGCTCGTGGACTGAAAATGGATAATTGATGAGATAGGCTTCTCCCGATGACTGCAGAATTTGTGCATTCACTCTCTTACGTGTACGTAAAAATTGTACCAACTTATACCAATTTATAGGGGCCGCTTTGTTTCTCTTGAGTACGTGTAAAGCTGGTCCGCGTGGTCGTGTAGCGGTGAGTAAAGATGGGAGTGCTGCGTTATCACTGAAAAAGGCCCGTTTTGTCATGTCACCGCCCAAAGTGGCATCTTTTGTCATCTCACGAGCAAAGCTCGCATGTCTTGAGCAAAGCTAACCTCTGTCATCTCTGTGAGCAAAGCCGCGCGTTTAGTCATGTCACCGCTGCGAAAAGTTGCCTTTGTGTTGTCATGTCACCGAGCAAAGCTGGCCTCTTTTGTCATTTCATCGCGAAAGCGCACTGCTCGTCATCTCTCAGAGCAAAGATGCCCCGTTATGTCACGTCTGTGCGCAGAACTGTCCTTTTATTCGTTTGAGGTGAATGCAGCAAGTTGTCTTGTATTTTAGTTCATGTATGTGTTGGGTGTACTACTTTCCGTAAATTGTTGGGTGTACTACTTTCCATAAAGTATGTATGTGCAATGTGCGTGTTGTTTCGTGTTGTAAGTGCGTGACGCCTTCATGTTATGTGGCCTCTTTCCGTAACGATGTAATGTGCAACGTTGTTAAGCATGCGATGGATTGGTTGTTATCTTCGTGGAGTTGTTATCACAAGTCCCAAAAAATGCAATACTGAGCAAAGATGCCCCGTTTTGTCATCCCACTGGGCAAAGGTGGCATGTTTTGTCATGTGAATGCGGAAAGCTGGCCTCTTTTGTCATGTCATCTGCGAAAGCCGGCCCGTTTTGTCAAGTCATCGGGCAAAGCTGCCCGTTTTGTCATATCACCGGGCAAAGCTACCCTCTTTTTCATGTCACTAAGCAAAGGTGCCCTTTTGTCCGCTTCACCCCTTTATGTGTGTGTATGAATTGTGCCGTCTGTGTTCTTTGTGCGTGAGGCTGCCCCACACAAACCTATAAAATGGAGCCATCCTCACATACTCCCTTGCCATGTTATCAGTCACCTCCGAGTTAGTTGTTCACAATCGGTGTAGTTTTCTTCGTGCTCACTCCCCGGACTAGGCAATGAGTCACCAAGACGTCTTCATGGGCACCGACGGTGATGTGCCCAAATTGCAACACCTTGGTTAGACGTAGGACATCACAGACGGCGCGAATCTGGGCGACACTACTACAAGTGCCCCCATCACTCGGTGAGTCGATTGTTTCGGTTCGTTGAAATCGTGGTGGTATGTTTAAAAACTTCTTGTCATGGAATCGCAGAAGCTCACGGTGGTTGCCAATTCAGGTGTGGGAGGATGAAATGGGCAATAGGATCGCCAATGTTCGCCATGACAGAGTTGTCGTGGGGGTTGCGACCCGTCGGGATGCGACATCGTTTACATACTCGAGTGGAAGATAAATTTAATGTTGTGTGCTATTTTGTTTCTTGTGATTATTGTTATCCTCAAGTTGTAGTCTTTGGAGGTTCTCCTCGTGTATGTTGGTAATGTTTTATGTTGTGTTGTCGTCAAGTTATTTTGGTAATGTGTTAAAATACGGTTGTGTTGTATTTTAGTTGTTGTGTTCGTTCGTGTGTTGGTGGTTGTAATACTTGCTACATTTCATGTACGTGCAATGTATGTGTTGTTTCGTGTTGTCATTGCCTGAGGCCTTCGTATTATGTGGGTTGTACAGTGTTGTCATCTCTCAGTTGGTTGTATGCCTTAGTAAATCAAAGAACTTAGAACAACCCTTTTATACTGGAAACCATCTTTGAACATCAAACCATCAAGCACTTGAAAAACATCACAAAAATTACAACAGCACAATTACAAAAATTCATTTATCATCTCGTCGCCGCCGCCTCGGACGACGTATCTGATCCTCCGAGAAGGTGAACCTGCTAGGGGAGCGCGTTGCATCTCGAAGGTCGTAGTGCGAGGTCTGCGTCGGAGGCGATGGTGGGTACATCTCTGTGGGTAGTGCCGACTGCTGGCCTATAATAGAGCTCAGCCAATCGGCGGAGGGGTCTACGTCCTGCAATGGAAAATACAAAAAATTTTATAATCATTATTTATATCATGTGTTATGTTTACTACATGCGTACATACCGGTGCATACGGCTGTTGGAATGACGATGATGCTGCGAAATCACCCATGTACTCCTGCGCGTGTAACCTTGGTACGCCTCGCCCGAACCACTCGTCGCCCTTGCGCGTATGCGCTCGGGTGGGTGAGCGCCAGCGCATATGTCGCTATCTCTTTGGGGTGTCTCGTGTCGCTATCTCGTAGGCTCATCCGCCCTCCGGGACGACGACGGCTGTAGCAACGTGCTATCCCTTCGCAACTGCTGCAAGGAAAACGTGTGTTACGAATAAATGGCAATCGAGTGGACAAACGAACTGATGGCAAATGTCGTACCGCTGGTCCAAAAGGCTGTGAGGACGAGGGAGCGCAGCTGGGATGACCTCCGGACAGCGACGGACGACCGCCGGACAGCGACGGACGACCGTCGGACAGCGATGGACGACCGCCGGACAGCGACGGACGACCGCCGGACTGCGACGGACAACCACCGTACAGCGACGGACGTGCTGAAGGTGGTGTCGACGGCGGCGCTGAAGGCTGCTCTCTGCGGACGCGTCGTGCATCGACATCATCCCTGTGCTGACTACAGCTCAAGGCCTTGAACGCATTCACGAGGTCATCAAGATGCTACGCGCGAAGCAAGAACCGGTTGCCGCCCTCCCCGCGCTGCAAAGATCTCGAAAGCCTCTTGCTCGGCACGACGCATATGCTCGCACTGTAGGTAAACAACAAATGAGTTAAAACGCACTGTACGTAAAGAAACAATGAGTACAAACGTACTGCAGGTTGGGGTACCGCCTCGTCAATACGTGCTACTCGATGACGGTCTGGGCCGGCCTGTATGGCATCTTCGTGCGCGACCTCTGAAGGACGGGGTGGGGCAGGCCTAGTAATCTTGCTGCGGGTGCGTGGAATGTACCACTCTAGGTACGCACCGTATGTGGCGATGTCGTGTGGCCTAGCCTCGTGCACAACCTCTGTGCTCGCTGAGTCACGCCACAGGTCTGTCCACGGCCGCTGTGTGGCTGTCCAGTCGTCACCATGGTGCCCTCTTCTTGTTTGCCTGCAAGTTAGTGCACATATTGTACAATTAGTATTATCAGCACATTACTACCTTGCGTACAGTTATCGTGCAATGGCTTACCGGTGGGCCTTCGGTGGTAGTGCCCGTCCTGGGCTATCAGGCATTAATGCCCACGCGGTGCATCGGTGGTGGTCATCCCAACGGGCCTCAAGCAACTCGTATGCCATCTCCTGCCGATGATTAAAAACAAGTCAGTACGCAGTGTCATGAGAATATGCAACATACATAATTTGTACGTAATGATAATACATCGTGAAATAAATGACAACAAAACATGAACAAACGTAATTTGCATCGAACGACAACAAATGATAACGAAATATCGAATACATCACAACATAACATAATATGCAAGAAATGACTCAAACAAATTGTACACGGAAATAATTTGGTCCGATACATTCAGCATAGGTTACAGGATGCACGATCCTGTGCTCGCATCACAACAAAGGCCCGCTATAGTTACAAAACACGGAACCAGTAGTGCACAATGACAGTCCATGTGCTGCATACTATGGAGCGTTACTTCATGTCGGCCTGTTTGGGCACTACCTAAATGAATGGCCAACCGTCTTGCATAGTCTGCACTTCGGGCGCCGAACCCGATCCCCACGCTGGCTATCATCCATGTCGTTACGAATGCGACAGCTCTGTCTTCGCCCACGGCCGACGTGCTTCAGTGCATCGTTCGGCACCCACTTGATCTGCCCTGGCCAGAGCTCCCTATAATGCATGTCCACCCCGTACGAATGGAACTCCGTGCTCCAGGTTTCAAACAGGTGCTTCATGTCATAGTACCTTGAGATGTAATGCGTGGCGCTGGTTCCATAACGCGCATGCCGCGTACACGTGGGAGCATGGCTTGTGTAGAAGCTCCGGCTTGTTGCATGTGCAAGATGCTCTGTAAGCAATCGTGCACACCTGCTTACGATCCCCTCTAGCCTGCCCCATCATGTACTTCTGTCTGAGGCGAACCTCAAACTTCCTCCGTAAGCCATCCATGGTCTGAGCAATATGCGAACGAGCCTTCTCCATCTTCTTGTCCATGTAGGCCCGCGCTACCTCGGAGAATTCTTTGCCTTCGTCCATATGCTTGCCGTCATCATGGCTCTATTGACGAAGTATCCTATTGAACGGTTCCAGGTCTCTTCAACGATTGCAGTGATAGGTAGGGATCTCACGCCCTTTAGAACACCATTGTACACCTCGGACATGTTTGTCGTCATGATTCCGTACCTTGCTCCGCGGTGTCATGCGGAGAGACCACATCTCGTGTCGAGTGCATTGGATCGCACCCATTGTGTGAACTCCCAAGTCTTGTGGAGCCTCCCTCCACGGCCCCCGCTTCAGCCTGCTCAAGACGCCTGACATGCCTGCTGGTCTCCTGATCAAGGTGGCTCCACAGGGCATTGAACTTCGTCTTCTGGTTCTGCATACAAAGTTTTTTAAACATCTTCATTAGTTCCTTGCTATGGAACCTTCTGTGGAAGTTTGCCGCAAGATGCCTCATGCACCACCGGTTCTTCATGTCATTCCACTGGTACGGAGGCTGTGTTCCGTTCTGCATCGTTCGCATTGCAGACAACAAGCCTGCATTGCGGTCTGAGATAACACACACATCGGGCCGATCTTGTACAACGGCCTGCTTCACATTGACAAGGAACCATAGCCAGCTTTCCGTACTCTCATTCTCTACTATTGCAAATGCCACTGGGAGTAGCTGGTCATTTGCGTCTGCTGCAACCGCGGTCAGGATTGTACCCTTGTATTTGCCAGATAGGAATGTGCCGTCCATCGTTAGCACTGGACGGCACCACTTGAAGCCTTCTATTGCCTGATGGAAGGCCCAGAACACTCTGTCAAGCACAAAACAATTCGGCCCTTCCGTCTCATGAACCCGCTCGTACTTGTTAATGAACGTGCCTGGGTTTGCTGCTGCAATCTGACACAACATTCTCGGGACCAGATCATATGCCTCCTCATATGTCCCGAACATACTCCGCAGTACCTTCTGTTTCCCCCGCCACACCTTCTTGTAGCTCACAGCAAACCCCACCGTGTTCGCTACCTCCGCCATGAGAACCTTGGGAGTAATGGATACATTTGCAGCCACAAGATGCCTTATCACCTCTGCAACATATGACGACGTCATGTTGCGGTGCCTAGGTAGTGGCGCCGCAAGCTCACAAGTGTGATCGTTCAGCACCGTTATCCGGAAGTCCGTGGCGCGCCTCGAACCGCTGCGCACGGACCTTGCTTGCAGGCGAGCCGTCCACACACTTCACAATGTAGGTGTCGTGGTTGGACCTGCACCGATATGTCCGATCGATGTTGACGGCGTATGTGGCAATAGCTTGTCGTGCAGCACTCTTGTTACGGAAGCTCGCCTACAACGAGTGCGCCTTCATTGAATCCCCACTCGCCTCCTCCGCCTGTGGCGAACTAGGGATTCCGCTGCAATGTCGTCCAACTGACGGCACGCACGCACCCTCCATGGTTACAACACCACCTACCACACCTCCCGCCGTAGGTTCCCTTCTTCCTCCTCTCTGAACTCTCTGTTTCCACATCGTCCTCCTCCTCACTTTCCTGCACCTGGTTCTCAAGGTACTCGTGACATTCAACACGCGCGGCCCACCACCCCTCCGCACCTTCATTCGGCTGAAAATTCTCCACGCACCTCTGCAGGTCACCATCTTCCATTGACTCATGGACTCCTCATTCACCAGCATCTTCATGACCGCCGGAGAGTAATGCACGCTCTACATCTCCGCCAGCACCACCAGAGCCACCTATGGCGGATGATTATGTCCTCTCCACGAATTGAACATACACCATTGGCCTGGTATATATCAATGCGTGCTGGTTGCACCACGACCTCCATGTAGTTCACCCATGAAGCGCCGCCGTCACCTTTATAAGTTGCCACACTTGTCTCCCCAAAGACCTCCAATCGTGGCATACACGCCTCGATCCGTAATTTGTTCCTTGCGGTGTCCCGATCGAATCCGGAACGCACACATCTCCGTAGCTCCAACAGGCTCATGGTGTTCAGATTGCGTGCCCGGATCACAATCCGGTCACAATTATTCAGGTCTGCCCGTCACGCCCGTCCCGCATTTGAGACCACTTCCATAGAACACGAACAAGTCTTGGATGTCACCCATGGCGTACCTAACATAAGCCCAAACTGAACCCTCTTAGTATATATCACAGGCAACAACTGTACCATCACACATAACCTCTCGTACCACATACAAGCGTACCATTTATGGAGCGCTAACAAATTTCTATATAAATCAAATTACTAATGTAATGCACTTTTTCCAATTTCTATTCTACAAATCTTAATTACATGCTACATATATTACAATTTTTCAACTTCATAGAGTCTAATTTATTTTTAACTTCTCATTGTATTTTTACTTTATTTGCAGAGCGCTAACACATTAAATTCAAATTTTATCGCAAATCAAATTACATTTTTGTAATTTCACTCCTATTTTGTATTATTATTCTACTAATTAAATCACTAATCGAGCAACTCATTTTCATCATTTCTTACTTACGATTTCTTACATCGATCAAATAACTACATTTTTGCCAATCATTAGATCCTCTACATTTCTAGTACTACTTCCTCTACATTTCTAGTACTACCCAACAATGTGCCATGCTTCATATATGCAGCGTTACACTTTAACATAGATTTTTTTATGAACATGCACAAAGAAGATCTAATATTATTCAGTGATTTTGGTTACAAATGAGTTCATGTTAATACAAACAGACATGCGCAAGTGGCCTTTCCGACTAGCTATGTGCTTCACAATGACATCATTTAAATGTAGTTATAATCCACTTAACAAACAGCAAGATTACTGGTTACAACATCGAGACAAAACTATTCACATAAAATATAAATTACGATGCTCTATAACTACAAATATTTTATCAAAAAAATTGCAATATACTACGACCACAAATAACTACAAATATTTTACATTACAACAACATTACTTCATTTCTTAACATAAAATATAGAATACAACACGATAATTACATAAAATATAGACATATTGAGATCGTGTACGCTAATTACAAAGTTAATCGCTATAATACCATCTTAAACGCGTGGAGATGATATTTACCTTTTCTTAAAGCTCACGAGAGGATCTACAACTTTCACAATTGCGAGAACTTCAGATACCTTCCAAAATTACTCCAAATCCTGTGTTTGTGTTCTTCTTTCCTTCAGTATGAGCGCCCTTTCTTGCTCCCTCTCTGGCTGCTTCTCTGTCTAGAGAAAATGCAAATGCACTGGAGCCTTCGAAAGCCATGCCACCCTCTTCCTTTTATCGCGAGAAAAAAACGGTCACATGCACAGAATGAAGTAGGGGCCGGTTCTCATGTATATACACGTGTTACAATCCTGCTGAAGAACATGCAATAGCAGCAACACGGGAGCTACTTCCAGCGAAAAAAGCCAGCAACACGCGGGAATCCTGCGGCTTTAGCGACGCGACGGGACAGGCATGTGGTGCGGTCGGGTACCGCACCACCCGGCCAAATGGTGCGCTACCCCGCCGCACCACTGCTCTGATGTGACCGCGGGAGTGTGGTGCGGTCGGGGACCGCACCACTCAGGTGTGGTGCGCTCCCCGGCCGCACCACTGGACATGTGTCGCCACGCCGTTAAATGGTGCGGTCAAGTGGGGGCTAGAGTTGGAATTTCGTTTCCGAAGAGGCTATTTTCGGAATTTCGGGTATCAACAGTGCTAAAAACGTCCAAAATTCGAACTTGGTTCCACGGTGGCTCCATGCTTCAGCCGCCGTCAGCAACCTTGCTCGCGCGCACGGCCATCCCTCCTCTGTTTCTGTCTCGCTGCCGGGGGGGGGGTCGATTTGGCTTAAAAAACAAATCAAGAGGAAATGAGTCACGGGCTAGTGGACCCACGAGTTAGCCTTTATTTTAAAGAGAGTATATTTCACATAAATTGAAACTTTTCTTTCCAAACTGTAAACAAACTACATCATTGTGCCGCAGATATGTGAAGTCGTGGCCGCGCTTGTGTGGCGTCCTGGTTAGCACTGGCATGGCACCTCGTAATGGCCTTGGCATAGTATGTGCGTATGACATGTGAGCTTTGCTTGTCAGGACGGTCTGTTCGTGGCACGGTTGAGATTTTTTGAAAAAAGAAAGTGGTCTCTTGTTGATTGAGCTTCGTGACATAGTAATAGTTAGTGAGGGGATTGTTTCTTATAGTAGTAGATAATAGAATCTGAAAAAAAAAAGCTCTTGCAACATACTTACTCCGTCTGGCCGTAATTTCTATTATAATATATTAATAAAGCCTAATAAAATTATAATAATATAACAAAATACTTTTTAAGGTAAATCTATAATATCATTTTCACATGTCCAGTCTACATATTCATTAAAATATTAACAGTTAAAATTTAGAGTGTTTGACTGTATGTATACGTCACTCTTTTATGGCCAGACAGAGAAATAAGCAAATAGAGGAGAGAGAACGGTTAACAATGAGTGATTGAATCCAATGTCAAATGAGAGTGCACATGTTTATTTTCTTGCTACATACATACATACATATATATATATACATATATATATATATATATAGTATTATAAATAACAGGGTCATTATAGTGCTTAGGCTCCATGATCGAGATTTTCCATCCATAATTAAGACTTTCTATTCATGATTGATTCAGCACACTAAATCCATGATTTCTTTTCCAAATCGATGCCTTTTCTAATTAATGAATGTAACGGGTTTATCTGATATATTATATATCGTTGCACTTGTACGCATCTAAAAACAATCTAAAGGCAGGGAGGTTTGGTGCTCAGACACCATGATATCCCTATTTCAGCATCATATACATACATACATACATACATACATACATACATACATACATACATACATACATACATACATACATACATACATACATACATACATACATACATACATACATACATACATACATACATACATACATACATATGACGTTGAAATGGGCACCATGGTGTCTGGGCACCAAACTTCTCTGCCTTTGGATTGTTTTTAGATGCGTGCTAGTGCAATGGTATGGAAAGGAAGTCATTGACATGGATAGAAAGTCTTAGGGTGTGTTTGGTTGAGCTGTGGCTTCTGAAAAAGCTGCTGTGAGCTGTGGGCTATGGAAAAGCTGCTGTAGGTTGTGGGCTGTGGAAAAGCTGTAAGCTGTTTGGTTCAAACAAGTATAAAACTTACCTCCTATCTCTATTTTCCTTGAAACAACTGTGAAACAGCTCTCTATTTTCACCATTTCAAAAGCGAAAAGCCAAAAGGTGGTCCGAGGTGCTTTCAAAACTATACTACCCAAAATTAGCCGCTTCAAAAGCGACTGATTTCCACCCTTTGGTTGGCTTTTGGCTTTTGGAAGCAAAAGCGGCTCCCAAAAGCTCAACCAAATGCACCCTTAATCGTGGATGGAAAGTCTCACTCATATATATATATATATATATATATATATATATATATATATATATATATATATATATATATATATATATATATATATATATATATATATATATATATATATATACACACACACATATATATATACACATATATATATATATATATATATATATATATATATATATATATATATATATATATACACACACATACATATATATACATATATATATATATATATATATATATATATATATATATATATATATATATATATATATATATATATATATATATATACACACACATATATATATATATATATATATACATATATACATACATATATATATATACATATATATATACTTTTGAATTCAATGCGACTACAGTGAGTATATACCATAAAAATAGTTCAAACTAATTAAACTGAAGTTGAATTTAAATTTTTCAGATTTGACATCTCAAATATACTTTTTATGGGTATATGAAGATACCCACATCAAACGTTATAATCTCAAGCAAATCAACGGGTATTGATATTGGTGCCTAGACACCATGGTGCATGAAACACTGTCATATATATATATATATATATATATATATATATATATATATATATATATATATATATATATATATATATATATATATATATATATATATATATATATATAAAACTAGGTTGGTTTCGTATACTATGCAAGGTGAGGGCCACCGAACGAATAACGCTTGTGGATTTTTTTAGAACCTAGGGTTTTGGATATATATATATATATATATATATATATATATATATATATATATATATATATATATATATATATATATAAATAGGAAAACTAGGTTGGTTTCGTATACTCGCTGCAAGGTGAGGGCCACCGAACGAATAACGCTTATGGATTTTTTTTTTAGAACCTTGCCCAGGGTTTTTGGATGGTTGGCGATGAAGTACACCTGACTTTTTATGGTAGAAGTTTAGCCACTTCTAGTTCCAAGTCTACAAGTGCATGAAAAATACGGTGAGAGTAAATTTGCGACCAAGATAAATGCAAAGATAGAGCCCAGAAATATTTGGTTTGCGTTGTGGTCACTCTGTACGGCAAGTCTGCAACCATTTTGCCCAGGCGGTTGAGCCCCGACTTGGGCAAATTGTGCTGTGATCGTTTTGACTTCAGCTTTTAGTTTTCAGTTTATTTTTTATTATTCATAAATTTCGTTTTTTTAACTTTTTGTTGAGCTTTTTTGCCGGTTCTTTTTTCCCATATTTGTTTGTATTATACATAATAGGCTAACATATTTTTTAATTTTTTAATTTTAATTATACTAAATAAGCCTCTGTCAGCTACAATGTTTTTTTCAGTCAGCTACAGTGCTTTTCAGCCATAAGCCACCAAAAAAAGCCCAAATGATCACCACCTTGGCCGGCTGGAACAACACAGTATAGGTCTAGATAGGGCACACCCGATTAAGTTAGACATGACTTGTTCAAATAAATTACTATAATGTACTATGTTGGTCAACATGCTTGCTCTCTGACTCACCAATGGTCCGTTAATTCTAATGCGCGTTGCAAGTAATTTTGGCCTAATCGATTTACTGTTCGCGCCATGTCGTGCTTGAGTCAGGCCATTTACTGTGCCTCAGGCTGGTACGGTTAGTCCGGTCCATTTGGTCAAGTCTAGTTGAGCCCAGGATGCTCCATGAAAATGACTTTTTTTTATCGGCCCTCCTCTTGGGTTGGGGTGACCCCAGGCATTGAGGGATTGTTTGGTTGGTGCCCTGAGCTCTATGTTTGGTAAAAAGTGGTGCCTGGAGGTAGCTAGTATTTTGATGATTTTTGCCTTATCAGAAAAGCATAAGGATGTAGTGTTTAATTGGAAGCTTTTGCTTGAGACTAATAAATGAAAGTAGAGATGGTAGAGCATGCCTGAGACTAATAGATGAAAGTAGAGATGGTAGAGCAAAGACAGAAACGGTAGATGGAGTCGCCTGGGAGGCCAGCCTCCCAAGCGCTCGTTTTTGGTCGGCTGGGCTGGGGAGAGAGCTAGGTCAGTAACCAAGCAGTGTCATGGTG
The DNA here is from genome assembly GCA_036346575.1 of Dendrocalamus sinicus. NCBI lineage: Eukaryota > Viridiplantae > Streptophyta > Magnoliopsida > Poales > Poaceae > Dendrocalamus > Dendrocalamus sinicus. The sequence continues at coordinate 10,704,763 of CM070657.1, forward strand.
AGTTTCCGGCTGTGTTCTGGACAAGTGCACACGGCCTAGGGAGCGAACCAAACATGCCTTGAGGCCAAGAAATTTCTATTGGCTGATAGGTCGATATTTTTCCATAATTTTGGCCCATGGGTAGGGAATAATGGCCTTATGCCTTTCTATTCTTGTCTATTTAGATTTTAGAATAAAAAGAGAGGACAATATTTTCGAACACTATTTGTTAGGTATAGTAGGCGGAACAGTAAACTATCCATCTGAAAACAAAATATAAAGAAATAAAAACAATTGAACTATGGACCAACTGTTAGTGAGAGGAGCGTGCTTAGCTCGCTTGGTAAGCTCTGTCGTTGTATAAGTTGCTCACCAGTGTTTGAACCCTGGTTCGACGCTAGTGCTTATCTTTTTTCTAGGTTGAAGTCCTAAGCCGGAAGAGTATATACATACGTAGATATATTTAGTAGTCAAAAAGTATACCTGTACTTAAATTAGATGTCCACTAGGAGCGTATCTAGTTATGCGTGTATATGGGCGTGCATGTGGAGTGTGTGAGCGCGCGCGTGTGCTTGCTTGTGCTCTCCAAAACCGTTAGCGAGAGACTCGTAGCTAGCTCGCGAGTACAACTGTACAATCACTTTCTAGCCTTCTCTAGCGCATTTAGTCACTTGTCTGTCCTGCAGACTAGGTTGTCCTTCTAGAACAACCCATTTGCTTCACTAGAAAAATGTGATGCTTTGACTTCTCTTTCTTCATTTTGGTGGAGTAGGACTTCGATTGCAGCATAATTTGTCCTTTCTAGGACCGTCTGTTGGAAATTGTCGACTCCACATCTTAGTAATGCAAAAAGTGTCGATGGACCAATTAATGCCCCAGTAATCCAGCTCCGACTGAACTCCTAATCCCTTTTTACCTATCCACACTTCTCTGTTGGGAGAGGATCTCTGCGCTATCTTGGATCCATAACAACTTTAGCGTGACGACACATATTAAAGAATCCACCCCCGGACAAGGTCCGTAGACTAACTTTAGACGGAGTCCGGAGTCTACGTCACCCTAAATGAGGTCCAGGAAACCAAGACGGAGCTTGAAGATAGACCTTGCCTGATATCCGAAGTCCACCTCGAATGATGTCTGGAGTTCCCCCAGATAGGGTCTGTGCCACCCCGGATGAGGTCCAGGGGATGACCCTAGACAAAATCCGGAGGCCAACCTCGGACCGTCGGACGGAGTTCGGGTCTGACCCTAAACGCTAACCTTGGGTGGGATCCGGAGGCCAACCACGGACAAGGTTGACGGCCACTCACCCTTTGGAGTCGAGTCTTTACCGCCTTACACCCAACCTCTAGTGCGGGTCGATGACAACCCGCCCTCCGAGGTTAGGTCTTCGACAAGTGCTAACTTTTTCTTTTCAGATGGGAGACGACGATGTTCTCGCCTCCCTAATGGACCAGCCGTTCACCAGCTTTGTCCCAAGCATCAAGTTTTTTTGATTGAAGACGGTGACCTTCTCGCCTCCTTGACGAACCAGCTGCTCGCGAGCTTCATCCTGAGTGCTAAGTTTTTTCGATGGGAGATAGTGACCTTCTCGCCACCCTGACAGGTAGTCGCTCATGAGATTCGTTTCGAGCACTAAGTTTTTCCCAATAGGAGATGGCGACCTTCTTGTCTCCCTCAGCGATTAGCCTCTCGCGAGTTTAGTCATGAGCACCAAGTTTTTTCGATGAAAGACGGTGACCTTCTCGCCTCCCTAAGTGATTAGCCGCTTGCGAGCTTCATCACAAGTGCTAAATTTTTTGATGGGGGACAGGGTAACAGAATGTCCCTAGTAAGAAGCAGTGGATGAGCTTTGTTTCAACATCAGGCAAGCAACAACAACACAAGCCTGATAAACAATACAAGCAACTATAAGTCCCTTAGCACCTTTGCTGAAGAATGTCGTGTGGCTGCTAGATGAAGCAAAAGTGTCCCGACGCCGTCTCACGCCAATTGGTGTCCGAGCCAACATCATTCCTCTTGCAAAAATAAGTCCCAAGTGCCAAGATTTTCCCGATGGAAGACACATGCCGTCATTCGGGCTCAACATTGGCCATGCGCCACCATCCCAGTTTAGATCGACTGTACTATACTGTTGCTATTTGGGCTTAACTTAGTGGGATTCACACGCGATGGTCTTGGGCGCCACCTCAGCTTCAACCCTGCCATGCATCGGATGCTAGCACACTCTTAGTTGTTGGGTCAGTTCACCTAGCAAGGGGACGATACTCCTCAATGGCTTCGCCTCATTATAATACAACTTGACATACAGGGCATTCCCTCGACCAAGCTCAACTCGATCAGTTGACATCTCCTTAGTTAGGCACGCTCGTTGGATTGATCACTTTACATCAACATGGGCCAACACATCACCTCACTGCAGTGTGATTAGCCTCAAGGGTGCACCCCCGACAAAGTGTAACTTCATATTGGGCACTCCTTGCTTCATAGGTTATGCCTCCGTAAGCCAAGCACGTCGCACGCTTCCAAACTTCTAGCACCATGCCTCAACGGGTCGAGCAGACTCTAGCTTAGTGCGTATCCCCTCACCTTGAGGGTCAAGCCTCATCATGCTAGTCCTGGGTATGCTCACCGACCTCGAACACCTTGGTGTGTTGGCAGGCATCAATCGATCATGTCTCGGTATATCGTCCAACTTAACATCGCCAATTGAGCTCGTACATAGGGATGTATACGCCCCAGTCAGCTTCATGCGCATTGAAGCTCCATCGCATCTTGGACTAGCGGTACATACACGCCCACTCGACAAGTTCACACGATGACCTGATTACCTAAGGACTCTATGTGTCTTAAATCAATAAGTCAGGCTCTTATTTCTATGTGTTCACGTGGGTCAATCTTTTGAACCCCAGGTTCTATCATTCTTTGGTGGCCATGCTTGGGCGAGTTGAGCTTGGCACTACCATGCATACCTTTGCCTATCTAATACCATGGGTCGAGAACTCACTTCATAAGGCACTTCTTTAGTGGCCCCATGCCTTCACATAACTTCGATATCTAGGCAGTCAACGCTTGACTCTGTAGATGTTCATGACCCCACATCCTTTTATGTGACGGTGAACTCCCCGATGAGACCTAAAATCGACCAAGCAGAGTAACGACCCTTTGATGAACACCAAGGGAACCCAACTCGGAGGCGTGGGCATGACCAATTTTTGGAAGTTCATATGAGGACTAAGATATTTTAACATTTTATCGAAATGCATGACTTGTTACCAGTGGGATCATTGATCTGAGGCCACGCACCAACCTCTTTTGCAAGTCGGTGCGCCGCCCCTGGGTGGGTGGTTAACGACCACCTGGATCAACAAGGGCAACAATTGAGAGAGGGTCCCTGTGTGCTAGGGTAGTAGGGCTGCCCGGTAGTCGACGCTGTAGAGGAGGTGTGGCGCTGCAGGGGAGGTGCGACAGCATGGGTGGTAGCTGCAGGGCAGCCGGGTGGAGGAGATGGCTAGGGTTTCTCTTCTCCTCCACTCCCTCCTTTCCTTAAAAAGCCCAGCCCAAAGCCTCCAACCTCCCACGTGACTCGGTTAGGGGGATCGGCTGAACTTCCCCTCCTTTCCTTCTCTAATTTCATTTTCCTTTAATTCTTTTCTGAATTTATGAACGGGTCCTTAGAGGGATTTAAACGGGATATTACACAGTGCAATGACAAGTAGTTCTCCTCTAGTGTTCTTGGAAAAAATGTTAAGTTGAGGTGGAGAAAAAATAATGCTTTCATATGGCACTTGTGTGTGGTTGGTGACAAATGTACGCGATGATAGACATGCGATGATTTTCAAAGGCCACTTGGCTAAGCAATGGAGTATGCTCTATAACTAGCAACAAACTAAAGCAAACACTTAGTGCAAAGACACATAGTTCTCTCTCATATTATTGAAAAAGGAAAAAGAAAAGTGAGGCAGCATATGGAAGAATCGATGACACGTGGTGAGCTTGCAACACAAAGTACCGCCATAATTGGCATGCTTGGACCGATTCATAAAGCTCGTACTACCAATTGTGACATTGGTGGTAACCAACCTTGCATCCATTATAAATAAACCACCAGTCGCATGTCTATGCACATTGTGGGCCTATTTATATTGGCTGTGGCTGATAACATCTGGTTTGACTGATGGCTTTTGGTTGAATATGAATAGTTGTAACTGAAAGAAGTAGCTTTTAGAGAGATGAGACGGGCGATGGGGAAGTGAGGGAGAAATGCTTGCGTGAAATGGAAGCGTGGGGAGTAGGGTGGGTGATGCGCCTGTGACCTCCTGCTTATCATTGAAGCAAGACGAGACGAGAGCGAGAGGAGTAGGGGCCGCTTCTGGAAGTTAGATGTTTATACTGCCTTTTGGCTTTTTAAGTAGAAGTTAATGACTTTGCTCCAAACGACTGCTATTTTTGTTTTCTGGAACACGTCAGCTTCTTAATTTTGTCTTTTTGGCTCTTTTGGGTTTTTTTTTCTTTTTTCCTCTTATTCCTTTGCATTGTATGTGATGATATATATATATATATATATATATATATATATATATATATATATATATATATAAAATGTAATGTAATTATTCAGAAATACTAATAGCCGTTAAAGTGCATTTTAAGCCATAAGCCCACAGCTAGAAGTAGTTTGGAGCACTACCAATATGGACATGACCTATCGCAAAAAAAAAGGAACAAGACCTTTATTATTAGAGAAACACTAACGAACGGACTACCGCTCTGACAGAATAGGTGATGGTAGATGGATCTAAAGTTGCGCACGAATCTCAAAGTAGCTCTACTATTACGCTTCACTTTGCTCGCTCCACTCCGCTCCCGCAGCCACTCGTTCCCTCTCCCTCTCGTTCTCCCTGCTTCCTCTCATTCTCCCTCCCTCGTTGCAGCTGTATCCCCTCTTTCCTCCACCGCTGGCCCTACTGCACACCGGATCTGAAGGTCTAGAGAGGTGTCGCTGCTAGATCTAGCGTCAGAGGTGAGAAATCCAGCTCCCCACTACGGATTTACCCTCCCCCGGCATAGAAGGAGGTCGGGGGAGGCGACGGCGAGGGTGATGGACGGGGTAGGAGGGCGGTGGGCGGAGTCGGAGGACAACGACAATGATGATTGTGGCAGTTAGATTAGGCGGAGCGACGCGGCGGAGAGGGGTCAAGAGGCGGCGCGGCGACAACACCGCCGGCCGTAGGTGGTGGTGGAGGGGGCGGGCGGGTGGCGAGGAGACGCGCGGAGTTGTTTAGGGTGGCACGGCGACGACGGCCGATGATGAGGTACTCCTCTAATCCTCTTCTTTCTCTAACCCTATACCGTTAGAAATTCACTTATTATTATCGTGATAATCCATCTAACGCGTCCCCGTGCTCGCTAAACTGCAATTCGCTCACTCACAATAAGAACATTTTTTTTTAAAAAAATGCAGCTTTTGGTTACTTGATTCACCGAAGCCTGCTTACTCATCGCGTCGTCGGTCGGTCCCACAAACAGAAGCTCCTTCCTTCGTGCCTGCTGTCCATACACGTGAGTCCTAACCTTCTAGACCACGCTGCTGCCCAGAAAAGAGACCTCTCCTCTCCTCGCGCCGCCGCCCGGCCCGGCCCGCCCGCCCCGCCGTTTTCCGCTCTCTTTCCCGTTTCCATTTCCACCCGCGTGCCCCGCGGCGCCAACAGATTCGACACGCTTCCGCCGCGTATTATTATCCCACCGAACCCACTAATTAATTAAAATTTAGTATTAACAATCGCAAATATCCATTTAAACCCCCCGAAAAAATCTCGCCCCAAATCCCAGCCCGGAAAATAGAGGCACGCCACGCGCTCCCTCCCTCGCCGCCTCCTCCAATGTCCTCCCCAAAGAGGAGAATCCGATTTGGGGGTGGAAAGAGGAAATCGGAAGGTAGAATCGCTAGAACAGACATTACGCGTAATGCACACAAGCTACTACCATCTAGGGTTCAGAAATATCTCATTTTCATATCCTTTCCTTCTGTCATCCCGAGTATATAAGAGTACGACACTCCTTAAGTAAAGAGCTGATTACGATTATTACAACCAAAATGACACAGTATTAAACACTAAGTAAACAAGCATTAGATGGATTCATCTTGACCGTTGATCCTTCCCCACCATAAGATGAGACAATCCTGGCCGTTGATGACAAAAGCTTGAACTGACGAATGAAGCTGAAAACTTTAACTCTCAGATAACAGCAAAACTTCAGAGCGGGCAAAACTTCAGAACGGACTTCAAATCCTCAGCTGATTTATCCCCAGATTCTGACACGCCCCCCGCGGCGCCCTACCGTACCTTTCCTCCCCGACCGCTGTGGGCGGCGGATCCGCCGGAACCGTCTCCGGTCTGGAGGCGCATCCGCCCTCGGCCCCCGCCGATCCAGCCGCTTCGATCTGATCTGGCTGCCCCGGGCGGCGCTATCCCGTCGATTCCGTGGGGGGTTTGTTGGGGAGGTTCGGATTCAGGTGGTGTGGATATTTGGGTGACGAGGGTTTCCGTGCCGGGGTCGGTTGGATCCGTGTATCAGGAGGCTCCCTTGGTCGAATCCTGCTAGGGTTCGTGCTCTTGTTGAGCCGATATAGGAGGGGTCGGGGCCTGTATATTGGGCCTGTGGAGAGATCGTGCTTTGCTCGATTGCGTGAAAAAAAGGGTCGGATTTTGCGGCGGTTCGGCTGGAGTTTTTGTGGGAGTTTTTGAGGCTCCGATCCGTGCTAGTTAGGGTTTCTGTTCCTTGAGAGGTTGTCCTAAAGGCGGCGGTTCGTCCTGGAGGGAGGATTATTTGGGTGTGGTGTCTCCCGAGGGTTTTGCTTTTTATTTATTTTTTTTTGTGAGAATCGATTCAATGGCGAGCTCTAATGCTGCGGGCGCGGCCCCGAAGCAATACGGAATAACGAAGCCGATATCGTTGGCTGGACCGGTGGAGGCTGATCTCCACAAGACGGCGGAATTAAAGGAGGTTCGGGGCGATTTGCTTGTCTGATCAGATTGATGGTTGTTTTACATTTTTTTTCTTCATGTTAAGATCTGTTACTTAGATGTATTTTTTGTTTGCTGATCTTAATTGCAGTTCTTGGTTGAAGCGGGTCTATATGAGAGTGTCGAGGAGTCTGCTAGACGAGACGAGGTGCTGGGCGAGCTTGGCAAGGTAACTATTTTCTTGCCACGCCAATTGTTGCCTGCTTTGTACGGGAAAAAACGTACATTTTGATGTGAAGCTTGGAATGTTGTGTTTTAGATGCTTAATAAATGAAAACATGGTTTCAATTCTTCTCCTTCCAGTCAATGATATTCTTTGTAGATTATCATTTGCTAAACATCATCCTTGTTTGAATCTGCAGATTGTAAAAGATTGGGTGAAGCAGTTAACTAGTCAGAGAGGATATAATGATCAAATGGTTGAAGATGCAAATGCCGTACTTTTCACCTTTGGGTCGTACTGTCTCGGGGTAATTACTGTGCTTTGCTTTGGCTGTTTCCCCCCTTCCGCTCATATCTTTCTAACCCACTAGACCATGAAAATAGCACTATTTTGTTGGACCTTCTTGGATTTCATACTATGCATCTAGTTGAATGATTGCTTTAGTCAGTACACCTCAGTAGTTTGTAACATTTTTTTGCTGTTGTCTCCCATCTCCTTTCATTTGATAGTGGTATTGCGGTAGTTATGGTTTAGACATTCTTTGGACTCATTCAAACAGAGAAAAACTAACTGGAATTCGATATGGCAAAGATCTTCGTGATGATCAACACCATGACGCAAAATGAACTTAATTTTAATGGAAGTTGGACAATCATCGTAATAAGCAGCAGCAGCAGCAATAGTTTTTAAAATTTGCACTGTGTATGCAATAGACGAGAGGGGGATACATTTTGTGCTTGTGTACAACCTGGATTGCTTGTTCTGCTACTTCTTTATTGCCTTTTGTTTTGCGCCTTGTACACCGAATGATTGAAATTACCATTAAAGGCGATTCCTTTTCAAATATATTCGTACAAACCTCCAATATGCTCCGCTACCCAATCAGCTCTCATGAACATAGAGCATCACATCAATTGGTAGAATTCATTGCTGTGCTGTGGACTCATGTATGTTGTAGAGAATCTTTGCCAATTGTAGTATAATATTTATACCACTGCTCTAAAAAAGTAGGCTACCAATTCATTAGTAATTTCATATAACAAAAAATAGTATAACTGTATAAGAGAAGCTATTTAAAAAGGCACCCCAATGCGGGAATGCCAAGCACGCCCTTAATATGGTTGTTAACAAGTGAACTGCCTCACTCCATGTTCTCGCTTGTGGTAAAGTAACAATTATTCACATTGCACTGTCTCTTTTATGGGGGGTAGTATGCCACTGTTGGTGTTCAGTACATCTTCACAACTTATTTGGTTTGCTTTTCATCCAAATCAAACCAATTACCAGACAAATGAAAATTCGACCGCCGTTATTCTGAACATTCTCATGCTTACCCCTAGTAGCCCCTCGGTTGAATTGGTCACCTGTCACCGCCAATATGTTGCACTTGCACCTTTCTTATGCCATTGTTCCACATCTCCCACAAATGGTTTTGAGCTCTAAAATCAACATTTTGGAGAATGGATAACATGCATACGATACTGTTTTAAGCTAAACTACTTTGTTGTACATGAAAAATTCATCTAAAAATTCTGGCAGATCACAGACCATTACAAATTAGTGACCAATTCTAAAGCATTTGGGTTCGATGCTTCTGTTGAGATTTTTCTGTTCTGTATCTGTTGAATTATTATTATTATTTCTTTATATGGTGTTACCTAGAATGGATGTTTTTTTTCATATACTGTGTTATATATGTTTGTGGCATATTAATGTTTGTCATTCTTATAATGATTCACCTGTGCGTACTTTGATATTTCTGCTTTGATAGGTTCATGGACCTGGGGCTGATATTGATACTTTATGCGTTGGACCTTCATATGTGAATCGTGAGGTGATGTCTCCTTTCTATTGTGCGTTATCAGTATGGTTTATTGGTTAGATATAGTATTAGTGATTTCTAACATGGTACTCTTTATGCAGGAAGATTTCTTTATTGTACTACATGACACATTAGCTCAAACTGAAGAAGTGACTGAACTGCAACCTGTACCTGATGCACATGTCCCTGTTATGAAATTTAAGTTCCAGGGAATATCAATTGACCTTCTTTATGCCAGTGTTTCTCTGTTAGTAGTACCACCAGTAAGTTTATATTCTATAAAATATTTTCATGCGCTCACTTGTTTCTTTATGCATACTTTATAAGCTTTTGTCTATATATTACATGGTTTATGTGGTATTTTAACTTGTATCTTTGTTAAGAATAATTTATTAATAAGGATTACTCTTTTATGTTTGTGTAATAATTTTATGGTACTAACTAATAACAGAAGACCCTATTTGAGCTTAGCATGCCAGCATTGTTGGTATGTAACATAGTGTTATCCTGCTATCCTAGATGATCTATTTGCTTGGGGATGCTCATCACTCCTGTTGCGCGGACTTTGTAGTGTTTCTAATATGAAGTTATCTTGCAGGTCTCTATTTGTAGTACACAATGAGTTCTTTGTTTGCATTTTTAAATTGCATCATTCCTGATATTTTGGATTAACTTTTTTGCTGTTAAACTTCCATAGTGAGTCTCCTGTATGTTGATCTCAAGCTAAAACATAGCTGTTGCCATCAGACTTTGGTGGATACCTTCTGGCGTTTTGCTCTGGTGGATGCTTTCTTGTTTTTGAGACTTGAGGTGCATGTATGTAACTGACAGTTTTTCACTAACAGTCATGAGGTGATAAAGAGGACAATTTACAACCATCAATGCACCACTTCCTACGCTGTTGATTTTGCCAGCTCTTTAATTTCTTTTGCTGTCGTGTCCTTTCTTAAAATATGAAAGAAGGTTTACTTGGAAGTCCACTTCCTGCCTCTTGCCTCTTTTTATGTTGATTCTTTCAAGAGATACATTGTGCACTAAATGTATTGCTGCAGGATTTGGATATCTCTCAAGAATCAGTGCTTTATGATGCTGATGAAGCAACCGTTCGTAGTCTTAATGGGTGCAGAGTGGCGGACCAAATTCTTAGACTTGTTCCAAATATTGAGGTTGACTCTAGGAATTACCATCTATGTCTTTCTTGTCTTCTACCCCAGCATTTCATTTCTTCTAGGATAGCAGTCTTAACGATAAACATACTTTATTGTAGAACTTTCGAACAACACTAAGGTGTTTGAAGTACTGGGCAAAAAGAAGAGGTGTTTACTCCAATGTAAGTCTGGTTTTATTGTCATTATTGGTAACTACTCTTGGAATTATGACAATTAATTTTCTGCCTTATTAGGTTACTGGTTTTCTTGGGGGTGTCAATTGGGCTTTACTGGTCGCACGTGTCTGCCAACTCTATCCTAATGCTGTGCCGAGTATGCTGGTTTCGAGGTTCTTTAGAGTTTTTACCCAGTGGTGCTGGCCAAATCCAGTGATGCTTTGTGCCATTGAGGAGGATGAGCTTGGTTTTCCTGTGTGGGATCCACGCAAAAATCCTCGTGACAAATCTCATCATATGCCCATTATCACCCCAGCCTACCCATGCATGAACTCCAGCTATAATGTTTCAACAAGCACACTGAGGGTTATGATGGAGCAATTCCAGTTTGGTAATAAAATTTGCCAGGTAGTCTTCTTTGCCACTACCGAAGTTACTATTGTAGTAAGTGCTTACTGTTTTGACAATGTCTTCGTTGCTCTTCTTCGATGCAGGAAATCGAGCTGAACAAGGCTAATTGGTCTGCCCTTTTTGAACCTTTCCAATTTTTTGAAGCATATAAGAATTATTTACAGGTTGACATCATTGCTGAGGATGATGAAGATCTTAGACTTTGGAAGGGATGGGTTGAATCTCGATTGAGGCAACTGACATTAAAGGTAATTTGTTGCTTAAGTTCTCTGTTTTTGTGTAACACAGCTTGTAATCAAGTTCCTGCATTTTGGGGCTATACTCATGGGAATAGTGGTGGGAATTGTTGGTTGGGGAATGGGGAGTCACTGTTGCAATGTTCTGACTGTGGGAGCTGTTTATTGGGTAAAAGGAAGTGAAGTCCCTCTGATTCACATCAACATATTCCACGGTGTAAGAGTAGTAGTAATTAAAGGTTGGCTTGCGAACAAGTGGGGAGGCAGTTCTCATGCCTGTTCTTAGTGCCAAACAGCCCCTTTATGATTTAATTTTTTAAAATGAACAATATCATTGTTAATTTGTCTGCATAACTGCATAGAATTTATTTCTTGGTTGTTGACACTTGCAGATTGAACGGGACACATACGGAATGTTGCAATGCCATCCTTACCCACATGAGTATACAGATCCTTCTAGACACTGTGCTCATTGTGCTTTCTTTATGGGCTTATCAAGGAAAGAAGGTGTGAAAATACAAGGTCAACAGTTTGATATTCGTGGTACAGTAGATGAATTTAGGCACAAAATCAACATGTATATGTTCTGGAAGCCTGGGATGGAGTTAGCTGTTTCTCATGTTTGGAGGAAGCAGATTCCATCTTATGTGTTTCCAGAGGGTTACAAGAGACCTCGCCCTTCGAGACATGTGAATCATCATCAGCAGCCTGATAAAAATGACACTGAAAATGGCACAAGGACCAGATCTCCAGATGTTCAACTCAAAAGAAAGCATGATTCTGCTGGGCCTGATGACACTGAACCTTGCAGATCTGTTAAGAGGGCATCAGTCAGCCCAGTTCACCCTAAAACTTCGTCACCTCAATCTGGAAGTGTTAGTGATGAGACCAACCAAACGAAAACGGCTTCTAGTGTGAGTGGTAGGAGTCAGACTTCACCTGGCAGTGGCAATCTAGAACAAGCAAATTGCTCGAGTTCACCCCAGGCATCTGAGAAAAGCTTGGATCCTGTCCCATCAGGCTCCAAGTGCAGGACAGGGGGAGCAGTTTGTTCCGGTGATGTGACTAGCAAGCACGGTAACTGTGTTTCCCATGTCAAGAACTGCAACAAACCAACCGTAGCAGTATGTACAACTTTAAAGCGTGTTGCTGAGAAGGTAGTATCAGAGCTTGTCGGAAGCGAAAGCTTGGGAAACAGAAACAGTGCAGAGTTACTGGAGAGAGCAGAAAAGGGCATGGGAGATGTCCTTGTTGAAAATGTGCATTTCAGTGGGAATGGAGTTGCTCCGAGTGGCCTCCCAGAAGAGTTAGAGGTCTTGTTTCTGGTGCATTCTCCCTTTTTGAATAATAATTTCCTTAGATATGATCTGAACCTCATTTTATTTGTTTATTTTGTTTGATCTCTAAAGCCAAACAATGGGATTGAAGTGGTTTCTAAAGCTCATGCAGGTGTGAAGTCGGATGCACCCCAGAAGGTGTCACTGAGGCATGATCTTGAACTCAATCCGTGTGCATTAAGTATTTCAATTGCTCCGTTTTCTTTATACTCTGCTGTTTGTACTTGTTTGTTACTTTATCGCAGGGTTAGTCTGACATCAACAGCGTGAGATTGGAAAACGGTGTAAAAAAAAAAAGAAAGAACAAGTACCGCACGCGCTCGAGGGAATGGAAGGTGTGGTGTCTGTGGTAAGTTACTAACAGTTTCCTTTTCGACACAGATCTGCAAGCATCGGGGACTCGCGAAGGAAGGGGTGGGTAAAATCATGTCGTGCAATGACATGGTAAAAACAGCAAACAAGGAAAATTTTCTTTCGTGGAAGGACATAAGATGTGTGCCAGAAAGTCTAGGTCTATGGCAAGTTTTTCTACAGAACTTTGCTTGCTCTGTAACTTGGTTGTCGGTTTTGTCTGGAGTTACTGAGCAGCTGGCTCTAATGTATGGAATGAACTCAAGCGGGCATCCCTGGGTTGACGACTTGCCTCTCATGAGATGCCCTGCTCTGCTGTAGGTGCTAATGAGCAAACTATCTGGTTTACTTGTTTGCTATGCCCTAGTAGGACTGCGAGCGATCGAGCCAGATATGCCTGACTGGCTGATGCTGGTTGCGGTGAAGAGGCTGGTGGCTGTTTTCATAGTTGTAGCAGGGTCGCTCTATCCCGTCTTGCTGAATTTGGTTGCTTTTTTCGCTACTATGAGGATGATGATGCGCTAAGGAAGCAGCATGGTGATTAAAGCTTCATTTTAGTGAGACGTTGAAACACCTTCCAGTTTAGCGTGGTGATGCCTCGTCCTGCTCTATCCGCTATAAAATCTCAGGACAATGAAGCACTGCTGAACTGGAAGGAAGCTCCGGCAACAAGCCACATTTGAGGTCAATATACTGTACCATCTCTTGCCGGTCTTGAAACGCAAGAACCTGCGTCCCACCGGGTGGACCTACTGGCCGGTACTGCGTCACTCCCCTACGCCTTCACCTCATTTCGACGGGAAGGATAGAAAAACCACACCATAGACCAAGCAGCCCCATCATGCGTCGTCATGGTGATTCGTCCAACCTAATGAAGCCTAGGTCGACCATCTCCCAGCTTTTCCTCATTGGGAAGCACCAAAGAGGAGAGAAACTGTCACATACTGACATACTAGCAGTACTGCTCCGACATATTCTACCCATATCTTGCGAACTTTCAGGGCGGAGCAGGAGAAAACAAGACGTCTTAGATCACCTGGAAAGACGCGGGTCGCACCAGCTCACTACCTGGGCGCCTTTCTGCCAAACCATGCTACAATGACGACGATTCCAAGACCGAAATGTATAACCATTAGCTGCGGCCTGTATGCAGCAGGCAGGTAGGCTATACTAGTAATACCACTATCACCGATCGATCATGACAAACAGGTTAAGCTAGTACGTATCACAGGGCCGCCAAGTGCGCGCATTACGATGCGATGAATCGGCGCCTAATCAATTTGCATCGGAAACCACACATTAGATGTTGCTAGCCAGGGTGGCCAACGCAGCTCAGGCCATCTCAGAACCTTCCATGGGGATCACCGTGCCCAATTCCCTAACTCGTGCGATGCAATTCCCCCCCAGGATCGATGCTTCCACTGGCCTGGCTGCAGCAGCTCAGATAATGGCCGTGCGGGCCGGGGACGGAAGTGGCGAGCGACGACGGCTAGCGACACGTCGGCCGGCGCTGTCAATTCACTGGCCGGCAAAGGAGTACCGCTTGCCTTTGGCGATAGACAGATCACCGGCGGTTGATAAGCTTTGCTGGCGACTCAGAACTGCAGATGGGAGAGCTAGCAGAGGGAAACCTCTCTGCAAATCATACCGAGCATTATCGGGGGGCACTGTGCGTTTCAGTTATCGTGTGTCAATCTCGGTGTCTGTTTCATACTATATGCCACGCGCGCGCTCACTGAACTGACGCTGCGACAGAGCGACGAGTCAAAACAGATGCGTCAGGAGATGATGATTGTTCATCTGATGCATGGTAGCGCTATTGTGCTATTGTGCAGGTATAAATCTGTGCTTCTATTCAATCATTGGTCACTAAAGACACAGGCTGCCTTCTGCAGATATACGTGGAAGAGCAGGAGAGTCGTTGGAATCTAGTACTCCAATTAATTAATAGTTAGTTTGGCGTTGCTTTGAGATGCGGAGTAATCTTGCTAACTAGAAAAATATTTACTAAAATTACTAAAAAATTTATGTTACATTCCCTATGGTTATAAAAGAGCGTTTCCTAGAATGCGTGTAGTCAAAACTAGGGGCGGATTCACCATAATTTATAGATATTCAGCTGAATACCTAAAATTTTTGACAGAAAATCCACTGTATACAAGATATAATATATATGTATACTAGTAGTTAGGCTAAATTTGTCATGTTCATTCAGTTAGCCCAAATTTACCCCGGATCATTTTGGCCCATTTCTCTCCCATCAACACTGGCCCAGGCCTACTATTGTGTCTCCGTGTGTCGTGATGTCGTGTGAGTGTAAAACCGTGTCTCACTCATCTCTCCTCTTTTTGTCTGGTGTCTCGTCTGACCGTCTCTCCATTCATTTCTGCATGGCATATGTGCTTCTCCAATGACACGGCTAATGAAAGTTACTTGAGCAATATTAGAAATAGGCTTTTCTATCTTTTGCTTGTGAAGTTGACTCCGAAGTCCCAAGTCAATTCCTGCTCTGTACATTATATATGCAGATATTATCTGACTTCTTGATAGGTTTTCTTTCTTTCTTTATTCTCTCACGTGTGGACAGATTAACTGATTTCTTTATGGAAAATAAGTGTCCAGAAGAAGGCTAATATCCGGTTTATTTATTTTCTTTGTAGATTTTTAGTATCCAAAAGAAGGCTACGGATAGGTCGTCTGCACAAGTCTTATCAGTAAGCAAGAAACTCCGCTCTACTTCACAGCTTTATGTTCTTTTTGAAGCGTCATTTGCAAAGCTAGCTCACTGATCTTGACCCATCTCTCCTGTCTGTTACCTTTGATACCCAGTCTCATCCATTCCTGAGCATGTATGATGATCTGAAAATAGATCTCGCTTCCTACTTTACAACCGCTGGATCTCGGCCTTTACCACCTTTAAGTAATGATGGATGATGCTACTGAAGAGTATATGTTACTGCAATTCTTTTACAACTCCAACGAGTGACCCATTCAAGGCAACCTTAAATGGTCTATTCTTGTTTTCCTAGGCAAATTTGTGAAGACAAATACAACCATGTGTCATGAGCTGGAATGATTAGTCCTTTTGCAGCCAATCTGTAGAGCGTACCTAAGCTAACTGATGCAGATGCTTGGAGTTTTTTCTCTTTCTTTTGGGACAGGTGGAAGGGATTGCTGTATGAAGTAAGCTGTGTTGATCTATTGTAAGGCAAAGTTGATTACAAACTTACATCGTCATACATATACAGCATCCTAGGATCAATGAGCAATTCTCCATATCTTTAAGTCTGAGTAGTCTATATCTATATACCAAGCATTTCAGATGTGTGAGCTTCATCCTTCATGTCATGCTTTCATCAGGACACTGTTGTGAATCTATGAAATAAGTTCCTTAGCAGCAGACAAATTATTGCTTATGAATTGAAATCCATATTCTCCATCTCTTACGTATGATTATAGCTAGTGTTGAGAGAGTGTTTTCTTCAATAAATTATGCGAAGAATAAGGTAAGAAATAGAATAGGGGGAGCAATACTTGAATAATTGCTTGGTTAAATTTCTTGAGTGAGAATTTTCCTGCAAGTTAAAGATGATGACATTATATCTCGCTTTCAAGGCATGAAGAATCATTGAGTTAATTTGAAAATTTTAATTATTTTGTAATTTTTTTATATTATTTGAGATGTTGTCTCTAGTATGAACAATATATTTGTAATTTTGAATACCCATCCTGAAATTCCTAGGTCCACCACTGGTCAAAATGTATTAAATTTGACTAAATATATTGTTTAAAATATATGCTTTGGATATATAAAAGTGATATGAGTGGACTTATCATAACAAATACTTTCATAATATTACACTTCGACAACTTTTCTCGATATATGGTTAAAATTGCATATTATTGACTTTGAAAAGTCAAAACGTCAAAACATCACTCTTTTGTGATGGGAGCGAGTAGCTAGCTCTAAGAAATCTTATAAATTAAACATGACTACATATTATCATGTGCAGAAATTAATATTGTCCGGTCTCATCTGGGATAGCAATTTTTCCTTGGAAGCTCTCGATAAAATTTCCTTCTGTAATGTAGAGGAACTGGAGGCCAGATGAAGCGGCTGATCCAATCCTTGAAAGCACTCCCTCCGTTCTACTCCCTCCGTTCTATTTTAAGTGATGTTTTTGATTTTTTACGGTCTCTGTGATATGACTTTGGCTGTTATTTTTTTTATAACTTTATGTTATTTATATACTAATAAAACTATAATATAATGAAAGTATTTTTAATGATAAATCTAACGATATAGTTTTCATCTAGCCAATCAAGATAGTTTTAAACATATTAATGATTAAACTTTAAAAATTTGATGGCACAGATTCTAAGATGTCACTTAAAAAAACAGAAGAAGTAGCTTTATTTCTGTATGAATCTTCACAAACAATTAGGACTAGCAAGTATACATGCATCCACACTCAATTCAAAAGAAGTATACATGCCACACTTTGATAATATGTATGCTGTAGAATCATATTGAGAATGTCTATGGTTCATTCATATTGAATAATTGACAATCGTATTGAGTTGAAATTTGAATTTACAAAACTTTGCAACTTTTTCATAGTTGATGTCATTCACAAATATGTCTATGGTCTGATTAGCCCTGGGAGGGGTTCTGACAGCAAGTCTGGTGTGACCAAATTTTGATTAGCGGTCGGATTGCTGATGTGGTATTACCGGTTTCTAGTTGGCGGCTGATTTTTTTATGGAGGTGTTTTCTGGGTACTTGACCTGAGCGGTCAGATCGGCCATGGGGGCGGTCCGATTAGGGCTAGCGTCTGATCGGTTTTGTCTGAAGGTATTTGAGCAGTTTGGGATATTTGTGAAAAATGGTCATGAGTTGAGTTTTGAAGTCCTAAGTCATTACATTCATGGGGAATGAAGTATGTTGGACTAATATGGGTCAAAATATGAAGAACTTGTGTCTGAAAATGAATTTTGTTCTTTGATGTGTAGGAAGTTTAGAGGCATCCATGATCGACAGTGTAGACAGGGACTAGGCTTAGGGATGAACTGAGGTACAGTCAAGGAAGTTGAACGGGATGGTTGAGCTCAATCAAGGCATAGGGAAGAATAGGGATGTTGAAGGGAAGGTTCGAGCAAAGGTTCATAGAATAGTGTGATCGGTGCAAGTGAGGTATGGTCAGGGAAACTGACACAGAGAGACTTGTTGAAATATGAGTTATTGGTAAACCTACATGTTGCAGGCATGCAGATTGCTTGCAAAGGAGGATATGACCATGGACTAGGCTTGAGAAAGAGGTGAGGTCCATGGTCAAAACGCTGGTGTTTTGGTGGCGAAGCCAAAATACTGGAGACGACAATAGAACCAAAACCTTGGCTCTTGGAGGGTGTTGGAAGAGTTATTTAGGTCAATAAGACATTGAGGAGGCAAACTGGAAAGGAAGCTTGCTCCTTAGCGGGTCTAAGCTTATGCACTTTGTGAAGCATTCATAAGTCATGTATAAGTGTAAAACTCAGTGTGCGTGGGGTTAATGGGTTTCTCCAGTTGTGCTAATGGATAGTATTTATTAGAGTTAGATGTGGGTTGGTTGCTCCATCTGTATATGAGTGAGAGGGGTTGGATACATATGGCCAATGCAAAGAAAACCAACATCCATTCATTAGGAATAGAGAGAGAGACTTCCTTGTAGTGGGAGCTTTGGATGAGTGCTCTTATGAGAACTCTATCCTCTATAGTGGAGTAACTATAAAACCTTCATCTACAAGCTACAATAGATCAATCTTGTTCATTCTATATGGTGTGTTCTTACTCTTGTTAATTTTGCACTTATTTTTGTTGGTGTTTTGCCCTCTCACTTTTCTCTTGATTTTATTGGATTCCAAGGATGTGTAAGCGATGGAGATGCATCATGAGGATCATGTTCCATCCATCTAGGGACCAGCTATAGCAAGATCTTCAAGGTTACCCGATTTGATTTGATTTGGGGCACTTTTGGTGATATCTTGTTCCTAGGATTTTGACCTTGAATCTTTGACTACTTTTTCTTGCTATGATATGTGGGAACTCATCTAGAGCCATCTTAACTATCACTACTATAAAAAAGGTTATCACAGATGGTTCAAAAATATCACCACAAACGGTTTTGTGAGCCATCTGAGTTTATGGTTAGTAATGACATGAGGTCATCACCGACGATTTTTGAACCGTCTATGATACAGACTATCATAGATTGTTATTAACTCATATCCGTCTATGATAGTCAGCTATCACGGATGGTTTGTAGTAGAAATAGTCTGTGATATCTGATGTATCACAAATATTTTCAACTATAAACCATCTGTAATAGTTCATTATCACAGACGTCTTGTAGTTAAAATCGTATGTGAATCTGATGTATCACAGACAGTTTGTAGATAAAACCGTCTATGATATATATGTATTACAGACGATTTTTAGACAAAACCATCTTTGATATTCTTTTATTAACTACATCTATTTCTGTTTGTTGGTTAGCCTCAGGAAATGTTAGCCATGCCCTCTGGAATAAGTAGAAAACAACAAGTACATGTATACATTTAATTCACTTTTATTTTAGAAACAATAACTTACATTTAACAAATCAAGTAACTCAAATAAAATAAATTAGTCATGCATAAACAAATACATATAAGTTCCATTAAGTTCAATCTACATTGTGGAACTCTCCATATTCTCTTATGACTTGAGGTATCAAGAAGTACACACACTATCCTCAATTTTTTGAAGCGCGGTCTGTTCCAACGTAGTTGTAGCGATGGTTGCAACCCGTTGGTAGGAAGATTAAAGTCATGCATACATATAAATTGATAAGTATAAAATAATAATTGCAAGATTGACAAACATGAGGATAATTGGTCACTGCAGAACCGAGGAGTAGTTCCATATTGTGGCAAACATAGAATCCACAGATGTTGCTCGATGGCTATTGGTGGCATTACAAAAATAGAATTTGTTAGTTCAAAGGGCATTACTACGAAGTGTTATATAGGATTAATGTGTACTAGCGAATACTAAAAAATCTAGATTGTGTTGCAGGGCACAAATCCCTCCCTTGGATCAACATATAGTAGCAACATATGTGGTGAATGACCTATGTGATTTTAAAAAGTTAGCTTTAGCTATTGCAAAGGAAAGAAAGATTACAATATAATTATCTATGGAGAAAATGTGTTTAGCTATCAATTAATTATTGGACAACTGTGAAGTCATTTTTTGGCCCTCTTTAGGGAATCAAGGTATATTACCTTATTCCATTTTGGTATATTTACAATTAGAATCCAGTAGAAGCTACACAGGTATGTCACCATGGTCATTAAACCTATAACTTCATGTTTCTTATAAAATACAAATCAACAAGTATAGCCACTAGTGCAACACTTACTCCTGATTATAGAGCAAAAGTATAAATTCCTTGTTGCGGTGAGCCACCAATGATGATATCATGTAATCCTCGATGAAGGAAACCAACCGGTGATT
The DNA here is from genome assembly GCA_036346575.1 of Dendrocalamus sinicus. Lineage (NCBI taxonomy): Eukaryota > Viridiplantae > Streptophyta > Magnoliopsida > Poales > Poaceae > Dendrocalamus > Dendrocalamus sinicus. The sequence goes on from CM070657.1 coordinate 10,724,951, forward strand.
TCGTTGATCTGGCTTCAGAAACCATGCATCTATATATATATACAAAAGCAAAGAGTTATATATGACATTTATCAGTATTACACGAACATAGACTATGATTTTACACACTTATAGTGTCCAGCATCAAATGAGTAAGGCATCGAGTTCATTGAGGTTGAAGAGAAAGAATAAGTCCTCAAAGGTCACCATAAAGACACAGTCTTGAACTTCGTGTTGAAGATGATGTGGTATGAACTTGACATTGACACCTGAGCATTGTTGCCCACCTATCTTGTTGGCCTGTTCCATGTACCATGCATGCAATCTTTGGCAAGCGGATCCTAGGGTTATGAGGCGCTTTTCTGGGACGATCAACAACTCACCTAGTATGAATTTTCAAACCAATGATAAGTAGGGGATATCATTGGTCTTCTTTAGTTTGGTTTTGTCACCTTGCTATTTAGAGATCGAGTTCACGAGAGTCGACAGGGAACGAGATGTAGATGCATGTGATGCATCACACCCTTGGTACGTTGGTACAGGTAGCTCTGGTGTAGGTAGCTCCGGTGCAGATAGCTCCTGTGCACTTGGCACCAGTGCAAAACTTTCCTGTGAAGTTGGCACCGGTGCAGGTGCCTCCTGGTAGATGTCCCTCTTGGACCACTGGATGAATGTTCTAATGGCTTACTATAGAGTCATGACCTCATCGTTTGGGGGCATCTATAGAGAGACAACCTCGAAGTTGGCATGAACACTGTCTACATTCACTTTTATGAAACTCAGCTCTAGAGTTACACAGTGCACCAAGGCCCCGGTACCAGATGGATTACGCTTGGCCCCAAGCAGCGTACAAGGCAACAGAGGTATACCTTACTTGGAGCTTGCACTCCATAGCTACCTACATAATGATATAAAATTAGCTACTCTAAGATGCCTATCAATGGATCGAGCATTCTAGAGATAATAATTATTACCAGGATGTCATCAATGGGAAAATTGTGGTCACTTTTCGAGCTAGGGTTGGATGCGTAGCTACTCCTACTTGGTACACTTTGGAGTCCTATGGGAATTCCTGTTTTCATGGAACACAAAGACCAAGGCCTCTCATGCGACTAGAGATGGCAATGGGTACCCGAAACCCGATACCCGATGGGTTTTTACTCTATTAGGGCATGGGTCTGGGTCAGTTTCCTAACCCATGGGTCTCTTAATGGGCAAAAAACCCAACCCATCGGGTTTGCTGGGTTTGGGTACGTTCCTATAGTACCCAAACCCATAAACCCATGGGTAATATAAACCCGATCCATAGTAGTTCACTGTGTCACCCATTAGCCATTTAGCAAATTAACCATTTAGGTTTTAGCCAAGCCCCAAGCGGCCAAGGCGCCAAGCCCTCCACGCCACGCCGCATATGGCCAAAAGGCCCATAACGAATCAACGCCCATCGCCCACATGTAACCCTAACCCTAGCTCTCACGGCGACACGGCCTCACCCACTCGGTCTCACTCTCGGCCACTCCGTCAGACCGTCACCCACTCACCCCGAATCCTCGTCTCCCCGATTCCTCGGCGGCGGCGCAGATCGCTCTGCAAGACGCGCTTGGTCGCCGGACTCCAGCTCTCCGCTCTCCCACTCGCTCTCCAGTCTCGCCCTCCCATCCCGCTCCTGCTCCCGCCAGGTCGCCACTCTCGCCGCACGCCCTCGCCTTTGGCCATGGTATTTGTTCTTGTCCATCACTACAGCACAAATAGTAATCTAGTTTGTTTTGGTATTCTTCACTACAGTAGCCTTTGTGATGTAGTATTTTTTTGAAGATATTTATTCTGATGTGCTATGGTAACCATAAATACCAAACTAATTATGCTTGAAGATTGCCATTGTTAGAATGTCATACAAGTACCTACTATAAGGGGAGAATATCATGAGACAATACCAACTGCATCAAGAAATCGATAGAATACAGCAATTTTTGACATGTTGGGAGCCTGGGAAATGGAAGAAGCTCCCAGTCACACTCCTAATTTCAGCCAGCATGCATACTGGCTTCTGGAGATGAAAATGACGACCAGCCACGTTTTTGTTCTTGTGCCATGGTATTTTGTTCTTGTGCGTTACATACTGATGAGTGATGAGTGATGACAAGCCCCTAGGCAAGAGCATGGCGTAGCAGGCTAGCAGCTCTGCCCACAACCTGCTCGTAGCTCGCCTGACTGCCGCCCTGTTTTTGTTATTGTGAGAAGGGTAAGCAGTAAGCTTGGGTGTGGGATTAGATGTGATCCTTTACCAAATTCAGTAAGCAGTAAGCAGTAAACTGGGGCATAACTGCATAAGGAATCATGCTTCATGTGGGTACCCACGGGCGACCCGTGGGTACCCGTTACCCGAGTGGGCATGGGTTTGGGCAAAAATTTGTACCCGTCACGGGTATGGGTTTTTTAGCGGGCACGTCTAACTTTCATGGGCACGGGTTTGGGATAGCAAAACCCAGCGGGTTTGTGCCCGTTGCCATCTCTACATGCGACCCAGGTGCTCCGTGTTTCCCAGTGCTACAAAGAGTATATCACTCTCCCTGATTGCCTGCAATGAGCTTTGGGAAGATTCTACGCTTAGCACATCCTGCAAAAGCTCGATATGTTATGTCACTTCCTATGAAGTTATGGAGTAATTATAGACTAGGTAGTTTGATATTTTACTAGGTAGTGGGACACTTCCACATCTACGGGGTTTGGAAAGGAGATAGCCCCCAACGACATGGTAGATGACCTCACTCTTAACTAGTTTTGAACGCGCTCATCAGGAATCCTGGTAAATGGTGGGGGAGGACTCTTGTTGGCATGGGCGAAGCCACCGGGGGCTTAGTAAGGCTTGAGCCTCACCTCTCCGGTGGAAACTTTGTACATAGTAAAAATAGAGAGAGAGAGAAAAAGAGAGAGAGAGATTAACAAATCAAAAGAGAAGCTAGCTCTCCTTGATGAGAAAGTTAACAACAGGCATGAAATTAAAGAAGATGACGACGAGGAGAAGTGAAAATCATAAAATTAAAGAAGATCTAATCAATCAATCAAAGAAAGAAAGAAAGTGAAATAATATATGTAAATCATAAAATTAAAGAAGAGGAGGAGGAGTAGTGAAAATCATAAAAATTAAAGAAGAGATAATCAATCAAAGAAAAAAAGTGAAATATATATGAACCTTCATGAGTCCGGGGATGATGATGGAGAGCTCAATGAACCTCTGGTTGATCTTCTCCCTCCGCTGCCACTCTGTGATGATGTGGTCTTGCACGTGCCCCGCGGTGCCGCCGAGCCCCCCGCCACAGCAGGCGCCACATTGCCCCCTCTCTTCCTGGCCCGCGTATGCGCTATAGCAGCCCTAGCGGTGTCCGACAATGCAACGTCCTTGCCACCACTGCTGCTCTCATCAGTTGGCTGCACCGACGTGGCGCTGAAGTTCTAGCTCATCGGCCTGTTGTGGCCAACATCGGTCTTGGCGAGGGCAGTGTGGGGGGATCACTTGGTGGCCACATCGTGGTCCATTGCGGCGTTGGGGTTATTGTTGGATCACCAGCTGCTGGCCCGGTGGTTGACCTGCACGTGAGGTCCTAGACACCAGCGGTCGCGGTGGTCTGGGAGGCGTTGTGTAGCACTTGTAGTGAGGGGAAGGAAGCACCCTCGCTGTCACTGCCGCCATCAGTGTATGCGGGAGCGACGGCGGCAACCAAGGAGTGCTGGTGTAGCATGTTCATTGCCCACTGCATGAAGAAGTTCGAGTCGTCCATGTCAATCGATTAATCCTTGCTCCCTGCTTGCATCAACAAACAAGCCATGAAAATGATAAGAACATTGGATAGAGTGTGGAAAAGGATGCCGCCTTTTGTTTCTATTGTCTCGTGATTCAAATTAGCTTAATTTTGGTATGTTTCATATGATATAAATTTTTATTATCATTCATAATTTTCTATTATATCACTAATTTTGGTATGTTTTATACAAAGGTGACTTATCGCTACTCCGAACTCATGGCGCTGTCTATTATCGAGGTACCTACTTTCTATTTCTCTATTTTTCATTGTTTGTCTCCATCCACTTTATAATTTCTATATGAATTTAAAATTTTATAAGAGTAAAAGACTAATTTTGTGTCAACTTAGTTTATACCTATAAATAGTTCAACCCACCCTCAATTTCATTCCTGGCTTTGCCACTGCTTGCAGGATTGCCTGCTCATCCTCCTTTCTCTATTGTGGAATTTTACCAGCATACCCAGTGATGCCAAGTCTGTGGGGTGCCTTTTTTTATGCCTGGAGGGCCCTGTGTGTCGCACTTTCACCATAAAATTATTTGTCATCTTCTTCACCACAAAGGCTTGATAGCACAGTTCCAGGAATGGATATTTCTGGAAGGGAATTAGATCCTTCTCCACATATTGCTTGAAAAGCATGCTCTTGAAGTTCTTTCATGCTTTGCACATCGCTAGTAGCGTGTGTCATCACCTGGAGGCCTGGTGTTCTTCCGAGATCACGAATGATCGAAAAACTTCTGTCACCAACACATTTTTCTTATCTTTGGTCTAGTCCTTCCACGAATTGTAGGTGATCTCAACCCATTCCCATGCAACTATTCTGACCATTCTCTGGAATGCAGCCACTACTTAGCGAGGATTGACAGGGGTCCCAGATGCATCGACATCCATGATGGTAAATCGGCCCTCAGGCCTTTTCGATAGTCCTCTTCCATGGCGCTTTGATTTTTTAGAGGGCAGTGCATTACACGCATGAGGCGATGATGAAGAAGAATGAGCGGATGACATCTTCACAAGAAATAGAAGCTCAGATTTAAAGTGTGTTGTCTTGCTCTCAGATGAAGAGTTGCATAAGATAAAATCTTGGCTTTGTCAATACTTGTCAATATTCTTCACTGACAAGTATTCTTCACTAATTAAATACAATAACTATGAATCAAACTTTGAGCTTTCATGAAGATTCTCCACATTTGGTTAAGAATACTACTACTAATAATAATCCAATACCTCCTTTTGACAAAAATCAAGAAATTAATAGTGCAAAGATTCACTGTTTGAACAAATAGTCTACTGAAAATGGATAATAGAAGTGTCTAACAGTCTCAACAATTCTAGTAGACACAATCAGCTAACAATGAATCTCCTGAGGATTTTATAACATTACCTAACACTATTCAAGATCAACCGAAATAGAGAGTACTAGTGAACTGGCTACCCGTAACAGATAATAATAAGAATCAATTCGAATAGCTCAACCTGGCAAGGTTATCATTCTAATTTCACAATATGACAATTATCCTCATTGAGCAGTAAAACCGAGCCCACAACATTACAAGCAACGTCTCCTAGTACTGAAATATGACTTATCTTTTATTTAGGGAATTGATGCTTAAGAGCATTAGCAATGCATCTTCGGGATATTGACATCAAAAGGGCATAATTGGAACTTAAGTCTGGGCATTCATCCTGGGGACGTGTATTGACAAAACAACAGCAGAGTAAAAGGGATAATTGGTAATCATGATGATACATTATTCATTGCCCTATCATAAATAGGACAGAAAAATGTTACATACGACGTGCTCGGGGAGGAGGCAACGTGCTCGGGGAGGAGGCGCATTGGGGAGGAGGCGGCGTGCTCAGGGAGGAGACATTCTGGGGAGGAGGTGCATCGGGGAGGGCAGCGTGCTCGGGTAGGAGGCGGCTGGCTCAGGGGAGGAGGTGAGAGTTAGAGAATATTAAGCATCTGAGTGGGACTGCGGGCAAACCTTAGAGTCGATCCAAATATAAATAGATTGGACATCATAGACAATTCTAAATTAGAACCATCTGTGATAATATATGTCGTAGATGGTTATACTTTATAACCGTCTATGATAAATACATATCACAGACGGTTCTAAAGTAGAATCGTCTGTGCTAAATACATATCACAGATGGTTCTAAAGTAAAATTGTATGTGAATCATGACAGTTCTAAATGCATTCTCATATACATTAATGTAATTTCACACACACACACACACACACACACACACACACACACACACACACACACACACACACACACACACACACACACACACACACACACACATATATATATATATATATATATATATATATATATATATATATATATATATATATATATATATATATATATATATATATATATATATATATATATATATATATATATATATATATATATATATATATATATATATATATATATATATATATATATATATATATATATATATGACATATTCTCATATATGTAAATGCAAATTCACACACACACATGACACATTCTCATATACATAAATGCAAATTCACCTATATATGACATAGTCTCATATACCTAAATGCAAATTTAGAACATATAACACATAAACATATCATTTATTGTTCCACTTGCTTATTTCCTTTAAAAATTAACCTTTCATGATGATCTATGCATATGTAGCTAGTTTCGTTATGTTGTTCTTCCTCGACCCTTATGTCATTTTCAAAAGGAGGCACCTTGTTAAATTAATTGTATTCTTCCAAGCACACTACATTCTCAACTCTGACAATCCTCTTTTTTTCCATGAAGAACTATGTGGCACTTCTTATTTACTTGGTCAGTTATATAGAAGATTTGAACAACTTGGTTAGCAAGTATTAATGATTCGTCTTTGTATTTGACACGTTCAAGGTCCACGGTAGTGACACCGTATTTATCGAACTTTACATGTAGGAGATGGACCCAACAGAATCGAAACAGGGGATTCTTGAAAAGCATGTAATCAAGCTCCTAAATTTTCTCTATGAACCTATAGTAGGAGCTTCTCAACCTATCGGTACTGAACGTATCTATGCGAACACCACAGTTCTGATTAGTGCTCTTTATATCTTGAGTCATGTCATAATTGTAAATGTTACCCCTTTTGCCAACCATGTTAGCATATCACTTGATGGCTCCTAGAGAGTTGCTCCTTCAACCAATGGTTGAACTGACTATTATGTTGTCTTGTGATCCAAACATCCAGCCGCTCTGTATTCAATTGCCAAAGCATGTCCTTGTGCTAGTTAATCTACAGGTACACTTTAGTCATGTGTTATGAGACTGTGAAATGGGCTTGAGCATACGCATCCATATTTGGAATGATCGCTTTCCTTCTGATGGTCCTGTTACACTCGAGCCTCCCCTAATGGCAAGATTGAGGCACACCTATCAGTTTGATCTGAGCTATGTAATCGACGCAGAACTCAATGACCTCTTCGGTTGCACAATCTTCGATGATACTACCCTCCGACCGAGATCAATTTTGTACATAGGACTTGAGAATTCCCATGAACCTCTCGGATGGGTGCATGTTATGTAGGAACACGGGCCCGCACATCTTTATCTCTCACACGACATGAACAATGAGATGAACCATGATATCAAAAAATGAACAATGAGATGAACCATGATATCAAAAAATGACTAAGGAAAATACATCTCAAAATGACATAGAGTCGTCACCACCTTGTCCTACAGAGCATGTAGTTCTTCGGGATCAATGAACTTCTGAGCAATTGTGTTAAAGAAATAACGCAAACTCATGATTGACTCTCGAACCTTAATCGACAAAATACTCAGTACCACAGAAAAGTTCCTCATAGATGGTTTGAAACCGCCACCACAGACGGTTCCCTGAACAATCTGATTTTATGGGTCAAAGATAATAGGAGTTATTCACAGACGGTTTGTGAACCGTCTGTGAAAACCATATCACATATGGTTTGGAACTAAAACCGTCTGTGACCGTCCGTTATCATAGACGGTTCAAAACTAGAACTATCTATAATAGTCAGTTATCATAGACGATTCTCGGTAAAAACCATCTGTGATAGCTGCACTAGTGCTTAAAAAAGTTGGTAATTTTACCATGGCTTGGATGCTTAAAAATTTGGCTAAGTCTAGATTTTTTACTGTGGCTTGGATGCCCAAAAATTTAGGATTCCAAGTCATAGCAAATCCAAACCAAGGTAAAATTAAGACTTAGCCAAAATTTGGGCATCCAAGCCATGGTAAAAAACCAAGTTATAGCAAAATCGGATGGATGGGATTGAAGAAGAGGCAGGGAAGGAGAGGAGGAGTAGAGGGGAAGTGAGAAGAGAGAAGAGGAGATGAGGAGAAAAAGAGCCAATAGTGTTTTCTATTTTTAAGAAAAAATTTGGTGAGGAAAAGTGGAGGAGAAGAAGGGAGAAGAGAGAAGAAGAGATGAAGATAGGAGTGGAGGAGAAGTGAGAAGAGAGAAGAGGAGATGAGGAGAAGAACAGCTGGGGCTTCTATTTTAAAGAGCAAATCCTGTGAGATGAGCAAGAAATTCAAATTTGATTAGAGTGGGTAAGTTGAAATATTATCATAGACGGTTCAAAGTAAAGAACTCAATGGTGTTGGCTATGACCACTCCAAGTTTCAATCACTTCAAGAGATGAGTGTTATGACCACGCCTTCTTGATGTACTCGTAACCTTGTTATGACCACTCCTTTTGAGTACTTTGCACGTACTCGTAACCGAGTTCCAGCGGATTACAAGTACTTGAGACTTTAACTGCAAATACCTCCTCCTTTGACCACAACCACTCTGCTACTACTTCGAGTACTCCAATTACTCATAATCTTCTGAATCTCTTGGTACTCGTTACCTCCGAGCAGATTGCACTCGATACTTGTAAATTCTGGGAATGACCGGTTGCACTCGAGCGCTTCAACTTCTTCATTGTGGTACTCATAAGTCATGAGTGCTACAATACTCGTAACCTTCAAATACACCTCACACTCGATACCCTGAGCACTCATATTTCCAATGCATAGCTCCTCGACTCCTCATGCAGCTCCTCTTCTCCTCGATGCACTAGATAAAACATGCGAACACAGATTATTTTTCTAGGAGCCAAAAGCACTCCACTTTCTTACTCTTATTTCTCTTCCTGAACTTCTCGATCACAACCGATCACCCTCGATCACAACTGACTGCTTCTCCTTCGCTTGTCACTGATTATATGACCAGACTGCACCTTATAAAGGCTAGTTACAGAACTCATAAATATACTCAATAACATGACTCGACTTCTACTACGGACTCATACACGGACTTGACTCAAGCGATGTTACAGACTTGGATATGACTCAATAAAAAACAAGATTAATTCCAACATTCACCCCCTTAATCTTGTTTCTCCATCTTGATGATGCTAATCTTCTCTTGCTCTCGCTCTTGCTCCCAACTCATTTAACACCTCCTCAAATGCTCTGTGTTGCACTTCCATGTCTTGGGCTCTCATCAACTTCTTGCTCTTGATGCTCTACCACTCTACACCCTTCATCTTCCCCTACTGCTGCACTGGCATCCACACCTGCCTATTCTTCCTCTACTAGCTCCACATGCTCCTCTTGGACCTCTTCCTCTACGTGAGACTGCTTCGGCCTCTACTGCTGCTACGCCTTGCTACGCTTCACTTCAATCTGTTGCACGTGTCCCGAGCCAACTACCCACCGTGACCCACAAAGCGCTTGTGTCCGTGTCTGCATGCGCATGTAGTCCACCTTGATCTCCTGTGCTGTTGGCTTCTGCTTCTTCCTTTTTACCTCCACTCCCTATGCGCGGTTCCTTCCTGGGCCATCACCACCCTACCACCCATGCTTGCTCCATCCTGAGCCTTGCACAAACCAACACTTGCCATACTTTGCACCTAGACCGATCTAGTCCTTCCATGTGTGCCTGCCAGGGTTGGAGCACTTGCTCCCATAATTGTCTTGGCTTCTCCGTTACTTGAGCCTCCCGCTCCTCTTTCTTAGACCAAATCCGCCTGCTTTCCTGCATACGTCTCAACTGAGGCTACATCACCTCTAACTCTTTGTGCTCATGCATCCTATCTCCAATGGTGGCCACATTCCTTCCACAAACCACAGAAAAATACTCTAACCTGTACTCCAACCTTTCTCATAGAACTTGTGCATCTGCATGTCAATGAGACTGCTCTCGACCATCTAGGCTGCCACCTATAGCGTGCATGATCACGCTGCCTGCATGTATACATGTCTCACTCACCCGAGCCGCTACACTCCTCTGTGCCGGTTGTATGGCCTCCCTGGGATCCACACGCATCGAGTTCATTGCTTGGCTCCTTCAGGCTACTCTTGAGACAAACCAATTTATAAGTTTTCAAAGAAATTTTGTACAATCAATTCTATGATCTTTTCACCTTCATTAAGAGATCATCGTTCTTGTCGTAGACACGCAAGAACTCATCCTGCAGTACCACCCTGCACCCTTCTTCTGTCATCTGTCCAAGACTGAGTATGTTGTTGCACAATCTCGGTATAAAGTAAACTTCAGACACTAACTTCTGATCGCCGTTTTTGCATTACAACAACATTGATCCTTTTCCTTTTTCTCCACCGTGGAGCCTTCGGCAAACTTAACTTTGCCTGAAATCTTCTCGTTGAGCTCATGGAACATGAAGCGATCTTCTGTCATGTGATTGCAGGCTCCATCGCTGCCTTCCTCCATGCATAGTTTAGGAACTACGTTCTTCTCGTTCAACATCACCATACCCGGTATCTCTTCAACACGCAAGGAAAGAAGTAGTTCTGGCTCAACATCCTCCTCAACACAGGTGAGGTTCACCTCCTCATGCTTCTTTTTGCTTGGGCAATCCAAAGCATAGTGCCCGTACTTCTCATAGTTGAAACACTTTATGTGGTTGTAGCACTCTGACACGTAGTGCCCATATTCACCACATTCAAAGAACTTGACTGTGACTTGTTACAGGATCTGCCACCACCACCTTGCCCAGCCTTGTCTCTAGGGCCACCTCTGCCGCCTCGACCACTTTGGCTGCCTCTCCTGTGTCATCGCTTGTGATGCCCTCTTCTCTCTGTCTTCAAGTTCCTTGCTTCCCATTCAGTTTGGGAGAACATGAGTTGCCCATCTGCATTGTTATGAGTTCACCGATTGAGTCATTCTTCATATGCTTTTATCCGTCCTATTGCTTCCTCAAATTGCATCACTTCAAGATCGGAATATTGCTCAATTGATGCCACCAATTGTAGAAACTTATCAGGTACTGAGTCAAGAAGCTTCTTGACTAATGTGGCATCCTCTAACGTGGTGTTGAGGGTGCTGTACTTGGCTGCTGTACCACTCAATTTCCTGGCGAACTCATCGATCGTCTCTCCTTTCTTCATGCAAGTTGAGTCAAACTGAGTCAAACTCCCTCTTCAATGTTTGCAGATGGGCCTTTTTACATGATCAGTGCCTAGATATCATGTCTTCAGACCATCCCATACCTTCTTTGCCGATTTCTTCTTTGTGATCTACAGAAGGACGTCTTCTGAGATGGCTTGGAAGATAAACGCTCATGCCACTTTGTTTTTCTTCTCATCTACAGCCACTCAGCTCCAACCGTAGGTTCTACTACCTCCCAAACATCTTGTGCATCCATAATTGCCTCCATCTTGATCGCCCATGTGGTATAATTTGTTGTCATCAACATCAGGTATTGATGCAGCATGCCACCGCATTCCTTTGCCTGGATGGTGAGCGCCATGGCTGGGACCACAAGGTCTCAGGTGTGCTGAAGCTTTGATACCACTGTTGGAAAATGATCACTCTGACTTTGGTTACCACCACTCAATGTTGGCTACGACCAATCAGTGGTGTTGGCTATGACCACTCCAAGTTTCGATCACTTCAAGAGATGAGTGTTACGACCACCCTTCTTGACGTACTCGTAACCTTGTAACATCCACTCCTTCTAAGTGCTTTACACGTACTCGTAACCGAGTTCCAACAGATTACGAGTACTCGAGACTTCGACTTCAAACACCTGCGCCTTCGACCATGACCACTCTGCTACTTCTTCGAGTACTCCAATTACTCGTAATCTTCTGAATCTCTTGGTACTTGTTATCTCTGAGCAGATTGCACTCGATACTCATAAACTTCGGGAATGACTGGTCTGCACTCAAATGCTTCAACTTCTTCGCTGTGGTAATCGTGAGTCATGAGTGCTATAGTACTCGTAACCTTCGAGTACACCTAACACTCGATACCCTAAGCATTCGTATTTCCAATGCACAGCTCCTCGATTCCTCACATAGCTCCTCTGCTCCTCGAATATGCACTAGATAAAACACGCGAACACAAATTGTTTTCCTGAGAGCCAAAAGCACTTCGCTTTCCTACTCTTATTTCTCTCCCTCTACTTCTCGATCACAATCGACCGCCCTCGATCACAACCAATTGCTTCTCCTTCGCTTGTCACTGATTACACAAATAGACTGCGCCTTACAAAGGCTAGTTACAGGACCCATAAATAGACTCAACAACATGACTCGACTTCTACTACAGACTCGTACACAGACTCGACTCAAACGTTGTTACAAACTCAGATATGACTAGATAAAAACAAGATTAATTCCAACACATCCGGTGGCATATCGTTGACTTCGTCAGCGATGTCATTATTACTACCTTCCTGCATAATAGGCTTTTCACCGTGACTGGTCCAACATGTATACCCCTTTTTTAAATCCATTCAAATCAAGTGTGCTTCGATCTACTCTTGATTCTTAAATATCTTCAGATTCTCGTAGTCAATGCATGAAAAATACATATATTCCACCCACTTATTCAACATATCATTCTCGGCAACTCTTGTAAAGACAGACACGCCATTATTGTAATCTTCACTCACATGGTTTTCAGCATATATCCAGCTTTGGTCGTACGCTACGCATATAACAATTTAGTATTCATATTGAATTAATTAATTAGTATAATATATATATGATCTAATGTAGCTCTATGTAGCAATAATAATTAATTAAATTAAATTAAGTAAAAATAGACTACGAATTAGCTAAACCCTAAACCCTAAACTATACTAGATGTAAATAATCTTTTATCTACATCAAGCTAGACCTAAACCATCTTCAATTCTCCTTTTACAAAGCTATAGATCTACAATATAATGCAATTAGGAATAATTACTAATCATAGATAGTCAAGAACAAATAGATCTATAATAACTCTTTCTAAATCCGTGGTCTCTTTTCGCTAAATGGCCTCAATGCCCCACCTCCTCAAAGCAACAGCTTGTGAGAACAGATCTAGAATTTGAGACAGATTTATGAGGGTCACCGGGTCTATAATTAATATCATAGACTTAACAAGAACCGTCTCTGATATTACTAAATATCACATATGGGTTTTAATGTAAACCATCTATGATGTGTATTGAGGTATCATAGATGGTTTTAAGAAAAAATCGCTGACAATTAGCAAGAACTGTCTGTGATACTTTATAGATGGTGTTCAACATGAACCGTCTGTGATATTACCTCTTCATAGACAGTTTTTAGCGGTAGCAACACAGACAGTCTCTAAACCAAAACCATTTGTGATTATATTTAATACTAATTATTTTAGTCAACCGTATATGATGAGGCATCCAGTATTAAACTTTTGTAGTAGTGTATCTTCAACTCACGAGCATGTCATATCTTGAGTTTTGCCCAATTTTTGTGCAACCTTGTTTTTCTTGAGGAAAGATTAGAATTTTAGCCAAGATCTATGCGATTCTTGGATGGATTAGGTCCCTGAGATCCTCAGCAAGGTGTGTATAACATTTCAAATTATTTGGATATTTATTTTAGAGATTACACTATTTTTAGTTTTGGCTTGGACTGATTTCCATTTCTAGGAATAAGGGTGCGGCCTGACCGTCTCCAGGCCTGCAGTCCGATTGGACTAGTCATCTCCGGTTGTCAGACCGCTCAGCCAGTCCAACCGATCCCTCATAGCGGTCTGACCGGCCTAGAGGAGTTGAACTTTGCTTCCGTGCTTTTGTGAGTTTTTTGTTGGTGAATAAATATGATTTTTCTAGCTTACATTAGTTAGTGCAGTGAAAGTTTTCGCATACTTTTTGAAAGGTTGAATTTAAAGGTATTATTTACCCTTTTTTTATTGCAATATGGGGTCCATATACGCAGAGTGGTCTAGTGCATTGTCGGAGAAAAGGAAGAAGAGAATGCGTGGACGACACCGTGCGACGAAGCTTCCGTCGACATGGGACAAGCCGGCCAGCCAAAATCAAGCTTGGCTTTCCTCTTCAATCGTCCGTTTGGTCACGGCCATCTCATGGACTGCTCGAAAAGGACGACACACGCACTTCACGGATATCAGATACATGTGGTTGTTAACATCCAAACATACATGTTGTCAAAGTGGTCGTCACTGAAATGACCAAGAAAAACCTACTTTAATCAAAATCCCTAGTGGCTCGAACATAACACAGGTGACAAATCCTATTAAAGCTCGTCATCTAAAGTAATTAACCATATGATCAGTACCGTGGGATCTGGATAAATTAATTTTGTTGAATCTGCCAACGTTAGGCTATCTGGAATTAATACATAGATTCTGCAGGAATTTCACACGAAACGATATAGGGTGGGTTTGAATGTGTTTATATTTATGGTTGATACTCGTATTGTCTACAATAACTAGTTTTTATTCGGTAAGTTTTTAAGGTAGGGTCAATATGAAAATTGTAGTAACAAGTGTACTGAGTTCAGCTGTACTGGCCAAAATCGCATGTGACAATTTTCCTGTACGTACTACCTCTCACGAACAGCCAGAATTCAAATATTTAATTTATAAACCATAACCCATCAACCTAAAAGAACTTATCCATAGTTTCTTCGAAATTTTCTACAAATCAAAGCCCTTGGCCCATTCAGAACAATGCCTAAGTAATCGTCCTGCTATGGAACGGACAGTGATCTTCCTCATGTAGTTTGGATGGTCGATATAGCTAAGAAGGGTTTCCACCTGATTGGTTGTCTTCTTCGCAACGACTTCATATGAATGGGCAATGGGCATAAACTGTTGCACCATATCTTGAGGTAGCTCATGACTGACGTTTGCTTGCCCTAGCTTGGGTGAGAACGCACGTAGCCGAAATTTCTGTGCTTTTATCTTTAATCATGTCTTAGTTAATGGTTTTCGACTTGATCTTGGATTCGTAGCCGCAATTTTTCTTCGGCATTGAACTTCTAGAGTGCCGGCCGGGGAGCAACAAAAAGATAAGCCCCACCATGACATGCACTACATGTCTCCTTAATTTGTTCCCGGCCGCGCATGAAGTGGCTAGCTACACTTGAAATCATCTCTTTCTTCCTCTGCATTTAGCTAGAAAAGATTTGCATGTACTTTCGGTAAAGTTCGGCAGACACCATGATTGCAAACAGTGGGAATTAAGCAGTTTTGTAATATTATTTACTTCCTCTGATTCGAAGTATAGGGAACCATTCTCCTTTTTATTTTCCGCAAAGATTCAGAAACAGTAGTGACTTTTGTCTACCTTTATTAATGCGCAATTCATCATTCAATACATAGTTACATACGGTACCCTCTGATTCGAAGTATAGGGAACCATGCATTCTCCTTTTTTTTCCGCAAAGATTCAGAAACAGTAGTGACTTTTGTCTACCATTATTAATGCGCAATTCATCATTCAATACATAGTTACATACGGAACCACGCTGACAATTTGACACGAGTATAAGTAGGAAAATATGGATGAGATGCACATGACTATTTTGAAACAAGATCAAAGGCAAATTAAGGGCCTGATATCATGGAACGGAGGGAATAATGGTTTATAGTAATCGTAGGATCTAACAATGGTATATTAGAGGTGGGTTGAATTACACATGGGAGTAAAAGGTATTTCACACACTCCCCCGGTCACGAAAACATATGGTTTTGGGATATATGCAGTCAAACTTTCGACAATTTCGATATCTTTTCAAATATTTAGATATATGAAAATTATATGTGTAGATTTGTCTCGAAAGTACTTTCATAATATTATAATTTATAAGATTCCATAAATATATTACAACCACATTAGTCCTCAAAGTTATATTTTAGAGAGCGTATTGATATTCAGAACAACTTGTTTTTGTAACCAGAGGGAGTGATAATTAGCTAGTGTTTCTAAACTTAAACATGGTAATCTATGGGGTTAATTATGCAAGGGATCAACCTATGTTGTCTGTAGGTAGCACAAGTAGTAGGCGGAGGCAAAAAGAAACTATGTGGTTAATTGAACCCATAGCCTTTTGGAAAACACACACTACTATAGAAAAGATCATTATAGACAGTTCAAAAATATCATTATAGATGGTTTATGAGCCATTTGAGTTTATGAGTCAGTAATAACATGAAATCATCACCGATTGTTTTCGAATCGTATGTGACGCAAACTATCACAGATGGTTATTAACTCAGAACTGTCTGTGATAGTTGACTATCACAGATGGTTTATAGTTAAAACAATCTGTGATAGCTGATGTATAACAGACAATTTATAGATGAAACCATTTGTAATATTCTTTTGTATTACTAAATTTATTTCTGTTTGTTGGTTAGCCTTAGGAAATGCTAGCCATACTCTCTGAAACAAGCAGAAAGATAACAAATACATGTATACATCCAAGTCACATTCATTTCATAAATAAAAACATACATTGCATAAATCAATTAACTTAAATAAAATAAATTAACCATTCATGAACAAATACACACATGTACCATTAAGTTCAATCTTATGACAATCAAGTTCAATCTACATTGTGGAACTCCCCAACTTAGTTTATGACTTGAGATAACAAGAAGTTGTAGCGATGGTCGTAACCTGTTGCTAGGAACATCAATACATATAAATTGATAAATGTTAAATAATTATTGCAAGATTGACAGACCTGAGGATCATTGGTCACCGCAGAACAGAGAAGTAGTTCTATACTGTGGCAAATATAGTATCCACAGGTGTTGTCTGGCGGCTGCCAGTGGCACTACAAAAATAGAATTAGTTAGTTCGAGAGGCATTACTACGAAGTGTATATAGGATTAATGTGTACTAGAAAATACTGGAAAATTTAGTTCGTATCGCAGGGCACTTTCCCTCCCTTAGATCTCCCTCCATCATCAACGTACATGGCAAGTGATCTACGGGATTCCAAAAAGTTATTCTTAGCCATTGCAAAGGAAGGAAAGACTATAACAAAGTTATCTAAGGAGAAAATGTGTTTACTAGTCGATTAATTATCGAACAACTGTGAAGTTGTGTTTGGCCCTCTTTAGAGAATCAATCCTATTTCATTTTGGTATAATTATAATTAGAATCTAGTGGATCCTACACTGGTATATTACCGTGGTCATTAAACCTAAGTTCGTGTTGCTTATAAAGTACAAATCAACAATTATAGTCACTAGTGCAGCACTTACCCTTGATTGTAGGGCAAAAGTATGAATTACTTACTGCGGTGAGCCACAATGACATCGTCATGTAAGCCTCGACAAAGGATGCATCCTCCTAGATGGTTTGCATGGAGACCAAGTGTGGGTCAACAAAACCTACCAGTGATTTCCTTGATCTGGCATCAGAAACCATCTATCTATCATTTATCAGTATTACATATATAACATTTATCAGTATTACACGAATGTAGACCATGATTGTACACACTTATAGTGTCTAGCATTGAATGAGTGAGGTGTCGAGAGCATCCAGATTGAAGAGAAAGAATAAGTCCTTGAAGGTCACCATGAAGACACAATCTTGAACCTCGTGGTTATGATGATGCGGCCTAAACTTGACGTTGACACCCAAGAGCCGTTGTCCATCTGTCTTGTTGGCCTATTCCATGTACCATGCATGCAATCTCTGGCAAGCGAATCCTAGGGTTAGGAGAGGATATAATCAGTCTTCTTCGGTTTACCCTTGCCACCTCGCTGTTTAGAGGTTGACTTCACGGGAGTCGACCATGCACGATATTCTTCCTCAACCCTTATGCCTCTCGTGAAAGGAGCCAACTCATCAAAATAATTGTATTCTTCCTCGTCCACTATATTCTCAACTTCGATAATCCTCCCTTTTTCATGAAGAACTATGTGGTGCTTCTTATTTGCCTAATCGGTTACATAGAAGACTTAAACAACTTGGCTAGTGAGTACAAATGGTTCATGTTTCTAACACATTCGAGGTCCACGGTAGTGACACCATACTTGTCGACCTTTACTTATAGGAGATGGACCCAACGACACCGAAACAGGGGGATCTTGAAAAGCACGTAGTCGAGCCCCAAATCTCCTTTATGAACCTATAGTAGAATCTCCTCAACCTATCGGTACTAAACGCATCTATGTGGACACCATTGTTCTGGTTAGTGCTTTTTATGTCCCACACAATGTGAACAATGAGATGGACTATGATATCAAAAAATGATGGAGGAAAATACATCTCAAGATGACATAGAGTTGTCACCACCTCGTCCTATAGAGCATCTAGTCCTTCGGGATCGATAACCTTTTGAGCAATTGTGTTAAACAAATAACACAGCCTCATGAATGTTTCTCGGATCTTGATCGATAGAATACTTCTAATTACAACAGGGACCATCTGTGTCATCAGCACATGATAATCGTGAGACATCATGCCAATTAACTTCAAATCTTCCATTGAAACAAGTTTCTTCATGCTAGCCGAGTAACCAGATGGAACATTCATACTATGCAAGCACTGGCACAGTTCATTTCTCTCGGCCTTGGACAGAGTGTAACAAATAGGGGAAGGTACGTTCGTCCTTTATTGGTCTTTGTTAGTGCTTACTTAGGTCTAATGTCCATATCAACCAAGTCAAGCCATGCATTAACACCATCATTTGTTTTGTCATGAGTGTTCAGTAAGAGACCAATCAAGTTGTCTCATATATTCTTCTCTACGTACATGACGTTGATGCAGTAGTGAACTTCTAAGTGCTTCCAATAAGGTAAGTCCCAAAATATTGATCTCTTCTTCCATGTGTTCTTCTCACGGGTACTCGATTTACGTCCCTTTTCGAATACATCATCTAAATCCTTAATCATATCATAGACCTCTTTTTTGCTTAAATGCTTTGAAGCTGAACTATCCTCCTCCCTGTCAAATTCTTTCTTCATACTACAGTATGGGTGAGCCCTCCGAAGGAACCTACGGTGACGCATGTACATGGTTTTGCACGAGTGCTTCAGCCACACACTCTCGGTATCATCAAAGTAGTGAGTACAAATGTTGGCCCCTTTTGTACTCTAGCCCGATAGATTAGTAAGGGTAGGATAATCATTTATGGTGCGTAACAACAAGAAGCATAAAGTGATGTTCTCTTCTCTGTACAAATCTCATACCTGTACCCCTTCGATCTACAATATTTTTAGATCTTCCATCAACGGTGTTAGGTACACAACAATATCATTTCTTGGTTGCTTCAGCCCTTGGATAAGTATCGACAACAAAATATACTTGATTGTAGATACAGAGAGTCACATGCCAAGTGCTTTGTTGGCTGCTCATATTACCAAAATAATTCATTCCATCTGTACTCATCCAAATCTTATATTCCTCGGTTGTACATCGAAGTCTACAAATCTCTTATTGATGTTTCTCTACTGGGCGGAATCAGCAAGGTGCCTTATCTTTATGCCCTTCTTATGCTCTTTCGAGTGCCAACGCAACAGTTTTGTCTCCTTTGAGTTCACAAAAAATAGCTTCAAATGGACAATTACAGGAAGATACCATGCCACCTTAGTACGATGTGACATTCCAAAATTTTCTTTTATTTATTTGGAATTTATTGGGTTTTTTTCTTGGAATTTAATTTTCCTCTTTTTAATTTGCCC
Source organism: Dendrocalamus sinicus (assembly GCA_036346575.1). NCBI lineage: Eukaryota > Viridiplantae > Streptophyta > Magnoliopsida > Poales > Poaceae > Dendrocalamus > Dendrocalamus sinicus. Next base: position 10,744,723 of record CM070657.1, read on the forward strand.
TAGACCAAGGTTTATTAAAATCTATGTGTATTTTTGGTTAAAATAAGCTGATTGTATTTTTGTTGAGTTCCTGGTATTTCCTAGAATTTTTAGGATTTTTTGGGATTTATTTGAATTTATTAAATATTTTCTAAACTTTTATTCTTTTTCTCAGGATTTTCAAAAAAACTGAAAATTAAAATTTTAAACTCTCCCACCTTACTCCTGGACCAACGCGTGATGGACCAGATTGCCGCCCACGTGCGCTGGCCCATCTCCACCGTCCACCTCTCTCCATCTCTTTCTCTCTCCTAGGGCCCGCATGTCAGCCACCACGACCCTCTCCCACCTCCCGTCCCTCTCTCGCCGCCAGGTGGGCCCTCCTCCCTGTCTTCCTTGAACGTGTCACCGCTCGGCCATTATGCCACCCCGCCCTAGCTGGCCGCCTCCCTCTTCCTGCATAGGCGCCACCCCACTCCCCTATCCCTCCGCACTTCCCGCACCGACTTCCCCTCTCCCCGTGCAGGCCTCCTCTTTATCTGCCCGCAACTTCCGCCGCCTCCCTGATGTTTCCAGTGGGCAATACCGGTCGTTGAGCCCTTTGCCCCCTATAAATACCCGTTCCTCGGCACCCCCACACCTTACTCCACCCCCGCACTCCACTCCCTCTCTCGTGTCTTGAGGAGCCTCACGCCATCTCCCTCCTCTCTGAGCACCGGCAAACTTCTCTGATGAGAAATCCTAGTCGTCCTCATCGTCTTCACGCCTCGGCGACCCCACCTTCAGCTTCACCACACCAAGGCAAGCCCCAGCCACCATTTCGTCAAGCACAAGCATCACCAGAGCGCTGGTTCACCGGAGACCAAAGCCGCGTGGCCACTTCTCTCACCATCGACCACCCTTGGTCATTCCCGCCTCATCTAAGGCATAAATCGGTTCACCTCGTCACCCTCTCCCTTTTTGTATGCACTACCACCCTCTGTTGAGCACCAGAACGTCAGCGACCATCGGTCCCCGTACGTCTCCCCACACGACCACCCTATGGTCGTAAGTTCTTCTATGACCATTTGGTCGAGAGCCTTTCCATGACTGCTTCGAAGTCGTAAGCCTCTTTATGACCACTGTAGCCTTTGACCACTGTATCCCATGACCACGGCAGCTTACGACCACCAAAAATTCCTTTTATTATTTTCTCTCTCTCATTTTCTTGAGAATTAAACTTCCAGAAGCATGTTTTCCTTCATCCTAGTTCCGATTGAACCTGTTCAAAATTTTAAATTCATCTAAAATCATGAACTATCTAACTCTGCTATGTTTTCTAATTGGAGTTTGTTTAAATTTATTTAAATTTGATGGGTTATTTTCACGTGTAGACTACGACGATTCGTGAGAGTACTACGTTGGCAATTAGCATCAATCCATGGAGAAAGGCAAGTTACACACCTTGATCATGTTAACCCTAGTTTGCCAAATAAAATTATGTTATTTTAAATTATTCTGCATGTATATTTTTATTCAAAATATCTCAATTCAGTTTTAAACTTAGTAATCACCTACTTGTTAATACCTCTGTTGATATTGTTTCCTAGATACCTTGTCACCCTAGAATAAAACTCTGGTTAGTACACTAGTATGGACTAGATAATTTTGTAGCAAATGCTTAGTCATGCTTAGAAATAACTTTAGATTTGGGATACCTTTTTCACATAAAATGATAAGTTTTTAAAATGTATTTTTGACTTCGGTGAGTCAAGAAAGTCTATTAAATATTTGAAAATAAAATATAAAACTTAGTTTAGACTTAGACAAATGGTTAGATGGTGGGTGCTTGCTGGTACACGTTGTTGTTCGGTGACACAATGTTGGTGCCAGCTACAAGGGGTATGTGGGAAGTGTCTAAGTCAATTAAGGACTGGTCTGTGAGCACTGCTACAAAGCCCTATCGTACTACCACGAGGCTAGTATAGTACAGTCCTGGCTGACTAATTTGTGAGTTGCAATCTGAGTCTCGCTATAGGTTGAATGTGAGCGTGGCGTAGGCCACGAGAAGTCTCACATGACACAAGGGGCCCCTTGATCTGGTGGATTCCTTATTGGTATGAAACCTTAGTGGAGACGTGGCTAGGTTGACATCTTTGCATTGTAAAGGCCTTATCACGATCTCTTAGTCGCACACCTTCGAAAGTATGTTAGATAGACATTATAAGTTGATCATGTCTTGTAGGTAAAGTTGTACAATCTTTGCAGAGTATATAGACTATCCTAGATAGCTGTACCCATGGTTATGGGCATGCTGAGTAAAGTTTTTCATAGATTAGACGTTGTTTTACACAAATCGGTTTTAGATGGGAAATGTGAAATCTTTTTGGAGAAAGATAATGCAGGTGGGATGCCCATGGATAAGTTAGTGTCAGGTTAGTGCCTGCACTAATGGTATTATTTTGTTTACTTACTATGTTAAATTCCGCAATTTCATATCTACTTATTGTATTTCAATAAATACTGTTTTATGCTCAAATAGCCATATATGCCTTCCTTTGTTAGCCTTGCATTATTATTGTATTGTTAGTATAACTTATGGAGTACAACTTTGTACTCACCCTTGCTATCACATCTCAGAGGAGGATTATTACGACTACATGAGGATCAGGACGAGTAGGCCGCGTCTTACTGTTGTTTGCCTATGGGTAGGCTTTTGGGCTTTATTATTTATCAGTTTGTTTCCATTGTGATTTTTCCCTTATTATTATTACCAATGAGCATTGATGTAAACTTGGCCATAAGGCCCACATTGTTTTATTAAATAATAAAGTTTGTCATTTGAGCTTAATATATATCGTTGTTACTGCTTGTGCACTAGCTGATCCTGAACTAGTATGATTTACACAGAGGATTCGGAGTCATCACTCCGGTGTTCGACACAAGAGGTCCTTTCTTCACTTCAATTCCCTTGCCGTCATCTGAATAATTCTTATGCTTGCATCGGGATGCGTTGCACACCGGACATACATGTAAGTTTGCACACTATTTACAGTAGAGGATACAGTCATTTGGATATGCATGTATTCTTTCTACTTCTATTCCCAAAGGACAAGTGATTTTGGGTAACTCATTTCCCTTTGAAAGCATGTGCGCTAAGAGACGTAACAACGCCATGAAACTCTTCTTGGACCAACTATTGCTTGCCTTCAATTTCAGCAGTTCAAGTACGACTGACAACCTTGTATACTTTGATTTGCAGTACGTGAATAAAACTTTCTCCGAGTCCACCATCAAGCCTTGGAATTTAACGTACTGTCTTGCATCACAGTTCCCTTCTGCATCGCGAAGCATCTGATCTAGATTGTCATCGTGCAACCTATCTGAATCGGAACCACAATTGACATCATCTGAAGATATATTGTTGACTTTGTTGAAAATGTTATTATTACTACATTCCTATGTAATCTGCACTTCACCGTGACTGGTCTATATGTATACCTATTTTTGAAACCCCTCCAAATTAAGTGTGTTTCAATCTGCGCTTAGTTCTTAAACATTTTCAGATTCTCATAGTCAATACATGGGCAATACATATATTCCACCCCTTATCAGCATATCCTTGTCGGCAACTCTTGTAAAAGCAGACATGCCATTAATGTAATATTCACTCATACGGTTTTCAACGTACATCTAGCTTCAGTCCTATGCTACACATATAACAATTTAGTATTAAATATTGAATTAATTAATTAGTGTACTATATATGATCTAAAGTAGCTATATGTAGTAAGAATAATTAATTAAATTGAATTAAGTAGAAATAAACTATGAATTGGCTAAACCCTAAACCATGGTAGATGTAAATAATCTTTCCTCTACATCAAACTAGATCTAAACCATCTTCAATTCTCCCTTGACCAAGCTAGATCTAGAATACAATGTAATTAGAAATAAATTACTTACTATAGATAGTGAAGAACAAATGGATCTACAATACTCTTTCCAAATTTGCTGTCTCCTTTCACCAAATGGCCTCAAAGCCCCACCTCCTCAAAGTAGCAGTATGTGAGAACAGATCTGTGAGAGTCTGGTCTACAATGAGTGATATTATCACAGATGGTTTTTAATACAAACCATTTGTGATGAATCACGGGAATTATCACAAACAGTTTTATGAAAAAACCATCTGTGATCAATATTTAGTAATATGTGATACTTTACAAATGTTTTTCAACATAAACCGTCTATGATATTATCTCTTCACAGACGGTTTTTAGCGTAATCAACAACATAGAAACCAAAACTATCTGTGATTGTATTTAATACTAACAGTTTTGGTCAACTGTCTATGATGAGACTTCGTATTTAAGCTAAACTTTGTTTATTTTTTTGCCAAACGGCATGCAGTGGTGTTATGCGAAGTTAAAATTGACGTCCCCACAGGTACAAATTAACTTCTGGATCTACCATTAAGCACAGGTAGCATTTCACGATCAACAAAAGCATATGTAGCTAGGGACCAAGGTGTTCTCATGTGCAAAAAAGTTCCTCTAGGCGTGCATGCGCAACATTGGTTTGGTGATAGTTGAAAGAAGGTCCCTGGAAGAGAGAATGGTGATGTGAAACAAAGGGCGGATATGCTCGGTTGCACGCATACAGTGGAGCTAATACTGCATGTGGGAATCGGAAGTCTTTTTAAACCGTCCGGTTAAGAAATCGACGGGTCAGGTCGAAGAATCGATAAAAGGAACGATTATGCTTCAGTACATGCATCTTTTTAAAAAAGTTTACGAATCTTAGAATAAAGCAGCGTGGTTATCAAAGTACACAGAAAGGTGGTTGCCAAAGTACGCAGAAAGACTTATCCCATGGAACACGAACGGATTTATTTGCATCATGTACATTACTGTAGGACTGGACCGGATCTAGATCCGCGACAAAGATTTCAAACCCAGAGAATTTCACCTAATGGCGTTCATTACTTTGGTCTGTGATCATATCTCATGCACGCACACACATCAAAGGTGCAGATGTGCTGCGCATGCCAAACAGCTTTAGCCGCGCAATATTTGCACGTGGATATATCCATCCATCTATCTAGAGGAAGTACACCTGTATGTCCTGCTTAGAAAGTTTCTTCAGTGGGATGGACCAGAATCCACCACGCATTTGGGTGGAGAGTGAGAGAGAGCGCGCGCTTCACAAAGGGGAGCATATTGGTAAGAAAGTCAAGCAAGATGGGCTACATGTCTTCTACTCCTTTGGGTGGAGAGAGAGAGAGAGAGAGGAGGGAGAGAGCGCGCGCTTCACGACGGGGAGCATCTAGATATAGCTCATGTGGTAAGAAAGTCAAGCAAGATGGGCTACATGATGGGCCCTTGCTTCTTTGGAGAAAACAAGCACGAATCCAAGGAAGAAGATGGTTACTAGTAGTTAATTAATGGCATGCATTGCCATTGAAGTTTTGGATTAGGCTCGTCAAGCGCGCGTGCAAGCTTCTGCACGAGTGGCCTAATTAATTAACCGCCACACTTTATTTGGTGCTGGAGTCTAGCGTACGGTTGACTGTCCAAGTGCCAATGCATGCATGGCATGCCATACGTGTTGTTTACGCACATACCCACCTTCCATCTCTCCAGTAGCTAGAGAATGCATGCATGTTTTTGTTATATGTACAAATAAACGGCCGGTGCCATGTGTAAATTCTAAATTCCATGCAATTAAATAAATCCTCACTATATTCAGTGTAAACATGGACGAATACTTGGATCATGAGTCGTTCGTTTAACATGCATGGGTAGACGTCCATTAGATCTACATGTGAGGCGCTAACAAATTAATCTAGTTTCCTAATTAATAAATGTTGGTAACTTGGTATTGCTCTTTAGTTTCCAGGTGATTAAGTGGAAAACATGTATTCCTTGAAAAGCTCATGTATATTAGAGTTCATATATTTGCACTGAATTGAACTTAGATTTCCCCAGGGACGGAGCCCGAAAATAGAGATGCGGGGAACCAAATAAGCTATGTGGTAAAATTGCATTCTTGAGGGATGCCAAATAGTAGAAATATAGATAAAATTTCATACATCACAAAGGATATAGTGAAAAATTTTGAATCTTACGGGAGCCCTGCGCCTGCCAGTTCCCTGCTCCTTCCGCCTCTGCATCTCCCTAAACTAGTTATAAATAGCCTCCTGGTCCATCTCCAACTGCGTGTAAACCGAGCTCCCGCGTTATGCCACATTGATCGTCAAATTGACGAGAACCGCTTGATGGACCTAACTAGTGATGGACATCGTATCCAATCATATGCGTTGAAGTTAAATTTCATGTTTTGACTATTTCCCGATCGAGTTGGACATGCATGACTCGGCCGGTTGGTGATCGTCGACGGATACGCTAGCTTGTCCTAGGAAGAATGCCCTCAGCATAACCAACAATCTCCATCAATTTATCAATTTAATAAAAAATGCTTAAAATCTTATTTAATATATAGCTGTTCGATAATGAGTATCTTGTGGGTTTGAACTCAAAGTTTAGCAATAGGGACTACGACTCTACACAGACAAAGAAGGACTTCGCCTTGATCCAATATCTTGGTGTAGGAGTTTTTGCCTAACTTGTATTCTGTACTTGGTGACTTGCCCTTTTCCGCTCAGGTTGGGACGTTACGGTCATGTCCTCGTATCTAGTTTATGAGTACTTAAGAAGGTATCACTACTACAGAAATCCACATTACAGACGGTTCAGAAACGTCATCACAGATGGTTTTCTGAACCGTCTGAAATTATGGGTCAGTGATAATCCAAGTTATCACAGACGGTTTTTGAACCGTCTGTGATTATGCGATATCACAGACAGTTTTTCATTAAAAACCGTCTGTGATTATCCTATATCACAGACGGTTTTGTACTAAAAACCGTCTGTGATTATCCGATATCCCATTGTAGGTTTGTTGTTGCACAGCGTCCAGGTGTTCTTCTGGGAACTCGAACGATGCCAAAATTTCGGTCCACAGCTCACGTTTCCGAGTGTCAGGCACGTTCTTCCACTAATTGTATGTGATCTCAATTCATTCTCGTGCAACTACTCCGACCATGGTTCGGAATGCGTTTACTGCTTTTTGAGAAAGGATAGGGACCCCAGATGCATTCACCGCTGTGATGATCTGTCGGCCCTCAGGCTTCTTTGATAGCCCTCTTCCTTGGCGTCTTGATGTTGGAGCGGACGCCTCCGGCGATGATGTTGAAGAATGCGCGGGTGACATGTTGCTCATTTTGTGGGTCTATTAAGATAAGATGAGAAAGTAATCATATTGAATTGCAAGACAAGAGAGGAGTAGAGGGAGGGGAGAAGGGAGGGGTGATATGGACATAGAGAGGGGTGATGTGCCTATCTTACCAATGTACCAATGTATCAAGTCCTTCTTTTTCAAAAAATTCAAGTCAATTTTATTACAAAGTGCAAAAACACATTCCATATTCTTGGTGAGCAGCCGACATAGCCGACTTCTTCGGTGGCGACTATGCATCTGCTTCTTCCCACTCCTTCTCTTCATCTCGGTCTCCGGATCACGTCGCCATGAGCGATGATTCATCTAACTGAATCATCGCTCGCGCGTCGTGATCCGTAGATCGAGATGAAGAGAAGGAGTGGGAATGATAGCGCCATGGATAGTCGCCACCAAGAATCTGGGAATTTGTTTTTTTTTGAACTTCTGTACTAAAATTTCCTTGAATTTTGTAATACTATTACTACAAGGTCTCTAAACAAAGTGCCTATCCTAGCACCTACTTTAGTTGCTAAAACTATAAACCAAATAGCAAAGTCCCTAAACAAAGGTCTATGAAGCAAATGACACAAACTAGTGTATCCGGTTCATTAAACGGGAACACTATAGTATGTCACTTGCTTCATTTGCTGTTTTTTGTCTAGATACATGGAGCATTTGGGTGGAAAGATCAACTGTTTCGTCAGGCACATGACTGCCAATTCGAAGCATAGCATAGCATCCGAGGCACATCCGAGGCCTGCTGCTGTGTCTTGAGGAATGCCAAGAGCTGGTATTCAGATGGGTTATGAGAATAAGATTCATAATTTATAGTTTGAGGAATGCCACATCTGAAGACCAGCTCATGGGATTCCTCAAGACACACTGCAGCCTTGGATGTGCCTCTGATGCTACGCTATGCTTCAAATTGGCGATCATGAGCCCGACGACACAATGTATTTCTTTCCACCCAAATGGTCAATGTATCTTTGCAATAATCGCAAGATTTCTTTATCCGGATACACTACAATGTGTTACTTGCTTCATGCCCTTTGATCATATACTCTTCCTTGATTGGTTAATTTGTGCTCTCAAATTGTAGGGTTGCACATGATAAGATGAGGAAGCAAGAAAAGTGATACATGATGCTCAATGTTAGGAAGAGATCAGAGAGGAGTAGAGGAAGGGGAGAAGGGAGGAGAGGAGTAGAGGGAAGGGGGACCCAAATGATTTCAAACTATATACTATGTACTATATACTATATACTAACACAACAAGCAATGTAATATGTACCAATGTAAACTAAGCAACTGCAGTAAACAATGTACCAATGTAGTATGTACCAAATAGCAAACTAATTAAGCAACTGCAGTAAACAATGTAACAATGTAATATGTACCAAATAGCAAACTAATTAAGCTACTGCAGTAAACAATGTACCAATGTAATATGTACCAAGCATCAAGCATCAACCCTAAACACTAACAGTAAGCATGAAGCATCAACCCTAAATATGTACTAAGCAACTAACCATAACAGTATGAAGCATCAAGCATCAACCCTAAACACTAACAGTAAGCATGAAGCATCAACCCTAAATATGTACTAAGCAACTAACCATAACAGTATGAAGCATCAAGCATCAACCCTAAACACTAACAGTAAGCATGAAGCTCGGGAGGATTTGATGACCTTACGGTTTTGGTGACCTTAGGGACGCAGGAGGAGGAGGCAGCGGCGGAGGAGGAGGAGGAGGAGGCGGCGGACGACGGAGGAGGAGGAGGCGACGGGCTCGGGAGGCGACGGAGGAGGAGGAGGCGGCGACGCAGAGGAGGCGGCGGCGGAGGAGGAGGAGGCGACGGGCTCGGGAGGCGGCGACGGAGGAGGAGGAGGCTGCGCGACGCCTTCGTCTGGGAGGCGGTCGGCGAGGGCTGGGAGGCAGCCGGCGAGGGCTCGGGAGGCGGCGGCGACGACGGCTCGGGATTTAGATCTAATCGAATCACGCAGCGCACACGGAAAACCCTAGCGAGAGGGTATATGTAGGAAGATTATCACGCATTTATTCTAAACTTAGAACCGTCAGGATAACATATCACGACGCTTTTGAGTTAAAAACCGTCGTGATAGTTTATTATCACTATCACGCACGGTTCTAAACTTAGAACCGTCAGGATATGTTATCACGCACGGTTCTAAATTTAGAACCGTCTCGTGATAAGCCTTGCCGGCTATTGTTGCAATTAAGACCACCAATAACTACACAAATGCATTCATATCAACTACCAAACAATGCATTCATATACAACACCAACCACCTGCATTCACACAAGTATTTCTTGATACATTTTGTCATTCTCAAATACATCACACATTTTCACATATACATCTCAAAATTGACTACATCACACATTTTCACATATACATCTCAAAATTGACTACATCACACATTTTCACATATACATCTCAAAATTGACTAAATCACACATTTCCACATATACATCTCAAAATTGACTACATCACACATTTTCACATATACACCTCAAAATTGACTACATCACACATTTCTACATATACATCTCAAAATTGACTACATCACATATTTTCACATATACATCTCAAAATTGTCACACATTTTCACATATACATTCTTATTGTACTTGCTTATTTCCTTTAAAATTAGCCCTTCATCATGATCAATGCGTGCGTAACTAGTTTCACACGTTGTTCATCGTCGACCTTATGCCATTTCCAAAAGGAGGTAACTCGTCAAATTGATTGTATTCCTCCTCGTCCACTACATTCTCCACTCCGACAATTCTCCTTTTTCCATGAAGAACTACATGGCGTTTCTTATTTGCCGGTCGGTTACATAGAAAACTTGAACAACTTGATTGGCGAGTACGAATGGTTCATCTTTGTACCCGACACGTTGGAGGTCCACGGTCGTGACACCGCACTTGTCAACCTTCACCGTGGAGATGCACCCAACGGCAATAAATAAGGGGATCTTGAAAACCACATAGTCGAGCTCCTAAATCTCTTCTATGAAGCCATAGTACGAGTTTCTCGACCCATCGGTATGAATGCATCTATGCGGACACCGCTGTTCGTTAGTGCTCTTGACATCCCGAGACGTGTATAGAATGTGTACCCATTTATGTCATATCCTTGCCATGTCACAACTGTAAATGTCGGCCCTTTTGCCAACCATGTCGCGTCTCACTCGGCGAGCTCCTAGCGATTTACTCCTTCAACCATTGGTTGAACCGACGGTTGTGTTGCCTCATGATCCAAACATCCGGCCGCTCCGGATTCTCATTGCCAAGCACACCCTTGTGCTGGTCCACATAAGGCGCCACTTCACCATGTGTTGCAACACCGTGAAATGGGCTTGAGTATACATGTCCATATTTGGAGTGATTGCTTTCCTTCCGATAGTTCCGAGACCCTTCAGCCTCCCCTCATGACGAGATTGAGGGACACCTATCGGCTGAATCTGAGCCATATAATCGACACAAAACTCAATGACCTCTTCGCTTGCATAACCTTCGACGATGCTGCCCTCCGCCGAGAACGATTCCGTACGTAGGACTTGAGAATTCCCATGAACCTCTCAAATGGGTACATGCTACGTAGGAATACGGGCCCGCACATTTTTATCTCCCACACAACGTGAACAATGAGATGGACCATGATATCGAAAAACGAAGGAGGGAAATACATTTCAAGGTGACATAGAATCATCACCACCTCGTCCTGCAGAGCATCTAGTCCTTCGGGATCGATGACCTTCTGAGCAATTGTGTTAAAGAAATAACATAGCCTCATGATTGTCTCTCGGACTTTGATCGCAAAATATTTCTAATTGCAATAGGGAGCATCAGTGTCATCAAGCACATGACAATCATGAGACTTCATGCCATTTAACTTCAAATCTTGCATCGAAACAAGTTTCTTCACGCTGTCGGAGTAACGAGACGGAACTTTGACACCATGCAAGCACCGCACGCTTCTGTTTTCTCAGCCTTGGACAGAGTGTAACACGCAGGGGAAGGTACGTTCGTCCATTATCGGTGCATGTCGGTGCTAACTCGGGCCCGATGTGCATATCACCAAGTCAAGCCGCGCGTTGACGCCGCCCTTTATTTTATCACGGATGTTCAGTAAGAGACCAATCAAGCTGCCGCACACATTCTTTTCTACATGCATGACGCCGATGCGAGGTGCGCACATCTAGGTACTCCCAATAAGGTAAGTCCCAAAATATTGATCTCTTCTTCCGTGTTCTTCTCATGAGCCCTCAATTTACGCCCCTTCCGAGGACAACATCTAAATCCTTAACCATATCATAAACCTCGCGTCCTTAAATGCCTTGGAGTTGAACCGTCTTCCTTCTCACCGTCAAATTGTTTCTTCATCTTGCGGTATGGGTGAGCCCTCCAAGGAACCGGCGGTGACGCATGTAGACGGTTTTGCGTGAGTGTCTCAGCCACACACTCTCGGTACCATCTAAACAGTGAGTACAAGCTTTGGCACCTTTTATACTATGGCCCGATAGGTTACCAAGGGCAGGATAATCATTTATGGTGCAGAACAATAAGGAGCGCAGAGTGAAGTTCTCTCGCTTGTATGCATCCCATACCTGCACCCTTCGCTCCACAAGACTTTTAGATCTTCCACCAACGGTGCTAGGAACACATCGATATCATTCCCAGTTGTTTTGGCCCTTGGATAAGTATCGACAAAGAAATGTACTTTCGCTTCATACACAACCAAGGAGGAAGGTTATAGATGCAGAGTCACGGGCCATGTGCTATGTCGGTGCTCATGCTCTCGAATGGATTCATTCCATCCGTACTCACCCAAACCTTATATTCCTTGGTTCTGCACCGAACTCGCAAAACTCCTATCGATGTTTCTCCACCGCGCGAATCAGCAAGGTGTCTTAGCATTCCATCCTTCTTGCGCTCCTCCGAGTGCCAACGCAGCGAGCTTTGCCTCCTTTGGATTTGCATAAAACCTTTTCAAACGGGAATTATAGGAAAATACCATGCCACCTTAGCAGAGGTCCTTTCTTCGCCTCTGCTCCTCGCCATCATCGATTGATTGTTACGTTTGTATCGGGATGTGTTGCACACCGGACATACATGCATGTTTGCATACTCTTTACGGTAGAGGATACAATGTTCGGGCATGCATGTATTCTTTCTACTTCCATTCCCAACGGACAAAGAACCTTCTTGGCTTTATACGTGGTTTTAGGCAACTCATTTCCCTCCAGAAGCATGTCCGCTAAAAGACCTAGCAGCGCTGTGAAACTCTTGTCGGACCAACCGTTGCTTGCCTTCAATTTCAATAGTTCAAGCACGCCCGACAACCTCGTGTACTTGCAGCCCGTGTACAAAGGTTTCTCTCGAGTCCTCCATCAAGCCACGGAATTTAACATACTCTCTCTCATCATAGTTCTCTTCTACATCGCAAGCATCCGATCCAGATTATCATCGTGCAACCTTTCCGAATCCGAGCCACAATCGACATCAGCCGCGGCATGTCATTCACTTCACTGTGATGTCATCCGGGCATATCATTCGCTTCACCGCGATGTCATCCGCGCATATGATCATTCACTTCGCCATGACTGGTCCAACACGTATAATCCTTTTGAAACCCTCCGAATCAAGTGCGCTTCAATTTGCCTCGGTTCTTAAACATCTTCAAATTCTCGCATCGGTGCATGGACAGCACATATATTCCACCCGCTTATTCAACATATCCTCCTCGCGGCTCTTATAAAAGCGAAACGCCATTAATGTACTCTTCACTCACACGGCTCGCGGCATACATCCAACTTCGGTCCTACGTTACGTACATATATAACAACTTAGTATTAAAATCTAGAATAACTAATTATAACTACATATATACCGGCCACATTTATTATATTGAGACTTAATTTCCTAGCTCAATTCATATTACAAACACAATAACTATTATATAACCAACAATTTTGCAAATTAATTAACCATCTTCAATAACCACTCATGGATTACTTACACCTAAATTGTAATGCAATTAAAAATAAATAAATTTCATTACTAACCATATCTACAGCAACCAGGAAAGTCTGAATCTTAATTCAAAGCTCAATCTCTGCCTCTTCCCACCAAATTAACTGGCCTGAAATCGCTCTAGCTTCCTCCCGAGTGAAAAAGTGCGCAGCAGTGGCTAGATCTGGATCGAAATGAAGACGATGCGGTCTGAGCAGCGCAATAAATGCCGTAGTCATTATCACAGACGGTTTTTAACTAAAGGTTAAATATGCGCTCATAATCCAGGTCTCTTCTATGTACGTACAATACAATATACAATACAACATGGCTTCTACTACTGTTCTTGTGATCATCTCCTTCCTCTCATCTGCTCATCACGAATTGTTCGGCCGAACCTTACACAAAGTGCCAGCAATTTGCATCCGAGCAGCTTCTCCGCACCCGCCCGCTCTCCTTCCCGACTTTCTTGCATCCGTCGGCTTGACTGATCCTCCGCCGCCGACGGAGGCGTCTCGCCGCTCAAGAAAGGGAAACACCTCACCCCGGTTCTTCTCCACAATGTGCGCAATGCGGAAGAAGCTCTACACGCATTGCAGAGACTGATGGATAGCCTTGACGATCAAGCAGAAACGGCAGATTCTGAGGAATCTTTTCATGCTATCCTGTACGACATTATGGATGCTGCTGATCATTTGCCCAGGCTGCACGAGGAAGTGCTGAGGACAAGGGCAATCTTAACGGCGTTCGAGAATTTAGCGGTTGATCCTCCAAGTCCCCAAGTTGAAGAAGAAGCTTACAAAGCCCAAAAGAATACAATCTGGGAAACTCTTTACCTGTGCGACTTTTGTAATAAATTTGCCTCTAATTGAAATTAATAAATTTGCCTTTAATTTGTGACCTCTTGTCTCAGTAGTTCTGTAGTTAAGTTATTAGAAGCAATGTGTACTTATATATTAACCTCTGATCTAGATTATGACAGACAAAGGGACATCACAATGGTTCTTGTGAAAACCGTCAGGAACATTCCTGCACGGTTCTTAACAACAACCGGCGTGATAGTCGACACAACACGCACGGTTTTTAATAAAAACCGTCGTGATAATCTCAGATATCGCGCACGGTTTTAATAAAACCGCTCAGTGATATTTCAGATATCACGCACGGTTCAGCAGAAGAACCGCTCGTGATACTCCTTTTTCCCGCCACAATACCACAGACGGCCTTAAACCGTCTGTAATAGTTTACATTACAGACGGTTTCACAAAACCGTCTGTGATTTGCCGTCTACTATTAGCCTTTCTGTAGTAGTGTATACCCTTATCTTTCTTTTAATCGCGACCTCACAATCATACTCAAGTCGGTGAATTCTCCAGGGAATCCTGTAGGACGATTCCCAAGCCATATAGGCATCGAATTCATTACAAGCTATTGCTCAACCTTCTATATAGAAAGAGCACTACAGCTAATGAGACCCTTTAGATGTGCTCTCTAATCCCACATAGTTTGTTGTCCTAAAGCCTACTTCATGGAATCTCTGATCTTCTAGAATAGATTACCACCAATGTAAGCCTTTACACTGGTACGAGCCCCACTCCCTTTGACGCTGCAAGGATGGCTTTCCGCCCCAATCCTTTGGTGAAAGGATCCGCCAAGTTCATTTTAGACTAGATGCACTCCATAGAAATAACACCCGTATATCTAGCATGCCTTATCGACTTAAGTTGTCTCTTTATATGTTTTGAGGACTTTATATTGTCCTTCCTACTCTTCACCTTAACCAGAATAGTTTGGTTATCGCAATAGGTTAATATTGTTGGAATTGGCTTTTCCAATAGAAGTAGGTCAGAAAGGAGTTCTCTGATCCATTCTACCTCTACATCTATTGAACCAAGTGTTACCAACTCAGCCTCTATGGTCGACTGTGTAAGGATAGTCTATTTTGAAGACATCCATAAACCAGCCGCACCTGCTAGAGTAAATACATAGCCACTCGTAGCTTTCATTTCATCTAAGTCACTAATCCAGTTAGAATAACTGAATCCTATTAAGACTGCCAGATGGCCAGAATAGTGTATTCCCAAGTTTGAGGTCCCCTTTAAGTATCTGAGTACCCTCTCTAGTGCTATCCAATAATTATCTCTTGGATTGGCCGTATAACGACTCAATATGCTTACAACGTATGAAATGTCCGACCTTGTTATATTAGTTAGATACATCAAGGATCCAATTATTTAAGAATATTTAAGCTGGTCTTTTTCTTGTCAAGTGCTTTTATGCACCTTAACATTTGGATCATAGGGTGTGGCTACTGGCTTACAGTCCATGAACCCAAATTTGGTTAAGGCTTTGTTCACATAATAGGATTGGGACAAAATAATCCCATTCTCACCCTTTATTAGCTTAATGTTTAAAATAACATTAGCTACGCCCATATCTTCATATCAAAATTCTGGGAGAAAAAAGATTTTATTTTATTGATTACATCCATGTTGGTCCCAAAAATCAATATGTCATCTATGTAAAGATATATAATTATACCTTCACCCCCACTGAATCGATAGTAGACACATTTATCAGCTTCGTTCACACAAAAGCTGACTGTGGTTATTGTACTATCGAATTTCTCGTGCCACTGCTTGGGTGCTTGCTTTAGACCATACAAGGATTTAATCAATCAACATACTTTCTTTTCTTGCTCCTCAACCATAAAGCCATCAAGCTATTGCATATAAATCTTCTCATCCAACTCTCCATTCAAGAAAGTGGTTTTTACGTCCACTTGATGTACTTGGAGCTTGTATATGGTAGCTAGTGCTAAAAGCACTCGAATTGTGGGTAAATGAGCCATAGGAGAGTATGTATCAAAGTAGTTTTCCCCTAGCTTCCTTTTGCGTGAAACCTTTAGCCACTAAATAGGCCTTATACTTTTCTATAGTACTATCAGGTCTACGCTTGCTTTTAAAGATCCATTTGCAGCCCACTGGAATCCATCTCTTTATAGACTATCTCCTTCCAGTAATCCACATCCGTATATGCCTTTGAAAGGTTTCATGATTTATCATCCATGACATAGGTGACATAGTCATCACCAAGAGACTTTTCAGTTCTCTGTCTCTTACTCCTCCTCAACTCCAATTCAGGAGCAGTGTTTTCTGCACTAGGAAGAATAAAGTGTTTATCTGAACCAATATGGTGAATGTCTTCATTTGGTCTCATAGGAAACACGTGTTCAAAGAACATCACATCATGAGATTCCATCACTATATTTGTAGAGATGTCACTTGGATTTGACCACTAAAAATCTATAAACCGCACTATTTATAACATACCCAAGAAAGACACAATCAATGGTCCTAGGATCAAGCTTTTTTTTCTTCGATAATGGCACATGCACTTTTGCAAGGTATCCCCAAGTTCGAAGAAATAATAAGTTAGGTTTTCTCCCATTCCATCCTTCATAAGGTGTTTCCTCCTGATTGCGAGGCGGAACCCTATTTAGGACATAGTTATCTGTGAGAACTACTTCACCCCACCAATAGTTTGGCATACCTGAACTTTGTAGCATGGCGTTTACCAAGTCACAAAGAGTTCATTCTTTCTTTCGGTTATTTCATTTGATTGGAGTGAGTATGGTGGAGTAATTTCATGAATTATTCCACTTTCTTCACAAAATTGAGAGAATTCATTTGAGATATATTCACCGCCTTGGTCCGACATTAATAATTTGATTTTCAACTTCGGCTTTAAAGACTTTAAAGTATTCTAGTGTTTCATCTTTTGACTTAAGTAAATAAATATAGCATTACTTAGTCACATCATCTATAAGAGTTAGAAAATAACGTTTGCCATAATATTCCATTCATTTCACAAAGATTAGAATGAATTAGTTCAAGTGAAGAAGTGCTTCACCCTTCAACGCTATGAAAAGATTTTCGGGGTTGCTTTACTTGAACACACACTTCACACTTTGAACCCTTATCGTAATTATAGCCTAGAATTAAACTTATTTTATTCAACCGCACAATGGCTTCAAAGTTAACATGACATAAACAAGAATGCCAAATATCATGAATTTTATTGCAATGGGAAACATTCAAGATGTTTACATTATTCAAATCAAAAATAGATAAGTGAAATATGCCTCCGCTATTATAGCCTTTGACCACAAAATTACCAAATTTGGTCAACACGACCATATGGGACTCAAAAACAAGCTTTATTTGTTGCCTGCACAGCATAGATCCACTCAACAGATTGCAACTCATAGCAGGCACATACAACACATCTTTCAGAATAAATGTTTTGCTTGAAGTAAGCTTCAATAAAACCTATCCAATCCCACATATTGTAGCAGCGGCTTCGTTCCCCATCAGGGTGGATCCACAACCTTCACCCTGAAATGAAGAGAAACAAGATTGATCAGTACATATATGTCTAATAGCACTTGTATCAATCCACTAATTAATTGATGGACTTGCCATAAAGGCTTGAGGTGCATACCATTCTAAATTGAGGCTAGCCAGTACGACATTCACTTCAGCCTTACGGCCTTTATGCTGACTAAGGGAAAGACCCTTGCCCTTACGATTGCTGCAGTGGTTGGCCTTATGACCAGCCTCCCTACAAACGAAACAGATAATGTGCACCTTTTTCTTCTTCATTTTCATTGGTTGGAGCTTGATCTGGGGCTGAGTCTTGACCTTTTGTTTCCTAGAGCCTCAAGCACTCTTGACCTCCACCTGATGAGCATGAACTTGAGCCTTTCCTGTGCCGTAACTGGCTCTAGTATGCTCTCCGATATTAATAGCAGCTGACAGCTCATTGAGAGTCAAACGCTCCTTCATATGTCTATGAGTGGTCACAAAGTCACGCCATGAGAGCAGTAACTTAGCCAATATGACATTAATTTGAAACTTCTCTGGTAGGATGCAATTGTACTGACTTAAGTTACGTACATGGAGTTGTAGCTCATGGAGCTGCTCCATCACCAACTACACTTTTACCATCTTAAAGTTCAAGTAGGCAGTAGTTATGAAAGACTCATTACCATTATCCCCTTTGAAATAATTCTCATCAAGTTCGTCCCAGAGTTGTTTGACATTAGTGAAGTTAACATAGACATCGAATAGTCGGTTAGATAAGATGGCTAACAAATGGGCTAAGACTCTACATCATTTCAGCAGTTTCCAATGGGAATACTGGAGGATTTGAAATCACCCAAAAAAGTTTGAGATTAGTCAGCGATAATTTTTTTTAGCCTGCCAATGTTTAAAGTTGGCATTGTCAAATACTTCCGACTTAATGACATCAGATGAATGAGCCATTTCTTCAATACTTGGTTTTCTAGATTGTTGTAAAATATGCAGTATAAGCAAATATTCACATTTATTTCTAGCACAAAAGGACATGAGCCAAGTATATTTCAGTAAATGACAACATTAACATGAAAATATGTAAATCTATCAGGTCATTTAACCAGGACAATGTACTTGAAACATAGAGCAGTAAAGTAATTGAAATTAGCATAATGCTTAGATTTTAATTTGATTGTTGCTCTAAGAGGTAGAGTTGCTCAAGGCTAAATCTTGGCCTTCTCAATACTTTGTATATACTCTTCACAAATTGATAGGGCAACTAAAGTTTAGGATTTGAGCTCTAAGTAATGCTTTACTTAACTGTCACTAGAATTGCATATATTAAGGATGGCAACTTCAATTTTTTGGTATAACAGAAGTTCAACAAGAAAATGATTACAAGTAGTATTCTATCAGTCAATATAAAGTTTAATCAGGTAACTGATACAAGATCACAAAGACTCAAAACAACAAAGGAACAAATCCCTTTAAATTAATCTGAAAACAGAATACTGACTACTGCACAACTAGTAATCATAGAGCAAGATGAAAATTCTAACTAACCGAAAGTGAGAGCTCAAAGAGCTATGGAACAAATAGTAGTAAGCACCTCAGATAGAGCTCAAATCTAAATTAGTTGTACAAATCAATTTCAGTATTGGACAAATTTCTTCATAGAGCATTAAACCCACAACCCATAAGCATTACAAGCAATGTCTCCCAGTACAAGTAAAGGTTACAGAATGCAATTAACTAGTACAACTCACAAAGCAAGTAATGAGAAAAGAATAGTCGATAATCTCACAGAGCGGATGGCACTCGAAGCCACTGAGAAGAACAGGCAAGGCACACCTAATGGTGCTGACCCAGCATACCAATCGCCCTGCTGTGCTGCGGTGAGTAAACGTGGTCGTCAGAGATACAATGCCACCCTTTGCCATTCGGGACACACCAAAGTAGCAAAGTCAAGGAACAAGAGGATGCCGCACAAGAACTACAAATGGTACTGGCTGAGTGCCCTTTCCCACAGAGCACCAGGAGATCGAGATCTCCCTGCCGATCGGCAATAAACCAATATGGTGGAGCAACAGCTCTAAAGCCCAAAATCAAAGCTGAATCGAGGAGATTAAGAGGGATTTGGGGAAGAACACTCACTGACTTTCAACGATATCCAAAGGAAGAGGCCAAGCTTACTTAAAAAGGGAGCAACCAAGACTAGCCCACATGGTAGTGCCAACGGCCGATGCCAATATCTCTAGGCCGTTCGAGCCTCCAACGTTGCATCTCCGCCTAGCCCGTTGCCATCTCCATGCGAAAGCCCTGGCCAAAACTGAGCGAGAGCATCCTAGCGTTGGAGACCAAGTTTCCAACCGTATCTTATAGTGAAGTCCCACCGAAAGCCCTTTTGCATTTTCTCTCTTTTCTCAGGTTGAGAAATTACTAGAATGCCCTTAGCATAACAAACAAAACTTAATTAGGTTTAGATGGGCTTGCTTTAGCTTCATCCATATCACGGGCAGATCCATAGTATAATCGCTCGAGTCGTGTGACCCAGGTGACCTTCGACATAATCTAGTAACACTTCTTATATGTAGTGGAGATGACCCATGGCTCTAGCTAATGAGAGAGTGTAGTGACCCCGGTGGAAGCAAATTCTCTAGGGAGTGAGGCATTCCCATCCAATGTTGATTTGATTCAATTAACGTTGAATCAACGATGGATGCAGAGGGGCCTCACATGAGGCTATCTCCCATGGTAGTTTCTTTCGACCCCAATGGCTCATTTTCTTAAACATGTCTCCGAACCATATTATTAGCTACTAAGCTCATTCCTATGTATCCTAACGAAGCTAGGGATCTCAATCTCCCTACAGTAGGATAGGAGTACGTAGGGTTTTTGTGGCAAAAAATTCATCACAATAATTCCATTTGTTGTCACAAATTAGTGTTTGTGGCTATATTTTAAGTCATCACTGCTCATCACTAATACTCAAGTCATTGTTAGCATGGTGATGAATTTTTCTTCCCCACAAATAACCATGTCCATTAGTAGCAAAAAATTTTATCACTATTAATTAGGGCATTTGAGGCAACTTATATGGTCACAGATAGGTTTACATCTGTGATGAAATTCTTGCCACCAATAAGTTTACATCTATGATGAAATTCTTGCCACCAATGAAACTTTTAGTGGCAAAGTTATTTCATAAAAATTGTAATAAATGAATCGCCATAATTACATTTTGTGAAAGTGATGACTTTCTCATCACAAATACACATCTATTAGTAGTAGCATCGTCGTCGCAGTTAATTTTTCTTGTGATGAAATTTTATTTTACAGTAACAAAATTTTTTATTGGTGTTTTCACCACAAATTGTTATGGTGTTTGTGATGAAGCTAGAATTTTCTTTTGAGAATACTTTTCCACACAGTAAGTACTAAGTAGTCAAAAGGCTCATTTATGCAGTTGCCAATTTGCCAAACAAGATAATTGAATGATCATGTGAGAAGGTCCATAGTTTTGTTGTGATAAACCATTGTTATTTTGGAGGAGTAAAAATTTGGAATTTGCAGATTTGCAGATTTTTCTAGACAGTTTGCAAAAATAGATGATTTTGGAAAATTTGAGTTATAGGATGATTCGGTGACCTAGGTCAGTGGTTATAAGTTGCATAAGGCATGTTATCGCTAATATGAGTCAAGTTGTGAAGAACTTATGTTTGAAAATAATTTCTTTGTCTTGGATGTGCAAAATCGCTTGAAGTCAACCATGGTCAATGATGAGGACTAGGGCTATGCTCATGGAGTAGACGAGGCCCAGAACGATCAATAATACCGAGTGAGATGAATGAGCTCAAGTAAGGCATAAGAAAGTCGGGAGTATTGAAGGAAAGTTAGAGCGACAGGTTATAGCCTATGGCTTGGTTAGTCCAAGTGAGGCGTGATCTGGTGGAACCGGAACAGTAGAGACTTGCCAATATGTGATAAGCCAGTGGTGCACCTACACGTGACAAGTATTGTGATTACTTGCAATGGAAGGAGATGACCATGTTAAGAAAGGGTATTTTGGTAGTTTGACCAAAATACCAAAAACTACCTTGAAGTAAAACCGCGATGCTTAGGGGAGTGGTTTATGTCAAGGAGAACCTGAGAAGATCAAGTTGGATCAAGGCTACGGACTTAGCGGATTCGGGCTTATACGCTTTGAAAATTGTGCATAAGTGTAGTATGTGAGTTAAAACCCTTGTGTGTGGGGTTATCAGATTTCCCTCATTGTGCTTAGTGGATAGTATCTACTAAGAGTTAGATGTGGCTGGTTAGCCCATCTATTTAGGGGTTGGGATGGAGACTTGGGTTAACCATTCAACCATCCTCTCATGAGACCAAGTGTTCATGAGTTCTAGGGTTAGGATTTGAGAGAAGTTGAGTGTTGTGGTGTGCACTATTATTCTCTAAGTGGAGCGGCTATAAAACAATTATCCTCAAGTAGCAATATATCAATCTTTATTCATCTCCCTTGTATTGATTGATTTGTTCTTAATTTGGTTATTTTTTCTTTTCTCTCTCCTATTCTTGATTTTGTTGTGCCAAGGATGTGTAAGATATGGATGTAACATGTAGAAATTAATCTCCACTCATCTGGACACTTGGCTAGCAAGTTCATGAAGAAACCCGATTTTTACTCTTTTTAGTCTCTCTGAGTGATTTCTTGATCTAGCTATTTCTACCTTGATTTCTTTAGTGTTCTTGCTTGTTGAGATATGTGGGAATACATCTAGAGCCATCTTGGCTATCATTCACCCATGGGTGAGTGATATTCACCGTTTGTAATTTTTAACCCGTTTTTGGTACAATCTGCCTTCAAACAAAAAAAGGACAGAACTTTGATAATAATTTTTTATCATTGATTGGAATAGGTTCTTGACATCCTAAAGAATGTGCATACCAAATTTTAAGTGATTTAGAGCTTTGATTCAAGTGTTAGCACAATTTTATGCTTTAGCTAGGTTTTGGTGTAACAGAACTTCATGAACTAACAGATTCCATTTCTCTCTAGTTATTTAAGTTTTTTGGTTAGGATCAGTTCTTAAGGTCATGAAGTAGCCTAGGTTCAATTTTCAAATCTTTTGGATTGACGGATCAAAAGTTTCGTTGTTTTGAGATTTAAAATAATGTTGTTTTGAACTTTTAATCAACTAAAATCACTGTAGCACCGAGAATTTTAGGAATTTTGGCTTCTTTATCTCATAACTTCTCATAGTTATTGGAGTGAAGATTAAGGGAATAGTTGGGGGGAAATTTGAAGGCACCATTCACCCATCTTTATTTCCATACCAGTCCTATAAGTGGTATCATAGTCCAATTAGCTCTTCTCATCGATCTTTACCGGTCTTAGGTGCCATGACAATAAACAAGTATTCTACTAAGCCACATGTGTTCAATGGAGTTGATTTTTCTATTGGAAGGCTCGCTTGTATACCAACATCGAGGCTCAAGGGCACGTAATTTGAGTCAAAGTTAAGAATCCTTATGTGGTGATGGCCAATAATGATGTGATCTCTCCTGATGTGGAGGCGAACAGCATGACACATAACTTATTGATTGAAGGGCTTAGTCGATCTGAATTTGAGAGTGTTGCTCACTTGAGATTTGCTCAAGAGATTTGGAAGACCCTCATAGATTACCATGAGGGCTCTATCGCGATCAAGAGAGTGAGATAGAATCAACTCAAGAAAGAGTGCTCAAAGATTATCCATGATTTATGTGCTATTGGCCTTGTATTTTCTGAGTTTGAGAATGCACACCAACTCGTGGGTACTCTTGATGTGAGAGAAGATGCATGAGATTGACTTTGGACATGTTCATATTAGTTTTTGCTTCTAGCTTCTGCTTCCAAAAGCAGAAGCCAATACAAATGCCCCAGCTTCTATAAGCCGATTCTATCAACCACTACTATTCATCTGCTACTACTTTTCACTTTCATATATTATAATATACTTTGTATTTTATTATATCATAATTTCATAAGTCACATGGTGGTCCAAATGTTGTATTGCCTTTCATTGCACCGTCTTTCTACATAATGCACCACTATTCATCAGCCACTTCTATTAGCTACTTCTATTAGCCACTACAATTCATCAGCCATAGCCAAAAGCCATAAGTAAAAGCCAATATGAACATACCCTTCATCTCATATCTCCCCAAGACAGAGTCGACGGCACTAGTGGTTGACCCTTCTCAGAGTAGCTCTTCATATTCCTTGCATTTTTGCTCATCTAGATTTTCTTTGTCTGCCTTGCACTATTTGAGTGATGAGCGATTGGAGAAGCTACCTGAGAATGACTTGGCTTTCCTATCCTCAAAATTCATGAGCCTACCACAAAGTGAGAAACAAGAGGAGAGGTAGTTCTATCACTTGCTTTAAGTGTGGTGAGCTAAGCAACATTCGGGCCAAGTGCCCCAAGCAGAAGGGCAAGGAGGAGAAGAACCTTTGGAGATGTCCTCAAGCTCGAGATATGAAGGTCAAGAAGCCCAACTATCGAAAGTTCATCAAAAAGGTCCTTGCCACTCTTGAGAATGTTGACTTAAGTGATGTGAACTCGGGGATGAAGGATAACGAGGACGACACCCACAGCAACAAGAAGGCCCATAACTTCATCGGTATGTACTTCATGGCCAAGGGCAGCCACGACGTTGACTAGTTTTAACTCCAATGAGACCTACAACAACCCCGATGAGGTACAGCCCACCTCCAAGGCAATGAAATGTACTTGTGAGACCATGTGGAGGTCACCCCATGGTTGTGATGAGTAATTGACCTTCGCGTTAGAGTTTGTGTGGATGTTGAGTTTGGTATTTGAGGATTTTGTAGATGATTGCTTTCTAGCTGTCATCCTCGTGGTCTATGACTTGGTGGTCGGCAGGTTCTACGACCTCTGTGTTCGACTTGGTGGTCGGCAGTCAATTTTACGACTTGGTGGTCAGCAGTCAGGTTTATGACTTGGTGGTCGGCAGTTGATTTTACGACTTGGTGGTTGAGAGAGAGGCTTTTATGACTTGGTGGTAGGCAGAGACTTTTACGACTTAGTGGTTGACAGGTGCTCCTATGACTTGGTGGTCGTAACTTTTGCTGGTCGATAGTCGTAGCTTTTGCTGGTCGTGATGGATATTCATAGCACTGCCTGACTTGTGTTTGATAGTCATAAGTCATAGCGACCAGATGCTGTGAGAGATAGTTGTAGATTAATGATCGTTGTCATAGCTTACTGCCTAGTCGTGATTGGCAGTCGTAAGTTGTGCAGTAGTTGTAGCGCTCTATCTGTGTGATCGATAGTCATAGCGACCAGGTTGGTAAAGTTGTAGTTGCAGTGAGCGATGGTCATAGTGACTGCTACATGATCGTAGCACCTGTTTCTTGGTCGTAACGATCTTTGAGATGGTCATAACAACTTTCTGAGTGGTCATATACTGCTGGTAGGACTTCATAAGCTACGAGTACTTCTGTCTTGTGCATCATAGTAGTCGTAAATTGCATTAAACTAGTTGGTTTGCTGAGATTGTTCTCTGGAATTCATTCTGATTATGCAAATTGATAAACTTCATTTGTAGTGCGGTGCTATGTGATGCTTTGCTTGTTGGTGATGGTTGCAGGACTTTGGAGCTAGGTCATGGTGAGGCGTGGAAGGATCGAGACTAGACACAGGGAGGTGTTGAGGTCCAGAACGATCAGGGAGACGCCAAAGATGACTGAAGCTTGCAAGGTAGTTGCAAATGTGGACGGCAAGAAAGTAGGAAGCTTCCAAGAAGGTGGTAGAGGGGCATTTTGGTAAAATGCTCATACCAAGAAAGGAGGTAGTTCTGTTGGGATAAAGGGTTTTTGTCCTGTATATGATAACGGGTTGATGTAAAGCGTGTGTGAAAATCCCGGTGGTAGGTAGGGGGTTAACAGGTTATCCCCGGTATCAACAGGCTAAAAAGGGTGGAGGGATACCCATCCTGGTGTCTCTCTGGTCTTTTGTTTTCTTGCGTGTATTCTGGATTAGGGTTAGGGTTTTATGTTTGGAGCAGTTGTGCTCTTGGTCCTCCTTGATGGAGTGGTTGTAGACTCAATCCTCAGAGCAATACATCTATTCTCGATCTATCTTTTGAGTTTTGTTGTCTAGATTATATTGAGTTGGCATGGTCTTGTTCATCTGCTTTTTTGGTTCTTCTCTGTTCTTGCCTATCATCTGACTTGCTGTGTATTTGGGAATCATGCTCAAAGCATCTTGGCTATTCTACTCCCAACGACATAGTTTGATTGACGTTTTTCTCTCTCGCCTTCACCTTTTGTACGTTCTTGGAGAATCTGTAGAAAGATCTCTTTCTCCTTGCTACGTTTTCAACTAAAGCTTAGAGCAGCCTCTTGAGATCATACTCCTACTGTGTTCAAAGTTTCATGACTAGTTGATCCTTGAATCAAAAGTTTTTCGAAATCTGGATCTTGCGGTCGTACATCTCACTAACATTCCTTTGTTCTTGCAAGAACATTTCGACCACGTCCAGTTTCGACCATGTTCAGTTATGTTGGTTCTTTGCCTCTTTTGTTTAATCTGAACTAAGGCAATCGTAGTTGGTGCAACTCCAGTCTGGAATGTCGATCGGCTTTACGACTACGTTGGTTTCGACCAAGGTCAAGTTCCAGACTACATAGCACTGATTTCGACCACGCTGATCTTTTCGGTTGCAGAGTGGCTCTGACCACATTGGCTGTTTGACCACTCGTTGGCTTACGACCATGGTACCGATTGGTTACGACAACATTGATTGTTCGACAACTTGTTGGCATTCGATCACATTGTCTATGACTACATTAGTTTCGACTGCAACCATTTCCTATCTTGTTACTTCTGGTCTTGGTGGTTATTGACTACAGTGACTTCTGTTCGGTAGTTGATTTTCGACCATGTTGTTTTTTGTCAAGTAGCCGAACTTACAACCTTCTACTGGTTATCAACC
The DNA here is from genome assembly GCA_036346575.1 of Dendrocalamus sinicus. Taxonomy (NCBI): domain Eukaryota; kingdom Viridiplantae; phylum Streptophyta; class Magnoliopsida; order Poales; family Poaceae; genus Dendrocalamus; species Dendrocalamus sinicus. The sequence continues at coordinate 10,771,361 of CM070657.1, forward strand.
ATGTTATTGGAGACTTACGACCATGTTGTAAGTATCGACCACATTGACAGATTTTGACCACATTGCTTTTCTTGCTCTGTTAATCTAGTCTCTTCTGTTTTCTTGCAGGAGTTTAACTCTAATCTTTATAGCTCTGTAGTTAAAGAAAAAGGGTTGACACTTGGGGAGGATTTGAAGGCACCATTCCCCCATCTGTTGCCTATCTGGTCCTACAAGTGGTATCAAAGCCTGATTAGCTCTTTTCAATAGATCTTAACCGGTCTTAAGAGCCTTGGCAATAGACAAGTATTCCACCAAGCATTCTATCTTTAATGGGGTTGACTATCCCTTTTGGAAGAGTAGGATAGAGTCTTACATTTAGGCTCAAGGGTATGCAATCTACAGAAAAGTTAAGACTCGATTTGTTGTTCCTACCGATGAGCACATCACAACGATGAATACGCTAGATGTGGAGGCAAATGCTAAGGCAAGGAACATCATCATTTAGGATCTTAGCAGAAATGAGTTTGATCATATCTCTCATCTTTCGTCGACATATGATATTTGGGTGACCCTCGATGCATACCATGAGGGCACTAACCAAATCAAGACTATCCGACATGACCAATACAAGCGAGAGTACAACAAGTTTGAGATGCTCACTGGTGAGTCCTTGGATGATTGTTTTGGTAGATTCCACAAGATTTTGAGCAACCTCCGAGCTGTTGGTCTTACATACCTAGACTCGGACAATGCTCACCAAATGCTTTCTGCTTTAGATCTTAGGGTGTGAGAGATGAAAGTGACCACCATCAAGGACATGACTGACTTATCAACTTTGACTCTTCATGTGTTGTACTCACGCCTCAAGACCCACGAGAATGACATTGTCGCTCGCAAGTCGAAGTCACAATCGATGGCCTTGGTCACAGATCCTGGCTCTGCTTCTGGAGTATCATCTGATGATGCTTCTGGGTTCTCTTTGGCTACTTTGTGTGAGTTCAGTGATGATCAATTTGAGTAGTTTTTAGAGAGTGAGTTAGCCCTCTTAGCTAGAAAATTTTTACACACCTACAAGAGGGTTAGGGAGAGAAAGAGGAGTAGGCCAGTGATCTATTTCAAGTGTAGTGGCACAACCACATTCGAGCAAACTACTCCAAACTAGAGAAAGGAAAGAACAACTACAACAGAGTGAGAAATAATGACTACATCAGCAATAACCGCAACAAGAAGCCCTCAGCTCGTGATCAAGGCAAAGAGAAGAAGTACCATAACTTTGGTAAAGCCAAGAAGCTCTTCCACCATGTCCTCACCGCCTTCAACAACTACGACTTCAATGACATAGAAGGTTGGAGTGATGACGACGGCAAGGATGATCCAAACAAGGACACCAAGGATGGCGACGACTTCATCGGCATGTGCTTCATGGCTAACGAGGATGACATCAGCGATGACAACCTCTAGAACGAATCTGATGAGGTATGCCCCTCTTACGACCAGCTCAATGATGCTTTTCTTAAGTTAAGAAAGTTTTATGCTAGGTCTGGACTTTGGTGTGGTGAGTTAGAGAAGGAGGTAGAGAGTTTGTTACGAAGCTTACTTCACTTAGATCTGCTTTTTCCTGTGACAATTGTGATGTATGTACTTCTTTGCTGGGAGACATGGAGAAGTTAAGGACCTCTCATGATAGTGTGATCTCTGAGCTAGATTTGCTTAAGGTGGTAAATGTTAGTCTGCTAGCTGAGATAGAGATAACTAGAGTAGCTTCTCTTTCATCTAATACTATTGAGATTACTTTCTACACCTTATGTGAGGATAAGGACAATGCTTTTAGAGGTCTATATACCATGCTTCTCGATTTGCCTAAAACTTATGAGAGTTGTAATAACTTGAAGATTAACTTAAAAAAGACAGATCATAAAATTACATAAATGCAAGCTGCTTTGCTTGAACCTGTTACTTCTTGTGTCAACTACCCTAAACTAACTACTAAACTTGAATATGTTTCCAAACAATTTCAAGACATGGTTGATCACAACAAGAAAATGGCTTAATATGCTTCTAAGGCACCTGTTAGCTCATCAAGCAATAATTGTGAAAGACTAAAATCTAAATTGATTGCATTGGATGATAAATGTGTGAAGCTAACTAAGGATCTTCTAGAAAAGTCACAATCTGCTTGCTCTTTCTGTGTTGAAGTGGGGGGAAAATCTAAGGAGAAGATAGAGAGCTTTAGGAAGAGTTACGAGAACCTGACAGCTAGGATTACGACTACCCCTGTGCGTCTTATGAAGTTCTTAAGATTGAGGTGGTCGTGCACAAGGAGAGATATGCACGTGCTATTCAATCTACTTCTGGTTCTTCTTCCACTCCTTCTGGTTCTTCGTCTTCTCCTCTTACCTGTTCTTCTTGTGTCTCTCTTTTTTGGGAGTGTGAATACCTCATGAACACTCTTGAAAAATCTTATCCTAGACAAATCCAAGATTTGCATGTTCAATCAAGATCTAGGATATGATTTTCTAGAGGATGTAAGAAAATATCCACCTGCTATTGTCAGACCTATAGCAGTAGGTGTGATCGAGGTTGCACCTAAATCCAAGAAAATTGAGTTTAAATCTATGGGTTTTGTCCAGGGGATTTCTGATAGTAAGAGTGTACCACCTACTGTTTTGACCTCTTAGAAGGTGAAGCCTCATGTTGTTTCGACCTCCCAGAAGGTGAAGTATTACTGTACCTTCTATTGGAAGGATGGACATGGTATTAAGAGTTGTTTTAGGCATGCCAAGATTGTGCAAAAAGACTGTGTTCATACTTTTGGGCGTATTCAGGGTTAGCCCCAGACTTGGAGTACTCCTAAGACCAACACGAGGTTTAGAGTCATAGAAAACCCTTTTGAGGTGTTTAGGCAGCGTCAAGAACTTGGTTTTTCTGCTCCTTCTGCTTTTGGTCCTCGAGGTGCATTTGGTCAGTATATCTACCGTCTTGAGGATAGATCTCATTTTCCCCCATTGAGATAAGTATCCGCGGCATGATCAGCATATTACTGTTGGTTAGATCCGCTCCTCAATAGTAGTCAGACCCAGCAAACGCTTCAGGTCTACTCCCCGACCTTCTGAGAGAGGCGGTGAGCGTAGAGTAGCTAGAGGTCAATTTTTTGTGTCTATGACTGCTTCTTTTACTCATCGCGTGACTCAGTACTGGGTTCCTAAATCTGCTCTTATTTACCCCAACACTGAGCAACAGATGATGTTCTCTTGTTGACTCAGGTTCGCCGGGCTGGGAAGGGAGAGGTATGGCTTGTCGACTTCGGTTGTTCTTGACACATGACTGGAGACTCTCATTGGTTCTCTTCCCTAGTCCAAGCTCTAGGTGATGAGACGATCACCTTCGAAGATGCCTCTTCTGGTCGAGTCATCGCTAAAGGTACTATGTGCATTAATGATTCTTTTATTCTCGAGGATGTTGCCTTAGTAAGTAAGCTGCATTATAATTTGGTATTTGTTTCTCAGCTTATCGATGATAATTTCGAGGTAAGTTTTAAGAAAAATGTTTACAAAATTTTTGATTCTTCGTGAAGTCATGTGTGTAGGATTTCTAGATTTGGGAGGATTTTTCATGCTGATTTTGTCGAGTCTTTTAGTGATTCTCTTAGATGCTTAGTTGCTTCAGAGTCTCGTGATCTCTCTTTCTGGCATAGGAGAATTGGTCACATTGGCTTTGATTATTTGACTCGAGTTAGTGGCCACGGTCTTATACGTGATCTGCCCAAACTCAAGATGGTCAAAGACTTGGTTTGTGCTCCTTGTCGACATGGCAAGATAGTTGTTGCTTGTCATCCCCCATCACTGTGACTATGGTCGGTGCACCATGACAGCTTCTTCATATGGACACCGTTGGTCCAGCTAGAGTGGTGGGAAGTGGTATGTTCTTATCGTGGTTGATGACTTCTCGATATTTTCTTGGGTATTTTTATTAGCTTTGAAGGATGAGACTTTTAGTCATTTTTAGATACTATTTAGTAGGTTGTCTGTTGAGCTCCCTAGTGCCTTACGAGCGATCCGCAGTGACAATGGCACCGAGTTCAAGAATTCATACTTTAAGAAGTTCTGTGATGAGACATGTGTAGAGCATTATTTCTCTACTCCGCACGTCCCTTAGCAAAATGGCATCGTGGAGAGTATGAACCATACCTTGGTCGAGATGGCCAGGATGATGCTTGATGAGTATGCTACACCTAGGAAGTTTTGGGCTGAAGCTATAGCTACCGCGTGTCATGTTTCAAATAGAGTTTTTCTGATGGCACACTTGCATCGTATTTCTTATGAGTTGAGGCATGGGAGAAAGCCCAATGTCTCACATTTTCGTGTGTTTGGTTGTAAATGTTTTATCTTGAAATTTGGGAACCTAGATAAGTTTGACTCACGATCATGTGATGGTATCTTTCTGGGTTACTCAACTTCTTCATGGGGTTATAGGGTCTGGAACTGCGAGTCTAGTACGATTATAGAGACCTGTGAGGTGACTTTCAATGAGGCTAGTCCTGGCACTAGGCCCAACATGTCAGGTTCTGTAGTGCAGTCCAAGACCATCTTTGTAGATGATGAGGAGGATAGAGATGAAGGTTCTTTACTTGATCCAGTCCATCCTTCCCTTGAGATGCCAGCTTCTACCACTGCACCTCAAGGAGATCGGCTCATTCATTCCAGTTCTTCTAGAACTAGTGGTTCTGCTCCTACCTCTTCAGCTCATGAGGTAGAGGCCACTTCCTCTTCTCATCCAGGTCCTCCCCGTTATATCAAGAGACATCATCCTTCAGAGCAGATTATATGAGATCTTTTTGAGCATGTCACATGCTTAAAATCTGGCTTGTCTCACTTCTGTCTTCATTATGTCTTCGTCGCCTCTTTCAAGCACAAGGATGTTTGTCATGCTCTTTCTGATGAGTCTTAAGTCAATGCCATGTAGGGGTGGCAACGAGCCGAGCCGAGCCTGGCTCGGCTCGGCTTGTGAAAGCTTGGTAGAATCTCGGCTCGGCTCGGTTAGGATATCAAGCTTTTTTATGGGCTCGGCTCGGCTCGTGATGCGGCTCGAGCCAGCTCGAGCCAGCTCGCGAGCCAAAAACATCAACGGCAAAGGTAACCCCACGCACACATGAACCCACCGGGGAAGGCGACCGCCGAGCACGAGTCGCCGTCCTCGCCAAAGCAACCAAAACCCACCGGCAAAGGTAACCCCACGCACACATGAACTTAGTATTCATCTCAATACCAAACCTAGCTTACCACACATGACAATTGACAAATCACTAGTAGTAACCAGTAATAGCTCTAGCAACCATGAACCAACATAAAGAATGCCACTGGAGGTAGAAGAGAGGGAGTAGAAGATGAGTAAAGGGGCAGGGGCTCACCGAAGAGGGAGGCGGCGGCGTGCTACCACCGGTGCAGTCACAGCCGGCGGCCATGGCGCACTACCCGGGGCGGCACACACTTCCCAAACCTCGCGTCCAAACATAAACGTCATTAGAAATAAAAAGAAATAGCAACCAAATCATTAAGAGTTGGGGTAGATCCGAGGAAGAAGCACCGGATCTAGGTCCTAGGCCCCGAATCCGGCGGCCACAACCGTGTGAAGCTGAGCGACGAGGAGAGGGCGACCAGGGCGGCGCAGCACAAGGAGCTGGGGTCAGCGAGAGGCCGGAGCGGCTGATGCAGGGGAGAGCCGACGGCGGAGGAGGAGGCGCAGAGGGAGTCGGCGGCGGAGGCGCTTAGATCGGGGTCGGAGGAGCCGAGACGCGGCACCGGGGTGAAGGGGAATCGGAAGAGGAGAGAGAGAGAGAGCGAGCCGAGAGCAGGGAGGCATGGGGAAGAAGATGAGGAGGCGTTGAGCCGTTGAGGCGGCCGGCGGCGGTAGGAAAAAGAGAGGAAGCGGAGGAGGCGTGGAGGTGTCGCTGGAAGAAGGGGAGGAGAGGAAGAGGCGCTGGCGGCGGAGACACAGGGTGACGGGCAGAAAGAAAAGAAGCGGAAGGAACGGGAGACAGGGGGAGTAAGGAGAATTGGGGGAGGGTAGGACCGCAGGAGGCACGCCGCTCAGGCCATCGGTTGGGCCGAGCCAAGCTGGCTCGCGAGCCAGCTCGCGAGCTGGCTCGGGCTCGGCTCGTTTAGATCCTGAGCTTTTTTGCTGGCTCGGCTCGGCTCGTTTCATCTACGAGCCGAGCCAAGCCTCTATGAGCCCGAGCCGAGCCCGAGCCGAGCTCACGAGCCCGAGCTTTTTTGCCAGCCCTAATGCCATGCATGAGGAGCTAGAAAATTTTGAGAGGAACATGGTCTGGTTGCTTGTTGAGCCCCCTATTAGTCATAAAGTCATAGGAACCAAGTGAGTTTTCAAGAACAAGCAAAGTCAGGATGGTGTAGTCATTCAAAATAAGGCTAGACTGGTAGCTCAGTGTTTTTCCCAAGTTAAGGGTTTAGATTTTGAGGAGACCTTCGCCCCTGTAGCTAGGCTAGAGGCCATTAGGATTTTGCTTGCTTTCATAGCATCTAAGGGCTTCAAGCTATACCAGATGGATGTCAAGAGTGCCTTCTTTAATGGGTTTATTGAGGAAGAGATTTATGTTAGACAACGTCCAGGTTTCGAGAACTCCAAGTACCCAACCATGTCTACAAACTTTCCAAAGCCATGTATGGACTTAAGCAAGCACCTAGAGCTTGGTATGAGAGGTTTAAATCCTATTTGTTGAGTCATAGGTTTAAGATGGGTAATGTAGACAAGACCTTGTTCATCGCAGGCATAGAAATGACTTTCTACTCATCCAGATTTATGTGGATGACATCATCTTTAATGGCTCTTCTCATGCTCTGGTTTCCCAGTTCTCTAATGTCATGAGCACAGAGTTTGAGATGAGCATGATGGGCAAGTTGAGCTTCTTCCTCGGCTTCTAGATCAAGCAGACTCAGGAGGGTACTTTCTTGCATCAAGGCAAGTACACTTGAGATCTTTTTAGATGCTTTGACATGAGTGATGGCAAACCGGTGTCAACTCTGATGGCGATATTAACTTCACTCAATCTAGATGAGGATGGTGAGCCAGTAGTTCAGAAAGAGTACTGCAGCATGATTAGCACTCTCTTGTACCTAGGGGTGAAAACGGATCGGATACGGACGGATAATGCCTCTACCATATTTGTTTTCATATTTTTTTCGGATACGGATATGAATATGGATAACTCGAATATGAATACAAATACGAATAATATCGAATATAGATACGGATCGAATACGAATCGAAACAAATACGGTTACGAATATTTATCGGAACATGAAAACTCTTAAACTATACATCCAAAATTAACGAAAATACATAAATAGTTCATCTTGTCGAAACATTCATGAAATCTAAACAAGCATAGTCTTTTTATCCACAATGAAAATATACTCAATAGTCGATCATAACATAACTACATAAGTAACAACAACGTGCAATTCATGGAATACATATGATGACATGATAGCAATTTGAACAAACATAAGAACATTTCATTCCTCCATTTCATCCATCAAGTTGTAACAGCCCAGATTTTTATTAAAATAAAAATAAATAAATAAAAATTAATTAAAATAAAATTAAAATTAAAATAAGTATTTTTGTTGCCTAAATTTTATTTTTGGGTTTTGTCCTGGATTTTCTGTTTTTGAAAAAGCCTGATTTGAAAAGTAAATTAAGTGAAAACCAAAAAATAGATATTAAATAAAATGATATTTTGATTTTCTATAAAAACCCTAATTTAAATTAATTATTTGGAGTTATTTGGCTTTTATTTGGTACCCTGGATTTTTTGGAGTTTAAAGGCCTACTTTTGAAATTAAAAAGTATTTTTAAGTATGAAAATTAAATACCAACATTAGTTGAAAATATTTTTATTAAGTCCAAAATGTCGCCAGGAACTTCTGTGAATTTTCCTGGAATTTTTGGAGTTTATTTCATATTTTTCTGAGCTTAAATGAATTTCCCAGGCTTTTCGGAAATTCAAAATTCAAAAATAAAAATTGAAGTCCCTCCCCTCCCCTCGGATATCCGTTTTCGTATTATCCGGATAATCCGTATCCGTATTCGATGGATACTAGGCTTACTGTATTCGTATCCGTATCCGATAAAAAAATCTGTATCCATATCTGATCCGAGAACTATCTGAAAAAAATCCGATCCGACACAATCCGTATCCGTCTGGATCCGGCGGAAACTATCCGATCCGTTTTCACCCCTACTTGTACCTCACTACCCCAAGACCAAACATACATTTCGCTGTGTGTCTGTGCGCTTGATTTTAGGCCTCTCCTCGTGTCTCTCACTGCCAGACAGTGAAGCGCATCTTCATATACCTTCGAGCTACTCTAGACTATGGTATCTGGTACTCTTCAGCTTCCTATCTTTCCCTCAGAGCCTTCTCATATGCGAACTTTGCTGGCTGTAGGATAGATAGGAAGAGCACTTCTGACACTTGCCAATTTATTGGCACTTCTCTTATTTTCTGGTCCTCTAGGAAGCAGTCTAGTGTTGCACAGTACACCATAGAGGCCGAGTATGTTGCAGCCGCTAGTTACTGTAGTCAGGTGTTTTGGATGGTTTCGACTTTGCAAGACTTTAGGTTAGTCATAGATAGTGTTCCTCTCTTCTGCGATAACACTTCTACCATTAATATTGCCAAGAACCTAGTGCAGCACTTTAGGACCAAGCACATAGATATTAGATATCATTTCCTCAGAGACCATATGGAGAAGGATGACATTGTGCTTCAGTGTGTGGAGAGTGACCACCAGTTGGCTGATATCTTTACCAAGCCTTTAGATAGCTCAAGATTTTTGACCTTGCTGGGAGAGCTTGGGGTGGTTGTCCCTCTGGGTTAATTTGAGAGGAAGCTTCTTGTACTTTATGTATTATATTGTTCATATGCTTCTGTTGCATTTCATGAGGGTGCATTTGAGTTAGTCTTTCTAGCATAAACTAGAGTGATTCTCTTCTCATTTTCTTAGATTTCTTCCTCTCATCTTATGGTCCTCGGATACTGCTATCAGTTGCTTCTCTTTACTAGGTTGAGTTCACTCACTTCTTATAGGTCTAGCAAGGGTTGAGCTGTCGGATCCCGGAGCAACATCTCCAGGACCCTCCATGTAAATAGCTAGGTTCATCAAGGGGAGATTGAAGGTCAATGATTTTGCTGTGATGAATCATTATCATTTTAAAGGAGTAAAAGTTTAGAATTTGTAGATTTTTCTGGACAGGTTGTAGAAATAGATGATTTTGGAAAGTTTGAGTAATGGGATGATTTGGTGACTTAGGTCAGCGGTTATAGGTTATATGAAATATGTTATTGCTAATATGAATCAAGTTGTGAAGAATTTGTGTCCGAAAATAATTTCTTTGTCTTTGGATATACAGGGTTGCTTAGAGTCAATCATGGTCAATGAGAGGATCAGGGCTATGCACATGGAGGAGCCGATGCATAGAACGATCAAGGATACCAGGTAAGATGGATGAGCTTAAGCCTGGCACAAGAAAGGTAGAAAATAATGAAGAGAAGTTCGAGCGATGGGTTACACCATATGGCTTGGTTGGTCTAAGTGAAAGACTTGCTAACGCGTGGCAAACCAGTGGCAAGCATGGTGATTGCTCGCAATGGAAGGAGGTGACCGGGTCAAGAAAGGGTATTTTAGTAGTTTGGTCAATATACCAAAAATTACTTTGAAGCAAAACTGCGGCACTTTGAAGAGCGATTTAGGTTAAGGAGAAGCTGAGAAGATCAAGTTGGATTAAGGCTAAGGACTTAGCGGATTCGAGTTTATATGCTTTGAAAAACGTGCATAAGTATAGTGTGTAAGTTAAACCTCATATGTGTGGGGTTATCGGGTTTTTCCCCATTGTGCTAAGTAGATAGTATCAACTAAGAGTTAGATGTGGCTGGCTAGTGTATCTATTTAAGGGGTTAGGATGGAGACTTGTGGTTAATCATCCAACCATCCTCTCTTGAGACTAAGTATTCATAAGTTCTAGGGTTAGAGTTTGAGAGAAGTTGAGTATTATTGTATGCTCTCTTGTCCTCCAAGTGGAGTGGCTGTAAAACATTCGTTTTTAAGTCTCTTTTGTGTTAATTATTTGCTCTTGATTTGGTTGGTTTTTCTCTTCTCCATTCTCTTCTTGATCTTACTATGCTAAGGACATGCAAGTGATAGAAATAACCTCTAAAAATCAATCTCAACATATCTAGGCACTTGGTTAGCAAGTTCACGAAGAAACAAGTTTTTGTTATTTTTGGCCTCTCAGAGTGATATCTTAATCTAGTTGTTTCTATCTCAATTTTTTTGGTGTTCTTGCTTGTTAGGACATATAAGAACATATCTAGAGCCATCTTGGACATTATTCACCCATGAGCAAGTCATATTCACCGTTTGAGGTTTTTGATCCGTTTTTGGTATAATCTTCCTTCAAACAGAAAAAAGGTCAGAACTTTAACAACTATTTTCTTGATCATTGATCAGAATAGGTTACTGACATCCTAAAGAAGGTGTATACCAAATTTCAAGTGATTTAGAGTTTTGGTTTGAGAGTTAGCTCAATTTTAGGTTTTAATCTGGTTTTAGTGCTATAGAGTTTCATGAACCAAAAGACCCTAATTCGCTCAAGTTCTTTAAGGTTTTTTTGGTTGGGATAGCTTCTTAAGGTTATGAACTAACTTTGGTTTAAGTTTCAAATCTTTTGGATCGATGGATTGAAAGTTTCATAGTTTTTTGCATTTGAAATAGTACTGGCTTACTGTTCATTGGCTGAATCACTATAGCACCGAGAATTTTTGGATTTTTGACTTCTTTATCTTCATAACTTCTCATAACTATTGGGGTGAAGATGAAGAGAATACTTAAGGAAAAATTTGAAGCCAACATTCACCTTCCTCTGTTGTCATACTAGTTCTACAATAATACAACAACAAAAACCGTATCTAAATTGAAATGGCGAAGGTAGTAGACTAATAGCGGAACATTGATAGCTACAACCTGCAACCCATGGCAATGGCGGCATCAATCTCCTGGGACCTGGAGTGTGGCAATGGCATCAACCACTAGAGCCAAATTCATTGGCACTCTGAGCCATAGCTCATTGTGATGCCGCTTCAGCTTACAGATTCATTGTTAGATTGGCCCTGGCTACATGCCTAGGTCCAATCGGGTTTACTTCCTAGGCCACAGATCCAAATAGGCTGAACACAACTAAGCCCACGGGCTGCCACATGTATGCCCTAAAGCAACAGACTTATAAGTGATATTGGGACTTCTCACCCAAAAGAGTAGTCCGATGGATAAGATCTCCCTCACACTTATAAGTTGTATTTTCTTCTTTCCACAACCGATGTGGGACTATTCCCAACATTCTCTTTCTCACACATCGGGTGTGCACTCCTGCCCCAACAACCACGAAGTTCAAGATGTTAGGTGTCTGGGCTCTAATACCAATGGTTAGATCGGACCCTGGTCACATGCCTAGCTCCAACCGAGTTTACTCGACAGGCCACATGTCCAACGTGCTAAACACATTTAAGCCCACAGGCTACGTTATGCATAGCCTAAAGCAACAGACTTATAAGTGATATTGGGTCTTCTCCCTCTAAAAAAATAGTTCGATGGATGAAGTCTCTCACACTTATAAGTTGTAATTTTTTTTCTTTCCACGATCGATATGAAACTATTACCAACATTCATCTCTTCACTCATTCTCCTTGCCTTTAAAACATCTAGTTCGTCACTGACTTGAAAGAACAAATTGTCAGAGCAATTGCAATGAAGGACTAGCCAATCAAGATCATCGGCCACGCACAAGCGAATTACCTTCATACGTGTTCCCTCCATCCGTTAACTTGGTGTGATCTTCATTGTCGATCTTCACAACAAAATTTGAAGATTCTGGAGTAGTAGCCTATTTCCTATCTTCTGTTCCTATATCATAGAACATTAAAAGTAGGAAATTAATGAATATGTCACAAACTACCGCTGTTGGAACACGGTGCCACCGCCGCACTGCATCTGCCTTTCTATCTTCCTATCAGGTGATCGATCGTAAATTGGAGTAAGAACTATGTGCCAGGTGGGCGTAATGTTCATATTCTGGATCTTGCGTCTATATGTTGGGTATTGTGGAAATTAAGGAATAGAGCATGTTTTGAGAAAAAAATGGATAAGATCTCCTGCTGAGATCGTTTGCTACGCATGTACTTCTACGAAATTTTGGGCAGGAGTGCAAAAGGAGCACGACTTGAAGGCGCCCATCGAGACCGGGGCCGATATGATGCTCTCCAAGCGGGAGGCCTTCGGCCTGGTTCTTTTTAACTTCTAAAAACTGCTTTTCGACGTTTCTACAGTAACTAATTTTTAAATAAAGTATTTTTTAAGATTGAATCTACTAGTTAATTGTAATACATACTTTACTGACTTCATTTATATCGGCAAATACCGTATGTAAATTTCTATTACTCTGTAATCTCTCGTACAAACAGCCTAAAACCACAAGTCACAACCAAAAGCCACAAACCGCAGAAAAAAAAAGGCTTCAACTACACGCTGCAATCAATGGAGAGAAAGACTGACTCTTCTATGTCTTACACTCATATTTACATACGTACAAATAAGATTATTCTAATTAGGTATTGTAAACGGAGCTGGAGACACTGGCGCCAGAGGCAAAAATATTCCGCTTCTATTTTGGTAATGGAATCCGGGTAAACCCCTTATGGAAAAGAAAGGTGACCATCGTGAAGCTCTGGATCATGCTTTAACTGACTGACTTCCACGTGGATCTAGCTCGATGCAAACGACACATAATGCATTTAGACCCCTGGTAGTTTTAATTCCGTTTTTGGACCCAGAGCTCGGCGCCGTGGGTCACGGCGCCGAGATAACACGTCTCGGCGCCGTGGACCACGGCGCCGAGGTGCGAGCCCCGCGCCAGCGTAGCGGTCGGCGTGGCGCCGACGTGGCAGGCAGCTCGGCGCCGTGACTCGTGGCGCCGAGGTGCCTACCACGTGGCACCACGGCTGTTTAGGGTTTGCACCGATCAGTCTTTTTTCGCAAAATGAATTAAGTTGTATTTTTTAGTTGGATTATTTAATGATAGTAATATTATGTAATATAGTTAGTTATTTATTTATAGAGAGCAAAAAATACGACGTATGTTTTGAAATATGTATTGCAGATGAAACATGTAGGAAAATTCGTGTAGATTTTTTAAAAATATTATGGTACGTTGGTAATGGTTTTTGAAAAATAAAATTCTGCAGGCCGTGACGAACGAGTTTTGTGTGAAGTTCTGGGGCCGTGAGATGCTGCAGGCAAGACAGAGGGGAGGCGACATGTGGCATACAAGCAACTCTCATCTTCTTTTTGTTCAGTTGTTACTACACACTTGGGGAAATAATTACTGGGATGATTCTGGGTCAATCCCATCCCCTCTGTTTGTGGATTGATGAACGAGTTATGTGTGAAGTAACGATTAGTGTATTTGTGATTTTTGTACAATGCTGACCGTGAAAAATATGTTGAACTGGCAATAACATTTTTCGATCATGTTATGTTGTTTTATTGGAAGAATTTTTTTGAATTATTTTTTATAACAACTGTGATAGGAACAATTGGATGAAAGGAGGGGAAGTGATAATAAGACACGTGGGAATCATTGCATGCGAAAAGCCGAGATAATAAGCTTATGAAGTTGGGACGAACATGGCGCGTACAATTTTATTACATGCAAGCATGATATCCGACTAATCGACCCAACTGCTCGTACGACCTCTCGTGTGGACCGGGTCTATTACATCTTGTCTACTGGGTGTAGCGTGGTTGTTTCCCCTTTGTCGCGCCACCAAGATGGTTCCGCCGCATCTTTCTTCCCGTGACTCTTGGTATTGAGAGCTGCCTCACGAGCTTGAAGCTCTTCCTCCCGACGCTTGATGGTCGCTTCACGCAGACTTAATCGCTCCCGCCTCCTTTGCGTGTCATCCTCCTTGCTCTTCAGACGGATTTGGTCCACCCTCACGCGGCGCTCTTGCTCAAGCCGCATCCGCCGCTCCACCTCGCGAGCCCGATCCATCTTGACATAGTATTGTAGTTTGTTTTTCACCTCCATCGCACGGTTATTTGGCCATGCCGGCGGCACCGATCCACCCATTCGATGAACGTGCAAGCCTATGTGTGGCGTGATAGATGTCATGGATCAAGTTGAAAAAAGATAATGAGAAACAAATGATTTAGTTGTGGTCGTTACCACGAAGTCGGCATCCAGGTCTGGGCACTTGAAGAACCTACGGCCGTATTTGGCTCGTTGTACTCGATCCGTCCAGACTCCCAACATCGTCCTAAAGCCGCAATGGCACTTCGGGCGCTCATGCCACTCCGGCACTCCAAATGGGTCGGACTTCCAGGAAGACATTGTTGTGTGGTAGTATTGTGATGTCACTTACTTGTGCAAGGCCACAGACGTGCAGACCAAAAGTTAACATTAGTAGAAACACCGTGCAATTGGAATCCAAGGTTAGAATTGAAATTGCATGGCACTTACTTGTGCAAGGCCACAGACGTGGAGACCGGCGCTACTGGCCACAACTGCCTCATACCAAACTGGCGTGCAACTCGATGTGGCAGGTGATACTCAACAGCATAGAAACAGATAAGGGGGCACCTCATCCTGTAGAGGGCCTCGTCTATGCTGCACAGTGCGCTGAAACAGAATACCTGTCTACCAGTGCAGTGATGGCCGAGGGGTTGAAGGTGGGCAACCCACGGCGAACCTGGTAAGAGATGGCGTCTAGGCCAGCCCTCTCCAGGAAGGGAGTGTACCGCTGTCGATCGCATGTCCAGAACCCGTCATGGATTCGAGGACGAAGGATGGGCAGCTCTGTATAGAATACACCAATTTTTAGTTAATGCATCAATATAAACTCAAATTGTACAGAAGTGATGAAGGCAATACCCTCCTCTCGCGGTGAGCCGTCCTCTATGGCTTTCCTCGTAGTACGGGTCTAGCAGTGTGGAATTGCGCCATCCTACAAAAAATTTGAATTTGTCACCCAACATACAAGTAAACAAAATATTGAACATGCATGCAATATGGAAAGAATAAGAAATTAAACAAGAAACATAGCAAATTACATATGAAAAACAACTAGACGAACTATGAAACATAACGAATAACAAGCACTCACTTGACTAAGTGGCCAATGGCATGTGCGTGAATTGTGGCCAAGTCTACCACATCTGCTACATTGGTTCTGCTCGGGGTTAGTAAGAAAGGGTTGCTCTCCTCGCCTCGTTCTTCCCGGAAGTGATCCATAACCATCTTGTGTCTCGTCCTTTTCCGGTTCCACGCTTGTTCCAACGGCTACCCGGATCCGCAATGTATTTGGGCCCGGTGTGCACGGTGGCCACTCTCCTCATCCCGTAAGGCTCGAACGGGAGACCACGTAAGCACAAGGTTGTCAACACCGAACTCCCGAGGTATCTTGCTCGTAGTCAAAGTTGCGATGCCTCCGCTGCCACATAATGAGAACATGGAAAGTGGTACGCCTCGGTTTACCACATGTGCATGAGAAATCAATAAGGACAACCTTATGCCTCCTCGTCGTCGGAGCTCTCCATCGGTCGTTGTACCACCCTTTCTACAACCTCGTAAGTGCCCATGGCGCTGTCAAAACAATGTACCTCATGTGCCTCACCCTAGCCTTTGCCTTTTCAAGGTGGCGCTTGGTTTTGGCGCCCATCTCACTTGTTTACTTTGTAGCGCCATTGCATGTGCGTGTCTTCGTTGAACCAGCAACAAGCTTGTAAAAGGTGAAGGATACGATAGCATTGACGGCATACCACGTATACCCCTAAGCAAACTATTGAAGGATTCGCCATGTTGCTTGTCCGAAACTCGTACCTCCACCACCGTCGTCATGAGCCCTTGTCCATTTGTCGACATCTCTCATCAATCCCGCCAACCATCGTCTACCTTCTCGTTTGTTGCAGATGAAGTCGCTCCAACTTCTCCGGAAGAACTTCACCTCAAGCATTCGAGCGACCTCCTCAAACAAAGTGGAAAGTTATCCTTCGTACCATCCTTACGGAGTAGATTCTCGGCAAGATGCCGAGTGCACCAACGGTGGTGCAAAGCTGCATACCCCAGTATCTCGCTCCCGCACGGCGAAAGTATGCCTTGGTGCCTATCGAAATGACACCAACCTCCCTACCGGGGCCGACCACGTGCCTCGAACGAGCCGCAAGAACCATCCCCACCGTCTTTGTTCTCCTCTCAACCAAAGCAACGCCAAAGGAACCAACGCGTTGTCTCATCACAGAAATGGCTATCGGTGTGCCCCGATACTTGCCAAGAAGAAACGTGCCGTCAATAGCGAAGACGGGGCGACAATGCCGAAGGCCTCGATGGACTGAGCAAAGCACCAGAAAGCACGGAAGAATATCTGCATCCCATCTTGAGTCCATTCGTTTGGTTTCGGGACGTACTCATAATGCATGCCTGGATTAACCGCTTTGATTGCATTGAAGAGTGCTGACAACTGCAAGTACCCATCTTCCCAGTCCCCATATATCATCTTCCAGATGCGTTGCTTTGCCCTCCATGCTTTTCCATACCTTATCTCGTATCCAAATTTCTCCTTAACAATCCCAGCAAGTGTCTTCACCTTCATATTGGGTTCTCCCTTTACTATGTGACACAGTGACTTGGAAATAATAGTAGAGGTTAACTGCCGATGCTTCTGTTTGAGCTCTGCTTCGGCACAAGTGTGTGGGCCAATGATTCTTGTGATCTTGAACTTTCCCGTGTCCTTCTGTTTGCTAGCACAAACCCTCCATTCACATGTCTCCTTCTCGCACACAACTGTGTACCTCCGCTCCACATAAGAATGTCTCACCTTGAATGGCCTTTTACGGATCACTGAATACTCCTGCAGCCACATTTTCAATGCAGACAAGTCCTCAAACACCATGCCCTTCTCAATTGTCATGCTTGACCGGCCTCGGGAGCATCTAGCAACTCGTCATCCCTTCCTTCGCATAAGCCCCATGAGAATGCCTAAGATCGCTGAATTCATGAACTAATGGATCCCGCCAGGCAATAACGCTGATCGACTCAATATCACTTTCGGTCAGCTCTCCAAAAGGGCGGTCATCATCAGAATCAACGACCCTTGCGATCTCGTAAGGCTCCAGATCATCCACAATTTGAACATCCACACTGTTGGAGTCCCTGCAGACTTCTTCAACGTTGCGAGATGGAGCAACGGAGGAACACCCACATTATCAGGAACGTTGTCTCCTGCATCATAAGCACAAAAACGATGGATTGAGACCAAAAAGGGCAATGACGGGAAATGGCTAAAGTGTTGCTCGACACTTACTGGGATGATTCTGGGTCAATCCCATCTCCCGAGGCCACCACGACATCATCGATCCGACATTCAACTCGAATTGGTTGAGAAATCTGAACCTCGTTCGGGCCAGATAGAGCATCGGGCACCTCAGGCACTTCTTCCACATCCACCGCAAGATCCGGTAACAGAGGGTCAAAGGGTGCCTGATCACCTAGTTCTAGTGAATAACCGTGAGGGGTGGGATCAATGGACACCTTCCGCACAACAATGTCCAAACATTTTAACTCATTCCTCATAACCAATTTGACATAGTTGTCCCACTCATCCTCACAACCAATTAAGATCAACCGCTTTGAGAATTGTGTCTTTCGAACCAAGTGAAGTAACCCTCAACCGTGATGCTCTCCTCGCTTGCATGACAATGTAGCTTCTCCGAGCCCTAGCAACCAACTCACTAAACGACGGCCGATCATTTGAATATCAGAGGCACCCTTTGCATTTCAACAAATTGAACATTTCCATAATCATCACTTGTCACACTGCCTCCATGATATAGGGTGACAAGGTTGTCCATCTAGTTCATACAGAAAACCAAACTAATAAGAACCTTTAATTGAAATCGGATACTACATAGTAACTAATAAGTACCTAGTCACTAACTAAATGCTACCTTTATTCGAAATTGATGCTAATTAACTAACTAAATTGCATAGTCAATTGCATACCCAAAGATAAACATTCCTTTTGTTCGTGATTTGCTTGACTCGTTGTGGCAAACATTTCTATAGCACTAACTAAATTGCATAGTCAATTGCATAGTCAATTACATCACAAAGAACACAACACATTTCTATAGCACTAGTCCTCCGCCGCAAAATAATCAACTTGACTTATAACGAGCCATATCGCCGACTCCAATACGCCACACAATCCTTCCATTCTACGGCACCATTGCCCAAGCGTGATGATAAATAAGGGATAAACAAACCTACTCGACATTCATAGCACCACACATTAGACATTCATAGCACCACACATCAGCCCACTCGACATCACACCCTCACAAACTAGCTAAAAAATATCCTCGACATCACATCTGAGCGCCAAGAACGAACATTTTGGAGGAGAAGTCCTCACCTTGAGGCACTTGTAGCGGTCGCTGGGCCTCTCGGCAGCAGCGGGGGAGGACGGCCGGCGGGAAGCACGCCGGATGGGCGGCCGGCCGAGGACGCGCGTGCGGGAGGGGAGGCCGAGGCAGACGCGGGAGGCGGAGGCCGGGCGGCACCAGGGGCGGCGGCCGAGACGCGGGAGGCGCCGAGGCCGGCGCCCGGCAGCGGCCGGGCGCAGACGCGGAGGCGGGCGGAGGCCGGCGCAGACGCGGGCGGCGGAGACACGGGAGGCAGCACCACGGGCGGCGGCGGGGGCGGCGGCCGCGCGTGGAGGACGCGGACGGCGCGCCAAGGCGGTCGAGGAGGGTGGCGCGCGTCGCGCGCGGGAGGACGCCCGTCGGGAGGGGAGGCGCGCGGCGCCGCGCGGGGACGACGGCGCCGAGGCGGTCGACGAGGAGGCCGGCGCCGCGGCGGGAGGACGCGAGCGCGGGAGGGGACGGAGGCGGCGCGGCGAAGTTGCGAATGAACGGCCCGCGTGCTCGGTGCCGCTTTGAAGCCGCATGCTCGGCGCCAAGATCCACGGCGCCGAGCTCGGCGCCACGAGTCACGGCGCCGAGCTCCTCGCCACGCCGGCGCCACGCCGCGCGCTACCGGCGCTGGGCTGCAGGCTCGGCGCCGTGGTCCACGGCGCCGAGACGTGTTACCTCGGCGCCGTGACCAACGGCGCCGAGCTCTGGGTCCAAAAACGGAATTAAAACTACCAGGGGTCTAAATGTGAATATTTTCAAAAAAGGGCTAAAATACAAAAAATTCGGCATGTGCAATGGATGGTCGAGCGTACTGTATACATACCATGCGTGTATTTCTACCTATATACACGTATAGGAGTATAGAAGGTATATATGGCTTGTTTGGTTTGTGCCTCGGGCTTTATGCCTTTTAAAACAAGTGGTGTTTGGAGATAGCCTAAAAATCAAATGATTTTTATCTGGCTAGGAAAGCATGATGTAGTGTGTGGTTAGAGACGTGGCTCGAAAAAAGTAAAATAGGATTATATACCTCTATAAGTGCACATAATCTGATAATTATCCTTGAGTTCTCAATATTGGTACATTGATGATTAATACGTAGAAATATAATCACGTGCCATGCACCATATGATTGCCAAAAATCAAGTGCACCTATTTTTATTTGTGAGGTTACTATGATCACATATATCCTGTGTTCTGAGTTCGCTACAATTAAGCTCTAGCTACAGCCACGGCTCTCCCCGGAAGACTTTGATCTTCATTTTCACTCTAATCGACAAACTATATAAAGCCCTCGCAAGTCGCAACTCTTGGCAGCTGCATTTTCTTGAGTGTGAACTTTGCAACTAATGCGTTGTATTAGTTAAATAGTTGACGTTTCTTCCCAAAGGAGTTGACTTTTCTCGCTGGCCCATGCAGTACCGTACGTACTACATGGCAAGCCCATAGTCCTCCCGGGGACCCGGAGCATAACTCGGGCGCATCCACGGGAGCGAGCGGAGTCTCCAGCACGGCCGCGGGCCCACTTCACAGAGAGACCACGGCTCGGCCATTTCCCGCCGCGGGTCCCCGAGCATTTTTACCCATTTCGGGAAAACGCCGTACTACGTGGTGTGAACGAGGGCATGCATGACGCCCGCACGTGCCGGGGTGGGGTGGCGCCCGCCGCTCGGGATCGGTTCAGCCTAGAGCCAACCGCCGAGGGAGCAGGAGGACGTGGCAGCGCACACGTGTCTCCAGGCCTCTGGCTTGTGCTTCGGTTCGTACGTACCCCTCCGTGCATGCCCAGCTTTCGGCGATCCGCAGCGCTTTTGTCGCAGAAGGAGAGAGAATTTGAATGTTCAGCTTGGCGATGTATTCCGGGGACATGCCAATATTGCGCCAAATAAATAATATTTTACACCCTTTTATTTTTTAAAAATCCCAAGAGATATATAAATCTTTTGAAATAAGAAGGAAAATCCAACTAAATAAAAAAAGACCTTATAACGAAGGTTGATAACTACTTACTACCTCTTAGTCTCAAGGACTAATCGCTGAAAAAACCGGTACCCTTACCGTACTAATACAAACTAGAAAAGCCTATCGATACAAGCCGCTCCCGCCAGCCTCCATAGGTGACATTCGTCTTTACAAGGGATGCTTAAAAACACGATATTTGTTACTACTGATGATGACCGTGGTTGTACGATGTAGGGGCTGTTTAGTTGCTAGCCACACTTTGCCACCATTTGCCAACAAAAATTGCCACACTTGCCTAAGTTGAGGTGCTCAAATTCTTTGCCACAACTTAGCAAGTCTAAGGGAATCTTGCCACACTTTTTTGAGTCACTGACGCGTGGGACCTAGTTTGCTGGAAGGGAATCTTGCCACAACTGTGGCTGCAACCAAACAGCTGCCAAGTTGGTCAAACTTGCCTAACCTTAGGCGTGGCAACCTGTGGCAAAGTGTGGCTGGCAACCAAACACCCCCGTACTACCAACTGTAAACGTAGCACTAAAATGTAGCTGGTGCTAATTGTTGGGATACAGGATATGCTACACTAGTGCAAATTAAAATTTCTACTATGTAAACTAGAAAGGCATGCGAGTAAGTGATCATGGATCCTTACTACTAGATGAGTGGTGCAGCAGAAGAAGAGTTAAAACAGCTGTAACACCCCAGCCAAACGATGACCTGGATTGCTACTAAACTAACAACATATTAAGGAAGAACCTACATTCACCTTACAAAATTTCAGCAGAACCTCCTTTGTTTAATGAGTAAATCAAAGGTTTCAACAAGCATAAACAAATGATCTGAATAAAAGTAAACAATAAATATCCAATTCTAAACAAACTGAATTATGTTTGCCATCACAATCTTAACCACAATACTCAAATAAGAACGTAAGCAATGTAAAAGTTCTAAACCTTTATTACATTCTAAACATGGTGATCTTTAATCAGTTACCACTTAAGCTATTGAACAAATAATGCTTAAGGTTCTTTATTTCTTCCAAGGTGAATGGACCGTGCAAGTGCAACAAAGTTAATCCATCTTTATCCCCATGCATACCGGTCTCATGTAGGTACCTAAAAAAAACAAACAGCAACCACAACAACAAACAAGGGTGAGTCCAACGACTCAGCAAATATAAATAGTGGCAACAAGGGTAAAAGGAAAACATCACTCCTCATGTTCATCCATCAATCAAATAAATAAATCATGCTATGCAGTATGTTCAAAAGAATCTCTTTATCTCTTCTCTTTCGCATTTTACGGTACGCGGAGTGTGCATCCGTCAATGCACACTCATGCCTGTACTATCCGTGCAGGACCATTTGCCCACACTCCACATGTATAGGGACCTTTAGCCCGTCATGACATCAACATGACGGGACCTCAACGCATGGTCGCCTCGTGACCAAGACCTCAATAATCAACATGATGCACAAATGTGAATATCTCAATAAATAGATTGCATTCACGATAACTATGCACCGAAATTCTCCCATTCATTTGCAATCAGCGATAACCAAATTCAACATAGCATTAACATGATCAAAATCAAGTATTCTCATAAGATAGATCAAAACATCTACAAACCATCAATCATCCATAATCCATACTATGAAGTTTAGTCCACTATTGTACTTGCCTTAACCACGAGAAAACGGGGAATGAGCAGAAGGTGCGGCTCCTGGAATCCGTCCTCCTCCTGAACAATAATTATAATAATTTCTAAGGCAACAGTAACGAGTCTTTATATTAAACAAAAACACCCCCAACTACCCCAACATGCTTAACTTGACTCAAAACCCCAAATCTTTTCGGGCACCCTGTCCCCCCTACAGACAGTCAACTTCAAAAATTCTTATCTAATGGTACAGAAGTCCGAATAGGACGTTCTCAGACTTTCTGGAAACATAATTAAATTATCTAACTAAACCTAGTTGGTGAGCCTTCCTGATTCGGTCATAATCTACCCGCACCAACCAGTTTTCTTAAAACATCCAATTCTCGTCAGGCTCTCTGGACAGAGCACTAAAAACACCATAACTTCCTGTACGAGTGTTCGAATCACAAGTTCTTGGACTTTCTGGAAAGCTAAGACAATTACCTACAACTTTCATTATACTGAGGTTCTCTGATTCTCCCAATATCTAATCGCAAAACTCGATCTCCCAAAACCTGACGGAAAACCCACCGATCTGCAGAACAGTCCCGCTAATAAAATCATAACTTCTGCTACAGAGGTCCGAATGACGCGTTCTAGCACTTCATGGAAAGATAAAGATGTCCTCTACCAATCGCTAGAGAAGACCAGACCTGAATCCCCACGGATCTATATCAAAAAGACCATCTAACAGAGGCTGTCCTGAGCAGATCCGAAAACCGACATTGCTAATCAACTAAGTATGCAGCTAGCGGGGAGAATTAGGAGTAATTACCCTTAACGAATCGCTGAAGAACATGGAGAACTCCACACGATCTCTTCCTCCCTTCCTTTTCCCGTCCTAATCTCCACCTTCCGGATCCACAACCCTTCCCGGCGGACGTTTGCTCTCCTCCTCTCGAACCGCAGCGATCGGGATCCCTTCACCAATCGCAGGGGGTATCCATGGAGGCGAGGGAGACGCTGCTGGCCATTGGGGGCGCAGGGAGGAAGAGGGAGGGGCGGCTCTAGGGGTGGAAGGGCTGTTGGGTAGAGGGGCGGCTAGGGTTTTGGGGGTGGGGCGCCTCCCCCCCTTTTCCCTTGGCCGGCCACCTCCTGGGCCTCGGCCCAAGCCCAAGTTGCCTCTGTTTTGCAGAATTCCCCCCCCCCTAAAATCACTATTAAATCCTTTTCCAATTTTCTCCTTTTTCCTGATTAATCTATTATTTGACCAATCTCTCCCGGGATATTACAACAGCCCGATTCAATGTAGTGTGCGTCGGTATAGTAGAAGTTGTCAATCTCGTGAGCCAACTGGCTCCTCCCCATGAACGTTCCGATCAGCACCCACACATCTATGGAAGAACGCCGAATTTTTTTTATGAATAATCTATTTTTTATTCGAAATAACAGAAATATACCCAACCAAATTTTTTTTTTACAAAAATAGGCTCCAGTTGCCTAATCGTCGCGCGATTGGGGCCTATCTCCCAACGGCCGTGCGACAAGCAAGTAATCCATCGTCCATTGGATGAATTATTGATGTCGCCGAACGGTTAGGCGACTATATGCAGTCACGCATCGGTCAGGTGACTGCGCTTCCAGTCACCGAAGGGTTACACGACTGGAAGCGCAGATAAAAGGACTGCGCGGCCGAGCAGCCGAGGCAGCTCGACCGCGTGAACAAAAGAGAGAGACGAGAGAAAAGGAGGAGGAGGAGAGGAGGAGGAGAGGAAAAAGGAGAGGAAAGAAAAGAGAGGAGAGGGGAGGGGAGGAAAGGAGAGGGAGGAGGGGAGGAGAGGAGAGGAAGGAGGAGAGAAGGGGAAGAAGCGACTGTTGTGAGGTAATTTTTTTTATTGTATTTTAAATTTTGTATATAAAGTAAATAGTTTATTTAGTGTTAGTATGAGTAGAAAATTGTAGATGTAGACAAAAATAGTTCAACTTTGTATAGATGATTTAGTCAATATAGTTTTAGAAAATTAACTGCCGTAGTAGCCTGTATTTGTGTAAAATTTACTGAATATAGTTGTAGAAAATTAGCATCATCAGCAAATTGGCATGCGTACAAAATTATAGTTATAGAAAATTCAATCAACGTTACGTAGAAATAAATCGTCCGTAGAAATTTGTAGTTATTAAAAATTCAGTCAATATTTTTGTAAGAATTTCATAATGTGCTTTGTATAAAACAATAATATGTAATATTTATGATTAATTATGAATGAATGTAATGTCATTATTACATTGGAAAAACATGTGTACCATTGTAATTGGTATATAGGCATTTAAATCGATATGCCATGTAAATTGTCAAAACCATTAGGAATCATTTGCAGTAGGGGATAGGTCGAGTAGCGAGAAAAGAGCAGCGTTAGTGAGTTGGTTACGAAAGGCGAATGGTAGGTGAAATATAAATTACAGTACATCAGTACTTTCATAGTGTACGATGCGATTTGACTAGTTGCAAAATTAAAAATATATGCAGGCAGACATCAGCAATGCCGACACCCATTACACTCAAAGTGCATTACAGTGTTGGAACCGTTCGTGAATGTCCGAATGGTGTGGATTTGAATGATTTTGCACAAGCCAATCTGGTACACTCAGACGGTGAGAATGATCAAACCACAGATGTGATACATTAGCTTACCTGCTATTTTTCATTTGACCCAGAGGTGTGCAGCGTTGTCATACAATGGCTTTGGAGCCAGTCTCCCACGGACATCAGATGGGAGTTGATAACATTGATGAGCACCGTTACGTGGAAGGGGTTTATGCAAGGGGTGTCGGCGTCATGGATATGAGTGCGTGATGCTTGTGCAACTATGCCCAGTAGAAGCTGTGCAAGGTCGTGTGGACGGCCGTCATCTAGGAGGTGTGAGCAGCTCGGGCGACCCGCATGTTGGCGAAGAGAAGGAAGATGCTCGTGACGAGACCGATGCGGTACATGGAGGAGAGGGAGAATGGTCACGCCATGGTGAGTGTACAGGACAAGCCGATGAAGACGAGCATATGGAGTACATAGTGCATCAGATGGAGTATGATGACCAGACTGCTTGGGCTAAAGAGGAAGCTGTACAGGAGGACGACGAGGGCAGTTCGGATGAGGACGAAGTTCCTGTCCCGCAGGAATAGAACCGACTTGATGCTAAGGGTGTTGCCACACATGACGAGCACGAATCACCGTGGGAGTATCATGGGACAGAGGCTCGGTTGCATGTAATATTTGCTGACAAGGCATCACTGTAGGATGCCAACAAGCTATGGGCCCTGTCTATGCAGCGGACTTTTTGGGTCATGAAATCTTGCCAGAAATAGTACACCATGAAGTGAAAGCAGGCCGGTTGTCCTTGGAGGATGTACGCACATTGACCCAAGTATGAGACTCACTGGATTGTGTCGAAGGTGGAGCCGCACTCTTGCATTCTCAGTAGTGTTTTGGTGAGGCATCGTAACATAACATCCACCTTTATAGCCAATCTAATGTATGGAGAGATACTAGCGAAGAAAGTCATGGAGGCCACACACATCGTGGTAGCTATCGAGAAGAAATTCAAGTACAAGATTAGCTACGCGAAGGCGTGGCATGCGAAGCAGAAGGCGTTGGAAAAACGGTTCAAGTCTTTTGAGGTGGCATACGAAAATCTTTCTCGTATGCTTTAGGTGCTATAAGGCCGCCAGGTTATGCGGTGTTGCAAAGGGACTTCTCAACATTTAGTGCGTGCATCGAGGCATTCAGGCACATGCTACATGTGATCTTAGTTGATAGAACCTTTTTGACTTGCAAATACAAGGGCCAGATCCTGATGGCCATTGGCATTGATGGCAGCAATCAAATATTGCCGCTGGCCATCGCATTCATAGAAAGTGAGAATTACGACAACTGGTTGTGGTTTCTTAGACATGTGAGGGTTAGAGTTGTCGGCGCTTGTCCTGGTGTGTGCGTAATCCATGATCGCCACGCCGAGATTGTGAATGCTATAAGAAAATTTCAGGAAGACCCCGAGGAGCCCTTCTCTTAGCCAGATATGAGGAACAGATGGTGCATTCATCACTTAGGGGTGAACTTCTTCAAGCAGTTCCTGAAACAACTGTTGATGAAGCTGTTCAAGAGACTGGCTATGCAGAACTAGCAGAGAAAATTTGATACTTTATGGGCGTTGTTGGATAAGCACAGCAGGAAACATGTCGACGAGAGGAATAAAGTGCCGGTCTTGCCTGGGATGGCACAACCGAAATGCCTATCAGCACTCGATGAGCCTAACGTAGCTTGTCCGGGAAGGAGGAGCTCATGAAACATCAAGTGTTTCTCGCAATAGATCGAGGGAGAACCATTGGAGAAGTAGTCGCTGCTACACAACACAGATGGTGCAAGGTATGACATAATGACAACTAACCGCAGCGACATGACCGCATGGGCCAGCTTTGCGTAGTGGCAAGACCATATGAGACACCTTTGCACAATGACGTGACCACACGGGCATCTTCATGCAGCGAGAAGGCCCCAAGGGGCCCTATAAAAGGAGGTCAAAGAGATTTCTGACGAAAACTACACAAGCAAATCTAACACAACACCAGCACTTGCTTCACCACACCGGGATGGACAAGAGGCAGAAGAAGCAATGTGACAAGATGATGAAGCAATGGGAGAAGACCAGAGACCTAGCAAGGTCACCTACTGTCTGTGACGAGAAAGCAAGGGCTACTACGGCCCGGGCAGAATAAGCCCAGCATACTACGAGGTCAGCTCTCCGCAATGACACCACCTGTAGCAATAACGCCATCCTTAACATTCCTATGGAGCATTCGCTGCAACACCCACCAGAGGGGGACACCTCCTTTGTTGGTGCTAGGACCCGTGCAAGTTCTTCAAGTTTAACCATCACCTCAGCCTAGGTATGCGTTATTGGAGTTGCGCAAACTACTCCAGTGACTATCCCAACTGTCATCTAGACACCACCACCTATCGACAGCCAGTAAGGACCAGGTGCATTATGTTCCCTACTTTTTCTCATTTAAAGTACGCACTAACAACCCTCCCGTGTATCTATAGTCCCCGGAACCCCTACGTGGCTACCAAAAATGGATCGATCTTGAGATCCACCCAGAGGATTAATGGGCCCTCCACTTTGAGGAGTGAAACGTCAAAAGGTCCTGCGAGATCCGGGAGGAGCGCCGCAAGCACGAGCAAACCGAGTATATACATCGGGAGATGATATGAAAGCTCATCTCGAGGCGTGCACGCGCAGGGAGCGTGAGGCTTGCGAGAGGGAGCACAAGAAAAGAGGGAAATGGCGACCAAGGCAAAAGTGGCCGCCAAGGAGTTCAATGTTGAGCTCGCAAAGAAGGAAAAATGGCCCCGATTCATGCAGTAGGTCGTACGAGTAGTTGGATTGGTTAGTCGCACATGATGCTCTATGTTATGCATGTAATGAAACCTTACGCAGCATGGTACTCCGAACTGTATTATGAAGTCTATTTTAATTCTGACAAGCTTATTGTCTCATCTTTTCACATTCAATTATTCCCATAGCAAGTCATCCAACAAAATTAACAGAGCAGTTCTCCTCCGTGTATGAATTCCCGGTTATATTACAATATCACTTACTCTCATACTTACCGGTCGTTCTAAGTTCAATTGTTCTTAAAAAAATTTCAAGAATTTTTTTGCACTACAACATCATGCAACGATCATAAACTCTTATTATGAATCCAATAGATTATCTCTCGATCGTAATCTACAAAAATCACAAAACAGATTCTACACTTCCATCTTGTTTGTAGTCGCTGCACAGCTGAGCGATTACAGCTGCTATCGCCTAGCCACAGAGCGACTGGAACCTATCGCCCAATTGTCGAGCGACTGGAACCTGTCGCCCAACGACTTACAGACAACTTTATTGTCATGCGGCCGTTGGGCAACAAACTCTAGTTGTCTAACCATCGAGCGACTGAAGCCTAGTTTCTATAAAAAAATGTTAGTGTAGATATATTTCTGTTATTTTGAATAAAAATAGATTATTCGTGTTTCGATTGTCTGAGGAGGTAACCGGAGTTGTGCGGCTATAGAAAACCCGCCCCAGCCGACTCCTGCTGGGTACTACAGAAATGGGGTGTCATGACCATACCTTAGAAATTGGGTGCGAAATGTCTCGTCGACTCATCGTTTATCGTAGTAGGCAGAGGCAGTTTTCATGTCTAAAGGGGAAGCCAAAGAGATGCAGAGGCGTTGTGGGCGACAGCCATCTACCATTGAGCGCACATGAGAACTACCAGATGCTTCGGCCAAAGCGAACATAGCTACCGCACAAATATTGGAGTAGTCAGCACAAACTGGACTATATATATGTTGCCAGCTTGCCATGTGCGATTTTGCATGTAAGATGGCTGGCCATGAAAGATGGCAAGCTATTTTTTATAGTAAATAATTTTTCTACCATGCTTAGCTTTCAAATATATTATTTTTTAGATGAGGTGTACTAGTTGATTATAGTACACATAATAGTGATTTCATTTATATCAACTAAAATCGCACGTTGTCTTTCTCTACAAACTGTTATTATTCATGAACTAAAGTTAAAAAATAAAATGAATGGACGATATAAGAGTAATATCTGCAGTGGCTTATGTTAAGTATCGGGGTCACGTCGCCGATGATCAGTCACACGCATGAACTCTTGGATGTATACGGTGAGATACTAAATTAGTAATATGAGACACACACGAACCCTTTGTATAGTGGAAGGAAGCCCCCAGTCATGATAAAATAAGCAATTTGAGACTAAATTAGTTAATGGTGCTTCGTGAGCCTAAGCCCCTAATGAGCCTGTTGTCTCGGCAATGTCACAGGGTTAAGGTCATCAGCTTGAACTGTTGATTGGTGGTTTTAGCCGTTTAGGTGTCTAAAAGAGTAATAAAGCATGCAGTATAGCCTAGTATATATTGCCAAAAAATTGGTAGAAGCAGGGATGTAATTCTAATTATGTCATGTAGTGTTGGCCTAGAATAGGCGCAACAATTTGCTATATTGCCTTTCTCCAACATAGTAATTATTATGTGTGATTGAGCTCGCCTAAATCATTGCCAGTGGCAAAGAAGACAGGTCATAAACCACACACCCTACAAGTTAACCCATAGTTTTCCAAAACACCCAATTAAAACTTGAGTTGATGGACATGATCTGCAGGTTACTTCGAGATTGTGTTGCAACTTGTCACAATTTGAAATGGGCCGGGCTTAATAATCTCATCTCTGGCCTGTAAGCTAGACTGGACCCCTGCAAAAAGAAACATATGAAAACCTAACATTATCCGTTACGGGTGGGTTTTTTGGGTTGTGATTTATGAGTTATGATTTAAAATTTTTGAATTCTGGCTGTTCATGAGAGACAGTACATAAAAAATAATAGTTGCATATGATTTTAGACGGTACAGTTAAACTCAGTACACTTTTTACTACAATCTTTTTATTGATCTCGTCTTTAAAAAATACACCATTTGAAAGCTATTTACTATAGCATAAGCCATAAGGTACAAGTAAAAAAAGAGAGAGCCGTACAACTTGCTTATAAGCAATTATATTTTACTCCCTAAAAAGGCGGCCCCATTTGCCAGGAATTGAACATGTCACAAACATTGCTTAGATATCTCTCCTGAAAGAAACTTTCATAAACAGCAAGAAGTCAATCGATGCTTACAAAGGGGAGGGAAGAACGAATCAACCTTTTCTTGCAGTACATAAAAAAAGTGCTAGAATAAATCCACAGCATTGCTAATTGGTCTAGTTTGGACAAGACAGAGCTGAGAAAACTGGAAATCCTAAACCTGTGCTAGCTCCCCTTGCTTCCCAAACTAAGGTAAAGCGGGCTTCATGGTACCAATTCCCTGTCCCACTATGTGATTAACTAAAAAGGGTTTAGTATATATATATCTTAATTATATGAATGGGATACGTGCAATCAGGCATTGGCTTAGCCAGGATAATCTATGATGTCTAGTTACTAATATCTCTGTGATCTGTTTTCTTTAATAAAAAAATCTTAATGTTCTAGGCCTTTTCTCATAAATTATACTATATTCTGAGTCGTTTTGCAAACAAAGTTGTAGGGCCTACTGCAACGGGTCCCGACTACACACGCAAATCATCGACAGATCAGTGAAATGATGTTCCAGACGAAGGTTTTCTATGATTTATGGTGTTTTTTCTTTAGTTTTTTGAGTTTTCTGGCATATTTCTTAACAGTTAAACGCCGTTGACTTGTTGTAATGGGGCCGGAATGGCAAAACCAAACATGTATCTAACGGAATAATGGTAAAACCAAAAAATTTAGTGACAAATGTCAGAAGTGGACCGCAACTAATGGCATAAATGAAAGTTTCCCTCAGTGAAATGATGTTCTAGGCGAAGATTTCGCAAGGGAAAATGACACAGTCCTCCCCCAAATTTTGCACTCTGTTGATGTACAACGTCAATATTTGATCCGCCGGTATCAAGTCACCAAATCACTATAGCCTATCTAGATCCGTAGTTGCAAGGGTGATTTAAAAGGAATAAGTCTATTTTATCCTTTAAACTCTTCTTAAAGTTTAAGTTTCAATCTCGAAGTATGAAATCGGATGTTTTACAACCCTCATATCATAATACCGGATATATTACTCCCTTGAGGCTGATTGAAGGCGATTTTAGCTAACCTGGCGCCAACGTGGAAATGGTTTTGGCATATAAACTAATTTTCAGTTTAGGGCTTTGACATGTAAGCAATCTAGTCAGTAGAATGAACAAATAAATTTTAAAAATAGTGGGGCCCACATGTCATTATCACATACCATCTTCTTCCTTCTATTTTCATCTTCTTCATCCCTTCAAACTCACCGCCTCACTCCCCACTCCATGAGTCAATAGATACTATGCTGTGCTCGCTTCCCAGTGGCGGCGAGATGCGGGGACAAATCGCTCACATCTCCTGTCTTGTCCTCCTCATAGTGGTGGCCGAGCTGCTCACCACAACGCTCCCCTCCCCTTGGTTTCCTACGCAAGAAGCTATTGCTGTTGCCTGCAGCCTCCACGGCCCTTCCACGACTACGCCGCATGTGCCCTACTCCTTTCTACCTCTCTTTCATCCACCGCTGCCATGGGATAGTTGTTGCTCCACCTCTTCCTCTCGCCACCGAGGACATTTCACCGCCGCCTCTCCCTAGCTCCAATGCAGCCAGATCTAGACAGGTCCTCTCTCATCGAGTATGTGCATTCATGGAGAGATTTGGAGGAGAGGAGTCTCTGCTCGACCTCTTCCTCTCATTGTCTTTTCCAACTCCGGTCACCAAACCCTCAGCCCGATCCGCCACTCCAATGAGTTCCTTGTGAAACCAACTGCACCACAACGTGTTCCACCTTCCTATCCATTGTTCTCCTCATTTAATTTGGTATTTTCTCCAACAGTCCTCTAGATTTGATTTCGCTTCTTCGTTGTCATCTGAGCACCGCCGTCATTGAATTCGACTTTACCGGTGAGCCCTTGCTATTGGTGACCCCATCATGTTGTTCCTCAAGTGGTGTTCTACCCTATGTTCACATCTTCTTCACCAGGACACCACTGCCTCGATGTTACACTGTTGATCAAGCTACACCACCGTTGTCTACTTGCCACCGATTGCTGCTGAGCCGCTGCATTTGTGACCCACCTCCCAGCGCATCCTAGTGGCCACATAGATCCGTAACCGTCATCGCCACCACCTCATAGGCAGCCGCTCGTCATCACCACCACATCCAACTCCATTATGCCATGCTCTTCTGCTTCCCTACTCTCTCTGCAGATAGACCCTACCCGTCAGACTTAGTTATACATGCACATGTGGATGCCATTTCAAACGATTGTGTGCCATGTCCCCTGGTAATGTGAATTGTGTGCCATGTCATTCAAAACTAGACCTTGTCAAAACCATTGCCACTTTGGCGCCTCGTCAAAGCAAAACAGGTTTTAAATGGTCTTAGGAGGGTAAAATAAATGACATTGATATTTGAGGGGGTAAAACATCTGATTTTGCAGTTAGAGTTTGAAACTTAGACCATCGTAAGAGTTTAGAGGTAAAATAGACTTATTCCGACTTAAAATTTACTCTTACAATGTGATGTAGTAATAGGAAACCAAAAGTTAACTCATGTTCCTCGAAGTACTTTTGAAAGTTTGATGGCATGAGTCCTAAAACGTTAAGAGAATATATTTAGAAAAAAGTTTATAGAGCTAAAACGACTTATGTTTGAGATCAAAAGGAGTACTTAACGAAGCCCATTTCCGACAACGTGTTGTAGCAAAAGGAAGACGAAAGTTAACCCACATTCCCAGGAGTACTTTTGAAAGGTTAAAACTCTAAGCTGCCACCATATCCTTATAAAAACCCATGCACTCACTCTCCATCCTTCACAGGGTGCCCCAAGCCAAGTACACCTCCAAGCTTTAAGCTCTTCTCTGCTCTACTACGAGTAGTCTCCTATTCTCCTTCTCAATCTCGAAGCTGCAGCACGCAGCCGATCGATGTGCACCACCACCCTCGGGCCGTCGGAGCCCGGCGGCAAGGGTGGCCAGCACGTCTACGTGTCGCTGGCGCAATGCGTGGACGTCCAAGACAGCGACGCGGCTGGTGCCCACTGCCAACGGCAGCTCAAGTGCCAGGGGGGTAGCGTGCTCCCGCCGGCGGCCGGGGAGACCGTCCGGGAGGCGGTGGCGTTGTGCCGTCTAGCGTGCCCGATCGCGCTGACGGCACTGCTGCTCTACTCCCGCTCGGCGCTGTCGATGCTCTTCCTCGGCTCCCTCGGCGACCTCCCGCTCGCGGCGGGGTCGCTCGCCGTAGCCTTCGCCAACATCACCGGTTACTCAGTGCTCTCCGGCCTCTCCCTCGGCATGGAACCTCTCTGCTCGCAGGCGTTCGGCGCCAACCAGCCGAGGCTCCTGGGCCTCACCCTGTACCGCTCTGTTCTCTTCTTGCTCTGCTGCTCGCTGCCGCTCTCCGCGCTCTGGTTCAACATGTCCAAGATCCTCGTCTTCCTCGGCCAGGACCGCGAGATCACGGCGCTCGCGCAGGAGTACCTCCTCTTCTCCCTCCCCGACCTCTTCTCCTTCTCCCTCATCCACCCGCTCCGCGTGTACCTCCGCTCGCAGGGAATCACGCAGCCGCTCGCCGCCGCCGCGGGCGCCGCCGTGCTGTTCCACGTGCCGGCCAACTACGTGCTGGTGGGCCGGCTCCGGCTCGGCGCCCCGGGGGTCGCCGCCGCAGCGTCCGCGTCCAACTTCGTAGTCCTCGGCGTGCTGCTCGCGTACGTCGGCCGGCGCGACGAGGCGCTGCGCGCGGCGGGGGGCCCCACGGCGGAGTGGCTCGCCGGGTGGGGCCCGCTCGCGCGCCTGGCCGCGCCCAGCTGCGTGTCGGTGTGCCTGGAGTGGTGGTGGTACGAGGTGATGATCCTGCTGTGCGGGCTCCTGCCGGAGCCGAAGCCGGCGGTGGCGTCCATGGGCGTGCTTATGCAGACAACGGCGCTGGTGTACGTCTTCCCGTCGTCGCTGGGTTTCGGCGTGTCGACGCGAGTAGGCAACGAGCTGGGCGCGAACCGCCCGGGCCGCGCGCGCACCGCGGCGCACGTGGCCGTGGCCGGCGCCGCCGCGATGGGGCTCGCGGCCATGTCGTTCGCGGCGGGGGTGCGCCACTCGTGGGGCCGGCTGTTCACCGCCGACACGGACATCCTCCGCCTGACCTCGGCCGCGCTTCCCGTCGTGGGGCTCTGCGAGCTCGGCAACTGCCCGCAGACCGTCGGCTGCGGCGTGCTCCGCGGCAGCGCGCGGCCGGCGCGCGCCGCGCACGTCAACCTCGGCGCCTTCTACCTGGTGGGCATG
This sequence comes from Dendrocalamus sinicus, assembly GCA_036346575.1. Classification (NCBI taxonomy): domain Eukaryota; kingdom Viridiplantae; phylum Streptophyta; class Magnoliopsida; order Poales; family Poaceae; genus Dendrocalamus; species Dendrocalamus sinicus. The sequence goes on from CM070657.1 coordinate 10,805,406, forward strand.
CCCGTCGCCGTGGTGCTCGCCTTCGGGCTCGGTGTGGGCTTCGTAGGGCTCTGGGTGGGCCTCCTCGCAGCCCAGGTGTGCTGCGCCGGGCTCATGCTCTGCGTCGTGGGCTCCACCGACTGGGAGGCGCAGGCGCGGCGGGCCCAGGAGCTGACGTCGTCCTCGGCCGACGTGGACATGTCCGACGTGGAGAAGGGCGGGGTCCACACGTCGGCGACGGCCGCGGCATGGGGAGCCAGGCCGGAGAAAGGGGAGCAGCAGGAGGACGCGGGGAGAGGAGGCGCCACGAGCCGCTGAACTCGATCGAGGAGGCCGAGCCCGCCGCGGCAGGGCAGGTGCTTTGAGATTGGTGAAAAGCATGAAGCCATTGTAATTTTTTTACTTCTTACCTCCGATTAATTGGACTACTGCTACACTAGCAAGTACTAGTACTAATGCATATGTTTTGTTCTTTGTTGTACGTTTCCCACCTTTTTTTCCCCTTGGTTTAATTTGTGTATTATTGACGGTACGTAGTGTTAAGGAGTATTGAATATGTTACTAGCTAAATGGAGTATATTTTAAAAATTTTCCTGTCCTCTATGCATGGATTTCCACAGAGTTTTTTTAGCCATGCTTGTTTCCTTCATTTTGACAAGCACGGCATTAAGAAAATTTGTATTGACATTTAGTGCTACTTGTATGAGTGGTATATATATGTTCTTTCAAACTTTATTAGCTTCCGCTGCTAATATACATGAAACTATTTACATCGGCCATATCAAAATGGTACTAACAGATGAATTTGCCTAAAAAAAAGTGCTTTTGTAATGCCATAAATTTACAAGACTTTGCCAATGCATAATCATATAAATTAGCGGTGAAAACTAAATCTCGAAAACTGAAGGTCTATTTGAAGCATCGAAATTACATATGATTTCAGATTGAAGTTTCCAAAGCCCTTAAGAGTTAGTCCCCGTTTGGAACTCCAGAAATTTTGTCTGTTCTTACAAATAATGATTGATTTATGTGAAATTCTTGCAAAATTCATGTGTTCCAAACTTGTGTTCCAAACAGGCACTAAGAGTGCATCAACAATTTGGATGGCTTCTTTTGAGCTGTGACTTTACCTTTTAGTTTATAGTTTTTGAATTCTGACTGTTCGTGAGAGACAGTAAGTAAAAGAAAAAAATCATATGTGATTTTAACCGGTATAGCTGAACTCGGTATATTATCTACTATAATCTATCTGTAGACTATATTTTAAAAAGACTTATCGTTTAACCAAACCATAAGAGTAGGCAGAAGGGATGCTATTATTTCCTTGGCTCCTTTCACACTAGGCTAGATGGGGAAGCTAGGGAGGGAGGGAGCCGTGCCTTCGAGTGGGGAAGCAAGCCGGGCCTAAGGAGGGAAATGGAATAGATGCGCCACTTCATGAGGGCATAGCTAGTACGTGTTGAAAGCCATCTTTTTAATTACCTTTTCCTTTGGCTTGCACAACTGCACGCGCTACTCTGTACTGTACCCCCACGAGCATGAATGCATGATAGCGCTTTAAGAGGAAGGAGACAGGGCAAGAAACAAAACCGGTACTGTTCACAAGGGACCAGCTTCCTCTGAGCTTTGCAAAGGAGCTCACCACAGCACATGAAAGGCATACATGCTCTCTAATTCTTAACTGCATGTGTTCATAATTTTCGCTGCCCTACTGGGTTATATATATAGTATGTGTGTGTCAGTGTGTGCAACTGTAAATTTTGTACTTCAGGAGCTGGTCATGAGCCTGAAAAATTAACACCATTACCTAGTTGCCATGGATTATTAGTTGGTCCCCGGTAGGGCTGTAAACGAGCCGAGCTCGAGCGAGCTTGACCTAGCAAGCTCGAGCTCGGTAGAAACTCGAGCCGAGCTCGAGCGAGCCTAAGATCAACTTCGAATTTGCTGGGCTCGAGCTCGCTCGAGTTTCATCGAGCTCGCCGAGCTCGGCTCGTGTAGGCTCGGTGCGCACTGCGTGGTCGGATCCGGTCGAGGAGGTGGCACCGGCGGGGAGGAGGGGCGCCGGGGAGGAGAGGCGCGGCGGCGGGGAGAGGAGGCGGCGCGGCCGGGTCGAGGAGGGGCGACGGGGGAGAGAGCGCGACGGCGGGGAGAGGAGGCGCGGCGCGGCGGGTCGAGGAGGGGCGCGGGGAGGAGAGGCGCGGCGGCGGGGAGAGGAGGAGGCGCGGCGGCCGGGTTGAGGAGGGGCGCCGGGGACGAGGGGCGGCGGGGAGAGGAGAGGCGGCGGCCGCGGGGCGAGGAGGGGGCCGGGGCGCGGCGGGGAGAGGAGGCGGTGGCCGGGAGAGAGGTGGCAGCGGCGGGCGAGAGGCGAGGAGCCGAGGAGGGGAACGGGGGGGGGCGCGGCGGGGAGGAGGGGCGGTGGCGGCGACGAGAGGAGGCGGCAGCGGGGGAGGAAGGGGTTGGGGAGAGGCGGCGGCGGGGGGCGACGAGGCGGCAGCCGGCGGGGGCGGGGCGCGGGTGGGGCGGCGGCAGCGGAGGCTCTCGGGTGGGGAGAGGCGGGCGCGTGGCGGGGGCACAGGGCGGGGCCGCAGGGGTGAGTTTGAGAGGAGAGGCAGGGAGGGGGGGGCCGGGGAATTGGGGAGGGGTCCTAAGCTCGCGAGCTATTCGAGCTCGGTTCGTTAAAGCTCGCGAGCTTAGGATGAAGCTCGAATTCGGCTCGTTTGGAGCTCGAGCCAAGCTCGAATCGAGTCTAGAGCGAGCCAAACTCGAGCAGCTCGCGAGCCTCGAATTTTTTTTACAGCCCTAGTCCCCGGGGCGCCCCCGCGTTTGATTCGTTTTAGGATTTGGTCATGTGACACGTCTTATACACGATTGTTTTATTTGACCAACTATCCTTTTGTTCTAAAAATTTCAACAAACTTAACCTGTATACCAACATCAGATTCTAATGTTTATATTTTTTGCCCTTAGCTTTTGCCTACAGCTAGCTAGGTGTGTACATATAGGCACAGCACACTAGAGGGTTCCACTATACGCAGGCACTGTCTGCCAACGTCCCTATCGTGTGCACTCGTGTTAGAACTTAATTTGAAGTAGCAGCAAGCATGCATGAGCTCATGGCCAATTAATTAATATACAGCTCGAGTCCTTCTTTAGCTCAAATTTTAGTGCTTTTTTTTTTTCTGTTTTATTACTAAGACGTGTAGTTCCTCCTACATATGTTGCGTCTTTAAAAACAAAAAGAATTTGTAACACTAATTAAGCTAGGTCTTTGGAAATTGTCAAGGATCACGTACCTTCGATTTCACGTTGTCCATTATTGATATATGGAGACCAGTCATGTACATGCATATGATCACTTCCTCCAAGTTGAGCTTTTGAACAAAGATCGCACGAGATCTCAATGTTAAAGACGGTCAAGGTAGCTAGCTAGGGAAGGAAGGACGTACGATAGCAAAAAACTGCAGGCTAATTAACCCACGGGTTTGCGTTTACATTTTGCCACCAAGCATGCATGTACGCAAGCCTTAATTTTTCGTTGAAAACATTCAGGAAAAAGCTGGGTCAAATGGTTTGACTGTATGGAATAAAATTTGGAAGACCTAGCTTGTATTGTTTGACAAAGGGGAAAAAAAATAAACGAACAGGCAGCAATTGAGATGATTAGATGAAATTAAGTGGGCCAAGCTAGTGCATAATATATAATTAATTAACACGGTCGATCGAACAGGTAAATTAACAAAGGTGAAAGAAACGTGCAGTGACGTTATGCATGTGTGGTGGTACGCATGCAACAGTGAGATATGTGTAGAGATATTAACAGTAATGAACCACGTGAACATATATTCATGTTTAAACTTTACCAAACCTATGAGAGATTTTTTCCCCTTTAATGCGGTCACGAGCAATGCGGGATCGGAGAACGACGTCCATCCTTAGTTACTTTCCAGAAAGGCAAAGAAAGATGTCCAACAAATTAAGTGTCGGACCCGAGTTTAATAAACTTTGATTCTTTATGTTTTTACCATACTATTTTTTAGATTAGTAAATAGTACTCACAGATACATTACTATATATTAAAAATATATCATACGGAAGCTTAATTAATATAGTAATAATTTACACATGTGTCGATCAGGCCAAACACGAATAAATGTTGCAATGGAAACTTTACACTGATGGGACCCTCAGGACTTACACACAGGCAGCCAACTAGGGTTCACGATCTACCTCTTGGCCTCATTATCTTCCAGCCCTGTTGATCCTTTTAAAGCACCGCAGGACTTGATCTTCTGTTCCTTACTGACTAAAGGATAGTAATTAAGCACGAGTGAGTACGATAGTACTCAAAGAAACCACTACATAGAATGTAATAATAATGCATACAAAGCTGTAAGGAAGGTTTGAGGTTATTTTAGTTGCTAAAGTATTGTTTGAAAGTAAAATAAGTAGGAAAACTCCTGAGACTTAGCGGTTTTAACTAACCAAAATTTTTAAAGTTGATTGTGAGAATACAGTAATAATAGTAGCATAGGTTACATCTACCTTTTACAGTGTATGGTTACCTCCATCGATGCTAATTTTTACCACCACTGGAGTACGTCTTTCCAGGAAAAGCCAAAGTCAGAGTACTTCTCTCTGATAGGTTTTTATCCTACCCACAAAGGTTTTGAAATAGAACTAACTCAAGGAAGTTCCCATGTCCGCCCTTGACCGTGAGTATGGCTGTTCAAATAGTTTATACTCTGCAGAAACTATACATTTTTACTCACAAGAGACAATCAACCCGATAGGCCTACGTGATTCCTTGGTCACGCAGATCGAGAGATTATCACAAGGACTTTACAATACCTTGCCCTATTGCTAGTCCACCCTTATGGAGAACTATCAGAGGTAGCCCCCATAAGTTAGTATAGGAAGTCATGCCCTAACACCGAGCACAGTTGGACCACGGCTTTCCATAGGTCAGTGAAATACGTACACATCACCTTTACATGGTGTCCCATTCATGTCGAACCTAGGTCTGTGCATGCACAACTTTACTCCCCCACCTGTGAAATGACTCCAGGGTCTAGTAAATTATTCAGCCAAGCCTACAGTTTGCCAGCTTGTGGTAGTACTGTTTTACATGAGGAGGTCATCATAGGATTAAGTCCTTAATTTATTTGGATGTTTCATACCATAAACCATAATTTCTTGTACGATATCAGCATCAATCTCTCTTACTATCCACAAAGATAGGTATAGTAGGTTTCTGGGTTTTGAGAAAGCATAAACCGAGTTATCACAAATTATCAGTCACTTAAATCCCGTGACTATCCCAGAATAAGTTTTCATGTTAAAAGTGTAATGTGTAGGGCAATTTAATGCCCTGAACTTGTACAAGACTGATGGACCATGTGGAGGTGACCCCGATTGTGTGATGAGTAATTGACATTGGTTTAAGAAAGTCGAGTTTGGTTTGTGTGGTTCGGACCATGTCATTGCATGATGCAATCGGCTTCGGTCGGACTTGGTCAAACCTGGTCAAAGGGATTAGGATGCATATTATGTTGACTTGTCAGATTTGGGCTATTTCATGCTAAATGAGATCTCTTGATGCTATTTATGCTTTCATGTATCGAGCGGTGCTATGTGATGTGTTTCCTGTCTGTGTTGGCTGCAGGACGTCGAGGCGGAGTCGTGGTGAGACACGAGGTGACCGGACTAGACACAGGCAGTGTCGAGGTCAGAACGGTCGGATGTGTCGAAGATGGCGGAGACTCGAGGTGGTTGCGAGGCTTGGACGACAAGGAACGCGGAAGCTTCCCGGAAGGTGCAAGAGGGGCGAATTGGTAATTTCGCCAGGCTGCACAGGCGGGAGCGGGTCCGTTTGGGATTTAGCAGGCGTAACGGGTTGGAGACCTGTTAGGCAAACGCTATAAATAGAAGAGGTGTGTGCAAGTTCATGCAAGCCTTGTGAGAGGGAGTGCTTGGTTGGTAGGGTTTGCTTTAGTCAAAATGGCCTTTGGAGGGTTGTTTTGGCTTTAGGCTTTAGTGGTGGGAGAGGCAGTGCAGTCTGTTGGCTGTGTCTCCTTCGATGCTTCTCTCTTGGGTGTGTTCTTGAACTTGTGTTCTTGAGATGGAGAGGGAGAGGTAGAGTTGATCCTTCATGTAATCATTCCTCTGAATGTACATGCGTATGGGGACTCCTCTGTGATCCTTTTATTTCCAGGAATGAAATCTTTGAAGTTTATCCCTCGTGCTCTGCGTTCTTCGTTGTTTTTCAGTTTCTGTTGATTTCTTGACTTTTGTGATTTTGAGTTGTTTCTTGCTAAGAAGACCCAAAATGGGTTGCTCTGTGATGGGAATAGGTTTCAAGATCATTTGATTGGTTTCTCCCTAGAGCAAAGTGAATGAATCAAGGATTTTCATTTTTGCAGTTTCCCTGTTCTTATTTTCTCCTCTAGGGTTTTGGTGAGAATCGTCATTCCCTTCATAAGATGGCATGAAACTTGTCATGCTAAACCCTGAGGCTATTGAGTAGCTATCTTCAAAGTTTTATGGCCAATGGATCAAAGATTGGGGAGTAATTCAGGTTTTGGCTTAGTTCTTGCAAAATTTCAGATTTTTATCATAATCTAAAGTTCTTGCTCTTAAGTTTAATTTCCTTGTTTCCCAAAGCCCCCTTGCTATTTAGTTTGTTGTAGTCATGCTTTGGGCCAAAAAGATTGAGAGCAATCCCCCCAATTTCTCACGTTTTCGAAGTCTGAAACTTTGTGTGCGTTTTCAGTTTCTGGTCTTCACTCTCGGGCTGCTCACTGGGATCAGGGGACCGGTCAAACCGGATATAATATGGCGGTCTGACCGGCCTTCACTAACCAGTCTGATCGGCGGCCGGCAAGCGGTCTGACCGCCCTGACCATTGCGGTCAGACCGGCCAGAGGGTTTGTGCAGCTGTTGCTCGGTGTTTGTTGAGTTTTCTTGGTGCCTTGTTTTAGCAGCTATTCCCTTGTTTCCTTCTCTAAGTTTTTGAGTTCCAGTAAGCATTAGTGATCTCTTCTCTTAGCTTCACATAGCTTTCGAAGAAGAAATCCTAAGTGGTACTTTTGAGGGGTCGTTTTTAAAAGTCGACATTCACCCCCCTCTGTCGCCATTTCGGTCCAACAAAGACTACCATGGCATGTAAGTATGACTTACAGCTAGTAAAGTTACCACTTATCACCTAGGGTGACAAGGATCGGGTGATTCAAGTGTCAAGGATGGCATATTTATATTATTACAATATCAAGTAGGTATGTAGCTACCTTAAGTTTTGAGATACATTTGCATAATAAATTAAGCATGCAATTTGATAATTTAAAGGAACATAATTTTGCAGGATCAATATGATCACAGTAATGACTTGCCTTGCCTATTTTACCATGGTCTTGATCTAGTTCAAAGTCTATTTAGTTAGTAGTCTTGAATATTTGGTCTTCGTCTTCTACTCGAATTATGATCCTATTCAAGCCTGTCGCCTCTTCGTGACTTCATATTCTAATAAGCGGTAAATGAACAAAAGATCAAATAAATGCAAATAACTTCAAAAGTCCAAATAGAGTTAATTGAGCTTATTTATATTTTGCTATGATTGAAGACAGAGAGAAGATTTAGCAAATTGTGGGGGTAGATGTGGAGTTAAAATTTTTTTTGAGTGGAAGCAAAATGACAGAGTACTTCGCGGGAAGGGTTATAAAAGAAGGATTGGTCTTTAAAGGAATATTTGCGAGAATACTCTACTTTAGATATGGCTTAGACATAGCTGATTACATGATACCAAATTTTGATCTTTTAATTTTATAGCTTCTTTATTTAATTTATATTTATTAAGGAAGTTCCATAAGTTAGGCAAGACCTACGGATAGATGGGAGAATTTAACTAGGATATAGGGTATTATTGCTGAGGGGGTAAAACTTGGGGATTTTAGGATACATGTTTTTCATGAGATGAGCACAATTTTAATTGGTCAAATTAACTTGAGAATTTAGGATGCCTTATTGTTTGAAATGTGCAACTGCCAGATTACTTAAACCATTAATTTATCATAACTTAATTAGGATATGGAGTTGGTCATTTAATAAATTTTCATTAGGAGCAACGTTGATTGTTTGCTGATTTAACAAATTTGTTAGTAATGATTAATGGTTGCGATGCATTGGGAGGATAAGTTATGAATTAATGGTATTTTCTTTGATAAAATCTGCCCTTGCATTGCTAATTATTCTTAACTATTATCGGTGAATTTAAATCCTGAGATAAGGATTGGATGACTTATTAATTAGTTAAGACAACATTGTGGCATGGCCTTCTAATTAAAGGTACTCGGAGCATGATGTATCTTTTTGTAAGGTTTAGATTTAAGATAAATATTAGAGGCTTACAATCATTTCTGAGAGCCAACTAATTGGCAATTGGGTCCGAGGTAAAGTTTAATGGCTCCTTAGTCACGTTTAAGAATTCTTAATCATAAACAAGGAGATTTTACCAATAATTATTTTAAGCACTATTTAAAATAGGTATATCATGATTTTAGAGATGAGCAAATCATGATTAATATTTTGTGCGTCAAAATCTAGTTATACCAATTATCTTTAATTGCAATGATACATGCAAATCTAGAGATGAAGGTATAATAGTTATTATTTGGATCACTTGCATTTTTAATTGCAATTAGCAATAGAGTCTTTAGAGTAATTTGAAAGCGTCAAAGTTATTTTAGAAAGCTTCAATTTGATTTCATGATAATGAGCAATTAATTGTCTCTATTGTAGTTAACTTGCCATCTTCTTTGTTGACATGAACTTAAGCAAGATTAAATGTGCATAAATCTGTTATTAAGCTTAATAATTAATCTTTTAGTCATGATATTATTTTTATTGAGGTTATGATAATTATCTATATCTTACAAAAATTGCTTTTTAAATGGGAGAACAATTAATGGCATAATCTTGCTTTATTAATCTTACAAGAGGATTAATTTATTAATCTTTATTGGCATAAAGATAACCAAAGTTAAGTTTTAATTTAATTTGCATGAACTTTCATAATTAAATTATTATTTCTGTTATTATTTATAAATCATATTTTATTAGATTGCATGTTTGAATATTTCTTAAACAAGAGGATCATAATTTAACTTGATGCAAAAGATACTAAGACATGCAACAAAGAACTGGGCATTATGGCAGCCGGAGAGAGGGAAAGGCTAAATAGGGTGAGCACGAGTGAGAGAGGGCCAAGGGGAGCTCACCAGTGTAGTTGGTGGGGGGCCAGAGGGGAATCGAGGCAGGCCGACGATGGAGGTCTACGGCAGCGTGGGACGACTCCCATGGAGGTGGACCTCGGGCGGTGGAGGACTTCGGCCAACGGTTGGGGGAGCTCTGGTGTGGCGTGGAGAAGGTCTTGGAGCGTCGAATTGGGAAGAGGGATGCCAAAGGAGGGGCGACAGTGGAAATGGCGGTGTCGACCTATCTCGAGGAGAATGGCTGCTGTGGTGGATTCCAACGACATAACTATAATTAAAAGGGGAGGGAGGTAGAAGATGCCTGGTGGCATACCGTGACACGGATGGCTTAGGAAAAGCTTGCCGGAGGTGGCCGAGATGGGGTGGTAGCCAGCGCGGGCATGGAGGTGGCTCAGCCATGCTCTGCTTAGGGCAAGAAGGGGAGGGCAATGGGAGAGGGGCAAGGGTGAGCCTAGGTCTTTTTATATGCGAGGGAGGGTGGTTCGCCACTAGATGCATTGAGTGCGGCGAGTGTAGAAGGCGCTGGCTAGCGTGAGGTGGTAGTGGCAGAACTGTGCGCACTCGAGCGGGGAGAGGAAGGGGAGCTGGCGCCAGGTTGATGGGAGAGGGGATGCCAGGCGCACACAACGGTGGGTAAGGCGTTAATGCAGACGAGGGATGCAGCGCCTAGGTACGACCTCATGGGGTGATGCCACGAACGGAGCTAGGCGAGAGGGAGAGCAGATCTAGGTGGAGGGGTGACACGAGCTCAGCGTACGCAGAGCCAATGTGGGGTGGCATGAATGCCGTTGTCAATGCTTGCAGTTGCCCGGATGCGATAGGAAAACCAGGGGCGGTTTGGTCTATGACCACGGCGAAGAGAGGAGGTGGCGCCGCGCGGAGGAGCTGAGAGAAGGAAAGGATCTGTGCTTGAGGGGGAGGGTACGGCTTGGCGGTGGGCTGCCATAGGGAGGACCAATGTTGGGGAGAATGCAAAATTGGGGGCACAATGCAGTCGATGTGCGATGCATCCAGCGAAGCAGGGGAGGGAAGAAAGGAAAGGAAGAGGGAGGAGATGGGCCGATTAGGCCGAAAGGCCAAGGGGCCAAGAGAGAAAAGGCTGGGTAGGCCGGAGGTTGAAAATGGGCTGGGTCCAAGGATTTCTAAAGATTTTTGAGTTTTTGAGATTCACACAAAATTTGAGAGGCCATTTTGAAGATAAGCTTAGTTTTGAATTTTATTGGTCATAACAATTAGATGGTAATTTTAATTATTTTCATGGATTAAATTTCTATTTTCAGTGTTGGAATTCCAATTTCCAGTTTCAATTTGAATATTTGAGCTATTTGAGCTTAGCAAAAGAGATTCAAAATTTCTTTCTGATTTGATTTTCATAGACTCAGTTCTTGATTTCAGGATTTGAATTGTATTTTAGCAAAGATCCAAATCAAGAATCTCGAATAAACATCGAAAACTTTAACATACACTGAAAAAGCGATGAAAAGTTTTTATATTTTTTGCAATTACACTAGTTTCCCATTTTGGGATGTTACGTTAAGATACTAGCTAGAGTATGTCAAGCATCCTTTTCTTGATTGTTGGAACAAGAAAAGTTATTATTTCACTGCCAACCCAGGTTTTGATTATCCAAAGGGCCTGTATATTTATCAGTTACTTGAAAATTTGCTAAATTTCAATCACTTCTCTCAACCATGGGATCTAGATACAACCATTCTTTTCACTCCCCTCAATCCCTATATAAACTCAACCCTAACCTAATCCCATCCCTACCCTACCCAGCTGCCACCACCCCCACCCCTCCCCCTCCCCCACTTCGCCTCCCACCATGGCTGCCCATGCTGCCACCTCCTCGTTCGCTGCCCCTCCCTACTGCTGGCCAACCTTGTTCTCAGTCTTCAGTGACTTGCCGCCTCTACCACCGTCTATCACTGGATTGGTTGTCGCCACCCACTGCTGACCCACCCATTGCCCTCCATGTTGCCCATGTCTAGCGCTATAGCTGCCCACCACCGGTCTACTGTGCTCTGGTCTCTCTCTAAGCTCGAGGGCACGGGTAAACCTGAACCCTAAATGGCTGAACACGTGCCCTAATTCACCGACCATCGCCACCACCATCCGCCGCCGTCGGAGAGGATGTCGACACTATCACTGGAAAGGATGATCCACGTGAATTGTGAGGAGATCCAATGGTGAGAAGAGGCAACTAAGAATTAGCGATGCCATTATCCAAAACTGTCCCTAAACCACCTAGATCAAGGGTGGTTCAGTTTTCTCGTTGCTTTTCATTTGGCTTCCGAGAAAAAACCAATCACAAATTCCTTTTTTGGAAGTTTTTAACCCTAATATTGGGATCATATGTACAAGTAATAACGTGTTTTATATGGGGATTTTTAGGGGAGGACATGGGAGTTAAGGGATTGACGGGTCTTATTTAAAAAGAACAGCAGTAGACCAGCTCCATTATTGCCGGTTTTCTAAACCCTGGTATAGTTAAACCACATTTTTTTCACTAACAACAGGTTAAAACCATACAACCAAAGAAACAAGGACCGAATTAATTGATCAAAAAGCACATGCATGGATTAAGATAAAGAGATTGAGTTGCATGCATACACCCACACATATGCATATATACATATGTATATACATATATATATATATACATATATGTATATGTGTGTGTGTATATGTATGTATGTATGCCAGTGCGTTGTGACGGATAAAAATAATCCTACTATTCCAACATGTCGAGCCACCATGAACTATTGTCGACGCGGATGCCACTTGCAAGATGAGAAGAAAAAAAATCCTTTAACACATGAAGCACAAGAATGCATATGAATAAAGTAAACCACCACATACTAGATAGGTAAACAAATAAGAAATATGCATACCTCCTACAAAGGATGGCTAAAGCTTTAAACCTTTGTACATCAGAGAAACAATGTCCCACTACCACTGAAATAATGCAGACAATAAGATCACCAAGGTGCATCTGAAGTCCAGCCTTTTTTTCTTGAGGGTGTATGATATGAGGGTCAGAAGGTATCCTCAATTGGTACGTATTTGGATTGCTCTTGACCTTGTCATAGATGAAAGAGGGATTATAGGATACTGGAAGTGACTATTTTGATGATTTGGTAGACCAGAGCTTCTTTGAAAAATTTGAGGAGTCACAGGAATATGCCTATCTCATGCATAATTTAATTCATGATTGTGCACAACGTGTCTCAGTACATGAATGCCTCACTGTAGATGTGTTAGGTTCTCTTAACAGTCTCCCCATATGTTAGTCATGTCAGCATCTGGACTGAGTCAACACACAAGAAGAAACAAAATGACAAAATAGAACATAGTAAAACCTTTGAAAATGGGCTAACTGCCATTCAAAATAGTTATATCTTAAGAAGCCTGGGTAGTTTAATGCTAGTTTGTGCGTATGATAAGACTTATCTAGTTATGTTTACAAATATTCTTGGGTAACTACAATATGTCCGAGTGCTTCGATTACCAACAATGTTCTTTAGTGCTGACATTTTGCAATCCAGCATTACAAAGCTCATCCATCTTCACTATCTAGAACTGAGATCCACCAATGACACTCTCAAATGTTTGCCTAATGCTCTGTAGACTTTACCGCCTTCAGGAACTGGATGTAAGACATTGCTGTGGTCTTAATGATTTTCCAAGAGGCATGAGCAATCTTGTGAATCTACACGATCTTCTTGTTTTGGAGTCGGGACATTGCACTTGCATTAAAAGATAGCAAGAGTTGGCGAACTTAAATTTCTACAAGAATTGAAAGAATTTGTGATATCATGATCTTCAGAGCCTTTTTGAAGCCTTAAAAATAAAATTCACCATTTGGATTTTTTAGAATTAATTCAAGCTTAAAATGAATTCTTATGAATTAAAAGATTTAATATTACTAAAGTAAACACTAGTTTCTATTGGGTTCCTTGTGCTACAAGGAATTTTTTGTATTTTTTTATTATTTTTCTGGATTTATTTGCTATTTTCTAGAGCTCAAATGAATTTATGGGAATTTTTGAAAATTGAAAAGCCATAAAATCCCCCAAAAGCCTTTGGGCCGTAACCCGTCTTTTCCTCCTGGCCCAGCCCGCACATCAACCCGCTCCGGCCTGCCCCACCTCAACATGTGTCAAGCATAGGGCCGCCGTCCTCTCTGCTGGATGGTTGACATGTGTCGACCATCGGCCACATCTTCTCGCTTGCACCCTTGTATCCTGGCCGCCCACCTGTCGACATGTGCGTCATAGTCCTCACGGACTCTCTCCGCCGCCGTCTCCGATAGGGATTCCCTCGGCGTCCGAGCCATGCCCGTCTCGAACTCGTCGTTTGAGCTGCCCGTGGTCTTTTCGGCGTCTATGTATAAAAGCCAAGCCCATGCCTCACTTTTTTTCGCATCCTCGTAGCCGCTTGCTTCTGTTGAGATCACTCATGCGCTGTCGTCACTGCACCTCCACTGTTGCTCACCGAGTTGCCCTCGCCAAAAGTGAGTCCACCGCCGAACCGTCCTCCTCTTTCACCCCGCTCCGCCGATCCACCTCATCGATGGTCAGTACGCTGCCGCCCTCGCCGGTCATCCCCGCCGTAGTTAGCCGCAGCAGCTTCCTCAGTTCGAGCACCCATGTCGTGCGTCGCTTCGCCTCCTTGGTGAACCCTGTCCACCGTGTACCGAGCCACTGGTGTGCAGGTCTCGCATGTCAGATCCACTATTCCATGCAACTGTACACCGAGCCTCGTCAGCACTGCCACCTTGGCTGCCACGTTATCCCTAGAAGCCCAGTCAGCCGCCACATCATCCAAGCCTGTGCTCTGTACACTATTCAGTGAGCTAAATCCACATCACAGTAGGATTTCCAAATTTCCTGTATTCCCTTTAGATTAGATTTTCCAAGAGCCCATTCTTCTCCATCCCAGCTCTGATTGACCTTCTTTTTTCATAAATTCATCTAAAATTGAGCTTTATCTTTTGGTTCTAGTTTTGAAGTTTTTGGAGTTCATTTGAATTTTATTTATGCCTCGTTTGCTTTCTCTCCATTGGTAATTGAGCATGACCAAGGCAAGTCATGTCCTTTGATTGTGTTAAACCTAGTTCTCAAATCTATTATGTATTATTTTATTTTAAATTATTATGCAATGCTATTTTATTATAAAACCTTTGTATTGTAGTTATTGTCCTAATTGATTAATCTATCCTTTGATAATTTGAATACCATGATCCCATTATCACCATAGGATGGGAATTTGTCTAGTGATGCAATATTAGTTGTCACATAGGTTCTACGTTTAATTGCTTAGCTATGCTTAAGTACATTGGGTTCATCATCACATGTGATCAATTAATTAATTTGACTTAATGAGATATTAAATTGTGGATGTAGCCACAGAGATAAAATTTGTGTGCCTTGATATTGGTATGTCATTGGTGTTGGTTATACAAAATGATTTTCACTTGGGTGAATGATCGTGCAGTAAAGGGAGTGCAATTTGCACATTGGGATGTGGATATTTCGCTTGGGTAATATCTAAGGACTAAACTTTGTTTGCCATTGATCTGAGTCATCGTACAAACAACATGTCTAGTATGGGATAGACCTGGCTGATTAATTTGTGATGTTTCAATTTCAGTTCTACCATTGAGATGAACATGGTTGCTGATTTCCATGAGGCGCAAGGGGGGACTCTCTGACTAGGCAGTTTAACCTACTCAGCTATGAAACCTTTGTGGGCAAAACTAGGTTGTGATTGAGCATTGTAAAGACATTGTCATGATTTCTCTGCCGCACACCAAAGGAAGTATATTAATCGCGTGGCAATATGAGATCATCATGTGTTGTGGGTAAAGTTGTGCAACCTCTGCAGAGTGTAAAACTATTCGAATAGTTGTGTCCCTAGTTATGGAAAATGTTTGGTGATTTCACATGAGGGTAGGTTTTTCATAAAAATCTTGATTGGGTTGAGAGCAAGTTGGTTGGGAAGTGAATGGTTAGTTTACTTGTGGTTCACACAATCCCTTTGATTAATTAATTATTTATATACGTCCTTTTCAAAATTGCATTTTCAATCTATTTATTGTATTTACTTTAAATATTGCTTTTAGCAAAATAACCATTCAGCCATCCTTTGGTAAGTCTTGCATACTATATGGCATCTTTGTTACAAACGACTTGCTGAGTACTCTATGTACTCCTGGTTATATCTATATTTGCTTAGTTGAAAGAGGAGAACCATACCATCCAGAGGTGAGTGGAGGATGCTTCAATGACTTCGTGAATTAGGACTTCGCTCCCTAGTCAATTGCCTGTGGGCATGTTGAGTGGCCATCGTGTTTATCTTTTGTTTTCTGCTGCAAGTTTCTTAAGCCATTCAGGTTGTTATATGTAAGGTTGGCCATAATGTCGTAACTCTGATAATTAATAACATTTGAGTCTTTTCTTAGTAAATCGTGATATGGTCGACATTTCATCTATGTTTACACTATGCACTAGCGTGATCCTGGCCTAGTGCAGAATACACAGGAGAGTCCGAATTTGCATATTCAGGTCTCGACAGAATTCCATGTCAAGCAAAGAGTGGCTATGAGATTTCACAGCTGGAGAACTTGAATGAGATCAGAGGATCACTTAGAATATAATATTTAATCTTGAGTAAAGAACCGAACCATCTTTGTAGCCCTTGAACAATAACAACCAGTTACATGCTTGTCCAAGACAATCAAAAAAGAAATCAAGAATCAAGTTTACTTGGCAGTAATTTGTCAAAAAATCATTGTAATTGCTTGTAGGTTTGTAGTTCCAGATGTGTAAAGATCAAATTTTACCTACTAAAAAATAGCTGATAGGCAAAATGATTCACTCATTTGAATTATTTCTTTAGAAGAAATTGCATCTTCAATTCATCTTGTATTCAGCGTATATATTTAGGTAGTCTCTTGAAAGAATACTAAGTACATAATTGACAATGACTAAAGTGGAACATAATAAGAAACAGACATAAAAAAATCAAAAGGTAACTAATTTATACAAAAATAGTTTGGAACAAGTAGGTCTGATAAATAAAGAAACACTATGAAATACTTACTTGTAGTTCCTCCGAAGGAATATGCTCAAGACTGATTTGTTACTGATTGCTGGAATTAGGACATGTTTTATCAAGTCTACCACTTTGCCATCCCATATTCTAGGGCATCAATTATGTGCATATTCAACAACACAATGAAATGACTAAGTGGTTCATTTGACCTAGCTCATACAACAGTTATTAGAAGAAGATAATACGATACAAACTCATGAGCTGGTGGCCTCGTATATCGAAAACTATATGTGTGTCAGACCCGGATTTAGTCAATCCAGAATCCTCTATGAATACCACTGCACTATTCCCTATATCAGTAGATGGTGCTCACATCATCACTGAATCATTTCATACAGGACGTAATCCATACCATAACAATATTACAACATTAGGGTTCAAATAGACCGCATCGGGTCAAGTTTAAAACAAAGCTAACTAGGCCAAAATATACATTACATAAAATGCAGAATTATAGCAAAAGCAAAGGGGGAAGGTACATATCGCCACATACAATCAACTGGGGAAGGTTTGTGTACAACCGATATTAACCACAGACTTGGATAATGTTGGTGTACGCAAACACTACCTTAGTTCACTAGACTGGGGTGAGACCTAGACTACTTGGGACTAATCTATTCTCCTCCATATTCTTCACCATTAGCTCCTGGAACATCATAGTACTCATAGTGCTCTTGGTCCACAGGTTCTGAGGGATTTTGTGAGCTAAGGTGAGCACATGCAACAGTTCTGCATGAGCCAACATATAGAATGCAATATTTATACATACAAGGCTTAACAAGGATGCCTTGAGTTCTTTTATTTACTAAAAGCAACCTTTATAAATTATCAATAATTAGAAAGTCCTATGACTTAGAATTTTAACCAAATCATATTTTAGTAAAGAAAGTGAAAGTATGCAATATTAATAACGGTGTAGGTTCAATCCACCTGTTACATGGTTTCCTCTACCATATGCCTAATTTTGGTCACTAGGGTTACATCCACCTGTATAACAACACTGGGTTACATCCACACAGGAAAAACCAAATTCAGGGTTACATCCATCCGATGAGTTTTCATCCATCCCACAAAGGTTTTTGAAATAGAAACTAAGTTGAGTAAGTTCCTATGCCCACTCATGACCATGAACATGACCGTTCGAACAATTTATACTCTGCAGAGATTGTACACTTTATCCACAAGAGATAATTAGCTCGGTATGTTTCACACATTCTCTTGGACATGTGAATCAAGGAGATCATCACAAGGCCTTTACAATGCATCCCTAGTGCAAGTTACATCTACTAAGGTTTCACCTAAGGTTGGTTATGTCCACCACACCTAGACCCCCTCTTGTGCCACATAACGGTTTACACTAGCGATACGACCCGTGTCTATGATGGCTTAAAACCAACGACACGACTTGTGGGTCACTCCAATGGTACAACCTGCACTGGTGGGTACAAATTATTTAGTCAGTTACATTCGTACCCATTATAGACATATGGTTGTACTATTTACATTGGGAAGTCATCGTAGGATTAAGTCCTTAAAGTTATCTGGGCGGTTCCCTATGATCGAACCAAGTAGGAGTCTGCCACTTGTTTATTTTATACGAGAGTTTTGAGAAAGCGAACCACATTGTTCAGATTAAAGCTTTTGCTATTGATTCTGGCCTGTTCTTTATGGCTGTGGCTTATGGTTTTGGCTATTTTTTTTTGAATTTTAGTTGTTTGTGATAGATATTATGGAGAGAAAGATACTCGCTTGCGATTTTGGATGGTACAGATGTTCGTCTTTTAGCGTGTACTACAATTAACTTGTAGACCCCATCTTAAAAAAATACTCTATTTGAAAGTTAGGTACTGTAGCAAAATCCAAAAGTCAGTTTCAAAAGCCGAAAAGAACATGCCTTATGGCTTGTGCTACAACGCCCCAATAGAATAGGGAGTTCTAATATGAACATTACCATTGTTCTTTTGGTGATTTCCTCATGTTTTGCAGGAAGAACATTTACTTTTGCGTGGCCGAGTAGATGAGGATCGAAACGTGTGGTTGGGTGAATTATTTTATCATAGATTGTTGTATTGAGATAGTGGTTGGCGCCATCGGTTCATCAGGTTGCACGGATCCAAAGTTATCCTTGATCCTGTGTCATGAAGATCGAACACCTCGTATCATCATGGTACCAGAGTACGGTTCAGATGGTTGGATCAATTTACCTGTAGTTAGATTTATTTTTCTATCCCATACAACAAAAGCCAAAAAAAAAATCCAAACTCTAGTTTCAATCCGTCTTTTGAGTTTTGTTAGGTTTTAATCCACTAGAATTTTTGTTTAATGCTGATCTTAGTATTATTTTGCGTAGCTCAATCTTGTGGTTCATCTAAACTCTAAAACTCGTTGGTTTTGGACTTCTCAGAATCACACAAAAAATCCATTGATCTGCTACTGTGCCACACCGCTACAACACCTTATGGGCACACTCTATCATTACCAAAATTTCAGATTGTGTTATTTCATCATTTTTTGAGCAAGCTTATGCCTTATTTTATCTCAGCGAGCAATTAGCTAGTATCTCTCTATAACTTGTGTAATACGAGCTGACTGATCATCATTTATATTTTATATATTAACTCATTCCTTTGATTGCATTAAGTTCCATCATCTTTGTGTGTGAGTTGCTTCGTTCTTCGCTTATATCATAAGATTAGCAACTAGGCAATGAAATTCTAGTTTGGATTGTTACCTTGCTTTACAATATCTAGAATTTCAGATTGTATAGGTAAATATTTTTCCCTCCAAGCTCCACAAATAAGTCATTGTTTAACAGTGCTTGTGCAATTCAATTCGTTTGATCTATCACCTTGTGTTGTCTACCGTCACCAAAGTGTGTGCAGCTCTTCAATTCCATCAAGGACTTATAAGAAATTCGGCCGGTAAGAGAAGATGAGGTTGAGTAAATTCCACAAATAAAAATTTTCACGTCCACATATATAGTTTTTCTTTATTGTTTGCACTAACCATGTCAGAAAAAGAAAGAGAACATGCTTATGTGACACAAGCTGACCTTGAGAAGCTCACAAATAATTTCAACACTTAGTTGAATGACAACATGAGTGTCTTGAGAAGGGAGATACTAGAGGAGCTTCGCAAAGAGTGTAGTCCAGTTGGCGTCCATGAAGAGGGCATTGCGCTTGACAAGACTGATGAGGAGATCGAGCTGCATGATACGCTAGAGAAGCTCAAGCGGATCGAGCTGCTGCCATTGCGGTTCAACCACCCTTTCCAGGAGTGGGCGAGGTGTTTTCAGCATTGACCATGGCCAAGAGAGAGGCTGTGGCTGTGGGTGCGGCAGTGCCACCCACATTGAGGACTTCGCTGATGACTTTTGACTAAACCACAATGATAACTATCAACATGATGGTCGTCGTCATGATGACTAGCACGTGGAGGAAAATTTTGGGAAACTCAAGTTCACTATTCCTAAATTTGAAGATGCTTCTAATCCAGATGCATATGTCACACGGGAGCTCAAGGCAGAGAAGATATTTCGGATCTACAATTATTCAAAGGAGAAGAAACTATACATGCCGTTACTTGAGTTTGATGGGTATACATTGATTTTGTGGGATCAAGTGTTGAACCAAAGAGAAAATAATAGTGAACCTCCAATTTCATTATGGGCTGAAATGAAGTAAGAGCTGATAACATGTTTTATTCCTAATATTTATAAATGTGATCTTTTTGATAAATTATAGAATTTGAGATAAGGAGGTCGCTCGGTGGAGGAATACTACAAGGATATAGAGCAAGCTATGATTAGGACATATGTGTACGAAGATGAAGAACAAACACTTGTGCATTTTTTGTTTGGTCTAAGTAAAAACATTAAATGCATAGTGAAATATTAGCCCTATAATACTGTTGTTGATTTGGTGCATCAAGTGACAAAAGCAAAGAAGCAGTTACTAGAAAATGTAAAACTAGCACCAAGGATAGTATGCTTCAACTTGAAAGCTCCACCATCATCCTCTAATGCCACCAAAACATGCTTCAATTTAGGATGAGTTGCATTTTCAGCTAGTACTAATTCAAATGCTAATGTTCGTTTTCCTCGATTGCAAAATCAGCACCTACACCAAGTGAGAAGAAGTCAACTCCATCCCCTACATCCTCAATTGGTGCTACAACAAAGAGTAGAGAAATTTAATGCTTCAAGTGTTTGGGGGTGGGGGCACATATCTGGGGAGTGTCTTAACAACCAAGTTATGCTTGTGACAGAAGATAGAGAGTATGAATCTGCAAGTGAAGGTGAGGTTGAACTCAGCCATGAAAAGGAGATATATAAAGATGCATTATATGATAATGATGAGATTGGTGTGTTGAATTATGAAATGGGAGAGGCATTAGTAGTCACTAAAAATTTGAGCATGCTTGCACAAGAAGGAGATGCATATCCTTAATGATTCAACTTGTTTCAAACACAAGCCAAGGTAATCAAACTTTTTATTGATAATGGTAGTTGTCATAACTTGGCTAGTTTGAATTGTATGAGAAGCTTGGTTTAAAAATGCTGAAACATCCATGCCCATATCATGTGCAAATGTTTAGCGAATGTGGGGATGTAAAGGTTCAATTGTGGTGCATGTTACTTTTAAGATTGGTGATTATGAGGACACCGTTGAGTGTGATATGGTGACTATGACTGTGTGCCATTTGCTGTTGAGAAGGCCATGGCAATATGATAGAAGTGTGCAATATGATGGCCATTTCAATAGATATGCTTTTAAGTGGAAGAGGAAGACAAATGAGCTTAATCTAATGACTCCTAATCAAATACATGCTGCATTTTAGCAAAATAAGCTTGCTAAAAATGTGGGTAAAAGAAAAGAAAAGTGTGATTTCCACACATTAATGAATAAGAGTCACAAGCCAAGTATGAGAGGAAAAAAAAGTAAGAGTGAGAGAGGGATGGTTATGTTAGCCATAAAATCAAATTTAAAAGATATGAGCAATAACCCATCAAAGATGCACTTTGTGTTTGTGTACATAGATTCAATTGTGATACGGGGTCACCCGATCTTCTCGACGTAGGATTGGATACTCACGTGCCCTCTCTTGAATCGTAGCGATCCTCCGATGCCAATGCAAGAACGAACACCCTTTAATTCGCAAGATCACACGCGCCGGACTTCACAACCACCAAGCGAAAGCCCTATCGTGCTCCCAATTCCCAGCGGAAAGGTTGAACGATCTCAAATTGCAAGAACTCACACATCTTCCATTGAATTTTTGATGGAAATCAAAAGTTCAAAAACATGTACAAAGCTCTCAACCCATATCTAGTCTCTCTTTCTAGACATCCACTATTCACTCCCCTCGTCACATAGTGGTGTTTTCATCAAGTTTCTAGTCCGCCGTCTGCGCATGATGAAGATGAGTATATATACGGCGGCTGCGTATTTGTTCCACCGCACATGGGCTTTGGGCCAGGCCTTTTTTTCCTTGCGCATAGGTGCATGTATGTATTGATCTCATGTGTGAACAGTAGTTTATTTCTTCTTATGGACAACACAATAAATATCCCTCCTTCCTCATGTGGCACCAATTTAATTCTTATTCTGAGCGATATCCTGAAATTACACAAAACATTCTTGTGAGGTAGTGAACATGTCTCATATAAATTAAAATTAAATTCACCTCGGAACGAGTTCACCTGATAATATTTAATACGGCTCAATAATTCTTTCCAGTTAAATAATAAATTTAACCGAAAAAGCGTAAGACGTGAGCGTATCCGCATCAAATTGTTTTGCTTTCAACTAATGACTTAACCTCTCTTCTTAGTGGTGTTTCCTCTTTTTTGCTGGCGTTTGAGGATGTGTTTTGAGAGGAGATACCAGTGGGACTTTCACCATTGCACAGGATAGAGCATCAAATCAATCTAGTTCATGGTGCCTCACTTCCAAACCATCCACCATACCATACTAATCCGGAGAAAACCAAAGAAATTCAACGCCAAGTGTAAGAGCAACTTAAGAAAGGGTACGTATGTGAAAGTCTTAGTCCTTGCGCTATTCCTATAATTCTTGTTCATAAGAAAGAAGGTATATGAAGAATATGTATTGATTATCGTGCCATTAATAATATCACTATTAGATATCGTCATCCTATTGCTATGTTGGATGATATACTAGATGAACTTAGTGGTGCTGTTATATTCTCTAAAATTGATTTGAGAAGTGGATACCATCATATTAGGATGAAACTTGGTTATGAATGAATGATTACTTTTAAAACCAAATTTGAATTGTATGAATGGTTAATCATGCCTTTTGGTTTAACTAATGCACCTAGTACATTTATGCGATTGATGAATCATGTTTTAAGAGCATTCATTGGCAAATTTGTTGTGGTATACTTTGATGACATTTTGATCTATAGTAAAATGATGGATGAACAAATTGATCATATTAGACAAGCGTTAGAAGTGTTTAGAAGTGAGAAACTGTATGCTAATCTTGGTAAATGTACTTTTGGTTCTGATAGAGTTGTGTTCTTAGGCTATATTGTTTCTGGACAAGGCATTGAGGTAGATGAATGTAAAACTGAAGCAATTAAGAATTATCCTACCCCTGTGAATGTTAGTCAAATCAGAAGCTTTTATGGTCTTGCTAGCTTTTATCATTATGTTAAAGATTTCAGCATTATTGCTTCCCTATTAAATGAGTTAACTAAAAAGAGTGTTGTGTTTGAATGGAGTGCATCACAAGGTAAAGCTTTTCAAGTGCTAAAGAAACGTTTAATTGAAGCACAATTGATTGTTTTGCTTGATTTCACTAAAACTTTTAAAATTCAATGTGATGCTAGTAGAATAGGTATTGGTGGTGTTTTGATGTACGAAGAAGAATCAGTAGCATACTTTAGTGAGAAACTAGAAAGTGTTCAATTGAACTATCTGTTGTATAATAAAGAATTGTATGCCTTGGTGCGGGTGCTTGAATCTTGGCAACATTATCTTTGGCCTAAAGAATTTGTTATCCACTTTGATCATGAAGCTTTGAAATATTTGAAAAGCCCAGCTAAATTGAATCTTAGGCATGTTAAATGGGTAGAATGCATTGAAACTTTCCTATATGTTGTTAAATATAGGAAGAAAAAAAGAGAATGTAATAGCTGGTGCTTTATCAAGAAAGAATGTGATCTTAACTCAATTGAAAGTAAAAGTTTCTGGATTTGAAAGTTTGAAAGATTTATATGCTTCCAATAGTGAATTTTTAGAACCATATTCTAAATGCAAAGATGAAGAAGAATGTGATAAGTTCTATGTTCATGATGGGTTCTTAATTCGTGTGAACAAATTATGTGTTCCAAATTCTTCTTTGCATTTGCTTTTATTGCAGGAATCTAGATTGATTGAACACTTTGGGAGAGAAAAAGGCTTTCATGATATTGAGCGATCACTTTGTCCTAAGATGAGGTGTGATGTCGAAAGGTTTGTATAACGATGTGTGACATGCTACAAAGCAAAATCTAAACTTAATCCACATAGTTTATATACTCCACTTTCTGTTTCTAGTGTACCTTTCGAGGATAATAGTATGGACTTCATTTTAGGATTGACTAAGACTAAGAGGGGGAGCGATTTAGTTTTTGTAATTGTGGATAGTTAGCTAAAATGATACATTTTATTCCCTGTCACAAAAGTGATGATGCATCGCATGTAGCTGACTTATTTTTCAGGGAAATTGTAAGATTGCATGGCATGCAAAGGACGATTGTTTTAGATCGCGACGTTAAGTTCATGATCTATTTTGAGAAGACTTCGTGGGCTAAGTTTGGGACAAAGTTGTTATTCTCAATAACTTATCATTCACAAATAGATTGACAAATAGAGGTGGTGAAAAGAACACTGTCAATGCTACTATGAACGATGATCAAGAAGAATATTAAAGAGTGGAAAGGTTGTTTACCGCATGTGGAGTTTGCGTACAATAGGGCAGCACATTCTATTAATCAATTGTGCCCATGTGAGGTGGTGTATGATTTTAAACCAATCACGCAACTGTATTTGCTGCCACTTCCGTTATATAAACATGCTAATATGGAGGCATCAAAACATGCTAATATGGAGGCATCAAAACGTGCTGAATATATGAAGAAAATTCATGTCAAGACTAAAGAAGAGATTGAAAAGAAGGCGCATTACTATGCTAAGAAGGCAAACAAATCAATAAATAAGACGCTATTTGATCAAGGTGATTTGGTTTGGATGCATATACATAAAGAATGCTTTCTAGACAAGCACAAGTTCAAGGTAATGCCTCGAGGAGATAGTCTATTCAAAGTACTTGAGAAGATCAATGACAATGTATATAACATAGAACTTTTTGAGTGATGATTATGCTATGAGTTTTATATTCAATGTTGTTGATTTGTCACCTTTTTTTGGACCAAAAGAATCAGAGTCGAGGATGAATCATTTTCAAGAGAGAGAGGATGATGAGGACATCTCGACTGGACCGATTACATGAGCATGAGCTACAAAGATTAATCAATATTTGAACTTACTCCTAGTTGAATTTGATTTTAATTTATATGAGAATTGGTTACTATCTAATGCTAGTATCTTAGTTGTTCTTAGATTTGTGTGGGAGGACAGAAAAAACAAAAGAAGATACCATGCAATGCAAGGAAAGTGCATGCACACAGCCAAAGAAAGCAAAGGAATAACACACTGCATTACAAAAGGAAGGGCATTGTGTACGTGCATGCATGAAGCAACAGCACCTATAGCCACAGTAGCCGAGCAATCCCAAGTGAAGAGAGGCATTTGTCAAAGAGGAGTTATTCAATTGCTACATGAGAAGCATAGTCTCTGCATGCAGCTGCCCATGGGAAAGTAATACAAGGGCTGGCTGCCCCTTTCGGTTGGTGACACAAGGAAAAAAAGACTTGGCATGTGTGCCTTTGACTATCCAACTTACGTCTTTGTTTGTTACTTGCTTGTAGTTCGAACTAAGTCAAATCAATTGGCCTTAGACCTGTGCATGAGTTAGATTGGTTTGTGCGTTTTGTTTTACTGTTCTAATAACATTAGGAAGCTGTGTGTGTGGAGTTTATGATGGCCGAGTACGAGTTGGGTTCGATTCCCTATGATTGAACCAAGTAGGAGTCCACCATCTATTTAATCTGTACGAGAGTTTTGAGAACAATCTAAATATTACTACTGTTTTTCTTGTGATTTCCTCGTGTTTTGCAGGAAGAACATGTCTACTTTTGTGTAGCCGAGTAGACAAGGATCGAAGTGTGTGGTTGTGTGAATTCTTTTGTCGCAGGTTGCTGTATTGAGATAGTGGTTGACACCATCAATTTGTTAGGTTGCAAGGATCCAAAATTATCCTTGATCCTATATCATGAAGATCAGACACCCCGTATCAAGTCAAGAAAGATGGTGAGACCAAGGTTGGCGAAGAGGAAGCAAGCGCTGGAGGGGAATATGTCATTGAAGATGAAGAAGTTTCCGAACCACAGGCCTAGAATGGCTACTTTTTATTCAAGTTTTGTAACCCCATTTTTGGATAGCAATAGAAAATTCATCAAGTAACAATAATATCAAAAATGTAATAAGACCAAGTTAGATGAGTTCCAATCTAATTAAAAAGAAACTAATTACTCCCTAATCCTTGGGTAGCATCCATTTGGCTATGAACCCGCAAAAGAAAAGAAGAAGATCCAAATTCATGCATATATTATTACGCCATGAACTTGCTTGCTTGTGACCAAAGGTCATCAGTAGGTGCGGCAATTTGACATACAGAGTGCATCTAGAGGTGGCATATATGATTGACAAAAGCTGAAATATATTGCGTTGCATCAATGGTTCATATATTTTGAGAAATCATGGATAGAAAGAATTATTTGTATGACATAAACTCCAAGTAGTGTAGGTTCTCACCCATCCTCTATTCATGAAGCATGCCATTATCTGAACATTTATTTATAAAGAAGGGATCATATAGGCAAATGTGTAGATACCACTGTTCATTAAAAGAATATATTAAAAACATTAAAACCTAATTAGCCATGTAAATAAATATATAGATTGTGCAAAATATGATGAAATAATGGAAATTAGAACTAAACTAAGCAAAAAGCTTGGAATGTATAGCTACTACCATAACACAATAAATAAATTGAGCAGAAGGTTTGAAATGTGTAGCTGTTACTATAACACAAAGAAAAAGCACTTTAACAATTAACATTCAAATGTCAATAACAATAACAACAATAATAGAACAACGATAGGGAACATCGAGAATTTACCTTTCATGACTAAGAACGACCGTTGCGATGGTAGCAGCCTGGCAAGATAGCATGCAAATCAAATGTAACAAAAAATAGCTCTAAAAAATTGTAAGACAAAAAAATGGCTAAGAGAAATGAAATATTAATTCTAGGAGATGGTAGACTAATAGAAGATGTATTTCATATGGCATTCACAGACTCTGTTGCTTAATGCAACAATTGAGTTTTTACACCACAACTATATGCCACCGACCGTTGCTTAAACTTATGTGCTGCCATTTATAGAGATGATTATGTAAACTAAGGTTGTAGTTATCATCCACATGTGTTCTTGCTGATGAAGACCTAGGAGTCCTAAGTGCTTGGTCTACAAAGATCAAATAGGAATTAAAAAACACTCGTGCCAAAAAATGGTAACTATTAATACAGCTCATGTTAACATAGAAATTAACTCAACAAATCAAAAAGTGTTGCTGGTGGCTGTCGGTGATCGTCACCCCACCGTGCCATTGCCTCCCGTAAGATCTCCGTGCCACACTGCGCCATGCCAAATGTCGAAGTCTCGACATGTTGCCCAACCTCAACCCCCCCTAAATGGCAATGCATGCCAATAAAACCTAGATGGATGACAAGATCATCAGATAGGAAAATCCAAAAAGCATGCATGCAAGAATAAACTCTAGAATTTTGGAGGGTTAATTTAGGCAAGAAAAGGGAAGAACTCACCCTCTTGTGACAGAAGAGGAACTAGGAGGTGTAGATGGGGAATGGCTGAAAGACGACGTCGATCACCAGCGCACTGCCTGCGGAGGTGGTCGGGGGAATGGCGGGGTGGGCAGACAGGTGGAGGGTTGGATGGAAGGCAGCAGATGAGGTAGATGGGGACGACGTCGGAGAGGAGGCCCAGGAGTATCTTGGCGACCATGGGCATGTTGGCGAAGGCCTGGAGGATCTGCAGTGAGGAGGCAACGATGCCCATGCCATCCTTGAGGAAGAAGTTGCACGGCACATTTGGGGTGGAGTTGAGTGAGAGGTTGAACACGTCGGTGCGGGGAGAGAGTGAGTGGGACAATAGGAAGCAGAAGGAGGGGGGGTGGTGGTGGCGGGGGACAGCTGGGGAGGAGGTGAGCATGAGAGACAGGAGAGGAAGACCGCGCGGGCGGAGCGGTAGCGGCAACATCGTCCGGGTGAATGGGGGCAAAGGGAGGAGATAGGGATAGGGAGCAGTGACGCGAGGGCTCCGAAATGGCACAAGAATGGGGCATGCAGATGGTCGGATCGGCCTCCACGCGATATCCGGTGGCCCTCATAGAAAAAACAATAACGTGAGAGTGGGAGAGGGAAAGAACGTACCACTCATCAACTGGTTCTTTTAAGTTGTAGAGAAATCAATACGTTGTATCATTGTTTGGATTCATTGCTCACTACTACAGATAGTGTTATCACAGACGATTCAGAACTGTCATCACAGATGATTTCTAAACCGTCTATGTTTATGTGTCAGTGATAATAGCTGATTATCATAAACGGCTCTCAAACCATCTGTGATAACTTACAACACAGACGGTTTTTCAAAAACACCATCTGTGAAACTCGACTATCATAGACAATTTTTTGTATTAACCGTCTGTGATATGAAACATATCACAAACGGTTTTTGTTATTAACTGTCTGTGATATGGTTCATATCACAGATGGTTCGGTGTTCCAAACTATCTGTGATATATACCATATCAGAAATGGTTAATAAAAAAATCGTCTGTGATATGTGTATATCATAGACGGTTCGGTATTTGAAACCGTCTGGGATATATATATCACAGACGGTTTGGAACACTGAACTGTCTATGATAGCTATTTCAACAGCGATTTTATTTGCTCTTTTTCGGCCAGCCTCAGGATATGCTAGCCATGCCCTCTGAAAACAAGGAAGATCACGTATATATAGCACAGGACAATTATTACATAAATCACACAGATGAATGAAACAACACAAGTAGATCACATATATAGCATAACAATCGTTACACAGATCTCACAAATGAATTAAATTGAATGAATTATTTGATTAAGCACATTGAGTGATTACAATTGAATCCAATGTAACATCTAATCACCATTGCTGGGGTGGAACTCTCCAGTCTTATTTGTGATCTCTGCTAGCAAGAATTGGGAGAGGTTTCCACGAATTTCGACTAGTTTGTCAAGATGAAATGCACTTTCGTCGAAGTCCACACGCTATCGCTAGGAGCAATGTTAAGTCCTTAATTAGCATGTATGTATATATATACATATATATAATCAAAAAATAATAATTATTGGAAGGTTAACAAACTTCTGGATCATTCGTCTTAGTGTGCATGATTTCCTTCATATGGAGGCAAACATAGAATCCACATACGTTGCCCTGTAGCTGCTGGTGGCACTATAAAAATAGAATTGGATACATAGGTATTGTCAATTCTAGAGGCATTATAACAAAGTGTGATATAGGATTGTTTTGTTGTATTAAGTACCGGAAATCGCGTCTTGTGTCGCAGCATGTCACTGGATTCCTTGTGTCTCCCTCCCTGGGCAACATAAGCGGTAAACGACCTACATGATTCCAAAAAAGTTATATGAATCATCTGTGATGTCTGCAACTTTCACAGATGATTATTAAAATAAACCGTCTAGGATTTCTCAATTATCACAGATGGTTATTAAAATAAACCGTTTAGGATTTCTCAATTATCACAGATGGTTCGTGTTAAAAACTGTCTGTGAAAGTTCACAGATGATTATTAACATGAACTGTCTGTGATGTCTTAATTATCACAGATGGTTCGTGTTAATAACCCTATGTGAAAATATCATAGACGGTTGTTAGTATAAACCGTCAGTGATAGTTTAAGTACAGACGGTTCCGTATGAATTGTCTGTGATTTAGCCGTTCAGTGTAGTCTCTTTTGTAACAGTGGCTGGTGATAGGATGCTAACGTCCTGGACCAGGTAATTAAGTGATATGGCTGATTTTAATTTGCAAATAACTGAATCCGTGAGAGCTGAGGATAGGTATAAAAATAATTGGAGTCGAGTGCATATGGGATGCGAGCAAGTGAGACTGCACTTTCACAACGCCGGCCTCCCCATGTGCTGATGGAACCACCAAACAGACCCCATGTTTGGATGTTAGCTTCCAAACATGCATGGCCATTTTGGCCCGCGTGGTACTTGGAGCCATTGTTAGGGGATAAATTTGGTTGGAACATATAAAATTCGTCGGATGGGAAAATAAATTTTATCTAGTATAGTATATTAGTTGTCACAAGTTGAAATACACATGTCAATAATCTGTATATGAAGTTTTGTTCCAAGAATAAGTAGTCTAGAATCTAGATCAATGGGCGTCCCAATAAAATTCAATTTGTTTTAGAAAAAGTATATATGGTGGATACAGTACAGTTTTTACTCTTAAATATAGAAAATTTAAAAGGAAAATTTGACAACGGGAATTCTCATCGCAAACAATTATCACATACTAGTTAATTATCAACTGTGCATCGCATGGGCTACAAATATAATTCTTAATTTATATAGAATTTGACATGTTGGCCACTTATAATGAAATTTTTATGCTTCAAAATTAAAAAAATCCAAAAATTCAATTCTTAGATTTTTATCAAATACTTGTGTTATTTTATTTCGTAATTTACACATATCTAGGTACCAAAATTAATTATATTTTTTAATATATATATATTTGGGTAGAACAGTTCTTCACATTTAGATTTTAGATACATCTGTCTGCAAGTTATAGTTTATAATATAAGAAAGAAGGTCTTATTTATCCTTCAAGAAAAAAAGACTCCTGCTTCAAGGAAAAAAAACTCCTACTTGTTTGCTATTCGACCACTGTAGCTCTTTTCTTTCCTCTCCAAAAAGAATTAATGTTCTTCGTGGACTAAGCCTTAAGGAAAGCCCGTTGTTTATGTCAAGATCTCAAATGTAAACTTCAATAATCCGCATGTCATGCATGTGGTACACCATCAGGATTGGCAAATCTTCGTGTGTGCAAATTAGAAAGGTGGATTTACGTACCGCTACATGTACTGCATGTCGGTCTCTCTTCCATGTGGGATAGCATGTCTAGGTGTTGCATTTGTTTGTCCTGCCCGAGGGCTTGAGCTACCATGCACAACACTTGATCTGCAAGTTGTCCCATGCATGTACGCACGTCACCTAATCTTAGAACATGCCCATCATTATTGGCGTTTCTTTGCACCGGACTATGACTCCATAGAAACGATGAAATTAAGACCATTTATGGATAAAACCTGCATATGGAATTTGCTTTCCGGAACGTGTGAAATATACATGCAATGCATTGGGGAAATCAATAAATTTCAAATGAAGGTTTCCTTATGAAGTAGCAGGTAGTCCATAGCTTTGGGGAAAAAAAGATCCGAAACATAGTGAGTCGAAGTCCATCCATGTACGAAGCCGCCACTACTATAGAAAGCCTAATACTAGACGGCTAATCATAGACGGTTTGACAAAATCGTCTGTGATTGACACTAATACAGACGGTTTTAATTTGGACACCGTCTGTGTTAGTGGTTGAGTATCACAGACGGTCCTTACCGATGAACCGTCTGTGATACTTTAGTATCACAGACGGTTTTTTATTAAAAATCGTCTGTGATAATCTGGAATTATCACAGACGGTTTTTAATAAAAACCGTATGTGTTGTGTAAATGTTCACAGACGGTTTTTGACAAGAATCGTCTGTGATGTCCCTTTGTCTGTCATATTCTGTTCATGATCAGAGGTTAATATATAAGTACACATTGCTTCTAATAACTTAACTTCAGAACTACTGAGACAAGAGATCACAATTAAAGGCAAATTTATTAATTTCAATTAGAGGCAAATTTATTACAAAATTCGCACAGGTAAAGAGTTTCCCAGATTGTAATCTTTTGGGCTTCGTACGCTTCTTCTTCGACTTTGGGACTTGGAGGATCAGCCGCTGACTTCTCGAACGCTGTTAAGATTGTCCTTGTCCTCAGCACTTCCTCCTCCAGCCTGGGCAAAGAATCAGTAGCATAGCCCATAATGTCGTAGAGGATAGCATGAAAAGATTCCTCAGAATCTGCCGTTTCTGCTTGATTGGCAAGGCTATCCATTAGTCTCTCCAATGCGTGTAGAGCTTCTTCCGCTTTGCGCACATTGTGGAGAAGAACCAGGGTAAGGGCTGTTTCCCTTTCTTGAGCGGCAGCGAGACGCCTCTGTCGATGGCGGATGATCGGTCGGTGACGGATGCAAGAAAGTCGGGAAGGAGAGCGAGGAGTGTGCGGAGAAGCGCTCCAGATGCAAATTGCTGGCCGCTTTGTAAGGTTCGGGCGAACAATTCTTGATGAGCAGATGAGAGGAAGGAGATGATCACAAGAATAGTAGAAGCCATATTGTACGTACGTAGAAAAGATCTGGATTAGGCGTGCATATTTAACCTTTAGCACAGACGGTTCGTATACCCAAACATTAATGATTTAGACGCTTTGTATAACGATCGAGAGACGTTAATTAGACAATCGAAACACGAAATGTTCTGACGTAAAGCTTATGACAGACAGTTTTTTTTTATAAAAAACCGTCTGTGATAAGATTTATCACAGACGGTTTTTAAACTTAGAACCGTCTGTGATATTGATATCACAAGCGGTTCTCGTCTAGAACCGTCTGTAATAAGCCTCCCTATAAATACTCTCGCTAGGGTTTTCCCCGTATGCTGCAGTTATATTCTACATCTAAATCCCGATCGTCTCGTCGCCGCTGCCTCCCGAGCCCTCGCGGTCGCCTCCCGAGCCCTCGCGGCCGCCTCCCGACACATAAGCGATGGGTACCCTTGTCCAGCCTTTATGTATTCTTGCTGTTTGCTTTGGCCACAAAAGCGTACTATATGGTATTGTTGAACTATTGTATTATATTGCTTATGGACTGTATGGTATTGTTGAAATGTATGGTATAATGGTGGATTGTTCATACTGTTGGTATTATAATGGTGAAATGTATGGTATACTTTTGTATTATATCACTTTAGGTGTTGTTACTCCAATAATGATTTTTACACAAGTGTGTTTAGCCTACATGTGGAGTAATCCAAACACTTGCCATAATTTTTTGCCACACTTTTGTGGCAGTGAACCAAACAATTGCCACAAAGTTTTTGCCACACCTTAGTTATCAACCAAACATCTTTTTTTGCCACAAATTTGGCTAGCCACAAGTGTGGCAAATTCTTAAGCTGAGGCATGGCAAATTGTGGCCTCCAACCAAATATGCCCTATATGCCACATAGACCTTCAAAGGGCATGAAGCAAGTGATACACTCTAGTGTATCCGGTTCAATGAACCTGATACACTAGTTTGTGTCATTTGCTTCATAGAACTTTGTTTAGAGACCTTGTAGTAATAATATATGCCACATAGACCTTCAAAGGGCATGAAGCAAGTAACACATTCTAGTGTATCCGGTTCAATGAACCTGATACACTAGTTTGTGTCATTTGCTTCATAGAACTTTGTTTAGAGACCTTGTAGTAATAATATATGCCACATAGACCTTCAAAGGGCATGAGACCTTCAAAAGGCATGAAGCAAGTAATACATTCTAGTGTATCCGGTTCAATGAACCTGATACACTAGTTTGTGTCATTTGCTTCATAGAACTTTGTTTTGAGACCTTGTAGTAATAATATATGCCACATAGACCTTCAAAGGGCATGAAGCAAGTAACACATTCTAGTGTATCCGGTTCAATGAACCTGCTACACTAGTTTGTGTCATTTGCTTCATAGAACTTTGTTTAGAGACCTTGTAGTAATAACATCATCGCTTCATCTGCTTGTTTTAGATGGCAAGGCTAGCATTACCTGAGGCTAGCCAATAAACAGGAATAGTTTTAGGGGTAGGAAAGAATATCACAGACGGTTTTCAACTAAAACCGTCATGATATATGATAATCTTCGATTATCATATCGACCCATAAATTCAGATAACGGATTCACACCCAAAATTCCGCCGGTTCATGACGCGTGCGATGACGAACCGTGCGTGATGACCTTTTCTGTAGTAGTGCGCTTAGAAATCACTTGCTCATATCAATTAAATCCCTGCCCTAGGTTGCACCAATCAGTGAAATCGGATGGTCAAGATGTTTCCATTTTCTTGGATTAATGTGGAAATTTCTAACCCTTTTTTTTTCTCTGATTAACATGGTAATTTCTAGCTTTCTTCTCCTAGGATTAACATAAGGGCTACTAGGTGAGTCTCTAATTAATAAAGATAGAAATTTACATATATCTTTTCAACATTTTTGCAGAAAATTAACCATAATCAATCTAGAAGAAGAACAGTTAAAACGTGAATGAAATTTTGTCCTAAAGGGAAAACAAGAAGCATTCTTCACCACATAATTCTAATTAAGGAAGAGAAATTTTGTCCCTATGATATCTCTAAACCACAAGTCAAATGAAGACAAGAACAAGTAACAAGCTCTCTTTGCCTACCGTGTGGAAAGAAAATATGACAGTGTGTGGTACAACCTTAATTTGATTATAGATGATACAGAAGACAGCTCGAGAGAGATACATGCACATTCTGGCTTCTAACCTTAAAAAAAATTAATTGCAACAATGAAGAAGAAAATGATTATATATCAAAGGGAGCTACTCCATGAAATAGTGTTTAAAAAAATTAAGAAATCGATGGCACCCAATTTTCAAGCATGTCCACGCATTCTTCGGCCTAACACTAAACCAAGCTCTACATGCATGTCATGAAAGCCACCACGTCGCGACTGTCACATTCAATCATGTTGCTGTTCGCTTCTAACTGCCTAGAACTATATCTATGCTGATCACAACATGTAGCACAAGGGGAGTCTTTGTTTCGGACAGCGATATGTTTCTCTGTCACTACATTGATCCGGATCAGGGCTCCTAGATATTTGTCACATCCTTATTGTACCATATTGTTTGCTTGCACTAAATCAGGCCTACTTCGGTATTTATTAATTGGGACTGTCGATTTATCACTCGACTATAAATTTCTTTGATTTCCATCAAGTTTTTTTTTGGGACAATTGGATGTAGATCAGATGCCTCAAATCTCTCCCGGCCACAAAGATCACGAGCGAGCGTTGTGCCCGCGAGGCGCCGTTTCAGCATTGGTAAGGCTCACCATACCTCCAAGTTATCCTCACCCGCCTCCTCCGCATCTTCTCCCACATCGAGCACTCGTTTGCTGCGACTTGCTCATCCGTTGCAGCTGGGACAAAAGCGGCGGCTGCCTCCGACATTGTCACAGCTAAAAAAAGTACATCTAAAGCAGTGACGTAGCTAGCTTATTTCTATAGGATCAAATAAATTGACCCTATAGATTTTTTAAAAAAATATCTAATTAGTATTGATATTTGCATACAAGTTTGTAAATGTCTAAATATTTTATAATAGTTGACTCAACAGGTTTTGAGACCTAAATACGCCACTAATCTAAAGAGAAAAATGAGGAATATGACAGATGGGGCATTCAGCTGTGAGCCGACTCCGCTAGAGACGGTGGTGTATTACCTTGCAATCCTAGCTTCGTCCAAGATGGGGGTGGAGGGGCGGAGCTGACTCCATTAGAGACGATGGTGTGATCGCCACTCAAACAAAAGGGGCTATATTAGACGCTTACATCACAAACGACTTTTAAGAACCGTCTGTACTGTAATTATTACAGACGATTCATATGAATAATCATCTATGATATTTTCACAGACGGTTATTGATAAAAACCATCTGTAATAATGGCAGTCATCATAGACGGTTATTTATTTAAACCATTTGTGATATTTCACAGACAATTTTTATTACAAACCATCTGTGATAATGAAGTTATCACAGACGGTTTGTACAAAAAATCTGTGATAAGTTTCCCACCTCACAATCCCCTAAAATTCCATAATCTCCTACCCACTTCTCCTCGAGATGAATTCGAATCTGAGTAGGATTCTGTTTCGAGACACCCTTAGTAAAACAGACATAACTTTGGCATACGATGTCTGTTTTCAATGTTATCGTACTTGTTGGAAAGCCAACGACTAGACCAATCCAAAGAAAATCAACCGCTTGTGCTGGTACCCTCTAAGACCCCCAAAATCGGCCATCTTTAGCCCCAAATTTGCATCACAAGTTTTCAGTTTCTGTTTTCCCAAAATTTTTATCTTTCCTTTGGAATTTGGGGTTTGCCTCAACTGCAAAGTTGTAGATCTCATCAAAACCTTTCAAATGAGCATATATAATCCATATAAAACCTTGCTATTTCATCTTTTGAGACTATATATATATATTATAATTATGTATCACAGACGGTTTATGGTTTAAACCATCTATGATAATTATGTGTCATAGCCAATAAAAACCCACCAACCCCTACACCATGGATCGTAGCTCCACCTCTCTATCCCCACGCCAAAAATTTTTGCACTCCAGCCTCTCCCTCCCCTATAAATACTCACCCAAACCTAGCATCCTCTCCATTCCATATGAAGCAGACGACGCGCAAGTCTACGGGAGGCAAGGTGCCGTGGAAGCAGTTGGCTACCAAGGCAACGCGCAAGTCTATGGGAGGCAATATGCCATGGAAGTAGTTGGCTATCAAGGCGACGCTCAAGTCGGCATTAGTGATGGTGGGCGTCAAGGACATCTAGCTCGCACGCTGCATCAGGGGCGAGAGGGCCTAGGCATAGAGGTCTCATTGGCGCGGTTGAGCTTCTACATCTACTAGGATCTCTACTTTTTCTATATTATTGCCATGTTTAAGAGTTAGGTTCATAGGATTAGGAAATGTGTTATTTTCATGTTCTTGTTGTGTTAGCTAGATGGGTAACATATTTGTTATCTTGTGATGTTATAATAGTGGATTCTAATCTTAATGGAAATAGAATGTGCTAATGTATTTGTTGATGTATTTGCTTGTTTTCAGATGGCATAGTTAACATTTCCCGAGGCTAGTCAAAAATATAAAAAAAATTAAGGTATAGAATGATCTATCATAGACAGTTTTGTGGTATAAATCGTTTGTGAAGGATTATCACAGACGGCTCAAACCAAAATCCGTTTGTGATACTCGCACATCACAGACGGTTCTATAAACCAACCGTCTGTGAAGAACACTATCACAGACGGTCAGTAATTAGAACCGTCTATGATGTGTGAGTATCACAGACGGTTTTTGGTTCGAGCCGTTTGTGATAGTGTTCTTCACAGACGGTTATAGTTACAAACTGTCTGTGTTGTGATTATCACAGACGGCTTACAACTGTCTGCGATAACTTCTGATTATCACAGACACATAAATTCAGATGGTTCAGAAATCCATCTATGATGATAGTTCTGAACCATCTACAATGACCCTTTTTGTAGTAGTCCACCTTGCAAGCCACTAGCATTCTTGAAGACGGAGGTGGAGGGCAGCAAATAAATCTTGGTGAACATCATCCAACAACCTGAAAATTGATTGAAATACACAAAATGTTTAGTTGTGTCATACATGTGTGTGTGCGAGTGTATCATACCCTTATTATTTATTTTTCTCCCAAAAAGAGGCAGACACTTATCCTTCTAGTATGGATCATTCACCCATGGGGTGGTAATCTGCATTTTTACTAATGTGTAGGATTGTATGGCACAATCGAAGGGGTGCGAATGATTGTCTCCGCTTTTTGATATCTAAAAAAAATCTCAAACTAGAAGAAAAACAATCTTAATTTTCAGATGTAGATTTTGATCGCAAGTTGTTCGACCGGTCACTTGACCTTTTTTGCACGTAGTCGAAATCTTCCTCTGCTCAAAAACTTTGACTACTTCGAATGCTTCATCCGCTTGATTGCTTCGACCGCTCGAATGCTTCATCCTCTTGATTGCTTCACCCACTTGAACAAGAATAAGACAAGCACAACACCGTGCTCTGATTGGTTGGATTGACCCGATGACCGAAGACACCGTGCGCATGGATCACAAGATCGTGATGTGATAGCCACCGATCAGAACACAGGAAAGCGATGCTCAGAAAAAACTCACCATGCTTCGATTGAGACAACGAGACAGCGTCAATAATGGTTTCTTTCTTTGAGAACTGATATGATATTTTACTTCTACATCATGTTTATGGTTACAACGCACCCTCAAGGCACCCCTAAAACTCTAGCACAGAAAGCCTCTTCCAAGCCAAGGCTAAAACCCTTAGCCTCTACATGCTTTTATATGCTAGAACCCTAAACCATATTCGACTCAACACAAACACGAAATCCTATCTCTTGCTCAAATCAAGGGACCATAAACCATTCCAAACATGGGTTTTAACCAAACTCTACATCTTTCAAGTTATGGACCCCTTCCACAACTCCTAACTCAACATGTCATGAAGCCTTCAGGACTACACCTCCTGTATCTTCATCACACCTCATCAACATCCATGTTGAAGCCTCTAGGACTACACCTCCCATATCTCCTCCACGCATCATCCTCACGTATTGAAGCCTCCGGGACTGCACCTTCCGTATCTTCTTCACACATCATCAACTTTGTTCTCCATGCGCTCCAGCATGAGCCCGACCACCTCGCATGACATCCTTGATCGTCTAGACCTCAGATTTCCTTATCCTAGTCCCAGTCCTCCTCGTCACCGATCATGATCTCCTCCAT
The DNA here is from genome assembly GCA_036346575.1 of Dendrocalamus sinicus. Taxonomy (NCBI): domain Eukaryota; kingdom Viridiplantae; phylum Streptophyta; class Magnoliopsida; order Poales; family Poaceae; genus Dendrocalamus; species Dendrocalamus sinicus. The sequence continues at coordinate 10,843,793 of CM070657.1, forward strand.
GCCACCCCGCACATGCAAACACCAAAGAATCGTTTCCCCGGCACATGTTCTTTCCAACTTGATCATCATCAGTACACACATAACACACCCTCATCTAACCATAGACAAGAACCAAATTCCATCACTTTCCACAATTAGCCTTATACCACTCATCACGATTGCTAGCTCAATGAGTATTTGAAAACAACAAATACTCAAGAATTACCATCACTCTACTCAAAACACTCAGGAAAAACAAGGATCACGACCGACCACAGAACCATCGAGTACTGACTATTGAGTACCAATCGCTATGACTATCGAGTACCGAGTCCTTTTGACTACCGAGCACCGAGTCCTTCCAACTATCGAGTACCATGACCATTTGACCACTAAGTACTTCCATCTTTCGAGTACCGAATCTTTTGAGTATTGTTCCTTCGAGCACTATTTACCGATCACTGACCACCATGCACCAGCAAGTCAACTAATGACCCAATACAAGTACTTAAGATACTCAAAGGTCATAAGAATTAAAGCACTCACACCGACCATAAAGTCCACAAGTATAGACCATGAAGACTATGGTAACCGATTGCAAAGCCTTTGACTACCAATCGCGAGGTCTATGACAACCAATCAAAAAGTCTAAAACAATGACAACAAACTGCAAAGTCTATGACTATCGATCATAAAGTCTTCAACTATCGAGTACTGATCAGTAAAGACTACGACTATCGAGTACTAACCAACAAAGTCTAGACTATTGAGTACTAACTAGTAAAGTTTATGACTATATAGTATCGACCAGCAAAGTTTATGACTATCGAGTATCGACCAGTAAAGTCTACGATCGAGTATCGACTAGGTACTGTAGCTACGACCATGAAAAAGTAATGTAGCTACAACCATCGACCGGTTACTATTCGAGGTCGAAATCTACGATTACCTGCATGGTCGTTCTGCCATGTTCAAAATACCATGGTCGATTTGTTGTGGTCGAAGCCGGACATGGTCAAAGTCTGACGTGGTTGAAACCGGACTTGGTCGAAGTCGGACATGGTCATAGTTTGAGGTGATCGAAACCAGACTTGGTCAAAGTCAAACGTAGTTGAAATCTGCAGTGGTCGACTTACCATGGTCAAAGCCAGCCTTGGTAGAAAGCTGCCGTGGTTGAAGTCTGCCATTCGGACCTACTGATCGGACCATCCATCACAAGGCTAATTGGACCAACCATCACAAGGTCGATCGGACTACCATCCATGGTTGAAACTAGACATGATGTTTTACCATCCTAAAAACTCAAGCACAGAAGCGCGTCAACCAGAACTTTCACAAATGCAAATTTCAATAAAACCAAATATCAATTATTCATCATCAACAAAATGTATAACCATCACATGGTCTAACAATTTTCACCTTGATGACTACATTGACAACACCTCAAAAACTCTTGAATGAGATAATTTGTGAGAGAATTTGCGAGAGAATTTACGAAAGGAATCGACCAAAGCCAAAAGACCATAGAGAGCACATAGAGCATAGACCACATAGAAGAAAACTCTGAAAACTCCTCCCTTAGACCACACAGAAAGCATAGAAAACTCTCGAAAACTCCCCCTCAACATCAAAGAGTAATCTTAACAAATTGCTCCAATTTTTCTCCTATTTCTCCCCCTTTGGTAATGTAATCATCAAGAACTCCAGAGAAAAGAAAAATTCTAAGAAGGAGCTATAAGAGTAAACATCCAGAAGCTTCATAGATTGTCTAGGTCACTTTACATTAATTTAATATTTTGACCAAGCCATCTTTTTTAGTAGAGCTTCCTAGATCATATAAAGTCATATATCATATACCATCGTCAAAACTAGTCTTTAACATGAATAAGCAATTTATATCACTGATAGGTATCTTAACAATGACCAAAACAATTATAATGAGCACAATAAGATATTAAAATGAAAAGAGCAAGGCTAAAAGTTAAGCTAACTTTAAGTCTAGGTGAGCTAGCAGTCTCATATATTAACCTATTGCTCTACACTCAATTCTTAAGCATGTGGCATGCTTGTAGCATACTTCTTTTCATGATGACATGTTTGTAGCAAAGTTCTTTTAAATGGTGGCATGCTTGAAGCATATTTCTTTTTACGTATCCACTTTTTGTGCTTTTTCTTTTTGTTTAACCATGGCATGCTTGAAGCATACATATTTTCATTTATGCACCTTTTTTCCTTTTTAATAACATGCCAATTGAGTGATCATAAAAAGATTGTAATATGAAACATACTAGCCTCATAGCCAAGATTTAAAATAGAACTCATAATTAGGTTAATCCTTTTAGATGAACATCGCAAAGTACTATCTATAATTAATATAGTCAAAGTATTATGCCATATGTCTTACTCCAATATAGCAAATTCATTACTACCGGTCATGATCAAAATTACATAGCATATGAGTAAATATGATAAAGAAATCTCTTCTACTCATTTGATTTCAAGGTTTGAACTTGATGAATTATTTGACAAATATAATAAACAAAGCTCCTAAAATATTTAAATAACAAGCTCCCCCTCAGAATAATCCCATCTCACACAAGAAAAGAGCAAAAGAGAAGAGACAAGCAGTTTAGATGGAAAAAATCATCAACTTGAGTAACATAGCATGTGGGGCATTGGAGTTATACCTGCTACGAAGAATTATCATTTAACTAACCGCTCGCTTGTTCAGGGGGATGACTTCGTTAAATATGTAGAGTAGCCTGTGAAGTGGTCGTAGATGTAGTCGAAGTAGTCGCAGGTCTACCACTTGTAGGATCGGTCGTCGGTGTCATAGTGTGACTTGGGAACACCCTGTTGTCATCGTCAAAGTCATAGAAGATGTCCTTGAGTGAGTCAGTTACCTGCATACCTTTTTCACCTAGTCTAACCAGAAGGTGAAACTCTTGGAAGCCATCAAAAGGAGTGAAGAACCATCAAGTATTCCAGTCAAGCAATGATGTAAAAGACTGAAACTCACTCAAGCACATGTTCTTCACCCATGTTATCTGGTCTTACATCACAGAAAAAGTCAGTCTCACAGTACTGGGGTTAGTGAGATATGATTTAGGAATCCAGCACTATGACACACGACGAATAGGAGCAATAGCAGGCAATGGTAATAATTTAAGTGAAGTGTTAGCCTCTATCAAATTCTAGTCAGACCATCATTGAAAACCTAGTTTGACCGCTAACCAGTCTGAGCAAGTAGAAAACTCTAGTCGAAACCGATCTCAATGCCTCTATAATGCCAGTCGAAAAGTTGACCCTACCACGATATTCTGACCATGGAAAAAAGCTGGTATGACTAATCTGACCACCAACCAGTCTAAACGAGCAGCAAAAGCTAGTCAAAAATGATCTAACCCCTTACGTTAAGCTGTTCTAACTCCTAACTGGTCTAATCGAGCAGAGAACGCTGGTCAAAAGTCTCTTGAGAAGCTAGTCTGACCGTAGGAAACAACTGGTCAAAAATTTTGTTCGACCACGATGGTTCGACCACGAAACAACTGGTCAACCATTTGGTCTAGCCTCGCTTGTTCGACTATAGGAAGTAGCTAGTCGAAAACACTTCCTCATCCTATCCTTCTTCTGTTTCTTTGCTTTTTCTAAAGTAGATTTGAACCAAGTGAGAGTGCACCGATAATTGATTTGATGAGTGGTTGTGTCAGCCGTCACAACACTCAGTTTGGTAGAGAACTCTTTTGCAATACTGGAAGATACAAAGACAATTTGTTTTGATTTAGATTCTACTTTAAATTTTCCTGGTTCGAGTATCTTCACAACTTTAGGAGGATTATTCTTAGCATGCTCAATAAAATTAAATCCTAGACCATAATTTTTCACACTAGTTTTTGACTTATCTAGGATCATATACAAATTCTTCTTGTTAAAAGAAAACATTTCTAAAGTGTTCTTAAGGTACTCGTTTTCTTTAGACAGTGTGGAATATGATGAGCACTTAACAAATTCATTTTCAATCTCCTTAGAAGCACTAGGCTGAACCAATTTCTTCTTTTTAGTAAAATCATTAAGTTGTCTAGTCAATGCTTTTATTTTATGTTAAGCTTAGAATAATTAGAGCAAGAAATAATCTCATGATAAAGCATTTATTGAATTGACTCCTGAGATGAATTTAGTCTAGCTTGAAGTAGATCACACTTAGAGCAAGCAGAACAACTAGACCTCAGTTTTTCAATTTCATCTTTTGCAAGTTTTAACTTTTCATCACAAGAGTCGTGTGCTAATTTTAATTCATGAAGTTTAATAGTTACATCACCAAATTGAACCAAGGTTGATACATTAAATTTTCTAGCAGACTCCAATTCAGATTGTAAAACTTGACAATACTCATAAGATTCATCATCAGGAAGAGAAGCTCTAAATCTATGAATTTCAGAATTTAAGTTCTCAATAACAAGATCATGATTTTTAATTTTCTTTTATACTTCTTAAGCTTCTTTGTCAATCTAAGCACATGATGAGATAAATTGGTATAAGAAGGTTTTACCTTATCAGGATCGTTGTAGAGATCATCACTGTTGAATTCCTCACTACTTGCCATAAAACACATTCGTGTGAAGTCTACCTCCTCATCATTTGCAGAATTAACATCACTCAAATCAATCTCCTCAAGTGCTAAAAGTATCTTGTTGAGTGCTTTGCGATAGTTGTGCTTCTTGCTTAAGGCAGTCTTGAACCGAAGTCGATGAGTTGGTGCCTTGTCATCATCGACCTCCTTGCTCTTCAGTTTGGGCAAATTAAAATTAATGTCATTAAGCTCCCCACATTCATAGCATCTGACAGGACCTTTTGCCACCTTATTCTAATGTTATTGATTGCCTTGGTCATCTTTTTGTAGAGAAGTACAAGCTGCTCTTCTGATATCTCCCCTAACTATTCTTCTGAAATAGATCACGATGTAGACAAAAGAGACACTGGAAGAACTAGATGAACTATCAGCTTGGTTAGTCACTTATCCCAAAGAGTTAGTCTTGTTTATCCTGGCCAAAACATCAAACTTATATGTTTTCATCTTGAAATAATGATCATTCAAAGTAAGTGTTTCTACACTAACAGAATGATTCATAATAGTGACTAACACATTCGAAACAGACATATCTAAAGAATTTAGAATTTGTCATGCATTATCAAAATCAGTATATGTGACACCAATAGATTGTAAGCCACTAACAATCTTGTTGAAACGATGAAAAGAGCATCTATTGATTCTCTAGGTTTCATCTCAAATTTAGAATACTCCTTTTTGAATTGATTCTGACAAACACCATTAACAGACTTAGATCCTCCATGATAATCAGCTAGTGCTGTCCAAATTTTATTTGTAGATTTAATATGAGCAATTCTGACAAACTCATTTCTACTTAAACCTTACAATAAAATATTTCTAGCCTTAGCATTAACTTTTACATCAGTAGTATTTTCAATGGTAATGACAGAAGGCACTTTATATGAATTTTCAACCTTTTGCCAAATAGCAATACCTTGTGCTTATAAACAAACCTCCATGTGTTTTTTCGGTAGAGATAATCTGTACTATCAAAAAATGGTGGCTTACCTAAAAACCGTTATCAATCTGATGCCATTGCAACTTTGTTCTGATACTATTTGTAGGATTGTATGGCGCAATCAGAGGGGGTGAATGATTGCCTCCACTTTTTGATATCTGAAAACAAATATCAAACCAGAAGAAAAATAATCTAAATTACCGAATATAGATTCTGATCGCAAGTCATTTGACCACCCGCTTGACCTCTTTTGCACATAGTCAAAATCTTTCTCCACTCGAAAACTTCTACCACTTCGAACGCTTCGTCCGCTTGATCGCTTCGACCGCTCGAACACTTTGTCCTCTCGATTGCTTTGCCTACTTGAACAAGAACAAGACGAGGACAACGTTGTGCTTTGGTTGGTTGGATTGACCTGATGACCGAAGACACCGTGCTCATAGATAGCAAGATCATGCTGCGATAGCACGGACGAGGACATAGGAAAGTGGTGCTCAGAAAAAATCATCGTGCTTTGATTGAGACAACGAGATAGCGTCAGCGGTTGTTTCTTTCTTTGAGAACTGATCTGATATTTTACTTCTGCATCATTTTTATGACTACAAGCTCCCTCATAGCACCCCAAAAACTCTAGCACAAAAGGCCTTCTCCAAGCCACGGTTAAAACCCTTAACCTCTACCTGCTTTTATATGCTAGAACCCTAAACCTTATTCGACTCAAACACGAACATGAAATCCTATCTCTTCCTCAAATCAAGAGAACCAAAACCCTTCCAAATATGGGTTTTATCCAAACTCTACCTCTTCCAAGTTCAGGACTCCCTCCACAACTCCTAACTCAACACATCATGAAGTCTCTAGGACTGCGCGCACCTCCTATATCTTCATCACGCCTCATCAACTTCTGTATCGAAGCATTTAGAAATGCACATCCCGTATCTCCTCCATGCATCGGTCTCATGTATCGAAGCCTTCAGGACTGCACCTGCTGTATCTTCTCCACGCATCATCACTTTTGTTCTCCATGCGCTCCAGCTTGAGCCCATACACCTCGCGTGAAATCCTCAACCATCTGGGCCTCAGATCTCCCCATCCTAGTCGCAGTCCTCCTTATCATCGACCATGACCGCCTCCATGCCACCCTGCACATGCAAAGACCAAAGAACCATTTCCTCGGCATAAGTTCTTCCCAACTTGACTGTCATTAGTACACACATAACTGTCGGGACCCCGGATTACCAAACCCGGACCCTCTGTGTTTTACCGCACTAGTCCCAGATCAAAGCTAGTGCACACAGTTAAACAGAATGGAAAACATCACCTTCAGCGATTTATTACAATAATTAAAGTCACGACCACGAGTCTCATTATTACAATAGAGGTTTAAGACCTCGCACACATGAAATAAAGCGGAAGCAAAATAAACTCGATGGCGACCCATCAATACGCCACGAGGCAATTGGTGGGAAGCGTGACCTAGTCCTCGGGAAGAATCCGTCGCATCCATAGCGAAGCGATGTCGTAATCTCCTTCTTGAGCTTCAACTTCTTACGAGATTTGTTTTTGAGTGTAGCATGTGAGTACATAAAGTACTCATGAAGTCTTGGGAAAAATGCATAGATGCGAGGGCTTAACAAAGGAAGGTTATATGGTTCTTTTGCACAAAGCAACATTTTAAACTTTAATTACTTTTAATTATTTTAAAGGCATCAATTTAACACGTATTTGTTTTTAGCAAATTATCATTAACTCTCTAGTGAAGGTTCCAACTACCAACACTAGCTAACAACTTGAACAAATTTAATCTGCGGGTTACATCCACCTCTCTGCTCCAACCGCCGGGATACCCTTCAGAGAGTTCCCTCCACTCTCGGAATACAAAACATTTGATTTTAAAACCAAAACCAGAAATCTACCATGTGAATGCATTCCTTGCCGCCCTTGACCGTGGGCACGGCTATTCGAATAGTTTTACACTCTGCGAGAGGTTGTACAACTTTACCCACAAGAGATAAATTATCCTAAAAGTCAACACGCTTCCTTTGGCATGAGACCGGATAAAATACCACAAAGCCTTTACCTTACTCTAATCTAGCTAGATACCACCGTGAGGTTTCACCGCGGTAGGCTAACTGCCGAACAGAAGCCCCTCTTGCGCCATATGAGTCTGATAAATCCTGTCCCTCACTTGTGAATAACGGTCCATCCACGGCACCCACTTTCCATTGGTGGCACCTAAACTAGACTATCATAAGTTAGTCGACTAGGTCGTACCCATATAGACTTGTGCTTATGCGGTTAATGCTCGATGCGGACAAACACAAGCGTCGGTCCTTAATTGACTAGGGTGGAGCAGACACTTAACAAGATCTCGTGCTAAGCGCACCAAGCCAATCCACCATCCACCTAATCTAAATCAACTTTCACATTTTATTTTACTTTAAAAACAGTGGCATCTCCAATTACCACTAAGTTTGCAAACACAAGATTATTACCATAAATCATAATTTCCCTTTTTCAATATTTTCTAAAGTGTTGAAAAGCGGGACTAAGCATTATACTACCATACTAACATCAACAAGTAAATATAATATTCTCATTAATGAGACAAAGGAAATCTCTAGGGTTACAATGGTACATGGCATTCAATTGCAATGGAGGGTATAACAAAGTTGGATTAACTATATCCTAAGACTTGAACTATCATTTTATGTAAATAGCAATGCACATAATTTAAAATAATAAAAATCTTTTAAAATCATAGGTTCAAGATGATCAAAGGAGACTTGCCTTCTTGCAGATTCTCTGGGTCTTCTTGCTGTTGGGTGGAGGATCGTCGACAACGTTGGAATCTGCGATAAGCAGCGAAGCAAACAAAGCAAATAAATACACACGAAATTCAAATAAAATCCAAAAATTCATAAGAGGCCATATTTGGGTAGATCATGATTTTAGATGAATTTAGAAATTTGAATAGCTGAAATTGGAGTTAAAATGAGAAAGTTATGATCATTTGAAATTCTCAGCTTGAATAAATCAGAAATTCGAAAATTTCTGACAGTGGGAGCCAGGGATTCTTAATTGTTAATCTTTTATTTTATTCCGAGAATCGGCAGGTGGGGCCCACTGAACGATAACCTCCGGCGGTCAGCGACATGTGGGACCCCTCGTCGGTGACCTCATCTGCTGGTCAGCGGCGGTGGGACCCACTGGGATCTGGACCCACTTGCCGGAGGTGCGCGTGACAGTGGGACCAGGCGGCGATGCCGGCGCGCGAGCCGGCGGCGGCGGCGTGTGGGGGCCCACTTGCCGGACACGAATAAGCGAAGAAAAACTCAACCTCGGCGTGCGGGCGGAGGCTCGAGCGTGCGCGAGAGTCAAGTGGAAACGGCGGCGGTGCTAGCAGTGGGCGGGGCGTTGCCTACCCATAGTGGGTAAGTAACCCTCTTGAGGTACCTACCGGGGCCGGCGGCGATAGTCGGGCGTCGGCGCGGCGGCGAGGAAGGCGGGCGTGCTCGGGTGATCGTGGGTGTAATCTCGTGCGAAGGGGTTCGGTTGGAGGGTGGCGAAGTTCGGGGCGAGCGGAGGTGGCGGCGGCGAGCGGCGGAGGCGGCTCGGGTGCTCGGTGCGGCGGCGCTCGGCGGCGAGGAAGGTGGCGAGGTGCCCAAGAGATCCACCGTGCTCGGAGAAGGCTGTAGGTGGCGGCTACGAGCTCGGAGAGGTCGGCGGCGGGAAGGCTCACCGGAGTTGGGCGGGGCTCGGGAGAAAACTTCGGTGCGGGCGTCTCGGGGCTCGGAGAAGCGGTGGAGGCGTTGGAAGGTGGTGCGGGAGGCGGAGGTCGAGGGTATTTATAGGAGCGGAGAGGAGCGTGGGTGCGGGAATTCCTCAGCGGAGTCGTGGCGCGTCCGTTTGAATTGGGGATAAGCCGTCGGAGCGGCGAGTCTAGATTCAAGCGAGGGGATAAAGCTTATCTCCCGAATTCAAATCCCGAGCGAATCGAAGGAAGAGATAGAATTTGGTTTGGATTGGTCGCGGTTTCTTGGAAGAAAGAAAGGAGGAAGAGTCCGGCGTCATGCGAGAGCGAAGGGCTGGCAGGCGGGACCATTGTCGGCGAGAGAGAGAGCGAAGTGCGGGCGGCGCGGATTTCAGCCACGTGGGCGAAGAGTGATCGGCGGCGGGTGCGTTTAAATGGAGACGGACGGCGGATCGGCGGGCGCGGGGCGCGCTCATCAAGCCGTCCACGCGTCGGGCGAGGAGGAAAGGTGGGGTGGCGGGCGGGCCCGCTCGGCGAGAGGAGAGAGAGAGTGGCGGGATGGCCCGGCGGCGGCGATGGACGGATCGGGGCCGCCACGCGTCGCCGGAGAGAGGAGTTAGATTTTATTTTCATAATTTGATTTTGATTTTCAGAAAATGCTAGAAAAATATTTAGGCCTCGAGAAAAATATGAAAATACCTCCAAAAATTCGAGAAAAATTCACGAAGCTCTGGACATATTTTGGACTGAATAAAATTATTTCCAACTTCTGTTGGTATTTAATTTATACTTTGACTTACTTTTAATTTTTAAAAATAGGTTTTAAATTCAGAAAATTCAGAAAAGCCAAATAAAATCCAATTACTTTAAAATAATTAATTTGAATTTAAATTTTCCAAAAAGCAAATTTTGGGATGTGACAAACCTACCCCCTTAGAAAGAATCTAGACCAGAGATTCGGACGGACTGAGGAAAAGGTCGGGGAACTCTTCTTTTAGATCCTCTTCACGTTCCCAAGTCGCTTAGATTCGAATGGTTGCTCCACTTGCACTTTCTGAACTTGATGACCTTGTTTCGCGTCACGGCGTTCGACTCCTCAATATCTTCACGGGATACTCGGGATAAGTTAGGTCCTCATTCACATTTACTTCTTCTAGTGACGTCATTTCTTACGGCACTCGGAGACATTTCCTCGATTGAGACACATGGAAAATGTCATGCACTTTTGTGATTGAGGTGGAAGCTCCAAGCGGTAAGCAACTTCTCCTCGCTTTGCTACCAGCTGGAAAGGGTCCAATGAATCTAGGAGCAAGCTTTCCACTAACTCCAAAGCGTCTCATTCCCTTGAGAGGTGACACCTTGAGGTAGACATGATCCCCGGATACAAACTCTAATGCCCTTCGACGATTGTCGCATAACTCTTACATGCGGTTTGAGTGTTTTTAACTTTGTCTGGATTAGACGAACTTGTTCTTGACTGCTTCAACACATCTGGTCCAAACACTTGTCCTTCTCGGTTTCCTTCCAATACAATGGAGTCCTGCATTTTCTGCGTATAAGGCTTGAGCGGAGACATTTGCAAACTAGATTGATAACTATTATTGTAGGAGAACTCTGCATAGGGCAAACTTTGATCGATTAGTCTTGTTTGCTAGGACACAAGCTCTCAACATATCTTCCAAGATTTGATTTACTCTTTACATGCGCCCATCATGCATGGATGATAAGCCGTCTTGAAGTTTAAGTTCGTGCCCAAAAGTTCATGCGACTTACGCGAATCTTGAAGTGAATTGAGTTCCTCGATCGACACAATCCTCTTGGGAACTCCATGCAAACTCACAATCCTTGACATGTACAACTCTGCGAGTCTATCGCCAGAATAGGTGGTTTCTTTGGGATGAAATGGCGACTTTAAATCAGACGGTCCACAATAACCCAAATCGAATCATGCCCGATTTTGTTCTCGGTAACTTGATTATAAAATCCATACCAATTTCTTCCCATTTCCACTCGAGGATCTGCAATGGTTGTAAAAGTCCAGCAGGCCTCGGTGTTCACTTTAATCATTGGCACACATCACACAAAGCTACATACTCTGCAATCTCTCTTTTCATACACCTTACCAATATCTTTCTTTGAGATCTTGGTACATCTTTGTACTCCAGGATGAATTGAATATCTAGACTCATGGGCTTCTTTCAGAATTAAGTCCTTTATTTCTTTCTTCTCAGATGCGATAATCCTTTTACCAAACGGATGATACCTTCCTCATCTTACGAAAATCCTGGCGCCTTTCCTTTCTTCATATTTTCTTTAATTTCCTTGACATACTTATCTTCTCCTTGAGCTACCTTGATCATCTCCTCTAAAGTTGGTTGAACCTCCGGAGTAGCTAGGAATCCTTCCTCCACTACCTCTAAGTTGAGTTGCTGAAGTGCAGCGAAGTGCGGGCATCTTGTCCTTGATCCTGACTTCTGCGGTAACTCTTTCTGCTCAATGCATCTGCTACTACATTGGCCTTCCTGGATGGTAATGTATTCCTACATCATAATCCTTTATTAACTCAAGCCATCTCCTTTGCCTCATATTGAGATCAGTTGGGTAAATATATACTTCAGACTTTTGTGATCGGTGTAGATTTCACAGCAGTTCTGATCAAATAATGCCTCCATATTTTTAGAGCATGAACTACAGTGACAAGTTCTAAATCGTGGGTTGGGTAATTTCCTTCATGGGGTCGTAGCTGCCTTGAGGCGTGCGCTACTACCTTTCCCTCTTGCATCGACACACACCTAGTCCTTGCTGGGCGCATCACGAAAAACTTCAAAGTCCCTTCTAATATCGGAAGTGTTAACAGCTGGCGCAGTTAACCTTTTCTTTAGTTCTTGGAAGCTATCCTCACAGCTTTACTCCATTCAAACTTCTTCTCCTTCTTTAGCAACCCCGGTGAGAGGTCTTGCAAGCTTGGAGAATCCTTCAATAAGCGGCGATAGTAACCAGGCCAAACCTAAGAAACTTCTAATCTCGAATCTTGACTTAGGTTGGGTCCACTCGAGCACATCGTTTACTTTCTGGGGTCTCTGACACTCCTCTGCGGAAATCACATGACCTAAAAGGCTACTTTCCTCAACGAACTCGCACTTGCTAAACTTGGCGTACAAGCTGGTGTTCTCTAAGTTTTCCAAAACTATCCTTAGATGCTCAGTATGCTCTTCCTCATTCTTGGAATATATCGAATATCATCGATGAACACCACTACAAACTTATCCAAATATTCCATGAACACTTTATTCATCGGGTTCATAAAATATGCGGGTGCATTTGTCAAGCCAAATGACATCCTTTGTATACTCATACAATCCATAACGAGTAGCAAATCTTTGTCTTTGGTATATCCTCGGTCTTATCTTCAATGGTGATAACGACCAAAGGTCAATCTTGGAGAAGACACATGAACCTTTCAATTGATCAAGCAGATCATCTATCCGGGCAAAGGATATTTGTTCTTGATCGTCACATCATTCGAGATCGATAATCCACGCACATGCGAAGACTACCATCTTTCTTCTTTACTAGCGATCTTGGTGCTCCCGGGGGTGACAGTGGGTCTTACAAATCCTTTATCTAGCAACCCTTCAATCGCTTCTTAACTTCAGCCAAATCGTTTGCGGACATACGGTAGGGTCTCTTGAAATCGGGGCGTGCAGTGCAGTTGATAACAAACTCAATTTCCCTATCTGGTGGCATTCTGGCAAATCTTGGGAATACATCAGGGTATTCACATACTATCGGCACCTTCTCCAAGGTGATTCCCTTCAAACTGTTTATCTTACCCACCTTACAGGAATGTGCCTTTGGTGAAACCGTACTTGTATCCCTTAGTGTTGGTAAGAGTAACAGCCACAGTCGGCACAATCTATCTTTCCTTTATACTTGGCTAACCAATCCATACCAAGTATTACATCTAAACCCTTGAGTCTATTATAATAAGATTTGCTAGGAACTTAACTCCATTAATATTCACGATTGCGTTAGGGCAAACCGTGTTAGTCCTCATTTCCTTTCGAGGATTGGACTAGCATGGGGTTCTGTAATCTCGCACATCCCAATTATATCTTTCAACCACATCTTTTGACACAAAAGAATGCGAAGCTCGAGAATCAAATAATCTTGATCAGTGCGAGTTGACAAGGAACTTACGAACTCGTCGGGTGCATCACGAGGCTTCTTCATGGTCACATGATTGAGATGTCCTCTGCTTACCACTTGCGGAGCCCTTGGAGTCTGAGGGTCCCACGGCCTTGTCTGCATTTGGAGTTCGTCTTGGTGTCGTTCCCAAATTGAAGCGGCGGGGTCACAGTGGGCGCTTAGGAGACGATTGCTAGCATAATGCCCCATGTTCTTGCGGTTGAAACACTGCACTCCTGCTGCTGAAGTCCGGCTCTGTGAGGTTGAACACCATTGCCGTTCGGGAACTTGTGAGTTTGGGCGAGTCCAGTGAATGGAGTCCTTGGCACAATTGGTTACGAGGTTCTATGGGCCGAGGTGGGTTAGGGCGGAATCGGGAACCACTGCGCACCTGCTTGAGCTTGAAATTTTCTCTTCCTACTTTCATACGATTGACGTTGAGCATCTTCTTGTACAAAGGCCTTGTTCACCATGTGTTGGAAGGTTGGAAAATCATTCGACACTAGCTGCACCTTGAGGTTGGGGTCGAGTCCTTGCATGAACCTCCGGATCTTCGTTGCCTCCGATGTGATCTCTTGGACACATACACGTATAGTTGAGTGAATTTGTTGGTATTCGGAAGCGCTAAGGTTCCCTTGTTGCAGCTGGTAGAACTCTCTCTTCTTCATGTCCATTATTCCGTAGGAATATGCGCGATCTTGAAAGCTTCCTTAAATTCATCCCATGCGATAGCTTGCGGCGTTTTGATGGGCGTGCGATAATTCTCCCACCAATTTGCAGCGGTTCCCTTGAGTTGGTGGGCAGCATATAACACCTTCTTATTGTCATTGCATTGGGCTAGGACCAGCTTCCTTTCCACATCCTTGATCCAATCATCTGCCTCCATTGGATCCTTGAACCAGCAAAAGTAGGAGGCCTTGTTCTCATAAATTCTCCCATCCTAGGCCGGGAGCTTGGTTGGGTGCTGCGGAGCTTCTTGCACTTGGTTTTGAGCTAAAGCTTGAAGAAGCTGCGATTGCATGGCTATCATCTGCTCCAAGTGAGGGCTTGAGCGGGGTGGTGGAATGTTGTTCTCTGGTGAGGTTGGCATCACGGTTTGTTGTCGGGGTTGCTCCTTGTGTTCACCATCTGAGCGGTTTGAGTTAGCATAAGGTAAGAGGAAATAGCAAAGGTAAGAGATTTAGGAGACTAAGTCACATCCCAAGCCAACACACAAGAAAGAAACAATCATCCAACTAAAGCGAAAGAACCTTTATTGAAATCAAACTAGTTTTAAGAATGGTTGTACCACGAGTGCACTTAGGCTTAGTGCAGTCCATCTAGCACACAAAACATAATTAAACGTTCTAATAACGCGACATTTTATTTGGGTACTACTAACTCAAGAGACCACTAATCCTCTCCAAAGATGCACTCCTCGGGGTCCTCCTCGGGTTCTTCTTCGGTTCTTCCTCTGGTTCTTCTTAGGCTCTTCTTACGGCTCTTCTTACGGCTCTTCTTGCTCATTTACGTGATCGCCGTGAACAATCACAAGCGGTCGAGGGCGGTTTCGATGGCGGCGATCGAGCGGCGAAGGAGAAGGCTTGCGCCTCTTGAGAGTGATGACGGGTGGCGGGTGAGGCGGTGCACCTTCTTGCGTCTTTGTGAGCACAGTGCGAAGTCTGCGAGTCGCAATGGTGCGCGGTTGTTGGGGTCGATGGCCGATGCTGGCGAAGGCGGCGTGTAGTCGGTGCAGCTTTGAGGCGTCTCGATCCAAACTCGTCCGTCTGGTCTCGAAGAAGCGTGCGCGAAGAGTGTCGAGTCTTGATAGCTGGAAGTGAAAGCATCGGAGTTGTCAATCTCCTCTGAGCTCTTGCGTGGTGGCGCCATCGCTGGGTGAGCTGCACGATGTGAAAGTCGGTCGTTAAGCGGAATGTCAAAAGGATCTGGATACCTCTGTCTGCTCGAGGTTGATGAAGAAGCAAAAGGGGACTGATGTCTGAGCATCCTTGTGCAAATGGCACAACTTCGTCAATGGCAAGGCGTCTTTGCATCTGGGCGTCAAAGCAGTGGGACCGAGGGTGCTTGATGGGGTATTTTGGGAGTTGAATTCCCCATCCGTGCATCTGAGAATACCTCCATCGACCACAAGTCTCGATCCGGGATCCGTGTCTTAGTCCCACGAAAATGGGCGGTGGCGGTACTCAAGCACTGCATCAGCTGTCGGAGAAGGCTAGCGAAATCTCGGCATCCTCTCCATGTGAGTAGTAGTCCCACGGGCAGCGGCCATCTACAAAGTTGAATAAAAGAAAAGATTAGTAAAAAGTTTTACAAGGGAATGTAGAGACAAGAGTGAGATACTAAGTAAGAAGAGAGTAGAAGCAAAGAAGCTTATAAATTTTTAATATATTGCTTTTATAAATATAAGTCCTTATGGTTTTGCCATTCCTAAACTAGGTCACGTCCTCTGATCAAATAGGCTCGATACCATCTCTGCCGGGACCCGGATTACAAACCGGACCCTCTGTGTTTCTGCACTAGTCCCGGATCAAAGCTAGTGCACGATTAAAACAGAATGGAAAACATCACCTTCAACGATTTATTACAATAATTAAAGTCACGACCACGAGTCTCATTATTACAATAGAGGTTTAAGACCTCGCACACATGAAATAAAGCGGAAGCAAAATAAACTCGATGACGACCCATCAATACGCCACGAGGCAATTGGTGGGAAGCGTGACCTAGTCCTCGGGAAGAATCCGTCGCATCCATAAGCGAAGCGATGAGTCGTAATCTCCTTCTTGAGCTTCAACTATTACGAGATTTGTTTTTGAGTGTAGCATGTGAGTACATAAAGTACTCATAAGTCTTGGGAAAAATGCATAGATGCGAGGGCTTAACAAAGGAAGGTTATATGGTTCTTTTGCACAAAGCAACATTTTAAACTTTAATTACTTTTAATTATTTTAAAGGCATCAATTTAACAAGTATTTGTTTTTAACGAATTATCATTAACTCTCTAGTGAAGGTTCCAACTACCAACACTAGCTAACAACTTGAACAAATTTAATCTGCGGGTTACATCCACCCTCTCGGCTCCAACCGCGGGATACCCTTCAGAGTTCCCTCCACTCTCGGAATACAAAACATTTGATTTTAAAACCAAAACCAGAAATCTACCATGTGAATGCATTCCTTGCCCGCCTTGACCGTGGGCACGGCTATTCGAATAGTTTTACACTCTGCGGAGGTTGTACAACTTTACCCACAAGAGATAAATTATCCTAAAAGTCAACACGCTTCCTTTGGCATGAGACCGGATAAAATACCACAAAGCCTTTACCTTACTCTAATCTAGCTAGATACCACCATTGAGGTTTCACCGCGAGTAGGCTAACTGCCCGAACAGAAGCCCCTCTTGCGCCATATGAGTACTGATAAATCCTGTCCCTCACTTGTGAATAACGGTCCATCCACGGCACCCACTTTCCCTTGGTGGCACCTAAACTAGACTATCATAAGTTAGTCGGCTAGGTCGTACCCATATAGACTTGTGCTTATGCGGTTAATGCTCGATGCGGACAAACACAAGCGTCGGTCCTTAATTGACTAGGGTGGAGCAGACACTTAACAAGATCTCGTGCTAAGCGCACCAAGCCAATCGACCATCCACCTAATCTAAATCAACTTTCACATTTTATTTTACTTTAAAAGAACAGTGGCATCTCCAATTACCACTAAGTTTGCAAACACAAGATTATTACCATAAATCATAATTTCCCTTTTTCAATATTTTCTAAAGTGTTGAAAAGCGGGACTAAGCATTATACTACCATACTAACATCAACAAGTAAATATAATATTCTCATTAATGAGACAAAGGAAATCTCTAGGGTTACAATGGTACATGGCATTCAATTGCAATGGAGGGTATAACAAAGTTGGATTAACTATATCCTAAGACTTGAACTATCATTTTATGTAAATAGCAATGCACATAATTTAAAATAATAAAAATCTTTTAAAATCATAGGTTCAAGATGATCAAAGGAGACTTGCCTTCTTGCAGATTCTCTGGGTCTTCTTGCTGTTGGGTGGAGGATCGTCGACAACGTTGGAATCTCGCGATAAGCAGCGAAGCAAACAAAGCAAATAAATACACACGAAATTCAAATAAAATCCAAAAATTCATAAGAGGCCATATTTGGGTAGATCATGATTTTAGATGAATTTAGAAATTTGAATAGCTGAAATTGGAGTTAAAATGAGAAAGTTATGATCATTTGAAATTCTCAGCTTGAATAAATCCAGAAATTCGAAAATTTCTGCAGGTGGGGCCCAGGATTCTTAATTGTTAATCTTTTATTTTATTCCGAGAATCTGACAGGTGGGGCCCACTGAGCAGATAACCTCCGGCGGTCAGCGACATGTGGGACCCCTCGTCGGTGACCTCATCTACTGGTCAGCGGCGAGTGGGACCCATGGGATCTGGACCCACTTGCCGGTGGTGACGCGACAGTGGGACCAGCGGCGATGGCGCGCGAGCGGGCGGCCGGCGGCGTGTGGGCCCACTTGTCGGACACGAATAAGCGAAGAAAAACTCAACCTCGGCGTGCGGGCGGAGGCTCGAGCGCGCAGAAAGTCAAGTGGAAGCAGCGGCGGTGCTAGCAGTGGGCGGGGCGTTGCCTACCCATAGTGGGTAGGTAACCCTCTTGAGAGTACCTTCGGGGGCGGCGGCGATAGTCGGGCGTCGGCGCGGCGGCGAAAGCGGGCGTGCTCGGGTGATCGTGGTTGTAATCTACGTGCGAAGGGTTGGTTGGAGGGTGGCGAGTTCGGGGGCGAACGGAGGTGGCCGCGGCGAGAAGCGGAGGCGGCTCGGGTGCTCGGTGCGGCGGCGCTCGGCGGCGAGAAGGTGGCGAGGTGCCCAAGAGATCCACCGTGCTCGGAGAAGGCGTGAGGTGGCGGCTACGGGCTCCGGAGAGTCGGCGGCGCGGGAAGGCTCACCGGAGTTGGGCGGGGCTCGGGAGAGAAGCTTCGGTGCAGGGCGTCTCGGGGCTCGGAGAAGCGGTGGAGGCGTTGGAAGGTGGTGCGGGAGAGGCGAGGTCGAGGGGTATTTATAGGAGCGGAGAGGAGCGTGGGTGCGGGAATTCCTCAGCGAGTCGGCGGCGTCCGTTTGAATTGAGGATAAGCCGTCGGAGGCGGCGAGTCTAGATTCAAGCGAGGATAAGCTTATCTCCCGCGAATTCAAATCCCGAGCGAATCGAAGGAAGAGATAGAATTTGGTTTGGATTGATCGCGGTTTCTTGGAAGAAAGAAAGGAGGAAGAGTCGGCGTCGCGCGAGACGAAGGGCTTGACAGGCGGGACCATTGTCGGCGAGAGAAGAGCGGGAGTGCGGGCGGCGCGATTTCAGCCACGTGGGCGAAAGGCTGATCGAGCGGCGGAGTGCGTTTAAATGGAGACGGACGGCGGACGGCCGGGCGCGGACGCGGCTCATCAAGCCGTCCACGCGTCGGGCGAGGAGGAGGAAGGTGGGGCGGCGGGCGGGCCCGCTCGGCGAAGGAGAGAGAGAGAGTGGCGGGATGGCCCAGCGGCGGCGATGGACAGATCGGGGCCGCCACGCGTCGCCGGAGAGAGGGAGTTAGATTTTATTTTCATAATTTGATTTTGATTTTGAGAAAATGCTAGAAAAATATTTAGGCCTCGAGAAAAATATGAAAATACCTCCAAAAATTCGAGAAAAATTCACGAAGCTCTGGACATATTTTGGACTGAATAAAATTATTTCCAACTTCTGTTGGTATTTAATTTTATACTTTGACTTACTTTTAATTTTTAAAAATAGGTTTTAAATTCCAGAAAATTCAGAAAAGCCAAATAAAATCCAATTACTTTAAAATAATTAATTTGAATTTAAATTTTTCCAAAAAGCAAATTTTAGGATGTGACAATAACACACCCTCGTCTATCCATAGACAAGATGCAAACCATCCACGAACACCAACTAGGTCATCCATGACCAAAAATTCCATCGCTTTCCACAAACCAGCCTTAGACCACTCATCACGACCGCTAGCTCAATGAGTACTTGAAAATAACAGGTAATTAGGAATTACTATCGCTCTGCTCAAAACACTCGGGAATAACAAGCATCGCTACCGATCACAGAACCATCGAGTATTGACTACCGAGTACGGATCACCGACCACCATACACCAGCCAGTGAACCATAGACCTAACATGAGTACTTGAGGTACCCAAAAGTCACAAGAATTAAAATACTCGATCGACCATGAAGTCTACAAGTATATATCATGAAGCCTACGGCAAACGATCGCAAAGCCTTCGACTACCGATCGCGAGGTCTACGATAACCGATCGAAAAGCCTAAGACAATGACACTAGACTACAAAGTCTATGACTATCTATCACAAAGTCTTGTACTATCGAGTACCAACTAGTAAAAACTACAACTATCGAGTACCGACCAGTAAAGTCTACGACTATCGAGTATTGACCAGTAAAGTCTATGACTATCAAGTATTGACCAGTAAATTCTATGACTATCGGTGCGACCAGTAAAGTCTACGACTATCGAGTATCAACCAGATACTATAGCTACGACCATAAAAAAGTAATGTAGTTACGATCATCAACTGGTTACTATAGCAAATGTCCTTGCAACCTCTGCCCAGTTCACTGTAGCTAAGACTAGTTCACTGTTGCTTGTGACTGGTTAAGTGTTGCTTACGACCGGTTCACTGTTCGAAGTCAAAATCTATGATTACTTGCCATGGTCGTTCTACCATGGTCGAAATACCGTGGTCAATTTGTCGTGGTCGAAGCCGGACGCAGTCAAAATCAGACATGGTTGAAGTCTGACGTGGTCAAAACCGGACTTGTCGAAGTCAGACATGGTCGAAGTCTGACATGATCAAAACTGGACTTGGTCGAAGTCGGACGTGGTCAAAATCTGTAGTGGTCGACTTACCGTGGTCGAAGCCAGCTATGGTCGAAAGCTGCTATGGTCGAAGTCTGTCGTGGTCAAAGTCTACCATTCGCACCTGACGATTGGTCCATATATCACAAGGCCAATCGATCCAGCCTTCACAAGGCCAATCAGACTACAATCCGTGGTCGAAACCAGATGTGATCGTTTTTCCATCCTGAAAACTCAAGCACGGAAGCGTATCGACCAGAACTTTCACGAGTGCAAATTCTAAAAAACCAAATGTCAATTATTTATTATCAATAAAATACACGACCATCACATGATCTAACATAATACGACCAATAGTTACTTTTAAAACGTGCAGACCTACACCCTATATGGATAAGACAACCAATTTTGACCAGAGAGAGAGAGGGGATGTGTCAAGCGAGAGGAGGCTAGGATGAATATTTCGGAAGAGGAGGAGGATAGGGGGAGAAGCTAGATTTGTGAGTTAACGTGGGCTTTTTAGAAGGCGACGGATGCACGTGATGGCTTCCCCTCCTACCGGCAAAGCACCGAAAAGGGACTCCATCTTGCTACTCCAGCGAGTCATCTCCTGCCTTACACAATCTATCCATCCATCCTTCTCAATCTCATCCGATCCATCTGCCTGCCTGCACTGCACCAGCAGATAACAAAAGCGCCAGTCTCGTCATCACCTTCATTAATTAATCCCCATTGCACTATGCTCAACTGGCTAGCTGGTGAGTTTTGGTTTAGTTTGTTTGCTTCGATCGATCATCACATGCATGCACCCCTTTAATTAACTTTACTCTCTTCCAAGATGTAATGATAAATCGACCTTGCTAGCTAGCTAGCTCTTAATTATTGGCTAAACATACATACATTTGTATCCATGCATGATTAATCAGGTGAGAATTCAGCTGTTGATCAACATTGCACCGGCCGGAAAAGCTCAGGTCCTGCAGCGATTGACTTAGCGATGCATGCATGGTTAGGGATCGGTCCATCATCGCTGTAGTACTGGTGTTCTCACTGTAGCAGAAAAGGATCAATCGATGGTGTACGGAGGCGGATCCTGTCCTACCGACAGGAAGTCCTCCCCATCTGCCGTCCACTTCGACTTCGAATTGGCGCCTGTATCGGGAGCACTCTTGCTTGTGCTTAAAAAAAAATCTAAATTTTGATGAGGATTTTTGCGATACTTGGGTGGATTAGATTCAAGAGACTTCAAATAAGGTGTGTGCAAAATCTTATCTCATTCGAGCCTAAATTATTGAAGTTAAACCAAACGTTGCATCATCTCAGACTAAAATTTTCTGTTCTAGACAGGGGAGCGGTCAGACTGCCCCCCTCTGGTCAGACCATCAGAAGCAGTTCAGACTGACGTGTAACTAGCGGTCAGACCACCCCTGGTAGTTGGTCTGACCATCAGTGCCTTGTGTTCTTTGGCTTTTAGTTTCTTGAGTTGTTTGCCCTGGTTTTGGTATTTAATCCAAACTTTCATAGCTCTGTAGCTACTAGAGTGAAGGATTGACGAATACTTGGAGAAAAATTTTGAAGGTACCATTGGCTCTCTCTGTTGCTATACCGATCCTACAAGTGGTAGCCCAATTAGCTCTTCTCATAGATTTTAACCGGTCTTAGGAGCCATGACATCAAACAAGTATTCAACCGAACCACCCGTTTTTTATAGAATAGATTTCTCTTATTAGAAGGCTCTTACACAATCCTACATTGAGACCCAAAGGCATGCAATTTGGATTAAAGTCAAGAATCTTTATGTTGTGCCGGTTGATGACCAGGTGAATATACCAGATGTAGAGGCAAACAACAAGGCTCACAATTTTCTAATTCAAGGACTTAGTCGATCGGAGTTTGAGCGAGTTGCTCACTTGAGGTTTTCTCATGAGATCTAGAAGATCCTCACTGACTACCAAAAGGCCCTACCATGATCAAGGAAATAAGATAGAACCAATTGAAGAAAGAATACTTAAAAATTGAGCAAAAGTCTGGTGAATCTTTGGATGAGTTATCGGAAAGGTTTAATAAGATCATTCATGATTTATGTGTTGTTGGTCTGATATTTTCTGATTCTAAGA
Organism: Dendrocalamus sinicus; assembly: GCA_036346575.1. Taxonomy (NCBI): domain Eukaryota; kingdom Viridiplantae; phylum Streptophyta; class Magnoliopsida; order Poales; family Poaceae; genus Dendrocalamus; species Dendrocalamus sinicus. Next base: position 10,866,318 of record CM070657.1, read on the forward strand.
ATACATGCCAACTATTGGGTGCACTTGATATGAAGGTTTAGGGAATGAACATCACTTGCATTAATGATAATACTGTCACGAGTGAGCTTACCATGGATAAACTCTACTCGAGGTTGAAGGCGCATGATATTGACTTCATCTCACTTCTCCCTAAGATAGAGTTGATGACACTTGTAATTGACCCTTCTCAAAGCAGATCTTCTAGTCCTTTGGGCTATGGCTCATCTAGATTTTCATTGTTCACTTTGCATTTTTAAGCAATGAGCAGGTAGAGAAGTTTTATGAAGATGACTTATCCATCCTATCCACAAAGTTCACAAGAGCATACAATAAGGTGATAAACAAGAGGAGTGGCTACGTCACTTGCTTTGAGTGTGGTGAGCCGAACCACATTTAGGTCAAGTGCCCCAAGCTGAAGGGTAAGGAGGAGAAGGATTTTCGAAGGTGTTCTCAAGCTCGCGACATGAAGTCAAAGAAGCCTAACTACTGTAAGTTTGTTAACTGGGTCCTTACCGCTCTTGAGAACATCCACATGAGCGATGTAGACTTGGGACAGAGGACAACGAGGATGACTCCCGGAGCAAGAAGAAAACCCAAGACTTCACCAGCATGTGCTTCATAGTCAAGGGCAGCACCGACGTCGACTCCTTCTGACAATGAGCTTTATAGTAATCCTGTTGAGGTATGTCCCTCTTCAAAAGAGCTGAAACATACTTGTAGGATCGAAAACGACAACAGAGGGGATGAATGGTGCCTTCAATAAACGCCCCAAGTATTCAACCTATTTTCTCCTCCAATAGCTATGAAAGTTATGAAGTAAGAAGTAAAAATGCTCACCGAAGAAATGCAAACAGACTGACAAAAATCTTCTCTGACGAAACCACTCCAGACAGAAAATGAGCTTTACTGGAGGAATTCAAACCAGGAAAAAAACTACAAACAGGACTGAAAAGAACTTGGCTGAAACCTGCACAAGAGATTGAGAACATTCAACCAGAACCTGCCCAAACACTGAGGAGGCACTCGAAAATAGAACACAGAGTGATCAATATGAAAACTGAAAAACTGATTGCACAGGATTTTGACCAACAAGCAAATGACACAAAATTACCACAAGGTAAAACTGAGACAAGAAGTTGGACAACTGACTGAAAATAAAGAACTAGTGAAAAACTAAAGCTGCAGCTGAAAGATTCAAGAGATTGCAATATGCAGACTGTAAACAGATCGGGACTGCAAAGATAGATTGCAATCTGCAGACTGTAAACAGATCGGCACTGCAAAGATAGATTAAAATCTGCAGACAGTAAACAGATTGGGACTACAAAGATAAATTGAAATCTGCAGACTGTAAACAGAATGGGACTGCAAAGATAGATTGAAATCTGCATACTGTAAACAGAACGGGACTGCAAAGATAGATTGCAATCTGCAGACTGTAAACAGATCGGGACTGCAAAGATAGATTGAAATCTGCAGACTATAATCAGATCGGGACTGCAAAGATAGATTGAAATTTGCAGACTGTAAACAGATTGGGACTGCAAAGATAAATTGAAATTTATAGATTGTAAACAGATTGGGACTGCAAAGATAAATTGAAATTTGTAGACTGTAAATAGAACGGGACAACAAAGATAAATTGAAATCTGCAGACTGTAAACAGAGGAGAACACAAAATAGCAAACCGACTGAAGCTCAAACCAGCAAAAACCGAAACACTTTTATGAAGAAATAGACCTAGCCGAACCTAGTGACCAAGATAAAGAATGTCGGCCGACGAGAAGCAACTAACTGAAAATCAGACTACTGGCCGAAAAACAGACTGAACTGAGAATACTGAAGAAGTGATGAATCCTGAGACAAAGATTGATTGAAAACTGTTCTTTTCAAGCCAAAAGAACAGGACATTAACCCAAATAACAAAACAACCTCAGGGGAAAGAAAATTCAGACGAAAAATAATTAAACAAGGGAAAACTAATTTTTCCAGGAAGACCACAGGGTGTGAGGCAAAGTCCAAATTTCTTGAGATTCTTGAGTCCTTTCTCCATGAATCTTTTGATTTCAGCTATGCAATGACCTCAGGACTAGATTACACAAATCTTTAACAAGCATTTCACTGAGAATACCAAGGAACCGAGTATCCTTGTCTACGACTAACCCAAAGTCCCGTAGGGTCGGCCATCAAAGTACCGATGCGCAGAATCGGCGGCAGCAATGTACTCGCCTGCGGTGGGTGTGCAACACCGATCGCTTCCTAGAAGACCAAGAAACAAGAGAAGTGCCAATGAATTGGCAGGTACCAGAAGTGCTCTTCCTATCTATCCTACAGCCAGCAAAGTCTGTGTCTGAGTAGGCTCTGAGGGAAAGATAGGATGAGGAAGAGTACCAAATACCATAGTCAATGGTAGCTTGAAGGTACTAAAATATGTGCTTCACCGCCTGGTGGTGAGACACGTGAGGAGAAGCCTAAAATCGAGTACATAGACACACAGAGAAGTGTATGTCCGGTGTCGAGGCGGTGAGGTACAAGAGAGAGCCAATCATGCTTCTGTACTCTTTTTGATCAACCAGCTCGCCATCCTCATCTAGATCGAGTGAAGCTGAAGATGCCATTGGAGTTGACACCGGCTTGCCATCACTCATGTCAAAGCATCTCAGGAGGTCACGAGTGTACTTGCCCTGATGCAACAAGATACCCTCCCGAGTCTGCTTGATTTGGAATCCAAGGAAGATGCTCAACTCGCCCATCATGCTCATCTCAAACTCCGTGCTCATGACATCGGAGAACTGTGAAACAAGAGCATGAGAGGAGCCACCAAAGATGATATCATCCACATAAATCTGGATGAGTAGAAGGTCATTTCCATGCCTGTGAATGAACAAGGTCTATCTAACTTACCCATCTCAAACCCATGACTCAACAGATAGGACTTAAGCCTCTCATACCAAGCTTTAGGGGCTTGCTTAAGTCCATACAAGGCTTTAGAAAGCTTGTAGACATAGCTGGGTATTTGCGGTTCTCGAAACCTGGAGGGTGCCTAACATAGACCTTTTCCTCAATATACCCATTGAGGAAGGTACTCTTAACATCCATCTGGTAAAGCTTGAAGCCATTAGACACTGCAAATGCAAGCAAGATCCTAATGGCCTCTAACATAGCTACAAGGGCAAAGGTCTCCTCAAAATCTAAACTCTCAACCTAAGAGAAACCCTGAGCTACCAACCTAGCCTTGTTTCGAATGACTACCCCATCTTCACTCTGCTTGTTTTTTAACGCCCACTTAGTACCTATGACATTATGACCTCTAGGGGGCTCAACAAGCGACCAGACATTGTTTCTCTCAAAGTTCTCTAACTCCTCATGCATGGTATTGACCCAAGACTCATCAGAAAGAGCATGACTAACATCTTTGGGCTCGAAAGAGGCAAGGAAGGCAGAGTGTAGACAGAAGTGTGACACACTCAAAGAGATCTCCAATCATCTACTCTAAAGGATGATCTTTTTGGATATGACGGATAGGTCCTGGATGAGAAGAAGTGGCCTCTGCCTCATGAGCTGACGAGGTAGGAACAGAGCCACTAGTTCCAGAAGATGCGGAAGGAATAGACTGATCTCCTTGAGGTGCAGTGGTAGAAGCAGGCACCTCAAGGGGAGGAGGAACTGGATCGGGTAGATGACCCTCATCTCCATCCTCCTCATCGTCCACAAAGATGGGCTCGGAGTGCTCTACTGAACCTGAGATATCGGGCCTAGTCCCCGGACTGGCCTCATCGAAAGTCACCTCATAGGTTTCTACCATTTTACTAGACTCGTAGTTCCAGACCCTATACGCCCACGAAGAAGTCGAGTAGCCTAGAAAGATACCATCACAAGATCATGACTCGAACTTATCTAGGTTCCTAGACTTCAAAATAAAACACTTGCAACCAAACACACGAAAATGAGAGACACTGGCTTTCGCCCATATCTCAACTCATAAGAAGTGCGATGCAAGTGTGCCCTCAGAAAAACTCTATTTGAAACATGGCACGCGGTGGCTATAGCTTTAGCCCAAAATTTCCTATGTGTAGAATACTTGTCAAGCATTGTCTTGGCCATCTCGAGCAAGGTACGGTTCTTCCTCTCCACGATGCCATTTTGCTGGGGGACGTGCGGATTAGAGAACTGGTGCTCTACACCTGTCTAATCGCAAAACCTCTCAAAGTAGAAATTCTTGAACTCTGTGCCATTGTCACTGCGAATCTTTCGTAAGGCACCCAGGAGCTCAACAGAAAGCCTACTAAAAAGACCCCAAAAATGGGTATATGTCTCATCCTTCGAGGCTAAGAAAAACACCCAAGAGTACTTCGAGAAGTCATCGACCACAACAAGAACATACCACTTCCCTCCTACTGGCTGCACTCTAGCTAGTCCAATTGTGTCCATATGGAGCAGCTGTCCTGGTGCATCAACCATATTGTCGTGCCGGCAAGGAGTGCAAATTAGATCTTTGACCATCTTGAGTTTAGGCAGACCACGAATGAGATCGTGGCCGCTAACTCGAGTCAAATGGTCAAAACCAATATGACCAAGTCTCTTATGCCATAAAATGAGGTCACGGGACTCAGAAATAACTAAACACCTGAGAGGATCACCAGAAGACTCAGTAAAATCAGCACGAAAGATCCTCCCATATCTAAAAATCCCGCAAACTAGACTCCCCGAAGAATCAATAATTTTGCAAGCATTTTTCTTGAAGCTCACTTCGAAACCGTCATCAGTAAGCTGGGAAACTGAAAGCAAATTGTTCTGCAGCTTACTCACTAAGGCAACATCTTTTAAAACGAAAGAATCATTAACGCGCACAGTACCTTTAGCAATGACGTGCCCAGAGGAGGCATCTCCGAAGGTGATCGTCTCATCACCTGGAGCTTGGGCTAGGGAAGAGAACCAACGAGAATCTCCGGTCATGTGTCGAGAACACCCAGAGTTCACAAGCCAAACCTCTCCCTTCACTGCCAGGCGAACCTGAGTCAACAAGAGAGGGTTGTCTCAGTACTAGGATTAATCAAAAGTGATTTTGGCACCCAATGCTGAGTCACACGACAAGCAGAAGAAGTAGTCACACATGATTGACCTCTAACTATCCTACGCTCTCCGTCGCTCAGAAAGCTAGAAGGTCTATGAGCAGACCTGAAGCTGTTGCTGGGTCCGACTACTATGGAAGAGCGAGTCGGTGCACAAGCAACATGCTAATCTTGCTGCGGACAGCTATCTCGATGGAAAAATGAGATCTACCCTCAGGACGGCGGATGTCACGACCAGATGCAAATCGAGGATGAAAATCAGAAAACTCAGAAAAACCAAGTCCTCGATGCTGCCCAAACACGTCAAATTGATCAACCCTAGACCTCGTGTTGATCTTAGGTGAACTCAAGGTCGGGGCTGACCCTAAATACGCCTAAGAGCCTGAACACGGTCTCTCCACGCGATCTTGGCGTGCCTGAAGCATCTCTCGATCATGTGTCCATCCTTCTGACAGAAGGTACAATGATATTTCACCTTCTGAGAGGTAGAAGTAGCATGATGGGGTTTCGCCTTCTGAGAGGTCGAAGCAACAAGTGTTACCACCTTACTGTCAGATTGGACAAAGTCCGTAGATTTGAACTCAACTTTCTTGGTTCTGGGCTTGACCTCTATCATACCTACTGCTATGGGTCTGAGAACAGCAGGTGGATGCTTCCTAACATTCTCAAGAAAATCTCTCAAGAGTATTCATAAGATACTGACCTTGATTAAACTTGCAAATCTTGGACTGGTCTAGAATAAGATTCAGCTTCTTCTTGCCTCCAACAAATCTCTCAAGAGTATTCATAAGATACTGACACTCCTGGAAGAGAGAGATGCAAAAAGAGCAGGGGGAAGAGGAGACAGCAGAAGGTAAGGGAGAAGAACCAACAACAGAAGAACAAGTAGCATGTGCGGATTTCTCCTGATGCACGGCTGCCTCAACATTGAGGGCTTTGCAAGATGCATCGGGAACAGTCCTACTACTAGCCATTTGGTTCTCGTCGCTAAGCATCTCTACCATACCCTTAGGCTTCTCCCCCACATCACAACAAGATTGTGGCTTCTCTAGTAGATCCTTAGTTAGCTTCACACATTTATCATTCAAAGTAACGAGTTCAAATTTTAGTTTTTCACAATTATTGCATGGTGAGCTAACAGGGTCCTTAGACGCATAATGAGCCATTTTTTGTTGTTGTGGTCATTCATTTCTTGAAACTCTTTTGAGACAGATTCAAGTTTAGCAATTAATTTAGGACAATTGGTGCAAGAAACAATGGGCTCTAGCAAGGAAGCATGCAATTCAGCAATTTTATGATCTGCCTTCTTTAAGTTTATTTTCAGGTTATTGCAATTTTCACATGTTTCAGTAGATCAAGGAGCATAGTGTAAAGACCTCTAAAAGCATTGTCCTTATCCTCACATGATGTGCAAGAAATAGTCTCAACAGTAGATGAAAGAGAAACTACCCTAATCATCTATAGTTCAGCAAGCAGGCTAACATTCTCCACCTTAAGCATGTTTAGCTCAGAAGTCACACTATCATGAGAGGTCCTTAGCTTCTCCATATCTCCAAGCAAAGAAATACACATATCACATTCGTCACGGGAGGGAGCAGATATAAGTGAAGTAAGCTCCCGTGACAATCTCTCTATGTCCTCAAGATCAACAACCCTAGCTCTTGATCTAGCATAAAATTTTCCTAGCTTCAGAAATGCATCATTGAGCTGGTCATAGAGGGACATACCTCATCGGAGTCAGAGTAGAGCTTGCTGTTGCTGACGTCGGTCTCATGGGTCATGAAACATATGCCGATGAAGTCATCACCGTCCTTAGGTTCTTGATCATCCTTCCCATCGTCGTCACTCCACCCCTCCACGTCGCTGAAGTTGATGTCGTAGAAGGCGGTGAGGACGCGGTGAAAGAGCTTCTTGGCTTTGCCAAGGTTGCGAAACTTCTTCTCTTTGCCTTGGGCGTGAGCTGGAGGCTTCTTGTTGCGGTTCTTATTGGTGTAGTCGTTCTTGCTCACACCGCTATAGTCGTTCTTGCCCTTCTCTCGCTTTGGGTAATTCGCTCGAATGTGGTTGGGGCGACCACACTCAAAGCAAATCACGGGCCCTCCTCGCTTTCTGTCGCTCACCCTCTTGTATGCACGAGAAAATTTTCTGGCTAAGAGGGCTAGTTGGTTTTCTGGGAGCTGCTTTAGTTGATCATCGTTAATTTCACACAAAGCTGCTAGGGAAAAACCAGTCGCATCATCAGAGAGAAAACCAGAAGCAGGATTGGGATCGGTGACCAAACCCATCGACTGTGACTTTGACTTGCGAGAGACATTGTCAATCTCATGAGTCTTGAGGCATGAATACAACGCATCAAGAGTCAAAGTCGAAAGATCAGTCGTGTCCTTGATGGTGATCACATTCATGTCCCAAACTCGAAAATCCAAGGCCGCAAGCATCTGTCGAGCGTTGTCCGAGTCGGGGTATGTGAGACCAACCGCTCGGAGGTTGCTCAAGATCTTGTGAAACCTCTCAAAGCACTCATTAAGGGACTCTCCAGCGAGCATTTCAAACTTGTTGTAATCTCGCTTGTACTGGTCCTATCGTACCGTCTTGATCTGAGTGGTATCCTCATGGTATGCATCGAGGGTCACCTAGATGTCGTAGGCCGACGTAAGATAAGAAATGTGATCAAATTTTCTTCGGCTCAGTCCTTGGATTATTATGTTCCTTGCCTTAGCATTCGCCTCAACATTGGGCATATTTGCCACATTTATGTTCTCATCGGCAGGAACAAGAAAGCGAATTTGACTTTCCGCCAGATCACACAACCCTGAGCCTGTATGTAAGACTCCATCCTACTCTTCCAGAAGGGATAGTCGATCCCATCTAAGATAGGGGGCTTGGTGGAATACTTATCCGTTGCCATGGCTCACAGACCGGTTAAGATCTATCGAGAAGAGTTAATTGGCTCTGATACCAATTGTATGATCGAAAACGACAACAGAGGGGGTGAATGGTGCCTTCAAAAAACGCCCCAGGTATTCAACCTATTTTCTCGTCCAATAGCTATGAAAGCTACGAAGCAAGAAGTAAAAATGCTCACTGAAGAAATGCAAACAGACTGACAAAAATCTTCTTTGACGAAACCACTCCAGACAAAAAACGAGCTTTACTAGAGGAATTCAAACTATGCAGAAAACTACAAACAGGACTAAAACAAATTGGCCGAAAACCTGCACAAGAGACTGAGAACATTCGGCCAGGACCTGCCCAAAGACTGAGATGATTTGTCTTGACCGAAACCTGAGGAGGCACCCGAAAACAGAACATAGAGTGATCAATCTGAAAACTGAAAAACTGATTGCACAGGATTTTGACCGACAAGCAAACGACACAAAATTACCACAAGGTAAAACTGAGACAAGAAGCTGCACAGCTAACCGAAAATAAAAGAACCAATGAAAAACTAAAGCTGCAGCTGAAAGATTCAAGAGATTGCAATCTACAGACTATAAACAGATCAGGACTGCAAAGATAGATTGCAATCTGCAGGCTGTAAACAGATCAGGACTGCAAAGATAGATTGAAATCTGAAGATTGTAAACAGATCGGGACTGCAAAGATAAATTGAAATCTGCGGATCAGAAATGAACGGATCGCAAAGATAGATTGCAATCTGCATCGTAAACAGATCGGGATCGCAAAGATAGATTGCAATCGCAGATCAGAAACAGATCGGGATCGCAAAGATAGATTGCAATCTGCAGATCATAATCAGATCGGATCGCAAAGATAGATTGAAATTTGCGGTATCAGAAACAGATCGGGACTGCAAAGATAAATTGAAATCTGCAGACTGTAAAGAGAGGAGAACACAAAACAGCAAACCGACTGAAGCTCAAACCAACAAAAATCGAAACACTTTTCTGAAGAAATAGACCTAGCCGAACCCAGTGCATCCAGCTGCTAGCAGAAAACAAAACAGACCAAGATAAAGAATGTTTGCCGACAAGAAGCAACCAACTGAAAATCAGACTGCTGGCCGAAAAACAGACTGAACTGAGAATACTAAAGAAGTGATGAATCATGCGACAAAGATTAATTGAAAGCTATTCTTTTCAAGCCAAAAGAATAGGACATTGACCCAAATAACAAAACAACCTCATGGGAAAGAAAATTCAGACAAAGAACAATTAAACAAGGGAAAACTGATTTTGCCAGGAAGACCACAAGGTGTGAGGCAAAGTCCAAGTTTCTTGAGATTCTTGAGTCCTTTATCCATGAATCTTTTGATTTCAGCTAAGCAATGACCTCAGGACTAGATTACACAAATCTTTAACAATCATTTCACTGAGAATACCAACGAACCGAGTATCCCCTGCCTCTAAACCCCAGAAGTGGGTAAACAGAGGAGGTTATGGCGCATGCCTGACAAAAGTGAAAATCATTTGATTCTGCCTTTTGCTCTCAGGAATGGATTAGCCAAATAGCCTTGGGGTATTTCCCAGTTCAGAGCAAATAAATCTTACATCTTCTCAACCAAGAACTCATCACAGACCAAAAGCAACAAGAAAGTCAAAGAACAGAGCAAACAAAGGAAGCAAAGCACAGAGAGATAATCACTCAGAACATTTTCATCACTAGACTTCTCAAATGGATATAAAGAGATGAATGATTACAAGGGTTTTCTACAACCATCTCCTACATGCTTGTCTCCTCTGAGAAGAACACATGAACACACTTACCCTGAGCTCTAAGCTCACAACATTTAAGAAGGCAGGAGCTCACATCCCAAAAGGAAAATCAAGAAGTGGCAGCCATACTCCACTCCATGGCTCTTGCACACATGAGGCAAAACCCACTCACATGCAGAAAAGAGAGGGAACTAGGATTTGAGCCCACACACTCCAAACCCTAACCTCCTCCTTCTACTACCGGGTCTCCAACCCATTTGCTACATCACTAATACCCGTTGTCTTCAACAAGATCTCCTTCCATTTTGCAGCCTCACGCATTTTTACCGAAATGCCCCTGCTGCACCTTCCTGGAAGCTTTATCTTTTCTTGCTGTCGACACCTCGCAACCACTTTGAGTCCTCGCCGTCTTCGGCATCTCCTGACCGCTTTGACCTCGACACTGCCCGTACCTAGTCCGGCCATCCCATGCCTCGCCACGATCTAGCCTCAAAGTCCTGCAGCCATCACAGACAAGAAACCATCACATAGCACCGCACAAAACAGCATAGACATACATTAGCATTAGTGAAACATACTCAAGCACGAAATAGCCCGAACGACCGATCGAAATGAGGAATAAGTGTCCTAAGCCCGTCCAACCGCGTTCGACCAAGTCCAATCGTACTAGACTGCGCCATGCACTGACTTGGCGCGAACCACCCAAATCAAACTCAAACTTTCCAGAACGTGAATCAATTACTCATCACAAACATGGGGACACCTCCACATGGTATCTCAATACTCTTGTTGTAGATGAATAAAAACTAAAGAAACAAGCTAAGTTAATTAAGAATCAGGATATTATGATTGACAACTTAAACCTAGCAGTTGTTAGGCTCTAATCCATTAATCCTGATGATAACAATTGTGGATCCTTGCATGATCAATTGGCTAATATGAAAGTTGCTCTTTCCTCTGTTATTAGTCAACTTAAAGATGCTCTAGATGAAGTAGAATTTCTCAAGTCCAGTAATGATCATAATTGCTTGAATGCTATTGCTTCAGATGTGATTCCTTTAGTTTCTATTCCTTTATCATGCTCAAACTGTACTTTGCTTGAATTAAAATTGAATAGTGCCGCTAAGGAATTACTAAAATCTAATCTTGATAATATTTTCTCTCATTGTGAGGATGGCAAACTTAAAATGAAGGAAATGACTGAAATGCTAGCTTCTTTATTCTAGAACCGAATCTTGTGAAAATTGTCCTAGGCTCACAATTGAACTTGATGCTCTTAACAAGTCACTTGAGGACAAGTGTAAAAATTAAAAAGCCTTGTCCATTGCTACATATAAGAATGTAATTTGATTATATTTCTTGTGTATTTTGTGCTAAAATTAGGATAGATTTAGGTGAGATGCATGGGGCTTTTAGAATTAATTTCTAGGAGCAGTTGGGTAGGGTTAGAAATTCTTCTTATGTGTCTTGTGAGGCATTAAAGCTTGAGGTAGTTGTCCATAAAGAGTGATTTGCTAGGGAAACCAAGAACACCAGGTGTGCCACATGTGAGAACCTAACCCAAAAGAATAACTACCTCGAAAAGACCTTAGAGAGATTTTATAGTGGGAAGAAGAGTCTTAATATGATTCTGGACCAATCTAAGGTGACTGTGAAGAAAAGAGGTGTAGGATTTAATTTTTAGAGTATTCCAAGAACCACCAATCTATGGTTGTGAGAGTAGTTGAGAGTGCAAGTGTGAGGTCAAGCCCCCTAAGCCATCAAAGACTATTTTTAGGTCAGCTGGATTTGCTCAAACTCCTAGTAAGGCAAGTGCTTCCACTTTAGCAACTCAGGCCTATCAAAAGGTCAAGTATCATTGCACCTTCTACGAAAGTAATATCCATATTGTTGAGTTCTACTTGTGTAGAGCCAAGGTTGAGAGAAAAGAGATGATGCATGCTTTGAGATCCATTAGAGAAGTTTCTTCACCTACTTGTGTTTCTAGAGCCAAGGTTGAGTTCTACTTGCATCTTTCCTTTTAGACATAGCCCTTGGCTTGTAGATGACTACTTTAACTCCTTTGGTGGCTCTAGGCAGCACTTTGGGTTAGAATATCGTGATATTAGGCCAGCGTCTAGATAGGGGAGTGCTACCCTTTTGGTAGGCTGATTCGGAGAGGTCTAGAATGTTCTCGTGTGTATTCTCATGATTATCTTGCTAACCATTTTATTCCTGCTTCTACTAATATTTCTAGATATCATGTGGCTCAGTACTAGATTTCCACGTCTTTCATTATTAACCCCAATACTGAGGTACCAATGTTTCTTGCTTATGCTCTGTACGTCCGTCGACCATGGACAGAGGACATGTGGCTTGTTGACTTCAGGTGTTCTCGACATATGACCGGAGATTCTCAATGGTTCTCCTCCCTCACTCGTGCATCCAGTAATGAGTTGATCTTATTTGGGGATACTTCTACAAACCGTGATCGCAAAGGGAACTATGCGCATCAACAACAAGTTCATGCTCAAGGATGTCACTTTGGTAAGTAAGCTGAGGTATAATCTATTATCTGTTTTGAGCTTCTTGATGAGGGTCTAAATGTGAGATTTAAGAGTGGAGAGTGTAGAGTTCTAGACTCTTCTGGTGAGTTTATCTTTGGGATCTCAAGGTTTGAAAGTATCTTTAGTGCTGATTTCAATTTCTCTTCCTGCTCTGGCCCTAGGTGTCTTGTGGCTTCTTATTCTCATAATCTAGTGTTGTGGTATCATAGGCTTAGATATGTAGGCTTTGATCACTTGACTAGAATCAATAGCAAGGACCTTATTAGAGGATTACTTAGCACTACTACAAAACAAGCTATACTGGACACCTCGTTACAGACGGTTCATGGGGAACTGTTTGTGTTGTAATCATCATAGACGGTTTTACAAGCATGATCATGTACTGTCTGCGATATGCAAGTATCACAGGCGGGTCTTGTTAATAACCATCTGTGATAATTGCATATATCACAAACAATTTTTAATTAGAATTGTATGTGATAGTTCACAGATGGTTATTGATACAAACTATCTATGATAGATGCATATCACAGATAACTCGTGGTTGAAACCATCTGTGATATCGCTTCGTCTCCCGATATGCGCCTTTCGATTGTTTCAGCTCCCCGATGCGTCTCTTTGTCTCACGCGCCGAATGTATTCCTTGTTGTATAAAAATGACACTACTATAGACAATGTTATCATAAACTGTTCAAAACGATCATCACAGACAGTTTCTAAACCGTCTGCATTTATGTGTTAGTGATAACAGGTGGTTATCATAGACGGATTCTAAACCATCTGTGATAAGTTAAAAGGCAGACAACTTTTTTGAAAAACCGTCTGTGATATTCCACTATCATAGATGGTTTTTCAAACAACCATCGGTGATATCGTATATATCACAGACAATTGTTTTAACAACCGTCTATGATAGTAGAATATCACAAACGATTTTTTCATTAACCATCTGTGAATCATACATATCATAGACGGTTTTGTTATTAACTATCTGTAGTATCGTACATATCACAGACAGTTGTTTTTAAAAACCATCTATAATAGCTATTCCAAAAGCTACGTTATTTTCTGTTTTTCGGCTAGCCTTAGGAAATGCTAGCCATGCCTTCTAAAAAAAGCAGGAAGATCATATATATATAGCACAGGACAATTTGTGCAATGATTGTCCTGTGCTATATATATATATAGCACAGGACAATCATTGCACAAATCTCATAAATGAATTAAACAACACAACCAAGCAAATCACATAGATAGCACATGACATTCATTACATAGATCTCACAAATGTATTAAACAACTGAATGAATTGTTTGATTAAGCACAATTGATTGATTACAATTGTATCCAATGTTTCAACATCTAATCACCATTGCTGGGGTGGAACTCTCCAGTATTGTTTATGACCTCTGCTATCAAGAATTGGAAGAGCTTTCCTCAAATTTTGGTGAGTTTGTCAAGATCGATTGCACTATCATCAAATTCCACACATTGTCGCTAAGAGTAGTTAAATTCATTAGCGCATATATACACATATACATACATACATTACATACATACATATATATATATATATATATATATATATATATATATATATATATATATATATATATATATTGATGATCACAAAATAATTATTAGTAGGTTGACAAACCTCTAGATCATTCATCTTAGCGTCCATAATTTCATTCATATTGCGGCAAACGTGGAATCCACATACGTTGCCTTGTAGCTGTTGGTGGCACTGTAAAAATAGAATGAAATATATAGGTATTTGCAATTCTAGAGGCATTATAATGAAGTGTGATATAGGATTGTTTGGTTGTAGTGGGTACCAAAAATCACGTCGTGGATTGCAGTGTGGCGGTGGATTCCTTGTGTCTCCTTCCCTGGGCAACGTAAACACTGAACGTCCTACGTGATTCAAAAAAATTAGTCTTGGCCATTGCAAATGATGGGAAGATTATAATAGAGTTATGTATGGAGGAAATGAGTTTACCTATCAATTGCTTGTTGCACATGGGTGAAGTCATGGTTATAACTATGTACAATCACGATCAGAATCCAATGACCCTTAGTCATGTATATCGCCATAGTGTTTAATTCTAAGTTCATTTAGTACTACAAATAAAATTTGGATGGCAGCTAGTGAAGCACTTACTGTTAGTTGAAAGGTACCATGATATACTCCTTGTCACTATGAGTAATCAATCCCTCGTTATGTAATCTTGGACAAAGAATGCATTATCATTGATGGATTACTTAGAGATTACGTGTGGGTCAAGGAAACCCACCGGTTCTCGCCATTGCTGGACTTGTTGGATCATGGATCTATACATAACCAATGAGTTATAACATTTATCGGTATTACATTAATGTAGAACATGATTATACAGTACACTTACAGTGTCCAGCATTGTAAAAGTGAGGCATCGAGTTCGTCAAGGTTGAATAGTAAGAATAAGCATTCGAAGGTCACAATGAAGTAGCCTGAGTCGTGGAGAACATGCGCCTCTATGTATCTCATGGTGAATCCACTTTGCTAGTTTGTCTTCATGTTGGACCTCTACATGTATCAGGTATGTAGAGTATTGCAAACTAGTCCAACCTAGGTAATTGTGACTCAAGGACCGACAACACTCTGAGAATGAACTTCCATTGCTCAGGAGGCGCCTTAATCTTCTTGGTTGGGTCTTAGTGCCTCATTTACGATACATTTCGGTGGTGTCTCCATGGGAGCCGATGTGACGAGCTTCTAAAGCGAAGCTTGAGGTGGAGCCATGGGAGCCAATGTGACAGGTCCATGGCGATGTCCCTCTTGGGCCACTGGATGTGGAGATTGTGATACGGATAGGTCGAGGGCGATGTCCCTCTTGGGCTACTTGATAAATGTGTGGACGGCATGCCCTAATGTCATAATCTCTTCATTTGGAGGCTTCTCAAGAGGGACTGTCCTAAAAACACCATTAATAATGTCCACCTAGACCTTCATGAAACTGGTCTCTAGTTAGGTACCATGCACTAATGTCCTTGACAGCCATGTATACACCACCCCCTCCCAGCATGAATAGGAATAGAGCCAACAAGCTTAACTCTAAGGATGCATGGCATGGGCTCCTACATATATAATGATACACAATGAACTAAGGCGTCCACCAGGTCTATCTGTGTACCATTCTAGAGAGGTATATTACCTGGATGGCATCGATAGGTAAGTAGACGTTGCTATTTTCAGTAATTGGCGTGGACACGCAGCTACTCCGACGTTGAGTGGGACTGGATACCGCATTAATGGCAGTGAGTTGTGATTGGTTGCGGACTTGTCTCAATTCTTCCCTCAATAAATCTATCTCTCCTTGAAGTGAGGCTGTATTCTCTTGAAGTGAGGCAGATAGTTGTTCCTCAAGTTGTGCACAAAGCTCCTGCTTTATTTGTTCATCACGATAGGCCTTGGATGTCTTTATACTCCTATACACCTTGGAGTCATTTGGGAATCCAAGCCTCCAAGGTACATAAACCCTTAGGCCTCGTGTGTGACCTGGGTGCCCCTTGTTTTCTAGGGGATTTGATAGTATAGCCCTCTCCCTATCTTCTTTTAAGGAGCATTGGGAAGATTTGGTAGTCAATGCTTGCTACAGGAGGCAATCATGTTATTTTACACCCTATGAAGTTCAAGAGGTAATTTTACACCCTATGAAGTTCAAGAGGTATTAACAACTATGTAGTTTAACATATCTTAGCAAACGTGGTTGATGACCTTGCTCTTAACCAATTTCAAGTACGCTCATTTGTGATCCAGGCAAATGGTGGGGAGGCGTCCGATCGGATTGCGACCTCATCCTGCATCCTCCATTGCGTGATTTTACGAGCATTAACCGTACAACCACAAGTCTATATGGAGTGCGACCTAGTGACTAACTTACGATAGTCTAGTTTAGGTGCCACCGATGGAAAGTGGGTGCCGTGGATGGACTGGTTATCCACAGTGAGGACAGGATTTCTTGTACTCATATGGCGCAAGAGGAGCTTCGGTTCGGCAGTTAGCCTACTGCGGTGAAACCTCAATGGTGGTATCTAGCTAGATTAGAGTAAGGTAAAGGCTTTGTGATATTTTATCGGGTCTCATGCCAAAGGAAGCGTGTTGACTTTTAGGATAAATTATCTCTTGTGGGTAAAGTTGTACAACCTCTACAGAGTGTAAAACTATTCGAATAGCCGTGCCCACGGTCAAGGGCGACAAGGAATGCATGCACATGGTAGATTTCTGGTTTTGTTTTAAAATCAAAAGTTTTGTATTCGAGAGTGGAGGGAACTCTTGGAAGGGAATCCGGCGCTTGGAGCAGAGAGGGTGGATGTAACCCGCAGATTAAACTTGTTCAAGTTGTTAGCTAGTGATGGTAGATGGAACCTTCACTAGAGAGTAAATGATAAATTCTGTTAAAACAAATACTTGTTAAAGTGATGCCTTTAAAAATAATTAGAAGTAATTGAAGTTTAAAATGTTGCTTTGTGCAAAAGAACCATATAGCCTTCCTTTGTTAAGCCCCTGATCTATGCATTTTTCCCAAGACTTATGAGTACTTTATGTACTCACATGCTACACTTAAAAATAAACCTCGGAGGAACATGAAGCTCAAGAAGGTGATTACAACTCTTTGCTTCTGTCGTGGTCATGTGACGGATTCTTCCCGAGGACTAGGTCGCGCTTCCCGACCAATCGCTCGTGGCATATTGATGGGTCTACCTCGAGTTTATTTTGCTTCCACTGTGTTTGGATTGTGCGAGGTCTTGAAACCTCATTTGTAATAATGAGACCTTGTGGTCGATACTCTAAATATTGTAATAAATAAATCGATGGTGATGTTTTCCATTACATTTAATCTGTGTGCACTAGCTTTGATGCGGGACTAGTGCAAGAATACACGTAGGGTCCGGTTTGAGAATCGGGGCAGCAGAGATGGTATCGAGCCTATTTGATCAGGGGACGTGACTTAGTTTAGGAATGGCAAACCATAAGGACTTATATTTATAAAAAGAGTATATTAAAAATATATAAGTCTCTTTGCTTCTACTCTCTTCTTACTTAGGATCTCGTTCTTGTCTCCAACTCTATTTGATCAAAACTTTTACTAATCTTCTCTTTTACTCAACTTTGTAGATGGTCGGTTCATCCTCCGCCGCCGTGGGACTACTACTCACATGGAGAGGATCTTTGAGCATTCGCTAGCCTTCTCCGAATTGATGCGATGTCCGAATACCGTCACCGCCCATTTTCAGGGACGGAAGACGAGGATTCGGATCGAGACTCTGGACGATGGAAGTATTCTGTATGCACGGGAAGGGGAATTCAACTCCCAAACATACCCCCAGCGCGCATGCCCGTGAGTGCCGAAGTGCATGCAGGATGTGTACATCAGTCCCTTTTGCTTCTTCATCAACCTCACCCGGACAGAGGTATCCAGATCCTTTTGACATACCGCCGACGATCCTCGACTATCACATCAGTGGTGCCGAATCCTAGGGATGAGTCTGTTAGGATGTGTGTTTTGTGCCTGGAAAGCCTTGTGCACCACACATTGTTATTCAAATTCGATCGTCATCCTCATTTGCACAAAGGATACCTCATGAAGGACGTGCGATCCTTGGCCTCGTACTACGTGACAAGTGTGCTCTTGAAGTTCTTCCATGCTTTTCCCATCGCGAGGAATGCCTGCCATTGCACGAGCCCCTGGACTTCTACTAGGATCTCGAACAACTTTGTTATTTCCTCCCACAACTGAGTTTTCTGAACCTTTGTCAAATCTTTCCATCTTGCTACAGTGATGAGGACATGTTGCCTTCCAATTATCTCACAAGTAGTCCAAAATGCTATCGTTGCTTTCTTCGGTTGTAGAGGGACCCCATCCGGAGAGATCATCGTGATGGTCATTCGGCCTTCTAGCCTTTTCAATATTCCTCTGGCATGCTTAGTTACCCTGGTCTTCGGAGTGTCATACCCAGATGATGATGACAATGACTATGCAAAAGTAGGAAGCATGATGATTGCTGAAATGAGCATAAAGAGCATTCTCAAGAATAGGGAATTAACTAAAATTAGCATAAAGCTCAAATTTTAGTTTAGTGCTCTCAGATGTAGGGTTACACAAGAATTAATCTTGACCGTCCCGCTACTATGGTCTATACCAAATGAGATTCAAACCTTAGGGAGGAGAGGAGGCGTCGGGAGGGAGAGGTAGCCAGCAACGCGAGGGAAAGGTGGCATCTAGAGGGAGAAGCGGCCAGCATCAGGAGGGAGAGGCGGCGTCGAGAGGGAGAGGCGGCATCACGAGGGAGAGGTGGCGTCACAATGGAGAGGTGGGTGGCATCGGGAGGGAGCGGCGGTCAGCGTCAGGAGGGAGAGACGGCGTCATGAGGGAGCATAACCTAGCAGGGGCGGTGGAGACTGGCGTGTGTAAGTAAGGAGTGAGTGCAAAATTTATAGCAGGGTATATTTATAGATGAACTATCACAGAGGGTTCCATTGTAGAATTGTATCATAGATAGTTCCACAATGGAACCATCTGTGATAGTATTATCACAGACGGTTTTTCCCCTAAACCGCCTGTGATAGTTCCCTATTTTTCAACTAGCCTCAAAAAATGCATGTAAACCATGAAATATGAAAAAAGTAAGCATAATCATAAATGTAATTATTTCTTAGTTACCGAACCAATTATAATGGAATAGTTCCATAATTACATGCCAAGTTTCTTAATTTTGATTACATTGCTATAATTTCCTAATATGTGCTCGTTGTGTGGGATAATGGATTACACTTGGCTATATCCTTTTAAATAAATCCATTCACGATGATTGACACACATATAGCTTACTTCATCGCGTTGTTCTTCCTGGAGCCTGATGCCGTCTCTGAATGGAGGCAACTCATTAAATTGATAGTACTCTTCCTCATCCACGACATTCTCAACTCCAACAATCCTTCTTTTCCATGAAGAACTATGTGACCCTTCTTATTTGCCGGGTTAATTATATAAAAAACTTGAATAACTTTCCTCGCGAGTATGAATGGTTCATCATTGTATCCTACATATTCGAGGTCCGAGTAGTGACACTATACTTGTCGACTTTTACACCCTGTGGGAGTTGGACCCAACGACACCGAAATAGAGGATCTTGAAAATTACATAGTCAAGCTCTCAAATCTCCTCTATCTTAAAAATTACATAGTGAAGCTCTCAAATCTCCTTTACAATCCCGTAGTACGTGCTTGGGCTAGCAGTACTGATGTGCACATGAAATGCTTCTATATGGACACATGAGTTCTGTACTGTGCTCTCTGTATCCTGATCTGTTGTACAAAATGTGTACCCATTAATGTCGTATCCTTGCCGTGTCACAATTGTAATTTGGCCCTTTTGCCAATCATTGTAGTGTTTCACTTGACGACCTCCCAGTCAATTGCACCTTCAATCATTCATTGAACCAACACTTGTGTTGTCTTATGATCCAAACCTCTAACTAGCCTGGATTCTCATGGCATATCATGTGCTTCTGCTCTTCAATATACGAGGTCACTTCAGTCATGTGTTGTAAAACCGTGAAATGGGCTTAAGCATACGTATCTAGATCCAGAGTTATTACTTTCCTTCCTATTATCCCGATACCCTCTAGCCTCCCCTCGTGACGAGATAGAGGTACACCTATCGGTTCGACCTAAGCCATGTAATCGATGCAGAACTTAATGACCTCTTCAGTTGCATAACATAGGATTTGAGAATTCCCGTGTACCTATCGAACGGGTACATATGACATAGAAACATGGAGCAACATATCTTTATCACTTTCATAAGGAGGACAATGAGATGGACCATGATATCGAAAAATGACGGAGGGAAATACTTCTCAAGATGACATAGAGTCGTCACCACCTCGATCTACAGAGAATCTAGTCCATCAGGATCGATGACCTTACGAGCAATTGCGTTAAAAAAACAACATAGCTTCATAATTGTCACTCGAATCTTGTTCGGCAAAATACTTCTAATTGCAACAGGAAGCATTTGTGTCATTAGTACATGATAGTTGTGAGACTTTATGCCGATTAATTTCAAATCGTCTATGGAAACAAGTTTTTTCATGCTGGCGGAGTGACCGGACGAAACTTTCACACCATGCAAGCACTAGCATAGTTTAGTTCTCTCAGACTTAGACTAAGTGTAGCAAGCTGGGGAAGGTACGTCTGAACTTTATCAGTCTCTATCAGTGCTAACTCCATCCTAATGTTCATAGTGACCAAGTCATGCTTTACGTTGACACCATCCTTTGTTTTGTCATAAATGTTCAGTAAGAGACCAATCAAGCTATCAAATACATTCTTCTCTACGTGCATAACATCGATGCAATTGTGAACTTCTAAGTGCTCCCAATAAGGCAAATTCTAAAATATTGACCTCTTCTTCCACATGTTCTTCTGACGTGTCCTCAACTTACATCCCTTTCCAAGCATAATATTAATATCCTTGACCATATCGTAGACCTCTTTCTTGCTGAAAGGCCTTGGTACTGAGTCATCCTCTTTTTTCCTGTTAAATTATTTCTTCATCTTGCGGTATGGGTGACACTTTGGAAGAAACATATAGTGACGCATGTGCATAGTTTTGTGTGAGTTGTTCAACTACACACTCTCGGTATAATCTAAGCAGTATGTATAGGCTTTGGCTCCTTTTGTACTAAACCTCGATAGGTTACCAAGGGTAGGAAAATCATTGATGGTACAAAATAACATGGTGCAGAGTGAAGTTCTCTCATTTGTCCACATCCCATTCCTGTACCCCTTCATTCCACAATATAACAAGATCTTCCACCAATGGTGCTAGGTGCACAT
The DNA here is from genome assembly GCA_036346575.1 of Dendrocalamus sinicus. Lineage (NCBI taxonomy): Eukaryota > Viridiplantae > Streptophyta > Magnoliopsida > Poales > Poaceae > Dendrocalamus > Dendrocalamus sinicus. The sequence continues at coordinate 10,887,499 of CM070657.1, forward strand.
CAATATCGTTCTCAAGTTGCTTCACCCTTGGATAAGTAATAACATCAAAATGTACTTCCGCTTCATACACAGCCAAGGAGGATGGTTGTACATGCATAGAGTACGGGCCAAGTGCTATGTCAACTGCTCATGTTACCTAAAGGATTCATTCCATCTGTACTCAACCCAAACCTTATATTCCTCTGTTCTACACCAAAGTCTACAAACATCCTATCGATGTTCCTCCACTTGACAGAATCAATAGTGTGTCTTATCATTCCGTCTTTCTTACGCCGCTCTGAGTGCCAACGTAGCAATCTTGCATCCTTTCGGTTTGTAAATAAATGCGTCAAATGGGAAATTACAGGAAGATACCACTGTAAAGGGTATAAGAGTCTTTTCCTATATATCTAGGGTTTGAGTCCTTGTAGTCCTTGTTCTATTTGTATGCCCCATGGGCTATTGCAATACAACAAGCATCTTCCTTTGTAACATGGTATCAAAGCCTAGGTTTTGAACCTAGTCTCCACTCCGACCGCCATCGCAACCGCCGCCCTCGAGAGGAGTGTGCTCCACTCCTGGGGGCGGTAACCTCCTTCCGCTTCTTGCTAGCGTGCCCGTGCAAGCTTCTCGGCCGCCTCCTCTAGCCAGATCCGGCCGGATCCGCGTCATCAGCCTACATCGACACCCCACGTCCACCTTGGATCCAGCTGTCAGGGCAGCCATCTCCCAGCCACTGGCCATCTCACACATGGCCGTTGTTGCCCACGCCCACCTATGCTTGTGCTCCGCCATCTACCGCACCTGTGCTCACGCATCCCAGTGACTTCATGTAGTCGTCGCCCCCACCGTCGTCCTTGAATTCGAGTTCCATCGACCGAGCTTCGCCACCTCCCGCTATCATCGTGCCGCCCAATCAAATCTCTCACCACATCCGGCCTCTCTGGCATCGGATCTTGGAACCCTGTGCTAGATATGGCCACCTCCACTCCAGATCCAGCCGCCACTCTCCGTAACCCCCGGATCTAGCCGTCGTTGCCTTGGATCCAGCTACAGCTGGCACCTCGGATCGGGCCACCGCCGCCCCAGATCCAACCGCCACCTTCTTGGATCCGGTGATCGCCATCGCTTCCATGCCATATCCAACCGTCGGGCTCTTCCTTGCCATCGGATCTGGGCTCCCCATGCCGGATCTCTGGCCACCTCTAGCCTCTCCACCTCTTGATCTGGGAACCCCGTGCCAAATCCAGCCACCTCTAGAGAGGAGGAGGTTGAAGGCGAAGGCCATGGAGGCGTACTCGGAGGCGGCATTGAGGAGGACATCATGTCAAGGGTTACGGTGAGGCACACGTGTGGGTGTGGGAGAGTGGGGAGATGGGTGGGCAGAGAAGGAAAAAGGAAAGAGAATAAAGGGAGAAAGGAGTCTGTGTGGGGCCTGGTCCTTTAGTCTTTGGTGTCAAGCTGTTGGATGTTGCTGTTCTAATCCTTAGCCTTTTGAGTTTGAGTCTTTTTCCTTTGAGTCTTTCGTTGTGTCCATCCAAGTCTGTAGTATCTTTCTTTCAGTTCGTCAATATCGTGTGTGTCCACAAATTTCTTACCAGTCAGCTGACTACTTTGCTAGTCACGTTCCATCCTTTTGGATGAGTGTAGTCCTCTTCTTCCTTTCGTATAGCCGCAACCGCAGCTCTTCTCTTTAAGCCACTGTAGATCGTAGAAGTCTTTATGATGCTGCTGCTTCTCTTTGAGCCGCTGCCCTGGGCTTCTAAGGCCGCCACGCTTCTTTTGCATTGTGCCTCCGTTGTGCTTCTTATGCACTGTGCCGCTGCTGTCTCGAGCTTTGATCTATGCTGGTATGCTTCTATCTCTCTCTTCAGCTTGATTTGACAGCTCTCTCTACTTGTGTCACCTTCCATTCCTCTTCATCATGTTACAGCGGTTGACTTTACTCCTGCTTACCTCTACTCCAACAATCCTTGCACTTTGTGTTTTCTGGGTTGTTGCACGATTCTAGATGGTTGGTACTCGACACAATTTTCCAAGAGCCACACGCTACGATAACATCTTCAAAACATGGACTTTGAATTTTCCCTATTTTAGTGTCAACCCTTTCAAATACAATGTATTGCATATGCCTTGTATTTGAGGGGGGTGTTAAGGGTATAAGAGTCTTTTCCTATATATCTAGAGTTTGAGTCCTTGTAGTCCTTGTACTATTTATATGCCTCATGGGCTATTGCAATACAACAAGCTTCTTCCTTTGTAACAACCACAACATCTTAGCTGGAGATCCTTGCTTCACCTCGATGCCCTCCCTATCATCGAGTCTTTTTTATGCTTGTATCGGGATGCTTTGCACACCGGACAAACATGTAAGCTTGCATACACTTTACGATAGAGGATACAATCATTCGGACATGCTTGTATTCTTTCTACTTCCATTCCCAATGGACAAAGAATTTTCTTGGCTTGGTAGGTGGTTCTCAGCAACACATTTCTCTCTGTAAGGATGTTCGCTAGGAGACCTAACAATGCCATGAAACTCTTGTCAGACCAACCATTGCATGCCTTCAATTTCAACAGTTCTAGAATGGATGACAACTTTTGTGTATTGCGGCTTGCAGCCTAGGAATAAAGGTTTCTCCGAGTCCTCCATGAAGCCCTTGAATTTACCAAACTCTCTCTCACTAAAGTTCCCTTCTGCATTGTGTAGCGTCTGATCCAGATTGTCATCCTGCGACCTATCCTCATCGAAAGCACAGTCCACAATCAGTATATCATTGCCTCCCTTGACGATGTTATAACTACCTTCCTGTGTAATCTTCTCTTCACCGTGACTGGTCCAACATGTATACCTCTTTTTGAAACCCCTTCGAATCAAGTGAGCTTCGATTTGTGCTGAGTTGGTAAACATCTTTAGATTATCGCAATCAATGTTTAGACAGTACATATATTCCATCCCCTTCTTCAACATATCTAGCTCGGCCGCTCTTCTAAAAGTAGACACGCCATTACTGTACTGTTCACTCTCACGGTTCTCAACGTACATCCAGATTTGGTCCATCATATCTATGCTAATCAGCCTAGCTACTTAATTACACACATACTTGTCATTCACCTTATAATAAATTGTGCATATCTAAAATAAGTAGCTAGCTAGCCACGTACTCATGAAACAATATCAAGCAAGAATACATTGAAGTAAACTAGGAGTATTGACCCATTATTAGATTGGAGCAAAATGACCATCTCTCCCTAAACCTAGCTAGCTAGATCTAATTAAAATCCTAGATATAATCTCTCTCTATTACAAGGCATATAAGTTATTAGAAGCAAATACTAACATCTAATCACCAAGAATAAATCAATCTATAAGCTAGATCTATAAGCGATATGTTTTCACCGAACTCCCCAAAGCCGACCGTCTCCTTCAATGCAGTGCAATGAAGATAGATCTGTGTCATGTACACCTTCATCGATGGAGGTGTCTCCTTGCCACTTAGGAAAGGGAAACCGCCCTTAGCCTCGTTCTTCTCTTCAATATACGCAAAGTGAAAGAAGTTGTTGCGATAGTAGAGAGACACATGGATAACCTTGCCGATCAAGCAGAAGCGGCCGATTCTAAGGAAGCTTATCATGGCATCCTCTTTGAGATTATGGGCTGTAACATCCTAAATTTTGCATGTTCAAAAATTGGGAAGAATTAAAAATTTTATTTGCATCGTATTGGCAATTGAAATTTTTGCCAAAATCTTATTTGGATTTTCTTCAGTTTTGTGCTAAGTAAATAACAACTGGAAATAATTCTCGAGTTCCAAAATAACAATCATGGCAATAAATGATACCAAATAATTTAAATGTGAGTTCAGAACCCTGAAAGACCTAAATTCGATTTAATTAATTGGAACATAGCCTTATTTAAAGATCAAAGAAAAGAAAAATAATCAAATTAAGAATTCATATTAGGGTAACCCAACTATCATATAAAGCTTAAAAGAAAGTATGATATAACTATTTAAACAATGAGGGGTGGATTCAAACCCTAGGGACTTAATTCAAAATTTAGCTGTTGGATCTAAACATGGTTTGTAAAATTAGTTAAAAGGGAAATGATCCGATTAAAAGTGCAACTCAAGTAGGAATATATATATATATATATATATATATATGTATGTATGTATGTATGTATATATGTATATATATATACCTGAATTATACGCCTAAAAATTCAAGACTATTCTAGAGCTAGGATTTAAGGAAAAAGGGTTTCGAATACATAATACTCAAACTTTTAGAAATTTAATTTCCAGATTTTAGCATTGTCTCCCCCCTATTTTTGTCCAAACCCATGCGGTCCAGCCTTTCTCTACCCTTCCCCTTTCTCCTTCTTTCTCTTACACGGGCCCGTTTCCCTACCTCCTCCTTTCCCCTGCGCCCCGCTTCTTTCTTTCACTATCTTCTTCGCTGACTTCTCTCTGCGCTCGCCATCCCGACCGGTCCCAGCGCCCACATCTCCGCCCATACCACTGCGCACCTGCCCCGGTCGCCATCGTTCGCCGGCGCCCACGTCATGCGCACGCCCAACTGACCAGCGCCCACGCCGCTACGTCCCATCGCCCAGGCCCTGCCGCATAATCCCCGCCGGCTCCCGTCACCCTTGCGCCCATGCCCTGCGCGTCGCCGCTCCATGGCAAGCCACCAAACCCCCCTCTCCGTCACCATAAGAGGCATGCTGCCCCCATCACTTTCCCCTAGCTCTCCCTTCCTCCCCTGCTCAGCTCAAGCTCGGGCACCCGCTCAGAACCGCCGGCCACCGCCACCATTTCCGCCGCCTACTCCCCCACAAGCAACCCCTTCCTGATTCCACGCTCTAGGAGCAACTCCCCGCCTCCACGAACCTCCTCCGACTGTCGCCGGAGCTTCCCCTTCACCCCAGCTCACCGGCGCCGAGAAGCCCCTTCGCCGCCTCCCCATCCACGCCGCCGGCTCACGTCGGTGCCTCCCCGGCCAAGTCGTCGCCATTGGTGTGTTCCTCTCGGTCCCCTTAAGCTCATGCCCGCCCCAATTCTACCCCCATCCTCTTCGGTGCCGGTGCCCCGTACCACCTCGCCGCCGGCTGCTTTGGGTTGCTGTCCGCCTGTCTCGCCGTCGCTCTGGTCAATGTGCCGCCACCCTCCTCCTCCCTACCTACCCCAGAGCCCATTTCGCGGTCGCTGCCCCCTCCAGCTATCCCCCTCGCCGGTGACGTTGCCTTCTGTCCAGCGCCGCCGCTTCCCTTGTCTCGGCCGGCTGAGCACTCTACTTCGGCTCTACTGTGCACTTGCTTCATCTAATGTAACCCCCACCCTTTATCATGAAGAGGGCAATGCCCAGTTGGTCATCAGCACCGCCACTTAATACCCTCACCGTGAGGTCCCGGGTTCAAACCCTGCCCTGCGCATCCTTTTTCTCGTTTTTAGTTTCATCTTCATTAACCCATTTCAATTTGGAAATAAATCCAAAAATTTATTGGAAATTAGGGAATAATGTAGGGAAGATAATAAATTTGATTAGGATATATAATAAGGTTATTTGAGATTTAATAATAGATTAAATGTTATATCTAAGTAACTAATGTAGTTTGGAACATTTAACTCAAATCTAAATTTCAATTAAAGGTATTAATAAAAGATGACTTTGGTTAATTATCCAAAAATTTCATAAAGATATTGGGTACCATGTTTAGCTATAAAAGCAAGGCTTTAATTTAAAGATTACCCTTAATTGCAATTGAAATATATGTCCTAACATTAAGACGCCGCCATCAAACAAACCTCAATTAGTAGATTTAAGTAAACACAATATGGAAATATAACTCTGTATAGCAAGCTTGACCTCACGTAAATAAGAGTGTAATTATGATTAAATTATGCCAAGTGCTAAGTAAAAGGATAAAGATGTCAACGTCACAAAGACTCTAAATAAAAGGCCATATTAGTGTATATTATTGGGAAATAATAGTTGTGGTCATTAGTAATTAAAAATAATATCGCTAATATGTAACCGGAGGTACAAGGATACTAGGCATAGCTAGGAATGGTATTTATATCCGAGTTGTATTGAGAACCTAGAATAGTTCAGTAGGTCACCCTAGAATAGCTCAGTGGTCACGGGTCAATGAGAAATAGAAATCAGCTAGTGATAACCATTTAAATAATAATGACCAAATAAATAGTCCCATGTGCTAATAAATTAGAGTGTTAATCATTTACTTAATAAATTAATTAATTGACAGTAAAACTCACCTAAAATATCATAGTGCGAAATGCCACAAACCCAAGCTCTAAGATTAATTCGATAAGTTAAATTAATGTACATCATAAACACAACTCATGACCTAATCCTTAAAAGGTAACCCTTGGCACACGATACTCAACACCTCGAGACAACTATTATACCTGTTCATAGGACTAACCTGCCTCATAGAACTCCCTAAATAGATATAAAAGTAATAAAAGAATTTACTAAATAAAAAGTCGATCCATGGCATCCTAAAATCAACTATGCCTAGCCATCCTCGAGTCCTAAGCGGAATATTCTCGTGAATATTCCTTCATTATAAACCTCCCTTGGATCTTCCTTAGCCATTTATCACTTCGCTCCATCCCCTTTTGACTCCGTCAAATACTCATGCCCAACCAACCTCAAATCACCCATTTAACCATAATAAAAAGCTAATCAAGTCAATTGTATTTATTTGGATCTTTTGAGTTATTTGTATTTATTTGGATTCAGTTGTTTAGCGTGTAATTAGAAATTAGAGTCCTAAAGAATCACGGGATCAAGCGTGATCCAGAGTGAAGTGAAGAATAAAGACCAGAAGCTCAAGAGAAAGCATTGTGTGAGCTCAAGACAGCGGTAAACCGCGCAAGGTGAGTCAATAATTTGATCATGTTGAACCTACATTTTTTGCAAATTACTTTTGTTTAAATTATCAAATCTCGTGCTGTTATTTTATGCACTAATTTATGTTCGATTTCAAGATGCTAGTTATATACCCATTAATGGATTTGTTACTATTACTCTCATTTGGAACCCTTGAATATCTAAGCCGTGTCACCTTAGTGAAAATGATAATGTTAGAACTTTCGAAAATAAGTCTACAGTTATACGCCATGGTTAGAAATGCTTAGATATTTGGGGCAGCGACAATGCCCCAAAACATCACTTTCAACTATGAGAAACTGGTTTGGGAAGTCATGATGGTAATGACTGGTATATGTTGGTATGATTATTTTATGTTCCCAAAAACCCTACTTGCTCAAATATCTAGGCGGATGGCTCGGGGTGTGAGTGGTGCAGTGGAAGCACAAAGTGGTTAGTGGTAGAATCGCCCAGATAGCCCTAAGGACCGAATCTCGTGATGACCTCCCAGTGTACAACAGAACAACCACAAGCTGGCAAAATGTAGGCAGGGTTAACTAATTTGTGTAGCTCTAAGGTGGTTACGTGAAGGTATGACCACAAGCAAAGGGATGGATGGTCTCATCCCCGCCTTTGCCCGTAATGGCTCACGAGGGACCCTTCTCGAGGGATGTATGCATCCTATAGAAGATAGACCTTAGCGGGCGTAACCACAGTAATACTATACATTGTAAAGGCCCTGTGATAGTCTACTCAACCGCATGGCTAAGGAATCATGTGGGGCAACGAGCAGATTTATCTCTTGTGGGTAAAGTGTGCAAACTCTGCAGAGTCAAAACTATTCGAATAGCCGTGCCTACGGTCATGGCCGGACATGGGAACTTAACCAGATATAGTTCTATTTCAAAAACAACTTTGTGGGTGGAATTGGAAAAGTGAGGGCAGTGAAAAGCCCTGATTTGAGTTGTCCTAGGTGTCGTCCCAGTGGTAATGTAAGCGGTTATAATGCTGAAATGTTAGCATATAGTACAGAAGCCATGTAACGGTGGATGGAATCTAGATCGCTATTATTATTGCAATCTTTCACGCATTATGTTTTAGTCCAAACTGCTAGGTCTCAGGAAATTTCTATGTATCATACTTCAAAAGCAATTTATGGCAAATAAAATAACTCAAGCCTTTCCTTGATTAGCCATGCATATTACTTATTTGCATCCTGTGTATTAGCTCGCGGAGCACGGTGGTTTGTGCTCACCCTCGCTCTTACAACTAATCCAGAATTAGGATTCAAGTCACTACACTTCGATAATACAACTGAACATGATGATGAAGATGATGAGGTGTCAAGAATTAGGTCGTGAACCTCCAGTTGGCTACCTGTGGACATGTCCTAAGGGTTCCACCTATGTGCTTCGTTTCCGCTGCTGCATTTTATTGATTTCGGCCTAATCGGCCCATGAGTAAGTCTATTATTATATTTACGCTTTCGCATGATATGAATTTTGATATTCTGTACTGTATCTATGAGCACTATCTACTGATCCAAGGAATAGTGCGGTGGAATCACAAAGGACTCTGGATGGTAAAATCTGGGTCTGACATCGGCTTTGCTAGTAATTTGCCTAGGCTAGAGGAGGAAGTGGAGAGGGCAAGGACAATCTTCACGACATTCAAGAACTCACCGCTGATCCTCCAAGTCCAAAAGTAGAAGTGGAAGCATATGAAACCCATAAGATCAAGATCTGCGAATCTTTTTTTTGGAATTTTGTAATAAATTTGACTTGAATTTGTCTTTTTGTAAAAGTGACTGGTCACACTTATCTATTCCATCTAATCAGTAGCTTCTTTAGTTCATATGACAAAGGACAAAACACTAACAGTCATAAATACAAACCGTCTATGATTGCTTCATGACAGTTCTAACTAAAAGCTATATATGATGTCTGGCATTATCATAGACGGTTCTTATAAATAAACGTTTATGAATTATCATAGACAGTTATTAATACAAACTATCTGTGATGTCTTGCATTACCACAGACGGTTTATACTAACAACCATCTGTGATATTTTCACAGATGGTTATTAATACGAACTATCTATGATGTCTTCCTTTATCACAGTCGGCTATCTTCCCTGTCTCTCAAGCACAAATAAACGGCTCCCTACTCTTCCTAGTCCCCAGCATTGATGGCCAACCAGGCCATCCTGGACAAGCACCTCTCTGGCCGTAAACTGGCAGATGCTATGGAAGGACATTGTGCCAACAGTGTCCTCCCTCCTATGTCCGATGATTGGCCAAAGTAGTTGAAGGCCACCTTTTGCCATCTTGACATCCTCTGCTGCACCTTCCTGTTAGTCTCCCGCTTCCGATGAGCTAACCTCGCCATCGTCATGGTCCTCCACAAGAACATTGCATGTCTCCAGGAGGCTTACTATCACTTGGAGTGCTTAATCAAGGTGGTGGGTGATCAAGTCAACCTTGCCAAGACCCCTCAAGAAAGGGGTGAGAGCCTATGGGCTCAATTCAACTTGATATTTAGTCAGAGGGTGTTTGAGAGACACTAAAATGAGCACGTCAGTGGGTAGACGCATTTTAGACTTTGTTCGCAGATGATCCCGAACTGTCCGATGCCGATCACAACGCCTATGAAGCTTTGAAGGCGGAAATAACATGCTAAATCCGCCACTATAAAAAACTTAGTTTCTACTTTTTTGTTAACTTTTGTAAGAATCGACTAGCCATGCTGTTTGGCCATTTGTAAAATAAAGCAGCTGAATTTGAATTAAATGTCTTCTATATATGTAAACGGTCTCGGAATAACGAAATGACAGCATTGCTGACCGGTAAAAACAATTAAGTAATACATATTTACTCCTGAGGCGTTACTGAATTTGCATTTATGTATATAAGAATAACATTAGAACCATTATCACAGATGGTTTTACTTTACAACCATATGTGAGGCATCGGCTCCACCTCAAGCTCCGCTTCAGAAGCCTATTGCATCAGCTCTCGTGGAGATGACGACAAAGATATATCGCAAGTGAGACACTAAGGCCCAAGCTAAGCCCAACTGAAGAAGATTAAAGCGCCTTCCAGGACCTGGAAGTTTAAGCTCGGAGTGTTGTTGGTCCCTGAGTCACAATTATGTAGCTTTGGACTGGTTTGTAGGGCTTTGCTTTCCTGGTACATGTAGAGGTCCAACAGGAAGCCAACTCACCAAAGTAGATTCACTGTGAAATACACAGTGGTGCATTTCCTCTATGACTTGGTCTATTTCGTCGTGACCTTTGATGACTTATTCTTACTATTCAACCTCGACTAACTCAGTGCCTCACTTCTATGATGCTGAACACTGTAAGTATATTGTAAAATCAAGTTCTACATTCACGTAATACCGAAAAATGTCATAACTTATTGCTTATATATAGATCCATGATCCAACGAGTTCGACGATGGCGATAACCTGTGGGTTTCCTCGACCTATACTTGGTCTCTAAGCAATGCATCAATAACAACATATCCTTCATCCAAGATTACATAACGAAGGGATTGTTTGCTCAGAGCGATAAGGACTACAACATGGTACCCTTCAACCAGGGGTAAGTGCTTCACTAGTTGCCATATAAGTTTCATTTGTACTTTATATGCAACATGAACTTAGAATTAATCACTATGACAACATACATGTGTAGGGCTTACTGAATTTTGATTGTGATTGTATCAAAGTGGAGCAAGGTAATATACCGTGATTCCTTAGTGGAAACCACGACTTTACCCTTGTGTAACAAATAATTGATAAGTAAACTCATTTCCTCCATACATAAATCTATTGTACTCCTCCCTACGTTTGCAATGGCCGAGGCTAACTTTTGGAATGACATAGGTCGTTCAACGCTTACGTTGCCCAGGGAGGGAGATACAGGGAATTTTGTACCACACTGCGACACAGGACACGCTTTCCAGTACCCACTATAACACAACAATTCTATATCACACTTCATAATAATGCCTCTAGAACTGTCCATACATATATATGTAATTCTATTTTTGCAGTGCCACTAGCAGTTACATGGCAATGTATGTGGATTCTATGTTTATAGACATATGCAGAAAATCATGGGCGCTAAGATGAAAGATCCAGAGGTTTGTCAACCTGCCAATATTTATTTCGTGATTGTCAATTTCTATATATGTTTATAGATGTTAATGACTTTAACACTCCTAGCGACAGGCATAGAATTCGACTCAAGTGCATACAATCTTGGTAACCTTGTCGAAGTTCGAGGACAGCTCTCCGAATTATTGATGGCAGATGTCGTTCAACTGAATGGAGAGTTCAACCCCGACGGAGATGATAATTAGTTCAAATATTTGATTCAATTGTAATTCACTCAGTTGTGTTTAATCAAACAATTAATTCACTTGTACTTAATTCAGATATTTAATTCATTTGTGAGATCTGTGTAATGATTGTCCATGTGCTATATATGTTATTTGCTTGTGTTGTTTAATTCATTTGTCATATCTGTGTAATGATTGTCCTATGCTATATATATGTGATCTGCTTGCTTGTTTTTAGAAGGCATGACTCGCATTTCCTAAGGCTAGCTAAAACACAAAAAATAATATAGTTTTGCAAATATCTATCATAGATGGTTTGTAATGCTAAACTGTCTATGATATCTACATATCACAGACGGTTTTTAAAAACAACCATCTGTGATATTCTCCTATCACAGACAATTTTTAACAACAACTACCTATGATATTCGGCTATCACAGATGGTTTTTGGCATTACTCGTCTATGATATCTTACATATCACAGACGGTTACTAGTTTTAGCGTCTGTGATATGTAAGATATCACCCCTTAGATTTTGGGCCCTTAGATAGCACCCTAGAAGGTTTTGAGCTGAGGTGATTTTTACTGCCTACTATGTGACCAATAAGGTGTTCTTGAGATCATCTATTAGCAAGACTTCTTTTGAGTAAGGATTGGTCATAGGCCTGGCGTTTCCGCTTCCATATTTTTGGTTGCGAGTGTTTCATTCTTAAGCATGACAACTCGAATAAATTTGAATCTAGATGTTATGATGGCATTTTTCTTTGTTATCCAGCTCATTCTCATGGCTTTTGTGTCTTTTATTTGGATACTAATAAAATTATTGAGACTTGTGAAGTCACTTTTGATGAGGTTAGTTCTGGTACTAGACCTAATAGTGTATGTACATAGGTACGCGGTGATCAGGAGGGCATCTTCATTGATGATGACTCTGACATAGAGGATGACGGCCCAATCCCTTTTCTATTCACTCCTGAGTTGGTTGAAGAGTTTGCTTTCACTGCTCCAACTTCAGTAGAGTAGCCACCTCCCAACTTCATTGGTGCTTCAAGTGGCTCTGCTCCTACCTCCACAGCCATAAGGTAGAGGCTATATTTGCACTAGGACCTCCTCTTCACATTTAGCGATGACACTCTTAGGAGCAGATGATTAGGGATCTCCACAAGTGAGTTACTCACTTTAGGCTTATCTCTTTAAATTCTCATGCATATTCTACTTTTGTTATGTCTTTTGAGCCCAGAGATGTCATCGATGCTTTGTCTGATCCACTTGGGTCAATCCATAAATGAAGAGCTTAAAAACTTTGAAAGAAATCAAGTCTAGACTTTAGTTGAATCTTCTCCTAATTATAATGTAATTGGAACAAAATGGTTTTAAAAAATAAGCAAAGTGAGGATGAGTTGGTAGTTCCCAACAAGGCTAAGCTTGTAACTAATGGTTTTTCTCAGGTAGAGGACTTAGACTTTTAGGAGACATTTGCACCGTAGCTAGACTAGAAGCCATTCATATTCTGCTAGCATTCGCAACGTCTAAGGGCTTTAAGTTTTTTCAAATGGATGTCAATAGTGCTTTTATTAATGGTTTTATAGAAGAAAAGATCTATGTCAAGCAAACCCTAGTTTTAAAAATCCCAAATTCCCAAACCATGTGTGTAAGCTCTTTAAAACCTATTATAGATGAAGTAAACCCCTCGAGTTTGATATAATAGGCTTAAGAGTTTTCTGCCTAAAAATGATTTCAAATTAGGAATGGTAGATAAAATCTTCTTCACCCTCATGCATGGCAGTAACTTCTTGTTCGAATTCTTGTGAATGATATTATTTTCGGTGGTTCTTCTCACAATTTGGTGTCCAGATTTTCATATTATGTGAGTAAGGAATTCAGATGAGTATGATTGGTGAGCTGACTTTCTTCCTTGGTCTTCAAGTCAAGCAACTGAAGTAAGCAACCTTCATTCATCAAAGTAATTACACAAAGGACCTTCTCATTTCTTTTGAACTTGGATTTTTGGAGTTGCACCAAATGTTGTATTGGCTCAGCATGAATTTTTCTGTTCTAGATAAGGAAGCTATTAGACCACCCCCTCTGGTCAGACCACCAAAAGCCAGTCAAACTAGCATGTATCCGGTGGTCAAACCATCCCCTGGTAGCTAGTTTGACTGCCATTGTAGTGGGCTCTTTGGCTTTCGGTTTGTTACGTTGTTTGCTCTAGTTTTGGCTTGAAATCGTGACCTTTATAGCTAAGTAGCTACTAGAGTCGATGATTGGCGAATGCTTGGGGGAAAATTTTGAAAGCACCATTCACCCCCTTTATTGTCATGCCAGTCCTACAGATATGGTTTGATATTTACAGATAAAATGTTGTACATAATGTACACTATACAACTTCTCTCTTTCCTCTGTGGCCTTTCCATCTAGCCACCTCGATTACTCTTGTTTCAAATCCATGAGGGAGAGAGGGAGAAAGGGGTTCCATTATGAGTAAGCCATGTCCACACATCTAACATCTGGTGCAGGAAATGGGAGAGATGGGCAGAGCTCCTTTCTTAACCAAATTTTGGGAATTTGAAAATTTTTTACCCCATTTGCAGTCTTTCAAATTATTATTTATTGAGAACAGTAGGGAATTGTCAAAAACATTCTGTTTTTTTAAAAAAGAAATGGTTTTTGGAAATCAAATTTTTAGACATGACATTTTATCTAGGTACTTTTTGCACAAATTGTAAACTGATTCTTTCTAAAATTTTCTTGGATCCACCAACACATAACAAGAAAAATAGAAAAAGAAACAAAGAAGGAAGATGAACTCGACCACTATCCTCGACCACTATCCACATACATTGAAGCTCTCAAAGAAACCTTTTTCTTGGGAGGGGGGTTCTCGTTCCTGCCCAAGAAAAACTCAAGGAAATTTAAAAGAAATTCAAGAACACATCCACAATGTGGTCCAGATATGACCTCTAATATCATGTCTGAAACTATTTCTTTTCACAATATTTTCCATGAAAGCATGGGAAATTAATCGCTCCTACATTTCTCCATGTCAATTTTTTTCCATGAATTCATTACAAAAATTTATTTTGGGACATGGAAACAAATTCAACAAACTTTTTTCCACCAAAAGCACCAGGACATTATTCTCTCTCATTTCTCCATTTTAAATTTTCAAAACAAATCCATCACTAAAATCCTTTTTGGGCATCAAGTATATATTCAAGAAAAAACAAACAACACCACTACAGAAAAGGTCATCACAGACGATTCGAAAACGTCATCACAGACGGTTTTGTGAACCGTCTGTATTTATGAGTCAGTGATAATCGAAGGTCAACACAGACGGTTTTGAATCGTCAGGATTATCGCTATCACGATGGTTTTGAGTAAAAATCGCCTGCGTGATAGTCGATAATCCTGACGATTTTTAACTAAAACCGCTCTGTGATAGCTAATCATCACGAGCGGTTTTGAGTAAAATCGTCGGATAGTTATAATCACGCAGCGGTTTTAACTAAAAACCATCTGTGATTATCGGCTATCGCGCACGGTTTTACTCAAAACCGTCTGTGATATTCCCTTCAACCCCTAAATATATTTACTTTTTGGCTAGCCTCGAAATGCTAGCCATGCCCTCTCAAACAAGCAGATAATCACGGACATAAAACATATACAATTCACACATCTCATTTCATTTCGTATACATTTCACATCTCAATTCATTTCACGGATATAAAACATCCAATTGACAACGCACTTCATTTCACAAACATAAAGCATCCATTTCGCAAATCAATTAATTGAATTGAAATAAAATATCCATTAACAAATACACAATTACAAAAGATCTATACTACATTTGCACTTAGAATTACAATAAAAAATCATTCTGCGCAGTGGAACTCTCCAACTGATCTTATAATGAATTTAGAGAATCAAGGTATATAGCCTTGTTCCATTTTGGTATAATTACAATAGCTGTTGTGTTTATAATATGAATTGAGCTAGCAAATTAAGCCTCATTATAATATATGTGGCGGTATATATGTAGTAATAATTAGTTAATTTAATTTTTAATACTAAGTTGTTATATATGCGTAACGTAGGACCGAAGCTGGATGTATGCATGCGAGCCGTGTGAGTGAAGAGTACATTAATGGCGTGTCTGCTTTTACAAGAGCTACCGAGAGGATATGTTAAATAATGGGTGGAATATATGTATTGTCCATGCATCGCGAGAATTTAAAGATGTTTAAGAACTGAGGGCAAATTGAAGCGCACTTGATTCGGAGGGGTTTCAAAAAGGGTTATACGTGTTGGACCAGTCATGGCGGAGTGAATGATCAAATGTCGTCGGATGACATCGCCGGTGAAGTGAATGATATGCCGCCCGATGACATCGCCGGTGAAGTGAATGACATGCCGCCGGCTGATGTCGATTGTGGTTCGGATTCGGATAGGTTGCACGATGATAATCGGCTGATGACATTGCCGGATGATAAGAATCGTCTGTGATATCAATATCACAGACGGTTCTAAAGTAAGAACCGTCTGTGATAGTATGACTATCACAGACGGTTATAACGTAGAACCGTCTATGATAGTCATACTATCACAGACGGTTCTAAACGTATAACCATAGAACCGTCTGTAATAAACCTCCTACGTATACCCCCTGTCTAGGGTTTTCCACGTATCCTGCACTTACTAAATCTCGCCGCCTCCTCGCTCCTCGCCGCCTCCCAGGCCGTCGTCGCCTCCCCAGAGCTCGTCGCGCCTCCTCGAGCCCGTCGCCTCCCGAGTCGCCTCCCGAAGCGTCGCCACCCCGGCGCGTCGCCACCTCCTCGAGCCGTCGCCGCCTCCCCGAAGCTCGTCACCGCCTCCCGGCGCAGCACCGCCTCCTCGAGCCCGTCGCCGCCTCCCCCGAGCCCGTCGCCGCCTCCCCGAGCGCGTCACCGCCTCCTCGAGCCCGTCGCCGCCTCCCCGAGTCGCCTCCCCCAGTGCGTCGCCGCCTCCTCGATAGCAGTTTGGTTTTGGTATAATTACAATTAAAATCCAATAGCAGTGCTTGATTCTCTAAGTTCATTATAAGGCTATATACCCAATAATTCAGTCTATAACCTGAAAACTGCATGAACCGACAGCTATTAGAGCTCAAAGACCGAATGAACCAATCTCAGTATATGAATTTATCATCATCGAACAGCAGAATCCCACAGCAATCTCAAAGATATGAATTTATCATCATCGAACAACTGTAAATCCCACAGGCAATCTCAGTATATGGAAGATTAACAAACTTGCATAGGGGAGGTGGCCGGCGAGGGCTCGGGGAGGCGACGAGCTCGGGGGAGGCGGCGACGGGCTCGGGGGAGGCGGCGACGGGCTCGAGGGAGGCAGCGACGGGCTCGAGGGAGGCGGTGCCGCGCTCGGGGAGGCGGCGACGCACTCGAGAGAAGCGACCGGGAGGCGGCGACGGCTCGAGGAGGCGGTGACGCGCTCGGGGCGGCGGCGACGGCTCTGGGAGGCGGCACGGCTCGAGGAGGCGGTGCTGTGCTCGGGAGGCGGCGACGGGCTCGAGGAGGCGGTGCCGCTCGGGGAGGCGGCGACGCTTCGGGAGGTGGCGACGCGCGCGGGAGGCGACTTCGGGAGGCGACGGGCTCGAGGGAGGCGGCGACGAGCTCGGGAGGCGACGACGGCAGGGAGGCGACGGGGAGCGAGGAGGCGGCGAGATTTAGTAAGTGCGAGGATACGCGAAAACCCTAGACAGGGGGTATCGTAGGAGGTTTATTACAGACGGTTCTAAAGTAAGAATCGTGCGTGATATCAATATCACAGACGGTTATACGTTTAGAACCGTCTGTGACAGTATGACTATCATAGACGGTTCTACGTTATAACCGTCTGTGATAGTCATACTATCACAGACGGTTCTTACTTTAGAACCGTCTCGTGATATTGATATCACGCAGCGGTTCTTATCATCCGGCAATGTCATCACCGATTATCATCGCAACCTATCCGAATCCAACCACAATCGACATCACCGGCGGCATGTCATTCACTTCACCGGCGATGTCATCCGACGGCATTTGATCATTCACTTCGCCATGACCGGTCCAACACGTATAACCCTTTTTGAAACCCTCCGAATCAAGTGCGCTCAATTTGCCCTCGGTTCTAAACATCTTTAAATTCTCGATCGTGCATGGACAAGACATATATTCCACCCATTATTTAACATATCCTCCTCGCACTCTTGTAAAAGCGGACACGCCATTAATGTACTCTTCACTCACACGGCTCATGACATACATCCAGCTTCGGTCCTACGTTACGTACATATATAACAACTTAGTATTAAAAATTAAATTAACTAATTATTACTACATATATACCGGCCACATATATTATAATGAGGCTTAATTTGCTAGCTCAATTCATATTATAAACACAACAGCTATTATATAATCAACAATTTTGCAAACCATCTTCAATTAATAACACTCTCCAATTACTTAGACCTAAATTGTAATGCATGCAAAGAAAAAATAAAATTCATTACTAACCATATCTAGAGCAACCAGGAAAGTATAAATCTTCAAAGCTCAATATCTGCCTCCTCCCACCAAATTAAGTGGCCTGAAATCGCCAAGCTTGCCTCCTCAGCGAAAGAGTAAAGCACCAGCTAGATCTGGATCGAAATGAAGTTAGATGCGGTCTGAGCAGCGCAATAAATGCCCACTGCCATTATCACAGACGGTTTTTAATAAAAAACCATCTGTGAATTATCCTAGACGATTTTTTATTAAAAGCTTATCACAGACGGTTTTTAATTAAAAACCGTTTGTGATAATCTGGGATCATCACAGACGGTTTTTATACTGCACCGTCTCGTGATACTAAATTATCACAGACGGTTCATAGTTAAGAACCGTCTGTGATACGCATTTTGCCCGACGCTGCCAACACAGACGGTGTCCAAATTAAAACCGTCTGTGGTAGTGTTGGTCACAGACGGTTTTGTCAAACCGTCTGTGATTGGCCGTCTACTATTAGGCTTTCTCTAGTAGTGCAAGGAAGTGAACATTTGTTGGGACATTTTTCTCCTATGCCTAGAAGTTATGGCCCTGTGCAAGAATTTCATAAGCTATAAACCAAGAATAGTCTCAACACACAAGAATTGGATAGAAAAGGTTAAAATGTGGACAATTTTCTCCTTTGGCTAGAAGTTTGGATCTGTGCAAGAATTTGACCAGATGTAAATCAAGAATAATTTCAACACACAATATTAGGACCATTTTTTGGGGGCATATTTTTTGAACAAAAAAAGTACTCTATGATATGTATAGAACACGAGAGCACTACTCAAAAGGGTCAGGGTCAACATAGACGGTTGGGAACTGTCATCATAGATGGTTTTCTAAGCAGTCTAAATTTATGTATCTGTGATAATTGGAGATTATCACAGACGGTTTGTAAATCATCTGTGATAATCACAACATAGACGGTTTGTAACTAGAACCGTCTGTGAAGAATACTATCACAGACGGCTCGAACTAAAACCCATCTATGATATACACACATCATAGATAGTTGGTATATAGAACCGTCTGTGATACTTTCCCATCACAAACGGTTCGCAGATAGAACCATCTGTGATGTGCAAGTATCATAGATGATTTTTGGTTCAAACTGTCTACGATAATCCTTCACAGATGGTTTATACCATAAAACCATCTGTGATAGTTCATTCTATACCAAAAATTTTTCTATTTTTCAGCTCGTCTTAGAAATGTTAACTATGCCATCTGAAAATAAGCAAATATAGGGACAAACACAGTAACACATTCCATTTCCATTAAAATTAGAATCCACCAATACAACATCACAAGATAACAAATAGATTACCCATCTAGCGAAGACAACAAGAACATGAAAAGAACACATATCCTAATCCTACGAACCTAACTCTTAAACATGACAAGAACAGAAAAAACAGAGATCCTAGTAGATAGTAGAAGCCCAACCGCGCTGATGAGGCCTCTATGCCTAGGCCCTCTCGCCCAGATGCAGCGTGTGAGCTAGATGTCCTTGACACCCACCATCGCTAACACTGACTTGAGCATCGCCTTGGAAGCCAACTGCTTCCGCGTCGTCTTGCCTCACATAAACTTGCATGTCGCCTTGGTAGCAGTTGCTTCCACGGTGCCTTGCCTCCCATAAACTTGCGCATCATCTGCTTCGTACGGGACGGTGAAGATGCTAGGTTTGGGTGAGTATTTATAGGGGAGGGAGAGGCGGGAGTGCAAAATATTTTGACGCAGGGATGGAGAGGTGGAGCTACGATCTGTGGGGTAGGGGTTGGTGGGTTTCTATTGGCTAGGAGTGGGTTGGGGAGGATCGACGGGCCCAGCAGTCAGGGGCATAATTATCACAGACGGTTTGAACCATATACCATCTATGATACATAATTGCAATATATATACATATATATATACATACGTACAATGTAAATAACTAGTCTCAAAAGATGAAATAATAACATTTTATATGGCTTATATATACTCGTTTGGAAAGGTTCGATGAGATCTACAACTTTGCAGTCAAGGCAAACCCCAAATACCAAAGGAAAGATCAAAAACTTTGGATAAAATAGAAACAAAAAACTTTGGATAAAATAGAAACAAAAAATTTTGGGGATCTTACAGGGCGACTGGTCAAGTGATCATTTTTTTTGTATCGGGCTCATTGTTAGTTTTTCAACGAGTACGAGAACATCGAAAATGAACACCATTTGCAAAAGTTACGCCTGTTTTAGTAAAGATGTTTCAGAACGGAATCCTACTCAGAATCGAATTTATCACGGGGAGAAGTGGGCGGGAGATTATGAAATTTTAAGGGATTGCGAGGCAGGAAACATATCACAGACGATTTTTTGTACAAACCAAAGTTATCATAGACGGTTTGTAATAAAACCACCTGTGAAATATCATAGACAGTTTAAATAAATAACTATCTGTGATGTCTGCCATTATCACAAACGGTTTTATCAATAACCGTCTATGAATTATCATAGATGAGTATTAGTAAGAACTGTCTGTGATGTTTTGCATTATCACAGACAGCTCGTATGACTAACCGTTTGTGAAAATACCAAAGATAGTTATTCGTATGAATCATCTATGATAATTATAGCATAGACAGTTTCTGAAAACCATCTATGATGTAAGCGTCTAGTATACCCACTTTTGTAGTAGTGGAGGGAGGAGGTGGTGCGAGCTGGAGAGGGAGGAACCAAGGAGGGGACGAGGCAGCGGCCAAGTGACCGAGTGGTGGAGTGTGAGAGGGAGGAGGCACTACTACAGAAAGCCTAATAGTAGACGGCCAATCACAGACGGTTTGACAAAACCGTCTGTGACTAACACTAACACAGACGGTTTTAATTAGGACACCGTCTGTGTTGGCGGCGTCGGAGAAAACGAGTATCACAGACGGTTCTTAACTATGAACCGTCTGTTATAATTTAGTATCGCAGACGGTCTGTATTAAAAACCGTCTGTGATGATCCCATATTATCGCAGACGGTTTTTAATTAAAAACCGTCTGTGATAAGATCGTTATCACAGACGGTTTTTAATTAAAAACCGTTTGCGATAATTCACAGATGGTTTTTTATTAAGAACCGTCTGTGATAATGGTAGGCGCTGCTCAGACCGCATCTGTCTTCATTTCGATCCTAGACGGTTTTTAAACATAAACCGTCTATGATACTCCTTTTTCCCGCCACAAACACGACAGACGGCCTCCAAATTAAAAGTCCGACAAATGAGATTCCCGATTTTAATTCAAGACAGATTTAATTCATTACAAAAGTTCGACAAACAGAGATTCCCGATTTTAATTAAAGGCAAATTTAATTTATTACAAATCTAAGAAAAAGAGATTCCAGATTTTAATCTTACGGGCTTCATATGCTTCTTCTTCAACTCGGTTGGAGGATCACCACGAGTTCTCGAATGTCGTGAAGATTATCCTTGCCCTCTCCGCTTCCTCCTCTAGCATGGGCAAATCATTAGCATGGCCCATAATCTCAAAGAGGATGGCATGATAAACCTCAGCAGAATCGGCCGAGTCCGCTTGATCGGAAAGGTTATCTAGCACACTCTGCGCTTCGCAAGAGCTTCCTCCGCTTTGTGGACATTGTAGAGAAGAACAAGGTGAGGCGCTTCGTTCGTGGCGACAGAACGAGACACCTCCGTCGGCGGCGGATGATGAGGTCCATTGACGGACGATATTGGAAGCGAGTCGAGGAAGGAGAGCAGGGCGTGGCGGAGGAGATGCTCGGGCGTAAATTGTTGGCGCTGTGTAAGGTTGCGGCGAACAACTCATGATGGATAGATGAGAGGAAGGAGACGAACAAAATTTTAGATGTCATTGTTGAGAAATGTGGTGATGATGGAAGAAGATGAGGAGAGGACGATGCGTTTAGATCGAAGAAATGGAATAGTGCGTGCAAATATAAGCATTATCACAAGCGGTTCGTATACCCAAACATTAATGATATAGACGCTTCATATAGCGATCAACAGACGTTAATGGAAACACGCGCGAAACACGAAGCGTTCTGGCAATGGATCGAAATTTTGAAGCTTATGGCAGACGATTTTTTTTATGAAAACCGTCTGTGATAAATGTTATCACAGACGGTTTTGAGTTAAAAACCGTCTGTGATGTCCCTTTGTCTGTCATATTCTAGATCAGAGGTTAATATATAAGTACACATTGCTTCTAATAACTTAACTACAGAACTACCGAGACAAGAGATCACAAATTAAAGGCAAATTTATTAATTTCAATTAGAGGCAAATTTATTACAAAAGTCGCACAGGTAAAGAGTTTCCCAGATTGTATTCTTTTGGGCTTCGTAAGCTTCCTCTTCAACTTGGGGACTTGGAGGATCAGCCGCTAAATTCTCGAACGCCGTTAAGATTGCCCTTGTCCTCAGCACTTCCTCGTGCAGCCTGGGCAAATGATCAGCAGCATCCATCATGTCGTACAGGATAGCATTAAAACATTCCTCACAATCTGCCGTTTCTGCATGAGCGGCAAGGCTATCCATCAGTCTGTGCAATGCGAGTAGAGCTTCTTCCGCATTGCGCACATTGTGGAGAAGAACCAGGGTGAGAGCTGTTTCCCTTTCTTGAGCGGCAGCGAGACGCCTCCGTCGACGGCGGAGGATCAGGTCAAGCTGACGGATGCAAGAAAGTCGGGGAAGGAGAGCAGGGCGGGTGCGGAGAAGCTGCTCCAGATGCAAATTGCTGGCCGCCTGTGTAAGGTTCCGGCCGAACAATTCGTGATGAACAGATGAGAGGAAGGAGATGATCACAAGAACAGTAGTAGAAGCCATGTTGTATTGTATATTGTATTGTACGTACGTAGAAGAGACCTGGATTAGGAGCGCATATTTAACCTTTAGCACAAACGGTTCGTATACCCAAAAATTAATGATATAGGCGCTCAGATAACGATCGGGAGACGTTAATTAGACGATCGAAACACGAAGCTTATGATAGACGGTTTTTCATAAAAAACCGTCTGTGATAATTTCATAGACCGTTAATAACATGAACCGTCTGTGATAATTGAGACATCACAGACGGTTTTTATTAATAACCGTCTGTGAACTTTCACAGACGGTTCTTAATACGAACCGTCTATACCAATCGAGATAACACAGACGGTTCCGTTTAAGAACCGTCTGTAATAATCCCATGTCACTGATAATTGGTAATCACATGTCACCAATAATTGGCGTATACACAGGATTTCGATCTCACCGTCTATTCTCTCCACATCGAATGGTCGGCACCGCCTCCTCCACGGCGGGCCCTTATTAATAACTCCCCATCAACCTTTCCACGGTACTAGTCACGCGTGAGTTCATCCACTAGCTAGCTTCCCGCATGCATCTCCTCCGCCGTGAGCTAGCACCTCCATCGCGCACGTCCGGTTCATACTAAACAACACACTCTTGCCGTAAGTGTGTCTAGTTTAGTGTGAACCGTCGTACACTGAAGGGTTTGTTAGCTTGTTATCCTGTAATAGATCGATCTGAATGTGTTGTTGAGTTTTTGTGCTTGCCTCAGTATTTGCATGTTCCTCGACCAGCTCAAACAAGAATCTGTAATGTCTTTTCTTTGCACTATTGTAATAAAATTGCCTTGAATTTTGTCGGAAAGATGAATCGTTTCGTCAGTCATGATCGCCAACTCGAAGCATATATAGCATAGCATTCGAGGCACATCCGAGGCTGCAATGTGTCTTGAGGAATGCCAAGAGCTGGTCTTCGATGTGGCGACACATCGGTCTTCGGATGTGGCAGCCACATCCAAGACCAGCTCTTGGCATTCCTCAAGACACAGCAGCCTCGATGTGCCTCGAATGCTATGCTATATATGCTTCGAGTTGGCGTCATGCGCTGACAAACGATTCATCCTGTAACTATCACGAGCGGTTTGTAATGTAAACCGTGCATGAAGGACTATCACAGACGGTTCTATACACAAACCGTCTGTGATATGCATAAATCACAGACGGTTTATATTTAGAACCATCTGTGATGTTATGTACATCACAGACGGTTCGTGTTACAAACTGTCTGTGATAACGAGACTATCTCAGACGGTTATTAATAACCGTCGGTGATAATTCGCAGACGGTATTAATATGAACCGCTCGTGATATGTAATTTTCACGCACCGTTTGTAGTTGGAACCGTCGTGATATTCTACGTAGTATTAATTACTTGGCGTACTTGCTTGAAGGATGTCGACACCGATCTGTCTTCATTGCGCTGCATCGGTGGAGCAAGGCGCCGACTTTAGGGAGTTGGGGGTGAAAAATATCACTGTCTTCTTATTGATCGATCGAGGTTAGCATACTCAATTACTTAACATTCTTAGTGATCCGATCGAGATTAGTATTCAATTACTTAACATTCTTAGTGATCTGATCGGAGGTTAGTAGTAGAGGTAATAATCATTTTGACACCCATTTTTCACTTGTGTAGCATAGATGGACCAAGCTGGATGTATATTGAGAACCGTGTGAGTGAAGAGTACATTCTCGGCGTGTCCGCTTTAGAAGGGCGGCCGAGCTGGATATGTTGAAGAAGGGGATGAAATATATGTATTGCCCATGTATTGATTGTGATAATCTCAAGATGTTTAGCAACTCAACATGATTGAAGCTCACTTGATTCAAGGGGTTTGAAAAGGGTACAAATGTTGGACCGATCCACGGTGAAGAGAAGAGTACACAAGAAGGTAGTTATGACATAGTCGAGGAGGCAACGATATGCCGCTTGTGGACTGTTCTTTCGATCATGAGGAAAGGTCGCAGGATGACAACTGGATCATGAGGATAGGTCGCAGGATGACAATCTGGATCATGAGGATAGGTCGCGGGATGATAATCTGGATCGATGTTACGTGATGCGAGAGGGAACTATAGTGAGAGAGTTTGGTAAATTCGAGGGCTTGATGGAGGACTCGGAGAAACCTTTGTTCCCGGGCTGCAAGCCGCAATACACGAGGTTGTCATCAGTTCTAGAACTGCTAAAATTGAAGGCAAGCAATGGTTGGTCCGACAAGAGTTTCACGGCATTATTAGGTCTCCTAGTGGACATGCTTCCAACAGGAAATGTGTTGCCGAGAACCACCTACCAAGCCAAGAAGATTCTTTGTCCATTAGGAATGGAAGTAGAAAGAATACATGCATGTCGGAATGATTGTATCCTGTACCGTAAAGAGTATGCTAGCTTACATGTTTGTCCGGTGTGCAAAGCATCCCGATACAAACGTAAAAATGACTCTGATGATGGGAAGGGCATCGAGGTGAAGCAAGGACCTCTTGCTAAGGTGATGTGGTATCTTCCTGTAATCCCCCGTTTGAAGCGTTTATTTGCAAACTGCAAGGATGCAAGATTGATGCGTTGTCACTGCGAGCAGCGTAAGAAAGACGGAATGATAAGACATGTTGCTGATTCTGCGCAGTGGAGGAACATCGATAGGATGTTTGTAGATTTCGGTGTGGAACCGAGAAATATAAGGTTTGGGTTGAGTACGAGATGGAATGAATCCTTTTGGTAACATGAGCGATCGACATAGCACTGGCCGTGACTCTGTGCATGTACAACCTTCCTCCTTGGTACGTGTATGAAGCGGAAATATATTTTGATGTCACTACTTATCCAAGGGCCAAGCAACTGCAACGATATTGATGTGTTCCTAGCCCCATTGGTGGAAGATCTTGCAACACTGTGGAATGAAGGGGTACATGTATGGGATGCGGACAAACGAGAGAACTTCACTCTACGGGCCATGTTGTTCTGCACCATTAATGATTTTCCTGCCCTTGGTAACCTGTCAGGGTTTAGTATAAAAGGAGCCAAAGCGTGTCCGCACTGCTTAGATTATACGGAGAGTGTGTGGTTGAACAACTCCCGAAAAACTGTGTACATGCGTCACCGTAGGTTCCTTCCAAAGTATCACCCATACCGCAAGATGAAGAAACAATTTGACGGAAAAAAAGAGGATGACTCAGTACCAAGACCTTTTAGCGGGAAAGAGGTGTATGATATGGTCAAGGATATAAATGTTGTGTTTGGAAAGGGACGTAAATTGAGGAAGAACATGTGGAAAAAGAGGTCAATATTTTGGGACTTGCCTTATTGGGAGCACTTAGAAGTTCGCAATTGCATCGATGTCATGCACGAGAGAAGAATGTATGTGACATGCTTTGATTGGTCTCTTCACTGAACATTCCCGACAAAACAAAGGATGGTGTTAACGCAAGGCGTGACTTGGTCGCTATGAACATCGGGACCGAGTTAGCACCGATAGAGACCGATAAAGGCGGACGTACCTTCCCCAAAGATGTTACACTATGTCTAAGTCCGAGAGAACTGAATTGTGCCAGCCTTAAATGGTGTGAAAGTTCCATCCGGTCACTCGACAAGCATGAAGAAACTTGTTTCCATGGAACATTTGAAATTAATTGGCATGAAGTCTCACGATTGTCATGTGCTAATGACTCAAATGCTACTGTTGCAATTAGAAGTATTTTACCAACAAGGTTCGAGTGACAATCATAAGGCTATGTTATTTCTTCAACGCAATTGCTTAGAAGGTCATTGATCCGGATGGACTAGATGCTCTGCAAACCGAGGTGGTGACAACTCTATGTCATCTAGAGATGTATTTCCTCCATCATTTTTGATATCATGGTCCATCTCATTGTCCACCTTGTGAAAGAGATAAAAATATGTGGCCCCGTATTTCTCGTCATATGTACCCTTTCGAGAGGTACATGGGAATTCTGAAGTCCAATGTACGCAATCGATCTCGACCGGAGGGTAGCATCATCGAAGGTTATACAACGAAGAGGTCATTGAATTCTGATCGGCTACATGGCTCGTAGAGCCGATAGGTGTACCTCTATCTCGCCACGAGGAGGCTAGAGGGTATCGGGACTATCGGGAGGAAAGCAATAACTCCGGATCAAAATACGTATACTCAAGCCCATTTCATGGTTTTACAACACATGACTGAAGTGACCCCATATATTGAAGAGCACAAGGACATGCTACGTCGAGAGAATGCAGAGCGATCAAGTTTGGACCACGAGACAACACAACCGTCGGTTCAACGAATGGTTCAAGGCGCAATTGACTAGGAGGTCGTCAAGTGAAACACTACAATGGTTGGCAAAAGGGCCAAAATTTACAATTGTGACATGGCAAGCATACGACATTAATGGCTACACATTTTATACAACAGATCAAGATAGAAAGAGCACAAAGAAACTCGGTGTCCGCATAGATGCCTATGATGCGCACGGCAAGATCACCGCCCAAGCTCGTACTACGGGCTTGTAGAGGAGATTTGGGAGCTTGACTACGTAATTTTCAAAATTCCTCTATTTCGGTGCCGTTGGGTCCAACTTCCACGAGGTGTAAGGTTGACAAATGCGGCGTCACTACCGTGGACCTCGAATGTGTAGGATACAAAGATGAACCATTCGTACTCGCGAGGCAAGTTGTTCAAGTATTTTCAGTAACCGACCCGGCAAATAAGAAGCGCCATGTAGTTCTTCAGGAAAAGAAGGATTGTCGGGGTTGAGAATGTTGTGGATGAGGAAGAGTACAATCAATTTGATGATTTGCCTCCATTCGGACAAGGCATCGAGCTCGAGAGCAAGAACAAGGCGATGAACCAAGCTATATGCGTGTCGATCATCGTGAAGGGCTTTATTTAAAATGATATAGCCAAAATGTAATAAATGCTATTGGTTATGCTTGTGTTTTTCATAAATGTATGTATGTTCCATTGTAATTGTAAAATGACTAAGGAACTAAGAAATAGTTATATCTATGGTTATGCTTGCGTTTTTCATAAATGTATCTATGTTCCATTGTAATTGTAAAATGACTAAGGAACTAAGAAATAGTTATATCTATGGTTATGCTTGCGTTTTTCATAAATGTATCTATGTTCCATTGTAATTGTAAAATGACATAGGAACCTAGCTAGCTACCGTATTTATAATGAAATATCACAAAGTGTTTATCAAAAGAAACCGCGTGATAAAACATCACGACGGTTCTATAGATATAACCGTCAGCGATAATATAAATATCACATACGGTTATATATATAGAACCGCTCGTGATAATATTGATATCACGAGCGGTTATATTGATAGAACCGTCGTGATAGTGCATATCACAAAGGCGGTTATATTGATAGAACCGCTCGTGATAGCTCATCTTTAAATACCCGCAGCTAGGTTCGCGAGTCCGCTCTGGCGCAGTCTCTTGTCTCCACCCTGCAGCGCCCCTGCTAGCTAGGTTTTGCTCCCTCCCGACGCCGCCGGTCCCTCCCGACGCCGCCAGTCCCTCCCGACGCTCCCTCCCGACGCCGCTCCTCCCGACGCCGCTCCTCCCGACGCGCGGTCCCTCCCGACGCCGCCGCTCCTTCCCGACGCCGCTCCTCCGACGCCGCGGTCACTCCACGCCGCTTATTTTATGTTATATGCTTCACATGAATTTTATGTTATATGCTTCATATGAATTTTATGTTATATGCTTCACATGTTATATGCTCAACATGTTAGCTTTATGATATATGCTTCACATGTATTTTATGTAGCATATAATATATGCTGCAGGTGTTTAGCTCACTGTAGGCACTTCATAGAACCTTGTAACAATAATATATGTTGCACTTGTTAGCTGCAAGGTCTATTTAGAAGGCCCATAGCTCACTGCAATTAGTTAATCGTTAGAACTTTGTCAAAGAGCATAAAGCAAGTGACACACTCCAGTGTATCTTGTTCAATGAACTTGATGCAATCGTTTATGTCACTTGATTCATAGAACTTTGACAAGCTGGGTCCATAGCTCACTGCAGCTTAGTTTTTCTTAGAAGAGAGATGGCGCCCACACGCCTTCGCTGTGCGTCATCCGGGTCTCACGCTCCCAAGATTGCGAAAAGTAAACGTGGCCGAGGAGTATCGAAAAGGCGAGGGCCAATGACCATCACGGTGGTCTCTCCGAATGGGACTCCTCCGGAACCGTCGAAAGCAGCATCATCATTTCGGACTACTGCGGGATAATTGGAAGGCAACGGGTCCCCATCACCATAGCAAGCTGGAAAGATTTGACAAAGGATCACAAAATCAGCTATGGGAGGAACTTACAAATTGCTCGAGTTCCCAGCGGAAGCACGGGGACTCGTGCAACGGCACGCGCTCCTCGCGATGGGAAAAGCATGGAAGAATTTTAAGAGCACTCTTGTGATTAAGTACGTGGCCGAGGATGTCACGCCCTTCACGAAGTATCCTTTCGTGTCGCTGAAACATGGGAGGCCTTTGTGCGAGATGAAGACGACGCCAATTTGTACAACAAAGTGCGGCGCACAAGGATCTCCAGTCACAAAACACGCACCCTCACAGACTCGGCACTGCTGGGTACACGGGTAAAATCCCGCAATGGAGGATGCAGGATGAGGTCGCAATCCGATCGGAAGCCTCTCCGCCATTTGCCGGATCGCAAACGAGCCGCTTAAATCGTTAAGAGCGAGGTCATCAACCACATCTTCGGTGTCTCTTTCAAAACCCCGCAGATGAGGAAGTGTCCTAACGCATGGTAAAATATGTTAAACAACATAGTTGTTAACACATCTTGAACTTCATGGGTTCAAAATAACATGATTAATTGCCTCTTGCAGCAATCATTGACTACCGAATCTTCTCGTGGCTCCTTTGAAGAATATAGGAGATAGATTTACTATCACAGCCTTGGGAAACAAGGAGCACCTGTGTCGCACACGAGGCATGGGGTTTATGTACCTTGGAGGCAAGGATTTCCAGATTACTCGAGACATATAGGAGTAGGAAGAGATCCAAGGCGTCTGCAATGAACAAATAAAACAGAGCTTCGTGCTCAACTTGAGGAACAACTATCCGCCTCACTTCAAGAGCGATCGCCTCACTTCGAGGAGAGATAGATTCGTTGCGGAAGAACTGAGACAAGTCCGCAACCATTCGCAACCCACTCCTAGTACTGCGGTACCCATCCCCTCAACGTCGCGATGGCTGCGCGTCCACACCAATTTCGAACATAGCGACGACCACTTACGTATTGATGACATTCGGTAATGTACCTTTTAGAATGGTACATAGATCTCTCCGTGGACACCTTAACTCGGCTCTTGTATCGTTATGTAGGAGCCCATCCCTTGCAGCCTCAGTCGTCGCTTGTTGGCTCTATTCCGTTGACGCTGGCGCGGCATGGTGTATCCATTGCTGCCGAGGATCTTTGGTGCACGGTGTACAAGTAGACACCGGTTTCATAAAGGTCCAGTGGACATGATTAATGATATTTTAAGTCCGTCCCTCTTGACAAGCCCCCAAACGAAGAGATTAAGACATTAGGGGATGTCGTCCACACATTCATTCAAGGCCCAAGAGGACATCGTCCTCGACATGTTCGTGCCACAATCTTCACATCCAATGGCCCAAGAGGACGTCGCTCGACTGGCACATCGGCTCCGGTGGCTCCACCTCCACCTCCAAATCTAGTAAAGTATGTTGCATCCGCTCCCGCCGAGACGCCACCGAGAACATATCATAAGCGAGGCTCCAAGGCCTCCAAGGCTCATGCGAAGAAAATTAAGCCGGGTCCCGTGCCATGGAAGTTTATTCTAGGAGTGTCGTTGGTGCCCGATTCACAATTACGCCAACTTGGTATGATTTGCAATACATTGCATGCCTGGTACATGGAGAAGTCCAACATGAAGCCAAACCGGCAGAGTGCATTCACTGTGAAATATAACGAGACGCATTTCCTCCATGACTTGGGCTACATCGTCGTGACATTCGAAGATTTATTCTTACTATTCAATCTCGACGAACTCGACGCCTCACTTCTACGATGCTGGACACTGTAAGTGTACTGTACAATGAAGTTCTACATTCACGTTATACAGATAAATGTCATTACTCTTTCTTTATGTATAGATACATGATCCAACAAGCCCGGAAATTGCGACGACCGGTGGGTTTCCTCGACCCTCACTTGGTCTCCGAGCAATCTATCAACGCAGATGCATCCTTCGTGGAAGGTTACATAACGAGGGGATTGATTGCTCACACCGACAAGGAGTACGTCATGGTACCCTTCAACCAAGGGTAAGTGCTTCACTAGTTGCCACACATATGTTTCATTTGTACTTTACATGCAGCATGAACTTAGGATTAATCACTATGGCGACACATATGACTAGGAATCACTGGATTTTGATTGTGATTGTACCAAAGTGGAGCAAGGTAATATACCTTGATTCCCTCCTTAGGAGCAACCACGACTTCAGTCGTGTGCAAGAAGTACTTAACAGGTAAACTCATTTCCTCCATACATAACTCTATTGTAATATTTCTTTTGTTTGCCACGGCCGAGGCTAAGTTTTTTGAATCACGTAGGGCGTTTGCCGAATATGTTGCCCAAGGAGGAACACACGACAAATCCAGTGACACGCTACGACACAACACGCGATTTCCGGTACCCGCTACAACACAATAATCCTATATCACACTTTGTAATAATGCCTCTAGAATTGACAATACCGATGTATGTAATTCTATTTTTGCAGTGCCACCAGCAGCTACAGGGCAACGTATGTGGATTCTACGTTTGCCGCCATATGATGGAAATCATGGGTACTAAGATCAATGATCCAGAGGTTTGTCAGGTCCTTCCAATAATTATTATTTTCTGATTATATTACACACACATGCTAATTAATGACTTAACATTGCTCCTAGCGACAGCGGGTGAACTTCGACGGAAGTGCATATGATCTTGACAATCTCATCGATATTCGTGCAATCATCTCCCAATTCTTGCTAGCAAAGGTCATAAATAAGTGGGGAGAGTTCCACGCCGGCGATGATGATAATTAGATGTTGAAACATTGGATTCAATTGTACAAATCAAACAATTCCTTCAATTGAATACATTTGTCAGATTTTGTGTAACAATTTTCATTCTATATATGTGATATTGTTACATTCATCTGTGTATCGAATTTTGTTGTAATTTACTATGAGTTGCAATTAACCTATATCTGTCATTTATCTGTAATCTGCTTGCTTTCAGAGGGCATGGCTAGCATATCCTGAGGCTAGCCAAGAAACAGCATATAAAATGGATGATGCACTTGGTATCACAGATGGTTCATTGTTAAAAACCGTCTGTGATACCATATCACAGATGGTTTCAAAGAGTGCCGTATGTGGTGTGACTGCTATCACAGACGGCTTTTACTACTGACCGTCTGTGATATACACAATATCACAGACGGTTTGTATTACAAACCGTCTGTGATATTGTACATATCACAGACGGTCTTGATTACTAACCGTCTGTGATAGGCGAGTATCACGAGCGCTTTTATAAACAATCGCCGGTGATACTGCTATCACGCACGATTAGTAATCAAGACCGTCAGATATGCACAATATCACGACGGTTTGTAATACAAACCGCTCGTGATATTGTGTATATCACGAGACGGTCTTGATTACAACCGTCAGTGATAGGCGAGTATCACCGACGGTTATTTATAAAAACCGTCATGATACTCGCCTATCACGGGCGGTTAGTAATCAAGACCGTCAGTAATGTTTTATCACAGACGGCTCGGGAACCGCTCGTGATAACCACCAACTATCATCGACACCTAAACACCGACGGTTCAGAATCGTCGTGATGACGGTTCCAACCGCCTGCGTGATAGGGCTGTCATCAGCGGATGAGGCAAAGGGGAGGGAGGAGGCGGAGCGCTGGAGGGAGGAGCCATGGAGCCACCGGGGACTAGGGAGTTGGGAAGTAGGAAGGGAGGAGAAAAATAGATAAATAAATAAGTTGAGATGTAATAAGTAAATTAAGATAAATAAATAAAGAGATAAATAAATTGATCTATTTTTCTCCTCCCTCCCTACTTCCCTACTCCCTGGCGTCTCCTCGGCTCCTCCCTCTTGCGCTTTGCTTTCACCCTCCCTGCCGCCTCCTCCCTCTCACGCTTGGCCACTCGGCTTGCTTGGCCACCACCTCATCCCCTCTTCGGCTCCTCCCTCCTCGGTCCCCCACTGCCTCCTCCCTTCCAGCTACCTCCTCCCTCTTGTGTGCCTATGCGTACTTTGCCCCTTCCTCCCTTGGTTCCTCATGGCCATGTTGGGCTTAGCGGTGCCTGGCCATGCTTCGCTCGGCATGGTACTATACGTGTTGTGCCAGGTCATTCCACCAGACCGAGGTCACAACCTAAGCACGGCCCACCGCGTTGGGTTGGACCGGTACAACTCATTTAGTTCTAGGCTATACTGTGTCTAGACCAAACTAACAATACTATCATTTAGACCGACACAATCAACCCGATCTAGTTGGACACCGGTAATCTAGATTTAGATCTAGACATAAGAGAGAGATTTAGAAAAGAAAGACAACCTCTCGACTTCTCTCTCTCTTCCTGTCGCCTCGTATCTCCCTTAGCCTCTCCCCCTCTTCCTGGCACCTTCTATCTCCCCTCAGCCTCTTTGCTTTTTGAGACAGCCCAGATGGGGGGACTCTCACTTTCTCTCTATCCGTCTTACAAGTAGGTCCCGTTCTCGTATAGACCCATTTGTCATGCACATTTCCTTTTTGTTTTTAGTCTAAAATGTCCTGTCACCCTCTCCTCTTTCTTTATGTGACGGGGACATGTGAAGCAGAGGGAGGGGAGAGGAAAGAGCTGGGCTATTCTCAGCGGGCAGGAGAACAAGGGGTTGAGTGGTGCGTCTGCCGCTTCCTGCCTGCCGGCTAGGCCCATGATGTGACATAAAGGAAGTGATACATGTGAGAAGAAAATCAGAAAACTAAGAGGAATACATGTGCATACAAAGCAACCGTATAGAAAGTGAACGGTAGATGCTGGGGAAGGATGTCCTATGGGTAGGATATTTGCATTTGCCCCTTGGTGTACATGCTGTAAAGGCTACATATGTGTTCTGCCGGAAAAGACAGGGCGAGCTAGCTTGGAAAAGCTCCAGATGCGTGCGTGCAGTGTCTACTGATCGTCGTCGTCGTCGCCGTCGGCGTTGCATCTTGCATTGCACGCACGCACACGCACATCCATGCCGCTGTTACAGCTAGGCACTGTACGTGCGCGCGTGCGTACGCTAGCTCTCGCGACCGTGCATATATTATCGACATCTACAACTACTTCTCGTGCGTGTCTACCGGTCTGCTGGTGTTGGTTGCACGCTGCACCAACAATTACGAAAAGCGTGCGTGCGTACGTGCCCTGGGTTGATAGGACAGTTAAGTGTCAGCCGAATTTTTTGTATTTTAACCCTTTTTTAAAAAATATTCACATTTAGAACCCTGATAGTTTTAATTCTGTTTTTGGACCCAGAGCTCGGCGCCGTGACCCATGGCGCCGAGGTAACACGTCTCGGCGCCGTGGACCACGGCGCCGAGGTGCCAGACCCGCGCCAGCGTGGTGGCCTGCGTGGCGCCGACGTGGCAGCACCTCGGCGCCGTAATCAGTGGCGCCGACCTCGGAGCCGTGAATTATGGCGCCGAGCTCGGAGCCGTGGATCTTGGCGCCGAGCTGTGAAAATTCCATGACCAGTGGCGCTCCTGCTCGGCGCCTTCAAAATAATCCGTAGCTTTTGCAAACATTCAGAAAATTGATGAACTGTGTCAAACACCAATTGTTAGAGAAGGGGATAATGGTGTTGCTTATTCATGGAATTCAAAAGAGCTAAAATGGGGCAAGGTAAGAACCTATGTGCCTTAGACTTTTCCATTATATTGCTCATAAGTAATTATGTCGCTACCTCAAATCACATGGTATAATCCCATCTCATTTTTACACAGTTCATCAATTTTCTGAATGTTTGCAAAAGCTACGGATTATTTTGAAGGCGCCGAGCAGGAGCGCCACTGGTCACGGAATTTTCACAGCTCGGCACCACGATCCACGGCTCCGAGCTCGGCGCCAAGATCCACGACTCCGAGCTCGGCGCCACAACCCACGGCGCCGAGCTCGGCGCCATAATTCACGGCTCCGAGGTCGGCGCCACTGATTACGGCGCCAATCAGTGGCGCCGAGGTGCTGCCACGTCGGCGCCACGCAGGCCACCACGCTGGCGCGGGTCTGGCACCTCGGCGCCGTGGTCCACGGCGCCGAGACGTGTTACCTCGGCGCCGTGGGTCACGGCGCCGAGCTCTGGGTTCAAAAACGGAATTAAAACTATCAGGAGTCTAAATGTAAATATTTTTCAAAAAAGGGCTAAAATACAAAAATTGGAAGTGTCGGTAACCGAGCTAGCTAGCAAGTACTGCTGCATGCATGCACGCATGGTCCAGTGGCGGAGCCACGAATATTTTAAAGGCTGGGCAAACCCATCAGTTCACCGGCGACCCTAGGCAGCAGGCTGGGGTCGCCGGGAGGTGGCCACTGCGGTCCATGGTTGCATGTGTAGCAATTGCGCGGTAGCTAGATCTTGTATCATTGTACTGGCCTGTTGCAAAACATCGAGCGATCGATCCAGCAGCCGCTGCTGTTAGCTAGCCTATCTATAGCCTTCACGTGTCTGCATGGAGCGTCCCTAAGAGCTAGCTGCATGCCTTGTTCCTTCGTCCTTAAGGCCTTAACATTAATTCAGCCATAGTACTGTCATATATACATATGCACCACTGTGTATAGACTTAAGTCATCCAATGCATTCTCACCGTGTGAGAGAATCGGAAGCTAGCATAGCTGCTAGGAAATGGTAAACATAAGAACGTGTCGCCGAGGTCTCGACGAAAACCTCTTACTTGCTGGCGCTGTATTGAGTCTCGTGCACCAATGATATACCTTGTGTATATGTATAGCGTCCGAAGACGGAAGTTGTCGGCTAGCACGGAATGTCAGCCGCTCTGCTCATCATTATGGCTGGCCAACAATTACATGCACAATCGCACTACGTGCATCCACTTGCCGGAACAAACAGTGAGCAAACTGTGTCCCGCGACACCTGTAAATGAGAGATGGATATGATTAGGTCGCAGCTTTTACAG
This sequence comes from Dendrocalamus sinicus, assembly GCA_036346575.1. Lineage (NCBI taxonomy): Eukaryota > Viridiplantae > Streptophyta > Magnoliopsida > Poales > Poaceae > Dendrocalamus > Dendrocalamus sinicus. The sequence goes on from CM070657.1 coordinate 10,923,391, forward strand.
GTCACTGCATGCATGGGGCCGATCGATTGGGAGGGGTTGCATGATCCGACAGCAGGCGAGCTAAGATCAGCTATCAAGCTAAAACCATGCACGCATGCATCGCCATCGATCGCCGGGGGTCTCGACGTCGATGCCCCACGGGTACGTGGCTATCCACCAGCCGTTTGATCGGTCCACATATGGGCTCGATCAGCCACTGCATGCAACGCATGCTTATACAGTTATACTGCTACGCACAAATATCTCGCATGCAGTCACGTACGTGCTTCACACGTAAACGCTAGGAGATAATTGGTTTTTTAGGACTCTAAATGTTGGGCTTCGCATATTTAGGACTCCAAACGTTGGCTTCACAAAATTAGTACTTATATCATTGACACTTTGATTTCTATGGTATTATACCTTATTTATTATTTCTTAATCCCTTTTCTTAATGCTTGGCACCTAATATGACTCTTATGCCCTCTTCTCTCGCAGATGGAAGAATAGGCAAAAAAAACATTCTCACCAAACCGAAATACAGATTGGATGGAAGAAAAGGTTAAAAAATCACACAACAACAAAAAATTGGTGGAACAGAAATTGTTGAACCAAAATAGTACCAGGAAGGGAAAAAATAGATGGAAGAATAGGCCAAAAAACATTCTCACTAAACCAAAATACAGATTGGATGGAAAAACAGGTAAAAAAATCACACAACAGCAAAAAATTGGAGGATGAAAATGGAAAGCACCTTGCGTTGGGCTGCACTCCTTGGCAGGCGGGAGACGAGTCGCGGTGGGGGAGAACTGGAGAGACGAGGCGAGGCCGCGGTGTGATCCTGTCTGTCGATCCGTGGAGGCGCGAGAAATGGCGAGATAATTGGTTTTTTTAGGACTCTATTAGGTGCCAGAGAAGAGAAGAGGGGCATAAGAGTCATATTAGGTGCCAAGTATTAAGAAAAGGGATTAAGAAATAATAAATAAGGTATAATACCATAAAAATTAAAGTGTCGATTATATAAGTACTAATTTTACGAAGTCAATATTTGGAGTCCTAAATATGCGAAGCCCAAGATTTAGAGTCTAAAAACCAATTGTCTCAAACGCTAGTGCCTCGACGTGACGTGATCGACGGCATCGCGCCCCATGCGTTACATGCAGACTGCCCCTGCACTTTTGGGCTGCTAATGTTTTTTTTGGGTTGTGGTGAATGTTTTTGTCCGTTTCATATAATTAAAAAATAGCTATAAATTCCTAATTTTCTTTATCTTTACCATTGGAACTTCATACGGAAGCCCATACGTTAATCTTATGAGGGTAAAAAGCTAGCAATTTCCACATTAATTGGGGAAAAAAAGAAAACATAGCTATAGATTCCCATATTAATCTTTATCTTTACTAATTGGAGACTCTTATGGAAGCCCACATGTTTAGCGTAGGAGGGTAAAAAGCTAACGATTTCTACATTAATCGAGAAAAAAGAACAAATGGCAATAAATTTCCACAATAATCTGGGAAAAAAGAGCGCATCTTGACCATTGGTTTTGACTACAAAGCTGTTATGTGCGGGTTGGATGAAGTAGACATAGTGATAGAATTTGCCTTCAAGTAGCCTTGTGCTTGCGGCAATTAAGATCCTTGCAGAGTACATGTCCAATCAAACACCCTGCTGTTATTCGCTTGCACACTTATTGAGGCGTATTGATTCTTGCTGAATTCAAGTTCGATTCAAAGTCACAAGTCTGCTTGATCGGTTATTAAACATAACTAGACAGAAAAGAAACCAAATGATCTCTATATGCATGCAAAGAAGACATGCTTGATTACGGTGAGATCATTCGTAATTTAATTTAAGTTGGATTTTTAAAATCTACGTGATGTTATGTGATAGAATAGCGAATATAATAGAATATGTTACAAAAAGTTTGGCTCGGAAACTGCAGTGTGCCTATATGATGTCTAGAGGATGCAGAAAATAATCGTCGTACTTCTATAAACGTGGATGCAGTCTCATGCCCTTTTCTCAAACTGTAAGACCATATGGTGCCAACCCTATTATAGTGATGAGTATTTGATATTACTTATACATTACTTTTGTTTTCTGAGTTTAGTTTTGAGGAATTACATTTTAAGTTGCTGCTGTCTAAAGCAGGCAGTCATACTAGCAAGGGTGCCGCGGTATGATCGGTCAAAGCAGTAGTACCGGCCTGTGGTTGCCGTTAGCTATGTTTTAAAGGAGGTTGTTTTGGAGTTTCTGGGTTGAGACCTAGTGAGGTAGTATCGGCGTTGTAATCGCGGTATGAATGGGGTGTAGCGGTTTGACCGACCTTAGCAAGGCGGTCTGATTGGTGTGGAGTTAGTGGTATGACCGGCATGGGTGCTGCGGTCAGACCCATCCTTGTACCGGTTGGTTTTGAGTACTGGTTTTGGTGGTGTGCATCACGACACGTGCTGTGCAGTTTTAGTCGTGGTATTTCCAGCAAGGATTAGTATATATATATATATATATATATATATATATATATATATATATATATATATATATATATATATATATATATATATATATAGGAAGCTTCTTTTCTACTCCCGGTGTAATTACACCCTATGTCGTATCTCACAACGTATGGAGTATCTTGCGTAACGAGGAGTATGTACATGTAGTATACGAGTATTTAAGACTATATAGGTGGTATGAATAATTTTTCAGAGGTGGTATGTACATTTTTTTCAACATACTCCTTTTTATATACGTATATAAAGGTATTTACAAAATACGCTAAAAAATATGGACTCCCTTGCAATTTTTTCATGTGGTTCACATTACAATATCTTATAATTAGTATATGAGTATATCTAAAGTGATAAAGGAGTATTTCAAATTTATTTAGGTGGTATATTAGATGTGGGTGTAATTACACAAGTGTAAAAGGTATTTTTCCTATATATATATATATATATATATATATATATATATATATATATATATATATATATATATATATATATATATATATATATATATATATATATATATATATATATATATATATATATATATATATATATATATATATTTGCTAATTAAGAGTCAAATGCATGTCATTTGTGCTCAGATTGATTGCTTTGTCTTTGATGTGTAGGTGCTTTGATGATTGTTGCGGCCAGTAGCAAGACCGAGGCTACGAAAGAGGGTCCAGAGGCCACAACGTGTTGTGTAAGTCCGGGTGGAGCAACATCTCAAGCTGAGAAGTATGAGAGAAAGACAAGGATCGTGAAGAGGTAATGTATACATGTGGTGTGCCAATTAGTCTTGTGCATTTCAAGTGTTGACATTCCTCAGAGCAGGCGTACAATCTTGGCAGCATGCATTGGGCATCACAAACTATGGTGTGATAATGGTGTGCCATGAGACATCAACATTTCAAGCGGTGACAGCCTCGGGCTTTGGCGACAAGTCATGGGCATCACATTGTTTGTGAAGATCAGTGGTGGAAATTTGGGAAATTGTTCAATACTAGGTAAAGTGGTGGTTTGCAAATCCATAGAGCAAGAGGTCACATCTTTCTGGATGAATTGTGTTATCAGGCTTATAGAGCATTTGGGAAGTCACGCTTTCAAAAGCGTGCAAGTGTGTGAGTGTAAAACTCATTTGTTTGTGGGTTACCAGGTTTTCCATATGTAAGTGGTGTGATCCACTAAGGAGTGGCTGGTTGTTAGGATTAAGTTAGATGTGAGGAGCTTCCACTATCTAAGCCCTTATGTTGTGTTGCGAGAGTATGCCCCTAATGACTTGGGAGAGATTAGGGTTAGAGTTTTCTTGTATTGGAGCTTTTTGTGTGTATGTTGTAGGCTTAGAGCTCTACTATCCTGAAGGATTGGCTGTAAATCATTCCTCTCCAAGTGATATGAATATCCATAGTTTGCCCAAATGAGTTATGTTATAGATCCCCTCTTATGCTTTTGACTTGCCTGGATTTCTTGTTTGAATTCCTCTCTTCTCGATCTTTCCTGGTGTCAAGGACATGTAAGAGGTGGAGATATCTCTTGGAGATCAGATCCCATCCATTTAGGTACTTTATATGAAAAGTTCTTGCATTTGCTCGATCTTTCTCAAGAGAGAGATGATTTGGGGGATTTTATCTTGTGGGTGTTTTGGGTTGAATTCATGCTTTGATTTAGCTTACTATGAAACGTAAGAACTTATCCAAGGTTACCTAGATCATCTATGGCTCACGAGCAAGAGCAGATCGAGATTTCCTATTTTTGCCCTGTTTGGTGCACCCTTCACTCAAATAGAAAAATGTTAGAATTTTGGCAAAAATTATCTCAATCATTGCTTGGAATAGCTTCCTAACATCCTAATGAATTACTACAACAAATATGAGGTTTAGTGATGAGCAAAAATCATCACATACGGCCGATTTTTTGTTGTAAATAATTTGTTGTGTTGAAAAAGGTGGCGTCATGACCATCGTCATAGAATGTGCGTCATATATTGGATATAATGATGTGGGCCCATTTTTCATCATAAAATTAACAACAAAAGTCGTAATTGTCATGGATATTCAACAATTGGTGACGTTTGTAATCGTCACACAAGAGTTGATTAACATTATGCAAATGTGCCATTTCATCATAGATAGGTAGGCCTGCCCAGTCGGGCAACCATCGGGTAGGGTGTTTTGTATGACACTTTTATTTGTCACAGGTGGGCAAAAATTTTGTCATGTATTGTAGGGCTTCCCAGTCGGGTAGCCGTTGGTCAGGTGTTTTGCATAACGTTTTTATTTGTCATAGGCAGGCAAAAATTTTTGTCATGTATTGTATGGTTACCTAGCCAGCAGGGCCAGGCAGTGCGTTTTATGACTTTTTGTTTCATCGTAGATGCCACACGGTGTTCATGCATTGGATGGGTTGCTCACTAGGGCTAGCAGTTTTTTGTGATGTGTTTTTTCATCACGGATGGTCCATACTATTTGGTCATGAAATATAGGTTGCCCACCTACTATGCTATTGGATGACATTTATTTCGTCATAGATCATTCGTTGGTCTTCATGAGAAGTGGTTGATTGCTTTGTTAGGCCAATGGATGACCTTTTTTGCCATAATTAAATTTGTATAGACATCACAAAATGGCATAGGTAGACTGGTGCTGAGTTACATGACATTGTTTTCATCAGCAATTGCACTTTCTTTTTGCCACAAAACATGTAGTCTATGATAGAAATGTTGTCACATGTAAAACATATTATTTCATTACAAATTCATGCGACATGAATAGTACAAACAAATCCATACCAAAACCAAGCACCTGATATTATCGAAGATATACATAGATTTCAAAAACATGCAATGGCTTATCATTGTACTTTTCAACCAAAAGAAGCATTACTAGAAGTACACTTGCAGTTATGTGATAGATGCAGAACACTACAAGAGGCTTCTTATATGGCAAATATCACAGACGGTTTTTAACTAAAACTGTCTGTGATATTTATAAATCATAGACATTTTTTAACTAAAAACCGTCTGTAATTATAACTATCATAGACGGTTTTTAGTTAAAAACCGTCTGTGATATTTGCACCACAGACGGTTCGAAAGCCGTCTGACCTCGTATTATTACTGACCCATAAATTCAGACGGCTCACAAAACCGTCTGTGATGACGTTTCTAAACCGTCTGTACGTAATACGGTTTTCTGTAGTAGTGATGCCATGCCAGGGATTAATTTGATAATAAAAATTTATAGATTTATGTAACTTTATATGTACTATATCCAAGGTTTTTTTGGTATTTTTTCAATAATGCATCATTCCCTATTCGATGGGCATACGGAAACCGAATTTTTTGTATTTTAGCACTTTTTTTAAAAAATATTCACATTTAGACCTCCTGATAGTTTTAATTCCGTTTTTGGACCCAGAACTCTGCGCCGTGACCCACAGCGCCAAGGTAACACGTCTCGGCGCCGTGGACCACGGCGCCGAGGTGCCGCACCGCGCCGGTGTGGTGGCTGCGTGGCGCCGACGTGGCGACACCTCGGCGCCAGTGTCGATGGCGCCGACCTCGAGCCGTGAATTATGGCGCCGACCTCGCGCCGTGGGTCGTGGCGCCGAGCTCGAGCCGTGGATCTTGGCGCCGAGCATGCGGCTTCAAACGGCACCGAGCACGCGCGAATGCGGCACCTCGGCGCGCGTGGTCCACGGCGCCGAGACGCAGTTACTCGGCGCCGTGGGTCACGGCGCCGAGCTCTGGGTCCAAAAACGGAATTAAAACTACCAGGGGTCTAAATGTAAATATTTTTCAAAAAAAAGGCTAAAATACAAAAATTTCGGTACGGTACGGAAACCCCATGGCCACCAAAATCACATTCATAGTCCATACCGAGACACGCATCAGTCTATGTAACAAAGCATCTCCAATGCAAGTCACCATCCCCATACATTTTAATTATATTGGAGCTTTTATATATAAGTTCTCATTTTAAGAGTCTCCGCTCTAAACAGCATGACGCTTATGACTGTTTTTTTGCTTTTAGTTTATTTAAACCAGAAATTATTTAGAATACATCAGTTTCTAATTTTGGTTTATTTTAGCTTTTTTTGACTTTTTGCATTTTCTTTTTTCTTTTATTTCTTTGCATTGTCTGTGATGATATAACGGTTTTTTCATTTTTTTAATTTTTTCTTAGAAAAAGCTAACAGCCGCTATAATATAATTTCAGCCAAAAACCACAGCTATAAGGTAGTTAGAGTAGGGCCATGTTTAGACTTAAGCTTAAAAAAGCAGCTTATTGCTAGTTTTTTTAAATAAGTTGCTTAGCTTTTAAGCCAGGATAGGCTATTTGATAGCCTGGCTTTTCTGCGATCTACGACTGACTTATTGTCTTAAAGGCAAAATGTCAGATCTACCCTTTTACAAATGAGCTAAGAATAGTTTTCCATATATTCAGTTTTGAGTATTTTTAATACAAATCCATGAATAAACACGATTTCCATGAGTACTATTTTGAACACAACAATCAACGGTACTTTACAGAATTTTGAGTACTAATTTGAAGATACACAATTTCAGTTCTTTGTTTGGTTAGCCGATTATTAAACGAACATGAATTATATCATCATCATAACAAGTACATATCATTGTACTTTTCATGTCTGTCTTCAATTAAACCAGTTCAGTTAACAGCACAACATTTTTCGACCATTATATGCAACCAAATCGATGGAATAATATCTGATCCCCAGGAATTAAAAGCACAATCTAAGAGGTCCAGAGTTATGAAAATACCGTCGTGTTCCATAATACAATCTCACTGTATATACAAATTCCTTTCCTACATCACAAATGACATGGAGAACTGTTGAAAAGATCAAAAACTACGGATTGCGGGTTTTGCTACACAATAATACATAAAAAAAAGAACAGATAAAGAAATTGCCTAGGACAACAAAGAGGAAAGCTTGTCTATATATTTCAATGCACATTAACTCCATGAAGCATGATCTTGCAGGTCCCAAATTCACTCTACTTGCTGCTCTTGCATGACCTGCAAGCCCTGAAACATGTAACTGCATGTAAACCAATTAGACATTGCTCAGTTCCTATACGAAGCATGTACAGATTTCATAAGAGTCACTGAGTAGAGCACACACAAATCTGGGGTTTGGTCATTGGTACCGTACCTTTCTGGATTGGGGAACTAGGGATTTGGGATGCTACCTTCACATCTATGGCAAGGGTGAGGATTCGAGGACGGCAGTGCTGACAGCCAGGTCGAGTAGGCGTCGGCTAGGCAACGTAAACAAGAAAAAAGTGAATAAGAGCAAACAAGAGCAATGCAAATGAGAAAAAGTGAACAAGAGCAAACAAGAGCAATGCAAACGAGAAAAAGTGAACAAGAGCAATCGGTTGTGATCGAGAAGTTGAGGGAAAGAAAAAAAGAAGAGAAGTGGAAATGCTTTGGCTTCCGGAAAAATGGACCGTGTTCGCGTGCTTTATTGAGTGCTCAAAATCATTGAGAACCAAGGGTGCTCGAAGATAATGAGTACAAGAGTACTCGAAAAGGCATCAAAGTGGTCCTGATCGAAGGTGCTGGTGTTTGCAGTCGAAGTATCGAGTACTCGTAACTCAGTTACAAGTACGTGCAAAGCGCATCGGGAGCATGGTCGTAAATCTTATAAAAGAAAAGCTACGAGCACATACGCAGCACAGAAGGCGTGGTCGTTACAAGGATGTGCTGGTCATAAAAAGGCAACGAGTACAAGCCAATCGGGAAGACGAAATTATAAGCCGGAGTGGTTGTTACTCGGTTACAAGTATGTGCATAGCAGCAAGGAGTGGTCGTAAACCACAACGTGGTCGTAAATGAGCTATGACTACTAAGATCGAAGCTTCAACGTGGTCATAAACATCAACTGGGCTAACAATTGATATCAGAACCTAAAGGAACGAAGCGATGGCCGGCAATGCTAGTGATCCATCGAAATCAGGAGTGCTCATCAAGATCACGGGCAACGAGCTCGATCCATTGAAGACAGACGTGATCCCGATTCAATACCTGATGTTGAGCAGGATGAATTACGGCATATGGGCCGTCAACATGAAGTTAATCTTGCATTCGCTAGGGGTATGGTCAGCAGTCGAAAATAGAGACGACGATGGCGACAAGGATCAAGGTGCGATGGTGGCCATCTCGCAAGCGGTACCAGATGACGTGATGATGTCGATCGTCGAGAAAAATATGGCGAAAGAAGCCTAGATCGCACTCAGGTAGATGCAGATAGGCGAAGATCGTGTCAAGAAGGCACGCACTTAAGTACTCAAACGGCAACTGAGCAAGTTACAGATAGAAGACTCAGAGATGATCACCGAGTACTCTATGAAACTCACCACTCTGGTGGGTGAGATTCATTCACTCGGTGCAAAGCTGGAAAAGAGCGACGTTGTGAAAAAACTGTTCAGTTCGGTCTCAGGTCGATTCCTCCAGATTATCGGAACGTTTTGATGTCACAGCAATGTCACTCACGGAGGTGATTGGTTGTCTCAGAACCTTTGGGGGAAGGGCTCAAGGGTCAACGGCACTCGAAGAATGAAGAAGAGAAGCTGCTCCAACTAGAGGTACTTGGGAATCAGTTTTGAAAAGTTTACGACCACAAGGTCTTAGGACCTTAATTAAATATTAAAATTATATTTAATAGATATTTTAATGCTCATCAAGTGACATGGTTGGCGCTTGGTAGGGGGGATTTGGGAGGGTGTTGGAGAAGATATGAGAGAGAGTTGGTGGGAGGAATGGAGGGAATTAATGCTGGTGGTGATGCGGTGTCTCACTGGTGACTAGAGCTAGAGGAGGAAGTAAGGGCGGCGGTTGGGGACGAGGATGACGGTGGAAGTGACTTGGATTCTATTTTTCCACGAACCAGTATGCCACTTATGACATGGTGGGTTATTCTGCCCGTAAGACCCAACAAGCCACCGAAACCCAGTTTGTGGCTTTTGGCATCTGCTAGTTGTACTGGCCTTTGGCTTCTCCTAGAAGCGGCTGGAAAAGCAAGCCGTATGGGGATGCTCTTGGCTTGTCCGCAGCAGAAGCTGGCTGAGCAGCTGTGTCAGACGGGACCTTAGGCTACGCCCACATCTAATTAAGCTATTGATGCTTTGTGAAGCTAGTATACACCCGTTTTAAAAGCTACATATATATTTGATGAGTTGTCATTTCTCCTATACATTGCTAGGGTGTCTAGCTACCAACTGTGGAGCATTGAACATGCTCTAAGATAACCAAGATTACGTAATTAACCCAAAAAGGACCTTCGTTTACCACATAGGGTGAAAATAGGCAGCTACAAGGCCAATAAAAAAACATGTGCATAGTAAGTATTTGAGTACTTTGTTAAGTACTCAAATTTTGCGTTCTTGCTTAGACCTGCATCCAATGGACTACGGGCCGTTCAATCCAGCTTCGACTGACGGTTGTTAGATTTTAGCTGAAATTGTACTATAATAGCTGTTAGTTTTTTCCGAATCATTCAATTAAAGAAAAATAAGAAAAAAAACAAAAAATATTATTATATCTTCACAAACAATGTAAAGAAAAAACAAAAAGAAAAAAAATTAAAATTAAGAAGCCGACAGTTCATTCCAGCTTAAGCCAGAAGTCCAAACTAGATTGAACGGAATTTACATCCCCTCCTCTCCCACCCACCCTAAACCCTAGCTGCCACTAACCCCAGCCAGACCCACGACCTACTTCCCATCGATGGCGAGCATCCGTCATTGACTCTTGATGTGTCTAGTAGCACCCAGTTTGCTGGTGGCCGCCTCTTTTAATTGCCACAACACCCTCGCATTATGAGCTATCAAGGAAAAGTCGACTCTCGTTGAGATGTACCCGTCAATGGTACCACCTTATGTACCGTCAATGGTACCACCTCATGAACGACATTAAGCAATAATTTGTAAAAGGCATTGTAGTCAGTCATACATTGTCTCCATTTTCCCTGATAAGGCATGCCCTTGTGACCAGTGACAGAGCCAGCCGACACGGCTGGAGATTGGGCAGAGCCGGTCGCCGTGCAAGAGCCCAGTCAAAACCAGCAGTCGTGCGGCGGGAAACCGGTATAAGTTCAACAGAGTTGTGCCCCGACGAGCCCAGGTAGCCACCCAGGGTCGCCGGGAGGTGGCTTCGCCTATGCTTGGGACCATATATCCATGTCACCCAATTGGCAACGTTGCAATATCTCCAGATAGTTGCCTCGATCTAATATACAGTACTCCCTCCATCTCATCTATCCCACACTATAAGTCCAAAGTCTATCATGAGTACAGACTAAGGAGACATTAGATTTAAGAAAAAATTAATACCATTCGACCATATATACCCCTATTAAATAACATATTACAGTTACTCACTTATTTTTTTAGTATTAGAGTACAGGTATGTAGTGAAAATATTGTAATAACTACACCTTTACAGTGGTGGAGCTACAATTTTGATAATGGGGGTGCGAACTTAAGACACGTCCATTTTAAAATAAGTTCAAATGATATAGTAGGAAGCTCAATATATGTAAATAAGCAATCATTCAAGTATTGTTCACCTATGCTATTTCTTAGCTTATTACGATTGATCATAACTCCTGCAACTCTCTTTTAGGTTTTGATTCCTAGTATCATTCTTTTAAACCCGAAGGCAAGAAAGGAGCAATTTACTTTCGGATGCCCCAGACCAATCTATATACTACAATCTATGACTACTATGAAAACCATCCCATCGGAACCTTTTACATCCCCATCTGATCACTAAATCCTGTAATAAGAAAAAAAACCCCCCAATACACCACCTTGTGCCACACAAGCTCATAAATTGATATACTGAGACTCAAATTAACACCATAGAACTCTCCAAAAGTGTATCCTGCAACCCCATAACATTCTAATCATACTTTAATTTGGACAATTCATAAGAATTTAGCAGCATTATTAGCACCACCGAATTGGCAGCTAGTTGACACATGAACATTAGGAAACGATCTACCGGCATTCAAGATTCAAGAAGCTAATCGACATCGAGGAATCAAGTGCATAGAAGAGCTAGACGGTAAAAAACAAAGCACAAAAAGTCAGGAGCGCATGGGACTTGGCGAGACGGGTGTAGAAGTGCTGCTTGGAGAGCTCCTGGTACTTCTTGATGGTGGGCAGGTCAATGACGTATTGCTTGTTCCTCTCCATAAGTGTCTTATGGTACACACACCTGTGCTTGGCAGGGCCGTCTCCAGAAATTTGGGGCCCCAAGGCGAATTGCAAAATGAGGCCCTCAATTTTTAAAAAATATTGGTCTAATATAATTAAGGCATACTATCGCATAATCATGTAAGATGTAACTTTAATATGTATTACTCCATACAAGATTTGAAAATATATCAAATATTAAGACCAAAAAAATATAGTACTGACCTCATGTTCTACTAAAAAGCATCATACGTCTTGTATTTCTTGAAATGAAATCTCCAATTATATCTTCATAATTAACCAGCCTCTACTCCAAAGTCCAACCACGTATATACGTTAATTTCCTACGTGCGATTGCGAAAACAGTTTCTACTTTCTAGCGATTCACGTGCGTCACGGAGGTCTCTGGAAGTCTGCGCGCAGACTTGCGCCGCTGCGTCGCCCGTGTCGCCGAACGGAACGCGCCACCGCGGCGAAGGCGTCGTATGAACCATCGATGCTAGCGGCACCACCGCCGCCGATTCGTCACCACATCGACCGCAGATTGAAGAAACCCTAGCAGCACGCCATGCGGCATGCGCATCGGCGGGAGCTGCAGGAGTCGACCGGATCGGCCAGTAGCTCGCACATAATACGATACGTATTGGTTTGGGGCCCCACCAATTTGGGGCCCCGTGCCGCCGCCACCGCACGCCCTCATCAACGGGCCTGGTGCTTGGCTGTAACCTCGTTGCCTCGTACACCTTGGACTGCAGCTGCGCCATCTTTGACGCAAACGCCCCCATGGATCTGCCCCCATTTCACAGTTAAATCGAAGTAATGTGGATGAGAAAAATCAGAGCAATATATCTACAAATTGAGAAGCACGGGATCGAGACTTGGCTTGATGACTTCTTTGGTTTACCTTTTCCTCTCTGATGCCTGGTGGTCGCCAGCAGCGGCGGGGGCTCCGGCCTCCGAGAAGCGTAGCGGCGGCGATGATCTGCGCGAGAGTAGGGCCGCGTGCCCGAGCTCAAGTTCGTCTGTTGTGCTATGGTAGAAGCCCGAAGGATTTGGTCGATTGGGGAATCTCCGGTAGGGGTGGCCCCGATCGATTGAGGAAGTGAGGATAACTTGGGCACTTGAGCTAATAGGCTTGATTTGTATGTTAGTATGTGCAATGTATACTTTGTGTATTATTAGGGGTATATATCAGATTTTTGCGTAAAAATTTTGGGGGTGCAACTACACCCCATACAACATTGTGGCTCCGCCACTGACCTTTGGTCTTTGCAATAGATTTATAATGTAAGATAATGTTTTCTAAGAATGAGAACTTATATTGTGAATAGAGGGAGTAGTATGCACACATGCATTAGGCAGGCATACATTGTCTGCATTAATATTCTTGTATGTTTGGAAGGATGCATGATTGCATCAAGGACTAATTATACAATATTATCCCCTATCAATGTCGTCCACCTAATTAATCATTCGTGAATGCATGCATGGCACTTGCGGACTGTTAATTCATGTTCCTGAAAACGCAAACCTGCCTGCCAGACCTGGTAAACTATCCTTTTCCTAGAATTATTGAACAAGCTAGAGCACAGAGAATAGACAACTTTTCTTTTATCTCTTTCTTTACTTTACAACGTCCTTTTAATGATTAAAAAAACTAGCACTTAGGTGTATGTGTACATATGCTTGTTCAGATCGGCTAATGCCGTTCGGCAACGCAGCAACGCAACGCGTCTGTTTAAGGAAGCCGCTCCTTTTTGCCGTGACTCGTGCAAGAGCTATCTCTCCGTTAGCCTGCAGTGATATCGAGCCAACTTCTCGTTTTATTGAGTTTTTCTAAAAATGACATAGTTTGATTTAATATCATTTTACATATAATTTAAAAGTATTTTTAGAAACGAGCTAACGAGCCGAGCCGAGCCGAGTTTGAGCAAAATTCAAATTCATTTGAAATCAACTCATTTTAATGTTTAACCAATTAACAAGTATAATTGAAGTAATTTTGAACCGAACCAATGAGCCCCACTAACAAGCTTTTTTTCCACCCCTAGCCTGCACACATGCAACTCCTGCATGCAAACAGTCGTTGTGCTGTGCGCTTAGCAACTGCACTGGCTGCCGCATGCATAAGCATTAAATGTTGATAGCTATTTGCTGCACAAACGTTCATACACATATGCATGCAACAGCTATCAAGTGCTACTGCACTGGTCCGAACACATTTCTTTGATGCTGACGCAAAAAAACAATTGCTTGCTACTGCATTAATGTCTCGCATACAAACACATACACCATAATTATTAAAGAGAAACACGGGGATTTAAAACCCAATAATTTTAATATTTTAAATCTAGTAACCATTATATTAGATTTTTTATAACTAAAATTAATCTAATAAATTACCTGGAACACTTTTCTGTTAATTAAAACTAACAGAAACAACCAAATTAAATAACACCCATATGTAACTTGATCAGAGAAAATCCAGAGAGCTTTTCACATGCAAAAGGTACGTGTTGATGGTCTGCTATACAAACGCACATGCACTTTCTCATGTCTGAACTGTTAACAGTCCTCCATGGCAGGGAATGTTCTTTAATTAATGCCCCAAAATCCCTGGTAGTACTCGACAAGCGTATCCTCCCAGATGGAAGGGAGCATCGGCTAAGTTTTCGGAAATTTAGACAAACTACCCACGTAGGCGTGGCGCCACGCCACGCCAGCCACCATGTGGACCGAAATAAAAGAGACGAAAATTTGCAGAAAAAAGAAAGCGTAGGTTTTTTCGCAAAAAATCGAGAGCCTTTTCGCAATAAAAGGAGAGTGGAGGGGTTGTTTCGCAAAAACCGAGGGCCTTTTCGGAAGAAATAAGGGTCCTGTTCGTAATTACAGGAAACCGCGGGTCGCTACCGAGCAAAAAAAGTGTGTAGGGGCTTTTTCGCAAGAATCCAGGAACTTTTTTGCTAAAACTGAGGACCTAAACGTAATTACTTTGCAGGCTTTTTCGCGGAGGCTGACACGTGGACATCCTCTCCGGCCGAAGAGTCCGCGGGGTGTAATATATATAGTATTAAGGTCCTGTTTTAACGTGTTGCATCTTTTTATTTTTAAGTTTTTGACTGAAATAGTACTGTAACGACTATTAATTTTTTCGAGATATTTAATTAAAGGAAAATAGAAAAATAGAAAAAAAAATACCATTATATCTCCATAGATAATATAAAAAATGATAAAAAAGAAAAAAACACATTAAGAAGAAAAATGATAAAAAAGAAAAAAAACACGTTAAGAAATCAACGCATTACAAACAACTTTTGCCTTCTAAAAGACAGAAGCCATCACTATTTAGAATTAAGCCTAAGTAGTACACAAGAGGTCTGCCCAGCCCTGGAGAAGCAAGGGCTAGCTATGCTTCGCTATTATTTCCTTAGGGATTGCTCTCTGGCAGCGCTGTCATGTAGGAAAATTTATGAAAAGGCCTTCCAATTTTTTAAAATTATGTAAGGACCTTGATTTTTTGCGGAAAAGCCCCTACCACATTAGCGATTTCGTGAGAAGGCACTCCGCTTTCCCAAATTATGCATGAGTCCTTGATTTTTTTCAGGAGGCCCTCCTTTTACGGGATAAAGCCTGCATTTTTTTAAATTATGTACAAGTCCTCTGTTTTTCAAAAAGGCCCTTTGCTTTCTCAGAAAATACGTATGAGCCCTTGATTTTTTTTTCAAAAAGCCCCTACGTATTGTCGACCATTATGCTTTGGTCCACGTGGTAACTAGCACGGCGTGGTGTCGTGCTTCCGCAGCTAGTATATATTATCGGTTCATATCAACCCGTATTACAATCTGTTCTACTATGGCTTATGTATGCTTTTGACATATATAAACTACAGACTTCGATTTATTATATAAACATTTCCTTTTAATTTGTAATATCGGATGCATGTGGGCACATGGCATGTCCAGAGGCTTCAAGAAAGAATGGGCAAAAGATGCTTATGTAGCGTGGTTAGAGCCAGTCTGATCAAGATAGCAAGAAAAAATCTAGAACATAGGTTGTTAATTGCGCAAAATGCACATTATATATTGTTCACTTAAATCGATGTACAGTTAACATATCTTTTCTCCTGACTTTTTGCTCGATCAACAACATATATGTCTGTGTAAATAATAGGATTCATTCGTATAATTCCTTTTGTCGCGACCCCAACCAAGAACTGAAGACGGACAATAATTTGAAGTGTTTGATGCACTCCCCACTGAACTTTGTATACATATTTCATACTTTTAATTTCTTTTTCTCAAGCATATATTGATTTTTTTTATTGAACGGCGCTTACGATGTCCGCATGCACTTAAACGAACAGACACTACAACGGCTGCTATTCTCGCCAACAGCCATATAGAAAATCTGATATATTGCCCTAGCAAATAAAATTTATTGGTGGCCGATAGTACTTATGCCAAACTAATTGCCAAAAGCACTGTCCTACACTACTACAAAGAAGGTCATACTGGACGTCTTATCATAGATGGTTCCCCGAATCCGTAAGTGTTGCAATTATCACAAATAGTTTTACATCGTGACCGTTTATTTTAGTAGCGATGGATAAAACCGTCTGTGATACATAATTATCGTAGACGGTTCTTATTAATAACCGTCTGTGAATTATCATTAACAATTCTAATAAATAACTATATGTGAAGTCTCCCATTATCACAGACAATTATATTATGGAGCCATTTGTGATAGTTCCTCGTATAAGTAAGGCCCCGCTAGGGTTTGCGCCCTCACTCACTCACTCTGCCACATCCTTTTGCCTCCTCTCCTTCTGATGCTACCGCCTCTCCTCCCGACGCCACCACCTCTCCTCCTGACACCGCATCATGAATATCTCTATTTTTTTTACCATTACCTTAACAAGTGTGATGTGCTAGTTGTTCATATCATTCTAACTAGTACTGGAGGACTTGGTAGTAATGTTGTGGGCTTGGTTCATTGCTCTGTGATGAGATGACGTCAAATTGAGATTGAATATGACAATAGGAGTATAATCTAGCTTTGAGCTAACATATTACTTACTATTTTAGTATTGTGTCATGCAATTCTTAGTCAATCTGTACACATGATTTATTTTGTCATTGATAACTGTCCTCTGTGATTCACTTTGTTCACTAGGTTATTTAATCTTGTTCATTGTGATTCATTCAGATTTAGCTCAAGGCCGAATTTATCTCACACTACCACAGAAAGAGTCATCACAGACAGTTTAAAACTGTCATCACAGATGGTTTTTGACCCGTCTAAATTTATGTATTTGTGATAATAGGTAGCTATCACAGACACCTCTCGAACCGCCTGTGATAAGATACAACACAGACAGTTTTAGTTAAAAACTGTCTGTGATAGTCTAATATTACAGATAGTTCTAGTTAATAACCATCTGTGATAGTCTATTATCATGAACAGTTCTAGTTAAGAACCATCTGTGATTGCATTCTAGCATCCTTATAAATAGGCCTCCTTCAGTTCATCAATATTCTCTAATTGCACTACAAAACAATGCAATCAGATAATACAAATTAACCAAAGCAGGCACATTTATGAGAACAAGATCATCGTGCAATAAACTTTGTCACCATGTCTTCATCCTGGAATAAAACATGAATTTCAACAAGGGTTGAAACCCAAGCCATCCATCAATGATCATAAGAACTAAGGCATCAACAATTAATTTTTACACACACGAGCATCAAGATTTACATGGCCAAAACCCTAGCCATCCAAAAGTTTGAGATAGTGGATATATCACCAGCGATGAAGGAGAGGCGATGGCAACATCACCGTTGTGTCATGATGGTGACACTGCACAAGACACTCTTACGACACTTAGGACAAGAGTATCTTGTGTAGTGAACCATAGCATCACAACCAGAGGTAGAGGAGCTCATGGAAGTAGTCGGTGTCATTGAGGGGATGAGGCGCTTCGGTTGGGAGAGGTAGCAGGAATAAGGAGTGGATGAACTAGGAGCAGTCGGAAATGTCCTCATTAGTGTTAGTTCTTAGAGTGAAATTGGGGGAAGAGAGAGGTGGGAGGAGACCGGTGCCTCCCGTTTGATGCGGAGAGAATGGATGGGTGAGATTGAAATCTTGGGAGAGATGGCATGGATTGGTGATGTGTGATAATGGATGGGTGAGATTGAAATCTTGGGAGAGATGGCATGGATTGGTGATGTGGCATTATCACAGACGGTTTGAATTAATTAAAAACCGTCTATGATGTATACTAACATCATAGACAGTTTGAAACAAAACCATCTGTGATAAATATAGACATCACTGATGGTTTTTGTTTTGAATCATTCATGATATTATCACAGACAGTTCAGAATAAAAACCATCTGTGATAACTTTATCACTAACGGTGTATATTGAATTGCCTGTGATGAGGTGTCTACGATGACCCTTTTTATAGTAGTGTCAACTGTCATATTCAATTTGTGATTAAGATTTATCTCGACTATCACATGCCCGCAACTCGATTTTATATGCACATCTATCTTGATATGTACTATCTTTGCTCATCATGCGTTTGTCCTAGTTACTCCAATTTCATCTACAACTATAATTTTTCAATAAAATGTCTACCACACAGTCGGCACTCGTCATCTACGCGCTACACCTCGCCTCCAAGGGTGCCTTCATCATTAAGGTAGGAATATATCCACAAAAGAGCTCCTTTTAAGGTGTAATTGTTGCATTGTTGAATACTTATTAATTTGCTATGACTTTCTTAGTAATTGAGTATGATGTATTTATTTTGCAAGGCAATTATCAATGTAAAAATATCTTCTCCACTACAAACATGACGATATACACCTATTTGCTCTAGGTATTTCATTGATGCATCAAATGTACCCACTTGTAGTTATTTGAGAAGGTTGAGGTGAGTAAACCTATAGAAAGTCATTCCACATATGCTCTTATATTATTTGTTTGGGATATAAAGCTCCCATAAAGATTCAACTAGAACTTCTTGACATAAAGCACTTGTTTATTTATCTTACGCAATCATGATTACTATGTTTCACTTGCAGGCCATCTCTAAGCATCCCTCTTTGAGATGTTGGATATTATCGAGGCACAAAAAGTTGTGTGATTCCTATAGATCTACTATTGTTTTAGAGGTATCATCTTATTTAAATGCTTTGTAACACTTTAGGTTCACAATCTTTATTAATTTATTTCTTATTCTATCATATATATACTTGGTATGTGTTGTATAAAATTATTTTTTTTACTTCAGATATCACCAACTCGTAGATGGTTGTTATGGACAAACTTTTACCAACCTCCATTAAGGAATCACCTGTTACCATTACTAGTCACCATCTTGGTTTTCATATCTTTCCAATGCACAGGAGCACATATTTCATCATAACACTAACATATACACACCTCATAATTAAATGAGTTAGAGACAAAGTCAGATCCCATATCACACTTGGGCAGTGTGATTTGCTTCATGCCCTTTCAAGCCCAAGTGTATATGGGATCTGATTTTGTCTCTAACTCATTTAAATTATAGGGTGTAAGACTACATATATATATATATATATATATATATATATATATATATATATATATATATATATATATATATATATATATATATATATATATATATATATATATTCGAATCTTGGAAAATCATTCAAAACTTAAAATCAATAAATCCTAATGTCGTTAAAAGTTTAAATTAAAAATTCAAATTCCAATATTGGGTTGAGCCCTTTATTTTCCATTCCTCCCCTTATCTTTTCCCACTCACTTGCACGGCCTGGCCCATTTCCTCTGCACGACATGCGCGCAGCTCCCTTCTCTCTTTCTCCCGCACGCGCCTGTGATCCCCACTCCTTCTCCCCTTCTTCTTTCATGGTGGAGCTTCCTCCACGCCTCCCTCCTTCCATCTCTCCTCTCGCGCAATCCTGCCGAATTGTTGCCTTTCAAGCCCAAGTGTATATGGGATCTGATTTTGTCTCTAACTCATTTAAATTATAGGGTGTGTAAGACTACATATATATATATATATATATATATATATATATATATATATATATATATATATATATATATATATATATATATATATATATATATATATATATATATATATATATATATATATATATAAAATATGTACTCACATACAATGCATGGGAAAGATATAGAAAACCAAGATGGTGATTAGTAATATCACAGACGGTTATTTTTAAAAACCATTTGTGATAACACATCACAGACAATTTTTTATTAGTTGTTTGTGATATGTCGATATCACGACGGGTTTTGTTAAAAAGCGCAGTGATACGTGCACACATCACAGAATAGTTATTTTTAAAAATCATGTGTTGTGACTTATCACGAGCGATTTGGGAGCCATCAACAGTCCCGCCTACTGCATGCGCCACCCCGCGCTCGACACCACTGCGCCGCGCCCCGGCGCGGCGAACAGCCCCCTCTGCGGCTATGAAGCCCGCTCCTTACCTCCCCTGCGCCTTCGCTTTCTTCCCCGCCGCCTCGCGTGCTCCCACGCTGCCGTCGCCATATCCGCCGCTCGGTGAAGCACCCGCCGTCCACCGCGTCCACGCACTCCTTCCTTCTAGGAGACTCCACTGTGGCCAATTTGATTCTCCAGGCGAATCCAGCTGCGGCCGTTTCTTCCCCATGGCCGGCCGGTCGCGCGCTCACGCCATTTCTTCCTCGACCCACCTCGCGTCGATTCCATGCGGTGGGAGCATCTCCACGACGCCCTCAACCTTCCCCAAGCGTCGCCTGGCCTCCTCGACGCCCGAGCCCCTCCTCCACGGAGCCTCCTCGCGCCCATGGCCTCGCCGCGGTCGCCTCGCCCCCCCTCCCTCGGCCAGCTCCGGGTAAGCCTCCACCACACCTACTAATGCTTGTGCTCGCATCAATTTCACCTCTCCTCCCCACGGCGCCGTCGCTCGACCTCACCTCGGCGGCCGCTCCGGGCCGCGCCGCCCGCTGCGCTGCTCCGGGCCGCGCCACCTCCCAATAGCTTCCAGGTTTCCTCACGGTTCCATTCGCCGCCGCCCAGCCTCCCCGGCCACCCCTCGCGGCGCCCCGCTCCGCCACGCCCGCCTCTCTATTTCGAAAAATTAGATGATTAAAAACCATCTCCGATGAGCATTACAAACCGTCTCGTGATGACCTTTTCGTAGTAGTGATAGAAGCTACGCTATATCCGAAGCATTGTCGCTACACTGGTATGTGTAGCACTGGTGCACATAATATTGGAAATATTTAACCCAGTGTCAAGAGGATTATCAGCATTAAGTAGGAGTCACCATGATGGAACATTAAAGATGTATCGCCACTAGTGTTAACCATTTGAATAGTAGTGACTAAATAAATAGTCCCAGTGATAATAAATTAGGATATTAATCATTCAATGATTAATTGATAGTAAAACTCACCTAAAATATCATAGGTGAAATACCACAAACACAAGGTCTGAGATTAACTCGATAAGTTAAACTAATGTACACCACGAGGAAGCCTCCGACCTAATTCTTAAAAGGTGACCTTCGCACATAACACTCAACACCTCCATACAAGTCTCACACCGCTCATAAGTCTAATCGACACATGGAACGCCCTGATAAATACAAAAATAATAAAAGAGATTATTAATAAAAGATCAAGTTATCGTATTCTATTACCAATCTTGCCCCCAAATCACTTAATCATCCATTAACTCATAATAAAACTAAACCGAGTTTATTCGGATTTGTAGTTACTTGCTTTTATTTGGATTCCATATGAAGGATAGAAGCTCAAGAGAAAGCATCGTGTGAGCACAAGTCCATGTAAATCGTACAAAGTAGTCAATACTTTGATCATGTTGAACCTACATTTCTGCAAATTAATTTGCTTTAAATTATCAAATTGCACGCAGTTATTTATATGCAAATAGTTATATTCCATTGTGTGCCTTGAATATATTACCCTCCGTTGGATATTTGAAGTCGAGAACCTTGTCGCCTAGCAAAATTATAATAATACCCTTTCATAATTATATGCCATGATTAGTAATGTTTAGGTACTCATGGGCGATCACTTTTAATCAAGAGAAATTGGTTTGGGCATCATGATGAGAATGACTGTATATTTGACATGACTATTTTATACCCTCCAAAAATCTCAACATGCTTAAATATCCGGCGGACTAGTTCGAGTGTGTGAATATGTGGTGCAGTGGAAGCACAAAGTATAACCCTAAGGACCGAATCTTGTCATGTCACCGTGTAAAATAAAGACAACCACAAGTACTAATAGGGGAGAGAAGTAATTATGAGGGCAAGGGAAGGCCTAACATCCTGTGCAACATATGGGACCCACCGCAAGTGGGCGCTTTCCCATAGGGTGAGATGAAAAAGGGTCTAGATACTTTGAAAAGTCACCGTGATGGTCCGCCATGATAAGGAATCGTGTGGGGCAACGGGTTGATCGTCTCTTGTGGTGAAAGTGTACAAACTCGCATCAAAACTATTCGAATAGCCGTGCCCACGGTCAAGGGCGGACATGGGAACTTATATAGTTCTATTTAAAAACGCTTGTGGGTGGGAATGGAAAAGTGAAGGGCGAAGGACCGCCTGGTTTGGATATATATGGTGCGATGCCATGTAACGGTGGATGGAATCAATCGATATTAATAATGCATTCCCTGGTACATTATGATTTGTTCCAAAATTGCTAATTAATTGTATTCAAAAGCACTCTCACGCAAAACAAAATAGCCCGAGCCTCTCCTTTGTTAAGCCATGCATACTATTTATTTGCATTCAGTGTATTGGCTCGCGAGCACGGGTCGGAGTGCTCACGCCGCTTTATGCAAAATTCAGAATCGGGAATCAAGTCACCGCACCGCAGCAACAAGATTGGACAAGCCGCGAGAAGATGAAGATGTCAAGAGCTAGGTCGTGAACCTCCGCTATGTCTCAAGGTCCCATCTGGTGCTTCGTTCTTCCGCTGCTGCAATTTAATGATTTCGCCTAATCGCCCATGAGTAAGTCTACTATTAAATTTACGCCCGCATGATATGTATTTTGATATTCATTATCGTAATCGTGAGCACTATCTCTCGATCCAGGAATAGTGCGATAATCACAGAGGAATCCGGATATTAATATCGGGTCCCTATACTAGAAATATTTCTTGAAATATTAGTTCCAAAATATAAGTTATACCGCTCATTCTCACCTATCTATATGCTACCCTAGCCATTTAACTTCTAAAGCTCCCTTACCCGAGGTTCAAAAAAAGCGGTACTCTTGTAATTTTCTATAAAAAACCCACTCTAGGCCAAGAATCATGATGCTTAACCCTGAATCCTAATTGTTTTATCCTTGGGAGAAACGATATGGTCGTGGATCAAGGAACAATAGAAATCAGATAGTGTTAACCATTTGAATAGTAGTGACTAAATAAATAGTCCCGAGTGATAATAAATTAGGATATTAATCATTCAACTGATTAATTGATAGTAAAACTCACCTAAAATATCATAGGTGAAATACCACAAACACAAGGTCTGAGATTAACTCGATAAGTTAAACTAATGTACACCACGAGGAAGCCTCCTGACCTAATTCTTAAAAGGTGACCTTCGGCACATAACACTCAACACCTCCATACAAGTCTCACACCTGCTCATAAGTCTAATCTGACACATGGAACGTCCTTGATAAATACAAAAATAATAAAAGAGATTATTAATAAAAAGATCAAGTTATCGTATTCTATTACCAATCTTGCCCCCAAATCACTCGAATCATCCATTAACTCATAATAAAACTAAACTGAGTTTATTCGGATTTGTTTGGATCTTTTTGAGTTACTTGCTTTTATTTGGATTCAGTCAGTATCGCGTAATTAGAAATTGGGAGTCGTGAAGATTCGGTGGATCAAGTGAGATCAAGCTCGAAGTGAAGGTGAAGGATAGAAGCTCAAGAGAAAGCATCGTGTGAGCACAAGTCCGCGGTAAACTGTGCCAGGCGAGTCAATACTTTGATCATGTTGAACCTACATTTCTGCAAATTAATTTGCTTTAAATTATCAAATTGCACGCGGTTATTTATATGCAAATACATGTTAATTTTAGACTCTAGTTATATTCCATTGTGTGCCTTGAATTAATATTACCCCTCCGTTGGAATATTTGAAGTCGAGAACCTTGTCGCCTAGCAAAATTATAATAATACCCTTTCAAAATAAGTCCGTAATTATATGCCATGATTAGTAATGTTTAGGTACTCATGGCGCCAAGGCGCCAAGCATCACTTTAATCAAGAGAAATTGGTTTGGGCAGTCATGATGAGAATGACTGGTATATTTGACATGACTATTTTATACCCTCCAAAAATCTCAACATGCTTAAATATCTGGGCGGACTAGTTCGAGTGTGTGAATATGTGGTGCAGTGGAAGCACAAAGTGTGTTATTGGTAGACCGCCCAGATAACCCTAAGGACCGAATCTTGTCATGTCACCCGTGTAAAACAGTACAACCACAAGTCTGTAAAGTACAACTTGGCTAAGTAGATTTATCGAAAACTCGGACTCATCTCACTAATAGGGAGAGAAGTAATTATGCAGGGGCAAGGGAAGGCCTAAAGGGACACCGAGTGGAGGTGAAGTTTCCCGGTCGTGCTAGCAGAGGGGAGTGGAGCCCGTGACGCTAGTAGCTGTGGGGAACATCCGTGCAACATATGGGACCCACCGCAAGTGGCGCTTTCCATAGGGTGAGATGAAAAAGGGTCTAGATACTTTGAAAAGTCATCGTGATGGTCCGCTCAACCACATGACTAAGGAATCGTGTGGGCAACGGGTTGATCGTCTCTTGTGGTGAAAGTGTACAAACTCTGCAGAGTCAAAACTATTCGAATAGCCGTGCCCACGGTCAAGGGCGGACATGGGAACTTAACCAGATATAGTTCTATTTAAAAACGTTTTGTGGTGGGAATGGAAAAGTGAAGGGCGAAGGATGCCTGTTTGGAATTGTCCTGGGTGTCGTCCCAGTGATAAGTTAAGCGGCTATAACGCTGAAGAAATTGCTATATGGTGCGGATGCCATGTAACGGTGGATGGAATCTGAATCGATATTAATAATGCATTCCTCGGTACATTATGATTTGTTCCAAAATTGCTAAGTCATAGGGCTTTTAATTAATTGTATTCAAAAGCACTCACGCAAAACAAAATAGCCCGAGCCTCTCCTTTGTTAAGCCATGCATACTATTTATTTGCATTCTGTGTATTGGCTCGCGGAGCACGGGGTCGGAGTGCTCACGCTCGCTTTTGCGGCAAAATTCAGAATCAGGAATCAAGTCACTGCACCGCAGCAACAAGATTGGACAAGCTGGCAGAGAAGATGAAGATGTCAAGAGCTAGGTCGTGAACCTCCAGTTGGCTGCCTGTGGGCATGTCCTGAAGGTCCCATCTGTGCTTCGTTCTTCCGCTGCAATTTAATGATTTCGCCTAATCGGCCCATGAGTAAGTCTACTATTAAATTTTACGCTTCGCATGATATGTATTTTGATATTCATTATCAGAATCGTGAGCACTATCTACTGATCCAGTGAATAGTGCAAGAATCACGAGGAATCCGGATATTAATATCTGGGTCCCTACATTATCACAGACAGTTTGGGAGCCATCTGTGATAACCACTTGATATAACAGATGAAGAAAAATTAGATGATTAAAAATCATCTCCGATGAGCATTACAAACCGTCTGTGATGACCTTTTCTGTAGTAGTGATAGAAGCTTACGCTATATCCGGAAGCATTGTCGCTTACACTGGGTATGTGTAGCACTGGTGCACATAATATTGGAAATATTTAACCCAGTGTCAAGAGGATTATCAGCATTAAGTAGGAGTCACCATGATGGAACATTAAAGATGTATCGCCACTTATACAATATGTAATCAAATTTGTGTTATGTTAGCATGCATAAACTTATTAATATATTCTTGTTCAAGAACTTATTAATATAATATCCTCAAACCAAAATAAATTAAGAACTTTTTAGATAAAAATTAAGAATGGCAAGATGTAGTTTAGGTAAATAATAAATTTGATCAGTTTTATGCAAATTTAGACTACAAATTATAGCCAACATCTTTTGAATATATAGTGTGGATGAAGAAAGAATTAATGTATACTCGTGTCAAGTGTGATACTTTAATTTTCCTCCCAAAAAAGTGTGATGTACTTTTAATTGTGATAACAATTTTAAACAATAAATAAATAAATGGATGAGTCTTTGAAGCAAGTGGATAACCATGATAGAAAACCTTGTTACCAACCAAACTAGTGGTCAAAATTTTTGCGAATATTCTACTACCATAAACAATTAAATGAAGTGATACACAGCTATCTTAGAAGGTAAAAGGCCCACCTGGCCCATTAATTATTTTTACCCTAATTAAGTGTCTCCCATTGTTCATATGTTACCACATATTGCGCCGCTATACCTTCGTCTTACCTCCAATGCCCCACACTACCTTCATAAAATTTTTCCCTCTCTGTGCCATGAGTCCATGACAATGATGACAAGAAAAACTTGTGAGGTGCACGACGCCTCTACATGTGACCATACGTGATGTATCATTAGGGGTGGAAACGGATCGGATACGGTCGAATAGTCTCAAATACGAATACAGATCTATATTTTTAAAATGAATACGAATACGAATTCAAATATTCTCAAATATGGATACGAATATTCTCGAATACGAATACGGATATTTTCGAATACGGATTTTCTCGGATACGAATATCGGATAAAACGGATTCCTAGCGGTTTTACCGATTTTTCACCAGTTTTTGATAGGTTACCGGTTTTAAACCGCCTAAATTCAAATTTTGAATCATAAAATTCATACAGATTTTTCATGGGTTCTAGAAACGGATCGAATACGAATCGAATAATCTCAAATACGAATACGGATACGGATACGAATATTCTCGAATATGAATGCGAATACGGATATTCTCAAATACGGATACGAATATTCTCGAATACGAATACGGACATTTTCGAATACGGATTTTACTTACCACATTCGCTTTTTCTCGGATACGAATATCGGATAAAATGAATTATCCGTTACCGTTTTCCACCCCTATGTATCATGCATCATCTGCGAGGTGCTCTGTGGGCATGACCATCTTGTCCATGAGACGTCAGATGTCAATGAGATCATAAAAAAAAAAAGTCGATGACTCAAGCATGGTGCCCGTACTAACGCGATTGATGTGAGGAAGTCAGGGGCATGTGCACAACGAAAGCAATTCCTTCGATCGCCACACCTCAGGAATCGATCAACACATAAGTAGTAAGGTGTTCTTAGTTGACCCTCACCTCTTTCCTATCCTCTAAGGCTCTAACCAATACTAATTAAAAGATTAATCTATTCAATACTTGTAGGGCTAGTGCGTCGACCTCCTAACTATCAAGTTGATATATGTATCTCGTCAAATGATTCTGCCACCACAATGTGTAAGTAACGCGCCAAGCCTAATTAATCTCTCTCTCCTCACGTATCCTCTAACTCACTAATCTATTCAGAATTTTACATGTATGCAGGTGTTGGTTCATAGTATGTTCTAGGAATGTCACAATGGCAGATTGACCTCCCAACCAATTTAGGGTTCACCAATGTCTCTTCATGGTGTTCTTAGACTACTAATTGATTCTACATTCTAAGGTGGTGATCGGTTCGGCTGAAAAGCTCATGGCTTATAGCTGAAAACACTGTAGCTGGCTAAAAAAAGCACTGTAGCTGACAGAGGTTTATTTAGCATAATTAAATTTAAAAAAAATTAAGAATATAAAAAATATGTTAGCCCATTACATATAATACAAACAAATACGGGAAAAAAAGAACCGGCAGTTTGTGTTGTAGGCTTGTAGCGTCATATTCCAAACAAATTATACTGGATTTGAGCTTCCAATTTCTCTCGGTGATGGATGTACCCCTTATTGGAGAGAAATATACTAGAATTTGACTTCCAACTTTCTTACAAATTTGACAGTTCAGAATGCATGGATGAGTCTTCATAAAAAAATGCAAATGCAAAAGTGTGGATGCGTACAAATTATACAATTTAAGAAATAAATGTGTGCTAAAGCGTATGACTAATAATTTGAATAATTCATATCCACTGAATTAAAAGTTAAATTATTTAATATTATTTATTTTTGGATACATATTTTATTATTTAAAAATAAAATTACATGGTAGCACCATTTTTGACTGGGCAACCACGACCACGAATTGATGGCCCCAGCTGGACTCCAGTGTCAATCCGACTCCATCGTTCTCTAATAGTGCAAAACTGTCGGCAAAAGAAGACACCAAAATAGCTGACGGCAATGAACCTCCATCTCCGACATAGTATTAATAGGGAATCTACAACAGGAGGCTGTCGGCAAAGAATATACCTAATAGTTTCGATATTTTCGCTAACAGTTTTTGACTGTTGGAGTTAGTGTCATGTGTTGTAGTGAGATAGTAGATAGTACCAATGGACAGGATGTTATTTCCGCATATGAAATGGAGCATCGATCGATCGTTACCATGTCGATCTTGTGGATCAAGGTTTTAATTACAGGGTGCATAGTGCACTGTATCAGGATGCAAGGGGCGTTAAGATCAGGAGAGTGGGGACGTGAATGCATGTTTGAAATTTGTAAGCATCTATCCATTCCAGCTATGAATGATTATTTAGACCCCATCCAGATGCATCATGTGTGATTACTGTTAATTAAATGGTGTGCTAAGCTGAGTTATAGGCTTAAGAGTCATCGAACATTGATTCCTTAGACGTATCATGTCCATCTTATTTTTATTAATGGTACTGTTTAATTTAGATCGACGAGTGGTAGCTCAGAAGCTAAAATTACTTAATTTGTATCTCTGCATAAGGTGTTAAAACGGGTTGTTTCGTTTCAAACGCAGGAATTTTTTTTTTAAAAAAAATCCTGCGTTTCAAACCTGCTCCAAGTTTTTAGCGAGGACATGCATGAGGCCTAAAGCGATCGTACTAACTTTGAGAAACCTTGCTAATTTAGCATAGGGTTATGCCACATATCTAACCGAAACCCTTTCTTCAAAGCATGGCAGTGTGCACAAGCTAGCGAGTGCTATGGTGGTCACTCCTGGCTCTCCTCAAGCCCCTTATTCAAGATTGAGCCCTTTTGGAGGGTGTGAACTGTCCAAGTTTAGCCTAACCACCTGTACATGAGTACATGTCAAGTTATTGTGCCCATGGACTAGAGTAGTACCTACTACTGGCATTCATGCAGTACATACTAGGAGTAGCACAGGATTGGAGACCACCCTGCAGACCGGAGTACTGGATCACATGCAGGAATTAAAGAAATCTGGGATAGGGCAAAAGGACGCATATACTCCATGATAGTGTTCATGCAATGCATGATAGATCCATGCAAAAGTGATTTCTGACTTTGAAGCAAGTGACCAAGTGTGCCACTAACTGACTGACACACACACACTGCTGCATGCTTGCATTATCATTAGTATTAAAATATATTCATGCAATCTCTTAGGACTTCGATCTCACCAATCCATTCACTCCGCATGGAACGGCAAGCATCGGTCTTCTTCCACCTCTCGCCCCTTATTACTTCCTCTTTCTCTTTCCCCCAATTTCACAATGAGAACCAACATTGATGAGGATATTTCCTGCTGCTCCTAGTTCATCCACTCCTTATTCCTATTTCCTCCCCTAAACCAAAGCGTCATGTCCCCTCGACGACACCGACTACCGCCGTGAGTCCCACCGCCTCGAGTTGTGACGCCACGGTTTACTGCACAAGACACTCTTGTCCTAAGTATCATAAGAGTGTCTTGTGCAGTGTCACCATCGTAATACAACGATGATGCTGTCGCCGTCTCTCCTTCATCGTTTGTGATATATGCCCATCCGAAATTTTTGGATTGAAAATTAATTGTTGATGCCTTAGTTCTTGTAATGATTGATGGATGGCTTGGGTTTTGGTCTTTGTTGAAATTCATATTTTATTGCAGGATGAAGACATAGCGACAAAGTTTATTGCACAACTTGTTCTCATAAATAGGCTTGCTTTGGTTCATCTGCATTATCTGATTGTGCTGTTTTGTAGCGCACTTGGAGAATATTGATGAACTGAAAGAGACCTATTTATGAGGATGCTAGAATGCAATCACAGACGGTTCTTAACCAGAACCGTTTATGATAACAAACTATCACAAATGGTTATTAACTAAAATCGTCTATGATATTAGACTATCACAGATAGTTCTTAACTAAAACCGGATGTATTGTATCTTATCACAAATGGTTCGAGAGCCGTCTGTAATAGCCATCTGTTATCACAGACACATAAATTCAGACAGGTCAGAAACCATCTGTGATGATGATTTTGAATCATTTGTGATGACCCTTTCTATGGTAGTGGAGATGAGGGCTCCTCATGCAATGCAGGGCAGCACTGTGTTGTGTTGTGCCTACAACATCAACCAACCAGGAAACTAGGGGTGAAAAGTGGATATGAATTATTTGTATTATTCTGTTACCATATTCGATAGGATGAGAATATGGCATAGATTTTATCTTCCGATTAACAATTTCTATCCTATTCATACTCGTATTCATATTTGAATTCGCATAAAAAATATGGATGTGAATATGGTATGGACTTTTACCATCGGAAATGTTATTTTATCAGGACTATCCGTATCACCATCCGTATTAATATTCGACGAAGCGATATGATTATTTTATTACAATATGAATAATTAGTTAGATAAGTTTTTTAATTTAATGTGAATTCATGTTTATTTAGGTGAATTAAATGAATTAGAATGATTAAGCATAATTGTATGAGGATAAAATGTTAGTGTCTTCATACTACATAAGTTATGAAGATGTTTGAATCTGACCGAATTGAGCAGATATTCGATTCGAATTTGTATCCGACATTTGTTCAGTCCATATTTGTATTCGACGTTTGTTCGATTCATATTTGAATCCGAGAAAAAATATGGATATGAACATGGTTTGAGCACTATGCAATCCGTATTCGATCCATTTTCACCCCTACAAGCAACCAAGAACCAACCAACAAACCCAAAGTCTGTTTGTTGTGGTGGCAGGAGGTTGCTGCCACTGAACCAAGGGCCAGAGCTACATGCACAATTGCACATAGTATGGTGACACCAACAGAACAAATTAAGTGTTGACATATATTTACTCCGACAAACTATTCTGTACTTATTGGGGAAAATTCATAAACACACTATTTGCCTTTTCAATTTGACCCCCTCATTTCTTTTTGTTTACTTTGTCGCCCACAAGTTGAGTCACCATACAAATACACCCTCTTGATACATGTTAACTTTTTTTGTGTTTTCATTATCTTTTGTACTTGTTTCAATGATTTGAGTACTTATATAAGTTACTTCAATAGTTGTTTTAATTATTTGAGTGATTTCAATATTAATAATACACAATTTCAACATTGAAACATTACTAACAAAATCACGTATTACAACTACAAAGACTAGTTGAATCATTGAAATATATACTGAAATCATTGAAACAAGCATTGACATCACGGAAACAAATACCAAAGATAATGAAAACAATGACACTACTATATAAAGGGTCATCATAGATAGTTCAAAACTATCATCACAGACAGTTTCTGAACCGTTTGAATTTATGTGTCTGTGATAATAAGTGGTTATCACAGGCAACTCTCAAACCGTCTGTGATAAGTTACAACACTAACGGTTTTTCAAAAAAACCATCTGTGATATCTAATATATCACAGATGGTTCTTAAACATAGTTGTCTGTGATATCTAACGTATCACAAACAGCTTATACCCAAAACCGTCTATGATATGTCAGATATCATAGATGATTATTAAACATATTCGTTTGTGATATCTGTCATATCATAGACGGCTAATACCAAAAATCATCTGTGATATGTCATATATCACAAACGGTTTGGTGTTACTAACCGTCTGTGATAGCTATTTGAATAGCTAAATTATTTTCTGTTTTTGTCTAGCCTAAGGGAATACTAGCCATGCCATCCGAAAATAAGCAAACAGATCATAAATATAGCACACGATAATCATTATACAGATCTCACAAATAAATTAAACAATTGACACTACTACAAAAAGTCTTATATTAGATGCCTCGTCACAGACGGTTTAGATTTAGAGACCGTATGTGTTGCTGCTAGTGCTAAAAACCATCTGTGAAGAGATAATATTACAGACGATTCATAGAGAGCACCGTCTATGAAGTATCACACACGGTTCTTACCAAGAATCATCTGTGATATTGCCAAATATCACAGATAGTTTTTTATTTAAATCATCTGTAATACTTCACAAACGACTTGTATTACAAATCATCTGTGATAATGAAGCTATCATAGACAGTTTGTATTAAAAATTATCTGTGATATGTTTCCCACCTCGCAATCCCCTAAAATTTCATAATCTCCCACCTAAGTTCAAGTAGGATTCCGTTCCGAGACACCTTTAGTAAAACGGGCATAACTTTTGTGTACGTTGTTCGTTTTTTATGTTCTTATACTCGTTGGCATGCTAACGACGAGTCCGATCCAAAAAAATTGACTTGCTTGTGCTAGTCACCCTCTAAGACCCCATAAACTCTGCCATCTTTAGCCTCAAATTCACATCGTAAGTTTTTTGTTTCTATTTTTGCCAAAAATTTTTATATTCCATTTGGAATTTGGGGTTCGCCTCAACTGCAAAATTGTAGATCTTGCCGAAACCTTTCAAATGAGTATATATAAATCATATAGAACTTTGCTATTTATCTTTTGAGACTAGATGTTTACATTGCACCGATATATACATATATTGTCTTCGATAATTATGTATCACAGACGGTTTGTGGTTTAACTGCCTGTGATACTTATGTGTCATAGATGGGTTGTGGTTCAAACCATCAGTGGTACATAATTATCACAGACGGTTTATAGTTTAAACCATCTGTGATACATAATTATCACAAACAGTAAACCATACGTGATACATAATTATCACAGACAGTTTATTTGCAAAGGGCATAGCTAACATTTCTTGAGGCTAGCCAAAAAAATAGAAAAATTTAGGTATAGAATGAACTATTATAGATGGTTTTGTGGTATAAACTGTCTGTGAAGGACTATCACAGACGACCCGAACCAAAAATCATCTGTAATACTCGCACATCACAGACGTTCTATCCACCAACTGTCTGTGGTGGGAGAGTATCACGGATAGTTCTATATATCAACCGTCTGTGATACTCGCCCAACACAGACGGTTGATAGCTAGAACCGTATGTAATGTGCAAGTATCACAGACAATTTTTGGTTCAAGCCGTCTGTGATAGTCTTCTTCACAGATGGTTCTTCATAAAACTGTCTATGTTGTGACTTATCACAGACGGTTTGAAAACTGTCTGTGGTGACCTAATATCATTACTGACCCATAAACTCAGAAGGCTCACGAAACCGTCTGTGATGACGTTTTTGACCCGGCTGTGATGACATTTTCTGTAGTAATGTGAATAAAGTACAATTGAATGAATTGTTTAATTAAGCACAATTGAGTGATTACAATTGTATCAAATGTTTGAACATCTAATTATCATCGCCGGGGTTAAACTCTCCATTTGGGTGAATGACCTCCGCTATAAAAAATTTGGAGAACTTTCCTCTACCTTCGATGAGTTTGTTCAGATTGAATGTACTTTCATCGAATTCCATGCACTGTTGCTATGAGTGTTAAAGTCATTAGTTATTGTTAGGTTGATAAAGCTCTAGATCATTCATCTTAGTAGCTATGATTTCTTGCATATGGCGGCAAATGTAGAATCCACATACGTTGCCCTGTAGCTGCTGGACTGTTCTAAACTGTGCTCTTTCTATCCTGATATGTTGTATAAAATATGTACCCATTAATGTCGTATCCTTGCTATATCACAATTGTAAATTTTCCCCTTTTTCCATCTATTGCAGCGTTTCACTTGATGACCTCCCAGTGAATTACACCTTCAACCATTTGTCCAACGATTGTGCTGTCTCATGATCCAAACCTTCGACCACCCTAGATTCTCTTAGTGTAGCATGTCCTTATGCTCTTCAATATACGGGGACACTTCAGTCATGTATTACAAGAATGTGAAATGGGCTTGAGTGTACGTATCTAGATCGAGAGTTATTGCTTTCCTTCCGATTGTCCTGATACCGTCTAGCCTTCCCTCGTGATGAGATAGAGGCACACCTATCATTTTGACCTGAGGCATGTAATTGACACAGAACTCAATGACCTCTTCAGTTGCATAACTTTCGATGATGTTGCCCTCCAGCCGAGATCGATTCCATACAAAAGACTTTCGATGACTTGTGGTGGACAATAAGATGGACTATGATATCAAAAAATGACATAGGAAAATACATCTCAAGATGACATAAAGTCCTCACCACCTCAACATGTAGAAAATCTAGTTCATCGGGATTGATGACCTTCTGAGCAATTGCGTTAAAGAAATAACACAGCTTCATGATTGTCACTTGAACTTTGTTTAGCAAAACACTTCTAATTGCAATAGTAAGCAATTATGTCATTAGCACATGACAATCATGAGACTTCATGCCAATTAATTTCAAATCTTTCATGGAAACAAGCTTCTTCGTATTGGCGGAGTGATCGGACGGAACTTTCATACCATACAATCACTGACATAGTTCATTTCTCTTGGATTAGACAGATTGAGCAAACTGGGGGAAGGTACGTTCGGTCTTTATCCATCTCTCTTGCTGCCAACTTGGTCCTGATGTTCATAGTGACCAAGTCACGCCGTGTGTTGACACCATAATTTGTTTTGTCATGAATATTCAGTAAAAGACTAATCAAGCTATCACATACATTATTTTCTACGTACATGATGTCGATGCAATTGCGAACTTCTAAGTGCTCCCAATAAGACAAGTCCTAAAATATTGACCTCTTCTTCTATATGTTCTTCTGACAGGTTCTTAACTTAAGTCTCTTTTCAAGTACAATATCGATATTCTTGACCATATCATAAACCTCTTCCCGCTAAAAGGCATTGGACCTGAGTCATCCTCTTTTGTTCCATGAAATTGTTTTTTCATCTTGTGGTATGGATGATACCTTAAAAGGAATCTACAGTAACGCATGTACATAGTTTTGTGTGAGTTGTTCAACCACACACTCTCGGTATAATCTAAGTAGTGTGGACAAGAATTAACTCCTTTTATACTCATCCCTGATAGGTTGCAATGGGCAAAAAACCATTGATGGTGCAGAACAACATGGTGCGCAAAATGAAATTCTCTCATTTGTCTGCAACCCACACTTGTACCCCTTTGTTCCACAGTGTCACAAGATCTTCCATCAATGGTGTTAGGTATACATCAATATCATTTCTAGGTTGTTTTGGCCCTTGGATAGGTAGTGACATCAAAATGAACTTCCGCTTCATACATAGCCAAGGAGGAAGGTTGTATATGTATACATTTGCAGGCCAGGTGCTATGTCCGCTGCTCATGTTACTGAAAGGATTCATTTCATATGTACTCAACCCAACCTTATATTTCTCTGTTCCGCACCAAAGTCTACAATTATCCTATTAATGTTCCTCCACTGGGTGAATTAGCAACGTGTCTTATCATTCTATCTTGCATACGCTCCTCTGAGCTCCAACGCAGTAATCTTGCATCCTTTCAATTTGCAAATAAATGATTCAAATGGGGAATTACAATTAGATACCACAACATTATAGTAGGAGATCCTTGCTTCACCTCAATGCCCTCACCGTTATCGGAGTTATTCTTACACTTGTATCAGCATGCTTTGCACACCGGACAATCATATAAGTTTGCATACTCTTTATGGTAGAGGATACAGTCATTTGGATATGCATGTATTCTTTCTACTTTCAGTCCCAATAGACAAAGAACCTTCTCGGCTTGGTAGATGGTTCTCGGCAACACATTTTCCTTTGGAATGATGTTTGCTAGGAGACCTAACAATGCCGTGAAACTCTTGCCAGACCAACCATTGTTTGCCTTCAATTTTAGCAATTCAAGAATAGATGACAACCTTGTGTATTGCGGCTTGCAGGCCAAGAACAAAGGTTTCTCCGAGTCCTCCATCAATCCCTCGAATTTACCAAACTCTTTCACTATAGTTCCCTTCTACATCGTGTATCATCTGATCCAGATTGTCATCATGCTACCTATCCTCATCGAAAGCACAATCCACAACCGGCATATTGTTGTCTTCCTCAATGATGTTATAACTACCTTCCTGTATAATCTTCTCTTCACCATGACTGGTCCAACATGCATACTCATTTTTTGAAACCCTTTCGAATCAAGTGAGCTTTGATTTGTGCTGAGTAGGTAAACATCTTCAGATTATCACAATCAATGCATAAATAGTACACATATTCCATCCTCTTCTTCAACATATCCTGCTCGGCCACTCTTCTAAAAGCAGACATGCCATTAATGTACTCCTCACTCACATGGTTCTCAACGTACATTCAATTTCAGTCCATCTGTGCTACGCATGTAATAAATTAATGTCAAATTGGATTATTAATGCTACTATAGCTAGCTATAGCCTAATACTTTCACATAATTGTCATCCACCTTATAGTAAATTGTCCATATCTAATTAAATTAAGTAGTTAGCTACGTTCTATTCATAAAACAATATATATATCAAGCAATAATATATTGAAGTAAACTAGGAGTGGTGACTCATTCTTAAATTGGAGCAAACTACCAATTAAGCTATATCTAAACCTAGCAATCATCTCTCTTTATTACAAGGTATAAGCGGAATGTTTACATCTAACAAGCAGCTGGATCTATAAGCGGAATGCTTTCACCAAACTCCCCAAAGCCGACTGCCTCCTTCAATGCAACACAATAAAGATAGATCTGTTGGGACCGGTTTGGCTAGGTATTAATTAATAACATGACATATCCCAAACACGTACAAACCATCTGTAATACATAATTGTCACAGACATTCTCATTAAGAACCATATGTGATAATTACTTATCACAGACGGTTATTATTACGAATCGTCTAGATAAGTAATTATCACAGACAATTTGTATTATTAACAGTCTGTGAATATACATCACAGACGGTTCTTAAGTGGAACCGTCTGTGATAAATACACTACAGATTGTTTTAAATGCATTCTCATATATACATGAATGCAAATTCACATATATATGACACATTCTCATATACATAAATGCAAATTCAGTAATGTCTCAGGAGTAAATATGTATTACTTTATTTTTTTACCAGTTAGTAATGCCATCAATCATGTTGTCATAGCAAGACTGTTTACATATATAGAAGGCAGTAAATATAAATTCAACTACTTGTATTTACATATGGCCAAATAGCATGCATGACCAGTTGCTTCTTACAAAAGATAAAAAAGGTACAAACCTAACTGCTTCGGAGTTTTTCTGGTGATGGAGGTAGCATGATATCTCTGTCTTCAAAACTTTGTAGGCGACATGGTCGGCATCGGACGGTTCGAGATCATCAACCCTCCGACTTGTAGAGGACCATGTTAATGGCCTGAAATGCATCCATCCACTGACGTGCTCATTTGAGTGTCTTTCGAACACCCTCCGACTGAACAATCAAGTCAAATTGAGCCTACAGGTTCTCTTCCCTTTCTTGAGGGGTCTCGGCAAGGTTTACTTGGTCATCCACTGCCTTGACTAAGCACTCCAAGCGACACCAAGATTCCTGGAGATACGCAATGTTGTTGTAGAGGACCATGTTAATGGCGACGTTAGCTCGCCGGAAGTGGGAGACCAACCAGAAGACGTGGTGGAGAAGGATGTCAAGACAGCGGAAGGTAGTCTTCAACTATTTTGGCAAATCCTCAGACATAGAAGAGAGGACACTATTAGCACAGTGTCCTTTTGCAGCATCCGCCAGTGTATAGCTGGCAAGGTGCTTGTACAACATGGTCAAGTTGGCCATCATTGTCAGCAACAAGAAAGAGTAGGAAGCCATTTATTTATTCTTGAGAGACAAGGAAGATAGGAGGGCGGCCGGCGAGGTGTTCATACAGGATCAGCGATGTGGGGATTAACCTTTGCTGGTAGACGATCATTTTTATACAACAAGGAATACATCCAGCACGTGGGACGAAGAGACGCATCGAAGAGCTGAAATGATTGAAAAGGCACACATCGGGGAGACGAAGCGCCATTCATGCATACAAATACATATCATAGACGGTTCTAACTACAAGCTGTCTGTGATATGCAACTATTCGAGACGGTTCATATTAATAATCGTCTGTGAACTATTACATATGGTTCTAATTAAAAACTGCCTATGATCTCTGCGATTATCACAGACAGTTTGTATTAATAATCGTCTGTGAACTGTCACAGACGGTTATTAACAAGAACCGTCTGTGATAGTTGCGTTTCATAAACGGTACACCGTCACGCTTGGAAAACCGTTTGTGATAATTACAGTACAGATAGTTCCCCATGAACTATCTGTGATAAGGCATCCAGTATATCTTGTTTTGTAGTAGTGTGGTGTTAATATGTGGGCTGAGGGGTATTCATATGGTGACTTAACTTATTTGGGGGGGGGGGCAAAGTAAATGAAAATAATATATGAGGTAAAATTGAAAAACATGACTTATGGGGTGTTATGGATTTTTCCCTTACTTATTTCTTCGTTTTAATTTTCATTTATATGTTTATGTAAGGATACATAGAGGTAAAGAGCCAGCATGCAGGTTGAATTGTAAATTAGGTGCAATATGCAACCAATGATCCAATGATGTTTTTTGACGTGTGTGTTGATAAGTAAGTCAGCATGCAGCAGCATAAGCAGATTTCTGTTCTATGCGTACTACTAGCATTTTTCTATTGAGCATACGGAGGACACACAACACAGACTCATCCAATTCACAACAATATGGTTTCCTGGGATTTCTTGTAGATCGAACGTTGTCAGCCCAAAACATGATGTTTTCTCGGCCTTCGGCCCATAAACATGTGACAGGTCCATGTCTTGAATTGCTGCCCATACACACGAGTATTCTCTGAGTTCTTTTCCACTGCAATTTGTGGCTTTACTAGTTAAGTACCTTAATGTTCCAACGAAATTTATTGAATATATAGAGAATTGTTATAGAAGATAGTTGCTCTGATCGATTGAAAAATAGAGAATGATGAGAAGTTGAGAAAAAAAAGCGGTTAGAGGAGAATAGACATACAACCACCAACTCATTCTTTTATAATAGTAATGATATTGTGTATTTTGTTTTTTTGTTTTATTATAGTATTTATGTTAACAAATTAAATATTAATAAGCTGATAAATTATTTTAAATAAGTTCTTCTGATTAACCGTTTTAAAATAGCGACAGATAAGAGTCCATTGATTTATTTGAGAGAAATCAAACGGGAAGCCGCGGGAAAGAGCAGCAGGGGTGGTCGCCATGCCGTGACAAGGCGCGGTCCCCCGTTCCCCGTCGGCGCCGCGCTCGCAGGCTACCTACCTCCGTTCCCGAGGCCCTCCTCGACCGCTGCGGCGCTCTCCCCGCCCCGTTCGCTCCCCGCGCGAGCGGCGACGGCCCCCCTCGGTTCCACGACGAGGCCCCTCGCCGTTCTCATCAACCGGTGGCTCTTTTGGCTCCGAGGCGGCACTCCGCGAAGCGCTTCCTGGTCGGGTGAACGTGGTATTCCCGACGTCGGATCGCCGGAGCAACTCCACCTGCTTCGTCGTCGCTAAAGAAAAACGCGTTGTTTTAGACCAAAGAACCATATTGGCCCTGCCTTAATTGAAAGCAAAATAGGTCAAGGTACATGTTTCGTTGGATTCGATTCGAATTCGTAGTGTTAATGCCAATATGGGTGGAATGATGCGAATGTTTGGTCACTGTGTCCATTGTGATGAACGCAAGTGTGTGACTGCGCTTGTTTCATCTGGACTACAGGATTGGCTATTTTGGTGGGCTTGTCAATGTCTCAGATCGAGTAACTTTCCCTTGACACTTGTAATGAGAGTTTAAGGCATTGCTGCCATCTTATAGTGCCTGCTTGCTCACTTGGTATAGGATAGAACATTTTAATTACAGGGTGCTTTTCTAGGTGCGTACTACATGCTGTATAGCATTTTGAGTAAAATTGTAATTCACAATTTCATATAACTCCTGTTTCAGGACATACTACTTTCTGACCAGCCCATCTGTTTATACAGTGTAGCACCACGATTAGAGTCTCCATTGTCCTTTAATAACCTGACTACATAAGCTTTCGCTATTTCAGATGTGATCTGTGAATGAATCTCCAAACTTTGTACTGAATCACATATGGTGTACCTGTATTTGACATTTTTTTTATAGAAATTTAGTCTCTATTGATATATATACTGAAAAAGGAGAAGGAATATATTACTTCTATCTGATAACTTGAGCTTAAGTTATAGAAAATAAATGTAAAAAATGCTCCATGCAGAGAAGGATGGTGTGTGTTGGTCCACTTGATACAAATTTTCAGTAATAAATTGGTCCAACTTTATTTTGGGGATCGAAGCACGGCAAACTCTTGAAAAATCAGTGGAACAATTTACGTACCAATAATTGATATATGGCTGCTTTTACTATGCAGTATGAATGGTGGTGTAATCGGTGTTTATCTAGAGCCATTGGTCCACTCATCAACCAAGTAATTCAACTTAGCACTGACTTGTTTAATCAGGTTTGATCTGGTTCATTTACAAATCTTGTATATATTTGTATTCTCCTTTTATGCTGCATCTCACATAGAACTGATCTGTTCAATCGGGTTTGATCCGGTTCGTTACAAGTATGGTAAGGTTAATGTAGGATCGATTCACACTAAGATAGACAATCAGAGGGGTGAATGATTGCGGAAGCTAAAAATAAATTTTAAGACTCTCTCCTAAACACAAAACCTATTTAAGCCTTGTTTAAGAATTCTGGACAGAATAATGTACTCACTAAAACTGATCCCGATAAAAAAACCGTAACTCTGATTGACCTCAAATTTTGACAGAATAAATTAGACAAAATTATTAAACTAATCCAACTGGAATTACGTCAAACGGATATCTAGAACTCGAGATATAAAATAAACAAGTTCGCTGATGCAGATAGTGACGAGAATTAATTAAACCCTAATTAAGCGAATAAACAAAATCCGTAAGTATAAAAAACAAAACTCAATTAACCTTATCTAATCACTGACACTAATTATTTTTTTTCTCTCACCTCAATGCATAACATCACTGCATGCAAAAGATCACGGCATTCATTGCGTGCATGCTCTGATGAAAAGATCACTTGATGATTTCAGCTTGATGAGTGCTGGAAACGCGCAGGCAACGACGGACGTGATGCAGTGATGCACCAGTTTTATCGTCTGTGGATGAAACTGCATGCAAACAAAGAACAACAAGTCGAGACGCCTCTGCTCGCTTCTCGTACGCACAACGACAGTGGCGGAACTGGGGGCCAGCAGGGGCCGCGCCCCCAGCGGCCAAATTTTTTTGGACCCTCTTCAGCAGTCCAGTCCAACACGGAAGCAGAAACGTCATAGAGAGGAAACATCGTAGACTCAGCGCCTCGCGTAGTCGCGTGACTCGCCAGTCGCCACTCACGTCGCTTCCAGTTCTCTGGCGATCAGCGGACAGCGGCGGAGAGCAGAGGCGTCGAGGCGTCGCCGCGTCAGGCTGCCAATCGCCATCCCATCGGCCGTATTTATCTGACCCTCTTTATCATTTTGCTGGTTCTGCCACTGAACGGCGATGACGCTGATCAAAAACAAAAACAAAAGCGCGCAGGAGACAAGATCAAACAATCCCAAAAAAACGCGCCGCCACACGCAACTTCAATCAACTGAATCACAGCTTGCGCATGTAGAATTGCAGACAAAGCACACAATCAAGCATCAGCACCAACGCATGCAAAACGCCATAATTTTTCTCCAATCAAAAACGAGTCGCCGATCACAACTTCTATGCATGCAACATGTTGTTAAGCCTCCACACGCATCTCTCCCACTCCCTCATATACATGCATGTATACGATTTTTGTTTTTCCTACTCGCACGACACAGCTTTTTTTCTCGATCGCCCACAGCCGCCGAGCATAGGTAGCCTATTTATCTAATGCTCACCTCAATCGACTCCAATACAACATCAACCCTAATACAACTCATCCTAGACTTTTTGGCCCACTACTTTTCAAGAGACCCAAAACCCTTCATAACATGAGTTTTTTTAATTCTTTTTACGCTTCCGATTTTTTCAGCCTTCCATGTGTCGAAGCCTCCAAGACCACACCTCCTGTATCTTCTCCACGCATCATCTCCATGCGCATTGTTCTCTAGCCTGAACATCCCGCATGACATCCTTAACCGATAGGATCTCAGTTCCTCCCTGAACTTAGTCCCGAAACCTCAGTTCCACCCGAACCTAGTTTCAGTTCCGTCATCGACCATGTTCCGCCTCAAGCAACACCTGCACATGAATAAACAAACAACCGTGTACGAGCACAAGTCCACGACTTGACTCAATTCAATCCGCACAATACCTCACACGAGCGTATCATGCAACCTATCATATCACCATGCTATCACAAGCATATAAAGAAACAATACACCATAAATAATACAGTAATACCATAACCAACGTTGTCAATTACTCATCATCTAAAATAACCTAGACCTGATCATATGGTCTAACAATCTTCCCCTTGATAAATACATTGATAACATATTAAATTAACATGACTTCCAACAAATCTAAGTGAAGAACTGAAGCCAAACTTTCAAACTCTCCCCCTCAACACAAGACAAGTAATTTTAATTTCTCCAAAAACTCCAATCTCTCAAATTTCTCTCCCCCTTTGGCAATATAATCATCAAGAAATTTCAGTGAATAAGAATAAATCTAAGAAAGAGCAATGACAATAAAAATCTAGAAGCTTTATAGATTATTCAAGTCACGTTGCATTGGTTTAATAAAACAACCAAGTCATATTTTTGAGTAGAGCTATCTAGATCATATAAAGCCATATATCATATAGCAAAGTTAAAACAAGTCTGTCAATATGATTAAGCGATTTTATATCCATGACAGGCATCGCAACAATGACCAGATTAATTATAAAGAGCACAATGAAATATCACAATGAAAAGTCAAAGCCTAAAAGTGAAGCAAATCTTAACTCTAGATGGGCTAGTAGTCTCATGTAACAACTTATTGATCCACACTCAAATCTTAAGCATGTGGCATGTTTGTAGCAAACTTCTTTTTCATAATGACATATATTTTTTCTGATGGTGCCATGCTTGAAGCACACTTCTTTTCATTTTGCACACTTTTGTGCCTCTTTTTTTTGTTTACCATGGCATGCTTGAAGCATACATCTTTTCAATTCTTTCTTTCTTATATACCTTTTTTTTAACAATAACATGCCAAATTGAGTGATCATAAAAATTGTAACATGAACCATACGAGCCTCATAGTCAAGAGTTAAAATAAGACTCACAATCAAGCTCATCC
The DNA here is from genome assembly GCA_036346575.1 of Dendrocalamus sinicus. Classification (NCBI taxonomy): domain Eukaryota; kingdom Viridiplantae; phylum Streptophyta; class Magnoliopsida; order Poales; family Poaceae; genus Dendrocalamus; species Dendrocalamus sinicus. Next base: position 10,966,870 of record CM070657.1, read on the forward strand.
TTTTTTATGGATATCGCAAAGTAATAAATATAATCAATCTAGTTAAAATATTCTATCATGTCATGCTTTTATTTCAAATGTAGCAATTTAATTATAACAAGTCGTGATCAAAACTACACAACATATGGATAAATATGATAAAAAAGCTCTACTACTCAATTGGTTTCAATAACTTGGATGTGATGAGTTATTTGACAAGGATAATAAACAAAGCTTCCAAAATTTTTAAACAACAAGCTCCCCCTCAGAATAATCCCAAAAGATGTGAATGATCGGAATGCCGAAAAGAATGTGAATTGTTTGAATTACATCCAAAATCAGCATGTGAACCAGATTTGAAGTTATCATAAAAGTTATCTAAAAACTTAGATTTTGCATGAGATCTAGGAATGAAAAAGGTTGCATGTTTTTGTCTTAAAGCATTCAATCTTTCCTTTCTCTTTCTTGGCACGTCTAAAGTAAAATTCATTCAAGTGTCCATCTCTTTCACAGTAGGTGCAATGAAATTTAACATAACCAGAATTCTTTTGAGATGATGAGCTAACACCTACATTATTATTTGATGAACTTTGCACAAAGCTAGCAGATTTAAACACAGTTTGATTTGGTTCAAGTTTCACTTCAATTTTTCCAAGTTCAAGAGACTTAATAACCTTAGGAGGATTATTCTTGGTATGCTCAACAAAATTAAATCCTAGACCACGTTTTTTCACACTTGTTTTTGACTTGTCTAGTATCATATTCAAAATTTTCCTACCACAAGAAAATCTCTCTAAAGTGTCTTTCAGGTACTCATTCTCTTTAGCTAGAGTAGGACAAGTTGTGCATTTAACAGGTTCATTCACAAGATTTTTAGTACTAGACTGAGTCAATCTTTCTTTTTCAGCAAAATCATTAAGTTGTCTAGTCAATACTTCTATTTCTGTGTTAAGCTTAGGACATTTAGAACAAGAAGATATCTCATTATAAAGCATCTGTTGAATTGTTTCCTGAGATGAGTTAAGTCTAACTTCTAATAATTCACATTTAGAACAAGTTTTAGAATGAACATTTGAAATACTTGATTCTAAACTTGAGCTTTCCAATTTCATCATTAGCACATTTCAATTTTTCATCACAAGAGTCATGTGCTAATCTTAATTCATCAAATTTAGTAGTTACATCTCTAAGTTGATCCATGTTTAAAGCATTAAGTGACCTAGCATTCTCTAACTCAGAATGTAAAATTTGACAAGACTCACAAGATTCATCATCAGGAATTAAAACTCTAAGTCTTGCAATTTCAGAATTTAGAGATTCAATCAAAGTATCGTATTTCTTAATATTTTTATCTTTCTTTTCTAGAAAAGTACCAAGTTTAGCAACAGCTTTAGCTAAATCATCATAAGAAGATTCTACCTCATTGTAGTTGTCACTGTCAAGATCATCATTGTCGGTGGAACTTTTGCTACTTGCCATTAGACACAACCCAGTTAAATCTTTCTTGCCTTTAGGAGTATCATCCTCACTGTCCGTGTCCACATCACTCAAATTAATTTGTCCAAGAGCCGAAAGAACACGATGCACCACCTTGCGATTCATATAGCCCTTCTTTTTATTCTTCCTTTTTTTTCTCCATCTCTTCTTCCTTCTCACTCTCTTCCTTTGCAAAACTTGCCAGAAACTTGGACATTTGGGACGAATATGATTGAGATCACCACACTCATAACACCTTTGAGGACCAAAATTTCTTCTCTTTCTTGATCTCACATTCTGCAAAGCTCTTGTGAAGCGTGTAGAGAGAAGTGCCAAATCATCTTCCGGAAGTTGCTCTAGCTATTCATCGGTTAGTGAAGACAAAGAAGACAAAGCATAGCTAATAGAAGAACTATCACAATTAGACTTGCTAGATTGTGAAGCTAAAGCAATTGATCTATTACTATTATATTTTCTAGCAAAAACATCTAATTCATGAGTTTTCAATTTAGAATAAAGTACATCTAATATAAGTGTACTCATGACAGTAGATTCTCTAATGGATGTAACCTTCATCTCCCATATAGACATATCTAATGCTCCAAGTATTTGACGTGCATTTTTAGCATCAGTATAAGTAACATTAACAGCACGTAGGTTACTAAGAATTTTATTAAAGCGGGCAAAAAGATCATCTATTGATTCACCAGGTTTCATCTGAAAACGCATGTAATACTTTTTGTACATATCTTGACGTACATCTTTAATAGTAGATGAACCCTCATGATAATCACATAGTGTTTTCTATACCTCATATGCAGATTTAAGATGCACGACACGATCAAAATCACTCCTTCCTAGTCCTTGAATTATCAAGTTCCTTGCCATGCTATTTGCCTCCACTTGTACTATATTTGCTGCTGTCACAGCATCATTCTCGGGCACTTGATAAGGCTTGTAGACCTTCTCCCATATTGCAAAGCCAATGTATGCCTCCATCTTCGCTTTCCAATACTGAAAATCAACACCATCGAAAACACAAGGTTTTGTGGAATACCTATCCGTCGATATATTTTCTAATCACCGGTTAAGATCAATTAGAAAAATAAACCTGCTCTGATACCACTTGTAGGATCGATTCACACTAAGATAGACAATCAGAGGGGGGTGAATGATTGCGGAAGCTAAAAATAAATTTTAAGACTCTCCCCTAAACACAAAACTTATTTAAGCCTTGTTTAAGAATTCTGGACAGAATAATGTACTCACTAAACAGATCCCGATAAAAAAACCGTAACTCTGATTGACCTCAAATTTTGACAGAATAAACTAGACAAAATTATTAAACTAATCCAATTGGAATTACGTCAAACGGATATCTAGAACTCGAGATATAAAATAAACAAGATCGCTGATAAAGATAATGACGAGAATTGATTAAGCCCTAATTAAGCGAATAAACAAAATCCGTAAGTATAGAAAACAAAACTCAATTAACCTTACCAAATCACCTGACACTAATTTCTCTCTCTCACCTCAATGCATAACATCACTGCAAGCAAAAGATCATGGCATTCATTGCGTGCATGCTCTGATGAAAAGATCACTTGATGATTTCAGCTTGATGAGTGCTGGACACACGCAGGCAACGACGGACGTGATGTAGTGATGCACCAGTTTTATCGCCTATGGATGAAACTGCATGCAAACAAAGAACAACAAGCCGAGACGCCTCTGCTCGCTTCTCGTACGCACAACGACGATGACGCTGATCAAAAACAAAAGCGCGCAGGAGACAAGATCAAACAATCCAAAAAAACGCGCCGCCACACGTAACTTCAATCAACTGAATCACAGCTTGCGCATGCAGAATTGCAGACAAAGCACACAATCAAGCATCAGCACCAACGCATGCAAAACGCCATAATTTTTCTCCAATCAAAAACGAGTCGCCGATCACAACTTCCGTGCATGCAACATGTTGTTAAGCCTCCACACGCATCTCTCCCATTAACTATCAGACTCCCTCATATACATGCATGTATACGATTTTTGTTTTTCCTACTCGCACGACACAGCTTTTTTTTTTCTCGATCTCCCACAGCCGCCGAGCATACGTAACCTATTTATCTAGTGCTCACCTAGGACTCCAATACGATATCAATTATCAACCCTAATACAACTCATCCTAGGTTTTTTGGCCCACTACTTTTCAAGGGATCAAAAACCCTTCATAACATAGTTTTTTTAATTCTTTTTACGCTTCTGATTTTTTCAGCCTTCTACGTGTCGAAGCCTCCAGGATCGCACCTATCTTCTCCACGCATCATCTCCATGCGCATTGTTCTCTAGCCTGAACATCCTGCATGACATCCTTGACCGATAGGACCTCAGTTCCTCCCTGAACTTAGTCCCAAACCTCGCCCACCCGAACCTAGTTTCAGTCCCGTCATCGACCATGTTCCGCCTCAAGCAACACTTGCACATGAATAAACAAACAACCGCGTACGAGCACAAGTCCACGACTTGACTCAATTCAATCCGCACAATACCTCACACGAGCGTATCATCCAACCTATCATATGACCATACTATCACAAGCATATAAAGAAACAACACACCATAAATAATACAGTAATACCATAACCAACGTTGTCAATTATTCATCATCTAAAATAACCTAGACCTGGCCACACGGTCTAACAGTTATTTATGTAGATAAGCCAGTAACTATCTATTAAGGACTTGATAGTGTGAATAACCAAATAAGTAACACAGAAAAACCCTACATTTACATGGAAAAGTTTGGGGAATTTTAATTTACTGATATGATCATTCTAGCATTCTTGAACCCCTAGGCTACAGCAAACCTATTGGGGACTTCAGGAGTTATTCTTGAGCTTTGATTGAAGATTTGTAAGGCCATCTCCAATGATAATAGCTAGTACTAGCTATATAGTCAGCTGACGTGGAGGTGAGAGACAAAAGCAAAGACTATTTTATACTGTTGGACCCACATGCTCCTCTCTCATGTTCTTGGACTATGTGAAATAGATCAGCTATTTGCTTGTCACTAGTGACTACTCTCTCTCCTACTTTTTCCTTGCCACATCAGATCTAGCTAGCTAAATAGCCAGCTGTTGGAGACGCCCTAAGATTGAGAGAGAGTAGATAGGCCTAGCTTGTGCATCATTCCTAGTTGATGGCCTATCGATAACTTAGAATGTGTGGCAGGTACAGGTTTGAAGAATTTCAAGATTTGTCTTTCTTTATATTTGTCTTGGTCTCTAGCATTTGACAACCTTTCAATTCAGATGAGTTATGAACTTCATGGTGTGCTGTTCAGCGTTGTAGAACCTGCAATACCTCCTTCATTGATGGCCTTCCTAATGGTTTTGTTCATGAACAAATTAGTCCTAGATTGAACACCAGTTGCACGTCATGTATATGTGCTGGATCTCGTATATCTTCATTAATTACATCAATCAACTGGAAGCTGTCGTCTTGAAATTGCCGCCATGCCCATTGCGCTAAATTCTTGTACTTTTTGTGGTCATAATTACAATACTTTTCATAGTCGTAGATTTTACTAGTCGTACTCGATAGTCATAGACTTTATACTCGATAGTCGTAGACTTTGTTGTCGATAGTCATAGAGTTTGTGATTGATAGTCATAGACTTTGCGATCAATGGTCGTAGACTTCGTAGTCTTGCTATCATAGTTATAGTTTTCGTAGTCTTGTCATCATAGTTGTAGACTTTACGGACTGCTGTCGTGTCAGGCCTGGAAGATTTGGCCGGGTTTACGCCAGGAGATCCAGTGCCGTGCAACCATCAGGTGCGGCGACAGCAGATGCTACGGTGTCTTCATCAGGTTAAGGTTAGGGTTCGGTATTCGTAATTACTTCATTTAAGTCAAGTTAGTACTTAGTCTCGGATTGGGATAAAGAGTTGTATTAGGTCTAAAGAGTTCTATATGCAGATGTAACCGGTTGAGCCGGATTGGTTAGGACTCTCCTCTGTTATATAAAGAGGAGGTATTCTAATAAAGTAGACAAGATATTACCCTAACTCTACATCTTCTCTACCCAATTCTGCATCTCCTCCGATCGGACCGCTCCTCCTTCCGGTTCGACCACCGCCTATCCTCCGGTCTAACTACGGCAAACCTTAGTTTCCCGGTCTGACCGGAGTATCTTCTCCGGCGTGTGACCTCTTCGTCTTTCGGTCTGACCTGCTCCAAGTTTTTAGCGAGGGCATGCATTAGGCCTAAAACGATCGTACTAACTTTGAGAAGCCTTGCTAATTTAGCATGGGGTTTTGCCACATATCTAATCGAAACCCTTTCTTCAAAGCATGGCGGTGTGCACAAGCTAGCGAGTGCTATGGTGGTCACTCCTGGCTCTCCTCAAGCCCCTTATTCAAGATTGAGCCCTTTTGGAGGGTGTGAACTGTCCAAGTTTAGCCTAACCACCTGTACATGAGTACATGTATTGTGCCGATGGAAAGACTAGAGTAGTACCTACTACTGGCATTCATGCAGTAGATACTAGGAGTAGCACAGGATTGGAGACCACCGTGCAGACCGGAGTACTGGATCACATGCAGGAATTAAAGAAATCTAGGTTAGGGCAAAAGGACACATATACTCCATGATAGTGTTCATGCAACGCATGCCAGATCCATGCAAAAGTGATTTCTGACTTTGAAGCAAGTGACCAAGTGTGCCACTGACTGACTGACACACACACGGCTGTATGCTTGCATTATCATTAGTATTAAAATATATTCATGCAATTTCTGAGGACTTCGATCTCACCAATCCATTCACTACGCATCAAACGGCAAGCATCGGTCTCCTTCCACCTCTCGCCCCTTATTACTTCCTCTTTCTCTTTCCCCCAATTTCACAATGAGAACCAACATTGATGAGGATATTTCTTGCTACTCCTAGTTCATCCACTCCTTATTCATATTTCCTCCCCTAAACCGAAGCACCATGTCCCCTCGACGACACCGACTACCGCTGTGAGTCCCTCCGCCTCGGGTTGTGACGCCACAGTTTACTGCACAAGACACTCTTGTCCTAAGTATCATCAGAGTGTCTTGTGCAGTGTCACCATCGTAATACAACGATGATGCTGCCACTATCTCTCCTTCATCGTCTGTGATATATGCCCATCCGAAATTTTTGGATGGCTAGGGTTTCGGCCATGTAGATTTGATGCTCGTGCACGTGAAAATTAATTGTTGATGCCTTAGTTCTTGTAATGACTGATGGATGGCTAGGGTTTTGGTCTTTGTTGAAATTCATGTTTTATTGCAGGATGAAGACATGGCGACAAAGTTTATTGCACACTTTGTTCTCGTAAATAGGCTTGCTTTGGTTCATCTGCATTATCTGATTGTGCTGTTTTATAGCGCACTTAGAGAACATTGATGAACTGAATGAGGCCTATTTATGAGGATGCTGGAATGCAATCACAGACGGTTCTTAAGTAGAACCGTTTATGATAACAAACTATCACAAATGGTTATTAACTAAAATCGTCTATGATATTAGACTATCACAGATGGTTCTTAACTAAAACCAGATGTATTGTATCTTATCACAAATGGTTCGAGAGCCGTCTGTAATAGCCATCTGTTATCACAGACACATAAATTCATACAGGTCAGAAACCATCTGTGGTAATGATTTTGAATCATTTGTGATGACCCTTTCTATGGTAGTGGAGATGAGGGCTCCTCATGCAATGCAGGGCAGCACTGTGTTGTGTTGTGCCTACAACATCAACCAACCTGGCAACTAGGGGTGAAAAGTGGATACGAATTATTTGTATTATTTTGTTACCATATTCGATAGGATGAGAATATGGCATAGATTTTATCATCCGATTAACAATTTCTATCCTATTCATACTCGTATTCGTATTTGAATTCACATAAAAAATATGGATGCGAATATGGTATGGACTTTTACCATCCGAAATGTTATTTTATCTGGACTATCCGTATCACTATCTGTATTAATATTCGACAAAGCGATATGATTATTTTATTACAGTATGAATAATTAGTTAGATAAGTTTTTTAATTTAATGTGAATTCATGTTTATTTAGGTGAATTAAATGAATTAGAATGATTAAGCATAATTGTATGAGGATAAAATGTCAGTGTCTTCATACTACATAAGTTATGAAGATATTTGGATCTGACCGAATTGAGCAGATATTCGATTCGAATTTGTATCCGACATTTGTTCAGTCCATTTTTGTATTCGACGTTTGTTCGATTCATATTTGAATCCGAGAAAAAAAATGGATATGAACATGGTTTGAGCACTATCCAATCCGTATTCGATCCATTTTCACCCCTACAGGCAACCAAGAACCAACCAACAAACCCAAAGTTTGTTTGCTGTGGTGGCAGGAGGTTGCTGCCAATGAACCAAGTGCCAGAGCTAGATGCACAATTGCACATAGTATGGTGACGCCAACAGAACAAATTAAGTGTTCACATATATTTACTCCGACAAACTATTCTGTATTTATTGGGGAAAATTCATAAACACACTATTTGCTTTTTCAATTTGACCCCCTCATTTCTTTTTGTTTACTTTGTCCCCCACAAGTTAAGTCACCGTACAAATACACCCTCTTGATACATGTTAACTTTTTTGTGTTTTCATTATCTTTTGTACTTCTTTCAATGATTTGAGTACTTATATAAGTTACTTCAATAGTTGTTTTAATTATTTGAGTGATTTCAGTATTAATAATACACAATTTCAACATTGAAACATTACTAATAAAATCATGTATTACAACTACAAAGACCAGTTGAATCATTGAAATATACACTGAAATCATTGAAACAAGCATTGACATCACGAAAACAAATACCAAAGATAATGAAAACAATGACACTACTATATAAAGGGTCATCATAGACAATTCAAAACTATCATCACAGACAGTTTCTAAACCGTCTGAATTTATGTGTCTGTGATAATAAATGGTTATCACAGGCAGCTCTCAAACCGTCTGTGATAAGTTATAATACTGACGGTTTTTCAAAAAATCCATCTGTGATATCTAATATATCACAGATGGTTCTTAAACATAGTTGTCTATGATATCTAAGGTATCACAAACAGCTTATACCCAAAACCGTCAATGATATGTCGGATATCATAGATGATTCTTAAACATATTTGTTTGTGATATATGTCATATCATAGACGGCTAATACCAAAAATCATCTGTGATATGTCATATATCACAAACAGTTTGGTGTTACCAACCATCTGTGATAGCTATTTGAATAGATAAATTATTTTCTGTTTTTGTCTAGCCTCAGGGAATACTAGCCATGCCATCTGAAAATAAGCAAACAGATCATAAATATAGCACACGATAATCATTACATAGATCTCACAAATAAATTAAACAATTGACACTACTACAAAAAGGCTTATATTAGATGCCTCGTTACAGACGGTTTAGATTTAGAGACCGTATGTGTTGCTGCTACTGCTAAAAACCATCTGTAAAGAGAGAATATTACAGACGATTCATAGAGAGCACCGTCCATGAAGTATCACACACGGTTCTTACCAAGAATCATCTGTGATATTGCCAAATATCACAGATAGTTTTTATTTAAATCGGCTGTAATACTTCACAAACGGTTTGTATTACAAATCATCTGTGATAATGAAGCTATCATAGACGGTTTGTATTAAAAATTATCTGTGATATGTTTCCCGCCTAGCAATCCTCTAAAATTTCATAATCTGCCACCTGAGTTCAAGTAGGATTCCGTTCCAAGACACCTTTAGTAACACGGGCATAACTTTTGTATACGTTGTCCGTTTTTTATGTTATTATACTCGTTGGAATGCTAACGACGAGTCCGATTCAAAAAATTGACTTGCTTGTGCTAGTTACCCTCTAAGACCCCATGAACTCTGCCATCTTTAGCCTCAAATTCACATCGTAAGTTTTTTGTTTCTATTTTTGCCAAAATTTTTGATATTCCATTTGGAATTTAGGGTTCGCCTCAACTGCAAAGTTGTAGATCTTGTCGAAACCTTTCAAACGAGTATATATAAGCCATATAGAACTTTGCTATTTATCTTTTGAGACTAGAAGTTTACATTGCTCCGGTATATACATATATTGTCATCGATAATTATGTATCACAGACGGTTTGTGGTTTAAACTGTCTGTGATAATTACGTGTCATAGATGGGTTGTGGTTCAAACCATCAGTGATACATAATTATCAAAGATAGTTTATAGTTTAAACCATCTGTGATACATAATTGTCACAAATAGTAAACCATACATGATACATAATTATCACAGACAGTTTGTTTGCAAAGGGCATAGCTAACATTTCTTGAGGCTAGCAAAAAAAAAATAGAAAAATTTAGGTATACACTACTAGAAAATCCCCCTAATGCCACGAAACACATTGCAACGGCACAAAATTTGTTGCAATAGGTAAGCCTTATTGCCACAGTTTGGAAAAAAATGTTGCGATATGTGGTCAATATTGCCACTAATTTATTGCGTTGCAAAAATCTTGACTTTCGTGGCAAGAGGTAGGTGTTATTGCCACCACTTTCAAAATCGTTGCGATTAGCTGACAATATTGCCATGCAATTTCCTGCGTTGTGATAATCTTGAATTTCGTTGCAATATGTTGATGTTATTGCAAGGAAATTCTAAGTGGTTGCGATGAGTTGACAATATTGCAACGAATTTATTACGTTGCCATAATCTTTAAATTACGTTGCAAAAGGTTGATATGTATTGCAACGAAATTGTAAAGTGTTGCATCAATAAATGTTTTATTGCCACGATTTGATTGCGTTGTCATAATCTTTAACTAGTGTTGTAAAAGGTTTGTATATGTTGCAACGAAATTGTAAAGCGTTGCATCAATAAAGGTTTGCCACGATTTAAATTTGTTGGAAGAAAAACTTGTTGGGTGGCAAAAAGTAATTGTGTTGCCACAATTTATTTAAGCGAAAATAGAAAAAAGAGCATGTCCTAGGTCTTGAACCCAGGACCTTCACGGTCATAAACCTTTTTCTTACCACTAAGCTAGGCATGTGTTTTGTTCAAATATTTGTGCACTTATTCTTTTACAGTATTTGTGTTATGGGAAAGGACACGTGAGTAACCCCTGGGAAATCAATCTCGCTGACGCGGATACGCTCATGTCTTGCACTTCTCAGTTAAATATATTATTTAACTGGAAGGAATTATTGAGTCGTATTAAATATTATCAGGTGAACTCTAATTTAATTGGGTATTTAATGATTATACTTGGAGTTTGTAACATCCTGAATTTCAGAGACTTTTTGAAGCTTTTGAAATAAAATTCACCATTTGTATTTTTTCTGAGATTAATTAAAGCTTAATTAGAATTTTTATGAATTAAAAAGAAATATGATTAAGTTAAACATTAACATTTGCCAAAAATATTTTATTTGAGTTCCCTGAGTCCCAAGGAATTTTATGGAATTTTCTGGGAATTTTCTGGATTTATTTGCTACTTTCTAGAGCTCAAAAAGTATTACTTGAATTTCTAGAAAAATAAAAACCCCAAAATCCTTAAACCGGTCGGTGGGCCGAAACCCACCAAGCCGGCCCAACCCGCCCGGCCAGCCTACGCCGCCCCTTGCCACACGGCGCGCATCCGCACCCACCTTGACCCGTCCGATATGCGCCACGTGTCGGCCATCGGACACGCGCCGCCCGCATCCAACCGCTCGGAATATGATATTATACTAAAAACTAGTGTTTTGGGACCGTTTTAGGAATATGATATGTATTTTAGAGTAAAGTCCATTACCGGTCCTTAAACTTTTTATGCTGTGTCATCCCGGTCCATAAACTTTTAAAGTATGTCATCCCGGTCCTTAAACTTTCAAAGTGTGGCAATATCCTATGTAGTTGTAGCAGTGAACTTTTTATACTGTATCATCCCGGTCCATAGACTTTCAAAAGAAATTGTCACACTTTGAAAGTTTAAGAACCGAGATGACATACTTTAAAAGTTTATAGACCGGAATAACACAGCATAAAAAGTTTAAAGACCGGTAATGGATTTTACTCTGTATTTTTTATCGGAGGGAGTAAGTATTTATACAAAGCAGGTCAGATTTCTATCTGGTAACGTGAGAGATTCGAAGAGGGATCCGAAGGGTTCGCAGCAGCCGGGAACGGAGTCCTTGCACGAATCTCAACGCCAGCCCGACGTCCTGGAACACTCCACGGGCGCCACGGCCCCAATTAAACCGGAACGCAATACGGCGGCGGGAGGCACACGTCGGCACGATACGTACGTAATACGCCCAGACACCGCGGGCGTACGCCGGGAGGGACCGCAACCTGCAGCTTTCGTTCTATCTACTCCTCTTCCTTCCTAGCGGAGCCCACCGCCGCTTCTTCTCCGTCGTCTTGTTCGCGGGCAAGTGATCCTCTCTTCTTCCCTGCCTCTTCTCCCTTCCCTTTCCCTCGCGAGTTCATCCAATCTGTAGAATTCGCCGTAATTCCGGTGCTAATTTCGTCGGCGCGTAGGGTAATTTCGGTGCTAATTTCATCCAATCTTGCTTGTTCCGTCTGATAACCTGCTCAAGATGGTGGTAGCTTCGTTTTATTTCGATCCATTGATGGGGTAGATGGGCGCGCAGTACATATGCAAGTGTTTTTAGCGTGAACTCTCTCTCTCTCTCTCGCTCGCTCGCTCTCTCTCAAGATTGGTAGATTGGGGTTCTTGGGTGGGGGAGCAGTACTTTTAGGCATCTAGCCTCTGCAGATTTGTTTGGTTGTACGATTCAGAACAATTTCCTTCTGTGTTGCGTGTAGATTAATCTGATGGGTTTAGGAGTTGCCGAGTTAGGAGTAAAGAGGGGGTTTAAAGCAATACTGCTGACCAATTGTTTTGTTCGTCCACTTGCAGTATGTATTGGTCCTCTGCAATCTGCAGGGTGTTTCTAGCTGATTAGTCGGCCAAGTTAGAGGACAAGGATAAGAACCGAATTGGGAACTAATCTAGGGGATTCTGAATCTTATCTTATCTTGTGGTTTCACATTGCGCGCTAGCTTTTGTTTCTCCGTAATGGAAAGTCTTTTGTGCAATCCAATCCACACACCAAACTTTCTTATGTCGGAAGTTTGATTGTGATCTATTTATGTGACAAGCCGTCTCAATTATTCATCGCTCCCAACACCATTTCTCCGCAAGCAAGTAGTCCTCTAGTCTTGCCTGCTTTTCCCCCCTTTTATTCTGTTAATTCGTCTTATATGTAAAACATGCGCTGCGATGTTAGGATAGTTTTCTGATTTGAAAATTACTGCAGCATTAGTTGGTGCAGAATAATATTGTTTGTACAGGTTTATTATAGACTTTGCTTGTTTGATCTAATGCGGTAAAATCTGTAACTCCTTGTTCAGATTTTGATAGTTTTTGTTTTGATTTGTTCAATTAAGGACATGTGCTCCATCTTGACTTTTTTTAATACAAAGTTTGTGTTTTGCCCAGACAATTTAGTGTTAGGCTTCAGAGTGGAGCTTGTGTTCTAGCCTTCCAGGACATACTGTTTAGCCGTTCAGAGGTTTCTCATAGCGTATAGTTGGACTGTCTATGATTAGATGTGTATAAGGATTGACTCTGTGCATTTCACTATGCAACATGCTGATCCGTTTTTCTTGAACTTATAACGAGTCCTTTCCTTCTGTAGAATCTGCCACGTTAGTGTTTTTTTAACCTAGCTGTTTAGAAAGTCACATCAGACGATAGAAGAAAGAAAAGTAAAAATTCATCTACGATATTTTGAGTCTTCTTTTTCCATATTGCACGAGCCTTTTGAGTTTTCTTTCACCATAATTCAAAGTATTCTTAACAATTTAATTCAACCTATGTTTAAAAAAAATCAATCCAGCCACTAATTTATTATTTAGAAAGTTAACTGTAATGTATTAATGCAACTTAAACTGTGTTGACAATGCTTGGTTCCTGAATTTGAGGATGAAGGGGCTTTGTGTTCAACAGTTCAAATGCTAATTTCGTTTTAAAAGCTGCACATGGTTATTTAGGTAACATCATTAATACTGGAATGAAGTTGCTGATGGCCTGGTTTCCTGAACAGTTGTGAGATTTTGTTATCAACTTCTGCAATGGGTGGAAGCCAGTATGATGACGACTGGGTGTTGCCTAGTGCTGACATCACTCTCGTTCTTGTCGGAAAACTTGGCTATAGCAAGAGTGCTACTGGCAATAGTATCCTTGGACGGGAAGCCTTTGTATCAGAATACTCCCATGCTAGCGTGACTAATACTTGTCAGATGGGAAGCACCATACTGAAGGATGGCCGCACCATCAATGTTATTGATACACCAGGTAAGAACGTACATGTTAAATGTTGTTACTATCTATTCATATTTGTTAATCTTTTGGATGATGTAAATTTGTGGTACCTATGTTCTATCTTGTATCATATCATTCTCACCTTTTTCTAGTTATGTTATTATGATTACCATTTATCATTAAACATGTGCATTACAGATGTTTGATATGGTATCTCTGGATGTATTTCACACTTCCTAAATGGATAAGCCATCTCTTATCCTCATGCTTCATTATAAAATAGTGTAGCATGGTGGTGTATAGTGTACTGTCTTTTACATGGAGTAGTTTTTATTTGCTGAAGAGCCTTTTATGTTGATAAAATTAGAAGTTTGCTATTTGATCTGAAAATGTCCCACACGATGCTTCACAAACCTTAAGGATTCACACAAGTTTCCCAGTTACATTGTGGAACAGATTAATCACGTCTTGAAGTAGTTGTTCCTGAGGATGGCTCAGAACAAGTGTGCTATTCTATAAGTAGTTGTTCCTGAGGAAATTTAGTGACATGCAGGAATGCCCTATGCTGTTAATAGAGGACACCAGTACTCTTAAGCCAGTCTTTAACAGATAAACTTTTGCTACTATTTCATCTCATATCTGTACTTTATTAGCTTTTACATGTCCTAATGTTTTTCTTCATGGTCCATATGCAGGCTAACCAGGAAGTATATTGAACACAAGGAAAGCGAGGCTAATTCAAGTTAGGAAGACGAAAACATGACAACATTGGACAAGGCTAACCCAGATAGTACATTGAACACTACAGAAAAGACACTGAATATGTGGAAGAAACATTACAACAGGTAACAAATTTTGCAAATAGTTTGCTGCCATAAGGGATTTGGACTTTGTACATTTTATTGATGACCTGCTGATGTGTACCTTCCCTGAACTTCAATTGATGCATGCATGCTGAACATATTTTAATAGTAGTACACATCCGGATGGTAATATTTTTTATTCTACATTTTACATTTGCAGAATGACCCAGTAAGCATCCTGACCACACAAAACGATGCTAGGCCACCTATTCGCATCACTTGAGCTTCTAATCTTAACCGAAGCCTCTTCCAAAATGTCGCTGTTAATAATGGAGCATCGCACTTCATTCCTCCACAACAATTGAAGAATACTGCTACAACTCGTTCGAAGAAAAGGAGGGACCAGCAGGTATGAAATGAAAATGTGATTAATCTTCATCTGTCATTGTTCTTATGTCAAATATAGCACACTGTTTTAAACTACTAGAAAATTATGCCAGGTGAAGTAGGGCTACTATTTATCGGTAAATGAAATGAAATTAAATAATTCTGCTGGAATCACTTGCTAAATACTTTGCTACGCAACTGAACCAGAGAACTCATGATTGCTATTTTCAGCTGTAACTCGTATCTTCAAACTTGCACTATGATGTACTTAAGTATGTGCTACTGGACAATACTCACATTAAGGTCCCTCTTTATTTTTCATGTTCTATCAGGATGAAACAATTTGATTAGAGCAAACAGAGTCGTGGCGTCAAGTCAGGAAATTCAACATGGCAAAGAAGCACGGACAAATGGAATGGAAGTGATAGTACTTTTGTTATTAGTTACAAACTTTGTAGTTTAAGTATGGAGATTGATATGTAATTCATGCATGAGTGGTGACACTTTTAAATTATTATGTGTTGAATTAATATATGTGTTTTTGATCCAACCGTGTTCCTAATTTGATTATTAATTTGCAACAACAAATTATAATAAACTATCATATGCTCAATATGCTACCGCAAATTTTACCGTTGCGATAAACCTGTATGCAAAATTGGTATTTCGTTTTGATAGGCTGTTGCAACGCCACTACTATGCTGCGATTCCACTATATGCCATGAACAATGTTCGTTGTTATAGGATCTATTTGCCACAAAACATATTTCGTTGCAATAACTTTATGACAATGAAACGCCTTCCGTGACAATAAAACATATTGCAACGAACCGCCTCCCGTGGCAATTAAATCTGCTGCAACGAAACGCCTCCCGTGGCAATATATCCTGTTGCAACGAAATGCTCTCCGTGGCAATAGGGTCTATTGCCACGAACCATTGGCGTGGCAATAGAACTTATTACCACGTAATATTTTCGTGGCAAATGATACTATTGCCACGACCATACTTTGTGGCAAAAGCAGCTATTGCCACGGAGTCAGCCGTGGCAATAGCCTATATCGCCACGGCATCATTCGTTGCAACAACAAATAATTGCCACAGCACATTGCATGGTAATAACTATAGGTATTGCAACGAAACCACAATCCGTTGCACAACCTTTTAAGCACGCAAGTACTTGCCACGCTTGCCAACGGAAGTGAAGTGTTGCAATAGTTACATATTGCATCTATTTTGGCCCTATTGCAACGATTTCGCTCCGTTGTCCTAGACCTGAAAACTAGTAGTGATAGAATGAACTATCATAGATGGTTTTGTGGTATAAATTGTCTGTGAAGGACTATCACAGACGACTCGAACCAAAAATCATCTGTAATACTCGCACATCACAAATGTTCTATCCACCAACTGTCTGTGATGGGAGAGTATCACGGACGGTTCTATATATCAACCGTCTGTGATACTCGCCCAACATAGACGGTTGATAGCAGTATCACAGACGATTTTTGGTTCAAACCGTCTGTGATAGTCTTCTTCACAGAAGGTTCTTCATAAAACTGTCTATGCTGTGACTTATCACAGGCGGTTTGAAAGCCGTCTGTGGTGACCTAATATCATTACTGACCCATAAACTCAGACGGCTCACGAAACCGTCTGTGATGACGTTTTTGAACCGTCTGTGATGACATTTTCTGTAGTAATGTGAATAAAGAACAATTGAATGAATTTTTTAATTAAGCACAATTGAGTGATTACAATTGTATCAAATGTTTGAACATCTAATCATCATCGCTAGGGTTAAACTCTCCATTTGGGTGAATGACCTCCACTATAAAAAATTTGGAGAACTTTCCTCAACCTTCGATGAGTTTGTTCAGATTGAATATATTTTCATCAAATTCCACACCCTGTTGCTATGAGTGTTAAAGTCATTAGTTATTGGCAGGTTGATAAAGCTCTAGATCATTCATCTTAGTAGCTATGATTTCTTGCATATGGCGGCAAATGTAGAATCCACATACGTTGCCCTGTAGCTACTGGACTGTTCTAAGCTGTGCTGTTCCTATCCTGATATGTTGAATAAAATATGTACCCTTAATGTCGTATCCTTGCTATATCACAATTGTAAATTTTTCCCCTTTTCCAACTTCTGAGCAATTGCGTTAAAGAAATAACACAGCTTCATGATTGTCACTTGAACTTTGTTCAGCAAAACACTTCTAATTGCAACAGTAAGCAATTATGTCATTAGCACATAACAATCATGAGACTTCATGCCAATTAATTTCAAATCTTTCATGGAAACAAGCTTCTTCATATTGGCGGAGTGATCAGACGGAACTTTCACACCATACAAGCACTGGCATAGTTCAATTCCCTTGGATTAGACAGATTGAGCAAACTGGGGGAAGGTACGTTCGGTCTTTATCCATCTCTCTTGGTGTCAACTTGGTCCTGATGTTCATAGTGACCAAGTCACACCGTGTGTTGACACCATAATTTGTTTTGTCTTGATTGTTCAGTAAAAGACTAATCAAGCTATCACATACATTATTTTCTACGTACATGATGTCGATGCAATTGCGAACTTCTAAGTGCTCCCAATAAGGCAAGTCCTAAAATATTGACCTGTTCTTCTATATGTTCTTTTGACAGGCTCTTAACTTACGTCCCTTTCCAAGTACAACATTGATATTCTTGACCATATCGTAGACCTCTTCCCGCTAAAAGGCATTGAACCTGAGTCATCCTCTTTTGTTCCATTAAATTGTTTCTTCATCTTGTGGTATGGATGATACCTTAAAAGGAACCTACAGTGACGCATGTATATAGTTTTGTGCGAGTTGTTCAACCACACACTCTCGGTATAATCTAAGTAGTGCGGACAAGAATTAACTCCTTTTATACTCATCCCTGATAGGTTGCAATGGGCAAGAAACCATTGATGGTGCAGAACAACATGGTGCGCAAAATGAAATTCTCTCATTTGTCTGCAACCCACACTTGTACCCCTTCGTTCCACAGTGTCACAAGATCTTCCACCAATGGTGTTAGGTATACATCAATATCGTTTCTAGGTTGCTTTAGCCCTTGGATAGGTAGTGACATCAAAATGAACTTCCGCTTCATACATAGCCAAGGAGGAAGGTTGTATAAGTATACATTTGCAGGCCAGGCGCTATGTCCACTGCTCATGTTACTGAAAAGATTCATTTCATATGTACTCAACCCAACCTTATATTTCTCTATTCCGCACCAAAGTCTACAATTATCCTATTAATGTTCCTCCACTGGGTAGAATTAGCAGCGTGTCTTATCATTCCATCTTGCATACGCTCCTCTGAGCTCCAACGCAGTAATCTTGCATCCTTTCAATTTGCAAATAAATGATTCAAATGGGGAATTACAATTAGATACCACAACATCATAGTAGTAGATCCTTGCTTCACCTCAATGCCCTCACCGTTATCGGAGTTATTCTTACGTTGTATCAGGATGCTTTGCACACCGGACAATCATATAAGTTTGCATACTCTTTATGGTAGAGGATACAGTCATTTGGATATGCATGTATTCTTTCTACTTTCAGTCCCAATAGACAAAGAACCTTCTTGGCTTGGTAGATGGTTCTCGGCAACACATTTTCCTTTGGAATGATGTTTGCTAGGAGACCTAACAATGCCGTGAAACTCTTGCCAGACCAACCATTGTTTGCCTTCAATTTTAGCAGTTCAAGAATGGATGGCAATCTTGTGTATTGTGGCTTGCAGGCCAAGAATAAAGGTTTCTCCAAGTCCTCCATCAATCCCTCGAATTTACCAAACTCTCTCACTATAGTTCCCTTCTACAGCGCGTATCATCTGATCCAGATTGTCATCATGCTACCTATCCTCATCGAAGGCACAATCCACAAATGGCATATTGTTGTCTTCCTCAATGATGTTATAACTACCTTCCTGTATAATCTTCTCTTCACCATGACTGGTCCAACATGCATACGTATTTTTTGAAACCCTTTCGAATGAAGGGAGTTTTGATTTGTGCTGAGTAGGTAAACATCTTCAAATTATCACAATCAATGCATAAATAGTATATATATTCCATCCCCTTCTTCAACATATCCTGCTCGGCCACTCTTCTAAAAGCAGACATGCCATTAATGTACTCCTCACTTACATGGTTCTCAACGTAAATTCAATTTCGGTCCATCTATGCTACGCATGTAATAAATTAATGTCAAATTGGATTATTAATGCTACTATAGCTAGCTATAGCCTAATACTTACACATAATTGTCATCCACCTTATAATAAATTGTCCATATCTAATTAAATTAAGTAGTTAGGTACGTACTCCCTCCGGTTTCCAAATACTTGACGTTCTAAGCTTAGAAGCAAAGTAACCTAATTGTTGATGTTTTGCATTTGAGAAGTCACTTGGTACTAGACTGCCCTTGCATGCATGCAATTAAAGCTAAGAGACGTCGCTTCGGCTCTTCGGCTCTAGTGCATCCGGAAACGAGGCGCAGCCGCATTAAACAAAGTTCATCACGTCACCCCCATGTTACTCCTCACGTCACTCCTTCGGCTCTAGTACTGCTTGCTGCTTGCGTCGCCGCGGCTCGCGTCAACGGTCGCCATTGCTCACGTCTCCGCTCGCGTCTTGCCATGGATGTCACAAAGCCGTGGGACGCCGCCCCGCAGGAAGTCGACACGGCTGGCGCCATGGAGGTGGAGCAGCTCCCGCAGGTGTGCGATAATATGGGGTGCAAGGCTAAGAGCACTTACCAACGCCATGATCAATCACACCAATCATTTCTTCTGGTTGGGGTCCATACTCCACCGACGGCTCCATGTTCAAGTCCATCTTGATGTGGTGAAGTGGATGGATTTGTGTTGCATCAAGTGCTAGCTAAGTGCAGCCATCAGCTTAAATAGAGGGAGTAGGCCAAGAGTTTTAGCGGCAAACAAGCATAGCAGCAGCGCCAAAAGTTTGGTTAGTAGCGGCAAAAATTACAAGCAGCGCGCGAAAAATATTTGCCAGCCCAAAAAAGTGCAGGCGTGAGCTGAATGCCTGAGTGCATGGAGCCAAGCGTGCGTGAGCTGAATGCACATGGAGCCATGCAAGTCACAGGGCCATGCAAAAATCTCGTGAGTTGAATGCATATGGAGCCATGCAAGTCACAGGGCCATGCAAAAATCCCATGCAAAAATCTCGTGAGCTGAATGCATATATATGGAGCCATGCAAGTCACAGAGCAATGCAAAAATCACACATAAAAACAGAGGCTACATACATGAGTCGAACCCCCAACGTCCAGCTTCAAGGTGGCAGCCCTAGCCACACGGCCTAGATGCTAGTTGTGTTTCAAAGCACCACGCAATGCTATTTAATATGGGTAAAACAGGAAATAGGCATGCTAATTAACCCCTCCTTGGTATGTGAGATCTTGTCTAAAACGTCAAGTATTTCGAAACCGGAGGGAGTACTATTCATGAAACAATATATATATATATATATATATATATATATATCAAGCAATAATATATTGAAGTAAACTAGGAGTAGTGACTCATTCTTAAATTGGAGCAAACTACCAATTAAGCTATATCTAAACCTAGCAATCATCTCTCTTTATTACAAGGTATATAATTAGAAGCAAATATTAACATCTAACAAGCAGCTGGATCTATAAGCGAAATGCTTTCACCAAACTCCCCAAAGCCGACTGCCTCCTTCATTGCAGCGCAATAAAGATAGATCTGTTGGGACCAGTTTGGCTAGGTATTAATTAATAACATGACATATCCCAGACACGTACGAACCATCTATAATACATAATTATCACAGCCATTCTCATTAAGAACCATATGTGATAATTACTTATCACAGACGGTTATTATTACGAATCATCTATGATAAGTAATTATCACATACAATTTGTATTATTAACAGTCTGTGAATATACATCACAGACGGTTCTTAAGTGGAACCGTCTATGATAAATACACTACAGATTGTTTTAAATGCATTCTCATCTATACATAAATGCAAATTCACATATATATGACACATTCTCATATACATAAATGCAAATTCAGTAATGTCTCAGGGGTAAATATGTATTACTTTATTTTTTTTTACCGGTTAGTAATGCCATCAATCATGTTGTTATAGCGAGACTGTTTACATATATAGAAGGCAGTAAATACAAATTCAACTACATGTATTTACATATGGCCAAATAGCATGCATGACCAATCGCTTCTAACAAAAGATAAAAAAGGTAAACACCTAACTGCTTCGGAGTTTTTCTGGTGATGGAGGTAGCATGATATCTTTGTCTTCAAAACTTCATAGGCGACATGGTCGGCATCGGACGGTTCGAGATCATCAACGAACAAAGCCCCCAAAATGCATCCATCCACTGATGCGCTCATTTGAGTGTCTTCCGAACACCCTCCGACTGAACAATCAAGTCAAATTGAGCCTACAGGTTCTCTTCCCTTTCTTGAGGGGTCTCGGCAAGGTTGACTCGGTCATCCGCTGCCTTGACTAAGCACTCCAAGCGACGCCAAGCTTCCTGGAGATATGCAACGTCGTTGTAGAGGACCATGTCAATGGCGACGTTAGCTTGCCGGAAGCGGGAGACCAACCAGAAGACGTGGTGGAGAAGGATGTCAAGACTGCGAAAGGTGGTCTTCAACTATTTTGGCAAATCCTCAGACATAGAAGAGAGGACACTGTTAGCACAGTGTCCTTTTGGAGCATCCGCCAGTGTACAGCTGGCAAGGTGCTTGTACAACATGGTCAGGTTGGCCATCAATGTCAGCAACAAGAAAGAGTAGGAAGCCATTTATTTATTCTTGAGAGACAAGGAAGATAGGAGGGCGGCCGGCGAGGTGTTCATACAGGATCAGCGATGTGGGGATTAACCTCTGCTGGTAGACGATCATTTTTATACAACAAGGAATACATCCGGCACGTGGGACGAAGAGACGCATCGGGGAGCTGAAATGATTAAAAAGGCACACATCGGGGAGACGAAGCGCCATTCATGCATACAAATACATATCATAGACGGTTCTAACTACAAGTCGTTTGTGATATGCAACTATCAGAGACGGTTCGTATTAATAATCGTCTCTGAACTATTACATATGGTTCTAATTAAAAACTGCCTATAATATCTGCGATTATCACAGACAGTTTGTATTAATAACCGTGTGTGAACTGTCACAGACGGTTATTAACAAGAACCGTCTGTGATAGTTGCGTTTCATAGACGGTACACCGTCACGCTTGGAAAACCGTTTGTGATAATTACAGTATAGATGGTCCCCCATGAACTATCTGTGATGAGACATCCAGTATAGCTTGTTTTGTAGTAGTGTGGTGCTAATATGTGGGCCAAGGGGTATTCATATGGTAACTTAACTTATTTGGGGGGGGGGCTGGGGGGAAAGTAAATGAAAATAAGATATGAGGTAAAATTGAAAAACATGACTGTAGGGGCCCAGATTATACAATCTGGAATCCTCTGTGATTCCACCGCACTATTCCCTGGATCAGTAGATAGTGCTCACAGATTACAGTTCTGAATATCAAAAGTACATATCTAGCGGAAGCATAAATATAATAGTAGACTTACTCATGGGCCGATTAGGCCGAAATCAATAAATTGCAGCAGCGGAATGAAGCACACAAGTGGGACCCTCAGGACATGCCCACAGGTAGCCAACTGGAGGTTCGCGACCTAGCCCTTGACATCTTCATCTTCTCTGCTAGCTTGTCCAATCTTGTTGCTGAGGTGAGGTGATTTGATTCCTGATTCTGAATTTTGTCGCAAAAGCGAGTGTGAACACTCCAACCCCGTGCTCCGCGAGCCAATACACAGAATGCAAATAAATAGTATGCATGGCTTATCAAAGGAGAGGCTCGGGTTATTTTATTTGCCATCAAATGCGTTTAGTAGCATTTCTATTATTATATCGTATTGTTGTTTTTGTGACCTAAAGACTCCTCACTGCAAATGACATCATTGACTTAATCCACCAAAGACTCACGCTCTTTATTAACTGTTGTCTACGACTCCCAACAGCGATTGCCATAATTGACTTAATCCACCGAAATTACACTTCCTTTATTGAGTGCTCTCTAAACTCCAAACAACATGTGTCATCCTCTATTCAATCCACCGATCATATTCTTTCTGTATTGGTTGCAATTTAAGACTCCAAACAACAAGTGACATTATCCAATTACTCCACCGATTATACACCTTCTATATTTATTGCTGTCTAAAACTACAAACAGCATGTGACATTATTTAGATAATCCACCGATCAATTGTTGCCTAAAACTCCAAACAGCTAGTGACATCATCTATCTAATATCATTTGATTAATCCACCGAACACACACTTTCTATATTGAGTGCTGTCTAAAACTCCAAACAGCAAATATCACCAATTATACAATCCACCAATATCTTTTGTATTCCAAAATTCCCATCAACCCATTCCTTTTGCTATTGATCCACAACCACAATTTGCTCTTACCATAATCAACCTTATTTTCCATTATCTATTTCTAACTAACCCACTAGTATACCTCCACCAAGAATATCATTGATCAAGCCTACGATTCAATATTATATATCCACCAAGAATAGCATTGATCAACTCTACGATTCACCATTATATATCCACCAAGAATATCACTAATCAAGAATTATAATCCAATACTTGTATTATTCCTCCAAATTCCCGAAGATTCAATTAGATCATTTATCTAGCCTATCTATTCAACTGGACCCCACTAATTTATTTCTCTCGTAACCCACACTATCATTTCCTATTCATGATCGACTGAATCCACCAATACCTTTATGTGCATACTACAAACATCCATCTCCTTTACTCACGACTGTTTATTCCACCCATATTTTATTTTGTAAGAATAGAAATGCCACTATTTGAAATACAATACATAAAATTTCCTGAGACCTAGCAGCTTTGGAACAAAACATAATATTCAAGGAATATTAACATGATTTTCCATACATATGGCATCACACCATATGCCTAATATCACCATAATTTTTCCATACATATGGCATCACACCGTAAAACATCTTTGAGCGTTATAGCCGCTTAACTTACCACTGGGGCGACACCCAGGACAACTCAAATCAGGGCTTTCCACTGCCCTCCACTTTTCCATTCCCACCCACAAAGTTTTTGAAATAGAACTATATCTTGTTAAGTTCCCATGTCCGCCCTTGACCGTGGGTACGGCTATTCGAATAGTTTTGACTCTGCAGAGTTTGCACACTTTACCCACAAGAGACAGTTCACTCATTGCCCCACACGATTCCTTAGCCGTGCGGTTGAGCAAACCATCACAATAACCGTTCAAAGTACCTCGCCCTTCCATCATCTCACCCCTATGAGCTTGTCCCGCTTGCGGCAGGTCTCATAGGTTGTGCGGGATGTTCCCCTCCTATGTGCCTAGCAGCTGGCTACCCACACTGCTAGCACACCGCAGAAGAACTTCACCCTCAAGCCCGCCACCTAGACAGCCACTTGCGGTGTCCCATTCAAGTCCGCCACCTAGACAGCCCCTTGCACTACTACCATGATGATGACTTTCAGGGTCCGGTAAATTTACTAAGCCAAGTTGTACTTTACAGACTTGTGGTTGTACTTGTTTTACAAAGGAGGTCAGACAAGATTCAGTCCTTAGTGGTATCTGGGCGGATCTACCACTATCCACTTTGTGCTTCCACTGCACCACATACACATACACACTCGAACCATCCGCCCAGATATTTAAGCAAGTTGGTGTTTTTGGGAACATAAAATAATCATACCAACATATACCAGTCATTTCCACCATGACTTCCCAAACCAGTTTCTCATGATTGAAAAATGATAATGATGCTTGGGGCATTTCAACGCCCCTGAGTATCTAAGCAGTACTAAGCATGGCATATAATTACGGACATATTTTTGAAAGATTACAATTATAACTTTACTAGGGTGACAAGGTTCACATATTCAAATATTCCAAAGGAGGGGTAATATCAATCAAGTTGAACAATGGGCATATAACTAGAATCTTAAATTAGTCATGCATTTGTATATAAAATAACAGCATGCAATTTGATAATGTAAACCAAAATAATTTGCAGAAAATGTAGGCTCAACATGATCAAAGTATTGACTCGCCTTGCGCGGTTTACCGCGGTCTTGAGCTTACACAATGCTTTCTCTTGAGCTGCTATTCTTTATCTTCACTTCGCTCTGACCACGCTTGATCCGTAGAATCTTCAGGACTCCAGTTTCTAATTACGTGCTAAGCAACTGAATACAAATAATGCAAATAACTCAAAAGTCCAAGTAAATCTAGAGTTTGGTTAATTTTTATTATGATTAAATAGGTGATTAGAGACAAGGTTGATTGGACGCGGATTATTGTTGGTGTCCGAGTGGTTGGAGTGAGTGGGAAATGGCGGGGAAACTTGTCGAAATGGAGACCAAGGATGGGTCATGGCAAAGGTATATTCATGAGATTATTTTTGTTTAGCATTCGGAGATAGCTTGGTATAGCTGACAATGGAATACTATGACCCGATCTTGTTATTAATAGATTCTTTTATTATTTTTGTATTTATCAAGGAAGTTCCATGAGTTAGGATGGACCTATGATTCGGTGTACGAGTTTCGACTGAGCTCTGCTTTTGTCAAGCGTTGATCTTCGAGCATATGTTATATGTAGAGATGTATATAATTTTTAGTATACCGATAAATATTAGAGTCCGGTTTTATAGTATTTTATGGCTCATCATTTTATGTATCCTCAATTTAGTTAATGGTTATTTGTGAAAGTATTCTCATGACCTTTTTAAAGATATAGGACGACAGTCATACTTTAGATGGTTAAATTGTGTATCACTTAATTATTTGATGCTTCTGTTGTGCAAATAGTTTATACGATACATTCTAGGGTCATTTTATGCGAAACACTAACCTAAGCATCAACTGTCATTATTAACTATATTTAGCGTTTGAAACTTATTTATCGGCGATGTACTACTGGTGGGGTTTATAAATCATGATTTTCTAATTTAAATAAATATTTCATTTTAAATGACTTTGGCATATTATTTAATTATAAATAAGGATGATTTTTTAATTTGAAACCTTGATAACATAGTTATCATATATTACTTTAATTAGGATTCATATTAAATTTGGACATTAACAGGATCATACTTTATCAATGCCTTTTATTGGTAATTAGACCTCAATAAATATTCAAGCTATGATTATTGCTCATATGTGGTGATTGATCAAATGTTAAATCTTAAACAATCTTATTTACATTCTGATAAAATTTGTTGGCCTATTGCACCAATCATCTAATAACCATAAGGAATCCTCCTAATGACAAGGGCATAAAAAAACAATGGGTTATGGTTTAAACTTTTCATGGGTTAATTTTATAACATTTATTAATATGTGAGGTTTTATACTTTATTGTTTAATAAGTTTTCACTTGCTAAGTTGTCATCCCATTGGGAGCATATACCTATAAACATTTCTATTAGCTTTCATGAATTAATTTTCTAATTTTCCTCCATCACTTGATCAGTAATATGCATGTAATCCTATGTTTGAGGTATGCACAAATTTTATTGAACCCTAGTCAATTAGCTTAGCTCCCCTGTTTATTTTTCCTAATTGTCTTCCAATTGAAATGGCTAAGGAAAAACAAAACAAAAATGGGCTACACTGCAACTCGAACACAGGACCTGCAGCCTGGACATTGGCCTGGCTGGCCAGATGGACGGCTGCTCACTTGCGTCTAGAATTGGGAGGCCATTTTAAAAGAGGGACATATCGTTGGGGCCAAGCAGAGAAAACAGAGGAGGCTCAGGCGGCGCACGGGCTGGGCGGCGTCGTCGGCGGGGATCGGCCGGAGAGGCGGCAGCGGCTGCTAAAATGGGATGTCCAGGGAGTAGGGGAGCTATGGGTGGTGGCACCTCGGCCGGAGCGGCGGCGAGGTGGGAGGGCGGCAGAGCTAGGCGGCCGGCGGCGGGGTGGGAAGGGGGCGCCGGCGGCGGGGAGGAAGAAGGAGGAATTGCAAGTTTTCCGAGCATGAAGGACGTGGGAGGGTGCTTACCATGCGGTTCGTCGGGCAAGAGAGGGCCGGAGATGGGCTGGCACCGGGAGCCTGCGGTGGCGCAGTGGGGTTCATGTCGCCGGCGGGCCACGGTGGGGGAAAGAGCGAGGCGGCGCCCAAAGAGGATTTGCGACGGCCTGAGGATGCTCCCGACGAAGTTAGTCAGGCCGAGGTGCTGTGGGCAGTAAACAGGAGCGGGGGTGGCGGTTTTGGCCGGTGGCGGGGAAGATGGCCATGCGACGAGCTATGGTGCGCCAAATTCAAATTGGTCCGGAGGGAAAGCGGTTGAGGGGTGGAGGCTTGCCGTGGTATTCTCGATTTGGGGAGAAGGTGACCGGAGCGGCGGAATTTGGCGCAAGGCGGCGGCGGCATGGCTTTCGGGCGGACGGGGAAGAAGGGGAGGAGATGGGAGAGGAGTGGCGTGGGGAGCAAAAAAGGGGGGTGTCGGGGCCTCTTATAGCAACGAAGAGAGGGGGAGGCCGTGGAGAGTGGTGGGGGCGGCAGCATGGCTGTCACGGGGTGACGGGACGGCGGTAGGTGTGTGCAGGGCCTGGTGCCGGGGCATGTGGGGCGCAGCGGTGAGGGCGACGGCCGAGTGATGGGAACAGGTAGGATGACGCCGGACGACGGGCGGGGATGGGGAGCAGTTGGAGGTGGGACCGAGATGACGCGAGCAGCAGCAGCCATGGTCCTTGTGTTTGACTGAGGCATGCGGGGAAGAAGGCAAAGAGGGTGAGGGAGAATAGAGAGGGAGGAGGCGCCGGGCCCAGCAACAGAGGAAGGACGGGAGGGGGCCCGCTGGCAGGGGAACTGGGTGGGAGCAGGGGCAGTAAAGAGAAGAAAAAAAGATGGTGCCCCACATGTGATAAAGAGGAGGCAGTAAATGGAAGAAAAGAAGTGAGAGAAGACTTGAGAAAAATTTAAAAGAACTTTGGATTTTTAATTTAAACTTTAGTCCTCGGTAGGGTTTGTTAATTTTTTAGTTCGGCATAATTTTAAAATTTAAATTTGGCTCAATTATCCAAACATGAAACCTAATATTCCCTTATTGTTGAATCTATTTATTTTGCCCTCGGAGGTCAAATTTTGTTTTGTCCGGACTTGCATACATATACATACACACACACAAAATATATATATATATATATATATATATATATATATATATATATATATATATATATATATATATATATATATATATATATATATATATATATATATATATATATATATATATATATATATATATGTGTGTGTGTGTGTGCATCTAAATTTCTAAACACATACCATTGGGTCAAATATGCTGATTGAATTTTTTTTAATAAGAATTTTTATTTAATTGTTTATTTTATTATTGATTTGGATTTTTAATACTTGAATTTAAATTCGAGACCTTAGTATTTGGATTCATTACCTTGACCTGACTTCGAATTCAAGATTCTGGTATTTTGAGGTCATGATCTTTTTCCATTTTTATTATTTGTATTTGGGAGTACTCTTGATTATTAATTTGTATGGCACAAAACCCAGAAAGATGTCAATAGATACTCAGAAGAAACTTGAGTGCTAGCAAAATGCAAGAAAATTTTTAAAAACGCCACATTTTTTAATACTTAAAATTTTAGGTCTGCGGTTTCTCCCTTGTTGCTCTATGTGACGTAACTGATGATCAGTTAGAGCAGCTCGAGGATGAGCAACTGGCCCTCCTAGTTCGGAAGTTTTCCCATACTTACAAGAGGAGGAGGGACAGAAAGAGAGGAGGACCCGTGATTTGCTTCGAGTGTGGTGGCCCCAACCACATTCGGGCAAACTGCCCCAAGCTGGAGAAGGACAAGAACGACTACGGTGGTTCGGGCAAGAACGACTACACCGACAAGAACCGCAACAAGAAGACTCCAGCGCACCCTCAAGGCAAGAAGAAGTTCCGCGACTTCGGGAAGGTTAAGAAGCTGTTCCACCGCGTCCTCACCGCGTTTGACGACCTCGACCTTAGCGAGGTGGAGGGATGGAGCGACGACGACGGGACGGGTGACCAAGACCCCAAGAGCGGTGACGATTTCTCCGGCATGTGCTTCATGGCCCTCGAGGGCGAATTGAGCGACAGCGAGCTGTACTCCGACTCGGACGAGGTTCGCCGGGCTGGGAAGGGAAAGGTTTGGCTCGTAGACTTCGGGTGTTCACGACACATAACCGGAGATTTCCGTTGGTTCTCTTCCCTTGCCCGTGCTCCAGGTGATGAGACGCTCACCTTCGGAGATGCTTCATCTGGGCGCGTCATCGCCAAAGGTACAGTGCGCATTAATGATTCTTTCATTTTGAAAGATGTTGCCTTGGTTAGTAAGCTGCAGTATAATTTGCTTTCCGTTTCTCAGCTTACCGATGACGACTTTGAGGTGAGCTTTAAGAAAAACGCTTGCAAAATTCTTGATAAATTCTTGATTCTTCGGGTAGTCTAGTTTGCGGGATTTCTCGTTATGAGAGGATTTTTTGTGCTGATTTTTCTGAGTCTTCTGGTGATCCTCTCAGGTGTTTAGTTGCTTCGAGTCCCGCGACCTCTCTTTCTGGCATAGGAGACTTGGTCATATTGGATTTGATCATTTGACCCGAGTTAGTGGCCACGATCTCATTCGTGGTCTGCCGAAACTCAAAATGGTCAAAAATCTAGTTTGCGCTCCATGCCGGCACGACAAGATGGTTGCCGCTTCTCATCCTCCGGTCACAGTGACTATGACCGATGCACCGGGACAGCTGCTTCACATGCACACAGTTAGACCAGCTCGAGTGCAGTCAGCAGGAGGGAAGTGGTATGTTCTTGTTGTGGTCGATGCCTTCTCGAGGTACTCTTGGGTGTTTTTCTTAGCCTCGAAGGATGAGACGTTTACCCATTTCCGAGGTCTTTTCAGTAGGCTTTCTGTTGAGCTCCCGGGTGCCTTACGAGCGATTCGCAGTGACAATGGCATGGAGTTCAAGAATTCCTACTTCGAGGGTTTCTGCGATGAGACAGGTGTAGAGCATCAGTTCTCCTCTCCGCACGTTCCACAGCAAAATGGCGTCGTGGAGAGAAAGAACCGTACCTTGGTCGAGATGGCCAGGACGATGCTTGATGAGTACTCTACACCGCGGAAGTTTTGGGCTGAGGCTATAGCCACCGCGTGCCATGTCTCAAATCGAGTTTTTCTTCGGGCACACTTGCACCGCACTTCTTATGAGTTGAGATACGGGCGAAAGCCCAGCGTCTCTTATTTTCGTGTGTTTGGTTGCAAGTGCTTTATTCTGAAGTCCGGGAACCTAGACAAGTTCGAGTCACGCTCTTGTGATGGTATCTTTCTAGGTTACTCGCCTTCCTCGCGGGCTTATAGGGTCTGGAACTGCGAGTCTAGTAAATTGGTAGAGACCTGCGAGGTGACCTTTGACGAGGCCAGTCTGGGGACTAGGCCAGATATCTCAGGTTCTTTATAGCAGTCCGATACCATTTTGTGGATGATGAGGACGATGAAGACGATGGTTGTTTACCTGATCCAGCTCCTCATCCTCCCCTTGAGATGTCTTCTTCCATGGCACCTCAAGGTGATCAGCCCTTGCCTACTACTTCCTCCGAAGCTAGTGGCTCTGTCCCTGCCTCGACTGCACACGAGGTAGAGGCCACTTCTTCTCCTCATCCAGGACCTCCCCGACATATCCAGAAAAGGCATCCTTTAGAGCAGATTATTGGAGACCTCTTCGAGCGTGTCACATGCTCTAAGTCTGGTTTTTCTCAATTCTATCTCCATTCTGCCTTTGTTGCCTCCTTTGAGCCCAAGGACGTTTGTCACGCCCTTTCTGACGAGTCTTGGATCAATGCCATGCATGAGGAGCTAGAAAATTTCGAGAGAACAAGGTCTGGTCGCTTGTCGAGCCCCCGCGAGTTCACAATATTATTGGGACTAAGTGGGTGTTCAAGAACAAGCAGAGCGAGGATGGAGTGGTTATTCGGAACAAGGCTAGACTGGTAGCTCAGGGGTTCTCCCAGGTTGAGGGTCTAGATTTCGAGGAGACTTTTGCCCCTGTAGCTAGACTTGAAGCCATTAGAATCCTGCTTGCCTTTGCAGCTTCTAAAGGTTTCAAGCTTTACCAGATGGATGTCAAGAGTGCTATCCTCAATGGGTTCATTGAGGAAGAGGTCTATGTGAGACAGCCCCCAGGTTTCGAGAACCCCAAATACCCAAACCATGTCTACAAGCTTTCCAAAGCCTTGTGTGGACTTAAGCAGGCCCCTAGAGCTTGGTATGAGAGGCTTAAGTCCTACTTGTTAAGTCATGGTTTTGAGATGGGTAAAGTTGACAAGACCTTGTTCATCTGCCGGTATGGCACTGATCTTCTGCTCGTCCAGATCTATGTGGATAACATCATCTTTTTGGCGGCTCCTCGCATGCTCTCGTTTCCCAATTTTCCGATGTCATGAGCTCGGAGTTTGAGATGAGCATGATGGGCTAGTTGAGCTTCTTCCTTGGCTTTCAAATTAAGCAGACTCGGGAGGGTACTTTCTTGTATCAGGGCAAGTACACTCGAGACCTCCTGAAGTGCTTCGATATGAGTGATGGTAAGCCGGTGTTCACTCCGATGGCCACATCAGTTTCACTCGACCCAGATGAGGACGGCGAGCCAGTTGATCAGAAGGAGTATCGTAGTATGATCGGCTCCCTCTTGTACCTCACTGCCTCGAGACCGGACATACACTTCGCCGTGTCTCTCGTACGCACGGTTTGAGCTTCTCTCGCGTATCTCACCGCCAAAGCGGTGAAGCGCATTCTTCGGTACCTTCGAGCTACCATTGACTATGGTATCTCGGTACTCTTCCTCTTCCCGTCTTTCCTTGAGAGCCTTCTGGATGCGAACTTCACCGGTCAGAGGATATATAGGAAGAGCACTTCCGCATCCGCCAATTTATTGGCACTTCTCTTGTTTCCTGGTCTTCGAGGAAGCGGTCCGGTGTTGCACACTCCACCGCAGAGGCTGAGTACGTTGCTGCAGCCAGTTGTTGTAGTCAAGTGCTTTGGATGGCTTCGACCCTACGGGACTTTGGGTTAGTTATCGACAGTGTTTCACTCTTTTGTGATAACACTTCTGCGATTAACATTGCTAAGAACCCAGTGCAACACTCCCGGACCAAGCACATTGACATTCACTTCCACTTCCTTAGAGACCATGTAGAGAAGGACTAAAATCGACCGATACATCTCCGACACGTGTCCAAGACGTGTCCGTGTCGTATCTGTGTCCGACACGGTGTCGGACACGGATACGACGGTTTTACCAAGTGTCCGTGCTACATAGAGTCCAATAGGATGTTGCTGGACTTGACATCACAATGAGCGATTGGTGGAGAACAATCATGGTGCACGTAGCTGAGTCCTCTTGCTGCATCTGTGGCAGTTGACATCCTCCTTGCCCAAGTTAACCGCTAATTGCTACTAGGCATATCTTTCTAATGCAGCCATATATCCAAAGGATCCAACCACAGCTGAACACATAGATTAAATATCATCCATGACCATGATTAACTAGAAAAGATTCAAATATTATTATTTATCAAAGTTGTGACCCTATGGCCAAGTTTACAAATAATAGCCTAAATGGCTTACCAAAAACTAGCAGTGGGAAATAAAGATAAGTGTAGTAGCCATTTGACATGCCACAGTCAATCGACTAGGAAGCAAAGTCCTATCTCTACCCCTCTATAATACACCAAAATTTTCTTTACTAAATCCACCCCCCTCAACCGCCCCCACAGTCATGTCTAATCTAAGTCCACCCAGATTTGTGTACCAAAATAATCCAGCTTCATACAAATGAATGGCCTGGATCTCTCCTCAAACCTTCTTCTCTTACTCATTGAAAATCCTAAGGCCAAAATCATCCGGATCATGCACATCATTAATAGAGAAACTGGCCCCACCCCACCGATTCTCTCGCTTCGCCATTCCACCAGCCACGCAAACCACCGGCCGGCACCCAGTTCCCACGCGCTCGCAGATCTGCTGCTTCCGCTCCAATGGCACTGCCCCGCGCCGCCCTCTTTTTCTTCCTCGCGCTGTTCCTCTCCTCCTCCTCCTCCTCCTCGCTGTCACAGCGCGCGCCCATCTCCCTGCCTGCCTCCTCCGCCCCCACCGCCTCCCCTCTCCTCCACCCAGACTCCTCGGCCGACCCTCTCACTCCCTCCCAACCGCGTTCCGACGACTCCCCTCCCGCCCCTCCCGGAACCTCCCCATTACCCTCCCCCTCCGAGTCACCAGCACCGCCCCACCTGCTGCCGTCCCTGCATTCCACCGCTCCCGCGCTGGCCCCTGCAGCCGACGATAACAAGGACAAGGACGACGACGAGAGGGAGAAGCAGCACCCGTCCCCGGCGCCTACCCCCTCCGCGGAGGAGATCAATGCCGCCAAGCAGGCGGTGGACGCGGATCAATCGGAGAGGCACGAGGGCGAGATGAGCGGCGGCAAGAAGGCCGGCGTGGTGGTCGGCGCGTTCACGGCCGCCGCTGTAGTGGGCCTGGCTGCCGTCGCCTGGAGGAAGCGCCAGGCCAACATCCAGCACTCCAGGTACGCCAACTACTCTGCGCGCCTCGAGCTCGTCTCGATTCGATCGTGAGGATCGGAGATAGTACGCCATCATACGACGGCGCATAATCGTGGAGATGAGACGAAGACGATCCATTCCATGGCCGTGGTTCTGTGATGTGTCCATGATCCTTCTTGATCGGTCGATGTTAGATTCTTCATTGTTAATCCTTGGTGTTGATTCTTTGGTGGAGTGGAGAGGAATTGCGGCGATATTCATATTGAGATGACACTTTTTAGTTTTTTCTTGTATACATTTGTTAGTAAGTAGTAGTACTACGATATACAGTCATTGGTGCTCTTGAATTTAATTAGATTCAAATGAGATCGATGATGACTGCATGGAATGAGCAGAACCCAAATCCAGAATAGCAGCAGCCTCTCTCTCTCTCTCTCTCTCTGCATGGTTGTTGGGGCCTGAGATCTAGGTGCTGGGGGCGCGAGCTTAATCAAATGGATTTGCTGTTCTGTATTCCTGTGCGTCCACATGCCTCGCCCAGTTCGCAACGATTCCGATCTGGTTTGATTTGGTCGGTGCAGATTTGAGGTGGATATGGGGGAGGGCATCGACAGCGAGGCTAGCCTCACGGCGGCGCCGTACGACCGGTGGTTCCTGCTCCGCCCCGCCGAGGGATCCCCGCGACCATCCGCGCGCTACAAGGTGCGCACTTCTACTCGGGTTCTTACGGTTTTCTTATCTAAATCATGATCCTCCTGGGTTCAGCTGTCGACTGTGGTTTGTGCGGTGATTCTGTTCTAATCGACCAATTCAAGCTGTAGTTTTTGGTGTACTATGGCAGAAATTAATGGGTAAAAATATAGGAAGCAATTGAGTGCGAAATGTGATAAAACTCCGCGTTCATGTGGCTTTGGAGATATCGCCTTTTTGTTTTTGCAAAGTGTCATTGCTAAACGGCCGAGGAAATGATCAATGAATGGACGGTCTTAGGGCGGAGTAGTTTCGAGGAATGCAGACATGTGGCCACTCTTTGGTAGTTCCCATCCTGTCATGGTGTCATGGTTAGTTGATCGTAACAATGCAGTTTAGATAGGAAGTGGTGATAGTGAAATTTGTAAATGCGTTGTGCTCCAATTTTAACATGGTGAAATGTGTTAAGCAAACCTCACCCAAAAGGATATGCTAAGGGTCATATGAATGATGTGATGTGCCATCTTTCTGTGCAATTGGCTTACACCATAGTTTGGTTATCCTCTTGCTACTGAAATGCTAATAGTAATACATGACAAAGATGTCAAGTGGTTCAAGACAAACCGTATGTGGTAGGGGAAGTCGCAATGGCCGTTATCTGTCAGATGTTCAGGTTTTGCTCTTAATGTGTTTTAACTAATCATGTTTCATGTCCTTCCTCCTCCTGTACCTTCATCCTAACATGGGCGATTTTGGCACAGGTTTTTGATTTTAGGACATTCAAGTGGTCGATGTTTAGTCCTACCAGAGATTCAAATCACTTGAATCTTGAAAATAATGCCACAGACCGGCCATTCCCAGCATTAGCAGGCCATAGTTTGGTAAACCTATTCTCTTTCACTACATCTTTTTTTAGCCTCTTTAACTCTTTCGACCCAATGAGTTTCGTTTCCTTCGCTAACAAGCGTTTTCACTCAGGTCAAGTGTAAAAATAATATTGTGGTCATTGCTGGGAACACCAGAGCATCATCCTCGAATAAGGTTTCAGGTATTTCCTTGGGAAACCCTACAATTATTTTGGTAGATACTAAGACATAGAGCAGAAAAATGTTTGGTCATGGATTTACTTAAACTTATTTAGTGCACAACAATTCACTTAGCACCTTATTTTTTTTTCAACACCACTGATCACCATGGCGTCCTTGTATGTCCTTACATATTATATGGTTGTAATATATTTTTTTTGTGAGAGTGGTTGTAATATTCGAAATGATCTGTATACATATTTCACTTTGAAATGGACCTACATATTGCTTAAATGCTTAGCCATAGATATTCTCCAATGGGGCTTGAGCTTCAAAGCATCTTTGTTTGGAAGCTTTTGAAAATACATTGAATTCAAGCCTTTTATGTTGCAAGGCACAATGAGGCATTTTGTACATTAGTTCGAGAATCCTATCCCGATCCTCGTAGATCATATGTGCATTTGTTTCAAACATGTCTTAATGGAAATAGGTACACCCAAGTGGTTCCAATATACCAAATCAAGATACTACTCGTTGTTTCTATTGGCAAAATATTCCCCAATTATTTCTTATTCCATATCATTTTATATGTTCCTGGCAAAATTTCAGATTTTTTAAAAATGTCACAACAGAATGGTTCCCAATTATTCTTTGTAGGCCTATGCATTTAAAGACTGCTCAAATTGACTTGGGTATTGTTATAAGTGTCGAGTTTTTCATTTCCTTATGTTGTGTAACATCGATTCACCATGTATCGAACTTCTACGGAATAACACATTCTTCATCACAAGTTTCATTTTCCTGCGATACCAAAAGATTGTCTCTTTATACCACTCGATATTTTTAACATTCTCTGCTTTTTGGAGTTACCTCCTTTCAGTTTTACAAGAACCGAACTTATCGCAAATAATAGCACTGAATTTCTGCATGCGCTTTGGCTTATTGATATAGAAACAAATAGTCGGTATGCACTTGATACTTACGGAAAAGTCCCAGAAGAATCTTTTTCTTTTGTACTTCAAACAAAGGCTATTATTTGAAAGTGGATAGTATTGGATGAGTAGATATTAATCTCTTGGAGAGCTTTTGATTCCTCTTGGATCTTTGCTTTCACTTTTTGGTATCGATAGCTCGAGGATGGTGGCGGCCGCCAAGCCGAGGTCCGACTCATTCGAGGAAAGGGACGGGGTTAAGCTGCCGAGTTATAGGGGTGACAACGTGAACGGTGACACGCTCGACGAGAAGAGCCGCGTCGGACCCGCAGAGGATGATCCGGCGACGCGCATCGGTGGCGACGCTCAACCTGCTCGAAGCGTTCGCGACGGAGGCTACGCCGCCATGCAGCGCGTCACGCAGTGGAACCTCAATTTCATGGATCACAACGAGCAGCGAGACAGTGAGAAACAAAATTTCGCCTTGCCCTACGATTTTTAGCAAGCACTTTTGCCGTGGAGGTGTTAAGTCGGTGTCGTGTTGAAATATCTCAATGCTGAATTTCTTCCACATATCTCCTTATCATGATAAGGGAAGAGCTGGTTATAGGTTCTTTGGTGATAGCGAAATTCGCCTCATTTGGTATTAATGTATCATAGAAGTAACGAGTGGTGGACATGTTCCTGAAAATATGAAACTAAACCCTGTTCTTGAAATGTTCAGATATTTTAATTTGCAGCCTAAATAAATAAAGAAAGCATTTTAGGTGGTTGTTCATTGCTCGTCAACGTTTAATAAACCACGTGGTAGTTCTGGGTTCATCAATCAGTAGTTGGTACGGGTGGTCATATGAGTACGCCGAAACTTTCACTTTTCGTGTCCCTTTCTTCCACGGAAACTTCTAACAGGACATCACTGTCTTCCTTTGCATCTAACTTTCTGATTAATTCATCGGAAAGTTGCTTGTTTTTAGTTGTTTGCATAAAATGGTATACTATGGAAAATATAGTATTGTTGGTTAACAAAGCATGCACATCATTGAACCCAGAACCCCACCCCACCCCGCGCCCACGCACACGCCCCCGACGCTGCCTCCACCCCGCGATACCCGTCTCCACTCGAGCGCTGTTAGTGACATCCGGATATCATGGACCTTGTAATCACAATCCGGATTGTGATTGCCGGATATCCGGATAAAATATCTCTAAAACGATACAAGGGTCGAAAAGTATTTACACGTTGATATGGTAAACTTGTCGATGCCATAATTATTATATATATAATATCATGCAGATGTTAATTTTGTTAATTTAAAGATAGAAGAAAAATTTGAGATAAAACTCTGTTAGTGCAGGTGTTCCTTCCAATTAATATTGAGAAGTTTCACTGGTACCTAGCGGTTGTGAATACTAAAAAATGTGAGATACATGTCTTGGATTCTTTCGGACGAGAACTATCGGACCGTCGAGATCTCAAAACTACGGTAGGGCTTAATGATTAATATATAGTTTCATATTGTATTTTAATTCTAATATTCCTTTCTAAATCTTGGTGTTTCGGTGTCACAACAGTTAAGAGGACTGGAAAGAGTAATAAAACTTGCAGCAGAGCATACACACTTGTACCGAGATAAATGGGCGGATATTAAAGTGGCATCTTGGCCAATTATAGATAAGATCACTGAGAGAATGCAAACAGATGGGTTCTTAAGCCATTAGGATTCTTAAGCCTTGTTCCGCATGGTCGTAGCTCAGCGGTGAGTGGTTGTAAACGGTTTGGATGGTCGTAAATGACACAGAGCGGTCGTAAACGACTATGAAGCGGTCGTAAATGGCACAGAGTGGTCGTAAATGGTTCTGAGCGGTCGTAAATGGCACAGAGTGGTCGTAAATGGTTCTGAGCGGTCGTAAACAACTACGAGTACAGCCAGGTACTCGCAGACGTGGTCGTAAGGGGTTACGACCATGTTGTGAGTAACTGAATGTTGTCGAAAGGTGCTTCGACCACGGTTTGAGCGGTCGGTGGGCACTTCGACCAAGGTTTGAGTAGTCGTAAAGGGTTACAACCACGTTGTGAGAGAGTGAGCGTGGTCGGAAAGACTTCCTGTGTGGTCGTAGCGAGCTAT
Organism: Dendrocalamus sinicus; assembly: GCA_036346575.1. Classification (NCBI taxonomy): domain Eukaryota; kingdom Viridiplantae; phylum Streptophyta; class Magnoliopsida; order Poales; family Poaceae; genus Dendrocalamus; species Dendrocalamus sinicus. Next base: position 11,005,426 of record CM070657.1, read on the forward strand.
GACCACGAGATTTAGACGTGATCGAGTTTCCGACCGCATGGTCGTAAAAAGGGTGATGTGGTCATGAGTTCGTTCACGTGGTCGGAATGACCGCGTGGTCATAACTTCGACTACGTGGTCGTAAATGACCATTACACCCACCATGTCTCTTTATGTCCATGAATCTCGATCGCAATAAAGGCTTTTACGACCGCGTGCTACGACTTGCTTGTTCGTTTATTTTTTAAAAATTTTATCTTGTTTTGTATTTTACCGTAGTGTTAGCACGGGCACACTACTAGTTCTGAGAAGTTGTCGAAGAATCCTCCTTCAAGTATCTTTGTCTGATATGGTTTTCCAATAACTGAGCAACAATGGATATAGTCGTGAGGACATTGAGTAATCAATAAGTCGTTTATAACAAGATACAATATGTAATTATGTAAGACTTATTAAAGAATGGCTAAGTGATTATTTTGCAGAAAGCAACAGTTTAGAGTAAATACAATAAATAGTTTGAAGTGCACAATTGGAAAATGAATAGTAAGTAATTAATTCAAAGAAATTAAGTAACCACAAGTGAACTAACTATTTACTTCCCAATCAAGCCCAACCAAGGTTTTATGAAATCTCTACCGTCATGTGAAATCACCGAGCATTGTCTATATAGCGGACACGGCTATTTGAATAGTTTTACACTCTATAGAGGTTACACCACTTTACCCACATGAGATAATCATCTCACCATGTCAGCCAATACACGCTTCCTTATAATGTGCGACTAAGTGATCATCACATGACCTTTACAATGTTCAACTCAAACTAATCTTTCCCACTAAGAATCCACTGCCAAGTAGGCTAACTACCTAGTCGAAAAAGCCCCATCTTGCGCCATGTGGAAGATTACCCATAATTGAATTAATTATCCACATCATCTCAATGATGAAATCAAGGTTGAAACATCATAAATTAATTAGCCAGTCCATCCCATACTAGACATGTAGTTGTACGATAAGGCTCAAATCAATGGCGCATAAAGTTAAGTCCTTAGACATTGCCTAAGCGAAGCATCCATATCCTAAAAGTGCTGACCACAATTTCCCCTTTGCTGCATGATTACTCATTCAAGTAAAAACTATTTTGTATAACACCAATAACACCGCCCATATCATAACACCTAAGTTTTATAACTGTGGTTGACCACAACGATTCAATATCTCATTACGTCAAAATTAATTAACTAAACAACATGTGATTATGAGCCTAATGTACAATAAGCATGGCTAAGGATACTAAACGTACAACCCAAGTAGATACTAGTATTGTATCGCTAGATAATTACCCATCCAATGGTGATAATGGAATCATGGTATTCAAATTATCAATTGAGGAATTAATTAAATTGATCGATAACTACCAGTTACGAAGGTTTGTAATAAATTATTGATACATGATAATTTAAAATAAAATAATAAATTAAAAATAGTAGGTTCAACATGATAAAAGATCATGATTTGCCTTGGCTTTGCTCAGTTGTCAATTCTTGAACTTCAGGTCCTACTTTTGCTTCTTTGAAGACATTATCTAACTAGAGAGAAAACAAATAAAACACAAATAAATTCAAATAAAATCTACATAAAATAAAAAATAAAAATATAGAACCCAATTTTAGATGAATTTAGAAAAGAGATTGGGTCAATAGGAGTTCGGATGGAGGAGAACGAGCGATCAGAAGATTGATCAGCTAAGGAATTCTGGAAATTGGGAAAGGTTACTATGATGTGGATTGGGTCTATGGAACAGTGCTGGTCCACCGTGGGCTCGGTGCATGGAACAGTGCACAGTGGTGGGGCTTGGCTGATGTGGCGTCAGGGCTAACGTGACATGACATGTGGCTCGGTTGCGCTAAGGTGGTGAGATGACATGGCTATTTATGTGGGCTACTGACATGGCATGTCTATGCAGTGGCTTGGGTCTATAACACAGTACTCTAGTGTGTGAGACCTACATGTCATAGGCTCGGCTTACGATAGATTGAGTCTATGGAAACTTTAGGTGGCGATGTGGCGTGTGATGATGTCATCGTTGACACAGGGGCTGGCGTTAGCGCAGCGAGATGAACAAGGCGACGCTACGACGCTCAATCAGATGGATGGCGAGCGAAGCGGTGGTGTAACGCGCGAAGTGATGTAGCTCGGCGACGGCAGGGAGAGGAGGGGGCTCAGCAAAGGTGCTCACCGCGACGAGTTGACACGACAGTGCAAATCTCCTATGGCAAAGATGAATTGCGATGGGAGATGAACCGCCAAAGTCAACAACGGTGACACGAGAATAGCACGACAGCAATGGCGCAAGGTGAAGGCTTCGGTGAGCGGCTCAAGGAGACTTAGGCGAACACAGGGAAGGCTCCACGACAAAGACAACACTGATGCTGAGGTGAACCTCTGGACGTACACGGCGCGGCTCGATGGGAAAGATGAACAATGCACGACAGTGTCCCGATGGGCGACACATGACACGAGAAAGATCGAGTGGTGGTGAGCGAAGCAGGCTGCGCAACAAATTGGGCCAAGGCGGACCGGGCAGGAAGGTGGAGATGGATCGGGCCAAGGTGTGAGAAGAACATGGACCGGGACTTGGGTTTCAACCCAAAGGACCTTGGAGAATTTTCTAACATTTTCTAATTTTTAAAAATGAGAAAAAGAAATTAAGCTCTAGAAAATAGCACATAAATCCAGAAAAAACCTTGCAACACAAGGAATCCAACAAAACTGGTTTTAATTTAATTTATGTTCATTTTATTCAAATTAAATCTTTTCATTTATGAAAATACATATTAAACTTTAATTAATTCAAGAAAAATTCAAATGGTTAATTTTATTTTAAAAACTTCAAGAAGGCACTGAAAACTAGGATGATACACATGATCTACAATTATTAATAATTTGCCATTTACAATGAATTATAAGGACCAAAAGAAGTTCAAATAGAAGAAATCAAAACAAGTACCGCCTAGTTTATTCATGCTATTTGTTAAAAGAAAAGGTTAATTCCTGCTATTTCTAATGCCACCTTGGTAAAATCTTGCTTGACTGGAGCTGAAACGGCTTCCAGAGAATATCCTATTAATTTCAATATTACCAACATGGTTTAGATGGCACGATTGCTTGCGGATGAAACAGTTAATAAGCATGCTCAAACCTTGATATATTCCATTCAGGTCAGATTTTCCAATTAAGTTTGGCCGCCGGATGGATACCGAACATGAGATAGATCCAAAGTTGCTAGACGACATGCTCCAAATCTCCAACAGTCAGCCGTTGCATTTTCCAGCTCATGTCATTGTTTCTTCAGTTTTTTCAGTTCTGGCCAGACATCAGATTTGTTCCATGTGCAGGCCAACCTTCCCCACTTCGAAAAAACGGCACCATGTCACAATCATCAGTCATCACGAATCACAACACAAATTTGCTTCCTGTGTCACTCACAATCATGGATCATGCATGCGGTAGCACTAGTCCAAGCCGCCCATTTACTGGCATTTCCAAAGACTGGACTATCTCTAGTTTCCTGAAACTACTTCCAAAAGGTGCCCAAAGTTTCAGACATCCGAAATGCCACTCAGAATTTTGTATCCACCATTGCATGCTTCGGGAAAAAGTTAGCTTGGAGTAGATAGTTTGGCTGCCACCAGTTCGCTTCTGTAGCACCAGGTGATCAGTTCATGCTGAAATCTGCTGAATTCACATGACATTACAGGTGTACAGCCAGCCAAACAATAGTGACAAAGGTGTTGTATCGGGCAACACCCGCACTCAGTTGAAGCATACTGTGGTAGCGAACCAAACAGGCCCTTGGATGCTGGTCGAGATAATCCAAGAACTTGTGTTCTCGCCTTCCCGAAGATCGGCTAATAATAAAGGCTTACAGCTTCATCTTATTACAAGCTTATTCTTTTCAGCTTGTAAAACTACTTTTTGATTTTTCTACAGTAACTAACTTTCAAATGAAGCGTTTTTTAAGCAAGGTCTACAAGTTAATTGTAGTACACACTGTAGCGACTCCATTTATATCGACAAAACCGCACTTAAGTTTCCGTTACTCCATACTCTCTTACGAACAGCCTAAAAGTCATAAACCGCAGCTAAAAGCCAAAATAAAAAAAGAACTAGACGTGCATAGTTACTGTGTTAGTACCAGGCTACCAGCTCGAGATCTGGACTCAAGTTCCTTCTGCTGTTAGGTCAGCACAGGCCGCCGCCTCCGCAAAAATTTCTTCATGGATGAGCTCTGGCTATGAACTACTCTGTAGTGGTAGCGTACAACTGAATGGCTCTTGTGGGTGTGTTTAACTAAACCACACGAGCTACAAAGTTGCCGCTGTCCTCGGCGTCATCCCACCTATCGGAGTCCGACATGCTCCTCCGCCGGCTGCCATTCTTTGCCTCGAGGAGCGGCGCACCGCCGTCGTAGTCCAATGGGCACTCCTCCACCTCGGCGGACATCCGGTCGCACCGAATGAGGTGGTACAAGACATCCTTCATGGATGGCCGCGTCGGGGGGTTGTCCCCAGTGCAGATCACACCGAGCGTGAACACTGACAAGACGTCCGATAGGTAGGCTGGGTCTCGGATATCCTCATCGACGACATCGTTGAACGGAGGGCCTTCCTGGTACCGCCGCCACGCCCATTCTGCCAGGCATAAATTGGCGCCACTGTCGTTTGCGACCCTACCGGTTGTAAGCTCTAGCAGGACGACACCGAAGCTGTAGACATCAACCTTCTCGTTCACCTTTGGCCTGTACACATATTCTGCCAAAAAAAAAAGTTTGCCTCCCATTAGTAATTCCAATGGCAAATTATCACAAATTGAGGTGGCATCTTAATTGGGAATCGAATTCGAGCTTCTCACCAGGTGCCATGTATCCAAACGTTCCGCCGATGGCTGACACAGACTCGGGCTCGCCAGACTTGACAAGCATCCGGGCCAGTCCGAAGTCGGCGATCTTGGCCTGGAACTCCGGGTCAAGCAAGATGTTGGAAATAATCTTGTTTTTAGAAATCGTATCGAAGTCGGGTTGTAATCGGAAGTCGAAACCGAGTTCAAGTCGGAGTCATAAAATAAGACTCGTAATCGGAGTCGGAGTTTTTAGTCTTACTCGGAGTCGAACCCGAGTACAAGATGTAAAGCCGGGTATATAAGGAGGAGTAGTCATGTAATCTAAAATATAGAACCAAGGCCGAGCAAGGCAACCAAGTCGTGTAAAGACGCAAAGTGTTTGCAAGTAATAGAGGGGAGAAAAGAGCAAGTTTAGTGTGATTGGCAATCTCGCAGACGTGGTGAAATGCGCTTTACGACCACGACAACCGTGGTCGTAAGAACCTCGACCACGACAAGGCAAAGTCGGCGATCGCGAGAGGTGTTACGATTACGGCAAAGGTGCGGTGATTTTATGATCACATCGTAAAATCGCTGAGCGTGTCGAAGAAGTCTCGACTACGTTGAAGAAATGCGACTACGACTTAAGGTGGTGCGTGGGAGCAGCGACTCGCCGAGAAGATCATAACGTGGTGGGCGACTCCGACCACGTAGAAGAGAAGTGATCGTGATCGAAGGAATCTTCGACCACGGAGATCAGCGATCGCGCAGCGACAAGCGTGGTCGTAGAAGGTGCGATATCGAGCTTCGAAGTGGTCGTAACTCCTGCATGCTGGTCGTAAACGAACAGATCTGGTCGTAAACAATGCATGCTGGTCGTAATTGATGCGGACAAGTCGTAGCGACTACGATCGGTCGTAAAGAGATCCTGGTAGGTCGCATCAATTTCCAACATTTGGTATCAGAGCAAGGTGGCGATGGAGGACAAGTCAGCTGAGAAGAAAGCTGCGGGAGGAGAAGGCTCCGGCGAAAAGAAAACACCGGCACCACCACGAGCACCGATGAGAGGAGGTGCGGTGCGATTCAATTCCCCATCTTGACCGACACGAACTACGGCTGTGGGCGTGAAGATGAAGATCGTCATGCGCGCTTTGGGAGTATGGGCGGCCATTGAAGGAGATGCACCGGTCGAAGAGACTCGGGACGGGCGCTCGGCCATCATATCACAGCTGTCCCAGCGAAGTCTTGATGACCATCGCGAGAAGGAGACGCAAAAGAAGCGTGGGAAGCTATCAAGGAGATGCGCATTGGCGAAGAACGTGTCAAGAAGGCAAGAGCACAAGTGTTGAAGAGGCAATTCGATCGCTTAGTCATGGGAGAGCCTGAAGGCGTCGGTGAGTTCTCGCAAAAACTCACGAGTTTGGTTGGCGAAATTCGAGCTCTGGGAGTTGATTTGCCAGATTCAACAGTCATTGAAAGGTTGTTCGATGCGATCCACGACGCTTTTCTCCAAATCATAAGCACAATCGAGCAATTTGGAGACATGGCGAAGATGTCGCGGCGAGGCGATCGGTCGCTTGCGAATCTTGAAGAAAGTCGAGAGAGCGGCATCGGGACAAGGAAGGAGGTAATCACCGCTGCTATCTCGTGCTCGATGGGAAGCACCGAACGAGAACAAGAGCCATGAAAGTCACAACGACGATGTAAAGAGAGGTGGAGGGCGCTTAGCGACGGAGCGATCGTGGCGTAACTCAAAACGGCAAATCGAGTATACAATGCCACAAGTGCAAGAAATTCGGTCACTCTGTTGCCGAATGTCGAAGCCACATACAATGCCACAACTGCAAAAAGTATGGGCACTTTGCAGCGATTTGCAGAAACAAGAAGAGAGAGGAGGAAGTCAATTTGGTTCAGAAGGAACCGACTCTACTGCTGTCACACTGTACTGTAGCTGAACCAACAATGGTGATGCTAAATGAAGAGAGAGTGTTTCCTAGTTTGATGGAGAAGGGAGAGGAAACTCAAGACCAGTCAACAGATTGGTATCTCGACAACGGAGCAAGCAACCACATGACGGGCACACACTCGTTGTTTCATGAACTAGACGAGAGAGTGCTCGGTAAAGTAAAGTTTGGAGATGGCTCAACAGTTCAAATCAAAGGAAAAGGTACAATTCTGTTAAAGTGCAAGGATGGAAGTCAAAGACCGTTGTCAGATGTATATTATATACCAAGTCTTTGCAGCAACGTGATAAGCTTGGGCCAACTGACTGAAGAAGGGTGCCGAGTTGAATTAAAAGGAGTTTATCTGAGGGTTTTTGACAGCAGAGAGCAGTTATTGATGAGAGCACAAAAATCAGCAAATCGGTTGTACAAAATACGCTGAAAATTTGGAGACCGGATGGCATGAAGAATGATCTAAAGGAACGTGAGCCTGAAAGACTTCATCTCCTGGTGGTTGAAAAATAGCATGAAGTCGTAAACAACAAGTCGGAAGAGTTGGAAGTCGAACGAAGGTTGGCGAAGGTTTTGGCTGTAGTCAAGAAAAATTTCACCACGACAAACTAAAATCGAGGCGTGGTCGGGAGGTGTCACGACCACGACAAATGAAGATCGGCGAGAAATCGTTCGACCACGCACAAACGAGTCCCGAGATCGGCCGGATGGTGAAGCGATCAAAAGCACGAGTTTGGATCCCGAGTTGGCGGGAGAAAGCACGACGTGAAGAACGGTGGTCGAAAGCAAGATCACACAACAGTGAAATAAGCAGCTGGTGGAGGAAGACATCCAAGGAAGAAACAAGAGAAGGAGAAGATCAACAGGATAGAAGCTACTAAAACAAGATTAGGGAGAGAATGTTGGAAATAATCTTGTTTTTAGAAATCGTATCGAAGTCGGGTTGTAATCGGAAGTCGAAACCGAGTTCAAGTCGGAGTCATAAAATAAGACTCGTGATCGGAGTCGGAGTTTTTAGTCTTACTCGAGTCGAACCAGTACAAGATGTAAAGCGGGTATATAAGGAGGAGTAGTCATGTAATCTAAAATATAGAACCAAGGCCGAGCAAGGCAACCAAGTCGTGTAAAGGCGCAAAGTGTTTGCAAGTAATAGAGGGAGAAAGAGCAAGTTTAGTGTGATTGGCAATCTCGCAGGGCGTGGTGAAATGCGCTTCGACCACGACAACCGTGGTCGTAAGAACCTCGACCACGACAAGGCAAAGTCGGCGATACGCGAGGGTGTTACGATTACGGCAAAGTGCGGTGATTTTACGATCACATCGTAAAATCGCTGAGCGTAGTCGAAGAAGTCTCGACTACGTTGAAGAAGTGCGACTACGACTTAAGGTGGTGCGTGGGAGCGGCGACTCTGCCGAGAAGATCATAGCGTGGTGGGCGACTCGACCACGTAGAAGAGAAGTGATCGTGATCGAAGGAATCTTCGACCACGGAGATCGGCGATCGCGCGGCGGCTGGCGTGGTCGTGAAGGTGCGATATCGAAAGCTTCGAAGTGGTCGTAACTCCTGCATGCGGTCGTAAGCGAACAGATCTGGTCGTAAACAATGCATCTTGGTCGTAATTGATGCGGACAAGTCGTAGCGACTACGATCGGTCGTAAAGAGATCTGGTAGGTCGCATCAATTTCCAACATGGACTTGATGTCGGTGCACGATCGGTGCGCGCGATGCGTGGTGCATGTAGCCGAGCCCCCGCCGCGTCGATGGCGATAGCCCGACCTCGTCGGCGATCTAGCGGCGCGGCGCGCCTCGCGCTCTGGTGGTGCAGCCACGGTCGAGGCTGCCGCTCTCCATGTACTCGTGAGCGGCGGCTTGGCGTCTGGCGGAGATGCAGCAGAGCAGCTTCACAATGTTGTTGTGCCGGATGTTGCCCAGCACCTTCACCTCCGACTCGAATTCCTTGTCGAGCTTCGCGTCAACCTTTCTCGCGTTCCATATCTTCTTGACGGCCACCATCCTGCCACCGCCGCCACCTCCACGCTCCTCGCCACTGCCGCCGCCACGGGCAGCGAGGTGGATGCGGTACACCTTCCCGGACCCGCCGCTGCCGATCACATTCTCCTCACGGATGTTGCCGAGCACATCGGACTCGGTGAAGTCCAGAGGGGTGAACTGCGTCATCTTCCAGTCGGTCACATCTTGGCTGCCCTTCCGGCGCCGGAAGAGCAGCCATGCGATGCCCGCGCTGCCGACGAGGACAATGCCAGCGAGCATCGAGAAGAGGATGATCAGGCCCTTTGAGAGCTCGTCATGGGCGGCGCCGCTGCCACCGCCGCGGCACGTCGGGAGGTTTGTCCCCGAGTCTGGCCTGGCGCAGAGCCCACTGTTGCCGAGGAAGCTGCGGTCGTACGCCGCGCTCTGCAGCGAAAGCGGCACCTCGCCGGTGAGCTGGTTCGATGACATGTTGAGCGAGTTGAAGTTCAAGTTGCTGAAGTCCGGCGGTATGCCACCGGTAAGCTCGTTGCCGGACAAATCAAGGAGCGTGAGCGACGGAAGCAGCCCGATGCTTGACGGCGGTATTGTGCCGGATATCTGGTTGTCGCGCAGGTTGAGTGAATTGAGCTTCTGCAGCAGTTTGATTGATGATGGTATGGAACCAGTTATCTGGTTGCCGGAGATTGACAAATCAGTAAGGTTGGCGAGCCCCCTCATGTTGGCCGGTAGCTCGCCGGCAAGCTTGTTGTTCTCGGCCTTGAACACGAGCAGCGCGGTCGCAGACGTCGGGACGGGGCCGGAGAACCTGTTGTTCCCCATCTCAATCTGCGAGATGTTGAAGGACACCTCGGCCGGAAGAGTGCCGGTGAAGCTGTTGTTGTGGATCATCACAGTGGTCATCTTCTGGAACGACCATATCTTCTCCGGGAAGTCGCCGGAGAAGCGGTTATTGTAGAGCATGAGGTTGTTCAGTTGGACGCAATCACCGAGGTTTGCCGGGAGCGCGCCGGAGAAGCTATTGTTGAAAGCGACGATGTCGTAGAGCACCCCGTTGGCGCAGAGCGTCTCCGGCAGCCGGCCGGAGAGGTTGTTGGATGACACCTCGAGGTTGCCGAGCGGCGAGTGCTTCCCAAGCTCCGGCGGGAGCTCCCCCGAAAGTTGGTTGCCAAATATCCTGATGTCTTTGAGCTTGGGGAGCAGAGCAATGCTCACCGGGATCGTGCCGGTGAGCTGGTTGAAGTACAGGAACATCAAGGTCAGGTTCTTGAGTTTACCAAAATCTTCCGGTATCCCTCCGGTGAGCTGGTTCAATGACACGTCCAGCTCCACCAAATTCACGGCCGTGATGCTGCGCGGCAGCTCGCCGGTGAGGCCGTTGCCGAAAAGGTACACGCGTTCGAGCTTCTGGTGCTGCCAGACCCACGCCGGGATCGCGCCGGTGAGCTTGTTCGTTGACATGTCGATGAGCGTGAGGTCCGTGAGGCTCGAGAAGGCCTCCGGGATCTCTCCGGTTATGTTCATGCCGGACATCCAGAGGTAGGTCAGCTTGGTCAGCTTCCCGAACTCCGGCGGCGCCGGCGCGAACGCGTTGATGGCCAGCGTGAGCTGCTCGAGCCTGGAGAGCTTGCTTATTTCGGCCGCCGGGTACGCCCCCGTGAACTGGTTGGTGTCAAGAAGCAGGGACTTGAGCGCCGGGAGCCCCGCCACCGCCGCCGGCACCGCGCCACCGAAGCGGTTGGTCGAGAGGTTGAGGTGCTCCATCGCCGGCGACAGCCGTCTGTGTTTCCTCTTTCTCACCGGCGCCCGTAGCCGGAGAGGAGGAAGATGGCCAGAATCAGGAATCACACGCACGCGAACACAATGGAAATCGAGAGCGGTTTGTTGCTACCAATGGCGTAGCATTTTAAGAGTCTGTATTGACTTAAATACATATGAATACAAGCGGGTTTGTGGCCACGATGAACCACGGCGCTGCGACCTTCGGCGCTTCGCCATAATAGCGCCATCCCACGATCTGAAAAACGCTTTGATCACCACCACCACTACCACTAAGACTTAATGAAAAGACTAGGAGCATTGCATGAATACGACATGCGTCGCTTACATTAACGCGCTCAACCCGTCTAAATTGAGCTCCATTATTATCGCTAAGTCTAGACCGAAGGAAAACATGGTGGCGGGAACGAACCGAGCACAGGTTATCAACAATCTCCCCTAACACCGGCTCGGTTCACTTCAATTTGACGACGCCACTTTGTCACGGAGTTCGCGAGAACCTCGCGCGCCCGTGGCCTTCGTCGAACATCGAAGTTGCTCACGTGTACTCGCGTAGTCGAGCAAATCTTCCGCTGTCCACGCACTCGCGTATAAAATGGAATTTGGTGTCAATATGCTTCTGCGATCGTGAAGAACAGGATTTTTGCTCGAGGCGATTGCGGATGATTGTCCATCTTCGAGTGGAGGCGAGCAGCGTTGCGGTGATGTCGCTCGGCGGCTGAGCGAGCCACACGGCCGACACGCTCTGCCGCGCCAGCCATGTACTCCGCTTCACAAGTCGATAGCGCCACCGTCTTCTTTTCGGGATCGCGGTGGCCGGCTCGCCGGAAAGAAGATCACCCAGCGGTGCTTCTCCGCTCATCGACATCCCCTCCCATGTCGCCGTCATCGCAGAGCCGATCAAATTGTTGTCGCCGTTCGACACCTTGGGGTAGACGATGCCGTAATCTCGTGCCCGGCAATGTAGCGCAGCGAGATGCTTGACGGCGGCGAGATGCTCTTGTCGTGGCTTCTCCATGAAGCGGCCGACGTATCCTACGGCGAATGCGATGTCGGGCGTGTGTGCACCAAATACCGAGCTTCCCACGTGCTGCGGTACATCGTCGCGTCCACCTCGTCGTGCTCTTGGTCGAGCTTAAGGCGGACCTCCATCGGCGTTGAGCGAGGCTTGCGCGCCATGCCGCTTTCTCCAGCGAGCTTCTTTGAGTACGCCGCTTGCCCGGCGTGGCGGCGTTCGGCCTTGCCTCACCTCGATCCCGAGGTATACGAGAAGGCCGAGATCACTCATCCGAATAGCGGCGCATCTCCTCCTTGAGCGCGCGATGTCGCGGATTCGTGCGGTGATGATCGGATCGTCGGCGTAGCGCCCACCACCACGCGCGACATCGTTGCTCCTCGTGTGTACATGCCGTGTTCGCCGGCACACGCGTGAACCCGAGCTGCGCGCGCTGCCGTCGAGCTTCACGTTCCGCGCGTCGGCGCGCTGACGGCCCGTCTGGCGCCTTCTTCAGCTTGAGGACCTTCCCCTCATGGCCGGCAGCGACAAAACCTGGCGGCTGTCGAACGTACACCTCCTCCTTGAGTTCACCATTGAGGAATGCTGACTTGACATCCATGTGATGCACAAGCCGCCTTCTGCGCCGCCACGGCGGCGGCGGCATCTGATCGACTCCATCCGGCGGCGAGGCGAACACCTCGTCAAAATCCGCGCCTTCCTGTTGTACGTATCCTTTTGCAACAAGGCGAGTTTTATGCTTGACAATGGCGCCTTCCTCGTCACGCTTGACCTTGAAGACCCACTTGAGTCCGATGGGCCGGTGACCATGGGGAAGATCAACGAGCTTCGGTGCTGTTCTGTTCAATAGAGGCCATTTCCTCCAGAATCGCCTTGCGCCAGCACTCCTCACGGCGCGCCTCTTCAAACGTGGCTGGCTCCTCACCGCGGCTAAAGCGCTCCTCATCGACACAGAGTTCCCGGTCGGCCACCCAGGATCCCCACCGCCCTAGCACGTTGTCAGCGCCGGAACGGAAGGGTGCCTCATCGTCGTGGTCGTCGTCGAGTCGAGCACCGAGGGAGGCGTCTGAACTCCACTGCTGGGCTCGGCGTGGCGGAAGTAGGTGTTCCCGCGGCGCCTCGCGTGCGCGCCACCGGTGAGCTTTGCACTCGGCGTTGCCGATGTTGTTCCGGTGTCGCCGGCGTTACAACGGTGAACCGGTGGTATCTGAGGCTCTCCCGACAAGTCATTGGCATACCTTCTCCGCGTCTCCTCGGATCACCACGGCGGACCGTCATCGTGGTGTACTCGACATGGAACGGCTCTGGTCGCCGTGTGTTTACGTTGTCGCGCTTCGCCCCAACTCCACGACCGCCTTCATCAAACACCGCGTCGCGCGAGATGTGCGCGCGGTTGGTGGCTGGGTTATAGAACCTGTACGCCTTGGTCCCTTCTTCGTACCCAATAAAGACCATCGGGTACTTGGTCGTCGAGCTTCTTTAGATGGCGCGGCAACCTTGGCGTGTGCAACACGACCAAAAGTGCGGAGAAAATGTACGGTGGCTTGCTTCCATACCAGGCTTCATGTGGCGTCATCCCTTCGACGCTCCTCGTCGGCGATCGGTTGAGGATGAAGACGGCTGTCAGAACAGCCTCCCCCCAAAATCTGCCTGGCATACGCATTGCCTTGAGCATGCTGCGTGCCATGCCCAGCACGGTCTGGTTGCGTCGCTCCACCACGCCATTCTGTTGTGGAGTATATGGCGTGGTGAGATGGCGCTGGATCCCTTGCTCGGCGCAGTACTCCTTGAACGTGCGCGACGTGAACTCGCCGCCGCGGTCAGTGCGCAGGGTCCCCAGCTTCCGCCCCACCTCAACTTCGGCGCGTGCCTGAAAATGAACGATAGCACGGCGGCCTGGTCTTTGGAGCTCAGCAGTACCAGCCACATGTAGCGGCTCTTGTCGTCGACGACGAGCAGGAACAGTCGCTTCCCTCCTGGCGTCTCGGGCGTGATCGGCCCGCAGAGGTCTGCGTGTACCAGGTCGAGCAGGTTGGCGGCGCGGTACTTGCTTGTCGTCGGGAACGGATGCCGCCGTTGCTTGCCCGCCAAGCAACCATCGCAGATTTGCTCGACGTGGTCGATCTGCGGCAGCCCACGCACCATCTGTCCCTTTGACAGCTCCTTCAATCTCTGGAAGCCGAGATGTCCAAACCTGGCGTGCCATTGCCAGGCCACCTCGGAGCTCCGAGCGGCGAGACACACAGGTCTGTCGATGGCGAGGTTGAGCATGTATAGACGACTCAGTGATCGGGTACCTTGGCTAGTAGCCTCGTCGTCGATCCTGCCCTCGAGCGCCGTGTTCGATGAGAATCTTGTACCCATCCTCGTCGAGCTGACCGAGACTAATGATGTTAGCCGTCAGCTTCGGGATGTGGTAGACCCCGGTCAGCTCCTGATGTTCACCGCTTTTGAGCCTGAAGAAGATGGTACCACGGCCCTCAATGTCCACGACCGAGCCGTCCCGAACCGACGGTCCGTGCACGCGGTGTCAAGCTCGGAGAAGATGGAGCACTCCCCCGTCATATGGTTAGTTGCTCCCGTGTCGAGGATCCAACGGGTGCTCCCACCTTCGCTCTTCTCACCAAGCTGCACGAATAGCTTGTTCTCATTGATGTGGATGGGCGCCTGGGGTTTTTTTGACGCCGTGACGCTGGCCGTGACTAGACCAACTAATGGTTACGGCTCGGGATCCTCCTCGCTAGGACCAGCGCCGGCGGCTGCTCGTAATCTCCTCGTGAACACCCACCGGGCGCGCTCGGCGTTCCCATCATCGCCCAGTTGAGCAGCCAGAGCGTGCTCCGTCTCCTCCACGTCGAGCGACGTCACACCAAGGTTCAAGGCGGCCTCGGACTCCTCCTCCGCCTGGGCAGCGTGTACCTGCTCATCACGCTTCTTCTTACGGCACTCACGGGCCCAGTGGCCAGTCTTACCGCAGTAAGCGCACTCGTCGTCGGCGAGCTTCTTCTTGTTGTTGTTGCCGTTGCCGCCGGCGGGTGGTTTGGAGCCTCCACTGCTCCCGCCGTTGCGACCGCGGCCGCTGCCGCGACCTCGCCGCTGGTTCGTTGAGAAGGACTTGCCGCCCCCGGATGATCCTCGCCGGAGAGCTGCAGCCGCGTCATGGCGCGCCACCACGGCTTCGTCCTCGGTGAGATTGAGCCTCGCCATGGATCCGCCTCCACTTGCCGCCGAGGTCGTGGCGCTCCTCCGCCGCCTTGAGCCTCCCGATCAACTCCTCCACGCACAAAATATCGAGATCGAGAAGAGTTTCGATCGCCATCACGATCTGCCAATACCTTGGCGGAGTGGCCTGCAGGATTTTCGCACGATCTCTGGCTCCGTGTACGCAGCATCGAGCACCTCGAGTTGGTTGGCGAGATCGCGGATGCGGACGCCGAAATCATCCACCGACTCCCCGTCCTTGAACTTGAGCCCGTCGAACTCGCGACGCAGTGTGTTCGCCCTCGCCTGGCGCACTCGATCGACACCGAGGTGGGTCTTCTTGATGAGTCCCACGCGCCCTTCGCGGTGGGCTTCTTGGCGATGCCCCCATCTCGGCGGAACTCCCAGTAGCGATCGCCTCGGTAGCGTTCGATCGTCGACGAAGTTGGTGGTACCGACATTCACTGCCGTCCACAAACTCCTCGCTTGCAACTTCAGCTTCATGAGCGCCGCCCAACCATAGTAGTTGGTCTTGGTTAGCAACGGTGCGCCGCGCCGCCGCCTTCCCTCACGACTCGGTGTATCACGGATCGCGGTCACCACCACTCGTCTCGCCGCCCGACGCGTCCGCGGAGCGTGAGGATGACCGGCGTCGTCGATCCGCCATGAACGCCGCTGCAATTGCTCGATCACACGTCCACCGTTTGTACCGTGCTCGATACGATTGTTTCCTCTTTCTCACCGGCGCGTGGCGGAGAGGAGGAAGATGGCGGTCGGGAATCACACGCACGCGAACACGATGTGGAAACGAGAGCATTTTGTTGCTACCAATGGCGTAGCATTTTCTCGAGTCCGTATTGACTTAAATACATATGAATACAAATGGGTTTGTGGCCACGATGAACCACGACGCTGCGACCTTCGCGCTTCCGCCATAATAGCGCCATCCCACGATCTGAAAAAACGCTTTGATCACCACCACCACTACCACTAAGACTTAATGAAAAGACTAGGAGCCGCGCATGAATACAGCATGCGTCTGGCTTACATTAACGCGCTCAACCCGTCTAAATTGAGCTCCATTATTATCGCTAAGTCTAGACCGAAAGAAAACATGGTGACAGGAACCAGAACCGAGCCTGGGTTATCCAACAGGCTGATGCCATTCGGCAGGACTCCGTCGAAGGCGTTGTTGGAGAGGTCGAGGAACCGGAGCTGGGAGCAGGCGTAGAGCGTGGCGGCGGGGAAGGCGCCGGTAAGGTTGTTGTAGGAGAGGTCGAGCGGGGTCAGGTTCCTGAGGCCGCAAATCGACGCCGGGACCGCGCCGGTAAAGTTGAGCCTCTGGAAGGAGAGCCCTGTGACTACGCCGCCGCCGCCGGCCTCGCAGGTGACGCCGGTCCAATTGCAGTGGTCAGCGGCGGCGGCGGGGTCCCACGACGCGAGCTGCGGGGGGCTGCCCCAGCCCTTCTTGATAGCTACGAGGGTGTCACCGTCGCCGGCGGTGGTCTGGGAGCTAGATTCGCCGGCAAGGAGGAGGAACGCGACGACGAGGAGGAGATAGGTACTTGACATTGTTTTTCTCGGAAGCTTCTTGGGAGATGAGGCCCCGAGCGGTGGAGTGGCGGGAGTGGGATGCCTGGCTCATATACGTGTGAAAAGGGGTTTGCTATTCATCGGGTTGGTGGGGATGCAATCATGGTCGATTAGTAGTGGCCACTGGATGCTCATCCGTCAGAAGTGTAGTTTTTGGTTTTTAGTTATGTCTTTTAGTTTTTTATCTGATTACGAAAGATTAAAAAAAAGTAAAAATACTTATGTTTAAAAGCTGTTTTATTTAAAGCGGCTCTACAGTAATTTCTATAAATAATTTATAAAACTACTATAAGAACTAATTTCATTTAACTTTTGATAAAAAAATCAAAAAGTATTTAAAATAGAATCTTAGGTGGTGATCGGTTCGGCTGAAAAGCTCATGGTTTATGGCTGAAAACACTGTAGCTGGCTGAAAAAAACATTGTAGCTATCAGAGGCTTATTTAGCATAATTAAATTTAAAAAAAATTTAAAAATATAAAAAATATGTTAGCCCATTACGTATAATACAAACAAATACGGGAAAAAAGAACCGGCAAAAAAGCTCAACAAAAAGCCAAAAGTTCAGAAAAAGATGAAACTTATGAATAGTGAAAAATAAGCCAGAAGTCAGAAGCCGAAGCTGAGTTCATCATTAGTGATGAACTATTCCTCGATTCTATATTCGTACAAAGGATTACTCTGGCATCCCTACGCATTTCACTCCATCCGTTCTATAATGGTCTCTTCCTTGTTTCTTCTGTTCCAAACAGCAGCAGGTAAGCAACTAATGTGGCATTGTCACCATTTTTGTTCCGTTTAATTTCTAGCTTCCTCAGGAATAGTGAACTAGTATAACCATTTCTTAGTACTTCATCCATCGACCACGTAAGCAATCAAACAACACCACATATCATCTTATCAAACAACCAAAAGAAAATTCTGTGTCCACAAGCTACAACATTCAGCAACTCGCCTTGTTCTACAAAGAAGCATCATGTGCCTGTTAGAATGTATAAGGTATCACCAAGTGATTAGTTGTTATGAGGCTAGTTTGTCGGGACCTCGGATTTCCGAATCCGAACCCTCTGTATACTACAGCACTAGTCCTAGATCAAAACTAGTGCACACAATCAAACAATGATGATTACATAACCAACAACGCTTTATTACAATAGTAGAGAGTACAGACCACATGGCCTCCTTATTACAACTGAGGTTTCAAGACCTCCCAAACTCACAAAATACAGCGGAAGCAAAAGAAATTCTGATGAAGACCCATCAACACGCTACAGGCAATTGACTGGGAAACGAATCCTAGTTCTCTAGAAAGCCTTTGTCGTATCCACACACGAAGTAGTCGTAATCTCCCTTTTGAGCTTCATAATCCTCTGAGAATTATTTTAAGTGCAGCACATAAGTACATAAAGTACTCCGCAAGTCATGGGAAAAATGTAGTAGATGCAGGGCTTAACATAGGAAAGATAATATAGTTTTTTTTGCACAAAGCAATATTTTAGTTCAAATACCATTAAATATTTTCGAAGGCATTAATTTAATAAAGCAATTGTTTTAACAGAAACTATCAAGAATTTTCTAGTGAAGGTTCTATCCACCAACACTAGTTGACTGGCTCCAACCGCCAAGTTTCAAGATTACAGGTTCCATCCACCCGCACTGGCCCCATCCGCCAGGACACAACTCCGAGAGTTCATCCACTCTCGGGTTCCCAAAACTTTTACTTTAAAATCAAAACCTAAGATCTACCATGTGAATGCATTCCTTGCCCACCCTTAACCATGAGCACGGCTATTCGAATAGTTTAACACTCTATAGAGAGGTTGTACAGCTTTACCCACAAGAGATAAGTTATCTTAATAGTCAACATGCTTCCTTTGGCACGAGACCTAGATAAAATATCACAAAGCTTTTACCTCACTCTAGTCTAGTTAGACACCACCTGCTGAGGTTTCACCGCTGAAGGGTTAAATCCACCACAGTCAGAAGCCCCCCTCTTGCGCCATATGAGTACAGTAAATCCCTATCCCTCACTGTGAATAAACCAGTAAATCCCTGGCACCCACTTTCCACTGGTGGTACCTAAACTAGACTATTGTAAGTTAATCAGCAAGGTCGTACCCATATAGACTTGTGGTTGTACGGTTGTGCTCAGTCTGGACAATCACAAGAGTCAGTCCTTAATTGACTAGGGTGAAACATATACTTTACAAAATCTCGTGCTAAATCCGCACCAATCCAATCTAACCATCCGCCCTAGTCTAAAACAATTTTCATATTTTGTTTTATTTTAAATGAACAGTGGCAACACCAATCGCCACTAAATTTCTGAATAAAAAGATTAGATCAATGAAATATAATTTTCCACCCCAAGGTTACAAAGGTTGAGTAGCTTGACTAAGCATGTACTGCCGTTCTAATGTTAGCAAAGAATAGTAATATTCTTATTACTGAGACAAGGGAAAACCTAAGGTTACAAAGGTACATGGTATTCAACTTCAATGAGGGCATAACAATAATTGAATTAACTAATACCTTAAAACAGAATTTATTATTTTATGTAAATAGCAATGCAATTAAATTTAAAGTAATAAAAAGCTTTTCTCAAACATAGGTACAAAATGTTCAAAGGAGACTTGCTTTCTTGCACGTTGTCTGGACCTTCCCTGGCATTGGAAGTTCGAATGGATTGGAAATTCCAGAAAATGCAAAACCGATGGAATATTTCCTGGCATCTTATTTTGCTGAAATTTTAGAATTATTGACAGTATGACGTGTGGGGCCCAGCTGTCATTGTGTAGAGTTTTTTTAATAATATATGACAAGTGGGTCCCGATTATCATTGACTAGATGCAGAAAAATGGCCAAGAGCTAACAGGAAAAACTTGCATTGCTCAGGATTCAAACACAGGACCTCACAAGTGAATGCACTAGCTTGCCTCTACTGACCACGTGAGCACAGGCTCTTTTGTGACAAAGAACCAACACAAAAGAATGAAGAGCTAACAAGAAACTCTTCTCTTCTTCAACACACAAACCAGAGCAGGGGATGGCGGCCATGGTGGACGGAGATGCCGGCGAGGGAGGAGAGGGGCAGCGCGGGAACCACCAAAATGGAACCACAGAGAGGTCCTCTACCCAATGGTGGTGGTGGCGATGCCAGAGACGGAGAAAGGCGACGGTGGCAGCAGTTGGGGCGCACGGTGGCGGCGGCCACGCAGGGCTTCGGTAAACTGGTGATGTTCTGGGGAAAGTGGCATGAGCATGAAGTCGCCAGAGACATGGTGAACGTGATGGCGAAGTTGGTTTGGCTCGAGGGTGGCCGAGAATGGACCGCGACGGCGACGATGGCCGACATGGTGGTGGCGCACAGTGACGGAGCACCTCGGCCAACCATTGAGCGAGCTAAGCTATGCGTTACATTGAGGGGATGGAGGTGATGCTATCAGCGCAAGGAATCGAGAAAGCGCTCACCGAGGGCGATGAATCGACGACGGAAGCGAAGAACAGTCGATTCCGTGAAGAACTCAATTCCTGCCGATTGGCTGCACGAAAAATCAAATAAAATGGTGTATGAGTTTCTGGGATGCTAAGATAGGAGATGACGTGAGCAAAAGTTGAAAAACTTCACCGGAATGATGAATGCCCAAATCGACGGTGATGGCCAACATTCGGGAAGATGAGAAATTCTTCGTCGTCGGAGCCCCGAAGGTGCTGAGATTTTGAGGGAATAAAAATGGGCAGAAGAGATATTAGTGTGCCAATTTGTAGCCTCTCTCTTGATTCGAATAATCGGGAATACGAGAGATTCTGGCGACGGTTTCATTTTTATAGAAACGGACACAAGAAATGGCAGCAAAACACTAATGGAAGGTGGTAACGGGTGCATTGACTTCGGAGATGAACGCGCGGTGTTGCTAGGATCAAAATGCTTCAGACAGAATTGAATTCGGACTTTTGGTTTGAAAGTTATGGTAGAAAGAATGGAAACTGTTTTTGCGTTCATTTCTAATCGCACAGGCGACAACCGAGCTTGACGAAGATGAATAGTGCCGGAGTGACTATAGCATGAACAGTACCCAAGAGGAGAGAGAAAGAAAGAAAAGAGAGAAAAGGAAAAGAAAAGAATAAGTCAAGAAAATTTAGACTGGGCCTAGAAAAATAAAACAGACATTTTTCTGGTGATTCAGAATTTTAGAGATTTGATTTTGAATTTTTTTTGGGAATCTGAATTTGAATTTGGAAATTTGAAATTTTAGCGGGAGAATGGAAATTGGAAATTTGATATTTCTTCCAGCACTACACAAATAATCAAAATAAAATTAAAACACTTTAAAATAATAAATTTGAAATTAAATTTTTAAAGAAAGCTATTTTATGGGATGTTACAAACCTACCCACCTTAGAAAGAATCTCGTCCCCGAGATTCGAACGGACTGGGAAAAGGACTAGGGAATTCTGCTCTTAGGTTTTCCTCGCGCTGCCAAGTTGCTTCTGATTCAGAATGATTACTCCATTGCACTTTACAGAATTTGATGATCTTGCTTCTTGTGTGACGCTTTGCTTCATCCAAAATTTTGACTGGATACTCTGGATAAGTTAAGTCGTCCTTCAATTTCACTTCATCTAGAGGCATTTGTTCTTCTGGCACTCTGAGACACTTTCTTAACTGGGACACATGGAAGACGTCGTGCACATTCAACAACTGAGGTGGAAACTTTAACTGGTAAGCAACTTTTCCCCTTTTGGCTAGAAAAGGAGATGGTCCAATGAATCTAGGAGCAAGCTTCCCACTAACTCTGAAACGATGCATCCCCTTGAGAGGCGAAACTTTCAGATACACATGATCTCCAGGTACAAATTCTAACATCTTACGACGATTGTTAGTATAGCTTTTCTGTCTTGTTGTGCTTTTTTAATCTGTCCTGAATCAGGCGAACTTACTCTTCTGCTTGCTTCAATACATCTGGTCGAAACACTCGCCCTTCTCCGGTTTCTTTCCAATACAACGGTGTTCTGCACTTTCTGCCATGCAAAACTTCAAACGGAGACATTTACAAGCTTGATTGATAACTATTATTATAGGAAAATTTTACATAGGGCAAACTTTGATCCCAACTAGTTTTATTTGCCAAGGCATAAGCTCTCAACATGTCTTCCAATATTTAATTTACTCTTTTTGTTTGACCATTTGTCTGCGGATGATATGCTGTACCGAAATTTAGATTTGTGCCCAAAATTCCATGTAGCTTCTGCCAAAATCTTGAAGTGAATTGAGGTCCTCGATCTGACACAATCTTCTTTGGAACTCCATGCCAAAACACAATTCTTGACATATATAGGTCCGCGAGTCTATCTCTAGAATATGTGGTCTTTACTGGAATGAAATGTGCGACTTTTGTCAGATGGTCTACAATAACCCAAATTGAATCGTACCCTGACCTTGTTCTCAGCAATCTAGTTATAAAATCCATACTAATTTCTTCTCATTTCCACTCAGGTATCTGCAAAGGTTGTAAAAGTCCAGCAGGTCTCTGATGTTCCGCTTTAACCCGTTGGCACACATCACACAAAGCTACATGTTCGGCAATTTCTCTTTTCATACTTGATCACCAATACCTTTCTTTGAGATCTTGGTACATCTTTATACTTCCAGGGTGAATTGAATATCCAGATTCATGAGTGTTGTAGGGGTGGCCCCCACCTAAGCCCAACAGGCTTGGTAGAGGAATGTAAGGCCCAAAATGGAACATATGTAATGACATAAGTACCCCTGAGGGGAATACTCGGATGTAAGGGTACAATTGTAAAAGCACTCCCCATATGGATATATATATATATACAACACAGGCTATGGGGAAAAACCCTAAGCCATTCCTCACCTAACTCTCCACTACCATACTCTCTCTCTCTCTATTTGGTCTGTAACCACAACAGTTGGCGCCGTCCGTGGGGAGGACAAGAGCAAGCCTCCAGATCCGAAGAAGGATGGCACCAAAGAAAGCTTCATCATCGGCGGCGAAGAAGAAGGTGGGAGCGGCGGAATCTCGCGTCAATACCAGGGCTTCGGCGTTGGCAGCCGCAGGCGTGGGTGGCGATGCAGGCGTGACGGTCGCCAACACTGGTGTTCACGACGCGACGCTCGACCCCGCCACCACCGCCGCGACGTCCGATCCCATCACCGACTTGGAGTCCACCACGCCACCATAGCAGGCAGCCCAAGAGCGCAGGCCGCGACTGCCGCCAACGCCCTGTTGATGGCCCTCGGCAGGCTTCGACAAGAGCTGGCGGATCTCCGTGGGGCCGTGCAGGATATGGGAGAGGCTCGGAGTTGGCAGACCCCCTCGGCGATCGTATCAGAGCCCGCGCCGGAAAGGGCAGATAGCCGCGGTGCCCCCGCGTCCAGCCGCATCCTGCAGCGACGCGTGGTCCCGGAGTCTCCGCTTTCTGCAGGTTTGCAGCAGGTGGCGTGGCCGGAGGACTTCTAGTTCCCTAGTGCCATCGACCCTTACAAAGGCGACACGGACCCTCGGAAGTTCGTGCGCATGTACAAGACCGCTATCGAAGCCGCCGGCGGAGACGACACTACGAAGGCGAAGGGACTTCCCCTCGCGTTGCAAGGAGTAGCGCATTCTTGGTTTTTCACCATCAAGCCTAACTCCATTTACGCCTCAGAGCAGATCCACGACCGCCTCTGCAACAGCTTCCAAGGAAATTACGTCGAGTGTGTCGACGCGGAGCAGCTCTTCGCTGTCAAGCAGAAACCATCGGAGAAGCTCCGTGACTACTACAAACACTTCGTTAAGGTACGTTGCCAGGTCAAGGATGTCAACGAAACAACCATCATCAATGCAGCAATACAGGGTCTTCGCCCGGGGCCACTTGCCGAATATACCGCGCGGAAGCCAGTCAAGTCAGTGGCGAAGCTCTTCGACAAAATGGAAGAGTACGCCCGGGCAGAAGAAGATGCGCGAAGACGCAAGGGTGATGACTTTAACACCGCTCGAGTGGAGGAGTTGTCGCAAAAAGGAAATGTGAAGGGCGACTCAAGAGCAAAATGCAAGCAAGCATCCGGGGGAGACGCTTCCAAACGTGTTGACGCCGGGGCATACGAGAACTCGTCAAGCGGCAAGCGCAAGCCCCGGCGTAACCAGCGAAGGTCCCAAAAGGCTCGCCACATCTTCGCCACACAGGGCGTTCCCCAAGAACATATCCTCGCCTCGCGACTAGGTAGGGAACCCGGAGGAAGCCGCGACGCGAGACCGCGCGCGGAGCAGGAAATCCTGGACTACAACAGATGGTGCGAAGTGCATGACTATGGTGACCACTTCACGCGGGAATGCACCGAACTTATGGCGCTACTACAACCAACAACTCGAGTTTGGGCCCTGGAAGCGTCGACCGTTGCAGCAGCCCACGTGCAGCCGCCGCAAGGAAGTCCCCCACGAGCCGGGACCCCGGGAGGGACCCAGCGCCGCATTATTAGCGTCATCTCTAGAGGCTCCTCGTCGCGAACCTCCCCGACGCAGCCACCCCAGGGGATGCCGCACTGCAACATCACCTTCATGCCAGCCGACGCCCAGGGCGTGGAGTTCCCCCATCAAGACCCTTTGGTCATCCAGGCCGACATTGCAGGCCACGATGTCAGGCGCACTCTCATCGATGGAGGAAGCTATGCAAACATCCTATTCGTGGAGACCCTCGATCACATGGGAATACCTTGGAGTCGCTTGAGACCATCGGAGACCCCTCTCCAAGGTTTCGGCGGCCAGCCCCTGAAGGCCTTGGGTCATGTGCGCCTCCGAGTCTCCTTGTGCCAGGCCGACAACGCCAGAAGCGAGGACATCGTCTTTGATGTCGTGGACATCCCGCACCCATACAACGCCATACTAGGCCGACCCGCCATTAATTCCTTCGAGGCGGTGCCGCACCATGCCTTTTTATGTATGAAGCTCCCGGGCCCACGGGGTGTCATCACCATCTTCGGTGACCAGGACCTCACTAGGCGTGTCAAAGCCGGCACCAGAAGTCCGCACCGCAAGGTACACGTTCTCATTGACAAATCCGAGGTGGACACGCCATCCACTCCAGGATGGACACCTAAGCCCCACACGGAGGGCGGGGTCAAAAGGGTGCCTCTCCAAGCGAAAGGGCGGTTTGTGTCCATCGGCGAAGGCCTCCCACTGGAGGTGGAGCAAGACTTACTCCAGGTTCTCCGAAGTAATGCAGATGTCTTCGCATGTTCCCCAGAGGATATCAAAGGTGTGGACCGTGCCCTCATTGAGCACAAATTGGCGGTCCGCCCCGACGCCAAGCCGATCAAGCAGAAGCTTCGCCGTATGTCCATGGACCGGCAGCAAGCAGCCAAGGTGGAGGTGGCGAAGCTTCTCCAGGCTGGAGTTATTCACGAAGTCCAGCATCCGGACTGGCTTGCCAATCCAGTGCTGGTCAAGAAAGCCAGAGGCACCTGGCGAATGTGCATCGAGTTCACCGCCCTCAACAAGGCATGTCCGAAGGACGACTACCCTTTGCCGCGCATAGATCAACTGGTCGACGCCACCGCGGGGTGTGAGCTCATGAGCTTCCTGGACGCCTACTCCGGCTACCACCAGATCTACATGGCCAACGACGACGAGGATAAAACCAGCTTCATTACGCCGGTGGGGACGTTCTGTTTCGTCGGGATGCCCTTTGGCTTGAAGAACGCGGGTGGAACCTTCACGCGCCTCGTCACGCTAGCATTAGCCGCTCAGCTCGGGAGGAATGTGGAGGCCTACGTCGACGACGTGGTAGTGAAAACCAAGCAGCTTGCCTTCCATGGCCGAGACCTCCAGGAGACCTTCGACAACCTCTGGAAGGCAGGCATCAAGCTCAATCCGGACAAGTGTGTTTTTGGCGTACAAGCGGGCAAGCTCTTGGGCTTCCTCGTGTCCGGACGAGGCATCCAGGTGAACCCCGACAAGGTCGACGCCATCCTGGGCATGGAACCACCCAAGACGACGAGGGAGGTCCAGAGGCTGGCCGGCCGCATGGCGGCCTTGAGCCGCTTCTTGTCTAAGGCAGCGGAACGAGGCTTGCCATTTTTCAAGACTCTCCACGGTTGCGACGGATTTCATTGGGATGACGATTGCGCAAAGGCCTTTGACGATCTCAAGAAGCACCTCGCAAGCCTTCCCACTCTAGTTGCCCCAGCGCCAGAGGCTCCCCTCCTGCTCTACCTTGCCACCTCAACGACGGCGGTCAGCGCCGTCCTTGTCCTCGAAGAGGGTGCTCTCCAACGACCTGTGTATTTCGTCTTCGAAGCCCTCCAGGGCACCAAGACGCGGCATACAAAACTCAAAAAGCTTGCCTACGCACTGGTCATGGCCTCAAGAAAGCTCCGACACTACTTCCTGGCCCACCCGATAACGGTGCCATCCTCGTTCCCCCTGGCGGAGATCCGGCACAATAAGGAGTCCACAGGGCGAATCGGCAAATGGGCAGCTGAGCTTGCCCCATTCTCCTTAACGTACGCCTCCCGAACAGCGATTAAGTCTCAAGTTCTGGCAGATTTCCTCGCGGAATGGACCCCCCAGCTCAGCCTGTCCACCAGCCCGAGGACCTGGTGTGGATGCTCAACACTGACGGAGCCTACGGCGTTGTGGGTGCGGGCGTCGACGCAGTCATCACTACACCTGAGGGGCACCGCCTGTTGTACTCGGCGCGCCTCACATTTCCTGCCACCAACAACACGGCCGAGTACGAGGCGTTACTCGGCGTGTCCTCGTCCGCATCGACTCATGACTGGTGGCGGGCCATGTGGACAAGTCATACCAAGCCAAGGACCCAGAACTAGCCAAATACCTGTCAGCCGTCAGAGCGAAGGAGTGGCATTTTTTGGGTGTCACGGTGAAAGCCATCCCTCGGGCGGACAACGAACAAGCCGATGTCCTTGCAAAGGCCGCCAGCCAGCAGCTCCCAACTCCCAGGGGGGCATTTTACGAAGTCCTGCCAGCGGCAGCCATCGCATAGGACAACCGCGATGCAGCCCTCGTCCACCAAAGCACCCAACAGAGTGACTGGCGAGAACCCATTTTCGGTTTTCTACAGGGCATCGCAGAGCCGGACGACCCCGTCGAGCTCCAACATTTACAACACCGCACTAGGTCCTTCTAGGTGCTTGACGGGGTGCTCTACAAAAAAGGGGTCTGCGCACCGTTTCTGCGATGCCTCTCGCGCGAAGAAGGAAAGCAACTCCTCGCAGAAATGCATGGGGGGCTCTGCGGTTCGCATCTTGCACCAAGATCGCTAGTCGGCAAGGCATTTAGGCAAGGTTTTTATTGGCCAACAGCCATCGCCGACGTCCAAGATCTCGTGCGCCGGTGTCAAGGTTGCCAATGGATAGGGCGGGCCATCCACAGGCCCCCGACGAGCCTCAACCCTATACCCCCGATGTGGCCGCTGGCATGATGGGGCATCGACGTTGTGGGACCGCTTCCCAGGGCTCCAGGCGACCTGCGATTCATAGCGGTCGCTTTGGAATACTTCTCCAGGTGGCCGGAGGCGGTAGCTCTGGCCAAGATTACCTCCGCAGCCCTGCAGCACTTTCTCTAGCAGAATATCATATGCCGCTTCGGCGTGCCCAGGGAGATCACCGTCGACAACGGCCTGCAATTCGACGCAACCCCGTTCAAAGAATTCTGTGACAGCATGGGCATCACGCTCCGGTTCGCCTCGGTTGGACACCCGCAGTCCAACGGCGCGGTAGAGCGGGCGAACGGCGCCATCTCCGTCGCGATTAAGAAGCGCCTTGTCGGGTTGCCAAAGGGCAAGTGGCAGTGCGAGCTCCACAGCGTCCTCTGGTCCCTCCGCACAACGGTGACACGCTCGACGGGGTTCACGCCATTCAAGCTCCTCACTACTAGAAAACCCTCCCTATAGTGACGCTTTATTTATATGTTAAATACGCTTTATTTCATCTTATGGGAATATAGGCACGCTTTTATAAAGCGTGTCACAAGCGTCTTCGTATGGACCGTGTCAGGGCTTGTAGAGATGAATTCTTTAAGCGTGTCAAGGATATAAAATGACGTTTCATAGAGACGTTAGTTGCGTGATTACACATATTGATACACTTTATTGTAGTTACGTAATACAATAACGCTTTATTGTGTGTTAAGAAAATATAGAGACAATCTTATAGATACGTTTAACTTGTGTGTTTACTATTATAGTCACGTTTTATTGTGACGCCTTATTGCGTACTGAGAAGTATAGAGACGCTTTAATAGTTGTGTTCATATTGTGTGCTTAATTATATAAACACGTTATATAATAACACCTAGCCACGTGCTAAGAAATGTAGAAACGATATCATTTGCGTCTTAAGAAATATAGAGACAGTTTCATACATGCATTTATATATTTCATGTTTACTAAATAGACACGTTATATATATAGTGATTTTGACACTTTCGTAAATGTATCTATATTGCGTGTCTATTAATAGTAACACCTTACATATTAGCTAGTGAGAAGGGAAACCATACATATAATCGCATTGAAAAATCCGTTCTCTGCCATCACAAACAATTCACTTTATAAAACCAACAAGTAACTGCTTTATTGCAATTAACCGGACAATGTTCATTAAGAAGCATAAACAAAGTGGTATCATACAAATATTTCTAATTTCTCTAATAGCTATAATCTATCTTGTTCACTCGGAAACTTGTAGCTTGGCATTCCATCTGCATCCATTTACACTCTTCCATCATGCTGAAAGATAAATTGAAAAAGAGATTAGGTTGGTGGACATGTATTTTGACCAAATATATCAAACATTATAAGAATGAAGCATACAAAGTTCTTACGGACTTGAATTGAACTCTTAGGTTTTCTTCACCTACAATGAGGCATCTGTTTAGATGAATAACACAATTTCAAGAAATTACATAATTGTAAGGTAGTCAGCTAAAAAAAGAGAAACTTACGTGTGGATGGGGCTAAAGCAATAACATAGCCAATAGCATCCTGACTCTTATTTGAATATCAAACAATGGTGTAGGTAACATCTCATCACCATTGTGCCACCGTCAATATTTTCAAAACTATCACCATGTATGGTTTATTTCGTGTGCTATCAGTAGTCACTGATATCTCAAAACACAGGCGCGGCTTTGTCGCGCTCTCTTTGGATAGGGAGAGTCCATGTATATAAGTTTGGTGGTCTAACATTGATGCCCAGTTCATTTGAGCTGTGCAACACCAAAGCAGAGATATCACATTTTGAGTCATGCAAGACCAAAATAGAAATATCACATCTTTAGAAACAGATGGAATAGCATAAATGAGATGTGAAGTAGAATCAGATTGTTAGAATAAACAAATGAGATGACTATTAAATTCAACATCACTAAGTTAATCATAGCTCGAATAGAAGATAAATGGCATAAAGCAGGATCACATCAGCATCTAGCATCACTGAGTTGATCTCAACATGAATGAATGATAAAAAGCACAGAGCAGGATCACATCAATCTAGCAGCATTGAGTTAATCATAGCAAGAATTGACTATAAAAAACAGAGAGCAGGACCACATCACCTGGCTCATAGCTTGTTTAATCATTTCTTTTGCAGCTTCTATCTGCTTCTTATTCCCAGTAACATGTACAGTTCTTTCAGTCAAATGTTAAAGGTAAGAGAAGAGGACCTTGCTGAATATGCCTCACTGAAACAACTTTCCAAGCACTTCACCACTAAATCAGGGTTTGGATCAATAAAGAAAGCCACCTGATGCATTCAAAAACTTGTGTAAACATATGTACAATGCTCATTGTTTTGATTTTACAGTAACACTAAGCATGCCATATATTGGTTGAAGTGTTCCGCCTAGATCACTGGGGAGTGGTTTCTCCTATGAAAAAGTGGGATATGCTGGCTTCTTATAGGGTGAAAGGTTGTAAACAGAATTCAATCGGTGCTGACTATTGAAACCCCTAAAGTAGGAAATTCTGAAATTAGTAGTTAGTATACTCACGAGAATATCGCTCTTCTAAACAAAAATAAGCAGTGTAGATCTACAAGTTACAGGAAAAATACATAAGAATAAAAATTCATATACAAGGTTTTATTTTAGAACAGATGCATGAGGCATCACCAAAAGAACCCCAAAAGAACCTTGTCAGTAGAATCTAAATAACTATACCACGAGAAGGGTGAACATGTTCTCAACTACCGATAGGTGTAAAGGGTGAACATGTTCTCAACTGCTGATAACACATGTACTATCATTCCAATTCCATGGGCAACATAATTTAATGCACTGAATCGAGGACAGGTGTAAAGGGTTAAGTCATGAGACCTTTTTCCCCTCTTGAGCAGCTAAAAATTCTTTTGTAGTTTCTAACTACCTGTATAATATTAGGAGAATATAAGCGATAGTAGAATAAATTTCATATAGATGTGACAACAATGTCCAAAACTACAAATATTGAGGAATGGAGGAACTGTCAATCACAAAATATAACAGCCATAAACCCAAACAAATCTATTTTCTCGGAAAAACAACTATATAACCAAGCAAGAGAAGGATGCTAGAAGCGAGAATGAGCATACTCTTGGCCAACGCTTGCGTGCCATTTCAAAGAAGGATCGGCTTCAAGACGGATTGGTTTATTTAGTGAAAGCTTCACAAGTTCATCTATTTCTTCACATTGTAGCGAGAAAAGCATTGTCCGCCTTCTTTAGGACACATGCGAATCTGCATTTATTATCAAACAAAAGTGCATTATGGATGAAAGCACTGTGGATTGTTGTAGATTTTCAAAATCACTGCAAAATTAATTTCCACCATCCATAACTCCTTTCATCCAAACATACCGGTGATCGTGGTTTTCCTCATGAAAAGCTCCCAAGTGGATAAAGGAAGATGATAAAAGAATCAATCTTATGGATGTTCGATAATAACTAGATACAAAGATAGGACCCATGAAGATTTATATGGCCAATTTTGGATTGTTGGACCTTATCTTGCCTTCTTCTCATAGGCCACTCACACTGCTAGTCGCAGATCCCCCTCTCCCCAGCTCCAATGATGTCACTCATCCCACACAATCCATACTTGGCCATCACAAAACAAGAACAAAGTAGAAATATCACCTAGACACTTCTGCTCCGGGTGTTGAGATAAGTCAAGCACACATCCAGGATTTAATTAGGACTCTTACCTCAGTTTTAGTATTTGTTCAAATGAGGAATGTGCTTGAATTGTTTTCATCCAAAAAAATAGAAATGGGAGTAACATGTATGGTACTTTTGGATATTTTTATGCAATGTTTTTCTAATTTTTGTATGATATTAAACATATAAAACCGCTGTGAATATTCCTGTGTAATCTATTCCGACCTGTAGGAAGCACCAGAGGAGGTTGAGGATGGCGACGGCCCAGAGAAGCGCGTAGTAGATGACGACGACAACGTGGGAGCGAACGTAGCCTAGCCGCCGGAGGCTCCGTCGGGCCTACCACGCCAGGAAAGCCCACGAACGCCGGCGACGGCAGCATCACTGCCAGGCTGTACCATGCCCCATGGCACTCCGACAACCACCACATTGGCCCCGACACCCCCGACGGCGGCGACCTGGTGGCCGACGTGTTGACCTCCGGCACCACCGACTGTGCCATGGTGCCCTCCACGAGCCGTCTCCGCATTGGTGGCGCGGACCGAGTGAGCCGAGGTAGCTAGGGTTTGGGGGTGGGGGATCAGATCGCGTAGTGTGGAGATTGCTGAAGCGGTAATGGAGGTAGGGCGAAGTCTGCGCTATTGAAGTCGGCGTCGGGGGCGGCGGCGCTGAGTCAGAGTCAGAGGAGGCGGCCGTGGCAGAGGAGGACGAGGAGGCGGTGGAGAGGACAAGGAGAGGGATCGGGGTGGGAGCTAGGGCTAGGGTTTGGAGGGTGCGGCGCATGGCGACGGAGGAGGCGGCCAGCCGGCAGCGAGGGCGGAGGGTTTAAGGGGAGGTTGGGGGAGGCGAGATGGAGGATGGGGGGAGGCGGAGAGAGGGGATGCGCGGGGAGGTTGGGGGAAGGCTCAGGTGAGGATGGGGAGGCGCGGTGGAGGATGGGGGAGGCGGAGGGAGGGGAGGCGCGGGGGAGGTTGAGGGGAGGCAGAGGGAGGGGAGGCACGGGGAGGAGATGGGGGGATGCGCATGGGAGGTGGAGGGAGTGGAGGCGTGGGGGAGGAGGGGGTAACGCAGGTCGAGCTGGGGCCGCGCGGGATTCTCTGTGACTTAACTCCGTATCGGCCTTCCATCTCTGTATCGGCCGTTCAGATTATTTCTAACTCTTTTGATTTTTTTTACTTCTAGTTTTTAGTTTTTTACTTTCATCTTTTTCTAGCTTTTTTCTTTTTCCTTATATTTCTTTATATTATCTGTGTTAAAATAACCTTTTTTATTTTTAAAAAATAGGTTATTTTAACACAGATAATATAAAGAAATATAAGGAAAAAAGCTAGAAAAAGATGAAAGTAAGAAAACTAAAAACTAGATGTAAAAAAATTAAAAGAGCTAGAAATAATCTGGACGGTCGATACAGAGATGGACGGTTAAGTCACAGCATGACTTAGCGAAGCTCAGTCAAAGAATCCGCGCCGAGCTGGGGCATAGAGGAGAACGGACCTACCACCAACTGCAATTTTTAAGTAGTAGAGATATCATGAAAATTTATAAAGTGATTAGGATTTTACATATTATATAATGGCCAATGCTTTTAAATAATACTACTGGGATTTTACATATTATACAGTTAGCTAACCAAATATCTGATTATGCTAATAACTAACAGAGACAGGACAAAAGGTAGTACACTTACAGCAATAAAAATTTGGACCATAGATACTACATAAGTTGAGAGGCTGAAGGGTGAAGTTTGATTTCATACGCATCCTTCACAAAGTGTAAGGGTGAAGTTTGATTTCATACAGATCCTACGCAACTTGTTGAGAGGCTGAATTATCTGATCAATTCGTAAGATATAAATCTACTGCTATAATACTCAGATCCACACGGGTAAAATTATTTACCCATACCTATATCCGCGCGGATAAAAATACGACAGTTAACCCATCGCATAATGCACACCCACCGCACAACAAAACTCAAGAATATATCATACGATCAAAATCACATGTCGACAAATATCTGTACGTAAATGTCGACAATAACAACGTAGCAACAAAAGTTCACCAAATAAAAGTCTAATAGTCATAGATTTGATAGTACATATATGTCCGAGCCAGGTATAAAATTACCTACGTGTTCGCAAGTACGGGCAGTATGCAGGTGTTGAAACTTGCAAGGCTCAAAAAGGCATGAAACGATCGAATTTTGGGAGTCAAACTACATAATAAGTCTTTGGTATGCAAAAGTTATGCCTATTTTACTGTATTGTTGTCCGCTAACACCGAACAAAACTCTGGATCCGTACTAACGTATAAAGTTGTGTATACAATCCTACTAATAGATTTTAATGAGGTTTTAAAGTATTAAATAAATCTTAACATTTTGCACCTAACGATATTCACATATAAATGTTTTTAGCATTTTTTTCCTAATGACCTTCACAAATTGGTTTATAGGTTGATGGTTAGCACTCACAATGGTTGTATGAATTCAATCTCTTCTATTGGACTCATGGTCCTAGTTTTTGTTTGTTTCTTCTAATTCCACAGTTGAAAAAGATAAAAAAATGTTGCATTAAGTTGGACTCGAACTAGAGACCTACCTATTAAATTAATTAAAAATATAAATAAAGCTACAATAAAGGGCCAAACCACCACACTAAGAAACCTTTTTCTTTATAAACTGATATTTTATTAGACAAAATATCACACTTAATAAAACAACACACTAATATTGGTAACTTAATTAGCTGCAGCGGACGTCCATGTGGAGACGTGATGGACTGATGGCGCGATTGAGAATGCCTCGGATGACTGGGAAATTTGGAAGCGGCTGTGCCGGTTGTTTGATACGCTTTACAACGTGTCTACATGCTACGGATGGTCAAAAGTATCTAAAATTTCGTGTCATATTGAGATATTTCTAATATCAAAGCAAAAAACATTTTTAATATGTATGCAGATAGTTGTTTGTTACGCTTTGCAATGTGGCTAGATGCTATTGATGATTTAAAGCGTGTCTAAATCCGTGTCATTTTGAGACGCTTTTAGTATCATGTCAAAAAGCATCTTTAGATGGCTATAGACGCTTGTATGATACGCTTAACAACATGTCTAGATGCTATTAACAATTAAAAGCGTGTCTAACACCGTGTCATTTTGAGACGCTTTCAATATCATGTTAAAAAGTGTCTTTAGATGCCTTTTGACGGTGAAAGCGTGCCAAATATCGTGTCACATTGATATGCTCAAAAAGTCGTCTCAAGAAGCGTCTTTACGTGTCCATGTAAAGACGCTTTCAGCGTGCGTTACTATGAAAGCGTGCGTAGAGGGGGGTTTTCTTGTAGTGCCTCTTCGGCGACGAGGCGGTAACACCTGAAGAAATAAAGACAGGCTCCAGAAGGGTCCTCGTCCAGGCACCAGAAGAGGAGCGCCAATTGTCCCTGGACCTCCTTGATGGAGACCGGGCAAGCGCAACCCAGCACGTCATAAAGTATGCATGGCAGATGGTACGCGCTCGGGATCGCTCCATGTACCCGTGTGAATTCCAGCCGGGGGACCTCGTCCTCAAGATGGCACTCCACGCGGAGATGGTAGACGAGCTGGAGTCCAGATGGGAAGGCCCATACATCGTCGCAGAGGCCCTCCAGAAGGGAGCATACCGCCTCGCCACATTGGAAGGGTAGACGTTTCGCCATACATGGAATGCAGATAGGCTGCGGAGGTACTACGCCTAAGCCGGGGGTGCAAGCGCGAGGATCCTTGGCGGCTTCGGGA
The DNA here is from genome assembly GCA_036346575.1 of Dendrocalamus sinicus. Taxonomy (NCBI): domain Eukaryota; kingdom Viridiplantae; phylum Streptophyta; class Magnoliopsida; order Poales; family Poaceae; genus Dendrocalamus; species Dendrocalamus sinicus. The sequence continues at coordinate 11,039,747 of CM070657.1, forward strand.
AATACCTTGCCAGGCTCCTGCGTGGACTGCTCCAGCACTAGAGGCTCACATCGATCACGGCCTCATCACCGGGTAACGACAGCTGCGGCTGTTTCCGTCTAAGCGTTCAGTGGTTAGTCCCTAACCTTTTGTAATCGCTTACCCGCGCAAATGGGAATTTAATGAAGTTCACCGTTTGCACCAAATTCATCTTGTTTCCCGCAAAAGCGCGCGAAGGGTTACCTTCGTGCGCACTCTCCATGAATAAAAATTAAGACACGCATTCACGCGTGCACTCTCCGTGGAAAACGCGGGTATGAGTATAAACAAAGACACGCGTTCGCACGCGCACTCTCTGTGGCAAACGCGCGCATGAGTATAAACAAAAAAGAGACACGTGGAGGGACGCCTCCGCACGCACTCCACGGAGTATATATAAGACGTAGCGTTGAGGTCCGCCTCCGCACGCACCCTCACCGCCCGCAACGCGTGGAGGCTCGCCTCCGCGCGCAGTCTACGGACTCTAAATAAGATGTAGCGTCGAGGTCCGCCTCCGCACGCACTCCATAGAGTATAAATAAGACGTAGCGTTGAGGTCCGCCTCCGCACGCAACTTCACCGCCCGCAACGCGCGGAGGCTTGCCTCCGCACGCAGTCCACGGACTCTAAATACGACGTAGCGCTGAGGTCCACCTCCGCACGCACTCTACCGAGTATAAATAAAACGTAGCGTTGAGGTCCGCCTCCGCACGCAACTTCACTGCCCGCAATGCGCGGAGGCTTGCCTCCGCGCGCAGTCCACGGACTCTAAACAAGACGCGATGTGAGGCCTACCTCCGTGCGCACTCTACGGAGTATAAACAAGACGCAGCGGGGGACGCCTCCGCACGCACTCTACGGAGTATAAAGAAGACGCACCGTGAGGCCTACCTCCGTGCGCACTCTACGGAGTATAAATAAGAAACGGATGTTGTCCCTGCGCACTCTACTGAGTATAAACAAGACGCAGACGTCCCCGCGCACGCGCAGGTGTTGCCTTTGCGCGTACTCCCTGGAGTATAAACAAGACGTGGTCGAAGTTCCCACGCACCCAAGCTCTAATGAGCATCTACTTCGACTAGGCGCCAGCTCCACTGCCACCCCCTCGAAGGGTAGGGGACGGAGCGCACGCGCGTCTACTTGGACTAGGCGCCAGCTCCGCTGCCACCCCTTCGAAAGGTAGGGGACGGAGCACTCGCGCGTCTGCCCGAGGCGCCACTCGCCGCCACCCTTCGAAAGGTAGGGGACGGGCGCTCGCGCATCTACCGACTGGCGCCCGGCTCGCGCCACCACCCTTCGAAAGGTAGGGGACGGAGCACTCGTGCATCTACTTCGACGAGGCGCCAGCTCCGCTGCCACCCCTTCGAAAGGTAGGAGACGGAGCGCTCGCGCATCTACTTCGACAAAGTGCCAGCTCCACTGCCACCCCTTCGAAAGGAAGGGGACGGAGCGCTCACGCGTCTATTTCGCGAAAGGTAGGAGACGGAGCGCTCGCGTATCTACTTTGACTAGGCGCCAGCTCCGCTGCCACCCTTTCGAAAGCTAGGGGACGGAGCGCTCGCGCGTCTACTTCGACTAGGCGCCAGCCCCGCAGCCGTCCTTTTTGCGAGTCTACCTCGGACGCTACTATCCACAAGTCTGGCGGGGCCGAGCGCGAAACTCTACCCTTCGGGCCAATTGCCTAAAATGGGGGCGTGCAAAAACACGAACATATTGGGCAGGCAGTGCTTCATTCATATAAAAGAGCCGGTTGCAAAGCAACCATACAAAAACATGTACATGATGCAACACACCAAACCTCGGCATCACTCTTGATCCGTGTCGTTTCCTTCGCGCCGAGGAACTCCCTCGAGCCACCGGAAGAGGTCCCCCTCTTTACGCAGAGTGCGTCGCAGCGCGATCTTGACTGCGTCTTCCCCAACATGGCCCCAGATCCGATTATAGAAATTCTGTATGGCTGGCTGGGTGAAGCGGATGGCGTCAGACATCACCTTGGGCTCAGCCAGCCTTCGATTGAGAATCCGCCACCGCCGACGGCGTGCCCGCACTCCCGGCGCAAAAAGTAAGGCAAGGGCGAAGGAGGCACCCATGAAGCCGCAGTGATCGTCGAAGGACTTGGCACCGCGGAGAACAAGGCCCGAGCCCTCTTCGATCCGCCCAAGCGTCTCCATCAAATTTTCAGGGCCATGCGTAACCTCGGGCACGTCGACAACGAGGTCCAGGGATGCGTTGTCTAGGGCCTCGGTCCTCTCTGCAAGGGATGCGGTGAGTTGGGTCTTCTCCTCCTCCAGCGCGGAGTTTTGCTGAAGGAAGGCGATGCGCTCCTCCGTCGCAGCACGCTGGACCTCCATCGTGGCGCGTCGAGCCGCCGCCATGGCGTCCTCCGCGTTGGAAGCTATCATCGCCTTTTCTACCTCCAGCCTGCGGATTTGCTCGTCCTTGGCAGCGTGAGCATCGTCTGCAGCACGAAGTTCACTCTGCAACGCTCTTCGCTCGCGAACGCGAGTCTTCTATTCAAACTCTTCAACTGGACCTAAGTCTCCTGCGTCTTGATCTGCTCCTACAATGGACTGCTCTGTGAATCTTGGCGCTAACACAAAAGAACAAGCGAACGAGTCCATGCTCAAAAAAACATGAGTTAGGAAAATAAAATAAAAGAGGAATAAAATTAAGAAAAAAGTTAAACACGGGTAGGTTTGGGATGGTTAGGGTTTAAACAAAATCTAGGTGGTTGAATGGAGCCGGAAATGGTTTAAATAGGCTTGAAACGGTTAAAATGGGTATAAACATGTTAAATGGGTTTTGAATGAATAATAACTAGTCAGGTGAATAATATAAGGTTGCAACTATTCCTAACGGGTCAAGTTAAATAAATAGTAATGTATTTGGGCTATGAATAGTGTCAGGCTAAACATGAATAGTATTGGGCTGTGGACAGTGCTTGGCCCACTTGGCCTACTAGGCTAAATCAGGTTTTGGGCCGACTTGGTCGGCCCAACTACTCGGCCTAGCCGGAACGAGGCCTGCTCGACTCGAGCTCACGCTCATGGATGCCCGAGCAGAGGTTAGCGGTGGCGAAGGCAATTGGGTGCTTGCAGTGGTGAATGGCGGTGAGCGGTGGTACGGTGAGGGTAAATGGGACATGGGTGATCCATTTTTGGCATGTGCACGGTCTAAGAAGAGTTGTAGGTGGCTGGTTGTAGTGGTGGCTCATCAGAGCAGGGCCATGACACAACGGTGCTCTGGTGGAGTTTCGGTCAATCCAAGGGTAATGTGATCTTCTACAGTACATGGGGATGCTAATGGTGGTGATGGCTTAGGCTGGCTTGGCCTGTACATGGCGATCCACAGTGGCTGTGCATGGCTAGCGGTGGCCCATGGCGCAAGCGGCCTAGGGGGCGGTGAGGTGGGTCAGTGTGGTTGAGGTCGGCTTGATGGTGTCCTGTAGGTGCTACAGCTGTGAGGTATTAGCCTGGGATTGAGGCTATCGGAAGAATCATGTTTTGGAGCACACTAATGAGAGCTCGACGATGGCGGTGGTGCTTGGCTGGAGTTGGAAGAGAAAGGTGTTGGCATCTAAATTGGCTGTGAACAAAAGCTACAAAGTGGTTCTACTTGGCTTTATAAAGCCTTGAAGGTGGTGGTGACATTAGGGTTGTCTAAGTGTGGCTGGCACGTGGACAGCAGCGCTGGCGGTCGAGCTGCTTCAGTGGGGTCAATGGGAGGTATGCAGCGTCCCTCTAGCACAGGTGCGCACTAGTGAGGCAAGTTAAGGCATTGCGCATGTCGAGCGGGCGGTGGACGAGGTGGCGGTGACGAGGTCAGCAGCGGCGAGCTGGCGGAGCGTAGCCGGGGAGGGTGTGATAGCCATTGAAGGCTTGGTCGGCGAGGTGGCAAGGCGTTGTGTGGGCTTGACAGCGTGGCAGTGGCGAGCAGTGCGGAGGTGGTGCACGAACGGCGCTCGCCTGTGTGGCAGGGGCAACAGGGGAGTGACGCCCAGACAAAAATGCGCCAAGGTCAGAGAAGGCAGATTTTCCTGAAAGGGTAAGCGCAAAACCAAAGAAAACTTTCCAATTTGGCAAAGAATTGAATTCAAGCGAAATTAAAAAAGAATTCAAATTTTTTTGAAATTTTGGGACATTTAAATTGCGACATGCATCCTCCACAGCAGCACATTCAATCGAAGTTCATGTTGACGCCTGAGGCCATAACTGGGGATGAACTTGTGAGCAAGCTCAACATGGCAAAGAAACATAATCCTCCATCAATTTTTTGATCTTTCTGCAACTAAGATGATTGATACTTTCAGCTTGTAAATTGCTGCACTTCTGTAATTTAATAACTGTTGCATGAGTTTAAAACTGAAGACCAAAAGGTCAAAATTATATAGAGTATATAGGAGATTGGACACGCAAGTCAAAAGCTATCACAACACAGAAGACTAATCCTAGACCAATGAAATTATATCTTTAACAAATAGGCCATGCTCCAGCCACCCCCATCCATCCATCCATTCTATAATTATTACAGACATGTAACTAAACCCACCTTTACTCCTTACAAGCAACCAAACTAATCAACATCAATGGCATACATCATGAAAATTGCTGCGGTCTGAAGAAGCAATAAGATAAACAAGCTAAGGGACATAGCCTTTGATTACAAAGAAATGAAGTGACAAAAGTACACTTGTGGAAATATACCACGTGAAGAGTGGTGCATCGACTTCTCCTGATTGGAGTAACCCGAAGAGCATACTCTAATTTCAGACATGATGTTCTAAATTGAAACATGAGTAGTTTATTTGGCATTACAAAATCAGCAAATCTTCACAGTATACTTGAACTCATGGCCTTCTAACAGCAAACGAGTCATTGCCTTTATAAACTGGTATACACTGCCTTTGGAAGGCTGTAAAGGTGAGCAAGAGCTCTGCACACTTGTTGAATCCCTGCCTCATCAGCTGTGTCACATAACCGGGACTGGATACAGAAACTGAGGGGACAAAAAGGAGGTCCAGACAAATTACATCAGAACCCCGACAGCATTAGCAAGCGCCTTCTTAGCAATCTTGAATTTGCCAGCCAAGTCCTTCCCAGTGTCCTTAGCAACCACATGCTGTTTGATGAACAGCACAATGCCATCTCTCAAGATTTCAAGCTCTGGAAGCCCAGCAATACGGGTAAAGACGTTCCACACAAGTGCATCATCTTTCTTTAGTAAGGTCTCAAACAGCATTCGGAAATGCATGATCCTTTTTGGAGTCGTCTCCATTGGGTTTGCCAGGTTGACAACCTTCAGTGTTGCAAGGGAGAGCGTGAAATTTGCTAGCATCTCTGCAACTAGATTTGCAAGGTTCATGGATCGATTCAAATCCATTGTATCTAGCTCCTTAAAATGATCCTGAGGCGATCGCAATGGCACCGAACAAACCAGGAAAACATAGTTAAAAAAACTATGAAGGAAACTTCTCTCATCACCTCTCGCACAAAGCAATGAACAAGCCGTACATATAAGGCCGTGCAAGGTTCTTTATAACGTTAGCCCATGTTGTCTATCGAAAAGGCAGCCGTGTTAGCATTAGTACCACTATGAAAAGATTGGTGTCACGAATGAATGGAAGCATTGGAGAACACAAGTTAACTAACATTAATCGAAATCGCACACGTCATAACAGGATATCAATCATCTTATCGCACGTTTAATAATTTAAGTTCCTATATTAGGAAAAAGAAATCCACTTGCACTATCAAGAAAACAGTAATTCACTAATTTGTGAGGCGAAACAGTTTAGAGTAGATAACAAAAATGACAAATAATACACTATTATACACATAAGTTGAACTTGTGATTTTTATCATGGCTGCATAGCTTGGAAGCAAGGACTGTGTAATACTTATTGAACACATTTTCTTGCAGACAACAATCAACAATGACCCTTATAATTTCCCGATCCTGCATACCAATAGAGGAAAAGGCATAAGTAATATTGAGAGAGACACACACAAAGCAGCACATCGTACAGAACATGCATGCCTGCTTCCCAGAAAGGTCCAGCCTCAAGAGCTTCTCAAAAGCATCTACATAGTCTTCGGCACTCATTATAATGCAAAAGATTGCTCTTCGTAGGTCAGTGTTCATCCGCTGAGCAGCTGAAAGTTGAACCAGTTTTTGTGCCTCTACAACATCCTTGCTGATAACTGCTGCAACATCTTCAATATTGCCTACTGTGGATGAAACATCCCGGACAACCACCACGCCCTTTCTTTTCGGGTCCAAAGCTTACTCCACTTTATCCCGCGCAGAGGACATCTTACGCCTTCACCGCAGGCATGTAAAAACAGAACTAAGTGTTAAATGGACAGAAAAGTCTGCATTTCTGATGTCACAATTTATACTTCCAGATGCCGGGCAATAAGTTCAGGTAAAAACCTTTTGAAGCCACTTTTTTATACGAGTGTGGTGTGAAGGATCCTCTTTGGGCCTTTTTTTGTTGTTCTTAATGTCACATATTGTGTCGAGCATAAATTCCATCTGCATGGTAAGTTACAAGACACCAAGTTATACAAGACACCAAACTAAAAAACTAAGCTGACATGTAATGCTTCTCGAATAGGTGCAATAAACAAAGGAACTTACTCTTTTGCTATGTATCTCTGCTTTTCCATCTTCTTGACCAGTGAGTGTGATTTCAACTGATTTACTGAGTTCTGAATACCAAGGATAAAATCTTTCATTGCACTGGTCATCTCCCGTAGCTTCATTCCACAACTGTTGATCCGGATGAAAACATATCCTCGACTTCACTCGAGAAAGAGAACATGGTATGGTACTCAAATAGAGGAACAATTGTGCAGGTTCAATAAGTAAGTTGTGTATTATTATGGACTACGGAGTAAGACATTATTAATGTCATACACTGCAAGATGGTCAATCTTGTAGAGACATCCACTCACAATCGCTTGCTCAAGATCGAGAGAAGATCATATACAAGATCACTGCAATATTAGACAAGATTATCAAAGTTTATCTTGAAGTGGTAGTAAAGAAGCATGTTATATTGTTGTATTCAAATGCGCACCTTGAAACGACATCAAATATGCACAAATAACGAGCAATGAAGGTAAGATTTCTCGAGACAGGACCATCTTCTTTTGAGTACTCATCCTGCCACAAGGTAAAAATAAGAAAACATATCAACTTATCTAAAAATAGAAATGAACTGGAATCATCACTCAGAGCACAAAAAAATACTTTAGACAGAGACAGTAACAATTCATCTTTATCTTAATCGAACAGACATACCTCAAATGACTTTGCAAGAGAAGCAAGGATCTTAGCATGAAGTCCATACCAACCAAGCATGCCATACACGCAACAAAGGCTGCAAATACAAGACATACTGAACAAATGAAGCAATTTCATTAGTTTGGTAGTAACAAACATCCATCACTTCCTACTTTAAATTAGAGAAACATAAAAAGGTCTATAGACACATGGGATATATATGATTAATGGGAAGATCCTTAACTGTTCATTGCCACGAGGTCCTCGGGAACAACTTGCCAAAACTTCATCACCAATTATCGGCACCCAAGACTTCAGGAACCGATCGTGAATAGATAAATAGCAAAAAAAGCGAGAAGACAGTACCTTGTGATTAATCAAGCTACAACAAAACATCTGCAAGAAAATATTAGAAGAATGAAAAAGAGTGATATAGGACTATACGCGGAAAAGTGCAGCAATTTCCTGAGTAATAGACTCCACGTTTGACTCGAGAGCCTGTTGAAGTCTGATGCAATCCAAACATTAGGTCATATATGATAACACACTCCCAAACAAAATGGATACTGAAACATGTTACATAGAAGCAAATAAAAGATGGAACTCAAAAGTCACACCTCTCACTCTCCGCATCATCGAGAGATCTCTTCGATTCTGATTTGGATGTAGCGCAGACTAGGAGGTACATACCTCGCTTTTGATTCTGTGGGTAGTTCAATTACATTAGGCTCTCTATCCTCAGATTCATGAAGTTCTCCGTCATTTTCTTCAGCCATTTCCATGCCTCCATCATCCGGTTCCTCCATGGCATCATTCTTCACTTTCTTATTTTTCCTTTTCCGTTTCTTCTTGTCTAGTTTAGTGTCATCTACCAAATTCCAATCATACTCTTTTGTTTCATCATCTGAACCGAAGTCACCACCAAATCCGAGGTCCGCACAAAGACTGTCCATACCATCATCTGGACCTCCCAGCTTTCCCTTCTTCACCTTGAGCATTTTTGCAAGCCTCTTCTCTGTCTCCAGATCCTCCTCTCTGCTCACAGCTCCACCCATCTCCATTTCAAGATATTCCTGGAATTTGGACTTGGGTTTGCGCCTCTCCTCTCGTTCCCTCTTTCTCTTCGTCACGGCAGTGGGTTCTTTCTTTGGTTTCTTCTCCTCTACTGGACTTGATTCTACGGATGGCATTGCCGGCTTCTTATTTTTGCCACCCTAATTACAGAAAGGGAGGAATTAACTAAAGATGTTATCTTTATCTTTTTCTTTTTGATGATTCGGTCAGCTCACCTGGTGCTGAACCCAAGAGAGAAACCGCAGCTTTGCTTCTCGATCTCGCTTCTTTTAACTTCTCCTTGCGTGACTTACGCTCTGCTTTCCTGGAGAAAGCAACAAGAGGAAAAGAATCAAAGAACAGCATTGTAAATTCACCACAGAACACACTCTACTTCACATATTAGATCTCTCTGAGACTGAGAAGAACTTTACCCGTCATGACTCCTCCAATCTGATGCTACGCTCCTGCCCTGGATCGTTATTCAATCAGAGTTGGCAAAAGAACCGTCGGATTACTCATCAATTGGAGCAAGAAATCCAGAACTAAGAAGAAGGCATCATTCACACGTGCGCGCAGAGAGAGAGAGAGAGAGAGAGAGGTCTTACCTCGCCAGCGTCCGGTTACCGGAGGCTACGACGCCGGAAATCGAGTACCGCGGTGGTCGTGCTCCGGCGGCGGCGGCGGGGAGGGAGAGGGGCACTGAGCGCAAGGGTTTTTCTCTGCTTGCAAGGAAGGCCCGCTTTTTACAAACAAGCCCCTGACAATCCCTCAATTTCCATCCATACCTCGTCCTATGCTTGGTTTAACAGAGTAGATTTGGACATGTCTTGATTCGATTAAGCAAGCCACCTTTCCTTTTTCCTTTACCCACCAAAGATGGGAAATAATCTTCTAGGGTAGCAACTTCGAACCTCTCTGGACAGCTTGTGAAACCTTATCAAACACTTGCACTCTTTATTGCAGGGTTCTCATCCACCAAAGATAATTAATGTCCAATAACTGAAATGCAATATCATTTTGTTATCAGCAAGAGCGGCTACTCGAATTATAAATTAAACACTCAACAATAAATGGTACATATCAATGAAGGAGGGTCCACAAGCAATCCAAAAAAAGAAATCTGAACAAAAACATTAACTCGGGAGGAATCCTTAATACACAACTATGAAATATGAACATACAAGGCAACGAATTTAAAAAAGGCAACCAATAAATATAATCTGTCCATATCATAAACAATTTAGTCGAATACGATAACCTTTAGAATGAATAGTACTAGTGGGCTTTCCTTTTCTTTTGTTCATGAAAGTATCTCATTAATCTATATAGGACTAAAATATTCATAGAACCTCTGTTAAGGAACTCCCAGTAAAATATCCATAGAACCTCTGTTAAGGAACTCTAGTACATACAACAGTACTCTTTTCCATCTACAGATCAACAATATATCAACACATCACAATATATCAATACATGCTAAATCACACATCACAAGTATTTACTGCAAACAAATCAACACAGGTTCTCTGGCGGCGGTGGAGATACCAGTGCACAGCAGAGTCAATACCAACACAAATCAACACAAATCAACCAGAGTCAATACCAGTGCACAGCAGGGGAGGCCGACAGCGGGGAGGACGCGCTGGAGGACGGCGGGGATCGGGCCGGCAGTGGAGAGGAGGCCGACGGCAGCGGAGAGGAGGACGAGCTGGAGGATGGCGGGGAGGACGCGCCGGCAGTGGAGAGGAGGCCGACGGCGGGAGGACGCTGAGGAGGCCGACGGCGGGGAGGACGCGCGGCGCGCGGCGCGGCGGCGGGGAGATGGGGAAGGCGAGCGGCGCGGCGGCGGGGGGGAGAAGGGCGAGCGGCGCGGAGATGCGGGAAGGGCGGGCGGCGCGGGGGAGATGGGGAAGGCAGGCGGCGGCGGCGGCGGGGAGATGGGGCGGGGCGCGGCGGGGGCGATGGGGAAGCGCGCGCGGCGGGCGATGGGGAAGGGCGCGGGCGGCGGGGAGATGGGGAAGGGCGGCGCGCGGCGGGCGGGAGATGGGGAAGGCGCCGCGGCGGGGCGATGGGGAAGGCGCGCGGCGGCGGGGAGACGGAAAAGCTGCGCGCGGTGAATGCGCGGGGTGGCGGGGTGACGATAGGGCAGAGCCGCGCGAGGATAAAAAGTGGTTGCAGCCGTTCGCTCGATTTGGGCGGATGGTTTCAACCCATTTTTTCATGGTATCTCTTCTTTTGAGTTCAATCTATTCCATCAAATACTACAAACCAAACACTACAAAAAAGGGTTGGCTCCATCCCATTCTGGGATATCCCCTAAATCAAACACCACCTAAACAACTAATCTACTGCCATGACAAGAAGAGGAGAGGCAAGGAAGAGTACCGAATAGTTGGGTTGTTATGTGACTGGGTGTGATACCACTGGAACGCAAAAAAAAAGCAAGAAATGAAACTATCCAAAGGAGAATAAAAGAAATAAATAAGAGTTTTGCCGACCGAGCCATTGGCTTTAGAAATTCCAAAGCAATAGCGCTCAGAGGTTCCTAGACTGTCTGAGGCTGATTGGCGCCTCTCCCTTATATGGGCGTCGTCATACAGCAGTAGAGAAATCCAACGTCTATATTTTTCTAACTTACCTCCCGTAGTAGAAAAGCCATCAAAGATAGCAGAGCCCATCTATTGGACCAAAAGTCCATAAAGCCCACAGAGACCTGAATAGGAGTTAGGGATAAGAGAGGGGTAGCCTAGTCATTGCATAAAGCCAACAGAGAGTCTCACAACCATGTCCTTATAAGCAAGCCAAGAGAGAGTCTCACAACCATGCCTTATAAGCAAGCACAGTACAAGCAGGGCCTACACAAAGCTCCTCGCCTCATACTCGTTTCTTTCCCCAACGGAAAGCCAAGCTAGAGAAAGCAAAGCAAGCCACACACAATCAAAACACCCATTTTCTCTCAACCCAAAATCGAGAGCATCCTAAAAGAAAAATCAGAGCCTTGCTAGGCCACCAACAGAACCAAGCCAAGCACCATTTCACTTTTCCTCCCCAAACCGAGAGCAAGCCAGCCGAGAGGAAGAGAAGAGGAAGAGGGAGTAAGGGGGAGAGGAGGCCCCAAGGAGCTTGAAAGGCCGGGGCGTGAGGATGGTGCCGACGACAACAGGATGTCGACGCCACCGAATCCACGCCAAGCCGACCACGATGGCAAGAGAGGAGGCCCAACCGAACTGCAACGCGGCCATCCTCGTTATCATCCACGCACCTTGCCTTCCTCAACGTGACAGCAAGCCGACGATAGCCACCAAGCGAGCGGTCTTTCCCTACCTCCCTTTCAAGCTCACCCATGTCACGACTTAGCACAACCCCACAAAGCACCACCGTAGTGCACTAGCGGCGACGAGCTTGTAGGAGTCGTCGTGCGCCCTTGGGAGGGAGAGCATGCTTCCCGGCGCATGTCTCCCCACCCAATCCCATCATGGCTACCCCCGTAGGCGTTCCCAGGACCAAGTGCATACAAAGAGAGCAAGGTAAAAGTAGAGGCTAAAGCAAATAGGAATGCAAGTAGTAAACAGGGAAGAAGAGAGGACCGCCCTGGTAGTAGAGGGGTCGGCCGGCACAAGAGTCGAGTTGGCCAACGGCGAGCTATGGCCGGTAGGCTCAAGGTAGTGACCTTGGCCAAGCAGGCGGGGAACTGGAGCTGGGGCACCAGCCGAAGGCGCATAGGTAGCGCCGAGTGGGGCCTGAGCCTGAGGCAACGGTGTCGTGTTGGGGGAGAGAGTGCGCCGGGAGGAGGTGAGGGCCAACGGCGGATGGGCCACCGGTGCATCGCGCCAGGGATCCCAGCCAGAGCCAAGGGGCTCACATGAGAGGTGGCGCCGCGCTGCGGTTGCCGAGCCGAGGGGAGGCGCGGCGTCACCTCCCGGCCGGCCGTGAGTTGCGGCCGCGAGCCCGAGGGGAGGGCAAAAGAGCGGCACAGGGAGGTGCCCGACGGCTAGGAACGGCCATATTCGGCCCCGCCAACCAGATTTGAGGAGGCCAGCGATGGACCTACAAGAGGAAAGGGAGAGGTCGGGTGAAGAAGAGAGTGATAGAGAGAGAGAGGAATGGAGTAAGGCCCTTGGCTGAATGAAAAAAGAAGAAGAGAGAGAGAAGAGGTGAGTGTTCAGTCAAGTAAGAAAATGAAGGGAAGGAAAAGAAAAAAGAGAGAAAAAAGAAAATAGAAGAAAAAATAGGGTTTGTACCTACGTGTCAGATCATTATCCTCAAGCAACTTGTTCGTCAATGTCGAGTATTGCGCGTAAAATTGGTGACGTGCATGTAAAGGCTTGTGTTGCTACAAAATACTGAGTCGAGATCGATGTTTGTATAGGTGGAGGTCCTAGTGGGGAGCCGTTCACTCATCGCTCCTGAGAATAATCAGGCAAATACATGGTAGAGCGGTAGACGGTGGTGGTTGTGAAATTTGTGATTCGTACATTATTTGACGCTACTTGATTTATGATGATAAATGTGATACATTGTGAAATGATGGAGAAATGCATTCATGACATGACATATGCATTATGAGGCAGGACAGTGAAAAAGTCAATAACTATGAGTAAAACTATGGACTAGCCCGGTGTGCTCTTGAGGAAGTCATACTTCGATAACATTTGAAAAGCTCAAAAGGTTGATGGCAACTAGGTAATCACCAAACCCCATGTTGTGGACGTGTTTATGGGCTAGACTTACCAACGGCATCAGTGTCTAGGGCGCAGCATAGCAGTGGATAGTTTTGTCAGATCGACAACAATGACTGTTGGATTGGCTACAACGCCAACCAAATATATCAGAGATGCAATCGTATCAACTGAAGATGGTATCAGCTTGGCAGGAGATAAGCTCCATTATTAGTTGTCTTCCTTAGGATATTATTGTTAGGATAGTCTAGTTATTCCTTTCCTAAATATGATATGTTTCCTTTCATATGATTAGGCACCTAATATATAAAGGCTTCTGATGTTTACTTGGAAATCAATCAATAAACAATTCAGTTCATAATCGTTGGTTTTGGGTCAGAGCCTCCTTGTGAGGGTGACCTGTGCTATCCTCTACCATAACATCTTGGTATCAAAGACAACAATCTTGCCGGCTTTTATGGAGGAGGCTAAGACTTTCACCAATCTTAGCAAACAACTCGTGCATATTTTCCAAGTGTTGAGTGGCCACCAAGAATAGCTTGCAGACCTAGAGATGCATCTCGACCTTAGCCCTAGCTGTGAGCTGCTGAAGGCACCTCTAGAGGATGACCCGTACAAGGGCAACGCCGATGAGGCACATGGAGACAGCGATCGTGGCATGCCAGTTTCCACAAATTGTCATTCCCAATTTTTGACAGGAAGGAGGACCCCTTACCATGGCTCAATCATTGTGAGTAGGGAGGACCCCTTACCATGGCTCAATCATTGTGAGTAGTTTTTCTGAGGGAATGCACGATGGAGAGGAGAAGGTTTGGCTACCATCCTATCACATGACTGGGATGACACAACAGTGGTATTATCAATTCGAGCGGAGCAATTGCATCCCGACTTGGCCTCGCTTTGTCGATGACGTTAATCTTCGTTTTGGGTTGTCTATTCAGAATAATCCGCTAGGTGAACTCATCTAGCTATGGTGCATGGGCTCCATTGAATAGTTCCAAGACCAGTTCCTCGCTCTCCTTTGTCAATGCGATGAGATGATCGAGAAGCAACATGCACAGATTTTCATAGCGGGACTGTGAAATCACCTGCAGACCAATGTGAAATTGTAGCACATGCCACAAGGTGGCCATGAGCTTGGCACGCGCATACGCCAAGCATATGACGGTTGATGACATAGGGGAGTCCAAATTGGCTTTTAAGTCGATAGGAATTTCTCGGTCAGCAGCCCCTACGCGTAGTTCTGTGACAACCATGGTGGCCACACCCAAGGGAAGCCCGACCCCAACACCTCATCCACCTCCTAGTACCGCAGCCGGCAAGAACCTAGCATCGCAATTTCGCCATCTAACGTCCAAAGAGATGGTCGACCATCGTCTCAAAGGTTTGTGTTTCAATTGTCCCAAGAAGTTCACCCAGACCATGCTAGTAAATGTTCCATGAAAGGCAACAACAGATGACAAGGTGGAGATATCTTTGCATGCTTTGATCGGTATCTACACTGGCAAGACTACGTAACTCCAAGTCGAGATCAATGGGGTTCCCTTGTGCACCCTTATTGACTCAGGCCCCAGGCATACATTTTTTGTGCATACAACGATGGCTCAGTTGGACTTGATATTCGCATGATAGTTGACAAGGAGGAGTTCTTGTTGGATGGATATGCTATTCCATTGGATGGCTATGATATTGTATTGGGCGTCCAATGGCTTTGCATGTTGGGGTTGATTCTTTGAGATTTCAACAAACTTGTCATGTCCTTTTGGAGGGATGATCATCAAGTAATTTGATACAACATGTGTGAGCCGGGTGCACCACAGGCGTGTCTAGGGGTGGAAACGGATCGGATACGGTCGAATAGTCTCAAATACGAATACGAATCTATATTTTTAAAATGAATACGAATTCGAATATTTTCAAATACGGATACGGATATTGTCGAATATGAATACGAATATTTTCGAATACGGATTTTCTCGGATACGAATATCGGATAAAACGGATTCCTAGCGGTTTTGCCGATTTTTCACCGGTTACCGGTTTTAAACCGCCTAAATTCAAATTTTGAATCACAAAATTTGTACGGATTTTTCATGGGTTCTAGAAATGGATCAAATATGAATCGAATAGTCTTGAATACGAATACGGATACAAATATTCTCGAATACGAATGCGAATACGAATACTCTCAAATACGGATACGAATATTCTCGAATACGAATACGAATATTTTCGAATACGGATTTTTGCTTACCATATTCGTGTTTTCTCGGATACGAATATCGGATAAAACGAATTATCCGTTACCGTTTTCCACCCCTAGGTGTGTCTCACCACTGGCCATGATCTTCTGTCAAACCTCTTGTAAGAATTCATTTATGTCTTTGAGGAACCCCGTGGTCTTTATTTGGCATGTCGCTTTGATTACCATATTCATCTACTGCCTGGTACTGTGCCCATCGCGGTCCGCCCTTATCACTACCCTTAACTCTTTAAAGATGAAATTAAGCGACAATGTGATGACATGCTCCAACAAGGTATCATTCAGCCCAGTATGTCAGCCTTTTCTTCGTCGATGCTCCTCGTCAAGAAGCAAGATTAGTATTGGTGCTTTTGCGTCAATTATTGCGCCCTCAATGCGCAAACCATGAAGAACAATTTCCCAACCCAGTAGTCGATGAATTATTGGATGAGCTGAAGGAGGCTCGATTCTTCATCAAAACTGGATCTCCATAGTGGGTATCACCAAGTACATATGCATCCCACGGATGTGAAGAAGACCACTTTCCTCACTCATCAGGACCACTACGAGTTCTTGGCGATACCTTTTGGCTTAACTAATGCACTAGTGACATACCAGACACTTATGAATGATATACTTAAGCCCTTTTTGTGTCAATTCATCCTCTTCTTTAACAATATCTTGATCTATAGCCCTTCCTGGGCCTAGCATCTCTAACAATATCTTGATCTATAGCCCTTCCTGGGCCTAGCATCTCCAACATGTCTGAATGGTTCTCATGTCTTGCGGTAGCTCTAGCTGGGATTGCACCATTCAAAAGTGCCATTTGAATCAAATCAATGAAGACCTAGCGCACTGCTGAAAGTGTATCGCCATTACATGATACCCCTAGGGTTCTAAACACGAAGAGCTAACACCAACACCCACCCAAGTGCCTTAACCAAGAGGTCAATCAGTGCAACACCACATGGAGATCAAAGTAGAAGGATCCCCCAAATAGCATAGCTACATAGGTCTCGAATCTACCAACCCCACGCACGCGCATGAACCATGATCTAACAGTACCACCCGCACGTAGCGACCCAAGGGAACAGAGCAGGACGAGAAAGCGATTGAGGATTTGATGGTTACATCTTGGCGGTGCCCTTGGGGGTCGAGGTTGGTCTTGGATGTTGGAGCTAAATCACTCAGCTCTGCTCTATCCCGTACTCACTTGTGTTTCTCTCACATATGTCTCACACATACATAGAAAAGAACTACAAGGAGGAAGAATAGACATGATAAATACTCACACGCATGGGAGGGGATGGACTCACACCATCCAACTCTCATATTTTATTAATGCTAACATCTATTTATACAAGAGAGGAAGCACTAGTTAACTCACCGGCCAAGTAATAAGCTTGACCTCTTCCTACGCCACTACTCAACTATATGCATGCACTATATGCACACACACCCTAAGACTCACCCTACTGGTCATGCATCACACACGACTCAACCACACACAAGCATGTTGCACACTTCTCTCTAACCACTAATCACTACCTCCTAGCATGCAGGTCCACGTTTCAATGACCGGCTAATCACCATGCTTGCACATCATATGTAACTCACTAAACAAATTATACTACTACGACAAGATTATTTCCAACATTGGGCACGCCATGGAAGCCCTTGGTCGTGTTGATGTTCATGTGCAGCGCCACCGACTTGGTGAGCACCTCCGCGTTTGGATTCAACACGTGAAGCACATGGCTGGGGGCGCAACGAGGTTGGGGTGTGGGAGGGATCGAGGAGAGAGAGGGGGGATGAGGCGGGGTAGAGTTTTTGGATGTGTTATTTTCGGCTACGGCTACAGCTGATGCTTTATAGCCTTAGTGTGAGTGTTTATATGAAAGAACCGAATGTCAATAAACTGTTTTGAAAATATTATTTCAATAAGTTGATTTGAAAAGACAATGAAGACGTTATCTTGTTTGTTTGTTTAAAAGAAACATAAGCTACAGCTCGCTCATTTGGGCTGTAGCTGAAATTTAGTGGCTTATTTGGTATAATTAAATTTTAAAACATTTAAAAATAGAAAATAGGTTAGCTCATCACGTATAATGCAAACAAATACAGAAAAGAACCTAAAAAAGCTGAAAAGCTAGAAAAAGATGAAATTTAGAAATAGTAAAAAATATGCCAAAATCTAGAAGATCAAACTGAAATATGCCAGTTTAAAAGAATAGGTCTCTGGTCCCGTTCCAACTTCCGGGCTGGTGGTAGGACTGTTCGTTTGGTTTTTTCGGTTTATACGGTTCGGTAAATACAGTTTTAGTATTTCGGGAAATACAGTGTGGTATCGGTAAATACCATCTTATTTCGGTACGGTATCGGCTAATACCAATTTTACCAAAATTTACGCGAATTGCTAAACGTTAATCTCATCTCCAAGACTCCAATTCTCCATTCTAGAATAAGAAATTCAGGAATAATCGAAATAGCGATACCGGACTAGCACTCTAGCAATGGCGATCGGACTCGGACAACAAGTCAAGAAAACCGCAATAAAGAATTACATCACGAATCACACTATCATAGATTCACGATCCACAGACTCACGGCCGCCTGAGCTACTCACAGAAGCAAAGAAAGAACGAAAAAGATACAACCAGCTAATGAGTTAAAAGACTAAAGAGTAAAGACTAAACCAACGGAGAACAGAGTCAGGAGATGCCGAGATGACCTGGTGAATGTTTCCTAGTGAAGTTTAAGAAGAATAATTATGCAGATACTTTCCTAGTGAATGTTTTCTGCATTAACAAGTGTTCTACTTCAAACAATGCTTTGTCGTTCGATGTACCAGAAGGGTTCTTCCCTTATCCATTCCACCCTCCATGATAGGAGTCAAACCCTATATCAAAATTCCAAACAACCCCTAGTCACAACTACAAAGGAACGAACTAAAACAACTACTACGAAAGTACAACACATGACACCAAACATAACAGAGTATGGTTCATTGCTAACGATTGGTTGCTACTTACGGTCTTTGTTGACTCGAGCAAGTCTGTTTTGGCTTAGTATCACTTCCCGCATACATAAAGCAGCCATCAAATCAGCACGGCCAAGACGCGCCGCGCCCAACGCCGCGCGCGCGCGCCCAACTCTCCCGCGCGCGCCTGCTCCCGCTGACGAGCGGCCCCGCTCCCTCGCTCCTCTCTTCCGCTGGCTGGTGGCCCCGCCCGCCCGCGTCTTCTTCCTTCCTCCTCTCTTCTCCACGCGCCCGCTTCGCCATTTCTCCCCGCGTTCGCTCTTCGGCCGCAGCAAATCCTCCGGGGCCAGTCAAAGGACTAACAGGAGGGGGGAAGCACCTCTTCCGCCCCCTCTCTCATACAAAATCTCGAGGAGATCTCGTTCATCACCCCCGTCTCGAGTGAACAGCGGTGCGCCAGATGCCGCCCTCGCCGCGCGCCTCTCTCCGGCTATAAAAGCCCCTCCTGGGAGTTGCAATCGGCTCGCAATGCCCCAATCTTCCCTCCCCCACGAGCAATCGAACAGTAGCGCCCCCATTCCTCGCCGGCAACCTCTTCTTCCTCGTGGCCGGCGACTAAGCCACCGTCGATTCCGACCACCTCCGGTCAATTCCGCACTCCTACACCCTATTCAGAACACGGTGAAGTAGAATACACCCTCCACCGAGCTCCCCGACCTCTCTTCATCGCCGGCGTCGATCAAACTCTTCGGACCGCCGCCACCGCTCGCCGCCAGCCCTCACCGGTGACCGTCACCTCCGGCCGTCTACACCAACGTCATCACCATCGCACGAGGACTGTATATCACGCAGCCCCCGAACCCTTCCGACATCCCTCGCCGCCGGCCACCGCCGTTCCCGACCTTCCTCTGCTCGGCTCCCTCCCGGAGCTACTTCAAAAGGTATACTTACCCGACATGGGTAAGCATCGCTCGGTCGTCCGAGTGGCTTTCAGCGCTATCCTTCCCTCCCCCTCGCTCCCGCGGCGCGCGTTCGAGCCTTGCTCTGCGCGTAGCGGTCGAGCGTTTCGTTTTATTTTCCGCGCTGACAGATGGGCCCCATTCGTCAGCCACTGCGGGACCGCAAGCCCACTGACAACCGGGTCCCACATGTCAGTGACCAGACACGCTGACACACGGGTCCCACTGGCCATAGAGACAGAGAAAAATAATAAAAGAAAAGGATAAAAAATTAAAATATAACATATGGGTCCCACCTGTCAGATATTTTGCATTTAATGGAATTAATTTAAGCTGAGAACTTTAAATAAACATAACTTTCTCATTTTAACTCCAAGTTGAGTGAAACAAATTTCTAAATTCATCTAAAATCAAGATCTATCCAATGGAACTGAAATTGTAATTTTTAGAGTTCATTTGAATTTCTAGTGTTATTTGGTTTGATTTGCTGCTTTTCTTTTTATACAAATTTTGGGCGCACGCTAAGATAGCTTACGAGGCGCAAGAAGAGGAGATCGAGGCAGCGACACTAGAAGCACCAGAGAATCCGGATCCCGACCACTGTGACCAAGGCGAGCCAATACTTTGATCATGTTGAACCTACATTTCTGCAAATTACTTTGTTTTAAATTAACAAATTGCATGCTGTTAATTATATGCAAAGACATGCTAGATTTAATATTCTAGATATATGCCACTGTTTACCTTGAATAATATTACACCCTCTATTGAATATTTGAATGTGTGAACCTTGTCGCCATAGCAAAAATTATAATTATAATATTTCGAAAATAAGTCTCTAATAATATGCTACACTTAGTACTGCATTGATATACATGGGGCACTGAAAATGCCCCAAAACATCATCAACATGTTTAATCATGAGAACTGGTTTGGACAGTCATAGTGGGAATGACTGGTATATCTGATATGATTATTTTACAATCCCAAAATCCCCAACTTTCTTTAATATCTGGGCGGATTGGGTCGAGGGTGTGTATGTGTGGTGCAGTGGAAGCACAAAATTGGGATTAGTGATAGACCGCCCAGATACAACTAAGGACTGAATCTTGTCATGACCTCCTGTGTAAAACAGTACAACCACAAGTCTGTAAATTACAACTTGGCTTAGTAGATTTACCGGACCCTGAAAGTCATCCTTCCAGGAGGTGGTGTGAGGTAGTGCAAGTGGCAGTCTGTGAGACGGCTTGAATGGGACACCCGGGTAGGGTGAAGTTCTGCTGTGGCGGGCTAGCAGGGGTGGGGAGCCAGCTGCTAGACGTTCAGAAGGAGGACATCCCGCACAATGTATGGGACCCACCGCAAGTGGGAACGACCCATAGGGTGAAATGATGGAAGGGGCGAGGTACTTTGAAAAGTCA
This sequence comes from Dendrocalamus sinicus, assembly GCA_036346575.1. Classification (NCBI taxonomy): domain Eukaryota; kingdom Viridiplantae; phylum Streptophyta; class Magnoliopsida; order Poales; family Poaceae; genus Dendrocalamus; species Dendrocalamus sinicus. The sequence goes on from CM070657.1 coordinate 11,060,389, forward strand.
CTGTGATGGTCTGCTCAACCACATGTCTAAGGTATCATGTGGGGCAACGAGTTGATTGTCTCTTGTGGTGAAAGTGTACAAACTCTGCAGAGTCAAAACTATTCGAATAGCCGTGCCCACGGTCAAGGGCGGACATGGGAACTTAACCAGATATAGTTCTATTTCAAAATGCTTTGTGGGTGGGAATGGAAAAGTGAAAGGGGCGATGGACTGCCCTGGTTTGGAATTGTCCTGGGTGTCGTCCCAGTGGTAAGTTAAGCGGCTATAACGCTGAAGAATTGCTATATGGTACAGATGCCATGTAACGGTGGATGGAATCTGAATCACTATTATTATTGCATTCATTTACAACATATACGTGTGTTCAAAATGCTAGGTCTTAGGAATTTTTATATAACTGTATTCAAAAGCACTCTTCGCAAAAATAAAATAAACCTAAGCCATCCTTTGATTAGCCATACATGTTATATCTTGCATTCTGTGTGTTGGCTCGCTGAGCACGGGGTCGGAGTGCTCACGCTCGCTTTTGCGACAAAATTCAGAATCGGGAATCAAATCACCTCGCCTCAGCAACAAGAGTGGACAAGCCGACAGAGAAGATGAAGATGTCGAGGGCTAGGTCACGAACCTCCAGTTGGCTGCCTGTGGGCATGTCCTGAAGGTCCCACCTGTGTGCTTCGTTCTTCCGCTGCTGCAATTTATTGATTTCGGCCTAATCGGCCCATGAAGTAAGTCTACCATTATATTTACGCTTCCGCATGATATGTATTTTGATATTCATTACTGTAACTGTGAGCACTATCTACTGATCCAGGGAATAGTGCATCTAATCACAGTAGATTCCAGATTATAAAATCTGGGTCTGACAGGCATGGTATCAGAGCATATCGACTGCAGGTCGTGACCTAGTTAGCCTGGTCGTTAGTCCATAACTAGAATTATTTTCTCGGTATCTACTTTCACAAAGCTAAGTGGTATTCCTCAATCTCAACTCTCTTAGATGATTCCCCTCATCTATATGCTACCCTAGCCATTTTACTTCTGAAGTTCTCTTACCCCGAAGTTCAAAGCGATAAAAATCTAGTACTCCTCTTGTAATTTTCTAAGAAAACCCACTTTAAGCCAAGAATCATGATGCTGAACCTTGAGGCTTAATCTCAACAATTATTCTATTCTTGGAGGAAACAATAATGTGAAAATGGATGAATGTATTCGTGAAGCGTACATGGATAGAAGGCCTAGGTAGCTGAATTAAATGGCTCTTGGAGAAGTAGCAACACGGATAAATTGTAAAATTCCTGGAAGATGTTTATAGTAATGGAATAATAGGAGATATTCGATAGTTGAGGGATTAATTGAAATTCTTAGAAGTTGGAGATGTAATAATAACTATTGGAGTATAAACCTAACCGACAACATAAAACAATGAATCGGATTGGAAATAGCAAAGATCTAGGTTGATCGCGGGTAAGCAAATTATGGATTTGAATCAATAACACCAGACTGGGTTATTAGAAAGTCTCAATATAAAGATCATCGGTAGAAGTTAGGACTTATGCAAAGGCTAGATACCCATAGAAGGTATAATGAAATTAAAAGGCACAACAGGAAGTGTATGATCGGTGGATTGAATAAATAAAAGATACTCGCGGTTTGGAGTTCAGATGGCAAAATGCCGTGATTAATCAGTGAAAAGGGATAACCTACATGCAATTTACAAGAGTGGAAGTTAAATTATCAAGGCTATCGGATTCTAGGCCTTAGGTAAAAAGATCATATGGGGAGCGAATTAAATCATTGATGGATATTGGAGGTATTAGTATGCTGAAGGGTGTCGTAAGGTGTTGTATTACAAGAATGAGTACAAATTTTCCCAAAACACTTTCCTCTTCCTTCTATGGATTTCAAGAGAAAATTTAATTCACCTTCTCTTATCCTTGCTCCAAAATTTAAGATTAGGATAGTCGAAGATGGTCATGAAGATAAGGTGGTCTCGCTTTAAACGGACTATGCAGATAAACCTTATGCCTACTTATGTGTGCTTCCCCGAGTAGACGCTGTACTGTCGCAAGATTTTCGTTGGGCCCTGTGCACTGTCTTCTTGCTCTCGGGCGTCTTATTTCGCAGTCACAGGAAAAGCTTGCTTTTGAAAAACTTGTGTGGTTTTGTATCAACCCAACCTTTTGGGTGTGCTCTTTTATAATTAACATGGGTTAGATCACCTTATCCCCACGACTCAATCCTTACCTCATGCTATTCCCTCTCGCCCCATTTGCTACAATCCCAGTTAAATCTACTGAAACAAAGTGATGGATTGCCAAGGACCAAGACTTAAGACTCTGCCCTACCAACACTCTTTCCTTACCCACCCGGAGGACCCATAGATCAAATCACCACCTAAACACAATGACAAGGATCGCGTCGATAACGTGAAGGGAAAAGACATTACGCATACCAATACTCCGTGAACTACTCCAACTGCGAAGACGACCACCAACCTGAAGATTGCTTCTAAAACCTATTACTGACCAAGCAGCTGAAGTACCACGGATGAGTCTCCACATCGCCACAAGACCCATCATGTCTAGAGTTAGAAGAGATAAATAATGACTAGTGATACCCATTTTAAGGGGGGTAGCACTATGAGATAGAACTGCCGAAGAACTACTATGATGCATACTTTTGAAATTGCAACAACTTGGACTTAGGACTAATCAGACCAGTACAAGGAGATTCGCGAGACCTGAAATCTTCTGGTGATAAGGATTACAAGACATACCTTTAGCTAAACTCGACATGCGTGGCAAAGCTAAAGAGTAAGAACGAGGTCCTAGTAGAAGTAAAAGACCACCATATAGATATGTCCATTGGCACCTCTTACATTCATGAGGCCCTCTACCCCCTAAGGTACGGACCATTCTTATCCACCTATCAATAAGAAATTCGGCAACCATATGTCTAATAGACGATGCAATTACTCCATTCTACGATGACGAGAAGGCAACAATGTCAAAGAGCAAGTACTTGGAAGTTTATGACCAATCTAGGAGAACAAGGTTTTCTCTCTTTCCTCCTGACTTCTCCAAGTTCTAACCCCTATTGTGCAGATTTTCCTCTCTCTGTGGAGCTAAAGGACTATACGTCGGGCAACACCCCGAAACCCATTGCTAGCCAATATAACCTCGCTAACATCTTTCTACTCTACTGGAATCTCGGGGTCGAGATTCATTTAAGGGGGTAGATTTGTAACATCCTGGAAAATATAAATATTAAATTATGAAGTTTTTGGATTATTTTATTTGCTTTACATTTGAATTTGGAGTTATTGACTTTTTGTAAATGTAAAGAAACTTTAAAAATGAAAAGAAGGAAGAAATCAAAAACATAAAATAATAAAACATGAGTATCAAATAAAGAATCTGAAAAGATGATCCAAAATAATCAAAAAGTAAAATAAAAGTAAAAATAATTTTTATGCAACAAATATTAGCAAAAGGGAAGATATAAAATTTCAGGAAGAAGAAAAGTGAAAATGTATACATATATACCTATATACACACACCCAAATACCCAAAAAGGAAAATCAAAGAAATACAAAAAGAAATAGAAAAATAAAAAGGGAAAACCGTCGGCCGGGCTGGCCATCACCCCGGCCCAGCCCTCTCTCCACGCTGCTGCGCGTGATCGCTCAGCGCAGCCAAAGACGCACGCCTGCCCGCCCAGCGCGCGCCCGCGGCCCAGCTCTCCCGCGCGCGCCTGCTCCCGCTGACGAGCGGCCCCGCTCCCTCGCTCCTCTCTTCCGCTGGCTGGTGGCCCCGCCCGCCCGCATCTTCTTCCTTCCTCCTCTCTTCTCCACGCGCCCGCTTCGCCATTTCTCCTCGCGTTCGCTCTTCGGCCGCAGCAAATCCTCCGGGGCCAGTCAAAGGACTAACAGGAGGGGGGAAGCACCTCTTCCGCCCCCTCTCTCCTACAAAATCTCCAGGAGATCTCGTTCATCGCCCCCGTCTCGAGTGAACAGCGGCGCGCCAGATGCCGCCCTCGCCGCGCGCCTCTCTCCGGCTATAAAAGCCCCTCCTGGGAGTTGCAATCGGGTCGCAATGCCCCAATCTTCCCTCCCCCACGAGCAATCGAACAGTAGCGCCCCCATTCCTCGCTGGCAACCTCTTCTTCCTCGCGGCCGGCGACTGAGCCACCGTCGATTCCGACCACCTCCGGTCAATTCCTCACTCCTACACCCTATTCAGAACACAGTGAAGTAGAATACACCCTCCATGGAGCTCCCCGACCTCTCTTCATCGCTGGCGTCGATCAAACTCTTCGGACCGCCGCCACCACTCGCCGCCAGCCCTCACCGGTGACCGTCACCTCCGGCCGTCTACACCAACGTCATCACCATCGCACGAGGACAGTATATCACGCAGCCCCCGAACCCTTCCGACATCCCTCTACTAGAACTGTGGGGTTCTTCGATCAATAGGAGTCACGGATTTCTGCATCACTCTATACCCTTCTGTGTCCATTGAACATATTAGTGGGAAAAGAAGCAAAGTAAAAAGATCATGTGGATGAGTAAACCTATCATAATGCTGTATTTTTTGGTTTATAGTTTCTATCAAATAAATAAATTCTATAGAATCGATTTACCAGCATTCGATTTGTTCAAACAAGCGTTCATGTTAGGACAAAAAACCGTAAGCCGCAACCATAAAGTATAAACAGTAGTCGAAAAGAACCCACCATTTTCACGTGGAGTTAAAAGATGAGAAAAAGAATGTGTAAACCAGAATACCCATTTGAAATAGGAAATTTGGGCTATTTTGGGCGTCTTTTGTTAGTAAGCACCACAATCCAGTCTGTCAGATCTTGAAATGCCAACTTTTCATCCCGCTTATTTCGGCTTGAGCTTCTGACTTATTTCTCACTATTCATAAATTACGTTTTTTCTGAACTTTTGGACTTTTTTTTGAGCTTTTTGGTCAGTTCTTTTTTTCGGTATTTATTTGCGTTGTTCGTGATGAGTTAACATATTTTTTCTATTTTTATTTTTTAAAAATTTATTTACATCAAATAAGCCACCTTCAGTTATATTATAATTTTATTTAATTACAGTATAATTTTAGTCATAAGATATTATTTTTCAGTTCAATTGAACGGGCTTTAAAGCGGATCATGAAAGAAAACAAAAGAAAAAACCGTAGAGAGAAAGATTTTATCTCACGCGCCCTGCTGCACGCGGCCTCCTCACTCCACCACTGGAACCCCGGTCCAACCTGAAAGAGGATAAGGAGCTTCTCTCGCAGGTCGCGGGGAGGGAAGGGAAACCAAATCAAAACCGCGCGCTACGCAGCAGCGGCAATGGCGGGCGTCGCCGCCCTCTCCGCCTCCCCCGCCCTCTCCTTCCCCTCCACGTCCTGCTCCTACCGCTTCCGCCCGCTGTCGCTGCGCGCCGCGCCACCCGCCCGCCGCCGCTGCTCGGCGCCGACGAGGTGCGTGCTTGCTTGTTAGCCGCGTGTGCCCGAATGGTCGAGGAGGTGCGGTGCTTACAGGTTGGTTTTGTGGGGTTCGCAGTGGAGGAGTGTCGAAGAAGCGGGGGCATCGGCGGCGGCGGGGGGGTCGCAGCGTCGTCATTGCGCAGAGATAGAGGGCTCGCCGTTGACTTCAAGGAGCCGCAGTGCGAGCCACAATGACTGTTATGTTCTGGTTGTGCAAATTGTGCAGTGCATGCTTAGATGCTAGGAGCTTGAATTTTTGACGTGAACTAGAGTTGGATTAACCGATAATTCCAATAGGCTGCGAGGAGGTAATTTTATTTGGTTTGGGGGTTAGGTTCCGATTAGCTGTTGCTTCGGTAAGCATGCAGTTTTTGGTTTTAGCGGGTGCTTTGGACTACTAGTTGGTATGCTACATTGTCTTCTACATGTGTAGTATGTTTTTTGGGGATATGTCTGTTGAAAATTATAATTTGAATCGTTCAATTCTTCACTTGAGGTGGCTGTATTTCGTTTTCTTTGGCATGGAAATTCACCACTCTAGCAATTTGTTGAAGACTCACCACTCTATCAATAGATCATGCTCTTATTTTTACTCTGAATTGATCAATTCTCTTTTTATGCTTCGGCAGCTTTGAGATCCTCAGTGTGTTAACCTTCACATGATGGTGTTTCCAGAGTGTTTCATCATCTACTTAACTACTTGTGCATATTAGCTACGATTACTAATCCGCAAACCACTATCTTCACTATCCATGTATGTTATGTGTGTCTGTGTGCGCGTTTTTATGAGAAATGACTGTGATATACGAATATATTCAATTCAATGTTGCGATCGACTCGTAAAGGTTGCATGATCTTCTGCTAACTATGCTGTTATATTAGGTTGCTGATTTGGAAGATCTTGAAGAGGACAAATTCCTTAATGCTGTTGTTAAGGTGGGCTCAATAATATATGCCCTGGCTGTCAATGATGCTTGTTCTGGTTACTGTTCCTTAGTTTAGTTAATCTATAGTTTAGCAAGAGAAATTGAAGTGTGTGCTAGGTACTGCTTCTGGTATTATAAATGTTTTTTGGTACAGTATGTCAAACATAGTGATATAACCTGCTCAAAGGTCTTGTTATCTTGATTTTGTGTTATGCCTATTTTTAATTTAGTCATGTACTTTTGTGCTTGAGTTGACTGTCTGCCCTCTTGTTAGGTCTACTGCACTCATATTGCTCCTGATTATGGGCTCCCCTGGCAGAAGCAAAGGCAGCATGCAAGCACAGGGAGGCAAGTATTGATCTAATATGTATCTCAGATTAAGATCTTTACTGGACTTCTTTTGTTAAATTTTTGTTATTCAGCACTGAGTTTCGTCTGCCTGTGAGGTTGGTGAGCGGGTGGGAAAGGATGCAGGGATAAAGATATGGACTAATTATGCTTCAGTTAGTGATTTAATAATGTTATAGGGGAGTTGTAGCGTCTCCTTTTTTCAGTTATGTTTTATACATTGATTGAACAACTTCAAGAACAAATTTGTAAACAAATGTGGTGGTCATTTGATCATTTCATTCTTTTGATCATTTCATTCTAAAAGGCTTACTGCTTGTTGAAGCAATGAACAAGTAGTCTCACTTTTACATCTTGACCTTCATCTGCAGCTTTTGGTTGGAGTCACCCATTTCAAAATAATATGAGCCATATTCCTTGAATTTAGAACCTCTGTGCTTATCTTCATAAATACTTCTTTTGCAGCGCTTTTATGATCGGTGATGGGAAATTATTGACAAATGCACATTGCGTTGAGCATGACACCCAGGTGCTTATTTATTTAGACCTATATGTCAATTTCAGGTTTTTATTTTATTAAAGTGTGTCGGTCCTTGTTTCGGATGTGCCTCCATATTAATAAACATTTGTTTTCTAATGTTCTTCTTAGGCAGAACAATCAAATACCCTTTATTTCATTCATTTTAGTTTGCATTACTTGTATTCTTAGCTGCGAGTAATATTCACACGATCACATCATACCAGGGGATATAACAGAATCAAATCAATCTCAACTCTCAAACTTTCCAATAATACAAGAATTGCACCAATTTAGCTGAAATCCTGTTGTGCATTTGAAATTGTACAGTTCTGATTCAATCATTAACATGTATTTCGGCTCTAATCTCTTGCTTCCTCCTGCTGAACTAATATGATTTAGAGTTCTGAATCACCGATGTTGTTGCTTGGACTAACTCAAAAGTTTCGCGATATTGTCATACCATTGGTTTTGATAGGTAACAGTTAGCTTATGTCATTTACATTATTAAACCAAGGCTTCTTTTCAACACAGTCAAAGTAAAGAGAAGGGAGATGACAAAAATATATTGCCAAGGTACTTTCCTCAGAACTATCTCGCTTTCAAGAAATTTTGTGAAAACTTTTATTTGCATGTATATCACATCTCTTTCTCTTTGAACTCAGATTGGGTAGCTATTTGTTTTATTCTCATGCTTAAATAATCTCGATTACTCGAACACAAAATTGTGCTTAGGAATTCTTATGTGTTACATATATGTTAAGTACTTAAGTGTACATTTATCTGGCCCAATAAGCCCAATAGGGTTAGGGTTGTATATATACACTGTTGTTCACATTGAATCAATGCAATGTTGGTGAATCGTTCTTCTTCTAACATGGTGTCAAAGCATCCAGGTTCTCTCCGCTGTCGATTCTCTTATCCACTGAGAAACCTCATCGTCCGCCATCTGCTCACGGGACCTTGTCGCCGCAACTTTGCCCTCGTTTGGCGTCTTCATTGTCAGTGAACGACGACGCTACCCCATCTGGCGCCTCCATCGCCCGTTAGTGATGGTGCTCTTGCCATCCTATTTCTATTTCTTCCTCTGCGCTATCCTTTGTTTTCTTCCCCTGCGCCATCCGTTGTCAGTGTCTCTTGCCACTGCTTGGACATCTATCCTTTGTTTCTTTGTTTTGCCGCCGCCATCTTTTTTCTATTTGCAGTGTTGCTTGCCACTCCTTGGACATCTCTATTTCACATCATGGCTACTTTTGATCCATTTCTTGGTGGTGGTGCTCTTTTGGCATCTGATATTAAACTTAATGGTCAGAACTATCGTGAGTGGGCATCGTCTATTCGTATGCTTCTCAGATCGATCAGTCTTGCTTCCCACCTCACTGAGGAACCCCTTGTTCTTCATGCGGTAGATCCGACGACTGCTCATGCCTGGAGGATTGCTAATGATCGTGTGATGGGCATTCCGTGCATGAGTGCAGAGATATCCATTCGGATGAGCTTCATTGACCTCTCATCAGCTCGACAGATGTGGGAGTTGACGAGGATATAATAATTCTCACTTGATTACGTCATTATATTATTTGAGTATGCCCCTTATTGATAAGGGAGAGGTTTCACAGGATAGTCGTAAGCTTTTCTACGACTACACCTCAGTCGAAAACTTTTCCACAACTACCTCTACGACCACATGGTCGTAAGTCTTTCTACGACCACATAGTCGTAAATCTTTCTACGACCACATAGTCGTAAGTTGTTCTGCGACCATCCCGTGGTCGTGAACTCGACTGTGACTAATTTATCTCTGACTAGTTTGTCTACAACAATCTACTACGTCGTGGGTCTGTTTGACAAGACGGTTAGAATGTGTGCTTATTCTTAATAACCACACATAGTCTCTCTCTGACAGCAATCGCTGCACGGCGAATAGGCCACCATGTCTCTCTGACAATAACTCTTGTCGAACGGTTATCACCCAAAGTGTTGAGGCATCTTTTGGCGCAGGACAAGGACTGTTGCTTCACCCACTATTTAAAGGTTGTCGTCGGAGAGAGGAGGGGGATTGAGGGAGAGCCACGTTGGGGAGTTGAAGACTCTACCCAACCCTCTCACACATATTACCTAAGATCCCAGGCTAAGAACCACAACACTACTCAAACTCCATGTTTCTGATCCACCTTGAGTTTGAGGGGGAGTGTTACGTATATATTAAGTGTACATGTGTGTGTATGTATACTATTGTTCACATTGAATCAATGCAGTACTGGTGAATCGTTCTTTTTCTAACATTATGTAAGACACCCCCTGTTCCCTGAGGAATCTTTTACTCATGGTGTTACTATTACTGTCCATTGCATATCAACGTCCATTGCGTATCAACTTGGCTTTCCAACTTTGTTGATTGACTACATTCCACTATATTGGTGAGATTGGAGTCTCCATGTTAGGGACTTGTGAATTCTTAAAAAATCTAATAAAAAGGAAAAGTAATTTGTGTTCATGTGAGTAACTTTTTGTAACTGTCACGACTTATGATGATTAATTGTCTAACATAGAAAAGGATTGTAAATACATATGGTTGTCCCAAGGATCAAAAAACCGGAACCGGGGCAAATCCCGGCCGCCGGGCGGTACCGGTAACCGGCCGGTTACCGGAAATCCCAGAAAAAACCGGTTAAATTTTGTGAAATTAATTTTTTGGGCGGGGCGGGAGGAGACCGGTAACCGGTCGGTTACCGGAAAAACCGGTGGAAAAACCGGATAAACCGGTGAAAAGAAGAGCTTTGCTTAATTCTAAGTTCATATATCAATCAAAAGCTGCTCAACACATTACATTTCTTCCCCTTATATAGATAGGGAAGGGGATTACACTTGATTACTAAGACTCTTAGGATAACTAAATACCTGTTACAATCAATTTGAACTAAATTATGAAGAAGATAATTAGTCATATCATTTTCGCAACTTCTAGCAGCCTGAGCAATCTTCATTCAAATGACCATGAACCCTCCTTGAAAGTCCAATGGCACACCGTTTGTCACGTTAATTAGCAAATAGACTCATAAAGCTTTCCATACATGTAGCATGACAACTAAAAGTATTCAGACTGATGCATACTTATCTCCAAAGTTGACGGATTAGGATTGCATCACTTACATCCTCAACATTGATAAATATTATTTAGCACTAATACTTCAATGCTCCAATTGTATCATATCCCTCAAAACTACCTACATATTACTGAATTTGATGCTGGCATAGCCGCGTAATGTAAAAGTTAGTGTTAAACAATATAAATATCATTAGGAAAACTAACTTTTACATTCAAAATTTGAAAATTCCTAATACATTCATGGAAAAAGTATGAAATCAAGCACGGAAAGTGCATGCATCTTCCTAATACATTTTATTAGTGCTAAATAATGTAAATATCATTAGATAAACTAATTTTTACATTCAAAAGTTCAAATTTGAATTAAATAAAAAACCGACGGTTTTTTTTCTCCCGGTCGGCACCGGTAAAACCGATTACATCACGGTATTTGGAACCATGGGTTGTCCCCACTTGTAACAAAGTTTCATTTCAGAAAATTTTTATCGAGAAATTGTTGCATCCATATTGTAGTTAGCAAATACGTTGATGGTAAGAGTTAATGTTAGAAAAGCTTATGGGCATGTTTTAAAATAAGATATATATGTATATTTATGTCCGTAACCATTGGAAATAAGAACTGTTGGTTGTTAGTTATGATTTCTCTTATATTTTCCAAAATTTTCTTGGTACGATGTCTTCTTATAAATTGATTCACATGTTTTAGCTAGGGGTATCGAGTGCGACCTTGCATTGCTCTCCGTCGAGAATGACGAATTCTAGCAAGGAACAGAGCCACTTCACCTTGGTCGTTTACCATGCCTTCAGGTAACTCATTGTCATGTCAGATGTGTTTGATGGAGTAACATGTACTTACTGGTAACATGCCAATGGTGTAAACATCTTTGTTGGAGCTCAAGTTGTTCTTCACTTTCCTGCAAATGAAGCAGGAATTCATTATACTGTTTGTATCTATATTTGCAAAATTTTCTTAATATTTAATTGATGTTGGATAGTGTGCCATATACTTTCTTTTTATTGCCATCTAACATTATTTTTATGGTTTATCTCAGGATTCAGTAACTGTTGTGGGATATCCTCTTGGTGGAGACACGATATCTGTAACAAAAGGCGTTGTATCACGCATTGAGGTCCTATCTCTTGGCTCATTCAGTTTTATTTACATAATACTTTTTGAATGGACTCTTTCCCAACAAGGAGGGGAAAAGTGATGATATTTTATCTATGCAATGATTTCCTCATTTCCCAAAAATATCAACAACTACTGAGAAGAGTCTGTGTTGCTATAGCCAATATCGTCCCCCTTTTTTCTAATGTTAGCTAGGTCCAGAAATGGTTATCACTAGTTTGGTATTCATGTAGTCACCTGTTAATAAAAATCATTTTTTCTCATCGAGCTTGTTAACTAAACATGACAAGAGATTCAATATTATTTTAGAGACAAATTCATATAGTGAAGCTCAATTTTATATATGTTTCTAAGGTAATCTTGTTTAATTGGATGATTGAGCTTACACTATTTTCCTTTGGAATAGCCCAGTCACTCCATATGCACATGGAACATCGATCTTCTTGGCATTCAAATTGATGCAGCAATAAATCTGGTTTGCATTCGCCTTGTGCTTTTGCCTTATTTTAAGATAATGATTTTTCTCACTATTCTATTTTTAAAAAATTTCATAATGATATTCTATCTTGCTTTGACTAAGGAAACAATTCATGGGAAATAGAGGTTAGTGCCACAAAAACAATTCAAATACAACTATTCAGACTTAAAAGCACAGGTGACTAAGGAAACAGAGGTTTCTAACATGGGAACTGTCATCATACGCAACATAAACTCAAGATAGGCACAACCATGCAGAAAAATGACATTAACATAGGACATCAAGTGGTTGATGGTGAAAGTTATATAAATACATTTTAAAGAATGGCCACCAACCAAAAGTGACAGCTTAGTGCCACAAATGAAAGGCAAAACAAAGTTAGGAAAACAAAGCGATTGCATCAGTATGTTGAGCGATACTGGATGCTGGCCATACAGACAAGCCCATCTGTGTGTATATCCAGTCAATGGGATATCTACAATGGAGAAACTGCACAACTATATCAAGAAATACAGACAAAGGGACCCTCAATTTCTCATAACGTCAAGCAGGAGGTTGACATTACAGATCAAGTGCATGTTTTGTTTTGATCAAGAAAGCTATAAACTTAACAGAACAAACATGTGTACTAACACCTGAACTCACATGGTACGCAAGTCATTGAGAGTAATTGTGGCACACTAGCAGCCCGGGCTCACCAACGCATGGCACCAAGCAAGATTTGAGCAACTACAGGTGATTGAATAGACAAATATTTCAGCGCAAAGATGGCCACACCACCAAACAAGCGTGCATGCTGCACCAACATTGAAATGCCTCGTGTGCAAACGCGTACATCGGTCTATAACCGTATAACGCCATGTACAATTGTGCATGGCATACAATCGGCAGCACACGAGGTCGCAGCAGCACACGATTAGGCTCGAAAACGCATGCTCGTGGCCAAACTAAATCATCAAGGCAAAAACAACTTAATAAAAATGCCACTCCTCGGCATTTCGTCGAACAGCTGGTGTGCAAGAGCTGAAACAACAGCTTCTCGCTCTCAGAGGCATGCCTGCGCTGCGCGACGAGAGACCCGATGACGGTGTTGTACTCGGAGACGTTGTTGGCGTAGTTGCGACGCATGTACTCCCCCGTCGACGTCGCCACGCCACGCCGCCCCACCGACGCCGCGGCCGCCGCACGGCGCAACTGCCCTGCACCACCAGATCCAAAGGTTAATCCCGAGAAGTTCGCGTCTGTCTAAAACGGCGTCTTGGGAGAGGAGGAGGAGGAGACCTTGGAGCAGGAGGGAGTTGTGGAGGAGGCCCATGGTGATGGTGAGGAGGGAGAGGTGGTGGCGATGCGCGGCGGAAGACGAAACGGAAGGGACGAGGGTTTAAGAATCAATAGACTGAGCGTCCGCCGTCCAATTGGTGCTTGGATGGCTGAGATTTAGGTGGACCGTGGCGCGTAGATCTAAAGCACATATGAACAAGTTCTTTTCCACTTTTAGATATGGGTTTTGATTTTTACCGTAGTATCTAACTTTTAAACGGAGTATTTTTTTAGAACAAAGTTTAAAAGTTAATTATAGTACATAATAAAAATCTATTATCTATACCGACCAAAATCATATGCAAATATCTCTCTCTATAATCTCTATCTTAAACATCCAAAATTCAAAATTTTCAACCAAAAGCTACAGCCACAAAGAACAGACCCAGATATTGGCAGAGTTCTTTGCAACTTATAGTTTATAACTTATGACTTCTCTCAAATAAATAAATAAAATGACTTTTTCGCTATCGTTTTAAAGCGATTTATCGAGACAGTTTTTTTAAAGCGATTTATCAGCTTATGACATTCGATTCATTTACACAAGTATTTACTCTAGGACTAAAAATCATAAATTACAGTCATAAGTCGTAGTTGAAAAGAACCCACTTATTATATTGCATTTTACAGCCCAGATGAGGCCCAGTTTGTAATGTGAGAAACCGTATGGCATTAGATTCCGTGGTTTCCTACATAATTCCTCGATCCTCTCAAATAAAAAGATACAAAATTCCTCGGAAATATTCAGAAAAATCTTGAACATATGCAAATTCTTAGCCCTATACAGCGCTCTGAGATTTGTACAAATACATTACAATGATTGAAGGATGGACTAGTGGTTTGAATTTTGAAAAATTGTACCAATCTCAAGGGTACATTTGATGGTGGTAACAGTATATGTAGTGACGGGTATATGTGGGAAATTCATGCCTTCCGCCTTGAAACTCTTAGGTGCTAAATTTCATTCTATTATTTTCGCTATTTCAGAAGGCTAATTCGATGTTGAAGGAATAGCCGATGAACATCTACATCGGATGGTGACTCACATATCAGGGAAAACTTAAATCTTGCAAATATGTAAGTTTTCTGATGATATGACCAACGTGGGGAAGGGAAGGGGAAAAGCAAAATTAGATGAAGGATGTCCGAAAGGTTTTATGCATTGAAATACGCCATGGGTAATATTAGTTAGCTTAGAAATATCATGTTGTCAAGTGAACATGAGTTCGCATGATCATCAAGGAATAGCAGACTAGCATACTACATATGGTTACAAATGCATGGTTAATATACATTAGAAAAGGTTCCAAAAAAGACAAAAAAAAAAACGAGCCACCAAGAGTGTATGATGAGACAGTATCTATGTACAAGTTGAATGCACATCCGATACCATTTTTCTACCCCCCTGCTCAAAAAGTGACATGCTAATTTCCTTTAACCTGCAAAGAAACAAGTACGAAATATAATTAAAAAATAAATTTTCCTTTTATTAAGAATGACATAATTGTAATATAGGAAACATGAAGCAAAAATAAAGAATGAGGAGGCTAAGGGAGACAAGACCAAGGCACTGTACATTTCAGTATGTACAAAACTTTGCCTTATTTTCCATGTTTCATGGATTCGATTTATCAGTTCATCAAATAAGACATATATAACATATATGAACTCAACCAAACAGCCTTCCATTGCCCGTCTCATGAGATGCAAGATGATCGAAACATAACAGAAACGTGCATAGTAATAATGAAATATCACCACAACGTACAAATGGGTACTTGCACACCATAAACACACATAAGAGCCCACATGACAGTTCACGCAAAAAACAGCAAAGGTCACCTGGCCAGCTTGGTAAAGTGGGACCCAAGCGGGTGCCCTTTCTCCAGGATAAGCAGGGATATGAAAATAACCTAGACAATAAAAACATTGCAATTAAGGCAAATACTTCATATCTATGTAATGGAAGCAGACACACAAATGAAAGCATCAATTTGCATCTTTTCTTGCATATAATGTAAAATGTACTTACATAGTTACTCCTAAAAATGCCATGCTCCTTTTCCCAAAAACTCAAAACATGAACACAAGACCACTTTGCCGAAGTCATCAACAGAGTGTAAACACACCTATTTAGACCTCCAAAATTTGCTCAAAATTTCAGGCCAGAAATTTTCCACTCAAACAGCGCTGTGAGCTTCCCAAATCCAAAGGTACAACTCTCATCACCAATATCAAAACAGGTCACTGGCCCCAAAAGATCTGCAACTACTGGTTCAGGCAAGAACATAATTCAGGCTTTACAATTAAAAAATGTCCAAAGCTCTTGTTCTCACCAATTTACCTGATACAAACAGGTTATTCATCAAAATCAAGTTTAACCAGCCGTCCAGCCCTAAACTTCCTAAAAGCTCCACTACTAATTCTGCCCTCTAGGAAAATTATTGACTTCCAAACGTCATCAATCAAATCTATGAATTCGTTGCAAATGACACGCATAAATTATAGGAATTCGACTTAACAACCATAGGTATGATATGATGGATATTCACATAGTGATCATAATGCAAAGCACCAAAATGTAAAAAGGATACTTGTAAGCTATCAACCATTACACATAAGAATTAACTTCACAACTCATGCAAATGCAGCAAAGAACACTTACCTGGAACTGCCCAGTCAAGTGGCACCTCAGGCAACATTCTGTCTGTAGGAGGGATATGAGAAGCACCATCTGTAGGATGGATATGTGAAGCGCCTAGATAACAAAAGCATCTTTTTAAACAAAAATTACTCAATATCCATATGATTATACACTTGAAGCAGAAACACGCATAAAAGAACCAATTTACAAATTTCTTGCATAATCTCATCCCTCTAGTCTAGTGCGTCAAGATCTGTCCAATAAGCATGCCCTCTCTGAAAATTCTAGTGAATCCTCTTAATTTTGGTATTGAAGTCGTAAAGCAATAGTTTCCGGGTAATCTAGACAATATTGCAAAATCTAACTATATAAAAACTCATGCTATGTACTGGAAAAACTCATAACATGAACATGAGAGTTGCTTACTTCACTGACAACATCAAAAGAGTCTACGGTCCTGTAAGTATTGACTTCTAAAAGCTACTTTTATACATTAAATGGCTTTTCTACAGTATCTAGCTTTCAAACGAAGTGTCTTTTTAAGACGGGGTTTACTAGTCGATTGTAGTACACACTGTAGTGACTTCATTTATATCAACCAAAATCGCACGCGAATATCTCTTTCTACAGGTTTCTCTACAAGTTATTACAATTCATAAATCAAAACTAAAAGTTAATATGAACGGATCCTACATAAATGTTAAGTAAACCAATTTAGCTAGCAAAAAACGAGAACGAGCCCAGTTAGCGATCTCTGGCAGATTTCTGGATTTTTCCTGGCTAGTTGTTTCTTCAAATATATTCAAATTGTGATATTTCGAACATACCTAACAAGTATTAATTCACATTCCGCTCAAAATGGTATAGTTATCAAGCCCAGCATGGTCATCGACTCGGCCAAGATCTTGGGTCACTGGTTTGCTAGTCAGACCACACGTTTATTAAAATATGTTGCAGTATATATACCGTGTAAAAAATGCATATGTGAACATAAGTGTTAATCCCCTACAAATGTGGTTCTAGTTACATTTAACATAGGGCGACAGACGGCTCGGGCAGAGCGATGCCGCGCATGAGCGCCACGGGGAGGAAAAGGTCTGAGCGAGCGCCACGCGCGACCGCGCGGGGGAAAAAGAAAGGGGAGGGGAAGAAGAAGCTGACAGCGCAGGCCCGCCGTCCAGCGAGAGAGGGGAGTAAGGGCGCGGGCGGTGTGGATGGAGCCGGCGCGCGCGGGAGGGCAGATCGGGCCGCACGCGTGTCTGCCGATGGGAGAGGGTAGGCGGGTTTCCGGCGGGATCTGGCCGCCCACGTGTCGAACGGAGAGGGAGGGATGGAATTTTTATTTTCTTTACTGAGTTCTGGATTTTCAGAAAAGCCCAGAAATTCATTTAGCCTTGGAAAAATATGTACTTACTTCCAAAAATTTCAGAAAAATTCACAGAAGCTCCTTATGACATTTTGGACTTAATAAAAATATTTCCAACTAATGTTGGTATTTACTTTACTTGCTTCCATTGTTTTTCATGCCATTATTTTCAAAAATAATATTTTATGCCCTAATTCAAATTTCTTTCTTTACTTTTACGGATCATCTTTTCAGATTCGTGTTTACAAATTTTTGTCTTGCTTCCATTATTTGCACATTCCTTTTTAGGGCATTATTAATACCTGTCTTTCTCTTTTATTAATTCTTCGATTTTTATAACCTCAACCAAATTCAGGAAAACATCGAAAAATCCAAATTCAAATGGAATATATTGCAAAAGTAATTCAAAAGCTTCTCATTTTCTAAATTCGAATTTTCGGGCTGTTACAGAAACTCAGACAACACAATAATTTTATACTCCTGAAAGTAATGCCTGAGCTTCCTCGAAGATATGTGGAGGGCATATAAGAGTTTTTGGATCTGAGGGTAGCGCTCTTTAGTCCCATATAAGACTTCACTTACATAGTATATTGGTCACTGGACGCTTTCATGTTCTGCAATGAGTACATCACTTACTGCCTGTGGCATGGAGAAAAGATAGAAACCAGAACAGAGCACTCGCAAGATATCTCTTGACATCCTCGAAGGCACCATTAGCCTCTTTCGACCACTCAAAACCTTCGTGGTCCCTAAGGAGTTTGAAGAAATGAAGTCTTTTCTCTCCTAGATGTGCAATGAAATGACTTAGAGTTGCCATACAGCCGGTGAGTTTTTGAACTCGTTTCTTCATTGTCGGAGGCGTATCTACTCAATGGTCTTGATCTTTTTAGGATTTGCTTTGATACCTCTTGTCAAAACAAGGAACCCAGGCAACTTTTTTGAAGCAAATCCAAACACACACTTCTCATGATTGTGTTTCAAGCGGTGTTTTCTAAGGTTATCGAATTGACTTGGCCGAAGAGTCTGGTACGATCCCATAAAATGAGTATCGTACAAACTTTATTCTAGCACGAGGAACTTGCATCTTATCTAGAGCACCTACAAACAAGATACCTAAAGAACTTCCACCATCAATCAACACTCGATTTACTCGATAATTGTTGATGGTGGGCTCAACCACGATCAAAAACTAGCTGGGTCGAGTTGAAGTGGTCGGACAGTCGATTTTCTCAAAAGAGATAGTAACTTTCGACCATTTCGAAAGATAATTAACATGGGGAGGGTCAATTGAGTTTACCTCATGCTCGGCAGCTTTATATTGTCGTTTTGACTTGTATACTGAAGATATTCCGTAGATATATTTGATGATGTGCTTCGAATCCTTGAGATCGCCGCCGCCGCATCCCTCCTGATCCCCTTCGGATCCACACCACCACCACCTCATGTTCCTGATTACCTCCATCACCGACGCTGTGCTGGCCATCTTGTTGTCTACATCCATCCATGTGTGGTGGGTCTGGAATTAATGACTTGATTTGTTGTTGCTGATTCATGAGGTCCATCTAGTGTGTTCATGTGTGTTGCATCTGAATTTGATTACTTGATTTATTATTGCCTATTAATGAGTTCATGTGTTTGGATCCGTCCTTGTCTGTTCATATGTGACTTAATCGAAATTTTTAGTCGCTGATTCGTGAGTTATATTAGAAGTTTAGTTCAAAAATCTGTGAATCTCTATGTTCAGACCTGTTAATTGTAAATCATATAATAAGTCATTTATCTAGGGGAAAAAATGGCCTTTTAAGATTTGTCACTCCTAATATTGTAATCTACAATTTGACACTCTAAACATTTACCACTTCGTGATATACCATTTTGGCCATTTTCCTCCATTTTCTCTATTTTTTCCATGCAAAATAACCTTATTACTTCTATATATTAGTCATATTCACATGTATATTCTTATTCAATTTTCATCATGCACGATGACTAATAATTATATAGAAATATAACCATCTATTGGGTTTTAGGAATAGACCATGCATTCTAATTATGCTACTGTACAAGTTGTTTCTTTGTATAGTTTAATCATATATATATATATATATATATATATATATATATATATATATATATATATATATATATATATATATATATATATATATATATATATATATATATATATATATATATATATATATATATATATATATATATATATATATATAGTATAAATAACAGGGCACCTAGGTGTCTGGACACCTAGTCTCCTTACCTTTAGATTGCTTTTAGATGCGTGCTAGTGTGATTGAGACTTTCCATCCATGATTAAGACTTTCCTTCCATGATTGATTTAGCATGCCTAATATATTACATACCATACATACCATTGCTCTAGCACGTATCTAAAAGCAATCTAACGACAGGAGTCTAGGTGTCTGGGCACCTAGGCGTCCGATATAGGTGCCCAGACACCTAGACTCCCTGCCGTTAGATTGCTTTTAGATACGTGCTAGAGCAATGGTATGTATGGTATGTAATATATTAGGCATGCTAAATCAATCATGGAAGGAAAGTCTTAATCATGGATGGAAAGTCTCAATCACACTAGCACGCATCTAAAAGCAATCTAAAGGTAAGGAGACTAGGTGTCCAGACACCTAGGTGCCCCTGTTATTTATACTATATATATCAAATGGAAGAAATGTTGCTATAACTATATAATAATATGTATATGAATATGACTAATATACGGGGTAATAAGTTCATTTCGCATAGAAAATATAGAGATAATGGCTAAAATGGTATATTGTGAAGTGATAAATGTTTGGAGTGGCAAATCGTAGAAGATCATTCTTTGCTGTAGCAAATAATCAATTTTTTCTTTATCTGTTGGTTACTGATTTGTTGTGAACTTAATCAAATTTGAAAACCATGGCAAAAACAAAAGTTATCGCTCATTTCGGTTTGAACTTCTAGCTTCTGACTTATTTTTTACTATTTCTAAATTTCATCTTTTTCTGACTTTTGGATTTTTTTGAGTTTTTTTGTCAGTTCTTTTTTCTTGTATTCGTTTGTATTATCCGTGATGGGCTAACCTATTTTTACATTTTTATTTTTTTAAAATTTAGTTACGCCAAATAAGTTACCATCAGATATAATGTAATTTCAGCCAGTTATAATGTAATTTCAGCCATAAACTAATTTATTTCATCCCAACCGAGCGATACCTTAACTCCTTAGATCATTTATAGTTCCAAAGTCCTTAATCTTCATAGAAGTCTATGCTTTGCCATCATTTCCAATTTTGTGCTGCACGACAAAGGGCAGGCGCCCCCTTGGTCCATAATCTTCCTCCTGGAACCTTCTAGAACTTCTATCTTCTTCTTCCCAACCCTATATCCATCTCAATTCTCCCGATTGTACTCCAAAACCTACTGCAAGTTGTATACGGAGGTTCCTAACAAGAAAGGGTCCACCTGTCGAAGTTATTGTGCTATGAGATTGATCTGCCATTGCCATCAGCTGCAACCTCTAGATCTGCCCGCGGGCCCTTTTACCACAGTAGTCCATGCTGCTTGTCAGAATGGGAAACCCATCTGAGAATTCTCTACAATGAGCATTGATCCGCCACATGATACATTCCAAACTGCATCTTGACTATTAGTTAATTTAGCCCCACGTTTTGGACATATCACTTTCATCGTGCTCACACAAATGTAATAATAAACCACATATTGTAATCACCTTTATCGACGCAAGGAGCCAGAGCTGCGTCCTGATTGACATGCACATCATCCCTAATTGTCAGCAAACAATTCTGATTCAAGAGAAGCTCAATCGGTAGGGCATGCTCGAATATCGGGTGACATCTGTGGTTACGTGAAAATTTTTCCTAACCCTATGGTGTGGCCGTATAGGGCAACTTACCTGGTTTAATTGCAATTTCCTAAATCTTCCTCCATTAGATCTCGTTACATTCTATAGCGAATTTTCCTAGCATTTTATGAAAGTAGCTGAAATTCATTTTTTCAACCAAAAAGTTCTCACGGTATATTTTTGAAGTGGTGGAAACAAGATCGCCGATAAGCCAGTCACTAGTTTGTAAACCAATAAACAACCTTTTTTCCCCTAACAGTTTGATCTGAGCTAGGGGTAAACAAGAGGTTCAGATGGGGGGAATCTAGAGACATATGGGGCCTGTTTGGTTCACGTACGAGTAGAGCCTGGCTCGTATCTGAGAGCCAGGCTCTCGTGGGACAGGTTGAGCGCATACAACACTGTCGTGTTTGATTCACGTACGAGTAGAGTCTGGCTGAGAAGAGATATTGTTTGGTTGCCTGTACGAAGATATGTTGCATGAGATAAAAATAATATAAGATTATGATTATGATTATGAAGATATGTTATATAAGATGTTCGTATCTTATTATATCTTAATCTTCTTCAAAACACGTTAATAATACTTGATATTTACTAATATACACTAATAACATCATCAACTGACTAATCACCTGCATCCCACGAGCCTGGCTCCCCAGAAACGCCCGATTTCCCACGTTTCTCTAGAGCCTGGCTGCGGGGGGAATCTTGCATGAGCAGAGCCAAGCTGAACCCAGCGACCAGGCAACCAAACAAGGAGACCCTGTATCCGGCCAGCCTGATTCAACCGGATACAGGCAATCAAACAGACCCATGAATACCTAAAATTTACAAATCTACGGCTGAGCTAGAATTGGACAACCTATCATTTCGGCCACCAACTAAACAATCAGCATACAGCCAGCCTAACCGCTTGCTGTTGAAGGTGATAACAAATTGTGACAGTACAAACTCTCTAAACCACAAAGGATAAATAGCCTTCCGACAACAGTATTTAACGAGGCCAGATTTCAAAAAAAAGAACTCAAGAATTAGATTTTAGGTCTGGCAGGTGAAAATGCTTTCATATATTGCTTTGCGCCATCCTAAACAAGCTGATGCATCCAGCAGCCTCACTAAAACAAATTCCAACTTGCACTGGCTAAGGGAAGAGAGCATTATGTCTGTGTGTTACTGGGAGTATTTCTCCTTGGTCCAAACCGGATGCTGAGGTTGTCCAAAATGCGGCTAACGTTCAGATGTCGTGGATCATCAGAAGGAATTTCTCGTTCCTGAATTGGAAAAAGAAGGAACCATGAAACAGAATTAGAATCAGAAACAATCAGGCATCAGATTCACCATATCGGTAAGTTTATTCTCGTGAGTTCAGACCAGCACACTGTGATAGTATGGAAGCCAAGTCTTTTTTACAATAGCAATATTCTATTGTGTCGCTAACGCAGCGAAGCAAACTATCTATTCCAATGATGCCAAACAGTTTTAGAATTGTATGAAACTAATATTAATATATTAACTCAATGTGATGTTAAAAAATATTTTGCTTTTGAAAAAAAAAACCATGGATGTCTCCAAGGTGAAGAAAATATACTCAGTTGCGGGATTACAAACTGAAGCTTACCTTCAAACCCTTGTGGTATGCTTCAACAGCAGGAAGTGACGGAATTATATTGCGGTTTTGCAGGAGATCCCATATATAATTTGCCATTGTATATCCACCAGTCTGAACAAAACCACAAAATTTCAATACTAGTCATTTGGGGGAAGCAATTTGGATTCGTTTCAAGAATCTGGCATTAGTAGTCAAACAATTTGTGTATTCTTCATATAGATGCATTAGCATTTATAAGGCTTCAGTGAGTTCAGTACTGGAGGGGCAGTAGCTGTGACAC
This sequence comes from Dendrocalamus sinicus, assembly GCA_036346575.1. Lineage (NCBI taxonomy): Eukaryota > Viridiplantae > Streptophyta > Magnoliopsida > Poales > Poaceae > Dendrocalamus > Dendrocalamus sinicus. The sequence continues at coordinate 11,083,492 of CM070657.1, forward strand.
TTACCCTTTCACCCGAGGCTGCAAGTAGAAGATCAGTTCCCATCCTGGGATTCAAGAAGAAATTTCTTGAAGTCATTTTCTCCTGAAAAATATTACAGATGTAAAATTTTGTATTTCCAAGTTAGTCAAACTATGAAACAAAACTGAAAGTAAGAAATTACTATGGTTTCTTGAGCAAGTTGCATTCCTCTTGGGGTATGCCCAATCATAGCTCCCTCATTAAGTGTCTGCATGTTAATGATGCATAGAATACAGACAAACATATGAGAACACAAAGTGTGATCTAAGAAATAGATAGGTTCCCAATTGAAAAAAAGGGATTATTGTTATCAAAATTCCATGTAGGTTCTTAATTAGCTCCACCATGGTAAAGGTATCTATACTATTTAGTATGGATCATTATCTTTCCTACATGCGCAGTTTTGTGTATGCACATTCTTTTTGTCCAGCATATAGGGAAGATCATATGGTACAAAATTCAAGCTTCAAAGTTCGATTTCCATCTTTCCTTTCCTGTGTTGAATCCAGTGAGTTGTAACTGTTGATCTGTGAAATCCAACGGTTAACATTGCAAGTTGGTCATGGTTAATATTGGTTTGATAGCCCACAAGTTAATATGCAGCAATATAAAAGTTGAACTTATTTTGGGTGACATGGATTTCACTTGTACAGTTACAAGTGTTGCACAGTCTGTGACTAATAAGCAGATAGTACCTCCTGAAGCGAGGTGGTACTTAATTTGGCGATGGCTTATAGTTTTTTTACTATAGTTGGTTTATTTTTCACTGTAACTGATGGTGATTTATTTGACATAATTAAATTTTAAAATAAAAAAAGAAGGTTAGCCCATCACGGACAATACGAAAGAATACGGGGAAAAAAGGCAAAACCAAAAGCCGAAGTGAAGTTGAAGTCAAACGAGTGGGGCCTTAAGAAATGAACAATTGGCGATATGTCATATTGTCATAAATACATAATTAGAGTTTCAGTTCAAAATAGTCTACAAAAGGCGAATGAAAGAAGGTCCGAGTAGGTTCCTTTGTGTACAGACATGTCCATTTACTAGGCATAGCTTGTTAATTCAGTTTTTTAACTCCGTGGAGGTATCCATGGTTGTTACAGTGGAGTCAGCGACCAAGGCGAGTGAGGGGCACTTGGACGCCATGGCGACGCCAAAGTAGTCGCCACACAGTGCATGTATGTATCCAACATGCATACATACTCATACTCTGCATCACAACTCTATATCTACCGACTCGTCTCCCCGCCTCCCCCTCTCTCATCTCTCCCGCAGACCCGCGCTCACTCGTCGCCGCCTCGCCTCCTCCGGTCCTCCCCCGCCGCCTCGCCTCCTCTCCTCTCCTCAGCGTCTCCCCTCCCCGCCGCCTCGCCTCCTCTCCCCTTCCCGGTGCCTCCTCCCCCTCCCTCCCCCCTAAGTCGCGGCGAATGGGCATGGTGTCCACACAGCTCCGCCGCGACATTGTAACAACCATGGAGGTATCAACAACTTTAACAAGGTTTCACACGTTTCGAATTCAGCAGACACATAAACTAATGATCAATTCATCAATTTACAAATTTGGCGTGATTAAGGTTTTACTCACCACATACAACTCCGCTGGTGGGGATTTTGAGCTTGAGAACTCTTCAAACATCTTAACAGCGGAATCAATATCTCCACATCGAAGATAACACCTCAATTTAAGGACAACAAATTAACAGCTAGAATCAGAAGTTAATGGAAAGCATGATAAGACAAAAGGACAAACATGGGGGTTGCATATCAAGGGCAGACATGAGAAAAGTACTAAAGTAGACACTATAGCATTTCCAAAAAAAGATTCCATAATACCATTAAATAGGAAAGTAATGAGATGTCCACTTCATTAAGATTGTTCATTCAATAAATGTGTACTCAAGAAGCTTTTCAGTAAATATATAATGTGCAAGCATAAAAATTTGGATAGCAAAGCTACATCACTAATTTCTTCCTAGATGCTTTCATAGTCTACAATAATGAGGTCTCACCGACATCCTTCTAAACTACGCATCTCTGGAGCAAGTAATCACCTATGTTCCTAATAACCATGTAATGCGATCATTAGATCATACTGTTCAAAGATGCTTACAAGTGCTTCAGAAAATAGTCAACATTGGCATTATAGATTACCCGAGAGCTTGCATCACAATGAAGGCATCATATGTAAATCCATCTTTATTGACCATGTCAAGAAGTGCTTCAAGTGTCTGCAAGATAGCGAAGTAAAATAAACATCATTAAGACGTAATGCTCAACTCGGTGATTTGATTTTGAACTACACTAAGGTATGAAAAACAACACGTCTATGGTCATGTCAATTGTTCAGCTGCTAAGTAGTAACCAAATACTAGTTATTAAAAAGGTAATGCAAAGGTAAAATAGTGCACCTCTTTGCTCTGCAGTCCGCACAAGCATGGATAGCAACATGATAAATCACAATGTTTAAAGATAAATCCTCGTCTATGTGCATACTCTGCTTGGTAGGTTGTAAAGTTCTTCCTCCGACACATTCATCATTATATTCTCAGCGCTGTCTTTTGATACTCTTTCAACATATTGCCAACCTTTTGATTCTGGACAAACTCGAGAATCTGCTAAAAAGCGAAGTTCAAAAAAAGGTGTAGTTATGTTAAATGTATCCCTACAATAAATGCCTACATATGCATGACATACTTTTGTCAAAGTCTCCTCGATGGTTGGTGCCTTGTTCTTGAATGCGGTTATCATCCAAAGATAACAAAACTTATTTAATCCAAGTCCAAAGAATGTCATATCACGGACTATAGCATAACTGTTAAAATAAGTTATAATTAGAAGTTTTTTCACGCAAACAAGTAAATGGGTAAACTGGAAAGAGTTGATCGTTGAAGATAAAATTAAATTAAAAACCACGCTTATCCAATTTAATATAATTCTACAAAAAACTTCCCACATGCTAAAGAGACAACCTATGCACTAATGCAATAGATGTATTTTGATAATGTCTCCACAATAAGACAATGACAATCCTACTCTTGGACCTTGCACTCCAAAGACGATAAACTGGATGTATCAAATGGAAGTAATGAAAAGTTACATGCATTCTAGCCTTCAAATCATGAGACTAGTAGGTACTAATCCTATATTCTCAAACTGAATATTTAATATTATATATATATATATATTCACTTTTCTCCTCATCTGTTAAATTGGGTAGCTCCATGCAGGTTTCATGTACAATAATTAGCGGTTTGGATAAAGCTTTAGCAAAGAAACTACAAACAGGAGGTAGTAACTTATGTAACATCTGTTAGGTCTTGGCTTATTGGTGCTAGGGCCTACTTGGTATTTGCTTCACGACATCATGCTAGGAGTAATCGACCAAAATATGCGACATGGAACAAATAATTTCATATTTCAGTCTTAATTGTTGCATTCTTCTACCATTTGAGCAAATAAACGTTGGTAAGAACTAAGAAGGACGCCTTACACTTGATCAAGACGCATGTAGCTGCAAGTGCATTCAAAAGACAAATGTAGGTTTCCCTTTCAGCTTAACGCCATGTGCCTTCATTTCTTCTAAAAGCTTTGTTACAGTAGCACGAATGGGAGCATTAGAGAGCACAAACAACAAAGGAAAAACACTCCAAAGATGGGAACGGCACCATAGTAACAAAAACTCAATTAGCATTCAGGTGTGTTGAAAAATAACCAACCATGATCGCTGCATCTGAGTTCTTGCATTTCCCGCAAGTGGAGATCAAGAAGTTGTAAAGGTTAACCTACAGATATTTGGCCATTAGCCTAATCCATCTCACAAAAGAAAAAAAGAATTGCAATGAGAGATGAAATGAATTCAAAGAAGACAGTGGTCCAACATCAGGCTGCAAGCCCATTTCTCTCATCTGATCACGGAAGTAGAATGCATCTTGTAGCCATTGCCTTTCATGGTACCAACTATGAGATTGTGGAATGTGTCCCGCAGAGTCTGCACCCCATCAAGTATCATGTCATCGTAAGCATCACGCAGCAGGTAGGGCCTAAAAACAATTCAAATACAACTATTCAGACTTAAAAGCACAGATGACTAAGGAAACAGAGGTTTCTAACATGGGAACTGTCATCATACGCAACATAAACTCAAGATAGGCACAGCCATGCAGAAAAATGACATTAACATAGGACATCAAGTGGTTGATGGTGAAAGTTATATAAATACATTTTAAAGAATGGCCACCAACCAAAAGTGACAGCTTAGTGCCACAAATGAAAGGCAAAACAAAGTTAGGAAAACAAAGCGATTGCATCAGTATGTTGAGCGATACTGGATGCTGGCCATACAGACAAGCCCATCTGTGTGTATATCCAGTCAATGGGATATCTACAATGGAGAAACTGCACAACTATATCAAGAAATACGGGACAAAGGGACCCTCAATTTCTCATAACGTCAAGCAGGAGGTTGACATTACAGATCAAGTGCATGTTTTGTTTTGATCAAGAAAGCTATAAACTTAACAGAACAAACATGTGTACTAACACCTGAACTCACATGGTACGCAAGTCATTGAGAGTAATTGTGGCACACTAGCAGCCCGGGCTCACCAACGCATGGCACCAAGCAAGATTTGAGCAACTACAGGTGATTGAATAGACAAATATTTCAGCGCAAAGATGGCCACACCACCAAACAAGCGTGCATGCTGCACCAACATTGAAATGCCTCGTGTGCAAAACGTACACTGGTCTATAACCGTATAACGCCATGTACAATTGTGCATGGCATACAATCGGCAGCACACGAGGTCGCAGCAGCACACGATTAGGCTCGAAAACGCATGCTCGTGGCCAAACTAAATCATCAAGGCAAAAAAAACAACTTAATAAAAATGCCACTCCTCGGCATTTCGTCGAACAGCTGGTGTGCAAGAGCTGAAACAACACTTCGCTCTCGAGGCGTGCTGCGCTGCGCGACGAGACCCGATGATGGTGTTGTACTCGAGACGTTGTTGGCGTAGTTGCGACGCATGTACTCCCCGTCGACGCCGCCACGCCACGCCGCCCCACCGACGCCGCGGCGCCGCGCGCGCAATCGCCTGCACCACCAGATCCAAAGGTTAATCCCGAGAAGTTCGCGTCTGTCTAAAACAGCGTCTTGGGAGAGGAGGAGGAGGAGACCTTGGAGCAGGAGGGAGTTGTGGAGGAGGCCCATGGTGATGGTGAGGAGGGAGAGGTGGTGGCGATGCGCGGCGGAAGACGAAACGGAAGGGACGAGGGTTTAAGAATCAATAGACTGAGCGTCCGCCGTCCAATTGGTGCTTGGATGGCTGAGATTTAGGTGGACCGTGGCGCGTAGATCTAAAGCACATATGAACAAGTTCTTTTCCACTTTTAGATATGGGTTTTGATTTTTACCGTAGTATCTAACTTTTAAACGGAGTATTTTTTTTAGAACAAAGTTTAAAAGTTAATTATAGTACATAATAAAAATCTATTATCTATACCGACCAAAATCATATGCAAATATCTCTCTCTATAATCTCTATCTTAAACATCCAAAATTCAAAAATTTCAACCAAAAGCTACAGCCACAAAGAATGACCGGATATTGGCAGAGTTCTTTTCAACTTATAGTTTATAACTTATGACTTCTCTCAAATAAATAAATAAAATGACTTTTTCGCTATCGTTTTAAAGCGATTTATCGAGACGGTTTTTTTAAAGCGATTTATCAGCTTATGACATTCGATTCATTTACACAAGTATTTACTCTAGGACTAAAAATCATAAATTACAGTCATAAGTCGTAGTTGAAAAGAACCCACTTATTATATTGCATTTTACAGCCCAGATGAGGCCCAGTTTGCAATGTGAGAAACCGTATGGCATTAGATTCCGTGGTTTCCTACATAATTCCTCGATCCTCTCAAATAAAAAGATACAGAATTCCTCGGAAATATTCAGAAAAATCTTGAACATATGCAAATTCTTAGCCCTATACAGCGCTCTGAGATTTGTACAAATACATTACAATGATTGAAGGATGGACTAGTGGTTTGAATTTTGAAAAATTGTACCAATCTCAAGGGTACATTTGATGGTGGTAACAGTATATGTAGTGACGGGTATATGTGGGAAATTCATGCAGTGTTTGATCTTTTGGTTCCCAGCCCAAACTGCACTTCTAGTACACTCGGTTTGGCAGTGTTTGATTTCTTAGTTCACTCGATTTTTTAAATGGGGTAGCCCACAATATGAGATTGGGCTGCAACAACACGTCGGCCAAAAAATTCACAGGAAAAAAATGATAATAAATTAGGCCTAAAAAGGCCAGCCACAACATGTGGCCTAACTGGGCTTAGCCCAATTAATTAGTGAAAACAATAGCCCATGTTACATGGGCTAAATTCGTTTTTATGATGCTTTTTTTCGTCATACTGTTTATGCCACGTCATTCGCCACGTCAGTGCCACGTCACATGCCACGTCAGATGTGCCACGTCAACATACACGTGTTGCTATCCTGTTCAATATGTTGTGACGTATTTAGTGACAGATATTGCCGTCACAAGTTAGTGACAGAAGAACAGCTGTCATGAGATCTATGACAACTTTCTCTGTTGGTCACTGAAGGTGGTTAGTGACCCACCTTCTGTGACGACAGTCACTTTGTCACTGCAGTGTTATAGAATGTAGTCTGTGACATGAAAAAGCCTATTAACGTCATAATTTGACTGTCATAGAAGGCCAGATCTCTTGTAGTGAATTGTTGTCTTTAGTGTCAACAATGCAACCGTAAGTTAAAACTAAATATAACTATTAGTTCAGCCCACAACCTAACTCCAATGTTTCACCTCAGAAAACATGTCTTAAGAGTGTTGGTTCTCTAAAATTTGTATGTTACATGTAGGATAAGGATAACTGATTAAAGGAGGTGAATAAGAGATTTTTAAATTCTTTTAGCAAAAAACACAATTTTAAAGCAAGCAAGAACTACAAAAAAAAGTTTTGCGTAATTCAAAGCCTAAAACTTCTAAGTCTTACACGAATACGAGTCAAGATGAAGATTGTTGAATTATGATGACTAATATCTAGTGTTTTAGGATTTAAAAAGATGTGCTATAAATAGTCATAGATTAATCCTTCTATGATTATGACCCCTACTCTAAATTAGAGAAGGGCTTGCAGGAACTATATAAACCATTGGAGAGTGACCATGGAGAAACCAAGCCAAGAAGAAGCAACAAAACAATCAAGCCTACTAATCCAAAGCAGAGGACGCACGTGAGGATTAGAGGCTAGAATATTCTTTAGCATTGGATTCTTGTATAGCGTAAGGATACGAGGGTCCTAAAAGATTCGAAAAGGTTGTAAATGAGCGATAATCTTTTGTTGTCGGTTTCGCCAAATATTTTCTCTCTCGTCGTGTTGCTTCAACATCATTATTTTGATTCTCTCTACGAGATTCATCTTCTTTGTTCCTGATACCGTGCACACTCACACCGTATCTTACAAACTCTGGTCCGATCTAAGAGCTGCTACGTATAAAAAGGGGTATCAGAGTGTAACATGAATGTTACGCATACAAGTTGGAATTTATTATATAATTTGGTATTCAGTTAATATACGTTATGCAACTAACATTCTCAGAGGTGTCATGTAGACATGTACATCAATGGAACCCACGACAAGGATCCAAATAGCACTATTTGGCGAAAGACTGCAACTCAAACATTTAAATTATGCAACATGTGACAGTTCACATCTGTTACTTTTCTGAACATAAACAATGGAAAAGACTCATGATAATAAACAATCCAGAGGCCGCATAAAGCAAACATTTGCATTATCGCTTACGAGAATATTTTCTGTAAATTGCTAGAACTACTCAGGATAGAGATTCTATAGTGAGAAGAAGACAAACAAAGGAGTTAGTCGTAAGATGAACCTTATCGAGCAGTAGGCAAGCTTACACACAGCACACAACGGCGAGTGGACTGGTGACAGAGAGGAATAAACAACCTACAGTAGAGACGAATGGATTGTGAGTAGTGGATACGGGACAGCGTGTGGCATCCTGACTATAAGAAATCGCAGTTGATTAATTCAAATAGAAGAAATGACTGATCTAAAGGGACAAAAGGGCCTAGATGGATGCAAGCCAAGAAGTAACATGCAACTAGAGCGGTTTCACGAATGTAGGGTTTCCGTACGAGCCACAAATCCAGGTTAGGGTTAGGATTTGGAATGCAGTTTCGAAAGCACACCAGCGGAGCTTGCTGTTGGCGCGATCGGAGCTCAGGCGGCAGCACTTCGTAGAAGCGCGACGAGCCCTTGGCGCTGGGCGTGAGCTCGGATGAAGCAGTATTCTCCCCGGAGGCGGCCTGAAGGTCCGATACGAAGGCCCGGGCGCCGTCGACGAGCTGCTTGGCGATGGCCAACGGGGCGAGCGTTCGCGGCGGAGGCGGCGAGGATGGTGCGGACGGGGCCAGGGGCGCTACTAACGTCTTCAGCTTTGACAGAAATTACACGGTTTTTAGCTGAAATTAGACAGTTGCTACCTTTTTCTGAAAAAAATAAAACAAAATTAAGAAAAACTGTTATACAAAGAAAAATTAAATTAAATTAAAATTAAAAACCAATATATTTTTAACTTAGATAAGCTGAAAGCTTAAAAAACCACGAGGTCCATGGAGGAGAAACCTTGCACTCTTACCAAATACACGTGCGTATACGCGCGAGGTATATGCATAATGCATTGCGTACATACGTATGTACAACAGCTGTGGTACATTACATACACCTTTTTTTCCCCAAAAAGTGCATTGAGTTTTCAGGGATGCTACGTGTCCACAAACGTACGAGTACTGGGGAGGACAAATATAATAAGGCTCTGCAATGCATTAGACGCGACGCCGTACGTATGGATTAGAGCCGAGTACATACAGGTTCAGATAACAGAAACAATACCACGGACAGCAGCATCGCGAGATCACATCCATCATTGACCATAACTCGCCAGCAGGTAACTAAACAGAGGTTCAGAAGGGGGGAGCTACACACACACAAAGCACCTACAAATTACAAATTTACAAACTGAGCTAGCCTTACACAACCTGTCATTCTCCAGAAACCAGCCACCAAACGTGAAAAAAAAATTAGATAAAATTAAAAAAAAATTGGATAGAGTCAAGATGGAAATAAGACAGAGCACAGGGTCTGCAAATAAGCGACTGGCGCAAGGCAGACGTCGTCCGCGGCACATACATTTACACTAGTCTTGTGCTGGGGCAGGCAGGAGCAAGCATGGTTCAGCTGGGATACCTGCACCAACCTTAGCTATGAACACTTGGACACTGGTACAAACCGGCCGCGGGCTGCGTCCTTCAACCACCGCGTCGAGCGGGTCTGTTTGACGCGGTCCGAGAAAAGGCAGTACTCTGGGGTAGGCAGGAGCAAGCATGGTTCAGCTGGGATACCTGCACCAACCTTAGCTATGGACACTTGGACACTGGTACAAACCGGCCGCGGGCTGCGTCCTTCAACCACCGCGTCGAGCGGGTCTGTTTGACGCTGTCCGAGAAAAGGCGGTGCCTGAGTACAACAGAGGAAGAGCATTGGTCAATGGTGGGGTGGAGGGTTGCACAGAAGGATTCACATTGAATTATTTGAAACAAGTAACAAGTTCAGCTCGTTGTTTCACACAAACCTCTCATACTCCAGCTTCGAATGATTATACCATTTAGTACGAGCTCTATGTCGAAAACACTGCACCTATTGGTTCATCATGTACATTAGCTTGCTGTCCGGATTCTTTGATGAAAATAGCGTCATGAGCGAGATGTGAGATATAACTAATTCTAACCTCTCTCTAGAAGCGGTTCAACAGTTTCATAATCCTGTTCACATGATATAACCAGAGGTCATCCGTACTTCCTTTTCCTTCGTTATGGACCTTCCAATCCTCTCTAATGGCTGCGCGAAATAAATATATTAATACAAATGCTTGTTATTAAAGAAGAAAGCTTGGGAATATAAATTGACTTGCTAATTTGCTACGGGGGCAGTAATTCTTGAGATGAAATGTACAGGTCAACAAAGGACACAGTACCAAACTCAAAACACACATCCCGATAAAGGTTCAAACACATGGATGAGTGATTACATGCATTTGTTTCCATACAAAGTACTTAGAAGGAGAAATAAGCTATTTACTTGGATGAGATAACTCTTCCCATATAGTGCATTTACTGTGTCATGGAGAATGATATTTAAACACTAGAACGCTGAAAAAAATGTAGAACAAAGGGAAAGAAAAAGTAACTGAACAAAGGTTGTGGTGGTGTCTAATACCCTAGAAACATTAACTGTAAAAGAAACCCAAAAAATGTGTATTTAGGCATTTCACTCATCTACATATATGCAGGAAAAATTAAAGAGCTTTGGAGTCACCAGTTTGATGATGTGTCACAAAACCAACAATCCAGTTACACTATTCCAACAGCTATTGCATGAGGAGAATTCACATCCATATGGAAATGGATAGGGACTTCTATATTGCGCTCATATTAAATACTGGAGATCTGAGTTTTCCAAGTTCAATAGTGTTGCCGCAACCTTCTAGCAATGTACAAATGACAGAAGTGTAATAATGATTGCCTACTCATAAATAAATTGTGAAGTGTCACATTGCATTGGGTTATGCACAAATAAGGCAAACATGGAAGCACGTTGAAAATGCAAAAACAAGTTCATAAGATCAGAATGCCTAAAATAAAAAATAATCTAAAGAGTGCTATGGAACCACCTGATTACCTGAACCCTTGGGTGGTAAGAACGAACTTATGCTATTACATACGTGAAAAACTTATAGTTTCCTTGTATGAAATAATTCATCAACCATTTAACCTGATAACCTGCTAATAGGCTTTGAGGCTTTTTCCACCAACAGTATAGTTGCCCTAGTTTATTTGCTTCAAATGACCTTGCCATACAAATTGCAAAATTGGCACTAGGAAATGATGCCGCAGCACAAATCTGTATATCTGATCTTATATATCATCCAGTGATTGTTAACATGTAATTTAAACACAAACAACAGCTGAAAGTATATTTGGAAAAGAACATATAGCAATAACCTGCCCAGAAGATGCTGAAACCAAGCTAGTCACCACCTCTCGACTTGGCTTCACATTCGGTGTTACAAACACTCTTTTCCCCTGTAAGTGTTTTTTTATAATAATGAATTAATTTTTTGATCTAGGGCAGATTGAGACAAAACAAAACTATACAGTTCACTTTACCAGCAGCAGAGGATGCTTGCAAGCTGAGGCCAGTGATATAGGCATGCTGAAACCTATCTCCCTTTCCTTTTTGGCATCCCTCAGAATATACTTCTTATCATCAATAAAACAGCCTGCTTGTCCGCAACGTTCAAGCCACATTGATGTAACTACCAGTTTGCCAAGAGCTATTGCTTCTAGCATATTCTTTGTGCGGAAAAAACTATCTGCCACAAAGTGTGTTGCATCTGACATGGAAAATGCTTCACGAACTCCCAAGCGTGCCAAGATCTACAACATAGACCATTACGAATATACCTCATTTCAAATAATTAATGACTAGAATGTACCAACAAAGAAATATAGCTACCTTCTTCTGATGCTTGATCACATCCTGATCCAAATGATGGCTGAATAAAATACTGGAACTGGTCATATCTTTCCTTCTACCAGAATCTTTTAGTTGTCGATTTGATAGTACATTTTCATGATCTAACTTCAGCAGTTCTATGGCAACAGAGGGTTTTGACAAGCTCCTACTTGAAGCTTTTGATGGATTTCGAGGACTGAAAGTAGGTGACAATTCATGTATCACTTTAGAAGGTGTTTTCAGGGCACTATTCTGAACTTGAGAATTGCTTTTTGGTGATTTGCTTGTATCGTCAGCATTGGATGGTTCCTTCTGTCGCTGTCCAGAGCTACTGAAACCAGAAGTTTTGCTGTCAACTCTTATAGAAGAATTAAGTATAGGAGAAGCAGCCAATGATTTTGCGATAATACTAGACAACATAGAAGTTGATCTGCCATTGGAAGTTTCCCTCTTTGCATACTTTAGTAGTTCAGAAACACTCCTAATGAAAACCCGCCTTTTCTTGGATGGTCTTGCCACTTCTGGTGTTATTTCATGATCTGTGGCAGTTTGGGTAACTGCAGGAGCCTTTGACTGTACCATTGCTGTGGGTGTTCTTCTCTGTTTGGGGGGTTCTCTGCCCGCGACATCAGTTGTTGGTTCACCTATGCATGGATAAAGGTTCTGAGCGATATTTGCACTGGTACGATGTGTGCTTTCATCCCTACATTGCTGAATATTCTGAGCATTATCTGCACAGGTATGCTCTGTGCTTTCTTTTTCAACATAATTTGAACCAGATTCTTTGGTCTCACTAACAATCGATTGCGCAGGTTCATTTGCAATATGATTATTTTGTACTTCTACAATTGTGGAAATGTCACCTGTCAAATTCATGCCTCTCTTTAAGTGCTTAACAGAACATAACTCAGTATATTCATACAGATTATTTTTACCACAGTGTCTTGTACGGTGAGCAACAGGTGTACCATGATACTTATTTCCATCAAGAAATATTTTTGAAACTTTACCCTTCTCTGGTACTGATTTTGCCTCCTTATCTTTTGCCTTTGCTCTGAGATCTTTTGAATTTTCTTGCATTTTTGATCCTCTATTTCTTTCTTTCTGAGGCTTGGGGTTCAGCTCAGTTACTTTTCTTCTTTTAGAACGTGTCGTGACACCTTCCTGGATGCCGCTAATTCTATTTTGAGGAGGGCTATTTTAGACTTCTCATCTCTCATCTCTCTATCCAATGGAGGTTCACCTTTAGCTGACAAAATTTTAGCAGGTGAACATTGTGCCAGTGCCTCTATAGCTTCAAGAGCCATTTGAGTATCCAGACCAACATCATGCAAAGCTACACTGACCTTTTCCTGCTGTTCTTCCGAAGATCTGGCATTTGATACATCATCTAAGTCCTTCAAAAGGTTTTTCTTAGTCCTCTTTCCAGAAGCCCGCTTACTCTTCACATCACTTTTGAGTAGTCTTGAATCTGACAAAGTTTCAAACCCCCCACATAGTTTGGAATTTATTCTGTTTTTACATTCCCCTATTTTATTTTCACCAGGTGCAATTTTTGTGGAGCATCTCTTTGCCCTGGGAAAATGAGACTTTGATTTCCCTCTACCGGCTGATTTGCGCAACAAGATATCCTTGTTTTTACTGAAAAAATCACCTCCCCCATCATCCTCACGGCTATCCACCCATGCAAAGATTTCTGCCCTTCCATTGGAACTTCTACTATGGTCAACCTTCTCAGCCAATATTAGAGTTCCTCTCTTACTTGAAATAGGTGGTTTTGCTGTTTCTAATTTATTTGGGGTTGGTTCTTGAGATGATACCCCGCCATTGATTGAGATTAACCTGTCCACAACTTCCAATGCATTTGTTATTGTTAAGTTGGTTGCAGATTGTTTCTGCAATTCAAAGTTCTTGCTTGGTTTAACAGGAGTAGATTTGGACATGTCTTCAGTTCAGTTAAGCAAGCCACCTTTCCTTTTTTTCCTTTACCCACCAGCATGGGAAATAATCTTCTAGGGTAGCAACTTCTGAACCTCTCTGGACAGCTTGTGAAACCTTATCAAACACTTGCACTCTTTATTGCAGGGTTCTCATCCACCAAAGATAATTAATGTCCAATAACTGAAATGCAATATCATTTTTGTTATCAGCAAGAGCGGCTACTCGGAATTATAAATTAAACACTCAACAATAAATGGTACATATCAATGAAGGAGGGGTCCACAAGCAATCCAAAAAAAAAGAAATCTGAACAAAAACATTAACTCAGGAGGAATCCTTAATACACAACTATGAAATATGAACATACAAGGCAACCGAATTTAAAAAAAAAGGCAACCAATAAATATAACTGTCCATATCATAAACAATTTAGTCAGAATACAGACAACCTTGAGAATGAATAGTACTAGTGGGCTTTCCTTTTCTTTTGTTCATGAAAGTATCTCATTAATCTATATAGGACTAAAATATTCATAGAACCTCTGTTAAGGAACTCCCAGTAAAATATCCATAGAACCTTTGCTAAGGAACTCCCAGGTGAAACAATTAAAAAATGAAAAAGTAAACACAGTGCAGAGGAAAGAGAAACGATCTGCTACAGAGCAACAGCTGAACTAAACAAATGCTACAGAGCAACAGCTGAACTAAACAAAGGGAGGAAGTGAATATTGTGAGCTGGTCATGACTACCAATTATCAGTGTTTGGATATCTAAGAGAGTAGCCACAAATGCACAGTTTAATGCGAAAAAGCCTGCTAAAATTGCATTTATTTCCTCATTTGCCGTCAGAAAAGACCAATGCTCCTCAGTTCTTAAATATAAATCCTTTTGCTGTGCATTCAACTTTGAACACTAGCATATAGAAAATAGAAAAATAATAAGATTGGCCTTTTGAAAAGGAGAATACCGGATACTGACAAAAAAACATTCATAATATTATATTTGTGTAGCTTTTACTAAAATATTATGGTAACAATCAATGGTTATTGTCTCTTGCAGAGCATGAAAAGATAACAAAGAATCAAGACCCTATTTTAGGAACAAAGGGGGTAATAAATAACGTTAATCCTTTAGCATTCTCACTTTAAACATTTTAAACATACCAAAACAACTAAACAAATATCACCTCTACAATTCCCCATAAATGGAGCAATGCTCAATATATAATATGTACACATTCCATCACAAGACCTAACCGCCATTCAATGACATCATCAGCAAATACAACTGAATCAAAGCACAAGATATCAGAAAAGGAATGTTGCTGTGCTACCCTTTTTCTGTTTGTATGATGCCTCATGAAGAGAGCAAAAAAAGGAAACGAGTAACCAACGACCTATCCTTGATTATTCAGGAGGCTATTCGGTCAGCGCCACCAATCTATCTACAATAACACACAAAAAAGAAAGAGCATAGCACACAGCGATACAGAGACACAAAGCATCGAATTCCATCGAATTCCCTCTTCCTCTTCTCTTCCTCTCGGCTGGCTTGCTCTCGGTTTGGGGAGGAAAAGTGAAATGGTGCTTGGCTTGGTTCTGTTGGTGGCCTAGCAAGGCTCTGATTTTTCTTTTAGGATGCTCTCGATTTTGGGTTGAGAGAAAATGGGTGTTTGGATTGTGTGTGGCTTGCTTTGCCTTCTCTAGCTTGGCTTTCCGTTGGGGAAAGAAACGAGTATGAGGCGAGGAGCTTTGTGTAGGCCCTGCTTGTACTGTGCTTGCTTATAAGGCATGGTTGTGAGACTCTCTCTTGGCTTGCTTATAAGGACATGGTTGTGAGACTCTCTCTTGGCTTTATGCAATGACTAGGCTACCCCTCTCTTATCCCTAACTCCTATTCAGGTCTCTGTGGGCTTTATGGACTTTTGGTCCAATAGATGGGCTCTGCTATCTTTGATGGCTTTTCTACTACGGGAGGTAAGTTAGAAAAATATGGACGTTGGATTTCTCTACTGCTGTATGACGACGCCCATATAAGGGAGAGGCGCCAATCAGCCTCAGACAGTCTAGGAACCTCTGAGCGCTATTGCTTTGGAATTTCTAAAGCCAATGGCTCTGTCGGCAAAACTCTTATTTATTTCTTTTATTCTCCTTTGGATAGTTTCATTTCTTGCTTTTTTTTTGCGTTCCAGTGGTATTACACCCAGTCACATAACAACCCAACTATTCGGTACTCTTCCTTGCCTCTCCTCTTCTTGTCATGGCAGTAGATTAGTTGTTTAGTGAACATGCCATTGTCTTATGTTGTTGCAGAAGAGATGGACCTGAACAGGAGTGGCAAGGTGAACCTGAAAGGGTTCCTCTTCTCCATGATCAGATGGGCAGGACTCGAAACCGATGATGATGATGCTAGCAATGAGACTTCTCCCTAGTGTTCCCCCTCCATTTTATTACGATATATCCAATGAACATTTGCACCAGAGTTTTATAGAAGAGTCATTTGTGGTGGAATTTTCAGTTTACTTTGAATGCAAGTTCGCATGGTTTCAGACTTTCAGTAACTAGGTTTTCTTGTAACTAAGCTCAATGTTCAGATCGGATGGAACTTCATGTATACAAGGTATAGAAAGTATTGTCCCTGAAATTAAATTTCAAATATGTATGTGTGCTCATTGATCACCAAAATTTTGATTAAACATTCCAAACCCATGAAGGTCTCTCAGGACGAGCTTTCTAATTGCAAAAGCATCAATCTTCAATTTCTAGTGGGACACAAACCCCAAAAGGATTTATCTTTCATTTTCTTGAAGTAAGGAACAAAATCTAGAGCTGTGTCACATAACCGGATGGATACTGAAACCGAGGGGACAAAAGGAGGTCCGGACAAATTACATCGTAACCCTAAGCATTAGCAAGCACCTTCTTAGCAATCTTGAATTTGCCACCAAGTCCTTCCAGTGTCCTTAGCAACCACATGCTGTTTGATGAACAAAGACAATGCCATCTCTCAAGATTTCAAGCTCTGGAAGCCCAGCAATACGGGTAAAGACGTTCCACACAAGTGCATCATCTTTCTTTAGTAAGGTCTCAAACAGCATTCGGAAATGCATGATCCTTTTTGGAGTCGTCTCCATTGGGTTTGCCAGGTTGACAACCTTCAGTGTTGCAAGGGAGAGCGTGAAATTTGCTAGCATCTCTGCAACTAGATTTGCAAGGTTCATGGATCGATTCAAATCCATTGTATCTAGCTCCTTAAAATGATCCCAGAGGCAGTACTGCAATGGCACCAGAACAAACCAGGGAAAACATAGTTAAAAAAAACTATGAAGGAAACTTCTCTCATCACCTACTGCACAAAGCAATGAACAAGCCGTACATATAAGGCCAGGCAAGGTTCTTTATAACGTTAGCCCATGTTGTCTATCAGAAAGGCAGCCGTGTTAGCATTAGTACCACTATGAAAAAGATTGGTGTCACGAACAGAATGGAAGCATTGGAGAACACAAGTTAACTAACATTAATCGAAATCTGGCACACGTCATAACAGGATATCAATCATCTTACTGCACGTTTAATAATTTAAGTTCCTATATTAGGAAAAAGAAATCCACTTGCACTATCAGCAAAACAGTAATTCACTAATTTGTGAGGCAGAACAGGTTTAGAGTAGATAACAAAAATGACAAATAATACACTATTATACCTGCAAGCTGAACTTGTGATTTTTATCATGGCTGCATAGCTTGGAAGCAAGGACTGTGTAATACTTATTGAACACCTTTTCTTGCAGACAACAATCAACAATGACCCTTATAATTTCCCGATCATGCATACCAATAGAGGAAAAGGCATAAGTAATATTGAGAGACACACACAAAGCAGCACATCGTACAGAACATGCATGCCTGCTTCCCAGAAAGGTCTAGCCTCAAGAGCTTCTCAAAAGCATCTACATAGTCTTCGGCACTCATTATAATGCAAAAGATTGCTCTTCGTAGGTCAGTGTTCATCCGCTGAGCAGCTGAAAGTTGAACCAGTTTTTGTGCCTCTACAACATCCTTGCTGATAACTGCTGCAACATCTTCAATATTGCCTACTGTGGATGAAACATCCCCGGACAACCACCACTGCCCTTTCTTTTCAGGGTCCAAAAGCTTACTCCACTTTATCCCGCGCAAGAGGACATCTTCTGCCTTCAGCTGCAGGCATGTAAAAACAGAACTAAGTGTTAAATGGATAGAAAAGTCTGCATTTCTGATGTCACAATTTATACTTCCAGATGCCGGGCAATAAGTTCAGGTAAAAACCTTTTGAAGCCACTTTTTTATACGAGTGTGGTGTGAAGGATCCTCTTTGGGCCTTTTTTTGTTGTTCTTAATGTCACATATTGTGTCGAGCATAAATTCCATCTGCATGGTAAGTTACAAGACACCAAGTTATACAAGACACCAAACTAAAAAACTAAGCTGACATGTAATGCTTCTCGAATAGGTGCAATAAACAAAGGAACTTACTCTTTTGCTATGTATCTCTGCTTTTCCATCTTCTTGACCAGCTGAGTGTGATTTCAACTGATTTACAGAGTTCTGAATACCAAGGATAAAATCTTTCATTGCACCTGGGTCATCTCCCCGTAGCTTCATTCCACAGGATACCGGTGTGCTCTTGAGGAAGTCATACTTCGATAACATTTGAAAAGCTCAAAAGGTTGATGGCAACTAGGTAATCACCAAACCCCATGTTGTGGACGTGTTTATGGGCCAGACTTACCAACGGCATCAGTGTCTAGGGCGCAGCATAGCAGTGGATAGTTTTGTCAGATCGACAACAATGACTGTTGGATTGGCTACAACGCCAACCAAATATATCAGAGATGCAATCGTATCAACTGAAGATGGTATCAGCTTGGCAGGAGATAAGCTCCATTATTAGTTGACTTCCTTAGGATATTATTGTTAGGATAGTCTAGTTATTCCTTTCCTCAACGTACCTTGCCTTCCTCAACGTGACAGCAAGCCGACGATAGCCACCAAGCGAGCAGGTCTTTCCCCTACCTCCCTTTCAAGCTCACCCATGTCACAGCTTAGCACAACCCCCACAAAGCACCACCGTAGTGCACTAGCAGCGACGAGCTTGTAGGAGTCGTCGTGCGCCCTTGGGAGGGAGAGCATGCTTCCCGGCGCATGTCTCCCCACCCAATCCCATCATGGCTACCCCAGTAGGCGTTCCCAGGACCAAGTGCATACAAAGAGAGCAAGGTAAAAGTAGAGGCTAAAACAAATAGGAATGCAAGTAGTAAACAGGGAAGAAGAGAGGACCGCCCTGGTAGTAGAGGGGTCGGCCGGCACAAGAGCCGAGCTGGCCAGCGGCGAGCTATGGCCGGTAGGCTCAAGGTAGTGACCTTGGCCAAGCAGGCGGGGAACTGGAGCTGGGGCACCAGCCGAAGGCGCATAGGTAGCGCCGAGTGGGGCCTGAGCCTGAGGCAACGGTGTCGTGTTGGGGGAGAGAGTGCGCCGGGAGGAGGTGAGGGCCAACGGCGGATGGGCCACCGGTGCATCGCGCCAGGGATCCCAGCCAGAGCCAAGGGGCTCACATGAGAGGTGGCACCGGCGCTGCGGTTGCCGAGCCAGAGGGGAGGCGCGGCGTCAGCCTCCCGGCCGGCGAGCCCGAGGGGGAGGGGCAAAAGAGCGGCACAGGGGAGGCGCCCAACGGCTAGGGAACGACCATATTCGGCCCTGGCCAACCGGATTTGAGGAGGCCAGCGATGGACCTACAAGAGGAAAGGGAGAGGTCGGGTGAAGAAGAGAGAGTGATAGAGAGAGGAGAGGAATGGAGTAAGGCCCTTCGGCTGAATGAAAAAAGAAGAAGAGAGAGAGAAGAGGTGAGTGTTCAGTCAGGTAAGAAAATGAAGGGAAGGAAAAGAAAAAAGAGAGAAAAAAGAAAATAGAAGAAAAAATAGGGTTTGTACCTACGTGTCAGATCATTATCCTCAAGCACCTTGTTCGTCAATGTCGAGTATTGCGCGTAAAATTGGTGACGTGCATGTAAAGGCTTGTGTTGCTACAAAATACTGAGTCGAGATCGATGTTTGTATAGGTGGAGGTCCTAGTGGGGAGCCGTTCACTCATCGCTCCTGAGAATAATCAGGCAAATACATGGTAGAGCGGTAGACGGTGGTGGTTGTGAAATTTGTGATTCGTACATTATTTGACGCTACTTGATTTATGATGATAAATGTGATACATTGTGAAATGATGGAGAAATGCATTCATGACATGACATATGCATTATGAGGCAGGACAGTGAAAAAGTCAATAACTATGAGTAAAACTATGGACTAGCCCGGTGTGCTCTTGAGGAAGTCATACTTCGATAACATTTGAAAAGCTCAAAAGGTTGATGGCAACTAGGTAATCACCAAACCCCATGTTGTGGACGTGTTTATGGGCCAGACTTACCAACGGCATCAGTGTCTAGGGCGCAGCATAGCAGTGGATAGTTTTGTCAGATCGACAACAATGACTGTTGGATTGGCTACAACGCCAACCAAATATATCAGAGATGCAATCGTATCAACTGAAGATGGTATCAGCTTGGCAGGAGATAAGCTCCATTATTAGTTGTCTTCCTTAGGATATTATTGTTAGGATAGTCTAGTTATTCCTTTCCTAAATATGGTATGTTTCCTTTCATATGGTTAGGCACCTAATATATAAAGGCTTCTGATGTTTAATTGGAAATCAATCAATAAACAATTCAGTTCATAATCGGTTGGTTTTGGGTCAAAGCCTCCTTGTGAGGGTGACCTGTGCTATCCTCTACCATAACATCTTGGTATCAAAGACAACAATCTTGCCGGCTTTTATGGAGGAGGCTAAGACTTTCACCAATCTTAGCAAACAACTCGTGCATATTTTCCAAGTGTTGAGTGGCCACCAAGAATAGCTTGCAGACCTAGAGATGCATCTCGACCTTAGCCCTAGCTGTGAGCTGCTGAAGGCACCTCTAGAGGATGACCCGTACAAGGGCAACGCCGATGAGGCACATGGAGACAGCGATCGTGGCATGCCAGTTTCCACAAATTGTCATTCCCAATTTTTGACAGGAAGGAGGACCCCTTACCATGGCTCAATCATTGTGAGTAGTTTTTCTGAGGGCAATGCACGATGGAGAGGAGAAGGTTTGGCTACCATCCTATCACATGACTGGGACGACACAACAGTGGTATTATCAATTCGAGCGGAGCAATTGCATCCCGACTTGGCCTCGCTTTGTCGATGACGTTAATCTTCGTTTTGGGTTGTCTATTCAAAATAATCCGCTAGGTGAACTCATCTAGCTATGGTGCATGGGCTCCATTGAAGAGTTCCAAGACCAGTTCCTCGCTCTCCTTTGTCAATGCGATGAGATGATCGAGAAGCAACATGCGCAGATTTTCATAGCGGGACTGTGAAATCACCTGCAGACCAATGTGAAATTGTAGCATCATGCCACAAGGTGGCCATGAGCTTGGCACGCGCATACGCCAAGCGTATGACGGTTGATGACATAGGGGAGTCCAAATTGGCTTTTAAGTCGATAGGAATTTCTCGGTCAGCAGCCCCTACGCGTAGTTCTGTGACAACCATGGTGGCCACACCCAAGGGAAGCCCGACCCCAACACCTCATCCACCTCCTAGTACCGCAGCCGGCAAGAACCTAGCATCGCAATTTCGCCATCTAACGTCCAAAGAGATGGTCGACCATCGTCTCAAAGGTTTGTGTTTCAATTGTCCCAAGAAGTTCACCCAGACCATGCTAGTAAATGTTCCATGAAAGGCAACAACAGATGACAAGGTGGAGATATCTTTGCATGCTTTGATCGGTATCTACACTGGCAAGACTACGTAACTCCATGTCGAGATCAATGGGGTTCCCTTGTGCACCCTTATTGACTCAAGCTCCAGGCATACATTTTTTGTGCATACAACGATGGCTCAGTTGGACTTGATATTCGCATGATAGTTGACAAGGAGGAGTTCTTGTTGGATGGATATGCTATTCCATTGGATGGCTATGATATTGTATTGGGCGTCCAATGGCTTTGCATGTTGGGGTTGATTCTTTGAGATTTCAACAAACTTGTCATGTCCTTTTGGAGGGATGATCATCAAGTAATTTGATACAACATGTGTGAGCCGGGTGCACCACAGGCGTGTCTAGGGGTGGAAACGGATCGGATACGGTCGAATAGTCTCAAATACGAATACGAATCTATATTTTTAAAACGAATACGAATACAAATTCGAATATTTTCAAATACGGATACGGATATTGTCGAATACGAATACGAATATTTTCGAATACGGATTTTCTCGGATACGAATATCGGATAAAACGGATTCCTAGCGGTTTTGCCGATTTTTCACCGGTTACCGGTTTTAAACCGCCTAAATTCAAATTTTGAATCACAAAATTTGTACGGATTTTTCATGGGTTCTAGAAATGGATCAAATATGAATCGAATAGTCTTGAATACGAATACGGATACAAATATTCTCGAATACGAATGCGAATACGAATACTCTCAAATACGGATACGAATATTCTCAAATACGAATACGAATATTTTCGAATACGGATTTTTGCTTACCATATTCGTGTTTTCTCGGATACGAATATCGGATAAAACGAATTATCCGTTACCGTTTTCCACCCCTAGGCGTGTCTCACCACTGGCCATGATCTTCTGTCAAACCTCTTGTAAGAATTCATAGATGTCTTTGAGGAACCCCGTGGTCTTTATTTGGCATGTCGCTTTGATTACCATATTCATCTACTGCCTGGTACTGTGCCCATCGCGGTCCGCCCTTATCACTACCCTTAACTCTTTAAAGATGAAATTAAGCGACAATGTGATGACATGCTCCAACAAGGTATCATTCAGCCCAGTATGTCAGCCTTTTCTTCGTCGATGCTCCTCGTCAAGAAGCAAGATTAGTATTGGTGCTTTTATACAATTATTGCGCCTCAATGCGCAAACCATGAAGAACAATTTCCCAACCCAGTAGTCGATGAATTATTGGATGAGCTGAAGGAGGCTCGATTCTTCATCAAAACTGGATCTCCATAGTGGGTATCACCAAGTACATATGCATCCCACGGATGTGAAGAAGACCGCTTTCCTCACTCATCAGGACCACTACGAGTTCTTGGCGATACCTTTTGGCTTAACTAATGCACTAGTGACATACCAGACACTTATGAATGATATACTTAAGCCCTTTTTGTGTCAATTCATCCTCTTCTTTAACAATATCTTGATCTATAGCCCTTCCTGGGCCTAGCATCTCCAACATGTCTGAATGGTTCTCATGTCTTGCGGTAGCTCTAGCTGGGATTGCACCATTCAAAGTGCCATTTGAATCAAATCAATGAAGACCTAGGGCACTGCTGAAAGTGTATCGCCATTACATGATACCCCTAGGGTTCTAAACACGAAGAGCTAACACCAACACCCACCCAAGTGCCTTAACCAAGAGGTCAATCAGTGCAACACCACATGGAGATCAAAGTAGAAGGATCCCCCAAATAGCATAGCTACACAGGTCTCGAATCTACCAACCCCACACACGCGCATGAACCATGATCTAACAGTACCACCCGCACGTAGCGACCCAAGGGAACAGAGCGGGACGAGAAAGCGATTGAGGATTTGATGGTTACATCTTGGCGGTGCCCTTGGGGGTCGAGGTTGGTCTTGGATGTTGGAGCTAAATCACTTAGCTCTGCTCTATCTCGTACTCACTTGTGTTTCTCTCACATATGTCTCACACATACATAGAAAAGAACTACAAGGAGGAAGAATAGACATGATAAATACTCACACGCATGGGAGGGGATGGACTCACACCATCCAACTCTCATATTTTATTAATGCTAACATCTATTTATACAAGAGAGGATGCACTAGTTAACTCACCGGCCAAGTAATAAGTTTGACCTCTTCCTACGCCACTACTCAACTATATGCATGCACTATATGCACACACACCCTAAGACTCACCCTACTGGTCATGCATCACACACGACTCAACCGCACACAAGCATGTTGCACACTTCTCTCTAACCACTAATAACTACCTCCTAGCATGCAGGTCCACGTTTCAATGACCGGCTAATCACCATGCTTGCACATCGTATGTAACTCACTAAACAAATTATACTACTATGACAAGATTATTTCCAACATTGGGCATGCCATGGAAGCCCTTGGTCGTGTTGATGTTCATGTGCAGCGCCGCCGACTTGGTGAGCACCTCCGCGTTTGGATTCAACACGTGAAGCACATGGCTGGGGGCGCAACGAGGTTGGGGTGTGGGAGGGATCGAGGAGAGAGAGGGGGGATGAGGCGGGGTAGAGTTTTTGGATGTGTTATTTTCGGCTACGGCTACAGCTGATGCTTTATAGCCTTAGTGTGAGTGTTTATATGAAAGAACTGAATGTCAATAAACTGTTTTGAAAATATTATTTCAATAAGTTGTTTTGAAAAGACAATGAAGACGTTATCTTGTTTGTTTGTTTAAAAGAAACATAAGCTACAGCTCGCTCATTTGGGCTGTAGCTGAAATTTAGTGGCTTATTTGGTATAATTAAATTTTAAAACATTTAAAAATAGAAAAATAGGTTAGCTCATCACGTATAATGCAAACAAATACAGAAAAGAACCTAAAAAAGCTGAAAAGCTAGAAAAAGATGAAATTTAGAAATAGTAAAAAATATGCCAAAATCTAGAAGATCAAACTGAAATATGCCAGTTTAAAAGAATAGGTCTCTGGTCCCGTTCCAACTTCCGGGCTGGTGGTAGGACTGTTCGTTTGGTTTTTTCGGTTTATACGGTTCGGTAAATACGGTTTTAGTATTTCGGGAAATACAGTGTGGTATCGGTAAATACCATCTTATTTTGGTACGGTATTGGCTAATACCAATTTTACCAAAATTTACGCGAATTGCTAAACGTTAATCTCATCTCCAAGACTCCAATTCTCCATTCTAGAATAAGAAATTCAGGAATAATCAGAATAGCAGACAGCCAGACTAGCACTCTAGCAGTGGCAGTCGGACTCGGACAACAAGTCAAGAAAGCGCAACAAAGAATTACATCACAAATCACACTATCATAGATTCACAATCACAGACTCACACGCACACAGTTACTCACAAAGAAAGTGAAGAACCAAAGAGCGACATACAACCGCTTAATGAGTTAAAAGACTAAAGAGTAAAGACTAAACCAGCGGAGAACAGGAGTCAGGAGATGCCGAGATGACCTGGTGAATGTTTCCTAGTGAAGTTTAAGAAGAATAATTATGCAGATACTTTCCTAGTGAATGTTTTCTGCATTAACAAGTGTTCTACTTCAAACAATGCTTTGTCGTTCGATGTACCAGAAGGGTTCTTCCCTTATCCATTCCACCCTCCATGATAGGAGTCAAACCCTATATCAAAATTCCAAACAACCCCTAGTCACAACTACAGTGAACGAACTAAAACAACTACTACAGAAAGTACAACACATGACACCAAACATAATAGAGTATGGTTCATTGCTAACAGTTGGTTGCTACTTACAGTCTTTGTTGACTCAGGCAAGTCCTGTTTTGGCTTAGTATCACTTCCTGCATACATAAAGCAGCCATCAAATCAGCAATACTGGCGAGGCGCCGAGCCGCCGAGGCGAGTGGGAGACTGGGAGAGTGGGAGTGGCCGTCTGGCGTCTGCGCTCTGCGCCTCTGCGGCTAGCTAGGGTTGAAGTTCCGCCGTTCCACGTGCGTCGGGCCTGTGGGCCGAGACCGGAGACGCCGTGGGCTATTCGGTTTTTTCGGTAAATCCGGTTTTTCCTCGGTTTTTACCGAAAAAACTGAAGCAGAGAAATACTACTTTTCCGAAAACCGAACCGAATACCGGTCAAACCGAGTTGACCGGTTCGGTTCGATTTTTTGGTACGGTTTATTCAGTTCGGTACTAAGGCCCCGTTTGGCAGAGCTCTAGGTCTAGGATTTCCTAGAGCTGGTCATCTGTAGCTCTAGGAAATCCTGGATCTAGAGTTGCAGGCATATTAAGTGCATTTACATGACTCATTTCATTTATATTATATATTAAATAAAAATATTTAAATCACTTTAATTTAGTCAACAAACTACAGATCCAGCATAGATCTCGGAGCTAGAGCTGTGCCAAACGGGGCCTAAACTGCACAGCCCTAGCTGGTGGGGCAGCTTTCAACAAAGAGTTTTACCCGGTGCACTCTGCATGTTAGCTAGGCTTCAACACATATAATTCTATAGTCGTAGAGAATTCACAAAGTAGTTTGGCTTTGACACATATAATTCTACTAGAACTGTGGGGTTCTTCGATCAATAGGAGTCACGGATTTCTGCATCACTCTATACCCTTCTGTGTCCATTGAACATATTAGTGGGAAAAGAAGCAAAGCAAAAAGATCATGTGGATGAGTAAACCTATCATAATGCTGTATTTTTTGGTTTATAGTTTCTATCAAATAAATAAATTCTATAGAATCGATTTATCAACATTCGATTTGTTCAAACAAGCGTTCATGTTAGGACAAAAAACCGTAAGCCGCAACCATAAAGTATAAACAGTAGTCGAAAAGAACCCACCATTTTCACGTGGAGTTAAAAGATGAGAAAAAGAATGTGTAAACCAGAATACCCATTTGAAATAGGAAATTTGGGCTATTTTGGGCGTCTTTTGTTAGTAAGCACCACAATCCAGAGTGCTGTATCTTGAAATGCCAACTTTTCATCCCGCTTATTTCGGCTTGAGCTTCTGACTTATTTCTCACTATTCATAAATTACGTTTTTTTCTGAACTTTTGGACTTTTTTTAGCTTTTTGGTCAGTTCTTTTTTCCGGTATTTATTTGCGTTGTTCGTGATGAGTTAACATATTTTTTCTATTTTTATTTTTTAAAAATTTATTTACATCAAATAAGCCACCTTCAGTTATAGTATAATTTTATTTAATTACAGTATAATTTTAGTCATAAGATATTTTTTCAGTTCAATTGAACGGGCTTTAAAGCGGATCATGAAAGAAAACAAAAGAAAAAACCGTAGAGAGAAAGATTTTATCTCATGCGCCCTGCTGCACGCGGCCTCCTCACTCCACCACTGGAACCCCGGTCCAACCTGAAAGAGGATAAGGAGCTTCTCTCGCAGGTCGCGGGGAGGGAAGGGAAACCAAATCAAAACCGCGCGCTACGCAGCAGCAGCAATGGCGGGCGTCGCCGCCCTCTTCGCCTCCCCCGCCCTCTCCTTCCCCTCCACGTCCTGCTCCGCCGCTTCGACGAGGTGCGTGCTTTCTTGTTAGCCGCGTGTGCCCCGAATGGTCGAGGAGGTGCGGTGCTTACAGGTTGGTTTTGTGGGGGTTTGCAGGTGGAGGGAGTGTCGAAGAAGCGGCGGGGCATCGGCGGCGGCGACGGGGGGTCGCAGGCGTCGTCATCGCGCAAAGATAGAGGGCTCGCTGTTGACTTCAAGGAGCCGCAGGTGCGAGGCACAATGAATCGTTATGTTCAGGTTGTGCAAATTGTGCAAGGCATGCTTAGATGCTAGGAGCTTGAATTTTGATGTGAACTAGAGTTGGATTAACCGATGATTCCAATAGGCTGCGAGGAGGTAATTTTATTTGGTTTGGGGGTTAGGTTCCGATTAGCTGTTGCTTCGGTAAGCATGCAGTTTTTGGTTTTAGCGGGTGCTTTGGACTACTAGTTGGTATGCTACATTGTCTTTTGCATGTGTAGTATGTTTTTTTGGGGATATGTCTGTTGAAAATTATAATCTGAATCGTTCAATTCTTCACTTGAGGTGGTTGTATTTCGTTTTCTTTGGCATGGAAATTCACCACTCTAGCAATTTGTTGAAGACTCACCACTCTATCAATAGATCATGCTCTTATTTTTACTCTGAATTGATCAATTCTCTTTTTATGCTTTGGCAGCTTTGAGATCCTCAGTGTGTTAACCTTCACATGATGGTGTTTCCAGAGTGTTTCATCATCTACTTAACTACTTGTGCATATTAGCTACGATTACTAATCCGCAAACCACTATCTTCACTATCCATGTATGTTATGTGTGTCTGTGTGTGCGTTTTTATGAGAAATGACTGTGATATACGAATATATTCAATTCAATGTTGCGATCGACTCGTAAAGGTTGCATGATCTTCTGCTAACTATGCTGTTATATTAGGTTGCTGATTTGGAAGATCTTGAAGAGGACAAATTCCTTAATGCTGTTGTTAAGGTGGGCTCAATAATATATGCCCTGGCTGTCAATGATGCTTGTTCTGGTTACTGTTCCTTAGTTTAGTTAATCTATAGTTTAGCAAGAGAAATTGAAGTGTGTGCTAGGTACTGTTTCTGGTATTATAAATGTTTTTTGGTACAGTATGTCAAACATAGTGATATAACCTGCTCAAAGGTCTTGTTATCTTGATTTTGTGTTATGCCTATTTTTAATTTAGTCATGTACTTTTGTGCTTGAGTTGACTGCGCGCCTCTTGTTAGGTCTCTGCACTCATATTGCTCCTGATTATGGGCTCCCGCGAAGCAAAGGCAAAGATGCAAGCACAGGGAGGCAAGTATTGATCTAATATGTATCTCAGATTAAGATCTTTCTGGACTTCTTTTGTTAAATTTTGTTATTCAAAGACTGAGTTTCAAATGCACTGTGAGGTTGGTGAGCGGGTGGGAAAGGATGCAGGATAAAGATATGGACTAATTATGCTTGATTAGTGATTTAATAATGTTATAGGGAGTTGTAGCGTCTCCTTTTTCAGTTATGTTTTATACATTGATTGAACAACTTCAAGAACAAATTTGTAAATAAATGTGGTGGTCATTTGATCATTTCATTCTTTTGATCATTTCATTCTAAAAGGCTTACTGCTTGTTGAAGCAATGAACAAGTAGTCTCACTTTTACATCTTGACCTTCATCTGCAGCTTTTGGTTGGAGTCACCCATTTCAAAATAATATGAGCCATATTCCTTGAATTTAGAACCTCTGTGCTTACCTTCATAAATACTTCTTTTGCAGCGCTTTTATGATCGGTGATGGGAAATTATTGACAACTGCACATTGCGTTGAGCATGACACCTAGGTGCTTATTTATTTAGACCTATATGTCAATTTCAGGTTTTCATTTTATTAAAGTGTGTCGGTCCTTTTTCGGATGTGCCTCCATATTAATAAACATTTGTTTTCTAATGTTCTTCTTAGGCAGAACAATCAAATACCCTTTATTTCATTCATTTTAGTTTGCATTACTTGTATTCTTAGCTGCGAGTAATATTCACACGATCACATCATATCAGGGGATATAACAGAATCAAATCAATCTCAACTCTCAAACTTTCCAATAATACAAGAATTGCACCAATTTAGCCGAAATCTTGTTGTGCGTTTGAAATTGTACAGTTCTGATTCAATCATTAACATGTATTTCGGCTCTAATCTCTTGCTTCCTCCTGCTGAACTAATATGATTTAGAGTTCGAATCACCGATGTTTGTTGCTTGGACTAACTCAAAAGTTTCGCGATATTGCCATACCATTGGTTTTGATAGGTAACAGTTAGCTTATGTCATTTACATTATTAAACCAAGGCTTCTTTTCAACACAGTCAAAGTAAAGAGAAGGGAGATGACAAAAATATATTGCCAAGGTACTTTCCTCAGAACTATGTTTGCTTTCAAGAAATTTTGTGAAAAACTTTTATTTGCATGTATATCACATCTCTTTCTCTTTGAACTCAGATTGGGTAGCTATTTGTTTTATTCTGTGCTTAAATAATCTCGATTACTCGAACACAAAATTGTGCTTAGGAATTCTTATGTGTTACATATATGTTAAGTACTTAAGTGTACATTTATCTGGCCCAATAAGCCCAATAGGGTTAGGGTTGTATATATACACTGTTGTTCACATTGAATCAATGCAATGTTGGTGAATCGTTCTTCTTCTAACATGGTGTCAAAGCATCCAGGTTCTCTCCGCTGTCGATTCTCTTATCCACTGAGAAACCTCATCGTCCGCCATCTGCTCACGGGACCTTGTCGCCGCAACTTTGCCCTCGTTTGGCGTCTTCATTGTCAGTGAACGACGACGCTACCCCATCTGGCGCCTCCATCGCCAGTTAGTGATGGTGCTCTTGCCATCCTATTTCTATTTCTTCCTCTGCGCTATCCTTTGTTTTCTTCCCCTGCGCCATCCGTTGTCAGTGTCTCTTGCCACCGCTGGACATCTATCCTTTGTTTCTTTGTTTTGCCGCCATCTTTTTCTATTTGCAGTGTTGCTTGCCACTCCTTGGACATCTCTATTTCACATCATGGCTACTTTTGATCCATTTCTTGGTGGTGGTGCTCTTTTGGCATCTGATATTAAACTTAATGGTCAGAACTATCGTGAGTGGGCATCGTCTATTCGTATGCTTCTCGGATCGATCGATCTTGCTTCCCACCTCACCGAGGAACCCTTGTTCTTCATGCGGTAGATTCGACGATCGCTCATGCCTGGAGGATTGCTAATGATCGTGTGATGGGCATTCCGTGCATGAGTGCAGAGATATCCATTCGGATGAGCTTCATTGACCTCTCATCAGCTCGACAGATGTGGGAGTTGACGAGGATATAATAATTCTCACTTGATTACGTCATTATATTATTTGAGTATGCCCTTATTGATAAGGGAGAGGTTTCACAGGATAGTCGTAAGCTTTTCTACGACTACACCTCAGTCGGAAACTTTTCCACAACTACCTCTACGACCACATGGTCGTAAGTCTTTCTACGACCACATAGTCGTAAATCTTTCTACGACCACATAGTCGTAAGTTGTTCTGCGACCATCCCGTGGTCGTGAACTCGACTGTGACTAATTTATCTCTGACTAGTTTGTCTACAACAATCTACTACGTCGTGGGTCTGTTTGACAAGACGGTTAGAATGTGTGCTTATTCTTAATAACCACACATAGTCTCTCTCTGACAGCAATCGCTGCACGGCGAACAGGCCACCATGTCTCTCTGACAATAACTCTTGTGAACGGTTATCACCCAAAGTGTTGAGGCATCTTTTGGCGCGGGACAAGGACCGTTGCTTCACCCACTATTTAAAGGTTGTCGTCGGAGAGAGGAGGGGGATTGAGGGAGAGCCACGTTGGGGAGTTGAAGACTCTACCCAACCCTCTCACACATATTACCTAAGATCCCAGGCTAAGAACCACAACACTACTCAAACTCCATGTTTCTGATCCACCTTGAGTTTGAGGGGGAGTGTTACGTATATATTAAGTGTACATGTGTGTGTATGTATACTATTGTTCACATTGAATCAATGTAGTACTGGTGAATCGTTCTTTTTCTAACATTATGTAAGACACCCCCTGTTCCCTGAGGAATCTTTTACTCATGGTGTTACTATTACTGTCCATTGCATATCAACTTGGCTTTCCAACTTTGTTGATTGACTACATTCCACTATATTGGTGAGATTGGAGTCTCCATGTTAGGGACTTGTGAATTCTTAAAAAATCTAATAAAAAGGAAAAGTAATTTGTGTTCATGTGAGTAACTTTTTGTAACTGTCACGACTTATGATGATTAATTGTCTAACATAGAAAAGGATTGTAAATACATATGGTTGTCCCAAGGATCAAAAAACCGGAACCGGGGCAAATCCCGGCCGCCGGGCGGTACCGGTAACCGGCCGGTTACCGGAAATCCCAGAAAAAACCGGTTAAATTTTGTGAAATGAATTTTTTGGGCGGGGCGGGAGGAGACCGTAATCGGTCGGTTACCGAAAACGGTGGAAAACCGGATAAACCGGTGGAAAGAAGAGCTTTGCTTAATTCTAAGTTCATATATCAATCAAAAGCTGCTCAACACATTACATTTCTTCCTTATATAGATAGGGAAGGGGATTACACTTGATTACTAAGACTCTTAGGATAACTAAATACCTGTTACAATCAATTTGAACTAAATTATGAAGAAGATAATTAGTCATATCATTTTCGCAACTTCTAGCAGCCTGAGCAATCTTCATTCAAATGACCATGAACTCTCCTTGAAAGTCCAAATGGCACACCGTTTGTCACGTTAATTAGCAAATAGACTCATAAAGCTTTCCATACATGTAGCATGACAACTAAAAGTATTCAGACTGATGCATACTTATCTCCAAAGTTGACGGATTAGGATTGCATCACTTACACCCTTAACATTGATAAATATTATTTAGCACTAATACTTCAATGCTCCAATTGTATCATATCCCTCAAAACTACCTACATATTACTGAATTTGATGCTGGCATAGCCGCATAATGTAAAAGTTAGTGTTAAACAATATAAATATCATTAGGAAAACTAACTTTTACATTCAAAATTTGAAAATTCCTAATACATTCATGGAAAAAAGTATGAAATCAAGCACGGAAAGTGCATGCATCTTCCTAATACATTTTATTAGTGCTAAATAATGTAAATATCATTAGATAAACTAATTTTTACATTCAAAAGTTCAAATTTGAATTAAATAAAAAACCGGCGGTTTTTTTTCTCCCGGTCGGCACCGGTAAAACCGGTTACCGCCGGTATTTGGAACCATGGGTTGTCCCCACTTGTAACAAAGTTTCATTTTAGAAAATTTTTATCGAGAAATTGTTGCATCCATATTGTAGTTAGCAAATACGTTGATGGTAAGAGTTAATGTTAGAAAAGCTTATGGGCATGTTTTAAAATAAGATATATATGTATATTTATGTCCGTAACCATTGGAAATAAGAACTGTTGGTTGTTAGTTATGATTTCGCTTATATTTTCCAAAATTTTCTTGGTACGATGTCTTCTTATAAATTGATTCACATGTTTTAGCTAGGGGTATCGAGTGCGACCTTGCATTGCTCTCCGTCGAGAATGACGAATTCTGGCAAGGAACAGAGCCACTTCACCTTGGTCGTTTACCATGCCTTCAGGTAACTCATTGTGATGTCAGATGTGTTTGGAGTAACATGTACTTACTGGTAACATGCCAATGGTGTAAACATCTTTGTTGGAGCTCAAGTTGTTCTTCACTCTCCTGCAAATGAAGCAGGAATTCATTATACTGTTTGTATCTATATTTGCAAAAATTTCTTAATATTTAATTGATGTTGGATGGTGTGCCATATACTTTCTTTTTATTGCCATCTAACATTATTTTTATGGTTCATCTCGTGATTCATGAATCGTGGGATATCCTCTTGGTGGAGACACGATATCTGTAACAAAAGGCGTTGTATCACGCATTGAGGTCCTATCTCTTGGCTCATTCAGTTTTATTTACATCATACTTTTTGAATGGACTCTTTCCCAACAAGGAGGGGAAAAGTGATGATATTTTATCTATGCAATGATTTCCTCATTTCCCAAAAATATCAACAAGTCCTGAGAAGAGTCTGTGTTTCTATAGCCAATATTGTCCCCCCCCCCTTTTTTTCTAATGTTAGCTAGGTCCAGAAATGGTTATCACTAGTTTGGTATTCATGTAGTCACCTGTTAATAAAAGTCATTTTTTTTCTGCATCGAGCTTGTTAACAGAAACATGACAGTAGATTCAATATTATTTTAGAGACAAATTCATATAGTGAAGCTCAATTTTATATATGTTTCTAAGGTAATCTTGTTTAATTGGATGATTGAGCTTACACTATTTTCCTTTGGAATAGCCCAGGTCACTCCATATGCACATGGAACATCGGATCTTCTTGGCATTCAAATTGATGCAGCAATAAATCCTGGTTTGCATTCGCCTTGTGCTTTTGCCTTATTTTAAGTCTTTAAGATAATGATTTTTCTCACTATTCTATTTTTAAAAATTTCATAATGATATTCTATCTTGTTTGACCTTAACTAAGATGAATTGTATTTTGTTTGCTTTCTTGCAGGAAACAGTGGTGGGCCAGCCTTTAACGAGCAAGGGGAATGCATTGGAGTGGCATTTCAGGTACTTTTACTCAGTTATTTTTTCACTGGTTAGGTATCTCGTGTGGATATAAATGATGATAGTGTGTCCAAAAAGATCAGGTATGTGTCAAACCAAATATAATTCTAGTTTTTAAAACAGACATAGTTCTGCATTTGGAAATGCTCATTTTTTATGATCACTGTATATGAACTTGGATCAGATTTTACTTGTACATCTCACATTTCAAAAGCCATAACCACTTTGCATTTTTTTCACTGAACTTAAAATGTAATCTTTTTGAAGCTTTGATTTGCACACATAAAATATGCATTCAAAGCCTGCCGACGTGTAATTTTGATGAACATCAAATGAGCGGAGTTAAATTTGGAGTAACTTTACTGACCCTAATATGTCCCTTGCACTTACTTAGGTTTCCTTTGGCAATGAAGTGGCCTTTTAAAAGCACTTACACTAACTAATTAGCAACCTCTATTTGAGAGCCAAAACACCAATATTTTATTATAATTGGTAAAGATTCTTGTAACTAACCAGATTCCACAACACAACAACATCAAATTGCCCTTACCATTCAGATTAGGATAGAATGCTTAAGTAAGAAGCTGATTTTGGGTATATTCGTGAGAACAGATACACTCGCAATATGTACGGGCTACTATATTATTCACATTTGAATATTGGGATATCAATCTGTTGTGTTTCCCGAACGAGTAGGATATCTAGACACAAATCCAAATGTGACATGAATGGGAACATTTAATGTGAAACAGAACCATCTAAGAAGTGATTATACCGTAGGCAAGTAAAATACAAGAATAACTTTTATATTCTGGCTTTCTATTCCCTTTTCTCATTATTTATTTTGTTTAGGTGTTCAGGTCAGATGAAGCTGAAAATATTGGATATGTTATTCCAACTACAGTTGTATCCCATTTCTTGAATGACTATCGGAAAAATGGAAAATACACAGGTAAAATACTTTCTTTTTTAAGAAATATGTTGAAACCATGTCTTATGTATTTAGGTAGATATCAATTTATTACGAAGTGCACAAAAATTGGTTTGTAGGGTCAGACAAACATTTCAACCGGATGTTATCTCTGCACTATTTAGAGTTAGTAGTAATTTCCCTCAAAGCCTTTTTAATCCCTTATCTGTTGATAAGCATTTCCTAATTGTGAGCAATTGTGCATATCAAGTATGCATTAGTTAGTATAACTGTATTATGAGGTGACATTATTATTGTAGTCTGTTGAAGTCTGTTGACATTATTAGTTAGTATAACTGTATTATGAGGTGACATTATTGTAGTCTGTTGAAGTTGTTCTGCTCAATGTTTTCGAACATTATGTAGGATTTCCTTGCCTGGGTGTCCTACTTCAGAAATTGGAAAACCCTGCGTTGCGTGAAAGCTTAAAAGTACCTTCAAGTGAGGTATGATATGATATCTATACTTGATGAACTTTTGCTTGTGAATATTGAAGTTTATTAGAGATTTGTGAATGGAGTCTCTCATGCACAATACACACACATTTCTAGATGGTTTAGCCGGTAGTTCCTTGCTGAGATCTATAAATTTGGTGGCTGCACCGTGCATCTTACTTACTGTGTATGTGCATCCATATTTGCAGCAACATGATTACCACTTACTTGGTTGTGCATGGTTTTATTTATTTCACATTATGAGATATCTTGAATACCAAAAAAAGTCCAAAAGAAAAACATGATCAATAGATAGATTTTGCTAGAATGATGGCCTATATTCAGAATTTCAACCGAAGATAGCTCCTAATTCTTTCAATGTCAAGCCCAAATTGGCCTAAGATTAGTTTAAGCAATTTATAGCCTTTAATTCTTAGTTGGATTCTGAGCAGAATATTTGAGGAATATTTGCTATCATCTTTTGAATCATTCACACAGCGGCATATCCTTGGTAAATTGAGGCTGTGCCAACTGCCAACACTTAGATGTGCTTTATTGTCACAGAAAGTTAGTTGCATAAGGAAAGGAAAACAGATATCAAATTGTTTGCACAAAGTAGCTAGTGACAGTTTCAGGCAGGCATTGCCTTGCAATCACTCATTTTCCCTAGAATACTATTAAAATATGTGATAGTTAAATCTTAAATATGAGGTCTTTAACTCAACTCACACATCCCCTAGAAAAGATGGCTTCTGAAACTGCTCTCACTTCTGTCTTTAGCATCGAGTATCTCTAAGTTTTCTTCTTTGTTTACCTGTAAGGCTGTAACATGCCGTTTTACTGGTTCTTGAAGGGTGTTCTTGTCCGCCGTGTTGAGCCTACTGCTCCAGCAAGCAGAGTTCTGCGAAAGGTAAATTGCACCACTTAAGATGTAGTTCACAGATTGAAGACTTTTAGTCTTCTGACCAAGGTTCCAAAAACCGGAACCGGAAGAAATCCCGGTCGGCGGCCGGTAAAGGTAACCGGGCGGTTACCGGAAAAACCGGTCACAATTTGAAAAATCAAAATTTGAATTTTGAGTTGTTTTGAAACCGGTAACCGGAAAAAACCGGCTAAAATTCGAAAATCAAAAATTCATATCGGCCGGTTTTTTCGGTTACCGGTCTCCACCGGTAAAAATGGTAACCGGCGGTTACCGGCCGGTAACCGCCGGGATTTTGATCCCTGCTTCTGACTGCAAATGGATCTTTCTGAATTAGTGGTTGTGAAAACTGCTTCGCTATTATCCCTCTTGGATGCCCTCGCTCCGGGTGGTTAGCGCCCAATCTTCCTTGGTCGTGATCTTTTTTGTTTCGGGCGCTTTAGTTTCATAGCTGCAGCAGAGTGTGTGTGTTTAGAGCTTTGTGGGTTTTTTGGGTTTTGTGTGTGTTTGTCTTGTTGTTTGGGTTCTTTCCCATTTTTCTTTCTTCTTAATATATTGATGCGCAGCTCTCCTGCGTTTTCGAGAAAAAAAAAAACTGCTTCGCTACATTTGCTTCATTTGTTTAAGTTGATCCTATCATTGTGTTCTCCAGGGAGATGTGATAGCAAGTTTTGATGGTGTCACAGTAGGATGTGAAGGAACTGTACCATTTCGGTCCACGGAGCGGATTGCTTTCCGCTACCTCACAAGTCAAAAGTAAGTGCCCTTGGCTTAGTTCCTTTTACTAACCATGCTAATTTATGTCTGTTCTCTTTTACATATGAGCTTCTATTTTGTTTTTATTTTGTGTTTTAAAAATTTTAATGCATACAACAATACTGGTTTTCAGTCATCCAAAATTGCGCAAAGCGTAAATGGCACTTTACCACAATTCTATCTTTCATCAACAATAATTTGTAAATATTGTGTCAACATGTGAGTGGGATGCATTATGTATATGCACGTCACATTTTTAATTTTTTTGTCCTATCACCCACTAGCTTGTATTTTTTTCCTTTTTTTTTTGCAAGGGCATGTATCTATTTGATGTTACCCTGCCAAACCTCTATGGATTCAGTACTGCAGAATCACACAACACTAAGCAGTCTTTGTTATCCACGCACTAGTCTTTGGTTGAGTTCTTTTTCACTTATGGCTTGTAGCTTATGGCTTATACTACAGTAACTGGCTTTTAAATGGTGCATTTTTTTCAAGACGATGTCAATAGGAAGATTGTAATAAAAAGTGTACTGAGTTCAGTTGTATCGACCAAAATCGCATGCGATTATTTTTCTCTGCGTACTGCCTCTCGTGAACAGCCAAAATTCAAAAATCTAAGCCATAAGACACAGCCCAAAAAACCTACCCTTTATTTGCCTAATTCCCTTGTGTGATCCTTTTTACATTGTAAGTTTCCTCTGGATATTTACACCAAAGT
Organism: Dendrocalamus sinicus; assembly: GCA_036346575.1. Classification (NCBI taxonomy): domain Eukaryota; kingdom Viridiplantae; phylum Streptophyta; class Magnoliopsida; order Poales; family Poaceae; genus Dendrocalamus; species Dendrocalamus sinicus. The sequence goes on from CM070657.1 coordinate 11,120,950, forward strand.
TACAAACTTGATCCATCTAAGGCTATAAGGCATCCTCTTTATTGTCCCATTGATCTGTATGTGTATCTTATAAATTCAACATTTTGGTGGCCTTTTTGTCCCATTGAACGGCACCTTATTCCTACATGAGTGCATGCATTGCAGCAAACAATTGATGTTTTCGTTAATCAGGTATGCAGGTGACGTTGCTCAACTAGGTATCATTCGGGAAGGCAACTTCATGAAAGTCCAGACTGTTTTGCAGCCAAGAAAACATTTGGTAAGTGAGAACCCTCATCTTTTCCTGAACTACAAACTAGAAATTTAAATATCACCAATTTGCACAATTTACAAGAATCTTCATCTCCTCAAATAAGGTCCCGTTCCATGTTGAAGGGGGCCAACCTTCTTATCTGATAGTTGCCGGCCTTGTCTTCACTCCTTTAACAGAGCCATTTATAGAGTAAGTAACCAATGATTTCCCTTTTAAGCTCTGCTTGGTATCGGAAAGCTTGCAGTTATTAATGCATAAATTTCTGTTCATTTGCAGGGAGGAGTGCGAAGATACACTAGGGGTAAGATCACCATTCAACTTGATCATCATGCTTGCAGCTTACTTTTTCTGAAGATCAGTAATTTCTTATTGTTATTGGCAATTTTTCCTTCGTTTACAGTTAAAATTGTTGGCGAAGGCACGTTACTCTCTGGCAACCTTCGAAGGGGAGCAAATTGTTATTGTATCACAGGTTTGTTGTATCATGTGGTTAGATAAATCGACTACTCCTGCTTCATTATGTTATTATGTCTTTAATTGTCAGTGCTGCCTAGGTTCTGGCACATGAGGTCAACATCGGGTATGAGCACATGGGCAATCAACAGGTAAACCTCTTTGGCTCTTCCACTTTTAGTTATCTTCTTATGCTTGTCTATTCATCTCATGTGCTCCAGTAACCAATAATATTGTCAGGTCATTAAACTAAATGGAACTGTGGTAAAGAATATGCACCACCTTGCTCATCTTGTAGACAGTAAGTACTGGCTGCCTCGTTGAATAACCTTATAGCACCATTTCATGCTAGTCTTATCATGGTCCAATATATAAACGTGTAGCCTGTAAAGACAAGTTCTTGACATTCGAATTCGAAGACGACTTCCTCGTTGTTTTGGATCGGGAAGAAGCAACGGCTGCATCTTCAGATATCCTCAAGGAACATGCCATTCCCTCTGTAAGGTCATCTGATCTTTCAGAGCCCTACGTCGATACAAATCATGAGGTCCAAAAACCAAGCGAGGATTTTGGCGACAGTCCTGTCACAAACTTCGAAATGGGAGTTGATTGTCTCCTGTGGGCATGAGCAACCACCAATGGGGTTTCAGCTGGAGTAGTAATAACGCCGGTGACTAGCTTGCAGGCATCTGCAGTTCTGCACGGCGGCAAGAGAATCCCCCGCATTATTTGGACGTACACTCCGTAGCGGCGAAGCCGAGTCGTGTTGTATGTTAGCGTAGGCAGAATTCAGAGTTGTGTTGTACCATAAAAACCACAGATTACTTGATTCATCATCATTTTGGGGGCGGGGGATGGGGAATTGGGAAAGGACTATACAATTTGGCAGCGAGCAATCCTGTAAGTTTCGGGCATGCAATAAATCGTCCAGAAATTTTGTCGATTTTATTTTGTCGCACTCCTTTTTTTTAAGGGTAAATGAAACTTTATTACGACTGAGGCATGACTAATAAACGTCCGCCGCCCAAACCAAAACGAAGTTTGGAATTACATCAAGCCAAACACGATCGGCCGAAGCTTGGCTAGCTTATCTGTAACGCCCCCATTTTTGGGAACAGAGACGTTGTACCACCCGCAACAGCCCAGGACTACAGTTGCAGATGAACAGTGTATCATGCCTGCTCACAAATAATTAAAAGAAGTTAATTTAAGTGAAATAAGACCTAATAGCCAATTTTAATAACAATACGGGCGTCCAAGCCTAAATCTTAACTTACATACAAAAGAGCCGAAGAAAACTCCACAGGAACACTTGAGTGTAGTCGTAACCCTAACACAAACATTTGCAGCATCTTCTTTTCTTCTGGTATCTATTGTGGGGGAAAAAAATTTACAAGTCTAAGTACCAACAACTGTACTCAGCAAGCCACATGGGAAAACACTGCATATCTACTTGTAAGGAGCAATCAAGGGTGGGAATATATTGGTTTTATTACAGTGGGTGGATGCAGTTTTATTTGTAAACAAATAAGATTAAAACATTTGCTTCTTAAGATCAGTGGGTTTTATTATCAGACAAGGTTTCATCATTACTCAGATTAACCATATCGGAAACTCTACTTATGCCTCGTTATTGGAATCACCCAATTAACACAGCTTCATTAACCGGAAGCACGGTGTATTCGAATACCATTAGTTTACTTTGCAGAGTTGCTCAACTTGACCCACACGATTCCTTAACCCCATGACTGAGTTAAGAAAGCCAGGTCGTTTCACTGCTCAATTCTTTATATAGGCTCTACCCGGTAGCATCACTCAGTCACGGCTAAATATAAACAAAAACTTCTCCCTGCCGTTTTAAATGTCTACTACCGTTGTTAGGTACCCTGCGGCATACCTAACTCCCCGGCATCCTGTCATCTCATCCTGTAGAGTTTCAATCGAATTGAGCAGTTGCTAAACCAATGTTGACAATTCAACTCCTGTGGTTTGAGTGGTCACTATGTCTATTACTTGGCGCCAGGTTTTTGTCCTTATATTTTTTACCTGAGGCACTCAACCACAAACTTCCACTGTGCTCAACAGCACTCAACACCACTAAACCAACCAAAATGTCCAAAATGGAGCCCGGATGCGATCTGGGCGTCCGTTTTAGTGCGGCCTGGTCCTGGACTCCGAATTGGATTCGAAGTCGGCTTGAGTTGGACCTTCAACATGATTCGACCGCCCTTGCTGGACTTGTGCGCCTCGTAGCCCTTCTCCAAGTACTTCCAGGTCCTCTCCATGGTTCCTAATCATAACTAAATCATTAGGTAGCAATCGATTCTCAAATGAACAAAAAGAAGTATTTAGGAACGAGCTCACCTGTAAATTCAATTGTCGGGCGCAAGCTCTAGTAATTGGTCCTTGAATGTTAAGTGGAGGAGTGTTGTGTGTATCCGAAGAAGTGATGTCCTCATCAGTTTAAGTCCATGTCGCTAGTCCTTGTGTCATGATTCTAAAGTGTGCGAATGTGCAGTTTGGCAACTTGTTGTGAATCATATTTTAATTACTGTGTGCATGGTACTATAATTTGTGAATGCATTTTGCAAATTTGTTGAAGTATATTCACTCTTATCTCCATTGGAAATTGCATGGTGGTATGACAAGCTCTGTGTGAGTGGTTGAACTTGGCTGTGGTATGACCACTCTGTGTGTCAACGGTAGGGGTGGCAATTTCCCTCACAGGAGTAGGGACCTGTGGGGAATTTCCCCATCAGGGGCGAGGGGCTATCTCCCCTTGCGGGTGAATGGGGTAGGGCCCTGCAGGCTAATGGGGCGGGGACGGGGGTCGTCCTCCCCCATAGGGCCCCACGGGGACTTGATAAAAATAAAAAAATATTTTTAAATAATACATTATAGTTATTTAATATGAGAGTTTGTATTCTTTTCTTATGTATTTGGACTAAAACTTGAATCTATATGTTAGAATATATATTCTGAAGCTATATTTTTAAAAAAAGTATGTATAAATAATTGTAAATTAATAAATAAAGTTACATTATTATTTTTTAAATACTTTACCCTATTTTAAAACCTTGCACAGATCCCCTTAGGGGTCAGGTCCCCGCAAGGACTAGGGGCAGGGGCTGAGTCCTCCCGGTAAGCTAGCAGGGCCGGGCCAGGGTTGCACTGGCGGGGATCGGGGTGGGGCCACGGGGGCCTCTCTTGGGACCAGTCTTGGTGGTGGTCAGACTGAACTGAGCGATTAGACCGGACCTTGTGTAGGAGGTCTAATCGGCAGTGTCTATAATGGCTAGTTTTCTAGACATTGTAGAGGAGCAGTAGTACTAGTCATTAGTTGGTGGTAGTACCAGCCTCACACTGATTTTTTATTTCTTGCCCCAACGGCTAGTTTCTTAGTATAGGGGTGTAAATACCCCCTTTAGTTGGTTGGGGATAAGATGTTGGTGCCATTTTCTTCACCCTTGAGCTAAAAGCAAGCCCTCTCACCTCTTATATGCATATGTTGTACTTAATGAGCTTGGAGAGGAAAATCGAATTGCATGTGTTATATTTCATGGTGGATTTAGTATCCATTGAGCTGTGGCACTTGATTCGTTTAAGTGATTGTCTCTGACTTATTACTCTTAGAGGTTGCCAACTCTTAGACGGCTTGATGGCGTGGTTGTTCGGTGATCTCTTCAAAGAAGATTGTGAAGAGGCATGGTGTTTTGTGAAGCTTGGAGCTCACCTACCCGGGGGGGAGCTGCCACTAGTGAAAATTGAGGTGATTGACTTAATTTGTAGAGTTGATCCAATTCGTTTAGGTTTACCTTAACATGGACTAGAGGAGACTGGTAAGTCTCTGAATATCACGTTAAAAAGAAATCATGTCAATTGTGATTTACTTGTGCTCAATTTACATACTTGTAATTTACATTCATAGAATTGAATGATTGCTTGTCACCCTAGATGATTTAGGTCTTAATTATGTAAAACCGATTTAATTTACGCTTTCACATTATAAACTCAATTTTAGTCAAGCAATAAATTTTAAAGGCACCTATTCACCCCTACTCTAGTCATCCTCCTCGACCTTACACCCTCTCTGTGTTGTGCCTAGGTCAGAGGATAGACACATAGGATGGCACAGCATAATACAGTGACTTATTTGGGCCAGTCGTGCTATGCCTAATTGGGTCATGCCCTATCTAGGCATGTTCTATGCCACGTCAAGTGGCCCATTTGGCCAAGTCTAGAGATGGCAATTAGCACAGAAGCCTAAACAGAGAGGTAAAATTATAAAAAGGAGATGATGATTTTTTTGTCCACATGCTCTTGTGTGCAAAAACAACCCAGGAAAAATATCTAGAGAAAATTGGCTACATGACATCACACAATGTTGGTGTTTGACTTGTGACACTCCAAAATCATGATATGGATAGAAAGCTTCTAAAATTGTGGCCATTTTTCATAACACACTGCAACCATTAAAATAATAGGGGAATTCCTTTTATGCCACTAAAAGTTTGCCTCATCCTTTATATGCCACTCATTGTCTCATTGATATGTGGATCCGAACCGACCTTATCAGTGATACAACGAGGGATTCACAAATATATAGTGGCATATAATGAATTCATCAAAAAGAATATTATCTCAGCAAGTAGGAGAGAGAAGGTGCATAAAATGTCTAATTTGCCTTTGGCACAAAAATTGTTTAAAAACAATAAAAAAAACTCTCTCTCCCTCTCTTCTCCTCACTTCACCTTGTAACACCCCAAAATCTCATTTTTAGCTAAATTCAATATACAATTCTATTTATGATATTTTAGAGAATTTATAGAATTACTATGGATTTTTAAAATCCTTTTCCAATTTTCTAAATTAAATATTATTATTGTTATTAATCGGAGGTTAATAATGGTTTACAAATAATTTATGTGAATTCAAAATGCTTTCTTTGGAATATCGGATTTTTTCTTGGAATTTTTGGAGTTAATTTGATATTTTTACAGATTAAGAACAAAAGGTGCAACTTAGGCATATTCAAGATATTCTTTGCCCAAGACATGAGAAACTATTAATTTAATTGATCTAGTGTGTTATGGGAATGGCCACTATTTTGAAGTGTCTTCTAGTCAAACCACGATTTTGGATTGTCCTTGAGCAAATGACAACATTTTATAGTGCCCTGTAGGCAATTTAGCCAAAAATCAAAATAACCACATGCCCCTTAGGCCCTCAATCTCTTCCCCTTGCGATAGCATGCAGTGACCTACTTCCTTCGTGCCTCGTTCCACCAAAGCATGCTACTCTTCTTTCGTAGTCATTGTCCTTGTACTCCTCCCTTTTATCAGACTGTGGAGTGGAGATCAATGCAAGATTTTGAATCGATATCTTCTGTGGGTGATGAACCTAACTTGCTTCGGAGGAGGTGTCAAGACCTTCAATTGATTTATTGTAGGGGAATTAATTATGTGCCACTTTTTAGTTTGGCACTTTAGGATATGCCACCGCTCCTAACGTAATATATTATATGCCACTGCTTCAGTGAGATCATTCATATTTTGCCACTTTTGCATTATATTTGCATTTAACCCCTCTTTTTTCCTCACCACCCCAGGCGAATTGTCCAAAATGCCCCTACCCTCACTTGCTGTTGGATTGTAAGGGTCTTCTTATCTTGAGGGACTCCCTCACTTTAAAATTAGGTCACTTGCCCTTCTACAAGCGATGTGAGACTATTCCAATAATCTCCCCTTCACATATTGTTATCCCTCAGCCGTTTACTGCTCCCTTCACTGTACACCGATGACACTTCAAGGTCATGGTCCATCGGACGTTCATATACTAGTATCTATTGGGCCAGAGATGTTAGAATCAAGCTTTGATACAAACTTGTTGGATTGTAAGAGCATTCTTATCCCTAAAAGTTAGCTTGTGAGGTGAGTAACTTCTCTATTTAAGTTAAATCCTTTACCCTATTTCAACACTTGCTCACGTTTTGGCCTGGCCTCATGGATTTGGTTCAACCGAACCAAATCACTCAGGCTCAGACGCCTTTCCTGCATGGGAAGGAGTTCCAACTCCCAAGTCCCAAGCATAGGTGCACCTTGAATAGTATAATTCTAAAAATGTAGGAATAGAAAATATATAAATAGAATAGGAATGAATGCGCAAAACAGAGCATTAGAACACATAAGAATTTTATAGGATTGAGTGGTTGGAACACAGGAATAGGGAACACACAAAAATTTACTTCCATCCTATGTGTAGCAACAAAAAGAGGTTTTGGTAGATATTATTTTCCTATGGTTTTCCTTTCGAATAGTAGGGATAGAAAATTTTCCTGCGTTTACCTTCGCTCCATTCCTGTGAATCAAATGGATGAACAGTTGCTATTCATATAGAATTCCTATTACTCCATTTTGCCTATGAATCAAAGAGGGAAAACGCAGGAATTTACTTCGATCCTATGGGTAGGGGAAAAAAAGGTTTAGGTGGACGTCACTGTTCCTATGATTTTCCTTTGGAATCACAGGGAAAGGAAATTTTTCTACGTTTTCCTTTCCTCCATTCCTATTAATTAAAATAGATGAACCGTTGCTATTTCCGTGGAATTCGTATTTCTCAATTTTTTCCCCTACAAATCAACGAGGCCCTAACCTGCTATCGTCGCACCCAGCTCATTCACCTGCTAGCTGCTGCTGTTTCTTTTTTTTTCCCCCTCGAAGAGCTGCTATTTTTTCTTGGCCGCACGAGCAATGGCCGCCAACGGGAAGGAATTGTTGGAAAATCTAGATCTAGACCTAAAAGCTTAGTCTATTAATAAGCATCCTTCACTTAGTCTATAAATAGAGAATCGTATTATTATCACCTTTTGAGAAAGAAAAGCAATAAAGAAGAAGGAGCATCTCATCTCTCTGTGTTTAATTCTTGCATTATTTTGTGTTTGATTTATTTATTTTGGTATAGAAAAAATTGATCAGACTGAACTCACCAGTGAGATTACCCGTTTTTTGGTCTTCCAAAAAGATTACCCGTTTTTAGTTTTTTGAGAGGGAGGTTACACAGGAAGCTAATTACGTTAGTTCGAGTGGGCCTTACTCGGGTTCCCTGGATTGTGATACGGCCCAATTCAGAACCCATTGCGGTCGTATTCCGAACGCGTTACAGCACAACCATCGCGACTTCGTCTCGCGATCCCCTCCTCCCCTGGGGTCCTGACTCCTGCCGCTCCGCCGTCTTCTTCCTGCTCCCGGCGGCCGCTGCCGCCCGGCAAGGCCGTCGCCGTCTACATCCGGCTGGCGGCCAACGCCCCTTCTCCTTCCTCGCGCGCTCGGCCCCGCGTGCCTCCCGCCCCCGGAGGGAGGCCGGCGACGACGACGCGGAGCCCCGGTTGGTGTCGAACCCTATCTTGCTTCGGATCGATCTAATAGTTTCTGTTCTGCTCCTGTCTTTGCTGTGGGCAACCTAATCGAAATCTGATGTTCCTCTCCAATCTATCCAGTTTCCCGCGGATTCTTCTGCTGCGTGTTGGGGTACTGCCAATAGCAGTTTATTCTCGAAATCTCGCACGGTGTGTCCACCCCTGGGTGCCTGCGTTGCTTCTTGGTGAATAACCAAGTCTTGTTGCTGATCCCATGGAGGAAGAGGACGATGACCAGCGCTTGTTACATAGCCTCGGTGTAACATCCGCAAGCATCGAGGACATCGAAAGGAAAGTCCTATCAGAGGCAAGTCTTGCTCACATCATTCTCGTGCTGTGCACGAGCTGATTGCGGAGAGAACCTTCTCATGTCATATTTCTTTTGCAGGCAAAAACTGACCCAAAGCGTGACACTGAGTCGGGGCCGAGCATCAATGACCCGGAGAGTCACGAGGTACCCAAAGCTGATCCTCAGGCCGAACTACATCAGAAATTGCGCTCTGTGCAACTTGAGATTAATGCTGTAGCTTCCACAATTAAAGGAGCTAAACACACGGTTGGAAAGAAAAGTGACCGCTCGGATAGCGCTGATGCAGAGGATAAAAAGAAGAAGCATTTTGACGGCACTGCTCAAGACACCCCTCATGGAGGAGCCCTCCAGCAAGCGCTCGCTTCTGAGCGTCTTAAAAGCCTCAAGAAGGCTAAAGCACAGATTCAGAAAGAGATACTGCAGTCTGATCCTAGCCTATCCAGCTCAGACAACCAACCAGACAAAATGCTGGCCATGCTGGTTGAAGAGGAACCAAGGCGGAAGAAGCCGCTAAAACAGCCTGGACGGCCTAAAGAGAGCTCAACTCGTCGGTTGAAAACTGTCACCTATAATGATGACAACGACTTTGATGCAGTGCTCGATGGAGCTTCTGCGGGGTTTATGGAAACTGTGAGCTTCTAGCCTAGCCCTTCAGGGTTCTCATTTCCTATACTATTGTTTTGTTTCACTGCCTTTCTGATGTTATGCATTCTATTGTGTAGGAAAGGGAAGAGCTGATTAGAAAGGGTTTGCTGACACCGTTTCACAAGTTGAAGGGCTTTGAGAAGCGTGTTGAACAACCTGGACCTTCTCATAGGCAAAACGATTATGCAGAACAAGACGAAGAAACCATGGAAGCTTCTAGCATTGCTAAAGTTGCCCAGTCAATGCAGCAGATTGCACAAAACCGCCCAGCCACCAAATTGCTTGATGCAGAGTCCTTGCCTAGGCTGGATGCACCTACTGCTCCATTTCAAAGACTTGGAAGACCTGTAAAACGTCCTGTTTTCCCCAGTTCAGATGAGCAGGAGAAGAAAAGACAAAGGAATAAGACCAAGAGGCCGTTGCCTGGCAAGAAATGGAGGCAAGACAACCTAAGGAAGGAATCATTATTGGATGGTATGTCAAGGCCCTTTTAGGCTTTACTGTTATTCTACACACATGGCAAATGCAGACAAATTTCCTTATTTGCTACTGCTATGTATAAATTCACTGCAGTGAACTTATTATGTCCGCTTTGTACAGTAACAGTTGAGGATGTTGGGGGTGCAGATGCATCAGTTTCTGAGGATGAAGATCAAGCAATAGAAGATTCTGATGAGTTATCTCATGTTATCCTTGAAGGTGGTTTAAGAATTCCAGGCACAATTTATACACAGCTATTTGACTACCAAAAAGTGGGAGTGCAATGGCTATGGGAGTTACATTGTCAAAGGGCTGGTGGGATAATTGGCGATGAAATGGGCCTTGGAAAGACAGTGCAAATCTTGTCATTTCTTGGTGCTTTGCATAACAGTGGTATGTACAGGCCTAGTATTGTTATTTGTCCTGTGACCCTTCTGCAGCAGTGGCGAAGGGAGGCCAGTAGGTGGTATCCAAAGTTCAAAGTTGAGATCTTACATGATTCTGCAAATTCAAGTAAAAAGAGCAAGAGATACAGTGATTCTGACAGTGACGTTTCTTGGGATAGTGATCAGGAAGAGGTTACACATGGTAAGCCTGCAAAAAAGTGGGATGACTTGATTTCACGTGTTGTAAATTCAGGGTCAGGTTTGCTTCTGACCACATATGAGCAGCTAAGAATCCTAGGGGAGAAGTTGCTTGACGTAGGATGGGGATATGCTGTATTGGATGAGGGTCACCGCATAAGGAATCCCAATGCTGAGATAACTCTGGTGTGCAAGCAATTACAGACTGTTCATAGGTTAATTATGACAGGTGCTCCTATTCAAAATAAACTTTCGGAACTGTGGTCTCTCTTTGATTTCGTGTTCCCTGGAAAATTAGGTGTCCTACCTGTGTTTGAGACTGAGTTTTCCGTTCCAATTACTGTTGGTGGATATGCTAATGCAACACCTTTGCAAGTGTCCACAGCATATAGATGTGCTGTTGTCCTACGTGATTTGATCATGCCGTACCTTCTTAGGAGAATGAAAGCTGATGTCAATGCACAGCTTCCCAAAAAAACAGAGCATGTTCTTTTCTGTAGTCTAACTCCAGAGCAACGTGCTACTTATCGTGCATTTCTTGCTAGTTCAGAGGTGGAGCAAATATTTAACGGTAACAGAAATTCCCTTTATGGGATAGATGTCCTACGGAAGATATGCAATCATCCTGATCTACTTGAGAGAGAACACGCTGCTCAGAATCCAGACTATGGGAATCCTGAAAGAAGTGGAAAGATGAAAGTGGTTGAGCAAGTTCTTAAAGTCTGGAAGGACCAAGGCCATCGTGTTCTTCTTTTCACTCAGACACAACAAATGCTTGACATCATGGAAAACTTCTTGTTAGCTTGTGACTACAAATATCGGAGAATGGATGGACTTACACCTGCAAAGCAAAGAATGGCACTCATTGATGAGTTCAATAACACAGATGAAATTTTTATCTTCATTCTGACCACAAAAGTTGGTGGATTGGGTACAAATTTGACTGGTGCAAACAGGATTATTATATATGATCCTGACTGGAACCCTTCAACAGACATGCAGGTACAACTTATGTAGAGTATTCTATGCCCTGTCTATATGTATTTCTTTTGAAATTTGCACCTATCATCCTTTAACATTTCTTCGTAGATGCATTGACGAAACTCTATTAAGGTGTTATACAATTTGTCTTGTCTTAGTGGACTTAAAAAGAGAATGTCGACATCTGAGAAATGGATGGCAGTGAGCGATGACATGGTAGATGAATAATTTTGAATCATAATCTGTCGATACAGTTGCAAGCATAATCTCCCGTGGTTTTGTTTCCTAGATTTTTACCAAGTGACCACACTAACCTGATTAAACTTTGTGTGTACTAGGCTAGGGAACGTGCATGGCGAATTGGGCAAACTAGAGATGTGACGGTTTACAGATTGATCACACGTGGGGCTATCGAGGAGAAAGTCTACCATCGACAGATACACAAACATTTCCTCACAAACAAAGTACTGAAAAACCCCCAGCAAAGGAGATTTTTTAAAGCCAGAGACATGAAGGATTTGTTCACATTACAAGACGATGACGGGAATGGTTCAACTGAAACATCAAACATTTTCAGTCATTTGTCTGAAGATGTGAATATTGGAGTTCCAAATGACGAGCAACGAGACCAGCTATTGGCAGCTTCGGCTCTACCAACCACCACAGAGGCTGAACCATGTTCATCCAGTAGAGGAAAAGGGAAATTGGACCATAACTCTGACCAAGCAGATGAAGAATCCAACATTTTGAAGAGTCTTTTTGATGCTCAGGGAATTCATGTAAGCAATATTTTCTGATCCCTAAGGAAAGTTTGTAGCCTCAATTTTTCAACTTTCTCAAAATAACATCCCTTTTTTTGGAATTGCTCAGAGTGCGGTCAATCATGATGCCATAATGAGTGCTAATGATGACCAGAAGCTGCGCTTAGAAGCAGAAGCTTCACAGGTGGCACAAAGGGCAGCTGAAGCTTTGCGCCAATCACGGATGCTCAGAAGCCGTGACAGTTTTTCTGTTCCCACATGGACTGGAAGAGCTGGTGCTGCTGGGGCGCCGTCCTCTGTTCGCCGGAAGTTTGGGTCAACACTTAATAGCCAGTTGGTTAATTCTTCTTCGCAGGCATCAGAAAGTTCAAACAGCAGGGGTCAAAATCTTCAGGTGGGTGCTCTAAATGGCAAGGCTCTGTCCTCTGCCGAACTTTTGGCAAGGATTCGTGGAACCCAAGAGGGAGCAGCTTCAGATGTTCTGGAACATCAACTTAACCTGGGATCAGCTTCCAACCACATATCAAGTTCATCAGAGAATGGTCGCACATCTAACTCTTCTAGTAGGAACATGATCGTGCAACCTGAAGTCCTAATCCGCCAATTGTGCACCTTCATACAACAGAATGGTGGTTCTGCCAGCTCGATGAGCATTACAGAACATTTTAAGAACCGTATACAGTCCAAGGATATGCTGCTGTTCAAGAATCTGCTGAATGAAATAGCGATGTTGCGAAGAGGTGCAAACGGTGCTATGTGGGTGCTGAAACCTGATTACGAGTAATTTTAGCTGTAGTTCAATTGAGCAAAATTTTTGTTAGTAGCTTCCCTATACAAGTTCATTTATATAGGAGACAATTTGAAATTGATACAGAGATGAATTTCTCTCAAATCTTTTGATGTCGCTGAATCTCTTTTTTGTATGAAAGAGATGAACCTGAAACATGAGCATGTTAGGTGACTGGTTGTAAATACAGGAATACTAGTCTTTGTCACAACGGTCCTGAGGACCTCATGTCTGAGAGCTAATTGTTTATATATGTGTAGAAAGGGTTCTTTTGTCGAGCTATATTTCTGTAGTGATTTGTTTTTGTGACTGTACGGCAAACATCGTTGCCATTCTCACCTGGTCCTGAAACTGCTGAGATTCTTGCTTCAGCTTGGCATGCCCAGTCTATCCTGTACGACAATTCCTTAGCATTATGATGAACAACACCGTACATTTTTTCTGTTCATGGTGCCTTTATATTAGCTAATATTTCATTATTGTGGATTAGACGAGGATGGGTGCAAGGAAGCGAGTGCTCCTCCGTATTTTTTTTAAAATAATCTAATTTTTATTCGAAATTATAGAAATATACTCGTGCAAAATTTTTTTACAGTAATGACCTCCAATCGTTTAACTATTGGGCGACTGAACGATGGCGTCCGTTGGCGCCCAACAGCCGCGCGACAGGCATACAGTCGGTGGGTCATTGGACGACAGGTAGTCGCCCAATAATGGGGCGACTGGGACCTGTCGGGCTAGACTGGTCCAGCTAGGTAACATTTATCAAATTTTGTCTGAGTCCTTTTTTTCTAAAAAAAAATAGGAGACAATGTTCGTTGATTCATTTGTGATTTTCGTAGATTATTAAAGGTACAAAATCTATTAGGTTCGCAATAACAGTTTGCGATCGTCTTATGTTATTGTAGTGTAAGAAATTTTGTGAAATTTGTTTTGAGCATGATTGAGATAGCAACGATTTATAAGTACGAAGGTAAGTGATATTATGATGTAACCGGAAATTCATACATAGAGAACTTGTTTTCATGTTGTTTGATGCCTTGCTATGCTGAAGAATTGAATGCGAAAAGAGAATCATGCAGCCACAAGGGAGGAGGCACATGCGGTTACATGTCAAAAGGAGGGGAAGCTCCATGCAGGCCAAGACTAGAACAAGAGGCCCATACACCACTCGGCTAAGGAGATAAACTGAACCTGTCAATTGAGAAGTTTGTAGATCTACATGCAAATGATGGATGAGATTGCTTAATTCAGCCATGTAACTAGTTAGTGTTCAATTCTGAATTGCTTTAAGATCTAAATCGGTTTTAATGATCGAATAGAATAGGAGTCAGGCTCAAGCCCATTACGTGTGTGCCCCATATCGAACATAAGAAGTTTGTATGATCCAACATGCTGCTGTGCGAACTCTAGCTGCATATGTGTGTGCCACTACAACGATGGCTAGCCATGTCCAAGGCGCCCCCTTTGCAATGCTCCATGTGGGTAGTGCGAGGTACATTCTACCATTAGGCACGCACGGAGAAGGTTGTACATTAGTACTCTCCCCTATTGTCCATGATTTTGTTCAATGTTCTAAAGCATGTAATCTAATGGTTTATGAGTCAGTGTGGTTTCCATTTATTGAGTGCACTATTTTAGTGTTGCATTGCATGCATTGAACTCAAGGCGTCAACATGGATCTAACAAACGGACATCATAAAAATGAGTATAAATAAGAACACAATAGTATTAGAAATATCACATAGTAAGTAAGAAATGTAAGTATTACAGGAACAATAAAAGTACAATCAGCTCTACACCCCAACAACACCCCCTCTGTTTCCACATTAGTGTCCTCCTGTACGGCCCCACTTGACTGTCTTCCTCAGTGCTAGGTGTTGGGTGCCCGATAAGGTAGGACGCTCAGGAGGCCTGTGCACACGAGGTCCCAAGCCGGAGGGGTGGACTATAGTGCTGCTTGTGTGGCTACTGGTGCACCACTGAGCTGTGACCTGGAGAGAACCTATAGGGGTGTGGGCTAAGGTCCTGGGCCTGTTGCCTGGTTAGGCCAATCCACAAAGTACCGGTCCATGTCCTCCTAGCCCGGGGAGACCCCAAATCCCTCAGCAGGCTTAAGACTTGCAATGCAAATATCATTAATTCGTCAAGTAAAGGGATAGGAGAAAACAAAAGGAGGCACGATGTACCCTCGGCTAACACCATGGTGTGGTCAAAGCCATCCGGAGAGACGTACGACAAGTTGTATGCGCCCTATGTGGGAAGCCAGAGAAGTCTGGAGGACGCATGAACTGCTGCACTATCAGTGCACGGGGCCGTGCTGAGGCTGACTCCCCGGCCTCGTTAGGCCGAGGTGGTTTGGCTGACCCTCCGCTCTCATCAGGGTGCGGTGGACGTGGCCACGCAAAACCTCCCGTGCAGTGTGGTGTTGGACCGGACGGTGCTAACGGACGCATCGAGTGTGCACCACGGGCTAGCGTGCGGACCTCTGGGAGCCTAGTGCACGACAACAGGGTGATGACATGTGCACCCAAGGCCTGCACATGATAGAAAGCCTGGACAAACTCCTCACGTGTGAACTCCGCACCACTGGCGATCCTGTACCCCATGCTGCAAGAGTCCCTCCAAATTGTCATTACGTGTATCAGCCTGGTACGTGTTCAAGGAGCGTACCAGCGAAGGTACTTACTGTACATGCTGCGGTCGTATGGTCGTACCAGCGAAGGAGAGACATCTGCGGTGGTAACTCACTCACGTGTGGACATTCTCGGGCATAGGTCGCCCGACTAATACTGGAACGACCTGACGTAGGTTGAACTGGTGCATTGGTAGGAACCTCCTTGGGATGGCCCGATCTTCACGACAGTAGGTCGAAGAACCGAGGATAACTTGCTGCGAACAGCGGGGTAACTAGCTTTATACCTGCCAAGGTTGGATGCGACCAAACGACGGGGAGAGAGACACCGAAACCTTGAGGACTTCGACTCGATCTCCGAACGACCGCAGAACCACAATCCGGGACTAACCCACACAAAAGGCCCGAAAGCCTAGAGCACGAATTAGGGGATCCCAAAGGGATCTCTTCACGAGTCCAAGAAGAACAAGGAAGAACAATGGTGTGAGTAAGACACTTAGCAGCTCGGCTGCAAAACTATGGTTTATCAAATGATTCAAAGCTGCCAATTGTTTAGATACAAGGGGTATTTATACTAGGAACAACTCTCCTAGTTGAGTGTGAAAAGGAATTGGAATTTCTGAAGGTAGGCTAGGTGAAAGGTCTCCACGAGATGAATTCCCGAGGAGGTCTCGCGTGACTGTTAGCCTTCTGAGCAGTCTCCACTAATTCGATCATAACTTCTTATTGGAAAGTCCAAATGACGTGGGGTTTGTTGCATTGGAAACTAGACTTGATAAGCTTTCCATCAAGTACTCATGGACCCCCAGAGCCTTCGGAAAACAAAAGTTATGGTTGCTTCTTTGTGGCTGTAGGTGCTGTCAGCCAGGTGGTCTGATTGTAGCATTGTATTTGTTCCTCATGCCAAGTAGCTTCCTCCGCTTCATGTGTAAACCTAAGTAACATCAATGTAGAACATTTAGGTAGTATAACATCCTGAGATATGTTGAAATCAAAATCAGCTAGGAATGAATTCACCTGTTCTTGTATTTTCTTGGCACGACTTCGTGTAAGTGGACCTTGATTTGTATCCTTTATGCTTGATGGTGAATAGTTGATATGTGATGGAACATGCTGAGCTGGGATGTCCTCATCATCCTCCCCCTCTTGAAAAGGAGTCGTCCTCGACTCTTCTGGTCCAAAGAATGGAGACAGATCGGAGACATTGAAGGTTGAGCTTACACCATACGTACTTGGAAGTTCAATTTCATATGCATTGTCATTGATCTTGCGAGCACTTTGAAGGACCATCGGCGCGTGGCTGCAGCTTGCACTTGCGCTTGTTCAGGAAACGGTCCTTGCGCAAATGCACCCAAACTAAGTCTCCTTGTTCAAATAACATCTTCTTACGTCCCTTGTTGGCACGTTTCATGTACATCTTGGTCATCTTTTCTATGTTTTCTTTTGCTCGATCATGAAGCTTCTTGACAAATTCTGCACGCTTGCTTGCATCAAAATTTACACGTTCTGCATAGGCAAAGGCAAAAGATCGATAGGAGCAGAGGTTTGAAACCATATACAATCTCAAATGGACAAAACTTAGTGGTCGAGTGTACTGCCTGTTGTATGCAAACTCCACATGAGGCAAGCTTTCCTCCCATAATTTCAAATTTTTCTTGAGAACAGCTCGCAGCAGGTCGACAATGTTCGGTTCACAACTTCGGTTTGACCATCGGTTTGTGGATGGCATGTCGAGAGAACAGCAATTTTGTCCCAAGTTTTCCCATAAGGTCTTCCAAAAGTAGCTCAAAAACTTGGTGTCACGATCTGAAACAATGGTCCGCACGCCATGAAGTCTTACAATTTCCACGAAAAATAATTCAGCAATATATGAAGCATCATCGCTCTTATGACAGGGAATGAAATGAGCCATCTTGCTAAATCTATCAACCACAACAAAGATAGAATCCCTCCCCCTCTTAGTTCGAGGTAAACCAAGAACAAAATCCATTGAAATGTCTTCCCAAGGTACACTAGGAATAGGTAGAGGGGTGTACAAGCCATGAGGGTTCAAACGGGACTTAGCTTTGTGGCATGTTTCGCAGCGCATGACATATCTCTCCACATCGCGTCGCATCTTCGGCCAAAAGAAGTGATCAACCAACACTTGTTCCGTCTTTTTAGCACCAAAATGACCCATAAGCCCACCGGCATGAGCTTCCTGCACAAGCATGAGACGAACAGAACATTCTGGAATACAAAGTTTGTTAGCCCGAAACAAAAATCCATCATGTAAATGAAACTTTTCCCAGCCCTTTCCATCATTACATTTGGAATATGGTTCAGCAAAATAAGGATCAGCAATATACAAATCTTTCACATTTTCTAATCCAAGAATTTTAGCATCAAGTCGATAAAGCAAAACATGGCGTCTAGACAAAGCATCAGCTACAACATTATCCTTCCCTTTTTTGTACTTAACAATGTAAGGAAAAGACTCAATGAATTCACTCCACTTAGCATGTCTTCGGTTTAGTTTTAGTTGGCCCTTAAGATGTTTCAAGGATTCATGGTCTGAGTGTATCACAAATTCTTTGGGCAAGAGATAATGTTGCCAAGTTTCCAAACTTCTTACAAGAGCATATAATTCTTTATCATAAACGGAGTAATTTAGAATTGGACCACTTAGCTTTTCACTGAAATATGCAATAGGCATACCTTCTTGCATGAGCACGCCACCAATCCCCACACCACTTGCGTCACATTCAATTTCAAAGGTCTTACCAAAGTCAGGAAGTGCAAGGAGTGGTGCAGTTGTCAACTTCATTTTCAGATCCTCAAATGCCTTCTCTTGTGCCTCACCCCAATGGAATAGCACATCTTTCTTTGTTAATTCATTGATGGGTGCAGCAATGGTACTGAAGTCTTTCACAAACCGACGATAGAAACCTGCAAGTCCAAGGAAATCTGCGACTTGGCTCACATTCGTGGAGGCAACCATTCACGAATAGCTTTTATCTTTTCTTCATCAACTTCGACACCTTGACCTGAAACAACAAAACCAAGAAAGACTACCTTGTCGGTGCAAAAGGTGCACTTGGCAAGGTTAGCATACAAGCATTCCTTTCTCAAAACACATAGCACACTTGCTAGATGTTCAATATGTTCTTCAAGAGACTTGCTGTAAATTAAGATATCATCAAGTAAACAACAACAAATTTGCCAATAAAAGCTCTAAGCACATGATTCATCAATCTCATGAAAGTACTTGGTGCATTTGTCAATCCAAACGGCATCACCAACCATTCATACAACCCAAATTTGGTTTTGAAAGCGCTTTCCACTCATCTCCTCTCTCATTCGGATTTGGTGATAGCCACTTCTCAAGTCAATTTTTGTGAAAATGATAGCACCACTAAGCTCATCAAGCATGTCATCCAGTCTAGGTATTGGATGTCTATATCTTATTGTTATGTTATTGATAGCTCGGCAATCAACACACATTCTCCATGAGCCATCTTTTTGGAACTAAAATAACAGGGACAGACATGGTGAAAGACTTTCTTTACATACCCTTTCTCGATCAACTCTTGAACTTGGCGCTGAATTTCCTTTGTTTCCTCCGGGTTGGTGCGATCACGGGCTCGGTTTGGAAGTGGGGCACCAGGGACAAGGTCGATTTGATGTTCGATTCCTCTCTTAGGTGGCAGCCCTGGTGGTACTTCATCCGAATACATCCTTATATTCCTGCAACACATCATAAACAACACTTGGCAATATAGAGGGTAAGTTGTTAGTGGAAAGAAAATTGTCCTTGTACAGAGTACAAAGAACATGGCATTGGGTTCACTCAATTCTTTTAAATCCCTTTCCTAGCCATCATGACTAATCCTCTTTTCCCATTGGCTTGGTTCTTTGTAGTGTGGAGTTTTATTTGGCTTTGGATTCACTACCTCACCATGTTTGTGGGTCACTCGTAAGTGGTTCTCACTCTCTCGCTGTTTTCTTTTACATCATCCTTCAATATCTCCTCCGGTGTCAAAGGAAGTAAAGTGATTCGCTCTCCTTTGTACATGAGAGATAACTTGTTGGTTCGACCAAAAATCTGAACATCACGATCATATAACCATGGTCTTCCTAGCAGCAGTTGGCATGCTTGCATAGGCACCACATCACACTCCACATGATCATTATACTTCCCAATAGAGAAAGGAACTGTCACAACATGGTTTACACGTAGCGTACCACAATCATTAAGCCATTGCATCTTGTATGGAGTAGGATGGCGCCGCTGTTTTAACCCCATTCGCTCAACCAATTCTTGACTTGCAATATTGTTGCAGCTGCCATTATCAACAATAATTCTACACAACTTGTCCTTGATCATGCCTCGAGTATGGAAGAGATTGTGTCGCTGTCCATTCTCTTCTTTTTCAGCAGTAACACTAAGCACTCGAAGAGAAATAAAGCAATTATTATCACCTTCGTCGGGTTGGATCTCACTCCCATCATTGCCCACTGTTTCTTCTTGTATGCCATCTTCTTCTTGCTCACTTTCAGATTCCCACTCGCCTAGCTCATTCACAAACATGGTTCTTCTACTAGGACATTCAGCAGCGACATGTCCTCGGCCTTTGCATTTGTGACATACAATCTCTCGGCTATGTGAAGATGATGTTTGCGGCAAGCGACAGAGGATGCTGCTGTACGGGCAGCAGGGTGTTGATTTTTTGTTGCGCTGTAGGTGAAGAGGCCGAAGAGAGTGTAGACTTTGCAGCAGTAGATGGTGAAGACTGGCGGCAATGCCTTGAGATCGATCACCAACAATAGAAGTACTGGGCTGCTGCCGACGCCATGGAGCTGAAGTGAAACGGCTCCGGAAGAACGTCTATGTCCCTCTCGTTGAATCTTCTTCTCCGTGCGCATTGCTTGATCCACAAGATCTTGCAGATTATGATATGGAAACATCTCAACAAAACTTGAAATTTCTTCATTAAGACCACGCAAAAATCTTGCCATTTTGATTCACCATCTTCTCTAATCCCAAGACGAACCATGAGTAGTTCCATCTCCTTATAATATTCATCAACCGACCTAGAACCTTGTCTCAATGTTTGCAACCTATTGTGAAGGTCACGATTATAGCTCGAAGGAACAAAGCGCCTTCTCATGGCACGCTTCATTTCAGCCCATGTATCAATATGCTCACGTCCCAACACAAGCTGATTCTCTTGTATTTGATTCCACCAAGTGAGGGCATAACCGAAAACTCAATCAAGCAAGGTTTACACACCTGCGGTTGGACAGATTATGCACTCAAAAATCGATCACATTGCTCCTCCCACTCAAGATATGCATCGAGTTCTTCTTTTCCGTAAACTTAGGGACACTCAACTGACTCGAGCAATGTTATCCGCATCATCCCTAGCACGGCGACCATGGGGCTGTCTTCTATCTCTATGGATAGCATCTCGACGATGATCTCGATGTCCATATCGCCCACCATCAGCAAATAGATTCTCATTATCATCAAATTCCTCATCATGGTCATCATCATTATGGTCTTCTTCATCATGAAAGCGCACACAAAGGCCAAAAGCCCGACCATGAGCACCTCCCGTGCTGCAGAATATGCGCAACTGCGCCTCGCCACGATGAGCACCGCCCCTCGTCCATCACCCCGACCAAGATCTTGCGGCCGTGGAAGTCGTCATTAGCAGCAGCTCCCATCGAGTTCTCATCGGCTTCACCATGATCAGCAGCAGGTTAGGTTGATGTAGACCCCACCACCAGACGGAAGGCGTTCATTGAGCATCGTCCCATGGCCTGAACCAGTTCACGTAATTGTTGCATCTCACTCGTGTGATGGTTGTTCATCTCCTTCATGATTTTCCCCATGTACACTTGAGTTGGAACCTACCATGTTAGCAAAGAGAAAGTGGAATAGATAATATTTGTGGAATCACACAACCTCACCTCTTACTTACCAAAGCTCTTGCTCGTTCTCTAGGACCGTGAGTGCGCAAAAGTGATAGTAACCCAGCTGTGGTTAAGCGGTTGAAAGGTTTACGAGTCGAGAGGTCCGGTTTTCAGATTTTTGTGGAGCTATAGGTGGCTGTTCAAGGAAGGCTGCGATCAGAACCAAGTGGCGTAAACCGTTCAAAAGATATGTAAACGTTGCTGTTAAGAACACCACAAACTTGAGTATGCAGAACTGAAATTTTCAGTTTTGTAATCCATAACACACCCCTACTTTTCACTTCTTTTCTCTTCTCTTTTTTTGACTCTTTCTTTCTTCTCTTTTTATTTTTTTGACACTAACAGGTGCGGATAACAAATAAACAAAACACTATATAAGTAAAGATGGTGACTAGCAACTTGATGAACACAACGACACAAAGGTAATGAGATCGTGAAAAGGCTATGGGATTTTTTTGTGGCTTTTCAGTGGACTCTAGGAGATGAACAAAACAATAACATATGATGGTAAGACCTACCGTGACAACCTTGCTCGATACCAAATGGTAGGAACCTCCTTGGGATGGCCCGATCTTCACGACAGTGGGTCGAAGAACCGAGGATAACTTGCTGCGAACAGCGGGGTAACTAGCTTTATACCGCCAAGGTTGGATGCGACCAAACGACGGGAGAGAGACACGAAACCTTGAGGACTTGACTCGATCTCCGAACGACCGCAGAACCACAATCCGGGACTAACCCACACAAAGGCCCGAAAGCCTAGAGCACGAATTAGGGGATCCCAAAGGGATCTCTTCACGAGTCCAAGAAGAACAAGGAAGAACAATGGTGTGAGTAAGACACTTAGCAGCTCGGCTGCAAAACTATGGTTTATCAAATGATTCAAAGATGCCAATTGTTTAGATACAAGGGGTATTTATACTAGGAACAACCCTCCTAGTTGAGTGTGAAAAGGAATTGGAATTTCTGAAGGTAGGCTAGGTGAAAGGTCTCCACGAGATGAATTCCCGAGGAGGTCTCGCGTGACTGTTAGCCTTCTGAGCAGTCTCCACTAATTCAATCATAACTTCTTATTGGAAAGTCCAAATGACGTGGGGTTTGTTGCATTGGAAACTAGACTTGATAAGCTTTCCATCAAGTACTCATGGACCCCCAGAGCCTTCGGAAAACAAAATTTATGGTTGCTTCTTTGTGGCTGTAGGTGCTGTCAGCCAGGTGGTCTGATCGTAGCATTGTATTTGTTCCTCATGCCAAGTAGCTTCCTCCGCTTCATGTGTAAACCTAAGTAACATCAATGTAGAACATTTAGGTAGTATAACATCCTGAGATATGTTGAAATCAAAATCAGCTAGGAATGAATTCACCTGTTCTTGTATTTTCTTGGCACGACTTCGTGTAAGTGGACCTTGATTTGTATCCTTTATGCTTGATGGTGAATAGTTGATATGTGATGGAACATGCTGAGCTGGGATGTCCTCATCATGCATGACACGATGCGCCGCATAGTCCTCCACGAAGATGTCGAACACGAGCTTCCTCTACATCATCCAGATGCTTGGTTGTGCCAACACAGTGAGGATAGCAGTCAGGAGTACGGCTCTGCAATGCCTTAGGGGAGTAGGGCTCCCAGCGCACGTCATCAGCCGTGAGCCTATTGAACTACTCTACGAAGGTAGATACGCTCGTGTAACCTGAACATGCGTGAACTGTACCTACAAGGAATACCAACTGTTACATAGGATGATACATAATACGAAGGAATTAATTGAAAGCGAGACTACATACCTGTCTACGGCACCAGAGAGAACCCATCATAGGTTGGTCCACCTCGCCCTCCAGGTACATCTCTGCCCGTACAAAGTATTGTCCTCGAACATGGGCCGTTCTAGACTGAAGCATTCGAACAACCATAGCTGCAATAGCAGCGGACACCCCGCGAGGACCGAGTTTGCCTTGGTCCTCCCACATGCATCGCACAAGTCGCGATAGATCGCAGCAAGTGCGGCCAAACCCAGCTGATGTGGGGGGCCTCCCCGTCGGTGATGGCCCTAGCGTGAGCGATGAGGCGCATGTAGATGGTGTTGCCAACCAAACAACCACAGCAAGTAGGCCTCTGGGTGCCACAATACCTGCTACTCGTCCGCGGTCGGGTCCATCTGCTACACCTGAGTACAAGCAAAATGTTATTAATACCATACTACGAAAAGGAGAGCACAGTGGATCAGATAGGAAGGGCATCACACACATACCTGGAACTACGATAACCACCACAATGATAGGACATGCATCCGAATGGGGTGGGAAGACATAGTACCCCTCCATGGGCCCAGGTGAAAGGACTCCCTGGAACCTGTCCAATAGGTCCACGCACCAACCAGGCGGGGCCTCTAGTAGGAATGCAGCAGCTCCTACGATAGGAAGGGTGAGTAGCAGTGAGACATCTTGCAGAGTAGGTGCCACCTTCATGAATGGGAAGTGGAAAGTATGCGTCTTCGGCCGCCACCGGTCCACCAAAGTTGTTAGTAGGGAGCGATCGGACGAGAAGCATCGTGACTACTCCGTGTCGTCGTCCTTGCCCGCAGTTGGTGCCAGATTGTCCTCGTCTGTAGCCTGCGCCATCTAAGCAAGAGGTAGTAGACCAGCATCGCTCAACCTACAAAGCAAAAGAAGGTCAGTACATAACCAACGTAAGGCGAGTAGGCAATACTGTCGGAGTGCAAACTTGGCTGTCTAGCGTGGGTCTAGCCTCCAGGCCACTCGAGGTGTGCTTGTGTAGACCACCGCCAAGTTAGTCACCTCCTCCGCGCTCACAAGAGGTGGGACACGACACGACACGCTCATCCAGGAGGTTGTAATGCCAGTCCAATCTGCGAAGTTCACAAGCCATACCCGCAAAATGACTTCAAGTTAGCTTTTACACGGAACAAAAAAAATATTGAATGTAAAGTAGCAGTAAATGTAACTTGTAAATAAATAAATGAAATAATACTATGCTACTAGGATAATACTTACAACAGTACTAAAAAGGGGAAAATACCACAACAATTGTACAAACGGTACATGCAACATATGGTACAATTACAATGACACTACGTACATCAAATGTGACAACTAAGAAAGGGTAGATTATAGTGCACAATGATTAGTAATCTTTAAGCAACTTTGCATACTCCAACAACTGGTAGCGAAATCCATGCCGGTGTGCCTACTCATCAGTAGGTGCCTTGCATCGTCTAGCTATATGGCCCTTCTTACCGTAGTGCCCACAGCGACTATCCAGTGCTTCGGTTTGCATTTCGTCCATATCATTGGTAATACAATGGCTCTGCTGCCGATCCTTCCCATCCTTCAACATGTCAACACCAGAATTCAGGTCCTTCCTACAATATCCAAGGTGGTGAAGTTATTCACAATCCTAAACCCCTTAAGCTCACCACACCCCGCCTACATCACCCTCTCCTTGAAGAGTACTTGGACATGAAATTTGAAGGATCCATGCCCACAGTCCCGCATGCGGCGAGGACATGAGAGCATGGATTGTGTAACAGCTTCGGCTTGTTGCACAAGCAGCTATATTCATTTATATGATCTTCAAGGCATACCTCGTGGGTGACAGGAGAACAAGGCATCCCAAATTCGGCTCTATCCCTAAGGAGCACATCAAAATAATGCTCCCTATTGCCCATCATGTGCACCGTGTGCAATTGTCCCTCCTCTGTCTTCGCCTCCATATATGTCGTAATCTTTGAGCAGTACGATGTTTATGGGTTGGCTGCTTGAAATGTGGCATTTGTATGTCTCTCCTTGAAATAGCCGATTGTGTCATGCAGAACACCTTCCACAATAGTGATGAGGGCTGAGAATGATGCCCCCTGAGAACTCAGTTGTACACCTCGGCAAGATTAGTCATCGTTATGCTGTATCTCGCGCCGTCCGTGTCGTGCAGTAGGGACCACTTCTCCAATGGCTCGGCCTCGATCCAGTGCGAGAAGCACTTGACGTCCCGTGAGCTCCTCCTCCTCGAACCAGTTGTGTTAGACTTAGCCAGAGCTGTAAGGTATTTGGGTTGTGCCATCCCAGGCATGGCTGATCCCTTGTTCCTCTCATCGACGTGCTTCCTGCTGTGCTCGTCAAATTTTCGCTTCTAGTTTTGCATAGTTAGCCTCTTGAACATCTTCATCAATAGTTGCTTTAGGAACTGCTTGAAGAAGTTGGCCCCCAAGTGGCGAATGAACCATCTGTTCCTCATTTCCGGCCAAGGGAAGGGCTCCTTAGGGTTTTCCTAAAGTTTTCTTTGATCTCCTGCACATCTTGTATTGCATTGAAAAGTGAAGTTGAGTCCTTGAAAAAGGTATACAATGATATGAGTGCCAAGTCATGTGATTCTTGTATTTGCCTCCACTTCAAGATTGATGTTATGAAGATTTCTCTTTGCTTCTTTACAATTGGAGTTTCAATCTTCTAGAGTTGAGTGCGAGTCATTTGATGTTGGCTCGTATGCCTTTGCTTTACTTGATTCTTCCTTGGGCATGCATGTATACTACTTAAACATTCTCCAGATTTGATATTTACAACAAAAGGCATTGATGTCCTGGCCAAATTAAATTTGAATGTGTATTGTTTACATGATACCACAAAGCATTGAGATGAAAATAGCTATGGACTTCTATCACAAGACATGACGTATCTTGCAATGAACCTTCTGATCAACTCCTGAAGTTGGATAGGAATATATATGTGTTGGACCGAAATGGCGACAGAGGGGGGTGAATGGCGCTCTAAAAACGAGACAAGTACTAGCTCCTAGTATCCTCTCCTATAGCTGCCAGAAGCTATGAAGAGGAGAACTTAACCTCTCTGGAGCCTCAAGAAATCATAACAGAGAAGGAGAAATGAAACCCAAAAGAAAAACCGAGAGAAAACGCAAAACACAGAGGGGCCGGCCTGACTTGAACCTACCGGGCGGTCTGACCACAAGTTTGCCGTCGGTCAGACCGGCCTAGTCACCCCGGTCTGACTGCCATATTGGGCCCGGTCTGACCGGCCACTATGAAGCGATCTGATCGCCCCTCAGGTTCCAGACAGCAGGAGACTGAAAATTTCAGTAAACAATGAGAACTCCAAACTACAAGGAAATTTGGGGCTCCCTTTTGGATTTCTCTGCCCAGAAAGACAAAACTACAATCAAAATAGCCAGAGGAGCCTGGGGAAACAAGAAAACTTAACTCAAGAACAAGAATTTGGGATTTGACCCAAAAACTGAAAATATTCAGAGACTCCACCAAAAACCAAATTGCTCCTCAACCTTTGATCCTTTGGCTATGAAACTTTGAGGATAGCAACTCAATAGTATCTGGACTTCACAAGCCAAGTTTCAAGCCATCTCAACAAGAAAATCGAGATTCTCACCAAAACCCTAGAAATGAAAGAGATGAACAGGGGAGCCCAAAAACAAATCTGAGATTAAATGAGATTAGCTCTTGGGAAAATCGATCAAATGATTTTGGGGCATCATCCCAACATAGAGCAACCCATTTTGGGCCTTCCCAGCAAGAAACAACTCAAAACACCAAAAGTAAAAAATCATGCAGAGGGTGTACGAAGGAAGAACACAGGAAACTGAGCATCTCAACAGAAAATAATTCATTCCTAGAGACAAGAGGATCACAGAGGAGTCCCCATACATGCTTGATACAAGAGGAATGATTACATGGAAGCTCACTTCATCCTCTCCCTCTCACAAGCCCAAGAACATCAAGAACTCTACATGCTTGGAGAGAAAAACACACGAACACAACACAGGGAGACACACTCTGCCCTCTCTCTTGCTCTCAACCACTAAAGACTAAAGCCAAAGCAACTCTCTAAAGCCCATTTTGACTAAAGCAAACCCTAACAACCCCTCACAACACTTGGAATGCATGTAGCCACAAGGAGGCACCTCCTCCTTATATAGTCTTCGGCTAACGGGTCTCCAACCCGTTACGCCCGCAAAATCCAACGGAACCCGCTCCCGCTTGTGCAGCCTTGCGAAATCACCATTTCGCCCCTCCTGCACCTTCTGGTAAGCTTCCGCGTCTCTTGTCGTCCAAGACTCGCAACCACATCGAATCTCCGCCACGAGTGATAGGATATAATTCAGATGGTGATATAAATTTATATGAGCCACGAGTTCCTAATGGGCCTTAAGTTCGAGGCCCATCATGGATACCTATATATAGAGGGGAGGTGGCATAGGGCTTGTGAGAATTCAGAATTCCTAAAACCGTAGTCGCCACACCTTTCTTATCCAATACCACGGAGCCGGTGCTCGCACTCCAACGCGTAATGTTCCTATCGCGTGTGTGTGGATACATTAGAAGTGTTGATACAAAGATTCAGCACTAGGATAATCCGCAACTTGTGACGATCATAAGGAGCTAGAGGAGACGTGCGGCTAGTATGACTATCACCGCACCAACACGCTACATCGACTCTACTTCCGCTATGACTCTACGCGTCTAGTGGTAATCCCGTGATTTATTACTAGCGAAGGTTTCTTGTTTACACGGTAGAATTTTTAAAATTATGCTAGCATAGCCTATCCATAGTGCAACAGATATGCTATTTTCAGTAGAAAAGGGAAAATGATAGATGCCACATGAGATATACTTTTTATTGTAGTAAATGGGTGCATGCATTTGTAAGAACAAAAATCTAATGTAAAATTAACGTGAAATAGATGTGTGTATAAAAAGTCATGCGTGTATTTGTAAGAAAAAAATCTAATGTAAAATTAATGAAGAAAAAAAGTACAATTGCAAAGGAGGCAGTCGGCTTGGGCTAATCTCGAACATCCAAGGTTAATCCAATGGCAAAAAAGAATTGCGATGATGTGGAAGGCTGTGGGTGGAGAAACATAGCTTTCATTGCTGTTAGTGGGGATTGTTTGTTTAGTATATGTAGATTTACCATGCTTCATGGCAAAGTTAGGGAATTTCTAGAGTTAGACATTTACAAGGATATTTCTAGAGTTGAGATATTTGTGTATTTACATGGATAGGATGTTGCCACATGGGAACAATATATGGCAAAATTAGACTGGCACATCTGTGTTTTGAGTGTGCACAATCTGCATTGCTCGACCGGGCGCGGCTGCGCGGCGTGGTGCCGAGCCTCCATTCCTAGTCATCATAATAATAACTAGGGTGGGCCGCGCGCCACGCTGTGCCATTTTAAGTTAGGCCATGTTTGGCACAGCTTCACCAACAGCTTCATCAGCTGTTGTGAGCTGTTTTTTGCCAAACACCCTTTTTGCAAATAGCTTCACCCATGAAGCTCATTTTTTTGTGCTCTCACAAAGGAATAGGGAGAGGTGAAGCTGAAAAAAGTAGCTTTTCACAGCTCTCTCCCTCAGGCCCATATTCCTAGAAAGCGACTGCCCCTCTAGTTCACAAAAATTTACACGCATTTGCCACTCTCTCCCTCAGGCGTACGCACCGCTCTACTTCACAAAAATCCCGTTCACCTCTCTCTTTCGCGTACGCACCGCTCTCTCCCGTCTCCTTCCTCTGAACGGACGTGCCGCCGCCATGGATGCCCCCTCGCCTGCACGCGATGCCGGCCGGGAAGCAGATGGATCGGGAGGCCAAGAAGATGATCCAATCACTGCACCGAGGGATTCGTTTTCGGTTCTTCTCGCACGGGCTGCAGGGCCGCCGCCTTGGCCGCGCGGGTCTTGGCATGGCGCTGCCCCGGCCGGCGGCGGCTGGCCGCTGCGCGGCGCTGCACGCCGGCGGCGGCGGCGCTAGCAGCATTGGCTCTGCGCGCCGGCGGCGGCGGCGGCTGGCTGCGAGCACGGCCCTGGCGCCCCGGCGGCGGCGGCGGCGGCGCGGCGGTGGCGTGCCCAAGTGGCGGCGGTGGCAGCGCGGCGCGGGCGCACCGGCGCGGCGGCTGGCGAGCGTGGGCCTTGGCACCAACCCCTGCTGTAATTCTCCTAAACCAGCCTCGGCCAAAACCCTAACATGCATATACCAAGCTGGCACCGTCGATACGATCACCTCCTAGCCTTCTCACGCGAGTTCGCCTCTTCCCCTCGCCCCACCCCGGCCCTGCTCGCCCTAAACTGAGTCGCCGCCATTGATTTGCTAGACGGTCGCCAGGAGGATGTTGGACGGGCACAGGGGCGGATTTGGGCCCCTGGCAAGGTGGGCTCTAGCCCGGGGCGTAAGAAAATATACAGTGTATAGCCCATGTATTTTCAGCTCAGCCCAAGGTATTATTACTAGTATTCAGCCCAGATAGCCTATACATATTTCAGAATTCAGCACTATACAAGCGGCCCACCAGTCTCTGTGCGGCCCACGCTCTTCACGCGGCCCACCATTGTCTTCGTGCCCGCGCGGCCCAAGTCTTCACGCGCTGAGCCTGCGGCGTCGGTCGCGCAAAACCCTAGCTACTACGCTAGCAGCCGCAGAAGGCAGAAGCCAGGCGCCAATCCAGCGCCGCCGCAGCGAACCGCACCGCAGCCGCTCGTCGCCTCCGCCCGGCGCCGCCCCACCTCGGCGCCCCTCCTCGGCTCCTCCTGGCCTGCACCGCCCACCTCCCGGCCAAGCGGCCAGCGCCGGCGTCGCCCCCCCTCCTGCTCGACTCCTGCCTGCAGCCTGCTGCCAGTCTCCCAGTCTCCCAGAGCCCCACTGCCGCAAGCTGCCAGGTTCACTCTTCAGTGGTAGGTAAAATGATAATTGATGATAACATTTTACACATTTATTCTTAGGCCCGATGCCTCTTATAGCCTACTTGTTGATAACCGGGAGAGAGAATTTGGGAGTATGTACACTGACTGGGACATCCTCCCTCCTCGTAAGATCAAAGAAGTTAATGCAAAAAAGGTTTGGGTTTTGCTGTGCATGATCAAAGCAATGTTATGATGAGAAATTTCAACAAAGCCTTCTCTTATATATGTCTTTCCTGCAGCCAAAAGATTGGGATGACACTATGACAGGGAATATATTGAAGACCCTGATGAAGTTAAGCCAGAGGTCTGTATTGTCATATTTCCTGTCGTAAATTGATAATGTAGATCAAGAACGGTCTCTAACTTTTTACCTGCACTGTCCAGGGATATGATTCTATTCCTAAAGAGATTCCTGATCCAAAGGACAAAAAGGTATGTACTTATCCGTTCTCACAAATCGAACTCCTAATATTTAAGCATTTAATTGACATATTCATGCTTGAGAACACCTATTTATTTGTATTTGGATGTGCAATCACAAGTTTTTTCTTTGTATTATGAAAAGAATTGAGTGTATACAGTAGTTCCATTTTACCTATTCAAGCTTGTTTCATTTTGCTTGCTTGTTTAGAAACATCCTAGTCACATTTCTGAGCTTCTGGCAGCAATATCAAACCCAGTATGACTAAAAGAACATTTTGGTGTGGTTCTAGTGTTCTATGGATGTGTATAATATAGCTAATAAATATATCACAAGATGACAAATATTTTCTTTCTATACTAAATCAGCCTGAGTCATGGGATGATGATGATGATGATGATGATGGTGTATGGAAGCCCAGAATGATACCAAATCCAGAATACAAGGGACCATGGAAGCGCAAGGTTTGTTTTTTGCATGTCTGTATATCTGACTTTGAGCTGAACCTCACCTCACCCCTTCAAACTTTGAAAGTAAACATTTTTTGACGAGGTGAAAGTAAACATTAAGTGAACTGTATACATCTTTTGCAGAATTTAAGGATGACCCAGATCTATATGTCCTGAAACCTTTGCAGTACGTGGGAATTGAAGTTTGGCAGGTACCACATATAGTCCTTGGTTAAAGATGTTTGTTCTATTGTAAAACTTGGTTGTATTGAATGATGTAAATCCTACCTAGGCTAACTACTTGTATAGCATACAGGTAAAAGCTGGTTCAGTTTTTTGAAAACATTTTGATTTGTGGAGACCCGGAGTATGCGAGAAAGGTTGTAGACGAAATTTGGGGTGCAAATAAAGAGGTAGACATATGACATACTTATAAATGTAAACTTCGTGTTGTTCGTATTTATTCATACACATGTTTGAATTACTCATATGTTGTCTTTACAAGTTCTGGTTCATATCCAACTATCAATGAAGAAATGACACGATAGGATAGAGAGCAAATCTTCGTAATTTATGTACTCAAATTGTATCTCTATTATGTTACATTTTTTATATTTTGATATCATGCCATGTTTTTCTTATTATGCTTTATGTTTACTTGTTTAGTATTGAACTCAAGTTTCATATCAGTAATGCAATTAGCCAATTATAATATACTTTTGTTATATCGTAGTATGGGTATAAATTGGTGTTAGTTTTAGGTTGCTAGATTCAGCCTAGGGCATAACTAAATCACTGGACGGGCCAGCGGTGCGGCAACAAGGGCCGCATCAGGGCAAAGCTATCCGTTATGCTACTGCTTCTGGTTTTGCTGCAGTACTATATTGCTGTGATAACTCGCCGGCGTTAGCTTTCATGGTCTGTACAGTTGCTGCGCATATCGGCTGCGTCTGCACGGATCAAGCCTTTTTCACTGGGTAATATTGCTCTCCCTGATTTTTACCTCCCTACCATTCGCTTCATAAATGGCTCGGTGCTACAACAATTTGCTTTTCAACCATAATTACATCACCAAACATTGCTGGCCGCACCAAACTGTTATTTACTTATTTACCTGCGGGCATTACATGACTTGCTCACGCCTATTGCTGAGATTGCTATACAGTGAACGTTCTGTAGTAATTAACCAGTGAACAATTTTCTTTTCTAGTATTTACGGAGAAATAATATATACTCTAACACTGGTCCACGCACTGAACGAAGACATGAGATTCAGTTCCGCTCAACTAGGTCTGGAAACAGGGGATGTTGTTCTGCTCTGGGCTCTGCTGTTCTGACGAGACGAGGACATTAACTCAACACATTCACAGTTGAAGCCAACACTTGCATGTCGACTCATACCGTCAATCACAACACTGCAACAAACAAACGACTGCAATTAATTGCCTGAATCGAGTGTTTGAGATCAGCAGCACAGTCGAGTACTCAAGTCCATCGCATCGTTCTACGTTGCCCGATACTTCCCCAAATTGATACATACGTATTAGATACCGTATTAGATATAGATACTCTATTAATATGTTTCCATAGGTACCTCGAACGTATGCTTAAATTTTTAATTGTCAAAAAAATAATAGATTTTGTTAAATATTATCCGAATGTTTTCTTCCTAATTATCATACAGATTTAGTGAACTGAGACTCGCCTAGCCTCGGCGCCGAACACACAGAGGTTGGAGAATCGGCTCAAGAAGCCGACGACGTTCCTGATCTGCAAGCACGAGTGAGTAGAGCAAAGTTTTGGATCTTCGGTCTATGCATTTGCAAGTGCTAGTTGGAGAAAAATCCCGTCCTTTAGGGCATAAAAGTGCACGTTTGGGCAAAATTCTAATTCTTAGCATGCAGTTGGTATCATTTCCGTTGGTTATGCCTCCGGAGTGTAAAATTTGGCAACCTGAACAGTTGCTACCAATGTCCAATAAGCCATCTATTCGAAATTTTGGTGCAACTTTAACCTCGTTGGTGAGGTGCAGTGGCATTAGGATGCAACTATCAGCCTTTTCTTTTTTAGCCTCGGGCATTTGTGCTGTGATAATACGTAATCTGGGTAGTTATAGCTGGTTAATGATCCTCGGTATCTTTTTGACAGATAAGCTTGTTTCTCTAGGTGCTCGGAGAAGTGAGCACTTCTGCGCTTAACAGATTCTGTCGTTAACTTCTATTTTTTATTCTGTCATTAATTTCTGATATATATATATATATATATATAACAGGAGCACTATGATACCCAGCCTCCATGATCAAGACTTTCTATCCTAATATATTATATATTATTGCACTTACACGCATCTAAAAGCAATTCAAAGACAGAAAGACTTAATGCACAGACACTATGATGCTCTATTTCATCGTAATTATCTATCCTGATATATATAAGTATATCGCTGCATCCGGGTTCTTAGAAAAATAGGGAATTATGGTATCGATGTATGTATCCGTATTGGGATATCTAGACAACACAGGCATAGTTCTGAGATCAAGTTGCATTCAGAGGCCAAAAGAGTATGTGATTATTCCCCGTCAATCCTGAAGAACAGCAGCAGCAACAGCAACGCAAGAAAGAAACAACTCCTCTGCGTCGATGATCTCCTCTCACAAGTCCCTCACATCTTGGTCTTGAATGGCACGTAGGTCTTGAGCGCGTCGCGGACGCCCTGGAAGGAGGAGACGCAAGCGGCGACGGTGACGAGGAAGCAGACGAAGCTAAGGCTCTGCAGTGCCGCCCACTTGGTGCTGAACCGCGGGATCTGCCGCTGCCGGATGTACATCTCCACGGGGAAGAAGACGGTGAGCGGCCAGAAGGCGATGCTGCCGAGGATGCCCAGGATGCTGTTGAAGAAGGGCATCACGAGGGCCAGCAGCGTGATCACGCCCACGAACGCCGTCCGCCATACCAGCCGGAACACGTTCACGCCGCCGCCCTGGGCCGACGTCATGCCCGGGAACCGCCGCTTCACGGCGCCCTCCACCGCCGCGAACAGCGGCTGGCAGAACACCTGAAACCCGCCGACGAGGTGGATGACGATGCAGGCGTTGGCGAAGTCGACGAGCCAGTAGGGCTCGTAGAAGCCGAAGCCGGTGAGGATGTTCCCCGGCGCGCCGTTACCGAACGCCGAGTAGCCGAGGCAGCCGCAAAGCATGTAGAAGGCCGTCGTCGTCGAGATGCCCATCATTGTCGCCCGCCGCATCGTCTTGTTCTCCGCCGGAGGTGACCGCAGCGTGTCCTGCATGCACGCCGTCGATCATCATCGCAAATTAAACCAAATAAATTACTACTCCCTCTTCTCTTTTTTTTAACGCCCTACAATCATAGTTGCCAAACTTCTAATATGTTTAAAATTATCTAAATTAACAACATAAAAACTATCATTAGATTTATGTTAAAAATATTTTTATAATATTATAATTTTATTAGTATATGTTAAGATAAAATTATAAAAAGTAACAGTAAAAAGTTACCTATCAGAAATAATAAAAATTAAAAGGGTGTGTATAGGTATCACCCGGATGTTTTCTTCTCAACAATCATCCAAATTTTGGACCGTTGGGGAATTTTTTTTGGAGGGGGTGCATTTTTTTTTTGAGGGGGTGGGGAGAATTTTTGGCCCTTGGATCTCTAATCTAACAGTCATAAATCTGGATGATAGTTAGAAAGAAAACATCCGGATGATGTTTATCAATACCCAAATTAAAAAGCCATTTAAAACAAGAACGGAGGGAGTGGCAATTAGCTCAACCGAACAGTGCAGATTCTAGGGAAATTTTCACCTGGATTTCGACGAGAATTATGGCATACGAGTAGGCGAACGCGACGTTGCCGAGGGCCTGGAACGTCATCCATATCTTCTGCGCCGAGTCGACGTCCACCCCGACCTGCGTGCCGGTCAGCGTCGTCTTCCCCAAGGGACCTGGCAGAGATGACATACACCACCACCATACGCAGTAGTACTTCCTCCGTGTCACAATATAAGCAGGTCCGTTTTGTCGAATTACTCATGGCTAGATCATAGAGCACTAAGTACCTGAGATGGTCTGCGCGATCGAGAGGCCGACGGCGACGGTGGCGTAGGAGAAGGACATGGCGGCGGCGACGATGGAGAGCCACCAGAGCTTGTGGAAGTTGGGAAGCTGGCAGAAGATGACCTGCACCGCCCCGAACGCGACGATGTACGCGCTCAAGGGCTCGCTGCAGTCTGCCTGGTGCCCGTGCCGGTGGAAGCAGTTGGACTTCTTGATAGCGCTGTCCAACAAAAATTAATGGCGGGTGGTGTTACAGCCTTATATAACTTTTGATTTTTTTTTCTTGGAAGAATACGCAGGAGAGCTGCGCAGGCCGGCGGCACCAGCATTTCGTTAAGAAAGTTTAGGGACCTACGCGGCACTGATGGACGCCGTGATGGTGTATCCGATGCCGGTGCCGAACATGTTGGCGTACTGGCAGAAGCCGCAGAACCAGACGTGCCACCCGCCTGCACATATACATCGGTCGATCATTTGCACGGATCATGCAAACACGCACATATCGCCTGAATTTGCACGGAGATGAGATTGACAAGTAAATACCTAGGTAGGACTTAACGGCCTCGGTGTAGGTGTAGTTGCGCTTGCCCGTGATGGGGTCGCCGACGCGGTAGCAGTCGGCGAGGAGGCCGCAGGTGTAGAAGGTGATGGCCGCGAAGAGCACCAGGGTCAGCGGCCCGGTCACCCACCCCAGCTGCGCCATGGCCCAGGCCAAAGACAGCACGCCGGACCCAATCACCGCCGTTATGATGTGCGCCGTCGCGGTCCACACCGTTCCTGCAGGGACATACACAAGAAAACCAAGGTGTGAAATTTGTCAAAGGAACAGTGGCGGTCAACTATATACTATTGAGAAGTGATAAGGAGCACTTGAGTGTTTTTGGTTGGAAGCACTCAGATTTTGAGACGTTAGATCTCCATTCAATAGATCCTCCATAGTCCCCCTCCAAAAAAACAAATCTAGGACATTGAATCTCCATCTAACGGATCCCTCCATACTCCACCTCCTCCAAAAAAAAGTGAGTGATCCGAATTTGGGACGTTGGATAGAGATCTAACGTCCAAAAATCTGAGTGCTTCTAACCACAAAAAACACTCGAGTGTTCCCTACATGCCTCCTATACTTTTTGTGATGTCTAGGCAAAACTTGAGTGATATTTTATTTAAAAGTACTCATATTTTAAGCCTTTGGATCCATATAAAATGGACCTCAACCTCCTCAATTATATAAATTCCCTCACCTCACTTCACCCCAAACCCTACCCCATCTACCCCGCCACCACCCTTCTCGTCGCCTCCCACATCGCCTCACTAGCATCACCTTTGACGCCTGGCAAGCCCCATCGGCATCTATCTCCTCTATCGTTCCCACCTCAGCCACTTGCATCCCCTCCCCAACCCGCAACCCCACCCCACCAGCGTACCGCCCTCCCTCCGCCAAGCAGTTGTTGTCCTTGATGCTGCCATGGCCCGCCAGCGAGCCCTACCTGCCACTGCTTCCGCCTCCTGAGACGGCCCCCGGTGCTGAGGGCACAGCCCACTGCCTCTTTCGCCAATGTACATCCTCGCCCAACCTAACTCGACTCCACGTCTGTGTGCCGTTCTACCCATCGGTCGCTACCCACCGCCCTCCTCCAACACACAACATTGATGACACCACCGCCACCTTGTCGCCCCACCGTCGGTCTACCGCTACCCCTAGCTTCCCTCTAAATTAAGGGGCTCTGGTGACTCTAACCCGAACCGTAACTTGCCAGAGCCGCCGCTGAAGCTCTCACTAGAGCCAGATAGAGCATGAATCTTGAGATAAAATCATATGGTGATAAATTCAAGTGCTCAATCCTAAAAATATACTCAAGTACTGGCTAGCAATTCCCTATATTGTTTCCTAAAAAGTTAGTCTAATTTTCACCTATTGGATCAAATCCCACTATATCAAGATGGCCCTACACATCCTCACCACTTCCCCAACCCTAATTCTTTGTCTCCTATGTCCACGAGTGGTGCGACAATGCGATGCTCATGCTCCCAAGATCCACCACGCATCGCTCAACTCGCCAACCCTCCTACTACTCCCTTTGAAGGACCATGTGAGAGGGTCCTAAATTATGCTATGATGAACCATTGCAATTTGAGAATGTTGGGATTTTGAAAATGCAAATTGTCGGATTTCTAGAACTGTTTGTAAGCCGGTCGGTAAAACCAGCTCAAGGGGGTCGTTAGACCAGATTTAACCATCAGTCTGACCGATGTAGTCTTACGGTTCAAACCACTAGCCTTCAGTGGTCTGACCGGGATTGAGGTCCGGTCAGACTGGCTAGGCAGAGATGCTTTGGGCAGGGTTTTGGTTTTGGGGAGTTTGAGTCGCGAGATTAGTTTGAGTGACCTAGGTCTAGGTTTATGTGTTGCATGAGATCAAGAAACATGGCCTTCTATGACGAATATGTGATGACAATGGAACAATCTGTCATTAAATGCTTCCGTTTATGACGTTTTTTATTAGCCGGTCCTACTTAATGACAGAAATATATTATTCGTCATAAAGTCCAATCCAAAATCGTCATTAACTAGTTAAGCATAATGTTTGTGACAAATTTACATGACAATATATTGCTTTGTCATAGTTATTTAGTGAATAAAAAAACAAATCTTATATATTCCACGATAGCCTCCACGGCCCCTCATTTTCCCTTATTTAGTGAATAAAAAAACAATATATTGCTTCACCATTTTCTAAAACTAAATTTACCACAATGCATGCATATGAGGATCCTTAATTTTTAGTAACACTAGCATGGAATCCCTTAACTCCTAATCTATTTTCCCTTCTCTATTTTCTCTCTCTTCTTTTATTTTTTTCCTCCTTTTCTTTTCTTCCACCCGCCCCCTCATTTTCTTGCTCTCTCTGGCCGAAGCCTCCTTATCCCCCTCTGCCCCTTCGCCTGGCCTCTCTCTCTCTCTCTCTCTCTTCCCAACTCCCGCATGCCGCCGCCGCTCTGCTCCTCCTCCCGCGGCTCCTCATGCTCGCGCCTCTTCCTCCTCGCGCCTCCCCTCCGGCGCCCCTTCCTTCACACGCCGCCTCTTCTCCGCACTGTCTCGGCTCTCTCTCGTCCGCGTCGCCGCGCTCACCTAATCGGCTCCCCGGCCCCGAGTTCTTGGCTCCCTACCGCCGGTTCTTCCCTAGGCGTCTCACTCTCTCACGCCTCTGGCTCCTGCGGCTTCACCCCGCGCCGCATGGCCGGCCTCTCCTCGTCGCCCGCCCGTTGAACGGTAGGTACGGCCAGATCCGTGGCCTAGGGCCCGGATCCGGCGTCTCCTTCCCCGGGTCAACCCCGATCTACTCATTTTGGGTTGCTATGTTTTTGGTTTGCTTTCACGGGTTGCTTGAGGTGGTTTAGGTTGGGAGGCGAGTTGCCTCGGCCGACCACCACCGTCGAGCCGTCTCCGTCTGTGGGGAGTATCCGGTGGCGGCTGGCGAGGTGGCTTGGCCGGCGAAACCCGCACCGCCGACCTCATGGTAAGCCTCTTCTCCCCTCTGCTACTTCTGGTGACATGCTTGAATGGGTTCATGTGCTCTACCGTAGATGAAGGCTTATGGTTTCTAGTCTATGTTGGATGAATTGGATAAATGTATTACATGGATGGCGATGGTTATGGGAATTTACCTGTACTGGTGCTTGCGAGAAATGTTAGGGTTTGGGGTTGGGGTGGTGGCTGGCTTGCGGTTGCTGGCTTGCGGTTCTCCTGCGGCTGCCACGGTCGCCTTGCTCCTTCGGCTTGCCGTGCCTTCGCCTCTCTGGCCTTCGAGCTCCACTCGGTGGCCGGCTTCTCTGGTGGTCTTGGGATTGGCTGGGGAGTTCGGGGGAATGCTTACCTTGCCTCTCTGTCTCTCTGTGCCCTTTCCTCTCTGGCCTCATCATTTTGTATTCTTTTTTTAGTATACTGTTTGTATTACTCTTATCTTATACAATTATGTGATCTTCAGGACAAATGCATCAAAAACCAACTGAACCGTGAGAAAGTCCAGTTCCAGCAGCGGACGGGTTCTCGTTGTTACCTTGCATATGCTTATGTCGTGGTAAGAACACCAGCAATGCAACAAAATTGCTTAGTCTTGACGTATGCATATTGGTTGCTACTCAGCCTTGTAGCAACCTAATAATTTTTGTCCAGTAGTGCTAAACTGATATATCATAGATTACATATAATGTTTGTTGTTGTCTCCTCCGAATCACAATAATAAGCTGCTCTGCTCGATCTTTTTTCAGCATATAATGGAATTTATGTACTTGCTATAACCCATTGATCATGTGCCAATGAACAATACATGTTTAAAACAATTAAATGTGCTTGCATATATATGTCAAGGTTGTTCTGTTATTTGATACTACTTCATTGCCCATGCTTATGTTTTCCATTACATACTACATTGCATTACTGGTAGCTCCATGATCTTATTTTAATCATTCTAGTCTATATGCACAATAACTGACATCTAACATGATTACTCATCATATATGTTTCAAGCTAACACTTTCAAACTGATTTCACATGTTTCAGAAGAAAGAAAAATATAAGGATACAAAACCCACTGCAATTGATCTCTTCAAGGACACACATTGCAGCAAGAAAATTGGTTTTAGTGAACCTGTGAAGAATGCTATCGGAAGTATTTGATTTCTCTTTTTTTTGCTTCTTAGACATGAATATATTGGAAACTGCCCCCATAGTACAATATGAAAGACTAATTTAATTGTATATGATGCTAGGCTGCTATGGAAGCTATTGTGGCTGAACCAGTTGAAGGACAGCAGCCAAAGTCTTCTACTAAAGTGGTTACCAAAGTTTTGCCAAAGTCAAGTTTCCTTCGAAATATGGGTCTGCAGTCTGCCACCAAGACAAGTGAAAGAAGTGCTGTTAGTGCCACTTTACTGTTTTATTTTTGTAATTGGAGTTTTGGTTGAACTTGTACAGTTTCTTACTTGTGCTATTTGGTGAACTTATACTATGGTTTGATGGGTCTAGTTTGGTCAAACTATGTTGCTGTTTCCAAATTTATGGTTGATGTATGAACTCTCATCTTTGTATGTATGCAATGAATCGATAAAATGTATTGTTGTTTATTGCAGCAATTTTAGTCTAAACTAAATTTAAATGGGCCAAGCCCAATAATCTATGACGACGAAATTTGTCACGATATTCTTTACACGTCACTTGCCACGTCATCTGCCATGTCAACTTCGCCACGTCAGCATCCATGTGGCAGCTCCTTAGGCAACGGTCCGTGACGTTTTTCATGACAATCTGGAGCGGCATAGTTGATTGTGACGAAAATATACCGTCAGTAAAACTATGACGTTTTTTGTTGTTTCGTCATGGAAGGTGTTTAGAGACGCACCTTCTGTGACAGTAGCCTTTTCGTCACAAATTGGGTGCAGTGACAAAAAATCACTGTTTGTGACGATATTTAATTGTCATAGAAGGCCATGTTTCTTGTAGTAGATATGTTACAACTAACATGGGTTAAGTTGTGGAGAACTTGCGTACATAAATGATTTCTTTGTCTTTGGATATTTATAGTCGCTTGGAGTCAACCATGGTCAATGGTGAGGATCGGGGATACACTCATGGAGGAACCAAGGCTTAGAACGATCAAGGATGCGGGGTGATATGGCTGAGCTTAAGCATGGCACAAGAAAGTGGGAAATGTTGAAAAAAAGTTCAAATAGTGGGTTGCACCATGTGGCTTAGTTGGTCTAGGTGAGGTGTGGTCCGGTGGAACTAGAATAAGAAAGACTTGTCGATAAGTGACAAACTAGTGGTGTACCTACACATGGCAAGCATAGCGATTGCTTGTAATCAAAGGGGATGATCGGGTCAAGAAAGGGTATTATGGTAGTATGACCAAAATACTGGGAACTACCTTAAAGCAAAATCGTGGCACTTGAGCAGCGCTTGGGAGAGTGGTTTTGATCAAGAGGAAGCTAAGAAGGTCAAGTTGGATCAAGGCTAAGCCTTAGCGGATTCGGGCTTATGTATTTTGAAAAGCGTGTATAAATATAGTGTGTGAGTTAAAATCCATGTGAGTAAGGGTTATTGGATTTCTCCCATTTTGCTTAGTGGATAGTATCTACTAAGGCCTAGATGTGGGTGGCTAGTCTATTTTTTTTTAACAGGTTGGGATGAAGATTTGTAGCTAACTATCCAAACATCCTATCTAGAGACAAGTTTGAGGGTTAGGGTTTGAGAGAAGTTGAGTGTTGTGGTGTGCTCTCTCATCCTCCAGGTGGAGTGACTATAAAATCTTCATCCTCAAGTAGTAAGACATCAATCTTTGTATTATCTCCATGAATCTCCCTTGTGTTGATTGATTTACTATGGACTTGATTTGTTTTTTCTCTTGTCTTCCCTCTTCTTTATCTTGTTGTACTAAGGACATATAAGAGATGGAGATATCCTTTGAAATCAATCTTCACACATCTAGGCAATTTGACAGCAAGTTCATGAAGAAACCTGATTTTGTTTGATTTTGGGCTCACCAAGTGATTTCGTGATCTGAGAGTTTTTTGTTTAATTTCTTTAGTGTTCTTACTTGCTGTAATATGTGAAAATACATCTATAATTATCTTGACCATCCTCTACACACGAGTAAGTTATATTCACTGTTTTCATATTTTGCCCTGTTTTGGTGCAATCTTGCTTCAATATGAAAAGGTCTGAACGTTCACATGGATTTCTGCAATCCATGGGTCGAATAGGTTTATGAGACCTTAAGAAGAGTGTATGCAAACTTTCATAGCATTTGGGCTTGTAGTTTAGAAGTTGCACATTTTTTGATCACGTCGGCCAGTTCTAGACAGAGAAGGTGGTCCAACCACCACCCACTAGCCTTCAAGTGGCGGTCAGACCAGCCTTTTGTGGAGGTCAGCCCTCTAGGGTTTGGGTTTCTCTAGTTCTTGATTCATTTGTCGAATTAGTTTGGGATTTTGGCTATGGATTCAATTCTCATTAACTCTATAGTTATTTGAGAAGGGGATGAAGAATACTTAGAGAAAATTTTGGACGACACCATTCACCCCCCTCTGTTGCCTATTTAGTACTACAAGTGGCATGAAAGCCCGGTTAGCTCTTTTTATAGATCTTAACTGATCTTAATAACCATGGCAGCAAATAAGTTTTCTATTAAGCCACCTATTTTCTATGGTGTCAGTTTTTCTTACTAGAAGGCACACATGTATTCATACATCGAGGCTCATTGGCATTTAATTTAGCTCAAAATCAAGAATCCTTATGCCATGCCAGCCAATGACAATATGATCACACACGATGTGGAAGCAAACAACAAAGCTCAAAATTTCTTGATCCAAGGGCTTAGTCGATCTGAGTTTTAGTGTGCTGCTCATTTGAGGTCAGCTCACAAGATCTAGAAGACCTTCACTAATTACCATGAGGACTCTACCGTGATCAAGGAAGTGAGATAAAACCAACTGAAGAAAGAGTACTCAAAGATCTAGCAAAGACCCAGTGAATCTTTGGATGAGTTGTGGGAAAGATTTTCTAAGATTATTCATGATTTGCGAGCTATCGGTCTTGTGTTTTCTGAGTCTAAGAATGCACACCAACTATTGGGTGCACTTGATGTGAGAGTTTAAGGGATGATCACTTCCATCAATGATAACACTTTCATAAGTGAGCTTACCACGGATAAACTCTACTCAAGGTTGAAGACGCATGAGATTGACTTCATCTCGTGTCTTCCCAAAACAGAGTCGATGGCACTTATTGTTGATAATTCTTAGAGTAGCTCCTCTGATTCCGTGAATTTTGGCTCTCCTGGGTTTTCATTGTCTGCCTTACATTCCTTGAGCGATCAGCAGCTAAAGAGGCTACTTGATAATGACTTAGCCCTTCTATCAACAAAATTCATGAGAGTCCATAACAAAATAAGGAATAAGAGGAGATGTGGTCTTGTTACTTGCTTTGAGTGTGGCGAGCCAAACCATATTTGGGCCAAGTACCCCAAGCTGAAGGAGAAGGATCTCCAGAGACATCCTTAAGCTCATGATGAGAAGTCAAGAAGCTCAACTACCGTAAGTTCATCAACTGGATCCTTGTCACTCTTGAGAACATCGATATGAGCAATATAGACTCAGGGATGGAGGATGACGAAGATGACTTCCATGGCAAGAAAAAGGCCTAGAACTTAACAGCATGTGCTTCAAGGCCAAGGGCAGCCACATGGTATGCTCCCCCTCCAAAGAGATGCAATGGGCTCTTGTTGCTGTTAAATAAAAACTAAAGAAACAAACTAAAGTGATTAGAAATCAAGACATTATGATTGATAACTTGAACCTAGAAGTTCTTAGGCTCAATCTATTAATCTTGATAGTAGTTGTGGATCTTGCTTGTCCTTGCATGATGAAATGGCTAATCTAAAAATTGCTCATTTCTCTATTGTTAACCAGCTTAAAGTTGCCCTAGATGAACTAGATTCCCTCAAGTCAAGTAGTGATCATGATTATTTG
The DNA here is from genome assembly GCA_036346575.1 of Dendrocalamus sinicus. Lineage (NCBI taxonomy): Eukaryota > Viridiplantae > Streptophyta > Magnoliopsida > Poales > Poaceae > Dendrocalamus > Dendrocalamus sinicus. The sequence goes on from CM070657.1 coordinate 11,164,401, forward strand.
GATATTATTGCTTTAGGTGTAACTCTTTTAGATGTTATTTCTTCATCATACTCAAATTGTGCTTTGCTTGAAATGAAATTAGATAGCGCTACTGAGGAATTGCATAAATTTAATCTTGATCATACTTGCTCTCATTGTAAGAATAACAAAATTAAAATGAAAAAATGATTGAAATGCTACTTTATTGTTGGATTAAATCATATGAAAATTGTCCTAAACTCAAAATTGATATTGATGCTTTTAACAAGACACTTGAGGAGAAATCTAAAATTGAAAAAATCTATGTCCGTGATTGTATTTAAGAAAGTCATTGATTCTATTTCTTGTGCATTTTATACTAAAATTAAAATCGATTTAGATGAGATACATGAGGCTGAGTCAAATATAAGGAGTAGTTAGGTAGGGTTAGAATTTCCCTTATGTATCCTGTGAGGCATTAAAATTTGAGGTAGCTATCCATAAAGAGACATATGCTAGGGCAATCAAAACAAATAAGTGTGCTACACGTGAGAACCTAGTCTAAGAAAATGACTACCTCAAAAAGACCATTAAGAGATTTGTAAGTAGAAAAAAAAAACCTTAACATGATCCTTGACCAATCTAAGGTAAGTGTAAAGAAGATAGGCTTAGGATTTAATCCTCGAGAGCATTTCAAGAAACACCCATCTAAGGTTGTGAGAGTTGTTGAGAGTGGCAAGTTTGAGGTAAAACCCTCTGTGCTATCTAAGACAGTCTTTAAATCTGCAAGTTTTGGCCAAACCCTTTCTAGCAAGTCAGGTGTTTTTACTTTAATAGGTCAGATCTCTCAAAAGGTTAAGTCCCATTGCATCTTCCACAAGATGGATGGCCACATAGTTTAATTCTACTTCTGTAGAGTTAAGGTTGAGAGAAAAGAGAGGATGCACACTTTGAGGTTCATTAGAGGAGTTTCTTCACCTGTGAGTGTCTCTAAAGCTAAGCAACATATCTTTCCTACTAGACATAGGTCTAGATTTGTAGATGATTTCTTTGGCTCCTTTGGCTCTAGACAAAGCTCTGGATTAGGATATCATGAGGGTATACCATGGGTAGCATTTAGACAGGGGAGTATTGGTCTTTTGGTAGGCCGATTTGGAGATGTGTAGGTGGTTCTCATTTGCATTATTATGGTTATCTTGCTAACCATTTTAGTCCTACTTCTACTGCTGTTCCTATACATCATGTGACTCAATATTGGATTCTCAAGTACTTACTTACTAACCCTTTGGGATCCAAAACTCGAACACCATGTTCTTCTTATGTGTAGGTACCAGAATGAGGGATAGAGAATATGAGCTTGATTATGTTCCAATCTTTTACTTTATTGCGTGATTGGAACACTTAATAGTTCTCCACTCCTTTTGATGGCCTCAAAGAGGCATGTACTTTCACGTTTGACATTTTTATCTACTCTGTGAACTATCCTATATCTTCACGCCCTTATATTCATATTGATTATAATTGATATGTTATGCTTATCCATGGGCTCACTTATACCATGTTAGCATGTGTTACTCATATCGCATTCTTATCATATCTCTATGTGTATTTTGCTTGTATATCTATGAGTTAGCTAATTTTTTATGTTTTGTGGATATATGAGTTTTATTCTCATAAGCATACATTATTCTTACAATATCCTATATCATACTCTTACTTGTGTTTCATATATTCATGTGTTTGCTTGATATCATTCAACCATGTATTTGCAAGATTTATTCCATGTCATGTTTTCATATACCTGGTCTTGTGATATATTAATTATAGATACATGAGATTTTTCATATTGCCATTAGCATGTGCTATCCTAGTTTTATTATTTGTCATACTTTTTGTTTGCTCATATGTGCATAGGCTAGAATTTTAATTATGATTATCATGTATGCATGAGCTTGACTTTGTCATTGTGAGGATGTATTATCTTGATATATTCACTATTATGCTTTTGTAATATCTTGCTATAGGTATCCATATATCTGTTAGATATCTATATTAGCATATTCTTCTCTTGATCCTTGTTAGCATAATTTAGACATGTTTTATTCATTGACATGTTTTATGCTTATATGGTGCTCATAATCCAGGTGGTATTGCTAATTATAGAAGGATGGGTTTTGCTATAGCATTTCTTGCACGTTTTATCATTGATTATGTGCTTGTCATGCTATGTGTATTGTTGCTCATGTGCTCATTGCCTACCATGGATATATATATAGAGCTTGATTTATCTCTTTAGCATGTAGTGTTCCTGTTTTGCTTATTGCCTTGCTTTGTACATTCTTGTTCATACTCAAATTGGTTACTTATACTTATGTGTGCATTGAATTTTCATGCCTACCTCTCATACTGGGTTATATCATTCTATCATGTGTCCTAGAAGTGAATTTACATGGCATTCTTCACTAACCCTAGTTCCAAGGCAAACATAACTTTTTCTGATGATATATGCTTTATATGAGAAAGGAGAGACTAAGTATGAAACTTAGCTTTGCTTCTACTCTTTCGACTATATCTCACTACTAAGCAATGCGACACAATCAAGCACCTTCATTCATCAAAGCATGTACACAAAAGAGTTTCTTTGTCGCTTCAACATAGAAAGCAGCAAGCCAATGTCTACTCCCATTGCCACTTCTATTGTATTGAATCCTAATAAAGATAGAGAGCCTGTGGACCAGAAGGAGTACCCTAACATGATCGGCTTCCTCCTCTACCTCACGACATCGAGGTCGAATATACAGTTTTCTATGTGTCTGTGCACTCGATTTCAGGCTTCCCCTCATGCCTCATATCGTCAAGTAGTGCATCGTATCTTTAGGTACCTTCAGGACACTCTTGATTTTAGACTCTAGTATTCTTTTGATCTACACTCTCCATTCAGGCTTTCTCTTATGCTAATTTTGCAGGGTGTAAAGTAGATAGGAAGAGTACTTATGGCACTTATCATTTCTTAGGTACATCGCTTCTCTTAGTTATCTAGGAAGCAGTCCTCTGTTGCACGGTCCACTTCTGTGATAGAGTATGTAGCTATAACTAGTAGTTGTTCTCAGATTCTCTAGATCTTATCTACTCTATGAGACTATGGGCCTGTTTGGGAGAGCTCCACCAGCTCCAGATCCACGAAAAACAGATCCGGATTCAATTTTGCTAGCCAAACAGTTCTAGCTCCAGCAGCTCCACTGTGGATCTGCTCCACCAAAACCATGGATCTGGCTCCAGATCCACCAAATTGGTGGAGTACCTCAAGGGGTGCTCCACCAAACTCAAGTTGGAGTTGGAGAAAATTACCCACTGCCACTGGTTACACAAGATACTGGTTCGTTCTAATTTTTTCTTTCTTCTTCCCGTCGCAGACCAGAGCCTTCCCTCGCCGCGCGCCGCTTCTCCGCCGCCGCCCACACCATGGCCGGCTAGCCCTCGCCGCATGCCGCCGCGAGATGGGCCTGCCATGGCCGCGCCACGCCGCCATGGCCATGGCTACCGCCGCGCGCTCGCTCGCCCGGCCGTGGCCATGGCTGCCGCCGTGCGCCTCGCCGGACGGCGCGCCGCGCGGGAGCCAGCCCCGACAACCCGCCACCGCGCTCACTTCGTCCCGCCGCGTCTTGCCACGCCCTCGCACGCTCGTGGATTATTTTTTTTCCTCGCGCCCGAGCCGGAGGAAGAAGAAGGAAGCCCATGGATCCTTTTTTTTCATTTTGCCCCCTGACGCGTGGGGCCCAGGTGGAAGTGAGATAGAGAGGGAGGTGGAGCTGTACCAAATACTTTGACGAATCCCAGATCCACGATGGAGCTGCTCCACGGTGGATCCAGGTGAATCTAGTGGATCTAGGTGGATCTGGAGCTGGTGAAGCTCTCCCAAACAGGCCCTATAGGTTGGCCTTAGATAGTATTCCTCTCTTCTACGACAACATTAGTACCATAAACATTACCAAAAACACAGTGTAATACTTTACAACCAAGTACATTGACATTAGATATCATTTTCTTAAGGACCATGTAAAGATTGGTGATATTGTGCTTCACTTTATAGAGTCAGAGCAGCAAGTTACAGATATTTTCACTAAGGCTCTTAATTCTTCTCGTTTTACTTCTTCGTAAGGAGAGTTTGGGGTTATTAGTCCTTTTGACCTATTTTTAGGTAGAGTTTGACTCTTTTACATCTATTGTAACATATTGCATATTTAAATTTTGGCAACTTGCATGTGTAATATAACTGCATAGAGTTTTGACTATTATCCTTGTGTGATATGATATCTTGCTTTATATCTTACCATATCTTGTACTAGTTTGCTAGATTTTTCATGTTTTTTTATGAGTAGCTTATGTTTTGCCATGTTAACTATATTAAATGTGAAAAACTTGAACTAAATGATGTCATGTTGGATCTTGTAACTAGTTTTGCTATAGTGATCCTCCCATGATTCATGCTATGTTAAATAGGATAAGTTGATTCTTCAAGCTAAATTGAGATTTAGATTGAGTTATGCTATTCTTTATTAAAGTATGAGTTAAAATTGGCTCTTTGTTCTTGATCTAAGTCAAGATAATGAAAAATAATCTTTCTTGTGCGAAAAAACTGGTCTCACTAATTTTTTCTCATGAGACAGCTTGCCATTATCTAGGCATGAACTCAGAGGAGTTTTGATTGACATAAATTACTCTTTTAAGATTCTTACTTGCGATGATCATGTAAGGCTTGAGATCTAGTACATAGCTAAGAAAGCAAAAATGTAAAAAAATGATTGAAGCTTATGATGCAGTTGCGGATGTCTCCTAGTTCAAGACTTGCTTTACTAGGATAAAAACAAAAATAAATTTCAGCAAATAGTAAATGTGATAATTGTGTTCAATTCCATGTGTTTGAACAAAATGAATCAACATTTAACTTGTAGCACTATAAATTGACTCAATTATAATTTCTTGGTTTTATTTAGTTTATTGATGTGCCTTTGCTTATTTTTAGATACCTTTGGCTAAACTATGATCTTGAACAATTTGACATACTAAAAAATATTTAATTTTAGATTATTGCTCATTTAATTTTAGTTTTGCTATATATGGTTTACCATAATCTAGAACAGCTACTTTATTTCATATGACTTGGTGTAATACTTGTAGAGTCACTCTGGATAATTTTTACAACTTCTAATACTTAAAATGAATAAATTAGAGGCACTTTATTTCGTTCATGCTCTGTCTTCTTCCATGCATCCTCATGATTCTATTGTTAAAGGGTACGAAAGATTAGTAAAAATGTATATCTAGAGTATGATTTAGAGTTTTTGTACAAAAACTCACTAATTTAGAGCTTTAATGTTTTGCTATGATTATCTTAATCTTTTGATCTCTTCTCATCATGACCAAGGTCAAATCAAACAATTGTTCTTTCATTTGAACTTTGAGTGAATTTCTCGATTCATTTGGTGGATTTGAATCTTTTTGTGTAAAATCTGCCATTTTTTAGAAGCTTTGATTCACCTTTGCCTCAAATGGTCACTTACAGCTCTTTGCATTCCTTTCTTGGCCATTTGATGCTATATTTGCAACTTTCCCTCTCTATTGTCTAAAATCACCTCTAAATTGCATTTTTATGAAATTGCTAATGGATTCATCAAAGGGGAGATTGAAGGACCATGTGTGAGGGTCCTGGATTATGTTGTGATGAACCATTGCAATTTGGGAAGGTTAAAATTTTGAAAATGCAAATTGTCAGATTTCTAGAACTGTTTGTAGGACTCCCGATCAAACTGGATCAAGGGGGTGGTCAGGCTGGATTTCACCACTGGTCCCGGTGCAGTCATACGGTTGAAACAACTGGCCTTCAACGATCTAACCAGGTTGAGGTCCAGTCAAACCATGCTTCGGCCATGGTTTTGCTTTTGGGGAGTTTGAGCTGTAGGATGAGTTTAAGTGTCCTAGGTCTGGGATTATATATTGCATGAGACATATTACAGCTAACATGGGTCAAGTTGTGAAGAACTTGTGCTTAAAATGATTTTTTTGTCTTTAGATGTGCAAGGTCTCTTGGAGTCAACCATGATCAACGGTAAGGATCGAGGCTACGCTTATGGAGGAGCTAAGGCCCAAAATGATCGAAGATGCTGGGTGATATGGCTAATATCAAGCATGGCATTACAATGACAGGAAATATTGAAGGGAAGTTCAAATGACGAGTTGCACCATGTGGCTTGGTCGGTCCAAGTGAGGCATGGTCCGGTGGAACTAGAATGGGAGAGATTTGCCGATACATGGCAAGCCAATGGTGCACCTATACGTGGCAAATATGGTGATTACTTGGAATGGAAGGAGAAGACCGGGTCAAGAAATGATATTTTGGTAGTTTGACCAAAATACCCGGAACTAACTTGAAGCAAAACCGTGGCACTTGAGCGGCGCTTGGGAGAGCAGTTTAGGTCAAGTAGAAGCTAAGAAGATCAAGTCAGATCAAGACTAAGGACTTAACAGATTCAGTCTTACGTGCTTTGAAAAACATGCAAAAGTGTAGTGTGCAAGTTAAAACCCATGTGAATCGAATTTCCCCATTGTGCTAAGTGGATAATATCCACCAAGAGTTAGATGTAGCTAGTTAGCTTATCTATTTAACGTGTTGAGATGAAGACTTGTAATTAACCATTCAACCATCATCTCTAAAAACTAAGTGTTCACAAGTGTGAGGATTAGAGTTTGAAAGAAGTTGAGTGATGATGTGTGCTCTATTATCCTCGAGGTGGAGTGGCTGTAAAATCTTCTTCCTCAAGTAGCAATACATAAATCTTTATTTATCTTTATGAATCTCTCTTGTGTTGGTTCACTTACTCCTGACTTGATTGGTTTTTTCTTTTCTCTTCCCTCTTCTTGATCTTATTGTGCCAAGGATGAAAAATAGATGGAGAAATCATCTAAAATCTCCACTCATCTAAATACTTTGATGGCAAGTTCATGAATAAACCCGATTTTGCATGATTTTGGCCTTACTAAGTGATTTCATAATCTAAGGATTTTTTGTTTGATTTTTGGTTTGGCCTCACTAAGTGACATGTAGGAATATATCTAGAGTCATGTTGGCCATCCTCTACCGGCAAGCAAGTCATATTTACCATTTTTCGTATTTTGGCTAGTTTTAGTGCAATCTTGCTTCAATCTAAAAAAAAGTCTATGCTTTGACATGGATTTTTGTGATACATAGATAGAATGGTTCTTAAGACCTTAAGCAAGGTGTATACAAAGTTTCATAGCATTTGGATTTGTAGTTTAGAAGCTGTACCATTTTCTAATCGCACGGCCAATTCTGGACAGTGGAGATGGTCCAACAGCCACCCACCGGTCAGATCAGCCTTGAAGTGGCAGTCAGACCGCAGGAGGTCAGACCAGCCTCTTGTGGAGGTCAGACCTCTAGGGTTTATGTTTCTCTAGTTCTTGATTCGTTTGTCGAATTGTTTTGAGATTTTGGATGTAAATTCTATTCTTAGTAACTTTACAGTTATTTGAGAAGAGGATCAAGAATATTTTGGAAAAACTTTTGGACGGCACAATTCACCCCGTGTTGCCTGTTTGGTCCTACACCATTGCACCACCGTCGCATCCCGAAGTGCCGGTTGTTGCTGGCAGTCGTGGTGGCCATTGCCACTGGCACCGGAGACAAACAAGATAGTCGTCACTAACGCCACACCATATACAACTCAAAAGCTTTAATGCAAGGAAAAAAAGGAAGGGGCATTTGACAGAGGTGGCGGTGCAGAGCGCCGGCGAGCCGGATCCGAAGACGGCTTTGCCGGACACAGCAACGCACGCGCTTCACTACTCGCACTTGCCAGGCTAGAGGCACACAAATCTTCAAGTATATCCAACGGTGAGGAAAACCGTTTGAAATCAACTCGACAATAGGACTCCCTCCGATCGCAGATATAAAAGCGTTCTGGGCTAATTTGGACCCGGCAAAAATGTTTTTCGGCACCACCTAGATGCAGACAAAACTGTCGCCCTCGTTGACACACACATCAAACTGTTGCATAACAGAATCACAAAGGACGAAATGCTAGAGAAGCAAGACAGTGAAAGGTTGAAGCTGAGCACGCCGCCGCGTACGTCTTCTCGTCGTTCCATCTCTTTCGGTGTGTGCCATGCGAAAAGCAGAGCTCGCACATACTCGTACTCGCCGGCAGGGACCAAAGCAAGACGTAGGCGCGAATCTACGAGAAAGCTACAGGAAACCATCACATAGATCGAAGGATAGCATGATAGATGATGGTGATGAGGATGGAGAAGTCAGCGGATGGCGCCGCCGTTGGATTTGGCAACACTCATTCAAGTCGCTGGACACCGGTCGCCTGCCTCTGCTTCCATGGCGACCGTTCTTTTTTGTTCTGATCTCCTTTACCTATGCCTACGCTTCCATGGGGCAGCTTTAGGAAGACGTGCCAGTTTTATGGAGGAAACCCCCAATCAATTGGACCCTATGCAAGCATAGGTAGGGGAATGCCATGCATGGGGTGTCAAAATATCTCAACTTACCTTTGTCTATACAACTGTGGTTACTCTGTTGAGAAATATGAGGCGTATTTTGACTTTGCACAGTGATTAAGGAGTGGTCAAATTTAGAAAAGTATAAGAGAAAATGACTTAGTACCCCTTATAATTGTCTTGAAAAGATAAGAGAGAATACTTGTGTGGGTGGTAATGAATAAATGTATATGATTGAGAGAAAATAAATAGAGACATGGGAGGAAAAACCTCATTAAATCTACAAACAAGCTTTCTATTTATCAACAAAACTTTTCAAGCTATAGACCTTATATTTCTCAACAGAGAGAGTACCTTTTAGCACTTTCAAAGTGTATAATCGAAACATTTTCAAGATATACGTGGAATATTTCAGATACATGTACATACATGTGAATTATTGAAGCGCTTTTCGTTTGTTAGGCATATGATAACTTAATAGCCAGGGTTGTACATTTATATGGAAATAGGATTCCTTCACAGTTAAATGGAGAATAACTCATACTACAAGGCAAATATAGGAACAGATACGAGAGGAAACACGAACAATATATACTCCTATTTTTGGTATCCTCAAAGTAATTATTCTGTGTGAATGAGTATCAGCTTCAAAATCGTCTGCTCGTGCATGTGCTAGCTAGCTTCATGCATTCAAGGCGCACCAGGTCATATACATATGGGCAAGAGATACCCGGCCAGAGATTCTTACTCTTTTTTTTCAACTAAAAGATTCGAAATGCTACCATTAATGAATGGAAACTCAATGCATATGAATGAATAATCTACATATATGACCGAAAACCGCTGGATGATCAATGGATATCTTGGCAGATTTAGACATTTATTTACTACAGATGGAAAGAGCCAATTAACATCATGGATACATACGCACACGCCTATCTGTTTTTCTTTCTTTCTTTTTTCGAATTTGGAAAGGATGCACACGCCTCTCTGCAGTGACATGCATAATTCCAAGCTACAAGGTGGCAGCAATCAGCTAGGCATCTCTGGCCATCTCACGCACAAAGCTTTACTATCTAGAATCCAAACATGACCTACATGGTATACAGATCAGACGCATGCATGGTGATGTAGCATCTCATATAAAGCGAAGAAGAAGAAGAATGTTTGCTCTTCTTCTTCAAAAGTTGAAGGGGGGCAGTTCAAACGGGACAGCGCGAGCGTATATGCAAGCTTGAATAACCGTACATCCATGCCTCCATGGTATACGTAGGGTGCGTACGTACGATTTAATTCCATGGGAATTCACATCGGCGAGCTATTAATGCCGTACGTCTGCCTATCTCTGCACACTCCGGTTCACGAAGAGTGACGGCTTCAGTCCCAAGAAAATCAGGTAACTAGTACTCCTACCATTCATTCAATCAGGGCATTAGATCAAGTACAATAGTATAGCCAACTAGTGGCTATAACACTTGTCCATTTCATCTATGGTCTTCAAAAAAATAGTTCATACAATAAGATAGCTATTATAATAACTATTTGGCCCCACGTGTAAGAGAGTGAAATGCATATTTTTACATGCTATAGCTAGCTGTAATTTAGTAGCCAGCTTCCTTCTCTCTCTTCATTTCTCTCTCTGCCACGTAAGATTTTGTTGATATTATATTTGCTATAGCCTGCTGACTAAGTCTTATTGTACCTGCTCTTAGCCATGTTTAATTTGCCTATCAACACGCACCGAAAATTGAGAATCAAGAAGTTTTTCGACAATCTATATCGATCAGGTAGGATGCAACAGAGATCAGAAAGAAAGATTATCTGTCAACCGACAGATAAGCCAGCAAGCAGGCACAGAGATAAAGAGGAGATGATGCTTAATTTACCGGTCCTTTTTTCCTTGCCGTCGTCGTCGACGTCGCCGTGGCTGCGGGGAAGGTAGACCTGTCGGCCGCCGTCGACGTCCATGGCTCCGGCTCCGTTCATCCCTCCTCCCATGCCCCCTAGCGCGCGCTCTCTCCCTCTCTCCCTCTCTCTTTCTCTAAGTATGCACCTGTATCTTTTATCTAGCGATCATCTACGTAGTATTAATCAATCGGTTCCCTCTCCCTTGCAGGTTGCTCCTCCAATGGTAGATCGAAGAACAGGAAGAAGATGAAGGCTCGCGGTGGTGGTCGGGAGAGGGAATAGGAGAAACCAGTGAATGGCGACATATATAAGGCCCCCCCTATTTTTTATTTGAGGGCTCCCCTACTTTTGAGGGCTCTGTTTTTGGGCTGCACTCCAGCAGGAACCCTCAAAATAGGACCCTCAAATTTATTCTTAGAGGGGATGACACATAGGACCCACTCTGGGGTGCGGAGGAGCCCTACTTTGAGGGCCGAGGGCAAAAACTCAATCCAGCAGGCCCCTACTTGAGCCCTCAAAGTAGGGGCTCCTCCGCACCCCCAGAATAAGGGCTCGAGGGGGAGATTTGAGGGCTCCTACTTTTGAGGGCTCAAGTAGGGGCCCTACTGGAGTGAGTTTTTTGCCCCTCGACCCTCAAAAGTAGGATGAGGGCTCAAGTAGGGGTTCTGCTGGAGTTACTCTTACCACATCTAAACTAATAAACCACCAGTTCAAATTATTCTACATCCACCCAACAATTACCTGCTCCACAGTCATGACCTTAACTACGTCCACACCACAATATGCACCCAGAAATACACCATCCTAAAAACGTGCGCACCAGATTAACTCTCCTCCATTCTCTCTCTCCTTACTCAACCATATCTGACGGTCATCCTTCAATGGATCTGCAGTACCCCCTCCCATCCCGCACCGCCTCCTCTTCCGCCTCCATGCGCCGGCACCTCCTCCTTCCTCCTCTTCCCTCCCAACACGCCGCCTCCTTCTCCTTCCCTCCCCACCCCGCATCGCCCCTCCTCCCCCGCCCTGCCATCCCGCACCGCCGCCTCCTCCCCCGCGCCTCCACTCCCGCCGCTCCCCCATTTCTGCCTCTCCCCCGCGCCTCCACTCCCGCCGCTTCCCCCGTCCTCCACCGCGCCGCCACTCCCTCCGCTCCCCCCGTCCTCCACCGCGCCGCCGCTCCCCATCTCCACCTCTCCCCCGCACCTCCACTCCCTCCGCTCCCCCCGTCCTCCCCCGCGCCGCCGCTCCCCTCACCTCCCCCGCGCGACTCGCGATCCCCCACCTCGCGAAAGTCCCCCCCGGCGCCGCACTCCTCCCGCTCCGCCCTCGCTTCTCCTCCACCGCCGCCTCCCCCGCTCCTCCTCCTCCGCCTCCTCGCCCGCTCCGCCGCCTCCTCCTCCTCCCCCCCCCTGCGCCACCGCCTCCTCCTCCTCCCCGCGCCGGTGAGAGAGGCCTCACATACGGACGGCAGAGCTAGGGTTTGGCGCGGCGCGGCATGGAGAGCCTGGTCCTCGCCTCCTGCTCCGCCTCTCCCCGCCTCCTCCTCTCCGTCGCTTGCCGCCCGCCGCCGCCTCCTTCCCCAAGAAGACAAGAGAAACAACGCAGCAAACCTCTCAAGAAAAAGAGAGAGAGAAAAAATTCCTTCCCCTCCTCCTCCTCTTCTCCGCCGATGTCGCCAGCGACCTCCACCTCCCCCATACCGCGACCACCGATCCTGTTCCCCGGCAGCGTTCATCGGCAATGGCGCCGGACCTCCCCACTGGGACCTTTGCCTCCGGCCCTCCCGAGCCCCAAGCCCTACCCTTCTTCCTACCCCCTCCCCCGCCTACGCCGCCTCTTCCCGCGGGGCACCCTCTCCTTCACCGCGCCTCCTCCCGGGTCCGATCATCTTCGGCTCCACCCAGCCTTCATTGCCGAAATGGACTACCGCGGAGCCAATCCTCGCCGGGTGAGCCCCAAGAGTTTAATCTCGATCGGACTGATGTAGTAATCTGATCGCGTTTGACTAATTTGTGTGCTCAACCATGTACGCTTGTGGGGATACGCTTGAAGGATGAGGGCGCCGTCCCGCCGCCGGAGGAGGACAAGAAGAGAGAGCAGGTGATCCGCAAGCTCAAGAAGGTAACGGGCCGGGGATTTTGTCTTAAAGGTTGAATTTTGCAGCGTGTGGTTTCTGATCTTGTATTGTTTTCGCTGCTATCACAGATAGTGACGGATTGGGCCAAGGTGGTGGCGTATGAGCAGGGGGTGCCCCCAAGGCGAGCCACGGCCACGGTCTTGACCTATGGATCTTACACGTTAGGGGTAAGCGAGATACATGCAAATTTAGAGTTATGATTTGTTCAAATTGTTGCATTGTGATGTGCGGTTTATGCTGCCTAGCATATGGTGTTGGTTGGGTTATCCCCAATTTCATGTGGCGAATTCGGGTTGTGTAATATGTTTTGGTAATGCCTTAGGTTCAATGCTTCACACGTTTTGCCAATTAAGCAGGCCTATATCCTAAGGGAGGCGGATTTCGTAGTTATTACTGAGACAATACAGGAGCAGAAATGGTCTGTTGTTTAGAGTGTCTCCTCTGAGGAAACTATGTCCAAACAAACTTTCTGTATCGTTAATAATTGTGGGTGTTGCATTGTAAAGTTCACTGCCCTGTTGCATTTATTTTTAGCCTTTTATTTTAACCTAGCTGCCACTTACAATGCAAATAAATTCCATGACAATATTTGGTTGAAGATATGGAAAGCGTGAAGCCCCTTTGCTTTCTCAAGGTCACGGACAGTGCCGTCATGGTTAGTTCTTCGTGCCGTCATGGTTAGTTCTTGCTTTCCTTGATGCGCTGTTTGATTCATGGGCGTCCTGTGTTGTGTGGTCCGTGGTGGTTGATCGGTTCTTGTTGTTGGGGTGCACGGTATGTGTTCGGTGGAATGCCAAAACCAGACGCGCGCTCTGCGACCATTCTTGATCAAGGAAACAGTGGTATCAGCGATTAGCATCCATTTGCAGGTCATGTAGTAGTTTTATGTTGTGTGTTTGATTGGAGAAGGGGCAATCAAGAGAAGGATGTTGTTCTGATGAATAGAGCACAGCTATGGAGAAATTTACCTTGTTGGGTACCTTTTGATCTTACTGTTGAACACAGTGAGACAATTTCTATTTGGGGGTGGACATGGCATCAAAGGAAGCAATATTAATGTAGCGTGATTTTTTTATGTTGGATGTTATTTTGTACAACTCTGCCATGCGCTTTTTTCATTCTCTAGGTAGTAAACTTTATTTTGGTGTTAAAAACTTTGGTTGGTTTGTCCATTGTACATTTGTTATGCATTCAGATTTGCTAAGAACTTTTGTCTAACACGGTGCATACTCCTTACAGATGTTTATGTTCACTCCCTTCTCTCCAATTATGATCTATATTCCTTGGCCAATTCTACCAATTTGAGATTTTGGAGGGATTACCACAACTCTGGGAAGTTTGATCTGACTGATATGACGTAAGAATCCATTTAGCTCCCCTTCCTTTATGCAACATCCAAGTTTTCTCTACATATTCTTGTCTGGGTGTATAAATTTGTGCATTTCGTACCATATCTTCAAGTGAATCTCTTTTTTGACTTTTGAAAACAATCTTCCAGTGTGAGATGCTGGTATCCAACATTATTCATCTAACCAATGTAAACACCAAAAATAAGTAACATATTATTGTAGCATGAAATATGACAACTGGTGACACAATAGTGCTGCACATGATATTTTAGTTTCGTTAAATTTGCCTAAGCATTTATCATACTGAAGTGTAATGTAAGTCTTCAAGATTAATTTATATGCCAAGATATAGTGTAGAGAACTGTATATTCTCATTTGTTGTCCTATAAATAATTGAATTTTAGTTCTGCGATATCTTGAATAACAGCCATCCTCATATGTGGTACCCGAATGCCCGAGAAAAGAAGCGAAATGTATTGTTACATGTTGGTCCTACAAACAGTGGGAAAACACATAATGCTCTCAAGCGACTAGAAGCGAGCTCTTCAGGTAGTATTTTGATCTACTCAGTGAAACTGAAAGAACATACTGATTCTGATGGCCTAAATTCTCATCAAATACTGTAGGGGTGTACTGTGGACCTCTGAGATTGTTAGCATGGGAGGTAGCAAAAGATTAAATAAAGCTAATGTCCCTTGTAACTTGATTACGGGATAAGAAAGAGAAAAATTGATGGTGCAAAGCATAGCTCAAAGGATGCTTGAGATAGCTGATGTGACAACTGAGTATCAATGTGTTGTAATTGATGAAATTTAGGTACGTGAAGTAACTTGCATTTTGTAGACCTGCTAGGGAGATGTATATTCATATTACAAATAGGAATGTACAGGATTATGAAGCTATTTCTTGAACTAAATCATCCAACCAACCATATTTCCACTGCCTATTAAGTGTTGTTTGGAATATTCCTCATCATTCTTATCTTATTTGCTTCTATGTAATAGATGGTTGGCTGTAGAACAAGAGGTTTTTCATTCACACGTGCACTTCTGGGGCTTTGTTCAGATGAGCTTCATGTTTGTGGTGATCCAGCTGCTTTGTTCCTCTTATTCAGCGAATACTTGAAGCTACTGGTGATGTAGTTACGGTAATTTAATTTAAACTTACCTAATGCATACTGAATACCGATATACTTTGTACTTTCTGCTCCACATATGGTAGTTGTCAAATCGAAGTGTATTATGGTTGCCAATTATGTTGCTCTGCCAGGATATTACAGTAGTTATGAAATTGGATTTGTTGACATGGACAGGTAAGGGGAGTACAGACAATGCAGTTACTCAGTATAGGATGAAACATTAGTAACTATCACATCTCATGTTTTCAAATTCTCTCCCCTTTAACTTAAGACAGACTATGATCTTCTGAACTTATCATATATGCCTTTCATACACAATTTCATAGGAAACCAGCAGTCTATCTTAGGCCCTTGTCCAAGTTATGCTTTGTGTCCTGCTACTCAATTTATGCCTTGCCACATACCGATTCTAGACCCATGCCCAAAATTTAGGTTGCAAGTGTAGTAAGTAGTAACACTACTTTTGGACCTCCACATGAGAATTACGGGCGGTCATATGCATCTCTTTTTGTTGGTGATATGATGCTGTTTTGTACTTGCAGAGAATACTCCAAGTGAACTTGAGAAACTTCAAACTTGTCCTGCCCATTGCGCTGCATAATATTTATTTTTGATGTTAATACCGCTGAAGTACTGATTCAAACATCTAGACAACATGTTGTTGTATAGCAAATATGCTAACCTACTGGTTCTATGTTGCTTGAAAGGGTTCAATATTATGAGAGACTATCTCCTTTGGTTCCTCTGAAGTCCACACTTGGGTCTTTCTCTAACATCAAGGCGAGGATTGCATGGTAACGTTCTCACGATCCGAGATATATAAGCTCAAGGTTGGTATTCTACAAGTGACTGTTGCAGCAATGCTTCAATTTTTTTTGTAAGATATTGTAAATAGTATTTATCTGATTTAACATTCAAGTATGACAAAAAAAATCCTTGAATCTAGAGCTGCTTGGCACTCTTCTCAATTTCAACACTGCACTTTTTAAAATCTCCCGGTAAAAAGGAAATGCACTTATTTGACTTAGAAAATATTTTCTCAACTTTTTCTGGCTATGTACTAAGACTTCATGAGATCTGATCTTGATTTATGGTATTATGCTCAATGAAGGAACAAGAGAACCTCTGGTACCAAAATGATGAAAAGGACCAAAAAAACTTGTACATGATCAGATACCCACAAAATTGATAGAAGCCTTGGCAGTTTTTGTACGAAGAACATGTTGTTCTACGCACTGCATGCATAGAATTTCAATGTTTACACTTCAAAGAAGTGCGTTATAGGACTTGCAGATGTCAAAAGGGCATAAATTATTTTATCAAACCACATTTTGTTATTCATATTTGCTTAAAATCAAATCTCCAAACATGGAGAAGATCGACCATTGAAATAGCCTAAATAAAATGTCAAACACTTTAAGTTGGGGACCTGTAAAGTCTGTGAAAGCAATGCAACAATGCAAGAATAGCAAAACATTTGCACCTGTAATAGGGAGAGTTGTGTTGTAATTGTGTTATGTTGTGAATTTGAGATAGCTGGTGTATTTATATGACAGGATATATATAGTCCAATTTGAGTTGTCTTGGCATGACACATTCGCAATCAGTGACTGACCTTTTGTTAGTTTTGTGTGTCTACATGACCCTAGCTTGCTTGTGTGGGATCCCAACCAGTGTTTAATCTTTCGCTTGCAAACAAATTTCGGCTACAGGCGAAAGGACCGAATGAACAAAATTAGTTTGAAATTCAGACGAAGAAAATCAATTTTTTTTATAAAATTTAAATAAATTTTAAATAGGGCTAAATTCAGTTAAATTTTAGTCGAATAAAATCTGTTTCGCTGGACATCGAAAGAGACGAAATTTCGTCCGTTAAAATCCTGATCCCAACCAGGTCATCTCATCTCATCATCTCATGGCAATCCAGTCGCATACCATTCCTTTATTTTTCTCAATGGGTTAAGTAGCAAGTAGTACAACAAATCCCCTCTTTCAAACCTAAATCAATTGACGGTGGACAATTCCGAAGATTATCCTTTTCTACTTTCCTGAAGACCATCCAATCCTTTTCTACATCCAGTGACCTGAACGGTAGGATATACAGTCTTCCATTTGACATTTGACAGCACAATGTTGATTTCTTGCTCCCTCACACGTTACTGTGCTTAATTACAACCACAAAATGCATTTAATCTACGACGTGGTCAAAAGCCTCAATGTGGTCAGAGGCTATGATCGAAGATCACAACATGGTCGAGAGTCAAGCCGTAGTCGAAGCGGCTGGACGGTCGTAGAGATGACCGTGGTCATAAATCACCGTGGTCGAAGATGGCTGTGGTCGAAGATGACCGTGGCTGAAGAAGCTCGTGGTCGTAGATGGCCGTGGTCGAAGATGGACGTGGTTGAATGCCCATGGCCGAAGATGGACGTGAACATGGTCGAAAGGGTGTTTGACCACGGTGAACAGTGATCGCCAGCATCACCGAGTGATCGTAGGAGTTTGCGATCACGGTATTTCGAGCGCAGCGACAAAGCAAAGTGGTCGAACGGCTACCTGAGTGGTCGTGCGCAATGTATGGTCGGAACCAGTCGTAATTGATTGGAACCGGTCGTAAAAAAGTCCTGAGAGGTCATAAGGCCTTTACAACACGCTCGTCGTCGTCAAATATTATATATTGCAGATCAACAAATTTTATCTTGTTTTGTATTTTACCGTAACGTTAGCACGGGCAAACTACTATATCTATATATATACACTAATAAACCACCAGTTAAAATTATCCTACATCCACCCAACAATTACCTACTCCACAGTCATGACCTTAACTACATCCACACCACAATATGCACCCAGAAATACACCATCCTAAAAAACGTGCGCACCAGATTAACTCTCCTCCATTCTCTCTCCTTACTCAACCATATCCGACGGTCATCCTTCAATGGATCTGCAGTACCCCTCCCGCGTCCCGCTCCCCCACTCGCGAAATATCCGCTGATCCGCTCCGCCCTCGCTCCTCCTCCGCCTCCGTCTCCCCCGCTACGCGTCCGCGCGGTGCGGGGCGCGCACGCGGTGGACGCGGGTGCGGCGCGGGCGGGCGGACGAGACGCGGCGGACCCGCGTCCCACATGGTGCGGGCGGCGGCGCGACGAGACGGACGCGGCGGACCGCCTCCGCTGCGGTGCGGGCGCGCCGCGCGGGCGCGCGTGCGGTGGGAGGACACGCGCGCGGCGGGCGGGCGAGACGCGCGGACCCGCGTCCACATGGTGCGGGCGCGTCGCAGCGGGCGCGGGCGCAGCGGGCGGACGAGGCGGACGCGGCGGACCCGCCTCGCGCGCGCGGGCGCGACGCAGGGACGCGGCGCGCGGCGCGCGCGGCGGGCGGGCGAGACGGACGCGGCGGACCGCGTCCGCGAGGTGCGGGCGCGCGCGCGCGCGCGCGGCGCGCGCGGCGGGAGAGGCGCGCGCGCGGCGGGCGGGCGAGACGCGGCGGACCCGCGTCCACATGGTGCGGGCGCGCGACGCAGCGGACGCGGCGCGGCGCGATGCGGCGGGAGGAACCCAATTATCCAAACAAAACATATATGGCCATTCAAAAATTGGCTTTGAAAGCAGGGAACAAAACATGTATGGCCATTCAAAAATTCGTTTGGTTGATTTCGTGTGCATCCCTAAAATACCGCCGTGGCGTTAGCACGGACACTATACTAGTACTAGTAGTGTGCCCGTGCTAACGCTACGGTAAAATACAAAACAAGATAAAATTTGTAAAAAATAAAACGAACAATCAGATTCATTAAGATTCACGTCTCATATATTGTATAACCAAATATTTTTTGAACCTTGAGTGTGTTGTGCGTCCTCCAGGCAATATTGACGCCGCAATACTGGAAGTTGCCGTTGCAATTGCTATTAATTCCTTTGAGCGGACTCTAGCAAGAAGTTCCTTGTATAAGAATGTCTTTCCTGTTTCTCCTGGACCATCCACGAAAAACATCTGGATCTTCTTATTCATGACATGATGTATGATTTCATCAAATCCTGCACGCTGCTTCTTGTTAAGGGATTTATATATATCCAAATGTTCTTGGTCGACGCCCACAGAAAGTTCCTCCCTAACCTCTCTCATTATGTCGTTGTTAAATTCATCTGCATGATACAAAGCAAGACAATACCGGGAATATTTAATACACAGGAATAATTATAGAATAATATATTTCATACCATGTAGTTTATCAAAAAAGAATTGTAAGTTTTCATGCAATAAGATATGCATATGTGTCCATTCGCTTGAGTTTTATTGGGTGGGGGAGGGATTACCTGTATCATGGACCTCAGGAAGATCATAATTTCTGATATCCTTCCCCATTGACTGAATTAAATCTCGAATGTCTCTAAGCACCATTTGTTCTACTATCTGCAGGTGTTAGGATTGTCTCTCTGTAATCTTGAGACAATGATGCCTTGTGTTTGTCCCACGGACCACGAATATTGGTGGCCTCACAAAATACAAGAATAGTCGCAAATAACCGTCGCAGAGCATAAGGCATCCAAAAAGTTGTTGCCTCACTCAAGCGATCATCTAGCGCCTCGTCCCTTTCTATGAGTCCTCTCTTCTCGCATGCTTCCCTGAAAGTAGAGTAAGTGATACCGCTCTCGTTGTTAGATCATCATAAGAGGTCGCACCTCTTACATGATTTAGAAGCACCCTCAAGAAATATCTCTCACCTTCAGCAGGGTTTGCCGTGGTCGTAAGTCGACTTCGCCCACGCCTACGAGATTGTACAGAACGCACAGGGATTGCTTTTCACTTCTTCTTTTCTCATAATTGCTTGGTACTTTTCGGCACACCTTGGTTACAAGACTCCACCACTTTTTATACCCAGTTTTTACAACTCCTACTCGGTTTTGACTACAAGTTACAACTCCGACTCAGTTTCCAATTCGACTTCTACTCCGTTTCCGATACGACTTCTAATTCCGTCTCCGTCTCAACTTCGATCACTTCCAAACTTTGTAAATGACTTCTAAAACAAGATTATTGCCAACAGAGCGGGTGGGAGGGCGGTGGCGGAGACGCACTCATGGCCCGACAGGAGCAACGCACGCAACGAGGCCACAGCCCCGGCGGCCCACCTCGCTTGGCGCACGTCGGCGACGACCAAGGTCGAGCGGCGGCGGCCTCGCCTGACGCGAGCGACGGTGGCCTCGCTAGGCGCGCGCGGCGGCGGCGGCACCTCCAGGAACCCTAGATGGGTTTTGGGAGGAGAGAGAGAACTCTTTACCTTTTGGAAAGAATTTGTGAAAACGTTTATGATTTCAGGAGTAATGGGTATAAATAGGCAAAGTAATAGATCCGATTTTTTCTGAGATTTTATTGTCATTTTCTTTTAATTTCCTTAGATTTTTGGAATTTAGGGTGTTACAGTAACCTTATGGCGGATATGTACACAAAGCAATCGCTGATCTCTACCCCTCTATATGTATATATCTTTTTAGATGACCTTCCGTACTTTGCAGCGTCGGGGGCGTGTGCGTGGGCGCGGGGTGGGGTTCTGGGTTCAATGATGTGCATGATCCGCATGATTTTGGCCTTAGGATCCAATTAAATTCAGGAGCACCAATGACTGTATATCGTAGTACTACTACGTACTAACAAATGTATACAAGAAAAAACTAAAAAGTGTCATCTCAATATGAATATCGCCCCAATTCCTCTCCACTCCACCAAAGAATCAACACCAAGGATTAACAATGAAGAATCTAACATCGACCGATCAAGAAGGATCATGGACACATCATAGAACCACGGCCATGGAATGGATACGTCTTCTGTCTCATCTCCACAGTTGTACGCCGTCGTATGATGACTGTACTATCTTCGATCCCTCACGACTGAATTCAGACGAGCTCGAGGCGCGCGGAGTAGTCGGCGTACCTGGAGCGCCGGATGTTGGCCTGGCGCTTCCTCCAGGCGACGGCGGCCAGGCCCACCACAGCGGCGGCCGTGAACGCGCCGACCACCACGCCGGCCTTCTTGCCGCCGCTCATCTCGCCCTCGTGCCTCTCCGACTGATCTGCGTCCACCGCCTGCTTGGCGGCATTGATCTCCTCCACGGAGGGGGTAGGCGCTGGGGACGGATGCTGCTTCTTCGACGGGCGCGCGCTGCGATAGCGCGGAGGAGGAGGAGAGGAGCAGCGCGAGGAAGAAAAAGAGGGCGGCGCGGGGCGGTGCCATTGGAGCGGAAGCAGCAGATCTGTGAGCGCGTGGGAACTGGGTGCCGGCCGGTGGTTTGCCTGGCTGGTGGAATGGCGAAGCGAGAGAATCGGTGGGGTGGGGTGGGGCCAGTTTCTCTGTTAATGATGTGCATGATCCGGATGATTTTGGCCTTAAGATCTTCAATGAGTAAGAGAAGAAGGCTTGAGGAGAGACCCAGGCCATTCATTTGTATGAAGTTGGATTACTTTGGTACATAAATCTGGGTGGACTTAGATTAGGCATGACTGTGGGGGTGGTTGAGAGGGTGAATTTAGTAAAAAAAAATTTGATATATTATAGAGGGGTAGAGATACCATCACCAATCTCAAAAGCATTGCCTTCGTCTCTCCGCCTTGCCCATGACTGCTTTGCTCCCGTCGTCACGCACTTAGCCGAAGAAAACAGAGCCACGTGAGATCTTAGCTGCCGCATCAATTTTTTTGATCTATTAATCGATCTGCTTCTTATCTCTTTCTCCTGCCAATCAAATCAATCATTATGTTTCGACCAGTACTGCCCAGTTGGTTTCCTCCGATTAAGATACCGATTGGGCTAAAATAAACTAGTTTATTATTAAAATTATACTATAGCTGATTGAATTTACACTGTAGCTGGTAGTGGTTTATTTGGCATGACTAAATTTAAAATTGAAAAAATAAATTAGTCTATCACGAATAACGCAAACGATTATAGAAAAAAGAACAGGCAAAAAAGCTAAAAAAACTAAAAATCAGAAGAAAAAAAACGAAATTTAGGAATAGTAAAAAATAAACTAGAAGCTCAAGCTGAAATAAGTGGGGGCCTAAATTTAGTGGCTCTCTCGCTTCGCTAACCCTATACGTGGAAAGAAAAGCAGTAGCGCGAGTGGAAAAGTAAAATCGCTCGTGAAAGGACAAGTTGACGCCTGTTCTAATTGTTACTCCCTGAAGGGGTGTTTCAAGTGTGTAAAGAAATCTACATGAGTATGCTTTTTGGTGATGAATTAAGGTTCAAAAGTGTAAAGAAATCTACATGAGTATGCTTTTTGGTGGTTAGTCAAGGTTCAAAAGTGCAAAGAAATCCACAGAATGTGATGCCAAAACTTTCATGTTCTTACAAGAATATTTTTTTAAAACACCTCTCTAAGCTTGCACAGCTGAAGTTATTAGTTTTTTTAGGAGAACAAAGCTAAAAGTCCTGTAGAGATTTCTACATCTTGATCATTGCTACCTTTTCTTCTAGTTCCATATACAAGTTGCTGAGGAACAATAAAACAAATTGTATGAGAAAAAGGCACGAAGCTGCTTTGTAGTTCCAAAGACAGAAAATATGAGCTGAAGATATTTAACACGAGAAAACTAGAGTACATGACAACTGAACCTACAGGGCTTTAGCAACGGGTTTGTAGAGACACTAGTCACACTTCGACATCTCTACCAGCTAATTGGATTATGATATTCATCAATGGGATAGCGACAAAAGGTAGGAAGTTCCACAATTTATCAGTCAAGATTGCAAGTCTTCACATTTCCTTGCTTTTTTCACTAAAAATTAAAGAAAAAATGCTATGAAGTTGTGTTGCATGTTTGCTAGCGGGTACAATATACTTTAGAAATTGCTGCAATGAGGTCCCATAAGAGCATGTACAATGCAAGATGCTTATATATGAATGCTTAAAGAGAGAGAATATAGCCACATCATCAAGCACCCATGCAAAAGTTATTTCCTCCAATGCAAACATATCTTCCGTGGGTGCTTAAATGCTATATTATCTATTAATAGACATAGTTATACACATAAGCACCTACTAAGCACCGATGTTTATTTAAGCATTGATGCTTCAAAATAAGCACCTTATCTATCCTATGTGACAAGAAAAATCAGTTTTTCATTACTAAATATCTCTCTAAACACCTGCATTGTACATACTCTAAATGGGTAGAAGCCATGTAATTGAGCTGCTAACTGGTGCTCATCAACTACTAGAATTAGTGAAAGGATTTTATCTGACCCCATAGCAATCACTGCTGCCACAATGCACTCTTCAACATGCAAATACAACAAGTTCTCCCCCAGCTTGGGTATCCGCCGCGTCTCAGGGCCTGTTCCTTTTGGCTACGGCTTGTGACTTTTGACTGCGGCTTGTGACTTTTAGACTGTTTGTACAAGAGATTAAAGAGTAACAGAAACTCACGTGCGGTTTTTGCCAATATAAATGAAGTCAGTAAAGTATGTACTACAATTAACTAGTAGACTTTATCTTTAAAACAAAATACTCTATTTAAAAACTAATTACTGTAGAAAAACCAAAAATCAGTTTTTAGAAGCTAAAAATAACATGGCCTCATTCTCTAGTGCCATGCCTAGTACCTACTCCGCTCCTACCGCACCGTACCAGACACCAGCCGTACCACCGCCTTGCTGACGTGGCCATGCCGGCATCCCATAACGATGATGACTCATCTGCGCAAGCCAGCCCAGTTCATCTCCGCCCCTCCTTCGCCATACTAGACATGATGATTCCTAATCGGGATAAAACATTTGAAAGCACAACAAATTAATTGGAAGCTCAACCCCCCCCCCCCCCCAAAACAAATTTGATCTAAGTCTAACCCCACAAATTAACCTCAAATCGCAACAAATCAAGCTACAAATCACATATATCTACCAACCATTAATAAAAAAGCAAATGACAAGATTTCTCCAAGGATCAACCAAAAAACTAGATAGAAATCGAAGAAAACCTGCCTTGGAATCGAAGGAGTAGCATAAATGAACGAAACAAGATGGCCTCAACCCCACCGCCGCAAAGCCCTTGATGTCATTGGAGAGAATGCTGGTCGCTGACTCTCTCCTCTCTCTCCCTCTCCCTGACTCTCTTCTCCATCTTGTTCTCTCCGCTTGAACAGACAACAAGTGTTTCAGGATGCTGAGTAGTCGAGTAGAGTTCAAATCAGGAAATGAAAGGAGACAAACATTCTAACGGGTTTGGGTTTAACGGCTCGACCAATCGAGTTTATAAAAGGAATTATTGACTATTTACCACTTCAAAGAGGTGCATTTGAGAATTTATCACTCAGTGTGTCACTAGCATATGGTCCCAAGATCTACATGTTAATAAGACATTAAGTGGTAAATAATCAAATGAGGATTTTTGCAGTGTCAAATCCTCAAATTTCGCTTTACAAAACTGTCGCCCAATAAGCCAAGCGGACCCGTTAAGCCAAAAGGTGCAGCATAAATCACAAAGCACAATCACGTAGCTAAGAAATCGACTAGACTTTTAGTGCTCCCTTCGAATGGACTCAAAGTTGATTTTGGTTTGTACGTATTATAGTAACTAGTTTTTAAATGGTATATTTTTTAAGATAAGATTAACAATAAGATTGTGGTAAAAAGTTTACTGAGTTCGATACTAGCTAAAATTACATACAACTATTTTTCTCTACATATTGCCTTTCATGAATAAGTAGAATTCAAAATTTTAAATTATAGACCATAAGTCACAGCTCAAAAAAAGCACCCTAAGATATGTAGGCGTATGTGAAACGGCAATTCTGCCATCGTATACAGTAAATCATGAATTGCAACACTATCAATCTTCAAAGTGCAATAGCATATTCTCAATTGTCAAAAAAAAACGATACATGCCCCGGCGCCGCCGCCACGAGGGAAGATGCGAGCAGGCTCGCGAAGCGGCGGCTGGGAGAATATTATAGTACTCCTTAAATGCGGCTTCAACGAAACGGTATCTAAGTCGTGGGCTTCTCTAAAATAGTATCTATTTCGTGTACTTCTCTCTATAATAGTATTTTCAGAGATTTAAAGTCATTTGAATTTGATTTTCGAATTTAATCTTCCTCATATGACTAAAATGCCCTTGCTCATTTTGTTTAACCCTAATAACTCTTAGGTGAGACCCCATCACCGCTTCTCACTCGCCACACTCACGCCATGGATCCCCTCCTCTTCTTGGTCTTTGAGCCTTCTTTTGCTGCTTTCTCGCAGGTGTTGTCCATGTTCTTGGATCGCAAAGTGCAGCCGGACGCGGTGAATCGGCATAAGCAGGTGTTGGATTCAAATAAAAGAAATTTCTTGCTGCAACTTACGATGTTACCTGCTAAAAATTTCAATTTTTGGTGCCTTCTGCCTCTCCGACTACGATGCTTGCGGCCATGCACGGCAAGATCGATCGCGTGCTCAATCTCCTCCAGTATGGCGCAAATGTGAGCAAGCCTCCAAATTTGTTGTACAATTCCGCTTGCGTAAGTCGCTAATCATCGATTCGCTCGATTTGTGCATCGATCTTGATGTTTGATTTAGTGCACGCAGGACTCGCATCCACCACGCGCGCGCACTACGGCCACGCCGACGCCTACTGAGCCACCCTCTCCGCGCACGACCACGCGGTGGCCGACTCATGGTGAGATCTTGCCCCATGCTTGTGATGACTGTCGCCGCCTCGCCCGCAAGATCGCCATTTGCCGCCGGTTTGGCAAGGGGTTCGCCCGGTTGGTCAACGTCAGGGATGACCACGGCGCGACGCCGCTGCGCGCTCGCCTGGCGCGACGGCTGTCGAGTCCTGCGATCCGGCCAGTCGCCGTGCCGCCGTCGCCAAGGACACTGAAACGACGTGAAAGGAAGAAAATAAGAGTTATTAGGGTTAAACAAAATGAGCAAGGGTAGTTTAGTCATATGAGGAAGATTAAATTCGAAAATCAAATTCAAATGACTTTAAATCTCTGAAAATACTATTATAGAGAGGAGTACACGAAATAGATACTATTTTAAAGAAACCCACGACGTAGATACCGTTTCATCGAAGCCACATTTAAGGAGTACTATAATAGCAAAAAACTCCATGCAGGCCAACCGGCTTCTCCCAGCCGCCGGTTCGCGAGCGCTGCTCGCATCTTCCCTCGTGGCGGCGGCGCCGGGGCCTGCAGCCGAGACGGCGACGCTAAGCACCTACAAGGCGGCGCGGCGCATCAAGCGGAGGGAGAACACGCTGTACAACGCGCTGCGGAGCGTGGCAGAGGACGCGGCCTTCGTCGCGGAGATCGCGGCGCTGTGGCCAGCGCTGCCTCTGGTCGCCAAGCTCCGCTGCGGCCTCTGGTATGCGCCGCCCCGCGCCTTGGCCGCCACGTGCTACTTCAAGTCCACCGACGGTCACGCCGGAAACTGGTCCTTCTCCACCGCCCGCCTCAACCTCCACCTCGCCCGCCTCGCCGGTCTGCTCCTTGTTCCCTCTGTTCGTTGTGCTACTTCCTGTGTCTTTTTGTCAAGTTTGCATCGTTTGGTCAGTTTGGCGATTCTTGGTACCGTGTCCAAAATATGTTGATTTAGTTATGCAAATTGATTCACCAATTATCGAAGGTTTTCTTGTCTAGGTGGATTAAATTGTAAATTTGTGTGTTTTGAATTAAGATATACTATATGTTTAATTCAGGTATCTAGACACAGGGTTTTGGGTTTAGCATTGCAGCCCCCTTTTGCTATCCAAGTAGGTGCTTCTTTGGTTCCTCTTATGTAAAAATTTGCATGCTTGGGGTGAATCGAATATCCATTGCCAAAGTTTGAATATTTGAGTGAATATGAGTTCAGATACGCTGTTCATTTGAGCTCCTCAAACTGTTGCCTGATGCAAAACTAGTGTTATTGAATGTTTTTGAGGTGAATGTAATGGCCTGGAGAATGCAGAAGGCCTGAACTCCTGAGGTTTAGCTCTAAATTGACCTTGATTTGTTTTGTTGGTTGCCTTTGAGCAGGGGAGAGAGGAGGGTGCATAATAGTTGATTCAACAAGGAGAGGAAAACGATTCCCTGATAGCATGTCAAAGACCATACCCATTTGGTGCTGTGTACTGAACCGAGCCATCCAGAGGCATCAGCTGCGGGCTATTAACCAAAGCAGTGGAGTGAATTCTGAAATGGTTGGTATATGGACTGCTTATTGTTTTATTAAAATGTGCATGTATATCCTGCTAGTTTCCATTGTGCACATTTTCTTCATGCCAGCCAAGGCTTTCCATTGCTATAGTTCTAACTTGTGCAGTACACCACATGCCATAGAGTGCCTGTTTTGTTAAGCAGTATTCTTAGATTAAGCTAAAAGTCTGAGAGCAAGTGATGGCCATCTACTCTTCTGGATTGAGACATCAAATCTTGCAGTATCATCTACTCTCCAAGGTATAATGATTAACTGGACATTTGAAATTTTTCCTTATTTGTTTTTGTGTTTTCTTGCCAATTATTTGTAATGCGCTGAGTTAATATTTTGTCAATTATTTATCTCCAAGGTCAAATATCATCATTTTGTGCATATCGTTATATATGTTTCACATGCAGCTGCAAAACATAGTGTGCCAACCTGCAATTATTGTTAATTGTGTTGCTAGCAATCACGAAATTTTTGTACGGATAACCTTTTTTTTATTCGGAAATACAGAAATATACCCGCGGTTTCATTTTTTACAAAAATAGCCTCGAATCGCCCAATGGGGAAGCGACTCGAGAATTTCGCCCACCCGAAAAGCGACAAGAAGCTATGTCGCTTCACGGGAAAGCGACTCAGGGAGTCGCTTTCTCACTGGGCGATTTAACGAAGTCGCCCAATGGCTGGGCGACTTGTAATGCAGTCGCCCAATAGGTAGGCGACTTGTAATGCAGTCGCCCAATCGGTAGGCGACTTCATTCATCCCCCAAATTTGTAGAGTTTTGGCAATTTTGTAGTTTGAAACAGAGAAAAATCTGGTATAGTTGTAATAAAAGTTTATGTGCACTGTATGTTGTAGATGCATAAAAAAATTCCAATATTTTTTTGAAGAATGATTGACCGTAGAACGATAGATACATAGAGTGATAAGTGATATTTTGATGTTGCTGAGAAAGAGTTTACGGAGAGAACCGGTATGACTTGCTATCTGAATCATTGAATGCGAACATGCTAGATAATAAGCTTATGTCAATAGAAATAAACTTCGTAATACAGTTGGGAGTAACATGCCGCGTACATTGTTATTACATGCATAACATATAGCATGATATGCGACTAAGAGCAACTCCGACAGTACTGCCTTAGGGAATAAAACTTGCTAGGTCTATTACATTTGGTCTACTGGGTGTAGCGTGGATGTTTCGCCTTGTTATCGCGCCTTGAAGATGGCTCCGCTGCATCCTTGTTCCGGTCACTCTTGGTCTTGAGAGCTGCCTCACGAACTTGAAGCTCTTCCTCCTGACGCTTGATGGCTGCTTCACGCAGACTTAGCTGCTCCTGCCTCCTTTGCAGGTCATCCTCCTTGCTCTTCAGACGGATTTGGTCCACCCTCACGCGGCGCTCTTGCTCATGCCGCATCTGTCATTCCACCTCGCGAGCCTGAGTCATCTTGACAAAGTATTGTCCTTTGTTTTCCACCTTCACTGCCCGGTTCGTGGCCATGCCGCGCACCGATCCACCCATTCGATGAACGTGCAAGCCTATGTGTGGCATGGTAGATGTCATGGATCAAGTTGAAAAACGATAACGAGAAACAAATGATTTAGTTGTTGTCGTTACCACGAAGTCGTCATCCAGGTCTGGACACTTGAAGAACCTACGGCCGTATTTGGCTCGTTGTACTTGATCCATCCAGACTCCCAACATCGTCCTAAAGCCGCAATGGCACTTCGGGCGCTCATGCCATTCCGGCACTCCAAACGGGTCGGACCTCCAGGAAGACATTGTTGTGTAGTAGTATTGTGTTGTGTAGTAGTATTGTGAAGACTTGAGGAGGAGATGTGGTATGGAAGACATAGGAGGGTTTTATGTAGGCAGGTTATCTGGTGCAGTGGGCATAGTCCATGGAAATGTCCCTATGTAGGCTTTTCAGAGCCTGTATCCTGTATTTATGAAACAACAAGGAAAGGTGACATGAAAACTCACTGGAAAGGATACATGCCTATGACGTGAACACTCACTGGAAAGGCTACAGCCTACGCCCCTATTTTGTTGGTTTCTGTAGCGATAGGCTTTTCAGAGTAGCAATAAGTGTTCCTATGTAGGCTTTTCAGAGCAGCAATAAATGTTCCTATGAAGGCTTTTCAGATCGTAGTCTTTATGTAGGCAGTTTGGCTGGCATGTGTTGTCATCTGACTGAGCAAAGCTGCCCCGTTTTGTCATATCACTGCGTAAAGCTGGCATGTGTTGTCATCTCACCGAGTAAAGCTGAGCGCTTTTGTCATGTCTCTAGGCAAAGCAGCCCTCTTTTGTCGCGCCATTCGATATAAATAGCACGGTTGAGGTCCCATGAAGTTGTAGCCAGAAAACCCTGTAAATCGAACAAAGAAGCACCTTCTATTTCGTGGTGGAACATACCATGGCGGAAGATGAGGGGCCAGTCGGATATGGGTCACCGAAGGAAGACCTTCCCTTGGAAAGGAGGGAGATGTTCGGTCCACAATACCGCTTGGTACCAAGCCGGCGTGCGCAACCAGCGTGGCCGAAATGCAGACACAATGAGTACATGGTCGTGCAAGTCCTGGAAGGGCCGAACGATGGCGGGCGCCGTTTTTTCCGATGCCCACGCTCCGGGGTACAAACTACTAATAGTACATTTTTTTATTGCTTATGGACCCTCCATGTTTACTGTCCTTTTTCGCAGATGGCGAAATGCGACTTCTCCCGCTGGATCGACCCTCCTCATGAACGGTATATTGACCGTTATGTGGGTACTTTATGGGACCGAATAATGGACTTAGAGTACCGAATGGAGACTCTCAATGAGGAGAACAATGAGCTCCGCCAACAGATGCAACGCGAGAGGGGAAACGAGGAGGTTGTCAACATAGGAAGCTCGTACGATCCGACATGTTGCTGTGCAAACCCAAGTTGCATATGTGCGTGCCACTACCACGATGGCCAGCCCCGTCCGAGGCATCCACCTCAGCAGTTCTCCATGTGGGTGCCACGAGGCTCATTTGGCATATAAGCAACGATGTGTATGGTTGTACCGTAGTATGTACGAGGGTCGATCGAAATAATGCGCAATGTTGTTAAGCATGTCATGAATAGATTGTCTTGTGCACGAGCCACAAAAGTATCTCATTTTAACAAACAGCAAATACATGTACTAAATAAGTACATAACCAAGTACATTACGAAAAAGTCATGTAACTACCGATCGGGACATGCATCGTCTAGTCAGGTGCCCTTCGACCGCATCGATCACAACGCACCCGGTGTTCCAGCTTGTGATTCATCCATGTCGTTCCTAATACGCCGGCTCGCCGCGACCCTTCCCACCCTTCAACATGTTAACATCCGAACCCGTGTCCTCGATGCAATGTCCAAAGTGGCGAAGTTTCCCCACCACGAACCCTCGGAGCTCCCACACCAAGCCTGCAGCACCCTCCCTTAAAGAAGAACTCGGACATGAAGTTCGAAGGATCCATACCACGGTCCCGCATGCAGCGAGGACATGAGAGCATGGTTTGTGTAACAACTTAAGCTTGTTGCACGTGCAGCTAGGTTCATTTTCATGATCTGCAAGACATACCTCGTGGGTAACAAGTGAACGAGCCGTCCCAAATCCGGCTCTATCACGGAGTATCACCTCAAAACGATGCTCCTGTTGCTCATGACTTGCACTGTGCAATCGACCCTTTGTGCCTTCATCTCCATGTAAGCGTAATTTTGCCGAATACAATGCTCCGGATTGGCGCATGAAGTCGCGGCACTCGCGTCTCTCTCCTCAAGTACCGGATTGTCTTGTGAAGAACACCTTCCACGATGGCGACAAGGGGCTGAGAACGGAGACCCTTAGAACCCAATTGTACACCTCGGCAAGGTTAGTTGTCATTATTCCGCACCTTGCGCCATCCGTGTCGTGCAACAATGACCACTTCTCCAACGGTTCGCCTCGATCCATCGCGCGCAAGCACCCGATGTTTCGTGAGCTCCTTCTTCTTGGACCACTTGGGTTAGGCGCATCGATTGGCGGCAAGCATTGTGGTTGTGCCGCCCGAGAGTGACCGGTCGCTTGCTCCTCTCTTCGACGTTCTTCCTAGTGTGCTCATCCAACAACCTCCACAAAGCATCAAATTTCCTCTGTTGGTTCTGCCTAGCCAGCCTCTTGAATAGCTTCATCAAAGATTGTTTAGAGAATTGCTTGAAAAAGTTTGCCGCTAAGTGACGACTGCACCACCGGTTCCTCATGTCCGCCAAGGAAAGGGCTCTCGGGTCTTCTTGAAGTTTTCTTATTGCCTTGATAATACCGGCGTGGCGATCATGGATTACGCACACACCAGGCCGAGTGGCTACAACTCCAGCCCTCACATGTCTGAGAAACCACAGCCAGCAAATGTCCGCTGCATTGAAAGGGCCCAAAGCTTAATGGCATCCTGCAGCGCTTCCTTGTCAGCAAACATAGCATGCAACCGAACCTCTGTCTCATGGTACTCCCATTGTGATTCATGCTCATCATGTGCGGAAAGACCCTCCGCATTAAACCGGTTCCATTCCTGGGGGATAGGAACTTCATCCTCATCGAATCGCCCTCGCTGCCGCCCTCTGCCTTCCTCTTCATCCCATGCCCTCTCGTCATCGAGTTCATCTGCCGCACAATGTACTCATTATACTCTCCTTCATCGGCTTGCCCAGTTGGCTCTCTATGGCTTGACGGCTGTAACTCTCCTTCATGTACCGCATCGGCTTCATGACGAGCAACTTCATCAAGTCCGCCAACATGCGGCCCGCCCGAGCTGCTAGCACCTCCCACAACAACGGCTGTTGCACGAGCTTCCTCACCGCTTGTATCGAGCACGGTTGCACAAGCAAGACACACTCGTATCCACGACGCCGGCACCTAGCACAAAGCCCTTCCATGTGGCGAGCGCACAATGTCTTCAACTCCCATCGATGTCCGTGGGAGACCGCCCAAAGCCCTCACGACGACGCCAGTACACCTCGGGGTTCAACGAAAAACTCCGGTCACCAAAGCTTCACATCTCTCATTCGAGCATTCTCGTCATCCGGAAGTACGAGAGTGACTTGCGGAAAATCGCTCAAATCCACACCATTCGGACCTTCACGAATGGTTCCAGCTCCGTAATACACTCTCAATGTAGTGGACATTGATGATGTCGGCCTGCATATATATTTCAATTTTGCGACATGTCAAATAATATCGCACAATACTAAACTTCCTATACCATACTACAAATTGCATACCAAACTTTTTCTACAATAATATTTCCATACTAACATGGTACTAATTATTCTACATCTATAATTTTTATTAACACCAACATTTCATATAAATAATAATACAAATACAACATAATCCAAAAAAAAAACCTGGATCCAAATTGATGGAATAGCTTCTACTCCTCCTTCCTCCCTCACCTCCTCTCCTCTTCTTCTTCCCCTCCTCCTCTCCTTCTCCTCTTCTTCCCCTCCTTCCTCTCCTTCTCCTCTTCCCCTCCTTCCTCTCTTCTCCCCCTTGTTTCTTTTCCTTCTTCCTCTTCTCTGTGCGCTGAATGTGTTTGCTGAATGAGTGAAAAAGGTGGTTGGTAGTGGGAGCCGGCTGGGCAGGCAGCTTTAACCCCCCCTGTGTCGCCCTAGTGTTGGGCGACTGCATTGCAGTCGCCCAACCGTACAACGACTTATATTAAGTCGCCCAACGTGCAGGCGACAGCACTGATTCGCCCAACGGTTCGCAGATTCCTTAAATGTCGCTTTTCGGGTGGGCGAAATTCTCGAGTCGCTTCCCCATTGGGCGACTCGAGGCTATTTTTGTAAAAAATGCAACCGCGGGTATATTTCTGTATTTCCGAATAAAAAAAAGGTTATCCGTACAAAAATTTCTAGCAATCACCTACTTAGAATTCATTCTTTGCTTCAGTTTTGTTCTTACTTCTTTAAGGAAGTGAAGTTTAGTTGTGAGGCATTTTATGATAGTTATTTTCTGTATGCTCCTTTATGTAGTTGCAGAAGCCTTGGCTGATGTGGACTGCGTACTGAACTGTGACAACACATCAAAATTACCTTCTACTTGATCAGAAAACGCTTACCTTGAGCTACCTATTGTGGTAAGTGAAAACTTCCTTGCGTTTTCCCCTAATGTTAAACATTGTCAAAATTTTATACTTTCATGCTAATAGGGCTCAAAGGATGACCGGTTTTCATTGATGAAAAAACTTCCAAAAGCAGTTAACTTTGCGAAGAGAAATTTGATTTCAGGGAAAAGATTATCAATATGCTGTCAAAATGATAAGTTAACAAAGTTCACCTACCAAAGAGCTGATTCTCCTTATATTGTGGGGAAAAAAACATGTGTTTGCCTGCATTTTTTCTTTGTTAACTTAGCCCTACTTATATGTTTTAATTCCCTTACAGGAGAAGATATAAGCATTTGTGTAGCCTTGGCAATAATTACACGGTTATTCAATGACAGC
Source organism: Dendrocalamus sinicus (assembly GCA_036346575.1). Lineage (NCBI taxonomy): Eukaryota > Viridiplantae > Streptophyta > Magnoliopsida > Poales > Poaceae > Dendrocalamus > Dendrocalamus sinicus. Next base: position 11,198,083 of record CM070657.1, read on the forward strand.
GGTAAGCATAAGCATGAATATAAAGATAACCATTTTGCATACTTTGAAATAAAGAGTAAAAAGGGATTTCAGTCTTTAAATCTGCATGGCTGAATGACATTACTAATTATTTTGTATGTCCTCATTGATAAAATCATGTCAAAACATAATATGTATGCTATCAGATTTTGTTAGGGGCAATGTTTTAGGCTCTCAGCTCAGATAGCAGGTTGTACAGTTTAGAGTTTTAGCATTGTAGGTTTTTTTTCAAGGCTCTCATCTCTTTAATCTTGAGAAGGTTTAATTACTAGTCTACTCCAACTTGTTTAAGACAAAAGTCTTTGTTGTTGTTGTTGTTATGGTTGTTGTTGTTCTTGCTATGTGATCTGTCACACTATTTATCTATATTTTCACTATGTCGAGTTTATTTATCTGAATTAATAACTAATCATTTATTTGAAGGATGCTTTGACTACGGTAATTCTTTTGTGGAAAGAGAAATCACAAAGTTGGAGATGAGAAAGAGGCTAGTATTCATTTGCAAATATGCTGTTAATGCGTGGCCATCTAGAGGAAAATTGAAGCAGGTCTATGGTTTCCTTAGCAATGAAAAGAAACTGTTGTCTTGTCGGACATAGTTTAGCTTTGTGGCCATAAGCTGCTGTTGCAAAATGCATCTAAAGTGGTATTGGTTCTGATCAGTTGCCAGAGTACAGATATGGAATATCAGGAGGTTTGGGTTTCTGAGTTGATTCCACTGTGTTTTCATATCTCCCGATGATCTGCCAGTGTACTAAGAATTAATGATCACAAGTTGTCCTTGGGATTGCTCAGACAACACCATGATCTCATACTGATCAGCGTTTCAGGTTAATCAACACCAGTTTTGTAGACTGGCAATGGCAAATACAGGCCGAAACTGCTTCTTTGAGGAATATTTGATATTTTGAGACAACAAATCTGAGGAATTAACATGTGCAGAATTCTTCCGGTGGTGCCTGAAGAATTGGAGCCGCAATATTGTGTTAGTGTATCTTGCCAATTTGTTGTCGTTTTGCATCAGCTATTCAGCTCCTACGGATACAGTAACCCTTTTCATTTGGCCTTGGGGATTTTTTTTTTGAGGGGAACTACGGCGTACGCCTTTGGGATTTTGAGTAACCAGAGGAATTTTCAGTGTAATTTATGCTACATTCTAACTAAATTCCCAACACAGCAAAAGGAAACTCGACCTAGCGAGAATCATCAAAATTTTCATGTCGATATCAATGGACGGGTGCAATTCTTGATTGCAACTTTGTGAAGGATGGTTCATGATTGCTTCACTTGGGGCTGTAGCACCTCACCAATCCTCTAGGCCAGAAATGCTATCACCATTACTTATTTTTATAATTTTTAACAATTGGTAATAGTTTTAAGCAACAACTGTTTTATTAATATTACAACGACTCATCACACATCATACCATTTTAAATAACTACTCTAGCATATCAGCAGTCTAAATATACCAACAAAAGTTAATACGTGACATACTACTAGTACGTGAAATTATTCATGTGCTACTCCCGCATATGCATGACGTCTTCAACGATAACCTAAAAACAAAGTAAAAGTGAGTCCGGAGACTCAGCAAGCATATAATAGACCGATAAACACTCCCATAAGTATAGTCAACAATATCAGACATACTAGATTACAATCATTATCCACAAGTCTCAATATCTCATCTTAATAACTCTTTATGAAATGCAATGCTCATGATCAATCTCATTCTCCTCTGTAGCTTTTACCGGTAAAGCGAAGGGCACACTCATTGATGTCATCTTCTACCTCCATCTCGTGGAGTGCCTATCAAAGTAGGTATTTTCCTCCATCCTATGGAGGTGTCTACCGAAGTAGGACTTTCTCAAGAGCACGTCGGATTAGTCAATAGCTTTATTCATAGCTATTGACTTTCTTACCGTCCTGACTCCTAATGCATATGTCCTAACATGAATGCATATCTCCATCATTTCATCATGCATCACATTTATCACTACTAATCGTGCAGCAACAAATAACGTAAACAACACATATTTCACAACAACTACCATCTACCGCTCTACCATATACTTACCTGGTTAGCCTCGGGGACGATGCGTGGGTGGCTCCGAATCAGGACCTTCACCTATAAAAGCGTCACCCGACTCAAAATAGCATAACGGTACATACGCTTAAATGAATTGCATTGATTCCACGCGTAAAGCTTGACACCGGCATAAAATGCGTAAGGATGAGAATTCAACGTGCACGTCGCAAAAACTCCCCCTTTTCTTTTTTTTCTCTCCTCTTTTCTTTTCTTTTCTTTCTTTTTCCTTCCTTTTCTTTATTTTCTTTTCTTTCTTTTCTCCTCTCTATTTTTTCTTACCCGGTTGAACACTCCCCTCTCTCCTTTTTTCCCTCATTCACTCCTCTCTCTTCATTCAGCCGAATGGCCTCACCTTCTCCCTATTCCTTCTCCTCACTCCTCGCACGGTCTCTCTTGGCTCCTCAAACCGGCAGACCATGGTCGGATCCGGCCAAACCCCTCCGCCAGTCGTCTCCCCTCCACACCGCTCCTCCTCAGCCCTCTCCTCATCACTCATCTCACCCCCAATCCGGATATGGGGGTGGCCACTTCCCACTCCACTGGCCATCAGTCGCCTCCTCCCCCATCTCACTTCCCATCTATCTCTCTCTCTCTCTTGGCTGTTCTCCCTAGGGTGCAAGGGGCCTCACAGGCTCGCCACCGGCAGCTAGCTCACCGTTGGTGTCCCCTCTCCTGCTTACCCCATGGTTTTGGCCTCTTGGCCATCGGCTAGCTCCTACAATCGCCACCACTAGCCGCCGACGCCTAGTGCCGACCACCCTGGTCCGGGCCCTCCAACGCCGCTGCCCGACTCTGACCCTCTGGCACCGCTCTCCCACGGACTCAAGCTCACTGGCCATGGCTCGCAGTCGGCTGGGAACCCGATGGTGCACCTACCTGCCGCCCCCTTCAGCTCTCCCTCGGGCTCACCGGCCATGGCACGCAGTCGGCCGGGAGCCAAGGCCAATTGCTACTTGTGACGATCCACTTCCTTCCCTTTACTCTTATGTTTTTTGCTTCCATTTTTACTTGTTTTTTATTCTTATGTGTGCCCTGTCTTGGGGAAAGCATATGATTACTGCAGTGACGGTACATGATTGAGAGGCGTGCGTCGAGGAGAACGTCCTCTCTCTCATGGGTGTGTGGTGATGTCCACGGCTTGTCACTGGTGGAGCAGCGGCCCTACTAGCCTGGTGCTTAGGTGCCGCAAGGGCAAGGTAAGAAAAAATGGGCCTAGTAGATATGAGGTTGAGGATGGAAAAGATCATGGATGACAATGGTGATGACCGTGTTGTGGTTCAGTTGGGGCCTTCTCTTGTGTTGTGGTCGCCGCGTCCTTGCTCCTCCCCTTCATCTTCCCCTACTTTCCTAGCTCCTCTCCTCCGGCTCTCACTTACACTCTCTCTATGGTGGCTTTGGTCTTTGGTGGTGGTGTGGCTGTCATGGGACTTTGGTAAGGCTTTGTGAATGCATTTTCTTTTGGCTTTGGCTCATGATGTATATGTCATGACATGAATGCATATCTCTATCATTTCACCACATTTATCATCATTAATCGTGCAGCAACAAATAATGTAAATAACGCATATTCCACAACAACTATTGTCTACCGATCTAACATATACTTGCCTGGTTAGCCTCGGGGACGATGCATAGGCACCTCCAAACCAAGACCTCCACCTGTAAAAGCGTCACTCGACTCAAAGTAGTGTAGCGGTACATATGCTCAAATGAACGGCATCGATTTCACATGTAAAGCCTGACATCGGCATAAAATGCGTAAGGATGAGGATTTGAGGAGCACGTTGCGAAAACTCCCTCTTTTCTTTTCTTTTCTTTTCTTTCTTTTCCCTTCATTTTCTTTCTTTTCTTTTATTTTCTTTCTTTTCTCCTCTCTACTTTTTCTTACCTGGCTGAACATTCGTCTCTCTCCTTTTTTCCTTATCCACTCCTCTCTCTTCATTCCGCAGAATGGCCTCACCTTCTCCCTATTCCTTCTCCTCACTCCCCCTGTGTCTCTTGGCTCCTCAAATCTGGCTGGCCAGGGTCGGATCCGGCCACCACCCCCGCCAGTCACCTTCCCTCTACGTCGCTCCTCCTCAATTGTCTCCTCGTTACTCTTCTCCCCCAGATCTGGATCTGGGGGTGGCCACTTCCTACGCCGCCAACCGCTAGCCATCAGTCACCTCCTCCCCTCATCTAACTTCCCCTTTGTCTTTCTCTCTCTCAGGTGTTCTCCCTAGGGCGCAAGGGGCCACTCGGCTCGCCACCCCAAGCTCACCACCGATAGCCGACTCACCGATGGTGTACCCTCCATCGCTTCCCCTGTTGTTCCAACCTCCTAACTGTTGGCCAACTCCTACGGTCGCCACAGCCGTCGGCGTATAGTGCCGACCACCCCAGTCCAGGCCCTCCGACGTCGCTGACCGACTCTAGCCCTTTGGCACCGCTCCCCACAGGTTTGGGCTCGTCGGCCATGGCTTGCAGTCGACGGGGAACCCGACGATGCGCCTACCTGCTGCCCCCTTCGGCTTTCCCTCGGGTTCACTAGCCATGGCGCGCAACCGGCCAGGAGCTCAGGCCAATTTCTACCTAGGACGGTCCACTTCCTTCTCTTTACTCTTACGTTTTTTTTAGCTTCCATTTTTGCTTGCTTTTTTTCTTATATATGCCCTGTCTTGGGGGAAAGCCTATGATTACCGCCGCCGTGAGCCCGCGATGGTACATGATTGAGATACGTGTGCCAGGAGCACGTCCTCTCTCTCATGGGCTCATGGTGATGTCCACGGCTTGCCGCTGGTGGAGCAGCGGCCCTACTGGCCTAGTGCTTAGGTGCTGCCATGGGGTTGCATTAGGGGTAAGGTAAGAAAAATGGGCCTACTAGACGTTAGGTTGAGGATGGCAAGAATCATGGACGACGATGATGACCGTATTGCGATTCAATTGGGGCCTTCTCTTGTGTCATGGTCACCGCGTCCTTGCTCCTCTCCTTGGTCTTTCCCTACTTCCCTAGCTCCTCTCCTCCGGCTCTCCCTTACATTCTCTCTATGGTGGCTTTGGTCTTTGGTGGTGGTGTGGCTGTCATGGGACTTTGGTGAAGCTTTGTGAATGCGTTTTCTCTTGGCTTTGCTTTTTGCCTTGGCTATGAGCTCTCAGTTAGAGAGGTGTGAGGAGGAAATACATGTGTACTGTGCAAGCTGGTGGTCTTTGGCTTAAGAAAGGTTGGTTGGCTTCTTTCTACTGCCCTGTGCATTGCCAATTATGTCCTCTCCCATTTCAGTCTTGGCTGGCTGTTTGCCTCAAGGGTAGTTTGGTCCAAAGAGTGGACCCAATACAATTTAGTGGCTTACGGTAAGTCGGCAAAATATGGGTGTTGGCTAAAACTTTCTGTTTGAGTGATGAGACCCATATTTGCTTTCTGTAGTGATGAGATCCATATTTGTGAGAGACGCGGACTGGCTCCAAACGGTCTAGGAACCTCTGTAAGCGTTATTACTTTGACATTTTTTAAAGCCGAAGGGTGTGACAGCAAAATCTCTTTTTATTTTCTTTTATTCTCCCTTGAATTGTTTTCCATTTCTCGCTTTTCTTTTCTTTTACGTTTTCCTGGTATTACAGGTGGTAATGGGAATATCGTATCGACGTGCTTAGGAAACTCCCATGACATTAGAAACAGATTTGAACCCAGGCTAATCCGCGTCCTCATCTCTATGTAAATAGGGACAACTTATGCTCAGTAACAGCAGTCTTACACAAAAACAGCATCACTGTTGGTAGCATACTACCGCTGTGGAGCTATAAGGCACGAACCATCCTAGAGCGATCTAATCAATTGCAAAACATGAAGCACGACGTCAGATGCCCATTCAACACTCCCAGAATTATGCACATCCATAGCACTGAAAAATACAATTCGATGAGGCAAGGACGCTTTTAAAACCTCCACATGATAACGTATCGATCAACTTACCTCAGGCGGTAAACCTACAAGGCTACGACCAATAAAAAAACTGTGCTACAAGATCAAAAAGCTAGCAGGAGAGCACGATGCAACATATCCGTGGTTCAGTTTCGGCTTCGGTAGCTGTTCTATCGTAACCTGGTCTTGCAATTTTGCATACTGACTAGCCGAAACCAGACCAAGAGCCGTGATAACAAGTACTGTATATGCTAGTCTCGAAAACAATTTCCTCAAAAATCTGAGCACACACTACAAAAGCCTCAACATACCAGGACATGACATAAATGGCAAAAACTTTTCTAGTTATAATTAACCATTCAGCAACATTGCCACAACGAGACCATCCTAAACGAACCAAAGGCTGATAATGAACTGAAGACTGCAAGGCGAGAGTCTTCTCTCATTTCTTCTTCCCAGCAGCATCTCCAGCCTTTGTCTGCAAAATTAGCACAGAACACAAATTTGGTTACGTGGTCAAGTACCAAAACAATCAAACCATGAAGGTACGACAATTAACATAAATGCTACAAAATGTTGGGTTGATACTGACCTTCTTCACACCTCGTATCTTCTTTGCCCTGTTCTTCCGTTCCTTCATCTGCTTACGTGACTTCTCTACCTTAGTAGCAAGACCATTCTGTCGAGAATACCAAGATATTAGCAACTCCAAACATTTTAATCATATGTAACCCTACTATACACATGAATCGATCTATGATCTAGAATGTTATGTTACAACTATTATGAAAAGAAATGATGAATAGCATTCAACTCCAGTCATACATAGAACCAGCTAATACAGTGGCTGAAGGCAAACATGATAAGAATGTTCCATTCGAAGGTTTCATGGGCACCATGCATGTTTTGTGCATCATGATAAAAGTAAATAATGACAGTTCGCACTACAATGCTTCAGTAGCAAACAATAATAGTAGACATGCAGTTAACTTTGATCACTAATACACACAAGTGTATGTAATTTTGGTCACATGAAAATGATCGTAGTAAATCTGTCATCAAAACCTGTTCTCACAATAACATACATTACTGTTTTTGGCTATCATATTACTGTAAAAAAATCAGTGGCCAAGGTTTCATAAGAGTGAAAAACATCGCTTGTTTAGATACATGGTAGTAATTTGAGCTACCAAGACAACAAGTGAGGAAAAATGCTCTAAACATCCAATCATATTTAATTCTTATGTTGTACAACCATGAGATAGTGAGGTTCAAAACAATAACCCGTACTATTGGAAGGGGGAAAAAACAAGTTGCACAGCTTAAAAGACTGGCCTATACAAACATGCGCACTTACATCACGAGACCAACTTTAATCAAAAACTTCTCAGCTGCACATGGTTCAGCTGAGATGCCGATAGAATTGGGTCAATTGCCTTAAGTCTATGGCACAAAATACAGGTATTTGTGATGCTGTGGCAATAGATACTAACTTCAATTACTATCTCCAAACCATTATAATAACAAATGTCATCAGTTGAGATAGTTTGTGGTTAATTCAATTAGACAATAATATACTTTTACTGCGCACAGAACCATCCATCCATCTAACTCAGCTACACATTAAGCTCATAGACTGCAATCCGGTAACCGGTGGGTGGCACATCACAACAATATCTTAAGACAAACCTTGGCTAAACTACTCATTCACACCCCTAAGTTCGTCTGCTAAATTGGCAACATGATTTAACTCTGAATTCACACATAAAACTCAAAACACATTCCATAGCAACAACAACCAATAATAGTTTCGCCTACAACCAGACCAGCATACTACTTCGGTTCACGAACTTTCCACATATGACTTCTTAACCGCTCGTCGCACAATCTTCAAATGCGATTCTTATACCAACAGACCAGCTAAAAGTCACTGATAAACTACTGCAGTTACGTCAATTTACACCAGGATACCAGCCGAGCACACAGGCAACAGTCATCCAGCTAGTTCAAACGCACATTCAGAAGAGACAACGCAACGTAGTGTGATGCAAGTAAAGTAGCGTGCAAGAGCGAGAGTATACGAATGCGTACGTACCCTGATGAGGCGGTACTTGGGCTCGTACTTTTTGGCGGCGTCGAGGTTGTCGTAGATGAGGCCGAACCCGGTGGACTTGCCGCCTCCGAAGTGGGTGCGGAACTTGAACACGAAGATGCAGCTCGGGTCCTTCACCTCGTACATCTTCGCCAGCCTCTCCTTCAGCTCCGCCTGCGCACCAACACCCCCTTAGAATCCGCCACGAAATGAAACCGCGCCAAGAAACGTGGGGGGCGAGATCTCGCACCTTGGAGACGTTGGGGCGGCCGGGGTGGATGACCTCGAGCACGAACTGCTTGCGGGAGAGGAGGCGGTTGGTCATGAACTTGCGGGTGCGGAGGGTCACCGCCGCGGCGGCCTTGGAGTCGGCCATGGTTGCGCGCGTCCCCGCTTCGCGGTGTGCTAGTCGGCCGGCAGCTTGCGGAGGAGCGTGGCGGCGGCGGCGGCGCGTGAGGGAGGGAGAGAGAGGAGGTGGGCGAGAAGAGGGAGGGGCGTGTGAGCGAGTATATATGCAGTGAAACCCTAGCGAGTTGGTTGTTTCGTAATGTGGGCCAACTTGGCTTTTAGACGGCCCAAACTTTCGTGGGCTCTAGGGCCTTTACTAGGCTGATGAATTTCTGAAGGCCTTCTTGATGTGCACATAGTACACCAGTCCACCAACAGAGCAAAGTGCGGCCCAACGTGTTACACACTGTCGAGGAGTTTGGGCAAACGAGTTGAAGGGGATATCATGCGTGAACACAGAACCAAGGGCGTACCACGGACTTATCAAAAAAAAAAAAAGGGCGTACCACGGAGGCACCGGCCGCAACTCTGTCCTCCCTCCGTCTTCGGAGTTTTTGTCGGCATTGAGTGGCTGATAGACCCATTGATTTTTTTTTCATAATTAGCTTTAGTTTTATTTAGTTTCTCCTGTTTTTCTTTCTAGATTGGGGGTGTTCTATTAGCTTTCACCTAGCTTCTCGAAGCGGTTTCTCCACTCCTCTTATTTCGTGGATAAAACAGAGGATCACGGACACATTACACATCCCATTCCTCTCGCTCCCATCTCGCGTATGTATTTCTTCCTCACTTTCTCAACCGCTCATCCTCTTCTTTTAAAAGTTGCTTTTTTCAGCTACTACTATTTATTTTCAACCAAAAATCATCAGCCGCGGCCAATACAAACACCTTCTAAATTATCTAGTTTTGTTCTTCCACTACCTCTTGATTGGTTTCATCGGACCGACTCACCTGAATGACGATGGTGACACCTATGCCGAAAATTGACACTGGGTCAAAAAGGGTACAAATAAATCATCTTTAGTTTTCTTCTGACGACATCATCGCTACCGAGACGTAGTTCCCACACATCAATAGAGACCATCAACAATCTACTTCTCACTGTCATGTTTGTTGGCAATCAAGACACCGTTACCTGATACAGAGTCAATAGCGAGTAAGATAAAGAAGTCCAGTATATTCATCGATTCAAAGATTTACGATGGCAGATTATTCATCTACGATTTTCAATGTAAAAGTTAGGTACTAATGTACTTTATTTGACCTTTTTAGGAAGAGCCGTGCGAGGCTGCTCTCGTACAGTTTGGGAGCCGAGCCATTGCACAGGGGCTTAGGTCAACACTTATATATTAGCCAGTTATCAATTGGAAGCGTATCCGTTCAATTATTGTAAATTTGAGGATTTTTGTAAAAAAAAAAGGCAAACGACTTAAGGCTTAGGATGAGCAAACCCTAATGTATTTTCACTACTTTGGTGACTCGGATTCTATTTTTTCCTTTTGAAAATGCTACGTGTACAATCCTTTTGCCACTACACATGTACGATGCCGCCATGTCACATGAGTCACGCTGCTACATCACCCGTCCGCCCCCCCCCCCACCTCATCCTCCTCTCTTCTTCTCCCCCAACTACTATTCCACTACCGAATTTTTTTATTGTTTATTCCCTTTTAAAATTTATTCCTATTGATGGCCTTTCACTCAATTTATTTCCAAATCTAATTCTTTTGGTCACGCCGCCGATCATGACGTGATCAAACAACAATGTCACACCAGGCATCATGATATGACCAAGTCCTACCGGTCCACGCTAAGTGGTGTGATAGCGTCGTTTTGCCATGTCACGACCAATGGTGTGGCAAAAGGGCCATTTTTGGCTCAGAGTTAAATCTATCATGTGAGATGATAGTGTAGTTTGCCACACCACAAATGTTGATGTGATAAAAAGAGGTCGGATTTCAAAATAAATTAGACGAGCAGTTATTAATGAAAATAATTTTTTTTAAAAATGCTCCCACAACCCTCACCTTAAACCTATCTCCGCCATGGCGCTCGCCTCCACTGTCCGACCCAAGCCCTTCTCTTCCCCCGCGGGCTGCAACCAGGCAGATCTGAACAAGTTTGAGGCTCCACCGTGTAATTTGGCTCGGCCGACCTCAAGGGCGCGCTCCCTGCTTCTCTTGCTCGCTTTTGCTTGCTCCAGTTGTAGCGTTGGGTTGTTGATGAGATAGATCCTCTTGTGTGGATGTATGCATGATGGCTGTGTGTGTTAATGAAAACTTCAGGTCGGTTCTTAATTGCACTCGTTCAAAGTAAGAATTCTTCGATGCCTCTGTGTCAACTTGATCTCTTTTTTTTTCTGCTCTAGGAGTTTGTCAAATTTTGATGTGGCAGATGGATTTTTATGGAATAACTGAAGCAGAGGAATCCTGTGTATTTCCAAGTCTACTAGCCTCATAGGCGCGGCGCCACGCGGCGCCAGCCACCGTGTGTACCGAAGTAAAAGAGGCGATAATCCGTGAGGAGTTTGAAAAAAAAATTTGTAAAAAAATCGAGGGCACATGTGGATTTTCGAAAAAGTCAAAGGTCTTTTTCGTAAAAAACCGAGGGCTTATACGTAATAAATGAGAAAGTCAAAGGTCATTTTCGTAAAAAACCGAGGACCTGTACGTAATAAACGAGGACCCGTACGTAATTTAGAAAACTGTGGGGCGCTATCCTGCAAAAATTTCGGTGAAAAAAAACTACCAGGGACCTTTTCGCGAGGAAAAAGGACCTTTACGTAATTTTTAAAAAATATAAGGAAATCACCTCCCCAAGCCGTACGAAAATTCGGCGGCCACGCACCGCCACACATGCATGCGACGTGGCCGCCTCTCTCTGCGAAGTCCCCGAATGTAGTTGTTACTAGCCTCATAGGCGCGGCGCCACGCCGCGCCAGCCACCGTGTGTACCGAAGTAAAAGAGGCGATAATCTGTGAGGAGTTTGTAAAAAAATTTTAAAAAAAATCGAGGGTATATGTGTATTTTCGAAAAAGTTAAAGGTCTTTTTTCGTAAAAAATCGAGTGCCTGTACGTAATAAATGAGAAAGGTAAAGGGTTTTTTCAAAAAAAATCGAGAGCCTGTACGTAATAAACGAGGACCCGTACGTAATTTAGAAAACCGCGGGGCGTTATCCTGCAAAAATTTCGTTGAAAAAAACTACCAGGGACCTTTTCGCGAGGAAAAAAGACATTTATATAATTATCGAAAAATACGAGGAAAGTGACTCGGCCGGCGTACGCGAATTCGCTGGACACGGGCCGGCCGGCCGAGCGCTCGTGGTCGACGTGGCCTCGCGAGGGGCGCGGAACCCCCCGCTAATATGGCCGGTAGGATTATTATTTAGCAACCAGAAATTTCCCTCGGGTGAAGCCTGTAGGCATGGCCTGCGTCTCACTTGAAGTGATTTCGTCGTACGAGTGTCGTACAGAAAAGTGTCGTATCGTATGTATAGCAGGGCTCTTTTCCTATCCTCGCTGCTCATTACGGTGCTCACGCTCCTCACGGTTGGTGGGTGGACATTTAAACACACTGAGTGCGTTTGAGTCGTATTGACCGCTTAGTTTTAGTTTTAGTTTTATGCACTGATTAATTCATACAAAGATTAATTTGAACAGAAAAATTGGATAATATATTTCAGCATTATCCCCTGCATTGAGGCTCCACCAGCTTTAAGATGTGAATTCGAAGTGAGTTGTAATTATTTTTAATATTGTGTTAGCTATATCTTTAACTTAGGATTTCTTGACTCTAATACTATACTAAATTTATGCACAAGCTAATTTACCAAAAAGATTAAGCTAATGAATAAATATGAGCAATATACTTCAATACGCAGGAAAGGACGTGCCCACACTCAATATGGTGGCAGAATTATCCTCGTCATCCGCAAAATACTCGCTTCATTTTCAGTACCCCTCGCTCGGAAAATGCAAGAAATTCCAGATTCAAGATGAAACCAAGTAAAATGCTGAGGATCAAGGTAACCCTAGTTATAAAAACTGGCATATTTTCTTTGGCTCGCCGTATGTAATTTCAATTATTTTCAGCTGAATTCGACCTGATGCATTTGGGACGACACTACGACAAATCTCAACACATAAACGTTAGCTGCTACTAGTCTACCTGGGAAAACTATCGTTTTAGAGAAAAAAATCGGGGTTACCTGGTTACTACATATTTTGGTAAATTTTGGTCCGAAACAGGGGCAGATCCACCAGGAGGTCAAGTGAGGCTGCCCCCCCTCCCCCCAAAATGTAGAAGGGTTACAGCGGCTATGGATTGGAGCTACAGCGGCTGGACTGAGGAAGAAGAAGGGTTAATACAGCTCTAAATGTCTGAATTAGTATGGGCGCTATGGCCTATGGGCCAAGTGGGCTGGGTCTAAATCGTCAGCAACAAATAAATCAGGGCAAAAAAAAAAAAAGAAGAGCAAGTCACAACTTAGAAGACCCATACTTACGGCTAATTAAGAGCCAGGACATTGATACTGGGTCTACGGCTGCATCACATGCTTCGAGAGTGTCAATTTTGATTTGGTTGTTGAAGGTAATGCTAAGGAGCTAGATTGTTATTATAGTAAGGAGTATGTTGTGTTAGTTATTTTTTTGTATCAGGACATATAAGTACAAATGCTAAGCTTTTTACTTTCTTTTATTCTTCAACGTTGTGTGATAGTTCTATTTGTTTGCAGTTGCTGATGATGGATGTTGCAGTATTTAATGTCGACGATATTGGAAGGAGTCCATTATTGGTAGGAGGTGTTGATGCAATTGTGAGTAATTTTACTCTTTTCTATGACTTATTTAGGTTCTATGGATTACATGGGAGTTTCAAAATAGCCCGCTATAACTGTAATAGCATTTTCTATCTCTTGCTGGCAATACGGCATGTTACCGCAGGCTGACAACTTACCATTCGATAAATCGATGAGTAAGTTATATTAGCCCCTCTAAATTTTGATATTAGGTCCACCACTGGTCCAAAGTATTCAAACCAAATTACCACCCGTATGAAGGCTTAGAACCTTTCTAATGTAGAAACAGATGTTTTATTTTCCTAATGCGGAAGCAGATGTTTACAGCTTCAATTCTGGTTATGTCTACTTCTATACCCTTAACATAAAATCTAAAATTCAAATTCGAACGATTTTTTTGACCGGTTTGAATGTCTACCGGGATCCACCGTAAGGCCGGTAATCGTCAGTTTCGGCGGTAACATTTTTCCTGTGGTCTACTGCTAATCATCCTCCCGGCCGCATGCATACGTACGCGTGGAGACTCCCAAGCACAAACGCAGTGCTATTAGTCAAAGATTTTAACCATTTTTTCTCCTTTTATCATTTTACCTTGACAAGTGACCAGTTGTTGCAGCTAGCTTACAGCGACGAGATCGTATGTTTTGACTTGTATGGAAATCGGGTGACATTTCCAGGGCAGACGGAAAAGGAGAGGAAATATATAGCATCATGCATATGCATATGCGTGTGGCGTTCGATACTCGGTAGCGATGTGGGTTGAATTGAAACCTCTTTCACTTGACAGCACAGTTTACTGGAGCGAATTAGACGGACGATTGATTTCAACAATTTTTGGAACCTCGAATGTGAGTCGTCCGTCACATCGCGCATTGACGCCACCAACCACGTTTGTGTTTCTTTAGGTTAATTGACCACGTCGTGTGTATGACCTTTTATTAGCTATGTCTAATGAGTCTTGGTTGTGCTTTTAGAGATACGTTGAAGACGTTAATGTAAACGGTGTATAAAATTTTGAAGTCAGAAAGCCGTTCTATTTATTTTAGCTTCTAGAAAAACTGAAACCAAAAATTAAAACAAAAACAGAACGAGCTGGGCTTACGTAGCATGGGCGTGGTTGATTCCATCCATCCGTTGGAAAAGCATCCATCCGTTGGAAAAGAATAGACTAGTGCACTTACTTGCTACCAACTGCTTTTAAGGGCCGCTCAGTGCAACTAAAATAAGTTGGTTTATGATTTATTTTATACAATATCTAACGTATTTTGTATTATAGCTGATAGTGATTTATTTTATATAATTAAATTTAAAGAATGAAAAATAGAAAATACATGTTAGCTAGAAGTTAGACATATAATGTAAATGAATATAGGAAAAAAAAGAAAAGACAAAAAAACTTAAAAACCAAAAAAAGATAAAATTAGAAAATAGTAAACTAGAAGTTAGACATTAAAACCGAAACGAGCGGTTGTCTGTACTTGCTCCAAGAATTATTATTGCTGCATGTCTCGTGTTCCAATGAAAAAGAATATCCCATAGCTAACTATATTCCAAGCGCAGGACAGCACACCAACGCAAAACTAGCCTGGAGGTGACCAACCCAATCAAGCTCAGTCACACGTTTGTACTCACTGTCCTGTGTCGAACAGTGCAACGTGTGATGCTCAGGTTCCATTAGAGCAACTCCAGCAGGAGCCCTCAAATCAGAGCCCCTACTTTTGATTTGAGGGTTTCCCCTACTTTTGAGGGCCCTGTTTTTTGAGTTGAACTCCAGCAGAAGCCCTCAAATCACGGCCCTCAAATTCAATCCAAGTGAGAATGACATGTAGGGCCCACTTGTCATTCTCAAAATTCTCTATTGCTCAACTATTGTATTCGCTGCACTGCACCTGCCGCCGCTCCCCCTCGCACGCCACCGCCGCCGCATCTCCCGCCTCCTCCGCCACGCACCTCCTCGCCGCCAAAGCCCCCGGGCACAGCCTCAGCCTCGAGCGCGTCGCCGACATGGATGTACAGGCCGTCGCCGTGGTTCTTTTCGAGCTCGCGGAGGCCAAAGAAGTCGCGGGCGAAGCCGAGGACAGCGAGGGAGGGGCGCGGGAGGAGCGGTGGGAGGATGGCGAAGACGTCGAAGTAGGTGGAGGTGAGGAGCCGCCGAGGAAGGGGCGCGCGGGAGGGGCGAGGCGGCGGTGGAGGGGCGGAGGCGCCGGGAGGGAAGGGGCGGGGGGAGGCGGGACGGCAGGAGGCGAGGCGGCGGTGGAGGGGCGAGGCGCCGGGAAGGGAAGGGGCGGCGGGGAGGCGGGGCGGCAGGGAGGCGAGGCGCGGTGGAGGCGAGGCGCCGGGAAGGGGACGGCGGGGCGGCGGGACGGCAGGGAGGGGCGAGGCGCGGTGGAGGCGGGCGCGGCGAAGGGAGGCGAAGGGCGAGGGCGGGGAGGCGGGACGGGGGGAGGGAAGGCGCGGCGGAAGGGAGGGCGGCGGGGCGGGGACGGCGGGGGAGGGGGCGCGGGGAGAGGGCGGAGGCGCCGGGAAGGCGGGCGGGAGGCGGGACGGCAGGAGGCGGGGAGGCGGGACGGCAGGAGGCGGCGGGGGAAGGAGCAAGGAGGAGTCGGGCGAGGGAGGCGGGCAGGCGAGGGAGGCGGCGGGGAAAGATGCAGGTGGAGGCGGAGGCGGCGGGGAAAGATGCAGGCGGGGGAGCGGGGGAAGTTTCACGGTGCGGGAAAAAAACAGGAAAATGAGGAGTGGAGGAGCCCTAGGAATGAGGGTGGGAGGGGATTTGAGGGGCTCCTCAAATTTGAGGGCTCTAGTAGGGGCCCTGCTGGAGTTGCATTTTTGCCTCAAGCCCTCAAATTTGAGGTTTGAGGGCTCAAGTAGGGGCCCTGCTGGAGTTGCTCTTAGAAAGCATCGACAGAGCCCTAACGGCACGTCTGTCAATTGATCGAGCATGCATGTCGTCTGAACTTGCAATCCTGTAGCAGAAAAATGATCCAAAATTCCTTGCGTGAACGCTTCAATGGATGAAGAACAGCACGCGACTGTGACGGACAGTAACAGCAGCTGCGCACCAGCAGACTAGACTACAATCTTTTCCACTATCTATATTAATGCAAGTTGTTTTTGTGTACTGCACGAAATGTCGAAAAGTCCAACGGAGAGCACGCCACTGATCCCTACTCGGTCCATCGCGTATCCACGACGAACGGTGTCTGCCAGGTTTACTTGGGAGACAGATTCCGTCCACTACCTATTTTTAAAAATATTTTCAAAGACATTCGATAAAATTGAAACAATACGGAGAAAACGTTATGGTAAGCATGTACTTAACCAGGTCTCGCTCTCACTGTCACACGTTGCTTAAATGCTTAATCACAACACAACACACTGCATGCGGACAGGGAGACGCACTCGGCGGATGCAAGCTTATGTTATGTGCAGTCGTACAGAGCAGGTGTTCTTTCATGGCACTGTTCCATCCAGCATGCCACTTCTGACCGGGGCGTGCACGCAGAAGACTAGCAAGCAGCACACTCCAAACAAAATCTTACGCTGTGCTCGCCTTGAGCTGCGCAGATCAGCCGACAGCCGGGCATGCGTCATCTCTCATCTGCTGGGTAATCGGCACGCGCGCAGCGCATGGGCATTTCATTTCTTCTACCAAGAATAGCCTGCTATATCATATCTATCCATGCGTAGGTATGCAGTTGGAGCTGTACAAATGAATGCATATATGACAGGATTATATAAGCAGCTGTTAAGCATTCGTAATTATTCGTTGTGTTGTCGCGCGGGTACTGTCATCAAGGTGATGGCGAAGGCATGCACGAAGTTGTACATTGGTTAATTATTAACCGATTTCTTTAATCATTCGAGGATTTTGGTTGGCCTTAACTACAAGTTAACCAGCAGGAGCTCACCCCAGTCGCCTTCTGATGGCGTCAGGAGTGCAAAATTTGGACCTGCAGCAACCAAGCAGTGCGAAGACAACGCGCCCCCCTCCCCCTTTTTTTTTGAAATCTGCTAAGACCACGTACTAGGTCTAATATATGTTTGTGCTGAACAATTGATATTTTGATTAAGTTGAATTTGAATTTTGTAATAGTTTTAGAAAAATCCGATTTACTGCTAATGTTCCTGGTCAGACCGATCGGTGGGACCAGTCGGACCACTGGAAGGAAGTGGTCGAACCAGCTGGTGAATGGCGGTCTGATCGAGGGTCTAGTATGACTGGATTTTTGGGAGTGGTTAGACTGGAGAAGCGGTATGACCGATTTATAGTTGGCATCTGTTTTTTCAGATAGCTTATTTTGGTGTTGGTCGCGTGTGGTCGAATCGACCATGATTGAT
Source organism: Dendrocalamus sinicus (assembly GCA_036346575.1). Classification (NCBI taxonomy): domain Eukaryota; kingdom Viridiplantae; phylum Streptophyta; class Magnoliopsida; order Poales; family Poaceae; genus Dendrocalamus; species Dendrocalamus sinicus. Next base: position 11,215,602 of record CM070657.1, read on the forward strand.
GGTCAGACCGAGTTGTGTTGGCTGGTGTGACTGGCATGGAAAATGAGGTCACACCGGGTGGCCGGTCGAACCAGCCAGTGGTTGGTGGTCTGACCGGAGCGGTTCGATAGGCGTGGGGAGAGCAATCAGACCAGTGGTAGTAGCCAGAGATTAGGGTGAGTTGAGCTGAGTTAGTTTGAAGTCGTTCACGGTTTGGGAGCTATGATGGTTTGTGTTGCATTGTATCATGTATGGTTTTGACTAATGTAAGTCAGGTGCATAGAACTTGTGCTCGATATGGTTCCTTGGTCTTTAAATGTGCATGTGCTTGGAGGACGTAGCGGTCGACGGCAATGGACTGAGACTGGGCATGCCAGTTGAGGTCTGAGCGATCATGTAAATCTGGGTGAGGCTACATGAAGCAGGAAACACAGAGAGAATAAGGATCGTGAAGAGGCAAATTGATGCATGTAGTGCGCCAAGTGATGAGGCTGATGCACGTAGAGATACTTTGGAGGAGTCTGAATGTGTAAAGATGTGACGGCTAGTCATTGGGTACTATGAGCTATGTGTCAAAGCATAGGGAGATGCTTTGATGTGAAGATGAAGACGGGGTCAAGGAAAGGTGCCTGAAAGCTTCATCAAGGGTATTTTGGTAGTTGCCTACCAGGTTGGTGTCTTGATCAAAACTGTAGCGCGGAGAGGTATAAAGAAGATGTGGTTTAGGTCAAGGAGAGCTAAAATTAACAAGTGGATCAATCGCTAAATAGTTAGTGGGTTAAGTCTTGTAAATGCTTTGAGAAGCGTGCATAGATATGTAAAGCCCGGTAAGTGGGGTTGAAGGGTTTCCCCAGTAATGATGGGTTGGACCTATTAGGGTTGTGCTGGTTATTTAAAGGGGACAAAAGGAGGTAGTGAGACTCAAGGATTCTAAGGTTTAGTTTTTGCGTTGCTACCTTTTCTCCTTCTTTGGTTGTAAGAGAGAGAACTTGTGAGAAGAAAGGATGGTGCTTTCGCAGTACCTTGTAATTGTCCATGAGTATGTAAACCTCATCCTCCATTGAATCAAAGCTTTATCTCAATTATGTTCTTGTGTGTGTTTTTGCTTGGCTTTGCTTGTTCTTGAGCTAGATTTGTGATTTCAAGTCCATGAGAGTTCTAACTATCTAATGAGGACCCAACTAGTAAACTAGCGAGATCATGTTGTTTTGGCCTGATCTTTCACAGTACATGTAGCAACTGCCAAGATGGATGGGTTCGGTGCTAGGAACTAATCCCTTGGGATAGTCTCCTCACCTGTGAGCAGTTAGCCCATGATCAAGGATGAATGAATCTTGGATTCAGTGAACAAGACTTAGCACTGCAGCTAGAAATGGCACACCAAGATGAATCCCTCGTTGGAAATTCACAAAAACACACAAACAACGTGACTGCCAACCATGACGATTTTCTGGTTTTTATTCTACTCCAAAACTCAAAACTAATCCCATGCACTTGTGTGCATACATGCCCATGTACGGTTGGAATGTGCGTCTCCTTTTCTAGGCCAGTCTCCCGTAACTCCCCCTCGGCCTCCTTATCTTTTTTCTTTGTTTCTTCAACCAAAAACAACACCAATCAAAGGTTTATTTTTAGATTGTGGAATAGGCTCACCAATCTCTTGCTTGAATTACCTTGCTAGGACATATGATAATAGATTTAGAAGATCTCATATCTTAGATCCTCAGATCAAGACATAATTTGAGATTTACAGTTTTTGGTGTTCTTGTGAACTAGAATCAATTCTCTTTAATTCTTGATTGGTTTAGGTTCCTATTATCTTGAATAAGTCTAATGTAAAACTTGGATGTGTTTGGATGAGAATTAGGCAAGTTCTTGATATTAGAGATTTTGACTCGAGAGGTTTTCACATGTGGGAACAGGGGACCAGTTGGACCGACCCTAGACCTACGGTCAAACAGGCCTACTGGTGTGACCGATCATAGGTCAACAGTCAGACTGACCCTGTGCAGGAGGCTGTTTATTTTGTCGGCTTTTCTAGGATTGGTTTGCATAGCCAAGTTGTTATGATTTGAACTTGGTGACTATCATAATCATTCAAGTGAAGATTTTGAATACCTTAGAGGCAAAAAGTTTTAGGAATCATTCACCCCTCTGATTACCAACATCGGTCCTATAACTGATATTAGATCCTTGTTAAGCACTTCCTCATACTATGAGGACTCTATAGGTATCAGAGAAGTGCATTAGAACCAATTCAAGAAAAAATATCAAAAGTTTGAGATGAGATCTAGAGAATCTTTGGAAGAGTTCTTTGCTCAGTTTCACAAGATCCTCAATCAGTTTCATGTTGTCGGTGTGGTCTATCTTGACTCTAAAAATGCATGTCAAGTCCTTGGAGTCTTAGACATATCAGTTTGGGAGATGAAAGTCACTTCCATCAATGACATTGCTACCATGAGCGAGCTCACCTTAGATAAGCTTTACTCAAGGTTGAAGGCTCATAAGATCAACTTGCGCTCTCGCAAGAACAAGTTAGAGTTGATGGATCTTGTGATTGATCCCATTAAGAGTTCTTCTTCTGGCCTAGTTGAATCTGCTTATTCTGGATTCTCCTTGTCTACTTTGCATGCTAAGAGTGATAATCAGCTTGATTAGATTCCTGAGGATGACCTAGCCCTCTTATCTACCAAATTCACTAGAGCTTTAAACACAGTGAGGATGAGAAAGAGAGGAGCAGGAGGTCCTGTCTAGTGCTTTGAGTGTGGTGATCTCAACCACATTAGAGCCTACTACCCTAAGCTCAAGGGTAAGGAGGAGAAGAAGTACCGCAAGTGTCTACCACCTCAGGATGTCAAGCCGAAGAAGCATAACTATCGCAAGGTAGTCCACTAAGTCCTGTACACTCTCGAACAATTTGACTTGAGTGACATAGACTCAGGCATCTAGGAGGAGGACAAGCCACAAGGCAAAAAGAATGTTGATGACTTCACCAGCATCTGCTTCATAGAGAGCACATACGACATCTCTGGAGAGGATGATCTCTACAGCAACCCTGATGAGATAAAACCCACATATGATGAAATATTTTATGTTGTAGTTCACCTTGATCATGAGCTTAGAAAATGCAAAAAGAAAATCAAGAACCCAGATTTCTTGGTTGAGGGCTTGAATGCTAAAATTGCTATGTTTAGATCTTTAATTCCTAATGATGATAATTGTGAATCTTGACTAGTGTTGCACTCTAAGCTAGATAAGTTAAGGACCATTCATTCTGTTGCTGCTAGTCAACTTAGTGTAGCAGTGGATAAAATTGAGAAGATGGAAGCACACTTTACTCTTGGCACTATGGTCCATACTTATGTTATTGATGAATTATTAGTAACTAGGGCTAATCTTACTAAAATAAAAGATGTTATTCTTGTTAGTCCCTTAGTGTATGCTTCTTATGCTAAACAATTTAAACATGCTACTAATCAAATTGCTCAACTCAAGTCTAGAAACTCTTCTGTGTGCTTAGAAACTAGGGATATGAATGCTATTGCTTTACCTTGCTCTAAGTGTACTTTACTAGATTTAAAGCTTAATAGAGCCATGGAAAAAATTGCTAAATTAACTGATGAAAGGCATCACTCTAGGACTCTCACATGCTTAAATTGTTCTAAGTTATCTTTTGAAATTGATGCATTAACTGCAACTTTAAATGATTTCACTGCTAAAGAAAAAATTGCTATATCTTCTACATCTAAGAAGTCGGATCTTATTGCATCCATTGAATGCACATTCTGTGCTAAGATAGGTCAAGATTTAGATGAGATGTAAGAGGCATTTAGAGTCAAGTTTGATCAACAGCTTAGAAGAGTTAGACAAACCACTTGTGTGTCTTGTGAGTCTCTTAAGGTTAAAATAGCCGTGCGTAAGGAGAGATATGCTAGAGCGGTGAAGAAGAGTGAGTGTAGCTCATGTGTCACCCTATCTAAGGAAAATGACTACCTAAGAAAAAAAATCTTAGAGCAATTCTCAGGTGGCAAGAAGAACCTAAACATGATCCTAGACCAGTCTAAAGTAAGTGTCAATAATAGAGGTCTAGGTTTCAATGTCTTAAAGTATGCCAATAAAAATCCTTCTAAGGTAATGAGTGTTCTTGAGAGTGGCTTGTTTAAGTTAGAGACTAAACCATGCAAGACTATTTTCATGTCTTGCCAGCATTGCACAATCTTTCTCATGTGTAGTGGGTGCTTTTTCTTCATCACGATAGATTCCTTATTGATTCAATTACTACTGCACTACTGTGAGAGGGATGGTCACTTGGTTCAGTTCTGCTTTAGGTAAGCCAAGAAGAAAAGGAGGGACAGAGAGAGCCCTTAGAGCTAGGCGTACTCCTATTGCTCAAAGTGTCTCTTGATCTAGTGTCAGACATAGGTTTGTTGAGGACTTCTTTAATGGCTTTAGGTTAGCCTCTTGTCCTAGCATAGGTTACCATGAGAGCAGGATAGGTCTACGAGTGCCTACTAGACAAGGTGTGCATCAGACTTTTGTTAGACCTAGGTGAGAGTTAAGGGGGGGTGTGGGTAAAGCTCATGTGGGGGTGCATTCTCATGGTGTCCATGCTTTGTCTTATTCTACATCATCTTTAGTTCATGCTTCTACTGGTTCTGCTTCTGCTCTTTGTATGTCTCGATATTGGATTTCCATATATTTTATTACTAACCCTAGTACTGAGACCTCGAGGTTTTCTAGTTTTGTGATGCAAGTCTAGCAAGGGTGGAAGGGGACCCTATGGCTAGTTGACTCCGGATGTTCTTGACACATGACCAGAAATTTAAGATGTTTTCACCCCTCATTCGAGCATCTGGGGATGAGTTGATCACATTCAGGGATGCTTCTACCAGGACTGTGATGGCCAAGGGTATAGTCCGTGTCAATAGCAACTTGATACTCAAGGACATAGCCCTGGTAAGCAAGCTCAAGTACAATTTGCTATTTGTCTTATAATTAATTGATGATGGTCTCGTAGTGAGCTTTAAGAGGAGTGATTATAGAGTTCTAGATTAGTATAGAGATCTACTCTTTTTGATTTCTCATCTTGGGAGAGTTTTTAGTGCTGATTTTGCCGAGTCTTCCTCTTCTAGGCTCAGGTGTCTTGTTGCTTCAGAGTTTAGAGATCTGATTTTCTGGCACCATAGGCTTGGATACATTTGTCTTGTTCACTTGGCACGAGTCAATAGCATGGATATGATTAGAGGATTACCTAAGCTTAAAGGAGGATATGATTTAGTTTGGTCTCCCTGTAGGCATGGTAAGATGCTTGCTGCTTTATATCCACCTCTTTCCATAGTTATGACAGATGGCCTAGGTCAGCTCTTTCACATGGACACTGTAGGTCCATCTAGAGTTCAGTCAGCAAGAGAGAAGTGGTATGTTCTAGTTATTACTGATGATTACTCTAGATACTCTTGGGTTTGCTTCCTAGCATTTAATGATGATGCATTTGGTTATTTTAGAAAGTTAGTCCTTATATTATCGGTTGATCTTCAAGGAGCCCTTAGGGTCTTTAAGAGTGACAATGAGACTGAATTCAATAACTCATCCTTCTCTTGTTTCTATCCCAAGCAAAGTCTAGAGCATCAACTCTCCTCTTCTAAAGTTCTACAACTGAATGGTGTAGTTGAGAGGAAGAACAAAATCTTAGTTGAGATAGCTAGGACTATGTTAGACGAGCATATCACTCCTAGGAGGTATTGGCATGAGACTATTTCCACTACCTATTATGTATTTAATAGGGTATTTTGAGAACCTTATTACACAAAACTTCCTATGAGATGACATTCGATCGTAAGCCTAGTGTGTTTCACTTTAGCATCTTCGGTTGCAAGTGCTTCATTCTTAAACATGGCAACCTTGATAAGTTTGAGTCTAAGTCTTCAGATTGGATCTTTCTAGGTTATCTTGCTCATTCTTGAGGCTGTCGTGTAATTAATCTTGATACTAACAAAATAGTGGAGACCTGCGAGGTTACTTTTTATGAGGCAAGTTCAGGGACTAGACTAGACATTGCTAGTACACAAGTTCAGAGAGATTCTGAGGGCTTCTTCTTTGAAGAGTGTGGTGAAGAAAGCTCAAAAAGCCTATTGCCTGAAATAGTGTAAAATTTAAAACTTTTCATTTCTATCTTGTCACATTTGGTTTTCCTAGATCTTTGATTGAGATTTGTAAGAAATAATGGTAATAATAATAAAGGGAAATAATGCAAGTACAATTTAGAAGAAAAAGTGCAAATGATGAAACTAACTTGAAATTTAAATTCAAATATGAAAAGATGATCTAGAAAGTTAGTTAGCAGAATTTCCAGCAAAAATCTATGTAAACCAAAAAGCCAGGTGTAAAAATTAAAAGCTAAAAGGGCATGATTAAATTTACTAAATTAAATCTTGAGCTCAAGTTTCAAAATAAAATATGAACATAAACATCCTAACATAAGTAGATGGGGAATCCATGAGTGAAACTCAATAAATCCAAAAAAGAAAATTTGAACCATTTGCAAATTCAAATCCAAAAAAAATTTGAATAAGATTTCAACCTTAAAGCATAAAAGGGTAGTTGCCATTTTAAACACTAAAATTTGGCATTTGCAAGGTCTAAGAATCAAGGTGAAGTAAAATTTTTGTGTGATTTAAATGCCAATTCAAATTGGCCACAGTATAAACAAAAACCTAATTTAAATATGGAAAATTCAAAAGAAAAATCATAAAATACGACATTACCTTAGGCATGGCCCACCAGGCCCTAGCCCATTTTCCCTGGCCCTCTGGTCCAGATTGGCTCTGCCCAAGCTGGCCTAGCTGCACCAGCGCGCACTAGGTGGATGTTGCTCTTGCATTGTGCATTCATAACACACCGTGCGGTGTGCCCACATTTGCTCTTGTGTAGCAACAGTGCTTGCACGCCATCACTTGCGCTCGTTTCCGCCTTGGCTCATCTGCGCATACCCTTTTCCTTCCCCTCCACCCCACTACGTGCCCACACCACACCATGCACCATGCCACCGCGCACATCACACCTACTCGGCACAGGCACACCGTGCAATGCCATACCAAAGTGCCACTACCCACGCCATGTCATGGACTCAATTGTTGTCGCCTCCCACCCCTGTGCCACGTTGCGCACTGTCGACTCAAATATGCAAATTCGGACTCTCTTGTGTATTCTGCACCAGTCTAGGATCACACTTGTGCACACAGTATAAACAAAGATGAAATATCGAACACACAGTATAAACAAAGATGAAATATCGAACATCATGATTCACTAAGAAAAGACTCAAATATTATTAATAATTATCAAAGTGTGACCTTATGGCCAAGCTTACAAATAATAGCCTGAAAGGCTCAGAAACTAGCAGTGAAAAAACAAAAATAAGTGTAGTAGCCACTCGACATGCCCATAGGCAATCGACTAGGGAGCGAAGTCCTAATCTGCAAAGTCGTCGAAGTATCCTCCTTCAAGTACCTCCTTCCATTCTAGTCCTTCTTCCTCAATTGAGCAAATGTGGATATAGCCGTGAGTACATAAAGTACTCAGCATGTCATTTGTAACAAAGATGCAATATAGTATGCAAGGCTTACCAATGGATGGCTAAAAGGTTAATTTTGCAGAAAGCAACAATTTAAAGTAAATACAATAAATAGATCGAAAAGTGAACTTTGAAAACAATGATAAATAAGTAATCAAAGTAATTGAGACAAATTGCAAGTGAACTGACTATTCACTCCAATGAATCACCCGTGAACCAAGATTCACGTAATGAACCACCAGTAAACTAATCATTCACTTCCCAACTTAACCCATCCGGAATTTTGTGAAAACTCTACCCCTCGTGTGAATTTACCGAGCATTGTTCATAACCAAGGACACGGATATTTGAATAGTTTTACACTCTGCAGAGGTTATACAACTTTATCCACAAGACATAAGTCATCTTAATAGCCAGCATGCTTCCTTAGGCATGAGACCTAGATAAATTATCACAAAGCCTTCACCTCACTCCAACCTAGTTAGACAACACCCGCTAAGGTTTCACCGCTGAAGGGTTAACCACCATAGTCAGAAGTCCCCTCTTGCGCCATATGAGTACAGTAACCTTGTTCCTCACTGTGAGTAAACCAGTACCCCTGGTACTCACTCACCATTGGTGATATTTGAACTAAACCTTCGCAAGTTAATCAGGTAGGTCTATCCCATACTAGACTTATGGTTTGTACGGTAAGGCTCAGATCAATGGCGCACAAAATTAAGTCCTTAGATTTACCCAGGCGAAACATCCACATCCCAATGTGCAAACTGCACCCCTTTATCATGGTACTCAAATTTTATATCTGTGGCCGATCACCAAGTTCCAATATATCATTAAGTCAAAATTAATTAATTGATCACATGTGATGATAAACCCAGCGTAACTACGGGCATGGCTAAGTAGTATAAGCATACAACCCATGTGACAGCCCATGTGATGACTAATATTGCATCACTAGATAATTACCCATCTTATGGTGACAATGGAATCATGGCATTCAAATTATCAAGGAGGAATTAATCCATTTGGACAATAACTACCAATATAAGGGTTTATAATAAAATAGCGATGCATGATTAATTAGAATAAAATAATAAATAATAGATTTAAAAATTAGGTTCAACATGATCAAAGGACAAGACTTGCCTTGGCCTTGCTCAGTTGATGGCTCTTGATCTTCAAATCTTGCTTCAATTCCTTCGAAAGCGTGATCTAACAAGAGAGAAAACAAAATGAAGCACAAAATAAATTCAAATAAAATTCAAATGAACTCTAAAAACTTTAAAAATAGAACCAAAGGATAGATATTAATTTTATATGAATTTAGGAAAGAATGGGTCAATCGGAGCTAAGACGAAGGAGAACGGGCTCTTGGAAAATCTAGTCTAAAGAAAAAGACTGAACGGGATCTTAATTTTATTGTGATGTAGACTTGGCTCATGAAAAAGCAAGTCTATGGTGAACCTAGTGCATGGAACAGTGCACGGTGACTGGCTTGCTGACGTGGTGACTAGGGCTAACATGGAAGACACGTGGCGCGACACTCGGATCTAGGGCTAAGGTGGCATCCGACGTGGCTGCTGACTCGGCTGGCTGGCTCACGGGTCTATGGCATTGTAGTCCTGACATGTGGGACCCACATGTCAGTGGCTCAGTGTGCGATGGACTTGGTTCATGGGAATTCGAAGGGATACGGGTGCGTGAATGCGGTCTGGTGCCAGCTTGATCGTGCGGGCGTGGGGTGACGCGGTTGGTGCACGAACAAAGGCGGTGAGATTTGGCCAGGCAAGGCAATCGAGTGGTGGCGGGATTTGGCCGACGGGCGAGGGAAGATGCGGCGAGATGCTCACCAGCAGTTTGGCCGACTGCGAGGATGGGACGGCTCGGCAGCGGGGACTCATCGGCGACAGGGCACTCGGCGGTGACGTTCGATGAAGCACACATGGAGACGACGGCGACCGAAGACGAAGAGGCGACCCCAGTGACTCGAGCTCAACGGTGACGAAAACGACAGCCAAGGTGAACTCCAGTGAGGACTGTGACGCACAGCGAGCGACGAGCAGCGCGGCGACGACTTGAGGACACGGAAGGCAAGGAGCAGCTCGGGGATTTATACCTGGACAATGAGGATGGCGGACTCAAGCATGGCTTGGAGTCTGTGGTAGAGATGGGCGAGCGACGGCGGCGGACTTGAGACGGGCACGACGGCTAGATTCTGTGAGGACGACGACGCACCTGGTGACACGCGGACGGCTGGGATGCAGGGGCGCGGCGAGGAGAGAAGGGTGATGGCCGACACGTGTCGTCCATCTAGCGGGAATGGCGGCGGGCGGATGCGCGAGCGTGGCCAGGGCGGGCAGGTGGGCTGTGCCAAGCCACTGGGCTGGAGAGAGAATGGGCTTCGGCTCAACACTGTTTAGGATTTTTGAGGCTTTTCTATTTTTAGAAATTCAAGTAAATCCTTTTGAGCTCTAGAAAATAGCTAATAAATCCAGAAAAAATCATAGAAAATTCTAGAAAAATCCTTGAGATTGAAGGAACCCAAATAAAATATTTTCAACAAATGTTAAAGTTTAACTTGGTCACATTAAATCCTTTTAATTAAATATAATTGAACTTAAGCTTTTATTAATTGCAGAAAAATCCAACTGGTGAATTTTATTTTAACTACTTCAAAAAGGCTCTGAAAATTAGGATATTACATGCACGCTGTCACCTTCGGCCCTCACGCCACCTCCCCCACCTCGGCATGGCCTCCCACATCGCTAGGCCCCCTCGCTGCCTATAAATACATGAGCATACTCAGGATAGCTTCGCCACACCATGCCACACCCTTCGCTTCCCTATGAGGAATCAATCTCTCCTGCACTGTAGCTTGCCAAAGGCTTCATCGTCTTCAACTCAGGCCGTCCAAAGATTGGCCGATTGGAGCAGTCCTTGGCCAATTGCTCTGGATCGGGGCATCCCCATAGCATCACCATCCAATCCCCAACGGTAGCTCGGTTTAATTGGAGCACAATATCTATGACATGTGGGCCCTCTATAGCTTAAAAACTCTTTTAAATCTGGTTAAAAGAATTTGTGCCACTGACATATGGGTCCAATTCACTATATACACAATAAAAGGGGCCTACCTGTGAGTCGTAGTGACATTTTTTAATTAAAAGATAACTCAAAAAGAAATTAAAATCAGTAAGCCCCACCTGTCACACACAGTAGGACTTTCAATAAGAAAATAAATAGAAATGGAATTAAAAACCCCAGTGGGTCCCACTTGTCAGTGGGAGAAATTCTGTTCCTTTTTATTTACTAGGATTTATTCAAAACCTAAATCTGAAATGGCTCATTCTCATTCGTCTTAAGTCCTTCAGTGAAATTTGTTTATAAATTTATCTATAATCAAAACATTTCCCATGGAAACTAAAATCATGAATTTTGGAATTCACTTTAGTTTAGTTCTATTTTGCTAATTTCTATCCAAATATTCGCACAATGTTTAAATAGCACACGAGGCCTAAGAAGAAGTCGAAACAAGCCAAGACTCGCAAGGCTAATCAACCTGTGACCAAGGCGAGTCAATATTTTGATCATGCTGAACTTACTTTTATGTACATTATCTCCATTTAAATTACTAAATTGTATGCAGCTATTTGCCATGCAGGTTTATGTTAGCCTTAAGATTTTACATACATACCCATTATTCATTACGTTAACATTATATCTCATTCCTTGACATAATTGAACAGTCAACCTTTGTCACCATAGAAAATATAATGGTAACATACTGGTAGTGAATCTGCAATTATATAGCATGCTTAGTACTGCTTAGATACTCGAGGGGCACCAAACTGCCCCAAGCATTATTTGCAATTATGAGAACTTGTTCTGGGCAGTCTTTTGGGAAATGGGTGGTACGATGTAACATGATTATTTTATGTTCTCAAAATTCCTAACATGATTATTTACCTGAGCAGGTGGGAAAGGGGTTGGTGTAGTGGATGCACGAGAGTGTAGGGATTGTGATAAAACTGCCTAGATAACCTTAAGGAACAAACCTTATCATGACCTCCCAATGTAAAATAGTACTACCACCAGCTGGCTCTGTATGTTTTGGCTTAGGCTTTCTGGCATATAGCTTAAAACTAGCTTTTTGGCTTAATCAGCTTATAAGCACCTAACTTTTAAGCAAGTCATGTATAGGTCCTGTTTGTTTAGAATTAGGCTTTCTAACTTTTCCTTAGTCTTCAATCATGCATGAACACGTAACAAATTCACAAATAATACATGAATACATGACAATCAGCACTGGCGATGGAGGCTGGCGGAGGTAGGCATGGGGATGAGGGAGGCCGACAGCGTCGAGGCGCGAGGAAGAAGGAGGCTGGTGGAGGTAGGACGTGAGGACGAGGGAGGTCGACAGAGGTGGGCACGGGGACGAGGGAGGTTGGCGGCATCGAGCACCGGGAAGAGGGAGGCCGGCGGAGGTGGGCGCAGGGACGAGGGAGGCCGGTGACATCGGGCGCGGGGACGAGGGAGGCCAGCGGAGGTGGGCACAGGGACGAGGGAGGCCGGTGGCGTCGGGCACAGGGAAGAGGGAGGCCCGCAGTGGTTAGCGCAGGAAGAGGGAGGCAGGCATCGAGCATCGTGGGGGGAGATGGTAAGGGAAAAGAAAACAGAGTGGGAAGGAGGAAAAAGGAGAAAAAATGAAAGGATTTGGAGTTATATATGAATGGTATTTGGTGGGTAATTTTAGTGAACTTGAGTGGCAAAGGGATATTCCATTCCGCAAAAGCCAAAAAAGCACCTCTCCAATGACTTTTGGCTTTTAGGCTTAAAATGGCTTAAGCTTTTCATAAGCTGGATGAAAAAACCACCTCTTTGTTTAGGCTTTGGCTTGTTTTGCTTATAAGCCAGATTAAAATCTTTTTTGCTTATAAGCCAGATAAAAATCCAAAACAAATAGGGCTGTTGTAAAGTACAACTTGGCTTAGTAAATTTATTGGACTCTGGAGTCACCTTGCTGGTGGGGGAGTGAAGTAGTACAGGTATAGGATGTGTTCCGGCTTGAATGGGACACCAAGAGAGGGTGAAGTTTGCTAGCTGCACTAGTCATTGTGGAAAGTTGTAATCTAGCTATCCTAGTCATTACGGCGAATATCCCGCACAACTTATGGGACCCATTGTGTGTGGGAGAAGCCCATATGGGTGAGATGGCAAAGGGAAGAGGTAATTTGAAATGTTACTATGATAATCTACTCATCGACATGACCAAGAAATCATGTGGAGAAATGAGCTTATTGTCTCTTGTTGGTAAAGTGTATAACCTCTACAGAGTGAAAACTATTCGAATAGCTGTGCCTATAGTTATATAGCTTATTGTCTCTTGTTGGTAAAGTGTATAACCTCTACAGAGTGAAGCCCATGTGGCGGGCATGGAAACTTACATTGATATAGATCTATTTTAAAAATATTGTGGGCAAGATTGGAAAAGTGTCGGGTGATAAAAGCCTTGATTTGTGTTGCCATAGGAGGTTGACCCCAAAGATAAAGTTAAGCAAATATAACACTGGAAAACTAGTATTAGGTTTTGAAATCATGTAACAGTGGATGGAATCTATACTATAATGACTATCACAAACTTTCACACACTTTAGAAAAACCTATTTTTAGTTAAAACTGCTAAGTCTCGGGGATTACTAGTTATTGTAAATTTTTAAGGCATTTGGCAAATAAAGCAACCTGAACAATCCCTTATGTGAGACCATGTGGAGGTCACCCCATGGTTGTGATGAGTAATTGACCTTTGCGTTAGAGTTTGTGTAGAGGTTGAGTTTGGGTTTTAAAGATTTTACAGATGATTGCTTTCTGGCTGTCATCCTCGTGGTCTATGACTTTGTGATCGTAGTGCTCTTACGACTTAGTGGTTGTAGGTGCTCTTACGACTTCTTGGTAGTCGGTAGTCGATTTTACGACTTGGTGGTCGGCAGTCGATTTTATGACTTGGTGATCGGCAGTCGATTTTATGACTTGGTGGTCAACATAGACTTTTATGAGTTGGTGGTCGATAGGTGCTCCTACGATTTGGTGATCGTAGTTTCTGCTGGTTGATAGTCATAGCTTTGCTAGTCGTGATCGGCAGTCGTAGGGTGTGCAGTGGTCGTAGCACTCTATCTGTGTGATCGATAGTTGTAACAACCCGGTTGGTAAAGTCGTAGCTACAGTAAGCGATGGTCGTAGCGACTGCTACATGATCGTAGCACATGTTTCATGGTCATAACGATCTTTGCGATGGTTGTAACAACTTTCTGAGTGGTCGTATACTGATGGTAGGACTTCATGGGCTACGAGTACTTCTGTCTTGTGCATCAGAGTAGTCATAAATTGCATTAGACCAGTTGGTTTGCTGAGATTATTCTTTGGAATTCATTCTCATTATGCAAATTGATGAACTTCATTTATAGTGCGGTGCTATGTGATGCTTTGCTTGTTGGTGATGGTTGCAGGACTTTGGAGCTAGGTCATGGTTGTAATACCCCAAAAATTAAATCGGGAGAGAATAATTAAATCGGGAGAGAATAATTAAAATCGGGAGAATATTTCTTTTAGCAAAGCGATTGAACAGGAGAAAGATGGGTTTTAATGTAATACTCCAATTTATTCTACGAAAGAAAGCGTTCAAAAGAGAAATTAGACAAAAAGGGGGGTTTCTGTAGTTTTTCGGCAACTTGGGCCTTGGGCCTTGGCCCAGGAGGCCCATGAGGGGTCGGCCACCAATAAAAGGAAGGGGGAAAACCCTAGATGCACTGTAGCTACAGTGCTGCCACACTGTAGCATGGCTACTGTAGCACACCTCTCCTCCCTGGTGGTGCCCCCTCCATTGGTGCCTCCCTTCCTCGCCGTCGGTGCTCCCTGCTGCCGATCAAGTGAAGAAAGGAGAGGAGATCAACTTCGTGAGGAGAGTTCATCATCTTGCTGCGATTCTACAAGGGTAACGTCGCGTGTTCTTCGTTGTTTGATGCGTAGTAGTTGCGGTTGATGTCGTTTGGTAGATTGATTTGCGTCGGTTTAATAGATCGCGTTCTGTCCAGATTATTGCGCGGTCAGTTTCGTGTGTTTAGAGGCTGAATTAGGAGTTTTGGAATCCTAGGGTTATGTAGATAATGTTCTTAGCTTTCAGTGGCCGCCAAGAACGCCAAAATCCGATTAACGGTTAGAAAGTTATGAATTGTTTAGTGCCGCTGTCTGGTTAATCTGTCAACATCCTAACAGTCTGTAGAAAACTGAGTTAATCTATTAGTTAAAGACGAAATCAGAGGATCTCAATATAACGAATATTGTAGGTAATTTCCATACCTTTTCAGAGAGACAAAGAACGCAAGATTGGACTTTCGTAGCAAAAGTTATGGTGGTTTTAGTGTACTGTCCAGAGAAGCCGACGTGAAATTTGTTGTTCTGTAGTTTGGCTTGGTAGGGGCAGTGGATGGCTTAATCAAAAGGGCTCCCCAAATAAGTTTATTTAGGTAATTTAATTACCTTTCCAGAAAGTCTAAGAACACCTCATTGGACTCCTGAGCAGAAAGTTATGTATTTTAGAAGTTGACTGTCCACAGAGGGGACAAAGCAACATCTAGAAATTGGGGCTGGGTTCGCGCTAAAGGAACTTTCGTGAGTCCGTGTTTACTTTTATGGTTTGAGTGGTCCTCTATTGCTGTCTTAGCATTTCTTAATTGAATGTTTAGGTGGGGGACTGGTTCCGGAGGCGGCACCCTCTTCTCGTCCTTCGTTCCCGCTCGGTTGAGGCAAGTGCATTGTTTGATCCTTGTTTGTGATTGCTTGGATATGAATGCGGGTTTGATGCTTGTTAATGTCGTGTGGCTATTGATAAGTGTGCATAATCAGAGTGGTGAATGTTCAAACTATGGATATGCTTTATTCATGAATGTTGTTATTGCCTTTATTCATGAATGTTGTTATCGCTTTAATTCACGAATGTCGTTGTTGCCTTTATTCATGAATGTTGTTACCGCCATTGGTGCTTGATGTTGAAAAGAGATGGTGCATATGCATTTTGATATCATGTTGAGGCCTGGTCTTGTGATGACCAAGTATGCACATTTTGAGGTCCCGTCATGAATGTGACGGGCTTGAGATCCCCACACTCGTGGAGTGTGGGCATGAGGTCCGCAATACTTGCGAGTATTGGGCAATTGGTCCTGTGCGTGCGCGCACGACAGCATGGGTATGCAGCGACGGTTGCATACTTTGCATTACCAGTGTAATGCACAAAGAGATAGAGAAAAGGAATCCTTGAGCATTGCATTTGCATGTGGAATGATTTAGTGATATGCTCCTGAATATGGATGCCGACGCTATGGATTGAATTATGCGTCTGCTTATTTATGTACTTGTTGAGTCTGTGGACTCACTCTTGCTTTCTTGTTGTTTTTAGGTACCAGTTCAAGCGCAGTATGCAAGGGAGGGAGTAGCGTTATGCTTTGCACGCACAATCGTCATGAACTTTAATTCTCGGACCATGCCTTATTAATTAAGCTACCGATCAAAGATTTGACCTGTTTATGTTATCGTATCGGATTATTTGTAATAATGATGAGTAGTCTAGTTGGAAGTTTGAGGATTTGTTCATCGATTAGTAAGTTCATGAGTACTTCTTGTTGATCTTGAATATTGCAGTACTCCGTTATAACTCCCTTTTAACTGTTGAAACCCATGTGATGTTAGAAATACAAAGGAGACTCTGCCGAATTTTAGTAAAGTATCTTAGTTTAGTTTTGTGTAAGGTTACTTTAGTAGCATTCTTGGCTCTTGTGGAGTTGGGGTGTTACAGTTGGTATCAGAGCGGGCTTTAGGTCCGTGGTTAATAGAAAAATATTAAATTGACACACTGTGCACAGTAGGTGGGGTTGGGAATTACATTGCTTCCGCATTATCTGTTGTTATGTTGCATTTGTTGAGCAATTGTTGAATTGCCTCTGTCCTATCTTTCTTGTCGTTAAGCTATGAAATGATATGCTATGATATTCTATATCTATGAATCTATTCTATGATTACCATGAGATGATCATGTATAATTATATTTGATTATATTGTTTATGCGTGTCGGTAATGGTTGTTAAGAAGTGAAGGCCGTGGTTGTGGCCTTGGACTTTGTCAGGTTTTACCACCGTTCGTGGTAGACGAATAGAGTAGTTACCCCAAATACCATAGTTGCAGGAGTTGAGCGTGAGTTGTTTTAGAAAGTTGTTTTCCTTCTTGACCTCAAATCTTGGCAAATTCTTGTTTTGTGGTGGATGATGATTTTCTCTTGGGTTCGTGGTTCATGGTAATGGTTGTGTTTCAATGGTCTCTAATGGTTCTCTGAAACAAGTATTATTTTTCGACTGTTGATCTGTCTTTACTACTTGTGATCGTCCTCAATTGGCATTACTGATAATTCCATAGTTGTTTCTTCTTTCTCATTGGAAAAGAATGACTCATGTATTCGTTTGAAAGTTTTGGTAATGAGAGTTTCTTTTGCAAGTTTGTTAACATGAGAAAACTTTGGCTCTATGTATTTCTTTTGGATTATTCCGAGTGATGAAGTTTAATGCATCTCTTTTCTGTTGGAAATTGCTAAAATCCTTTTCTGATGCCTTGTTATGGTTAAATCAGAGATTGTAATCAAATAACTTGATATGGTATGGGTATCAAGTTGAGTCATTGGTATGGTGCATAATTAATATTAATTAGTAACCTTGGAAGTGAAATTGATTAGGATGATGTTGTCTTTTTCTAGTTCTTGATGAACGGTATATATGAGTAGTGATTGAGAGATATCAAGAAGTATGGAACCTTGATGAACTAGTCTGGTCATTAAAACTGTTTAGGTTGTTAAATTTGTTGGGTTCTTTGGTTCCCATGGATTAATTTAATTGTGTGGAAAGGAAAATTAGAGGGAATACCAGATTTACATATTCCCTAGTATGATTAGTTATTAGAATTGTGTACAATCGGTTGAATGGATTGAATATCGGTGGATCTAGAAATTATGGGAGGAGTTCTATGTAGTTCTTCTATGAAGGATGACGCGATGAATTTGGTTGTAGTGTTGTTGAGACTCTTGATCGATAGAAGATTTTGATTTTTTTTGAAGTTTTAGTGTATTTTTTTGCCGAAATCCAATGTGAGGAGGAACAATTGAATATGTGCTTGTTAATATCCATGTGATTTGGGAAGGAAAGTAGGTAGCAACTAGATTTCATAACGGCGATTGATAACAACAAGGGTTGTCGATAAGCATTGTGTGTTGAAGTTTGATAATGAGCATCGCTAAAAGTTGAACAGATATGATATAATAGGTGGCTTATGCCCACATGATTGTGAAATAATTGGATGAAATTGTGTCCTTGATGAAAGGGTTTTGGTAGGAGCTTTTCGATTGGGTAGTAGACCCCTTCTAAACTTAAGAAGTTGATGTAGTGATGTTGTATGATTTTGGTATACTCTCATTTTGAAGATGGGATGAAAAGGCGATGGAACAAATTGGTGAAACTTTGGGGGCTTTCTAATGGAATAGTTGATGATAAATATCCATGTTCAGAGTATATTATTCTTGATGTTAGTAAGATTATCTGCAAGAGATTGTGACTTGTGTGTGGTGATGATTCTTTTAGAAATAAAGAAATTTGATCGTCTTTCGTAACTTGGATTTTGTAGAAGTGTTTCGAGTTTTGCGTTGGTGATCAATTGGATCGCTTGAGTTATGTGGTGATTGAGTTGCTTTGAGCAAAGTGACATGCTGAAAGATTTTATTGGTTCTTAAGTTGTTCCTACGATTTGGTCATAAGAGCTTATCTTGTTTAAGCTGGCAAAGTGATGTAGTAATCATAGAAAATAACCTTCCTTGTTAAAGGAATGAGTCAAGTATAAGTAATTGAGCTTTAAGTCTCGTTTCGCATCTTGAAGTTTATTTGAGAGTGCTTAAACCTTATGCAGTTGTCCCATAAGAGTTTATCAATTTTCAAAGGGCAATACCTTCTTCTCATTTGTGGTTTGGTATTCGCTTTGAGAGGGCTTGAGCCCTCATCGTTGACTTTCCTTATGTTTTCCGAGTACTTTGCCTAAGTGACTATTTTCCTTGGTCTTGTGTTCACTGCGGTGGCACATGTTTTCCTAGTTGGAAAAAATTTTTGATTCCATTCGCTCTTTCTTTTGAGGAAGATTCAACCTATTCGTTCACCTGAGTCTTTTGAGGTGTTGAATAATTGTAGTTGTGAAACGTTGGGTTGTAAGTTATTCGATGAGCATTGGAGGATGAAATAATTTCGTAATATAGTTCTCTGAGAGAAGTCTATCTCAATGGAAGATTGTCTTATGGGGTTAAACTGATTGCATTGTTACAGCTAGTAGAACCTATAGTGATTGTGATCCAAGATCTTTTGTTCACTTCGGGTGGAACATTAGAATTACCGAGAGTATGAAAATCCTGATCAATTTTATAGAGTATAGCAATTTGGTAGTATTGCGAGATTGTGAAGGGTTATTCTTGATGATGTGGTTTAATGAGAGTCGGATTACAAGGTAATCGAATCGTCAATGGAATAATAGAAAATGTTGAGTAATGTCAAGAGTGATTTGGTTTTAAATGAGTAACCTTCTGAGAGTTATAATATTTGTAAAGGTAAACGGGTCAAGAAAATATTTTCATGATGATGTTAATAAGTGAGTATGTGGGAATTATGGATTTATAGGATTTAATCGAGGATTTCTCTATCCTTTATATGAGAAGTTAGTTGCAAGAGTCTTGGAGGTTAAATGTGGACTTTGCATTGTTATGCTAGAACTTTGAGTCGCCCAAAGATTATGTGTAGAGGAAGTAGAATAAGAGTGGATTGCGAACAGTGGGATGATCGTTGATAACACCCTTCTGATGTAGTACATGAGAGTGTGTGATGTGGAATCTGAAATGTTTGTCCTCAAAAAAAGGTTGAGGTGATATGATCGTGTGAGAGATCTAATTTGGGGATACTTTCTGAGTGCCATCTGTCAAATGAATTCTATCAGTAAAGGGAATCGGTTAGAGAATGTTTTGTGAAATCATCAGAGTCCCTCTTCAAAGGTGTAGACAAGGCGTTTCGATTTGGGCTTGGCGTTGAGATCGCCAAGTTAAGAGTAACAAGTTAGTGTGTTGTGCGATGATTGGGATTCCGTAGCTTGAGGGAAATTTTGGTCCTAGAAGAGAAACTGTTAAATTGATGCTTTCTCAAGAAGTGAATTGTTTTCCTGATTTTCGTTTAAGTTCTATGTTGTTGACCTTTGTCTTTCGCAAAGTTTAGCTTGGCTTTATATTGGTATGTGTGGTTCTTATCAGTTCAGAAAGAATAAAAGAAACGTTGGATTTGGTTATTCGAGTGATTTCTCCTTTGGCGGATGTGGTGTTTATTTGCAAATTTTCTAATTTGAAGGTGGAAAGATTTTCGTGATAAATCTTCGATTCTGAACTTGACTCTTTTTAGTACCGAGTTGGTAACACTTGGTTGCGATGATAGTCCTTCATTTTCAGTTGGGCTATGTCGGGTAAGAGTGTGTTTAAAGCGAGTTCTGTTGTGTGTCCCTCGTTAAAGGAGGCGATCTTTCTTTGGGTGAAAAAGTCCGCTTAATAGGTGGAACAAAAGTTCAGTGTTCTATGCACATGTTGCGTGGTTCGGTACCACTAGGGGGGTTGCCCTAAGGTACATTGGGTTGTTTTCGCTAGTTGGCAAAACGTTAGGACCGTAGTGAGTCCATGCGCGAAGTACACATCGTCTTGTTTGTCCCAGTGCTGAGTGAGTACCAGAGAGGTCCGAAGTTTGAAGTTTCGTGGGAGCTGCTGACCTTTGAGTAGCATCCTGTGCGTTGTTAGAGAGGTCAGAGCGAGTGCTGAGGCACAAGTCGTTGGTTTGTGTCAAGGTGCCTTTGTCCCATTAGCTCGAGAGGGAGGCGACTTGGGAATTGGAATCTCGCATGCGCGAGCTTTATCCAAAGTTTTTCACGGCAGGTACATAGTAATGTTAGTAAATCTTTTAGCAAAGGGTTTTTTGGTGTTGAGGTTGAATAGAATTCGGGGTCGAATTCTGTTTAAGGAGGGTAAAATGTAATACCCCAAAAATTAAATCGGGAGAGAATAATTAAATCGGGAGAGAATAATTAAAATCGGGAGAATATTTCTTTTAGCAAAGCGATTGAACAGGAGAAAGAGGGTTTTAATGTAATACTCCAATTTATTCTACTAAAGAAAGCGTTCAAAAGAGAAATTAGACAAAAAGGGGGTTTCTGCAGTTTTGGCAACTTGGACCTTGGGCCTTGGCCCAGGAGGCCCATGAGGGGTCGGCCACCAATAAAAGGAAGGGGGAAAACCCTAGATGCACTGTAGCTACAGTGCCGCCGCACTGTAGCACGGCTACTGTAGCACACCTCCTCCCTGGTGGTGCCCCCTCCATTGGTGCCTCCCTTCCTCGCCGTCGGTGCTCCATGCTGCCGATCAAGTGAAGAAAGGAGAGGAGATCAACTTCGTAAGGAGAGTTCATCATCTTGCTGCGATTCTACAAGGGTAACATCGCGTGTTCTTCGTTGTTTGATGCGTAGTAGTTGCGGTTGATGTCGTTTGGTAGATTGATTTGCGTCGGTTTAATAGATTGCGTTCTGTCCAGATTATTGCGCGGTCAGTTTCGTGTGTTTAGAGGCCGAATTAGGAGTTTTGGAATCCTAGGGTTATGTAGATAATGTTCTTAGCTTTCAGTGGCCGCCAAGAACGCCAAAATCCGATTAACAGTTAGAAAGTTATGAATTGTTTAGTGCCGCTGTCTGGTTAATCTGTCAACATCCTGACAGTCTGTAGAAAACTGAGTTAATCTATTACTTAAAGATGAAATCAGAGGATCTCAATATAACGAATATTGTAGGTAATTTCCATACCTTTTCAGAGAGATAAAGAACGCAAGATTGGACTTTCGTAGCAAAAGTTATGGTGGTTTTAGTGTACTGTCCAGAGAAGCCGACGTGAAATTTGTTGTTCTGTAGTTTGGCTTGGTAGGGGCAGTGGATGGCTTAATCAAAAGGGCTCCCCAAATAAGTTTATTTAGGTAATTTAATTACCTTTCCAGAAAGTCTAAGAACACCTCATTGGACTCCTGAGCAGAAAGTTATGTATTTTAGAAGTTGACTGTCTACAGAGGGGACAAAGCGACATCTAGAAATTGGGCTGGGTTCGCGCTAAAGGAACTTTCGTGAGTCCGTGTTTACTTTTATGGTTTGAGTGGTCCTCTATTGCTGTCTTAGCATTTCTTAATTGAATGTTTAGGTGGGGGACTGGTTCCGGAGGCGGCACCCTCTTCTCGTCCTTCGTTCCCGCTCGGTTGAGGCAAGTGCATTGTTTGATCCTTGTTTGTGATTGCTTGGATATGAATGCGGGTTTGATGCTTGTTAATGTCGTGTGGCTATTGATAAGTGTGCATAATCAGAGTGGTGAATGTTCAAACTATGGATATGCTTTATTCATGAATGTTGTTATTGCCTTTATTCATGAATGTTGTTATCGTCTTAATTCACGAATGTCGTTGTTGCCTTTATTCATGAATGTTGTTACCGCCATTGGTGCTTGATGTTGAAAAGAGATGGTGCATATGCATTTTGATATCATGTTGAGGCCTGGTCTTGTGATGACCAAGTATGCACATTTTTGAGGTCTTCGTCATGAATGTGACGGGCTTGAGATCCCCACACTCGTGGAGTGTGGGCATGAGGTCCGCAATACTTGCGGAGTATTGGGCAATTGGTCCCTGTGCGTGCGCGCACAGGCATGGGTATGCAGCGACGGTTGCATACTTTGCATTACCAGTGTAATGCACAAAGAGATAGAGAAAAGGAATCCTTGAGCATTGCATTTGCATGTGGAATGATTTAGTGATATGCTCCTGAATATGGATGCTGACGCTATGGATTGAATTATGCGTCTGTTTATTTATGTACTTGTTGAGTCTGTGGACTCACTCTTGCTTTCTTGTTGTTTTTAGGTACCCAGTTCAAGCGCAGTATGCAAGGGAGGGAGTAGCGTTATGCTTTGCACGCACAATCGTCATGAACTTTAATTCTCGGACCATGCCTTATTAATTAAGCTCTTGATCAAAGATTTGACCTGTTTATGTTATCGTATCGGATTATTTGTAATAATGATGAGTAGTCTAGTTGGAAGTTTGAGGATTTGTTCAGTCGATTAGTAAGTTCATGAGTACTTCTTGTTGATCTTGAATATTGCAGTACTCCGTTATAACTCCCTTTTAACTGTTGAAACCCATGTGATGTTAGAAATACAAAGGAGACTCTGCCGAATTTTAGTAAAGTATCTTAGTTTAGTTTTGTGTAAGGTTACTTTAGTAGCATTCTTGGCTCTTGTGGAGTTGGGGTGTTACAATGGTGAGGCGTGGAAGGATCGGGACTAGACACAAGGAGATATTGAGGTCCAGAACGGTCAGGGAGACGTCAAAGATGACTAAAGCTTGCAAGGTGGTTGCAAGTGTGCACGTCAAGAAAGCAGGAAGCTTCCAAGAAGGTGATAGAGGGGCATTTTAGTAAAATGCTCAAGACCAAGAAAGGAGGCGGTTCTATTGGGATAAAGGGTTCTTGTCCTATATGTGATAACGGGTTGATGTAAAGCGTGCGTGAGAAAACCCGGTGGTAGGTAGGGGGTTAACAGGTTATCCCTGGTATCAAGAGGCTATAAAAAGGGATGGAGGGATACCCATCCTGTGCTGTCTCTCTAGTATTTTGTTTCATTGCGTGCGTTCTGGATTAGGGTTAGGGTTTTGTGTGTGGAGCAGTTGTGCTCTTGGTCCTCCTGGATGGAGTGGCCGTAGACTCAATCCTCAGAGCAATACATCTATTCTTAATCTATCTTTTGAGTATTGTTGTCTGGATTATACTGAGTTGGCTTGGTCTTGTTCATATGCTTTCTTGGTTCTTCTCTGTTCTTGCCTATCATCTGACTTGCTGTGTGTTTGAGAATCATGCTCAAAGCCATCTTGGCTATTCTACTCCTAACGGCATAATCTGATTGACGTTTTTCTCTCTCGCCTTCACTTTTTGTGTGTTTTTGGATAATCTATAGAAAGATCTCTTTCTGCTTGCTAAGTTTTCAATTAAAGCTTAGAGCAGCATCTTGAGATCATACTCCTGCTGTGTTCAAAGTTTCATGACCAGTTGATCTTTGAATCAAAAGTTTTTGGAATCTGGATCTTATAGTCGTGCGCCTCACTATCATTCCTCTGTTCTTTCGAGAACGTTTCGACCATGTTTAGTTCTGTTGGTTCTTTGCCTCTTGAGTTGACTCTGAATCGAGGCAATCGTAGTCGATGCAGCCTTAGTCTGGTATGTCGATCGGTTTTATGACTACATTGGTTTGAACCAAGGTCAAGTTCCAGACTACATAGCACTGATTTTGACCACGCTGATCTTTTCGATTGCAGAGTGGCTCCGACCACGTTGGTTGTTCGACCACTATTGGCTTACGTCCACATTGGTTACGACCATGGTACTGACTGGTTATGACAACGTTGATTGTTCGACCACTTATTGGTATTCGATCACGTTGTCTACATTAGTTTCGGCTGCAACCATTTCCTATCTTATTAGTTCTAGTCTCGGTGGTTATCGACTACAGTGACTTCTGTTCGGTAGTCGATTTTCGACCATGTTGTTTTCTGTCGAGTAGTTAGACTTACAACCTTCTGCTGGTTATCGACCACGTTGTTGGAGACTTACGACCATGTTGTAAGTATCGATCACATTGACAGATTTCGACCACGTTGCTTTTCCTGCTTTGTTCGTCCAGTCTCTTCTGTTTTCTTGTGGGAGTTCAACTCTAATCTTTATAGCTCTGTAGCTATCAAAGAAAAAGGGTTGAGTGAATACTTGGGGAGGATTTGAAGGCACCATTCACCCCCTCTATTGCCTGTCCGGTCTTACACCTTGATAAGCCATGCATCTATATAATTGCATACTATGTGTTAGCCACCGAGCACAGTGGTTTATGCTCACACTTGTTCAATACAACTAGAAACAGGTGAGCAAGATCACTATGCCCATAACAACACACCTGGTCTATATAAAGGAGCAAACAAAGGGAATTAGGATGATCTTCTATAAACTCTTGTCATAGATAAGCAGACATGATGGAGATTATGGGTGTGTTTGGATTGGGGCCAAAGCTAGCCATACCAAAAGTTTGGCAATGCCCCAACTTTTAGGCCATTGTTTCGATAGCTCCACAAATTGGCTCGCTGCAGCACACCCCATCTGGTTTTCGCCAAAACCCCAGCAGAAGGCGGGTGCAAAAAACATGCACCAAAATATTGGCTCGCACGCATAGCCCTACTAACGGTGCCACTTTTCCCCTCCCCACTTTTTCACCACCCCAAGCTGCGGCGAGCAATGTAGACCTAGCTGATTAGAGCACCCGAAGCTATGGTGACCAGCAGTTGGTGGGGCTCTGGTGTCTCCCAACTGCCTTGCGTCCTCTCCTCCTCTCAAGTGAAGGAGATCAGGACAAAAGGTCAACAGATCCTTAGTGATGTTGGGGTTCCTTTGGGTATAGATCTGACATCTAGAAGCATCTTGCTACATTTAGGAATGGCTATACTTCATGCGTCTTCAACCCCAGGAAGCTCAGTAGATCAGAGCTAACTGTTTCTTACTGATATGGTTCACTGTGTATGGGCATGTATGGATCGAGTTTCATGCTAGGGAGATTCTTGGGTTTGGAATGGTGATCTGGGCTTGCGATTGGAAACTTGGGGGGTGGGTTAAAGGCTGGATTTTGCTAGCACAATATGGCCATCACCAGCTAAAGATCAGTGGCCATGTCATGACTTTTGTCCTGATTTGGTGGTTTTAATCTTCTTTTTTCAAGTGAATTTTTGGTACGCATCTACCCATCATCATCTCTCCCCACATTGATATGAATATATGTTCTGTGTTGCTACAAATACAAAAAAATTTGCTTTGTACATGTGCGTTACATTTCAAACTATTTATATGAATAATCTAACTCGTAATAATGTGCTCTTAGAGAATTTATCAAATAATCTATAGTATTCATTACATGTATCCATTTCCCAGTCTGCAGAAGTGATGGAGATCAAAGGTGCCACTTGAAATTATTTGTTGAGCAATGTGTTTGCAAAACAGCTTCAATTTGTCATGAAGACATGTGCAGATTATGGGGAAACATAAGGTTATTGTCAAGAGTGAGGAGGACTCCAACTCTCGTTCAAGAAACAATATCACCTTCAGTGCGTAGATGCTCTAAATGCCAAGTTTGTGCTTGGTACCACTCAAAACCAAGTGGATCGGCACTATTGATCATGCAAAGAGAAGTGGGGCTGGGTGCATCAGGCAATGGGCAACGGTGGAAATGGATTCGAGGCTGAGACTTGCAGATTCACTCTTTCTGAGTCAGAGAAGCAAAATCTTACAGTAAGTATTTAGTAGTGCATTTACAACAATTCATATAATGTTATAATGCTTACAGGTAATATCTTTTTTATCCTCTTGGTTGCCTTTGTACAGAAAACGATGATCAACTACCTTACTAGGCCTATCAGATTCTTTCATCTATTGGAAGAGTTGTTCTCTGACCAGTCCCAAGCCGATGGATCACTAGCAGTTGACTAGAGCACAATCAATATTGCTTATGATAGTGATGACATTGAGTGCAGAAGGGAACTTGAGGGCTATGCACTTATAGTGGATAGTGATGGATGTGACTCTGACATCATTGACCGTCACAATACTAGAGTTGACTTAAATGACAAGCCATCAAGTAAGAAGCGCAAGTGTGTGCCATCACCTTGCTAGAAGGCAACCAAGTCTAGAGCAAACAGTAAGGGAAAAGTATCTAACGATGACATGGCAACAAGTATTAAGAGGCTAGCAGACTTTCTTGTCGCTACAACCCCTCCAGTGCCCGCTGAGACAGCGCCACTTGCATGCGCTAATACAAATCTTTGGAAGCAGATAAATGCCCTCACCATCACATCTGAGGCCAAGCTCGAGATTGTAGCCTATTTGTCCAAGGTAGATCAAGTTGTCATCTATTGTTACCTTAGTTGTGCTAGTGATGCAATGCTAGAAGAGTGGGCCATTGACTACTTCGACCATCAACATGGTGCCAGTAGTGCTCAATAGGTATACACAGCTTTTTGACAAGCTTTTGTTTCATACTCTTTCAATAGGTGATATATGAACACCTTAGCAACTAGTGGTGGTTACTAGGGTGCCACATGTTATGACCGTTTGGCAACTTTCTAGGTCGACTTAGATGGATGTAGGTGATATATGAACACCTTAGCAGCTGACTAGGATGTGATCTTTCATTTGTTTCATGGGTGGGTATGATGTACCTAATAGTATTTACACTCTTTAAATGTATGGAATGAACTTGCGTCAGTGTGAAATTTTAATCTAGTTTTAGTTTTGATGATCATACTGAGACCAATTGCATATTATAGTTGTTGCTAATTGTGTATGTTGTGCTCCACAGTTTGGTGATTGAACTGGCTTATACAGTTATACTGCACAAGAACTGAGTTTAGCTCAGTCGGTGGGATGTGTGTATACCCACCACCTAAGCTCGAGTCATCTTCGGTTCTGATTTGGGTGCCTAATCTTCTCAATTAAATTGATATTTATCTGGTTCCATCATTTTGTACAATTATACTGCACATTTGTGTGAGTAAAGATGAGATATGTGGGACCATAGAACAGTTTGGTGATTGAACTGGCTTATATAGTTATACCACCCAAGAAGTGAGTTTAGCATAGTTTTAGTTTTGATGATCATACTGAGACCAATTGCATATTATAGTTGTTGCTAATTGTGCATGTTGTGCTCCACAGTTTGGTGATTGAACTGGCTTATACAGTTATACTGCACAAGAACTGAGTTTAGCTCAGTCGGTGGGATGTGTGTATACCCACCACCTAAGTTTCAGTCATCTTCGGTTCTGATTTGGGTGCCTAATCTTCTTAATTAAATTGATATTTATCTAGTTCCATCATTTTATATAATTATACTGCACATTTGTGTGAGCAAAGATGAGGATATGTGGGACAATAGTACTGCTACAGCTACAGTCTCCTATTATTGTGAACAAAGGCTCAGGTGTTGAGAAAAAACTTTATTGATCAATACTTTCCTATTCTTTTAAGAAGAAACAAATGGACAAGTGACTAGACTAGATTCCAACTTGCACGAGTGATGAACATTACCTACAAAGGAAAACTTTGCCTTCTCTTTAAACCCATCCAATTTTGCTTATCACAGGGCCATGTCGCCTCAATTAGTAATCAGATTTACCAAAATTTTACAATGAATCAATATATTTGTACTACTAAAACCGAGCAGCTCCATATAGGTGGCTCCCTATTAGATCCCTGGAATCAAACCAAATGCTAGCCAAGTAAGTTGCCAAAATTTTGGTAGGTAAATTGACTTCAAACCAAACGTGGGCCTAATAATCTTGCCAAAATTTTGGCAACTAGTATGGCTACAATCCAAATGGCTCTTTCATACCAAATTTTTGGTCATGCCCAGATTTTGGTAAGGTTGCCTGGGGCTCAAACTAAACACACCCTATGTGCACATAGATTATCTAGACTTAGATAATATTTGTTGTTCACTTTTTACTCCTAGTCACTTGGCTGTGGATATTCACGGTCCTACCTTTTGGTTTACTACTGCCGCTTCTGCTTTTGTATTATAAATATTTGGCCTGACTGGCCCTTATGTAAATAATTACTTGACATTGTGTATTTAAAATCTGATATGTATGATTAATATATGGTATTGTTCAAGCGATGTATGCAATGACTCGGTATCTGTGAGCACTATCTATTGATCTAGGAATAGTATGGTGGAATCACAAAGGATTATAAATTATAAATTCCAGATCCGATAGAGCTGGTATCAGAGCATACGACTGTATGGTAAAGCCTTAGGATGGCCATTAGTTAAGATCATGAAACTTAATTTCACAATTAGGAAAAAGAATTACTAAAACATAGCATATTATTGCTTCTTCTTATCACTCTTAGTTTCGGACATGTCCTCCTTTTTTATTTTTAAAATGGAGACTTATACTTGGTGTTTTAACCTACAGATGGCTGGAGAAGCAGCTAATGGTCCATGGGACTACTTTGTCGATGGTCAGGATGAAAGTAATTTCACGGATATTGTCGAGACCCGAATATGCAAATCTAAACCTCTCTTTGTATACCGCACTAGTCCAAGATCATGCTAGTGCACACAGTGTAAACATAGATGAAATATTGACCATACACTCGATTAATAAAGGAAAATACAAAAATATTATTAATTATTAGAGTTGTGACCTTACGGCCAAGCTTACAATTAATAGCATGAAGGGCTTAAGAAACTAGCAGCGGAAAACAAAAGAAAAGCATAGTAGCCATTCGACATGCACACATACAATCGACTGGGGAGCGAGTCCTAATCCGCGAAGTCATCGAAGTATCCTCCTTCAGGTACCTTCTGCTGATACGGTTTGTCTTCTTCTACTGAGCAACAATAGGTATGAAGCCTTGAGTACATTGGTACTTAGCAAGTCGTTTGTAACAAAGAATGCAATATAGTATGCAAGGCTTACCAAATGATGGCCGGGTAGTTATTTTGTAGAAAATAATAATTTAAAGTAAATACAATAAATAGATTGAAAGCAAACTTTGAAAATGATTAATAAGTAAATAAACAAAGGAATTCAGAGTAACCACAAGTGATCTGACCATTCACTCCAATGAACCACCTGTGAACTAACCGTTCATGTAATGAACCATCAGTGAACTAACCATTCACTTTCCAACTTAATTCAACTAAGTTTTTATGAAAACTCTACCTCTCGTGTGAAGTCACCGAGCATTGTCCATAACCAGGGATACGGCTGTTCGAATAGTTTTATAGCAACGCTTTACAATGCTCAATCTCATGCTGATCTCACCCGCTAAGGTTGCCGTCAAGTAGGCTAACCACCTAGTCAATATTTGCTCCCTCTTACACCAATAAAGCATCAATGGCGAAATCAAAGTTGAAACTTCACAAATTATTATGCCAGGTCTATCCCATACTAAACATGTGGTTGTACGATAAGGCATAGATCAATGGTGCATAAAGTTAAGTCCTTAGACATTACCCAAGCGAAACATCCACATCCTTGAAGTGCTAACAACACTTCCTCTCTTTACTGCATGATCATTCGCCCAAGTGAAAACCATTTTGTATAAGCACCACTATTGACACTACCCATGCCAAGGTGCATAAAGTTTATAACTGTGGCTAATCACCATGATTTAATATCTTATTAAGTCAAAATTAATTAATTGATCACATGTGATGATAACACAATGTACTACAAGCACGGCTAAGCATACTAAATGTACAACCCATTTGACAATTAATATTGTATCACTAGATAAATACCTATCCTATGGTGATAATGGAATCATGACATTCAAATTATCAGGGACAAATTAATCAAATAGTTCATTAACTACCAATACAAAGGCTTTATAACAAAAATAGCGATGCATGATAATTTAAAATAAAATAATACATAATAGATTTAAAAACTAGGTTCAACATGTTTAAAGGACATGACTTACCTTGGCCTTGCTCAGTTAATTACTCTAGATCTTCAAATCTTACTTTAACTCCTTCAAAGGCGTGATCTAACGAGAGAGAAAATGAAATGAAGCACAAAATAAAATAAAATAAAATTCAAATAAACTCCAAAAACTTAGAAACCACCAAAAGATATAGCTCAATTTTAGATGAATTTAGAAAAAAAAGAATCGGGTCAATTGGAGCCAGGAAAGAGGAGAACGGGCTCTTGGAAAATCTAATCAAAAGAAAATACTGGAAATTCAGAAATCCTACTGTGTTGTGTTCTCGGTGCATGGTAAAGCTAGTCTACAATGAACTTAGCTTATGAAACAGTGCACTGTGCATGGCTTAGATGACGTGGCAGGTGACTGGACAACTAGGGCTGAGGTGGTAGGGTGACGTGGCATGCTGACTCGGCTTGGTCTATGGGTTCACAGAATAGTTGACTTGACATACGGGACCCACCTGGTCAAAGAGACGGTGCACTATGAACTTGATCCACCAGAAGACGATGAGGCACGGCTGGCATTGGTGCGTGCTAGCATCGGTGCTGATGCCACCAGGCACATGAATCGAGGTGATAGGCTCACGAACCTAGGAATGACGCGGCGGTGGAGCAAAGCGGTGGTGAGGTTAGCTGGTGGTGAGGCTCGTCGGCGGCGACCAGAGGCGAGAACACAAGCAAACTTGGCTGTGGGGCTTGGAACGAATGCGGCGAAGCACGGTGAACTCAGCTGTGGGGTGCGGAACACGAGGGGGTGGCCGGGTTTTATAGGTGGGGACACCAAGGTGACCGAGGCGTACATGACACAGACGTTGAGGAAGGCTGACTCGAGCACGGCTCAAAGTCCGCGGTAGACACGGACGAGCAGCGGTGGTGGAGTTCGCATCAAAGACGATGAACACTGCACAGATCTGCCGATGCGCGACGCGTGGCAAACTCAAGATTGGATGGCTGGTGGTAGACAGCATGCGTGAACAGTACCGAAGGGTATCCATGGCCGGCACATGGCGGCGCTCGATCGGATGACCAGCGTAGACTAGGCCAAGGGAGAAGGTGGCCTGGCTTTAAGGATTCAGCCAAAAGGCCTCTAGGGATTTCTTAAGATTTTCTAATTCCAAAAATTCAATTAAATTCATTTGAGCTCTAGAAAATAGCAAATAAATCTGAAAAAATCCTAGAAAATTCCAAAAAAAGAAAAATCTTGAGACTCAAGGAACTCAAATAAAATACTTTCAGCAAATGTTCATGTTTATTTTAGTCATATTAAATCATTTTAATTAATAAAAATTCATTTTGAGCTTGAATTAAATCTAGAAAAAATAAAATGGTGAATTTTCTTTTAAAAACTTTGAATAAACTCTGGAAAATAGGATGTTACAAATATCCCATGCAAGTTGATGCAATACTTGGGCTACGACCATCAGCCCATATTTTGAGGACGTAGGACCTCGGAAGGAGTCAGGGAGTCTTGGGTCATGGAGGTCTTTATCTATGCTAGGGATGGAGACCACCATCGCCACACCTTCAGGAGCATGCATAGTAGTACTGCCACCAATGCCCTCCATGATGCCGCACATCTAGCTTCCACTTGTTTATGCGAGACCATGGGGCTACTCAGCTGTCATACCCCTTTGCTTCTATCCAACCCACTGGGAGGGAGCACACTACAACAAGACATACGTTCTAGTAGTGGAGGATGGCCCGGTATTGATTCATCAAGTCTGGCTCACACGAGCTATGGGGCCACATACACTAGCTAAGGCATTGGATGAGTTCACTGACCTTCGCCAGCTCCTAATCACCAGCAACAGCCAAGTGGAGGCCCTTCAGGAGCAGTTCACCAAGTGCGAGAAGGTGCTTGCTGAGGTGGAGAGAGAGAGGGCTGCCACCCTCATCGAGCTTCAGTGGACAGTGGTGGCAGTTGTGATACACGCTCCAACACCTGCTGGACCTGCCATCGTCTCCGCGGATCCTGCTCTACTTCGACCCCAAGCTAGTGGACCTCGCTTAAGTGTCATCATCCGCAAGTGCGTACAACACCCTAGCCTGCTTGTGACTATCACTCTTGGAGGGACTCATCGAGGGCGCAGTCGCAGCCACAACCATTCTCATTCTAGCTCACCTAGCTTCAGTGGCAGTCATTCCCGCTTCTACTCACCATACTATAGTCCTACTTCTCCAGGAGCTAGTTTCATGGAGAAATATATGGATTAGGCTAGTAAAGTGCTTACTAAGGGTAGTAATCCCTTTGTGCAAGTTTATAAGGTATATTTTCTCTTGGCATATAGACCAAGGAGATAATGAAAATGGCTAGATTACCCCTAATTATTATTTGTATGCACTATATTCAATGCATGTATGTAAAGGATAGCAAATAAAGCTGCATATTTATTAGGAATATAAAGGGAACATCACAATAATTTTATATTAGAACATGAAATAGACCCTATATTTATAGACAAGATTATTAAAAATGTGCCTTATAAACTTAGACGGAGGGAGTATGTTAGTAGCAAGCACCAACCCTGTAGTAGTAATGAGCTTGTAACATACATGGTGTTGTATTGTAGTAGTAGTCAAGTAAATGCTGTGAAATATGGCATTATATTGTAAGCCCGTGGCTCACCATATCCTAGGTGATATATGCTTGAGCCATGTGACCCCTTATTATGAATGGATTGTGGCCACAATAGGCATTATATTGTATTCTGTTTTGTCATTTATCTTCTTTGAGTGGATTTTTATGTGCTTGCAAGGGTTAATTGACCCATCTGTCTAGATATTAGTGCTAAAAAAGACTAGTCTCCACATATGGCCTCCAAAAGAGTCACCAGGGCCTAGGCTAATGCCAACCTAGAGGTGCAAGCCAACGTCAATGCCAATCAGGAAGCAACACCTATGAGACACGATTGAGGCCATGGGAGAGGAGTCAACCTCCCTCCCCCATCAGTCAACCCCACGATGGCGCAAGTCATGGCACAACAGATGCACATCCTACAAGTCATCTACGCTGGTCAGCAAGCGAATGCCAGTAACCATAGCTCCAACTGGATGATTTTCTAAGGACTCGGTCCTTGACTTTTTCTTCTACTGGCAAGCCACTAGAAGCTGAGGACTGGCTTCATGACACTAAAAAGAAACTATGACTCACCAAGTGTGCTGAGGAGGACAAAGTAGTTTTTGCCACTCATCAGCTCAAAGGGGCAGCAGTCGCTTGGTGGAAAAATTATCTAGCTGCCCGAGGTGATGAAAGCCCCGTGACTAAGTAAGAATCTGAGGAGAAAGCCAAAGAACAAGGGGAAGCTAAAGAGGAAGACACAAAAGCAGAAGGAGGAGTGGCCAACCAAGCCAGCCTGGTCATTCCTTAGAGAGAGTTCAAGGTGGCATTCAAAACCAACTTTATTCTCACGGGAGTCATGTGGATGAACAAAAATGAATTCCGTACCCTAAATCAAGAGCACATGTCAATCGACAAAATACCTCACAAAGTTTATCTAGCTGGCCCACTACACGCCAAAAGATATGGTGGATGAGAAGGAGAATATTGATCATTTCTTCGAGGGCATGAATGAGGATCTGCGTGTATAGTTAATTGTCCAAGACTTCTCTAGTTTCCACCATCTTGTTAACAAAACACTTATTCTGGATAATGAAAGGAAGAATTCGGAAGTTAGTCGCAAGCGCAATCAAGCTATCCAAAGCCGCAAGGGAGGTTCATTCAAAAAAATTTCAACAACCCTTCTATTCCAAGGCTAGTTCAGCCCTCAAAAATTCCAGCCCTAGTGCCACGCCAAAATAACAGCTCATTCCAAACTCCACACCCTGTAGGCCAATCTACTAGATAAACCCTACTGCCCATCTCAACTACTTCAGCTACGAAGAAAAAGGGTATTTTGCCAGTCGATGCCCACATAAACATATTACGCACGTGAAGTGTAATGTGGTGGTCAAGCCTCAGCACCTGGCAAGGGATATTAGATACCTCTGATCAATAAGGTGGCCTCAACACCCAATCATGGCCATGTGAACCAAATCACCGCCAAGGAAACCCAAGAAGCCGCAAGAGTTCTAATGGGTATATTCTTTGTCCAAATAGTACCTATGTATATTCTCTTTAATTCTAGGGGTTCACATTCTTTTATAGCAAGGAAATATATGGATAAACTTAAGTTGCCCACTTATAAGTTAAAGAAATTGGTGATACTTAGCTCACTTAGAGGATTTGTCTCTGCCACCCTAGTAAGCCCTGGGGTAGAAATTTTCATGGAAGATTTTGGATTCCTAGTAGACTTGATAGTACTGAACTTCCAGATTGGATATCATACTAGGAATGGATTGACTAGTAAGACATCAAGGTGTAATAGACTGTGCTACTAGAAGAGTGAGCCTGACCAAATGCCCTGGGTTAACAATAGAAGGTAGACCAATCCTATCGTTGAGGCTGTGCAGGCCATCATTTTGAGGATGTGCCCTAGGAAGGAAAGTAAGTGGTGCAAGATTACCCTGAAGTGTTCCTAGAAGAGTTGTCAAGCATGCCACTAGACAGAGACTTAGAATTCATCATCAAATTAATGCCCGGCACCACTCTAATTGCCAAGAGACCTTATAGGATGGCCATCAACAACTGGAAGAACTGAAGAAGTAAATCCAAAAGTTGCAAGATAAGAGTTTCATTTAGCCCGGTTCCTCACCTTGGGGCTTCCTAGTGCTCTTTGTAAAGAAGAAAGATGGGACCGCATGAATGTGTGTGGACTATAGATCCTTTAATGAAGTAACCATCAAGAATAAGTACCCATTGCTAAGGATTGATAACCTATTCGACAGCTTGGGGAGCCATTGTATTCTCCAAGATTGACCTAAAATCGGGTTATCATCAGTTGAAGATTAGGGCTAAAGACATCCCAAAAATAGCCTTCACCATCAGATATGAACTATACGAGTTCACAGTCATGTCCTTTGGCTTAACCAACACCCCAACCTATTTCGTGAACCTCATGAAAAAAGTTTTCATGGAATACTTAGATAAATTTGTAGTAGTATTCATTGATGATATCCTCATCTATTTCAAGAATGCTGAGAAACATGCCGAGTAATACAATTAGTACTAGAAAAGCTAAAGGAACATCAACTACATGCCAAATATAGCAAGTATAAGTTTTGGCTAAAGGATATTAGCTTCCTCGGCCATATTGTGTTCGCCAGGGAGTATCCATTGATCCAGCCAAGATAGATGCTGTCTTAGAATGGAAGCAGCTCACCACAGTGACTGAAGTATGGAGTTTCCTCACTACAGGAGATTTATTGAAGGATTTTTCAAGATTGGTAGGCCACTAACACACCTACTCAAGAAGAAAGAGAAGTTTGAATGGACAAAAGCATGTGAAGAAAGCTTCCAAAAGTTGAAGAAGAAACTAACCTCCACCCCTGTGTTAGTCCTACCAGACATACACAAGGACTTTAAGGTATACTGTGATGCCTCATGTTAGGGCCTTATGTATGTACTGATGCAAGGGGCAAAGATCGTGGCATATGCATCAAGACAGCTTGACCCCTAAAAATCTGGTGGTATTACTTGATCGATAACCATTGCGATATATATACCGATCATAAGAGTCTCAAGTATATCTTCACACAATCGGATCTCAACCTAAAGCAAAGGAGGTGGCTGGAATTGATCAAAGATTATGACTTAGGTATTCACTACCACCTTGAAATGGCAAATGTAGTAGCTGATGCATTGAGTCACAAACCATACTTTAATAACACCATGGTTCTAGAAAAACAGCTTGAGCTTCATAGGGATTTGAGGCACTCAACCTAGAGATAATAGAGCAAGGTACCATAGTAGCCATGGAAGTACAGCCAAGCAAAGAAGAATAGATCATAGCTGCACAAAAGGAGAGCCTAGGTGTCCTACGATTCAAGCACCTAATGGCAAAATAAAAGGCTCCTAAAATGGTTGAGGATCAGCAAGGTGTCATATGGTAAGAGAAACGCATCCTTGTTCCCCACCAAAGGGAACTTAAGGAGCTAATACTTAAGGAAGTCCACAGCATAGCATATTCCCTCCACCCTAGGAGTACCAAGATGTACCAAGACATGAACCAGTGGTATTGGTGCCCACATATGAAGAGAGACATCGCTGAGCATGTTGCCTACTATGATGTACATTAGAGAGTTGAAGCTAAACACCAAAAACCAGTATGATTGCTACAGCCACTACAAGTTCCCCAATGGAAATGGGAAGAGATTGGAATGGACTTCATCACTGGGTTACCAAAAACCAAATCGAGATATGACTCTATATGGGTCATAGTGGACACACTAACAAAAGTCACCCACTTCATCTCCATTAGAACTACCTATAGAGGAGAAAATAGCAGAATTGTACATGTCACACATCGTGTGCTTGCACGGTGTGCCTAAAAAGATAGTATCAGATTGGGGTTCACAATTTACCTTGTATTTTTGGGCTAGCCTTCATGAAGCACTCAGTACCTACCTAGATTTTAGTATTGCTTACCACCATCAGAGTGGTAGCCAAATGGAGAGGGTGAACCAAATCCTCGAAGATATGCTTCAAGCCTATGCTTTGGACTTCACCAAGGATTGGGAGAAATGCCTACCCTACACTGAATTTGCCTATAACATCTATGAATTCAACATGAAAATATCCCCGTTTGAAGCCCTGCATGGAAGAAAGTGTCGAACTCCCCTGCATTGGGCAGAAGTAGGAGAAAGCTATATCTTTGAAGCAAATACGTTGAAGGAGGCTGAGGAGAAAGTTCATCTGATTAGGGATCGATTACAAGCAGCCCAGTCAAGGCAGAAGAGTTATGCTGACAGAAGACACAAATCACTAAGTTTTGAGATTGGAGACTATGTCTATCTAAAAGTATCACCCTTACGAGGAATTAGAAGGTTCAAGGTTAAGGGCTTGTGTCATGATATGTTGGGCCATTTCCAATCATGGTCAAGAGTGGGAAAGTAGCCTACCAGCTATAGCTGCCCACAAGTTTAGCCGATGTGCACAATGTGTTCCATGTTTCTCAACTCAAGAAATGTCTCAGGGTACCAGAAGAACAAACCCCCTTAGAAACAATCGAGCTTAGGAAAGACTTGACGTATTCAAAGCATCCTATCAAAATCCTTGACGTCATGGAAAGACAAACAAGACGTCAAGTCATTCGTATCTGTAAGGTTCAATGGAGCAACCACTCTGAGGATGAGGCCACTTGGGAGCGAGAAGATCTATTGAGGATAGATTTAGCTTACATGTTCCTAGAATAGGTGGAATCTTAGGGTCAAGATTCTTTTAAGGGGGTAGATTTTGTAACAGCCCAAAAAGCCTATTACCTGAAATAGTGTAAAATTTAAAACTTTTTATTTTCATATTGTCGCATTTGGTTTCCCTAGAATTTCTATTGAGATTTCTAAGCAATAATGGTAATAATAATAAAAGGGAAATCCATGCAAGTACAATTTAGAAGAAAAGGACAAATGATGAAACTAACTTGAAATTTAAATCCGAATCTGAAAAGATTATACAAAAAGTTAGTTAGGAGAATTTGCAGCAAAAATCTTACTAAACCAAAAAGTTAGGTGTAAAAATTAAAAGCTAAAAGGTCATGGTACAATTTACTAAATTAAATTGTTAGTTCAAGTTTTAAAATAAAATATGAGCTTAAACATCCTAAAATAAGTAGAGGGGGAGCCATGATTAAAGTGCAATAAATCCAAAAAAGAAATTTTGAACCATTTGCAAATTCAAATCCAAAAAATCTTAATAGGATTTCAACCTTA
The DNA here is from genome assembly GCA_036346575.1 of Dendrocalamus sinicus. Taxonomy (NCBI): domain Eukaryota; kingdom Viridiplantae; phylum Streptophyta; class Magnoliopsida; order Poales; family Poaceae; genus Dendrocalamus; species Dendrocalamus sinicus. Next base: position 11,253,666 of record CM070657.1, read on the forward strand.
AAGCATGAAAGGGTAATTGCCATTTTAATCACTAAAATTTGGCATTTGCAAAGTCTAAGAATCAAGGTGAAGTAAATTCTTGTGTGATGTAAACCCCAATTCAAATGGCCATGGTATAAACCAAAATCTAAATTTAAAACTTAATTTCAATATTAAAAATTTAAAAAAAATCATAAAATAGGAAAATTACCTTGGGCATGGCCCACTGGGCCTCAACCCATTTTTGCTAGCCCACTGGGCAGGCCCAGTCTGGCTCATCCCAAGCCAGTCTAGCCACACCAGCACATACCCAACGTGCACTGCTCCCGCGTGGTGCGTACATAGCATCCCGTGTGGCGCACCCACGCCGGCTCCTGTGCAGCAGCAGTGCCCGCACACCACTGCCTATGCTCAACTCCACCTTGGCTCACGCACACGTACCCTTTTCCTTCCATGGCTCATTTCCTTCCCCTCCACCCTACTACATGCCCGCTCCACCTTGGCTCACGCCCGCCCAGCACACTCGCACTGTGCAACGCCGTACTAGAGCACCACTGCCCACATCATATTGTGCACTCAATTGCCGTCACCTCCCACCCCCTGTGCCATGTCACACACGCCGTCGCCTTTGACCCTCGCGCTACCTCCCCTACGTTGGCATGGCCTCCCACGTCACCAGAACCCCTCATTGCCTATAAATACCTAAGCATGCTCGAGATAGCTTTGCCATGCCACAACCTTCCCTTCCCTCTAAGGAATCAATCTCTCCTAGATCGTAGCTCGCTAAAGGCTTCAACATCTTCAATGCTAGTTGTCCGGAACTCTGGTCATCTAGAGATCGACTGATTGGAGCAGTCCTCGGCCAATTCCTCTGGACCAAAGAATCCCAATAGCATCACCATCCCATCCCCACCAGCGGCTTCGCCTGCCCTTGCTCGTGCAATACCGATGTTGTGCTCTCCTTCACGTCGCCGCTGGCCACATCGCCAAGCTGCCTCAGCCATCCCTAAGCTCGACCAAGCACCCAAGTAGCCCCCTTACAACACGTAGATTCTCATAGTGTAAGGAATTAGCTTCAGATACCATAGCTAGCCATGTTGCCATGCTCTCTATTCTGCCGTCGCTCGAGCTCGCTGCCGCCTACTACACCAGCTGAATTAAACCATGAGCATTGGCCTAGAGATTCATGCGGTGGTAAGAAGCCCATTTTGGTCATGCTCACCAACCGTCATTCCACCCCTCACCGTTGATGATCGTCACTTCTCTCGGCGAGAGGAACAAGCTACTGTAGCGCAAAGATAAGCTCAAATCAATGATTAGCTAGTCACTAATCCCACAGACATGCGGGCCCTCTCAATTTAATTAGCGCACAGTATCTACGACATGTGGGCCCTCTATAGTTTAAAAATGCCTTGAAAACCAGTTAAAATAACTCGAGCCACTAAAATGTGGGCCCAATTCACAATATATATAGTAAAAGGGGCTCACCTATCAGTCACAATAACATTTGCTAATTAAAAGATAATTCAAAAAGAAATTAAAACCAATAAGCCGCACCTATCATACATAGTAGGACTTTCAATAAAAAATAAATAAAAATGGAATTAAAAACCCAGTGGGTCCCAGTTGTCAGTGTGAGAAATTCTCTCCCTTTTTGTTTACTAGGATTTATTCAAAACCTAAACTTCAAATGGCTCATTCTCATTTGTCTTAAGTCTAAATTCAATGAAATTTGTTTTTGAATTTATGTTTCTGAATTTATCTAAAGTCAAAACCTTTGCAATGGAACTAAAATCATGAATTTTGGAGTTCATTTCAACTTTCATTCAAATTTAGTTCTATTTTGCTTATTTTTATCCAAATTTTCGTGCAACGTTTAAATAGAGTATGAGGCCCAAGAAGATGAAGTTAGAGCAAGCCGAGACCTACAAGACCAATTGACCTATGAATAAGGCGAGTCAATTCTTTGATCATGTTGAACCTACTTTTTATGTAAATTATTTTTGTTTAAATTACTAAATTGCGTGTTGTTATTTACCATGCAAGTTTATGTTCACATTAAGATTTTAGATACATGCCCATTATTCATTACGTTAGTATTATATCTCATTCCTTGACATAATTAAACATTCAACCCTTGTCACCCTAGAGAATATAATGGTAACATACTGGTAGTAAATCTATAATTATACGCTATGCTTAGAACTTTTAGATACTTGGGGGCCCCAAATTGCCTCAAGCATCATTTGCAATCATGAGAAACATGGTTATTTTATGTTCTCAAAATCCCCAACATGCTTATTTATCTAGGCAGATGATAAGAGGGGTTGGTGCAATAGATGCACTAGAGTGTAGAGATTGTGGTAGAACTGCCCAGATAACCTTAAGGATCAAACTTTGTTATGACCTCCCAATGTAAAATAGTACTACCACAAGTCTATAAAGTACAACTTGGCTTAGTAAATTTATCAAACCCTGGACTCACCTCGCTGGTGGGGAGAGAAGTAGTGCAAGTGCAGGATGTGTTCCGGCTTAAATGGGAGACCAAAGGAGGGTGAAGTTTGCCAGTTGTGCTAGTTATTATGGAAATTTGTAGTCTAACTATGCTAGTCATTGTGGTGAACATGCCACACAACTTATAAGGACCCACTGTGTGTGGGAGAAGCCCATATGGGTGAGATGGCAAAGGGGCGAGGTAATTTAAAAGGTTACTGTGATAATCTACTCATCTGCATAACCAAGGAACCATGTGGAGCAACGAGCTGATTGTCTCTTGTGGATAAAATGTACAATCTCTATAGAGTGAAAACTATTCGAACAGTCATGCCCATAGTTATGGACAGGCATGAAAACTTACATTGATATAGTTTTGTTTAAAAAACTTTGTGGGTAGGTGTAACATCCCAAAATTTTGAAATTTGAAAATATGAATATCCTGAATTAATTGGAATGAATTTTCTTGTAATTTGAATTTTCCTTGGTATTCAAAGTTTTGGTTGAGGTTTCAAAACAACACTAATAAGCCATTAAGCTATAAAGAAAATAGGGAAGTAAGAGAAATCCAAAATTTTATATTCGAATCTGAAAAGATGATCCATAAAATACCAAGGGAGAAATGTAAATGAGCATGAAACCTCATCCCTAAAATTTTGGCAAGCAAATTAAAAGAGGCTAGCATTTATACATATATGCCAACACATATGAATAACAAAAATATATGTACATACACAAAAACCAGAAATAAAGGAAAATATGTGTACATGTATATACCCCAGGAAATATGTGTATATGTATATATACATATACAAATAAATAAATTTTAAAAAAAAGGAATGGGGTCAGGCCGGCCAGCCGGCTCAGCCCAACCCCGTTTCTCCCCGCGCCAACCCCGGCCCGAACCACTCCGCTCTCTCTCTCACAGCAGCGCGGCGGCGACTCTCTTTTCCCTCTCGCCGAGCGGAGCGCCCACTCCATGTTCTTCTTCCTCCCGCCTCTCTCTCGGGCCGAAATTCCTCCCGTGCGCACTGTAGCCCAGCCCGCCTCCCTCCCCTTCGGACCGGTGGATCGAAGACCTCGGACCGTTGGACGCTGCCGCCTCCGCCCGAGGACGCCACGCCCTTATCCTCTGTCCGCTCCTCTCTTTTTCCTCCCCGTTCTGCCGAGCCGTCCCCTCGCGCGCGCGGCTCAACCAGCTACAGCACGCGCGCCACGCCAGTCTCTCCGCGAGTTCTCGAGCCACGCAAGACATCATGCCCTCCTACCGCTGCCGCCACGCCTGCTCTGTCTCCGCCGCCCCAGGAAGTGACCGCATGGGACACCTCCCGTGGCCAGCCCCCTCCACCCCTCTACAAGACGCGCCGACGCCTTCACGGAGATCCCCACAACCCAAACATTGAGTTCCCAAAAGCAATTGAACTAAAATGCCCTAAATCGTCGCTGCGCCCACCATCTTCCCTAACTCCGGCCATCGGCCTCTCCGTCGATTCCGTCCATCAAAACCCAATCACCGCCGCCCACACCACCCTCGGCGCATCGCCAACCCACTCCGGGTCTCCTCTGCGCCTCCTGACGGTCCTACCCCGCCGGCACCGAGGATCTTCCCCGAACCGTCGCTACGCTGCGTTGCCGCCACCACCGTACCCCTCGGCCTCGCCGACCGCACCACCGCATCGCGACACTTCCGAACGCCTTTAGGAGCCGTCCGAGCCTCCCGATCACCGCCGCGGCAACGCCGCCAACTTCACCGCCGCCGACCTCTTCGCTCTACACTTCAGCCACCCGGTTCATCAGCAAATCCTCCTTCCCACCGTGCAGGTAACACCCGTGGCTTGACCGGTTACCCCCTCGCTCTCTCACTCCGCTCGCCCGCGTTCGAATCCCCACGGCCGCGGGCTCTGTAGCAATTGTTAACTCATTTTTGGGCACAGTAGGGGGGGTTAAGGAGATAAATCAATTTAATTAAGAGCTAATGGTGTTTAGAGGCTAGGGTATAGTGGTTAATGAACTCCATTACTGTTAATGTTGGATTAAATGCATGCCACTCTCACTGACATGTGGGCCATGCCCCAATCATTTAAATAAAAGCCGGGCCCACCTGTCATAGAAACAGTACATGGAAAAGAAAATAAAGGAATAAATTAAAAATAGGAGCTGGGACCCACTGTCAAATTTTACTAATTTCTGGAATTAATTAAACCAAGACTTTAAATGCTTGTAACTTATTCATTTTAACTCCAAATTAAGTGAAACAAATTTCTAAATTCATCTAAATTCAAGATCTATCCAATAGACTTAAAATCCTAATTTTTAGAGTTCATTTGAATTTCTGGTGGTATTTTGAGTGATTACTGCTTTTCTTTTATTTGGGGATTTTCGCGCGATAAATTAGCGTACGAGGCCCAAGAAGAAGAAGCCGAGGCTGCCACTTTAGACGCTGCAGAGGACCAAGACCACGACCCCAAACTCAAAGTAGTCAACACTTTTTGATCATTTTGAACCCATGTTTTTGGCAAAGTTAATTTCTTTTAAATTATCAACATGCATGCTGATATGTTATGTGGTAAAATATGTTCATTTTCAGAAGTGGTAGTTATACACCTAATAAAATGCTTGCTAATAATAATCCGTTGAAATGTTTGGATATGTGAGCCTTGTCGCCTTAGCAAAAATATAATAATAACATTTCGAAAATAAGTCTATAATTATATGCCATGCTTAGCATTGATTAGGGATTCGGGGCAAGAAATTGTCCCAAGCATCACTTTTATTCATGAGGAATTGATTTGGGCAGTCATGACGGGAATGACTGGTATATGTTGGTATGATTACTTTATGTTCCCGAAAAACCCCAACATGCTTAAACATCTGGGCGGATTGGTTCGAGGGTGTGAATGTGTGGTGCAGTGGAAGCACAAAGTGGGTTAGTGGTAGACCGCCCGGATACCAATAAGGACCGAATCTTGTCATGTCAACCCGTGTACAACAGTACAACCACAAGTATGTAAACTATAGCTTGGCTTAGTAGATGTGCCGGACCCTGAAAGTCATCCTTCCAGGAGTGGGTGTTGGAGTAGTGCAAGCGGCGGTCTGTGAGACGGCTTGAATGGGGCACTCGTAGAGAGTGAAGTTCTGCTGTGGCGGGCTAGCAGGGGAGTAGCCAGCTGCTAGACGTTCAGAAGGAGAACATCCCGCACAACGTATGGGACCCACCGCAAGTGGGAGCGCCCCATAGGGTGAAATGACGGAAGGGGCGAGGTACTTTGAACGGTCACTGTGATGGTCTGCTCAACCACATGACTAAGGAATCGTGTGGGGCAACGAGTTGATTATCTCTTGTGGTGAAAGTGTACAAACTCTGCAGAGTCAAAACTATTCGAATAGCCGTGCCCACGGTCAAGGGCAGACATGGGAACTTAACCAGATATAGTTCTGTTTCAAAAACTTTGTGGGTGGGAATGGAAATGTGGAAGAGCAGTGAAAAGCTCTGATTTGGAATTGTCCTGGGTGTCGTCCCAGTGGTAAGTTAAGCGGCTATAACGCTGAAAGAAGATATATGGTGCAGAAGCCATGTAATGGTGGATGGATTCTGTAACACTGATATACATGAGTATTTCTTTAAAAACTCTGTCATTTCTAAAAATGCTAAGTCTTAGGAAATTTTTATATAATTGTATTCAAAAGCACTCCTGCAAATAAAAGAACCCGAGCCATCCTTTGTTTAGCCATACATGTTAGATATTGCATTAGGTGTGTTGGCTCGCGGAGCACGGGGTCGGAGTGCTCACGCTCGCTTTTGCGACAAAAATTCAGATGCAGGGACACATGACCATTACGCCTATGAAGATGCTCCAGCTACGGAGGAGAAGGACACCGAAAGGAACTAAGGCGTAGGCTACGAAGTTTAAGCATAGACAAGTAGATTCGGGCTTTGTGTGCATGTATGTTACCGTCATCTGGCGACATATAATGCACACAATACCCTTCCAGTCGCTTGCCTGTGGATTTTGGGTTTACTTTTGCTTTCGTTTCCGCTGTGCGTTTGTAATAATGACATTTGGCCTAAGCGGCCCTTATTGTAAAACTCTCACCCGATGTGGTGTATTTCAATTTATGTAAATTAATGAATGAGTATGCGATGTATGAAATGAATCAGCAATGTTCCTGTGTGCATTATCTACTGATCCAGGGAATAATGCAATTAACACAGTAGATTCCGGATTGAAAAATCTGGGTCTGACAGAGCTGGTATCAGAGCATACGACTGCAGGGTAAAAGCCTTAGAACGGTACTAGGATGGATATAGGGTCACAATATCTGAAGAACTTATAAAAAAAATGATTTCGAAAAATGTAGCGTACTACTTCTACCCGTATCCTTCTTAGATCTGTTCTACTCATCCTTTCATTAAATATTTTGGAAATTTTCTAGCACTAGTAATTTAGTCTGCAGATGGCAGGAGTTAGCAACGAGGGCACTGGGGCTATCTGGCCCATGGAATTCAGGAAGGAAGTTTGCTAGCATTAAAAACTACAAAGATCCGCCCATATACCATAAGCTCAAGTCTACTGATGAAGGAGTAGGTAGAGTAGTACTGTACTTACTACGCGTAGTGCGATTACTATTTCCTGCACTGTAGTATGATGATACTAGTCCTTTGGTATTGTAGTCGTTATCCTGTCAAACCTTAATATATTGTGTAATCGTAAAGTCCAGCCTAAAAGCTGGCTATGTGGATGTTCGTGTGCTTAAGATACGGCCAGACATAGGCCTTATATTGAAGTTGTTTTACCGTTTGTCTTGTCGTTTTCTTTTATAACATGGGAGGGTATCCTTATCTACTTAGCATTAGTATTAAGTTGCGAAGCACCAACTGCAGATGGCTAGTCGAAGGACCACCAGGGCTCAGGCCCATGCTAACCAAACTGAAGTTAACTCAAACCACGGGGATTTGCCTGAAGAACAAGGCACGAACCAGGATCAAGGCAATGACCCTCTTCCACAACCACCGGAACATCCCACCATAGCCCAAGTAATGGCACAACAAACTCAGATTTTACAAGCCATTTATGCTGGACAACAAGGAAACTCCGATGGGCACAGAGCTAACTTAGGAGATTTCCAAAGGACAAAACCAATTACATTCACCTCGGCCGAAGAACCACTTGAAGCCGAAGATTGGCTCCGAGACACTGAAAGGAAGCTGAGGTTGGCCAAAATTGCAGATGAAGACAAAGTAGTATTTGCTGCACACCAGCTTCAAGGTGCTGCAGCAGCGTGGTGGGAGAACTACTTGGCTGCCAGAGGCCAAGAAGATGCTACCACCAGGGATGACATGGGAGCTATTCCATGGTCAGAGTTCAAGAAGGCTTTCAAAGACAACTTTATTCCAGCAGGGATAATGCGGATAAAGAAGAATGAATTCCGCAATCTCAAGCAAGGGAACCTATCTGTCAGTGAATATCTCACAAAATTCACGCAGCTGGCCCGATATGCTCAGAAGGATATAGAAGAAGAGGAAGAAAAGATTGATAGATTCTTTGAAGGGTTAAAAGATGAACTAAGAGTGCAGCTGATCATCCAGGACTTTACTAGCTTTCACCAGCTGGTAAATAAGGCGTTGGCCTTAGAAAATGAAAAGAAGAACTTAGAGGCTAACCACAAGCGGAAGCTGTCAGTCCAGCAACCCCAAGGGAGGTTTATCCAGAAACTCCTTAGCAACCCCTCATTCTCAAGTCCCGAGCAATCCAGGGCCACATCTTCCATACCCCGTTCAAGTGGAGGCTCCTTGCAAATGTCACGCTCAGCGAGCCAGTCCACTAGGGCGAACCCTGTCACCAGCAGGAGCTGCTTCGGGTGTGGAGAAAAGGGGCATTTTGTTAACCAATGCCCACAACGACAGACAAATCCAGTGAGAATCAACCTGGGAACCACCTCTATGCGCAGTCAAGCTTCAGTACACAACAAGGGACAGCAGTCCTCGCCAGCCAGTAAGAATACATCGGCACCAAACCACGGCCGAGTCAATCACATCACGGCCGAAGAAGCTCAGGAGGCTGCGGGAATTCTTATGGGTGCGCTTTACACAAGTCCATATCAGACAAGTACTATTGATTCAGGAGTTTTGCGTTCATTTATATCCAAGAAATAGGATGATAAATTAGGGTTACCAATCTATACTCTAAAGAAAACATTAGTACTTAACCCACTAGCTGGTATAATCATCGCCACCCTAGTATGTCCCAGGGTGAAAGTTATTATGGAGAAATGTGATTTTCTAGCAGACCTGGTAGTACTAAGCCCCGACCTTAGGCACCATAGTTGTAACAGATTGGCTAGCAAGATACTAAGGAATAATGGACTGCGCCACCAGGAGAAGTAGCTTACCAGCTAGAACTGCTCGCAAGTTTAGCAGATGGGCACAATGTATTCCACGTATCCTAACTCAAGGCATGTCCACAAATATCAGCAGGATCAACCCTGTAGGAAGCAGCCGAACTTTAGAGTGACATGATACCTACAATAAATAGCCTATCCAGATTTTATAAACAATAGAAAGGAATGCTAAAAGTCGGACTATCCACTTATGTCAAGAACAAGGGAGTCACCATTCCAAAAAAAAAGGGCTACCTGGGAACGAGAAGATAAACTACGTCAAGATTACCCCGATTTGTTCACTAGCTAGGCTGAATCTCGGGGTCGAGATTCTTTTTAAGGGGGGTAGGTTTGTAACATCCCAAAATTTTGAAATCTGAAAATATGAATATCCTGAATTAATTGGAATGAATTTTCTTGTAATTTGAATTTTCCTTGGTATTCAAAGTTTTGGTTGAGGTTTCAAAACAACACTAATAAGCCATTAAGCTATAAAGAAAATAGGGAAGTAAGAGAAATCCAAAATTTTATATTCGAATCTGAAAAGATGATCCATAAAATACCAAGGGAGAAATGTAAATGAGCATGAAACCTCATCCCTAAAATTTTGGCAAGCAAATTAAAAGAGGCTAGCATTTATACATATATGCCAACACATATGAATAACAAAAATATATGTACATACACAAAAACCAGAAATAAAGGAAAATATGTGTACATGTATATACCCCAGGAAATATGTGTATATGTATATATACATATACAAATAAATAAATTTAAAAAAAAAGGAATGGGGTCAGGCCGGCCAGCCGGCTCAGCCCAACCCCGTTTCTCCCCGCGCCAACCCCGGCCCGAACCACTCCGCTCTCTCTCTCACAGCGCGTGCGGCCGACTCTCTTTTCCCCTCTCGCCCGAGCGGAGCGCCCCACTCCACTGTTCTTCTTCCTCCCCCGCCTCTCTCTCGGCCGAAATTCCTCCCGTGCGCACTGTAGCCCAGCCCGCCTCCCTCCCCTTCGGACCGGTGGATCGAAGACCTCGGACCGTTGGACGCTGCCGCCTCCGCCCGAGGACGCCACGCCTTATCCTCTGTCCGCTCCTCTCTTTTTCCTCCCCGTTCTGCCGAGCCGTCCCCTCGCGCGCGCGGCTCAACCAGCTACAGCACGCGCGCCACGCCAGTCTCTCCGCGAGTTCTCGAGCCACGCAAGACATCATGCCCTCCCTACCCGCTGCCGCCTACGCCCCTGTCTGTCTCCGCCGCTCCAGGAAGTGACCACATGGGACACCTCCCGTGGCCAGCCCCCTCCACCCCTCTACAAGACGCGCCGACGCCTTCACGGAGATCCCCACGACCCAAACATTGAGTTCCCAAAAGCAATTGAACTAAAATGCCCTAAATCGTCGCTGCGCCCACCATCTTCCCTAACTCCGGCCATCGGCCTCTCCGTCGATTCCGTCCATCAAAACCCAATCACCGCCGCCCACACCACCCTCGGCTCATCGCCAACCCACTCCGGGTCTCCTCTGCGCCTCGACGGTCCTACCCGCCGCACCGAGGATCTTCCCGAACTGCCGCTACCGCTGCTGCGCCCACCACCGTACCCCTCGGCCCTCGCCGACCGCACCACCGCATCGCACACTTCCGAACGCTTTAGGAGCCGTCCGAGCCTCCCGATCACCGCTCGCGGCAACGCCGCCAACTTCACCGCCGCCGACCTCTTCGCTCTACACTTCAGCCACCCGGTTCATCAAGAAATCCTCCTTCCCACCGTGCGTGTAACACCGTGGCTTGACCGGTTACCCTCGCTCTCTCACTCCGCTCGCCGCGTTCAATCCCCACGCGCGGGCTCAGAGCAATTGTTAACTCATTTTTGGGCACAGAGGGGGTTAAGGAGATAAATCAATTTAATTAAGAGCTAATGGTGTTTAGAGGCTAGGGTATAGTGGTTAATGAACTCCATTATCATTAATGTTGGATTAAATGCATGCCACTCTCATCGACATGTGGGCCATGCCCCAATCATTTAAATAAAAGCCGGGCCCACCTGTCATAGAAACAAGACATGGAAAAGAAAATAAAGGAATAAATTAAAAATAGGAGCTGGGACCCACTGTCAGAATTTTACTAATTTCTGGAATTAATTAAACCAAGACTTTAAATGCTTGTAACTTATTCATTTTAACTCCAAATTAAGTGAAACAAATTTCTAAATTCATCTAAATTCAAGATCTATCCAATAGACTTAAAATCCTAATTTTTAGAGTTCATTTGAATTTCTGGTGGTATTTTGAGTGATTACTGCTTTTCTTTTATTTGGGGATTTTCGCACGATAAATTAGCGTACGAGGCCCAAGAAGAAGAAGCCGAGGCTGCCACTTTAGATGCTGCAGAGGACCAAGACCACGACCCCAAACTCAAAGTAGTCAACACTTTTGATCATTTTGAACCCATGTTTTGGCAAAGTTAATTTCTTTTAAATTATCAACATGCATGCTGATATGTTATGTGGTAAAATATGTTCATTTTCAGAAGTGGTAGTTATACACCTAATAAAATGCTTGCTAATAATAATCCGTTGAAATGTTTGGATATGTGAGCCTTGTCGCCTTAGCAAAAATATAATAATAACATTTCGAAAATAAGTCTATAATTATATGCCATGCTTAGCATTGATTAGGATTCGGGCAAGAAATTGTCCCAAGCATCACTTTTATTCATGAGGAATTGATTTGGGCAGTCATGACGGGAATGACTGGTATATGTTGGTATGATTACTTTATGTTCCCGAAAAACCCCAACATGCTTAAACATCTGGGCGGATTGGTTCGAGGGTGTGAATGTGTGGTGCAGTGGAAGCACAAAGTGGGTTAGTGGTAGACCGCCTGATACCAATAAGGACCGAATCTTGTCATGTCAACCCGTGTACAACAGACAACCACAAGTATGTAAACTATAGCTTGGCTTAGTAGATGTGCTGACCACGAAAGTCATCCTTCCAGGAGTGGGTGTTGGAGTAGTGCAAGCGGCGGTCTGTGAGACGGCTTGAATGGGGCACTCGTAGAGAGTGAAGTTCTGCTGTGGCGGGCTAGCAGGGGAGTAGCCAGCTGCTAGACGTTCAGAAGGAGAACATCCCGCACAACGTATGGGACCCACCGCAAGTGGGAGCGCCCCATAGGGTGAAATGACGGAAGGGGCGAGGTACTTTGAACGGTCACTGTGATGGTCTGCTCAACCACATGACTAAGGAATCGTGTGGGGCAACGAGTTGATTATCTCTTGTGGTGAAAGTGTACAAACTCTGCAGAGTCAAAACTATTCGAATAGCCGTGCCTTACGGTCAAGGGCGAACATGGGAACTTAACCGATATAGTTCTGCTTTCAAAAACTTTGTGGGTGGGAATGGAAATGTGGAAGAGCAAGTGAAAAGCTCGATTTGGAATTGTCCCGGTGTCGTCCCAGTGGTAAGTTAAGCGGCTATAACGCTGAAAGAAGATATATGGTGCAGAAGCCATGTAATGGTGGATGGATTCTGTAACACTGATATACATGAGTATTTCTTTAAAAACTCTGTCATTTCTAAAAATGCTAAGTCTTAGGAAATTTTTATATAATTGTATTCAAAAGCACTCCTGCAAATAAAAGAACCCGAGCCATCCTTTGTTTAGCCATACATGTTAGATATTGCATTAGGTGTGTTGGCTCGCGGAGCACGGGGTCGGAGTGCTCACGCTCGCTTTTGCGACAAAAATTCAGATGCAGGGACACATGACCATTACGCCTATGAAGATGCTCCAGCTACGGAGGAGAAGGACACCGAAAGGAACTAAGGCGTAGGCTACGAAGTTTAAGCATAGACAAGTAGATTCCAGGCTTTGTGTGCACGTATGTTACCGGTCATCTGGCGACATATAATGCACACAATACCCTTCCAGTCGCTTGCCTGTGGATTTTGGGTTTACTTTTGCTTTCGTTTCCGCTGTGCGTTTGTAATAATGACATTTGGCCTAAGCGGCCCTTATTGTAAAACTCTCACCCGATGTGGTGTATTTCAATTTATGTAAATTAATGAATGAGTATGCGATGTATGAAATGAATCAGCAATGTTCCTGTGTGCATTATCTACTGATCCAGGGAATAATGCAATTAACACAGTAGATTCCGGATTGAAAAATCTGGGTCTGACAGTAGGATTGGAAAAGTGTCAGATGGTAAAAGCTCTTATTTGTGTTGCCCTGGGAGGTTGATCCCAGTGATAAAGTTAAGCGGATGTAACACTGGAAAGCTAGCATAAGGTGTAGAAACCATGTAACAATGGATAAAATCTGCAATACTATTATTATCACAAACTTTCACACACTTTAGAAGAACCCGTTTTAGCTAAAACTGCTAAGTCATTTGGCAAATAAAACAACCTAAACCATCCCTTGATAAGCCATGCATCTATGTAATTGCATAATATATGTTGGCTCGCAGAGCACGATGGTTTGTGCTAACACTCGCTCAATACAATCAGAAGCAGGTGAGCAAGATCACTTTGCCTACAATGGCGCACAGGTCTAGATGAAGGAACAGACGAAGGGAATTAGGATGATCTTTTGTAAGCTCTTGTCCAAGACACGCAAACCTGACGGAGATTGTGTGCATATATATTATCTAGACTTAGATAATATATGCCATTCATTTTTACCCCTAGTTGCTTGTTATGGATATTCATGGTCCTACCTTTTGGTTTACTTCTTCTGCTTCCACTTTTATGTTGTAAATATTTGGCTTGACCAACCCGGATGTAAACAATTACCTAACGTGGTGTATTTAAACTCTGATATGTATGATTAATGTATGGTATGATTCAATCAATGTATGCAATGACTCAGTAAAGTATCTATGAGCACTATCTACTGATCCAAGGAATAGTGCGATAGAATCACAGAGCATTCTGGATTATAAAATCTAGGTCTGACAAAAAGATGAGACTGTTGAACTACTTTCTCTTCAGCTAGTTGAAGCACATGCTTCAACTACTTCACCTTCAGCTGGATAGCCTGCTTCCACTTCTTCCTCAACACCATGTGGCTCTACTCCTATTTACATAGCCCATGAGGTAGAGGCTTACATAGCCCATGAGGTAGAGGCCACCTCAAATTCAGGAATTCCTCAACATCCCCAGTGGTGACATCCTCCATATCAGATCCTTAGAGATCTTCATGAGTGAGTTACTCACTCCAGGTTTATCTCTCTTGACTTATATGCTCATTCTACTTTCATTGCCTTTGTTGAGCCCTGTGATGTCACCCTTGCACTTACTGGTAAGTCTTATATCAATGCCATACATGAAGTGTTAAAGAATTTTGAGAGAAACAATGTCTAGGCCTCGATTGGTCCTCCCCATGGTCTCAATGTTATAGGAACCAATTGGATATTCAAGAATAAACAGAATGAGGATGGGGTAGTTACTAAGAATATGCCCAGACTTGTAGCTTAGGGCTTCACCCAGGTAGAGGGCTTATATTTTGAGGAAAATTTTGTAGCTATAGCCAGATTATAAGCCATTAGGATTCTCCTGGCATTTGTAGTCTCCAAGGGGTTTAGACTATACTAGACAAATGTCAAGAGTGCCTTTCTTAATAGTTTCATAGAAAAAGAAGTTTGTGTTAAGTAACCTCCTAAGTTTGATAGTTCATAGTTTTTGAATCATATCTACAAATTATCCAAAGCCCTACATGGTTTTAGGCAAGCCCCTATAACTTGGTTTGATAGGTTTAAGTCATTCCTGTTGAAAAATAATATCCAAATGGGCAAAGTAGACAAGATGTTGTTCACTCCCAGGCATGGTAATGATCCTCTCTTGGTTCAAATCATTACGGATGATATCATTTTCAGTGGCTCATCTCATGCTTTAGTTTCCATGTTTGTAAACACCATGAGTAGGGAGTTCAAGATGAGCATGATGGGGGCGTTGACCAACTTCCTTCGATTTCGAATCAAGTAAGCGAGGCAAGGTCTATTTGTGTATCAAGCCAAATACACTAAGGACCTACTTCGATGTTTTGACATGGGAAGTAGCAAGTCAATCTCTACCCTGATGGTTTTTATGGTGATGTTGGATCCAAATGAGGACGGCAAGCCTATTGATCAGAAGAAGTACAACAGCATGATCGACTCCCTCCTTTAACTCACGTCATCAAAGTTGGACATACACTTTTCAGTATATCTGTGTGCTCAATTTCAAGCAACTTTAGGTACCTCTAGTCCACCCTTGTGTGGACTTTGGTATTCTTATTCTTTCTGTCTCTCCCTTCGTGCCTTGTCAAATGCAGATTTTAATGGTTGTAGAATAGATAAGAAGAGTACCTCAGGCACCTGTTATTTCCTAGACACTTCTCTCATCTCCTAGTCCTCTAGGAAGCAGTCTTTTGTTGTACAGTTCACAACTAAGGTTGAGTATGTAGCTGCTGCTAGTAGTTGCTCTCAGATTCTTTGGATCTCATCTACTCTCAAGAACTTTGGGTTAGGCTTAGATAGTGTTCCACTTTTCTGTGGTAACACTAGTACCATCAACATAGCTAAGAACTCAATGCAGCACTCTAGGACCAAACACATAGACATCAGATATCACTTCCTTAGAGATTCTACAGAGAAAGGGATGTTATCCTACACTTTATTGAGTCTGAACTCCTGATTGTTAATATTTTTATAAAACCTTTGGATTCTTCTCGGTTTGCCTTCTTGCAGGGAGGGTTAGGGATTATTCATCCTATGGGACTGATTTGAGGGAGGGTTTGCTTCTTTTGTATGCATGTGTAATATACTGTATATTTACTTTCTATTCATATATTGTATTATAATATGGAGCTTTTTCTATTATCCATGTGCTTTTCTATATCCAGTCATGCCTGCTTAATGGATTGTCTTTATCATACATGTGTAGCTTAGGATATGTCATGGCAAGCCTTAACTAAAACAAGGTTAAGGCTAAATCATTTGAATAGTTTAGCTTCAGTGATCATTTCCTAATTCTTGCCATAACAAAGTACTTAGTTAAGTTCTGAGTCTAAGTCTAGTTTGGTTGGAGCTTTTTAGTTTCTTTGTGAAGCATTTAGTAGCTCTTGCCTTTTCATTGCTTTTGATGATCTCAATTCTGCTTATAATTGCATCTCAACATTTCTTTCTCATAAGACTGCTTTTCATTACACTTGGCATGAACTCAGAGGGAGTTATGTATAACCAAGATCATTTTCATAAGCTTCTTGCTTGATGTAGTCAATAATAGCTTGAGATCAATCAAATTGACTAAATGGCATTAATTCAAATTGGTTGAAGCCTCGGAGGCGGTTGTAGATGGTTTCCAGTCTAGGACTTGCATTACTAAGATAAACCATACAAATATGAGTTCAAATTTGGTTGAATCTCATGAGGCAGTTGTAGATGGCTCATAGTCTAGGACTTGCTTTACTGAGATAGACCATTCAAATGTGAAATACAATTTGGCCAGAAGCTTGAGGCAATTGTAGGTAGTTCCTAGTCTAGAACTTGCTCCACCAAGATATATCATTGATCTAGTCAATTGTAATGTTCAATAGGCTTGTAGCTTAAGTGAGTCATTTTGGAGCGCTTTAGTATATTTCTTGCCTGACTTTGTATCTTAGCTCATTTAGTACTTTACCCTATCACGACTTAGATTAGAATATCTCTAGCCATACTTTTGATTTTGAGATAGCCTGACATGTTTTTAATCCATATAATCACTTCTAGCTAGTATTGGCTTGCTTTTTGCCATGTATGTTCTTTTATAAATCTGCAAGCTAAATAGCATGGTCTAGTGAAATACCTTTTAATTGACTTAGATAATTTTCAAAGCTCCCAATCCAATAAAAATCTGAAAATTACAAAAAAAAATAGTCATGTTTTTCTCTTAGTCTTCATTAACTCCTTCCCTTCTTTACTTGATAAATTCATTATCAAAGAGGGAGAAAGTACGGCAAAAATACATGAATTGGGCTAAGGGGGAGGATTTGAGGGAGTTTTGTATTTTTAGCTTTATTGCAAATTATTAATTTGCTTAGCTTCTTCTCACCATGATCAAGGACAAAATAAAAAAAATTTTATATGGACCTACAGTGAGGATTTTCAAAGTTTGAATGGATTTGGAGTGTTTATGTTGAAAACTTGCTCTTTTTAGTTTCTTCGCTCTATTTCTAGCTCACTTGGTTATATTCAACTCCTATTCACTTCTTGAGCAAAATTGAGTTTTCTTTTGCAAAATTCTCTTCTAAATTCTAAAACCAACTCAACTTTGCATTTTTGAAAAAATTGACAATGTGTTCATCAAGAGGGAAATTGAGAGACTATGTACTAGATCTAATATATGTTGTGTTCAACAATTGGCGCTTGGGTCGAGTTGAATTTGAATTTTGCGATAGTTTCAGAAAATTTAGATTTGCTTTCAGTGTTCCTGGTCGGACCAGTTGGTGGGACTGGCTTGACCGCTGGGAGGAAGTAGTCAGACCAGCTGGTGAAAGGTGGTCTAACCAGGGATCTGGTGTGACCGGATTTTGGGAGCGGTCACACAAGGGAAGTAGTATGACCGATTTATAGTTGACGGCTGTTTTTCCAGAGAGCTTTTTTGGTGTTGGTCGTGTGTGGTCGGACCAGGTTGTGTTGGCCGATTTGATTAGCTGGAAAATACGATCGCACTGGTTGACCGGTGTTAATGGGGTTGAAGGGTTTTCCTGGTAAGTTTAATGGGTTAAACCCATTAGGTTGAGCTAATTATTTAGACGGAAGGAGAGGAGGTGGTAAGACTCAATGATTCTATAGTTTAGTTTTTGCTCTATCACCTTGTCTCCTTACATGGTTGTGAGAAAGAGAACTTGAGAGAGGAAAGGGTGGTATTTTGGCTGCACCTTATAATTATCTACGTGCATGTAAACCTCATCCTCCACTAAAATAGATCAAAATTTTGTCTCAATCATGTTCTTATATGTGTTTTTGCTTGGCTTTTCTTGTTCTTGAGCTAGATTTATGGTTTTTGGGTTCGTGGGAGTTCTAACCCAATCTCTTGCTTAAATTATCTTGCTAGGATATGTAAGAATCGATCTGGAAGACCTTATATCTTAGATCCTTACGAGTAAGAAGTAATTTGAGATTTAGGGTTTTGTTGTTCTTATGAACTAGATTCGATTCTCTTCAATTTGGTGAACTTAAATCTAAGAACCTTGTGATTCTTGATTGATTTCGGTTTCTATTACCTTAAACAAGTCTTATTGAAAACATAGATGTGTTTGGATGAAAATTAGACAAGTTCTTGATATTTGAGCTTTTGACTCGAGAAATTTCAAGTTTGGAAATAGGGGATTGGTTGGACTGGCCCTAGACCTGCGGTCAGTCCAACATGCCGGCATGACCGGTTACAAGTCGATGGTCAGACCGGCCAGGATTAGACCAGCCCATCAACAGTGGTCTGATCGGTCCTATGCAGGAGGTTGTTGATTTTGTCGAGTCTTATTTTTAGGTTTGGTTTGTATAGCCATGTTGGTGTTATCTGAATTTGGTGACTATTATAGTCATTTAAGTGAAAATTTTGAATATCTTAGAAAAAGAGTTTCAGAAATTATTGACCCTCTCTAATTGTCGACATCAATCCTACGTTACTCCTATATGTGTCCAATTTTCCTGGTTAGTTGGATCCCTTTGGACTCTGGCTTGGAATTTGGAAACAAGCCCTTGTTTTGCATGCAGACAGGGTGATCCATCGAATGATGTTGCTGTGTTGAAAACTAAGTACGTGCTACTTTTTAAGTAAGTCATTCCAGGTCCCTCTCGCTCACCAACCAGTTCAGCCAACACTGTCTTTCTTGGCCTGCTTAAAAGAGCTTATTTTAAGTAGTTTTTAACTAAAAATTACTGTAGCTAGCTGAAAAAATACAGTAGCTGACGGTGCCTTATTTAGCATAATTAAATTTAAAAAATTAAAAATAGAAAAAAAAACAAGTTAGTCCGTCACGGACAGTACAAACGAATACGGGAAAAAATAGAACTGTAAAAAAACTCAAAAAAACCCAGAAAAAACCAAAAAAAGACGAAATTGTTAAATAGTGAAAAATAAACCAGAAGTCAGAAACCCAAATCGAAACGAGCGGGGAATTTACTATAGAAAGATCTGAACAGAGGCTTTCACTAGGTGACATTTGGACTCATTCCCTTGTTAACCATACTTGTGCACCAACCGCGATATGGATAGGCAATGCATATTATTCTAAAAGAAAATGCCTTGCTGTGTTGAAAACTAAGTACGTGCTACTTTTTAAGCTTTTAGTCATTCCAGGTCCTTCTCGCTCACCCACCAGTTCAGCGAAATCTTTGGGTAAGTAGTCCTAAATTTACTATAGAAAGATCTGAACAGAGGCTTAAACTAGGTGGCATTTGAACTCATTCCCTGGTTAACCATACTTGTGCACCAACCGCGACATTGATAGGCAGATGCTTATTATTCTAAAAGAAAATGCCTGTTCTTCCCACTTAATATGTAACAACACATTCGTCATCTTTCTTTTAATTTTTGTTATTGGAGGGTAAACCTCCGGCTTCTACAAAAACCACTGCCATGCTAGGTGAGGTTTAAACCTTGGATATGTATAATAATATAGACAATTGATACTACAATAATATTTTATATCATTTATAGACAACGATAAAGACGATCCCTACAATAGAATGTTGTCTCTATGTGATTCTTAAATAAAAAAAGTGTTTATTATGGACAATAGCTCATAACAATAGTGTTTTATGATATCTATATTTTCTTATTTCATAAGCTTAGGTTATCTCTTCATCATGAGATATCGACTTTCCATCTTCTTTCTCTCTTCCATTTTAACGAAAAAATCTTATACACGGGTGGATGAAAAAGACTCATAATACCATGCCATTGTACTTACCTACCTTTGAATTGCTATTGGCTAGGTTCTTTTAGGATTACGATCTTTTGGTTTATACTATAGTAACTAGCTTTCAAATGGTATATCTTTTTAAGGTGGGGTCTACAAGTCAGTTGTAGTAGATACTATATCGAATTCATCTATATCTGCCAAAAGCACACATGAGTGTCTCTCTCTGTACTCTCTCTTGCGAGCAGCTAGAATTAAAAATTTTAAAACAAAAGCCACAACTCAAAAGAATCCATCCATTAATGAGCTAGTACAATCCCCACATTCTACAAAAGGGACCTCACGAACGACGTTCGGTTTCTCGGCGACTCAAGGAGCGAGAAGCTCAAAGAATGCACGTAAGAGATAAAGGGGGCGAGCTGAGGAAGAATGATATGGTGAAGAGTTTAAAGAGGTGAGAGATTTCGTGGGGAGGAGAACATCTCGCATGGACATGGCCAAAATCGCGAGTGCTTGGTTTGTTCTCCCGCACAAACAAAGGGAAGAGGACAAGGAGCTAGGGACTGGTGTGGTGATGTGACGGATAGGTGCTAGCAAGCAAGTGAGCAAGAAACCATAGGCGTGATGTCAACATCCAATGGCATCGGCGCTGCATGGTGGAGCTGGTGCGGGCGTGATGTGGACGAAGACCTTTGACGCGTGGGCCCAATGCATCAGCAAGAGGAGAGCGACGTCCTGATGGGTGGGTCCAGTCCCACTTGCTAGCGTCGGGTTTTTAGTGAATATAGAGAAGATGCATTTTCAAAACTATGCCTTCACGAGATGGGAAGCGGAAATGGTAGTGTCGAAAGCGTATTTGCTCGGCTAAGAGACTTGAGGAATTTTTAAACATGTCAAATGAGCCCCAAAAATTATAAAAAAACTTGTAGAGGCTTTTGACACAGTGTAGATTATTATGTAATTTTCCAATATTTTATCTACCTTAGATTTTTCTTGAACGTTCTTTAGAAGCTACTGTTTTGTGCAACACACACTATTTTAATTTAAATAATTTTAGGAATATGGTTAAAAATACTCAAATTTTTATTTCCAGTGCTATGAACTTATTTTTAGTTTTTAAAATGGTTTTTGCTATAAATTCTTCTAGGCCACTTTATAAATCATCTTTTCATATTCGATTTTGAATTCAAATTGAATTTCATCCATTGTACATTTATTTCCAAAATTTGTATTTACAAGTTATTTTTCCAAAGGAACTCCAATCAAAAGCCAGATGCAAGTAGAAGTTTTAAATTTTACTCATTTTCAAATTCCCTAGAATTTGGGATGTTACAATATGTATTTATATGCATATGTATACATACATATATGTGTATATATGTACATACATACATATCTCTACTCCTTAAAAATGCAAGTTTGTGGTCGTCGGTGCGTTCTCCCCTCCCCTCTCTGTAGCCATCCGATTTGATTTGGACTATCCGTCTCTCTCCCTCATCTCTCTCTCTCACAATCTAACCGCCACTCCCCTCTACTTCCTATCCACGTCCAACTCCTCGGTCATTTCCGCTTCCTACCCAACTCACTCCTCATTTTCTTACACTCTTCTCATCTCCCATAGAACCACCATCTGGGCATGCTCGCCTCACATGCGACGCCCCCACCTCTCCCGCATCCCGCATGCCTCACTCTCCTCCTTCCCGACCGCCTCGCCTCTCCCTATGTTTGCCCGCTCACCCCGTCCTCCCTATGTTCCGCCATCCACATCCACCCTGCCTCCGTGGCCCCCACTTCAAGCACCATGGTGGTGGATTCCCCCACATCCGTCATTGAGAACCACCATACCACCATGCACTACTTAGCCAAGCTCCCCTCCTCCCTCCTCCGACACTGAGGATGCCGATGACGACGACAGCAGCGGCTGCCATCACCAACTGCTACCCTCGAAGACCCATTAGCCCACCATCACCTTTACCGAGACCAGCAGCTCCCTCCTCGAATCCTCTAATGATGACAAAAAGGATGAGGAGGAGGAAACCGCTGACGAGGCCCTGCCCCACGCTGCCATCACCCGATCGAGTGGCTCCCTCTCCCCCCACACACTTTGAATCCACACACCATCGGAGGGGAGCCATGTCCCAGGGTTGCTACAGATGTGGGAATGGAGGTGGATTTTGGGGCCACAGGGATAAGGAGGTGTGCCTCGCCTGCGGCGCGTGGTACTGCGTGGGGTGCATTCTCTGGGCGATGGGATCCATGCCAGAAGGGTGCGAGTGCCTGGGTTGCATCGACAGTCCGATGGCCAAGTCAAGGCGAGACATGCTTGGGTGAGGCTCCCGCATGCTACGATGGCTGTTCAGCATGGCAGAGGTGGAGCTCATCATGAGTGAGCAAGAGTACGCCGTGAACTAGTTGCGCCAGAGGACGTGTACGTGGATGGGGCTAAGATGTCACCGAATGAGCTTGTGGTGTTGAAGGGGTGCATGTGCCCTCCTTCTAGGCTCTGGCCTGGCTTCTATTGGTATGACAAGGTCTCTGACTTCTAGGGCAAAGTACGTGAGTCGTAAAGATTTGATTTTTACAGTGCTTGCCCATTGAGTTTGGTAGGAGAGTTAATCTAATTATTTGATTTGGTCACTAGGCTCGTTCACGATTAAGGAGAGTATATTGGTTGATTTGATGTAAATATTGATTTTAGGCAATTGGTTATGATTTTGGTTATATTTGGTGATCATGAAATTTCATGAGTTCTGATGTTTGCATTTATGGCCTTCTAGGGAGCATTGGCTTTACAAGTGCATAATTAAATGGTTATGTTTCTAACTATGTTTTTGGCAATAGAATCAGTGTTATTTGGTATATTTTGTTGAATGCTTAGGTTTATATTTATGGTTATTAATGGTGGAACATAGTCCATTACTCTTGGCAATGCGCACATTTGAAAGTGAAAGATTACTTATTTAGGGTCTTTTGTTGGGTTTTTTAAGGATATGTAGGTTCTACATTTGATGAAAATAATATTATTGCGTATTTTTGGTGGAATCGTGATGCAAGGTCAAGAGGATAGTGTTGTTGAACTTGATATTGTGGAATGGTTAGTTCTCTATTTAGAATATTGATGGGACTATCTTTGATGAATTAGCACAATTGTGGTCTCCTATCATGTTCAAATGATTTATCAAAATCCTAGGAATCCTAGTGAATGGAATTGTGTATAAATCAGGAGTTGCTACTTTTGATTATGTTGGTTCAGAATAGCACAAAGGTGCATGTCAGGGCTGGCACATGGCATCTGCATGACATTATACTGAAACCATTACTAGGAATCTTTTATGAAAGTACCAACATGACAGCATGGCATAACATATATAAAATAATTAAAACATAGTAGATAGGAGATAGTGTGGGTGTATGTGTGCCATAGTTTGGGTTGTAATAAGATTTTTGGGGAAGATGAACTACAAAATAGAAAATGTTCACAATTTTAGTTACTACATGATTCATTTTGCTTGCTTCTTATTACAAATGCTTAATGATATACATCGACAACTCTTCTTACAAACTTTTTCTTCAAAAATGTTCCATGAGGAACACAAACCCCATTGCATAATAAGCCCAAATCTAAATGTTGGAGGTGTTCTAGAGCAAAAGGAGAGCAATGGGAACACCAAAATCTTGATAAATGGCCAAGAGATTACAAAATCTGAGAAGCAAATGCTTAAGGTTTGGAATGATATATGCTCCTACCTAATTTTGAGATACATGAGTTATTTTTTTATAGAACACTTTGGTTTCAGTTGGCAGGAGTTCGATGTGTTAGGAAACCTCATTTTTGGGTGAATGCTGATGGAACATAACAAGAGGAAGGCCAAAAAATGGTTAAAGGGAAGATTTGGGATAAGGTGACTTTGTGATTCTTCTTTTGTAGTTGCCCTATAATTTTTTGGGAGGAAACCAACTAAAGTTAAATTTATGTTCATTCTTCACCAGCTTATAGTGAAGCTACTTAGTCCTGTCCTATCACTACCAACACCTAATAAAGCAAGTAATCAATGTGGTGAAGAATCTATTCACGTGTTAAATCGAATCATCCCTGACTACTAGGAGCGAAGGATAATCCAGAAGTTTTTATTGGTCGGGTTAGGGACAAGCACCATTCTCAAGCAGGTACAAATTTTTACTGACAATATTATATTGATGTGCGTGAATAGATATATTGATTAGCTGCATTAAGATCACCCTCTAATTACCATTATTTACATTGGAATATTGATGTAGCAATTGATCTTGAATCTATCGAAACTCGGGCCAGGTTCTTGTACAAGAGCAAACCATTTTCTCTATATGAGTATGAAGATCTCAAACTTATCATACAAAGTAACATATACAACTACCTAGGTATACTACTTGAGGGCCGTGAAAGGTTTGAAGAGGAAATTTTAGCTGATAGAAGAAAAAATCTGCCAACATGATCTTCTAGCTTTGGTATGTTCATACTCTTACAGTTATATTTTAGAGATCTTTTACAGTACCCTAGAATAAATATGAGCCATCCATTCTTTTTGATCCATTGGATCAAATTAATAAGGATTTAGTTTTACTACCATCGGTAGCACTAGTAGTAGATACTAAAAATGGTAAAATTGTCATTTTCCACGGAGGCTACGGCTTGACGTGCAACATCGCCTCTGTCCTGAGTGGCTGGCGCTGCAATGGCCATGACTCTGGGCCACTCTTTGAAGGTTGTTTCGTCTTAGTAGCTTTTCTGTGCACTTCTCGAAGAAGATGGGCAGCCTCTCGCCACCGCCACAGTCTTGCACAAATCTTACGCTACTCTCCAAGTTGCTCAGGTCATCTCCTCCCGCTCTGGTGCCTGCATCACCTTGAATCACCACTACCAAGACGACGGTTGGGCGATCCTACTTCTTCTCACCACTGTCAGCCTTGGGCTTGGGGGGCTTGACCTTGTACCTCTGCCGCCATTCACCCACCTCGCGTGCCCATTCCTTAAGCTCACGTAGTTGGGAGACCGCACAGTGTTGAGTGAGCAGTGAGCGCATGAACCAAGGTAGCCACAGGACGCAATGCCAGAGGCTGACGGCTCCTCAGGGATCCTCCCAGACTAGCGCTGCTGCACGTACAAGTCAATGTAGTTGTTGTAGTCAAAGGCGAGGTCCCAAACCTGCTTCATCCTGGTGCGGACCTACTCGTCGTGGTCACCACAGGGGCCACCATGTGGTCAAGGTGCAGGAGGAAGCTGTTCATGCTCTCCATTTCTTCCATGATGAACGGCACCTCAGCCATCGTAGTATGTTATATTTTATGTCCTCTCTTTTCTGACTTCAAAAGATGAAGTTGACTGGCCTGCACTACCATGATGTTGATACACGAACCAACGGCAATAAAAAACTAATATAGTATTGACAAGTGGTGGATGCTGCGGCAAAAAAGTAGAATTTATAAAGAAAAGCATATTATGCCCACATAAATTAGTGGTTAGATTTAATTTCTACTACCAGTAGAATATACTATAAAAATTTCCATATTCTATTGGCTATCCGCCATTTGTTTTGTTGTGTAATTCACATATCCAGAGTCTCAGGACTCAGGAGACATCTACTTGTTTACTTTTTCTAAAATAGTGGAACCAAGCGAAAGACTCCTATATTCTTAACTGTATCGGCTAGAAATGATCTCTATGAGTTTTTGCAGGCCATTGTGGATCAGGGTTCTGTGATGAAGTTATTGAGTACTCCATTGTTCCGCACTTGAAAGCATTCTCTGATTGGATTCTAAAAGCCATGGCTATCTTGAAGACATTTTCTTACGCACTACGGACTAGCATTTTTACTTATGCACTAAGAGATGTTTAATATGTTATTTTTATTGGTCTTGCACATACACGACATTTCCCCATGCTAAATTCTCTGTACTTGTTTGTCCCCTTTGATTTTTAAAATTTTTCTGTCATGGAGTCTAGGTATGTGCAAATTGAACATGTTAACGATCTTCTTTATTTTATATGACCAAAAGAACAATACATTTGAGAAAACAATCCCATTAAGTTACTTTTGCAAGTGAAACTAGCTAAGATAAGAGATTATGTACTTCAGTATCACGAGATATGTTTAGTAAGCTGGTTAAACACTTTGCTGCATTGGCTATAGTATGCCATGTACTACAGACTAGCATTTTACTTATGCACTAAGAGATGCTCGATATGTGATTTTATTGGTTTTGCACATACACGACATTTTCCCGTGCTAAATTTTGGGTACTTGTTTGTCCCTTGATTTTTTTTAATTTTTTGTCATAAAGTCTGACCTGATTTTTAAAATAGTCATATGATCTGGAACTTGCTTATGTTAGATTTATAGTTTGAAACATGTTCATTTAGTGTATAGCAAAACCAAAGCCCTGAATTTGGACTGCGTGGTTGGATTTATCTCACTGTTATTGTTTATATAGGCCTTTTAGTAGATGATGAAAACTTGATGTACTCTAACATTGATAATGGAGAGGAACCATGGTTTATGCAGAGAATGCAAGGGAGGAATAGGGGTACCCTACTAAATCAGAGGTGTAGCAGTGCCAAGATCGGAATTATACAGAATGCCTGAATAACTTTGAATGAATGTCTAAAAGCCAACACAGACGTTGAGGAACGCACTATTTTTAAACTAAGCAGGCAAATAACAAGTATTCCATGTACCAATTAAAGTTATGTTTTGCTATCTCTATTATTGATATAATGACCATTTTGCCCTTTATTTCAAAGATGATTGCAAATGGTTTTGTAGGAAATGTTTTGGCCAGGCATTTAACTACATAGAACCTAATTAAAATTTCTTGTTTTTGTTGTTCTGAGATATATAGGAACGATCTATTTACATTCAAGAATACAAAAATGTTTTTTTTGCTTCATAGGATGAGTACACACTTGCAAGAAGTTTGAATTTCAGTTGCAACACACGGGCTCTCGGCAATGTAAGATAAGATTGATTTTCATTTTTCGGTTTTCGGATCACGTTCGATGATATGTCTCATTCTCTTTTTGTACTTCGTTGCAACGCACGAGCACTTTACTAGTATATATATAGGACGCTGAAATAAGGCACCATGGTGTCTGGGGACCAAGCCACCCTGCCTTTGGATTGCTTTTAGATGCGTGCAAGTATAATATATCAGGCAAACCCGTTAACATTCATTAATTTGAAAAGGCATTAATTGGAAAGGAAGTCATTAGTTTAGTATGCTAAATCAATCATGGATGAAAAGTCTCAATCATGGAGCCTAGGGACCATAGTGCCTTTGTTATTTATAGGATGAGTGCACACTTGCATGAAGTTTGAATTTCAGTTGCAACGCACGGGCTCTCGGTAATGTAAGATAAGATTGATTTTCATTTTTCGATTTTTGAATCACGTTCAATGATATGTCTCATTCTCTTTTTGTACTTCGTTGCAACGCACGAGCACTTTACTAGTATATATATAGGACGCTGAAATAGGGCACTATGGTGTCTGGGGACCAAGCCTCCCTGCCTTTGGATTGCATTTAGATGCGTGCAAGTGTAATATATCAAGCAAACTCGTTAACATTCACTAATTCGAAAATGCATCAATTTGAAAAGGAAGTAATTGGTTTAGCATGCTAAATCAATCATGAATGAAAAGTCTCAATCAAGGAGCCTGAGCACTATAGTGCCCCTGTTATTTATACTATATAGTATAAATAACATGGGCACTATAGTGCTTAAGCTCCATGAATGAGACTCTCCATCCATGATTAAGACTTTTCATCCATGATTGAGACTTTCCATCCCTAATTAAGACTTTCCATCGTGATATATTATATATCACTGCACTTGCACACATTTAAAAGCAATCTAAAAGTAAGGAGACTTGATGCTTAAACACTATAGTGCCCCATTTCAGCGTCCACACACACACACACACACACACACACACACACACACACACACACACACACACACACACACACACACACACACACACATATATATATATATATATATATATATATATATATATATATATATATATATATATATTAAAATTAATTGGGATATTATGGTGACTGGGCATCATGATTTAAAATAGATATTTTTCCTATGTATCATGTGCAAAAAATTTAAATATTTTTGAATTCACACATTTAAAATCATGGGGCTCCACAGACCGAGCGTTTGCTCGGTTGGCAAAGTGGCCAATGGCAACTCACCCGCCCGGCTTCGAGCCCCTGGTGCGCATATTCGGGGGCACTGTTCACATGAACAGTACCCCTTCGACATTGTTCATGTGAGTAGTGCCCTCTGAGTAGATGCGCATGTGGGTGTATTCAGTGGTCAAAGCGTGTGCCCATGCTTTGAAGACTCTTAAGTTTCCATCATCTTAACCGTGTGCATTAGACGCACCCACGTTGGTGTGTACGTGTGTACGTCCTTATTGTACTCATGATCTTAAAAAAATCATGAGACTCTATAGTGTTTAGATACTAAGCCTTCCTGCCTTGTGATTTCTTTTAAATATGTGCAAGTACAATGGATACGAAACATTTCAGGTAAGCACGGTAACATGTGTTGATTTGGAAAGGGAGGCAACGTCCTAATCAAGATGATTTGGCATGCTGTCATTAATGATTTGACATGTTCCTTTCCAATCCTGATGATTATTTGGTTTGTTGTATATCCATCACAGATTTGGTAAGTAAGAATAATTTTGGTTGCTGCCGTATAATGGGATGTGCAGATTTTTTTAATGCAACGGTACTTTATTTGCTGCTTTGTATAATTTGAATTACTTGACAATGATAGTAACACTTAGAAAATTTAGGATATATGCGTATATAATGGTACATGTTTTCACAAGGGTATGTGTGTATATAATGGTAACACCTAAAAATTTTTAATTACTTGACAATAATAGTAACACTCAGAAAATTTAGGATACATGCGTATGTAATAGTAACACCCAAAAAATTTGAATTACTTAACAATGATAGTAACACTCAGAAAATTTGGGGTCTGTGCATATGTAATGGTACATGTTTTCACAAGGGTGTGTGCGTACATAATAGTAACACCCAGAAAATTTGGGGTATATGTGTGTGTTGTTTTAAAACCTGCGATATTCTGAATTCCCCATCCTATTTGGACAGTGTAGTCATGATTTTTTAAAGGAATTGATATAGTTTTCCACGAATATATATATATATATATATATATATATATATATATATATATATATATATATATATATATATATATATATATATATATATATATATATATATATATATATATATATATATATATATATATATATATATATATATATATATATATATATATATAT
This sequence comes from Dendrocalamus sinicus, assembly GCA_036346575.1. Taxonomy (NCBI): domain Eukaryota; kingdom Viridiplantae; phylum Streptophyta; class Magnoliopsida; order Poales; family Poaceae; genus Dendrocalamus; species Dendrocalamus sinicus. The sequence continues at coordinate 11,282,777 of CM070657.1, forward strand.
ATATATATATATATAGTGTTTCATGCACCAAGGTGCCTAGGCACCAATATCAATACCCGTTGATTTGCTTCGAGATTCGCAACGTTTGATGTGGATATCTTCATATACCCATAAAAAAGTATATTTGAGATGTCAAACTCCGAAAAAATTTAAATTCAACTTCAGTTTAATTTGTTTGAACTATTTTTATGGTATATACTCACTGTAGTTGCATTGAACTCAAAACTAATTCAAACTAGTTTGAACTGAGTTCAAAACTTTCTTACCATAAATATATCAAGGATATAAAACATTTTCATACCCAAACTCAAAAAAATTATCAATCATACACGTGTATCGGATGTTAGTGCCTAGGCACCATGGTGCCTTATGTAATTTTCTATATATATATATATATATATATATATATATATATATATATATATATATATATATATATATATATATATATATATATATATATATATATATATATGTGTGTGTGTGTGTGTGTGTATGTGTACGTACGTATGTATGATTATGCTCGCAAAATAGGATCATCGATCGATCGCGATCAAACCTGTACCTAATGGTACTTTTTTAAGGAAATGTTTCTAATGATACTTATCCGATTTAAGTCACAGTCATACATTCAACTATACTTAGCTGATTAGCTAGAGATTCCTTGCGTACGTTTCAACGAAGCTCCTAATCATATAGCTGAAAATTCAGTGGTTTACTCGTGTAACTCCTCTTTTTATCAGAATCTAGATTAATTCCAGAATCCCCAGACAACTATCCCTTCTTGAGAGAGAAAAATGCTCACAAAAAGGAGCAAAACTCAGCCTTGCCCCTATCAACACGGGGCTTCGGGGCATCGCACCAAATTAGTCCCTACATATCAATCCTGAAACTGGGTTCAGTATCGCACAGCAACCAAAATTTCAGAAGAGCAGCAAGGCAGCGACCTGTTCAGAAGAGCTCAACCTGCTGGAAACCAGCTAGTGCACCCGCACGATAACCCGAGCGTTTGGTCGGCCTCCGCCGTCCGCTCCCCGGGGATCGAACCACACCCTGCCGGAGGGGCGTCTGGTGGTCACCGGCCAGCGGCGTCCGCACGCCCAAGCTGCCAAACAGACCAAAAAAACCCACCACAAGATGCCAGCCACCCGCATGCGCGCCACCCCGCCGAGGCCGAGCCACGTACGTCCGTGCCCAGCCCACCAACTGCGCGGGCGAACGGACCGAAACCCCGCGCGCCGCTCGGCACAATCCGGTCTTACCGAGAACTGAGAGTTGGGTCAGCGCCTAAGGTTGCCGTCGAGCAATCTGGGTTCGATCCCAAGATTAGTCCGGTGTGTCTCGTCTCAGATTTTTTAGCGGATTTAACACTATTTTACACAATATTTATAAAAGTAGTAGTATACACAGTGTATTTATAAAAATATCATTTTTGCCGTCCGATGGGCGGACGATAGCGGCGGCGAGCCGACGCGTGGCAGGGCCGCCGCGGCACGCGCCTTCCGCCCCGCCAGCAAACGACAGGCACCGCCGCCCGGGCAGGGACGGCAGGTGATTAAGCTACTTAGCATTTGTTTGAATTTTTAAATATATCAAATTAGCTCAAAAAATTACAAAAATGTATATATAGCCTTCCGACACAACATGCTTCATAGAGCAATTTTTGGGTAATTTTATCCATTGTGAATATTACTCAAAAATTCATTAAATTTCGATATTGTACGAGTTTTTACATATAGCAAATGAACTCCAAAAATTACAAAATTTTATGTAAAGCCTCCTGACAAAGTCATAGTTATTGTGTAATTTTTTGAAAATTTTATATGGTCCAAATTTACCACGTTTATTCAGGTTAATTTAACCATGAATTTAACGATGCTCAGGCATCTTTTCAAGTGGCTAGCCTCTATGCTTCACGCATGTGTCAGCTCGATCATGCTATTTTTTTCCTGTTGTGTCATTCGCACAATTTTCACTCTGTGTGTGTCGTGCCCCCTCGCACGCTCCCTCATTCGCACTAATATCGTTATGTCTGCGTCGTCCCCCCTCCCCACTCCCTTGTTTGAATATTTGTCAGTATTACCATGTCGTCCCCCTCACCCGAAGTATTGCTCGTGAAAATGGGTCCTCAATCTACGGGGTGAGCACACTGGATTCACTTTTTGCTCGACTATAAATACGAACCTTTCGCAGTTCGTCATTACTCATCTCAATCGCTCATCACAGAAGCTCATTCTCGCGGTCGTCGCTCAAAATTAAGAATGCATAGTTCATTACTTCGAGAAGCCAGTGCATAGCTCATTTAAGGACGCAATAGTGCTGATTGCTTCTCCCAAAAGGCAGGTAATTTTTTATCGTATGCTTTCGACATTATTCCCGTAATCCTAGTTAATTAGTGTTATTTAGTTAGTCGTGATTAATGTAATTTGTATCACGAAGTAAGTTGGCCGTAGTATGGTTCATAATTTTTTTGAATGAGTAATCAAATTATCGATAATTAATAAAGTATCCGTATGTAGTTATACATATGTAATCACTAACTTGTAGTATGTTACTATCATTATCAATCTTCGCACTAATATTTCGTCTATCTTATTTGTTGCAAGGTACTCTCAAAATTAAGAGTGCATAGCTAATTATTTTGAGAAGGAAATGCATAACTCATTAAGGACGCGGTTGTGCTGATTGCTTCTACCGAAAGACATGTAATTTTTCTATAGCATGCTTTCAACATTATTCTCGTAGTCCTAGTCATAATTACTGTTATTTAGTTAGTCATAATTAATGTAGTTTGTATTCTGAAATAAGATTTACTGTCATTATTAATTTTCGCACTAATATTTGGTCTGTCCTATGGATTGGAAGGTATGACTTTACCAGAGCTTCTCAAACACTTGTACGATGAGAAACACCATTGCCACTCATGGATGACGGGTGACGCAGCTGGCCTTTCGCCTTTCAAGCTCCGAGGGGAGGGATTCGTGGGCGCTGGATGAGCGCTACGTCCCAACCCTACGGGCCATGGGCTTGTTGCCCTTTGCGAGGCTGGTCTCCATCGGACACGAGTTCACCATCGACGACAGCCTATTTGCAGCATTGGTGGATAGGTGGAGGCCCGAGAGCACACATTCCACTTTTGGTGAAGTGAGATGACAATCACTCTCTCTGCAGGACATCGTATTCTTGACCGATCTCCCTCTTGGGGGTGACGCACTTGTTCCAGCCCCTGCACCAGCCGATTGGAAGGAGAGGCTGTGGCGGTTCGGTCGGCCTATCCTAGAGAGTGCACGTGGCGTCCCCGCACTTGGCTAAATAATTTTAGTGTGTACCCATAAGATGCACTGCCGAAGGTCGTCAAGAGGCACCTCGTCGCATTCCTTATTTAGCTCTTTGGTTGAAGCATGTTTCCAGCTGCACACGGTGATATTTGCAATGCTAAGTTCATCGGCCTCGCCGAGTCTTTAGTTGACGCAATGTTTGGGGCGATGCCTCAGTATAGCTGGAGATCAGCGGTCCCATGCGCCACGTATCAGGGGTTATATGACGCTTGCTAGCGCGCCACTACTGGTACCACCCCAATCTAACTATTTACTACGTGCTCGTGCAACTGTGGAATTAGAAACACTTCCCTATTGGACGTCCAACCATTGTGATGCCAGTGCACCCGCTCAGCGAGTTCGCTGACCTGATAGACGGGCCCACTATGGGTTTCTGGTGGACTGCTACCCATCTGCGGTGGGCGAAGAGCAAACCGTCGAGGTGCTACTTGCTGTGGCACAATGAGTTCGAGTCATTGCATGACAGCAACATCATATGGAATCCGTGGACTGTAGATTTTTTTGGATCGTGTATCACCGCACGAGCTATCCCTCCAATGCCTGGAGGAAGCCGAGCTATGGGCAACAACACACCATCTGGTGTTCTCGTATATGGTAGAGGCTTACGCGCTATATATAGCGCGTGATGTGATAGTTCGGTTTGCACTAAGTCGTGCCCCTTTGGACAGTAGGTTACTACCGCAAGGCATACACCGGTGAGTCAAACTCCATCAGACTAATGTGTACACTTTAAATGTCTTGCTATGTAACGTCGATGATTCTGGAAATGCAGACAATCAAGGGCTGGTCGGCATGATACGTACACAGCACGACACGAATAGTAAACAGCACGACACGAATACTGCTAGCCAACGTATGAGAGCTTGGTCAGGCCAACCATGTCAGCCCGAGGCACAGTGTTGTTGGCCCGATCCAGACACAGCACGACATGAATAGTAAACAGCAGTGCCGGCCTAGCTCGATTGGACGTGTTGTGCTTAGGCTAGCACCTTGGCACGACGGGCCATCCCAGTATGACACGCACAATACCATGATGAGGTCTGCTCAAAAGAGTGTAATAACTCTTGTGTGATAATGTAGTAAAATTGCTTATAGATGGCAATAAAATTACTTATGTTAAGGTTACTGTACTCTTCTAAGTTGGCAGTAAAGTTACTTACGATTGACAGTAAAATTACTTGTGACTTGCAGTAAAAAATACTTACGACTAGCAGTAAAATTATCTACGACAAGCAGTAAAATTACCTACAATTGGCAGCAAATTACTTGCGATTGACAGTAAAATTATCTGTGACTAGTAGTAAAATTACCTATGACTGGTAGTAAATTATCTATTGCCCGTTGGGCTAAACGTGTTCGGACCGGTCCGGCATGGCCTAATCCCTCTTCGTGCCATGTCTAGGTTTGAGGGCAGACACGTGGGCTGGCACAGTATGACATGATTACTTATTCAGATCAGTTACGCTAAATTTAATCAGATCGTATCTTATTTAGATCTGTACCGTACTGTACTGACCGTTCCACCAACCCACAAACATCATATGTGTCGCACATCATGCCAGGACCACCGTCTTTTTTATTAAAAAAAAAGCGTAAAAAGCACGTACGAAGTCGCAGGAAATCACCAGCCAACCCCCCGCGTGCTGCATATAATCGCGCTACGCCTTCCCTCCCGCCCAGCGCGCTCGCTCACTCGACCCCTCTCCTCTCGTCTCTCCCACTCCAAACCAGAGGCGTCCGCCCACATATCAAACACGTAGTACAAACTGCCACGCTGATGTGCATGCGTAACACTAGCTCGGACACGTACAGGGCAGGCTCATACGTAGCGTAGCGTAGCGCGCAACACAGATGGAGAGCACGATGGAGAAGGTGTGGGAGTCGGGGCGGCGGATGAGCCGGAGCATCGGGCGGGGGATGGGGATGGAGAACTGGGGCGTCGACGAGGCCTTCATGCCGCAGCACGGAGGCGGCGGGTGGGGGTCGTCCCGGGGAGGCAGCAGGGGCCGCGTCGACGACGACGAGGAGGCGCTGCGGTGGGCGGCCATCGAGCGCCTGCCCACCTACAACCGCATGAGGACGGCCATACTCTCCTCGGCCGACGCCGCGGCCACAGAAGGCAAGCAGCGGCAGCAGTACAGGGAGGTGGACGTGCGCAAGCTCGACGTCGGCGAGCGGCAGGAGTTCATCGAGCGAGTCTTCCGCGTCGCCGAGGAGGATAACCAGCGCTTCCTCCAGAAGCTACGCAACCGCGTCGACAGGTACTCACCACTGAGCTGAGACGTGCATGCTTTGGTTAATTAACTTGAAACCTAGCTTGTTTCTTTTCGCTTAGTTAGGCACGTATAATTTAGTTCTACAAGACTGCAAGCGCACGCCATCGCACGGCTATCTGTTTGTTACGGGCATTCATGCTATCGGTTTGTTACGGCATTCATGCTAGACCAAAAATCATCCGCTTTACAAATCATAAGTCGTAATGAAAAAAGGCACCCGGAAAAGGAAAACATATATGCCATCCGGCCGGTGCGTGTCTTTCACAGATATCGCCCAACGATTATAATCCTCATTCCTCAGTGCACACTACTTTGTAGTTTGTACTCATTTTAATTCATACATGTTGGGTTAATTAATTTGAACGGTTCCATGATTCCGTTGTGTGTGTGTATCCTATTCCGTACTCTCGGGAACACATACTCCTATTTTTAATATATCACTTAAACGGATATTTTATACCTATTTATCACTTTTGGTATACTTAAATACTAATTGTAAGATAATCCAATGCGATTTGGTTGAAAATTTTTTATCAGAACTCTTTATTTTTTTTCTTCTATATATCATTTTCCATACATAAAAAGGAATATATACACAAATAATGCTATAAAAAGTGGATTTTTATAAAATCTTTTATGGAATTCACTTTAGAGTATATTATAAGCATTATTAGAGTATGTTAAAATAGATAAAGAGGTATAACAACACCATTAAATAAGTATATGAGAGTGGGGGTACGTACTTCCAAGATACATACATACACACACACACATAGAAAAAATACATTTTAGTTTCGGGTGTAATTACACCCACCTCTAATATACCACCTAAACAAACTTGAAATATTTTTTTATTATTTTAGATATACTCGTATACTAATTATAAGATATTTTAATGTGAACCCCACAAAAAATTTGCAAGGGAATCCATAGTTTGTAGCGTATTTTATAAATACCTTCATATATGCACATAAAAAGGAATATGTTAAAAAAATACTTACATACTACACGTACATATCCTCCGTTACGCGAAATACTCTCTACGTTGTGAAATACGACATAGGGTGTAGTTACACCTGGGAGTAGAAAAGAGACTTTCTACACACACACAACACATATATAAGGTACTCTTTTATCACTTTATATATACTCATATACTAATTATAAGATACTTCGATGTCAACCATATAAAAAATTGCAAAAGAGTTTATAGTTTTTAATATATTTTGTGGATATGTATGTGTGTGTATTGGTGTGGTTGAAGTAGGACGCACCACGGAAGTGATGATGGTATGCCACTGGTACCCCAATTTCTCCCTTGCAATATATGTGTTGAGGGACAATTTGATTCGGTGCTCCTGTCACAAGGCCATTGCAGTTGAACATATCCATATCATGGCAAACCATAGTACTGAAACCGATCATGATTTTGGGGCATTGGTCGATTAGTCAGCGGGCATGTGCATGACATCAGCAGCTTTTTTTCCTGATTAATTGATAAAGTGTATTTTCCAGTAAAATGAAGCTTTTCTAGGAGGGGCCATAGCCCTCTTCAGCACTACAGAAGCTCTACGAGCTCCGCCCCTTGTACCTATCTTAATTGTGGATTTTGGAGTTGTGCACTAGTAGCACTGGTTGTTAATTAAGGATCTTGCCTAATTATATGTATATTCAGTTTCTCACACATGTTTTAGTTTTTTTGACTACGCAAGTTTTAGTTTATCTGTTGCAAAAAAAAATAGTTAAGATGTGTAATTTAGATTTTATTTATGGAGGAAAACATGTGCCGTTTTGCTTAGGAGTAGGAGCCCACACTCTTGCATTTTAAAAGAAGAAAAAGGAATGCACTGTGTATGCTATTCCAAATGAAAACAATCACTCTGTCTCTGGTCCCCAAAGTTTGCTTGAAGTTGACATCCAAACCTACACTGCAGCTCCTAATTATCTCCAGTGGCGTCCATCCGCTGACAAAGTTGTTAAAATAATTTCTTGGCCCCATTAATTATTATTATTTCACCTACAGCAGCTCCTAATTATCTCCAGTGGCGTCCATCCGCTGACAAAGTTGTTAAAATAATTTATTGGCCCCATTAATTATTATTATTTCACCTACACTGCAGCTCCTAATTATCTCCAGTGGCATCCATCCGCTGACAAAGTTGTTAAAATAATTTCTTGGCCCCATTAATTATTATTATTTCTGTTTAGTAATTTTCCCGATTAAAAATGAAAATTACCGCGCAGGGTGGGCATCGAGCTCCCGACGGTGGAGGTGAGGTTCGAGCATCTGACGGTGCAGGCGCGGTGCCACGTGGGCAGCCGCGCGCTGCCGACGCTGCTCAACACGGCGCGCAACATCGCCGAGGGCGCCCTGGGCCTCGCCGGCGCCCGGCTTGGCCGGCAGGCCACCCTCACCATCCTCAAGGACGTCTCCGGCGTCGTCCGGCCGTCCAGGATGACGCTGCTGCTGGGCCCGCCCTCGTCGGGGAAGACCACCCTGCTGCTGGCCCTGGCCGGCAAGCTGGACCCGGCGCTCAGGTCGAGCGGCGAGGTCACGTACAACGGGTACGCGCTGGACGAGTTCGTGCCGCAGAAGACGGCGGCGTACATCAGCCAGACCGACGTGCACGTCGGCGAGATGACGGTCAAGGAGACGCTCGATTTCTCGGCGAGGTGCCAAGGCGTCGGCGCCAAATATGGTACCAAATACCTTACCTGCACCGCATGATCATCGCATCGCACGCTCGCGTTGCCTGGAAATTTTTACTTCAAAGCTTTTCTGGCTTCGATCAAACGACCATGCGTGAATGATTAAACATTCGATGATGGAACGTATACGCGCGCAATGCAGATCTTCTGACCGAGCTGGCGAGGAGGGAGGCGGCGGCCGGCATCCGGCCGGAGCCGGAAGTGGACCTCTTCATGAAGGTACTTTTCGCGGCAAATACTTGATTACTAAACTTAAAATGACCTAAAGCTAGAATTGGAGCTGCATTGTTAGTTGCAGTGTTCAAATATGACTTGGGCCAAATAGTACTAATACTATCAAATTCTGTTAAAATTTAAAAAGATAAAATACAAGCATCGGGATCACAAGGGGGCCACGGCCTCGAGAAATTTTGTTATACAGTCTGTGTCACAAACCAATCCAGCGCTGACACATGGCATGCACTACTGTAGCAACTATTTAAAAATATTATTTTTACTGTTTTGTACTGTAGATGGTACAAAAATAATATAAAAAAGTTTTTATCTGTTTGCTACAGTACAAAACAGTAAAAATAATTTTCGTTATTTACTACAGTAATACATGCCACGTGTCAGCGCTGGTTGGTTCGTGGCACAACCGATCTGTGTTCCTGTTATATAACAAAATTTCTCCATGGCCTCACGTGAGGCCCCTCCCTCCGCCACTTGCCAATGACGGAATGCTTTCCTCCGTTAATGACGAAATATGTGCTTACAAAACAAATGGAATTTTGTGAAACATGTACTGATATGTTCGCAGATGGTGCACAGAAAGTGTCCTAGTAAAGCGAAATCTCATGTAGTACGTAGTGTGTAATAGTAGCTAACTATGCTTTCTTTTAAAGTTCAAGTTTTCTGTAGCTAGCACGTCAGGGTTATTTACATGTCGTGTGATTTGACGTCCAGGCCACTTCAATGGAAGGAGTCGAGAGCAGTCTTCAGACGGATTACACCCTCAGGGTAGGAGTCCTACGACTTTCTGAATTTTATTATCTCCTCTGTTACTTCTGAATTTCCATTTTCCTCGGGAAAAAAGGTTTGATGACATGGACCATTGCGAAAGTTCTTCTGTTGATAAGACCTTGGTGGTGCACGATTCAGCACCGAATCGTCATTTTTTAAATAACACTCCAAAACTGATAGTTACATTGATACGATATCATAAGGATGAGCATAATGTTTTCGTCAGCATTAGGTCATCAAGAAGTATCCTCTCTCCACAGAGACAACACAATGGCAAATTGGCAATGCCAATCCAAATATCCAATCAACCATGGCCATAAAAATGGAGGTAGACATGGCTTTTGGGCTGTGGCTTTTGAGCTGTAATTTTTTGCTTAAAATTTTGAATTCTGATTATTTGTAAGAGAGTACGAGAGATACTTGTGTGTAATTTTAGCCGATATAAATAAATTCAATAGTGTATCTACTAAAATCGATTTGTAGACCCTATCCTAAAAAGATATACCGTTTGAAGGCTAGTTATTATAGTATAAACCAAAAGCTATAAACCATAAATTCAAAAGAACCCAACCATAGTTGCACACGATTTACGGTTTAGTGAACAACCAAAAGGAATGGAATGGGAAAAAAACTCTTAAGAACCCAATCAAACAACAGGTCCAATACTTCGAGACACTACTAGTGAGTAGTTGAGGCTTAGCCAGAGGGCAGCTAGGATAAGTACTTGTAGTACTCTAGCAGTACATAGGACTTTGAGCTGTGTGTGATAGCTTTTGGCTGCAACTATTAGATCTGATAAATAGTGTCAGTTAATAGAAGTTGATACCAAAAATAAATAAAAAGCCGAGAAGAACAGATCATAGTCATGTTTGCTCACTTCTCCCGCTTTTGACATTTAAACCCAACAAGGCTCCTCCTTCCTCACCTACTTGGGAGTTGGGACACATTTCCACTCTTGTTGGGGCCTTCGTGTATGTAGCTTTGGGGGAGAGGGGGTTGGTGAAACTACTCGGCCTGATGGCAATGGCATCACTGGATCTTACTACCTGTGCTCATGCCCATGACATGTCTGTTGTTATGCCCAGCCAAAGCTTCTACTTACCAGCTTTACCCTGCATGTGTCGTATAGTTTACATGGGCATGATGGCTGGTGGGTGAAGTCTGAGAAGGGTTTTTTGTCGGGTAACACAGTCGCTCTCAGGCCATTAACCCCAGTTTGACACCGGTTAATGACTTGATGGGCTTTTAGGACCGGGACGAAATGAAATGCTAATGTAATTATCCTGACCGCGATGGATGCGAAGGAACGCGGTGATAACGAAATGTTTTGGACTGAATTTGCTTTGGCGAGCAGATACTGGGGCTGGACATATGCGCGGACACCATCGTCGGCGACCAGATGCAGAGGGGGATATCCGGTGGCCAGAAGAAGCGCGTCACCACTGGTAATTATTGCATCGCTTATTTCAGCATTATGTCATGCTCGAGCTGCTGCTTTCTGCCTTGTTTCTTTCTGGTTTAGAGGGTAGCGGGCGCAGATGCGCGAGAATTAGGAGGCCTGATTTGCAGTGCTTATCATGTAGTACTCCTGATAGGAACTTGCAAACATGTGGCCCTTCTGGAAGACTATGAAGTTTAGCCGACGATACAATTCCGGTGTCACATCTTGTGGCTCCTACAGACGAGAGGTGTCTGTGCTTTTGAGATGGTGCCGCTGACGTCCACACATGGACATGAGCATTTGGTTGGAACGCAGTTTGTAGCGTACTGGCATCTCGTGGTTCAGGCATTTCATAGTTGTTGGATGGTCCCTTGTCCAGTGACCACTTTCCTGTCAAAGAGTACGAACGTATACTTCAATCCAACTTCTAGTGCAGCTTGTCATGATTCTGACATGCAAGAGTGTCGGACCCCGGGTTAGTAAACCCAGATCCTCTGTGATTCCACCGCACTATTTTTTGGATTAGTGGATAGTGCTTACAGGTACCTTACTGTATATCAAAAATATATCATGCAAAAACGTAAATAATACAGTAATAACTTGCTCATCGGCCAATCAGGCCGAAATCAATAAGATGCAGCAGCGGAAACTTCACACAGGTGGGACCCTCAGGACTTGCCCACAAGCAACCAACTGGGGTTCTTGACCTAGTCCTTGGCCTCATCGATTTCCAGCTCTATTAACTCCTTGCAATAATAATAGGTGCAAAGCTGTCAGGGGAGGCTTGACGTTCTTTTAGTTGCTAAAAGCATTGTTTTGAAAATACAATAAGTAAGAAAATTCCTAAGACTTAGCAATTTTAACTAAAATAGATTTTATGAGGTTGATTGTAAGAATGCAATAATAATAGTAGTGCAGATTATATCCACCTTTTACAGTGTATTGCTACCTCCACCAATGCTAGTTTCCACCACTGGAGTACTTCCCTTCAGTAAAAATCAAAGTCAGAATATTTTCCTCTAATAGGTTTTTATCCCACTTACAAAGGTTTTGAAATAGAACTAATTCGAGAAAATTCCCATGTTCGCTCTTGACCGTAGGCACAGCTGTTCGAATAGTTTTATACTCTGCAGAGTTTGTATATCTTTACCCACAAGAGACAATCAACCCGCAGTTCCTTGGTCGCGCAGATCGAGAGATTGTCACTAGTCCTTTACAGTACCTTGCCCCTGTCGTCCTCTCACCCTTATGGGCTTATCCCTCACGTAGAAGGTCCCATAACTTATACGGAAAGTTCCACCACAACGTCTAGCGCAGCTGAACTTCTGTCTCCACAATGTCTAGCGCAGCTGGCGAACATCACATGTACACAGTGTCCCGTTTAGGCTGGATTTTTATTCCTCCTGCACAATCCCTCCTTTCCACTACCTGTGAAATGACTCCAAAGGTCTAGTAAATTACTCAGCCAAGCTTACAGTTTGCCAGCTTGTGGTTGTACTTTTTTACACGAGAAGGTCATCACAAGATTAAGTCCTTAATTTATCCAGACAGTTCATACCACAAACCACAATTTCTCGTGCGACATCAGCACCATCCACTCTTACCACTCGCCTGGACAGGTATAGCAGTTTCTAGGGTTTGGAGAAGCATAAATTAAGTTGTCACAAGTATTCAACCACTTACATCCCGTGACTATCCCGAAGCAAGTTTTCATGTTTAAAGATTGATGATCAGGGCAACTAGTGCCCTGGACTTGACAAAACTAGCATGACATTTTAATAGGACCTATATCTAGTAAAGCTATCATTAACATCTAGGGTGACAAGCATCAAGCAATTTAAGTGTCAAGGAATAGCATAATAATTACAGCATCAAGTAGGTAAGTAGCTACCTTAAGCTTTGACATATATTTGTATAATAAATTAAGCATGCGACTTGATAATTTAAAAAAACATACTTTTGCATAAAACTATGGGATGAATATGATCAAAGTGATGACTTGCCTTGTTTGGTTTACCATAGCCTTGATCTAGTTCAAAGCCTACTCAGTTAGTAGTCTTGAATATCTCGGTCTTCAAATTTTACTCGAATCTTGATCTCGCTCGAACTTGCCGCTCCTTCGAGATTTCAATTTCTAATACGCAGCAAACACATGAAAGACCAAATAAATCCAAATAACTTCAAAAGTTTAAATAGATTTAATTGTGCTTGATGAAGTTCGACTCTGATTGAGATTTGAGAGAGGATTTAGCGAGTGTGAAGTAGGCACGAAGCTAAAAGAATTGGGCATAAGAAGGAGGTGGCTGAGCAACTTTACCGTGAGGGGAAAATTAAAATAAGGAGAGATCAAAGGTAAAGGAATATCCACAGGAATATTATACTTTGGAAAAGAAAGCGACCAGACATAGCCGATCAGGGAAAGTCAAGGCTCGATCCTTTACTTGATAACTTTTTTTGTTGATTTATATTTATCAAGGAAGTTCTTGATAACTTTTTTGTTGATTTATATTTGTCAAGGAAGTTCCATGAGTCAGAATAGACATACGGATATATGAGAGAGATTAACAAGATAATGAGTCTTAAAACTTAGGGATATTAGGATGTAGTCTCCATAATTCATGTTTATTCATATTTAAGAATTCTCAATCATAAACAAGGAAACCGTTAATTTAAATTTCAGCAGTTTACAGGTAAATATTGGATACTTTACCAACAATTATTTTAAGCACTAATTAAAAGAGAGGTATCATGATTTTAGAGATGAGCAATTTATGATTAATATTTTGTGTGGCAAAATCTTGCTATACCAATTATTTTTAATTGCCTTAACATATTTAGATATGGAGATAAAGACATGACATATAATTTAGATTACTCGAGCTTTCGATAGGATGTGATATTAGTATTTGATTTTTTTTGAAAGTAGAATTTGAGAATATTGAAATTATCTTTATAAAGCTTCAAGTCCCAATTTATGATGGCATGCATTTTTAACTTCTTACATTAATTAATTCCAGAGTAATTATCTTGCTAATTCTCAGTTGGCAATTAATTAGGGTTAGATTTCTAGCATTATTAACTTATAAAATCCTTGAATTAGTTTCACATATTAAACTTTAATATTAACATTTATTGAGTCCAAGATAATTACTTGTTATTTGGAAAAATAGTTCATGCAATAATCTTGCTTTAGTTAACCTTTACATGAGGTTGAATGACTAATTTTGATTGGCACATAATTAACCAAAGTTTAGCTTTTACATTACATGCACCCTTGTTAAAGTTTTATAATTAAATTCTTATTCTCATTATTATTTGCAAATCATATTTTATTAGATTGCATGTTTGGAATATTTCTTAAACATAGAAATCACAAATTAGCCATGTATATAAAGAGATACAAGAAAGAGATACAAGAGGCCTACAAGCATTAGTTATACTTCTTAACTAGCTGGGCCCACCAGTCATAGAGAAAGGAAGAAAGAAATAGAAGGGCATTCGGCCGGTTGAGAACAAAGCAGGGGAGAGAGTCGACCAAAACAGGGGAGGTGCAAGGTTGGGCGGCGGTGGCAGCGGCGCCAGCGGGGATCAGCCAGGGAGGTGCTGGCGGTGCCAAAAATGGAAACCTAAGACCCGATGGCAACCGAGGGAGGTGACAGGCATGGTCGGGAGGCACCATGGTGGGCCGGCGGCGGTGGGGAGCGACCGGGTGTGGGGAGACCGCCAACGGTGGCGGCGGCTGGAGAGAAGAGGGAGAGATATAGGGGGAGCATGAGCAAGAGGAAGCCATGGGGAGCTTACCCAGGGGTCGGTGGAGTCGGAGGGAGGCCAAAGCGGGCCAGCGACAGAGACCAGGGGTGGCGTGGGGAGGCCACCATGGAGGGGTCGCATGGGTGAGGGGGAGCTCCAACCGACAGTTGGAGTGGCTCCGTGGCGGCTTGGTGAAGCTCCAGGAGGGAGGAATTGGGTTGACATAGAGCGAAGGCCAGATGACGGTGGTGGAGGTGGTTTTGGCCTGCGGTGGGGAGAAAGCGGTCGTATGGTGAGCCAGGTGCGCGGAACTTCGAATGAGCGAGGAGAAAGGTAGAAGATGCTTGGGGACACACTGTGACGCAGTCAGCTTGGCAGGAGCTTTGCCGGCAAGGAGGAAAGGCGAAGGCTCATGACGGCCAGTGCTCAAGTGGCTCGTGCCAAGCTTCCTTTATAGCCACGAGAGATAGATGGCCATTGAGCGCCATTGAAAACGAGCGCAGGCGGAGTAATGCCGAGCGGAGGCGTCATTGAGGAGTAACATCGGGCGACAACAGTTCATATGGCGCTCGTAGGCGAGCAGGTAGGGCACAGGCGAGGCCGGTGGTAGGGATAGCTGGTGCGGATGTGACAGGGAAATTAGAGGTGGGGCTAGGCGAAACCAGAGGTAGCTTGGCACGGTCATGCAGTGTTGGGCCGTGGGCCGTGGGCCGTGGGCCATGGGCTCGTTAGCAGCAGAAACAGAGGGGAGAGGGAAGAAAGAAAGAAGGGGAGGAAGAGGCCAGGTGGGCCACAGGAGGAAGGAGCCAGAAGGAAAAATGGGCTGAGGCCCAAGGATTTAGAAGAGTTCTGACTTTTGTTAGTTTGAAATATAATTTTGTAACTAGGTTTTTGGATTTGAAACCTTGGTTCAGGATTGGGATTTAAATTCGAATTTCAAGATTTTGTTGAGTCCAGGGAGATAATTTTGAATTTCAAGATTTGAATTTCCGGATACGAAGTTTGGGTGGGAAGTTTTAATATTAATTTTGCTTTTAATTCCTGTTCCAATCAAGGTTCTGATTTGAAAATTTTAATTCAAGTTTTTCTCTCAAATTAATTTTCCAGATAGTTGGCCCTTGACTCTAGTTTTTATTTTCCTTATTTGAGTTTGGTTGCAAAAACTCCTACTCAAGAACTCAAATAAATGCAAACTTTTGAAATACACTGAAAGACGAAGAAAAGATTTTATTATTTCCACAAATATACTAGTTCCCATTTTGGGATGTTACAAAGTGTCTCTAGCCTTTTATTTGGCAGCTATACTGTAGCAATTACGGCATTAAAGGGTTACCCTATGAGGCAATGTGATAGTTCTAAAGAGGGATCAAAAGTGCATGGGTAAAAATATGACCGAAATTACCTTAGGGACTAGTGCATCACAGGCAGGTTTAACGAATATGGATGCAATAGCTCCGATTTTGCTAGTTAAGCTGTTGCTAACTGCTATATTTCTGCGTAATTAAATGCTGAAAATACAATCCGGAAAGCAACTCAGTTTTTAGCGTATGAAATGATGTAGCAATGCAAACGTATTATTTCAAACTGATTAGTATGAAGTCACAAACCTTATCTTAACATTGCCAGGAATCCGGATGCGTGATGATTGAAATAATTTTGCTCATTTGGAATGCAGGAGAGATGATTGTCGGCCCAACGAAGGTCCTATTCATGGACGAGATATCAACTGGCTTGGACAGCTCCACCACCTACCAGATTGTCAAATGTCTGCAGCAGATTGTGCACTTGGGCGAGGCCACCATCCTAATGTCCCTCCTTCAGCCAGCCCCTGAGACCTTCGACCTTTTCGATGACATCATCCTACTGTCAGAAGGCCAGATTGTATACCAGGGACCCCGTGAGAATGTCCTTGAATTCTTTGAATCCAGCGGATTCCGCTGCCCTGAGCGCAAGGGCACTGCAGACTTTCTTCAGGAGGTAAAATCAAGCAATGGTCTAATTATCAGTTACTCCCTCCAGTCACAAATATATATCGTTTTGGAATATGTGCAATCAAACTTTTGAAACTTCAATCATCCATACCTTTTTGAATATTTAGATTGGATATATGAAAATCATATGTATAGATTTATCTTAAAAAATACTTTCATATTATTATAATTTTATTGAGTATTATAAATATATTACAATATAAATTAGTTACCAAAGTTGTATTTTGATGACCGTGTAGATGTCCAAAATAACATATATTTATGACAGGAGGCAGTACTATGTTGCTGACAGTTTCAATTTATGATTTACATGAAAGCCTTGTTTTGGCTAATTTTCAGGTGACATCAAAGAAGGATCAGGA
Source organism: Dendrocalamus sinicus (assembly GCA_036346575.1). Taxonomy (NCBI): domain Eukaryota; kingdom Viridiplantae; phylum Streptophyta; class Magnoliopsida; order Poales; family Poaceae; genus Dendrocalamus; species Dendrocalamus sinicus. Next base: position 11,299,646 of record CM070657.1, read on the forward strand.
GCAGTACTGGGCTGACAAGCAGAGGCCATACCGATATATTTCAGTCCCAGAATTTGCGCAGCGGTTTAAACAGTTCCATGTTGGGCTCCAACTCGATAATCATCTCTCAGTGTCGTATGACAAGATTCGTAACCATCGGGCTGCCCTCGTCTTCTCGAAGCACTCGGTGTCAACTACAGAGCTCCTTAAGGCATCCTTTGACAAGGAGTGGCTCCTCATAAAGCGCAATTCGTTCGTTTACATCTTCAAAACTATACAGGTGAGCAGAAAATTTCCCTTTTTAATACTGCCACTTATAATCCACAATGCAAATGACCGGCTTTTATCGGTGAACTCTAAAGCTCATCATTGTAGCCCTCGTCACATCAACGGTGTTTCTAAGGACCCGGATGCACACAAGAAATTTAGATGATGGTTTTGTCTACATTGGAGCACTGCTTGCTGGTCTGATTGTGAACATGTTCAATGGTTTTGCTGAGCTCTCTTTGACCGTCACAAGGTTGCCGGTGTTCTACAAGCACCGGGACCTCCTCTTCTACCCTGCTTGGATCTTCACGCTACCAAATGTCATCCTCAGAATCCCCTTTTCCATTATCGAATCCATAGTCTGGTTGGTTGTTACATACTACACTATAGGATTTGCCCCTGAGGCTGACAGGTACATGCATATGAAGGAGAAATACTTTTGTTGTATGAATCAGGAACTGTCAGTTTTGTGACCGATAAATTGTCATTTTTGTGCGCAGATTTTTCAAGCAGTTGCTGCTAGTGTTCTTGATCCAGCAGATGGCCGATGGGCTTTTCAGAGCAATTGCTGGCCTGTGCAGATCCATGATCATTGCTCAAACCGGAGGAGCCCTGTTCCTTCTCATCTTCTTTGTTCTTGGAGGCTTTCTTCTGCCAAAAGGTTGATTACTTTTATTGTTTCTTTTCACTCCACATTGTTTCTGCAGATCAATACTGCAGCTTTGTTGACTAGCCCTCCACTGTTAACAGCTTTCATCCCCAACTGGTGGATCTGGGGTTATTGGATTTCACCACTGATGTATGGATATAATGCTCTAGCAGTCAATGAATTCTATGCTCCTCGGTGGATGAACAAGTTTGTAATGGTTAGCTCACCACCGCACTGATTTTTCACTATTTGACATGTATGTGTTGTTGACAAGTGTGTGCACGTTGATAGGACAACAATGGTGTTCCTAAAAGACTAGGGATAGCTATGCTTGAAGGCGCCAACATCTTTACTGACAAAAACTGGTTTTGGATTGGAGCAGCAGCGCTCTTAGGTTTCAGCATCTTCTTCAATGTGCTTTTCACTCTATCACTCATGTATCTGAATCGTAAGTACCTAAAAGGATAATTTCAATGCCTTGCTGATCATAATTTTAGGATCAATATGTGATTTACTGTTGCTATAATTGTTAGCTCTGGGCAAACCGCAAGCTGTTATATCTGAAGAAGCTGCAGAGGAAGCGGAAGGCAACGGGGACGTAAGAAAGACAGTAAGGAATGGCAGCACAAAATCAAAGGACGTTGGCAACAACAGTAAGCAATTCTGACTGAAAGTCATAAGTGAATCTTAAAGAGGAAGTGACAGTTTCTAAATTTGAGGTTTAATGTTGTAATTATTTCAGAGGAAATGAGGGAGATGAAATTGAGTGCTCATTTGAGAAATAGTTCATCAAATGGGATTTCACGGGTCATGTCCAAAGACAGCAATGAAGCTGCTCCAAGAAGAGGAATGGTTCTTCCATTCAGCCCTCTATCCATGTCTTTTGATGATGTGAACTACTATGTCGATATGCCTGCAGTGAGTTCACCTACAACTTTTCTTGGCACTTCTTCCTGTTCCCTTTCTGACCTTCCTCCTCAATTTGAAACCTGGAATATTGATTGATAGTTTGTTGCATACATAGGCAATGAAACAGCAAGGGGTGACGGATGATAGGCTCCAATTGTTACGTGAGGTTACTGGATCATTTAGGCCTGGAGTGCTGACAGCACTCATGGGAGTCAGTGGAGCTGGAAAGACGACTCTTATGGATGTTTTGGCCGGAAGAAAGACTGGTGGTTACATTGAAGGAGATACCAGAATTTCCGGTTATCCTAAGAACCAAGCAACATTCGCAAGGATTTCTGGCTACTGTGAGCAAAATGATATCCATTCACCTCAAGTCACAGTTAGGGAGTCCTTGATATACTCCGCATTCTTGCGACTTCCTGAAAAAATCGGAGAACAAGAAATCACTGATGATATCAAGATTGTAAGTCGATGTCTTTTTTTTCTGTCACACTATACCTTTAGTTGCTTCCTAAATTTTCTTGGAAGATCAAATCATTCTGCTACTTTAACAGAATGAGTTAAGAAGTTTGCTTGCTTACTGTCATTAGCGAGTCTAATTCCTATTAGTTCTAGGTGTAAGCCAATCAGATACTTGAAATTTGATATATATGAAAACAACAATAGTTGTAATTAGTTTTTTACTAATATTAGGCATCATTATTTTATCAAACTCACATTTCAGATGTTTCACTGATTGCAGCAATTTGTTGATGAAGTTATGGAACTAGTAGAGCTCGACAATCTGAAGGATGCTTTAGTTGGCCTGCCAGGAATCACGGGGCTTTCAACAGAGCAAAGGAAGAGGTTGACAATAGCTGTGGAGCTTGTCGCAAATCCGTCGATCATCTTTATGGATGAACCGACATCAGGTCTTGATGCAAGAGCCGCAGCAATTGTCATGAGAACAGTGAGGAACACAGTTGACACTGGACGGACAGTGGTTTGCACAATCCACCAGCCAAGCATTGACATTTTTGAAGCTTTTGATGAGGTGACCATGATAAATTTATCAGATTATAAGTTCATTTCATACCAGACCAGACTGTGCAAGTGGCAGTTGCCCCTTTTCAGCAACTAAATGATATAAATTCTTAATTTTGTGCAGTTGCTATTGCTGAAAAGAGGAGGTCAGGTGATATACTCTGGGAAATTGGGTCGTAACTCCCAGAAAATGATTGAATACTTCGAGGTAGAGATAATTTCACATTATGACGAACTTTTTGTTCAGTAGCAGATGCGATATGGATAACTGCAAATGAACTGAGTTTTCTTACCAATCTGTTGTTTAATATTACCAGGCAATTCCTGGAGTGCCTAAAATCAAAGTAAAGTACAATCCTGCAACGTGGATGCTTGAGGTCAGTTCAGTTGCTGCAGAAGTACGCCTAAATATGGATTTTGCCGAGTACTATAAGACATCAAATCTGTACACGTAAGCGAAACGTATTTCTCTTTGTATAGACTGTAAACAATACTGCGCTTTCTCAGAGTGTTTAATTGCCGTATCAGTTTAAATAACAAAATTCTCATGGAATTCATCGGCTGTGTTTCCAGGCAAAACAAGGCATTGGTGAACCAGCTAAGTCAACCAGAACCAGGAACATCAGATCTGCATTTTCCTACAAAATACTCTCAATCCACTATAGGGCAGTTCAAAGCCTGCCTCTGGAAGCAATGGCTGACCTATTGGCGCAGCCCAGATTATAACCTTGTTAGATTTTCCTTCACTTTGTTCACAGCCTTGCTGCTCGGCTCCATCTTTTGGAAGATTGGCACCAAGATGTAAACCCTCTACTTTTCTTCATCTTTGACTCCTTGATCCTAATGTACCAGTATCTGAAGTTTTGGTGCCTTATGATGCAGGGGAAATGCCAATACTCTAAGAATGGTCATCGGAGCAATGTACACGGCGGTGATGTTTATTGGCATCAACAATTGCGCAACTGTGCAGCCGATTGTTTCGATTGAAAGAACGGTTTTCTACCGGGAGAGGGCTGCTGGGATGTACTCTGCAATGCCCTATGCCATTGCTCAGGTAAAAAAAAATGATCAAAGAGCTATTACAAAACACAGTGGTAAATGAGGTAGTAAGGTGTCATTTGCTTCCCGGAGTCACTCAAGTTCTGTGCTTTGCTGCAGGTTGTCATGGAGATACCCTATGTGTTCGTCCAAGCCTCATATTACACCCTCATCGTATATGCCATGATGAGCTTCCAGTGGACAGCTGCCAAGTTCCTCTGGTTCTTCTTCGTCTCCTACTTCTCCTTCCTCTACTTCACCTACTATGGGATGATGACTGTATCAATCTCACCAAACCATGAGGTTGCAGCCATCTTCGCCGCAGCTTTCTATTCCCTCTTCAACCTCTTCTCGGGCTTCTATATTCCGAGACCAGTGAGTTGTCTCTTAGATCAAACAATTCTTGTAATTCCTTTTCTTTTGTAAGATCAACTTAATTACTGATCTTGTTCTTGTTTTGTTCAGAGAATTCCCAAATGGTGGATCTGGTACTACTGGATTTGCCCATTGGCATGGACAGTGTATGGGCTCATAGTGACACAGTATGGAGACCTGGAAGAGATTATCTCAGTCCCCGGCCAGTCCAACCAGAAAATCAGCTACTACATAACTCATCATTTTGGATACCACAGAAGTTTCATGGTGGTTGTCGCGCCCGTGCTCGTGCTCTTCGCGGTGTTCTTCGCTTTCATGTATGCCGTTTGCATAAAGAAGTTGAACTTCCAACAACGATAGAAGTGTTATGAATATTGTGTGTATATTTATGATACCCAAATGGCAATATATATAGAGAATATAAGAGGATATTACAAAGAAATATGTCATATACAAATAAGAAAATTAAGACATAAAAGGGAACACGAAATCATATCCTATTCTAACACCCCCCTCCAAACTCATGATGAATCACACACATTGAGTTTGAAGAGAAAATACAAATATTGTACTCTAGGCTGTAGCTTCGTGAAGAAGTCAGCAAGCTGTAACTCTGAGAGTACAAATTGTAAAATAAGTACTCCCTTTTGCATCTGTGAGCGAATGTATGAAGCATCTATACCAATGTGCTTGGTGAGCTTATGTTTCACTGGGACATAGGCAATACTGATAGCACCTTTATTGTTAGACATAAGGGTCGTAGGTGGCACAGGTACTCCAAAGTCTACAAGCAGCCACCTCAACCAAGTAACATCTGTTGTCACAGCTACCATAGCTCTCAACTCAGCCTCTGCACTCGAATAGGAAACTACAGTCTGCTTCTTTATCTTCCAAGCAATCAGGGAAGAGCCAAGAAAACACAGTAAGCAGAAAGAGAACAATGATCAGAAGGATCAATAACCCAGGTCACATCGGAGTATGCCTGAAGCTGTAGTGAGTTGGAGCTAGGGGAAAACAAAGGACGATAGATTATCCCACGCAAGTAGCGAAGAACACAAAAAAGGTGACTGTAGTAAAGATGAGTAGGAGGAGCCATGAAGTGACTCAAGATATGAACAACATGAGTAATATCAGGACAAGTGCACATAAAATATATCAAACTCCCAACAAGATGGCGATATCGAGTAGAATCCCCAACAAGATCACCATCAAAAGGACGAAGCTGACGAGAGAGCTATATGGGAGTCTCAGCGGTGTAAGTCAGACCAGACCAATAAAAAATATCCTAAACATACTTCTACTGGGAGAGATAGTAGCCAACAGGTGTGGAAGAAACCTCAATCCTAAGAAAGTATGTAAGCGAACCAAAATCAATCACTAGAAACTGCTCACTAAGATGCTTCTTTACATATGTCATGAAAGAGGAATCGTCACCAGTGATGAGCATATCAGTCACATATAGAAAGAGTAGTGTTTTTGTTAGTCGCTGGACTCTTGCTCTTGGTGATAGCAAGATCCTTACTCTCATGGAGAGGATGACACTAGGAGATGGGGCAAGTTTTCTTGTTTATTGCTCACACAATGCCATGCCAACCTGAGGGGTTGGGGATACAAATTTATAGGCTGAGAACCAGCCAAGCATATGCTACGATGCTATCCTAGATGCTGTCCTAAAGCGGTCAATATGCTGTCCTAAAGCGATGCTGTCCTAAGCGCGATGCTGTCCTAAAGCGATGCTGTCCTAAAAGCGAATGCTGTCCTAAAGCAAAAGCAGATGCTGTCCTAAAAGCGATGCTGTCCTAAAGCGATCAAAAAAACAAAACTACCACAGCCCCACAAAGACCACAAAGACAGGACTTATTCATCATTCTCCCCTAAGTCTTGTGCGTCGTCTTGTGGGAGGGTTGAACCATCCCGATCTTGGAGCAGAGCTCAAGGAACTTGATCCTTCCAAGAGGCTTGGTAGCGATCCGCAAGCGATCCGTGGTGTTGATGTAGCTTGCCTTGATGCTTCCTTCATCCAAGCACCTCGGATGAAATGGTACTTCACCGGATGTGCTTGCTCCGTTCATGAAAAACGGGGTTCTTTGCCAGGGCTAGAGCGGACTTGCTGTCCACCCTAAGCTCCACTGCTTCAGTGTCCCTGCCGAGGAGATCACCAAGCAGTCGAGCGAGCCAGAGTGCCTGAGTCGAAGCGGTGGAAGCCGCTATGTACTCGGCCTCACACCGACAGGCCACCACCGCCGCTTGATCGATCGCCGCTGAACGAGACACTTGCCGAGGAAGAAGAGAATCCCGCTTGTGCTCTTGCTGGTGTCAATGTCGCCGCGTGGTCACCGCCGCCGCATGCGACGGCGTGCCGCGCCAGACACCTCGGGTAATGGAGGCCATGGTCAAGGGTCCCCGCAACGTAGCGGATGATCCTCTTCACACCTGCGATGCTCGTCGTCGGTCGTTGCATGAACCGACTAACGTGGCCGACGGAGAATGCCAAGTCCGGTCGTGTGTGGGCGAGGTAGCGAAGGCTCCCACAAGACGCCGGATCGCGTGGCGCCCACCTCCTCCGTCGTCTTTGTCGCGGCTCGGCTTCACCTCTCCTCCATTGGAGTGAGAGGGGTTGCGCCGGTGAGCCCACTAGCTCAACGACGCGCTTGGCGTGGCGATGCCGTCGGCGTGATCCCGGAATCATCCTGGTGCACCTCGATCCCTAAGTAGAAGGAGAGAGACCCCAGGTCACTCATCTGGAAGGTGGCCTTCATCTCTTCCTTGAATGCCGCCACCTCCGCATCCTTGGTGCCAGTGATCACCAAGTCGTCGACGTAGACACCCACCAGCAGGGCGTTGCCGCCTTTGCCCCGCCGGTAGACTGCAGCCTCGTGTGCGCTCTGCTGGAACCCCATTTGCTTGAGGGTGGAGTCCAGCTTAGCGTTCCACGCCCTCGGTGCCTGTCGCAAGCCATAGAGGGCCTTGCGCAGCCGGAGCACCTTGCCCTCCTTGCCGGGGATCGCAAATCCCGGCGGCTGATGCACGTAGACCTCCTCCTTCAAGTCGCCGTTAAGAAATGCCGACTTGACATCCATGTGATGAACACGCCACCTTTCCGGGCAGCTAGCGCAGGAGGAGTCGCGACGGACTCCATCCGCGCGACGGTGCGGCGCCATCGGTCGACCCCTCCTGCTGCACGAAGCCTCGTGCCACCAAGCGAGCCTTGTGCTTGACGATGGCGCCGGCTTCATCCCGCTTCAGCTTGAACACCCACTTAAGGGTGATCGCGCGGTGACCGGCAGGAAGATCCGCCAGCTCCACGTCCGGTTACGCTCGACGGCGTCCATCTCTCGCTTCATCGCGACACGCCACGCCGCGTCTCCTCCGCCTCGGCAAAGGAGCGGCTCGCCGTCGTCGCATGCCAAGTGCGCTCCGCAGCGCGCTCGCGCTGCGCCCGATCGACGGCAGGCGGCTCGCGAGGATGTTGTCCATGGTACGATAGCGCAGAGGCTCGCCGTCGTGGTAGGCGTCGACGGTCCTCGTCGTGGGACAGCGGAGTAGCGAACTCCACCATGCGCTCCTCATCGTGGACCGGCCGTTGGGGCCGATTCGGTGGTGTGGCGCCGGTGCGGAGAGTGGTGAGCCGGTGGTGAAGGGTGGGGCGTGGCGGTGCGAAGGTGGTGGAGCACTCGCCGAGCCGGTGGCGAGCAAGGTGTCGAGGTGGACGAGCTCGGTGAAGACGAGCCGCTAGCTCCCGGCTCTCGGTGGGCGTAGTCGACAACAAAGTCCCCGAGTCGAGGCCGAACCATCGCCCACCGCCTTGTCCCACGTCCACCTCGCCTCGCCGTCGAACACGCGTCACGCGAGATGCGGACGCGCTGTGTGACAGGGTCGAGGATGCGGTAGGCCTTCGAGCCCTCCGCGTAGCCGATGAACACTCCCGGAGTGCTCCTGTCGTCGAGCTTGCCGATGTGGCCAAGCTCCTTGGCGAACGTGAGGGAGCCGAAGACCCGCAAGTGGGAGACCGCCGGCTTGCGCCATGCGAGCCTCGTGCGGCGTCCCCGCCGCCGAGCGCCTTGGTAGGCGAGCGGTTGAGGATGTAGACGGCAGTCACCACCGCCTCTCCCCAGAAGACAGCCGGCATCCCCCTCTGCTTGAGGAGGGCCCGAGCCATCCCCACAACCGTCTGGTTGCGCCGCTCGACGACGCCGTTCTGCTGCGCGGCCATGCGGTAGCGGAGTAGTGGCGCTGAATGCCCTCATCGCAAAGACGACGCGAATTCAGCCGCCGTGAATTCGCGCCGTTGTCGTCAGCGCAAAGACGCGCAGCTGCGGCCGCACTCGCCTCGCAGCGACTGCGTGCGCTGATGGCGTCCGCAGCCTCTCCTTGCTGCCGAGGACCATCACCCACATGTAGCGGGAGAGGTCGCCGACGAGCGGCAGGAAGTAGCGTCGTCCTCCCGGTGTGGCGGTGTCACCGGCCACACAAGTCCCGTGCACGAGCTCGAGCCTCTCCTTGGCTCGAAACTCGCCTTTGGGGAAGAGAGTCGCCTGCGCCGTCAACACGCAGACGCCGCAGAGCTGCTCCACATGGTCAAGGTACGCGAGCCTCGCACCATGTCCATGGCACCGAGCCGCCGGGGCCTCGGTGAAGGTGCCCAAAGCGCTGCGTGCCGCGCCACGCCTCGTCGTCCCGGACGAGTGCGAGACAGAGGGTTGTGCCACCGCACGTGAAGAGTGTAGAGTCGATTTGCGCCTCTGGTTACCTTGGCAAGGAGGCGGCGTCGAAGATCCCAAATCCGCAGCACCCCGTGCTCGATCTCGACACGCGAGCCGTTCTCATCCAGCTGTCCCAAGCTGATGATGGAGTTCCGCAGATCGGGGATGTAGTAGACGCCGTGAGCAGCCGGTGCTCGCCAGTCTTGGCGACGAAGACGACAGAGCCGACGCCCTTGATCTCCACGCGGAGGCGTCGCGAACTTGACGGTGCCTCGAACGCTGAGTCGAGCTCGGAGAAGAACTCGCCGCCGGTCATGTGGTGGGTGGCGCCGGTGTCGAGCACCACCCGTCGGTCTTGTCATTGCGGAACTATCGCCGAGGAGGCGCGTGCTTTTGGCTCGTCAAGGTGGAGGAGAGCCACTGCGGCGGTGCGGCGGAGGTAGTTCGATGCTCGCATGAGCAATGAACAGACCGCTGCTCCTCCTCCTCGCTTGCGCGACATGGGCCCGGCCGCGTCGTGGTGTCGACACTCCTTGGCCCAATGACCAAGCTTGCCGCAGCTTGTGGCAAGAGTCGCCTCGTCGTGCGCTTTTGCTTGCCGCATCGCCGCCACAGGGGCCTTTGCGCTTGCCGCGCGCTTGCCACTCTTGCGGCCGCCTGTCGTGGAAGAAGGCTCCCCCTTCTTCTTGTCACCTTGGCCGGCAGCCCACTGCTCCCGAGTGAGGAGGAGCTTCCCGCCAATGGTGACGGGTCCCGAGAGGCTCTGTGGCTCATCGATGTCGACGACCTTGAGGCGACCGCGCCGCCTCGATGGTCATCGTGGAAAGGTCCAGCAGAGACCCGATCGAGCGAGCCATCTGCTTGTACTTCTCGGGGACGCAGCGGAAGAGCTTCTCCACAGCTCTCTCGCCGTAGGTGTCGTCACCGAACTGCACCAACTTCTGCAACAGAGTGTTGAGACGGAGAGCAAAGTCATCAACGTCTTCACCTGGCTTGAAGGCCAGGTTCTCCCACTCCGTGCGTAGTGCCTGCAGTGTAGACTTGCGGGCGCGGCCGCCGCTGCCGATCGTCTTTGCGGCGATGGCGTCCCAAGCCTCTTTGGCGATCCGCTTGTTGGTAAGCGAGAACTGCATCTCGGGTGGGACTGCGGCGATGAGAGCATCCAGCGCCCGTCGATCCGGTCGTGAGTCGACGTCGCTGACCGATCGCATCCCACATATGCCGCACCGAGCTTCACCTCATCACCGCAGCCCACTCGACGTAGTTGGTCTTGGTGAGGGTAGGCCACCGCCGCCGGGCGGCGTCCTCGACGGCGGCTGGTACTCGTGGTGACCACGGTATCGACCGGGAGAAGCCGCGTTACGTGAGGGCCGCTCTCCGTCGACCCGCACGCCGCCGCCGTGCATGCCTCCTCCAGAGCGCCACCGCCGTGTCGCCTCTTCAGAGCGCCGCCGGCGCGCGTCCGCGCTGTCTGGGCTGCCGCTGCGCTCGTGGCGTCGCGGCTGCCCATTGCGCCGCTCGCCCTTGCGCTGCCTCCCTTTCCAGCAGGTGAGGTCGCGTCGTGCCGCTATCAACAGAGCCGAGCTGCTGTTGCTGCCGCAACCTTGACCTCTCTGCTGCCGCCGCGCGCGCTGCATCTGCCGCCGCTGCTTCTTCCACCTCCGCCAGCTGCTGCCGCGCTCGCGCGCCGCCGCCCTTGAGCGCCCTTTCGCCGCCGCGCGTCTCTCTGCCGCTGCTGCCAAGCGCTGCTCTGCGCGACGAGCTCGGCCGTCTCGACGCCGCCGCATGCTCGAGGCGCCGAAGGCCGAGATCGCCTGCGGACATGGCGCGCATCGGGGCTGCTGCGTGGAGAGGGCTGCCGACGAGCCGCCGCCGTCTCGGAGAGGAGTGAGCGGGGGACAGCCGAGCTGCTGCTGCATCTTGTCGGGCTGCTGCGGGCGGAGAAGGAGATGAGCAGGAGATGCTCGAGCTACAGGATACTAAGGCTCGATACCACTTGTTAGTCGCTGGACTCTTGCTCTTGGTGATAGCAAGATCCTTACTCTCATGGAGAGGATGACACTAGGAGATGGGGCAAGTTTTCTTGTTTATTGCTCACACAATGCCATGCCAACTTTGAGGGTTGGGGATACAAATTTATAGGTGAGAACCAGCCAAGCATATGCTACGATGCTATCCTAGATGCTGTCCTAAAGCGGTCAATATGCTGTCCTAAAGCGAGATGCTGTCCTAAAAGCAGATGTTGTCCTAAAGCGATGCTGTCCTAAAAGCAGATGCTGTCCTAAAAGCAGATGCTGTCCTAAAGCAAAAGCAGATGCTGTCCTAAAAGCAGATGCTGTCCTAAAGCAGTCAAAAAAACAAAAACTACCACAGCCCCACAAAGACCACAGTATAGGGACTTATTCATCAGTTTTACCCTGAGGTGAGACATGCACAAAAAGAGAAGGATCATGGGTACTAACAGTGAAATCGACAATGGTAATCTCTGAGGTAAAATACACAAACCAGACACAAGGAGCCTGTTTGAGGCAAAAAAGAGCACGACGAAGACGACAGACGTGTCCATTTGGAACAGAATACCCAGGTGGTGGCTACATATAAACCTCCTCATGCAAAACACCATTAAGAAATACATTCTTAACATCCAGCTAAGAGATAGACCACTGGCGAACAGAAGCAAACGTAAGAGTGCGGACAGTGATCATATAGGCAACAAGGGCAAAAGTCTCACTATAAGCATGACCATACTCCTATTGGAAGCTGTGAGCTACAAGACGAGCCTTGTAGCACTCGATAGTACTATCAGATCTGGTCTTAATCTTGTACACCCACTTGCATGTGATAAGACGAGCATGCCAAGTGTTAGTACAATATCCCAAGTATGCACAGGTGTCGGTACAATATCCTAAGTTTTCGTATGTCGAAGAGCATCAAACTTCTCTGCCATAGCAAGCTGCCACTCAGAATGAGAAGCAGCCTCACGATAAGAACTACTCAGTGACAGAGAAAGCATGAGCTATCGAAGAAAAACCAAGATGATCAAGAGGTCGAAGGAATGTCCGATCACAAAGGGCGTAACAAGGAGCATCATCGGAGGAATTAGACGTCGGTGTCGGCAAGGTACCAGGAGAGGAGTCTGATAAAGGACAAGGACGTCTGTTGTAGTGCACCCCCAAAAAAACGAGATAATGATGCTACAGGAACAAGAGGCGGTGCTATAGGAGGCAGTACAAGAGGTGGGGTACAGAAGGAACCACTGGAGATAGACTAGAGGAAGAATGTGATAGGGGAGAAATGGGTGAAGAGTTGGAGAGACAACATGAGATCATCTCAACGGTGGAAACAGAACAAGGAGTCGAATCTCGATAGAAGAATGGTCGAGATTCGTCAAAGACAACGTCTCATGAGATCCTGATCTGTCGAGCAGAAAGATCATAGCAACGATAACCCTTATACTCAAAACTGTAACCAACAAACACACACTTAACTGACTAGATTGACAGTTTGGTGCGCTCACGAGGCTACTGTAGAACAAAATAGGTGCAACAAAAAAATATGAAGGTAAGTGTACTGAAGGGCTCTAGAGTAGAGACGTTCTATAGGACTAACATCCTTAAGAGCAGTGGAAGGCTGCATATTGATGAGATAAGCAGTCGTAGAAACAGCCTCAGCCCAGAACTGAGGTAGAACATGAGAGGCAAGGCGAAAAGTGTAAATAGTCTCAATTAGATGATGATGCTTGCACTTAGCAACCCCATTCTAAACATGGGCACCAGGACAAAAAAAACTGATAAAGAATACCCTGCTCAAAAAGAAATTATCTAAAGATGCCATAACAGTACTCGCCAGTAGAATCATAGCAAAACGTATGAATAGAGGACTCAAACGAGTGTGAACCATTGTTACAAAACTACGATAGATCGTAAGAAAATGACCATGATTAGACATAGGGAAAAAGCTATGTAAAGCGAGAATAATCATCAATAAAAATTACATAGAATTTATGCGCGCCTTTAGAGATAATAGGCGTAGGTACCCATACATCTAAATGAACTAAATCAAAAGGACGAGAAGATAATAACTAACTAGAATGTTAAGAAACTTGTAGCTGCTTGCCCAGCTTACAAACCTAACAAAACATGGCCATGTCAACAGTAACACATTCAAGAATACCCTGATGAACTAGTGAAGAAAGTTGGAACCCGCACAAGTGACCTAAACGGTGATGCCACTGCGCAAAAGCTCAAGAGGTGGTGGCAACAATGACAGTAGAGGTAGACGTAGATGTAACAGGAGCAACTGAAGTGGACAGAAGGTGAATACGATCGAGAATGTAGAGACCCTGATGATCCCTACGGCGCCAGCCAGTCTTAAGTACTATCCCTATCTGTTGATCCTAGATGAAACATATGTGAGAGTCAAAACTAACCTTACAACTGAGATTGGTGAGCTAATCCACCGAGACAAGCTACATGGTAAGCTGAGGAACATGAGAAACAACTAGAATAGAAAAATCAGTGGACAAAATATTGCCCTGATAGCTGACAGACAATGGAGTACCGTTAGCTGTCTAACAAAGATAGGAAAAATAAGGAGGTCCTATTGAAGTGAGAGATGTAGAGTTCGGTGTCATGTGAAAAGAGGCACTGGAATCCAGAAATTGAGAGGTATCTAGAGGAGACATCTGAGTTAGACTGTCAGAACCTGTTGAGTTGTGAAAGCTGCTAAAGTAGAACCTCACAGAGCTATTGAACAGAGTCACCTCGCTGAGTAGAACCTGACGAGTTGGTCTGTCCTCCTGTGAAGAAGGGCCTCCTTGCCTCCCTTGGATCGTCCACCCCATGCGCCTTGTTTCACTTTTTTCGCACTGCACAAATCTGGTAATCGTGACTGAAATTCTTGCAGTAGTTGCACTGAACTCCAGTTGCGGCGAAAACGGGAGAGAAAGCAAGCACTTGGGGGAGAGACCATAGGCGAAGCAGAAACCGTTGGCATAGTCAAAGAAGAAGGGGCAACAAGCACAACGAAACAGACTGTGCTGCTAACCCAATATGAAGCTCCTCAGCTCGAAGCGTCGAAATGGCCTCAGTGATAGTCGAGCCCTGACAGACTCAAACTTTGGGTGAAGATGGCAAACAAAATCATAAAGGCCAAGGCGATCATGATCGCCTTCTACAATTTATGACACTCCTGGTAGAGTGGAGAGACCAGCTCGTCTAGTTGGCACCAGAGACTAGCTAGGGCTCGAAAGAAGTCATCGACAGAAGAGTCCCCTAACGAAGTGTCTCTAACTCACGCTAAAGTGAAAAGAACTAAGCATCACTACTCTGATGGTATAGCTCACATAAGTACTCCTAGATCTGTCAAGTATACCGCAGACCAACAATATTCGGCTAGATCGAGTCATTGATGCTAGTGCTCGAAAGCATCGATGGCATACTGAAAAGCCTCACCAGCAGCATCAGCAGCAGCCTCTGCCTCCTTGGCAGCCTCATCTTGTACCTGAGGTGTAGAAATAGATTGCTTGGGAGGAGATTGAAATAGTGGTAGCGGAGAAGGTCGTGCACCGGTGACATGTCCCCAAAGGTGGAGACCATCGAGCGTGATATCCATGAGTGAAGGCCACAACCAGTAGTTCGTCCTATGGAGTTTTGTTTTTGAGAATGGGATCGCAGCTGATGGAACGGAAGCTATCAGTAGGCGACACTAGACGGCGCGGCAACTAAGGCAATGAAGTCTAACAGGCGGCACTAGACGACGCGATAGTTAGATCAACGTTCTATTTTTTTTATTTTTTTTGGAACTAATAAAATATCGAATGGATCAGAGCGGATCTGTTCGAGCGGCACTCTAGGTGATGGTGCGGCAGGCAGCTAGACGCCAACTGGCGGGCGCAGGACAGCGAGGTGGTGGGCAACTGGGTGACAGGGTGTTGGGCGGCCGGGCATTGGGAGTCAGATGACAGGCGCCGGGCGTCAGGAGTGGCGCGGGACGCCCGGCGGCAATCGGGCAATGGACGACAACGTGCGGTGGCCAGTGGTCGAGGGCAACCACAGGCAGTGACAGGCGATTGCAGGCGACGGCTACGGGTGCAATGGCGGCTCGGAGGGCGACGACTCGACATGTGAACTGGCAGCGGCGACGACATATGCATATCGGTGGTGCGGAAAAACTAGGGTTAGTGCCCTAACTCTGATATCATGTTATGAATATGTATGTATATTCATAAGGCCTAAAGAGCAATATATATAGGGAATACAAGAGGATATTACAAATGAATATGGCGTATACAAATAAGGAACCAAGGCATAAAAGGGAGCAAGAAATCATATTCTATTCTAACAAAGAGCAGAGAAACAATAAGTATAATTTGGCAGGAAAATGAATGAAGTTTTTTGAATCTACTATTATTTTGTTCTTCCATTTTATGGTCTATTTATACAGTGCCAGTTCAAATATGGGTGTAATTTTTTGTATTCCATACATCACCAAATGTGGCAATGTTTCATACGGCCATTTAAATAGTTCCATTTTCTGTTATGCACAACTACAAGTTCTAATTTTTGAACTTGTTTAGGCTCATGAGATTGCTTTTCAAGTAGATTACATCACTAAGCATTGTTTTTTCTGTGAATTGAAGCGACACACTTGCCACAATAGTGAAAGGAAAAAAGGATCTACCACGCCTTTCCTTATGGCAAAATCAATATCTTGAATTAGATATTTAAAACATCTAATTTTCAGGAAAGTTTGTGTACTTTCTTATGCTCAATTCAACATATGCTTACAATCGACAATCAAATAAAAAAAGCTGCACTAAAATATTTATTGCTCCTATTCAACACTCAACAAAGATTTATGGTATCGTAACTTATCATATGTACAACAGCATTTACATCCTCGCTAGAGAGGAGAAAAAAATCTATCCAACTGATGCAAAAGAGCATCAACTTGCAAAGAAAACCGCATCATCAATAAGCAGCCTTCAAATAAAAAATGCTTTCTGAATGTGCTGTACAAAAAATAAAATCAATGTTGGAAGAAATTCATCAAATTTGCGCTATGTCCATCGCTTCGGTGTATTGGAGGTCCTTGGTGAGGATGTTGCTTGTGTGAGTGAGCTTCTTCGCGTGCTTGTTGACACTGTAACAAAATATTTTGTAAAACTTAAGAACACGGTATGCATTTGTGATAGTGCATATGGATTCTTCAGAGATGTTTCTGTGTGCATGCTATATTGCATAAAGTACACATTTTAAGTTCAAAATACCTGAAATTGTCTATCATGAACTAAGGTTCATGACGGGGTAAATACAGCAAAGAAGAGAAGAGGGCTGGGACAACGTGACTTAGAAATAGACCTTACATGAGGGAGAAACTTTTGATGACGAGAAAAACTAATTATTTCTTCTTGCTTGATCTCATAAGTTAGAATGCATAGCCGTTTTATAGGGCTGACTTTGACTTGTTCCCTAAGACTCAAAACTGTTAAAATATAGGACATAAAATGTATTTGGTAGGATCTTTGTATAGATACAATCCTATCTTTACCTTCCGATTCAGATTCAGAAGTTACTATTCCTAGTCACGGCATTTTCAGAAGTTCAGCAAATGCCGATTCTGTTGTAATGCGCATATCATGCGTTGCCAATGTTTCCTTGGTCTGCTGTAATATTCCTCTATATAGATAATACAATCCTACAGGGAATAGCATGGCAAACCATTCAATTTTACAAAAGCCTTCTGTGCAATCAATCAAACATTTTGAAATGTAACACTACGTCACGTATTATAGTAGATGGCTGGTACTGGTTCCCAGGGGTAGTAACTGGTCAAGCACTGGGGTAAGCGAAGGTCAAGGGAACTCCATGACTTACCAAGCTATTGGGGAAAATTGCTCTAATGCCACAAAGTTATATGCCATCCTCCCTTTTGCCACATTCTTCAGTGGGTTTGTTATAATGCCCCAAAATTTGTGTTTATGGCTCTCTTTTGCCACTTCCTCCACTAAAATGACCGTTTTGCCCATCTTCTTCTCCTCCTTCCCTCTTCCTTCTCAAGTCCGGCGCGCCGTGCAGAGGAGCTCGCCGTTCATGCGCCGACCCGCTCGCCTTCCTCCGCCGCCGCCACCCGCCGCTCATCGTCTCCGCCGCCGCCACCGCCACTGCCCCGCCTCCCAGCGCTCGCTCGCTCCACCTCCGTCTCGCTCCACTTCACCCGACGGCCGCGCCGACGCCTCTCCCGAGCTTGCGGGCGTCGGCTCCCGGGAGAGGCGTCGCGCGGCCGTCGGGGTGAGTGGAGCGAGACGGAGGTGGAGCGGAGCGCGTCGGAGGCGGCGGGCGAGGAGGCGGCGCGGCGATGGCGGGTGGCGGCGGCGAGACGATGAGCGGGCGGGTGGCGGCGGAGGAAGGTGAGCGGGTCGGCGCTGAACGGCGGAGCTCCCGCGACGGCGGCGAGCTCCCGCACGCAGGCGCGCGGACTTGAGAAGGAAGAGGAAGGGAGGAGAAGAAGATGGGCAAAACGGTCATTTTAGTGGAGGAAGTGGCAAAAGAGAGCCATAAACACAAATTTTGGGGCATTATAACAAACCCACTGAAGAATGTGGCAAAAGGGAGGATGGCATATAACTTTGTGGCATTAGAGCAATTTTCCCAAGCTATTGCCTGTTTTAAGGAAATTCCCCCGTTTTAACAGATTAATTGTGGACCAATTTCACCAGTTAAAGGAGGTCAGTAGCTTTATTTTGTTTTCATCTTTATGAAATGATATTGCAAGCTTTTTTTTACGGGAAATGGTAGAGAGGTCTTGACCTTAAAACTGTGTTTCCATTAGCAAGATTACAGTGACACTTCTCTAAGCATAATAAGAATTCGGATAATGTTTCTATACTTCATTTACCAAAATATGTAAATCCTAAAGCAACTGAGTAGCTGATTTAATTGCACCCAACAAACAATAACCACATCTTTATGATATATGTGTTTTTTGGAGGGAAAACATAATTCCAAAGAAAAGAAGACACGACAATTGACAAGTGAGCTTACCTGGAGATCTAGGAGGAGGATCTCTTGATTTCTGCCACAGGCTAGAAGCTGGCGCTGTTTTTGGTGCTGCTGTCTTCTGGACTCGATTGGCCACCTTATTCCTGAATGAGGAAGAATTAGTGCTTATAAATAAGAGATAGGTAAGATATCACATAACTTTTTGACATCTTAGCACCTACTCACCAATACTGGTCACATGGAGTACTTCTACATATACCAATTAAGGATGTATTTTAAATGGTAGACAAATGACAGTACTATAGGAAAAAACTATTAATATGATGATGAAACCTTGAGTACAGGAATGTTATCGAAATTTCACCTAGATAACTGGAAATACTTACAATCGATCTTTTGGAGTGTTAGGTGCCTTTTCTTGTCCTTTCCGATTGCTAGATGTTTTTTCCTGCTCTGGGAAGAGAGTAAACTCAACCACACTACTTATTGAACCATCAGTTTCTGTACCCATGGAAAGGCAACTATCTGATATGTCGCTTAACCTCTCCTCTGAATCAGCGTAGCCAAAGCAGGCAAGCTCAGGATCTGCAGAATTCTGACCCATCTCACCTTCAGAGAGCTTGGAAAGTACCATGATCTCCCTCTGCTGCCGGATATCATCAACAGACTGCATAGAACCAGCTTCAGAATGCCTGTCACTGATGTCAGAGAAGTTATCGGCATCGGAGCCTGCCCTACTACCAATGCTCATCGCCTTTCCACCAGATGCCGTTCTTCGATGTTGGATTTTGCTTCCTAGAGATGATATGCCTGGGGAGGACGAATGTTTCAATAAGGAATCAACACGCTTTGCTGTCTTTACCCTCGGGGTTTGAGTCTGTAATTGTAGCCTGTCGATTTCCTCGTCCTTCTTTGCAATTTTATCTTTGAGCAGTGAGAGCTGCACAGAGAAAAAGAATATTAGAGTAATCAAATGATATATGACAATCTGGTAAGAATCGTATTTGCATTCATTTGGAAAGAAGAAAAACAACTGTAGTTGCATCTCGTGCCGAGGTAATTCCATTGCATACACCATCTATTTTGTTTTGCAGATGCATAGAAGTATATTAGAACACAAGAAGGATAGTCAAATATGTATGAGCAAGAAACATTGGTAATCCATTTCTATTGCAGTCATATTAACAATAAATTAGTTGGCAAACAAAAACGGAAATTTGTTACCTGTTCCTTAAATTCTTTGATATCTTTGCCCTCTTTATTGGCCTTTGCAGCACCTAATTCCACTCCAGACACTCTTTCAGCAAACTTCAAAGTACTTAAAGTCTCTGCATAAGATGAGACATTTGGATTGATCTGTACAAACATCAGGGTCTTTGCATGGCCACCTACACATGAAATTTTTTAGGTTAAAAAGTTATAGAACATGTAAAATAATGGTATATAGCTAATCAGAAAAGGTAAGCACCCAAAGAACTTTGCAAGACTTGTGTAAGTTTGCTGTTTCGGTATGGTACATGAGCATTCTTTTGTGATAAAGAAAATATAACATCTCCAAGAGCAGACAAAGATTTGTTGATGTGTTGTGCTTCTTTGAGTCTATCGCCTGTAACAGCAGAACGATCCACCCTTTCACTTCCAGCAAGATCAACAAGATGTAGCATGCCGCGCAAAGTAGCTCCGGTTTTTAAATCTACACCTTGAATGTGTATAGTGATAACACTGAAAAATTACTCAAAATAAGCTTTTTTTAATAGAAGCAAAAGAAAAACAGTACCAGAGTTATGGAACATGAAAATTAACCTGTGAGACCTGCTGCTTCTTTCGTTCAGTGCTGTCGCACCCACAGCTCTGTTCTCAAGTCCTGTTCTCATTAACTCAATAACATCAGAAGTTGAGTTGACAGTATACATTGTTGCATCAGGAACAGCAAGCCCATTGGGTTGGCTGGCATTCAAAATCCCCAGTGTACGGAAGTTAAAGGAAAAATAGAATGTTCTTTACATCAATTCAATTTATAATTTTGTATAGGTTTAAGGGGATGTGTTACAGATAACTAGAATTTCATTAAAGGGTGTCCAACTAACTTTCAAGTTTCTACATATGTTCACTTGAACTGAAACCGACCAGTTTGTAGCTATGCCTAAGGTTCAATTACAACACATCGTGGTATATGTATATTGATCACATCAGCAGAGGAGATTAACATGCATAACAAATATAGGTGAATATCATAAGCTACTTGCAGAAAGTACGCGCCATCATTTGTTTTATTGAATAAATGATTCTAGTACTGTAAGCCCATGGACAAAAGGATATTTCTTCTCTGACCCATTACTACCAAGGAGATCACGGATTTGTTCATTGTATATCTCAATCATTTGAACACTAACTTCATACATGATTGAGTCTTCTCGGTTGCGTGAGATATTGAATAGGTCATTCAGAGCTCTGTAATTGACACCCAATTCCTTCTCGGTTGTGTTTTCAGGTCCAGTCTGAGGTATTTGTAAAATAAGGTTCATCATAACTGTCAATAAAGAACGCTTATTTCAAAGAAGCAAGATGAAGATTCTTATAGTGAGATCTTCATACCATTGTGTAGGTTTTTCCCGATCCAGTTTGACCATATGCAAAAATGCAAACATTATAGCCATCAAGAACTGATTTAATTAGTGGCTGAATGTCCTTGAATACCTCATCTAGCAAAATAAATAAATCAACGTATGTTATACTCGTATATTACCACTGCAAAAATATTACCCTTGCAAGATGCCATAACATTATAAATATTTAAAAGCACAGAAGATATTGCATAGGTCACATTTTCATTTGTACCTTGAGAAGCAGTGGGGCCAAGAACTTTGTTGAATTTGAACAACTTGCTCCCTTCCTTTCCCTGTTTTGTTGGGTTTGCTAAAATCAGTTCGCCATTATCACCAATATATTCAATTGTAGTAGACTTCTGATCCTCTCCGAGAAGAAAAGGTCTTATCCGGCAATACACTCTGATATTTCCTGACCGACAAATAAATACTCTAAGAAGTTGATACAATTAAGGAGATTAGCATATAAAATAAAGTAATGTTGTTTGCATAGAAACCTTTTAGCTCCTGAACTTCATTGAACAATTTTCTATTTTCTTCAAGAGCAGTATGATAATTTTCTGCAGCATTTGTCAGTACCTTAAGACTTTGTCCTGCAGAATTGCAATTGATATGTAAATTATAAAGTGCCAACTACAACAAGTCTATGCAATGTGGACTAAATTACTCGTTGCATTTATTCATACCAAGGCCATTGACTTCTTCAGACCATTTTTTGTGGCAGTTTAGGATTTCATGCCTAATGGAAACAGAAGACAACCTCAAATCCTGATAGGGGAGAAGTTTTAACTTAAATTGATGACTTTACGAACTCTTAATAGAAATATAGAGGAAAGATAAAATGGTTTAACCAATCAATACCTGAATATTCTGTATTTGTAGACCTACAAATTGGTTCAGCATGATTTCCTTCTGCTCCCAAGTTTGGATTCTTGATTCCAACAATTCCTCAAGATATGTTCCTCTCTTTCTAGAATCTTCTAGCATAAGCTCTACTTCCTTTATCCTCTGTTCGAACTCCTTATTTGTCTGCAAAGCCCCATTCTCCAATTCTTGAATGTGTGTCTCATGCGATCTTCTTGCTATTGCAAGCTCTTGCCTGAGTTGTGATATTGCGTTGTCACTGTTCTCCTTGTCCTTCAGAAGCTTAAGTACATCTTCCTTCTTAGATTCTAATAGGTTGTGGCTCTCTTCGTATGATGATTTCACAGATTTTAGTTCCAGCTTTAATTTCGTAATTGTATGATTAATGTCTTCTTTCTCCTTCATTAACCTAATAATTTCATCCTTATACTTAATTGTCTTAGCTATATGTTCATCTGCCGATTG
Organism: Dendrocalamus sinicus; assembly: GCA_036346575.1. Classification (NCBI taxonomy): domain Eukaryota; kingdom Viridiplantae; phylum Streptophyta; class Magnoliopsida; order Poales; family Poaceae; genus Dendrocalamus; species Dendrocalamus sinicus. The sequence goes on from CM070657.1 coordinate 11,321,526, forward strand.
ATTTCTGTCTTCAACCTTGCCTTTCTTCAAGCTAACCATATCTTCCTTCTCCTTCATCAACCTAACCATTTCTTCCTTGTCCTTCATCAATCTAATTATGTCTTCCTTGTCCTTCAACAGTCTAGCCATATCTTCCTTATCCTTTGTCAATCTAGTTACATCTTCCTTGTCCTTCATCAATTTTGCCATATCTTCCTCAACTAATCGTCTTTTCTCTTCAATTTTGTCTTTCTCCATCTGCGGAATGAAAATGAATTATAAGCACAAATAAAAAATAAATCAATTCACTCAGTCGCAAGTTCAAGATGTAGGCTTTTAAATATATGGAGGCCTTCAGTCCCAATTTTCTCCTTTTTTCTGCTGTTTTGAGCCTAAGCTCAATGTAATCTGCTGTGTACATTGTTTTTTCTCCTAATACAAAGACGTGCAAAGTTTTGCGTGTTCTCACTTCTCTAATAAAAATAAATATATGGAGGCTTTGTTCGGGGGAGTTTTGCTTCCGCTAGAAGACTGCTCTAAGATATTGGTGGAAAGAGGCTTAAGCTTCTTCATGCAAAGGCTTTTTTTCTCGAAAACGCAGAAGCTTTGCACTTCATTCATTAAGGAGAATGGTACAAAAGAAGTGAGAAACTGATTCCTTGGGCAAGCAAGGAATCAGGGGGATCTCAACAGAACAGACTCAAAATCAAAGGAAGGCGACTAGAACTGCCTAAGACAAACGACGATAAAATCCGACAACACTCTAGGCCCAAGCTGATCCTTGCCCCACGGTAAGACAACCGGCAATATAAATCAACTTTGAATTGGCCGAGGACAATCAGCAAAGGAATTCTTGTTTAACACGACATATGAAGTCATCCATGGATAGCCTTCCTTGGTCAAAGCAGAGCTTGTTCCTTTCTTTCCAGATAATCCATGCGATGAGGACGATTAAAGAGTCTACTGCTTTGCACTCGGTCTTGCGTTAAGCTTCTAGTCGCTATCCAGAAGTCCTGCAGGCTCTAGTCGGGGAGTTGGGATGGGAGGCAAAGTGAAAGCCAAGTAAAAGTATGGTGCTGTGGTAGAGGTGGCCCCCACCTAAGTCTATCCGGCCTGCTAAAGAGTTGCAAAGCCCAAAATGGGACATGTGTAATGACATAGGTACCCTTATGGAGAGCACGTGAATGTAAAGACAGGATTGTAAAATATGCTTCGTGGAAATATATATACACGCCTTGGACGTAGGGAAGGGGCAAGCATTGTCCATCACGTCCACTCCACTACTCTCTTTCTATACTGTTTGGTCAGTAGCCACAACAGTTGGCGCGGCGGTTGGCCTCGGTAGCGGCGCCCGGGTCGGCGGGAGCAGTGGCCCTGATGCCCACGCCGGCATGGCCGGCAACCCGGCACCCAGTGCGGGAGTGACAGGTGGCCCCGGCGCCCGCACCGGTTTCGTCACTGACCTCAGGGCCCATCACACCGACGCGCCGAACAGCTCCAGGGGACAGGCCATAGTCGCCGCCAACCCGGTAGTTCGCACCGACGCCTAGGCTGGTGCAGCTACTTCGACGGTGGAAAGTGCCCTGCTGGCGGCCCTCGGTACATTGCAGCGCGAGCTGGCGGATCTCTGAGGAGCCGTGTGGAAAATGCAAGAGGCTCGAAGCCAGCAGGAGGTGCGGAGCCAACAAACCTTGCCAGTAGCAGCGACGGAAGCTACACCAGACCAGGCAGACAACTGCGACGCTCCCACTTTTGATCGCGTTGCGCTTCAGCGTGTAGATCTGGAGTCTCCCCTCTCCGCCGGCCTGCAGTAGTCGGCGTGGCCAGAGGACTTCAAATTCCCCACCATCGAGCCGTACAAGGGTGACACGGACCCCAAGGAATTCGTTCGCGTGTACAAAACCGCCATCAAGTCTACTGGCGGGGATGACTCCACCAAGGCGAAGGGACTGCTGCTTGCGTTGCAGGGAGTAGCGCTCTCATGGTTTTTTACCATAGAGCCGAACTCCATCTACGCGTGGAACAAATCCGAGACCACCTCTATAACAATCTGTAGGGAAACTACGTCGAGCGCGTCGACGCGGATCAACTTTTCACCATCAAGCAAAAGCCCTTGGAAAAGCTCCGAGAGTACTTCAAGAGTTTTGCTAAGGTTCGCTGCCAAGTCAAGGACGTCAATGAGACCACTATCATCAACGCAGCGATCCAAGGCCTTCGCCCGGGGCCGCTAGCCGAATACAACGCGTGCAAACCAATAAAGATGGTGGCCAAACTCTTCGACAAGATGGAGGAGTACGCGAGGGCGGAAGAGAACGCACAGCGGCGCAGAGGCGACAACTTCGACACCAACTAGGCGGAGAACTCACCGAAGGACACCTCCAAGCACAAGCAAGACTCCTCGAAGGACACCTCCGAGCACAAGCAAGACTCCTCGAAGGACACCTCCAAACGCAAACAAGATTCGTCGAACGACAAGTCCAACCGTAAGCAGCGTAAGTCTCAGAAGGCCCGCTACGTCTTCGACATCGAAGGCGGCTCCGACGATAGCGCCCCCGCTGGTAGAGGACGGGGTTGCAGAGGTCGGGGACGCGGGCGCGGCCGGGGCCGGGACAATGGAACCCAAGGCGAAGGAGACCGCCAGCAGCACGGCCTGTGGTGTGAGGTGCATGGCCGTGGCGACCATCTCCCACGGACATGCCCCACCATTGCGACGCTTCGCCAAAGTGTCGTCAGGGACAGAGCCCTAGAGGCGGGGACTCCAGCGGTAACCCACGTGCAACAGCCCCAAGAAGGCCTTCTGCGCATACAGGCCCCGTAGGGCTGTCAGCGCCGTGTTATAAACGTTATATCCGGGTGTTCTTCACTGGAATTTTCGTCTACGCGGTAGCTTAAGGCGTACACCCGCCGATTGCACCACGTAGCGGCCTACCCCACCTAGGCACCGTCGACATAAGCGCAAAATGACATCACCTTCACCATTGCTGACGCAGAGGGAGTCGACTTTCCTCACCAAGATCCCCTGATCTGCAATCCCAATTTGCAAGTGGATTCGGCTTAGCATTTGACAAAGAGTAATCACTTCACAATGGCTTGCAAGGAGAAGGTTCCCTGCAGTTGTGTCAGCCAGTTTCGATTGTGCAGTTCCTCTTTCACCATGGTTTTCTTTTTGTGATGAGGACTAACCATTGCCCAAATGGCTAGGGCATGGTCGCAGATGCTAAGACCGTCTAACCACCTATCGGTCCAGAACCATGTGGTAGGTCCATCACCCAAGAGGATTACGGTTGACGCCGCAAAAATTTCTGAACTGTTGTGTCTTCTATTTGTCAGACGGGTTGCCAAATCCTGGCTAGGTCGAAGCATGCAACTGAATTATTCTCTTCCGGATAGTTAATTACTCTCTTCTGGATCAAACATCACATGTTAACTCCCTACAACTGAATTATTCAAATGGATGGTAAAAAAGCTTTACACCTTTAGGCTAGTTGTAACATCACCTGTGCATAGTTAACTCTTTTAAGAGAAGTGTGCCAGTTAAAAACAAGGCACAACACAACAACAACAACAACAACAATAACAACAATAAAACCTTTTATCCCAAACAGATTGGGGTAAGCTAGAAATGAAACTTTTTCAAGATCAAAAAGATGAGAGAGTTGAAAAAAACCTACAATGCTAAAACCCTAAGTCGTACAACCTGTTATCTGAGCCGAGAGCCTAAAACACTGCCCCTTTCTTGTGGTTCCGGTACGTGAATCACTAACTTCCAAACGCTCCTGTCCAAAGCTAATTCTTTAGATTCATTCCAATGCCTCAAGTCTCTTTGAACTGTTTCCTCCCACGTCAGATTTTTATTGCACACACAAACACAATTTGGGACTGAAGTGTCCTTACACTTTTTCCCTTATGTTTTCCTTTTATTCCTTTGCTCATTAAATTAATGAGTTCATATATAACAAATTCGTGATTCATATATAACAAATTCGTGATAGTGACAATTGTGATTAATACCATCTATTGCTTACCTTCTTACACCCACACTTTAATGGCAGTTCTAAACTATATAAACTATTGTTTCTTATTTGCTTGAAGTAGAAAGTCTCTATTATCCCTGGTATGGAGAAATTCAAACTCTTGACCATTTTTCTTCTTAATGTAAAGACAGGCAAACCTTTTGTGTGTTCTAAAAGAAGTGCTACTTTTATGAAGATTGAAAGAGCAAATGTAAAATTGTCAAATGAAATATTTGAGGGAAAAATTAGCTAAAACTTAGAAAAATATATGCAAAGAATGATAATATGAAGAAGTAACCAATTTTATATGAGAAAGTGAGAAACAAACCTTCATCTGGTGCACATGATCTGCAGAAACCTGAAAAACAATTAAGAAAACAATATAAGGAATGAGATTGGTCATCCACATTAAGAAGTTTCAACTGTAACCTGGAACTCATATTAAGATCACCATCACTGAAATTTACATGTGCTTTTCCATTTGTTGCAGTTGAGTTTACATGTGTTTGCCCACTTTTCCCACTTGCTAGCGCCTCTAGCACTCTTATCCTTGATTTATATTTCTCTTCACGTGCTTTCATAAGGTTATTTTGCTGCATACAATGATACAAGTAACGATTAAGACAGCAATAACATGAGAAATAAGTGTGAATAAGTACTCCTTACATTTCTTATATGCTCTGCCTGAGTAGAAATACGCCGTTCAATCTCCAGTATGACCTTTCTCAACAAGCTAGCGAGATGCTGTGCAAAGAATGCAATGTTTATATTCAAGAGGATGAGAGACAGTTTAAAACCAAAAGTATCAGAGTTTTGAAGTATGAAAGGAACAAACTAACTGCATTGCTTTTGAGTAGCCTACATAAGGAATTTCTCCATTCTTCCTCTCAATAATCTCGTCAAGGATGCTGTTCACAACACTCAAAAGTGACTGAGTAGGGGCATTCTGCAATATTAATTTTGTGATGCAAAGAATAAAAATCATTTTTTGTGAGGAAAAAATTGTGCTAAAATAATTCTCTCAAGCAAAAGTTGATATTTGGAACTTACATCCAAGTTAGTGTATTTCATCATCTCTGAAATTTTAGAACAAGGCAGATCAGAATAACCTCCTTGTCTCAGTTGGAAGACTTCATGAAAATTGTATCCCGCATGCCGTGATATAGAAGCTAGTTCAGGCCTTGATACAGGAGATGATGGTTCTAGAATAGAAAAATAAAAGATGTTTCAACTGATAACTGAGCCTGTTTCATATCTTAACAGCTCTCATCATAAGGATCAAGAATTGTATGAATCTACTTATGCACAAGTTAGTAATACACTTTTGACTGAGTTTGATTTCTTATATATTTTATTATCAATCTGCAGAAATAATGGAACAGCTCTGCTTAATTTTCTAATGAGCCCTCATTGTGTTATTCATAATTTCTAAAGTTAAAGTCTCAATTTCTTCTATATTTTCAATCTGCAGAAATAATGGAATATCTCTGCATAGCTTTTCTACTTAACCCTCATTGTGTTATTCATAATTCATAAAGTTAAAGTCTCCTGCTCAAAGCTTTGAACACAGAGAAAATAATTTCTCACCTGGCATAGCCGGACTTTTGGGGACCTTTTGTAGCTTCGTTTCCATTTGTTTGCTCTCTTGTCCTACTTCAGAATTTTGCGTTCCCTGACCATTCTCGCTTCTGGGAAATTCCATGATGTGCATCCTACCTTTTTCTTGAAGGCTACCATGCCAGCCTTCCCCAACATGGTAGACAAATTGATCCCTTAGTGCAAGAAGACAGACAACCACAGCTGACATTGGGCCCTGGATGAATGCCAATAACGTCAATAAAGAAAACCAAACGAGGGCTGGAAGATAAGGCTTATATATGGCAGAAAGAGCTGGAAACACCAGCAGTATCCCGTGGCAGCATTGTACACTGACAACTATTGTGAGAATCTCCATAGTACTCCAATATGACATCCATTCAGAACATTGTGGAAGTTGTATTTATATAACACCACATTAAAACGTTGTGGAAGTTATATCCAAATTTTCATAATCGCATCATATTCAGACAAATTGTGTTCAGTTCAATGATAAACTAGAACCCCAATGAAAAGTTTGCCATCCGTACTAGCTATGCACATAATCAGTACATTTTTGGTTTGAGAATTGGAGGCTACCATATACAAACCACATTCAGCATCCACCACCAGTTGGAGTAGAAAAGGACACAGGATTCATATGTCGTTTGCCCAATCAACAAACCGGAACTGTCATAATTCACAACCCTCAACCACCTAGAGCGCGCGAAAACGAAGTCCAATCTTGTACGACGGGATGCTCTACCGCACAGCAATCACTCCTGGGGTCCCTATCCAGGGGCGGATCCAAAGAGGGGAGTGAGGGCCCAGGCCGCCACTCAATTCGCATGAACCCAGGTATATAGCCCAAGATTTAATGCTAGTACCCCCACTCAGCCCAACTAAAAGGCCCTCACTCATGCTAAAATTATGAATGAGAACAATTCAGCATACTATGTGTATTGTTGTGCCCCCTCTCAGATTTTATCCTGGATCAGCCCCTGTCCCTATCTACGCGTCAATGGATCATCCAAAATATTATCGCTCACAACTAAACCAATCCAACTGCTGACGCAACGCAGGAGAACACGTACCGTCTCGAGGTCGGAGGCGGCGAAGCTGGGAAGGCCCATCCGCTCCACGGCCGCGACGAACCGCCCGACATCGCTCTCCGCCGCCGCCGAGGAGGCTCCGCCCTGCAGCAGCGGGAATGGTCACGGCCGCGCAAACCGAAACACCGGAACGGAGGCGCCGCGCGCGCGGCGCAGGAGATGTATACCTATGACGGCCTACCTCATCCTCCGGGGAAGCGGGGCAGCCGAGCCTGCGGAGCGCGGCGCAGAGCAGTGCGCCGTCCGCGAGCGCGGCCCTTAGGTCCTCGTCCGACGCGTGCGGCCGCGGGAGCGGCAGACCCGAGCCTCGGAGCAGCGCGCGCAGCCACGCGACCGCCTCCGATCGCCGCCGCCGCCGCTGCTCCGCTGCGGGAAAAAAGGGGGAAAAAAGAAATAAATAAAAAAACAAACCGTAGGTAGTAAGCACGACGCGGGCGCGCAAAGTACGGAGAGACGAGCTCTAAAGCGAGAGAGAGAGAGAGGGGGGGTTTACGGGATTCGGGGCCTCGATCGGCGGCGGACATGGAGGCGAGCGGAGGGAGGTCGGGGGCGATTGGATCGAGCAGGAAGGCGTTCGGGGCGACGAGGGAAGGGGAGACGAGGGCGCGGGAGGAGACGTGGGCGAGTGGGCAACGTGCGGGGGGCGACGGATCGATCGACCACGGCGCGGCGCTCTACTTGTGCTCTTTCCTGTGGGTTGTTTTTTGCTTCGGTTCTCGTGGACTGGTGATGGATTCTTCGGGGAGTTGGTAGTTGAGTTCGGTTGGGGGAGGGGGAGACGCGCCAACAGCCAGCCAGCCACAAACAAGCGTTTATAGGGAGAAGACCATGGAAATGGAAGTTGGGACTCACTCGCCTCTTTTGCCGCGTTTGCATTCCTTTAAATTTTTGGTTCTCAGTGTTTAGTTTCTCCAAAAGTTTTTTAAAACAGATTTTCCAAACAACTTTTCGAGACTAAAATCATGTAAACCGTCTGCTGTCGTCTCAAAAAACATAAAAACAATTATCAACCACAACCAAAAGCCATAGAACATGCCTTTACAAAATGATCCTACTCTCTTGTCCATTTTGGGTCCATTTTGGATCCAGCACCAGCTTGGCATGTTTCTTGTAAAAAAGGAAACTTACATTCTCTAGCTATAATAGTTTACCAGAGAAGTTGCCATAACATTGATCCTAGTACCAGCCCGTCCAATGATGAGTGGCGTGTGCATTGGTACCGTAACTCAGGGTTATCATCATCTATCGTAGTAATGCCAGCCTTTCAGAATCATATGTACTCCCTCTCAAAAAAAACATCATTTAGAATCAGAGCGAGTCATTCACAATGCCACAATGGATGTCTACCTGCTCATTTCAGCTCAGATTCGCTTATTTTTCACTATTTATAAATTTTGTCTTTTTTAGCTTTTTTGCTGGTTCTTTTTTTTCCTGTATTCGTTCGTGTTGTCCGTAATGAGCTAACATATTTTTTTATTTTTAATTTTTTTTAAATTTAATTACACTAAATAAGTCACTTTCAACTACAGTAAAATTTTAACCGCTAAAGTGCAATTTTAGCCATAAGACACAACTTTTCAGCGAGAAAATTGATATTATGCCACTCCTTTGAAGTGGCTTCGATAAAATGCCACTCTCTAGATGGCAATTGTTAAAATGCCATCTAATACATGATTAGATATATGATTTGCCATTTTAGAGGTTTTAGCCATTTCTTTTTTCTTTTTTCTTTTTTCCCCCAAAATTACATAAGAAATACCCATAATACCCTCCTTCAGCAGACTCAAAAACGGACCTCAGTCTATATGGGCGTGTTTGGTTGCCCGCATGGAACTTGGCTTGCATCAGCTCATGCAATAGATGTGTGTTTGGTTGCCTGATTGGCTCTCCGAGCCAGGCCCATCTCATGCAAAAGGATGTCCCGAGCCAGGCCCGAGGGAAACGAAGATATCGACCTTCGCTCCTCAGCCTGGCCCGGCGGATGCAGCGCACGGCGCCCGAGGGAAGGAAGGAGAGCGGAAGAGGGAGGCGGCGACTCCGCTCGGGTCGGCCGGAGGAGAGCGGAAGAGGCGGCGACTCCGCTCGGGTCGGCCGGATCCGGGGCGGAGGGCGAGGGGAGGCCGGCGGGGAGGCTGCCACCGGTAGGGCGCCGGCCGGATCTGGCTGGATCTGGACCGGCGGCGCACTCCCGCTCCACGGGCCGCACCGTGCCGCGCCGCCGAGAGAGGGAGAGAGAGTGTGCGTGCGGAGGGGGGACGGCGGCGGAGAGCCCGAGGCCGGCGGAGGGGAGCCCGAGGTCGGCACGCTGAGCCACCCGCGCGCCGTCGTGCCGCCGGAGGTGAGCCCGAGTGCGGGGGGGAAGGTAGGGGCGGCGGGAGAACCACCGGCGCCGCGCCGCGCCGCAGTGCACACCCGCATCGCCGGGCGGAGAAGGTGAGGGGGAGGAGGCCGGTCGGCCGAATGAGTGGAGGGAGAGAGAGAGAGAGACGGGTGAGGGAGGAGGCCGGTCGGCCGAATGAGTGGAGGGAGAGAGAGACGGGCCGGGCAACCAAACACCATCTTTACTCATACAACTTCAACAGATACAGGCAACCAAACAAGTATATTTGCATATGCCTAACCAGGATGAGACTAGCCAGGATGAGCCATACGAGCTGGGTTGAGAAGATACGGGCAACCAAACAGGCCCTATGTCTCTGCGTCTCGTTCCTTCCAGGTCGAACTGCTCAGAGGGCTTCCGCCGCCGCCGCCGCGCCCGCGCGTACGGACGGTGCCGCCTCCGCATGGAACGGGTACGGGTATGCCACCAACGGGTTCTGTTAACTTTGGCTAGTTAGTCCTCCGACCGACCGACGGCACGGGTATGCCACCAACGCCGGGCACGGCCAGGCCTGGAAGCATGTTTGCTGGTGACGTTGCTCCGCCAAACAAAGCCTTCAAGAAGTCACAACAGTCGGGATGGGCTAAACCATCGTCAAGCTGGGTGCTGCGTGATGAATCGTACGCATCTTAGCCGAAGATGAACTCATTTTGTTGTATAAGTCAATTGAGATCAGGATCACGGCAGCAGAGACCATAAACATAAGAACAGCAAGCAATGCAGATATAAATAGCCCATCTAACAAGAATACTGAGCTAAGCTGCCATATAACCCATACTTTTGTCATCAAAACAAGCTCAAGTACTCCCTAGGTAACTAAGGTTCGACATAAACAGGGCGTTACACTAAAACAAAATTTTAACTCTGGTCTGCCTGTTGATTCAACTGATCCATGAAACCGATAACTCAAGCTTTAGTTCTTGATCTTCTTCTTGGGCCTCAGCTGAAACAAGAAAAAGATAGCCGGAAAGCACATCAGATATTGAGATCAACAAAGAACCATTTAAAACAAGCTGTGAATCAAAACCTGAAGTAGATTCACGAGGGGAAAAGAAAAACTAAATTAGTAAACCCTATTATGCTCTGAACACAGTGGATAAGCAATATCCTGATTATAACAGACATCATGAATTCCACTACGGCCATTATAGCACATTCTCTATCACTAGAGCAGATTGGTCCCAACTTAACTGCAAATATAAACCATAGTTAAGGTCCCAACTTAACAGCAAATATAAACCATAGTGGTAAAGGTTGCTCACCTGGTTGCTGTGACCACACTTCTTCTTGCGGCAGTTAACGGCCCTGGGATGCAGGCGTGCATAGCATCTGCAGAAAATGGTGAGAAAAATTAGGCTAGATTGACTTGCATATACTGAATCAGCTACCCCAAATTGGAATGCAAGTCTCATTTACAGAAGTATCCAGGGAAAATCGATGAAACAAACCACAAAATCGATGAGAAATTTCATAGGGCAGAGGCGGCACCGTGCCTGCGGCGGCCCGTGGCGGAGGCGGCACCATCCGTGCGCGCGGGCGCGGCGGCGGCGGAAGCCCTCTGAGCGGTTCGGCCTGGAAGGAACGAGACGCAGAGACATAGGGCCTGTTTGGTTGGAGGCCTCCCAGGCAAATGCCTGCCAGGCAACACATCCTGACCCCAGGCATCCAAAATCGAACGCCTGGGATGCATGCCTGGCCCAGGCAGCTTTTTCCAGCCTCCAACCAAACAGGCCCATATAGACTGAGGTCTGTTTTTGAGTCTGCTGAAGGAGGGTATTATGGGCATTTCTTATGTAATTTTGGGGGAAAAAATAAAAAAGAAAAAAGAAATGGCTAAAATCTCTAAAATGGCAAATCATAGACATAATCATGTATTAGATATCATTTTAACAATTACCATTTAGAGAGTGGCATTTTATCGAACCCACTTCAAAGGAGTGGCATAATATCAATTTTCTCATACCAGCCCAACCGAATGGGCCCAAGTTTCTTGTCGTCGGTGGCCAGGTCAGCTGAACTTGTACGCAGTGGCGAAGACAAGACTTAAATTCTGTAATCTCTTTAAATTTTTTTAGTTTCACTGTAAAAATCAATAGTATTTATATTATTTTACAAAAAACATGTGCCATAACATAGCTGCGCCACTACTTGCACGTTTACCTTCTCTTTCTTCAGACCCTGCGAGGTCCCTGTTGTGTAAATTCATTTGCATACAGGGATACGTCATACACACGGGAAAAAAAAGGAAAACAGGAAAGGAAAAAGAAGAGAAGCACCGAAAGTACAGGTTTGGAATGGACGGTGGTGGTTGAATTGACGTCTGAAATCACCAAACCCGCCGACCGGTCTATTTTGGATATGTTCTGCCTGTTCTTTGGCTTCTACAAACGGTATTTAATTTTTGTTACAGTAACTAACTTTTAAATAATATATTTTTTAAATAGAATCTACAAATTAATTATAGTACACGTTATAGTAACTTCATTTAGATTTGCCAAAATAGTACGAGAGTTTCTGTTACTCCATATCCTCTCTTACGAACAGCCTAAAAACTATAAGTTGCAACAAAAAATCATAAATCACAGCCGCAAAGAACAGGTTGATGTCTTTTGACTCTAGCGCGAGCGTTTATACAAATAAACTAAGTATCGATAAACCGATAAGCCCCTTTGAAAATATTCTCCTGATAAACCGCTTAGAAAAGACGACAAAAAAATCGTCTCATTTGTTTATTCAAGAGAAACTATCACGCATAAACAAAAAAATTAGGCATTCCTCATAGATGATGCTCACCACCATTATTGGCGCAGATCGGCCAACAGCGTCTCAGGACCTCGTGTTCTCATGCAGACTTGTACCATTAACTAATTGCCCTCTACTTTTCGGCTTCTAAAAGCCATTTTTTACACTAACTACTTTTCAAATAAAATATCTTTTAAAACAGAGTCTATGAATTGATTATAGTATATACTACAACAACTTCATTTATATCGATCAAAATTGCACACGAATCTCTATCTCTCTATATTATCTCTCACAAATAGCCCAAAACTATAAATCACAGTCAAAAATCATAAACCACAATAAAAAAAAATATACTCAATATGTGTCCGTTCTAGGTACGGAGGAATGCTCACTTTACTTATCGGGAACATGGCGAGTGTCCACTTACGATTTAACCCTCCAAACTTCCAATTGACTTAATTCTTTAAACTTCTAAAAACTGCACCAGCCTTATGGGTGAAGTAATCCAGTATTAACAGTTTAGGATTAATTTGTGAGACGATAGGTGGGATTTTCGGGTACAGTTTATGATTTTTAGATTTAGCACGAGTATTTTATATGAACGAACTGAATACCGATAAGCTGCTTCAAAAGGATGTCCCGATGAGCCTTTTCAAAACGGTGGTAAGAAGCTATCTGTTTATTTGTTTGAGGAAAGCCATAAGCCGAAAAGAACTCAGCCAATTCCTTTCGATAAAATTTCCAGGCACCATGTATAGCAGTCTTTGTTAGTGATATGTCCTAGAGGCGATCATAAAGATGATTCTATCACTTCTATTTTTATGATCTTTTAAATAATATGTTATTTATATTTGAACAAATGTCTTTCATATTGATTAACAAGTATATGACTTATTTGTGAAACTCTTTAATCATGTTTTAATGTTATTCTAAATTATCTCTGATCTTATATCATTATGTGAGATAATTATGATTTATAGATCATCACATGTATTGATTGATGGTCATGTTTTACGAATCATAGATATGGGAATATTAAATCAATAATATAGACACATATTAAAGATCATAATATTGAATTAACCTACTATGAGATATGGAAATTGTTATATTCTTAAGTGCTATCGCATTTGGTCTCATACATAATATATGTAGAGCATTTAGACTTGAGATCATTTTAGTTTCTTACATGTATATAGTTTACTTAGGGATTGTCAAACACTACTCGTAATTGGGTGGTCATAAAGGTAAATTTCGAGTTTACTATAAAAATATATAGATAAATGTGAGCGATCAGGATAGAATTTGCCCCTCCTATATAACGAGAGAGATATATCTAAGTCTCTCGATGTTGTTGAATTAAGAAAGTACATGACCATACTGAATGTGGTTGAGAAGGCAATTACAAACTAAATAATCCACTACAGCTTTAAGTGAAGGATTGATCTATCATATAATGGTACGTTTCTTGCATTGAGTTTGATCTGGTATCGTGAGACAAAGGGATCGGTACATAAACACTATATAGGTTCATCTGATATGACCTTTATGTATATTTGGGAGTTACTATATCCTGTTAGGGACCGTTACCAACTTATAGACTGGAAAGGAGTTTTCGGGCCATAACCGAATATACATGAACCTACAAGATTACATACTTAACGGGTTGGAATAATAAAGATTCGGATGATAGACTCTGAGTGGGATACGATCTCTACTCATATCGGATAAGGATCCGATCGGATGCTCTCTGAGTAGGGATACGATCTCTACTCGTATTGGATAAGAATCTAGTCAGAGACTTTCTGAGTTAGATACAATGTCTAATCGTATCGGATAAGGAGCCGATTGGAGCCGATATATTAAAAGAGATACGGGACTAAGAGAGGTATCTCGAGACACACCTATTGGAACCCTAACTACCATATCTCAAAACCCCTGCTATGCATGCTAGTGCTAGCACACTGACGCACGGCGTTTCATCCCTAAACATGTAGATTTCGGTAGATGTGTTGCTGCGATTGCGACATTGATAGGGATGATCGCGAGAAGAACTCGATTGTCAGAGGACGGTGGACTACTCCTACTACACCAACACGTTATGTTGAACCAGCTTCAATTCTACTTACGCTACACCGTGCATCTAGTAGTAACTATCTATAATCTAGTACTTATATGACTTTCTGATTTACACGTTAGAAAATTAGTCTATCAGTCTCTCAACAGCCTTCACAGTCACCTGTTGTTTCCACTGGCGTTTAGGGAACCATTTTAACGAATCGAACGTAGGTCTCCTGAATGATCAGTTTAAACAAGATCGACATAACACCGGTCCGGATCGTATCGTTATTTGTCATATTTCGTATGATCCTTGCTGTCCAAGTCCTCGAGTGCTCGATTAGCACGTCACGAAGGTGGATAATTTAATACTCTCCCTCCTCTCGTGATTAATTGAGTTGATTATGGCGATTGATGAACCATTTGCCGCAGCCGGGAAGCTACCATTAGTCTATTGCACAAGATAGTCGCCACTTAATGATAATTAGAAGGGGGCGAAGAGGAAGAAGCAGAAGATTAATTAGTGCCACAAGTGGGGAAACAGCTGTGCTCAATATGGCTTTTTTGAGTGGTTTATGGCTGAAAAGCACTATAGATAGCTGAAAAAACAATGTAACTGACAGAGACTTATCTAGTATAATTAAATTTAAAAAAATTTAAAAATAGAAAAATATATTAGCCCATCACATATAATGCAAATAAATACGGGAAAAAAGAACCGGCAATAAAGCTTAAAAAAGTTAAAAGTTCAGAAAAAGAAGAAATTTATAAATAATGAAAAATAAGCTAGAAACTAAAGCCGAAACGAGCGGTGTAATGGAGCTAGTAGTACTAGTGTGAGTAGTGGCCATCGCGTCGGCGGGGCTAGTACGGCACGGATGACATGCACGTCCAGCTCGGGATTTCTTTCGCCGCCCTTTGCTTGACGTCGCCGCACGTCTAGCGCGTACGTGCCCATTTTCACGCTGCCTTACTACTAAGCAGAAAATTTTGTCCCTTCTCCTGTTACTTCATGTTAACTATAACTAATGATCAGGTTAATTGTTTTCTTAAGAGTACAAGGAGGACGATATCACACGTACACTACTCACGCTACAGTTCACTTTATATTAACCATAACTAATGAGAAGGTTAATTTTTTTAAGAGTACAAGGGGATGTATATCACAGGTACATTTTACTCACGCTACACATGCATACACACGTGTGCACATTCACTATACAAGTTTGAAATTTTGGCGGAAGCTACAGGATCTCACAGAACGTAGACACATGTTTTTTTCACCAAATACGTATATGTGTGTACTTCGAATATAAACAACATACAATATTGATCTTAGGAATTGAACCGAGACGAATGATAACGAACACCCTTGCTCCAATGGCCTAATCCGTAATGAGCAAGTTAATTGTTACGAAGAATGGAGGAGCTCGCAAGCCAAAAGGAAAGGTTAGGAGGAGGCATTGCTCGCTGATAGTAATTGCCAAAAAAGCAAAAGCTTCTGCTGTTTGTCAGGAAACTTGCATGAGCGTCTTAACTCGTAATTAAGAGCTTGTTTGGTTGAAGGCCCCGAAAAAAATATGCCTGGCCAGGAGGGACCCTGGGATCTGCTTGTAGCCTTTGTTTGGTCGGCTACCTGTGCTCATCCATGGCCCAGGCAGCACCACCAGCCGTCCAGCCCAGGCGTAAAAAAGACAACGCTCCAAAGCAGGCTGCTGATGCCACGGGCCTGGTGCTATTAATTTATGGTAGAAATCAATATAGACACCTAGCTTTTTAAAGTAACTTTTTTAGTTCTTTTACTCCCATCTTACTATGATGATAAGGCTTACTAATATTTATTTTTAGTCAAAAGTTATTAGTCATAACTAATATAAACAGGTAAGCATCTTGTCGCTTTCTCTAGTTCTTTCTCTCCTTTTTAGGGGTGCTTATTTAGCTTTTTAAGCCTGAGCTTCTGGCTTTTTTTATATAGCAACTTTTTTGCACTGCAACGACTGGTAGCTTTTTAGTGTAATTAAATTTAAAAAATAAAAAAATGTTATATCATTACAGACAATGAAAATGAATAAGGAAAAATAGAATTGAAAAAAAAACTACAAAAAAACCTTTAAAAAAGGTATATCGCTAGAAAATGATAAAAGTAAAAATCTAGAAGCTAGAAGCTGAAGTTTAAATGAGCGGGGCCTAAACTAGCAACAGCCTCTTGTCTCTTTCTTTAGTTCTCTCTCTCCATTTCAATTAGATAAGCTAAGAAAAAAAATAGAATTGCACAAACATAAATTTTATTTGGGGCTGAGATTATCTTTAAGGGATGCTTATGAAAATATATTTCATGCTTTTGACGCTTTCTCATTCTCGAAGCATTATTTTTTAATTTTACGTTTTCCTTAGGCCTCACCGACCAAACACCACATCACCATGCTTGCCTAGCCAGACAAAAATCATTTGATTTTTAGGCTACCTTTAGGCACCGTTTTTTTACCAACCTAGGATGCCAACCAAACAAGTTCTAAGTAAGTGGATCGTAGTATCAAGTTAGCTTGGCACCGTTGCGATAAGTTGCACGGTGAAACTGTGGCAAAAATCTATATATCTGTTCCACAAAGTAGATACTAGTCCCATCGGTCCAAATCGATAATCCAAACGACCAAACTGATGCGCCGTTTGAAGCATACGAATTCAAAAGGAGAGGTAGAGGAATCCTTAAGGCAGTTCCCTCTTCCAAACATGGGAAAACATGCGTGGGCTTCTTCCAAAAGAAAATCCGAATTTGGCCCACGAAAGGCCCACTTTAGAGCCTCCCCACAATTCCCAAGTAGACACAGAATCACAGAACAGCGAATTCAGTTCAGACAGGCCATCAAATGGCCCATCTGGAACACTACTAGTATTTGCATACTACAGTAGGGCCTCAGATGCTGTCAGTTGCAAACCAGTTTAGCTGCACGATGTCACAAGTTCTTCGAAGAAACATATCGTTTGCCTTACAAGTATGGCAGGAGTAACCAGCCTTTGAGTCGAACCCTGTAGAGTAATCAGCAAGCAAGAACAGGAAATGTCTCACGTACAAACAAGTAAAATTCTCCCATTGTTCCCTCAGGGCCTCAGGTACTTCCTACACTCAAATCCTATGCATGATCTGCACGCACTTTAAAGTGGGTACATGCGTGGTAGGTACAAAATAGTTTGTGCATCAAACAAATAGTTTATCTGAATATCTTTGCCCGGTCAGAAAACAACAGGCACAAATACCTGCATGCCTTCGCGTATGTGCAGTAAATAATGCGCTTGTCAAAACACAGGCAAAAATATCTGCATGCCTTCACGCATATGCAGTAAGTAAAGCGCTTGTCGACTCTTTTCCTTGTGAAACAGCTTTGTTTTCTCACTGGTGAGGAAACTTCTGCCGGTGTAAACAACTTGCCAAGAGCAAGTGCAATAAGGCTGACTAAGTCGCCTCTAGCGAAATTCACATCAGCATAATCCTAAGTGAAAGAGAGAGAAAAGAGAAGAGAGAGGCAAGCTGTCCCTCATGTAAGAGGTGACCTCTAGCACATTATACGAGGAGAGAGAGGTAAGTTGATCAAAGTAACTGATATATTTATGCAAGTATTAAATGTTTGAGTGCTTTAGCAGAGGTAACATCTACTCAATTTATTGTATTAGCTACCTCCACCATAAGCCACTTGTACTCTTTTTACTTAGTTAGCTAGTCTTAGAGGTGGCAGTCACCTCTTCTATTACACTTGCTCTAAGCATTGCAATGATACGAGGCTACGAATACCTCGTAAACATTGCACAAAGTGCACAGATATTTCAGTGCGAGAAAGACCAAGCAGATACTCACTGCGTACATAGCCAATGTTCAGTGACTTGATTCATCAACTTGCATCTTAATTACGACACAATGAACAAAAAAAGAGGAGCAATGGCAAGAACACCAGTTACAAATTAAGAGCATGCTGTCTAAAGCTAGCTGAAGCAAAGATATACCAAGATCCAAAGCTCAAAAGAACCCTACTTAAACAACACCCCGAATGCAATGCCTGCCTGTCTACTTGACCCAAAACCAGCAGAAACTACACCCGGATCATGCCCCGGTAATCGTACTTTATGGTCCGTGTGGACCAGCACCTGGTTAAAGGGCGCGGATTAATCGCCTTAATTAACCTATCTCCTACTCATGGATCACAGGTCCGTGCTTAGCGCGTCGATCATTACAACTTAGTGGTGGGATTAATTAGTGTTTATGTGCGCTTTCGCCTTTGCGATATATACGAATTAATCACGCTGCGGGAGAGGAGAGATTGGGGGTTATAGTCAGGGAAATTATATCGGTAAAATTTCGCCGGTAGCCGGCTTTACCGGCGGGGACCAATAAAATTTTATATCGGACAAAAAATTCAGATTTAACAAAATTCATCTAAAAAATTCAAAAAAATCGAAAATTTTTCAAAATTCAATCAAAAATTTCGGCCGAAAAATTCCGAAATTTCTAGTAACTGACAGTGACCAGTCGTATTGCTGCCCTCCAATAAAATTTTTGATCCGATATAATTTTCCCTAGTTATAGTTAATAGTGTAGCTAGTGGGGATGGCAATTGTGTGATGGTGAGTTTTGCAAAGGTTGAGACTTTGAGACATGTGCCTAACGTTGCTGGCTTTTGGGAACTGACTGACCATTCAGGTACTCTCTAGCCGGTAAAACTACCAGGCAACTGGAAGAAAAGGAGCTTTAGAAACCCATCTGTTTTTGTCGTGGCTGATCAGTAGTTAATTTGTTTTTTAATCTCAGATGATATGACGGTTAAAAGTGGGGAAGGTGCTTAATTTAGTGATTGAATAGCTTGACTTAAAGGGAAATTGGAGTCGGATTCTCTACTGTTGCATGGTTTCATGGTTATGGTAGAGGGTGATAGTGCTATGCTATTCCTTTGATTAAGGCCACTCGGTTGAAGATCAGCGCACTGATTAATTATGACAGTGTCCAAGGTTAGCGAATAGGGCTGTACCTTTATTTTTATAACGGCTTTTGCTAATTTTCAATCATCTAAAATCGCAGATTATTTAGCCTAAATTTGCCGTACTAAGTAATATGCAATTTTAGCAATGTTTTACTTAATTTTTTATTTCCTTTTGTTTATGTATTTGTAAGAGTTCATTTACTTTATGTTTTCTATTTTTGCGATTACTTTATTTTTCTTGGTTAGAATATTTTGGTTTTGTCTTTTGTAGGGTCCATGAAACTTAAATAATAATAATAATAATAATAATAATAATAATAATAATAATAATAATAATAATAATAATTGTCTAGGTTAGAATAATTCCTAATTTCAATTTTTGTCTTATAGATGAGGGGTGGGGGTTATATAGGAAGCGAGGGGGTGATGAGGATGGTTATGCCTTCACCGAAGAGTTGAGAAAAATGATTGAAATTTAGTTCCGGTTACTTTTTGAATAGACGGTCGCATAGAACAATAATACTATTAATCGTAGCAATGGTTGCTGCCTTGGACAGCTATAGCTCACCTCTGGGGCTTGTTTGAAGTCCATAGGATTTTCCAAAAACTCCGAAATAAATCATCCAAACACTTCGTAAAAGTGGTTCATTCATTGTTACACAATAATAAAATTCATAATTATTAACATAAGAGAAAATCCACAATATACCGGTCATTGTCTCACTAACTCGTCACACGCGTAGGACCCGAATTCATATGTAGGTGAGACATGAGTGACATCTTGTAAACATATATATACAAATTTATTCAGCGGCATGTAAGGGAAATTACCCTTAACAAAATGCTTCTCCCTTAATCAAATGATTTGTGACCAACCAAAACAAGGTGCTTTGCTTAATCACTACACGTAGAGGCTCATCATCAAGGGATACTTTTGCTTGGTGCTATAATATGTGTACTCATCGCTATTCCATTCGATCATCGATCCTCTTTTCTAGAGAATTCGATCAACAGTGCTCGATGGATCGGATAACAATTAAAGCAGCAAACACTCTTTTATCGACAAAACAAAAGGGCCCCGGCTCTTTTTCTCCTCCTCCTTTAGCAGAGTGCAGA
Organism: Dendrocalamus sinicus; assembly: GCA_036346575.1. Classification (NCBI taxonomy): domain Eukaryota; kingdom Viridiplantae; phylum Streptophyta; class Magnoliopsida; order Poales; family Poaceae; genus Dendrocalamus; species Dendrocalamus sinicus. The sequence goes on from CM070657.1 coordinate 11,341,471, forward strand.
TCAGATCGATCGCTGCATTCCACGGGTGCGAACAAAGCAAGAACACTAGAAGAACAGGGTGGCCAGTGTGCCACGTACATATCGCTTCAGAAAAAAAAAAAGAAAGGAGAGAAAAAGGGATTTGTCCCCAGTAATAATTGCATCGATGAACAGAACAACGAAGTGCGAAATTTGGACCCATCTAGACCCCTAAACACCTGAAATTCCATTTTTGGCTCCCAAATCAAAAAAATTCCGGATCTGGATCCCTGCCCGAGCGCGCGATCGCGTGGCGCTGACATCTGGCGGTCGTGCGGTGTGGTACCGCGATCGTAGCACGGTCGTGCGGTACCACACCGCACGACCCCCTGCACTCCGCGCCGACCGCACGACCGAGCGCCAACCGCACGACCTCCTCGCCCGACCGCACGACCGAGTCCCCAGCGCACGTCTCGTTTTTTGACCGCACGATTGTTATCCGAGCGCATGATTCAACTGTAGTAGGGTTCCAGTGTTTAGGGTTTGCTATGAGTATTTAGATGTATATGTATTTATGTATTTGTAAAGTTATTTTTATAATAGAAATAATTTATGTGTATGTATGAAAAGATGTTTGAAAAAAAATATGAATTCGATGTGGAGTCCAGTTTACTGCTTGTGTAATTTTTTTTGCAATTATGAAAATTAAGAAATTTGGTTGGTAGAGTATGAACGAAATTTGTGTGAAGTAATGATTAGTGTATTTGTGATTTTCATACATTGCTGACTGTGAAAAATATGTTGAACTGGCAATAATAGTTTTCGATCATGTTATGTTGTTTTACTGGAAGCATTTTAATGAAAATTTTTTTGAGCACAACTGTGATATGAACAATTGGACGAAAGGAAGTAAAGTGATATTGAACACATGGGAATGAGTGCAGGAACCGTAATGTTTATAAGTTTTGTTAAATTTGTAGTTGTAAATCAGAAAAAATCTGATAAAATTGTAAAAAAAGTTTATGTTGAGTATAAGTTGTAGATGCATAAAAAATTTTGGTAATTTTTTTACGAACGATTGAGCGTAGAACGATCGATATAAAGAGTGGTAAGTGACTTTTAGGGTTTGGTATGTTTTTAGGGTTTGCAATCCCCGTGATTTGTGTATGTTTTGTCAATTTAGTAGTTGTAAGCTGGGGAAAAAATCTGATGAAGTTGTAATAAAAGTTTATGTTCAATGTAAGTTGTACATGCATAAAAAAATTTGGTAAATTTTTTTAGGAACGATTGAGCGTAGAACGATTGATATATACAGTGGTAAGTGATATTTTGATGTTACTGAGAATTCGTGTACGGTTGGAACCGGTATGTTAATAGTGTTAAATGAGTTGCTACATAAATCATGGAATACGAAAAGACGAGATAATAAACTTCATAATACAGCTGGGAGTTACATACCGCGTAGATTTTTATTACATGCATAACATATAGTATGATATGCGACTAACCTACCCAACTGCGCGTACCACCTACTGTGTGGACCGGGGCCACTTTCCCTTCCTTGCCCGCTCGACGTCGAACTTCTCCGCGGCCTCTTTTGCCTTAGCCGCCATTTCCCTCTTTTTCTCACGCTCCCTCTCGCGAGCCTCCCGCTCCCTACGCGTGCACGCTTCGAGATGAGCTTGCGTCTCGCGTTGTATACGCAGGGTGTGCTCGTTCTTGCGGCGCTGCTCCTCCAGCAACTCCTTCTCGCGTGTGACATTCCACTCCTCGAAGTCGAGAGTCCATTGGTCCGCAGGGTGGATCTCAAGATCGATCCATTTGCGGTAGCCACATAGGGGCTCCGGAGACTGTAAATACAGGGGAGAGATTGTTAGTGTGTGCTGTGAAGGAGAAAAGGTAGGGGAAAATGGTGCATGTGGTCGTTACCGGCTGCCGATAGGTTGCGGTGTCAAAACGGCGGTTGGGGTAGTCACTTGAGTAGTTTGCGCAACCCCAGTAACGCATACCTAGGCTGATGCATTCCTTGGACTTGAAAAACATTGCATAAATAATTGCAGGAAACCATGCGATGTTATGCAATCTAAATTACAAAAAAACTCATTGTGAACCCTCTCATCGTCGTCTCCTCGGACGGCGTATGTGATCCTCCGAGAAGGTGAACTGGGTAGGCGAGTGCGGTGCATCTCGAAGGTCATACTGCGATGCCTGCGTCCGAGGTGGTGCTGCGTACGGCTGCGTGGGGACTTGCGTTGGCGGCCCGAAAATAGAGCTCAGGCATTCGGTCGACGAGGGGTCTATGGCCTGCTGAGATGGTACAGGTGAATTAGGACATGGGCAGCGATGTTTGTAATGAATCTTAGTATCACAAGGCATTTACCTCGGTACTCTGAAAAGCGGATGACCCACCGTGAATGTCTTGGCCCTGTTGCTCCGAGTAAACCTGCATTTTTTGCCAGTGCGATTAGATGGCTTTGAAATAGACATGTTTAGCTTAGTACGTTAGTGCATGCCGGGGTATGTGGGTGTCGAAATGACGATGTCGACGGGTAGTTGCGCATGTACTCCTGCGATGTGAAGCCTTGATAGGTCTGCCCAAACCACCTGCCCCGGTCTTCTAGGTTGGACTGCACGCTAGGGGTGAACGAGGGCATCGCCCCCTCTGGTTGCTGCGCCGAGTCAGGGTCGCTCTCTGGAGTGGGCCCCCGTCGGCCTGGAGAGCGCGCTTGCTCCTCCGTCGCCCTCCGTGATGACGATGGCTGTAGCAACGAGCTATCCTGTCGCAATTGCTGCAAGAAGAACATGTGGTTAGACATAAATGGCAATTGAGTGGATGAACAAATAGTTGGCAATTGTCCAACCGCCGGTCCGAAGCACGTGGAGGCCGAACGAGCGTAGCTGGGCCGACTCTCAGACTGTGATGGACGCGACGACGATGGCCGTGCTGATGGTGGTGCTGACGGCGGCGCGGAGGGGGGTGGTGGTCCCTGGCCACATCCGCCACCGCGTCGAGCAACAACGTCATCTCGGTGGCGACCACAACTCATGGTCCGTATCGCGGCCCTGGCGTCATCGTAGATGCTGCGCATCGAACTGATCCACCGATCAACCATATTTGACCTCCCACGGTGTATAGCCTGAGCAGCCTTGTCTTGGATACGATGCAGCCGGTCCAACTGCAGTGAAACAAACAGTGAGTTAAAATGTAATCCTGCACTGTTTAATAACATACTAATCTCGTACCGCCTGGTCGTGCTGTGCCGCTAGATGACGGTCTGGACCTGCCTGTATAGCGGCCTCGTGAACGACCTCAAGTGGATGATATGGCGGCTCCCCAGTAAGCCTAATGCGGGTGCGGGGAGCGTACCACTCAAGGTATATCCTATACATCGCAGGGTCGTCCGGCCATGTCTCGTCGACAACGATCGTATCCGCCTGGTCACGCGACATGTCTATCCACAGCCGCTGTGTGGCTCTCCAGTCTTCTGTCGCTCGCCCTCTCCTCAATTGCCTGCAAGTTCATTGAGACATTACACAATTAGTAGGGGCACAAACTAATACATTAATTAAATTTATAGTGTAATGACATACTGGTGGGTGCTTTATCGCAGAGGGCGTCCTCCCGTGGGGACATCTTTGTATGCGATCGAATCGCCTCATGACTCGGTGTGGGTTGTATGGCTCGACACAGTGCGAGAACACCAAGTGGCAGGTCGTCAACCAGTACCTGTGATCCTGCCCGCACTGAGATGATAACGCGTGGGGCCGTGTCCATAATGAACCGTGGAGTCCATGGCCACCAGACTATGTCGGCCTCGTGCAGAATCTCGAACTTGTTGTGGAAATCCGTGTACGCACGTCTCGGTCTGTCCCTGGCCCACCTCAACTGACCATGTGTCCAACGTGTACCCATTGTGGGCCCATCAACGGGGTCGTCGCCACCACCGAGGCCGTAGAACTACGGGCTGAGATCATAAGGGTGCACAACACGACCAAAGGAAGGCCTGCCAACGGGGAAGTGTTCCCACGACCACAACTGAAGGAGAAGGTAGCAGACGGCTAGGGCCGGCTCACTGGCCGCACTACGCTGCGAGGCGTCACACAAGCCTCGGTATGTGGCACTAAGAACTGCTGATCCCCAGCTAACTGTGGCACCTGACCAGGCCAGCCATCCGCCAAGGACTCTGCTAGGTGTATGTAGCTAGGCTGCACGGAGTCTCCAGTGGTGCTAGGGAACAAGACCCACCCGAACAGATATAGCAGGTACGCAACGAAGTGTGTCCGCACCTCCTCCTCATGTGCGTGTCCAGGACAGGTCATGTACCGACGAAGCCATCCATGTGGCACACCAGCTGCGTTGTCTAGGATCGGATGACCGAACCGGTGACCCAGACGGACCTTCCAATCTGCTGCCTTTGGGGGTGGCACTACAGCAGCACCACGGACGGGTAGACCTGTAAGCATCGTCATGTCCTGCACAGTAACCGTTATCTCCCCCCACCGGAAGTGGAAGGTGTGAGTCTCTGACCTCCATCGATCAACGAGAGCGGACAGCAGCGGCGCATCATACTGGAACGCATGCGGTAGTTCCAACATGCGGGCAATGGGCAGCAGCCCGGTGTCCTGCAGTAGTGGGATGTACCGCTGGTCAAGACGCCAGTCCTCTCGGGGGCCCCTAAGGATGAAGCAAGGAGGCCCTTGTGCGTCTCTCGACAACCACGCATGGCATCGGTGGTGCTCATCCCAACGGGGGTCTAGCAACTCGAACTCCATGTCCTGCCAAAGAAGGATAACAAGTGAGTCTACATTTATAACAAAATGTGCAACAAATGACAATATAATTAACAACAAATGTAACGACAGGAAAACGTACGGAATGTACCAAAACATACATAAAATGTGCACACGAATATGACCCACACGACAAGGAAACATATGAAATGTACGAAAACATACATAACATGGTAATGTGCATGACATAGATACATGGAGCCAACAATGAAGCGTACACCTCCTGAATAATGCAGGGTACATCGCAACTCACAGGACACATGGGAGCAACAATGGGTACAAGAAAACATTGTGGTTGGTACTACGGAGCGTTGCTTGATGTCGGCCTGTTTGGGCACTGGCTGAGGGAGTGGCCAATCGTCTTGCATAACCTACACTTCGGGCGTCGAACACGATCCCCTCGCTGGCTGCCATCCATGTCATTGCGGATGCGACGGCTTTGTCGTCTTCCACGACCGACATTCTTCAGTGCATCGTTGGGCACCCACTTTATCTCCCCTGGCCATAATTCCCTGTAGTGCATGTCTACCCCGTAGGAATGGAACTCTGCACTCCAGGTTGCATACAAGTGCTGCATGTCGTAGTACTTGGAGATGTACTGTGTCGATGCCTGGTGCCATACAGCGTAGGCCGCGTACACATGGGAGCAGGGCTTGTGAAGAAGCTGGGGCTTGTTGCAGGTGCAAGATGCTTTATCATCAATCGTGCATACCTGCTTGCTCTCCCCTCTAATGTGACCCATGACATACTTCTGCCTGAGGCGGACCTCAAACTTCCTCCTTAAGCCATCAATGGGCTGAGCAATGTGGGATCGACCCTTCTCCATCTTCCTGTCCATGAAGGCCTGCATGACCTCAGAGTATTGCTTGTTTTCATCCAGGTGCTTCTTCGCCATCATGGCTCTATTCACAAAGTACCCGACGGTACAGTTCCAAGTCTCGCCCACGATTGCCGTGATCGGCAGGGATCTGATGCCCTTCAAGACACCATTGTAAACCTCGGACATGTTGGTTGTCATGATCCCATACCTTGCCCCACCGGTGTCGTGCAACAAAGACCACATTTCCAAGTCAGGTGCATTGGACTGAACCCATTGTGTGAATACCCCGACTCTTGCCCCCCTCCACGGCCCCTGCTTCTGTATGCACATGCTTGGTAGCCTCCTGATTGAGCTGCCTCCACAAGGTGTCGAACTTCCGCTTCTGGTTCTGCATGCATAGCTTCTTGAACATCTTCATTAGGTCCTTGCTACGGAACCTTCTGTGGAAGTTCGCTGCAATATGCCTCATGCACCAACGGTTCTTCACATTACTCCACTGGAAGGGGGACTGCGTCCCATTCTACATCGTTCGTAACGCAGACAGCAAGCCTGCATTGCGGTCAGAGATAACACACACTTCAGGGTGTTCTTGCACTATGGCCTGCTTCACATTGGCAAGGAACCAAAGCCAGCTATCTGTATTCTCGTTCTCCACAATTGCAAATGCCACTGGGAGTAACTGGTCATTTGCATCGGCTGCAACTGCGGTGGGGATAGTACCCTTGTACTTGCCGGATAGGAACGCCCCATCTATGGTTAGCACTGGACGGCACCACCTGAACCCTTGTATCGCCTGATGGAAGGCCCATAACACTCTGTCAAGAATGAAACAATTCGGGCCCTCCGTAGGATGAACCCTCTCCTGCTTGTTAATGTACGTGCCTGGGTTTGATTGTGCAATTTGCTGCAGCATTCTTGGGACCAGGTCGTACGCCTCCTCGTACGTCCCATACATACGGTGCAGCACCTTTCGCTTCGCCCGCCATACCTTCTTATAGCTCACTTCGAAGCCGGCCATGTTCGCTACTTCTGCCATTAGAACCTTCGGGGAAATAGACACATCCGCCTGAATGAGGTGCATGACTAGCTCCGCAACATATGATGATGTCATGTTGCGGTGTCTATGTACTGGCCCCGCAAGCTCGCAACTGTGATCTTGCAGCACCGTTATCCGGAACTCTGTGCCAACGCCCTTGTACCAGTGTGCACGAACTTTGCCAGGACAGGACCCGTCGACACACTTCACAACGTACGTATCCGGCTTTGACTTGTGTACCCGATATGTCCGGCTTATGTTGACGGCATGTCTAGCAATAGCCTGCTGGACAGCACTCTTATTACAGAAACACTGCCCCAAAATGAGTGCGCCCTCGCTGAACCCCCATTGTCCCTCCTCCGCCTGTGGCAGAACTAGGGCTGCCGCTGCGTTGTCGTCTAGTCTGGACGACACGTACGCACCGTCTGTGGTCACAACACGACCTACCACCCCTCCAGTTGCAGCTTCACCGTCCTCGTCCTCTCCAGAACTGCCTGTTTCCACCTCCTCATCCTCCTCGCTGCCCACTTCTTCCACCTGGTCCCCAAGGTACTCATGATAGTCAATACGGGCGGCCCACCTGAAAGCAAATGAGAATGCGTGGAAAGGATTGATAGATTGATTTGAGAGACCTAGTGTACATATATAGGGGTGAGGAGATCTGTGGTTTATGGAAACAACACCAAAACAGATCTCCTCAAATCTCTCTAACCAAATCAACTCCGGGCCGGCCGGCGGAAGATGCCAGGCGCAGGACCCCTACACACGCAGGCCATATACGGCTATCTAACACGCCCCCGCAGTCAAATCGTCGGTTGAACGAACGTTTAGACTGGACCGGAACTCCGTGAAGACTGACGACGGCAGTCCCTTGGTGAAAATATCGGTGAACTGGGATGTCGTAGGGACATGAAGAACGCGAACATCACCAAGTGCAACATGCTCCCGAACGAAGTGTAGATCGATCTCTACATGTTTGGTGCGCTGGTGCTGAACGGGGTTCGAAGACATGTAGACTGTACTGATGTTGTCACAATACACCAATGTTGTCTTGCGCAAGGGAGTGTGCAACTCAGACAATAGTTGGCGTAACCAGGTGGCTTCGGCAACAGCGTTTGCAACAGCTCGGTATTCATCCTCGGCCGAGCGGAGATCGTGATTCGGCGCTTGGGCGACAGAGACCAGGTTGTCACCAAGAAAGACTGCATAACCGGAGGTTGACTTTCGTGTATCAGGACAACCGGCCCAATCAGCATCAGAGTAGACCACCAAGTCGGACTGAGGGCAGGAGCTGAGGACCAAACCCATGTGCAGGGCCACGTACGTAGCGCAGGATGCGCTTAAGGGCAGCAAGATGTGGTTCCCGGGGATCATGCATGTGTAGACAGACTTGCTGGACTGCATAAGAGATGTCCGGTCCGTGAACGCCGATATCAAGGGCACCGCAAGGCTTCAAGTCCGTGGGATCGATCCACGTGGTCGCCATCTGCAGAGAGTTTCGGATTGACATCAACAGGCGTCGAACATGGTTTGTAGTCAGCCATGCCAGCACGCTCAAGGATTTCAGTCATGTATTGTCGCTGGGAGAGAAAAAGACCCGAGGGTGTGTGCTGAACATGCATACCCAGAAAGTTATGGAGGACACCGAGATCTTTCATAGGGAACTCTTGCTGAAGAGTTGCAATGGTACGCCGGAGTAAAGCAGTGGAAGAAGCTGTTAGTACAATGTCGTCAACATATAGGAGGAGGTAAACTGTGTCTGCTCCACGGCGATAAACGAACAGAGACGTGTCTGATTTGGCTTCAACAAAACCAAGCTGCAGAAGGTGGGAAGCAAACCTGCTGTGCCAAGCGCGTGGTGCCTGCTTAAGTCCATAAAGTGAGCGATTGAGGCGGCACACATATTCTGGATGAGCAGCATCTTCAAAACCAGAGGGCTGAGCGCAGTAGACTATCTCTGACAAGGTACCATGCAGAAAGGTATTATCGACATCGAGCTGATGAATGGGCCAGGACCGTGAAAGAGCCAAAGAGAGAACAGTCCGGACAGTAGCGGGCTTGACGACCGGACTGAATGTTTCAGCAAAATCAACACCGGGATGCTGGGTGAATCCCCGAAGAACCCAGCGCGCCTTGTAGCTCTCAAAGGACCCATCAGCTCAGAATTTATGTTTGAACACCCATTTGCCGATGACTACATTGGACCGAGGCGGCCGAGGAAGAAGATCCCATGTGTGGTTGGACAGCAGAGCAGAGTGTTCAGCTTCCATAGCAGCTCGCCAATGTGGATCAGCAAGAGCAGCACGGTAGGTTCTGGGAACCGGAGACAGTGGCGTGGCTGCGAACAGTGCTGGCTGACGAAGACCGAGTTTTCCTCGAGTGACCATGACGTGCTGATTGGCTACGGGAAAGCGGAACAAGACCAGTGGGGAGGCGCAGCGCCGAGATGGCATGGGCACGGCGGCTGGACCTGTGCCGTGGGATGGTGCCGGGTGTAGACAGCGCCGAAACGCTGATCGGAGTGGCTGGAACCGGGGGTTGCCGCCGGGACGTTGGGCCCGCGTGGCGGTGGCGGCGGCAGCGCCGCTGGCGGCTGCGGCGGTGGCCCAGACAAGCTCGGCCCACCAGGGGCCGTAGGCGGCCCACCGACCGAGCGCGGGCGCAGAACAGGGAGCCGTGATGGCTGCAACCTGCCCGCAGGACGCCAGGGGTGGAGAATCCGGTGTGCCAGGTGCCGCACGTGGCTATGCGGTGGTGGCGGAGGCCGTAGGAGGCTGGGCGATCGGAGCTGATCCTGCAGGCAACAAACATGGTGTCGGTACAAAAGGGACCGGCACAAGATTAGTAAACTCTTCCAGGAAATCAAAGGCCGCTCGAGTGGGAGGTGAAGGATCCTCGAGAAAAGGGAAGGAGGACTCTTCAAAAACCACATGGCGGGAGATGATGACACGATTTGTGTGACGGTCAAGGCAGAGATAGCCCTTGTGGTGGAGGGAGTCGCCTAGAAATACACACAAGGCGGAGCGAGGAGCGAGCTTGTGAGCGGCGGTGGCAGAAAGGTTGGGATAACACTTGCAACCAAAAACGCGGAGATGCTCATACGATGGCTGTGTCCCAAAAAGGGAGAGATGTGGCGTAGAAAAATTTAGCGTTTTGGTGGGAAGAATGTTTAGAAGATAGGTGGCAGTGCTAAGAGCCGCAGCCCAGAAGGTGGGAGGAATGCTTGCCTGGAACAGGAGGGAGCGAACGACATTGTTTGTGGTGCGGATAATGCGTTCAGCTTTACCGTTTTGAGGCGATGTGTAGGGACAAGACATGCGCAGGTGTATGCCATGGGAGAGGAAGAACATACGGGCGCTGGAATTATCAAATTCGCGGCCGTTGTCCCATTGAATCCCCTTTATGGTGACACCGAACTGGGTGCGAACATATGCGAAAAAATTAGAAAGAGTGGAGAAAGTGTCAGACTTGAGCCGTAGCGGAAACGTCCAAAGGTAATGCGAGCAGTCATCAAGAATAACCAAATAATACTTATGACCAGAGACACTAGGAATGGGTGAGGTCCAAAGATCACAATGTATTAATTGAAAATTATGAATGGCACGTGAGGACGACGCATGAAAAGGAAGACGTGTATGACGACCAAGTTGACATGCATGACAAAGAGAGTCACTAGCATTTTTATTACAAGGGAGACCAAAACTTTGTGCTAGCTTAGATAGAACTTCATGACCAGGATGTCCGAGACGCTGATGCCAAAGCGAGGAGGAGGTGGCGGCATGGAAGGTGGATGCCGCAAGCTGCAATGGGTAGAGGGGACCGGAGCTGTCACACCTGGCGATCTCTCTCCGAGAGGGAAGAGCCTTCACAGAACAACCAAAAGGGTCAAATTCCACAGAACAGTTATTGTCGGAAGTGAACTGGCGAACGGAAATAAGATTCTTAATAAGGTTCGGGGAAACGAGAACATTATTAAGATGAAGGTTATGAGGTAAATGAGCGACGCCAGTGGTGGTAACAGGAAGAAGATGCCCGTTGCTGACAATAATATGAGGTGGAAAAGAATGAGAACGAGTGGGAGTAAGTATACCGGCGTCGGCGGTCATATGATGTGTGGCACCGGAATCAAAATACCACTCGTTTTGTTGCGGCTGCGGGAGGGACATCGTCTGGAAGTTTGCGGCGAGGGTCTGCTGATCCCAACCGCTTGGTGGAGGCACACCCCACTCACCGGCCCACTGCCCTTGAGGCCCGGCCAGCAGAGCATGCGGTGGCTGTCCGTGCGGCAGCGGAGCCCTCGGTCCAGGCCACATATGAATGGAACCGGACCAGGGGTTGTAGGGGGTTGGCCACTGAGCACCAGGACGTGGTCTAGCAGGGGAGGTTGCGCTGGCGCCCCCGGAGTTGTGGCCACCGCCTGGTTGGGAGCCGCCACCGCCATGCGCTTGCCCCCACGTTTGCCGCGCTTGGGTGCGCTGCCTCCGTTGCCAGCAGCCGCCTGCTGCTGGGGTTTTTGGGGAGGCGGTGCAGCAGGGGCGGCCGGTACAATGGAGGGCGCGGGGCCGTCGTGGCTCGTGGCGGCGGCGAGAGCCACGGCGGGAGCCGTTTTCTCCATGGTCAGCTCCTCGAGATGGAGGTCGTCCCGCACCTAGAGAAAAGTGGGGAGGGGGTTGCTGCGCCGGAGGTGAAGACCGAGGGCGGTGAAGCGCTCGTTTAGGCCACGGATGATGTTGAGGACGAGCGTGCGGTCGGAGATGGGTTCGCCGAGGTCGCGGAGGTCCTCCGCCATGCGCTTGTAGCGCCGGCAGTACTCGGAGACCGAGAGGTCGCCTTGGGAAAAGGAGCGGAACTCCTGGTCGGCGAAGAGCGCGTGCGTCGCGCGATTCCCAAGAAATTGGGACTCAATGGCGAGCCAGGTGGTGCGAGCGGTAGCACCGCGCTCGGAGATAGCATCGGCAAGATCGTCGGAGATGGTGCCGAGGAGCCACGTCCGGACGACGCAGTCCATGCGCGCCCAATCTGGAGAGTGAGGTGCGGCGTCGTCGGAGAGGACGTGCTGCTGCAAGGAAAATTTGCCGACGGTGAGGAGGAAGGACTCACGCCAGCGGGCGAAGAAGACGGAGTTGATGTCGAGGACGAGGGGCACGAGGGCGCGGATGTTCTGCACGGCTACGGCCTGTGCGTGTAGATTGAGAAGCGCAGCAGCCTTGTGATGTAGAAGGGCCTCGAGGAGAGGGGGGTCGCTAGCGCGAGGGCCGGCGTTGATGGCGTCGTCGCCGGTGGCATGGTCATCCTGGGTGGGCTCACCGCCGCCGCCACGAGCGCGCGGCGAGCGCGGCGGCGCTTCGTCGTGGCGTCGCGCTCCTGTTGGGCGAGGGTAGCCTCGCGCTCGGCCTCCTGGGCGCAGACGAGAGCAGCGTTGCGGATCGCGCGCTCGCTGGCCTCTTTGGCGGCGCGGGCATCCTCCGCGCGCTTGAGGGCAGCAGCAGCAGCATCGGCATCAGCGGCATCGGGAGGGACGGCGGCGCCAGCGAGAGGAGTGCCAGGAGGAGTGGCCATGGAGCAGCAGCGCCGGGAGGGGGCGTGCGCTAGAGGAGCAGCAGCGCTGGGTAATGGCGTGCGCTAGATGCGGAAGAAGAATCAGGTGGAACCTAGACTCGGGATACCATGAAAGCAAATGAGAATGCGTGGAAAGGATTGATAGATTGATTTGAGAGACCTAGTGTACATATATAGGGGTGAGGAGATCTGTGGTTTATGGAAACAACACCAAAACAGATCTCCTCAAATCTCTCTAACCAAATCAACTCCGGGCCGGCCGGCGGAAGATGCCAGGCGCAGGACCCCTACACACGCAGGCCATATACGGCTATCTAACACCACCACCTCTCATCTACACCTTCGTTGGCATAGAAATTCTCCGCACGCCTCCTGAGGTCTTCATCACGCACTTCCTCGCCCACATGTTCTCCCGCAAAAGCGTCTTCATGACCGCCGGAGATGAACCCAGGCACTACATCTCCACCAGCGGCATCAGAACCAACCATGGCTGATGATTCTGCCCTCTCCACGAACTCGACATACACCATTGGCCTGGCATATATCGCAGCATCAGGGTTGCACATGACCTCCATGTAGTTCGCCCATGAGGCGTCATTGGTCACCTTCAGAAGTTGCCATATGCTCTCCCTTCCATCATCCACCATTGAGGCATAGACTGCCTCGATCCGTAACTTCTTCCTTGCGGTGTGTCGATCGAACGCCGAACGGACACACCTCCGCAGCTCAGACAAGCTCATGGCGTTCAGACCGGGTGCTCGGATCATGGTCCGGTCGCAATTTGACAGGTCCGCTCCATACGGCCCATCACGTACGAGACCACTCCCATAAAACATGAACATGTCTTGAATGTCAGCCATTGCGTACCTACCATAAGTGCATAATCAACCATTTTAGTACACAGCATGTAACAATCATACCATTACACAAATTCTAACATACATCAAATTACATATTCTTTTCATTTTTATTTGCATTGGTCTTATTTATAAAATTTCTTTCGTAAAATTTCTTTCGTTAAATTTTACTTAACGCCGGCTTCCACTAACCAATTTCAATTCCATTTTTTCCCGATTAATGCAAAATTTCCATAACTTAACTTTCTTCCTAATGCGGCTTTCACTTATAAAACTTTACATAAATCAACAAAATAAATCTTTGTAATTTCATGTCCTCAGTTTATTTCATTTCACTATACCTTCGTACTACTTTCCTGGTATTTCTATTATAATAATCCAAATTTATTCCCAATTTTAATTTCACACGTTGCCTACGGGCATTCACTAAGCCTACTAATTATCCAAATTGTCTCTATGCTAAGTACTATTGCAATCACCTACAAATGCTCCAATATAAATATGTACTTTTTCAACACCTACACATGTAAGTACATATATTCACCAAAAACTAACTACATTACAGTACGTAATTTCAACATAAAATACGACATTATCTACACTACAATAAAGCATGCATCATATGTGGATTTTTACCTACAGATACACACCATATGACACATTGGCTTATAATACGTATGTTCACATAAAGATTAGCTACAAATACATAGCGTACCAAATATTGACATGGCGTATCAAACATTGACATAAAATAACATTACCAAACAATGGTTTGTGTTAATGGACTAATTATGGACTAATGACATACATAAAAATTTAGTTTCACGGGCACAAGACTTACCTCTTCTTGAAGCTCACGACGCGATCTACAACTTTTTTACTTGCAAAATCCGCTGATTCCAAACAAAAACAACTCAAATCTACGTGTTTTTATTCTCACTTCCCTTCACTTTCTCCCTCGCTCTATCTTCACAGGCGCTGCAAATGAGCTTCCTGCCTTCGACAGCAGTTCTTCTCCCTCCCTTGCGCTAAGGTTCCGGTTCTTTTAATTGTGCATTCAGCACTCATGGAGAGGGGGCCCTTCCTGCGTTGAAGACATGTGTGCGAGCGGACGGGAGAAAGCAGTGCGCGCACTGCTTGCTTTGCTGCTTTCGGCGGACGGACGGGACGCGATGTGAGAGGTGTGGTCAGGCGTGGACTCATGCGGCCGGCAGAGAGAATCGTGCGGTCGGGCAAACAAACGCGCACTGGGGACTTGGTCATGCGGTCGGGCTAAGGGGTCATGCGGTCGGGCGAGGGCGTCGTGCGGTCGGCGCGGAGTGCAGGGGGGTCGTGCGGTGTGGTACCGCACGACCCGTGCTCTGATCTTGATCGTGCAGTACCACACCGCACGACCGGCCAGGTGTCAGCGCCACGCGATCGCGCGCTCGGGGAGGGGTCCAGATCCGGAATTTTTTTGGTTTGGGGGCCAAAAATGGAATTTCGGGTGTTTAGGGGTCTAGATGTGTCCAAAATTCACTAAGTGCAGAAATATTCAGTGACCAACATGGAGTAGAGCGTTATGTGATCATGTCAAGACTCAAGATGGACAAACAAACAGGACATCAGACTTGTCCAATGAATGACCCGTGTAGCATCTCTTTCCCTCGTGTAGCTATGATGCCATTCAAAAGAAGAAACAACACAAGAAAAATAAAAAGCAGTATTTCGCGGGGTCTGGTACAGGCCCGATTTGGTATAGGCTAGTTAGACACGATCTGTTTAGTCCGTCAGTATGAATGGGCTATGACGTGCCAGCTCGTGGGCCGAGGGGGCAGCCTAGGCACGCCCTAGCGAGCTGATGGGCCATGCTGTGCTAGCTCAAGCCCGTTCAGCTCAACGGTCCAAGGAGGCCTGTCTAGTTCATTTGCCATAAAAATTTTAAAAAAGAAAATCCTAGAAAAATATATATTTTTTAAAAAATACAAAATAAAATTATTTATACTTATAAAATTAGCTATATAAAATTCAAAAAAGATAAAATAAAATCATATGAATATTAACAAATGAATGGGCCTAACGGGCTGTGCCATGTTGGACCATGCCCGACACTATGCATGCTGTGCTATGCCAGCACGCTGGGCTGGGACGGTGGCCCAGGTACGACCCAACTTCTCGTGTTGGTTTGACACGATTCTCCATGGGCCATGCCATGCCCTGGGCCGTGCCTATAGTACCGGGTTATAGGCTAGCCCGACAGGCATAGCCCATTTGGCCACCTCTGCAGGATATGTAGCATTTACGAGTTCTCTAACACGTAGGGAAATCCTCTTGTCAGAATCTACATGAATGTTGTGCACGTTTTCATTATTGACATCGTGCGCACGCGTACATTTTCTTCGAACCATTCATGAATATTTGTAGGATTGAAGACAGTGAATAGAGGCGGTGAATAGGAACTCACTCTTTTTCAATATCAAATTAAATCCTCGGGTTGTTCATGGCTTTGAAACATACAGGAGAATATCAAACACATAAAGCCTAGAAGCTAACTTTGCAAAAACTGAGCTCAAACACTCCTCTTGCGGTCTAACCATAAGGAGGTGGCAGTCTAATCACTTGGCCGATACGATGGCATGTCATAGCCGGTTGGACCACTCGGCCGGTTTGACTAGTGCCTTGGGCTAGTCTGACCGAGCTTGAGTAGAAGCAAGAGCAATTTGGGTTCAAACATCCAAAAGAGCCAATTCAAAAACTACATTTTCGAATCTTATGAAACTAGGTACAAACCTTCATAAGAATTTCAGGAACCTATTCCAAGTAAAGATTAAGAAGATCAATATCAAAGTTCTAACCTTTATCCGAAACAAGGAATGTTGCACTAAAACCGGGTCAAAACCAAACTTGGAGCCAAAGACTTGCTCATGTTGGAAGAAACAAATCTCATGCATATAGAAAGGATAGATAAGCTTCAGCATTTTAGTTGTACCAACTGTAGCAAATCAGGTACAATTGAGATATCATCTATTTCTTGGTTTTGTTTACCAATTTCCCTTCTTGTTGTACATAGTTTCTAATGTAACCAATGTAATCTTGTGCAATACATAAAGAGAGGAGAACCCAGAGAGGTTTTGCGTGGTGCATCTTTTTTTTTTTGTTATGGTATGACCTCTACTGTCTCAGCTCCTTTAAATCCACCAGCCATGAATCACTTTGTGAACGTGAAGCTGAACAGGGAGAACTATCTCCCATGGAAAGTTCAACTGATCTCGTATCTGAGTAGCCAGCAACTCCTAGTCTATGTGGATGGATCAGCTGTAGCGCCAGATGCTACCATTTCTGAGATGGTGGATGGAGAAGTTGGTCAGGTGCCGAATCCAGCACACACGTTGTGGTTCTAGCAAGCCCAGCTTGTGCTAAGCGTTGTGGTATCTTCTCTCACGGAAGAGGTTCTTTCTCATGTCCTTCAGGGGCGAAATCAGAACAAAAATGATCAGGGTTCACCACTTCACCACATATATAATTATATGTATAATTTTGCCTTCGCTTTGCAATAAAGTATGTGGATATTCCAATTTCCAAAAACCCAAATTGAACCCTAATTATGAACCCCACAATTTGACTAAAACCAATCAACAATTATAACATTCAAACCATAACTCATAAATTTAGTCCATTTGCTTATAAAAATAGAAAGAATGGGGAGAAATTTAACAATACTCTATGTCGATTTAGGATTTAATACATGCTTCCAAGTGCTCAACAAGACAATCGATGGATGATGTTGACCAGGAGACGCAGTAGCCGGTGGGTTGTAGCCTAGGCCTTTGGTCTCTGCTAACCAGTGGCTGTGAGCCTGCGACCAAGCGAGAGGGTAGATTTTGCTTTTGCGCGAGGCGGGATAGAGGGAGGGAACGAGATGCGAGTGACTAGGGCAATACAATACGCATACGGTTCGGCCTCTATATGCTATCTTTTCTTCATAGGTGGCTTGGCTAGCCAAGTGCGTTTTGCCATGCTTTGTATTAGCTGGGCTATATTTGCGTATGCTAAGATGTGTGTCCTGATCAAATGATAGGACCCAACAAGTGTTGCAAAGTTGATCACCAGAAAGCGTTTTGCCATGCTTTGTATTAGCTGGGCTATATTTAATGTATAAACTTTGACAACTCTTATACATTAAAGTTAAAAACTCATTACACGCTATAAAATGACCTTTACATAGTCTTACAGTGTTGTGCAACACACTAGCCACGGCAGGTAGAGTATTTTCCCCCCGAGTAGTGATCGATCTGGCATTGAACTCCACTAATCACACCACATAATCATGTTAAAAATTGAAGAAGTTCACTATCAAATCAAGCATAAGTTAGCTTGCTGCCGCAAACAAAATCGCTAGGCTTCCAGCTCAGGCGCGATGAGTCGTCTTCGTCGAGATCTCAACGTAAATTACTCAATTTTTTTTTGCGCGAAGCTGCGCATGTGGAGCGCGTTGGGCGTCTGAAATATCGGCGTTTTGATTGAGATTGTAATTGGCTACGTACTAGTTTTCTTCTTCACTGCAGCAAAAGCGACTCGTTGTGCGCCAATCATGCAATTTGCAGACTCAAACGTACCTTGCTCTGGTCTTTGAGGTCGCTTTCTGGTGATCAACTTTGCAACACTTGTTGGGTTCCTATCATTTGAGCCACTGCATGCCCAATGACCTAACCTTTTTAGATTTCGTTCGTGTTTATGTGTGCGTCCCTTAAACCCTATTTCCTTGTGCATGGCTTATTGCAGAAAGACTCGATCTGAGGTGCCTTCGTGTAAAACCATTCTTTTCTTGATTTTGAGATAAGTGTGGGAATAATTGGTCAGGCTAGCTAGATAAGCTCATGACTCGAAAGTCACAACGGAGAGGTTATATGATCAAATCCCTCCCAATAAATTCACAAACACAGATTCGAGCAACACAACGTTTAGCCAAAGAAAACCAAGGCGCCACACCGCTTGGACTAACCAATGGTTTGGCTTGTGCAAAACTATGTTTTGACCGTATATAAGTGAGTACTTTCTTTGGAGCTCTCATGCCATCTTATTAGGCTAGCTCCTCCGATCTCAAATTTCCGTCTAGAACACGTCCGGAAAGGTGCTTAGTTGCGACAAGTGGTGGTGTGAAACGGAGTGAGCCACGAGTGGCTATCATCGTGGATAGAAGGAAAGAAGTAAATGATAGTATAGTATTGTTAGTGTTTCAACATTAATTTTGTTGTTTGATAACCCTGTCCCACTTAGTAGTTACTAATTTAACTGGTGGCTCCTTTTGGTTATTTTACTTTGGAAATGCCAGTGTCACCATGTAAGTTTGTGTTTTAGACTCAATAGCTAGTCAATGTTGCAAAATATTTTGTTAAAAAAATTACACACACATCTTTAGGGTTTTTTCTCCTCCATTTTCCATCAGTTCATTATTTGTGATTTCACTTTTGTGCAAATTAGAGTTTTCTACTGCTGGCCTCTTTGTTGTAGGGGTGGCCCAACCCCATGATTAGGCCTTGCAACTAGCCTAATATTTAATGGGTACAATAGTATAAAGGAATGCACTCATGTACCCTCACCTTTTGTAATTATCAAAGGGGTAGAATCATCCTACCCCATTCATGTATATAAACTCCCAAGAAGGGTATAAGGAGGAATCCACTCATTCTTACTCCCTAGCTCTCTCTAGTTAGTCTTCCCATATACTGTTTGGTCAGGAGCCACAACACTCTCCAAATAGGATGATCACAATGAGCTACACAAGCTAAATTTCAAGGAAACAACCTACAAAACTCTAATTTGCACAACCTAGAGTAACCTGTACCATGCATTCTGCACACGTAATTTTGTCAAAGGAGTAGTGCAAAACCCAAAATAGTTTACACCCATTATTTTTGCCCGTTGGTCGAGTGGGACGGCCAACCAAACGGAAAGTGACTCCTCCTAGCTCCACCTAAAAAGAGCTTGGTTCCAATAAAGCTAAAACACCATCCGTTCGAGCGGTCTTTGAGGCTTGAACCCTAAAACACCATAAACCTAAAGCAGCTCAAGCCATATGTATTTATCAATCACGCAGAAATAAAGAAGCAACCGAAGGAAGAAGAAAAAGGAGAGGCAGACAATAGAAAAGTGGCCAGTGCAAATCTCGTGGTTCTCATGCCCTTTGTACTATATATACTAGTACAAGAAATATTTGCCAAATTAAGCGTGACTACTACTCTCTCTCTCTCTCTCTCTCTGGTTAGAGAGCAATCATGAATGTTCTTAATAACCATGTAAACCTCCTTAACTGACTGGTCAATTTACACTTGATATAATTTCAATATGGCAATCCCAACCACTAGAGCATCAAGTTCAGGGGACCGCACGCGTGTGCGTGCGTAGGTGGTGTGTGTTGAGTGTATGTGTCTGTCTTGTACTCTCTGAAAAAATTCTATGGGTAAACTGGACCTTTTCTACTTATTTTTTATGTACAACAAATTAAGTTTATGCCTGTTAAGTCCTATAGTTTGTCTAATCATGCATATTGTTCTACCTACTCTAAAGGAATGGTGAAAGTAACTAAGCAGAACCTTAATTAGCACCAACCTGAAAGAAAATATCTTGCACTCTTATGGTGTTTATACATTAATGAACAAAATTGGGCAATGGGATCATACCTTGCATTCATGTTAGGTGTGGGGTTATGTTTCTCTCATAAAGAAAAACACATCTAGATAATTGATAGTGCTAATACTCAATCATGGATAAACCCACTATCCTATTAAGAAAAGTATGGATAAATTACAAATCAAACTGCAACGTGAAGGTTTCTTCTTTTCCGTGTAAGTACATCAGGCTTAATTTCTTGGGTTTTGTTAAACATCATCTGGATGTTTACTTTTTAACTATCATCCAGATTTAAGATGTTAGATTAGAGATCCAATGGTCATAAATTCTTCCCCTTGAAAAAATCCCCCTTAAAAAATAAAGGACCCCTTGATCTCTAATCCAAGAGTCACAAATTTGGATAATAGTTAGGAAGAAAATATCTGGGTGATGCCTAGACAGATCCGGGTGATCTAATTTCTTTGCAGCATTTTTCAACAAGTGTCCCATGCAACATGTAAATGGAGATGTCCAATAATTGCATTCCTAAGTAGCTTTGCTTTAGAGGGTGGTTGTGGGGTTGAGGCCACGTAGCTAACAAACGTGGAAAAGGTTAAAACACATGGTGGAAACACTTTTTAATTTGCTTTAGAGTGGAGCGTAAAAACTCAATCCCTTCATATAATTAAAATTAAAAGGTATACAGATTCTGTTTTTAAAAAAGAGAGGAGGTATAGAGATTGACCTTAGAATTAATACTGTATAACTGTACTAGTTCCTTTAAAAAAATACATCATAGTCGAACAACTGGAAAAATCAGCAAATTGGCAAAAAAAAAGATTATTGTTTTGAAAAATACAATCGGCTGTGAAACCAACGTATATATCCTAGGGTACCGGTGATGAAATTTTTTATGGTTAAAGAACCTCCCCTCCCTAGTCTCTACGTATATATATTTTTGAGATTTTTGAAAACTTCTGAGACATGGTTTTTTTATAGGTTTGCAACATATAAGTGGTTTTTACCCCATAACTCCCTACTAGGGATATATCTAGTGATATTTTTCAAATTGTGAAGCACTGCAACCGCACATATCCTAATGCCCTTCGAGTAATTGAGCTGCAGAAATTTGCTTAGTACGTGCCATTGAACAGTCACGCACGTGTGTGTAAAATTATAGAGTAAATTTGCTTAGTACTATCACAATCGTTTATGAGTTGTAAAATACCATTAAAAAGAGATCAAACTTACAAATATCATCGCAAAGACCAAAAACTTCTTGAGAATGATATTCCCGTTAGCTTTCTCATCCATGGCTAACCGTTAACATCCAATTTGGATTGAGAAAAATTCACAAATGACGCTGCTGCCCCTAAAGCCTCCTTCGCTTCTTCTCCTACTTTCTATATCTCACGGGTCACGTGTAACACCCCAGGCTAGGTGCTTCAAACATAAAACAACAAGAGCAAATAACCTGTGTTACTATCCTACCATACACTTACTCTTTCTAACCACGAGGGACAAATTGATGTGAAAACGACACCAACCCCAAAGTTACTCCTCCAACAGTAAATACCAGTCTTAACAAAATACCATAGCAATATATAAACAATATCGCTTCTACACACTTTTTGATCTAACAATACCCTCTTAACTGAGCAGTCCTACGTTGCTAACCTGATAATAAAAATACCAAAACTCTTGACTCAAACGCCCTAACATGGTAAACCATATATATTCTAGAATCTACATAAAATTTTCTACACTTTCATAATTGGAAAAAACCCTGATTAATCCATTTAACTCAACGTTTTTAACTCTGAAGACCGTTTTGTTATCTTACTGGATAGAAGACTTAACCATTTTATATCTATTAATCTACCTATCCAAACATAGTAAAACATATCACTTCTAAAATATAAAGAAAATTATCTACCTTTATTTAGTTATGTGCATAATTTAATTTAGCCATCTACTAGGCCCAAACTACAAATTACCACTATTGTGTCCAGCAACGACCAAATTCCAGACAACAGTCTTCTTGAGGCCATAACTTCTAAACCACTCAACCAAATCTCATGTACTTGCACTCTACGGAAACCTTAAAACAATTGTACATAATGTTTATTTTATGATAAAGTTATGAAACATGATGTAGCTATCCTAAAACTTGTCCACAAGATGGAATAATAGACCCTAATTAGCAACGGTACCCAAAACTCATCTCCAACATCTCCCTTACTAACCAGAACTAGCACAACCTCAAACCAATCAAGACCTGAAATAGGGAGACAAGGTTTTAGCTAATTTTACCTACAACCCAATGTTTTTGCCAGCATCGACGCGGAGCTCCTCTTTCTTCTTTCTTCTCTTCTCTCTTCTCTTCCCTGGCCGGCCCCTTTTTTCTTCCACCCTCTTCTTCATTCTTGTTTACCCGTCGATGTCCTCCTCCTTTTCTTCAACAGGCGGTAACCATGATAGCAGAGTAGCAAATGGCACAATAGTAGTGGTGTGGTAAGATGGCACGACGCGATAGAGTGGCATGGCAGGGCGGCAAGCTCATGGTAGCATGGCGGCTGCGCTTGTGGGGGTGACGGCTATGGTTAGGGTGGCCTCCCCAAGTCCCTCCTCTCCTTATAAGGCCCAACCCACTTTCACCTTTGTGGCCGACTCGGTCAAGAGATCGAACTAAGCTCCCCCTTTTCCACCTCTAGTTCCATTTTCCTTTAATTCTTTTCTATTTTCACGATTAGGCCCTTAGGGAGGCTAAGGAAAAAATATAGAATAGGATACGAGATGAGTGATAGCCTTCCATATATATCTTTATGTTAAGTAATATAAGGAAATTTGTTATGACTTCACACTACTACAGAAAGCCTCATAGTAGACGCCTCATCACAGACGGTTTTGTGAAACCGTCTGTGATGAACACTATTACAGACGGTTGTAATTTGGAGGCCGTCTGTGGTATTTGTGGCGGCAAAAAGGAGTATCATAGGCGGTCGGTCTATATTAAGAACCGTCTGTGATAATCCCAGATTATCACTGCACGGTTTTAATTAAAACCGCTCGTGATAATGGCACTAAGGCATTTATTGCGCTGCTCGCATCGCATCTGTCTTCATTTCGATCCGATCTAGCCATCGCTGCGCACTTTTTCACTCGGGAGGAAGCTAGGCGATTTCGGCCGCTTAATTTGGTGGGAAGAGGCAGAGATTGAGCTTTGAAGATTCATACTTTCTTGGTTGCTCTAGATATGGTTAGTAATGAAATTTATTTTTTCTTTAATTGCATTACAATTTAGGTCTAAGTAATCCATGAGTGTTATTGAAGATGGTTAATTTGCAAAATTGTTGGTTATATAATAGTTGTTGTGTTTATAATATGAATTGAGCTAGCAAATTAAGTCTCAATATAATAAATGTGGCCGGTATATATGTAGTAATAATTAGTTAATCTAAATTTTAATACTAAGTTGTTATATATGTACGTAACGTAGGACCAAGCTGGATGTATGCCGCGAGCCGTGTGAGTGAAGAGTACATTAATGGCGTGTCCGCTTATAAGAGCCGCGAGAAGGATATGTTGAATAAGGGGTGGAATATATGTGCTGTCCATGCATCGATCATGAGAATTTGAAGATGTTTAAGAACCGAGGCAAATTGAAGCGCACTTGATTCGGAGGGGTTTCAAAAAGGATTATACGTGTTGGACCAGTCATGGCGAAGTGAATGATCATATGCCGCTGGATGACATCGCCGGTGAAGTGAATGATATGCCGCCGGATGACATCACCGGTGAAGTGAATGACATGCCGCCGAATGATGTCGATTGTCGTTTGGATTCGGATAGGTTGCACGATGATAATCTGGATCAGATGCTTCGCGATGTAGAAGAGAACTATGATAAGAGAGAGTATGTTAAATTCTGGGGCTTGATGGAGGACTCGGAGAAACCTTTGTACACGGGCTGCAAGTACACGAGGTTGTCGACCGTGCTTGATCTGTTGAAATTGAAGGCAAGCAACGGTTGATCCGACAAGAGTTTCACGGCGCTGCTAGGTCTTTTAGCGGACATGCTTCTGGAGGGAAATGAGTTGCCTAAAACCACGTATAAAGCCAAGAAGGTTCTTTGT
The DNA here is from genome assembly GCA_036346575.1 of Dendrocalamus sinicus. Lineage (NCBI taxonomy): Eukaryota > Viridiplantae > Streptophyta > Magnoliopsida > Poales > Poaceae > Dendrocalamus > Dendrocalamus sinicus. Next base: position 11,365,215 of record CM070657.1, read on the forward strand.
CCGTTGGGAATGGAAGTAGAAAGAATACGTGCATGCCCGAACGACTGTATCCTCTACCGTAAAGAGTATGCAAACATGCATGTATGTCCGGTGTGCAACGCATCCCGATACAAACGTAACAATCAATTAGATGATGGCGAGGGAACAGAGGGGGAGAAAGGACCATTGCTAAGGTGACATGGTATTTTCCTATAATTCCCCGTTTGAAAAGGTTTTTTGCAAATCCAAAGGAGGCAAAACTGCTGCGTTGGCACTCGGAGGAGCGCAAGAAGGATGGAATGCTGAGACACCTTGCTGATTCCGCGCAGTGGAGAAACATCGATAGGAGTTTTGCAGACTTCGGTGCAGAACCAAGGAATATAAGGTTTGGACTGAGTACAGATGGAATGAATCCTTTCAGTAGCATGAGCAGTCGACATAGCACATGGCCCGTGACTCTCTGTATCTATAACCTTCCTCCTTGGTTGTGTATGAAGCGAAAGTATATTTTGTTTGTCGATACTTATCCAAGGGCCAAAACAACTCGGGAATGATATTGATGTGTTCCTAGCACCGTTGGTGGAAGATCTAAAAGTACTGTGGAACGAAGGGGTACAGGTATGGGATGCATACAAACGAGAGAACTTCACTCTGCGCTCCTTATTGTTCTGCACCATAAATGATTATCCTGCCCTTGGTAACCTATCAGGCCATAGTACAAAAGGTGCCAAAGTTTGTACTCACTGTTTAGATGGTACCGAGAGTGTGTGGCTGAACCACTCACACAAAACCATCTACATGCGTCACCGCCGGTTCCTTCGGAGGGCTCACTCATACCGCAAGATGAAGAAACAATTTGACGGAGAGAAGGAAGACGGTTCAGCTCCAAGGCATTTAAGGGGACACGAGGTTTATGATATGGTTAAGGATTTAGATGTTGTCCTCGGAAAGGGAAGTAAATTGAGAGCTCATGAGAAGAACACCTGGAAGAAGAGATCACTATTTTGGGACTTACCTTATTGGGAGTACCTAGATGTTCGACACTGCATCGACGTCATGCACGTAGAAAAGAATGTATGCGACAACTGATTGGTCTCTTCTTCAACATCCGTGATAAAACAAAGGACGGCGTCAACGCACGGCTTGACTTGGCCGACATGGACATCAATATGCTCTCCGTGGCCCAGGAAACAAGGAGCACCGGTCGCATTTAAAGGCCTTGGTTTACGTTCCTTGGAAACATGGTTTCAAGATGACTCGGAATGTATCGGCGAGGAAGAGAAATAAAGCGGCGTGACGCACAGCTACGAGAAGAGATCAAGGAATCTCTTAGAGAGGAGCTAATGGGTGAGCTGGCTTATGTAATCAGAGATGAGGTGCGGAAACAAACAGAAAGTCAGCAGGCCGCTACCGCCGCTCCTGTGCTAGCTAGCCCGCACAACCGTCCGAGTAGCTGCGCGTCCAATCCGACGCAAACCCATGCCAAATTTCTTGTGGACGACATCCTGGTAATAATTATTACCTCTCGAATGCTTGCTCCATTGATAAGCCTATTCGAGTAGCTAATTTTGTATCGTTATGTAGGAGCCTACCAAGTGCAGGCTCCAAGTGAGATATGGCTCCATTCCCTTGTACGCTGCTTGGGGCCAGGCATTTTCGTCTGGTATCGGGGCCATGGTGCACGGTCAAGCTTTAGCGCCAGCCTTCGCAAAAATTAATGTGGATGGTGTGCATGTCAATTTTGAGGTGGTCCCGCTACCGAAGCCCCCCAACGACGAGATCGTGACTCTAGGACAGGCCATTGGAACATTCATCCAAAGGCCCAAAAGCGACATCTCCTCGAGGCTTCTTCACGGTGGCGTGACTGAGCAACATGCACCGGTGCCATCTCCATTACAAGACCGATCGGTTCCACCACCGTGAATCGCACCGTGCCATCTCCATTACAAGACCAATCGGTTCCACCACTGGAAACTGCACCGATGCTATCTCCACGGGTGCTATTCTCGCCAGAGCAACTTGCACCGCTGCTACCTTCAAAGTCGACTGCCGTGAAGTCGAACTATAGCCGAGGCAGCAAGGCCAGCAAGGGAAATGCAAAGAAGACCAATGATGATATACCGTACCTACCTTTGGCCCGCAAATTCGTGCTTGGCGAGCCGTTGCTCGAGCAAAAAGCCCTCCAACGCCTAGCATATAGTTGCATACAATTGCACATGTGGTATATATACAGCAGTCCAATAAGCCAGAGGGAGAACGGACCTCAAGTATCACTGTCAAATTCACGTCGGATGATTTCCACCACAGTCTTCAAGAGTGTATGTTCGTGGTCGCCTTTGAGGATTTATTCGATCCGCTCACGCCAACGCCTCGACGTCTCAATCATTCGATCTTGGGCGCCGTAAGTGTGTACAATCACGATCTCCGCTCATGTCATACCGATAAATGTCATATCTAATTTGTTGCTTTCGTGTATATATATAGATACATGCTGACTAAAGCTAGATTATCCAACTCATCGGTGGTTTCTTGGACCCACACTTGGTCGCCATGATACCATCGATCGATACACCCTCGTCGAGAGGTACATTGCAGCATGAATGATGGGTTGCCTCAATAAGGAATATGTACTTATGCCCTTCCATCAGAACTTTCATTGGATTTTAATAGTAATTGTACCAAAATGGAACAAGGTATATTACCTTGATTCCTAAGTAGGAATAAAATGGACTTCACGCTTGTCACCAAGTAATCGATAGGTAAGTACATATTCTCCATACATACCTATATTGTACTCTTTCTTTCCTTCCGAATGACTAAGGTTAACTTTTCAATCACGAGGGCGTTCGCGATGTACATTGAAATGGGAGGTGTCTCGAAGCGCGGGGCCAAAGGCCTGCTGACACATGCTCGAGATTTTAAGGTATTCGCTATTTCACATTAATTAATCCTATGCAACAGCCTCTTGAACTAACACATTCCATTTTTTGCAGTGCCACCAGCAGCAGCCGGTCAACACATGTGGATACTACGTTTGCCAACATATGGAACTACTCCTCGATTCCTCGAGGATCACCAATTCCAAGGTTTGTCAATCTTCCCATAATTACTTCTTACTTATCACGTTACATATATACGCACATTGATATTCCTATCGACAAAGTGCGTACATCCCGTCAACTCCATTGAAACAAATTTGATCTTGGACGGATTCGAGCGAGTTGGCGTATTTTTGGTCGATCAAGTCATAAAGCCAGAAGGCCGGTTCTACTCCGCACCATAGATACATAATCAACGAACCTTTTTTAAGTGCAAATGCAGTGTAGATCTTTTGTAATTGTGTATTTGTTAATGGATATTTTATTTCAATTCAATTAATTGATTTGCGAAATGGATGCTTTATGTTTGTGATCAAATGAAGTGCGTTGTCAATTGGATGTTTTATGTCTGTGAAATGAATTGAGATGTGAAATGTATCTGAAATGAAATGAGATGTGTGAATTGTATGTTTTATGTCTGTGATTATCTGCTTGTTTCAGAGGGCATGGCTAGCATTTCCTGAGGCTAGCCAATAAACAGAAATAGATTTAGATTTTGGAGGAAGGAATATCACAGACGGTTTTTAAGTAAAAACCGTCTGTGATAATCAGATATATAATCACAGACGGTTTTTAATGAAAAACCGTCTGTGATATCTGATAATCACAAACGGTTTTAAAACCATCTGTGATAATCTTGGATTATCACTGACCCATAAATTCAGACGGTTCAGAAAACCGTCTGTGATGACGTTTCTGAACTGTCTGTAATGTGGTTTTCTGTAGTAGTGTCACTTAGGAAGAAGATATGACTTCACTTAGGAACAAGATAACATTTATATGCGGATTGCCACATCTAAATAGACAGGGAATACCAAGTGTTCTTTCTTCGACATCTCGGTGATTAGTCTCTTCGTGTTCACTTTGATTACACCCTATTGTCCAATATCCTGTGTAAAGAAGTAGATAATTTTCATCCAACTGACCGTCCGAAGGCTTATGGAATAACTACGGAATGGAGAAATAGATATCCGATATTATCCGTGTTTGACTTTAACTCGAAGGAAAAATATAAAATATGATATTGGATAAACGTTATCTATCTATATTCACTTTGAATGCACTCCTACCAAGAAGATGGCATTCTGTAGCAATGTCCGAACTGCAAATTCGGATCATCCGGGCTCCGCGGACCATCCGAATTCTGTAGCAATGTCTGAGGGGCATTTCTATTAGGACAAATGAAAAGATGGTTAGCAAACGCGCATTTTTCATACACTGCATATCCATATCACTTAAAAGTTTAAACCAATGAAAAAAGGGAATTAGAACATTTTTAACCATATATTATTTCAACAAGTGACGCATATAATCTTGCACAAACAGGAGCACCTCAACCAAGCAGCAATTCCAAACCAGAAGCTCCCAGCACTAAATAGAAACCCTAGAAAAACTCCACTGGCCATTTCTTTTCCTTAAGCAGCTAGCCATCCTTCACCTTTGACCCTTTATTACCTCCCTTTAAATACCCCCTCACCTCCACCCTCCTTCCTGCCGTGCTAAAACCCCAAAGCAGCAAAGCATACCCCACAAAGAAACTCACTCACTCCTCACCTCTTCCTCTCGAACCCAACAACACCAAAATCAATTGCAAGACAGGCGAATTAAGAGACAGCGATGGAGTCGAGCATGGCGCGGCGGCTGTGGCACGTGGTGCAAGCCGTGCTGTTCGTGCTCCGCAAGGGCATGTCCAAGCGGAAGCTGGCCGTGGACCTCCACCGCGGCAAGATCGCCCGCAAGGCTCTCGGCAAGCTCATGAACGCCCACGGCCACCACGACCACGCCGCCTCGACGGCTGCGGCTGCGGCTGCCCAAGGTTCTTGCCGCGCCCTCGACCCGGCCCTCGCTGTCTACGACCCGCGCGGCGCCGGCCGAGAGGTGGAGTTCAGCTGCAGCAACACGCCCTCCTACCCCTCCCTCCAACTCATCCCCACCGGCAAGCGTCGCCGCCGCAACCGCCGCGGCGCCAACGGCGCGGAGCCCGGGTGGTACAACTACGACGCGGCCGACATTGCCAGGGTCTTCGAGATCCTCAACAACGAGCAGCTGCTGAGCGACGACGGCCCGGCGCCCCTCGCCGTGGCGGCGACGCCCTCCCCCGCGCTGTGGTCGAGCTTCGGCCGCAGCCCGGCGCCGGTGAGGCAGCTGCGGATCACCGACTCGCCGTTCCCGCTGAGGGACGACGCGGAGGACGAAGGGCAGGTGGACCGGGAGGCGGAGGAGTTCATCAAGAAGTTCTACGAGCAGCTGCGCACGCAGCAGAGCCTCGCCGCCGCCACGCCAGACTACGGGAACGCTCGTCCGGTGACCGGCGTCGCCTACTAGCAGCTACGTCCGCGCCGAAATGTCCATAGTTTAGCTAGCCAGTTCAATTCGCACCTTTTTTTTTTTGTTTCGAGTGTGTACGTACGTGCTACAATAGTATGAATAGTTAATAAATAGTACTTATTGAGAGGAACCAAAAACTAAAAATCTCTGAAAACTTAAAAAGACCATGGCCAGCCTATGGATCAAGCACGTTTGTATAGAGCTTAATTACTCTAATAGTCTTCTTGGAACTGTCAGGTTGCAGGCTTAGATCCATGCATGTATATGCCGTACACTAGACTGGTAGTATTATCACTACCACTGTATTAGTATATATAGTACTAATAGTTCAAAAAGGCTGTACACCTTGCCTATCCTGTAACTATGCTGTATCCTGAACTTGTGGCTGATCGAATTACATACGGAAGGCTCAATGCATGATTCAGCGGAATATTTGTGCTGATTATGTTGTGTACATATACTACTACATACAGTGTTATCATAGACGGTTCAAAACCGTTATCATAGACAGTTTCTAAACCGTCTACGTTTATGTATCAGTGATAATAACTGGTTATCACAGACGGCTCCCACACCGTCTGTGATAACTTACAACACAGACGGGTTTTTTTGAAAAAACCGTCTGTGATATTTGACTATCACAGACGGTTTTTTGTATTAACCATCTGTGATATGCACGATATCACAGACGATTTGCTGTTCCAAACTGTCTGTGATATGTGATAGCTATTTCAATAGCGATGTTGATTGCTCTTTTTCGGCTAGCCTCAGGATATGCTAGCCATGCCATCTGAAAACAAATATATATATATATATATATATATATATATATATATATATATATATATATATATATATATATATATATATATATATATATATATATATATATATATATATATATATATATATATATATATATATATAGCACAGGACAATCATTACATAAATCTCACAGATGAATGAAACAATACAAGCAGATCACATATATAGCATGACAATCGTTATACAGATCTCACAAATGAATTAAATTGAATGAATTATTTGATTAAGCACAATTGAGTTGTTACAATTGAATCCAGTGTTTCAACATCTAATCACCATTGCTAGGGTGGAACTTTCCAATCTTGTTTATGACATCTGCTAGCAAGAATTGGGAGAGATTTCCTTGAATTTTAATGAGTTTGTTAAGATCAATTGCATTTTCGTCGAAGTCCACACGCTGTCTCTAGGAGTAATGTTAAGTTATTAATTAGCATGTGTGTATATATATACAATATAATCAGAAAATAATAATTATTGGAAGGTTGACAAACATCTGAATCATTCGTCTTACCTTCCATGGTTTCCTTCATATGGAGGCAAACGTAGAATCCACATATGTTGTCTTGTAGCTGCTAGTGGCACTACAAAAATATAATTACATATATAGGTATTATCAATTCTCGAGGCATTGTAACAAAGTGTGATATATGATTGCTGTGTTGTAGTAGGTACCGAAAATCACGTCCTGTGTCGCTGGATTCCTTGGGTCTCCCTCCCTGGGCAACATAAGCGCTCAACGACTTACGTGATTCCAAAAAAGTTAGTCTTAGCCATTACAAACGAAGGAAAGGTTACAATGGAGTTATGTATGGACAAAATGACTTTACCTGTCAATTGCTTGTTACACACGAGTGAAGTCGTGATTGCTCCTAAGTAGGGAATCAAGGTATATTACCTTGCTCCACTTTGGTACAATCACAATCAGAATCCAGTGAGACCTAGTCATATGTGTCACCATAGTGATTAATCCTAAGTTCATGCTGCGTATAAAGTACAAATGAAATTTGTGCAGCAACTAATGAAGCACTTACCATTGGTTGAAGGGTGCCATGATGTACTTCTTGTTACTGTGAGCAATCAATCCGCTCGTTATGTAATCATGGACGAAGGATGCATTATCGTTGATGGATTGCTCAGAGACCAAGTGAGGGTCGAGAAAACCCACTGGTTTTCGTCGTTGCCGGACTTGTTGGATCATGTATTTATACATAAGCAAAGAGTAATGATATTTATTGGTATGACATGCATGTAGAACTTCATTGTACAGTACACTTACAATGTCCAGCATCGTAGAAGTGAGGCATCGAGTTCGTCGAGGTTGAATAGTAAGAATACGTCTTCGAAGGTCACGATGAAGTAGCGCGAGTCGTGGAGGAAATGAGCCTCCATGTATCTCATAGTGAATCCACTGTGCCAGTTTGGCTTCATTTTGGACCTCTGCATGTACCAGGTATGCAATGTATTGCAAACTAGTCCAAACCTGTGTAATTGTGACTCAGGGACCAATGACACTCCGAGAATGAACTTCTATTGCCTGGGAGGTGCCTTAATCTTCTTCAGTTCTGTCTTAGCACCTCGCTTATGATACATTTTCGGCGTTGTCTCCACGAGAGCTGATGCAACAGGCTTCAGAAATGGAGCTAGAGGTGGAGCCACTGTGATAGGTCCAGGGCGATGCTCCTCTTGGGCCACTGGACGTGGAGATCGCGGCATGGATGAGTCGAGGGCGATGTCCCTCTTGGGCCACTGGATGAATGTGTGGACGATATCGCCTAATATTATAATCTCTTCGTTTGGGGGTTTCTCAAGAGGGACGGTCCTAAAAACATCATTAATCATGTCCACCTGAACCTTCACAAACCAGTCTCTAGTTAGGCATGTGCACCAGCGTCCCTAACAGCCATGGATATGCCATCCCCCGCCCAGCGTCAATGGGAATGGAGTCAACAAGCCTGACTCTAAGGATTCAAGGTGTGGGCTCCTACATAACGATACATGATGAGTTAAGGCGTCCACCATGTAGATCTATTTATGTAGCATTCTAAAGAAGTATATTACCTAGATGTCGTCGATAGGTAAGTGGGCGTCGCTATGTTAAGTAATTGGCATAGATGCACAGCTACTCCAACGTTGAGGGGGAATGAGTACTGCATTATCAGGGTGAGTTGCGATTGGTTGCGGACTTGTCTTAGTTCTTCCCTTAATGAATCTATCTCTCCTTGAAGTGAGGCAGTCTTCTCTTGAAGTAAGGCAGATAGCTGTTCCTCAAGTTGTGCACGAAGCTCCTGTTTTATTTGTTTGTTGTGATAGGTCTTGGATCTCTTCCTACTCCTATATATCTCGGAGTCATTTAGGAATCCGTGCCTCTAAGATACGTAAACCCCCAGGCCTTGTGTGCGACCTGAGTGCTCCTTGTTTCTCAGGGCCTGTGATAGTATATCTCTCTCCCTGTATTCTTCAAAGGGGTCCCGGGAAGATTTGGTAGTCAATGATTGCTACAAGAGGCAATCATGTTATTTTCAAACCAATGAAGTTCAAAAGGTATTAACAATTATGTAGGTTAACATATCTTACCAGGCGGTGGGACACTTCCTCGTCTGTAGGGTTTTTGAAAGGGGAGACACCCGAAGACATGGTTGATGACCTTGCTCTTAAACAGTTTCGGACGCGCTCATTTGTGATCCCGACAAATGGCGGGGAGGCCTCCGATCGGATTGCAACCTCGTCCTGCATCCTCCACTACGGGATTTTACCCGTGTACCCAGTGGTGCTGAGTCTGAGAGGGTGAGTGTTTTGTGATTGGAGAGCCTTGTGCGCCGCACTTTGTTGTTTAAATTCGATCGTTGTCTTCATCTGCACAAAGGCCTCCCATGTTTCCGTCAACACAAAAGGATACCTCATAAAGGGCGTGAGATCCCTGGCCACGTGCTACGTGACAAGAGTGCTCTTGAAGTTCTTCCATGCTGGGATCTCGAACGAATTTGTTATTTCCGCCCACAGCTGATTTTTCTAAACCTTTACCAAATCATTCCAACTTGCTATCGTGATGGGGACCTGTTGCCTTCCAATTATACCGCAGGTAGTTCAAAATGCTACCGCTGCTTTCTTCGGTTGCAGAGGGACCCCATCCGAAGAGACCACTGTGATGGTCATTTGGCCCTCTGACCTTTTCGATACTCCTCAGCCATGCTTAGTTATCCCGATCTTCGGAGCGTGAGACCTGGATGACGACGACGATGACTATGTGGACGTCATCTCTCTTATAAGAAAAAACTAACTGCAATAAGCTTTGAGCATAAACAAAATAAGTTCTATGAATCGAATGACACACCAGTGTCTCAAGTTCATTGAACCTGACACACTAGAGTGTGTAAATTTCTTCATGCCCTTTGAAGGTCTACGTGGTATATATTATTCCTACAAGGTCCTTTTGGAACAGTAACATGGCATTTAATATGATTTATAGCTAGTAAAATTATCGTTAATATCTATGGTGACAAGGATCAGGTGATTCGAGTATCAAAGGATGGCATAATAAATTTAATACAACATGAAGTGGGCATGTAGCTATCTTAAGCTTTGACATATATTTGCATAACAAATCAGGCATGCAAGTTGATAGTTTAAAAGAATATAGTTTTGCATAAAATGTAGGATCAATATGATCAAAGTGATGACTTGCCTTGCTTGATGTACCACGGCCTTGATTGGCCTAAGTCAAAGCCTACTCAGTCAGAGTTTTTAATTTGCTGATCTTCGCTTTTACCCAAGTCTTGATCCTGTTCGAATCCGTCGCCTCATCGAGTCTTCAGATTCTAATACGCGGCAAAGAAAAGAAAGACCAAATAAATCCAGACATTTTAAATGCCCAATTTACTTTAAATTACACTTTTATTATGATTTGAGAATAGAAGGATGATTCGGATTAGTGGACTATAGACACAGCGGTAGCTGGATTTGAGTAAGAGAATGAGTTGTCTGAATAGCTTTACTGTGAGGGAAAATTTTAGGATAACAAGGATCAAAATGAAAAAGAAGTATTTACAGGAATTATCCACTTTGGAAAAGGAAGTGGCCAGACTTAGCCGATTTGGGAAAGGCCGACTCGATCTTTTATTTGATGACTTTCTTTTAATCGATTTACATTTATCAAGAAAGTTCCATGAGTCGAGCAGGACTTAGGACAGATGAAAGAGGTTAGCGAAGATAGCAAAGAGGGACGGAGCTTTGTGATTTTAGGATACGGATACGTAAGGTGAGTATAATTAAATATGCGGTGTAACTTTGATATTTCATGTGGCAATATTTATCTAAGATTGCAACTGCCCATTCTAAAATCAGTTATTCTGCTTGATTAACCAAATTGTTAGAAATGGCCAACAGTTATCGTTTACTAAAAAGAGATGCTATGACTATTTAGGGATATTCTTAATAAAGCTATTTCTTTTATTATTACTTATTCTCGACTATTAAATGTTAAGGTTTGTACCACAAATATTTTAAACACTTTTGGGGAAGACAACTCCCATGATTTTAGAGATGAGTAAATCACACCCAATATTTTATGTGGCATCCTAATGATTTCTGAGAGAAAATTTTAACGAGCGGGGTAGTTTCAAATTCTTGAAATGTTATATTTGATGATACACTCATTCAAATTGTTATATTAATTAGTTTTGTGGCTATTGTCTTATTTGTCATGGGTTTAGACAAGATAAAATGAGTGTAAATATTTTATCAAGCTTTATGACTAAATCATTTAACCATATTATTATTAGATTAACTTCTTGTAAGTCCCCTGTAAAATAGTTTATGGCATAGATTTAGCTTGATTAATCTTGGACATGAGGATTAGATTATAAATCTTGATTGGCATATAAGTTGCAAATGTGAAGTTGTTAATTTAATTGCATAAATCTTTTCTTTATGCACTTATGAGTAATTTCCTTATTCTCATTATTATCTTGCTCAAATGAGAAAAAAAATTAGTTACAAAATTAGAAGGAGTGGGAACACACTGATGCAAATGAGCTTGAGGCCAATATTCCATTCGGACCCATTTGACAGAAGAGGGGGAGACAGCGAAAAGAGCTGTCGGCTGAGCTGAGAGCAGAGTAGGCGCAGCAACAGCGGAAACAGGGGAGAGGGGAAGCGCAGAGCATGGCAGCGACGACGCCGGCGGGGAACGGCCGGGGAGGTGGCGGCAACCCGGAAAATGGGTTGCCCCGGCAACGAGGAGGCTCACGGCGGCAGGGCTTCGGCCGGGGTGGCGTCAAGACGGGTGGGCGGCGGCCCTAAGCGGCCGGCGATGAGGGAGAAAAGAGGCGCCGGTGGCCGAGTGCGAGGGGGGAGGAAGTGGGGCGCGCCTGAGCACGAGTGAAGCACTGGGAGCTTACCTGAGTGATTGGCTTGATTGGAGAGAGGCCGAAGCGGGCTGGCGGCTAGCACGGGCGGTGGCGCGGGGAAGGTGACCGTGGAGGGGCCGCGACGGTGAGGGAGAGCGCCGTCCGACGGCGGGGGTAGCTTCCGGGCACCGAAGAGTTGCTCCCACAGCAAGGAATTGGACTGGGACTGTCCGAGAAGAAGGTGGCGGCGGAGGAATTGGTTTTGGCCGGAGGCGAGGAAGAATTGGTCGGGCGGCGAGCCGGGGTCACTGGGGTTCAATTACTCGAGGGGGAAGGTGGGAGACCTCTAGGGGCGCACCGTGACGCGGGTGTATTGCGGAACGCACGCCGGAAGTGGTCGGGACGGGGTGAGGCAGCGGCGGCCGGTGCGACACAGAGAGCTCAGCCGTGCTCGGGGCTTTTTATAAGCAAGGAAAGGGAGGCAGGCACGCACTCGATGAAGTACCACCGGCATGGGCGAGGGCGTGGGCAGGGGTACTCCGGCATGGGCGGCGCGTCCGGCGGCATTGGAGAGGCGTACATTGGCATGGGCGCAGGGTACTGCCAGCATGGCGCCGTGCGCGGGTAGGGGAGTGGCGCGGGGAGTAGGCCGGTGGTAGGGGCGTACAGAGGCGGCTAGGCACGGGCTGGGCTAGGGCGAGGAGCAGCGGCGCGCGTAGAGGCGGGCCGGCTCGGCGCAACGGGAGAAAAGGGAGGAGGAGCAAGGAAGAAGGAAGGAGGAGGAGGATGCCGGTCGGGCCAGCGCCAGAAGAAAGAAAAGTGGGCCAGGGAAAAAGAGAAAGAAAAATGGCCCGGGGAGGAGAAGTGGGCTGGGGAAAAAGAAAAGAAATGGGCCGGGCCCAAGATAGATTTTTGGTGATTTTAGAATTTCCAACTTTCCTTTGGATTTCAGATTTAGTTTGGTGGGTAGATTTGAAATTTAAACAGTTGGTTCAAATTTTCATATTCAACAATTTAATTATTAAGATTGATGAATTTGAGAGATATTTTCTTAATTCTCCGGATTTGAATTTTCAGATATGAAAATTGGATGGGAAAGACTTTATATGATTTTCAGTTTCCATTCTTGGTTTTGAGTTTCCATATTTTACTTTAAATTTGAATTTAAGACTTCCATGGAGTTTTGGATCTTCTCAATCGTAAACTTTAATTTCTAGATCTTGATTCCAAGATTTGGATTTTTATTAATCGGGCTGTTGGCAAGAATCCAACTGAGAAATTTGAATTTCGCCAAAAACTTTTTGAGAGGCATCGAAGAAACGATTAAAAGATTTTAAAATTTTTGAAATTACACTAGCTCCCTATTTGGGATGTTACACATAGTCACGGGCCAGGTGCTATGTCGGCTACTCATATTACCAAAAAGATTCATTCTATCTGTACTCAACGCAAACCTTATATTCCTCGGTTCCACACCGAAATCCACAAACATCCTATCAATGTTCCTCCACTGGGCAAAATCGGCAGTGTGTCTTATCAATCCATCTTTCTTATGCTGCTCCGAGTACCAACGCACCAATCTTGCATCCTTTTGGTTTGCAAATAAACGCTTCAAATGGGGATTTACAGGAAGATACAACAACACTTTAGCCGGAGATCCTTACTTCACCTCGATGCCCTTCCCATCATCGGAGTCATTTTTACACTTGTATCGGGATGCTTTGCACACCGAACAAACATGTAAGCTAGCACACTCTTTACAGTAGAGGATACAATCATTCGAACATGAATGTATTCTTTTTACTTTCCATTACCAATGGACAAAGAATCTTCTTGGCTTGGTAGGTGGTTCTTGGCAACACATTTTCCTTTGGAAGCGTGTCTGCTAGGAGACCTAACAATACCGTGAAACTCTTGTCGGACCAATCATTGCTTACCTTCAATTTCAGTAGTTCTAGAACGGATGACAACCTTGTGTATTATGGCTTATAACATACAACTGGCGAGGTGCTCATTCAGGATAGCCAGGTTGGCCATCAATGCCGACGACAAGGAAGAATAGGGAGCCATTTATTTGTGTTTGAGAGACAAGGAAGATATCCATCCAGTGAGGTTCTCGTACAGGATTCATCTCCGGTGGCGAATGATCATTTTTATACAACAAGGAATACATACTGCTCGTGAGATGAAGAGACGCATCTGAGAGCCAAAACGATCGAAGGGAGCCGAAATGATCGAAGGCGCACACCAAGGAGATGAAGTATATCATAGATGGTTCCAGCCACAAGCCATTTGTGATACACAACTACCACAGACGGTTTATATTAATGACTATCTATGAACTATCATATACAGTTCTAATTAAAAACCATATGTGATGTCTCAATTATCACAAATGGTTCATATTAATAACCGCCTGTGAAATATCATAGATGGTTATTAACAAAAACTATCTGTGACAGTAGGGTAGCATAGATGGTACACGAAGTACGCTTGTAAAACCGTCTATGATAATTATAACACAGACAGTTCAAGAAAACCATCTATGATGAGGCGTCTAGTATAGCCTTTTTTTTTGTAGTAGTGGGTGTGCGTGGTGCTAAGCACGACGAGGTTAGGAGGGGGTGAGGTAGTAGCACAACGTTGAATGTGGAGGGCACGAGGGGAAGGTGTGGCGGCATCGAGATTTAGGAGGATGAAGGGGTATGAGAGAGGGGAGGATTCAGGCGGGGGAGAAGAGGATGGAGGCATTTTTGAGAAAGATTTCAGCTGTGTGAAGGAGGGTTCGCACATTTCCATAAGTGTATATACACACACACATATACATTCATATGTATACAAAAATTTTCGTACGTGATATATAGAAGAAATATCTATTATAGATTATGGTACCTTGACACTATGGTGTCCTAGTTAATTATACTATATGTACATATACATCCACACATCCATACATATATACATATGTATGTATGTATGCATGCATGTGTGTATGTCCGAAATATACGTGCGCGCATATCAATAATAATTGCAGCGATGTTCTAGGAGATCGATGTATGTCAGCGTCAGTCTCAGTGGGAGTTTCATCTGCATTTAATAGGCTGCCACATAGGCATTTTTGATGATATGACAACATTTTTAAGAAGAGAGAGAAGAAGTGAGTTTCATCTAGATGAAACTCTCTTGGCACGATTACCAACTCTATATGAGTCATGAAATTAAATGTCTATGAAACAATAGAATGAAACTATGCATTGAGGATGGATGTTTCATCCATGTTTCATTTCATTTTACATGATGTGGCAGTCTTGAAAATAACGCCATAAAACTCCACGGAGAATGGCTTAAGATGGAGTGATTAGCGCATGAGTCACGACGTGGCCTGGGCCATGCGATTGAGTTACAGGATACGGTTGGCGGCGTGTATGTGATTTGTGAATAGATTAAGCAGCGTGTTGATCAAGGTAAATTGTTGCTTCCCTTCAGTCACGAATCATTTTGGACATAATTACGGTCGGACTTTGATTATCAATATTTTTTAAAATATTTAAATTAAATATATAAAAATTATATGTATAGATTTATCTCGAAAAGTACTTTCATAATATTATAATTTTACTGGATTTTGTAAATACATTACAATAGAAATTAGTGGTCAAAGTTATATTTTAGAGACTATCAATGTCTAAAATGATATGTATTTGTGACCGAAGAGGCGAAGAGATAAGATCAAACTGACACAAGGGTCCACATGCAGTTACAGCTAGTGCTGTGGTTTATTTGGTTCTTGCATGCTATCAACCACTAGTAACGTACACGAAAGCAAGTGGCAGTTCGAAGCTACATTTACCCTGAAAGTGATGCAATTGATTTAATCACCATATACATACATACACACACACACACACACACACACATATATATATATATATATATATATATATATAGTATAAATAACAGGGGCACCATGGTGTCTGGGCATCAAGTCTCCATGCCTTTGGATTGCTTTTAGATGCGTGCTAGTGTGATTGAGACTTTCCATCCATGATTAATACTTTCCATCCTGATATATTACATACCATTGTACTTGCACGTATCTAAAAGCAATCCAAAGGCAGGGAGACTTGTGCCCAGACACCATGGTGCTCCATTTCAGCATACCCGGAAGTAGAAAAGAGGCTTCCTATATAGGAAAAATACCTTTTTACTCCCGGATGTAATTACACTCACCTCTAATATACCACCAAAACAAACTTGAAATACTCCTTTATCACTTTAGATATACTCATATACTAATTATAAGATACTCCAATGTGAACCACATGAAAAGCTTGTAAGGAAGTTCATAGTTTTTAGCGTATTTTGTAAATACCATCATATACGCACATATAAAAGAGTATGTCGAAAAAATGTACATACCATCTCTGAAAAATTGGTCATACCACCTAGATGGTCTTAAATACTCGTATACTACGCGAGATACTCCCTACATTGTGAGATACGATATAGGGTGTAATTATACCCTAAGTAGAAAAGAGGCTATATATATATATATATATATATATATATATATATATATATATATATATATATATATATATATATATATATATATATATATAGGAGTGTTTCATGCACCATGGTGCCTAGGCACCAATATTAATACCCGTTGATTTGCTTGAGATTCAGCAACATTTGATGTGGGTATCTTCATATACCCATAAAAAGTATATTTGAGATGTCAAACTCAAAAAATTAAATTCAACTTCAGTTTAATTAGTTTGAACTATTTTTATGGTATATACTCATCTGTAGTTGCATTGAACTCAAAAGTAGTTCAAACTAATTTGAACTGAGTTCAAAACTTACTTACCATAAATATATCAAAGGTATAAAACATTTTCATACCCAAACTCAAAAAATTATCAATCATACACGTGTATCGGATGTTGGTGCCTAGGCACCATGGTGCCTTATGTAATTTTCCTATATATATATATATATATATATATATATATATATATATATATATATATATATATATATATATATATATATATATATATATATATATATATATATATATATATATATATATATATATATATATATATATATATATATATATATATATAGTAACATGGGTTTTATTTAGGAAAAATTGCACTTAACCAGGTCCTCCACTGTTCAACTATGTTCAATTCATTGAACAGTTTAAATTGAAATCAGACTCCTCTACCATGTATTTTTGTTCAATCAAGTCCTTCCTGCTTAAATTTTAATTTTTGTCCAATAATTAGACCCTTTTAGCATTTGCATAATTAGGAGCATTCATCTAACTCAGGTCCCATTTGTTGGTGTCGATTTCCCATTCCATCCTAAATAAAAAAAAGGGTGCTTATACATGTTTTTTTAAACCGGGTGGTTACACATGTTCTTTAAGGATAAGTTACATTTTCATCCATTAGATCAGCATTTAACTGTAGCAGTGTATCACCTTGTCTCTTGGCTGATGACTAGAGTTCGACTCTTACCAACCACAGGTTGGGTGGGTTATTTATGTGGATTTTCCACTTTAACAACTTTCAAACTAACCCTATTTCCTTCTAAAAGCTCCCATCCAATAACCCATTAGCTTGCATCTTGTGTCAGTGTTAGCTCTTATTACGCGTGCAAGTAACAAGATCTCTCTTCCTCCCCCTTCCTCGTCTACATCACAAAAATTCTGATGTAACAAGCCTTTAACAAGTGCTAACAAGTGAAAAATACTGTTGCGAGTGCCCAAGATGAAACAAATACTCCCTTCGTCCAAGTTTATAAGGCGTATTTTCTCTTAACACATAGACCCAACAAAAAACATTGAACTAGCATAACACATGGCTAATGCTGTAGGGTCGGGCTCAATTGTATGGGCACAGTGCCCTCTTGTCCCTTACAGCACAGCAGAACAGGAGATGGAGGGTGTGGGATGACAACGAATATGCCAAATTCGTTTTTAATTCAGTACAGAAGGTAGTGCCATACCCGCTGTCGCCCTGCACCCTCCATCCCCTGCTCTACCGCGCTGTAAAGGAGAAGAGGGCATTATGCCGACTCAACACTATGCCCACATGATTGAGCCTGGCCCTACAGTATCAGGCATGTGCTATGCTAGCTCAGCATTTTCTATTAGCAAATAGCCTAATGAACCTGCGGTGCAAACAAACACAAGTTCAAGGCCTAAGAAAGTAAAATGCAATATCAGAGAGTAAAGCGGTACAAGTCTACAAGTTTAGGGGGCTGAGAAAGTAAAATGCAAGTTTAGGAGTAAAGTGGCACAATTCTTCAAGTTTAGGATGTAAAGTGGTATAAACCTACAAGTTCAAGGAACTACATTGTAATTTTCACTTTATAAAAAGAAGGCTGCAAAAAAGAAAACAAATACTATACTACACTACCATAAAAAAGAGTGTTAGGATGAGAACAAAGAGCGGGTTCGTTTTAGCTTATTTGTGACTTATGCTCGTACTGTCTATAGTGACTAGTTTTTAAACGGTGCATTTTTCAACACGGGTCAATAGGAATATTATAGTAAAAAGTGTATTAAGTTCAGCTGTACCAGCTAAAATCGTATGCAACTATTTTCTGTGCATACTACCTCTCGCGAACAACCAGAATTTAAATATTTAAGCCATAAGATATAAGTCATTAGCCCAAAAGAATTTACCCTAAAATAAGCTTGGAGTGTACTAGATAGGGAGACATCACACTTTTTTTTTGGATCTTGCCTAATTTTGTGCAGTCAGTGCACGCACGCTACCGCTGCCAATCACAACAACAACAGCTTAACAGCAACCAGCAGACTGTTCACCCGCTTTACGGAGCAGGGGTCAGGGGGAGAGAGGGAGAGAGACGGCTACTCCCCTATTGCTTAGTGAGTAAGGCTCGCAACCCGATCATGATCTTCCTCAAGGCTCTAGCTTAGCTAGGCGTGTAGTGTACACTAGTAGTACTGGCCATTCTCTTTGCAGTTGCAGGCAAATGGCTGCTCTGCTCATCATTGCCTCCATTTTTGAGTGTCTGGGTATCTTGGATTGGGATCAATCACCAATCCCCTAAAGCAGCAAAACTCCTCCACCAAATGGCGGCTCCCAACTACTACTGAATCCTGATGTCTCTCTCTCTCCCTCCCCCTCTCTCCTGGGGTCAACAGAGTGTAGCTGTAGAAATTGATGTCAATCCATGATGTGGCAATGCCCGCAACTTAAACTTGACTGGCTGACCGGGGAACACGGCTATGTAAGCGGCCCAAGCCGAGCTGAGTTGAATAGATGAACTTCAGTTTTTGCAGTTGAATAGCTGTGTGGATGAATGAGACGGAGGGTCCTCTACCAACATTATAGGAAAAAAGAGTGCAATCAAACGTAGATTTTATTACCGTGGATAGAAAAAAGTTACAAGAATGAAGTCGATAGCTTTTGGGGGCACATAGACCATTCTATTTATACCCATCTAAGGGGTAACAGTTAATACCGCTAAGACACATTTTGTCTTCATACATGTGTTTTCGTTGAGTCTTGAACCATCATATCTCTTAGCCAACTATCATAAGTTATCAGATGTGCCAATAACTGCTCTCATGTTAATCACATAGGAAATTGCCATATCTCCCAACCAGTCCACCTAGTCTGAGCTAATAGAACCATATGACTGGTCATTTCTTGGTCATAACTGATTGTTGTTAGCCTTTTACCAGTTTTGTCAATAAAAGGAGTGAGGTTTCCTTTGAATCATGGTTGTAGACATAACCGTTATATTAAGTGGATCTTTAATATATGCGTTTGTTTTTCATATGAAAATATTGACCCGATGAACTCCACTATATAGCATTTCTTCATTGATACGGTGTTAGTGGGACTTGCGTATATGCATGGACAGTATTGCATCCACCTTTTTGTTGTAGTTATAGATGTGCCAATCATGCATATATGCTTCAGCAATTTAAATCCATCTAGTGAGCAACAACTTTAATATATATCATTTGTGGTATATATGTATATGTGAAACTATGTGAAGGTCACCTCATATTGTGTGATGAGTATTTGACTTTGCTTATGCTTCGTTGCCGAACTTTGAGCTTGATTTTGTGTCATTTTCTCCCTAGTTTTTGTTGTCAGGTTGAGAGTGGTCTGACTAGCCTATAGAGGTGGTTTGACTGATGTGTTAGAGGTTTGATCGATGGTCCGGTATGACCAGCCGTGAGTGGCGGTCCGACCAGAAATGTGGTGTGACCGATTTCTAGTTAGTAATCTATTTATTCTAGAGAGATTCATTGTAATGCGAGGAGTTTTGAGAGTGATGCGACCAGCCATGTAATGCCGGTTTGAATAGAGGACTTGAGCAATCTGATTGGCATGAGTGCCATGGTCAGACCGGTCCCTTGTTAATAGGAGGTTTTAAGTTAGTTCGTTGCGGTCTGACCGGTTGTTAGTTTGTGGTCGGATCAACATCTGGTGAAATTGAGCGAATTGAGTTGGTTTTGGTTGTGTTAGTCATAGCATGTGCCTAGGCAAGTGTTAGTCATGGTGGGAGTATATGCATCATGGGAATCTTAATGTGGGTGTTAAGTGGTACATGTTTGCATTGATTATTTTGACGAGAGTTAAGTGCATGCCACTTGTGCTTGGGACTATTGCTTGTTCTTTGATGTGTAGAGTGCTTAGTGATTATTGGGGTCAACAATAAGACCAAAGCTAGCAGAAGTGCCTTGAGACTATGAAGAGTCACATAAGTCTAGGTAGAGCATCATCTCATACGGAGAAGCACGAGAGAAAGACAAGGATCATGATGAGGTAAGTGTACAGATGTGGTGCGCCATTGGACTTAAATGTTTCAAGTGGTGATAGTCCTCGGAGTAAGCGTATGATCTTGGCAACAAGTCATTAAGCATCATGGACTTTGTTGTGGTGGTTGCTTCAAAGAGAAGCACCATGAAGCGCTACTACAAAAAAGACTATCACAGATGGTTCAAACTTAATGGGTCAGTGATAATAGGGGTTATCATATATAATTTTTAAACTGTATGTGAAATTCGTATCACAAATGGTTCGGAACTAGAACTATTTGTGATCGTCTATATCATAGATGGTTTAGAACTAGATCCATCTGTGATCATCCATTATCACAGACGGTTTGAAACTAAAACCATCTGTAATAGTTAGTTATCACAGATGGTTCTTGATAAAAAAGCATATGTGATAGCTGTACTAGAGCTAAAAAAGTGGGTAATTTTACCATGGCTTAGATGTGCAAAATTTGGCTAAATCTGCATTTATACCATGGCTTGGATGCCCAAATTTTAGCTAAGTCTATATTTTTACCGTGGCTTGGAAGTCCAAAAATTTGTGATTCCATATCATAGCAAATCCAAACCACGATAAAATTAAGATAGCCAAAATTTTGACCATCCAAGCCATGGTAATCATATATTTTTACCGTGGCTTGGAAGTCCAAAAATTTGCGATTCCATATCATAGCAAATCCAAACCACGATAAAATTAAGATAGCCAAAATTTTGACCATCCAAGCCATGGTAATCATACAGACTTAGCCAAAATTTGGATATTTAAGCCACGGTAAAAGTATAGACTTAGCTAAATCTTTGGGCATCCAAGCCATGGTAAAAAAAATAGACTTAGCTAAATTTTTGTGTATCCAAGTTATAGCAAAATCGAATGGATAGGATTGAAGAAGAGGTGGGGAAAGGAGAGAAGGAGGGGAGGGGAGGAGGAGAAGTGAGATGAAAAGAGGAGACAAGAAGAAGAGAAGAGCTGACCGAGCCTTCCATTTTTAGGGAAAATTTTAGCGAGAAGTGGAGAAGTGAGAAGAGAGAAGAAGAGAAGAACAACCGAGCTATCTATTTTAAAGAGCAAATCTAGCGAGCAGGAAATTCAAATTTGGTGAGAGCGGGTAAGTTAAAATATTATCACAGACTATTCTAGGTAAAGAACCGTCTGTGATAAGTAGGTCATCACAGATGGTTTTTGTTCTAAATTATCTGTGATACATCATAGACACTCCAGAACAAAAACTATCTGTGATATCACATGTGGTTTTTGTTTTAAACCTTACAAATGGTTTTCGTTCTGAACCGTCTATGATGTATCACAGATGGTTCGGAACAAAAACTATCTATGATAAGCACAAACATCATATGTAGTTTTTATTCTGAACTGTCTGTGATGTAATCACAGATAGTTCGAAGTAAAAAGCGTATGTGATAAGTAGGTCATCACAGACGGTTCTTTCCATCGCGGTGAACTTAGATGATCTATCTTGTAAAACAATCTATGATAACTTTATCACTGACGATTTGTGTTGAATCGTCTGTGATGATGTGTCCAGGATGACATTGTTTTGTAGTAGTGAAGGTCGGTGGGTAGCAATTGAGAAAATTGGCCGATATCGGGTGGGGTGGTGTTTGCAAAACCGTGACGGTGGCCTAAGTGATTTAGATCGCGTCTTGGAGAATAGAGCGCCTTATCGGTTTGACTACTTCATCTGCTCCACGTGTTACTCAGTATTGGGTACCAAAATCACTCTTGATTTACCCGATCGAGACTTTACTCTGCTTGACTCAGTTCACGGCGTGGAAGGGAAAGGTTTGGCTCGTAGACTCCGGGTGTTCACGACACATGACCGGAGATTCTCGTTGGTTTTCTTCCCTTACCCGTGCTCCAGGTGATGAGACGATCACCTTCGGAGACGCTTCATCTGGGCGCGTCATCGCCAAAGGTACAGTGTGGATTAATGATTCTTTCATTTTGAAAGATGTTGCCTTGGTTAGTAAGCTGCAGTATAACTTGCTTTCAGTCTCTCAGCTTACCGATGACGAATTTGAGGTGAGCTTTAAGAAAAATAATTGCAAAATTCTTGATTCTTCGGGTAGTCTGGTTTGCGGGATTTCTCGTTTTAGGAGGATCTTTCGTGCTGATTTTTCTGAGTCTTCTGGCGATCCTCTCAGGTGTTTAGTTGCTTCTGAGTCCCGCGACCTCTCGTTCTGGCATAGGAGACTTGGTCATATTGGATTTGACCATTTGACTCGAGTTAGCGCCACGATCTCATTCGTGGTCCTGCCAAACTCAAGATGGTCAAAGATCTAGTTTGCGCTCCGTCGCACGGCAAGATGGTTGCCGCTTCTCACCTCGGTCATAGTTACCATGACCGATGCACTGTGACAGCCGCTCCACATGGATACAAGTGGGACCACTGAGTGCAAACAGGGAGGGAAGTGGTATGTTCTTGTCATGGTCGATGACTTCTCGAGGTATTCTTGGGTGTTTTTCTTAGCCTCGAAGGATGAGACGTTTTTACTTTTCCGAGGTCTTTTCAGTAGGCTTTCTGTTGAGCTCCCGGGTACCTTACGAGCGATCCGTAGTGACAATGGCACGGAGTTCAAGAATTCCTACTTCGAGAGTTTCTGTGGTGAGACAGGTATAGAGCACCAGTTCTCTTCTCCGCACGTCCCACAACAAAATGGCGTTGTAGAGAGGAAGAACCGTACCTTGGTCGAGATGGCCAGGACGATGCTTGATGAGTACTCTACACCGCGGAAGTTTTGGGCTGAGGCTATAGCTACCGCGTGCCGTGTCTCAAATCGAGTTTTTCTTCGGGCACACTTGCACCGCGACTTCTTATGAGTTGAGATACGGCGAAAGCCCAGCCTCTCATTTTCGTGTGTTTGGTTGCAAGTGCTTTATTCTCAAGTCCGGAACCTAGATAAGTTCGAGTCACGTTCTTGTGATGGGATCTTTCTAGGTTACTTGCCTTCTTCGCGGGCTTATAGGTCCGAACTGCGAGTCTAACAAAATGGTAGAGACTCGTGAGGTGACCTCGACGAGGCCACCGGGGACTAGGCCGATATCTCGTTCTCAGTAGAGCGATCGAGACCATCTTTGTGGATGATGAGGACGATGGAGACGATGGTTGTTTACCGATCCAGCTCTCATCCTCCCTTGAGATGCCTTCTTCCACGGATCTCAAGGTGATCGCTCCTGCCTACCGCTTCCTCCGAGCTAGTGGCTCTGTCCCTACCTCGTCTGCACGAGGTAGAGGCCACTCTTCTCCTCATCTAGGACCTCCCGACATATCCGAAAAGGCATCCTTCCGAGCGATGATTGAGACTGTTCGAGCGTGTTACCCGCTCAAAATCGGCTTATCTCAATTCTGTCTCCATTCTCGCTTTCATTGCCTCCTTTGAGCCCAATGATGTTTCTCATGCTCTTTCGACGAGTCTTGGATCAATGCCATGCATGAGGAGCTAGAAAATTTCGAGAGGAACAAGGTCGTCGCTTGTCGAGCCCCCGCGAGGTCACAATATTATTGGGACTAAGTGGGTGTTCAAGAACAAGCAGAGCGAGGATGGAGTGGTTATTCGAACAAGGCTAGGACTGGTAGCTCGTGGGTTCTCCCTGTGTTGAGGGTCTAGATTTGAGGAGACCTTTGCTCCTCGTGAACTCGCCTTGAGGCCATTAGAATCTGCTTGCCTTGCACTTCTAAGGGTTTCAAGCTTTACCAGATGGACGTCAAAAGTGCCTTCCTTAATGGAGTCATTGAGGAAGAAGTCTACGTCAGATAGCCTCCAGGTTTCGAAAACCCCAAATACCCAAACCATGTCTTCAAGCTTTCCAAAGCATTGTATGGACTTAAGCAGGCCCCCAGAGCTTGGTATGAGAGGCTTAAGTCCTACTTGTTGAGTCATGACTTTGAAATGGGTAAAGTAGATAAGACCTTGTTCATCCGCCGGCATGACACTGACCTCCTGCTCGTCCAGATCTATGTCGATGACATCATCTTTGGCGGCTCTTCCCATGCTATGGTTTCACAGTTCTCGGATGTCATGAGCACCGAGTTTGAGATGAGCATGATGGGCGAGTTGACCTTCTTCCTCGGCTTCCAAATCAAGCAGACTGGAGGGTACCTTCTTGCATCAAGGCAAGTACACTCGCGACCTCCTGAGACGCCGACATGAGTGATGGGAAGCGGTGTCAACTCCGATGGCTTCTACACCTATCTTGACCTGGATGAGGATGGCTAGCCGCTTGATCGAAAGAATACGTAAGTATGATCGGCTCCTTCTTTACTCATCGCCTCGAGACCGACATACACTTCTCGGTGTCTGCGTGTGCTCGTTCGAGCTTCTCCTCGCGTATCTCACCGCCAAAGCGGTGAAGTGCATCTTCGGTACCTTGAGCTACCATTGACTATGGTATCTGTACTCTTTCTCATCCCGTCTTTCCTGAGAGCCTTCTGGATGCGAACTTTGCCTACTAGGATAGATAGGAAGAGCACCTTTGGCACCGCCAATTCATTGGCACTTCTCTTGTTTCTGGTCTTGAGGAAGCGGTTGGAGTTGCACACCACCGCAGAGGCCGAGTGCAGATGCTGCGGCCACCGCTTTATGTAGCCAAGTACTTTGATGGCTTCGACCTGCGGGACTTTGGGTTGGTCATAGATAGTGTTCCACTCTTCTATGATAACACTTCTGCGATTAACATTGCTAAAAACCCAAAGGCGTACTCTCGGACCAAGCACATTGATATTCGATACCACTTCCTTAGAGACCATGTAGAGAAGGGTGATATAGTGCTCCAGCCAGGAGAGCGACCACCGCTTGGTTGACGTCTTCACCAAGCCTTTGGATAGTTCGAGGTTTTCAGCTCTGCGGAGAGCTTGGGGTGGTTTGTCCTTACGGTTTGTAGTGAGGGGAGTTTTGGGCTTTATCGCTCTCAGTATTGATTATGCTTCGTCTCATTTCATTTACATTGCATTCAGGTGCATTTGGGTTTAGTCCTTCCAAAGATAGGTTAGAGTGCTTTTCTTGCCGAGTTGCTTAGACTTCTTACTCTTATCTTGTGCTTCGGGATTAGTCGCTTCTTATCTCACTAGGTCGAGCTCACTCACTTCTTGTAGGTTCTAGCGAGGTTGGGCCACCCTTGGGTAGACAGTGCGTGTTTGCTCTCTAGTGTGTGATTTGGTCACCGATAGTTCCGAGTCATATGGGGTAGATGAGAGTCATCGAGCCATAGTTGTCTCTATATCTTATCTATGCTTTAAGGACTGCCTGTTTGGTTTTATTTGCCAGCTTCTCGATTGTATTGCTTTGGTTCAGGGAGAGTTCATTTGGGAGCTTCTAGAGCTTAATATTGACTTAACTCAACTTGAACTAAAAGTTGCATCTCATGTTGAGGGGGAGCTGGATTTTCCTGCATTTTAGCATTTAGCATTGTAATATAACTGCTTTGAGCCTTGATTATTATCCTGTTATGACATGTTTACAATGTTGTAAACCTTGCCATGATTTGTGCTTTATATGCTAGATTGATCATGACTTCATATGTGTAGACTAACTTTTATCATGATAAGTTAATTAAAATTGACCAACTTGAAGTAAAACTTGTCATGCTCGCATTTGAGTCTAGTCTTGCTTTAGCTATCCTTTTTATGATTCATGCCATGTCAAATAGGATAAGTTGAGCGTTGAATCTCTATCGAGCCTTAGATGGAGCTATTGTAGTCTCTTGATGATGCATAAGTTAGTACTACATGTTAAAATGCAAAAAAGATCTCTTTTGTGCGAAAAAACTGATCTCACCAATTCTTTCTCATGAGACGGTTTGCCATTGCACTAGGCATGAACTCAGGGGGAGTTTTGGATGACCTAGACTATCTTCTTAAGCTTATCGCTTGGAGTAGTCGCATAAGGCTTGAGATCTAGCACATAACAAAAATTGGGTTGGAAACGACCATATGCTTTCAAAAGACAATGTTTTATGTGCTCAATTTGCTTAAGCTACAAAAAGAACTAAGTACTTGAACCAATGTTTCATTCTTGAGCATAGCACTATATTTGGTCTCAATTGTAGCTTCTTAGTTATGCTTAGCTTATTGACATGGCCTGCATCATCCTTGGATATCTCTAGTTAGACTTTGCTTATTGATGACTTGACATGCTCATAAAATGCATTACATTTCAGATCGTCATCTATGTGTTCTAGCTAGGATATACATATCTTGTCATGATCTAGATATCCTTTTATTGAGTTATGGCGTGGTGTATTACATTATGGTCATTATGGATAATTCTCATGGCTCTAAATGCTTAGCATAATCAAACTTCAGTCATTTCATCCATTAACATGACATATTCTCTCCTTTGCATTCTTGATGTGTTTATTGCCAAAAGGGGGAGAATAGAGGAGAAAAAGCCTTTTGGGGACTTTCTAGAGCTTTGAAGAAATCTTTGCTCTTTCTGTTGTAGCTCTAGTGTTCCCTTGTCAACATGGTCATTAGCTTCAGTCTTCCTTTTTGGACCATGTTTGACTCTTTTTCATTTCAAACAAACTCAACGTTTTTCAAGGGTTTGTCAATATACTCATCAAGGGGGAGATTGAGAGACCATGTGGTCTAAATCCCGTGTTGGTGATGAGTAATTGACTCGTGGTTTGGTTAGAGTGAGTTTAGTTTGAGTGATTCGTGCCAGTTTGGCATTTGGCGAGGTCGGGTCGTGACTAGACAGATTTGACGCATGGGCGTCGTCCCGGTTGGCCACGTGGGTCATTTCTCGCTTGAGTAGGATTTGTAGGTGCTAATCATGTTTACATGTTTTGTACCGTGCTATGCGATGTGTTTCTTGTCTGTGTTGGCTACAGGACATCGAGTGGAGTCGTGGCGAGACACGGAGGACCGGACTAGGCGCAGGTGGCGCTGAGGTCAGAACGGTCGGGATGTGTCAAAGACGACGTGGACTCGAGGTGGAGTTGTGGCGAGGCACGGTGGACCGGACTAGGCGCAGGTGGCGCTGAGGTCAGAACGGTCGAGGTGTGCCGAAGACGGCGAAGCTGCGTGGCTTGCAGGGCAAGGAATGAGGAAGCTTCCTGGAAGGTGCGCAAGGGGCGTTTCGGTAAAAACGCAAAGCTGCACTAAAGGAAGTGGATTGTGGGTAAAGCGCAAAAGCTAAATGGGTAAAACATTTGGTGAACCCATTAGTGGAGGCTATAAATAGAGAGGGAGATGGTGTGCTGAAATTTGAGAGTATGGGTGTAAGAGTTAGGGTTTTATTTGTGTCTCTCCATGGTTGTATGAGATAGGGTTGTGTTCTTAATCTCCTAATCATGTATGGGGACTTAGTGAGATTGAGAGAGCTTGAGTGAGATGTAAACACTCTTTTAATCATTCATGTCTCCGTATCGCGTTTAAGATATCTTGTGTTTCAGTTCTTTGTGTTTGTGCTTCTCCTTGTGATAATTTCCCGTTTTTTGTGTGCTGCTGCCACTCCCTGTTTTAAGCATTCGGTCAAGGCATGCATTTCTTTGTTCAGCCAAGAGGAGATGCAGTACTCAATCATTGATTCGACTGGCAGCTAGTATCCTCTCGGTAGAAAGATATTTCATGCAGCAGCTGTGAACTCTTTCATTAATGATTGCATGTAATCTTTGGCCAAAGCATGTTACGTGCTATGCAATCTTTCTTTCTATTTAATATTTCCTTTATGATTGGGTACAAGAATTTGTCATGTCCTTGTTTCATTGTTTACCATTGATTGCTAAGCTTCTTTACTATTCCATGCTATTTCTCTCGGCAGCAGTGAGTATGTTCGGCTAGCAAGAACCACTATTCGGTCTTGATTTCCAATGGAGCTTCCCAGGCGCAAGCCTCTTCTTTTGGGTCTAGTTCCTACTGCTGCTAGTACTCATTTTATTGCTGTCGAACTGCTCACTCTTCTTTCTTTCTTTTAGTCCTTCTTTGTGAGCTCTTCTTGGCAGCAAGCAAGTGGTGGTTGGTTCTGTTTTTCAGTCCTCTTTGCAGTTTTTGTTCAGCTTTTCTCTTTCGGTTACTCTCAGATATTTAAGTGGAACTGTGTACTGCTCCTTGTCTCCTCTCGGCTGGCTATGGTAGTTGGCCTTTAAATCTTCTTTTTGATTTTTTGGGAGAAGACTTTCTTTATCTCTTGTTTGTGTGCTAGTACTTGGGGGCGATTTTTAATTGACCGATATTCACCCCCCTCTGTCGGCCATTTCGATCCTACAATTTGTATCAAGTTTCATCCTATTTGGATAAATGGTTTAAAAGTTAGCCATTTTCTTGATCGTTTGCCATACTGATTTCAGCTTCTATTAGGTATGCGGTCATATCGCTGTGATCCGAGCGGTCCGATTGGTGACACTTGCGGTCGGACTGGTTGAGCGATCCGACCACCCCTGGCCAGCTGTTAGACCGGTGAGACTGTCAGTCTTAGATGATCTTTGTGATCTTCGGCTCTTGGCTTTCGTATAACTTCTAGGTTTGAGTTTTTTTTTATTGTATCATGTTGTCAATACTATAGGAAAGATTTGAAAAAGTCATACACCTCTCTCGGACTCGTTGTACATGATCCTACAAGATGTATGCCCTAAGCGCCCTCTTGAACATTTTAATGCAGGGCAGGCTAATTCCGGAGCGATCCAAATCACATATATCGATAAACCATGATCAAGAAATACTGTAGATGCATGCGAGAACACCAAAGGCCCAAACCATTTCACATTGCATGCATGGTCAGTGCAACATCCCCTGCCAGGCAGCCACTCATGCATGCAGCTTGGATTGCATGCTGCATGTATGGAGCACGTTGGTCGACGTTGACCGTGGTTTTGGGCACGAGCCAGAGCTAGCCAATACTATATATATTACAGCCGGCAAACTCTCTGGCCGGCGAGGCCATCCACGTGTCAGCCCTCGTGAAACAGTCTGCAAAGATTTGGTAATTACGTTTAGGTCCCCGGTTTTCAAAAAAGGTCCCTAGATTCTTGCGAAAAAGACCTACACACTTTTTTGCTGGGTAAGGACCTGCGGTTTCCCGTAATTACGAACAGGCTCTTATTTCTTCCAAAAAGACCCTCGATTTTTTTGCAAAAAGCCCTCCACTCTCCTTTTATTGCGAAAAAGCCATCGATTTTTTTGCAAAAAAACCCTACACTTTCTTTTTTTCTGTGAATTTTCACCTCTTTTACTTCGGTCCACACGGTGGCTGGCGTGGCGTGGCGCCACGCCTACGTGGTTAGTAATTACTAAGCCAGAACACATGCATGCCCCCGCACGTTCGTGCGTGTAGCTGGTCCAAACGGATACCACACCAATTCAAAAAACAAATCTTTTAGAGCATGTGCGGTCAAACCGCGAAAACTTTAGCTATCGATATTTTTTTAAATATTTAGATTAGATATATGAAAATCATACATGTAGCTTCGTTTCGAAAAATACTTTTATAATATTATAACTTTATAAAGGTTCTATAAATATATTATAATAATAATTAGTGATTAAAGTTGTATTTTAAGTACTGTATGATGTCTAAAACAACTTGTTTGCGTGAACTGGCGGGAGTACTAAAGAAAGAAAGCTAGCTAGCTCTTGCCTTTGTTTGATCAGGCAAGCGCGCGGCCACACGTAGCCACCAGCACACCACAAGTCCACAACGTACAAGCGTGTACGTGCGCGTCCTTTTAAGCTTAAGTTAATGACGAATCACCAAAGAGGCCCATGCATGCATGTACAAAAGATGTACAGTGTCCAATCGATGGATTAGACTTTAAAGCATGAGGGAGACGCAAAGCAGGTGCAACACCATGACCATGCTGCATGTCGCCATCGATCGCCAAAGGAAAAAGAAAGAAACGTGTGAAAGAGACCTTAACTATCTAGGGGCAAAATAATTGCCCCTAGCTAGTTGATCACCACGAACACACGAAACATTTACTCCAATTGTTAGGCTCTCAATATCCGTAGTTAGACGTTACTGCTCCATTAGTTGTCAATGGGAAATCGAAACCTAGCTTTCATTAGTGGTAATAATGCATTCTTCGAGCTTGACTTGCAAAGCCTAGGGAGGCATGAAGCTAGGTAGCTCACTAACTTGGTAGAAGATATTTTAATGCTAGGTTCTTTTGGATTTATGGTTTATGATAAACGGAGTGTTTTTTTTCAAACCGGATCTATAAGTATTATAGTATATATTGTCCCGACTTCATCTATATCGGTCAAAATCACACGTAAATATTTTGATCTTTCAATACTCTCTTATGAATGGCCAGAATTCAAAATTTAAATCCAAAGATATAAATCATAGTCTAAAAAACCCACCCACGAGAGGCAAAACGGTCCATCCGAGATCCATCGGCTGATGATGAACCATTGAGGGAGCGGTCAACACCTCACCATCAGATCCCACTCAAGACCATTCTGCTAGCTGGTGGTTTTCGTGTAGCCGTCGTCTCTGACGCAGGAAATTAAGCCTGTTTGAAGTGGGTAGGGCTTTGGCTTTCAAAAGATAGAAGCTAGAATGAATACGCTGGTTTTTAAATTTTGATTTTTTATTTGTTTGGCTTTTTTGCCTTTGTTTTGTTTTCTTTGCATTGTATGTTGAGATATAATGGTGTTTATTTATTTACTTCACATTTTTTTATTGTTTGATTGAATAATTTAGAAAAAGTTAATAGCTGATATAGTGCAATTTCAATTAAAAGCTAACAACTGGAAGGTGAAAACCATAGCTAGTTGGAACGGGGCAAGATGTACATATATGACACTGCTAATTAATTTCCTAAGTGCAGCACAAGAGAATTTATGTAGCAAATCAAGCTATTGCTTAATCTGGTTCACCAAAATCACAATAGCAAAAAAAAAAGGTTCACCGAAACTACTACTAGCCCATGGTGGTGTCTTTGTCACGGCTGTCGTTAGTGCTGCTCTTAATACGTCCTGCTGCCATGTGTAGATACTAGTACTGCACTTTTCTTTGATTTATTAACTGGACTCTGGTCTAAATCCATAGAGTTAAGTATGGTCATTGAATTTGTTTTTTTAGGACAAAGCTTATGAATAAGAATAAGAGGGTGGGGATCAGGATTATGTGACATCCCAGCATGGTGAAGAATCGGCCCAAGATAGGCCCATATACATGTGTACGTGTGAGATGGCGTGACTTCGTGAATATGAGGTAGCTTAGGCCCGTTTAAAATAACTTTTGGTTTTTTGTTTCTAATTCCAGAAGCCAAAAATCATTTTAAATATATTGATTTTTTAACACAACTTTTTTCTTCTACTGTTTTTCCTTTTTCCTTTGGATTGTTCGTGGAGATATAATGATTTTCTCTATTTTTTTCTCATTTTTAATTGAATGTCTCAGCCAAAAACTAACAGCCACTAAAGTGTCTATCTCAGTCAAAAGACAACAGTGTGAAATCTGCATATATATATATATATATATATATATATATATATATATATATATATATATATATATATATATATATATATATATATGGAGGACAATCAACCATGTTAAGCGTCCAAGCGAATAGAAATGAATCGTTCATGACAAAATTTTTGCTATTTCTTAGTTTTGTTTAAAAAGATAACTCGGGAGCTAATCCCATCGGTAGTTTTCAATTTTTGAAAACTGGTTTGAGCATTTTTTTTATAACAGATTAACAGTAATGTTATCTGGAACGATATACATTCGAGGATGATACTTTCCTGCGTTAGTACCAGAAGTTCTTTTGGATTTCTTTGCTATTGTTTGATCAGTCAACGTGGCTGGAGTACAATTTGATCAGTCAACGTGGCTGGAGTACAATCACCTCTAAATTGAAAATTTTACAAACATATTCAATATTTCAATTTGACTGTTCGGACTTCGGTCGGTATCAAACCAATCTAGTGCTCCCGCGAAAGAAAGAAAATATACAAAGCCTAGTGCTAAGTAGATGGAACACACATGGGCAATGGCCCACTACAATGTGTGAAATGCTTTCAGACCATCTTCCATCTATGTACTCCATTTGCAATTTCCTATTAAAAAAACCTACCCCGTTTGCAATTAGGTCTGTATTTTAATTGACATAATCTTTAAACCCAAACCGTAAGTAAAGGAAACAGAGCGTCCTAGTTTGTACTCCAGAACAGGGTTCATGATTTCACCGAAATTTTGTTCCTATCACTGCCCTCCGAAGAAATCTATATGGGTCGAAGTTTTTCGACCTCATTTGAATTCCTCCCCAGCTCGAGCCATTCATCGCCGAGAGTAAGTTAAACACAAATTCCTTCCAGCTATGACTTTCTCTCACTCTCTTGGCCTAACAGTAGTTACATTTTCACATGCGGACAGTGTTATATGTGTGAAACCCAAACACAAATAAAAGGATGGACGTCGATCATCTAACGGACCGTTGTTCATGAGAGTAAAAATGACACGGGGATTTATACATATCCAAAGCTCTAAGAGGACCGCTCTACTCCTGTCGGTTTGCCGGGGAGTTACCTTCGGGAAGAGAGCTCCCGATGGCTCACCAGTTTAAATGTTTATTTATTGTTCATGAGAGCTCCCCACAAATAAGGGATACATAAGGTATTTATAGGCTCTTGGGACTGTACAAATAACTGAAATATCCTTTAGGGGATAGCTACCCTATGAATACAAGTGAGGGGTATAATTGTCCTTTGTACGTGTAATTGTATTTTTTAGACTTGAGTTCATGTACAGAATGAGCTCTGTTAGTAAAGGGATAAATTATTCCTCCAGTATTAGCCCTCTCTGTCCCTTGTGTTTTAGAAGGAATACCTAAAGGAATAGCCTTTAGTTGCCTGCATGCTACGCTAAGATTGATATTTTGGTAGGCCTCGCGAGTCAGACTGTAGTTGCATCGAAATCGGGCGTCGAGGCCACAAATCTTTGGCAACTGGGCCACAACAAAGTTCGCGAGTCAAAAATTAGCAGGCCTTCCAAATTATTGGTCTGGTTTAATTGGATAGGCCCGGTACCTTTATTGGGCCCAGCAGCCTATGTTGCCCTTGGGGAGCATCAGCCATCACCCATAAAAGGGGAAGGGGAGAAAATTCCTCCTGCCTTGGCTTCTTGCTCCCCGCGGCTTCCGAAGAACATCATCAAGCGATGGGGTCTTCAAGAGGGCAAAGCAAAGGCAGGTGCTCCCCACGGCTGGCCTGGGCTTGCCTTTCGGGAGCTTTGAACCCAGGATAGCAGGGAAACTTCGCTGCGGTGAGCTTCACCCGGCTCCGGCCGGCGCCCAGGGTGAGGTGAGCCGTCGGTCTTCTTCCAAGCCTCTGATCTTCTCCCCTCTGTCTTGTTTTTCGAGTACGGGGGCGTGAGGCATCTGCCACCAAGGTGCGAGCCATTGGGACCGGCAGGTGCACCACAGGACGCATGCGGCCGGGGGCAGCAGGGTATAGGCGCCGGGGCTGCCGAGGCATAAGGCCGGTGTGTCAGGGCGTCGACGACCTCGCCTAGGCGTGCCAAGGGCTGGCGGCCAAGGCTCCGGCGGCCGTGCCTGGGCGTTGGGAGTGTCAGATCCCGGAAGGAATCCAACCGATTGAGTTAAATCTCAGAAATTTGGAACCTGGAGAAAGGGGAAAGCTAGAGACGAGAGTAAAGTATCGCTACTGCTACTGCTAAGGCTAAAGTGATAAGTTGGCAAAAGTCTAACCATTCATTGCACTTCCGTCATATGTATGCAATCCATAGTTAGGCATGACTGCCCATTACAGCGATTACATCTCAGATTAACAGCATATTAAACACTAAATAAAGTTAACTAACTCATTAGCTTAACAGGCCCAGCTGGGTGGACGTAGACCGTTGATGCCATCCGATCAGTAAGGAGCAATCCTGGCCGTCCAAGCAGACTTCAACCCGCGAAACGGTATCCAGCCGAAAATAAACAGCGTTGCACTTCCTTCAGACATTTCCACAATCTGGCATTTCCTCCTCCTCAACCACATGCTTGTCCTCAAGCATCAGAATTAGGGAACCAGGACTGGATAGTTTGTGAATAAAATTCAGGGAACAAACCTTTGATGAAACTAGCATCTTCCCAGGAAGAGTCTTCAGGAGGCAGGTTTTCCCACTGAACCAGCCATTGGGTAACCAACTGATCTCCTCTGGGTAGCGCGCGAGTCTCCAGCACTGAGACAGGGGCGGTCTTCAATCTTCCATCCTTACCAACCAATGGTAGATCTGGGCTGGGAATTGCCTTTAACCCACAGTGCTTCTTGAGCTGGCTGATGTGAAACACTGGGTGAATACCAACGCCTTCAGGTAGATGCAGTTTATATGCTACTTTACCAATTCTTTGCAGCACTTTAAAGGGCCCATAAAACCGACTGGTGAGTTTTAGAGCTTGTCTGATCCCAAAAGCAGCATTGCGGTAGGGTTGCATTTTCAAATACACCATGTCCCCGACCTCAAAATGTCTTTCAATGCGATTCTTATCAGCATGTTTCTTCATCCGGGCTTGAGCTTGAGCCAAATTTCCCTTCAACCTCCTGAGCATAGTTTGTTTTTCTTGAAGAAAGTCTCTAACTTCTTCTTCTTGGGGGCCTGGAATACTGACTTCAC
This sequence comes from Dendrocalamus sinicus, assembly GCA_036346575.1. NCBI lineage: Eukaryota > Viridiplantae > Streptophyta > Magnoliopsida > Poales > Poaceae > Dendrocalamus > Dendrocalamus sinicus. Next base: position 11,400,218 of record CM070657.1, read on the forward strand.
TAATAGTCGGAGGGGGAAACCCATACAGTGCCTGGAATGGAGTTATCTTCAAAGAAGTGTGGAATGAGGTGTTATACCACCATTCAGCAAATGACAACCAAGCTACCCATCGCTTTGGTTCTTGAAAAGCCATACATCTCAAATAATTCTCAACGCATTGATTAACCCGCTCCGTTTGCCCGTCCGTTTGAGGGTGATATGCCGAACTAAATCTCAATTCAACCTTCAATGATTTAAAGAGTTCTTGCCACAGTTTGCTTGTAAAAATACGGTCTCTGTCAGACACAATAGCTAAAGGGAAGCCATGCAACTTAAAGACATTGTCAAGAAAGGCTTGGGCCACAGATTGTACAGAGTAAGGGTGAGTAAGGGGGATGAAATGCGCATACTTTGTAAATCGATCTACCACAACGAAAATAACTTCATACCCCTTAGACTTTGGCATTCCCTCAATGAAATCCATACATATGTGAGTCCAGGCCATGTCAGGTAAGGGCAAAGGCTCCAAAAGACCAGGGTAATGGCAGTGCTCAGATTTGAATCTCTGCCAGACAGGACAACTCTGCACAAAGGAATGTACTTCCTTTTTCATACCGGGCCAATAGAAAAGACGCTTAATCCTTTGGTAGGTAGCAACCATGCCTGAGTGTCCCCCTACAGCAGAAGAGTGAAGAGAAGATATGATTTGTTGCCTTAATTCGGCATCATTGCCCACATAAATCCTACCCTTATACCGTAGAATGCCTGAATGGAATGTGAAGCCTAAATCAGGATCTGGGCTATTGTTAGACTCTCCATCGGCTCTTTACAATGGCTATCCACCGTATAACTGTTTTCAATTGCTTCCACCCAAATGGGGACTGCCATAGAGACAGCATGCATTTCGATTCCTCTGCGAGATAAAGCGTCTGCTACTCTATTTTCCTTTCCCCTTTTGTACTCAATCATATAATCGAATTCCAGCAGCCTCAACATAAGTTTGTGTTGAATACCCTCTCCGAGTCGTTGCTCAGCCATGAATTTGAGACTCTGCTGGTCGGTTTTGATCACAAGTTGGGTTCCCAAGAAGTAATGTCGCCATCTCTTTAGTGATTCAATTATGGCTAATGCCTCCTTATCATAAGTGGAAAGGGCTGCGGATTTAATTCCCAGTGCCTTGCTGAAGTAAGAAATGGGTTTCCCATTTTGCATAAGGACTGACCCAATCCCATTTGCGCTGGCATCGGTCTCCAATGTGAATGGTTCAGAAAAATTTGGTAAAGCTAATACAGGTGCAGTAGTTAATTTGAGTTTTAATGCTTCAAAGGCTTGATCCTGGGGCTCTCCCAAATGAACCCATCCTTCTTCAACATGTCATGAAGAGGCCTACAAATTAACCCATAGTTCTTGATGAATCTCCGATAATACCCTGTCATTCCCAAAAAGCTTCTTAGTTGTGATGCATCTTGGGGCTTAGGCCATTGTCTCACAGCTTCAATCTTCTTAGGATCAGTAGATACCCCATGTTTAGAGATAATGTGACCGAAATACTCCACATGGGTAGCTGCAATCACACACTTACTGAAGTTGGCAAAAATCCTCTTGCTAAGAATGTCCAGGACTATGGTTAGGTGCTGCATATGCTCTTCATCATTCTTGCTGTAAACCAATATGTCATCAAAAAACACCAGGATGAATTTCCTTAAAAACTTGGCAAAGATAGTATTCATCAAGGATTGGAATGTAGCCGGTGCATTTGTTAACCCAAATGGCATGACTAGATATTCAAAATGACCAAGATAAGTCCTGAAGGCTGTTTTACAAATGTCTTCTGGCTTTATACGAATTTGATGGTAGCCCGATTTCAAGTCTAATTTGCTGAATACAGTTGCCCCATGCAGCTCATCTAATAAATCCTCAATGACTGGTATTGGGTATTTGTTCTTAACTGTCAAAGCATTAAGTTTACGATAATCCACACATAGCCTCCAAAAGCCATTTTTCTTCTTGACTAGGATGGCTGGAGACGCAAAGGGCTTGAACTCGGTCTAATAATAGAAGATTCTAACAATTGGTGAATCTGCTTCTCCATTTCATCCTTTAATTGGTGTGGAACTCGATAAGGACGAATATTAGGAGGTTTAGCCCCTTCTTGGATGGAAATGGAGTGATCACACTCTCTTTTGGGTGGGAGACCTTGGGGGTCTGTAAACACGTCTTGGAATGATTCGATCAAAGAATCATAGAGTGGATTCCTCAATGTGATCTCTTCATCTGACTTTTGATGTTGGAGATCAATCACATAGCCGCAAACCTCTTTTGCTGCAAGTTTGTCCCAACCTTTCTGATCCAAAGCATTAACCATGGAAGCTGACTGCGGTTCCTCCAAGACCTCCTCTATGTCTCCATTCTTCTTAATAGTCAACCTCCGAGTCTTCAAATCTAGGCTCACAGGGCTGTGGAGGTACATCCAGTCACAACCAATTACTACATCATATCCTTTCAAGGGTAATACTTTAAAGGAGTTACTGAATTTTTCTTTCCCAATGTGATATTCAGCCTGTGCTATATATGATCCTGTCCACAGAGTACCACCCCCAGCTACAGTGACTTTTTGCAATGGTGTCAATTGGATTTTACAAGTGGTTTGAGTGGCAAACTTCAAATCAATGAAGGTATGCGAGCTCCCACTGTCTACTAGTGCTACTCCCTGTTTACCTCCTATCTTGAGCGGCAGTGTATAAGTTGATACTCCATCCAATCCACATACTGCTTGGAGGGATATGTGCATGAGTTGCCTGCGGTTTCTGAAGGTGAGGGAGGCTTTTCTGTGTTTTCTTCTTGCCCTCCTCCTTGATCCTCTTCTTCTGTTGGAGCTGCCTCACTATCTTCACTAACCATAAGGTTAACTTGTTGATATTGCTTGCATTTATGGCCTAAGTACCACTTGTCGCCACAATACCGGCAGATTCCAGGAGTGAATGGTTTAAGGACCCCTTCTTTCTTGGGAGTATTAGCTTCCAGAAGAGGTTTGTGCCTTGAAAAGGTAGATAACCCTTTGTTCTGCCCCAAATTAGAGTGTTGAACACTTCTCTTAGCCACTGCACCAGCACCTTTCTCCATATCTCTTGCCATCCAGTAAGCTTCACACAAACTTTGCGGCTTCAGGGGTTTCAGATAATGTTTGATATCGTTTCTCAATCCATTAATGAAACACTTGACAAAGAAGTGAGGGTTCTGTAAGGGGTTCTCACTTTTGTATAATGCCATGAGCTCTTCAAACTTGTCAATGTAGTCAGAGACACTCAAACTGTACTGTTTGACTGAATGGAAATTTTCAAGCACTTCATAACCACTGTGTTGGGCAAATCGGTCGCATAACATGGCACAAAATTCAGACCACCGAGGTGGGTTCCAAAGTATCCCCGTGCTCCTCAACCATCTATTAGCCTTCCCAACCATATACATTTGCGCCAGGTCAAATTTTGCTTCCTCAGGTACACTAGCCATCGCAAAGTAAGTTTCACTTTGTCTAATCCACTCCATAGGCTCTCCCCCATCAAATTTCGGAAACTCTAATTTAGGTCCCTTAGCGATAGATTCATAGAAATTGTGCACTCTGTCATTGCTAGGGTTAGGGTTCCACTGCCTGGCTTGGTACTGATAGTTAGGTGGATTCAGGTGTTCTCTGGGGTTTGGAAACCACTGTCTATCCAGGGCCGGTTCTTGAATAGGGTTCAAATGATTCAGAGTAGGGGATGAAAAAGAAGAGTGCGGCACTTGATCTAAACCCCACCCGGTAGCAACGGCTGAAAACCCGGTGGAAGGATGAGTATAATTACCATCTGGTGTACCCCTCAGTTGCATTCCTTGAGTGCTGTGTACATTGGTGTGCCCCAATTCCTCCATTCTTCGCGTCCTCTCCCCGGACGGCGCAACTTCTGGAGTAGCCCTCCGCTCGGGTGCTCTGGTTTGGGAGGTAGCCAGCCCTTGCAACAGTGTCTCCATGCGATTCATCTGATTTTGGAGATCTTCCATCTTTCTCTCTAGAACATCCACTCTGTGAGTTGTTTCCATTCCTTCTTGCCGGACCACAGAAAGATCTGATGCCTCCGCTTCGTTCCTTGCCATGGACTTGGTCGTCCTCACTCAAATCGACACAAGGCTTGGGGATTTTACCCGGAACAAGATCCGAAACCTTCACCTCGTCCCGATCGATGCCGCCGCCAAAACCGGAGGAAGATTAGGGATTTTACGGGGGAGCCAGAGTTCCCCAACCTAATCGCTCCGATTCTTCCGCCAAGGATACGATAGCTCTGATACCACAATATCAAATCCCGGAAGGAATCCAACCGATTGAGTTAAATCTCAGAAATTTGGAACCTGGAGAAAGGGGAAAGCTAGAGACGAGAGTAAAGTATCGCTCATCACTCTCTGCTAAGGCTAAAGTGATAAGTTGGCAAAAGTCTAACCATTCATTGCACTTCCGCCATATGTATGCAATCCATAGTTAGGCATGATCGCCCATTACAGCGATTACATCTCAGATTAACAAGATATTAAACACTAAATAAAGTTAACTAACTCATTAGCTTAACAGCCCACTGGGTGGACGAGACCGTTGATGCCATCCGATCGATGAGGAGCAATCCGGCCGCCCAAGCGCACTTCAACCCGCGAAACGGTATCGGTAAAAATAAACAGCGTTGCACTTCCTTCCGACATTTCCACAATCGGCATTTCCTCCTCCTCAACCACATGCTTGTCCTCAAGCATCGAATTAGGAACCAGATCGGATAGTTTGTGAATAAAATTCAGGAACAAACCTTTGATGAAACTAGCATCTTCCCGGAAGAGTCTTCAGAGGCGAGTTTTCCCACCGAACCACCATTGGGTAACCAACCGATCTCCTCTGGTAGCGCGAGTCTCCAAAGACGAGACAGGGCGGTCTTCAATCTTCCATCCTTACCAACCAATGGTAGATCTGGGCTGGGAATTGCCTTTAACCCACAAAGGCTTCTTGAGTGGTGATGTGAAACACTGGGTGAATACCAACGCCTTGGTAGATGCGGTTTATATGCTACTTTACCAATTCTTTGCAGCACTTTAAAGGGCCCATAAAACCGATCGGTGAGTTTTAGAGCTTGTCGATCCCAAAAGCAGATTGCGGTAGGGTTGCATTTTCAAATACACCATGTCCCCGACCTCAAAATGTCTTTCAATGCGATTCTTATCAGCATGTTTCTTCATCCGGCTTGAGCTTGAGCCAAATTTCCCTTCAACCTCCGAGCATAGTTTGTTTTTCTTGAAGAAAGTCTCTAACTTCTTCTTCTTGGGGGCTGGAATACCGACTTCACTAATAGTCGGAGGAAACCCATACGATTACGGAATGGAGTTATCTTCAAAGAAGTGTGGAATGAGGTGTTATACCACCATTCAGCAAATGACAACCAAGCTACCCATCGCTTTGGTTCTTGAAAAGCCATACATCTCAAATAATTCTCAACGCATTGATTAACCCGCTCCGTTTGCCCGTCCGTTTGAGGGTGATATGCCGAACTAAATCTCAATTCAACCTTCAATGATTTAAAGAGTTCTTGCCACAGTTTGCTTGTAAAAATACGGTCTCTGTCAGACACAATAGCTAAAGGGAAGCCATGCAACTTAAAGACATTGTCAAGAAAGGCTTGGGCCACAGATTGTACAGAGTAAGGGTGAGTAAGGGGGATGAAATGCGCATACTTTGTAAATCGATCTACCACAACGAAAATAACTTCATACCCCTTAGACTTTGGCATTCCCTCAATGAAATCCATACATATGTGAGTCCAGGCCATGTCAGGTAAGGGCAAAGGCTCCAAAAGACCAGGGTAATGGCAGTGCTCAGATTTGAATCTCTGGCAGACAGGACAACTCTGCACAAAGGAATGTACTTCCTTTTTCATACCGGGCCAATAGAAAAGACGCTTAATCCTTTGGTAGGTAGCAACCATGCCTGAGTGTCCCCCTACAGCAGAAGAGTGAAGAGAAGATATGATTTGTTGCCTTAATTCGGCATCATTGCCCACATAAATCCTACCCTTATACCGTAGAATGCCTGAATGGAATGTGAAGCCTAAATCAGGATCTGGGCTATTGTTAGACTCTCCATCGGCTCTTTACAATGGCTATCCACCGTATAACTGTTTTCAATTGCTTCCACCCAAATGGGGACTGCCATAGAGACAGCATGCATTTCGATTCCTCTGCGAGATAAAGCGTCTGCTACTCTATTTTCCTTTCCCCTTTTGTACTCAATCATATAATCGAATTCCAGCAGCCTCAACATAAGTTTGTGTTGAATACCCTCTCCGAGTTGTTGCTCAGCCATGAATTTGAGACTCTGCTGGTCGGTTTTGATCACAAGTTGGGTTCCCAAGAAGTAATGTCGCCATCTCTTTAGTGATTCAATTATGGCTAATGCCTCCTTATCATAAGTGGAAAGGGCTGCGGATTTAATTCCCAGTGCCTTGCTGAAGTAAGAAATGGGTTTCCCATTTTGCATAAGGACTGACCCAATCCCATTTGCGCTGGCATCGGTCTCCAATGTGAATGGTTCAGAAAAATTTGGTAAAGCTAATACAGGTGCAGTAGTTAATTTGAGTTTTAATGCTTCAAAGGCTTGATCCTGGGGCTCTCCCCAAATGAACCCATCCTTCTTCAACATGTCATGAAGAGGCCTACAAATTAACCCATAGTTCTTGATGAATCTCCGATAATACCCTGTCATTCCCAAAAAGCTTCTTAGTTGTGATGCATCTTGGGGCTTAGGCCATTGTCTCACAGCTTCAATCTTCTTAGGATCAGTAGATACCCCATGTTTAGAGATAATGTGACCGAAATACTCCACATGGGTAGCTGCAATCACACACTTACTGAAGTTGGCAAAAAATCCCTGCTGCCTAAGAATGTCCAGGACTATGGTTAGGTGCTGCATATGCTCTTCATCATTCTTGCTGTAAACCAATATGTCATCAAAAAACACCAGGATGAATTTCCTTAAAAACTTGGCAAAGATAGTATTCATCAAGGATTGGAATGTAGCCGGTGCATTTGTTAACCCAAATGGCATGACTAGATATTCAAAATGACCAAGATAAGTCCTGAAGGCTGTTTTACAAATGTCTTCTGGCTTTATACGAATTTGATGGTAGCCCGATTTCAAGTCTAATTTGCTGAATACAGTTGCCCCATGCAGCTCATCTAATAAATCCTCAATGACTGGTATTGGGTATTTGTTCTTAACTGTCAAAGCATTAAGTTTACGATAATCCACACATAGCCTCCAAAAGCCATTTTTCTTCTTGACTAGGATGGCTGGAGACGCAAAAGGGCTTGAACTCGGTCTAATAATAGAAGATTCCAACAATTGGTGAATCTGCTTCTCCATTTCATCCTTTAATTGGTGTGGAACTCGATAAGGACGAATATTAGGAGGTTTAGCCCCTTCTTGGATGGAAATGGAGTGATCACACTCTCTTTTGGGTGGGAGACCTTGGGGGTCTGTAAACACGTCTTGGAATGATTCGATCAAAGAATCATAGAGTGGATTCCTCAATGTGATCTCTTCATCTGACTTTTGATGTTGGAGATCAATCACATAGCCGCAAACCTCTTTTGCTGCAAGTTTGTCCCAACCTTTCTGATCCAAAGCATTAACCATGGAAGCTGACTGCGGTTCCTCCAAGACCTCCTCTGTGTCTCCATTCTTCTTAATAGTCAACCTCCGAGTCTTCAAATCTAGGCTCACAGGGCTGTGGAGGTACATCCAGTCACAACCAATTACTACATCATATCCTACTAGGGCACATGTATTTTAGCTGTAGTTGAGATTGATTGTCCGCACATATTGGCACTTGTATCATATGAGTAGTGAGACAAACATATGCATCTAATCAAACTCTATGCGTCATGTAATTCGCACATTCATTACGAACTGCTTTATTAGTCTACATATAGTCCATTACGACAACTGTTTGTAACAATATATCTATACTACTTGACAGAGGAAGTTTGTGATGGTGGTTTATTTGCCCCTTCGGTTCTAAAAAGTTCTACACACATACGAACAAAACATAATAGGAAGTTTGTGATGGTGGTTTATTTGCCCTGCAACCCTGGCTGGCTGCTACCGAGCAGGGGTGGTTCGGCAGCACCGTGAGGCCGCCCATTTGCTATGCTACGCCTGTCGTTGCCGGATTGGCCTGGCCTTCCGCGCCATTGCCATCCTACCGAGTTGCCCTGGCGTGGCAGGTAATACATGTCGTCTGTCGTATCTTTCAAGCTCAGAGAGAGCTATTTCTACACACAAAAAAACAGTGTTCGGAGGTCATAATTTTTTTAAAAAATATTGATACAAGGCCAATTACGTGAACATTTCTTCATATCATCTCTCTTGTAAGATCTGCATTACCCACAGACCAGCACCAGAGCCCATAGACATAGGTAAAATTTTTGCTTTTTAGCCCAAATTTTGAAAGTTTTTTACATATGGACCTCTGGAGAAAAGATTTGCAAAATTGTCGGACTGATTTTACAATCCGAATCTCAGTGTTTAATCGCACTATTCCTGGATCGAGATAGCGCATACGATTCTGATTCGAATATCAAAGTACATATCCTGCGGAAATGTAAATATAATAGTAGACTTACTCATGGGCGATTAGGCGAAATCAATAAATTGCAGCAATGGAAGAACGGCACACAGGTGGGACCTTCAGACATGCCCACAGCACCAACCGGAGGTTCGCGACCTAGCCCTTGACATCTTCATCTTCTTTTCCATCTTGCCCAATCTTGTTGTTTGAGGCGCGCGATGCGGCTCTTGATTCTGAATTTTGTCGCAAAGCGGCGTGAGCACTCCGACCCGTGCTCGCGAGCCAATATACAGAATGCAAATAAATAGTATGCATGGCTTATCAAAGGAAAGGCTCGGGTTATTTTGTTTGCCATAAATCGCTTTTAGCAGCATTATTACTCTTATTTAATCAAGGTGTTGATACTGCTACCTAACTCCATTCTACAATTGCCACAATTGACTTAATCCCCAAAATGCACTTTCTTTATTGACTGCTGTCTAAAATTCCGAACAGCAAGTGTCATCATTTATTTAATCCACCGATCATACCTTGTATTCTGAATTACGAATAATCTGATCCCATCATCAGTTCCTCACCTCTGAACTCTAATGATTCTCTAACATAATTACTTTCAAATCCACCGATATCATTCGTATTCAATCCTTTTCGTCATTGAATCAAAACCATAATCCAATAATCAATCTCATTTCCCATTATCTATCACTAGCTAATCCACAAATATACCTCCACCGAAAATTCAATTTACCAAGAGTATAATCCACTAATTGTTATGAATCCTCCAATCTTCTCAGAAATTCAATTCATCCCTCTAGTAATTGATCAATTCCTATTAATTCCCATTATTGTCAACATCTCTCAAGAATTTATAACAAATATCATTGTCGTAATCCAACCATTTACATTTGCACTCCCTAATTCTCCAACATCGATTCACTATTATATATCCACCAAGAATATCATTGATCAATTCTACGATCCACTAGTATTCTCTCACCAAGTAAATCACTAATCAGGAACTATAATACAATACTTGTATTACTCCTCCAACTTCCCGAAAATTCAATTAGATCATCTATTAGCCTATCTATTCCGCTAGACTCCACCAATCTATTTCTTCCAGAACCCACACTATCATTTCCTATTTATGATCGACATGAATCCACCAATACCTTTATGTGTACACTACAAACATCTATTTTCTTTACTCGCGACCCTGCTTATTCTTTCCATATTTTAGTTTATAAGATTAGTAATGCCACTATTTGAAATATAATACATAAAATTTCCTGAGACCTAGCAGTTTTGGAACAAAACATAATGTTCAAGGAATATTAACAGAATTTTCCATACATATGGCATCACACCATATGCCTAATATTACCATAACTTCTCCCTACATACGGCATCACACCGTATGACCTTTTTCAGCGTTATAGCCGCTTAACTTACCACTGGGACGACACCCAGGAACCACTGGAACGACCTCCAGGAACAACTGGGACGACACCCAGGCACTACTGGAACGACATCCAGGAACAACTGGGACGACACCCAGGCACTACTGGAACGACATCCAGGAACAACTGGGACGACACCCAAGCACTACTGGAACGACCTCCAGGACACACTGGGACGACACCCAGGACAACTCAAATCTGGGCTTTCCTCTGCCCTTCCACTTTTCCATTCTCATTTTTCAAACATTTTTAAATAGAACTATATCTAGTTAAGTTCCCATGTCTGCCCTTGACCGTGGGCACGGCTATTCGAATAGTTTTGACTCTGCAGAGTTTTGCACACTTTACCCACAAGAGATAAATCCACTCGTTGCCCCACATGATTCCTTAGCCATGCGGTTGAGTAGACTATCACAGGATTGTTACGATGCATAGTCCTACTGTGGTTACGCCCGCTAAGGTCTATCTTCCGTGAGATCCACCATCCCTCGGAAGGGTCCTCGTGAGCCATCACGGGCAAAGGCGGGGATGCGACCATCCATCCCTTTGCTCGTGGTCATACCTTCACGTAACCACCTAGAGCCACACAAATTAGTAAACTCTGCCTACACTTTGCCAGCTTGTGGTTGTACTGTTTTACACGGGTGACATGACAAGATTCAGTCCTTAGTGGTATCTGGGCGGTCTACCACTAACCCACTTATGCAATCACTGCACCACACACATACACACCCTCGAACCAGTCCGCCCAGATAGTTAAGCAAGTTGGGGATCTTGAGATTGTAAAATAATCATATCCAACATATACCAGTCATTATCACAATGACTGCCCAAACCAATTTCTCATGAATAACAGTAATGCTCGGGACAATTTCTTGCCCCGATTTCCTAATCAATGCTAAGCATGGCATACGGTTACGGACTTATTTTCGAAATGTTACTACTATATATTTTTGCTAGGGCGACAAGGTTCATACATTCAAATACTCAAAAGAGGGTAATATTATTCAACGTAAACGATGGCACATAACTAGAATATCAATTTAGCATGTATTTGCATAAAAATAACAGCAATGCAATTTGTTAATTTAAAACAAAGTAATTTGCAGAAATGTAGGTTCAACATGATCAAAGTATTGACTCGCATTCGTCACAGTGGTCGGGTGCTTGATTGTCCGGGGCTTCTAGTTCTGCGGCCTCGATCTCTTCCTCTTGAGCCTCGTAAGCTATTTTAGCGTCGCCCAAAATTGTACAAAAGAAAAGCGGCGAATCAAACCAAATAACACCAAAAATCCAAATGAACTCTAAAAATTATGATTTCAGTTCCATTGGATAGATTTTGATTTTAGATGAATTTAGAAATTTGTCTCACTTCATTTGGAGTTAAAATGAAAAAGTTATGATCATTCAAAGTTCTCGATTCAGTTAATTCCAAATATTATCAAATTTCGATGTGGGGTCCCACATGTCGCTTTCTTTTATTTTAATTTATTTTCTTGCTGTGCGACGAGTGGGTCAGTGCGCTCATGGGTCCATCTGTCGTGCGGGTTACGTGCGGGGTGTCATCGACTGTGGGGCCCAGTGGTCACACGCCCATCGCACAAAGCCGACAGAGGGGCCCACCTGTCGGTGGGAAGTTTTAAAAAATCGCCGACCAGCAGCGCGGGCCGGGAGCTCGAACGCGCGCGCGAGAGCGAGGAAGAAGGGAATCGCACTGTAACCAAGTGGGAGGGAGGCGTTGCCTACCCGGTATGGGTAGCTTACTCTTTTGAGTTAGCTCGGGAGGCGGCGCGCGAGCGATCGGGGACGGCCGCCGGCGTAGTGGTGGCCGGAAGGGATGGGGCTGCGTGGAATATAATCCCGAGGGACGGGAGTCTTCGTGCAGACAGCGGAGGTGGGGTTCACCGGAGAGGCGGCGAGAGGTGGCGGCGGTCGAAGAGGTCGATCGGCGCGCGATGTAGAGTGATCGGGAGCTCGGTAGAGGTGGTTTCTAATTCGCCAGTCCCAAGAGGGTGTAGGAGGAGGAATTGGCTGGTGGTGGTCGGAATCGGCGGCGGCTCGGTCGCCGCCGTGGAGAAGAAGAGGTCGCGGTGGGGAATTGGTGCACTCGAGTCAATTGCTTGCCGGGAATGAAGAAGGGAACATTGCGGCGCGATTGAGACTCCAGTGAGGCTTTATAGTCGGAGAGGGCTTGTACGGCGAGGAGATATTTGGCGCCATTGTTCAGCGCAGGCGGGGAAGAATGCGATCCTCTTCGGGATTTCGCGGGGAGAGGTGGCGGGAGAGGTGCTTCCCCCTCCTGTAGATCCTTTGATATTTTTCCGCGAGGTGAGAGAGGAGAGCGGGATCTGCTGCGCAGAGGAGCGAGCGCGGCGAGAGAGCGCGCGGCGCGTGGAGAAGAAAGGGAGGAGGAAGACGCGAGCGCGGCGGGCCACCGCCGAGAGAGAGTGGCGCGGTCGCGGCCCGCGGCGCGAGGGGAAGGCGCGGTTGGAGGCGAGCCCACCGGCCAGCGGGAGCGGCGCGATCGGGGCGCGCCCACTTGCGCGAGGCGGGCAAAGGCGAGCGGCGCGGCGGCGCTGGCGCACTGGCGCGCGGTCTGCCGCCGCGTCTTGAGAGAGAGGCTGGGCGGGGTGATGGCGGCCCACGTGTGTTTTCTTTTTCATTTTCTTTTGTTTTTGCAATTGAATTTTACACTTACATATACATTTGCACATAGGTTTTGAGATATATACCTATACATGTATTTTTACTTTTCTCTGATTTTTGTGTATGTACCCATATATTAATTTATTTACTCTCTCACATAGTATACATGTACATATATACATACATTATTATTCATATTTGTTTGCACTTATATACACTTGCTAGCTTCCTTTAAATTGCTTGCCAACACTTTTAGTAATATTATTTTACGCTTATTTTCATTTCTCAACTTGGTAGTTTATGGATCATCTTTTCAGATTCTTTATTTAGATTTTAAGTTTCCTTTATTTGTATATTCCTATGTGTAGCATTGATTTTGTTTTTATCTTTCTTGAATTTCTTTAACTTTTGAGAGCTCAATAAAAATTTAAAAACACCATGAAAATCCAAATTCAAATATTATAATAGACAAAAATAACTCAAACTCCATATTTTCAAATTTAAAAACTTCAGGATGTTACAAAAATGGACCCTTAACACGGCACCAAATTATATAGCGCCCAATGTACACAGCACGACGCCATATTCTTTGGCGCCGTGAGTGGCCACGTAGGATCCACGGTGGCAATGCTCGGCGCCAAAGCCCATGGCGCCGTGCTGTGTACGTTGGGCGCTAACGGCCATGGCGCCGTACTCTAGGACTTAGACCGTTTTCGGCAAAGCCACATATCACGGCGCCAAATCATTTAGCGCAGATGTGGCTCATGCGCGCCGAAGCATTGGCGCCGTGATGGCTACACCAAAGAAAAACAGAAGCTTTCTTTTTTTTTGCAAAACATATGCACATACATATACAAAAAAGCAAACATATACATTCACACATACAACATCTGGAAACGCAAATGACAACATCGCATAATTATCAATAGTCTGAAAATATTACATAACATCACATAAGTATCAAAAGTCTCAAAATATCACATAACTGTTAAAAGTCTAAAAACATCAATAAGTCACTGCCTCTTGGTCTTTCCCTTGCCCTTGGCCAGGGCATCAGACTCTGGAGTGTACGTGCTCGGGGGACGGGCCGAACGACGAGGCCGCAGGAAAGCCTGAGTAGATGGTGCGTCGGGCATCTGCGACATCCCAATCTCGTCGTGGTTAGATGCCTCCTCGTCCTCGTGCTCCTCCTCCTCGTCATCCTGCTCCGCCTCGTCGTCGTCATCGCCCTGACTGAAAGTCGGAGTGCGTGACGAGCTCCTCGTGGACTGGCGCGTGCCGACGTGTGACGACGAGGCTGCAGCGGCACCCGAGCGCTAGGAGGCCGCCGGTGGTGATGCGACGTCCGTGCGTGCGCGGCAACCACAATGAGCTGCCGCCCGACCGATGCGACGTCTAAGTCTCTACAAGTAATGATATGTCATTATAGTATACATGCTGAATGGCTCTAACTTAACGAATTATCTTCGAACCTGCAAGAAGTCCCTCGAGCGCTCTCTCCGGGCACCACCGGGTAGGAGAGAGCCTTATCGATCTCATGCACCGAGGTCCGCAGAGAAGTCCCCTAAAGAAATAAGATCCACATAAGTAAGTGCGAGATAAACGTATTGAACCAAAGTATTGAGCAAATATCATGCTTTTGTACCACTCGATCGAGAATCAGGGCGGCCTCGACAATCGTGTTCCCTCCTCGCACGCTTTGTCGACGCAGCGGTGTCCTCGCCCTCGGACGGCGAGGTCTTCGTAGTCGACATCACCCACCGCTGCCTCACCAGTAGCGGTGGCGAGTGGTACCGTGACAAGTACTCGGAAGCCGGCGTTGTTGTGGGGTATTGTCCCGCTCGCAGATTCTCCTCCATCCTCCTCCACCGCTCGACGTCTTGCCGGTGGTGATGGCGAATCCGTCACCTTCGTTGGCGGACCACCGAACCTGTACATATAGTAGATGTCATCAATAGGTGTTAGAGTACGAACCAACAAAATTTAAAATAAAGCAAAAATTGGAACTTACTTGTGCAAATCAACAGAGGTCGACACTGCCTCAGGGGGATAGAACTGCACGAGGCCAAACTGCCGCGCAACTCTGTAGGGGAGGTGAATCTCTACAGTGTAGAAGCAAATCAGCGGACACCTCATCCTCCAAAGATGATCGTCCCTGCGGCACATGGTGCTGAGCGGTAGAGCTGCAACCTGTGGCTCGGAGTAAGGCTCCCACGAGACCTAGCAAGCAAACATACGGACAAACACACGATTAGCCATGTACAAAAAACAAGAACTGTAAGAAAAATAAATGCATTACCAATTTCTTACCATCGTGGGAGACAAGGTGTCCAACTCGTTGGTAAAATCCACGTACGCCCGCTCTGTGGTCGCAAACCGGACTGAGACGCTATCCCACAGGTACGCCACTGTGGGGCCGAGGTCATCCACACCCAGTGGACGCCAAGGCTGCACCTGGAACACTCGAGGGCGTCCCACAGGAATGCATGTCCACATCCACACCTGCAGGAGGAAGACGCAGCCACCGAGCGTCGACGTGGGCGCCGTGCGTCTGCAGGCCTCGCAAAGCTGGCGGTAGAGGAACGCGAGGACCGCCAAACCCCAGCTGAGCTATCCAGCGTCGCCCCAGTCCTGGAGGCAGTGGATGTACATCCACGAAGCGGCGTCCCCCGTGGTGTCCTGGAAAAGCACGGCCCCGAACATGTGGAGGACCCAAGCGCGGCAGTAGTAGGTCACCATGGCGTCGTCGCGCCGCGGGCATTCACCAAATGTATTCGCAACCATGTAATGTGGACCCGAGACGCGGCCTCGCTCGGCATTATCTCGGGACGGAGGCAATGCCGTGCCGAAAGGCCTCCACACGTGCCCTCCAGCCCTCAGACACTGCCGGGCCGACCACCGGCTGTCCCCTAATGGGAAGTCCAAGAATCATCGCCACGTCCTGCAGCGTGACGATCATCTCCCCACAGGGAAGGTAGAACGTGTGAGTTTCTGGCCCCCACCTGGTAATAGTACACGGAGAAAAGAATTAGTTACGTACGTAAGAATATAAAAACGAAAACAAACGGACCCAATAGAGAAAATGCACCGGTCGACGAGTGCGGTCAAAGCTGCGGGGTTAAAGACCGACATGCCCCACCGTACTAGGTTGGCGACCGTGTGAAGCCCAGCACAGCGAAGCAGTGGGGTATAGCGATCGTTGTATCGCATCAAGTGGAACCCATCATGGGTTCAACAACGAAGTATGTGAAGTTCCTGAAAATTGCTATAAAAGTTAGCTGCGTGATGAAAACACATGTATATTTCGACAACACACGTACCTGGCCATCCTCCGTGAGCCTGCTGCGGTGCTCCCTCTCATAGAACTCGTCTAGCAGCCGGTACCTCGCCATCTTGTGCATTCAAAAATACGTTAATTAATGATAAGAATAACAAAAAACCGTAAAAAGATATGTATTTCTAAATATTCATCAATCTCGCTCAAATCAAACCCTAAAAACATATGTATTTCTAAATCAAACCCTAAAAACATATGTATTTCTCAACATTCATCAATCTCGCTGAAATCAAACCCTAAAAACATATGTATTTCTCAACATTCATCAATTCGCTCAAATCAAACCCTAAAAACATATCTATTTCTAAATCAAACCCTAAAAATATATGTATTTCTATATCAAACCCTAAAACACATATATATTTATAAAATGGACCCTAAAAACATATATATTTCTAAAATGGACCCTAATAACATATGTATTTCTAAAAATTTAGAAATCTCGCTCAAACCAAACCCTAAAAACATGTGTATTTCTAAATCAAACCCTAAATCTAAGCATTCATCAATCTTGCTGAAATCAAACCCTAAAAACATATGTATTTCTAAATCAAACCCTAAATCTAAACTTTCATCGATCTCGCTCAAATCAAACCCTAAAAACATATCTATTTCTAAATCAAATCCTAAAAACATATGTATTTCTATATCAAACCCTAAAAACATATGTATTTATAAAATGGACCCTAAAAACATATATTTCTAAAATGGACCCTAATAACATATGTATTTCAAAAAATTTAGAAATCTCGCTCAAATCAAACCCTAAAAACATGTGTATTTCTAAATCAAACCCTAAATCTAAGTATTCATCAATCTCGCTCAAACCAAACCCTAAAAACATGTGTATTTCTAAATCAAACCCTAAATCTAAACTTTCATCAATCTCGCTCAAATCAAACCCTAAAAACATATCTATTTCTAAATCAAACCCTAAAAACATATGTATTTCTATATCAAACCCTAAAAACATATGTATTTCTAAAATGGACCCTAAAAACATATGTATTTCTAAAAATTTAGAAATCTCGCTCAAATCAAACCCTAAAAACATGTGTATTTCTAAATCAAACCCTAAATCTAAACATTCATCAATCTCGCTCAAATCAAACCCTAAAAACATATCTATTTCTAAATCAAACCCTAAAAACATATGTATTTCTAAATCAAACCCTAAAAATATATGTATTTCTAAAACTCAAACCCTAAAAACAAATCTATACACATTACTACTCTTACATTACGCATATATATTGAAAATCCAACTTAAAATCGAGCCAAATTGAAGTAATTTCATCTAGGGTTTCAAATCTTCCCACACGAAATGTACCTCAAATAATCCATATTTATTGCAAAAAATCAAGGGAAAGGAGGGGGTTCACCTTGCTTACTCGATTTGGAAGTAAAATCGCGAGAAAAACAGATGCATTTGAGTTGATTTTGAGGGGGAAGGGAGTGGCGACGGCGGTTGCTTGGCTGGCTGAGCTGAGCAGTGAGGGTGGGGCGGGGGCGCGCTCGGCTTAAGTCCCGAGCACGGCGCCACGTAGTTAGCGCTAACGTACACAGCACGGCGCCATGGGTTTTGGCGCCGAGCATTGCCACCGTGGATTCTACGTGGCCACTCACGGCGCCAAAGAATATGACGCCGCGCTGTGTATATTGGGCGCTATATAATTTGGCGCTGTGTTAAGGGTCCATTTTTGCAAATCTTTTCTTCAGTGGTCCATATGTAAAAAACTTTCAAAATTTGGGCTAAAAAGCAAAAATTTACTAGACATAGTTATGTCAATACGTACAGTTGTTCTTTTTAAAGCGGTGCCAATGTGCCACATAAAAATAAGAAAAAAAATCGATGGACGGCTGGAGGGTAGACGGATGCAATAATCAAAGACCAGCAGAATATTTGCCATGTTAACGTGCCGACGATCTGAGACGAGGACGCGGACCGCTCACGCAGTCACGAGCCGCAACCAAACCGACCTACCCGATCGAGCATTTGCCTATCAATTCCCCCACCCACGTGGTCACAACCTGTGTTTAAAACGGCTTTTGCTAAGATCTTTTAGATGTAGTATTAGTTTTTAGTTGAAATAATTACTATAGTAATAATTAGTTTTTCGTGAGATATCTAATTAAAAAGTAAAACAAAATAATAAAAAACATAAAAGGTTATATCTGCACGAACTAAAATAAAAAAGAAAAAATAAAATAAAGTTATATCTTCACAGATAATACAGAAAAAAAGAAAATGATTGTATTTAAAAACTAACACGTTCGAAACGTAATTCGGTTTTTAAAAGCTAAAAGCGACAAAAAAATCATTTTGAACTTCACGAGTAATCCACGAACCAAGCCAAGGCGGACGAGAGCAAAAAAGCAGCAGAGGCAGAGCGGCCTCCCACTACTTCTCAGATCTAACCCACCCATCCTGCCCAGCGCCCACCCATCAACAACAGTCCACCCAAGTCGCATCTCTCTCTCTCTCTCGTCTGTTCGATCCCTCCGGCGGAGTCGGTGCCATCGGCGGCTTCTGCTGCCCATCTCAGGTCAGCCCCTCCGTCGCCGCCGCCTCCTCTGTGTCTGTGCTCGAACGCCGTACTGCCCGCGAGGAGATCGGTGCATGGAATCTTGGGGGTCTCGCTCCTCCGACGTGCGAGCAATGCGTGTGCTAGGCTGCTACTAGTAGTACGGTGCGAGTAGTTGGTTGATTTCTGCGGCATTTCTTTCTTTCTTTCTTGGGTTCTTTATAAGTGGCGCTCGATTATATGGCAAGGCAAGTGTGGTTATGTCTGTATGCCTCTTCCGACTGTTCTTGGTGGAGTTTTGACAACGCTTGGTCTGTCGTCGTACAGTAGATTTGTTCCGATCGAAATGCGTCGATGGGTTTCCGTTTTTACTTTTTAGGGTTCATGTAAGCACGAAATGGGGATGGATGGAGGATGATGCTCAAGCTCAAGCACTTCGCAGCCTCCAAATCCGGCCATAAACGGAAAAAGAAAGTGGCAAATAGTATGTCCGTTCCTGTTGAAATTGATGCGTCGAAGTAGTAGCTCCCTGTTTTGGGTACACTCTGGATGACTGCTCTGACCTGCGAAAATGGTGCGTATTATACTACTATACTAGCGTCACAGCCCTGAGTTGACGGGAGATCAGCTAAAGATTCTTAGGCTGTTAGGCTTAGATGCAGTAGCTTGGTCGTTGCAGGTTTGGGGTATCAATATCACAGTAGCAACCTACCAGTTTCATTATGAGTTCAATTTGAATTTCCTCCATTTCGATTCTGATTAACATGTGCTACTACTGAGTTCGAAATTGCTTAGCCTGGAATTTCCACTTAATATGTTCTTGAGAGCTCTGAAGAGAAGTAGTAGCTGCCATGTGCCCTTTACTTTGTTGATGCTAGCTTGTCGCTTGAAGAATGGGGAAAGGGGAGCTGCATTTAATATTCTTGCCTGCTTACAGAAACAGGAGTTATATTACTATTGCAGACCACAAATTTGGCCTTGGGGGACCAAATTGTGTTATGGCCTTCATGGTGTTGCCTTTCATGTTTCTATTATTCCATTTGCATAACTTGGTGCATAACATAACTATGGTGCAGCACATGCTTTCTGTTATGAGGGTGGCTAGTGGGTGACCATTTCGCAGATCGACCTCTAGAAAGTGCTTTCTATGATCTGCCTCCAACTCTAGAAAAGTATGTTAATCTTATATCATACCAGTGGGGGAGGTTAGGCCTAACAGTTACCATTACAATGGTAATGGTATTGCGATCTTTTTAAGTAGAGACAAATATGTGAACAATTTCCTGATCTAAACACTTGCCCCCAGCGATTAGGCCCAGACCTGCACGTCTTTCCAAGGCATCCATCTTCTCAATTTTGTTGTCTGAAGTCATCGTACCAAACTGCAAGTATCTATACTTCTTAAGTGTATGGATGGAAACCACTATCTGATATGCAAATTTGTTCTTCATTCCTAGTCCACATCTGTTTTTCTTCTCTTTCTTTTGTTTATATCAAGAAGCGCTAATCACAGATGCCGCCATGCATGAATGTTGTTAGAAGATATATCTCAGTGTTGTCAGAATAGTGGGGATATGGCGAGCTCTGGTGTGGGTGTCGCACAGTTTTTGGGTGATCTCGTGATTTATAAATTTTATATCCAGAGGGTTGTCAGCGGGTGTGATAATACTTGCAATGAAGAAGATAGACATTGCTTCAGTTGTATTTAGATCATAAATGTAACTTGTAAGTGCTTTGGGTTATACAGGATAGTTTGGACAAGGATAGAGTTGGTTTTAGCAAGGGGGCCTGATCCGCCAATTTTGCATCAGTGCACATTTTCCCCAAAAGTAGCTCTAATATTTGTGTGCTACTCTAGAGGTGGAGCGTGAAAGCACTTCTGGCAGGTGTTATACGATCCAGTTACTATACAAAAATGTTTTGTACTACATATGTGAACTTTTATTAGTTTATTGGGTAAATTTGTGTCTGTTGTACTGATAAATGGAACTAAGGAACTTAAAACCTGACCTTCATTGTGTGTTCTTTTTCAGCAGTCGTAAACATGCTTCATCATTCAAGTAGCCGGAACCAAAGGAACAGAGGATCAAGAATCAAAACACTACTCCAGGTTACCTTACTTGTGGGTGTCGTTGTTTGGCTTCTGTATCAGGTTAAGCATTCCTATGACAAGAAAAATGAGTACTTGGATGATGCCGAGGACCAGCTTGCCCATGATGATAGAAGCATGTTCCAGGGGAGGAAAGAAAGGGTAGGTAGTTACGGTGATGGTAATGTGGAAAAGGTTGGAGAGAATTCTGATGTAATAAGCAAACCAGAGGAAGAGAAGAGTGGAGAAACTGTGTTCGAGAAAGAGAATACTGACTCGCATGAAGATGATGCAAGAAACACAGAGAGGTCAGCAGCTGAAGAAGGGCGAGCCAGTGGTGCAGATGGTAATACAGAAGCTCATACTAATGATGAAGATGAAACAACTGGTCGCTCAGAAGCAGACAAGCATGATGCTGAATCCAATTCATCTGATGCTGAGAGTAAAAGCGAAGTCCATTCAAACGGAGATGATGTGCCTCAAAACAATCATGCCCAAGAGGAAAGCACTGGTGAGACAAATGGAACGCCCCATGAAGAAGTGGCACAAGGTAATGAGTCCACTAATGCAGATCAGACCAATGCAAGCAGTAATGGATCGGATGGAGAGGAAGCTGAGAAAAAGGAGGCAGTGGATTCTCAAACTGACTCTGAATCCTTTTCTGGAACAAGTGATGAGCGTGCCACTGAATCTCTTCCAGATGAAACAGGCAATGTACCATCAGTTCATAGCGACAATTCACAAAATGATGCCAGTGAAATCCAAGGTGATGCAGCTTTCACTACATCTGATGCTTCTGAGCATAGAACCAGTGAGACTGTTCGTATTGAGACTGGATCTGAACATGAAGGTGCAGCAACATCATCTGCGACTGCATCTGGCGATGATGAGAAGGGTGTAGAAACGGGTACAGCCAATGAGGCGTCAAACTCCAAAGAAGTGAACCCTGAGGAAGGCAATGCTGCATCAGAAGCTTCCAATGACCAGGCTGCAAATACAGAGGCAGAGAACTCCCAAGGAGCGTCTGCTGCTGAAGTGGCTAATGGTTCTTCAGAAGAGACCAAACCCGTGGAGGACCAGAGCGATGGAGCTGCAGAAACATCTAACAACGGTGATCAGGAGGATATCAAGATTGAAACCAACACTTCTACCAATGATGAGCACAATGAATCTCAAGGTGGTGATGGCAGTTCTGGGTCAAATAGCTCAAATGACAGTGGCCCTGAACAAACTGGCAGAACTGAAACCCAGTGATAGGACCAAAGGGATACGAACATTGTTTAATATACGGACTTGTTCCTGGACATGAAGAGGAGCTACTGCGCATAGAATTGTTCAGATTGAGGTTACGATCTTTTAGTTGTATCGCTTATGTACAATTGTGCCAATTCTGCAGACTACGTGATCCATGCTCTGGAAGACAATTGAATATCGTATGCTTTCCTGTCAAGTTGTTATGTGACTTTGGCTACTAGATTTTTAACCTCTACATGGTAATCTCTACTAGATTTTTCTTTTCTTAAGAAACGAAAAGCTCAACGTTTTTGAGTGGTTTCGTGTCCCATGGTTTGCGAATCTGATATGAGGTTCGTAAATAAACTAACAATTCTAATACGCCAACTCTAGTAGGCAACACATTTTCTTTCTACATGAAGCTATGCTTAATCTAGTAGATCAGTTCCCCAGCAAAAATTCTCCAGGTATTGTACAGTGGTGACCTCATGCTCTCTGGCTGTTGGGTCCTCCCGGGACTCACCAAGTTGTTGTCGATGGTGATGCTCTTCAAGCTCAGCAGCAAGACCTTAGATAATATACAAGGGAGTAGGTTCACGTAGCTGGCCACTGCAGTATTTTTTTTTGAAACAGATTGCCATCTATTGATTCACAGGGAGAGTTATGGTTATATTGAAGAAAACCCCCCGGGGGGGGGGGGGGGTTGTTACAGGTGTGGTTGAGAGACCCTCAAGGTTTTTTGTGCCCGTTAAAACCCAGGCGGCAACCTCTTCCTTTATTGTTGCGACCAAGAGTGACGGGGCGGGGTCTCCATCGCCGAAAACACCCTGGCATTCCGTTCCTTCCAAATGTGCCAAGAAACAAGCATTACCATGGGTTGCATTGCCTTTTGTGGTGCGCCAGGCTTTACCACCACCATCTCCCACCAGTTGCTGACTGAGGTGCCATTCCTCCAAGAAGCCAGCCTCATTGAATTACTAGTCCAGTGGGCTATTGAGATCATGTTGCCAATTATTTCCTGCTAGTGCAGCACTTAGAGTGCGGTTTTTCCTTGTAGATGCCTTGTAGATGGTGGGTGCAATGTCGCAGAGTCCATTCCCTTTCGCCCAGGCTGAGGTCTAGACACCTTTGTTCCATCGTCTATCGTTATAGTAGTAGCCGCTGCGAAGAGGTGTCGGTCTTGGTCGTCACACAGGATTTCCATCCCTTGCCAAGGTTTTGGTCGAGTTCCCTATTCTTGCCATAACCACCTTAGCTTGAGTGCCCTAGCAAAGCGTTTGAGGTCCAAGATGCCAAGGTCACCCAGGTCTGTGGGTCTACAGACTCTGTCCCAGCTGACCTTACATTTACCACCCGTTAATTGTTGTTCTGATCCAGCCCATAGGAACCATCTCATCCTTTTATTAAAGGACCTAATGACACTTTTTGGTGGTTTGATAACCGTAAGGAGGTAGGCGGACTGTGCCATTAGTACCAATTTTACTAGGGTCTTCCTACCCACTAGGGTGAGCAGCTTGCTAGTGCAACGTACCAAGCGGCTAGCGTACTTGTCTTCTAACGCCTGGAAGTCTACCCTTTGAAGTCTTTTAGTTGTTAGGGTCAGCCCTAGGTACTTCAGGGGGAAGGATGCAAGCTGTGCTGGTAGGTCAAGCAGTATCCCTTGTAGGTCGATGTGGTCACAACTGATTGGCACCACCTAGCTCTTGTGGAGGTTGGTGTGAAGGCATGTGGTGTCCCCAAATTTTTGTGGAATTCTAACCAAGGTGCAGATGTCCTCTTTCTTTGGTGCTAGGAAGATAGCAACATCATCCACATAAAAAGGGAGGTACGAAGGGTGGCCGCGCAGCCTCCTAGAGGCCGCAAGTCCCCAAGTTGTGTAGCAATATTGAGAATTTTCTACGGTAGATCTATTGCTAGGATAAAAAGGAAGGGGGATAGTGGGTCCCCCTGTCGCAAGCCTCTGCGATGCTGAATGTGTTCACCAGGGACACCGTTGAGTAGAACGAAAGAGGTGGCAGTAGAGAGAAGGTAGGAGATCCAATCTTTCCATCACAGTGGGAAGCCCCTGTTCTGTAATAGGTTGAGTAGATATTCCCTGTTGACCGAGTCAAAGGCTTTTGCAATGTCAAGCTTGAGAAGTAGGGAAGGGGTTCTATTTCGATGGTGTCTTTTAGCCAAGGTGCGAATGCAGAGGTAGTTGTCTTGGATGCATCTGCCTCTAATGAAGGTGCTCTAATTTGGGAAGATGAGATCATCCATGAAGGGTGCTAGTCTCAGGGCCAGGATTTTTGTTATGATTTTGGATATGTTGTGTATGAGACTGATGGGTCTATAGTCTTGCGACTCTTGGCAACCATCCTTTTTTGGTACCAAAATTAGGCTTGCATTATTTGCACTGGGGAAGTTGTTGATCCTTAGATTGTAGAATGCATGTAGGGCAGCCATGAAGTCACCCTTTGTGACGTCCCAACTTTGTGATAGAAATTTCCATTGAAGCCATCCGGTCCTGGTGCTTTATTAGCTAGTAGCTGGAGGATTGCGTCATACGCCTCCTGCTTAGTGGAGGGGTCGGCTAGGGCATGCAGATCTAGGCGAGGCAGCTGGAGGATGTCCCAGTTGAAGGATACCCCCATAGACTATGTTTGGCCCAAGACCTGATTAAAGTGTTCAAGGAGTATATTTGCTTTATCTTCATGAGACACAGCCCAACCCTAGCCTTTTGAAAGTCGTTGAATGAAGTTTTTCCTCCTACGAGAGTTTATTCTAATGTGAAAGAATTTTGTGTTTGCGTCTCCCCCACGGAACCAGTTGATTCGCGCTGCCTGCTTCTTCCTAGATCATTCAATCACTGCTAAGCCAATCATCCTTTTCTTTAGGTGCGCTCGAAGGTCTATTTCTTTTGGTGAGAGAGGTCGATTTTCTTGCGCAATATCGAGGCGTAGGATAATCTCTCGTGCCATGCGTAATTGGAGCTTATTGAGTGGGAGCATTCTCTTGCTCCATGCTTTTAGTCTTTTGGCCATGTTTGTCAGCTTATTGTTTAGTCTTAGTATTGGGTCGAGCCCAAAAATTGGTTCCCCCTACGCTTGTTGGACCACTTGGAGGAACCCCGGAAGCCTTGTCTAGAAGTTTTCAAAATGGAAATCTTTTGGCGGCTACGGCCCACCCATGTTTGACAGAAGTAGGGGGCAGTGGTCAGAGTGGGAAGTAGATAAGGCATGCAATGTGTGTTCGCTAAAAGCCATGTTCCAAGCAATGTTACAGAAGAATCTATCCAGTCTGACCAGGGTTGGTTTGGCTCTTTCATTGCTCTAGGTGTATATGCGGTTCTGTAGGTGCACCTCCTTCAAGTTGTAGGTGTCGAGTGCATTGCGGAATTGGGCCATAAGGCTTAGATTGAGGTTTGAGTTGTTTTTATCACTGGTTTTGTAGATGAGATTGAAATCTCCAAGTAGGAGCCAGCCCGGTGCCATTGTGTGGTTGGAGTCTCGGATTTTTGTTAGGAACCCCTCCTTGTCGCTGTCCACTGCAGGACCATACACTATCATCAAAACAAAGTGTGTTGAGCATGCTTTGATGGTGATGTCAACTGTGAGACCATATTGGGCATGGTGGCAGCTGGTGATGTGGACCTCGTCATTGTCCCAAAGGATCAATACACCTCCACAGGTGCTTTGTGCTAGCAAGAAAAGGAAGTTGTGCAACCTATTTCCACTAAGTACATAAGCCCAGGTGGGCTCTACCTCACTTAATTTAGTCTCTTGAAGGCAAGCAATGTGAGGCTTGCTGCTGTCAATTGTCTCCCAAACCATGCTGTCAATTGTCTCCCAAACCACTGCATAGCGGGTAGGGGAGTTTAGTCCCCTAATGTTCTAGGAGAGAATAGTCAGCCTAGGTTCCATCTTAGGTGTTCCCCGGTGTGATCGGTATCATTGTTGGCTAGACAGTGATTTCATTGGCCTTTTGGAGGTATCGAAGCAAGCAAGAGTTATAGCAGATGACCGCCAGCCAGGCAGTAACCCCCCATCTGTTCTGTAGGTGATGACATGGTTGTGGGTGCAATCGAGTGAAAGGCATTCTACAGGTGATGGCACGATTGTGGGTGTAGCAGAGTGAAGGCCCAGAGCCGAGGAATTAGAAGCCGGGTGCATATATGCAGTCGGTAAAATTAGCTGGGAGTCCTGGTAAATGGCAGAGGGAAGTAGGCACACAACAGGTTGATTTCCAAGGGGGATGACATTACCAAATAGTAGTACAATCAAGCATTACAAATATGTAGTAGTGTAGTTTGCAAAATGTAGGACCGAAATGGCGACAGAGGGGGGGTGAATGTCGCTCGCTTCAAAGCCGCCCCCGAAAAACGAACACTGATATTTCAGAACGATGCAAAACACAGCACCTCACAGAAAATTAAAAATAATTTCTCTGAAATTTGGAACGCATGCAACACCGAAAAATTCAGCATAAATCAGAGACCAGCCAGTAAAAATTTCAACTAAAAAAATCGCTGTTTGATCTGCATGCAAAAAAGATGAAAATCAGCAGAAATAAAAAATGTCCATGTACAAAAGAGCAAGAAGAGCAAGAAGCCTGCTGGAAGCTCACTGCCGAACCCACTTTAGAAAATGGCTTGCGGCTGGAGAGACTCAGAGTAAAGAATTCTTGCTTCCATAGGCAGCTGCATTTAGACTAAAAGCCTTTTTTTAATCGGTTGGGAAGTAAGAGCTTGCCGCCAACAAAACTGCAATTGACTGTGATTAAGTATGGGTCTTAATCTTTGGAGACACGCCAAAATTGCCGGCCGAAAAACTGCAGAGCTGATCTTTCTTCAGCAACCGAAAGAGCAAACCGAGATTAATACTGATCGCCTAAAGAACACATAGCTGCCAAGCACAAGAAATTAATGCTATTTCTTGATTTACCTCAAATCACAAGCTCAAGAACAAGACCCAAATAGCCTTGGGACAAAAGGGAACCAAGTATTTCAGCCAAAGAGCCAGAAAATGAGATTTTACCTAAAATCTGAAAAAAGTACAGAGTAAGGCACTAAAACTCAAATTACTCTTCAACCTTTGATCCTTTGGCCATGAAATTTTGCAGATATGTTAGAAATAGCCATGGGATAATCCATATCAAATTTCATGCCATTTCTCCAAAGGAATCAAAACTGCACCAAACCCTAGAAATGGAATAGAACTGCACCAACAAAAATGACGAGTGGCTCAAAATCCGCAGGAGTTGTTGAATCTACCAAAAGCTCTAAAAAGGATTGGCCATCATGCCATGAATCTTTTCATCACTGAGCCAAAAGAGATAACCACTCCAAAGAACTAAATCACCAAGAACTCTCCTCACGAGAGCAAGAACAGAGGAAGAGGCACAAACAGAAATTTCATTCCATCACAAAGATTTACAGAGAACTACGCCCCATACGCTGGACATTAGAACAAGATGGAAGATTACAAGGATTCACCACTCAATCCCTCTCCTCACCCTTTCATCTACTCAAGAACACACCTCTCTACATGCTGGAACACCCGGGGAGGAGAGCTACGAAGGAGACATGAGTACGCCTCTCTGCACCAACCTCAACCACTAAAGACTAAAGCCAAAACAACCACTAAAGACTCTTTTGACTCTAGCAAACCCTAATTCCTTTCCAAGTGCTCAAGTGGGCATGCAGCCCCTCCTCTCCTTTTATAGCCTTGGCTAACGGGTCTCCGCCTGCTACGCTGCTAAAACCAACGGCGCCGCTTCGCTTGCAGCACTCGCGAATTTCCGATTCGCCTCCCGCACCTTCCGGAAGCTTCGCGCTTCCTTGCCTCGCACGCCGCAACCACCTCGAGTCCACGCCGTCTTCGACACATCCCGACCGTTCGACCTCGCCGCCACCGCGCCTAGTCCGTCCACCGTGTCTCGCCACGACTCCACTCGACGCCCCGCAGCCACACACGCACAAGAAACACGCCAAATAGCACCGCTCGACACATGAAAGCGTAATTACCATCACACTTACCACAGATGAAGTCCAAACCTGTCAAAGCATTAGAATATGCATCCTAAGCCCAAATGACCAAGTTTGACCAAAAGTCCGACCGAGCCCGTTGCACCACGCAACGACATGGTCCGACCACTCAAACCAAACTCGACTGACCTAAACCCCTGTCAATTACTCATCACTCTCATGGGATCACGACCACATGGTCTCTCAATCTCCCCCTTGATGAGTATATTGACAAACTCAGAAAAAGCTTTAAGAAGAGTTTGAGTTTGAAGAAACCAACATGGTCCAAAGAATGAGATGAAGCTAATGACCATGTCGACAGAAGGAACACTAGAGCAACAACTGAAAGAGCAAATTGATCTCCAAAGCTCTAAAACTGTTCCCAACAGACTTTTTCTTCTCTCCCAACAGACTTTTTCTTCTCTATTCTCCCCCTTTTGGCAATAAACACATCAAGGATGCAAAAGAGAGAATATGACAAGTCATTGGATGAAATGGTTGAAGTTTGATTATTCTAAGCATTTAGAGCCATGAGAATTATCCAATATGACCAACAAGTACTACACCAAGCCATAACTCAATAAAACGCTATCTAGATCATGACAACATATATATAAGCCAGCTAGAACACATAGATGATAATCTGAAAATGAAGTGCATTATGTGAGCAAGTCAAGTCATCAATGAGAAAAATCTACCTAGAGACATCCAAGGATGATGCAGGCCATGTCAATAAGCTAAGCGTAACTTATAGAAGCTCAAATTGAGACCAAATAGAGTGCTACAAGTCTGAGAATGAAACATTTGTAGTAGTACTTAATTCTTGTTTTAGCTTAAGCAAATTGAGCACAAATGACATATTTTCTTTTGAAACTGAAGGTTGTTGACAACCAGATTTTTGTTTTGTCATGTGCTAGACCTCAAGCCTTATGCGACTACTCCAAGCGATAAGCTTAAGAAGATAGTCTAGGTCATCCAAAACTCCCCCTAAGTTCATGCCAAGTGCAATGGCAAGCCGTCTCATAGGAGAGAATTGGTGAGATCAGCTTTTTCGCACAAAGAGATCTTTTGCATTTTAACATGTAGTACTAACTTATGCATCATCAAAAGACTACAATAGCTCAATCTAAGGCTCAATAGAGATTCAACGCTCAACTTAGCCTATTTGACATGGCATGAATCATAAAGGATAGCTCAAGAAAGACTAGACTCAAATGTGAGTATGACAAGTTTTAGTTTCAGTTTAGCAATTTTAATTAACTTATCATGGCAAAAGCTAGTCTACACATATGAAGTCATGATAAAGCTAGCAAATAAGCACAAGTCATGGCAAGGTGTAAAGCATATAAGCATGTCATACAGGATAATAATCAAGGCTCAAAGTAGTTATATTACAATGCGAGATGCTAAAAAGCAAGAAAATCCAGCTCCCCCTCAACATGAGATGCAACTTTTGGTTTAAGTTGAGTTAAGTCAATATTACGCTCCAGAAGCTCCCAAATGAACTCCCCCTGAACCAAAGCAATAAAAAAGAGAAGCTGGGAAAGAAAATCCAAACGGGTAGTCCTGAAAGCATAGATAAGATATAGAGACAACTATGGCTCAGATCGACTCTCATCTACCCCATATGACTCGGGACTAATAGTGACCATAAAACACACACTAGAGAGCAAACACGCACTGCCTACCCGAGGTGGCCCGACCCTCGCTAGAACCTACAAGAAGTGAGTGAGCTCAATCTAGTGAGATAAGAAGTAGCCAATAAGAAGCATCCTGGAATCACAAGATAAGAGTAGGAAGTCTAAGCAACTAGGCAAGAGAAGCACTCTAACCTATGCTAGAAGGACTAAACCCAAATGCACCCGTGTGCAAAGCAAACAGAAATGAGACGAAGCATAATCAATAAAGTAAAGCAAGAAAGCCCAAAGCTCCTCACTACAATCCGTGAGGACACACCACCCCAAGCTCTCCTCGCAGAGCTGAAAACCTCGAACTATCCAAAGGCTTGGTGAAGATGTCACCAACCGGTGGTCACTCTCCAAACCGGAGCACTATATCACCCTTCTCTACATGGTCTCTAAGGAAGTGGTATCGGATATCAATGTGCTTGGTCCGAGAGTGCCGCATCGGGTTTTTAGCAATGTTGATAGCGACGTGTTATCACAAAAGAGTGGAACATCGCTCTAAGCTAACCCAAAGTCCCGCAGGTCGAAACCATCCAAAGTACTGGCTGCAAAGAATCGGCAGCAACAACGCACTCGGCCTCTGCAGCGGATGTGCAACACCGATCGCTTCCTTGAAGACCGAAACGAGAAGTGCCAATGAATTGGCAGGTGCGAGGTGCTCTTCCTATCTATCCTACACCGCAAAGTCTCGCATCCGAAGGCTCTCAAGGAAAGACGAGGATGAGGAAGAGTACCGATACCATAGTCAATGGTAGTTCAAGATACCGAAAGATGCGCTTCACCGCTGGCGGTGAGATCGAGGAGAAGCTTGAAAACGAGCACACAGACACACTGAGAAGTGTATGTCTGGTCTCGAGGCAGTGAGGTAAAGAAGGGAGCCGATCATACTTCTGTATTCTTTATGATCAACTGGCTCGCCATCCTCATCTGGGTCAAGATAGGCCGTAGAAGCCATCGGAGTTGACACCGGCTTCCCATCACTCATATCGAAGCGTCTCAGGAGGTCACGAGTGTACTTGCCCTGATGTAGAAAAGTACCCTCCCGAGACTGCTTGATTTGGAAGCCAAGAAAGAAGCTCAACTCGCCCATCATGCTCATCTCAAACTCCGAGCTCATGACATCGGAAAACTGGGAAACGAGAGCATGCGAGGAGCCGCCAAAGATGATGTCATCGACATAGATCTGGACGAGCAGAAAGTCATTGCCATGTCGGCGAATGAACAAGGTCTTGTCTACTCTACCCATCTCGAAACCATGACTCAACAAGTAAGACTTAAGCCTCTCATACCAAGCTCTCGGGGCCTGCTTAAGTCCATACAACGCTTTGGAAAGCTTGAAGACATGGTTAGGGCATTTGGGGTTTTCAAACCGGGAGGTCAGCTCGACATAGACTTCTTCCTCAATGAAACCATTAAGGAAGGCACTCTTGACGTCCATGCAGTGCAGCTTGAAACCCTTAGAAGCTGCAAAGGCAAGCGAATTCTAATGGCCTCAAGTCGAGCTATAGGGGCAAAGGTCTCTCGAAATCCGGACCCTCAACACAGGAGAACCCCGAGCTACCAGTCTAGCCTTGTTTGAATAACCACTCCATCCTCGCTCGCTTGTTTTGAACACCCACTTAGTCCCAATGACATTGTGACCTCGCGGGGCTCGACAAGCGACCGCACCTTGTTTCTCTCGAAGTTTTCTAGCTCCTCATGCATGGCATTGACCCAAGACTCGTCGGAAAGAGCATGAGAAACATCCTTGGGCTCAAAGGAGGCAATGAAAGCGTAATGGAGACAGAATTGAGATAAGCGATTTTGAGCGAGTAACACGCTCGACAGTCTCCAATCATCCGCTCGAAGGATGCCTTTTCGGATATGACGGGAGGTCCAGGATGAGATGAAGAAGTGGCCTCTACCTCGTGAGTGACGAGGTAGGAACAGAGCCACTAGCTCCGAGGAAGCGTAAGGCATGGGTGGTCACCGGAGGTGCGGTGGAAGACGGCACCTCAAGGGGTGGATAAGCGATCGATCGGTAAACAACCCTCATCTCCATCGCCCTCATCATCCACGAAGATGGGTTCGGATCGCTCTAAAGAACTCGAGATATCCGCCTAGTCCTGACCGCCTCGTCAAAGGTCACCTCACGAGTCTCTACCATTTTGCTAGACTCGCAGCCTGCACTTATAAGCCCGCGAAGACGCGAGTAACCTAGAAAGATACCATCACAAGAACGTGACTCGAACTTGTCTAGGTTCCCGGACTTCGAATAAAGCACTTGCAACCAAAAACACGAAAATGAGAGACGCTGGCTTTCGCCATATCTTAGCTCATAAGAAGTGCGGTGCAAGAGTGCCCTCGAAAAAACTCGATTTGAGACATGGCACGCGGTAGCTATAGCCTCACCCAAAACTTCCGCGGTGTAGAGTACTCATCAAGCATCGCCCGGCCATCTCGACCAACGTCGGTTCTTTCTCTCCACAACGCCATTTTGCCGTGTGGGGCGTGCGGAGAGGAGAACTCGATGCTCTACACCGCCTCACCACGAAACTCGGTAGGAATTCTTGAACTCCGTGCCATTGTCATCGCGGATCGCTCGTAAGGCACCCGGAGCTCAACAGAAAGCCTCAAAAGACCTCGAAATATGAAAACGCCTCATCCTTCGAGGCTAAGAAAACACCCAAGAATACCTCGAGAAGTCATCGACCACGACAAGAACATACCACTTCCCTCCCGCCGATCAGACTCGAGCCGGTCCCATCGTATCCATGTGGAGCAACTGTCCCGGCATCGGTCATAGTAATGTGGACCGAGGGTGAGAAGCGGCAACCATCTTGCCGTGTCGGCATGGAGCGCAAACAAGATCTTTGACCATTTTGAGTTTCGCAAACCACGAATGAGATCGTGGCGCTAACTCGGGTCAAATGGTCAAATCCGATATGACCAAGTCTCCTATGCCGTAAAGTCGATCGCGGACTCGAAGCAACCAAACACCGAGAGGATCACCGAAGACTCAGAAAAATCAGCACGAAAGATCCTCCCATAACGTGAAATCCGCAAACCAAACTACCCAAGAGTCAAGAATTTTGCAAGCATTTTTCTTAAAGCTCACCTCATAACCGCTATCGTAAGTCGAGAAACCGAAAGCAAATTATAACGCAGCTTACTAACCAAGGCAACATCTCTCAAAAGAAACGAATCATTAACGCCAAGACTGCACCTTTGCGATGACGCGCCAGATGAAGCATCTCCGAAGGTGATCGTCTCATCACCGGAGCACGGCTAGGGAAGAGAACCAACGGAGTCTCCGGTCATGTGTCGTGAACACCCGAGTCTACAAGCCAAACCTCTCCCTTCCCAAACCCGCGAGCTGAGTCAAACAGAGTAAAGTCTCGATCGGGTAAATCAAGAGTGATTTTGGCACCCAATATCGAACAACACGCCGAGCGGATGAAGTAGTCAAGCACGATCGACCTCTATCTACCCTACGCTCTTGTCACTCAAAGCGGATGGTCTACGAGTAGACCTAGAGTCGTTGCCGGGTCCGCCGCTCAGAGCAAGAGAGTCTGAGCACCGCAATAGGTTGAACACACCGCGGGTAGCTGTCTCGACGGGGGAAACGAGAAGTACCCTCAGAACGGCGGAAGTCATGACCAGGAGCAGCATGAGGACGAAAAACAGAAGACTCAGAAAAACCAAGTCCTCGATGCTGCCCAAACCCATCAGCTGAAATAACCCTAGACCTCGTGTTGGCCTTAGGTGCACTCAAGGTCTGGGGCTGACCCTGAATACGCCAAAGATTTGCAACACGGTCTCTCTGCGCGATCCTGGCGCGCCTGAAGCATCGATCGATCAAATGTCCATCCTTCTGACAGAAGGTGCAGTGGTACCTCACCTTCGAAGAGGTGGAAGTAGCACGCGAGGGCTTTGGCTTCTGAGAAGCCAAGCGCAGTGGACTCACCTTGCCGCCGAGATCCTTGACAAAACCCGCTGATTTGAATTTTACCTCATCGATCTGGGCTCGACTCGATCGCACCTCCTACTATGGGTCCGAGAATAGCAGTGGATGCTTCCTCATGTCCTCATAAAAATCATATCCTAGACCTTGATTAAATCTGCAAATTTTAGACTGGTCCGAATAAGGTTAAGCTTCTTCTTGCCGCCTACAAATCTCTCGAGAGTGTTCATAAGATACCGACACTCCCGAAGAGAGAGGTGCAGAAGAGCAAGGAGAAGAGGGAACAGCAGGGGCAAGGGAGCGGATGAAGAACCAATAGCAGAGGTACGAATGGCTTGTGCACGCACACCGACTCGAATGGACAGTTCTCGCTAGCGAGTTGGTTCACGCCGCTAAGCGCCTCAACCTTACCCCGGGCTTCTCCCCTTCTCAAAGACGACAATACAAGCGGATGGTGGCTTCTCTAGTAGGTCCTTGGTTAGCTTCACACATTTCTCATCCAATGCAACCAAGTCGATTTTAGTTTGTTACAATTCTTCGCATGGTGAGCTAACAGGTCCTTAGAAGCATCACGAGCCAACTTCCTATCATGATCAATCATTTCTTGAAACTGCTTGGACAAACTTCAAGTTCAGCGATTAACTTAGGACAGTTCAAGCATGAATCAATCGGCTCAAGCAAAGAAGCTTGTAGTTCAAGAATTTTATGATCTGCCCGCTTTAAGTTCATCTTCAAGTTATTGCACTTTTCACAAGACTCGGCAGATCAAGGAGCATGGCATAAGGTCCTCTAGCAAGAATGTCCTCAACCTCACATGAGGTGGGAGAAGTAATCTCATCGATGTAAGTAGAGTAACATGCCATCCTACTCAATTCTAACTCAGCAAGCAGACTAACATTCTCCACCTTAAACACATCAAGCTCAGAAGACAAACTATCATGAGAGGTCCTTAGTTTCTCCATGTCTCCAACAAAGTAGGGCATGTATCACAATCGTCACGGGAGGGAGCATATCTAAGTGAAGTAATCTCCCGTGACAGTCTATCTACTTCCTTCTCTAACTCGGTACACCTAGACCTAGCTCTAGCATGAAATCCACCTAGCTTAAGAAAGGCATCATTAAGCTGGTCATAAGAAGGGAGTACCTCATCCGAGTCGGAGTACAGCTCGCTGTCGCTCAGTTCGCCCTCGAGGGCCATGAAGCACATGCCGGAGAAGTCGTCGCCGCCATCCTTGGGCTCTTGATCACCCGTCCCGTCGTCGTCGCTCCATCCCTCCACCTCGCTGAGGTCGAGGTCGCCGGCGCGGTGAGGACACGGTGGAAGAGTTTCTTGGCCTTCCCAAAGTTGCGGAACTTCTTCTTGCCTTGAGCAGGTGCTGAGGGCTTCGTGTTGCGGTTCTTGTCGGTGTAGTCGTTCTTGCCCGAACCGCCGTAATCACCTTTGCCCTTCCCAAGCTTGGGGCAGTTTGCTCGGATGTGGTTGGGGCCACCACACTCGAAACAAATCACGGGTCCTCCTCTCTTTCTGTCCCTCCTTCCTTTGTAAGCGTGAGAGAATCTTCGAGCAAGGAGGGCAAGCTGCTCATCCGCAGTCGCTCTAACCGATCATCGCTTATGTCACGAGAGCAGCAAGGAGAAACCGCAAGAAGACTCGAAGAGACCGAAGCTGAAACGGATCGGTGACCAAAGCCATCGATCGTGACTTCGACCTCACGAGACAACGTCAATCTCGTGAGTCTTGAGGCGCGAGTACAGCCGCGTCAAGAGTCAAGGTCGAGAGGTCTGTCGTGTCTTTGATGGTGGTCACTTTCATCTCCCACACACGCAGATCGAGTGCCGCAAGCATCCGACGCAGCGTTGTCCGAGTCGGGTATGTGAGACCGACCGCCGAGGTTGCTCAAGATCTTATGGAACCGTGCGAAGCACTCATCTAGAGACTCACCAGCAAGCATCTCGAATTTGTTGTATTCCCGCTTGAACTGGTCCTGTCGAACCGTCTTGATCTGGGTGGTGCCCTCATGGTATGTGTCGAGGGTCACCCAGATATCGTAGGCGGACGATAGGTGGGAGATGCGATCGAACTCGCTACGACTCAGGCCCTGGATAATGATGTTCCTTGCCTTAGCATTTGCCTCAACATCATGCATATTCCCAGCATTGATGTTTCATCGGCAGGAACAACAAACCGGACCTTGACCTTGCGCCAGATAGCGTACCCCTGAGCCTGGATGTATGTCTCCATTCGGCTCTTCCAGAAGGGGTAATCGATGCCATCAAAAATGGGCGGCTTGGTCGAGTACTTGTCTGTCGCCATGGCTCTTGAGACCGGTTAAGATCTATTGATTAGAGCTAACCGGCTCTGATACCAATTGTAGGACCGAAATGGCGACAGAGGGGGGGTGAATGTCGCTCGCTTCAAAGCCGCCCCCGAAAAACGAACACTGATATTTCAGAACGATGCAAAACACAGCACCTCACAGAAAATTAAAAATAATTTCTCTGAAATTTGGAACGCATGCAACACCGAAAAATTCAGCATAAATCAGAGACCAGCCAGTAAAAATTTCAACTGAAAAAATCGCTGTTTGATCTGCATGCAAAAAAGATGAAAATCAGCAGAAATAAAAAATGTCCATGTACAAAAGAGCAAGAAGAGCAAGAAGCCTGCTGGAAGCTCACTGCCGAACCCACTTTAGAAAATGGCTTGCGGCTGGAGAGACTCAGAGTAAAGAATTCTTGCTTCCATAGGCAGCTACAGACGAGACTAAAAGCCTTTTTTTTTAATCGGTTGGGAAGTAAGAGCTTGCCGGCCAACAAAACTGCAATTGACTGTGATTAAGTATGGGTCTTAATCTTTGGAGACACGCCAAAAATTGCCGGCCGAAAAACTGCAGAGAGCTGATCTTTCTTCAGGCAACCGAAAGAGCAAACTGAGATTAATACAGACTGCCTAAAGAACACATAGCTGCTGAAGCACAAGAAATTAATGCTATTTCTTGATTTACCTCAAATCACAAGCTCAAGAACAAGACCCAAATAGCCTTGGGACAAAAGGGAACCAAGTATTTCAGCCAAAGAGCCAGAAAATGAGATTTTACCTAAAATCTGAAAAAAGTACAGAGTAAGGCACTAAAATTCAAATTACTCTTCAACCTTTGATCCTTTGGCCATGAAATTTTGCAGATATGTTAGAAATAGCCATGGGATAATCCATATCAAATTTCATGCCATTTCTCCAAAGGAATCAAAAACTGCACCAAACCCTAGAAATGGAATAGAACCAGACCAACAAAAATGACGAGTGGCTCAAAATCCGCAGGAGTTGTTGAATCTACCAAAAGCTCTAAAAAAAGGATTGGCCATCATGCCATGAATCTTTTTCATCACTGAGCCAAAAAGAGATAACCACTCCAAAGAACTAAATCACCAAGAACTCTCCTCACGAGAGCAAGAACAGAGGAAGAGGCACAAACAGAAATTTCATTCCATCACAAAGATTTACAGAGAACTACGTCCCCATACGCCTGGACATTAGAACAAGATGGAAGATTACAAGGATTCACCACTCAATCCCTCTCCTCACCCTTTCATCTACTCAAGAACACACCTCTCTACATGCTGGAACACCCAGGGAGGAGAGCTACGAAGGAGACATGAGTACTGCCCTCTGCACCAACCCTCAACCACTAAAGACTAAAGCCAAAACAACCACTAAAGACTCTTTTGACTCTAGCAAACCCTAATTCCTTTCCAAGTGCTCAAGTGGGCATGCAGCCCCTCCTCTCCTTTTATAGCCTTGGCTAACGGGTCTCCGCCCCGTTACGCCTGCTAAAACCAACGGCGCCCGCTTCCGCTTGTGCAGCCTCGCGAATTTCCCGATTCGCCCCTCCTGCACCTTCCGGGAAGCTTCCGCGCTTCCTTGCCTCGCACGCCTCGCAACCACCTCGAGTCCACGTCGTCTTCGACACATCCCGACCGTTCTGACCTCAGCGCCACCTGCGCCTAGTCCGGTCCACCGTGTCTCGCCACGACTCCACTCGACGTCCTGCAGCCACACAGACAAGAAACACGTCAAATAGCACCGCTCGACACATGAAAGCGTAATTACCATCACACTTACCACAGATGAAGTCCAAACCTGTCAAAGCATTAGAATATGCATCCTAAGCCCAAATGACCAAGTTTGACCAAAAGTCCGACCGAGCCCGTTGCACCACGCAACGACATGGTCCGACCACTCAAACCAAACTCGACTGACCTAAACCCCTGTCAATTACTCATCACTCTCATGGGATCACGACCACATGGTCTCTCACAAAATGTAGGAAGCGCAGTACAGGCGGGAGCACAACACCATTGAGACAAAAGAAGAGGTCCCAAACATGAGAACTAGGGGCTTCATTAGTAGCCGGTCTGTAGCTACAGTGAGGCTTCGACAGTTTAGTTCGCCGTGGCATCTTCCACACCCAACGTCAAGGCATGTGCTTGCTCTTGGAGTGTGGCATACACCTCTGCCACCTTGGGCGAATAAAGGTAAAAGAGTGCAGGCAGTGCCTTTAGGGAGGCCGGTGGCAGTGATTCGTTGAACATAGCAATGTATCGGCTAAGCGCCTCATCAGTCATGTCCTCTTTCTCATCAATAACTCTGAGACGACGAGCAAGGATCTATTGTTTCTTCGCTAGGCGATCAATTCGCCTAGGGGTGAGTGCCTTCCCCTTCTTCTGAGCCGATGTAGGCTGCAACATGGGCGGTGGCTGGAGGGGGTGTAGTCTGCAAGAAGATATTGTCCAGTTTGTCAGTGTGTTGGTGCTGAGAATAGGCGTTGTCTTAGCTGGCGTGGTCGTTTGCCGACGGTGTCGAGTCAGAGTTTGCCTCCAGCGTCAAAAGCGGTGAGGTCTCCTATCCAGTCAACTCCCCTTGGGTGGCAGAGAGGTGGTTGTAGCACTAGCCAGCTTCAGCTGCAATTGAGTGGGTAGATTGGCCACCCATGAAACCAGATGATGGAGTAGATTGGGAGGTCATGTCAGGTACCAGTTATCCGAGATCGTCATGTTGCTCAGAGGCAGGATCAGCTAGCTTGTCCACAATTGAGGAGTGTGGGAGCCCAGAAGGAGTTGCCTACACTTGGGTTGGCTACGAGGCAGCAGAGTGCTTCCCGGCAGCAGAACCAACTCCTACAAGTGTAGAGGCTAGTAGCAGTGGTTGTCATGGATGTGTTGACAGCAACTCCTCCAAAGCAGCAACTTCAAGGCTGAAGGTTGACAGTAATGGTTGTCGTGGTTGTGATGGGGCCGACTCCTCCAAGTTGTTAGCCATCTGAAGGGGGGTAGGCACCATGTCTGCAAGGGCTGCTGGAGGGGCATCCGGAGATGGGTGCGGTGTTGAAGGCAGCTGCAGCTCATTCACATAGTGGTCAGTCACCCTATGTGAGCCTTGTTGGGTTGGGCGCATCATCATGAGATGGCATAGGGGTCACCATCCCGAGCAGCCGTGATGAGGATTCCTGTAGGTGGTGGGTGCCCATGGTTTGGTGCTTCGATAGGAGGAGATGGCCTACCGCACCGTACGCCACTTGTAAGTACTCGTTAGCTTTTGAGAGCCGCACCTCTCGAGTGCATTGCGCCTCCTCGTCAATTTGGTTGAGCCTTGCTTCAAGGAGGCCAGCCAGCTCACGTCGGAGAAGTGCTGCATGGGCAGTGAG
The DNA here is from genome assembly GCA_036346575.1 of Dendrocalamus sinicus. NCBI lineage: Eukaryota > Viridiplantae > Streptophyta > Magnoliopsida > Poales > Poaceae > Dendrocalamus > Dendrocalamus sinicus. Next base: position 11,439,457 of record CM070657.1, read on the forward strand.
GAGAGCTTGCAGGGTAGAGTTAGTGTACTCCTTGAGGTCGAGCTTTCCATCAGTCGAGGCTTGTCGATTGGTAGGTTGGGTTGGAAACATGCCGAAGATGATGGGGCCAGCTGGCTCCAAGTGGTGTCATTGACGATCTTTGTTGGTTGGGCGCTGGGGCCAGGGGGAGCGATCCCTTGGTCAATCATGGGACTTCCCGCGATGACTGGCCTCCTGAGTCGAGGTTCTCCACCTGTCGTTGTAGTTTTGTTTGCGAAATTGGTGGTGATCATCGTCATTGTCGTCATACCACTTTGGTCAGTACCAACTTTCATCACGACAAACTTCGGGAGTTGACCTCCTAGGCCTGGCGTGGCGGGAGGTTCCTGTGACCTTATTTTCTCTTGAAATTTTGTGAATGGTGCTTATCTTCTTTTTTAAGATGTGAACCAGGCATGTTCTTGGAAAAAAGAAAAATCCACACAATCTGTGGTTAGTAGGAATTGAAATCTAGTCATCATACAGAGAGACAAAGTGATATACGCTAAGCTATGCTAAGACAGGCGATGGTACTTATCTACTGAAAAATAATTTTACTCATTTCTAATAACATGGTGCGGTACATGCATCTTTGAGTTTGATTCCCGTAACTATATGTCGAAAACTCAGGAATGAATGAACAAAAAAGGGCATATATTCAAGATAAAAAAAATCTACTCAGTGTGTTGATCTTCTGACCATAAAAATAATGGGCGGTAGCTTAATGGTTTATTTGTAGAATTTTGGCGTTTGATCGCGTGACCTCTTGTACACACAAATTAAATCCTAGGTTAGTTGTGCTAAATGCTAATCAATTGTCCGCTCCTAAAAAACAAGGTAAGCAACTACACAAACTAATAATCAAATCTAAATGTGTGACTAATTATGAAGCAATGGAACCCCGCGGGGCGGACCGTTGTTTGCTTGGTTAGTGGTGGCAGCTACCGCCCAGCTTTAAGCTGTGGCACCGTACATTTGAGGGTACTGTTCACTCCTCTGGCATTGTTTATTTAAATAGTGCTATCTGAGTATACGCGCGCACATAGATGTTTTCAGTTGTCAAAGCCCGTGTTCGTGCTTCCAAATATTTTAGATCTTCGTCAATCTCAAGCGTGTGTATTGAATGCACCCATTTAAATATGTATGAGTGTGAGGATGGTGTTAAGTATATGTGTACATCTTTTTGTACTCGTGATCTCAAAAAATGAACCCGGGGGGCCCACACGCAATGGATGCTATGCTACACTTGTGATATGCATAGGGAATCGTCTCTGTGTAGCTCAGAATTTGTACGCCATTCATTTCTTCTTCAGAAAAATCAATATGTTAAATAATCGCAACAAAATAAAAGCAGCTGTCGATCACGAGTTCACAGAAAACTTATCAGTGGCAAAAAAGTACGATCGAAATTAGCAACACAATTGGCTGCGTTTCATTATCACCTTTTTTTTTTTTGCATGTGGTGGCAATTTTCAAACCCTACTTTGATGCTGTCTGCCAAGCATCATCACGTGCATAAGATCATGAACCTATCACTGCGCCTCCCGCTTGACACAGAGATATCATAACTAGCCCTATTACCAAATCTTGAGGTCGCAACGATCTCTTTAGGATTTAGGTGCACCACCTAGCCACCACAAGTTACACTCATCAAGTTGCACATCACCTTTTTGACACATCTTGTGGCCAATGTCATGCATGCATGAACGTAGCTTTCCTTTGGCTCAACTCAAACCTCTGTAAATAGCCCTCCATGCATGCTGATCTAGTGATCTTGCGCCTCTTGTCCTACAAGCAAACATAAGCAATCTTAAGCACAAGGATCACTACTCCAACATACAACATATTGCCAACAAAAACACCAAGAGCTAGACAAATTGATCTCCATGGCTCCCAGCAGAGAGGCGTGCGCGGTCGCCATGGCCATGGCAGCGCCGTTCCTTGCGATGGCGAGCAATATCGGTTCCGGAAACGTCGAGAAGCGGCGTAAGACATCGTCCGACGCCCGCCACCGCACCGTGTCCGACGTCTCCTACGAGCTCCACCACCACCACGGCGGCGCCAAGGAAGAGGAGGCCGAGCAGCAGCTCCACCCCGTCCCGGAGGTGAAGGACGCCAAGTGCGAGTGCTGCGGCATGTCGGAGGAGTGCACGCCGGAGTACATCCGCGAGGTGCGCGGCCGCTTCTCGGGGAGGTGGGTCTGCGGGCTGTGCGCCGAGGCCGTGACGGAGTGTTATACCATGTGGCTAGGTTTAGAATTTTTATGATGATGAATAATTGACAACGTTGCTTAGTATTGTTATTCGAGGCGTGTGCGTATGTGCGTGGACTAATATCGGTCAAGTTGGTGAGAACTTGTGCCGGGAAAATGTTCTTTGGTCTTTGCATGTGCAGGTTGGGCGTGGAGACGGTCATAGTCGGTGACGAGGAAGACTGGGACTAGGAGGGTGAAATCTGAGGTCCAGGCGGTCGAGGATGTCACGAGGTGGTCGAGCTCACGCTGGAGCACATGGAGATCAAAGGTGGATGGTGCGTGGAGAAGCTACGGGAGGTGCGGTCCTGGAGGATTCGACGCGCGATGAGTTGAAAAGTCGGAGGTGTAAAAACCCGTGTTAGGAAGGGTTTCGGGTCCCTTAAATAATAGTGGGCTAAAAGCCTGGTTGAGATAATAGGCTTAGACCCAGTTGGACGAGTTGTTTTAGGGTTAATTAAAGTCATATGCGGTGACAGTATTAGTATAGGTTACAATGCCGTTTCGGAGGAGGATCTGTGGCTTATGCCGTTTCGGAAGAGGATCTGCGGCTGAGGACTATAAAAAGGACGGCAGACGCGGGCGAACCGTAGGGAGTCAAGGAAAAAAGATTGCGCATTGACCGTGATTGAGCGTACACAAGAAAAAGTGAGAGGCAACGACAGCGGCTTTGGGGGCAGAACGACGGGACGTCGCGCCTGCTTTTGGGGACTTCGGGTGATTTCTGGCCAAGTGTCTTCACTGTGGTTCGTGATCTGTGTTTTTTGTAATACAGAAATATTGCTTGTTTTGGTTAGCAAACTGTAAAGGAGATGATGAAGGCTGCTTCGGTTTTTCTTGTGCATGCATGATTATGGGTTAGCGTGATCTGTAGTAGTGCATGTATTGATCGGTTCGCCGAGACGTTTTGTGATTAGTACTCATGCATGTGCTAATAAGGTCTAACAGATTGGAAAATAAAGGGCATCACGTGAAGAATCCATAGGGCTATTGAGCATTAAGTAGAGCTAATAGAAGAGGCAAAAGCAAGGTAGTAGTATTTTTTTACGTGGAAATAGGAGATCAGTAGCACATGATTCCATCTTGTGGTGCTGATTCTTAGTGCTCCTTTATTGCATAATCATCAAGCTAATCAACAGTAAGAAGCATCACGTCCAATATATATTTATATATACGCCAACATCTAGAAACTCTAATTTGTTGTTTTTCTTGTTCTTGTGTTTCTACTATTTAGCAGGTATAAAAAAAAGACGGAGAGACAGCAGATTGAATAAAAAGCTTCCGCTAGGCATTGCAATCATTTACCCTCTCTGATTGCCTACGACGATCCTACACGGAGGAGGCGGAGAAGAACGGAGGCGCGCGGGATGAGGCGCTCCGGGCGCACATGGGCGTGTGAAAGAGGTTCAACGGCTTCGGGAGGACGCACCCGGTGCTATTCCAGGCCGCGGCCATGAGGGAGATCCTGAGGAAGCGGTCCAAGCTCTGGCCGAGGTCCAGGTCCAGCATCAACTCCAGGGAGGTCAGGAATGGCGCCGCGAAGGCCGCCGCCGCTGCCGCCGTTAGCCGCATAGCCCGCAGTTCCAGCTGCATGCCGTCCATCACCGACGAGTTCAACGACCGGGTGTCGATCAACTAGAGAGATCGAGTTGGTTGCTTGGCTAATTTTGAGCATGACAAGGACTTGATTAGCTAGATGGATGGCTTGAAAGCTTGTTTGATGCATGTTTTCGCCTTCTTTTTAGGCTTGGAGGTGCATATTTTTACATGCCTTTATGGTGTGTGTTTTTGTTGCCCTTCTAGCTAGAACCTTGACAAGTGATAATTTGTAGTTAGTCATGTTCGGTTTGTCCATGCAATCTGTTGCACGGAGTGGCATGTGTGTTTCGGGGTGCAAGTCTTACTTAACTGGGGTTAAGAGGATGGACACCCTTTGCCCTTAATTTGGTAGTGCTTAGGTTGTGGTTTAGGTAGTGTTGTTTTTGGATGGGGCTTTTGTTTGGCTCTCTTGTGGTGTATTTTCGTCGGAAGGAGCGTTAAGATCAGCCCCGTCTTCCATTAATTCCAGGCCCGTTTTATGTGTGCATGGAGTATGTATACATGTATTAACGGAATACTCATCATCTTGTCATCCATAAATAAATGCAAATGGTTTATATGCATGGTGCTTATTGTGAGTTGATTGATATATACCTTTTTTTTTCAAGAAAGACAGATAAACACATCGTTTAAGGGCCTGTTTGGATCCCTTGGACTAACAACTAGTTGCTAAACTTTAGCCCTTGAGGATCCAAACAGGAGGGCTAATGGGTGGGCTAAAGTTTAGCCAAAGCCTCAACTAGTTATTAGCCAACTAGTCCATCAAACTCAGCTAACGAGGGCTAAAATTCCACCCGATTGCGAAAAAGTCACCGATACCCCCAAACCTCCACGTGCACGGGCGATTCCCCTCCCTCCCGCAGCCGCCGCTTCGGCCTCTTCCAGACGCGCGCGCCTCCCCCAACCCTCCACGCGCACGGCCGCACGGGCGATTCCCCTCCCTCCCGCAGCCGCCGCTTTGGTCCTCTTCCAGACGCGCGTGCCTCCCCCAACCCTCCAAGCGCACGGGCGATTCCCCTCCCTCCTGCAGCCGCCGCTTCGGTCCTCTTCCAGACGCGCGCGCCTCCCCCAACCCTCCACGCGCACGGGCGTTTCCCCTCCCTCCCGCAGCCGCCGCCGCCCGTTGCGCGTGCCTGACGCGGCGGTACATCCCCCACGGCGTCGCCCTTCCTTGGAGTCACGACGCGTCGCCGCTCTTCCTCTTGACGGCCGCGCCCACCGAGGACGACCTGCTGACGGCCGCGCCCGCCGCTGGAGTTCCTCCTGACGGCCGCGCCCCCCCGAGGAGGAGAGGACGACCTGCCTCCGGTCGCCGACACCGACGAGCTTCCCCGAGCGATGGATCCAGGGGCGGGCTTCGACTACTTTTCTCAGTCCGATTCAGTGGTCCCTCCTGCCAATGGAGGTGGCATGGAGTTCTTCGCCTCGTCGCAAGTGGGCAGCTCGCTGATTGGGCCCGGCGAGGCTCGTCGGCACGAGCGCCACGACGTCGCCAACCTCGACCTCAACATTGACGCAGAGGATTTCCCAAGAATGCCCAACTTCCAAGACGTCATGCAGGCTCAGCAACTGAATCCAGTCACTATGGATATTGGCGGCGGGAATGAAGGTACTGGCAGTCATCCATCGAGCAACTCACGTCGCGTCTTGTCTGCATGCACTGGTTCAGGCAGAGGTGCCAACGCCGCGGCGCCGTTCCGCGCTCCTCGCACATCTGGAGGTGGCCGTGGTGGCCGTGGAGGTGGCCGTGCAGGTGGAGGTGGTCATGGAGGTGGCCGTGGAGGCGCACGTGGAGCTTCAACTGCACAAGCTTCTCAATCCGCCTCTGCAACTCATGCTCCTCGAGTCACGAATTCTGTGTCGCCGGTAATTGGCCTCCACGGACCACCGCCTCTGTTGGTCCTTGTACTCGGGCTCCTCCAAACACTGATGCTGGTGGGAATAGCAGCATGGCTCGGTACCCCGCTGCTGATTTTGGGACTGAAGGCAATGCAGTGCCGGATGATGCAAATGATGGTCTAGAAGACGAAGATGAAACTTTTCAGGATGACCCTACTGTAAGGAATTTTCCATACCTGCTCTGTTTTCATTTTTTTCAATTCATAGTTGATGCTGAGTGGCTACTATTACATAGTTTGTATAGTACTTGTTTCATATGCATCTACAAATTCCTGCGTTCTGTTTCTGGCTTAAAAGAACACATCAGCTTTGGAGTAACACGGTGAATACTTGTTCAGATCGAGCAAGAGCTGCAAGGACAATGAAATGCATGGCCATTTTCAGCTACTCACTCTGAAAGTGCACCCACCTCGGTCTCCTGTATAATGTCCTGATCTTTGATCCATGATTCATGAGCAGATCATTGCTCATTTGAGCCAAAAAGAAAAAAAAAAGAAAAAGGGGATCTATTTGTAGCTTTCAGCATTTTTTTCTCTATATTTTCACTCTACTGAAAATCTGAAATTTCTGTAATACGGATGACGGATCCGTCGTCTCACTCAGCATGGTCCAAAATCTTATCCAATCTGAGCCAAACAAAGACTTGATAGTTTTTTTGCAAGGACAAAATATTAGAAGATCCCAGATCTAACATTCCATTTCAATGACCTATATTTACATGTAACAGACAAGAGAAATGTAGTTTGTATAGTACTTGTTTCATATGATGAGTGGCTTCTATTACATAGTTGATATCTGAACTTTTTTATTTGTAATAGATGGATGGCCAATTTGATAAGGCTAACTGGTGTTCAGAAAACACCTCAGTTTTTTGTGACATATGCCTTGATCAAATGACGGCTGGAAATACCTCAAATGGATTCATGACCAATAGAGGGTACAATAACATAGCTGAGGAATACTATCTAAGAGTTGGTTTGCGTCACAGTAGAAAACAACTTAGAAACAGGTGGGATCAGCTCAAGAGGTTGTACCAGTTTTGGCTTTGGCTAAACAAACAGACTAGAAACGGTTCTGTGTGGCATGACGACCAATTTTGGAAAGATACATGCAAGGTAAATTAGGGTCTGCTATCATTATTTTAGTTCCAATTTCTGCAATTGTAGCTCATACATGTCTAATTACTTTTCTCAGAATAAATCTGAATGGAAGAAGTTAAGAAAGGGGCCCCCAACATGTCTGGATCAGCTTGAGCAAATGTTCTGTAACGTGGCTGTGGATGGCTCATCCTCTTGTATTCCTGGTGAAGAAGATTATGGGATGGAAGAGGACGATGAAGATGATGGTCAGGATGGGAGCCCTATGAGCATTAGTACTAGAAAGAGGGCTAGTAGCACTGCGACAATAGCAACTAGTCCAATGAAGAAGACAAAGAGTCCTATGGTTAAAGTTATGAAAGAGCTTACGGAAAGTATGAAGGCTGACAGTGCTTCTACTCAAAAGGTGCTGAATGGTGATCTAATGGCCGAGTCTATGAAGAAATGTCAACAGTTGGCTGTTGAATGTGGGGCTTCCGAAGAAACTATCGAATATTTCATGGCTTGTCAGTTGTTTGTGAAAGCTAAGCAACGCCAGATTTTTTTAAACATCAGCACCAATTAAGCACGGTTTTTGCACTTAAAGAGGTGGTGTCAGATGAAGAATATGTACTCAAACTGAGTACTGAAGTGGAGAAATCATAGAACTTTAGGTTCCTTGCATTAGTACATCGTGTTGAAGTGTCAGCTTGCATTATTAACTCGTTTTGAACCTGTCAGTTTGCATTATTATTATCTTGTTTTGGACTATCAGCTTGCATGTGTGTGAATTTCTGGATTATAAATTGTGAACTTGTCTTTATTGGGATCTGTCACTTATTTCGTATGTGGCCATGATGTAAATGTGTGGATGCAAAACTATCTGTTATCATGTACATATCTGACATGCGTTTTAATTTAAAATTTGGATGTAGATCAACGTTTCATCCAGTGATGAGGATGATGAAATACAAAGCTTACTTGCAATCGCTCATCGGAGGAAGATGCAGCGATATGGTACGATTGCTTGCATGATTGGTACGTACTACTATGAATCTTTCATGAACAAGGCTAAGATGAGGCAACCTGAGGTTTCCGGTTACGATTGGGTTAGGCAAACATTGCAAAAACCCAAATCTTGCTTCAATATGTTTAGGATGAGCAGGCCTTTATTTGAGAGCCTACATAACTTGCTTGAGTCATCGTATGGCTTGAAGTCATCGAATAAGATGTCTTCTGTGGAGGTTTTAGCGATGTTTTTGTGGATGGTTGGTGCCCCACAATCAATTAGACAAGCCGAGAATTGTTTCCAGAGGTCAACAGAAACAATTAGTCGAAAATTCGAAGAAGTATTGCATAGTCTGTACAAGCTCTCAGCTGATATTATCAAGCCAAAAGATCCACAATTTAGGACGGCTCATCCAAGATTACAAGCTCCTCGGTTTGCACCATATTTTCATAATTGCATTGGAGCAATTGATGGAACACATGTTCCTGTTGTGGTGCCTGCTTCGAAGGTCCTTCAACACGTGAGTCGAAAGGGCTATACCTCTCAAAATGTGTTAGCCATTTGTGACTTCAATATGAGGTTCACCTTTGTTGTCGCGGGATGGCCAGGATCGGTACATGATATGAGAGTTTTCAATGATGCCATACGCAAATATGGTGACAAGTTTCCACATCCACCACCGGGTAAAGACCTTTGTTGCCATCATATTGTACTTGTCTCCATATTTTTAGATTCGTATTGTACATTTTGTACTAAATGCATTTGTACCATTGCATAGGGAAATTCTATCTGGTTGACTCGGGATATCCTAATCGACCGGGTTATCTTGCGCCGTACAAAGGCACCAAATATCATTTACCTGAATATCGACAAGGGCCAAGACCAACTGGGAAAAAGGAGGTATTCAATTTTACTCATTCATCACTTCGAAATGTCATCGAGCGTTCTTTTGGAGTTTTAAAGATGAAGTGGAGGATTTTATTGGACTTACCAAGCTATCCAATGGTAAAGCAAAGCAAAATAATACTTGCTTGTATGGCTCTTCACAACTTTATTCGAGAGAGCCAAATAGTAGATCCAGACTTCAACATGTGTGATCTTGATGAAAACTACGTGCCATTTCCGGAGTCATCATCACGTCAACAGAGGCAAGCGAACACTCATTTGGGAGATGAGGACCAAAGTATGAACGTTTTCCGTGACAATATTGCTGATGCTTTGATAGCTAGAAGAGAACAGTAGCTACCTCCGTGTGTTTGAACAATTTAATTTGTATGAACAATTTCATCCGTATGAACTTTTGTACTCTTCTCGTTGGCGAGCACGCTAGATCGAGACGGTTTGTCCGATTCTTGCGGGTTTTTCTTCGCTACTGGTCGTCTCACGGCATCTCACGCGGAGTGGACCAGCATGCCGCTGGATGATCCAGGCGTGGATCCAACTCCATTGGAGTTATACATCGCGTTTCCGGCACGAGCCATCATCTGCTCAAGGGTTTGGAAAAAAAAGAGAGTATACTATTGTTCATCGTGGCAAGGGTGCAAAATTTGTGTACTGCCAATATACCATGTATGGGGCTCAGATTTATTTGGGCAGGACATCAGCTCCAGTATTCCATAAAGCACAGGAGAGTGCAGGCTTCGGTTTAATGCACCACTTGCAAATGGAAAGAAAACAGCATCGATCACAAGCTGCATGGTGATGAATGCCATAGTCAATGTGATGCTCTGGATGCGTGTGAAAATCCAATGGCACGCGCAGCGTCAGTGGTTCACAAGTCACAAGATAGGGCACAGGCGGCCGTGCTCCTGCAGTGCGGAGACCTCGAAGTAGGCACGCTCCCTCGTCGGAAACAGACAACAAGTTAGGGGGTATAACAGTCTTTGTATTGAGATAGTACTACTTATTAGCCGGTGGATCCAAACAGGGTTGGACTAATCACTAGTCAGCTAATCACTAGTCCTATCTAATCACTAGTCCTAGTCCATCCAAACAGGGCCTAAGACTTTCAAAGTGATGGGATTCTCTGCATCAGTTGAACGGCTATTCAGCACCATTCGGAAATACGAAAAAAGTATGTTAAAAAGTGGATTTCCCCTTATTTTTTTCCCAACATCCTCTTAAGATCAGCTATTTTCAAATAAATGGACGCTCTCTGTAATAGTAAATTATGTTCGAAAGTGTTAGCGCTGCAAACTTAAGAAAATGGAAGCAGAATAAAATGAAACCTGAACGGCTAGTTTGTTTCCCTAGTTCTAAACTTGGGAATTTATGCTCAGGAAGGACAAGGAAAAGAACAAGATTGTCGCCGTCAAGGGCCAGCAGGCGCCTGGCCGGGGCGGCCGAAGAGCACACTTTGACGCGGGCGGAACGGCGAGCGGTGGTGCGTAACCTCGAACAGCCAGAAGGTAATGTTAACTTTAAGGGATAGACTATTGTACAGGCGACTGAAATTTTTTTATCTTTCAGTCACCTAAAGTTGCACTTTGAATCACCTGAAGTTGCACATGTTTTTTGGAGGGGGGCTGCAATTTTAGTTGATTGAGAGTGCAATTTCAGGTCACCTAAAGTTGCACTCTGAATCACCTAAAGTTACAGCTGTTTTTTTGGAGGGGGCTGCAATTTTAGTTCATTGAGAGTGCAATTTGAGGTGACTGAAACATAAAAAAATTTCAGTCGCCTGTGCAATAGCAAAACTGTAACTTTAATCCTTCTGTTTCTTTTCCTGCTTCGTATGTTGTCAAAAGAATGCATGAGCTGGGGGTTCTGGCGAGTAACAGGGAGGAAGGTCTGCTTTCAACTGTTACTCGGCTTTTCTGCGGAGAGCGTTCCAGTGAGTCGGGTAGTCAGGAGGTTTGTAGTGAGGGTTCCTTGATTAGTGTTAGTGATTCGGAAAGTTTAGAAGATTTAGAATTGGAGGTTGTGCAGCAGTTGTGTGGGGATTTGACGGATGAATTGTTGGATGATGTCAATTACCACCTTAGCGGTAAGGATAAGGCTGTTTTAAAAAAGTACAAGTCTAACCCTAAGTCGTTGGGGAAAAAGACTTGGGAAAAAAGAAGGGTTAAAATTTCGAAATGGAATTCGCTATGAAAGGAATCTTCTGGAATAGCAGAGGTCTTAAAGACTTGGCTAAATATAGGTTCTTATATGAAACATCCAGAGAGCAGAGCTTAGACTTTATTGCTCTATTGGAAACAGGGAAGAAATATTTCTCGCCAGCAAAACTTAATAAATTGTGTGGGGGAAGAGACTTTCTATGGCATTGGTCTGAGCCTCACGGGAGATCAGGAGGGATTTTGTTGGGAGTAAATATAAATATCTTTGATATTGGTAGTATTGCGGAGGGAGATTTCTTTGTGAAATTCCATCTTAGAAATAACAATGATGGCTTTCAGTGGATTTTGGTGGCTGTTTATGGGGCAGCGCAACCAGAATTCAAAAAGATTTTTCTGACCGAGCTGGTACATGCTTGTAGCAAAGAAACATTGCCATTGATGATTGGTGGAGATTTCAATATTATCTGAAATCCGAGTGAAAAAAGTAATGATAAGTTTGACGGGAGGTGGTCTTTTCTTTTTAATGCGGTTATAGATAGCTTGAATCTAAGGGAAATTGAGATGTCAGGAAGAAGCTTTACGTGGGCTAATTCCCGCAAAGTCCCAACCTTCGAAAAGCTGGATAGAATCTTAGTTAGCCCGGAGTGGGACCAAAAGTTTCCTCTCGCCGTAGTGAGGGCTTTGAGTAGAGTTTATTCGGATCATACTCCGCTTTTGCTTAGCACGGGTGAAGAGACCCAAGGTAAGGGGCGTCCAATGTTCAAATTTGAACTCAGTTGGTTCTTACGTGAGGGTTTTTTTGACTTAGTGTCCAGGGTGTGGAAGGAAGAAAATAAGGGTTTATCGGCTCTCCGAAGGTGGCAGAATAAAATCAGAAGGTTAAGACAATTTTTAAGGGGTTGGGCGAAGAACGAGAAGGGTGCTTGTAAGGTAGAAAAACAGGAGTTGATGAGGGTAGCAGATAAACTTGATAAAAAAGCAGAAACGCAACTTCTCGATCAGCATGAAGTTGACCTGAAGCAAAGGGTAAAAGATTGGCTAGCCCAGTTGCATAGGGAGGAGGAGTTGAAATGGTTCCAAAGGGCTAAGTCCACGGAACTCCTGCAGGGTGACAATAATACAAAATATTTTCATATGGTTGCAAGCAGTAAAAGAAGGAAAACTAGAATTTTTCGGCTTGACCAAGAAGAAGAAGGGGCGATTGAAGGAGAGGATAATCTGGAGAAGTTTATTTCAAACTATTATAAACGCCTTTTTGGGCCACTGGGGAGGAATAACTTGATTCTTGACGAAACTTACAAAGAAGATATTCCGCAGGTATCTGAAACAGAGAATAAGATCCTTACGGATGTCTTCTCTGAAAAGGAAGTAAGAGATGCCATTTTCCAAATGAAGCACAATAAAGCTCCGGGCCCTGATGGATTTCCCGTTGAGTTTTATCAAGTGTTTTGGAATCTTATAAAAGATGACCTAATGGCCATGTTTAAAGATTTCCACAAGAATAAGCTCCCTCTTTTTAGTCTTAATTTCGGGATAATAACTCTCATTCCAAAACAAAAAGAGGTTACACAAATTCAACAGTATAGATCGATTTGTGTACTTAATGTAAGTTTTAAGATTTTTACAAAGGTGTTGGCTAATAGGATCTTGGGGGTGGCCAGCAAGGTTATTAGACCTTCCCAAACGGCTTTTATACCGGGTAGAAATATAATGGAAGGGGCAGTTGTTCTTCATGAAACGTTGCATGAGTTAAACAAGAAGAAAATGGGAGGGGTTATTCTCAAACTAGATTTTGAGAAAGTCTATGATAAAGTGAGTTGGTCCTTTTTGCAGCAGGTTCTGAGAATAAAAGGCTTTTTGCCTTCTTGGTGCAAATGGATCGAATCGGTAGTAAACGATGGCAGTGTAGGGGTCAAGGTGAATGACAACGTGGGCCAATTCTTTCTAACTAGTAAAGGTCTGAGGCAAGGGGATCCTCTTTCGCCGGTTCTTTTTAATCTAGTAGCTGACATGCTGGCCATTCTTATAGAAAGGGCCAAAAGCAGTGGGAAAATTAGGGGCTTAGTACCTCATTTGGTGGATGGCGGTTTATTGATTCTCCAATATGCGGATGATACGATTCTTTTTTAGATAATGATATCGAAGAGGCAAAGAATCTGAAGTTGGCACTAAGTACTTTCGAGGAATTGTCGGGCCTCAAAATAAACTTCCATAAGAGTGAGGTTTTTTGCTTTGGGGACGGTAAGGTCAACATTGCCGTCTTTGTTGATCTTTTTGGTTGCAAGGCGGGGTCGCTACCATTTAGGTACCTGGGGCTTCCTATGCACTACCGAAAAATTTTAAACAAGGAATGGAGGGAAGTCGAAGAAAGGTTTCAGAAAAAGCTTAGTAGCTGGAAAAGCAATCTGCTGTCGGTAAGTGGCGGACTCGTTTTAATCAATTCGGTTTTATCGAGTCTTCCGATGTTTATGATGTCTTTGTTGATCTTTTTGGTTGCAAGGCGAGGTCGCTACCATTTAGGTACCTGGGGCTTCCTATGCACTACCGAAAAATATTAAACAAGGAATGGAGGGAAGTCGAAGAAAGGTTTCAGAAAAAGCTTAGTAGCTGGAAAAGCAATCTGCTGTCGGTAAGTGGCGGACTCGTTTTAATCAATTCGGTTTTATCGAGTCTTCCGATGTTTATGATGTCTTTTTTCAAAATTCCTAAAGGAATCCTTAAGAAACTGGATTATTACAGATCCAGATTTTTTTGGCAGAATGATGGGAATAAAAAGAAATATAAATTGGCCAGATGCGGTATGCTTAGTCAGCCAAAATGTGTGGGGGGTTTAGGCATTTTAAACCTAGAAGTACAAAATTGCTGTCTGTTAAGTAAATGGTTGTTTAAGCTGTTGAATGAGGAGGGCCTCTGGCAGAGCATGCTGAAGAAAAAATATTTGAAAGGTAAGACCTTGTCATAAAGGGGTTAAACAACTAGGGGACTCTCATTTTTGGAGTGGTCTTATGGAGGTCAAGGATCTTTTTCTAACAAGGAGTAGATTCAAGGTTAATAATGGACAGCAATCAAGGTTTTGGGAGGACTTGTGGATTGGGAGGGAAACGCTAATGTCGAAATTCCCTGAGCTGTATAGAATTGTTAGGAAGAAGAATGTGACGGTTGCACAAGTTCTTAGTACATCACCGCTAAATGTTTCTTTTAGGAGAGCATTGGTAGGAGATAAGCGGGCGGTGTGGTTTGATTTGGTGCGTATGTTGGTTGGAATATCTCTAAATGAACAAGAAGATGTGCTAATGTGGAACTTGCATAAGAATGGCTTTTTTTCTGTCTATTCCATGTACAAAGATCTTTTGATAAGAGAAGATATTCCAGGAAAATTTTTATTCTGGAAAACAAAGATACCGCTTAAAATTAAAGTGTTCCTTTGGTTTTTGTATAAAGGAGTTATTTTAACAAAAGATAATCTTGCAAAATGAAAGTGGCAAGGGAGTACCAAATGCTGTTTTTGTTCCGCTAAGGAGACCATTCAACATCTTTTTTTCGATTGCCATGTGGCGCGGTTTTTTTGGAGCGTGTTCGTCATTAGTTTTGGAATTCAACCACCTGCTAATGTTGAGTTATTGTTTGGTTCTTGGCTTAAAAGTTTTTCTAGAAAGCTTAGAAATCAGATTCTAGTGGGTGTAGCGGCTTTTTGCTGGGCGCTGTGGTTGAATAGGAATGACGCTGTTTTCAAAAGGATCAATACTCACTCTTTTGTGCAAGGCATTTTCAGGGGGACTTACTGGATCAGAAATTGGTCGCAACTGTCTAAAGAGGAAGCGAGAAGGGCACTCTTAAAAGGATGTACAAGACTTGAGAGAGTGGTGATGGAGTTTTTCAGCAATTTTGGGTGGAACGCTACTCTTAGATTGAAGGATTAAGTCCTTTTGGCTTTTGTGGTGGACTGCGGTGTCCTTGTGGTGTTTATTTTGTATTGAGGAGGCTTTGTGTCACCGTTTGTTGGGCTGTGGACGGTCTGTTTCTTTTTTTGTGTTACTGTTTGGTTGTAGTCATTCGAGTAGAATGATCAAGGCCGGAATATGATTTTATTCCGTTTTCTAAAAAAACAAAATACAAGAGAAACAGGTAAAAAAAAATAATTAAGGATCCATTTGGAACGCATGAATTTAATAGGAGACAGTCCAATCCCAGTAGAAATCAGAAAATTTTTCACATTCCAAATAGGGCTACCATTACATGATAACACGTGCCGCTCATATTTGCACCTACATACAATTGTTTTATAGGAGTGTGTAGGTATCATCCGGATATTTTTTTAACTATCATCTAAATTTATGACTCTTAGATTAGAGATCAAGGGACCTCTTGTTTTTGAAGGGGGAGGGGTAGAATTCGGGAGGGGGGATTCATGGGCATTAGATCTCTAATTCAACAGTTCTAAATCTGGATGATAATTAAGAAGAAAACATCCAAATGATGTTTAACAAACCCTTTTTTTATTAGGGTATTGATAAACATCATCTGGATGTTTTCTTTTTAACTATCATCCAGATTTGTGACCGTTGGATTAGAGATCCAAGAGCCACAAATTCTCCCCACCCCCTCCAAAAAAAATTATCCCCCCTCCAAAAAAAGAGACCGTTGGATCTCTAATCCAACGGTCCGAAATTTAGATGATTGTTGGGAAGAAAACATCTGGGTGATACCTATACACACCCTTTTTATTAACATATCAAATTTGTACATGCATGTAAATCACTTAAACTCTTAAAGTCCGCCCATAAGAAAAACAAGGAAGAAATGCCGTGAAACCCAACGAATTGAGATGCTAATATGTACAGCTTCTTCATATCTATGTCACGAACTACCGTAGCATGTTAAAGACGTCGTCTATACAGCGCACAGCCCCCCGTCGTCGCTCTGCATCACGATGTCGTTCGCCTCGTTCATGTACGCCGACAGGTTCATGTACTGCTGCTCCTGCTCCCGGCTCGGCTGCCGCCACCGCGCCCGGCACACGACGCACGTCGCTGCCCGCCTCGCGCGGCTGCGCTTCCACCGCGCGAAGCACTCGGCGTGCACCGAGTTCCGGCACGTGCCGCACGTCAGCAGCGCCTGCCCCGCTGCTGCCGCCCCGGCCTGCGCTTGCGGTGGTGGCGATATCTCCTCGAGGCACACCGGGCAGGCCGCACCGTCGAGCCGCCCCGATGACGTCGCGCCGGGCTCCTGTCGGCGGCGGTGGTCGGCCTTGGCAGCCGCCACCCGGGTCGACCACAGCTGGTGGAACCTCTCCCGGGCGCTAGGGCCGGCGAGCACATCCGGGTACGTCGGCGTGCCGACGAGGCGCGCGACCTGGCACGGCGGCAGCGACTGCCTCCAGACGCAGGCCTCGTCGAGGGACAGGCCGAGGACGCGGAGCAGCACGAAGAGGATGTGCTTGCACGGCACGGCCGGGTCGGCGCACGTGCACGCCGGGGTGGTGGCGAGCGTCACCGTGTACACGTTGCCGGTGGCGCCCAGAACGAAGAAGTCCGGACCGGTGCGGTGCAGCAGCTGGAGTTGGTGCTGCAGCGCCCGGATGATGCGGTTGGCGACGCGCCGCGTCGACGCCTCCTCGGCGGTCGCCACGGCCGGGGAGTTCGACCCCACCGACTCCATCGACACGTTCCTCGTTCCTTGCGTGAAACGACACGAGTTGGGGCTATCAGCTATGTAAGGCTGCCTGTGGCACCGAACTACGAACGCTGGGATGCGTTGAGTGGCGTAGAAGGCTACAAAGGTGAGAATTACGGGGGAGTGAAGCAAGATACAAGAGGAAAGTCGTTGACTTTGGGTTCAGTTTTGGGTAAGTCCACAGGACAATCCTTCCAAGTCTGCTTGCATACCAAATCATGGTAGGCATGCAACTGAATGATGCTTGAAAGCTGTCCAATTTGACCAACCTGCTTGCAGAATGATTTTGTTCTGTTCAGATCCTTTTTCCCCCATTTTTTCTTAATGGAGGTAGGTGGAAAAAAAGCCTACCTTATACAGTAATTTCATATAAAAGGAAATATCAATTATGTACAAGTGGGAAATGGCAAGAAGAAAGAACCGAAACAGCAGTTTTAAGATTCTGGTAAGACGTGTGTGTGTGAAATAAAGAAAGTAATTTCATCAAGTACAGGAAAATTGGTCATAGAGGTGCGCATCTTATACAGCATAATGCTGATGAACTATCGGAGAAGTTGATGTTGCTGCCACGTTATCTTTCATTATCGAGGCACACTGGGACCCATCTCTGCAGAAACACCAAGAGATCAAGTTTTACGCTGTGGTGCAGCTGCAGCAAAAGCAACTGTTATGATAAACAGTATCGATTGACTGTATATAGCAGGTAGGCAGAGTTAAGTAGTTAACAATAGCAGAACATGGAAATGAAAATTCTGGATCCAACAGACTTTTTTTTAGGGGGATCCGACAGACTTGTCACACTGCAATCAAACAGGATGGGCTGCACAAAAGTCCCAAACTTCTATCAGTTGGGTTCATGACATCAATTTTGCTGATGGGCACAAAATTTTTGCAACAATAACACGACCTTGTAGCAACTAATAAACATGTGGAAAAGAGAGAAGATAGAAATAGATGAAACAAAGAAAATTGGAAGATATGCACCAGAGGTATTTCTAGGTGATGGACCATGTGGAGGTGACCCCGGTTATGTGATGAGTAATTGATACCGGGTTTAGGAAAGTCGAGTTTGTTTGTGTGGTTCAGACCATGTCGTTGCACGGTGCAATCGTTTCGGTCGGACTTTGTCGAACTAGGTTGAACGTGCTTAAGTCGTTTATTTTTCGTTTCGATCGGTTTGGGCTTTGAATATTTCGTCTGATGCTATTGTATGGTTACAATATGTCGAGCGGTGCTATGTGATGTGTTTCTTGTCTGTGTTGGCTGCAGGACATCGAGGCGGAGTCGTGGCGAGACACGGTGGACCGGACTAGGCGCAGGTGGCGCTGAGGTCAGAATGGTCGGGAGGTGTCGAAGACGGCGAGAGCTCGAGGTTGCTGCGAGGCTTGCAAGGCAAGAAAGGAGGAAGCTTCCTGGAAGGTGCGCGAGGGGCGTTTCGGTAAAAACGCAAAGCTGCACTAAAGAAAGCGGGTTTGGATAAAGCATCGAGTAGGTGGTGACCTAATGGATAAAGCATGTGCAAACCCATTAGTGTGAGGCTATAAAAGGAGAGGGAGAGGTTGTGCTAAATTCTAGAATGTGTGTAAGAGTTAGGGTTTTGATTTTGTTCTCTCTATGTATGAAAAATTGAGAAAGAGAGAAAGAGAGGAGGTGTGAGCTTCTCTCTATACTCTCCAGGCATATGGGGACTTAGTGAGATTGTGAGAAATGAGCTGAGAACACTTTATGTAATCATTCCTCTCTCTTTGAATCTATTGGAATATTTTGTGAGAAGCAATGGTTTCTTCTTCTGTGCCTTTTTTCTTGTTTCTTGTCTTTTGATTTGAGTTCTTGATTCAAGTAGTCTAGCCTTTTTCCTTCTCTGAAGCTTTCGGTTTTAATCAGTGGTTTAAGCCTTCAATCTTTTAGTCTACAATTTATCTGGAAGTCTATGCTTTTTGCTGAATATAATTCTGTCGGCTGCGGAAGCAAGATGTTCTATTCGGCTAGCAATCCTTCATGATTAGCTGTCTTCATTTAATATTAGTAGTTTGTTCCTTGAGAGATCAATCTCTACGAACAAAAGAGCAGCCAATCTTTGATGGACTCCTTGCGGCAAGATTGTTTCTTTTCAACTAGCATTTAATTCTTGTATGCATACTTTTTGTTCTCTCTTCCTTCTAGTTTGTTTTGTTGGAGCTTTATTTCTTTAATCGAAAAAAGGGGCAATCATTCATTCTATTTGTTTTGTTGCTGAAAGCCTCATTTTTGTTTTGCTTCTTTCACTTTTCAGCCTTCTGTTTTTAGTGCAGTTTTTAGCAAAGCTTCTTTTAGTTTCTTTTGACTTTCTTGGCCAGCTAGTAGCTGCTCCCCTGGCTATCCGTTTGGGGGTCTTGTGGCCAAAAAGAAGTCTTGAGAAGAACTGAATTGTGCACCCAAAAATTGATAACTTTGCTTCTTTTTGGCCTGTTTTTGACCTCTCCGCATGCAGTCCAAATGGCTTCGTTTTCAGCTGATTTTTGGCTATTTAATTGCTAATCTAGGCTGATTTTAACCATACTACATGCAGCCCGGAATACCATTTCTCTTGTTGGTTTCGGCCGGGTGCAAGTTTGGTCTAAAAAGCTATTCCAGGAGTTAAAGAACTCTTTGTCGATTGCGGTTTTCTTTTGTTTTTTTATCTCCTGCAGATTGCTCATTCTTTCAGCCAGTGTTTTCCGTGAGCGTTGATTTTCTCGCTTCATAGCTTCGATAGCTATCGGAGAAGAAAATACCGGGGTTCTTGGGGGCGATTTTTAAAGTCGACATTCACCCCCCCCTCTGTCACCATTTCGGTCCAACACTAGGACACACGGAAAATTTATACAATAATTAGAGAGCAGCACAAACAAGGTGTGAAACGAGGGTGCAAGGCAAAGAGGGCTGAGAAGAAATACATATAGAAGATACAGGGATTAATATTTTGCCCTTAACCATTCATCTTTACAATTATATATATGCCTACTGAAAGTACTTAGGAGAATAGCAATCATAAAATGAGCAATACACGCTCTTACCATAAATAAGGGCCTTCAACTATAGCTTACAAACATTGCTTAAGAAACAATGCTAAGTTGAAAAAGTGTAGGTATCTCAACAAAGACGCAACCAATCATCCAAAGATGAACCGATATCCTACAGTGGAAGAATGTAATATTATCATCATACAGTAGCAACTAAGCATCAAAATCAAAGCAGATTACAGGGATGAAATAATCTGGAAGCAATAGACAGCCCAAACCACAAACTTCTTAGTATTGTAAGATTACTTATGATAACAAGAACTTATAAAAGAGCTCACTGCATCTGCTTGGCTTTTTAACCATTTGTTGGACGTTGGAAAACCGTTTGTTGGATGTTGGATACTACGATCTAGGTTAACATAGTTATTTCTGAATGCAGACAAAAGATCATTCATTGCTCATTGATGCTGAAACTGAAACTAATGAAAACAGGTGAATCCAGTTAAGTCACACAAACTAGTTCACTATCTATGCAACAGATTGTGTTAGAAAAGCCTTTGCTTGCACACTATATCATTGAACAACTCATCGCAGCAATCACATCATAATACTCAGGCACTCAACTTGTCATTAATGTGATTGTTGTTCTCAACTCACAGGGAATCAACAACAAACAAACACTCTCATTATTACAATAATCCAATCATAAAAATATTTCAAGTAAATAATCGAGATGTAAGATGAAAGACTTGGTTGGACTAATTATCCTTTTTTTCAATAATCTCACCTCTGATGAACTCGCCTGCCATTCTACTGATCTCACATGAAGTGGACAAGATTCCTACCAAAAGCATCGCCCACTACATATGGTAGGAACCAATACGCAGGAGCGACGATGAAATTTTGCATCTGGAGGCGTTGCTCCTGGGTCTGATAGCTGTGCGCCATGAGCAACTTGCACGAGCTCATAGTTCTCAGCCATGAGCAGCACCGGTTGCTCCTCCTGAGTATGCGATAAGTTGGCATCCTCCTTGCGTTCACGGTGCGACTTGCGGCACTCACGAGCGAAGTGCCCCTAGATACATCAATTGTGGCACTTGTCCTTTCCATTGTTAGATGCGTTGTTGTTGCCGTCGTTGGACACACCGTCCTTGCCACTGCCCTTGCTGTAGCCCTTGTTGCGGCACTTATCACCGCTGCCATCCCTGGTCTTGTCGCCGGGTGGCCTTTCACCACTGCAAAGTTTTTGCCCTGCTCATGTTTCTTGATGCATGCAAGCCATTCCTCCTCGGTGAGGAGCATATGGCTCTTGAGGCTGTCTGTGTCACCAAACTCGTCCAGTCAATTTCTCCGTAGACAAAGATAAACAAGTGTCTCAATGGACAATGATATCTGGGAATACCTGGGTGGTACCACGCGCAGAAACTTTTGCATGACCCTCTCCTCATCGAGCTTGTCACCGAGGATGTGGAGGTTGTTGATGGGCCCAGTGAGGCTCATGGCAAAATTGTCCACTGACTCGCCGTCATGAAACACAATGGTCTTGAACTCCTTATGGAGTGACTGAGCCTTGGCCTTGCGCATGCGCATGGTTTTGATAACATCCCATGCCTCTTTAGCGTTCTCTTTGATGGCAAGTGTGGAGAGCATGTCCGGGGGCACTGCTCGGAGAATCGCCTCCAACGCCATGCGGTCCTCATGGAAATCAACATCGTCGTTCTTGACTGCGTCCCACAGGCCTCACACCTGCATCATGACCTTTACCATGAGGGTCTAGTTTTTATGATTGTCCCTAGAGCATTTCATTAACGGACAGTTCAAAAACTACCACTGCAACATGACGGCACCTGCCGTCGGCACGCATTGGCTGCCAAGGATGGTAGAGCACTATTCCTGCTCGACGTACCCGGCTTCGTCTACATCTCCAGCACCGACGTGAAGCGCTGCAAGAAGGGCCAGCACCTCATGGTCAACGTCGAGGCTAGGCCGTTGCCGGCGCCGGCTACGCTAATGGCAGCAGCAATTGCAATCCCTCCCGCCACGGTGCCGTCGCCAGCGCCCCAAGAGCCGCTAACGATGAGCACCACAGCTCCGTCATACCCGGCTTCGTGGTCTACTTATGCCTTATTGTTGGTGTTGTCTGTCATGGCACCGGCCTTGATGGGTTTGATTCGAGCATGAGGCATGATTGAGCGTATTAGTAGTAGTAGGATAGTTTAATTTAGTTCAAAGTTTTAGTGTGGTTAAAATTCGTTAGGTGCATGCGATGTGGTACGTGTTAGAGCAACTCTAGCAGGGCCCCTACTTGAGCCCTCATCCTACTTTTGAGGGCCGAGGGGCAAAAAACTCACTCCAGCAGGGCCCCTACTTGAGCCCTCAAAAGTAGGGGGGCCCTCAAATCTCCCCCTCGAGCCCTCATTCCTGGGGGGTCTGGAGGGAGCCCCTACCTTTGAGGGCTCAAGTAGGGGCCCTGCTGGAGTGAGTTTTTTGCCCCTCGGCCCTCAAAAGTAGGATGAGGATGAGGGTGGGTCCTATGTGTCATCCCCTCTAAGAATGAATTTGAGGGTCCTGTTTTGAGGGCTCCTGCTGGAGTGTAGCCCAAAAAACAGAGCCCTCAAAAGTAGGGAGAGCCCTCAAATAAAAAGTAGGGGCCCTGTTTTGAGGGCTACTACTGGAGTTGCTCTTAGGTCTACTGAGAGGAGTGCTTGTGTCAGTTTGTCTACTCCGAGTTTCTCTCGTCGCGTCGGTGTAGTGAATAAATTTGATGTGAATTGGTTTTCCGTAGATCGATCCATTTAATGTGTAGTGTGCAGATATTGTCTCTTGTTCAATTGGTTAATTCCGTTCTATATATGCACTAGAAACATACGAACTGTAAAAGAAGCGTCGCGTTGCCGATGATCAGTCACACACACATGCAAAAGTAGCTGAACAAACACACAGGACGTATTCCCAACAGCCGTGTCTTGTGTTTATCAATATTAGCTGAGGGTCCGTGCGTTGCAATGGATTTTAAATAAACATAAAGAAAAACTACAATATGCCACTACATGATCTATAATATCCACTTATTCTGAGGCTAACATGTGGACCCGAGCTCCACATGTCAGTGAGACATCAGTAGCATATCGTAGTCATTCGAAGTTATTCAGCAGCTTATAAGAAATTTCCCTATAACCATAATATAAGTAATAAACTTAGAAAGTTTTATACATAATTGCATCCAATCAACAAGTCATATAGAATCTTATCACAAGCCACATATATATGTAATCTAATTATCCACAGAAGCTCATTTAAGTAGCATATGCATGTGTGCATATATTTATCCATAAGAGATCTCACCAACACAAAGAGGTTGGGAGCTAGATAGTAGACTCACCATCACAAGTCCTTTTACAATAGTAAGAAAGTCAAATATTTCCTGTATCTGGTAGATACCTCTCTCCCGAATTTGACTCCGGTTCCAGTAAATAATACTATCTAATGCCAATTCCGAATCCGATAAAATTAATGGGATACTGATTTCTTTTCCCGCATTCGCTCTGAATGGATTCGGCCAGTTGTGAAATATTTGCATGGCATACTAATAGACTAATGAAAAGTGTCTCAAAAAAATAGAGGCAAGAAATGGATACAAATTGTTTGATCACCAATTTCGATAAAATGTAATGTAGTTTCAATTTTTCTAATTGAATAGTTGTTTCGTCACAAAACTTAGAGAATGGATTATCTCCAACCGGCTGTGTTCGCCGTCCATGTGCATTGAGCTGTGTGATGTATTTTCTTTAGAGTGCAAATACCTAGAATATACAAGATATAGATACATGGTGGGTCCCTTACAAAAATGAAAATGTACCAAGCGCCCTTTTAGCTGCTCTCATCTCATTCCCTCCATCTCTCTCTCTCTCTTCATGATATCTCCCTTTCCTCTCCCCAGTCACCGACGATGATGTGGGTGACCTCAAAAGCGGCGGTCCACTGGTGTCGAGGGAGACAGTGCATCTCCAACACCCTTCCTTCGCATCAACCGCTTCCTCCACTAGATCCGGTCATGGACGCATCACCGCCACATCTTGGTGTCATCCTTGTCGCCGGTGAAGGGATGTCGCCATCCCCAGCTGCGCCAGCACCAATCCGATGGTCCTCACTCCTCAGCCATGGCAGCGCCAGATCTGGCCTCCCTGAGCTATGCCGCCACCCGTTCATGTTTCTTCCCCAACACCGGTGGTGCTGCATCTTGTCGTCCCCAACACGTGCCAGTGTCGGATCCATTGGTCTCGGGCCAAGGCACCATGTTGCCACCATCCCCAATGGCCCTTTGCGCTTAAGCCAGAACACCTCTTTGCCTCAGCCTAATCCAAAGTGTTGTCACCATCAAGCAATTCCCCACCGAATCGCCGCTACCCTACATCACCCCAAATCACCGCTACCCTACATCATCGTTGCCGATCTACACCACCACCAGGACAATAGAACTTGAGTTCATACATCGCTAATTGATCACGGGCATTCTCTCCACCGACCCCCTACTGCTGTTGCTCCTCCGTCGCCGATGCCGACCATGACTCTGATGACCTTCATCCAAATCCTCTCTATTCATCAGGGAAGATGCTTGAGGATGACCTTAATTGGTCTCTTCCTTCTTGTGATGGGATCGGTCGCTACAAGGCTCGGGCGAAATGGTAGAGGACCATGAGGATGTAGCCACCGGAACACTCATGCGTGACGGTGGCGCACCCATAGCATGTCTCCTGCTGCCATGCTGTGTGGCTCTTGCATGATGCCATGCAAGCCCCGGTTGGCTGCACCCACCCTCATCCTTTTTGCTTTCTGCCGCTGCACTTATCTACTATCGCCCAATCGTCGTCTGCTTTTGTTGTGAGAAATGAGAGATTAGTGGTGCCACCGTCATCATTCTGGTTCTTGCAGGGGTTTGTTAAAGGAATGTATTCATGAGAGAGAGATGAGAGAATTGGGGCCTGAGTGCATTTGGTTGAGGCCTGAGGGATTAGAGGAATTTGGTTCTGAGTTATGTTTTGGGAGAAAGGTAGAAGGAATCACTTTCGCGTGCTAGGAGGGAACAAAATGCGCGGCGAAGGCCCACATGGCTGCGTTTTTTATGTGAGAGGAGGTGGTGGTGGGATGGTAGATGAACTACAGGATGAATCACTACCATCAACTTTTTTTGAAGTAGTAAAGATTTTTGAATGTGTACAACGAGAGGCCTGCTTGGACCAAAACCCTTAATTAGACTGTTTCTGTAAAGTGTCCGAACCAATTTTTCCTCAGGAAAAACATCGAGATCAATTTTTTTTGAGAAATAAAGACGGGAATTTTATTCATTCAAAGCATCATTTACATCCGTAAGTACAAAAGATGGTAGGTCGGTTAACCATAAATGGCACCCTACTTCTAGAGAGGAGGCAAACTTAGCAATATTATGGGCATCCCCATTAGACTCCCGTTCTTCATGTCTGAATTCAGTTTTCACAAAAGTACACTTACGAGCCTCAATTTCCTTCAACACTGAAACATACTGGTAGTTAGGCATCTTCTTAATACTTGTAATCATCTCCAGGCAATCTGTCACGATGCATACCTGATCCACACTACAATCTACAGCGAGAGACAACACTTCATTTCAACCCAATGCACTTGCTCCCAAAAACTTTCCATTTCTATCTCTACAAGCAACACCAATAACTTCCTTCGTTACCGGACTGTGACACCACTGCATCTGAATTCAGTTTCACCATACCTTCTCATGGTGGCAGCCAATGACGTTCCCTTTCTCTCCTAGCTTATTCCCCCTTTCCTATACATATTCAGGGATAAGTCAATTGCATTCAATTCTTCAAGATAAATTTTTAATAAAGTTAAAGGTAGATAGGGGCTGTGACGGACCCAAAATTTTTAGGATGGGTGTTCAGACTTCAGAGCTAAGTTGCTTGGATATGTCGATATCACGACGCATCGTTTTCCCAAAAACACCGATCACCGATACGTGTATATAGATATAATAAAAAACAAAAAACAGAAATTAATGATTTCTTATGAGGAAATGAGTGACATAAGGTGAGCATAATGACATGAATTAAACAACACATTATAGAGATTAATGATAGTTGCATACCTTGCTAATCTTGTCCTTTTTTGCTCTTTCCCCGTCAGCAAGAACCACCCATCTAAGAGGAAGCTGTATATTCCTTTCAAGGAGCAAAACATACAAAAAAATTAGCATATAAACATATGTAACAAGGGTTCACCTAACTGCTTATTGCCTAAGGCAAAGATTGTATTGTTATATAATATCTATTAGAAAGAACGAAGAAAGTAGATGCTAGACTCCATAAAGAACCGGAGTCGGAATAGAGCAGAGTAGAGCAAAGCGGAGCAAGATAGAAAATAAGTGGAGTGGGGTGGAACACACCTAGATTTGGAGAGAGAATGATGATAGTGAGTTGAAGGTGCTACTCCCTGATGCCGCACTTCCTCCTGGTCGCCACTCTGCTGCGTTCCCATCGCCCACTCCCAACCTACCTATTCACCGTGTCGTTGCCCACTTGCTCGTGATGCCTCTCTGTTCGCCCGCGCTACCACACACTCACCTTGCACCCCTACGCCACGTCACGCATGATTGCTGTCACGTCGCGGTACTGTGTCCACCGCCATCGCTCACCTTCGCACCCTACGTCCACCGGTCGTTGCTCGCGTCCGCAGCCTATGCCTCCGCCCACTCGCCACTCGAAGGCCAAAGCCGCTTCCCACACAGATAACCAAAAGATGAGAGAGAGAACAGATGTTATGATTTTGTTTATATCTTTACCTCTTGGGGCTTGATGAGGAGGGCTGAGGTGGGAAGAAAAATGGGTCTAATATGTTACATTGGCCACACACGAGATACGGGGAGTGTGGGCTGAATTCATTTGCGGGCACAAATATATAGTGTTAACCCAACTAACAGTATATACATCTAATAGATTTTTATGTACCTGGTATTTTGTAAAAAATTTGGATGCTTAACTGAAAACACATGACTTACTACCAATCTGCCCCTGGATAGGGTCTCTGAAAATTATCGTCATGCAGTGCTTTTCTTCTTGCATGCCAGATTGCCCAACAGGTAACTATTAGTTTAATCATCTCATTTGAGGACAGAGTTTTGAGCATAATGAAAAGCCAGTCCTTCGGGTCTGTTATTGAGATAAATGCTGTAAGGCTTGTCAGTTGTTGCCCAGACACATTTAGCCATCGTGCACTTAAGAAGGGCATGCTCCCAAGAATCCTCAGCTGCTCCACATATACGACAATGTTTTGAATTACTCAAATTTCTCTTCATACGTACCAGATCTGTCGGAATAGAATTGAAAGCCAATCTCCATGCAAATACCTAGATCTTTGTGGCTTTGAGTTACCAGCTCTCCCATCTAGCCAATTTTCCCATTGTCTTTTCACTTGGATTAGCATCCAATAAGCAGATCGAACCGAGAAATTGCCATTCCTTTTGTAATGCCACGCCCAAGTGTCTTGCAGGTTCATGGAGCTTAATGGAATGTTTAGAATCAACTCCTTATCCATATCGATAAAAAATTTATCAAGGACATCTAAACACCACCTTCTTGTGGAGGCATCAATAAACTCACTAACCATTTTAGGAGGATGAGATTCCTTTGTACAAATAGGCGGCAGCATCCAGTTTCGGGGAATCCAGTTGTGTTCCTGAGAGACCATGTGGTCGTGATCCCATGAGAGTGATGAGTAATTGACAAGGGTTTAGGATAGTCGATTTTGGTTTGGGTGACCATGTCGTTGCGTGATGCAACGGGCTCGGTCGATTTGGTCAAACTTGGTCGTTTGGGCTTGATGAGTACTCTACACCGTACCTTGGTCGAGATGGCCAGGACGATGCTTGATGAGTACTCTACACCGAGGAAGTTTTGGGCTGAGGCTATTGCGACTGCGTGCCATGTTTCGAATCGAGTTTTTCTTCAGGCACACTTGCACCGCACTTCTTATGAGCTGAGATATGGGCGAAAGCCCAATGTCTCTCACTTTTGCGTGTTTGGTTGCAAATGCTTTATTCTGAAGTCCGGGAACCTAGATAAGTTCGAGTCACGTTCTTGTGATGGGATCTTTCTAGGTTACTCGCCTTCTTCGCGGGCTTATAGGGTCTGGAACTGCGAGTCTAGCAAATTGGTAGAGACCTGTGAGGTGACCTTTGACGAGGCCAGTCTGGGGACTAGGCCTGATATCTCAGGTTCTTTAGAGTAGTCCGAGACCATCTTCGTGGATGACGAGGATGATGGAGATGAGGGTTATCTACCCGATCCAGTCCCTTATCCACCCCTTGAGGTGCCGTCTTCCACCGCACCTCCAGGTGATCAGCCCATGCCTTCTGCTTCTCTGGAGCTAGTGGCTCTGTTCCTACCTCGTCAGCTCACGAGGTAGAGGCCACTTCTTCATCTCATCTGGACCTCCCGACATATCCGAAAAGGCATCCTTCTGAGCAGATGATTGGAGACCTGTTCGAGCGTGTTACCCGCTCAAAATCTGGCTTATCTCAATTCTGTCTCCATTCTGCTTTCATTTCCTCTTTTGAGCCCAATGATGTTTCTCATGCTCTTTCCGATGAGTCTTGGGTCAATGCCATGCATGAGGAGTTAGAGAATTTCGAGAGAAACAAGGTCTGGTCGCTTGTTGAGCCCCCGCGAGGTCACAATATCATTGGAACCAAGTGGGTGTTCAAAAACAAGCAGAGTGAGGATGGGGTAGTCATTCGAAACAAGGCTAGACTGGTAGCTTAGGGGTTTTCCCAGGTTGAGGGTCTAGACTTCGAGGAGACCTTTGCCCCTGTAGCTCGACTTGAGGCCATTAGAATCATGCTTGCCTTTGCAGCCTCTAAGGGTTTCAAGCTTTACCAGATGGACTTCAAGAGTGTCTTTCTCAATGACTTTATTGAGAAAGAAGTCTACGTCAGACAACCTCCAGGTTTCGAGAGCCCCAAATACCCAAACCATGTTTTCAAGCTCTCCAAAGCGTTGTATGGACTTAAGCAGGCCCCCAGAGCTTGGTATGAGAGGCTCAAGTCCTACTTGTTGAGTCATGGGTTTGAAATGGGTAAAGTAGATAAGACCTTGTTTATCCGTAGGCTTGGTAATGACCTTCTGCTCGTCCAGATCTATGTCGATGACATCATCTTTGGCGGCTCTTCCCATGCTCTGGTTTCACAATTCTCGGATGTCATGAGCACCGAGTTTGAGATGAGCATGATGGGTGAGTTGACCTTCTTCCTTGGCTTCCAAATCAAGCAGACTCGGGAGGGTACTTTCTTGCATCAAGGCAAGTACACTCGCGACCTCCTGAGACGCTTCGATATGAGTGATGGTAAGCCGGTGTCAACTCCGATGGCTTCTACAGCCTATCTTGACCCAGATGAGGACGGCGAGCCAGTTGATCAGAAAGAGTTCAGAAGTATGATCGGCTCCCTTCTTTACCTCACTGCCTCGAGACCAGACATACACTTCTCTGTGTGTCTGTGTGCTCGTTTTCAGGCCTCTCCTCGCGTATCTCACCGCCAGGCGGTGAAGCGCATCTTTCGGTGCCTCCGAGCTACCATTGACTATGGTATCTGGTACTCCTCCTCATCCTGTCTTTCCTTGAGAGCCTTCTCGGATGCAGACTTTGCTGGCTGTAGGATAGATAGGAAGAGCACTTCTGGTACTTGCCAATTCATTGGCACTTCTCTCGTCTCTTGGTCTTCTAGGAAGCAGTCCGGTGTTGCACAGTCCACCGCAGAGGCCGAGTATGTTGCTGCACCACCGCTGCGATCAGTACTGGATGGCTTCAACCCTGCGGGACTTTGGGTTAGTTATTGACAGTGTTCCACTCTTTTGTGATAACACTTCTGCGATTAACATTGCTAAGAACCCAGTGCAACACTCTCGGACCAAGCACATCGATATCTGTTATCACTTCCTTAGAGACCATGTAGAGAAGGGCGATATAGTGCTCCAGTTTGTGGAGAGTGACCACCAGTTGGCTGACATCTTCACCAAGCCATTGGATAGTTCGAGGTTTTCAGCTCTGCGGGGAGAGCTTGGGGTGGTTTGTCCTTATGGACTGTAGTGAGGGGGAGCTTTGGGCTTTACTGCTTTACTATATTGATTATGCTTCTGTCTCATTTCTGTCGCTTTGCACTCTGGGTGCATCGGGCTTAGTCCTTCTAGCATATGTTAGAGTGTTTCTCTTGTCTAGTTGCATAGACTTCTTACTCTTATCTTGTGCTTCCAGGATGCTTCTTATTAGCGGTTTCTTATCTCACTAGATTGAGCTCACTCACGTCTTGTAGGTTCTAGTGAGGGTTGGGCCACCCTCGGGTAGACAGGGTACATGTTTGCTCTCTAGTGTGTGTTGTTTCAGTCAGCTGATAGTCCTGGAGTCATATGGGGTAGATGAGAGTCAGTCTGAGCTATAGTATCCTCTATATCTTATCAATGCTTTAAGGACTGCCTATTTGGTTTTCTTTGCCAGCTTCTCGTTTTATTGCTTTGGTTCAGGGGGAGTTTATTTGGGAGCTTCTAGAGCTTAATCTTGACATAACTCAACTTGAACTTAAAGCTGCATCACATGTTGAGGGGAAGTTGGATTTTCTGCATTTTCAGCATTTAGTATTGTAATATAACTACATTGAGCCTTGATTATTATCCTGTTATGACTTGTTTACAATGCTTTACACCTTGCCATGGCTTGTATTTTATTTGCTAAATTTATCATGACTTCATATGTGTAGACTAGCTTTTGCCATGATAAGTGAATTAAAATTGATCTACTTGAATTAAAATTTGTCATGCTAACACTTGAGTTTAGTCTTTCTTGAACTACCCTTTTATGATTCATGCCATGTCAAATAAGCTTAGTTGAGCGTTGAATCTTTGTTGAGCTTTAAGTTGAACTATATTAGTTCTTGATGATGCATAAGTTAGTACAACATGTTTAAAAAGCAAAATGATCTCTTTTGTGCAAAAAAAACTGATTTCACCAATTCTTTCTCATGAGACGGCTTGCCATTGCACTAGGCATGAACTCAGGGGGAGTTTTGGATGACCTAGACTATCTTCTTAAGCTTCTTGCTTAGAGTAGTCGCATAAGGCTTGAGATCTAGCACATAACAAAAATTGGGTTGAAAACAACCATGAGCTTTATAAAGACAATGGTTTATGTGTTCAATTTGCTTAAGCTACAAAAAGAACCAAGTACTTAACCAATGTTTCACTCTTGAGCTTATAGCACTCTATTTGGACTCAATATTAGCTTGCTTGTTCCGCTTAGCTTAATTGACATGGTTTGCATCATCCTTGGATATCTCTAGTTAGACTTTGCTTTTTGATGACTTGACATGCTCAGAAAATGCATTACATTTTAGATCGTCATCTATGTGCTCTAGCTAGGATATACATATTTTGTCATGATCTAGATAGCCTTTTATTGAGTTATGACTTGGTGTAGTTCATTATGGTCATTATGGATAATTCTCATGGCTCTACATGCTTAAAATAAATAAACTTCAGCCATATTCATCCATTGACATGTCATATTGTCTCTTTTGCATCTTGATGTGTTTATTGCCAAAAAGGGGAGAATAGAGAAGAAAAAGTCTTTTGGGAACAGTTTAGAGCTTTGTAGAATAATTTGCTCTTTCAGTTGTTGCTCTAGTGTTCTTTCTGTCGACATGGTCATTTGTTTCATTCCCTTCTTTGGACCATGTTGGATTCTTCAAACTCAAACTCAACTTCATGCTTTTTCTGAGTTTGTCAATATACTCATCAAGGGGGAGATTGAGAGACCATATGGTCGTGATCCCATGAGAGTGATGAGTAATTGACAAGGGTTTAGGATAGTCGAGTTTGGTTTGGGTGACCATGTCGTTGCGTGATGCAACGGGCTCGGTCGATTTGGTCAAACTTGGTCGTTTGGGGTTAGGATGTTTATACTGATGTTTCGACAGGTTTGGACTTCGTCATGCGTGAGTATGATGTGTTTATGCTATTTACGCTTTCATATATAGAGCGGTGCTATTTGACGTGTTTTCTTGTCTGTGTGGCTGCAGGACGTCGAGTGGAGTCGTGGCGAGACACTGAGGACTGGACTAGGCGCAGGTGGCGCTGAGGTCAGAACAGTCGGGAGGTGTCGAAGACGACGTGGACTCAAGGTGGTTGCGAGGCGTGCGAGGCAAGGAGCGCGGAAGCTTCCCGGAAGGTGCAGGAGCGGCGAATCGGGAAATTCGCAAGGCTGCACAAGCGGGAGCGGGCTCCGTTGGATTTAGCCGGCGTAACGGGGCGGAGACCCGTTAGCCATGGGCTATAAAAGGAGAGGAGGGGCTGCATGCCCATATGAGCACTTGAAAGGATTTTAGGGTTTTCTTTTAGTCAAAAGAGTCTTTAGAGATGGTTTTGGCTTTAGGCTTTAGTTGGTGAGGTTTGTTGGTGGTGGCAGAGAGTGCTCCCTGCTTGTCCCCTTCGATGGTTTCCAGAGAGTCTGTTCATCTCTCTACTTAAGCATGTATGGTTGAGGGTTCTTGAGTTGGAGAGGGAGTTGAGTGATTGAGAGACTTGTAATCAATCTTTGTGTTCTAATGTCCATGCGTATGGGGACGTATCTCTTTGTATTTCGCTTGTGATTTGGAATGAAATCGTTGAAGTTTGCTTCTGTTCATCTCTGTTTCTCTACGATGCCCTCTATATTGATTTCTTGACTTGCTTGATTTCTTGTTTTTTGGTGGTGGGGAGTGGCAAAGTGGGTTGCTCTATGATGGATTAGTGCCTCAAGATCATTTGATCGATTTCCCGAAGAGCAAACTTGGTTTAAATCTCAGATTTGGTTTTTGAGTTCCTCTGTTCTTGCTTTTGAGTTTCTAGGGTTTCTTGGCCCTCTTGGTTCCCTTGGAGAAATGGCATGAAATTTGATCTGGATTATCCCATGGCTATTGCTAACATATCTGCAAAATTTCATAGCCAACGGATCAAAGATTGGGGATTAATTTGGGTTTTAATGATGTCTCTGTAAGTTTTTCAGTTCTTGGTTCAACTCTGAATTTCTTGAGTTTTGGTTGATTTCTTGTGTTGTTTGGAGCCCCTATGATATTTAGTTTATGTTCTTGGGTCTTGGTCTAAAAAGAAAAGAATCATTTCTCTCATTTTTCTTGGAAATGGTAAGAATCTGAAATTTCAGGTTCTCCATTTTTTCAGAGGAGTCCTTTTCGGTTGAAGTCTTCTTTTCGGCTGCTCCCTGTGCAATCAAGAAGTCTCTCGTAAGGTTGCTATCTCAGTTTGCATTCTCCTTTGGATGGAAGTCTGCAGCTTGTTCCTTTGAGTTTTCGGCCAAGGACAGTGCATCAGTTTTTTGCTTGGTTTCTCGGCAGCAGTAGAGATCGGCTTGCATGCAGTCCTGTTCAGTTCGGCTAGCATTGATTTAATTCCTTTCGGCAGCTCTTCTTCATTTCTGCTTTGGTGGTTTCGTCAGCCATTTGCTAGTAGAATGAAATCAATAGCACAAGCTTCCGAGAGCAAAGCTAGCAAACCTCACGGTTTGTAATTAGTTGGCCGAAAGCATTCAACGAAGAATTTGCCGCATGCAGTTTTAAGTCTTCCCAGGAAGCTTGATCTTTGGCCATAGCATGCAGTAGATGCTTTCTTTTTATTCTTTTGCTGATCTTTGGCCATTTTGCATGCAAATTAAACGGCATTATTTTCAGCTGAAATTTTTACTGATTACTCTCTGATTTATGCTGAGTTTTTTAGTATCGCATGCGTTCCAAATTTTGGCAAAATTATTTTTAATTTTCTGTGAGTTGCTTTGGTTTGCATCTTTTTGAAAAATCAGTGGTCGATTTCTCGGGGGCGATTTTGAAGCGAGCGACATTCACCCCCCTCTGTCGCCATTTCGGTCCTACAGTTCCCATATACGAGTATTTTTCCCATCTCCTATCCTCCTGATCAAGCCTTGTTTCAGAATATTGCGGCCTTCTAAAATCGCTCTCCATGTTTGATATGGCCGACTTCCCAAATTAACCGCGATAGAAGTTGTGTACTTAATCAGGCGCCACCCCTGTCTCGCTATGTCCCGGAAGCCCAATCCTCCCATGAACTTTGGCATTATCATGCTCTCCCATGAAATCCAGCTCATTCTTCTCTTCCCATTCTTGCCCCCCCCCGCCCCCCACCCCCTCCCCAAAAAACTGTCTTATCATGGAATTGATCTCTACCCCTAAAATCCACCAGTTCAGTTCTTTCCTACGACCACCCCAAATTATGCCCCCAGCAGTCATGAGTTTTCCTGCGTCCACACCAATTCGTGTCTCCAGGAAAACCAACCAGTGAAATCAACGATCAAGGATCAATTCCCACCTTTCTCTCTCCTTACCCACTCATATCCAACGATCCAAAGGCGACGCCCACCTTGACTCCCCTGTGCCCCCGCTCAATCTCTTCTCCCCTGTGCCCCCGCTCGACCTGCGCTACCCCCTCTCTACGCCGCCTCCTCCCCTCCCTCCTCCATCCGCGCCTCCGCTCCTCCCCCCGACCTCCTCCTCGACCTCCTCCCCGACCCCTCCTCCTCCGACCGCCCCGCCCCGGAGATCCTCTCCCTCGCCTGGACGCGTAGCCTCCTCGACTCCTTCCTCATCTGCCTCGAGGAGTTCCGCGCCATCCTCTTCGGCGGCGGAGCGGCCGCCGCCTCGCGCCCCCTGCTCGATCGCCTGTTAGCCGACTTCCTCGACCGCGCCGTCAAGGCGCTCGACCTCTGCAACGCCCTCCGCGACGGCCCCATGGAGACCTCCTCCTCCGCCAACCACCATGCGCGCCTCCGCCGCCCCCATGGAGACCTCCTCCTCCGCCCGCAGATCCGCCGCCCCGGACCCCGGCTCCAAGAAGCCGCGCCTCGCGCAGCCGCCGCCGCCCGCCGCGCGGGATCTCAGATCGACGCCAGCCTCGTCGCTGCCACCAATGGCAGCGCCGCCTCAGCGCCGAGCGGCGCGCAGTGGACCTCGTGGCGCCGCTGGCAACACCGCCCCACCCCTCCGGCGGCGGCGATGGATCTCCGCCGCCCGCCGCGGCCGCGCCGTCGGCGGCGTCGAGCCCAAGATCCGCCGGTAGGCCGTCACCCCGACGCCTCGGCCCCATTCGAGCCCCGCCGTCGCCGCCGCGCGCCGCAGCTGGACGGTCGGTCCGCCGGCCGCCGCGTCGGACCTCTCCCCGAGCTCGCTCTCCCTCGTCATGATCCCGCTGCCGCGCCACGCCGACCTCCTCGCCCCCGGCTCCCTCTCTCCCGCGGCGTCCGGCGCCCCTCTATAATACACCAAAATTTGCCATCGTACCCGCGGCCTCGGCCGTGGAGGAAGGTACACCGTACCGTTGCTTTCCGTCTTCTCTGGTCGTCGCCCAGCTTTGGCTCCTGGAGCTCAGTCCTCATCACCAGAGGATGATGACAAAGCACAGGCAGATGGTCCATCTCAAGATGGAGCACCAGGTGACGACTCTACTTTGCAAGTTCTCATTGCTGGGTTTCTCATCTAAAGCTGAAGCTTCTGCTATTCTATCTAGCATTTGGGAACTGGGATGTGATTTGTCTAATCTGTTATCTTTGAAATGGATATTTTTCGAAGTGCAAAGAAGAAAAAGAAGAAAAGCAAGGCCAAGTGAGTTCTGTTATTCTGTTGAACCATTCATATTCTTGTTTTGTTTGTTCTGCTTTCGAGCTTGTCTCATATTTTCTTTAGAAAGAAGAAGGACCCTCTTCAAAGATACGATCCTCCGTCAATCCCGGTTGATGAGCTTTTCCTTCGTGAGAGTTTCACGAGGGTGAAATCCAGCAATATAAGGATGAGTAAGTACAAGGCCATCACCATTGCCGCAATTTCCATTGTAATGAACTATCCAGTGATAGGAATATGTTGATTTTTATCTCCATCAAACCTGTCGGCTGTCACTAATTTCTGGGTTAAGACTGGATGAATGATCTTCATCGTCTCTGAAAATGACGCACAAAAAGTATTTTGTTTCAGCTTTTTTTGCTAATGGCAAACTCTATGAATTAATATTATGAAATAATAATTAGCATCTGTTTCATAAATTAATCATGCTATTGCTCTTCAGTAATTTGTGGAGAACAACTAGGACCACTTATTCTCTGTTACTTTGTTTTTCTTCAAGCTTTACTTCTAGGACCACTTAACTTTGCAAAAAACAAGAGATGCGGGCTTGAAGAAACCTTGAAGTTCGTGAACTTGTGTAGAATGCAAGACTAAAAATTGTTTTCTATTATCAATATATCTTTTTCAGTTTTTGTATTTTATTTGTTCTATATGTTATTATGTCATATAATGATGCATCGCCGTGCTTCCCACTGCTTGTGCAAATGGCCTGCGCTGCTTACAGCGAATAGATTCTTTGGCTTGCTAGCATCGGTCCACTTATTTACCGTCTTTGCTTATAGTGTTAGATCATCTATCCTTACGATGTTATATTGAATAATTATGGAAGGCACGAGGCACAAATAGTAATTTTACTTTAGTATTATGTTTCTTGATGACATGCAGGTATTATTATGTGCAGAGCTTATTATCATCACAATGTTGCAGTAATTGTTTTAACCTTGTCAGAGTGAATCATACGCTAGAGAACTTGCCTTTGGAGTTACTTCGACCTAAGCTACAAAATAACCATTCCATACTGTAGTTCCAAGCTAACAAAGCATGAGATTCTGATACCAAGATAAATAAGATGTTCTTAGGGACCTATGCAGAATATAGTTACATTTTGGTTATGAATTGGGTTTTTTTATATTTTGAAAGATAGTAATATGGTTAGTTATGATTGCAGGCATTTAGAAGGCTTTATGAGGAAGTGGGACTTGGATGGGTTTATGCTGTTACAAGTACGAACCTGTAAGTGCACACTTAACACAGAGCAAATCGAAGGATCAGCTTGTTTCGTTCATTTGAGAGAGTTGCCATTCTATACTTATCAGGCAATGTTGTATTTGCTGACGAATTTTTACCACTAGACATTAAGTGATATTTACGGATGCAACAATTTGCTGGAGAAACCTATCTGGCCCAAACACCCATGGCCATAATGAATTCCTACTCTGGCTAAGCATCGTCACACCAGCTATTACAGCCACAATGCTCACCATAGACCAGCCATAACATGCTCAGTATAGCTCTCTCCTTTCATGGCATATGCTCCAGTTAGCACATTCTGGTTGACTTGGAAATTAGCATTCATGCATGCACACAGGTGCACATTTCAACAAGGAAAATGCATGTTATATTGAAATAAGTACGTATTTTTCAGGTTCAGACCATTCGGTAGGGCTATCTCTCAAAGAGATCTTCAAATTTGAGAGGTGACTGGAAAAGGAGGTTCTTTGTCCTTGATAGTCGAGGAATGTTATACTATTATCGCAAGCAGAATAGTAGACCATCCGTAGGTTCCTCTATAACACTATTCAAATACTCAATCTTGCAAGAAGTCCATCATACAACTGAAGAGTGTAGATATATTCTTGGTTCTGCATTCAGATTTTTTAAGGGTCGATTACTCGGAATGATACTTGTGTATCATGCACTTGTCCCCATGTGCTTTGTGCAAACCAGAAATCAGAGGCGCAATAGCTGCACCTTTAATAGGAATGCAATGATTTTTTGGGATGCATTGGTGTCTATTTTATGCACAGATATTTACAATAGTTAAGTTGTTGTAGACACATATCTAACAACTTACATCCACACATTTTTGTAAAAATTACATCGTTGATCGTTGTAGATTTGGTATATTTTGGTTGTATCATTCGTGTGACTAGCAGACTGAACTTTGCACCTAAACAAGTACATTGTATTGGCAGGTAAGATCCCTGACACTTGATGTCAGGGTCTGGGAGCCATCTGTAATTAATCTCTTCCAGTCATTAGGAAACACATTTGCCAACACTATCTGGGAAGAAATGTTACCTTTATCAAGCAGCGTTGATCATGGTGATATTTCAAGGTAACATTGACGCTGTTTGTATACAAAAGCTGTAGAATCGCTATCCTTCTATTATCATGCAATTAACTTGCAAGTTTTACTATTTTGCAGGGCTGATGGATTAGAAAACACATCACATAATTTAGTTGTCAGCAAGCCTAAACACTCAGATCCTATCGCTGTGAAGGAGAAATTTATTCATGCCAAGGTACTTTGTTGTTTGCCTATCGCTTCAGCCTATTCTATTTTGTCATCAAACAATTAGCAATCACTGATCAGGAGAATACAATTTCATGAGTCGAGTACGATTTGCCTATCGCTTCAGCCTATTCTATTTGGTGGTACGATTTGAATTGAACTATTTTGTTAAGTTCATTATTTTCTAAAAATATCAGGACAATTTTTGAGGGCAAGCATGATATTGTCACCGAGAAGGACCTAGAACACCTTCTGCAACTTTTAGATAACAAGGAGAGTGGGGACATAACATGGCAGGATTTGATGGAGCGCACCACTTCCAACATGACTTACAAGGCCTGGCGCCATGAGCCCGAGGTTTGTTTTGCCAGTGGGATTGCAGAAAGAGAAACTGATGCTAAGAATATAATATATTATAAAAAATTTAGAGGGGCCGTTAATTAGAAATAAGAGGTAGTATTAGCTTCTGAATGCAAAGAAAAATTCTGATACTTCAATTAAATATACCAAGGACCAGATTATCAATTTTTTAAAGTGCTGTGGTGTCCTCGCCCCTCATGGTAATACTATCATGTCACTGGCTTGCTGCAGTATACCTTTTGTTCATTTATTATCTTGTGTTCGAATTTTTTTGTGAAATGTGGCATGACCTGATGTGAAAAAATTTAGGAACTTATAGAAAAATATGTATAATGAGACTAATGACTATACCGTCAAGATCTTGTCATATAGTTTTCATATACTGCTCTCGAGTTTATTTGTGTTTTTTTCTTTAGGTGGGACCTGTAATGTATTGCAGCCGGACTATTTTTGAGGATGCTACTCCTGAACTGGTTAGAGATTTCTTCTGGGATGATGATTTTCGTCTAAAGTGGGATCCAATGCTTGTGTACTTCAAAACATTGGATGACTTCCCACAGAATGGAACCATGATTGTTCACTGGATCAAAAAGGTTTGACCATATTCTCTTGTGCCTCCTGTACCCATGTTGAACTTCATAATTCCAACGTGATCAAAAAGGAATATTTTGTTTTTCTTTCCATTACCAATTTATGACTATGGATTGCTGACCGCGTTGTTATGGATGAGTAGCTTCATATATGAGACGTGAATCTTAATGAATCTGATTGTTCGTTTTATTTTTTATAAATTTTATCTTGTTTTATATTTTACCGTAGCGTTAGCACGGGTACACTACTAGTATGATTACATAATCCAGTTGGAAGCCTGAAACATCCCATTGAATACATCGGAATGGCTGGGCTACAGACTTTATTAGAACTTCCTTTCCCCCTGTTGATAGAGTATGCTCAAACCATCCCTGAACTCTTTTCCAAACACTATCCTTCAAGTACTTGAATTTTCCTTCTTTTGCACGTGCAACATCAGTAGGGAGCCCGAGGTATCTTTCATGCAATGCCTGATTATGAATATGTACCATTTGTTTGATGACATCCCTTAACTCTTGTTTGCACCCATTCCTAAAAAAAATTGAGGATTTTGAAAAATTCACTAGCTGTCCTGATGGTGAACAACATTGTTTGATGGCTCTATTTGCTGCTTCAACCCCTTCAGTTGTGGCCTTAAAAAGAAGCAGACTATCATCTGCGAAGAGCGACTTACAATTGGAGCAGCGCTGCAGATTTGCACCCCATGTAGCCTACCATCTGTAACTTCTTTCTTAATACAGCTGGTTAAGGCCTCCGCACATAAGAGAAATAGGTAAGGTGAAATAGGATCACCTTACCTGATGCCTCGAGTAGGCTAAAATGATTGAAACTTCTGTCCATTAACTAGAATTGAGTACGAGACGGAAGTTACACATTTCTTGACGTTGCTGGTCCACCTTGCATGGAAATCCCAATTTCTTCATCATAGCTTCCAAAAAAAAGTCCATTCTACCTGGTCGTACGCTTTTGCCATATCCAATTTAAGAGCAGAAAAGGCGTTTCCCTTTGCTTTGTTTGTTCTCATATAATGAATGCACTTATTGGCCACCAGTATGTTATCTGTTATAGACCTCGTTCTTTTTGGAATTTCTACAGATTTTGCTCTTTAACTTCTTTCAGCAATCACTATTTATTAGACTAATAAACTGTAGTTAAAAGTTATAAACCATAGCCTAAAATAACAAGCCTATAAGCATCCCTGGAACAAAAGCTGACTGTTTTTCAGAGACGATATTGGGCAGTGCCACCTTTAGCCTGTTTGCTAGAGTTTTGGAAATAATCTTATAAATAACATTACATAAACTAATAGGGCGGAACTGCACAAGAGAGGAGGGGTTATCCACTTTAGGAATTAAGACAATGAACGAACTATTTACCTCTTTAACATTGAGATCAAATAAAAAGGTTATCTGCCAGCGGTTGCGTAAGTGAGCATCCCGAAAATGTCTTAATCGCAGGCCCAATAGGCTTTCTGCATCGCTGGACCGTCGGGACTCGACCATGGCGAAATGGACCTTCAACATAGATTACCCTTTTTTTTGCATATATGAAAAGTGATTCATAGACAATTATAAAGTAGAACTATTTGTAATGTTAACTTATCACAGATGGTTATAAAGTAGAACCATTTGTGATTTTAAATTATCACAGACAATTATAAAGTAGAACCATCTATGATGTTAATTTATCATAGATGGTTTTAAATTTGAACCGTTTGTGATGGAAATTATCACAGATGGTTATCATTTAGAACTGTCTGCTATATCTAACCTATTTATGTTTGGACTTTAGGGTTTGCCTGCACTCCCATGCGTTTAATCCTCATGGCTCATGGCCTTATGGGGTAGGGGTACATCGTTCTTGCGATGAGCCTTGTGCCTATTGCCTTCTCGGTGCTTTGGATTGCCATTGCCCAGTGAGTTTTTACTTTCTGAAATTTCTATCCTGCACAAAGTTTGCCGTGCTAGTAGTTCAGTTCATTATCTCTAAAAATTTGTGAATAGTACTAGCACTAGGAGGACTTTTGCATAGTACATTGTGGGCTTTTTGAGATTGCTTGATGAAGAAACCTATCATATTAGAGATCATTGTGACTATCAATTGAAGTATTCTGCTAGTTTTTGATTTTATCGGTATAGTATATTGTTGTCCTAATTTTTGCTGAATTTAGTTGATACCGCAATAGCATATATCTATTATATACTTCTGGTTATTGCCAAAACTCTCTTGGCATTGCAGTAACAGTTCTCTATTTCTGTTTCTATTTGTGCTTATAGCATGCAATTTACTTTTTCTCTTATATGAGGTAATTTATACATTGTTAGACTAGCATAATAGTAAAGAGATAGTCACTTTGAATATTGATATATTGACAAGAGTGGAAGGAGACCAAGATTCAATATTGTGCAGCTCCTCAACTGAGAGCAAATTCACAACTTTAATATGTGCAATATGCAGTTCATAAATGCCCACTTTCCTATACAGTTCAGCATATTATCATGTGTTAATGATCTGAATGTTTTATCTATTTTGAGATATAATAGGTTAATCTTCATATCATTTACATATTGTTGGATATATGCTTTACTGTTAATACTTGGATTTAGAATTAACTTGAAATTATTACTAAAACCGGCTAATTTCCCACAATCCAAGACATCGAGAAGATGTTGTTCACTCATTCTTTGTCATCATCACCTGATGCTTATGATGCACTGTCCTCTGGAAAATCCAAGCGCTATAGAAGAGGACGATCGAAAAGGCCCTAGGGTTGATTTACCATCACAAATGTCGATGTGTCTGGGACACCTCTCAATCCTCACCAAGAAGTGACCACATTCCAGAGAATGGTTGGAATATTTGCACGGAAATGGATTTAGGTCACATATGATTTGTGGAAGAATGTGACTGTAGTTCAGAAAAATGAGCTAGTGACAGAAATTTTTCAATCGTTTGAGATCCTGGAAGAACATCAGGCCTCCGTGCGATGACATGTGTTGCTAGCAGCGTGCAAAATATGAAAGAACTTCAAGAGTATGCTTATCAAGCAATATGTTGCGAAGTATCTATTCCTGGAACCAAAATGGTAAGAGCTGGTGGCAAAGAAGATGACAGATAATTTTAGGAGTGAAAGTGTGGCGCACAGGGCTCTCTAGGTAAAACACACACACCCCCATAAACTCGGCACTACTGGGTATTCAGGTAAAATCCCGCAATAGAGGAAGAAGGATGAGTAGGCAATCCTGCGGGAGGCCTCCCCGTTATTTGCCAGGATCCCTAATGAGCACGCCCAAAACTAGATATGAGCGAGGTCATCTACCGTGTTGTCAGGGGCCATCTCCTTTCAAAACCCCACAGACGAGACAGTGTCCGGCCACCTGGTAAGATATCGAACTACCTAGTTTGTAATTACTCCATAACTTCATAGGAAGTGAAATTACATATCGGGCTCTTGCAGGAAGCACTGAGTGTAGAATCCTTCCAAGGCTCATTCGAGGCAGTCAGGGAGAGGGATATACTCTCTGTGGCCTTGGGAAACAAGGAGCACTTGGGTAGTACGAGAGGCCTTGGTATTTATGTTCCATAGAAATATGGTTTTTCAAAGGACTCTAAAGCGTACCGGAGTAGGAAGATAGCCAAAGCCAAGCACGAGGCACAACTACAAGAGGAGATTAAGGTATCCCTTAGAGGGGAGATCACTGATGCTATTAGAGATGAGATACAAAGGTTTAGAAAAAATCAATTTGAAGCCGCCATCGCTCCTATGCTAGCTAGCCCCTAACCGTTGAAGTTGTTGCGCGACCACAGATTTCCTGTTGATGACATTATAGTAATAATTATTATCTTTAGAATGCTCGATCCATTGATAGGTTTATTGGAGTAGCTAATTTTATATTGTTATGTAGGTAGCTATGAAGTGCAAGTTCCAAGTGAGATATGCATCCGCTGCCCTATGCGCTGCTTGGGGCCAGGTGTATCTATCTGGTTCTATGGCCTTGGTGTAAGGTGTAACACTAGCGCCAGGTTTCACAAAAGTGAATGTGGATGGTGTTCATACTAATTTCGACGTCGTCCTACGGCATATGCCCCCAAACGATGAGGTTGTGACCCTAGGGTAAGCCATTGGAACATTCATCCACTGGCCTAAGAGAGACATCTGTCTGGAGGCTCCTACACCGATGCTAAGTCCACGAGAGCTATCTACATCGGTGCCAAGTCCATGGGAGCTATCTGCGTTGGCGCCAAGTTCACAGGAGCTATCTGCATGAGGGCCAAATCCATGAGAGCTATCTGCACCGGAACTACCTGCACCGACGCGTGAAGGGCACAATGCATCTACATCTCGTGCCCAGTCAACTACCATGAAGTTGACCTCTAACAACCGAGTTAGCAAGGGCAAACTAAAGATGACCGATGATATCCCCTACTTGCTATTGGCCCACAAATTCATGCTAGATGAGCTATTGGTCATCCTGATAGAGTGCCTTCAAACCCTAGGACTAGCTTGCCAAAGATTGCATGCATGGTATATAGAATTGGGTAACAAGTCAGAGGGATAATGGTGCTCGGGTGTCAACATCAAGTTCAGGCCGCATCATCTTCAGCACAATATTCATGATTGTGTCTTCACGATGACCTTTGAGGACTTGTTCTTTCTCTTCCAACTCGGCGCTCTCGACACCTCACTTATTTGATGCTGGACACGGTAAGTGTATACAATCATGGTCTACATTCATGTAATACTGATAAATGTCATATATAACTCATTGATTTTATATGTGTGTGTATATATATACATACATACATACATACATGGTTACTAAAGCTACATTAAAGAAATCACCAGTAGGTTTCCTTGACCTACACTTAGTCTCCATGGATATCATCAAGGAGAATGCATCATTCGTTGAGAATTACATGACGACAACATTGGTGGCTCACCATAACAAGGATTTCATACTTATATCCTACAACTTGGGGTAACTGCTGGACTAGTGGCTATACTTGTTGATTTGTATTTTATAAGCAACATGAACTTAGATTTAATGACCATGACGATATATCTGTGTAGGTTCCACTAAATTCTAATTGTAATTATACCAAAATAGAACAAGCTAATATACCTTAATTCCCTAAAGAAGGCCAAAACCGACTTCACAGTTATTCAACAATTAGTCGACAGTAAACACATTTCCTCCATAGATAACTCTATTGTAGTATTTCCTTTCTACGTAATGACTAAAGCTAAATTTTTCGAATCATGTAGGTCGTTCGCAACATTGTTGCTACTGTACGGAAATCCAAGGGAGGGATCAACGCCCTGTGACATAATCTAGATTTTCTAGTATTTATTAGTACACATTAATTCTATATAACACTTCATACTAATACCTCTTGAACTAACAAATTATATTTTTCAGTGCCACTAGTAGCCACCAGGCAATACTTGTGGATACTATGTTTGCCACAACATGGAACTACTCTTCGGTTCTGCAGTGATCAATGATCCTCAGATTTGTTAATCTTACAATAATTATTTCATACTTATCAATATATATGTATGCACGACATTGATCTTCCTACCGACAGGTTGTGATTATCGCTACAATTGCGTTGGAACAGGCTGAGCTCTAAAAAATTCAAGGATAGTGCACATACTTCTTGATGTCTTAGGTTGTAAGAGAAGATAGAGAGTTCCACAATGTAGAGTGAACTTGTTTGGAATAAGATTGAACTTAATGGTACATGTATATTTGTTCATGCATGGTTAACTTATTTCATTTCAGTTAATTGCTTTGTGAAATAAATGTTCTTGTTTCTGAAATAAATGTGAATTGGATGTATACATATACTTGTTGTGTTTTTGTTTGTCTTAGAGGACATGGCTATCATTTCCTGAGACTAACCAACAAACAAAAAT
Organism: Dendrocalamus sinicus; assembly: GCA_036346575.1. Taxonomy (NCBI): domain Eukaryota; kingdom Viridiplantae; phylum Streptophyta; class Magnoliopsida; order Poales; family Poaceae; genus Dendrocalamus; species Dendrocalamus sinicus. The sequence goes on from CM070657.1 coordinate 11,484,117, forward strand.
AGGTTTACGATTACAAAAGAATATTACAGATAGTTATTAACTCATATCCGGCTGTGATATTAAACTATCACAAATGGTTTGTAGTAGAAACCGTCTGTGATATATGATGAATCACGGACGGTTTCAACTATAAACCGTTTGTGATGGTTTAATATCACAAATGGTTATGAGTTAATAATCGCCTGTGATACCGTTGGTGATGGCCTCATATCATTACTGACTTATAAACTCATACGACTCATGAAACCGTCTATAATAATATTTTTGAACTGTCTGTGATTATTTTTTCTGTAGTAGTGTACATCTACATCGATCCGGTTGTCTGGTTATATGAATCTGACCAACGCACGCATGATGCGCGCGCCCATGGCATGCATACGTGGCCAGTCGTGCAACTTGCACATGGTGCTCACGGTGGCCGGTTTTCACGGCCGCACGAACGTTGATGCAGGACACTGTCCGTTTCGACCAGAAGACGAAACGACCGTGCCCGCTAGTGGCTACCGGTCGGCAGTCCCGGCTGCATCTGCATGGAGCTGTGTGTATGCATGCAAGGTGTCAGCGCTCAGCAGTGCGGGACCCACCGGGGATATCCTGCGTGGCAGCCATAGCGGATGCCGACAATCGCTTTCCCGTGCCATACGCCCATACCCTCGTTGCCGCCGGAGACACAGACAGAGAGCAATTACATTCATGGATTATATATTACATATACATAACGTACGTTATGTATACGCACACATAGCTGATCTAGTTTCCTTCCTTAAAAACAAGCACTACCATGCAGCTAAACAATCAAGAAGTGTCGTTTGTGTATCAGAGATGGGGACGATATATATAAAGAGAGACGTTGATTGAGTTGCAGACGCATGCGTCTGTTTAGTAATTTTCGTAGGTAATAGCTTCGCATATCTGTTGTATTGAGGTAGATAGAAACAGGGGATACACACACATAAGCATATGCGCATGTTCATGACGAGTATATATAAATCGAGTCCGCACGCGCAGACGGCAGGCGTGCACTCGTACCATTTTCCACCTCTCGTTAGTTCTAAAACACCAAAATATATCTGCTTACCTATTGTCTTCTAGGCGATCCATTCTCGAGAGGTTAGTTAACATAGGTAGGCTAGATACACATTATTAAAGGAATATGTCATATACAACATATAACATCCTGATTTTTAGAGCCTTTTTGAAGCTTTTAAAATAAAATTCACCATTTGGATTTTTCTAGAATTAATAAAAGCTTAAATTAAATTTTTATTAATTAAATGGATTTAATATGATTAAATTAAACATTAACATTTGGTAAAAGTATTTTATTTGGATTCCTTGAGTCTCAAGGAATTTTCTTCGGTTTTTCCGGGTTTATTTGCTATTTTTTTTGAGCTAAAATGATTTTATTTGAATTTCTGAAAATATACAATCCTAGAAAATTCTTAATCAGTGTTGGCCTGAAACCCATTAGTTCGGCCCGGTTCACCTAGCCGTTTCTCTCTCTGGCCTAGTCGCTCGGCCCAGCTCGTGTCTCCACCCGCATCTGTGCCATCCGCTCCGCTGCCGTCCGTTGTGCCATGCGTCAGCCATCCAGGAGGCCGTGCACTATGCATCTGTGCCATCTTGTCTCAACCGTCTGATCTTTCGTGGGAACACGTGTCATCGATTGGATGGTGGTCGCATTGTTCATCATCATCTCTGTTCGGGACTCAGCGATCGCCTCTGGCCCGGTCTTAGTGTCTGCATCGTCTCTGTGTGGCCATTGCCTGTGTCCATCTGGGAAACCTCGGCGTCAGTGCTATAAAGCTGAGCCCTGCCGCATCGATCTCTGTGACCCGAGCCGCTTGCTTTGCCGAGTCGCCCGTGTGCGCCGCTGTCGATGTTCACCGTCACGGCCGTCGAGTCTTCGGTCTTCGCTGCCGTCCACCCTCGCCGGTGAGTCACCGTCTTCGCCGCTGTCCTCGCCCAAGCCCTTATCAATGTCAGCAAAGAACTTCGTGCGTTGTCGTCTTCGTTTCAGTCTCCCACCATTGTCTCTGAGCCGGAGCTCTTGGCATCTGTACTGTCTCCGACTCGGCCTCTCAACCGTGTCTGACCCCATGTCGATCGTCAACATCCACGCTATATGAGGTGGGGTCACCCCTCGTTTTTCGCATCTCACCGAGCCACCTCTCTCGTTGTGCAAACTACCGTCAAGTTCGTGGCTCTCATCTTCATCGTCCCAATCAAGCCCCGTCGCTGTTTGCTGCTGTTGGTGAGCACCTCCGTTATTCAACTCTACTGTCCGACCTTCGCCGCTGGTGAGCTCCGTTGTAGTCCCCGTCTCCGCGCCACTTCGCTGCTTGGCCGTCGTCGCTGCTTGCCTCGCCGCACTTGCTCACCCGCCAAGCCAACCCTCGGTTCACCATGCCAGCTCAGCTCGCACCACGCCCGTGTGACCATTCACCTTCTCTGTGCACCCCGTCCACCAAGAGCCATGCGTCTGACGCATGGAAGCCACTTGCCAGCTGCCACTGTTCTGTGAATCCATGAGCCGATCCAGCTGAGTCAGCAGCCACGTTAGCCCTAAAGCCCGGCCAGTCGCCACATCAACAACTGAGTCACACCGTGCACTATTTCATGAGCCGAGCTCACCGTAGACCAGCCTTTCCATGCACCAGGGGCAGAGTAACCTTTTTCAATTTTCAGCATTTTTCTTTAGATTAGTTTTTCTGAGAGCCCGTTCTTCTCCGTCTTGGCTCCGATTAACCCAATTCTTTTTCCTAAATTCACCTAAAATTAAGCTCTATCTTTGTTGTTCTAGTTTTATGGTCTGTGGAGTTCATTTGAATTTGTTTTATATTTTATTTTGTTTTTTTCTCTCGTTAGATCACGTCTTTAAAGGAGCTGAAGTAAGATTTGAAGATCAAGGGCCATTAACTAAGCAAGGTCAAGGCAATTCATGTCCTTTGATCATGTTGAACCTAATTTTCAAATATATTATTTATTATTTTATTTTAAATTATCATGCATCACTACTTTATTATCAAACCTTTGCACCTGGTAGCTATTGTCCAAATAGGTTAATTCCTCCTGGATAAGTTGAATGCCATGATTCCATTATTACCACAGGATGGGTAATTATCTAGTGATGTAATATTATTTGTCACATGGGTTGTACATTTATATTGCTTAGCCACGCGTATCGTTACGTTGGGTTTATCATCACATGTGATCAATTAATTAATTTTGACTTAATGAGATATTAAAATGTGGTGGTTAGCCAAAGTCATAAAATTTGTACACCTTGATATGGGTAGTGTCATTGGTATTGGTTATACAAAATGGTATTCACTTGGGCGAATGATCGTGCAGTAAAGGGGAGAAGTGTGATTAGCACTTCAGGGGTGTGGAAGTTTCGCTTGGGTAATGTCTAAGGACTTAACTTTGTGCGCCATTGATCTAAGTCTTATTGTACAAACCACATGTCTAGTGTGGAATAGAGCTAGCTGATTAACTTGCAAATGTTTAGTTCAGATATCACCAATGGTAAATGAGTACCAGGGGTATTGGTTTACTTACAGTGAGGAACAGGGTTACTGTACTCATACGACGCAAGAGGGGACTTCTGAATGTGGAGGTTAACCCTTCAGCAGTGAAACCTTAGCGGGTGATGTCTTACTAGATTGGAGTCAGGTAAAGACTTTGTGATAATTTATCTAGGTCACATGCCTAAGGAAGTATGTTGCCTATTAAAATGACTTATCTCTTGTGGGTGAAGTTGTGCAACCTCTGCAGAGTGTAAAACTATTCGAATAGCCGTGTCCTTGGTTATGGACAATGCTTGGTGACACTACAACAAAATGAACATATTAAGACGTTTTGTTTAAGACGCTTTGAATCATGCCTCTCTTTTTAGAACCACAATTGAAATAGAGACGCAGTTCGAGATGCTCTAAAGGGTTGCACGCTATTAAATTCTATTAAAACGGCTGCTGAGACGTTTTGGAGTACGTCTCATGTATAGAGACGAAATTTTAGATGTCTTATTTATCATTTGAGACGTCTTATCTATTATCTCCATATAAGAATAGCAAAAAAACAAAATGGTGTAAGTAACGGTAGCAAATTCGGTAAACTGGGTTGGTATCCGGTCGGATTCGGTTTCGGATACGGATATGTGTAGACGAATTCGGTAGCGGATTCGGTATAGCTGATATCCGACCGAATAAGTTCGGTATTCGGTTACTCAGATAGTATCCGATTAAAATCCGAATACGTATCTAAACTCTCCAAAGTCACACCGCACGGCCCACCTCTTCACGCCCACCTCCTCACGCGAAACAGCCACATCGCACGGCCCACCTCCTCAGACCATACTCCGTAGGGTTCCCATGTCGCCGCCGTCTCGGCGACCACCCTACCACAGCCGTCGCCGCGGCACCCCCTCCCAGCCCTGAGATCTCTGGCGGCCGGAGATGGTCTAGCCTCGACGGCGCGTCGGCTACCACCGTGCCCGTGCCGCGCTGCGTTCGCCGGCGGCGGCGCTCCCGCTGCTCTTCCTCCTCGTCGCCGTCGCGTTGCTCACGCTCCCGCCACCACTCTCGGACCACCCGCCTCGCCTCCTCCGCCGCCGCCTCCCCATGCCCGGTATTGCGCTAATTTCTAGCTGCTTCCACTTTTCCTCCACATCTCCGATCTAAACCGTCTCGCTCTATGCGTCTGGCGCTGCGCTTGCGCTGAATAGCTCCAGCGGCGAAGGCATGGTAGATTCAGCGCCGCGAGATTTCCGCGTTACGTAAGCATGCGCTTCTCAGTTAGATTAAGCGCTAGTTCGTCATTTTATTAACCGAGTCAATTGGTTAGGTGGTTGTTTTGTTCAGTTTGTTGCAAAGTGAGTTAGATGCACCGACTAATTGATTAGTTTGGTGATCGTTGCTCTAATCGGTAGATACCAATTAGCTCCATTTCATGTGCCATTTTTAGCAAATGAGATGGTGGCAAGCTTTGGATTGAACTCCATTTTATTTTATTTCGGAGGAGTTAGATTTGGTTTGTGGAGGTGTGAGTTAAAATGGACTTTATTTCTTGTGTCACATCAAATTATTTTGAAGTGCGACATTTTCCTTTAAGTAAACAATTTGGTTGTTAGTATGGTAAATTAAAACTTCGTGTTCAGGATTGATTAATACATTACATTTTCTCAAAATGTAGAGAAGTGGTTGGACCAAGGCGATGACCTCTGGGGTTCCAAGCTTGCTAGCAAATTCTACGGATGCAAAGAACTCAAGCAACAAGTTCCTTGGTGCAGCAGTGTTTTGCCATTGATTGTTGGTTAAAGTTTGGCATAGCCATATAGGGTTCTACTAGTATTTTAGAATGCCCGTGAATAATGTGTGTTCATGGTTTTGCTAAGGCATTCTATATTCTTGAAGTTATTTGTACATTTTATTTCTTGTGCTGGATTAGTTATCTTTGTACCTGAAGTAGTGAATGTTTCAAATCGTGCAGATTCAAGTGTTATTACACAACCAGACCGTTATTTGATGATTGTTACAAGTGGAGGCCTCAATCAACAGAGAACAGGGGTAAGATGTATGCCACGCTGTTGCTGTTCAAATAGACAAATATTATGATGCTTGTAGATGGATAGGACAAAGAATGCAAGCAACCAGTTTGCACACGTATGCGGACAGCTTTATGGTCTTGATATGCTCTAATTGCACTAGCCTTGGAGTTAATTGAATTTGTAATGAGCATTGTCATTTACTATAATCTTCTCCAAAATGCCGAGGATCCTTGAGTTTCCTTCATGCTAGATATCTTGATTTGAGGTTAGTGGAACAATATTGTCAAGTGGCTAAACTAATACTGGATTCATTATTAGAATTGACCCAAAATATTCTGATGTAGAAATACAAAAGCACAAGGAAGCTAACTTATTGATACATCGCTAGATTAGATCGGTGGAACAATATTGTCAAGTGGCTAAACTAATCTGGATTCATTATTAGAATTGATCCAAAATACAAATGCACAAGGAATTTAACTTATTAATTTGTGTTTCTATTGTTCTCACCGCTTTCTTTTATTCTTCGTTTCTTGAACCTTTGTGTTCCTATTGTTCCTATAATTAGCTTACAAAGTTTCTTGATGAGTATTGGTTTCACATTTTATATAAAACCGAGAGGCCGTTGTAACTTTGTAAGCTTTTGGAGCTGTAATCATCCGTACTATCCGCCTATATTATCTGTTTTCAAGCTGAATCCGTTACATATCCGTCCCGATGGTACCGTATTCGAAACTCCGAATATTTCGAATTCGTATTCGTATCCGGTCTTACCGTATTCGACTCCGAATCCGAAGAAAAAATGTGGGTTAGGATACGGTTTAAGCAATAAACGTTCTACTCGCTAGGTATGCCACTTCTAGTTTAATTAACTGAACTTGTACCGTAGGATTTTTCATGATTGCTCATATCTGATATTTTGTTGTTAATATTGCTATGTTTGCAGGATATGGAGGACTATGAAAAGAAATGCAGAGGAAGACTGATGCACAATTTTCGATCAAGAAATAGACGATGATTTATTATAGCAGTTTAAAAATGATGTGTGTCAAATTGGAGGATGTTTTACCGACATGTGTTTATCGCATATTAGATTTTTATTTAGTTGTGAACTCTGTTGATTTAAATGGATGCTATAATTATTTGTAAACCTCTCTTATGTAAACTTCTTTGGGGTTTGGAGGGTGCAATGGTGACGAATTTGTCAATTGCCAATGGTTTGCCCAAGGTGTGGCTTGGTTCCAGTTGTAGTTGGTTTGTTTTTCTTATAACAGTATATCTGTTGTGCTGCGCCCATTCCTTACATTTTATAAAATATGTACTCAATATTATGGTGCTGCCTATAAAATTATTATATATACATGTATATAATAAATATATGGAATACTATATTCTCATACGGATACGTATTTGTGTGTATAGAAGAAAATATATACCAATCAAAATAAAAATACATACTACATAGGACATCTTGAGACGGCACATAACGTCTCAAGGCACGTGCCTATGTTAATTGAGACGTGGTGCAGCCGTTTTTATAAAAGCGTCTCTAACTTTATAGGGATACAATGCAGATGTCTCTAATGAACGTCTCAAATAATATAGGCATGCCTTAGAGAGCGTCTCTATATTTTTGAGACGGTTCATGTAGAGACGTTTCTATGACGCTTTATAAAAGCGCCTCAATTGTCTGTGGGAGACGAAACAGAACGTCTCTAACCTACAAATATGATGTCTCCCCACGGATGTTTTGTTGTAGTGTGATTTCACACGAGGGGTAGATATTTGCAAACCTGATTGGGTTAAGTTTGGGGAAATGAATGGTTAGTTCACTGGTGGTTCATTACGTGAATGGTTAGTTCACATGTGGTTCATTGGGTGAATAGTCAGTTCACTTGCAGTTTTCTCAATTCCTTTGATTATTTACTTATTAATCATTTTTAAAGTTCGCTTTCAATCTATTTATTGTATTTACTTTAAATTATTGCCTTCTGTAAAGTAACCTTTCAGCTATCCTTTGGTAAGCATTGCATTTTATATTGCATTCTTTGTTACAAATGACTTGCTAAGTACTCTATGTACTCACGGCTATATCCATATTTGCTCAGTTGAGGCAAAAGAACTAGATCAGCACGAGGTAGTAGAAGGAGGATACTTTGACGACTTCGCTGATTAGAATTTCGCTCCCCAGTCGATTGCCTATGGGCATATCGAGTGGCTATCACGCTTATTTTTATTTTTTCACTGCAAGTTTCGTAGGCCATTTAGGCTGTTATCTGTAAGCTTAGCAATAAGGTCGTAACTCTGATAATTATTAATAATATTTGAGTCTTTTCTTAGTGAACCGTGATACGGTCAATATTTCATCTTTGTTTATACTGTGTCCACTAGCGTGATCCTAGACTGGTGTAGAATACACAGGAGAGCCCAGATCAGCATATTCGGGTCTCGACAGAGGTGGTATCAGAGCTATATCGACTGTAGAACGGGGCCCTAGTTAGAGTGGTCGAATTAGAAAATTTTCAAAACCTATTTTTTAAATCAAATCAACCAAATGATTATCTAGTAATTCTCTATTCTTACCTTATTCTTAGAATTCTTACTCTTTGCCTCCTCTAAGATATTATTTTCAAAACTTAATTTGACTTCTTATCCCCATAATGTCCATAGATGTCTCGAGTGACCCATAATCAAAGAGAAGGTTGGCATAGAATTCTTCAAGCTTTGCTGTGAAGTTTGGATCAAGGAAGCTCCCAATGTTTCAAGGCAAAATTGAAGATCACCATGAAGAGTAGGAGCCATTAGATTTGAACCCTACTATAGTTTTTACCATTGGGTAGATCATCTTACTTCTTATTTGCTATTGTGTGTGATGTGAGCAGCAGTTTTGCTTCTAGCATTATAATGCAATCATGTCAAAAATCGTTTTGTGGAGTTTGTTGCTTCTTTTGTTAGACTTTTCAACTAAATGAGTGTTTTAGTTTAGGATTGCCATTAGAATATCCCCCTTAGACAAGTTTTCCTCTTGTCTTTGATATTCCCTCTTTCTTGTTAACCTGGGTGTCATCCTATCAGATGGTGGATACACGTAGTTTAGCTGGTCGTAATCAAATGCCTTCAGAATCTAGCAATAGTGCCTCAGATCCTTTAGCTCTAGGGCAGCAACCAGTTCCAACAGGAATGGATCCAACTTTGAGTCAATTCACAACAGCCAAACTCAACTCATGAACATGATCATACAGAATTTAACCAGTATGATGAATCAACAGCATCAAGCAACCATTGCACCTCAACCAAATCGTCTGTCATCCAGATTTGCAAAATTTATGAGGACTAGATCGTCAACTTATTCCAATTCATCTGAGTCTTTGGAAGCAGATGACTGGATTTGTTCAGCGGAAAGGAAGCTAAACCTTGCTCAGTGCACTGATCGATTAAAAGTCCTCTACGTCACTCACCAAGTGGAAGGTGCCGCATCAAAATGGTGGGAGAACTATTGTGCCGCTCATGAAGACCAAGTGAACATTACTTGGATAGAGTTTGCCATAGCATTTCACCATGCCCATATCCTAGATGGAGTTCTTGAAATGAAGAAGGAAGAATTTTGTGAGCTACAGCAAGGGAATATATCAGTAAGTGAATATCTCGATAAGTTCACAGAGTTATCTCATTATGCTCCGGAAGATGTTGCCACAGATGATGTACATCAGAAGTGCTTCAAGAGAGGACTTAATCCTGGATTAAAGGTTCAAGTTATGGGCAATGATTATACCAGTTTCCAAAACATGGTAGATAAGGCTATATTTATTGAAGAGTCTCGTCATGAGATGGAAGAGTTTCACAAGCAGAAGATGATTCACCAAGGAGTTCAGTTGCAACAGTCACAAAAAGTCAGATTCAACACATACCAGCCAGCTCGTGTACCACAATAGTCAGATTTTAGGACTCTAGCTTTAATACCTCATAATGATATTTTGGGACCACATCCTACCAATGTCAGCAATTAGCCTAAGAGGGACAGAAGCTCCACAACTTCATCTAATTATTTCAAGTGCCAAGAGCCAGGTCATTTCGCTCGCAAGTGTCTGTAGAAGCGTCAAGCAATCACGCCAATTCTGTTCAACCTTAGAAGTACCCCTGCCAAGACTCCAGGAGCAAGCCATGGAACATCTTTAGCTCAAGGCAACCAGATAACTCAGAGCGTTGCAAGGGAAAGTCTAAACAGTGTCATCTCCAATGTCACACGTGGTAACCTATTCCTTTAGTGAGCCTAAATATCGAGGTCGAGATTCCGCCTAAGGAGGGAGGTTTGTAACATCCTGATTTTATAGCCTTTTTGAAGTTTCTAAAATGAAATTCACTATTTGGATTTTTCTTAAATTAATAAAAGCTTAAATGGAACTTTTATTAATTAAAAGGATTTAACATGTCTAAATTAAACTTTAAAATTTTTTGAAAGTACTTTATTTGGGTTCCTTGTGTCTCAAGGAATTTTCTAGAATTTCATTGGATTTTTCCAGGTTTATTTGCAATTTTCTGAAGCTCAAGAGATTTTATTTGAATTTTTGAAAATAGAAAATCCTAAAAAAATCCCTAAAGGTCAGGTGGGCCGAAGCCCACTAGTTGATCCAACTCGTGCCTCAGCCCAGCCCGCTTCCACCTGTGCCAGGCATCGCTCATCAATGCCCGCTTCACTCAGCGGATAACTGTCACGTGTCGGCCATTGGCCTTCTCTCCTCGCCTGTGCCCCTGTATCCCGTCCGTCCACGTGTCTCCACGTGCATCGTTGTCTTCGTTTCGGTCTCACAGCGTCGTCTCTGAGCCAGAGTTCTCGGCAACCGTGCCATCTTCGACTTAGCCTCTCGGCCATGTCTGACCCCGCCTCCTCGACGTTCGTGCTATATAAGGCGGGGTCACCCCTCTTTTTCTCATCTCACTGAGCTACCTCTCCCGTCATGTGCACCACCGTTGAGTTCGTCACTCTCATCTTCGTCCTCTCCGACCATGCCCCGTCGCCGTTCGCCGCCGCTGGTGAGCACCTCCGCCGTTCAGCTCTGCTGTCCAACCTTCATCGCTAGCGAGCTCCACCATAGTCCCCATCTCCACGCTGCTTCACTGCTCAGCTGCAATCACCACTCGCCTCGCCGTGCTCGCTCGCCCTCCGTGCTGCTCCTCAGTTTGTGTGCCCAACGCCTCGCATCACGCGCCCGCCAGCTCAGCCCGCACCACGCCCGCGCGACTGTTCGCCTTCTTCGTGCACCCCATCCACCATGAGACATGCATCTAACGCATGGGTCCCACATGCCAGCTGCCACTATTCTGTGAACCTATGAGCTGATCCAACTGAGTCAGCAGCCACAACAGCAGCCGCGTCAGCCCTAAAGCCCAGTCAACCACCACGTTAGCAACCGAGTCACATCGTGCACTATTTCATGAGCCGAGTTCCCCGTAGACTAGCCTTTCCATGCACCAGGGGTAGAGTAACCTTTTCCAATTTTCAGCATTTTTCTTTAGATTAGTTTTTCCGAGAGCCTGTTCTTCTCTATCTAAGCACCGATTGACCCAATTCTTTTTCCAAAATTCATCTAAAATTGAGTTCTATCTTTTGGTTCTAGTTTTATGGTCTTTGGAGTTCATTTTAATTTTATTTGAATTTGTTTTGTGTTTTGTTTCATTTCGTTTTCTCTCTCATTAGATCACGCCTTCAAAAGAGTTGAAGCAAGATTTGAAGATCAAGAGCCATTAACAGAGCAAGGCCAAGACAAGTCGTGTCCTTTGATCATGTTGAACCTAATTTTTAACTCTATTATTTATTATTTTATTTTAAATTATCATGCATCACTACTTTATCATCAAACATTTGCACCTGGTAGCTATTGTCTAAATAGGTTAATTCCTCGAGTTGAATGCCATGATTCCATTGTTACCACAAGATGGGTAATTATCTAGTTATGTAATATTATTTTGTCACATGGGTTGTACGTTTATATTGCTTAGCCATGCTTATAGTTACGTTGGATTTATCATCATATGCGATTAATTAATTTTGATTTAATGAGATATTGAAACGTGGTGGTTAGCCAAAGTCATAAAATTTGTACGCCTTGGCATGGGTAGTGTCATTGGTGTTGGTTATACAAAATAGTTTTCACTTGGGCAAAAGATTGTGCAGTAAAGGGGAGAAGTGTGGTTAGCACTTCAAGGATGTGGAAGTTTCGCCTGGGTAATGTCTAAGGACTTAACTTTGTGCGCCATTGATATGAGCCTTATCGTACAAACCACATGTCTAGTATGGGATACAGCTAGCTGATTAACTTGCAAAGGTTTAGTTCAAATACCGCCAATGGTAAATGAGTACTAGGGGTATTGGTTTACTCACAGTGAGGAACAGGGTTACTGTATTCATACGACGCAAGAGGGGACTTCTGACTGTGGTGGTTAACCTTTCAGTTGTGAAAGCTTAGCCGGTGATGTCTAACTAGATTGGAGTGAGGTAAATGCTTTATGATAATTTATCTAGATGTCATGCCTAGGGAAGCATGTTGGCTGTTAAGATGACTTATCTCTTGTGGGTAAAGTTGTGCAACCTCTATAGAGTGTAAAACTATTCGAATAGCAATGTCCTCGGTTATGAACAATGCTCGATGATTTCACACGAGCGACAGATATTTCAAAAACCTGGTTGGATTAAGTTTGGGGAAATGAATGGTTAGTTCACTGGTGGTTCATTACGTGAATGGTTAGTTCACGTGTGGTTGATTGGATGAATAGTTAGTTCACTTGCAATTTTCTCAATTCCTTTGATTATTTACTTATTAAGCATTTTCAAAGTTCGCTTTTAATCTATTTCTTGTATTACTTTAAATTATTGCCTTCTGCAAAGTAACCTTTCAACCATCCTTTGGTAAGCCTTGCATTTTATATTGCATTGTTTGTTACAAACAACTTGCTGAGTACTCTTTGTTCTCACGGCTCTATCCATGTTTGCTCAGTTGAGGCAGAAGGACCAGATTAGCAGGAGGTACCAGAAGGAGAATACTTCGACGACTTCGCGGATTAGGACTTCGCTCCTCAGTCAATTGCCTGTGGGCATATCGAGTGGCTATCATGCTTATTTTTATTTTTCCGCTGCAAGTTTCTTAGGCCATTCTGGCTGTTATCTATAAGCTTGGCCATATGATCGCAACTCTAATAATTATTAATAATATTTGAGTCTTTTCTTAGTGAATCGTGATATGTTCGATAATTTATCTTTGTTTATACTATGTGCACTAGTGTGATCTTGGACTGGTGCAGAATACACATGAGAGTTTGGATCAGCAGATTTGGATCTCGACATATAACATGAATGAATCCTATTATACATTCTTCAGTAATAATGATGACACTCATTTCATTGTACCCCTGCAATAGCTGCAAGCTAATTTGATTGAACTAGTGCAACCTGATCGTGCATGTCTAAATGTTGCAATAGCGCTTAATTTCGTTGCAAAGAAGCATGAGAGGGGTTTGGCCTGTCCGGTTGGGAAATAGACGGCTCTGAAAAAAAAAGACATAATCAATTTAAATGGTCCCATTGTATGCTCAATTTCTCTCCTTTTTTCTTGTTTATGATCATATATGGTTAATATCTTATGGATTGCAGTACAGTACTGTGAAACGTAATTGAGGAATTAATAGATTAGTCAGCGAATATCTGAACGATTTGGTGTATAGCGACTTTTGAACAAACCGACAACTCTTTCTTAAGCAACGAAACTCAGGGCACGAAGTAGTTATATCAGTGGCATTTTGCAAATTTTTTGTGGGAGAATGAGGGTACGGAGTTGCAAATTTTTTGTGGGACAATAAGGGTACAGAGTTTCTTTAAGAAGTACAATATTAACAAGTATCCATTGATTAAATTCTTGACTATACCATTTCGAATTTTTCAACGATAGTAGTTAATTAGATACAAGAGATAATAGTTAATTAGCTACAAGCTTGCATACGAAGATGGTTCTCTGTATTTTATTTCTATTCAATGACAATTCAGATCTCCTTTGCGCATATAAAAACAATGATTGAAATTTGGTCGAAATGTTTCAGCAATGCCCATTCTGACAGAAGGGTTTTATTAGCGGACTCAGTGACACGATACCAAACAATGAAAAGTTCCTAGCTGTGATTAACCTGCTGATGGAAAATGCTGAGTTTAGTGGTCAGTTGGAAAATACGGAGTTTAGTGTAGGACCGAGAAGGCAACTAGAAGAAGGATTGAATAGGAGCCTCATTACTGATTTCTCAAAATTCCTTTCCATCGAGATTCTCATAGTCTTTCACTCCAATAGCTATAATTAGCTTCAAAGTTCAGAGTCTAAGGTACCAGAGCAAAATCCCTACGAAAAAACTGAACAAAATGTGCCTTGACAAACCCCAGGAGGTCTAACCTCTCTCAGGGGCAGTCTAACCTCTCAACAGGGGCGGTCTGACTTTTGAACGGTTTGACCTCTCTCAAGGGGTGGTCAGACCTCTATTTCAGGACAGAACAGATAATTCGCACGATTTTAAAACCAAGAATCCATAGAACTTTTGATCCGTTGGTCCAAATAACTTGAAACTTAACATGAACCTTCTCTAGGATATTAGAAACATATTCCAATCAATGATTAAGAGAATTGTTGTCAAAGTTTTGACCTTTTACCATTTGAGGGAAGGTTGCACCCGAACTGTGCAAAAGAGGGAAATCTCGATCTGCTCTTGCTCGTGAGTCCTTAATAATCTAGATGACCTTGGATAGGTTCTCACATGTCATATCAAACTAGATCACAGAGTGAACTCAAACCAAATCACCCTCAAGGTCAGAACCTCAAAATCACCCTCTCTTGAGCCAAAATAGGGCAAATACAAGAATTTGCAAATACAAGTGTCTAGATGGATGAGATATGATCTCCAAGAGAAAATTTTATCACTTACACATCTTTGACACACAACAAGACCAAGAAGAAAAAGAGAAGCACAAAAAACTAAGTCTAATCAAGATTTCGTTACTTGAACACGAGAGGGAAGGTCTTGGATGAATTTTGTAGATATATTAATACTTGGAGATGAATGTTTATAGCCACTCTCTAGCCATACACGAAGCCAAAGGATGACCAAAAACTCATCCACAATAGCCTCTTATACCTCCCACAAGGCTCTCTCTAATAATCCTAACTTTCCTCTACTTGGCATGGATAACTTAACCCTAAGCCACCCTCTCCACCATTTTATAGTGGAGGCACACAAGAAACCCTAACAAGCCCTTTAGTTGGGTTTCATCCTCTTACATGGGCTAATCCGTTAACCCAACAACATTTTGAGTTTTACACTATGTAGGATCGAATACTACTGTGATCGAAATGCCATGGTCATTCTGCCATGATCGAAATGCCATCGTCGAACTCTGACACGGTTGACATGCCGTGGTTAATCTGTCATGGTCAAAATGCCTTGGCCATCTACCATGGTCGACCTGCCTTGGTCATCTACTATGGTCGACCTGCCTTGGTCATCTACTGTGGTCGGCCTACCTCGGTCATCTGCTGTGGTCATGGTCGACCTATCATAGTCATCTGTCATGGTCATTTTGCCATCCTGAAAACTCCAGCAAGAATAGTGCATCGACCAGAACCTTCATAGACGTAAATTTCAATGCAACAGAAATGTCAATTATTCATAATCACTAAATTCACAACCTAACCACATGGTCTAACATTCTCCCCCTTGATGAATACATTGACAACACCTAAAATGTTTTGACTAAATTGAGTATTGAAAGAAAAACAAAATTTGCAAAAAGAAAGTGTCAAGCTGCATACCATTACAGAAAACTCCCCCTCAACACAAGAGAAAGTTTCAAGCTATAGACCATGGTAGAAAACTCCCCCTCAACACAAGGGAAGCAATTTTACCAATGTCCTCCAAATTTCTTCCATTTTTCTCCAATTTCTCCCTCTTTGGCAATGTAATCATCATGAACTCCAGAGAAAGAATAATTCTAAAAAGAAGAAGTGAGAGTAAATATCCAGAAGTTTTGTAGATTATCCAAGTTACTTTGCATTATTTAAGAATGTACCCAAGCCATCTCTTTGAGTAGAGCTCCCTAGATCATATGAAGTCATATACTATATAGCAAGTCAAAATAAGTCTTTAGCATAATTAAGCAAATTGGATTAATGACAGGTATCTCAACAATGACCAAACCGATCTATAAAGAGCACAATAGGATATCACACCGAAAATAATAAGCCTAAAAGTGAAGTAAACTTTAAATCTAGGCGAGTTAGCAATCTCATATAGCATGTGACATTTTTAAGCATATTGCAACATACTTCTTTTTTCTAAGCATGTGACAATAGGATTATCCAAGTTACTTTGCATATTGCTTCACACTCAATTTTTAAGCATGTGACATGCTTGCAACATACTTCTTTTTATGATACCATGTTTGTAGCAAACTTCTTGAAATGGTGGCATGCTTGTGTCGAGACCCGAATATACAAATTCGGACTCTACTGTGTACTCTGCACTAGTCCAGGATCACGCTAGTGCACACAGCGTAAACAAAGATAAATATCATCCACATCACGATATTCTAAAGGAAATCCAAATTATATTAATAACCAACAGAGTACGACCTTATGGCCAAGCTTACAATTATTAGCCTGAAGGGCTTTAAAGAAACTAGCAATGAAATCCAAAATTAGCGTAGTAGCCACTCGACATGCCCACAGTGCAATCGATCGGGAGCGAAGTCCTAATCCGTGAAGTCCTCGTAGTAGCCTCCTTCTAGCAACTCCTGCTGATCTGGTCCCTCCTCCTCAATCTGAGCAACATGGGCATAAAGCCGTGAGTACATTGGTACTCGACAAGTCGTTTGTAACAAATGAATGCAATATAATATGCAAAGCTTAACAATGGATGGCTGAAAGGTTAGTTTTGCATGAAGCGACAATTTGAAGTAAATACAATATATAGATTGAAAAGCATATTTAACAATGGACACTAAGTAAATATATCAAAGGAATTGAATATAACCACAAGTGAACTAACCATTCACTTCCCATCTCAAACCAATCAAATTTTCATAAAGACTCTACCCTCGTGTGAAATCACCGAGCATTGTCCATGACCGGGACACGGCTATTCGAATAGTTTTACACTCTGCAGAGGTTGCACAACTGTACCCACACGATGTGATTAGCCTCAGCTTAAGGAAATCACAACAAGGCTTTTACAATGATCCATCTCCACCCGATCCCACTCGCTAAGGATTCGCCGTCGGTAGGGTAACCTAGTCGATAATTGCCCTCTTGCGCCACACAACATCGTAGTAAAACCAAAGTAGAGACTTCTCAAATTATTATGCCAGGTCTATCCCATACTAGACATGTGGTTTGCACGATTAAGCTCGGATCAATGGCGCACAAAGTTAAGTCCTTAACAATTACCCTAAGCGACATCCACATCCCAATGTGCATCCAAGACCCCTTTCTTTGCATCATTCGCCCAAGTGAAAGCCAAGTTTGTATAACCAATGCCCATGACACTACCCATGTCATGACATACCAATTTATAACTGTGGCTAACCACCACGTTCAAGTAAATCATTAAGTCGATTAATTAACCACATGTGATGACAGATCCCAAATAACTAATAGGAAGCGAAGCTAAGCGATCGACGTAACCCCATGTGACAATTATTATTTTATCACTAAATAATTCCCAATCTTAAGGTGTCAATGGATTCATGGTAGTCAAATTATCATGGAGGATTTAATCAATTAGGAGTATAACTACCAATACAAGGTTTTATTAATAAATAGCAATGCATGATAATTTGAAACAAAATAATACATAATAGATTGAAATCTGGGTTCAACATGATCAAAGAATACGACTTGCCTTGGCCTTGCTCAGATGAGGGCTCTTGGTCTTCAAATCCAACTTCCGCTCCCTCGAACACGCGATCTAACGAGAGAAAAGCGAGACGAAAAGAGAAAATAAATTCAAATAAAATTCAAATGAACTCCAAAACTTTCAAACCTGAACCAAAAGGTAGAGCTCAATTTTAGATGAATTTAGAAAAAGAACGGGTCAATCGGAGCTAGGATGAGGAGAACGGGCTCTTGGAAAATTGGATTTTCTGAAAATCGGGAAAATTGGAAAAGTGCATCGTCTTTGTGGACCCGCGCACGGAGGCCGAGTCTACGGTGAACCCAGCGCACGAAAAGCAAAGGCGGGCGGCGCTCGACGCGCGACTAGGGTGAGGTGGCAACTGGCGTGGCGTACACGCAGCGCGTTAGGGCCGACGTGGCGGCTCGGAGCACAGCGCCAGCGGGCGACGGACGGCCAGGTGCGGCGCGTGGACGATCCGGCCGCCGCCCAGATCGCTCACGGGTCACGGCTCGGGCCGACGGGCGGGACCCACAAGCGCGCCGCACGGCTCACATGGACCGGCGCGGAAGGAAGGCGGCGACGCGGGCGGCGCGGCGTCGCGGCGCGCGCGCACGGGCGCGAGGCGGCGCCGAGGCGGCGCGGCGGCGCGCGGCGGCCGGCGGCGGCGCGGGCGGCGGCGGCGGCGGCGGCGGCGACGGTGACGGCGGCGACCGAGGTGGCGGGACGACGACGGCGGCGGGCTCCACCGGCGGTGGCGAGCGGCGAGCGGCGCGGCGGCCAGCTCGGCGGCAACGGCGGCGCAAGATGACGAGGGCGACGGCGGCGGCGGCTCCGGCGAAGGCGGCGGCGAGAGCGCGCGGGATGCGAAGCGAGGCGCCGGCTTTATACACGACCGAGGTGTCCGCGACGGGACGGCGGCGGCGCGAGTCCGCCGAGACGGGAAGACGAGTCCGGTCGGGACGACCGACAGTGGCCCCACAGCCGGTGGCGCTGGTGAGCAGCGGCCGAGATGCGGCGCGCGCGCCGGCGCAGCGGATGACGGCCACGTGGCGATCATCGGGAGGCCAAGGCGGGCGGCGCGCGCGGATGCTGACGCGTGCGCAGGCGCGCGCGCCTGGTCAAGCGAGCCGAGGCGGGTTGGGCCGTGGTGGGTTTCGCCATCGGCGGCTTGGGGATTTTTGGTATTTTTCTTTTCATAAATTCATTTAAATCCTTTTGAGCTCTAGAAAATAGCAAATAAATCCAGAAAAATCCAGAAAAATCCAATAAATTCCTTGAGACACAAGGAACTCAAATAAAATAACTTTGGCAAATGTTCATGTTCAGATTATTCATATTACATCCTTTTAATTCATAAAATTTCATTTAAGCTTTAATTAATTTCAGAAAAAATTCAAATGGTGAATTTTATTTTAAAAGCTTCAAAATACTCAAAATCGGATGTTACAAACCTCCCCTTAAACGGAATCTCGACCCAGATTCTCGCTCTCTAAAGAATAGGTTTGGAAACTCCGCTTTGAGATCCTCCTCGCTTCCCTGTGCTGCTTCCTCCTCTGAATGATTGCTCCACCGAACTTTGCAAAAACGAACGACTCTTCTTCTAGTGACTCGCTCGACACTTCCAAGATTTTGATGGGATGCTCTTTATAGGACAGATCCTCCTGAGATCCACACCTCAATTGGCACCGCTTCCTCTGCACTCGCAAGCACTTCTTCAATTGAGACACATGAAAAACATCGTGTATCCCGCCAAGTTCTCGTGTAGCTCCACTGATAGGCAACTTCTCCTTGCGCTTCAAAATCTTGAATGGCCCCACATACCTTGGTGCTAGCTTTCCCTTCATTTGAAAACGCTTAACACCTTTGAAAGGTGTGATCTCGAGATACACATAATCATTGGGCTCAAAGCTTAAATCTCTTCTACGAGTATCAAGATAACTCTTTTGCCTGGCTTGAGCTGCTTTCAGCCTTTCTTGAATCAAGCGCACTTTTTCTTCGGCTTCTTGCAAACACTCTGTAACATCCTGATTTTCAGAGTATTTTTGAAGCTTTTAAAATAAAATTCACCATTTGAATTTTTTCTGAAATTAATTAAAGCTTAAATGAAATTTTATGAATTAAAAGGATGTAATATGAATAATCTGAACATGAACATTTGCCAAAGTTATTTTATTTGAGTTCCTTGTGTCTCAAGGAATTTATTGATTTTTCTGGATTTTTCTGGATTTATTTGCTATTTTCTAGAGCTCAAAAGGATTTAAATAAATTTATGAAAAGAAAATACCAAAATCCCCAACCGCCAAGGGGCGAAACCCACCACCGCCCAACCCGCCTCGGCTCACAAATTTCAGTAGCGCAGCGCCGTGCACGCGTTAGGCATCCGTGTTCGCGCCGCTCCGCCTTGGCCTCCCGATGATCGCCACGTGGCCGCCATCCACGCGCGCAGCGCCGCGCTTCGCATCTCGGCCGCCGCTCACCGCGCCACCGGCGGTGGGGCCCACTGCGAGTCGCCCCCGACCGACTCGTCTTCCGTCTCCGAAGCCGGACTTCGCCGCCGCGCTGCCGTCGTCGCGGACACCTCGGTCCGTGTATAAAGCCGCCGCCGCTTCTTCAGATCCCGAGCCGCCGCTCGCCGCCGCGCCGGAGCGCCGCCGCCAGCGCCGTCGCCGCCGTCATCTTTGCGCCGCCGTTGCCGCCAGAGCTTCGCGCGCCGCTCTCGCTGCTCGCCATCGCCGCTGAGCTCGCCGCCGCCGTCCCGCCACCTCGCCGCCGCCGTCACCGTCGCCGCCGCCGCCGCCGCACCTCGCCGCCGCGCCGGCGGACGCGCGCGCGCGCGCGCCGCGCCGCGCGCGCACGCCGCGACGCCAAGATCGACGCCGCGCCGCGCCCTTCGCCTTCCGTCGCGCCCGGCCCATGTGAGCCGTGCCGCTTTGTGGGTCCCGCCGTCGCCCCGAGCCGTAGACCCGTGAGCGATCTGGCCGACGCCCGGATCGTCCCACGCGCCGCACTACGCCCGCCCGACGCCACGCCGCTGTGCTCCGAAGCCGCCACGCAAGCCGCCACGCCGACCCTAACGCTATGCGTCCGACACGCCACCGCCACTCACCCTAAGTCGCTCACAAGAAACCGCCGCCCGCGATCAAGCTTTTCGCGCGGGTTCACCGTGACTCAGCCTCCGTGCGCCGGTCCACAAAGACAGTGCACTTTTCCAATTTTCCTGATTTTCAGAAAATCCAATTTTCCAAGAGCCCGTTCTCCCTCATCCTAGCTCCGATTGACTTCGTTCTTTTTCTAAATTCATCTAAAATTGAGCTCTACCTTTTGGTTCAGGTTTGAAAGTTTTTGGAGTTCATTTGAATTTTATTTGAATTTATTTTCTCTTTTCGTCTCGCTTTCTCGTTAGATCGCGTGTTCGAGGGAGCGGAAGTTGGATTTGAAGACCAAGAGCCCTCATCTGAGCAAGGCCAAGGCAAGTCGTATTCTTTGATCATGTTGAACCCAGATTTCAATCTATTATGTATTATTTTGTTTCAAATTATCATGCATTGCTATTTATTAATAAAACCTTGTATTGGTAGTTATACTCCTAATTGATTAAATCCTCCATGATAATTTGACTACCATGAATCCATTGACACCTTAGGATTGGGAATTATTTAGTGATAAAATAATAATTGTCACATGGGGTTACGCTCGATCGCTTAGCCTTGCTTCCTATTAGTTCGGGATCTGCATCACATGTGGTTAATTAATCCTGACTTAATGATTTACTTGAACGTGGTGGTTAGCCACAGTTATAAAATTGGTATGTCATGACATGGGTAGTGCCATGGGCATTGGTTATACAAACTTGGCTTTCACTTGGGCGAATGATCGTGCAGTAAAGGGGGTGCTGGATGCACATTGGGATGTGGATGCTTCGCCTGGGTAATTGTTAAGGACTTAACTTTGTGCGCCATTGATCTGAGCTTAATCGTGCAAACCACATGTCTAGTATGGGATAGACCTGGCATAATAATTTGAGAAGTCTCTACTTTGGTTTTACTACTGATGTTGTGTGGCGCAAGAGGGGGCAATTATCGACTAGGGGGTTACCCTACTCGACGGCGAATCCTTAGCGAGTGGGATCGGGTGGAGATGGATCATTGTAAAAGCCTTGTTGTGATTTCCTTAAGCTGAGGCTAATCACATCGTGTGGGTACAGCCAGTGCAACCTCTGCAGAGTGTAAACTATTCGAATAGCCGTGTCCCCATCATGGACAATGCTCGGTGATTTCACACGAGGTAGAGTCTTTATGAAAATTTGATTGGTTTGAGATGGGAAGTGAATGGTTAGTTCACTTGTGGTTATATTCAATTCCTTTGATATATTTACTTAGTGTCCGTTGTTAAATATGCTTTTCAATCTATATATTGTAATTACTTCAAATTGTCGCTTCATGCAAAACTAACCTTTCAGCCATCCATTGTTAAGCTTTGCATATTATATTGCATTCATTTGTTACAAACGACTTGCTGAGTACCAATGTACTCACGGCTTTATGCCCATGTTGCTCAGTTGAGGAGGAGGGACCAGATCAGCAGGAGTTGCTAGAAGGAGGCTACTACGAGGACTTCACGGATTAGGACTTCGCTCCCGATCGATTGCCGTGGGCATGTCGAGTGGCTACTACGCTAATTTTGGATTTCCGCTGCTAGTTTCCTTAAAGCCCAAAGCTAATAATTGTAAGCTTGGCCATAAGGTCGTACTCTGTTGGTTATTAATATAATTTGGATTTCCTTTAGAATATCGTGATGTGGATGATATTTATCTTTGTTTACGCTGTGTGCACTAGCGTGATCCTGGACTAGTGCAGAGTACACAGTAGAGTCCGAATTTGTATATTCGGGTCTCGACAGAGATGGTATCAGAGCCATATCGACTGTAGGACGAAAACCTAAGTTAGTCGTTGTCTCAAAAATTCAAAACCTATTTTCTAAAGACAAAACAACCAAACCTGATATTTAGCAAATTCTTTACTCTCTTACCTTATTCTTAGGGACTCTTGCCTCTCACCTTAAAATTTCTGCGAAAATGAAAATTTTTAAACTGACTCTTATCTTGTGCCGTGCTGTAGATGTCGCAAAGCAACTATAGCAGGTCAGGAGGATGGAGGAGAGTGCTTCGAGTACTGCTAAGAAGTCTTGGTTTCAAAAGAACACCAATGTACAGTTCCATGGATGATGAAGTAAGAGGGTACCATTTCACACGGTTGTACTTCACTATCAAGCTTGGAGGTCACGCCGCACACCACAGCCTTCAAAGGTTCAAATCCATAGCGCACACGCAAGGCCGTTGCTCAACTCTGTCGACGGTACAAGATCGGTATGACCAAGTTCATCCAGAATACAAGAGAAAGTATGAACTCGAGGAGTACACTCGCGGACGCCAACACCTCCACCTTCGCCACGCCACCCACCGGAGGAAAGGCAACGCATGGCGATGATCGCGAGTACCTTCAACTCGTCATTCCAGCAGCGCCTACAATGCGCTTCCGCAACCGATGGACGTTCTACTGATGATGCAGAGGAAGAAGAGGAAGATCGCACACCGCACTCGCCGACCGAGTGGGAGCGAAGAGTAGACCGTAGCATAGGATAGCATCGGTTAGGAAGTGGTTTTGTTTGCATTGAGTGTGATGTGAGCTGCAGTTTTGCCTCAAAAGCAATATGTTGCAGTCATATCAAATCTTTTATTGAAGTGATTTATTTGTTCTTTGTTAGCTTTTCGCTAAGTGATTGTTTAGTTTAGGATTTACCATTAGAATATCCCCTTAGACGAACTTACCACTTATCTTTGCTTTTCCTCTTACCGTAAGCCCTCGTGAAGCCGTCCTCAAGCAAGTGATCTTTCTTTCGATGGTTGATACCCGAGCCCGCAGACGTGGTCGATGAGTCGATCCTCGAGGGCGTCAGCAACTCCGAGCAGCATGCAAACCCAGCTGGATCGATCCAACCTTGAGTCGGTTCATGGCAGCCTGCATCGCTTGATGAACACCATGATGCGAACATGAACGCCATGATGAATCGACAATCAAGACATGGCCATGCCTCCACCGTTCCGCCAAGCAGTCCAAGTTTGCGAATTTATGAGGACAAGGCCTCCTACCTATTCACGGTCTTCCGAGCCACTAGAAGCCGGATGACCGGATGCTCAAAGGGAAAAGAAGCTTAACCTTGCCCGCAGTACGGATCGCGAGAAGGTGTTGTATGCAGCCCATCGGCTTGAGGGTGCCGCAATGAGTGGTGGGAAAATTATTGTGCCGCCACGAGGATCCGAGAGCATCACTTGGGCTGAGTTCGCAGGAGCTTTTCGTCATGCCCATATCCCGGATGGGGTGATCGAAATGAAGAAGGAAGAATTTCGGGAGTTGCAGCAGAAGAACATGTCCGTGAGTGAATATCTCAACAAGTTCACTCGGCTGGCCCGTTATGCTCCGTAAGATGTCGCCACAGATGATGCTCGCGTAAGAGGTTCAAGAAAGGATTGAACCTGTGATTGAAAGTTCAGGTAGTGGGACATGATTATGCCGCTTCCAAAACATGGTGGACAAAGCAATGCTCATTGAGGAAAGTCATCGCGAGTTGGAAGAATCTCGCAAGAGAAGAATGATGCAGCAAGGATCACAGATGCACCAAGCTCGAGAGCCCGCTGTAATTTTCAGCCAGCTCGAGTTCCTCAAATAGGGATTCAAAACTCCCGCACTGGCTCCGTCGCTTTTCTTGACGCCAAACCAAATCCAGTGGGAAGCCAACAGCAGAGATTACCAAGCCCATGTCACAGTCACTTGTTTCAAATGCAATGAGACGGACATTATGCCAACAAATGCCCGCAAAATACCGTGATTGACACCGGTTCGCTTCAGCTTGGGAGCCACACTGCATCGCACTGCGCAGCAGATCGGACGCGAGCACCTCAAGGATCAAATCAACCCAACAAAGGATCGCAGACCGTGATGCGTGGCAGTGAACCACGCCACCATGGAGGAGGCTCAAGCGGCGCCAGATGTGGTGATTGGTAAGTTCCGATAAATTCGAAGACTCGCCACGCTTTGTTTGATTCTCGAGCTTCACATTCGCTTGTTTCTGAGTTTTGCTCTAAAGCATAAGTTGGAAGTCATTGCACTTGGTTCCATTTTATTGGTTCAATCCCTGTGCTCGAGATGAGTACAAACCTAGGATGCCCCAAAGTTAGGATAGCCATCCAAGGAGTAGAGTTCTCCAGATTTGGTTGTCTGAATATCCAGTCTTTGGACGTAATTTTGGGTATGGATTGGCTCAAGAAGCATCAAGCAAGATTGGAATGTGGAAGCCGAGCAATACTTTGGACGGTCCCGATGGAAGCAAGGTTAGATTTGAAGCCGACATGAAGCAAATGTAAAAGGGATGGTGTGCCAAAGTAAAGGGATTGCCCTAAATGAAGTACCAGCTTGCCGAGAATATCCCGATGTTTTTCCCGATGATCTCCCGGATGCCACCAAAAAGAGAAGTAGAGTTTGCAATTGAGTTAGCACTGTGCACCTCACCAATTTCCAAGAGACCTTACCGAATGCCCGCCAATGAGTTAGCGAATTAAAGAAGCGGATACAAGAGTTATTGGATAAAGGGTATGTCGGACCAGCACCTCTCCGTGGGGAGCACCGTATTGTTCGCCAAGAAGAAGGATGGTAGCCAGCGTATGTGTGTGGATTACCGAGCTCTCAATGAAGTTACCATCAAGAACAAGTACCGTTGCTCGAATTGATGATCTGCTCGATCAATTAAAAGGAGCCGGAGTGTTTTCCAAGATTGATTTGAGATCGGGTATCACCAAATGAGGATTCGACCGAGGACATACCCAAGACAGCCTTCTCAACTCGTTATGGATTATACGAGTTCACCGTGATGTCCTTTGGCCTAACCAATGCCCCAGCCTACTTTATGTACCTGATGAACAAGGTGTTCATGGACTACTTGGACAAGTTTGTCGTTGTGTTCATTGATGACATTCTGATCTACTCCAAGAATGAGGAGGAGCATGAGGAGCATTTGAGATTGGTATTGCAAAGATTGCGGAGCACAAGTTGTATGCTAAGTTCAGCAAGTGTGAATTTTGGATGAAGGAAGTTGCCTTTTTGGGTCATGTGTTGACAGCAGAGGGAGTGTCCGTTGACTCAGGGAAAGTACAAGATGTGCTCACCTGGAAGGCACCCACGCGCTGACCCAGTCCAAGCTTCCTAGGAATGGCAAAGTTACTATCTGAGATTCATTGAAGGGTTCTCCAGTGTAGCCCGACCCTTACCCAGCTACTAAAGAAGGAAAAGAAGTTTGAATGGACGCCAGAAAGTGCGAAGAGTTTTCG
This sequence comes from Dendrocalamus sinicus, assembly GCA_036346575.1. Classification (NCBI taxonomy): domain Eukaryota; kingdom Viridiplantae; phylum Streptophyta; class Magnoliopsida; order Poales; family Poaceae; genus Dendrocalamus; species Dendrocalamus sinicus. The sequence continues at coordinate 11,509,964 of CM070657.1, forward strand.
AAGTTAAAGGAAAGTCGACAACAGCACGATCTTAATTTTGCTCGACATCAAGAAAGATTTTGAGATTTATTGTGACGCCTCCGCAAAGGTTTAGGTGCGTATTGATGCAAGACAAAAGAGTGGTAGCTTATGCATCGCGTCGCTTGAGGCCACATGAGGAGAACTACCCTACGCACGATTTGGAGTTAGCAGCAGTTGTGCATGCCCTGAAAATATGGCGACACTACCTGATGGGTAACAGATGTGAGATCTACACTGATCATAAGAGCCTGAAGTATATCTTCACCCAATCAGACCTCAACCTAAGACAGAGAAGATGGTTGGAGTTGATAAAGGACTATGACATTGGAATCCACTATCACCGGAAAAGCCAACGTAGTGGCGGTCGTTGAGCAGAAGGTATATTGCAACACAATTATGGTCAAGGAGAGTCAACCAAGATTGCACGAGGAATTCCAAAAGCTCGCTTTGGAGTTGGTTGAAGAAGGATGTTGGCGCTTTGGACTTGCACCCGACCTTGGATAGTCGATTCGTGCGCAACCGGAGGATGAAAATATCCAGCGGATCAAGGTTGGATTGAAGGAAGGAAAAGCGGCGTGTTTTGTGGAGGATGATCGTGGTATCATATGGTACAAGAAGCGATTGTGCGTACTAATAAGGAAGAGTTAAAGCAATTGTTGCTTAAAGAGGCACACGAGTCATTATATTCAATTCATCCAGGCAGTACCAAGATGTATCAGGACATCAAGGATAAGTACTGGTGGCCAGGTATGAAGCGAGAAATAGCAGAGTATGTAGCACTATGTGATGTTTGCCAGCGAGTGAAAGCAGAGCATCAAAGACCCGCAGGATTGTTGCAACCGTTGAAAATTCCCGAGTGGAAGTGGGAAGATGTGGGCATGGATTTCATCACAGGTCTACCCAAGACCAAGGAAGGTTACGACTCGATATGGGTAATTGTGGATCGATTGACAAAGGTAGCCCATTTCCTTCCAGTCAAAACCACATATTCTGGAGATAAGTTGGCAGAATTGTATATGTCCAGAATTGTGAGTCTCCATGGAGTTCCTAAGAGGATTGTGTCGGATCGTGGATCGCAGTTCACTTCACGATTTTGGAGTAGTTTCCACGAAGCGATGGGTACTCATCTGAATTTCAGCACAGCCTATCACCCACAGACCGATGGTCAGACAGAGCGTGTAAATCAAATCCTAGAGGATATGCTGAGAGCATGTGTTTTGGATCACGGAGCTAAGTGGGACAATTGCCTACCTTTTGCAGAATTTTCCTACAACAACGATTTACTGTGCCGCTTATGATGTCACCGCTTGAGGCTTTGTATGGTCGGAAGTGTAGGACCCTCTCAATTGGAAAGAAACAGGAGAAAGGCAAATTTTTGGGCAGTGTTTGCAAGAAGTCAAGAAAAAGTGCGCTTGATTCAAGAAAGGCTGAAAGCACTCAAGCCGTGCAAAAGAGTTATGCCGATACTGGCCAAGAGATTTAAGCTTTGAGCCCAATGATTATGTGTATCTCAGGATCACACCTTTCAAAGGTGTTAAGCGTTTTCAAATGAAGGGAAAGCTAGCACCAAGGTATGTGGGGCCATTCAAGATTTTGAAGCGCAAGGGAGAAGTTGCCTATCACCGGAGCTACCGAGAACTTGAGCGGATACACGATGTTTTTCATGTGTCTCAATTGAAGAAGTGCTTATGAGTGCCAGAGGAAGCAAGTGCAATTGAGGTGTGGATCTCGTGAGGATCTGTCCTATAAAGAGCATCCCATCAAAATCTTGGAAGTGTCAGAGCGAGTCACTAGAAGAAGAGTCGCTCGTTTTGCAAAGTTCAAGGAGCAATCATTCAGAGGAGGAAGCAACCTGGGAAAGCGAGGAGGATCTCAAAGCGGAGTTTCCAAACCTATTCTTTAGAGAGCCAGAATCTCGGGGTCGAGATTCCGTTTAAGGGGGGGAGGTTTGTAACATCCTGATTTTCAGAGTATTTTTGAAGCTTTTAAAATAAAATTCACCATTTGAATTTTTTTTCTGAAATTAATTAAAGCTTAAATGAAATTTTATGAATTAAAAGGATTTAATATGAATAATCTGAACATGAACATTTGCCAAAGTTATTTTATTTGAGTTCCTTGTGTCTCAAGGAATTTATTGGATTTTTTCTGGATTTTTCTGGATTTATTTGCTATTTGCTAGAGCTCAAAAGGATTTAAATGAATTTATGAAAAGAAAAATACCAAAATCTTCAACCGCCAAGGTGGGCGAAACCCACCAGCCGCCCAACCCGCCTCGGCTCACTTGAGCCGCCGCCGCCGCGCGCACGCCGTGCGTCCGCATCCGCGCCGCGCCGCTCTTGGCCTCCCGATGATCGCCACGTGGTCGCCATCCGCGCGCGCCGCCGCCGCCCCGCATCTCGGCCGCTGCTCACCGCGCCACCGGCGTGGGGCCCACTGTCGGTCGTCCCGACCGGACTCGTCTTCCCGTCTCGAAGCCGGACTCTCCGCGCCGCTGTCTCGTCCGTCGCGGACACCTCGGGTCCGTGTATAAAGCCGCCGCTCGCTTCGCGATCCCGGCCGCGCTCTCGCCGCCGCGCCGCCGAGTTCGCCGCCGGCCGCCGTCGCCTCGTCATCTTTGCGCGGCCGTCGTCGCCAGAGCTTCGCGCCGCTCGCTCGCTGCTTCGCCACCGCCGTGAGCCCCGCCGCCGCCGTCGTCCTCGCCACCTCGCCGCCGCCGTCACCGTCGCCGCCGCCGCCGCCGCGACCGCCGCCGCGCGCCGCGGCCGACGCGCGCCGCGCCGCCGCTGCGCCGCCGCGCCTCGCGCGCCAAGCGCGCCGCGATCGACGCCGCGCCCGCGCCCTTCGCCTTCCGTGCGCCCGGTCCATGTGAGCCGTGCTGCTGCCTTGTGGTCCCGCCCGTCGCCCGAGCCGTGACCCGTGAGCCGATCGGGCCGACGCCCGGATCGTCCGCGCGCCGCACCACGCCGTCCGACGCCCGCCACGGCTCCCGAAGCCGCCACGCAAGCCGCCACGTCCACCTAACGCTTGCGTGTCCGCCACGCCACCGCCACCTCACCCTAGTCGCCGCGTCGGCGCGCCGCCCCGCATGCTTTCGTGCGCCGGGTTCACCGTGAGACTCAGCCTCCCGTGCGCCTGGTCCACAAAGACAGTTGCACTTTTCCAATTTTCCTGATTTTCAGAAAATCCAATTTTCCAAGAGCCCGTTCTCCTCATCCTAGCTCCGATTGACCCGTTCTTTTTCTAAATTCATCTAAAATTGAGCTCTACCTTTTGGTTCAGGTTTGAAAGTTTTGGAGTTCATTTGAATTTTATTTGAATTTATTTTCTTTTTCGTCTCGTTTTCTCTCGTTAGATCGCGTGTTCGAGGGAGCGAAGTTGGATTTGAAGACCAAGAGCCCTCATCTGAGCAAGGCCAAGGCAAGTCGTATTCTTTGATCATGTTGAACCCAGATTTCAATCTATTATGTATTATTTTGTTTCAAATTATCATGCATTGCTATTTATTAATAAAACCTTGTATTGGTAGTTATACTCCTAATTGATTAAATCCTCCATGATAATTTGACTACCATGAATCCATTGACACCTTAGGATTGGGAATTATTTAGTGATAAAATAATAATTGTCACATGGGGTTACGTTCGACTGCTTAGCCTGCTTCCTATTAGTTCGCTGGGATCTGTCATCACATGTGGTTAATTAATCCTGACTTAATGATTTACTTGAACGTGGTGGTTAGCCACAGTTATAAAATTGGTATGTCATGACATGGGTAGTGCCATGGGCATTGGTTATACAAACTTGGCTTTCACTTGGGCGAATGATCGTGCAAGAAAGGGGTGCCGGATGCACATTGGGATGTGGATGCTTCACTGGGTAATTGTTAAGGACTTAACTTTGTGCGCCATTGATCTGAGCTTAATCGCAAACCACATGTCTAGTATGGGATAGACTGGCATAATAATTTGAGAAGTCTCTACTTTGGTTTTACTACGATGTTGTGTGGCGCAAGAGGGGCAATTATCGACTAGGGGTTACCCTACTCGACGGCGAATCCTTAGCGAGTGGGATCGGGTGGAGATGGATCATTGTAAAGCCTTGTTGTGATTTCCTTAGCCGAGGCTAATCACATCGTGTGGGTACAGCTTGTGCAACCTCTGCAGAGTGTAAAACTATTCGAATAGCCGTGTCCCCGGTCATGGACAATGCTCGGTGATTTCACACGAGGGTAGAGTCTTTATGAAAATTTGATTGGTTTGAGATGGGAAGTGAATGGTTAGTTCACTTGTGGTTATATTCAATTCCTTTGATATATTTACTTAGTGTCCGTTGTTAAATATGCTTTTCAATCTATATATTGTAATTACTTCAAATTGTCGCTTCATGCAAAACTAACCTTTCAGCCATCCATTGTTAAGCTTTGCATATTATATTGCATTCATTTGTTACAAGCGACTTGCTTTAGTACCAATGTACTCACGGCTTTATGCCCATGTTGCTCGATTGAGGAGGAGGGACCAGATCGCAGGAGTTGCTAGAAGGAGGCTACTACGAGGACTTCACGGATTAGGACTTCGCTCCCGACCGATTGCTGTGGGCATGTCGAGTGGCTACTACGCTTAATTTTGGATTTCATTGCTAGTTTCTTTAAAGCCCTTCAGGCTAATAATTGTAAGCTTGGCCATAAGGTCGTACTGCTGGTTATTAATATAATTTGGATTTCCTTTAGAATATCGTGATGTGGATGATATTTATCTTTGTTTACGCTGTGTGCACTAGCGTGATCTCGACTAGTGCAGAGTACACGTAGAGTCCGAATTTGTATATTCGGTCTCGACACACTCGCCCAAAAATTTGCCTTTCTCTGCTTCTTTCCAATTGAGAGGGTCCTACACTTCCACCATACAAAGCCTCAAACGGTGACATCCGCAAACTGCCTGGTAATCGTTGTTGTAGGAAAATTCTGCAAAAGGTAGGCAATTGTCCCACTTAGCTCCGTGATCCAAAACACATGCTCTCAAAGATATCCTCTAGGATTTGATTTACACGCCTGCTCGACCATCGGTCTGTGGGTGATAGGTCGTGCTGAAATTCAGATGAGTACCCATCGCTCGTGGAAACTACTCCAAAATCGTGAAGTGAATCGCGATCCACGATCCGACACAATCCTCTTAGGAACTCCATGGAGACTCACAATTCGGACATATACAATTCGCCAACTTATCTCCGAATATGTGGTTTTGATCGAAGGAAATGGGCTACCTTTGTCAATCGATCCACAATTACCCATATCGAAGTCGTAACCTTCCTTGGTCTTGGGTAGACCTGTGATGAAATCCATGCCCACATCTTCCCACTTCCACTCGGAATTTTCAACGGTTGCAACAATCTGCGGGTCTTTGATGCTCGCTTTCACTCACCGCAAACATCACATAGTGCTACATACTCGCTATTTCTCGCTTCATACCGCCACCAAGATTTATCCTTGATGTCCCGATACATCTTGGTATCGCTCGATGAATTGAATATAATGACTCGTGTGCCTCTTTAAGCAACAATTGCTTTAACTCTTCCTTATTGGGTACGCACAATCGCTTCTTGTACCATATGATACCCTGATCATCCTCCACAAAACTCGTCGCTTTCCTTCCTTCAATCCAACCTTGATCCGCTGGATATTTTCATCCTCCGGTTGCGCTTGACGAATCGACTATCCAAGGTCGGCCGCAAGTCCAAAGCGCCAACATCCCTTCTTCAACCAACTCCAAACCGAGCTTTGGAATTCCTCGTGCAATGCTGGTTGACTCTCCTTGACCATAATTGTGTTGCAATATACCTTCTGCTCAACGATCCGCCACTACGCTGGCTTTTCCCGGTGATAGTGGATTCCAATGTCATAGTCCTTTATCAACTCCAACCATCTTCTTTGTCTTAGGTTAAGGTCTGATTGGGTGAAGATATACTTCAAGCTCTTATGATCCGTGTAGATCTCACATCTGTTACCCATCGTAGTGTCGCCATATTTTCGTGGCATGCACAATCGCCGCTAACTCCAAATCGTGCGTGAGGGTAGTTCTCCTCATGTGGCCTCAATCGACGCGATGCATAAGCTACCACTCTTTTGTCTTGCATCAATACGCACCTAAACCTTTGCGGAGGCGCTACAATAAATCTCAAAATCTTTCTTGATGTCGAGCAAAATTAAGACTGTGCCGTTGTCGACTTTCCTTTAACTTCCGAAACTCTTCTCGCACTCGCGCCCATTCAAACTTCTTTTCCTTCTTTAGTAGCTGGGTAAGGGTCGGGCTACACCGGAGAACCCTTCAATGAATCTCCGATAGTAACCTGCCATTCCTAGGAAGCTTCGACTGGTCACTCGACGTGGGTGCCTTCAGTGAGCACATCTTGTACTTTCCCCGAGTCAACGGACACTCCTCCGCTGTCAACACATGACCCAAAAGGCAACTTCCTTCATCCAAAATTCACACTTGCTGAACTTAGCATACAACTTGTGCTCCCGCAATCTTTGCAATACCAATCTCAAATGCTCCTCATGCTCCTCCTCATTCTTGGAGTAGATCGAATGTCATCAATGAACACAACGACAAACTTGTCCAAGTAGTCCATGAACACCTTGTTCATCGTGTACATAAAGTAGGTCAGGCATTGGTTAGGCCAAAGGACATCACGGTGAACTCGTATAATCCATAACGAGTTGAGAAGGTCGTCTTGGGTATGTCCTCCTGGTCGAATCCTCATTTGGTGATACCCCGATCTCAAATCAATCTTGGAAAACACTCCACTCCTTTTAATTGATCGAGCAGATCATCAATTCGGCAACGGTACTTGTTCTTGATGGTAACTTCATTGAGAGCTCGGTAATCCACACACATACGCTACCATCCTTCTTCTTGACGAACAATCCGTGCTCCCTACGGAGAGGTACTGGTCCGACATACCCTTTATCCAATAACTCTTGTATCCGCTTCTTTAATTCTGCTAACTCATTGGCGGGCATTCGTAAGGTCTCTTGAAATTGGTGAGGTGCCCGTGCTAACTCAATTGCAAACTCTACTTCTCTTTTTGGTGGCATCCCGGGAGATCATCGGAAAACATCGGATATTCTCTCGCAATCGTACTTCATTTAGGCAATCCCTTTACTTTGGCACACCATCCCTTTTTCTCGCCGCTTCATGTCGGCTTCAAATCTAACCTTGCTTCCATCGGGACCGCCCAAAGTGATCGCCGCTCCACATTCCAATATCGCTTGATGCTTCTTGAGCCAATCCATACCCAAAATTACGCCCAAAGACGGATATTCAGCACAACCAAATCATGGAGAACTCTACTCCTTGGATGGCTATCCTAACTTTGGGGCATCCTAGGTTTGTACTCATCTCGAGCACGGGATTGAACCAATAAAATGGAACCAAGTGCAACGACTTCCAACTTATGCTTTAGAGCAAAACTCAGAAACAAACGAATGTGAAGCTCCGTAATCAAACAAAATCGTGGCGTATCGAATTTCGGGAACTTACCAATCACCACATCCGCGCCGCTTGAGCCTCCTCCATGGTGACGTGGTTCACTCGCCACGCATCACGGTCGCGATCCTTTGTTGGGTTGATTTGATCCTTGAGGTGCTCCGCCCCGATCCTGCCGCAGGGTACGGCCGTGTGGCTCCCAAGCTGGCGAATCGGTGTCAATGCGTATTTTGCGGGCATTTGTTGGCATAATGTCCCGCCTCATTGCATTTGAAACAAGTGATCACGACATGGGCTTGGTAATCCTCTCGCTGTTGGCTTCCCACCGATTTGGTTTTGGCGCCAAGAAAACGACGGGAGCCGTGCAGGAGTTTTGAATCCCGATCGCCGAGGAACTCGAGCTGGCTGAAAATTACCGGCGGGCTCTCGAGCTTGGTGCATCTGTGATCCTTGCTGCATCATTCTTCTCTTGCGAGATTCTTCCAACTCGCGATGACTTTCCTCAATGAGCATTGCTTTGTCCACCATGTTTTGAAACCGCATAATCATGTCCCACTACCTGAACTTTCAATCCGGTTCAATCCTTTCTTGAACCTCTTCGCGAGCATCATCGTGGCGACATCTTCTCGAGCATAACGGGCCAACCGAGTGAACTTGTTGAGATATTCACTCACGGACATGTTCTTCTCGCTGCAACTCCCGAAATTCTTCCTTCTTCATTTCGATCACCCCATCCGGGATATGGGCATGACGAAAGCTCCTGCGAACTCAGCCCAAGTGATGCTCTCGATCCTCGTGAGCGGCACAATAATTTTCCCACCACTCGCCGCAGCACCCTCAGCCGATGGGCCGCATACAACACCTTCTCGCGATCCGCATAATCGGCAAGGTTGCTTCTTTTCCATCGAACGCATCCAACCATCGGCTTCTAGTGGCTCGGAAGACCGTGAATAGGTAGGAGGCCTTGTCCTCATAAATTCTGCAAACTTGACCGGCCGGCGAATGGTGGAGGCATGGCCATGTCTTGATTCTCGTCGATTCATCATGGCGTTCATGTTCGCATCATGGTGTTCATCAACCGAGTCCGGCTGCCATGAATCGACTCAGGTTGGATCCACCCAGCTGGGTTTGCATCTTGCTCGGAGTTGCTGGATCGCCTCGTGATCCGACTCATCGACCACGTCTGCGGAGCTCCGGGTATCAACCATCGAAAGAAAGATCACTTGCTTGAGGACTGCTTCACAGGCTTACTGTAAGAGGGAAAAGCAAAGATAAGTGGTAAGTTCGTCTAAGGGGATATTCTAATGGTAAATCCTAAACTAAACAATCACTTAGCCGAAAAGCTAACAAAAGAACAAATAAATCACTTCAATAAAAGATTTGATATGACTGCAACATATTGCTTTTGAGGGCAAAACTGCAGCTCACATCACACTCAATGCAAACAAAACCACTTCCTAACCGATGCTATCCTATGCTACGGTCTACTCTTCCGCTCCCACTCGTGTCCGGCGAGGTACGGTGTGCGATCTTCCTCTTCTTCCTCTGCATCGCGTAGAACGCGTCCATCGGTTGCGGAATCGCATTGTAGGCGCCTTCTTTGGAATGACGAGTTGAAGGTACTCGCGATCATCCGCCATGCGTTGCCTTTCCTCCGGCCGGGTGGCGAGGCGAAGGTGGAGGTGTTGGCGTCCGCGAGTGTACTCCTCGAGTTCATACTTTCTCTTGTATTCTGGATGAACTTGGTCATACCGATCTTGTACCGTCGATGAGTTGAGCAACGGCCTTGCGTGCACCGCTATGGATTTGAACCTTTGAAGGCTGTGGTACGACGTGACCTCCAAGCTTGATAGTGAAGTACAACCGTGTGAAATGGTACCCTCTTACTTCATCATCCATGGAACTGTACATTGGTGTTCTTTTGAAACCAAGACTTCTTAGCGATGCTCAAGCACTCTCCTCCATCCTCCCGACTGCTATAGTTGCTTTGCGACATCTACAAGACAAGACAAGATAAGAGTCGGTTTAAAAATTTTCATTTTGCAGAAATTTTAAGGTGAGAGGCAAGAGTCCCTAAGAATAAGGTAAGAGAGTAAAAATTTGCTAAATATCAGGTTTGGTTGTTTTGTCTTTAGAAAATAGGTTTTTGAATTTTTGAGACGACGACTAACTTAGGTTTTCGCCCTACAATGATATGGCTCGATACTATCTCTGTCGAGACCGAATATACAAATTCGGACTCTCACTGTACTCTGCACTAGTCCAGATCACGCTAGTGCACACAAACAAAACAAAGATAAATATCATCCACATCACGATATTCTAAAGGAAATCCAAATTATATTAATAACCAACAGAGTACGACCTTATGGCCAAGCTTACAATTATTAGCTTTGAAGGGCTTTAAAGAAACTAGCAATGAAATCCAAAATTAAGCGTAGTAGCCACTCGACATGCCCACAGCAATCGATCGGGAGCGAAGTCCTAATCCGTGAAGTCCTCGTAGTAGCCTCCTTCTAGCAACTCCTGCGATCCGGTCCTCCTCCTCAATCGAGCAACATGGGCATAAAGCCGTGAGTACATTGGTACTCAGCAAGTCGTTTGTAACAAATGAATGCAATATAATATGCAAAGCTTAACAATGGATGGCTGAAAGGTTAGTTTTGCATGAAGCGACAATTTGAAGTAAATACAATATATAGATTGAAAAGCATATTTAACAATGAGACACTAAGTAAATATATCAAAGGAATTGAATATAACCACAAGTGAACTAACCATTCACTTCCCATCTCAAACCAATCAAATTTTCATAAAGACTCTACCCCTCGTGTGAAATCACCGAGCATTGTCCATGACCGGGGACACGGCTATTCGAATAGTTTTACACTCGCAGAGGTTGCACAATCGTACCCACACGATGTGATTAGCCTCAGCTAAGGAAATCACAACAAGGCTTTTACAATGATCCATCTCCACCCGATCCCACTCGCTAAGGATTCGCCGTCGAGTAGGGTAACCCCTAGTCGATAATTGCCCCTCTTGCGCCACACAACATCGTGAGTAAAACCAAAGTAGAGACTTCTCAAATTATTATGCCAGGTCTATCCCATACTAGACATGTGGTTTGCACGATTAAGCTCGGATCAATGGCGCACAAAGTTAAGTCCTTAACAATTACCCAGTGCTAACATCCACATCCCAATGTGCATCCAAGCACCCCTTTACTTGCACGATCATTCGCCCAAGTGAAAGCCAAGTTTGTATAACCAATGCCCATGGCACTACCCATGTCATGACATACCAATTTTATAACGTGGCTAACCACCACGCTCAAGTAAATCATTAAGTCGATTAATTAACCACATGTGATGACAGATCCCAAAAACTAATAGGAAGCGTGCTAAGCGATCGACGTAACCCCATGTGACAATTATTATTTTATCACTAAATAATTCCCAATCCTAAGGTGTCAATGGATTCATGGTAGTCAAATTATCATGGAGGGATTTAATCAATTAGGAGTATAACTACCAATACAAGGTTTTATTAATAAATAGCAATGCATGATAATTTGAAACAAAATAATACATAATAGATTGAAATCTGGGTTCAACATGATCAAAGAATACGACTTGCCTTGGCCTTGCTCAGATGAGGGCTCTTGGTCTTCAAATCCAACTTCCGCTCCCTCGAACACGCGATCTAACGAGAGAAAAACGAGACGAAAAGAGAAAATAAATTCAAATAAAATTCAAATGAACTCCAAAAACTTTCAAACCTGAACCAAAAGGTAGAGCTCAATTTTAGATGAATTTAGAAAAAGAATGGGGTCAATCGAGCTAGGATGAGGAGAACGGGCTCTTGGAAAATTGGATTTTCTGAAAATCGGGAAAATTGGAAAAGTGCACCGCATCGTGGACCGGCGCACGGAGGCTGAGTCTCACGGTGAACCCGCGCACGAAAGCAGTGCGCGGCGCGTCGCTGACGCGGCGACTAGGGTCGAGGTGGCGGTGGCGTGGCGACACGCAAGCGTTAGGCCGACGTGGCCCGGCTTGCGTGGCGCTCGGGAACCGCGGCGACGCGACGGACGGCGTGGTGCGCTGCGTGGGCGCATCCGGCCGCCGGCCCAGATCGCTCACGGTCACGGCTCGGCCGACGGGCGGGACCCACAAGGCGGCCGCACGCTCACATGGACCGGCGCACGGAAGGCGGCGAAGGGGCGCGAAGCGCCTGGCGTCGATCGCGGCGTCTTGGCGGCGCGCGAGGCGCGGCGCGCGGGCGGCGGCGGCGCGGCGCGCGTCCGGCGGCGCGGCGGCGGGTTCGCGGCGCGCCGGCGGGCGACGGTGACGGCGGCGATCGAGGTGGCGGGACGACGACGGCGGCGGGGCTCACCGGCGTGGCGAACGCAGACGAGCGGCGGCGGCTCCCGCGACGCACGGCGGCGCAAAAGATGACGAGGGCGACGGCGGGCGGCGGGCTCCGCCAAGGGCGGCGGCGAGCGGCGGCTCGGGATGCGAGGCGAGGGGCGGCGGCTTTATACACGGACCGAGGTGTCCGCGACGGGACGGCAGCGGCGGCGAAATCCGGCCGAGACGGAAGACGAGTCCGGTCGGGACGACGGCAGTGGGCCCCACCGCCGGTGGCGCGGTGAGCAGCGGCCGAGATGCGGGGCGCGGCGCTGGCGCAGCGGATGACGCCACGTGGCGATCATCGGGAGGCCAAGGCGGAGCGCGGCGCGGATGCTCGACAGCAGGCACGCGCGCGCGCTGGGTCAAGCGGAGCCGAGGCGGGTTGGGCGGCCAGTGGGTTTCGCCCATCGCCGGTTGGGGATTTTTGGTATTTTTCTTTTCATAAATTCATTTAAATCCTTTTGAGCTCTAGAAAATAGCAAATAAATCCAGAAAAATCTAGAAAAATCCAATAAATTCCTTGAGACACAAGGAACTCAAATAAAATAACTTTGGCAAATGTTCATGTTCAGATTATTCATATTACATCCTTTTAATTCATAAAATTTCATTTAAGCTTTAATTAATTTCAGAAAAAAAAATTCAAATGGTGAATTTTATTTTAAAAGCTTCAAAAATACTCTGAAAATCAGGATGTTACAGCTTGAAACATACTACTTTTTATTCGAGCACATTTTGCATTTTGTGATCTTACTTTTGTTTAACCACGGCATGCTTGAAGCATACATATTTTCAATCTTCTCTTTCTTTTTTTGTTTTTTATAGCATGCCAACTCGAGTGAACATAAAAAAGATTTAAAAGAAGACTTACAAGCAAGCTAATCATTTTAGATAAACATCACAAAGTGCTATCTTCAATCAATCTAGTCAATCTATTCCGTCATGTCATATTTTAGTTGAAGTATAGCACATTAATTATAATCTGTCAAGATCACGGCTATATAGTAGATAAATAAATATGATAAAGATAACTCTACTACTCATTTGATTTCAAAGATTTGGACTTGATGTATTATTTGACATGTATAATAAACAAAGCTCCTGAAATATCTTTGAACAACAAGCTCCCCCTCAGAATAATCCCAAAAGATGCAACACGCCCAATTCACTTCGCAAAAGACCAAAACAAGAAGAATCAAGTAGTTTTTAAGAGAAAACAAACAATCTGAAGAGGAACTCAATCAGGTGTAGGACATCACCTTTTCCACATGGTATTATAGAAGATAAAATTTCTTGAAAGCCATCAAAGAAAGTGAAGAACCATCAAGCGTTCCAGTCAAGAAATGATGTAAAAGACTGGAAACCAATCAAGCTCATGTTCTCTGTCCCATGTTTGCTGGTCTTACATCAAAGGAAATGTCGGTCTCACAGTACTGGGGTCAGTGAAATAAGATTTAGGAATCCATCACTATGACACATGATGAACAGGAGCAATAGTAGGCAACGATAATAATTTAAGTGAAGTATTAGCCTCTGTCGGTTTCTGGTTAGACTGCCATTGAAAAGTTGGTCTGACTGTTGACCAGTCTGAGCGAGTAGAAAACACTGGTCAAAACCGATCTGAGCGCCTTTATAATTCTGGGCCACACATTGATCCGATCATGTTGTTCCGACCTCAGGAAAAGCTGGTTTGATTGTTGACCGGTCTGATCGAGTAGAACGCATTGGTTGAAACACTGGTCGTTGAAATGCTCATCAAAACATTGATCCAACCACGTTGTTCCGATGATGAGAAAAAGCCAGTATAATTGGTCCTGTTGCAAAAACTCCCGACCCTGCAAATGATTGATTAAAGGGAACAAAACAACAATCGATATACGATTGATTAGACGGAGCAAAACAACAATTAGAGGCTTGCACAGTCTCCATTCGAGTACCCTAATACTTGACTTTTCAAAAGCAAATTTGAACCAAATGGCCCTCTCTACCACAATGAGTACACTAATATTTGACTTGATGGGAAGTTGTCTCTAATGACTTCACAACACCCACTTTGTTAGAGGGATTCTTTGCTATACTAGCAGATTTAAAGACAATTTATTTTGGTTCAGATTCTACTTCAACTTTTCCAGGTTCAAAGAGCTTAACAACCTTAGAAGGATTATTCTTAGCATGCTCAATAAAATTAAATCCTATACCATGATTTTTCACACTTATTTTTGATTGATCTAGGATCACATTCAAAATTTTCTTACCAAAAGAAAAATCACTCTAAGGTGGTCTTAAAATACTCATTTTCTTTAGCCAATGAAGGACAAGATGTGTACTCAATAGGCTCATTCACTAAATTCTTGGAAACACTAGGCTGAGCCAATCTATCCATTTCAGCAAAATCATTCAATTGCCTAGTTAAAGCATCAATTTCAATATTTAATTTAGGACAATTTGAGCAAGACAAGTTTTCATGATGAAGCATTTGCTGAATAGATTCCTGAGATGAATTAAGTCTAGTTTCTAACAGTTCACATCTTTTACATGGAGAGGGTTCACTAGACTTAAGGTTCTTAGCCCAGAAAGATTGAACTAGCGAACTAGCAGCAAGAGCAACTTTTGTCTTTTTCAAATTCTTCTTGGTAACAAGCAAATCATTAAGAATGTAACCATGGACAGGTGTACCAAGAGCAAAGCACGCATGCAATTTCTCACATCCAGTATTAAGAGAATTAAATTTATCCATGTAACTTGTATGCATAGATCTAACATTATTAAGCTCAATTAACAGGTTAGTGCCTGAAGACATGAATCATCATCTGGAACCAAAGCTATTAACCTAACAATTTCTGAATTAAGATTTTCAATAACAAAATTATTTTCTTTTAATTTCTTTTTTTGTCTTTTTTGTTGAATATCGAGTTTAATTAAACCATCTTGAAGCTCATCATATGATAGTCCTACCTCATTGAGATCATTGTAGTCATCATCCTTGTTGCTGCTTGCTATGAAGCACATGCTCGTGAAGTCATCATTCTTTTTTTCATACCTTTAGCATCATCATCGTCATGGTCAATGTCGTTGCAACTCTCATATTACACATCACTCAAATCAAGACACTCAAGAGCCGATATGATCTTTTCAGCAACCTTGCGATGGAGATTTCCACCCTTGATGTTGATGTTCTTGGATGGTCGATGATAATAATTATTGTCTTCCTTGATCTCCTTCCCCTTGAACTTGAGGCAATGTATCTTAATGTGGCTTGGCTCACCACACTCATAGCACCTGTTCGAGCCTTAAGCGCCTCCTCACTTCCTCATCCTCACGTTGTTGAGTGCCCTGATTGCACGTGAGGAGATCAACACCAAGTCTTCTTCAAGGAGCTGCTCGAATTGTTCTTCTAAAAAGGAAGACAAATCAGACAAAGAAACACAAGACAATGCACTTGACGAAGTAGCCTGCACAGGGTCAGTCAGAAGTGCTAAAGATGAACTAAAGATCTTAGATGGCAAAGCTTCCATCTCATATGTTTGCAGTCTAGAATAAAGATCATCCATGGTTAAAGTATCTAGATTGACAGTTTGATTAATGGCCATGACAACCATCAACCACTCAGAACCTAAAGATCTCAAAATTTTGGTTGCATTATCTCTATCAGTAGGAATAACATTAACTATGTGCAGGTTACTCAATATCTTCTCAAAATGAGCAAACAGATCATCAATGGATTCACCAGGCTCCATAGCAATTCTTGTGCACTTTCTTGATTTTAGCAGTTCCTTCATGATAATCGCAAAAGTTTTCCATATTAAGTGGGTAGAGTTGATATGAGCTATTCGACCAAATTCTTTGCGAGAAATTTCTTGAAACAACAAGTTATGAGCTCGAGTATTTAAATCAACATTTGTTTATTGTCTGTAGTAACATTAGTACGAACCACAAAAAGATTGAGAAACTTTATTCCAAAAATCACTACCTTGAGTCTTAATGTAAGCTTGCATATGACACTTCTAAAAAGCAAAATTAGTACCGTCTAGCATGGGGGATGGTTCACATACCTCTCTGATTCCATTACAACCTGCTCTGATACCACTTGTTGGATCAAATATTGCAATCAGAGCGGGGTGAATGATTGTCGCTACTTTTTGGAATCTCTTGGTGATTGGTAAAGGTTTTGACTGATCAAAATTCAACTGCGCAATCGATCGCTCAGTGTTCGACCACTCGCTCAGCTTTGATCTTCGACTGGTTTACTATGCGTGGTCAAAGTCGACCAATTACTTGTCGTGGTCGTTCTGCCATGGTCAAAATACCGTGGTCGTTCTGTCGTGGTCGAAGCCTGACGCGATCGATATGCCATAGTCGATCTGTCGTGGTCGAAATGCCTTGGTCATCTACTGTTGTCAACCTGCCTTGGTCATCTACCGTGGTCAACCTGCCATGGCCATTTGTCATGGTCGTGGTTGACCTACCATGGTCATCTGCCGTGGTCATTTTGCCATCCTAAAAACTCCAGTAAGAATAGTGCATCTACCAAAACTTTCACAAATGTAAATTTCAGTGTAACCCATATGTCAATTATTCATCATCACTAATTTCATGACCTAACCACATGGTCTGACACACTTACACAAGTACGTTTCTCAAAGCGCGCACACCCAACAACCCGTTAGTGAATCAACACTTCATGTACTCCATAATTTCAGCATAAATCATAACCTAAACACTTAGGCCAAACTGCAGTTTCACACACTGCCACCTTTCTGGTATTGAGCAATTTACCAAAATGCCATCTACCGTCTTTCCTGAACTTTCCCGCTTCCTTTGCCTGGACCATGGACCTTACCTCTTCCCGAGCCTAGTCCATGATCATATCCTCTTTTGCAAGCAATCTTCATGCTTGCAATATGTAGATTCACCAATGACTCACACATCAGCAAGTCTATCTGTATCGATTTCCCTAACCGCACCATTCGATGAAGTGTTGCTCGAACCTTCCCTTCAGTATCTCTTGGCTTCTCCTATGCCACGCTTTAGTCCAACTGTCCCACCTAGCTTCCTTGCCTGTACCTTAGATCATCCCCAAATCTAATTCTGATCCATAGCATTGACAATGGTTGCCTCCAAGCACCTTGCACATCAAAGACCCAGAGACTATTTATAGGCACAAGTTCTTCACAACTTGGACTACATGAGTCTAACACATACTTCATGCATTATGAATGCACACAAGCAATGACACCCATGCAGTGCATGCACTCAACCAACTCAGTTCAAAACATCCAGGATCGGTCTGATCACCAACCATAGGCCGGTCAGATCACTGGTTGCCCATCGATTAGACCGCAAATTCCTTAAGTGCAACCTCAAAAGAGTATAAGAGATTGCCACTCACTCAAAACCCTCTCAAATCTTTTAGGACGCTCAGATTTTTACCCTATACAAGAATCTAGTGCTAAAGAGTATCCTAGTATCTAGTTATTTTGTATGTCCTCTGCTCTAGATGAGTAGGCTTTGTATATGGACGTGACTATTGATATCATAGTGTTTGCCTGCTGGGAATAGTTTTTAATTAAGGCTTAATTTTTGTCTGCATTAGCTGCAGTACTTAATTACCCTTTATTTGTTAGATACAGACAAACAAATCTGGGACAACAAGTGGCATTAAATGATGTATCAATATTAATGTTGATGGGATAAATTATCTTGATTTGATCAAGTGTTACAATTAGATTACTTATAAATTATTTGCACGTGCTTTCCGTCTGCCATGTCCCATGTATGATTATCCATTTATAATATAGAGCTCTTAGCAATTTTACATAGATTAATAAACGATGCAATTTATCAATGTACGGGAAGAAAAGATAGATCTATAATTTCTATTAACATAGGTGGTTGTTACTCATAGGGGTGAAAACGGATCGGATTCGATCGAATAGTCTCAAATATGAATACAAATCTATATTTTAAAACAAATACAAATACGAATTCAAATATTCTCAAATACGGATACGAATATTCTCGAATACGAATATTTTTGAATACGGATTTTCTCGGATACGAATATCAGATAAAATGGATTCCTAGCGGTTTTGCTGATTTTTCACCGGTTTTTGACTAGTTACCGGTTTTAAACCGCCTAAATTCAAATTCAATTTGAATCATAAAATTCGTATAGATTTTTCATGGGTTCTAGAAACGGATCGAATACGAATCGAATGTCTCTAATACGAATATGGATATGAATATTCTCGAATACGAATAAGAATATGAATATTCTCAAATACAGATACGAATATTCTCGAATACGAACATTTTCGAATACAGATTTTGCTTACCACATTCATATTTTCTTGAATATGAATATTGGATAAAACAAATTATCCGTGATTTTTTTCCACCCCTAGTTACTCAATGCCATCTTTATAGGGGTAATAGGTGGAAAATGCTCACTGAATGCTCCATCGATTAATTATGCCGGGCCTTATATATTTTAAACATCGCATAGGGCAAACACCAAACGGGACCAAATATTACAAAACGGAGGGAGCACAATGTGCACCCGAGAGCAATCCAGAACGTCAATTTTCGAGTCCTGGCAAATGCATACTACTATACATAGGGCATAACTTGGGTGAATCCTATTATACATTCTTCTGTAATAATGAAGGCCCTCCTTTCATTCAACTCCTGCAATAGCTGCAAGCTAATTTGATTGAAGCAGTACAACCTGATCGTACATGTCTAAATGTTATATTAGCGCTTAATTTCGATGCAAAGAAGCATGGGAGGGGTTTGGCTTGTCCGGTTAGGAAATAGACGGCTCTGAAAAAATGCACATAATCAGTTCAAGTGGTCCCATTGTATGCTCAATTTCTTTCTTTTTTCTTGTTTATGATCATACATGGTTAATACCTTAAGGAATACAGTACAATAATGCGAAACGTGATTGAGGAATTAACAGACTAGTCAGCGAATATCTGAACGATTTGGTGTATGGCGACTTTTGAACAAACCGACAACTCTTTCTTAAGCAACGAAACTCAGGGCACGAAGTGGTTATATCAGTTGCATTTTGCAAATTTTTTGTGGCAGAATGAGGGTACGAGTAGCATAATATTAACAAGTATCCATTGATTAAATTCTTGACTATACAGTTACGAATTTTTCAAAGATAATAGTTAATTAGATACAAGAGATAATAGTTAATTAGATACAAGCTTGGATACGAAGATGGCTCTTTATATTTTATTTCTATTCAATGACTATTCAGATCTCCTTTGCGCATATAAAAACAATGATTGAAATTTGATAGAAGTGTTTCAGCAATACCCATTTTGAAATTTGATAGGATATTCTTTAATTGCCGAACTCAGTGACACGATTCCAAACAAAGAAAAGTTCCTAGCTGCGATTAACCTGCTGGTGGAAAATGCCGAATTTAGAAACTATTTTCCCCGGGGAAAAAAATTCAGAAACTATTCAAAGACACTGTGATCTTCTGCCGGGCCAAAGACACTGTGATCTTCTGCCGGGCCAAAGACACTATGATCACAGGTGATCAATAACTGTGCTCCTGCCAAATCGGTCGGAACTGTAACCTTTGTGTTGGGGAAGGGTCGACAATAACTTAAACGTGGCATTACACATCAGGGGATTCACCCCAGATGAGATCCGAAGTCCACCCCGAATGAGGTCCGCAGACCAAACCTGGATGAGGTTGTTTGTGCGTGATTCTCGTCGAGTCCTCCCTTTGTATCCTTGACGATCCACGAATTCGATCGGAAGTGTCTACAAATTTATTGTTCGATCTCATATCAATGATAGTTGGTGTCATCCGTGAGGACTTGAGCGTAATGCCATGCCGCCTAACACGACGGAGACCTACTTCGCCTGTCCACGATGGACTTGCTCTACCCCGCTCATCCACCCGGTCGAGTCGGCATCTCCGCTCCGCCCATCCACACCAGACCCGCTCTACCCCGCGTGTCCACCACGCCAGGTCAACATCTCCTTGGGGGAGACGGATGAACTCGATCTACCATGGACCATTTTTTGCCTTTAAATATCCATGCCCCTACCGATCTATGGAGTCCAACTCCCCTCTCCAATCCCCTTTTCCACACTTTTTTAGCCCGGCAGGTGCACCTCTGGCTCCTACATTTGGCCTGCTCGCTCCGCTCCTATGCCACGCTTGCTCACCCTGTACCCGTGCGCCCAGTTGCTCACCTCATGCCTACGCCCTTGACTACTCGCACTGCACGCCCCCAACTGCTCACTCGTGCTCCCTGAGCAAGCCCCCATGCCCCCGGAGCCCCTCCGGGCCCTATCCGAACCCCCTCCAAATCCAATCACGCATCGCTGAGCGGGTCCGTGGTAGCCTCAGTGGTAGTTCGGACTTTGTCAAGACCCACTCCTGACTTCATTCTTGCATCATCGTGCAGGTCCGCGGTGACCTCGGAACCCTCCAGACCATGTCCATGTTGGGAAATCACCCACATAATCAACAGAGCAGATCCTGAAGGGGGGATACGACCACGAGGAACACTTCCACTAAGTGGTCGTAACCAGTTCGGGGTCAGTGGTCATAATTTGATTACGACATGCTCACCAGTGGTTGGTCTCTAGCTCTCTCAACCGCACTCTTTGGCTATGGACTCGATTGCACAATCGTGGACTGATTGCTGGAGGTGGGAACGATAAAGTGGAGCAGCGAACAGAACGGAACACAGGAAACACAGGCTCATTATGTGTGATTCTCATTGAATTCTCCTTTTGTATCCTTGGTGGTCTCCGAATCCGACTAGAGATACCTACAAGTTTACCGTCCAATCTCATATTGACAGCACTTTGATTGTATAAACTGTACGTTGCACGTGGAATAACATACCAATTAGTATGCGCAAGCTAAAATTTCGATCTCAACGTACCCTGTCCACAAGCAGAATCGCAACTCGAAGCAGCTAGCTGCATATATTCGCAAGAAGATACAGAAATGGTGATTCACCCGTCCATTATTCTCACCAAATGAACCGCTCGCTCTTGTCATGTGCTTCATTTCTACGCCAAATTAGCTTGGAAACCAAACAAAACGCGCTCGCCGGCCGGGGCCCCCCGTGGAAAGGCGGGCGTGCCTGGCCACGACGTGATGTTTTACGTGAATGAAGCATTGACCGGATTGCCATGGCGCCTCGTCACTTCCGGTGTGCTGCCTGCCTCTCCTGAGTCTCCTCGTGTCCCTTTCCTCGCTACTGCAAAACCGCAGTGCGTACGCAGCTTTGCTCCCCGGCTCGACTCCGCATGGCTGTTCATCTTTCTGCGAAGGAGGCATAGCGTTGAGTTCATGGTCGGTTGGTGTACGTGGCTCAATACAGTACATCGTTTTTTTTTTGGCCCATGTATTCGATCAGAATGCAACTCTACTTCTTATTTCTGATTAATGAAATGATCCGTTCTAAAAAACACGCTAGCTAGCTAGATAGGTGTCGGACCCCAAGTTTAATACCTGGAATCCTCTGTGATTACACTGCATTATTCCTGGATCAGTAGATAATGCTCACAGATACAATGCTGCATCATTTCATACACGACAAAACCATACATTACAATACCAGAAGTTTAAATAGACCACGTCGGGTCGAGGTTACAATAGAGCCGTCAGGCCAAATATCTTACAATACATACAAGCGGAAGCGGAAGCATACACAGCGTAGGGGCACAACTCACCACAGGCAAGCGACTGGGATAACCCGAGTACTACCGCTATTAATCAGGGACCTGACTAATAACGGATGCACCCACCAAAACTAGCCTGGTCAACTGGACTGAGGCGAGAGGCAAGACTACCGAAGTCTATTCTAATATCCACCATCTTCATTGCCTTCGGCATCCTGATCCTCATGGTAGGCGTAGTGCTCTTGATTCACAGCTTCTGAAAAGGGGGGTTAAGAGCGAGATTGAGCACAAACAACCGTGCTCCGCGAGCCAACACACAGAATGCAAATAATTATAGATGCAAGGCTGAACAAGGAAGGCTCGGGTTCTTTTATTTGCTCAAAGCGACTTTTGAAATAATCATAATATAAAATTCCTAGGACCTAGCATTTTCAAGAACTTATGATTTAAATATTGGAAGTGTGCAATAATTTATAATGGGGTAGGTTCCATATACCAAATTTTATGGTTACATCCACCATATTTTATGGTTACATCCACCAATGCTTAACTTTTTAAATAGGAGGTTACTTCCACCATAATACCAACACTGGAGTACATCCCTCCAGACAATTTACCAAATTTAGGTTACATCCACCTAAATTACCAACACTGGAGTACATCCCTCCAGGTTATTTACCAATTTTAGGTTACATCCACCTAGCAAATGTTTACTCCCAACCTCAAAAATTTTTGAAATAGAACTAACTCGAGGAAGATTTCCATGTCTGCCCTTGACCGTGGGCACGGCTATTCGAATAGTTTGTTTAAGTACTCTGCAGAGACTGTACATCTTTACCCACAAGAGATAATCGTCCCGATGGTTCTACATGATTCCTTTGACATGCAGATCGAGATAATATCACGAGGCCTTTACAATACCTCACTCTCTAGTATATCACTCCTATGGGGTTACGTCCATAGGTTGTGCGGGATGTCCACCATAGGTTAGCGCAGTCGGACTCCGCTCTCCACATACGCTATCCTAGGCGACGTCACCTACATCCGGTGTCCCATTCCAAGTGGGGCTTTCATTACCCACCTACACACGTTCTCCGTGATATGAATAGAGAGTTCAGTAAATTATTTAGCCAAACCTACAATATGCCAGCTTGTGGTTGTACTGTTGTACACGGAAGGTCCACACAGGATTAAGTCCTTAGGTCGTTCGGGCGGTTCATTCCACAATCCCGTGTTACATCCACACCCACTGTTCTTACCATCCGCCCAAACAGTTCAGTGATTTTAGGGTTTTGAGAAGCATAACATAAATCAACATATTTGTTCAGCCATGTACATCCCATGACTATCCCAAATCTAGTGTTCATGATTACAGAGTGATTATCGTGGTTACTAGAACCACTGACTTGACAAATTTTTAGCATGGCAATAATAAGTTGTATAACTACCATACTAGTGTTTACATCTAGGGCGACAAATGATCATGGGAGTTCAAATGTTACTGGTGGAGTATTATATCATTAGGTGGGCATAAGGTTGTTATCTACCTTAAGACTTACATATTTTTAGCACATAAAATAACGCATGCAATTTTTATAGTTTAAATGAACATAGTTTCACATAAATGTAGGCGCAAAATGATCAAAGTATTGACTCGCCTGGATCGAAAGCTTGGGGGTCTTGTGCTGCTTCAAGCGGGGCCTCGTTCGCGTCGTCGAACTCTACTCGGACGGGAGAAACCGGAAAAAGCAACACGAGAAAACGAGGGTCGAATAAGAACCAAATAAAATAAAACAACTCAAATGAACTCAAAATTGAACCAAACCAGAACCATTAGACAGATCTTGATTTTAGAAAAATTTAGAAGTTGGTTTCATTAAGTTCGGAGTTAGGGTTAAAAAGTTATGGCATTTTAAAGTTTTAAATTCCTGGAATTTCAGAAAATAAAAGAGAGGGAGGAGAGAGAGCTGCATCAAGTGGGCCCGAGAGGGATTAGATGGGGTTCGGTTAAGGCATCACTTAATTAGCCGGTTAAGATATCAATTAAATAGCCTGGTTAAGACATCATAAAGGACTGGTTGTAATGCTTTTGATGGGGGTGTCCTCTCGCTCGCTCACCCGTCCGCACGGAAGGAGAGCGGCGCGGCCGGCGGCGGAGGGTGCATGGAGGCGCGCGCGCTGGCCCAAACGGGTTGCCCACCGGCGCGCACTCGGGAGGCGGAATCGGCCGGTGACGCCGGGCGGAGGGCGACGGCGGGTGAGACGGCGGCGGGGACAGGGGAGGCGGGCGCCGGCGCCACGGGCCATGGGGATTCGATTCTTCGGGAGGGGAGCATCCACAGGTAACCACGAGCTCACATGGGGCGTTGGCGGGTTCGAGATGGAGCAGGGCGGGCCGGCGGCGTGGAGGGGCTTGGCGGCGGGGAAGACCACGGCGGCGGCTTGCTGGAGAGGGCGGCGGAGTCCGGCGAGGTAAGGGGCGGGTTCCCGTGGTCCCGGCGATGCTTCACGCGCAAGGAGTTGGCCCGGGGTGTCGCGGTTCACCAGGGAGGTCCGAAGCCGTCGGTGGCGGTGGAGGCACGTCGCCGGCGGCCTGCAAAGGAGGAGGGGCCGATTAATCCGGGGAAGGGAAAGAGGGGGTAGTGGCGAACGTGGGAGAAGGCTCAAGGGGTTCCGGCGGTGACCGGAGGTGCTCGGCGACGGAGATTTCCGGTGGCGCTCGCACTGCAGGGGAGGCGACGGTGAGTGAGGCGGGAGTGTGTGGCGTGATAGCAGTGCGACATATAGAGGCCGGGGACGGGCTCGTCGGGGAGACAGGGCGGCAGGGAGTCGTGCAAGCCTGCTGCACGCGAAGGTGACCGATGGCAGAGGAGGACCACGGCAATCCTTGGCGTAGGGCATTGGCGCACGGCCGGGCGCAGGTCTACGCAGTCGGGGACGCGCTGGAGTTGACGGAAGACACTGCCATTGCTAGGCGCTGATGGCGAGGAGAGGCGCTGAAGACGAGGGCTGACACCGCATTCAAACGCCGACGGAGTTGGTGGCGCAAGACGACAAGCTGCAGAGGAGGTGCTGGAACCATGATGGAGAAGGGAAGAACTCTGCCACAGGGGGAAGAGAAGAATGGGGCTGGGATGGCATGGAGAAGGAAGGGGATGGTTAGGATTGGCTAGGAGAAATTCCTTTAATAATATATACATACGCATATATGTATACGCGTATATATACATATACATATGCATATATCTTTTCTTCACATTCTTAGTCTCCTAAATCGTTTAATCCTTGAAGTATATTTCAGATTCCAGATTTTAAAAGGTTAATTTGATTTACTCCTTTGGGAATAAAACAAGGTCTTCATTTTAAATTATTTTTGCATTTTCTATAATATACACATACATACATATATATATATTTGGAAGCAAAAAGAATAGCCAACTGAGAATAAAAGCTTTTAATTTTTCATTAACATACATTGGAATTTTACATTAGGCAGAGGATTTGAAAATGGGGTGTTACAGATCCTACCCCCCTTAAAAGGAATCTCGTCCCCGAGATTCGGGTAGAGTAGATAGAAGGAGGTGGGGACAAGCTGGCTAGCAATAGGTTCTGGGGTAATGCTTGACACTTTATCCTTTCCTTGGAGTCTTTCGGGGTCCGCCTGATGTAGTGGTGCAGTCGCCTGTCAGGTGGCGACTCTTTCTTAGTAGCCTTTGCGGAGTGGATCTAAGTGAATACTTGGACGAGTGGTAGGGACCAAGGCGAGTAAAAATCATTGGTTCCTGCTTCTCGCTTCTAGCCTTGTTCTTGGCCATTGACAATGTCTTGATTAGTGAGTTCACAGTGAGAGGGGGGGCCTGAGTCTTGATTGTCTTGACTGGACTATCTGTCACTCCGCACTTGCAGACCTGACGAGGTTTTCAGCAACAAGGTGAGGGGGAAATAGCATGGGATACGAGAGAATTGGGGAGATGAGGTACCCTAACCCATTCTAGGGAGTGCACACCCAGGAAACTGGGGCAGTACACAGGCCACACAGAAAAACCAAGGTTTTGAAGGCAAACTTTTCCTGTGACTGCGAAATACTGTGCCCGAGAGCAAGAAAGCAGTGCACAAGGCCAAATAAATTCTTTCGAACAAGCAACGCCTATGCACGAAGACACACACAAGAGGGCACCGGGTTCTGAGCACTAGGCTTGCTGAAGCAAGGCCGCCAAATCTTCATGAGCATCCTTGACGTCTTTGAGCTTAAATCTTTGAAGTAAGGGGAAGGAAAGGTAAATCAAATTTCCTTTTTGAAGACAGTAGTAGGGGAAGGAAAGCATCGAGAAGTGCTTTGGCAATGAAGCCCATGCTCCTCATTATTATTTGAAAACAGTTTTTTTTAATGCGCTTTTCTCTTCTTCTTTTTTTTTTGAAATACCAGGGTTGAAAATATTTGGGTATCACTAACGATTTGCAAGGTAGGTAAATTCCCAAGTTTTGGTTTTGAAAGCAAGATCTTAGAAATTAAGTTTTTGGGTCCTCAAATACTGGGGCGAAGCTTGTAAAGGAACTTTGAAATCAAGGCTCTTTGCAACGAAAATACACTATATATATTTGATATAGAATTTTTATACCAAGACTGATTTTCCGAGAGTGGTTTTGAAATACTCGAATTTTGAAATACCCCTTTTTTGGCAAAGGTATCCTAACCTCTTCCAATATCACAATCTTGACAGAATAATTCACATTCATAGCCCTTTCATAGCCCTTCCATTCGTGGGCTTCTTATTCCAAGGCCTTGCTAATCCTGCTTATACTCGATTGATTCTAGGGTATCTTCTTTCATTACTTAATCACTGCACAACTGGTGTCTAGTACTCCAAACAGTGAGTATTATCATTTATTCAATCCACAGATCATATCACTTCCAAGATATCATTCGTAGTTTATCATTCGCCAGATCAGGGTCTCCTACTCCTCAATTGAATCTCACTTTCCTATATAAAATCATAAATCCAGTCTTGGGTTCATTAGTCAATAAATCCCATCCAACTATTCACCTAAACATTACTCCAAAATTTTTTTTTACCTTTGAATCCACCCGTACTCGATCGCTTCATGTTTTCAATATTTCTATATTTTAAATCCACCAGTACCATTCACATTTTAAATCTAACAGTATCACTTGTATTATGGTTCCAATATTTCAGTCCACCAATAACATTTGTATTATAATCCAACCTTTTCCACCATAAATTCATAAACTCAATCCTGGATTTATTTTTGAGCGATACTCCAGCATCTTTACATGTAAATCCACCGATATCATTTGTATTATGGTTTCTTAATACTCCAATCTTTTCCATCTTTAACGCATACTCATAATCCATTTATTTAGTGATCAATCCCACTATCTACAATCTTGTGCCCAACAACTTAATTGGCTTAGACGTCCACCGAGACAATGTTTATTAATCAAATCTATAAATCAATGGTTATTATCACATCTCCTATTGTCTCCAAAATTTCCAATAATCCACCCGGTAGTCGACTATATTCTCTAATTCCACCATTGTAAACATTCTCTTGGATTCATGTCGTTATTAAAGCTGCAGACCAACAATTGTTATTGCTCTCCATATTTCTCTAAAGATTCCATTGGTCCACTTATTCATTCATCTAAATTGACCCATTTATTTAACCGATCCAGTTATTCAGCCGATCTAATCATTTTAAATTGGTCCACTCATTTTTTTCACCTAGAAGTTCATACCACTGATTATCTCCCATGATTGACATGAATCCACCAAGATTGATACATATATCTGAGAAACCAAAGGGAATTTTGGGAATAATTTGGTTGGAAGTTAAATCTTAGACAATTTTCCTCGGAAGATTAGGTTTGCTAAAAGGGGTTTGAAAATGAAATAAATAATTTGGTAATTGAGCTTCCAGGGATAAAACAACTTTCAAAAATAAATTTCAAATTTAATCTTTGTGATTTTGATCCAAAGTAGGTTTTCGAAAGGGGTTTACAAGAGGAGTTCTGGACTTTTATTGTTTGAATTCGGGATAAGAAAGCTTTAGAAGTATAAATGACTAGGGCAGCATGTAGATGAGAGGGAGTTATCTGGAATAATCTAGAGCCTTTTTAGAGACTAAAAGGAGGAGGGAAGGGCATATATGAGGGTTTGCTAGCCCCCTAACAGCACAGCGGAAAACCGAACAAAAGAGGCAATAAATCACAAGGCATTATGCCTAGGGTAGTTCATTACATTAGGTGGGTTAGGTGTTACATGATTGCCGGGCACAGCGCACGGGCTTACACAAGTCACGACACCACATACACAACATCTACCAACTGGGTACATAAGGGGGATACATCTGGGGAAGTGTGCATACACACCAACAAAAGACTGCCTAGACATACTACTGCCTAACCTATAGCAGTCTACACCTCCGGGGACGGGGAGTGGTGCTGGCCGCAGAAGACGCAATCACCTCGAAAGCGGGAGCAGGAGACGATGCTGGGAGATCGGGAACGAGACCGAGAAGGGCTCGATCCATTGTTGGAGGGACGGGAGCGGGACGGGCGACGCCCCCTGCTGGGCTCTGCGAGAGTGCCATTGGACGGTGGGCGACGCGCGGCGCATCGCCAACCCGGCGAGGTCCTGGCGTTGAGCCGTGCTTGTCTTTGGATCTGAAGGCGTCTTTGGGCGATCGTTCGGTTCGGAGCCGAGGCCGCCATCCGGGCCGTAGCCGAGCTGGAATCGTGCGGACACTGGAGTTGGAGCTGGTGGCGTAGGCAGAGGGTAGGCTGCCACGCTCGGCGCCGAGCCCACCCTCGCGGCGAGCCTCTCGCGTTCCGCCGCCTGAAAGGCGATCAGGTAGCGATTGAGTTGGGCGCTGAGGACGTCCTATTGCTGCAGGCTTGCGGTCAGGAGAATGCACAGATGCCCAATCTCCTGCAGGGCGAAGGCGTAGGAGACTGACATTGCTTGTGTCAGCTGGATCTGGTGAGATAGCTGGGGGTTGTCCACCCTGTGGTCGAGGCGATCTGGAAGGAATTGCCCCTGGCGGATGCGAGGAGTGGGCGAAGGCGCTCGCCGCAGCCTCTCCTCGTGCACTTGGCACAGGTGAGCCACTGCGAGACGTGCCGCGTCCTGGATGGCGTCGGCGAGGTACATCCGTGGAGGCTCGGCATGGATAGTATGGGAGTAGAGCTCCCTGTTGCTATCTCGTGCATAGATGAAGACCTCAATGGTCCACAAATCCATGCTGTGGATGTGGGTTCTCCTGCCTCGGTAAACGGGCGGGCGGTTGTACCCGAGACAACGCAGCAGTTGCCGCAAGATCTCGGCGAACCCTCCTTCGCTTTCCCCATGGGAGATGTGATCCCATGGACCAACTGGTGCAGCTCTGGCCATCTAAAAATTTTGAACACCAATAGATTAGAACAGATGAAAATACAAAAGAAATTTTGGGTGAGTATAGAAACTAAGAGAGTTGAGTAAAGCAGTATTACGCTATATTTTGTAAAAGTTTTACATAGTTTTTGTAAATAGGACTCAGACCTTAAATCGTGACCAGTCTAACTAAGGTTTCTACAGTCGTATGCTCTGATACCAGCTCTGTCGGACCCCAAGTTTAATACCTGGAATCCTCTGTGATTACACTGCATTATTCCCTGGATCAGTAGATAATGCTCACAGATACAATGCTACATCATTTCATACACGACAAAACCATACATTACAATACCAGAAGTTTAAATAGACCACGTCGGGTCGAGGTTACAATAGAGCCGTCAGGCCAAATATCTTATAATACATACAAGCGGAAGCGGAAGCATACACAGCGTAGGGGCACAACTCACCACAGGCAAGCGACTGGGATAACCCGAGTACTACCGCTATTAATCAGGGACCTGACTAATAACGGATGCACCCACCAAAACTAGCTCGTCAATCGGGTCGAGGCGAGAGGCAAGACTACCGAAGTCTATTCTAATATCCACCATCTTCATTGCCTTCGGCATCCTGATCCTCATGGTAGGCGTAGTGCTCTTGATTCACAGCTTCTGAAAGGGGGTTAAGAGCGAGATTGAGCACAAACAACCGTGCTCCTCGAGCCAACACACAGAATGCAAATAATTGTAGATGCAAGGCTGAACAAGGAAGGCTCGGGTTCTTTTATTTGCTCAAAGCGACTTTTGAAATAATCATAATATAAAATTCCTAGGACCTAGCATTTTCAAGAACTTATGATTTAAATATTGGAAGTGTGCAATAATTTATAATGGGGTAGGTTCCATATACCAAATTTTATGGTTACATCCACCATATTTTATGGTTACATCCACCAATGCTTAACTTTTTAAATAGCAGGTTACTTCCACCATAATACCAACACTGGAGTACATCCCTCCAGACAATTTACCAAATTTAGGTTACATCCACCTAAATTACCAACACTGGAGTACATCCCTCCAGGTTATTTACCAATTTTAGGTTACATCCACCTAGCAAATGTTTACTCCCAACCTCAAAAGTTTTTGAAATAGAACTAACTCGAGGAAGATTTCCATGTCGCCCTTGACCGTAAGCACGGCTATTCGAATAGTTTGTTTAAGTACTCTGCAGACTGTACATCTTTACCCACAAGAGATAATCGTCCGATGGTTCTACATGATTCCTTTGACATGCGATCGAGATAATATCACGAGGCCTTTACAATACCTCACTCTCTAGTATATCACTCCTATGGGGTTACGTCCATAGGTTGTGCGGGATGTCCACCATAGGTTAGCGCAGTCGGACTCCGCTCTCCACATACGCTATCCTAGGCGACGTCACCTACATCCGGTGTCCCATTCCAAGTGGGGCTTTCATTACCCACCTACACACGTTCTCCGTGATATGAATAGAGAGTTCAGTAAATTATTTAGCCAAACCTACAATATGCCAGCTTGTGGTTGTACTGTTGTACACGGAAGGTCCACACAGGATTAAGTCCTTAGGTCGTTCGGGCGGTTCATTCCACAATCCCCTGTGTTACATCCACACCCACCGTTCTTACCATCCGCCCAAACAGGTTCAGCAGATTTTAGGGTTTTGAGAAGCATAACATAAATCAACATATTTGTTCAGCCATGTACATCCCATGACTATCCCAAATCTAGTGTTCATGATTACAGAGTGATTATCAGGGTTACTAGAACCACGACTTGACAAATTTTTAGCATGGCAATAATAAGTTGTATAACTACCATACTAGTGTTTACATCTAGGGCGACAAATGATCATGGGAGTTCAAATGTTACTAGTGGAGTATTATATCATTAGGTGGGCATAAGGTTGTTATCTACCTTAAGACTTACATATTTTTAGCACATAAAATAACGCATGCAATTTTTATAGTTTAAATGAACATAGTTTCACATAAATGTAGGCGCAAAATGATCAAAGTATTGACTACTGGATCGAAAGCTTGGGGTCTTGTGCTGCTTCAGCGGGGCCTCGTTCGCGTCGTCGAACTCTACTCGGACGGGAGAAACCGGAAAAAGCAACACGAGAAAACGAGGGTCGAATAAGAACCAAATAAAATAAAACAACTCAAATGAACTCAAAATTGAACCAAACCAGAACCATTAGACAGATCTTGATTTTAGAAAAATTTAGAAGTTGGTTTCATTAAGTTCGGAGTTAGGGTTAAAAAGTTATGGCATTTTAAAGTTTTAAATTCCTGGAATTTCAGAAAATAAAAGAGAGGGAGGGAGAGAGAGCTGCTGTCAAGTGGGCCCGAGAGGGATTAGATGGGGGTTCGGTTAAGGCATCACTTAATTAGCCGGTTAAGATATCAATTAAATAGCCTGGTTAAGACATCATAAAGGACTGGTTGTAATGCTTTTGATGGGGGGGTGTCCTTTGCTCTGGCTCACTCCGTCCGCACGGGGAAGGAGAGCGGCGCCGGCCGGCGGCGGAGGGTGCATGGAGGCGCGGCGGCGCTGGCCCAAACGGGTTGCCCACCGGCGCGCACTCGGGAGGCGGAATCGGCCGATGGCGCCGGGCGGGGCGGCGGCGGGTGAGGCGGCGGGGGGGCAGGAGGCGGCGCGCGCCACGGGCCATGGGGATTCGATTCTTCGGGAGGAGCATCCACAGTAACCACGAGCTCACCGGGGCGTTGGCGGGTTCGAGATGGAGCGGGCGGGCCGGGCGGCGTGGAGGGGCTTGGCGGCGGGGAAGACCACGGCGGCGGCTTGCTGGAGAGGGCGGCGGAGTCCAGCGAGGTAAGGGGCGGGTTCCCGTGGTCCCGGCGATGCTTCACGCGCAAGGAGTTGGCCCGGTGTCGCGTTCACGTGGAGGTCCGGCCGTCGGTGGCGGTGGAGGCACGTCGCCGGCGCCTGCAAAGGAGGAGGGCCGATTAATCCGGGAAGGGAAAGAGGGGTAGTGGCGAACGTGGGAGAAGGCTCAAGGGGTTCCGGCGGTGACCGGAGGTGCTCGGCGACGGAGATTTCCGGTGGCGCTCGCACTGCAGGGGAGGCGACGGTGAGTGAGGCGGGAGTGTGTGGCGTGATAGCAGTGCGACATATAGAGGCCGGGGACGGGCTCGTCGGGGAGACAGGGCGGCAGGGAGTCGTGCAAGCCTGCTGCACGCGAAGGTGACCGATGGCAGAGGAGGACCACGGCAATCCTTGGCGTAGGGCATTGGCGCACGGCCGGGCGCAGGTCTACGCAGTCGGGGACGCGCTGGAGTTGACGGAAGACACTGCCATTGCTAGGCGCTGATGGCGAGGAGAGGCGCTGAAGACGAGGGCTGACACCGCATTCAATCGCCGACGGAGTTGGTGGCGCAAGACGACAAGCTGCAGAGGAGGTGCTGGAACCATGATGGAGAAGGGAAGAACTCTGCCACAGGGGGAAGAGAAGAATGGGGCTGGGATGGCATGGAGAAGGAAGGGGATGGTTAGGATTGGCTAGGGAGAAATTCCCTTTAATAATATATACATACGCATATATGTATACGCGTATATATACATATACATATGCATATATCTTTTCTTCACATTCTTAGTCTCCTAAATCCTTTAATCCTTGAAGTATATTTCAGATTCCAGATTTTAAAAGGTTAATTTGATTTACTCCTTTGGGAATAAAACAAGGTCTTCATTTTAAATTATTTTTGCATTTTCTATAATATACACATACATACATATATATATATTTGGAAGCAAAAAGAATAGCCAACTGAGAATAAAAGCTTTTAATTTTTCATTAACATACATTGGAATTTTACATTAGGCAGAGGATTTGAAAATGGGGTGTTACAATAGGTTAGCTTCTGTTTGTAACTAGTGACTCACACGGTTATTTTAGCTATATGATTGCCAGCTTGATCGAAGGTTCGGTGCAGCAGTGTGGTTGACGGAGGATAATTAATTGGATATAAGTGCTGGTAACACAAGTACTACCGGGTTCAGCAGCTTTGCCGAGTGCTTTCAAACTAGGACTAACTATCATATGAAAGTGAGAGAACGCCTGACTCACCAACATCCAAATCAAGTGAAACAATGAGAAAACCCACACTGAGATTGGCTTCTTCAAAGGAAAAGGTAGAAGCATCCACACATTAATTATTTACTGGACAAAATTATTCATGAAAGAGGGTGCTGAATGTATCCACTGAATTCAACCAACCACAACGAGTATTATACATACAGCTACTGTTCAAATCTACATATGAACCGGCTGGTTTTCC
The DNA here is from genome assembly GCA_036346575.1 of Dendrocalamus sinicus. Taxonomy (NCBI): domain Eukaryota; kingdom Viridiplantae; phylum Streptophyta; class Magnoliopsida; order Poales; family Poaceae; genus Dendrocalamus; species Dendrocalamus sinicus. The sequence goes on from CM070657.1 coordinate 11,543,298, forward strand.
TTGTAGGTTCTTCAAGGTACTGCATTTGGATTTCATAATTCATTTATGATTTCACTAAACCCTCTCACTTCGATGCCAAGAAACATAATGAAAGTAACAGGTAGCAGTTAACAAGTACAATATGCAAAAGGAATAAATAGATTAATATTTTCACTAGTTGTTCTCCAAGCATTTGATCAACGGGTTCCTCCAAGCATTGGGATTGCCTATAAGGCCTCATTTTAATCAGCTGGTTCCTCCAACCATATGATGCTAAAAAAGAAAGTTCAATGGCATGCACTTCATTTAAATTTTCCCACTTTTTTTGCCATGGGCCTGCCATTCCCGAACTTCCAAGAAATTCTCAAGACATGTGCTTCTATAATCTATACTATTCCAAATAACATAGCATAAACACTAAAACAACTATAGTTAGATCAACAAAAAGGCCTGTGAAAACTTACAACTATTGGTGATTGACCTTATTTCAACTAGCCGAGGAGGTGGTGACGTCGAGGAGGGGCGTCGGGCGGCGGCGGCGCGAGAGGCGTCGGCGGCGCGGCCGTCAGCGGGCGGCGCGGCGCGCGCAGCGCGCGGCGCGGCGCGCGCGCGCACGGCGCGGCGGCGGTGGGCGTGCGGGCGCGGGTGTTGCGTGTGTGAGTGCGCGCGGGAAACTATTAATGATCGGGTTTGTATTGTTTGTCGAGTGCCCCGATCGGGCACTCGGCAAACCCTCCTCTTTGCGAGTGCCGCCACAATGCACTCGGCAAACATCCTCCTTTGCCGAGTGTCGCCCACAAGACACTCGGCAAAGACTTTTTTAAATAAAACTTCCTTTCCTCTCTATCTTTCCATAGCGTGTTTTACAAATTTGTTCGAATGTACTTGAAAATGCCTTGTCAAATTCACTCAACAATGCATATTCGATGCTTCTACGAATATTAGACCATTATTTCATGCGATTATAGCTCAAATTCAATTTATATCAAGTAAAATTCTATAATTGCAGATTGCAGTTTAAAAATTAAAATTATCAAATGGATCCAAAAATTACCAAAATTTCACATGAAACAATCTCTGTTGTCTATTGCCTGTACAAAAAGTTTTGTAGTCAAACCACAATTCGACCGTCACTTTGACTCCAAATCTTACCGGATCCGTCTCAACTCTACGCTTCTTCTTCAGAATTGCTTCAGTTTGTAAGCATCAGACGTGACAACTTATGCGAAATCTTATCAATTTTTACCACAGCCTCCACGTATAATATCATGACATCTTGACAAATCTCATGATTTTCAGACTTCGCTTGCTTTTTTAAAATTTAAAACCCTTCGCCACACGCTTGTGGTCGTGTTTCTGAACAAGATGTTCAAATTCCTTTTCATTTAACAGTAAGGCCTCAAACCGGCTGAATAACATGAATATCATTTTTCTACTCATTTTTTCCTATTATTTGAATCACTTGCAGTTCAAATTTGACTTGATTCAAAAAATTGCTTGAAATGCAATTAATTAATTAAATATACCAAACAAATACAAAAATATACCAAATTTTAACATGGAGTACCATATTTTGTATGTGGAGAGTAGAAAAAGTTTGAAGGGTAGGAGAGGAAAAAGTTTTTATTTCTTTGCCGAGTGCCGCAAACAAAACACTCGGCAAAGAGCTCTTTGCCGAGTGTCGACTCAGACACTCGGCAAAGGTCTAACGGCGCGTTGACCTCTAACGGACGGCAGTTGGTGCCGAGTGTTTTATTTTTGCCGAGTGTGTTCTTGTCAGCACTCGGCAAAGAGCTTATTTTGCCGAGTGTCATGGTAAAAACACTCGGCAAAGATATTTTTTGCCGAGTGTATTATTTTCGCCGAGTGTCCCCATGGAGGCACTCGGCAAAGTGGTGATTTACCGAGTGTCCGATATATTGCACTCGGCAAAGATTCAGACACTCGGCATATAGCAGCTTTCCGGTAGTGAAGGTCGGATCCGATCAAATTTAGGCCATCCATGCACGTGCTCATATCTAGGAGCAGTTCTTATCTAGGACCTTTATGGTTTATTACTTCATTTGTAACAGGGGTACTAATCGATCTAGCTTGTTTACTTCGATCAAAATTGTAAAGAAGATCCAAGAAACACCTTTTGTTTCAGTTTGGTGATGACTTTTGAGCTGATAAAACTCTACAGTCCCCTTCGCAAATTTTTTATAGTATACTCCTATATATATGTGTGTGTATGTGTATATATATACACACACACACATATATATATATATATATATATATATATATATATATATATATGTATGTATATATATGTACATATAGGACGCTGAAATGGGGCACCACCATGGTGTCTGGGCACCAAAAAGACTTAATCATGAAGTCTGGGTACAATGATGCCCATGTTATTTATACTATATATGTATATATATGTGTGTGTGCGCGCGTGCGTGCGGACTCTAGTTCCAATGGACTAGGGACCGTTCATATTAGCTTTTACTGATAGTTTTGGCTGACTAATGAATAATTATAGCTGATGAATAGTAGCGGTTAATAGAAGTTAGGACGTTCGTATTAGTTTATGTTTTTTACTGAATGCATTATGCAAGAAAACGGTATAACAAAAAGCGTTACAACATGCAACTGTTATACGACTTAAGAAATTGTGACATAATAAAATACAAAATACGTTATAATATGTGAAAGCGCAAAGTAGTAGTTGATGAATTAGCCGATAGAAACGACCTTTAAAGGTTAAGATAATTATATTAACTTTGATTGTTCTGAATAGAAATTAGAATGCAAAGACAATGCGAAGGGGTTGAGCTTATTGGCACATGATAGACGCACACCAATAGGGTCTACTTTTAGGGCATGTTCTTTTCCTTCGAAGCTAGCGGCTTTTGGCTTTTGGTACAGTACCTAACTTTTAAGCGGAGTATTTTCTCAAGACGGGGTCTATAGGTTAAACGATGTACACGTTAAAAGCCCAACATTTGTACCATCCAAAATCGCAAGTAAGTATCTATTTCTCCGTAATCTGTACCGTAAACAGCCAAAATTCAAAAATTTCAGCCAAAAGCCATAAGCCACAGCCGTTGCCAAACAGGCCCTTAATGGACTCCACTAACAGTGGCCGTGATTGTTGGACGCGGCTTACCAGTACCGCGCATCAGGTCCCCTCCCACGTGGCGTGGGTCCGCTCGCGGCCGCTTATATGTTGGCTCCATGATTCCATCGTACTAGGCAACCTCAGGTTTTTCCAAACCGGCCGAAAATTGTCTGACTTTTCCAAAAGCCACAAATATCGCTCCCTTCTGATAAAATTTGATACCGGTTGAAAAATTCGTTTTTGCATGATTTTTGTCAAATAAAGGAAATCGGCAACCCTTCAAACCACATGTGCATGCGTAGCCTGTAGCAAGGTCTTTGATCTCGAGGGAAGTCATAGGTTCGAATGCTTGGAACTGTATTTTTTCCCCATCTTTTTTGTTTGAATTTAAACAAAATCAAATTTTGATTTAAAAACGGAAATTTCGGCTCCCCAGTAAAATTTCAAAACCAATTTTGAAAACCCTCACCCAAACTCCATGGTCGCGAAATGCTCGTTTCCTTGCTTGTTTGATATCACCGGTCACCCCCAGCTATTCAAACGTCACGATACCGAATGCTATGTTGGCCATGAGTTTGATGCTTGAGATGACGAGCCACGGATCAGCGCACTTGGCGATGGCAATCGGTGCTAACTCCAGCACCACTGCCTGGCACACATGGCCGGCGAGGATGGACCCAGACTTCTCATGTGGTCACCCGTGCTTTGAGTTCACATTCAACTCAGTGAACTCCATGGTCGCAACATGCAAATCGAGGTCGGCGGCGGCGGCGATGCGCCGGGGTCCAGCGGCTATGGCGATGGAGGATCCCTCGCCTGACTGGGCGCGCCACCACGAGAAGCACTGCAAGGAGAAACAGTTTAATGAAGTTGAAGCACAAGAATGGATATAATATGAAGAAAATCAAAGGAACCTGTCACTACTACATAAATGGTCATCATAGACGGTTCAAAACCGTCATCATAGATGGTTTCTGACTCGTCTGAATTTATATATCTGTGATAGCAGGTGGTTATTACAAACAGTTCTCGAACCATCTATGATAAATTACTAGTCGAATGCCCGTGCGTTGCTACGGATTTTTAAAATTTATCATACTATAGTTACATACCCGTACGTTGCGACGGTATTACTATTTTAACATGTCGAGCCAACTCCCCTCCCTCCCTTGCTTCCATCTACTGAGTTCATAGCAAATATCATGCATTGCTACGGAATAAAAGACAGGCCTACAAAGATGGTTTAGTCCATGAGAGAAGTTAGTTTATTGGAAAATTTCAGTTCATCTCAAACAATTTCCATTTCAGTTCATACTGAGTTGTTACACAAAGGAGGTATACCAATACCAAAATAGTAGATATCAGTTAATACTCTTCAGAACAAAGTGTCCAAGAACAAAATTTAGGCCTCAAGCTTTCTTCATTCTAAATAGCCAACCCAAAGAAATCGTACGATTAGAGATTCAGGTTTAAAAGTGGTAGCATATGTAATTGATGGTGCAGATAACACAGCTCACCATATTTATACCACTCAATATGTGATGAGGGGCACCTGTAGAGGTCAAAGGAAAAAAATTAAACAATACATTTCAAACAAAGCATATTTTCAGTGCCCTCAAATGGTGCATCAAATTGCCATTTGCATGTGACCATCATCCAAAAAATCAGTTATTACTCTCACGAAGAAAAAACTACTTGACCAAGACCAGGAAACTCACGAGTTATTTAGAAATTGGAAGGCTGTCCTCCTTTGATGGACAAACCGTTTCTCATGAACCAATAAGAAAAGTTAGGAAATTAGCCTGCAATATAAGTGGTGGTGAAAATTAGAACAAAGGCCAATTAAACACAAAATTTCTCAAATGCCAGGTCTCACACAAGATCAAATGCAAATGCACACTACTTTTCTGAAACGCAGAGGACCATAACAAAAAGCTACACTTGTTATACCTGGCGATCAAACACTAAACACTCCTTCAAGAACAAAATGCGTTGAAGTAGCAGGTTCCACATCAGTTACCTCTGGAACACCGAATATTAGATAGTGGAAAGTGAAAATAATTTTGGAGCAATTATTATTTGAAGGAGAGTACTACCATGGGAAATATGGAAGGCAGTAGAAGTAAAAGATCATTTTCGATCAGCCGACCAGTTATTGTAAGAAGACTATTTTGTGTCCAGAAAAGAGCTACATCGATGTGGCGCATAACTTCCCCTTCAGGGTAATCTCCAAGATAGTCAGTTTTGAACTCTTTCTACACGTTATGTATATAGAACAGATCAGCAGCTATTGCAGTAGTAGAAGTAATGTTTAGATTATCTCTCACTTGCGCAGTCAAAAAGTAATCAATAAACATGATTCACCTTATCGCTGCACAAAATTTCCAAAAACAATGTGCAAAATGGAAGAGGTAACTGTATGTAAATACCCAACCTTTAGAAACAAGGGCATAGATCGAACAAACCACAATGTACTTATTCATCTTTTCTTTGAAAGTAATATACTATAGATCGAACAAAACCACAGTGTACTTACTCATCTTTTCTTATGAAAAAAACATTTACTCATCTTTTCATCTGAAAGAAAACATACTTTCTTAGGCATTGTATAGAATACATGATGTGTGGATAAAAAGTAGCTGACGAGACCAACCTCGAGCGCTCACAGCAGAATGCAACGATGTAGCAACCGGAGCCCTCCTGTGTGACAGCGACGGCAAGTTTGGTCCCCTCGTCGAGCGAAATGTAGCCCGTGTGGGAGCGACAGTATGCTGATCAAGGAGACCATTTAATTTGGGCCTCCGGATTATGCATTCAACCCCACCATTCATTACCCCATAATATGCGCCATCCATGAATTGTGTCTCAATTAAACCTTGCATTAACAAATTAACAAAATAAAGTAAAATCAACCACACATTAGGGGGAAAATGGCATAAATCAAATCTTCACCCGTATGGCCACTTGAACAAAGACAACATTAGGAAAAATCGACTGTAAAGACCTTTGGCAATAGTACCTCTAAAGCTTGAGAAATTGCTAGATACACATCCTCTTTACTAATGCTATATGCCCCAACAACAATGAGTGTTTTTGGTTGCTTCAGAGATATCTTTGAGCTGTACTCACAACAAAATCAATAACATCCTCCCAAGCGGAACCTAACAAGGTATAAGCTTAGCAAAGAAATCATTAAAGAGGAAATGCTTAATGTTCAAGGTTGCAGACTCACTTGTATATAGGATTGCAATATGTTGTGTCCAGGTAAAGCAAATTTATGTGCTCTCTTTGGAGGAGTGGGTGCAATTGCATGGATTTTGCTGCTCTAAAATCCCCAGCGTGGAGATAGGTCTTTCCATCACTAAGATGGAAATGAATTAGAGCTACACTAGGGCAATGATTGGCCTCCAACAAGGTAACTGTCACTCCCTCTATGACATACTCGGTATCAAGATCCATGGGATAAATATACCTGCAAACATCCAATTTGAATACTTAGTAGTTAGTATTAATAGCGCTATTACTGCTAGAAAATTAGAGGTATCATCATCAAACACTCAAAACAAGCATTACTCAGAGTCTACTGATAGGCACATCTTCACCAAGTGAGCAGTGAGCGCAGTGCAATAGATAGGACCATGGCACCACTTCTTGGTTAACCCAACCGTAATGACCATGATGAAAATGGCTGAGAAAATAGGCAGAGCACCCTTCAACCGCTCCATACCGAAATGCATCAACTGTGAACAACGTACCTAGGTTCGTTCAATTCGCAGATTATATCAAATATTCAACATCTACCACCCCCTAATATTCTCAATGTAAAGACGCGTACACTACTCCTAATATACTAATTCCATCACTACCACTAAATCGATCCGGATCGCAACAGCTTTGAAAAGGAGCGACCATTACCGAGAATCTTCCTGTAGAAGGGGCAAGCTAGGGGCATCCTGACCGCCCCATCCTCCTCCGAGCCTCCCCACCGCCGCTTCCTACCGGACCAAGCACCACAAGGAGAGGGGGATGATGAGGAAGCCCTAGCCCCAACCCGGACCCCATGCGCCGCCGCCTCCCACCGCGGCTTCTCGATCCCCCACGCCTGGAAGAAGCTCCTCTGCACGAGCAAACCGCTACCCTTTGCCTTCGTCCTAGAGGCCGCCTCCGGTTGGTGCGGAGGAGGGGCGCGCAGGGAGGACCAGTCGGTGCCGCTACGGTAAAAGTCGTCGGCGAAGCTGCTGGCGGCGGTGGCCGGGGAGAAAACGGGGAAGCCGTAGTTTTCGAGGTCGTCCAGCACGGGTAGGCGGCGGCGCGGAGGGGTGGGGAGGAGGAGGTGGCGGCCGCGGCGCAGGGTGGGGTGGGGAGGAGGAGGAGGCGGCGGTGGAGCGGACGGGTGGGGGGAGGAGGAGACGGCGGTGGAGCGGGGGAGGAGGCGGAAGAGGAGGAGTGAGGCGGAGCGCAGGAGGAGGAGGCGAGAGGGTGGAGGGGAGGCGGCGCGCGGTGTGGGGTTGGGGCGGGAGCCGGGTGACCAACGTCTCGGGCGGAATTTTCGCGAGGTGGGGGCATCAAAGAGAGGAGAGCGGGCTGAGGCCCACGCGTCGGCGGAAGGTTTTTTTAAGGATGGACAGCGCAGTGGAGACCGCACCAACCACCAACCTCCGCCCCAACCGGTGAGATGGAGGTCGCGCCGCCTCCTTCGTCCGCCCCCAACCGGCGCCGCCCCCGCCGTCGCCTCCTTCCTCTCCTCCGCCCCCAACCGGCGCAGCCCCCGCTGCAGCCGCGCCTCCTCCTTCCTCCGCCTCCTTCCTTTCCGAGCCAGCTGCTGCCGCAGCCGCGCCTCCTCCTACCTCCGCCCCCAACCGGTGAGATGGAGGTCGCGCCGCCTCCTTCCTCCGCCCCCAACCGGCGCCGCCCCCGCCGTCGCCTCCTTCCTCTCCCGCAGCAGCGCGCTCCTCCTTCCGCCCCTTCCTCTCCAACCAGCCGCCGTAGCCGCACCTCCTCCTACCTCCGCCTCCAACCGGTGAGAGGGAGAGAGAGAGAGGGTGTTTCTTTTCTTTCTTTTTAGAAAAAAGCAGGTGGGTGGGAGAGAGAGAGGGGTAGTAGGTGAGGAACTTTTGAAGTGGAGCCCGCGCGAGCATAGTCAAAAAAGGCAATGAAAAGAGAAGGAAGTGTAGGATGCACCATCACCTTGAACTCCTCCTTTTAAGGAGTAGAGATAACACAGACGGTTCTAGTCAAGAACCATCTACGATAGTCTATTATCATAGATGGTTCTAGTTAAGAACAGTCTGCGATTGTGCTCTCGCGTCCTTATAAATAGGTTTCCTTCAGTTCATCAATATTCTCTTATTACGCTATAAAACAGTGCAATATAATACAGATGAACCAAAATAAACCTATTTATAATTGGCACCATGTCTTTGGTGACTCATTGTTTAGGTTGTAGGTGTTTTGGTCGTAAGCCGTGGTCGTAAACCGTGGTCGTAAGTCGTGGTCATATGCTGTGGTCATATGTCGTGGTCATTAAACGTGGTCGTAGGAGCGCGATCGTAAGCCATGGTCGTATGCACCTAGTTTGTTAGTAGTCATGTGCACCACATCAGTAAATTCTATTAGCAAATGGAGGAGACGGCCTACGGTGCAAACGGAGACAAGTTTAGCGAGCTGAGAAAGTGAAATGTAAGTTCTCGGAGTAAAGTGGTGGGGAATATATCACCGGCGATGCAAGTTTTGGAAGACAAGATTTATATAGCTGAAACCCTAGCCATCCAACAATTTCATAATTTCATATCTAAGCATAGAGGAAGAGGGGGAAGGGTGGAAAATATATCATTAGCGATGAAAGAGAGACCGATGACGACAGCATCACCGTTGTGTGATGAGACGTTCAGAATGACTCTTTTTATAGTAATACATAGCAATGATAAAAGGATCTCCATCTGGAATTTTGCCAGTTGTGGTTACGCATACGGATGTATATACATAGTGCCAACAATGAATTATCGCAGGACTCCCGTTTTGTTTAGGCATGCAGTATATCCGATGAATTGACCTTCTTTGGCTTCTTTTGACTTGGAAGATGATGAGGGGGGAGCACAACTGGATCTGCATCCCTTTGTACGTCGAAAAATTGTTCATTCAGGTACTTCTGCTAACTTTGAGGGCCGATTTGAAACGCGGGGATTTGACAAGAAACTGTTTAATTTTAGTAGGAATCTAGGAAAATTTTCATGTTCTAAATGGGGCTCAATGATTTCTTTTAATTGCTTGGTTTTACATGTTGGCCATTAATTTTCCAAAGGTTAGGGAGCAAAATGGAAAAATTAAAAGTATACGCAGAGCTTTGGACAAACAATATTACCGCCAATAATTTCTCAAGAATCTAGGCCAGAAACTAGGCCTTCTAGAAAGCTGTCAAACTTTGGCGAGTCATGTCACTCGCAAACGCCAATTAATAAGTGACATGACAGGCACATGCATACAACCGGTTCATACAGAATGACCGACTCCCGGTTTTTCCGATCTCCGGTCGAGATCGCCGCTCACTGCAGCTGATGTTGAGGCGATCGCATGCACTCTACGTATTACGAGCCAGCCACCTGTGTCGATCGATCACTCGCAGCAATAATACAAGCTAAGCTTAATTACCTAATTTGACAGCAATGAATCATATGATAATTACACGTTGGTAGCCGGGAACAAGCCAAATGTGTGTATGTGTACATGTGTATACTATAGGGAGTATATATAGTGTAAATGGACTATTCAGTGTTAACATATAAACACAGCTATAAGCCCGTGAGTCGTCAGATCTCATGTGGACGGCCTGGATGCAGGATGCCGTTCACACATATGCCAATTTTCAGTAAACCCCCCGCATGTGGCTCTCACTTTCCCACCAACCCCCTCTATTTCACTGACCGCCTCAATCTCCAGGCTCAATCCGGCGGCTTACCTCCCCTCCCCTTCCCAGTGCCACCCAGCCCCCCTCCTGCCCTGGCTTCCCCCGACGCCGCCCCCTTCGGCCTCCCTCAACGCCACCCCCCTAGACTCCCCTAGCGCTGGCGACATCGTGGCCCGAGCTCCTCCCCACCGCCCCGGAGCCAGATCCGGTGTCCTCGTCGTCTTCAACCACGACCACAGCTGCCTTCGACCACGCCGCCACAACACGGCTGCCTTCGACCATAGCCGCCCTCAACCATAGCGGTGCAAGATTGGGAGTTGAGGTGACAGGATCAGATGGATAAGAGACTGAGTTATACGGATGGAAAAGCGTAGGCGCGGTGGGGGTTATGTGTAAAATGGTTTTAAGTTTTGAGGGATTCCACCCGTATAGATCTAAGGCATAGAAGGTGGATCTGTTGGCCCTGATTCATGTTTGCACTAAAAAGACCATTTGCGCTATATATATATATATATGACGAGTGTTTTATGCACCCAGGTGCCTAGGCACCTATATCAATACCCGTTGATTTGCTTTTAGATGCGCAACGTTTGATGTGGGTATCTTCATATACCCATAAAAAAGTATATTTGAGATGTCAAACTTTGAAAAAAATTAAATTCAACTTCAGTTTAATTAGTTTGAACTATTTTTATGGTATATACCCACTGTAGTCGCATTGAACTCAAAAGTAGTTCAAACTAGTTTGAACTGAGTTCAAAACTTACTTACCATAAATATATCAAGGGTATAAAACATTTTCATATCCAAACTCAAAAAAATTATTAATCATACACGTGTATCGGACGGTTCTTGATATAGGTGCCTAGGCACCCAGGTGCCTCATGTAATTTTCCTATATATAGGACGAGTGTTTTATGCACCCAGGTGCCTAGGCACCTATATCAATACCCGTTGATTTGCTTTGAGATGCGCAACGTTTGATGTGGGTATCTTCATATACCCATAAAAAAGTATATTTGAGATGTCAAACTCTGAAAAAAATTTAATTCAACTTCAGTTTAATTAGTTTGAACTATTTTTATGGTATATACCCACTGTAGTCGCATTGAACTCAAAAGTAGTTCAAACTAGTTTGAACTGAGTTCAATACTTACTTACTATAAATATATCAAGGGTATAAAACATTTTCATACCCAAACTCAAAAAAATTATTAATCATACACGTGTATCGGACGGTTCTTGATATGGGTGCCTAGGCACCCAGGTGCCTTATGTAATTTTCCTATATATAGGACGAGTGTTTTATGCACCCAGGTGCCTAGGCACCTATATCAATACCCGTTGATTTGCTTTGAGATGCGCAACGTTTGATGTGGGTATCTTCATATACCCATAAAAAAGTATATTTGAGATGTCAAACTCTGAAAAAAATTAAATTCAACTTCAGTTCAATTAGTTTGAACTATTTTTATGGTATATACCCACTGTAGTCGCATTGAACTCAAAAGTAGTTCAAACTAGTTTGAACTGAGTTCAAAACTTACTTACCATAAATATATCAAGGGTATAAAACATTTTCATACCCAAACTCAACAAACTTATTAATCATACACGTGTACCGGATGGTTCTTGATATGGGTGTCTAGGCACCCAGGTGCCTTATGTAATTTTCCTATATATAGGACGAGTGTTTTATGCACCCAGGTGCCTAGGCACATATATCAATACCCGTTGATTTGCTTTGAGATGCACAACGTTTGATGTGGGTATCTTCATATACCCATAAAAAAGTATATTTGAGATGTCAAACTCTGAAAAAATTAATTTCAACTTCAGTTTAATTAGTTTGAACTATTTTTATGGTATATCCACTGTAGTCGCATTGAACTCAAAAGTAGTTCAAACTAGTTTGAACTGAGTTCAAAACTTACTTACCATAAATATATCAAGGGTATAAAATATTTTCATACCCAAACTCAAAAAAATTATTAATCATACACGTGTATCGGACGGTTCTTGATATGGGTGACTAGGCACCCAGGTGCCTTATGTAATTTTCCTATATGGGTATCTTCATATACCCATAAAAAAGTATATTTGAGATGTCAAACTCTGAAAAAAATTAAATTCAACTTCAGTTCAATTAGTTTGAACTATTTTTATGGTATATACCCACTGTAGTCGCATTGAACTCAAAAGTAGTTCAAACTAGTTTGAACTGAGTTCAAAACTTACTTACCATAAATATATCAAGGGTATAAAACATTTTCATACCCAAACTCAACAAACTTATTAATCATACACGTGTACCGGATGGTTCTTGATATGGGTGTCTAGGCACCCAGGTGCCTTATGTAATTTTCCTATATATAGGACGAGTGTTTTATGCACCCAGGTGCCTAGGCACATATATCAATACCCGTTGATTTGCTTTGAGATGCGCAACGTTTGATGTGGGTATCTTCATATACCCATAAAAATGTATATTTGAGATGTCAAACTCTGAAAAAATTAAATTCAACTTCAGTTTAATTAGTTTGAACTATTTTTATGGTATATATCCACTTTAGTCGCATTGAACTCAAAAGTAGTTCAAACTAGTTTGAACTGAGTTCAAAACTTACTTACCATAACTATATCAAGGGTATAAAATATTTTCATACCCAAACTCAAAAAAATTATTAATCATACACGTGTATCGGACGGTTCTTGATATGGGTGACTAGGCACCCAGTGCCTTATGTAATTTTCCTATATATATATATATATATATATATATATATATATATATATATATATATATATATATATATATATATATATATATATATAGGAAAATGACTCTTTCACCAAAAGTCTGATCTGCTATCCATAAAACTAATTAAAATAATTCAAACTAATTAAACTGAAGTTGAATTTAATTTTTTCAGAGTTTGACATCTCAAATATACTTTTTTATGGGTATATGAAGATACCCACATCAAACGTTGTGCATCTCAAAGCAAATCAATGGGTATTGATATATGTGCCTAGGCACCTGGGTGCATAAAACACTCGTTCTATATATAGGAAAATTACATAAGGCACCTGGGTGCCTAGGCACCCATATCAAGAACCGTCCGATACACGTGTATGATTAATAAGTTTGTTGAGTTTGGGTATGAAAATGTTTTATACCCTTGATATATTTATGGTAAGTAAGTTTTGAACTCAGTTCAAACTAGTTTGAACTACTTTTGAGTTCAATGCGACTACAGTGGGTATATACCATAAAAATAGTTCAAACTAATTAAACTGAAGTTGAATTTAATTTTTTTCAGAGTTTGACATCTCAAATATACTTTTTTATGGGTATATGAAGATACCCACATCAAACGTTATGCATCTCAAAGCAGATCAACGGTATTGATATAGGTGCCTAGGCACTGGTGCATAAAACACTGCATATAATATATATATATATATATATATATATATATATATATATATATATATATATATATATATATATATATATATATATATATATATATATTATATATATATATATAATTATATATATATATATATATATTATATATATATATATAGAAAAATACCTTTACTCAGGGTGTAATTATATATATATGTATACATATATTAATACATATATATACATATACACAGACACACTATTCAGTAGCTATGTGTAGAATAAGCGCACGACCCTAAACAACCCAATCAACTAATCGCCTCACCAACCCACCACATGGACGGTTACTAGCGAAGTTGTTAATAATGAAAAAAGTTACTATTGACTGCATATAAAGTTATTATCTATAATTCATAAAGTTACTATCGTTTGCATATAAAATTATCATCTATAATTCATGAAGTTACTATTGTTGCTTATAAAGTTATCATCTATAATTCATGTAGTTACTATCACCTGTATGTGTAGTAATTTTGCAATGTCGAAACATATTCAACATGGATCTTGTTTTATTAAGCTCATAATTTCTAATATAATGATGCAAACGGATAGCAGATCAGACTTTTGGTGAAAGAGTCATTTTATTTTTTAGCTTCTAAATAAGATAAAAAAATCACAAGTCAAGTGCACTTATTCTCTTCTCTCTCCTGCTGCATGCATGCATGTTATTAGTTATGAAAATGTTACTATCTCCTGAATATAAAGTTATCATCTATAATTCATCAAGTTAATTACATTTGAAAAGTTACTACCTCATGGACAAAAAGTTATCATTTGTAGTTCATGAAATTACAATCCAATCGAGTTTGCACGAGCTGCACCAGCTGGCCAGGTCGCTCACGCGGCTAGCGACCTATGCATAGCGTGCACACACACGCTCATTAGCACAGCCGTAGGCATACATAGACACACACTACTACAAAAAGGGTCATCACAGACGGTTCAGAACTATCATCACAGACGGTTTTCTGAACTGCCTGTATTTATGTGTCAGTGATAATCGAAGGTTATCACAGATGGTTTATAAGCCATCTGTGATAAAGATAACACAAACGGTTTGTAACTAGAACCGTCTGTGATAAAGACAACATAGATGGTTTGTAACTAGAATCGTCTGAGAAGAAAACTATTACAGATGGCTCAAACCAAAAACTGTCTGTGATACTCACACATCACGGATGGTTCTAGTTACCAACTGTCTGTGATTAGTGAGTATCATAGACGGTTGGTATATAGAACCGTCTGTCATAGTCCTTCATAGGCGGTTTATACCACAAACCATCTGTGGTAGTTCACTCTATACCTAATTTTTTTTGGCTAGCCTCAAGAAATAATGTTACCTATGCCTTTTGAAAACAAGCAAATACAGTGGCAAATTAACACGACAGCACATTCCATTTCCATTAAGATTAGAATCCACCATTACAGAATAACAAGATAACGAACCCAACACTTTAACACGGCTAGAATATATAAGAAGTAGAGATCCTAGCAGACAGTAGAAGCTGGATGCATCGGATGGTGGCCGGATATCACCAATAATGGAGAGGCAGCGGTAGCGCCACATTTTGTGGCACGACGGTGAGACTACACAAGACAATCTTACGACACTTATGACAAGAGTGTGTTGTGCAGTCGGCTGTGGTGTCATAACAAAGGCGCTAGCTCACGGCGGTAGTCGATGAGCTCGATGGACAAGCTGGATGCATCGGATGGCGACCGGATATCATTGGCAATGGAGAGGCGGCAGTAGCACCACCTTTGTGGCACGACGGTGAGACTGCGTAAGACACTCTTACGATACTTATGACAAGAGTGTGTTATGCAGTCGACCGTGGTGTCACAACGGAGGCGCTAGCTCACGGTGGTAGTCGGCGTCATCGAGTGGGATGCAGGAAGCTATATAGTGGATAGACTCACCCGTGACTGCCGGTGGAAAGGTAGATGGGGGTAATTAATAAGGGTGGAGCGGTGGGAGGAACCGATGCCTGCCATTCGATGTGGAGAGAATGGACGGGTGAGATCGAAATCCTGGGTGACACACCACGGATCGGTGGCGTGTCATTATCAGAGACGGTTTGTTATATGAACTGTCTATGATAACACATATCAGAGACGGTTTGTTATACGAACTGTCTATGATAACACATATAGACGATTTGTTATACGAACCGTCTGTGATAATTTACATATCAGAGACGATTTGTTATACGAACCGTCTGTGATAACTCACATATCAGAGACGGTTTGTTATACGAACCATCTCTGAAAAGGTATATGAACCGTCCATGATATTAATATCAGAGACAGTTTCGTATATGAACCATCTGAGATAACGCTTAAATATGCGCGCCCTAATCCAGCTATTCTAAACTGTCCTTTCATATTTTTCACCAGATTTCTCAATAATGTCATCTAATATTCTTTTGATCTCCTTTCTCTCATATATCTATTATGAGTTGTTCGGCTGCAAACTTACACAGGCGGCCAACAATTTACGTCTAGAACAGCTCCTCCACTCTCGCCCTACTCTCCTTCCTCGACTTGCTTCCATCCGTCAGCTGGACCTCATCATCCGCCATTGACGGAGGTGTCTCGTTACCGTTCAGCAAAGGAAAACTGCCCTTAGACTCGTTCTTCTTTGCAATGTGTACAAAGCGGAAGAAGCTCTTGTGGCAGTGAAAGGACACATGGATAACATTGCCGATCAAGCAGAAGCGGCTGATTCTGAGGAAGCTTATCATGGCATCCTCTATGAGATTATGGACCGTGCTAATGATTTGCCCAGGCTGGAGGAGGAAGTGGACAGGGCAAGAGCAAACTTCACGGCATTCGAGAACTCAGCGGCTGATCATCCAACTCCAAAAGTCAAAAAAGAAGCATATGAAGCCCAGGAGACTAAGATTTGGGAATATCTTTTCTTGGGACTTTTGTAATAAATTTTCCTTGAATTTGTCTCTCGTCTCAGTAGCTTCTGTAGTTCATATGACAAATGACAAAACACAGACGGTTGTAAATAAAAAACTGTTTGTGATAGTTTCATAGATGGTTCTAGTTAAAAATCATCTGTGATAATTCGTATATCACAGATGACTTTTAAACATAACCGTCTGTGATAGTTTCATAGACGGTTCTAGTTAAAAACCATTTGTGATAATTCGTATATCACAGACAGCTTTTAAACCTAACCATCTGTGATAGTTTCAAAGATGATTTTAGCCATGAACTGTCTGTAATAATCAAAGCACAGATGGCTCCACATGAACCGTCTATGATAAGACGTCCAGTATAGCTTGTTTTGTAGTAGTGACACACAAAGAGACATATATAGTGTGTGTGTGTGTGTATAGGAAAATAGTTATATACCCTTGGGAGTACGAACTCCCACTTCTAATATACCATTTTAATGATGTTGTTATACATCTTTATCTATTTGAGCATACTCTAATAATAATTATAAGATACTCTAAAGTGAGTTTCATAAAAAAATTTTATCAAAGTCCACTTTTATATCATAAGTTGTGTATGTATTCTTTTTATAAAGGGCTCCGATAAAATTTTTTCAACCAAGTCGTATTGCACTAACTTAGAATTAGTTTTTAAGTATACTGAAAATGATAAAGAGGTATAAAACATTCGTTTAAGTAGTATATTAGAAGTGGGAGTATGTACTCCTAAGAGTACAGAAAAGGCTTCCTATGTATATATATGTATGTATATATATATGTATGTATGTGTATATATATATATATATCTTTGTGTGTGTATGTATATGTATGTATATATGTGCATATATATTTGGCAACATATCCAGTGCAAATGCACATTTCAATGATAACATGCTAATAGTGTCGAGGACCATCAAATCTGGCTCAGGTTGCCTAGATCCACACAGACAGAATGCATTGGCTCCCTTATGTTTTTTTATATAACCACGTGTTTATTCCTTTTTTTCACAAAACCCCCTCACCTACCTGCAGAGAAACCCCCCGCAGGGCAAGGCACTCGTGCAGCCAAAGCTCTAGGGTTAGGCAAAACTGTGTGGCTGGCACCTCCCTCCATTGACAGTGCTACCGCCTCCCTCCCACATTGCACGGCCGACATCCTCCCTAGTCATTGTGCTTTACCAAGGCACTGCCCTTTCACCTGGCTCCTTCCCAACCACACCCCTTCACCATTGGGAGCACCGCCGCCGCATTCTTTCCTAAGCCGGCTCCTCCCCAAGCATCGCCACACCCCTCCACCACTGGGAGCACCGCTGCCACATTCTTCCCTGAGCGCTTCCACCCCATTCTTCCATGCTGCCACCACCGGCCAAGATAAAAACACGATTCATCTCTCCCCCATAGAATTAAGAGTAACTAGTTGTGTGATGCAAAAAAATCTATGTATCTCTATCTCTTTGTGTGGTTGTGCGATACAACAAATGGATATGCTAAAATAGGTTCTTTAATTATAGATGCTAATTTATCACCTGTGTAATTTATGCTTGCTAAGGTTATGAGTATCTTGTCTCATGTTGTCGTTCTGTCACTTCTAGAATTTGTGTTGTGTGCATGTAAGCGGTAGCTGATGAGAGCATGGCATTGCCAAGACAAGAAAGCCTCGATGCACATTCAATCGCTCAAATTAGTTTGGCTCCCCACCAATTAAATCATTTTGATACCTCAGAAAAGAGCAGAAGCACCCCATTTGTAGTAAGTATCGTGTTATATACATGTATTTTATTCTACTTGTCATTCCATCACGCTTGACACTTAATCATTTGTATTGAAGGGTTCATTTTATACACCTTGTGTTGACCCAACTATCAAGCTATTTGAAGGGATGGTTTTTGATGACATGAACACTGTAGAGGAATTCTATAAGACATATGCACATTCAGCCAGTTTTTAAGAAAGCTAATATAAGCTTTCATATTTGCTTGTGAGAGCTGAATGTAGCAATGTTGTCTTTCAAGTTGATGGATTGAAATGGGCATGGACTATGTGTACTTCCAGCTTGTTTTATAGTGCAAACCTGATATTGTTCATTGTCTAGGAAACATCTCCTAGTGCTTAGTTTTCTAATTTCTAACAGACTATGGCGATTGGCAAGCATGTAAAATCTAAAAGGAGAAGAAAACCCTTGTTTCCTGTCCAAACTTTAGCACCGGAAACATCTCTCATAGTATGATGCCCTAAAAAACATATGAAAGTACATTATTTTTCACTGATTTCTACTTTGCAAGTCACTACAAGTTCACAATGCCAGGAGACTGCGAAAGAAAAATGATGGTATAACGTATTTGGGAGTTGTGTATGATTTGGCTAAATTGTGAATCCCTAGCCTAATGTTTTTGTGCAATCTATTTCGGCATGCTTGATCATGACCTGATACTGCTACATGCTTCAATTCTAGAAACGTGATACTGTTACATTGAAATTCTAGAAACCTGATACTATTACATGCTTCAACCTACACTACTACAAAAGAGGCTATACTAGACGGCTACACCATAGACGGTTCATACGGAACCGTCTGTGATTAAACTGTCACAGACGGTTTATACGGGTAACCGTTTGTGATATTTTCACAGTCAGTTATTAACAAGAACCGTCTATGATAATTGAGACATCACGCGGTTCGTATAAGAATCGTCAGGATTTTCATAGACGGTTCTTAATTCAACCGCCTATGATATCTTGCCAACACGCACGGTTCGTAGTTATAACCGTCAGGAAAATTCGCGCACGGTTCTTAATACGAATCGCTCGTGATAGTGATACATCACGCATTTATTAGTGTAACAAATCGTCGTGATAATCACAGTCACCAATAATTGGTGACCAATAATTGGTGTATGTCACCAATACTTGGTGTATACCAGATTTCGATCTCGACCGCCCATTCTCTCCACATGGAATGGCAGCAGCAGCGATTCCTCCCACTACTCACCCTTATTAATAACCCCATCTACCTTTCCAGCGGTATTAGTCACGCGTGAGTTCATCCACTAGCTAGCTTCCTTCATGCATCTCCCCTCCACTATGAGCTAGCGCCTCCGTCGTGGCACGGCGGGCGGCTGGACAACACACTCTTGCCGTAAGTGTCGTAAGTGTGTCTTTGTTCAGACGCACCGTCGTGCCATGAAGGGTTCGTTAGCTGTAATAGATTTGAATGTGTTGTTGTCTTTGCCTCTGTATTTGATTGTTTTCAGAGGGTATGGGTAACATTATTTTATTTGCTTGCTTGCCTCTCAGATTTGCATGTTCCTCGGCGATGCCGACTATCGCCAAGATGTGATGTCCACTCCAACAATCCTTCTTTTCCTGCAAAATTCAAGACAATTTTATTACAAAGTTCAAAGACATTCCCGCATTCTTCGTGAACAGCCGACATAGTCGAGCTTCTTGGTGGCGACTATCCATCGCCTCTTTCCACTCCTTTTCTTCATCTTCGATCACGATCACGTGCAGTAGCGATGATTCATTAGTAGATGAATCATCGCCATCGCGCACGTGATACGAGACCGCAGATGTAGAAAAGGAGTGGAAGAAGCAGATGGATAGTCGCCACCAAGAAGTCGGCCGCTCAACGAAGAATGGGAATGTCTTTTTGCACTATTGTAATAAAATTGCCTTGAATTTTGTCGAAAAGATGAACTATTTCGTCGTAGCATGATCGCCAACTCGAAGCATATATAGCATAGCATTCGAGGCACATCCGAGGCCTCTGCCGTGTCTTGAGGAATGCCAAGAGTGGTCTTCGATCGATGTGGCAGCCACATCCAAGACCAGCTCTTGGCATTCCTCAAGACACAGCGAAGAGCCCTGATGTGCCTCAATGCTATGCTATATATGCTTCGAGTTGGCGTCATGCGCTCGACGTAAACATTCATCCTCAGTGTAACTATCACGCACGGTTTGTAGTGTAAACCATCTCGCGAAGGACTATCACGACGGTTCTATACACGAACCGCTCGTGATATGCATAAATCACGACGCTGATATTTCAACCGCTCGTCATATTATGTACATCACAGACGGTTCGTGTTACGAACCGTCTGTGATAATGAGACTATCACAGACGGTTATTTATGCGAACCGTCTATGATAGGCAGAAATCACAGACGGTTAATATTAATAACCGTCGGTGATAATTCGCAGACGGGTATTAATACGAACCGCCTGCGTGATATATAATTTTCACGCACCGCTTTGTAGTTGGAACCGCTCGTGATATTCTCGCGTAGTATTAATTACTTGGCGTACTTGCTTGAAGGATGTCGACACCGACCGTCTTCATTGTGCTGCATCGGTGGAGCAAGGCGCGGCTTTAGGGAGTTGGGGTGAAAAATATCACCGTCTTCTTATTGATCCGATCGAGGTTAGCATACTCAATTACTTAACATTCTTAGTGATCTGATCAGAGATTAGTATTCAATTACTTAACATTCTTAGTGATCTGATCAGAGGTTAGTAGTAGAGGTAATAATCATTTTTGACACCCATTTGTCACTTGTGTAGCATAGATGGACCGAAGTTGGATGTATATTGAGAACCGTGTGAGTGAAGAGTACATTACTGGCGTGTCTGCCTTTAGAAGGACGGCCGAGCTGGATATGTTGAAGAAGGGGATGAAATATATGTATTGCCCATGTATTGATTGTGATATCTCAAGATGTTTAGCAACTCAGCGCAGATTGAAGCTCACTTGATTCGAAGGGGTTTCAGAAAAGGGTACAAATGTTGGACCAGTCACGGTGAAGAGAAGAGTACACAAGAAGATAGTTATGACATAGCCGAGGGAGACAACGATATGCCAGTTGTGGACTGTTCTTTCAATCATGAGGATAGGTCGCAGGATGACAATCTGGATCAGATGTTACGTGATGCAGAAGGGAACTATGGTGAGAGAGAGTTTGGTAAATTCGAGGGCTTGATGGAGGACTCCGAGAAACCTTTGTTCCTGGGCTGCAAGCCACAATGCACGAGGTTGTCATCAGTTCTAGAACTGCTAAAATTGAAGGCAAGCAATGGTTGGTCCGACAAGAGTTTCAAAGCATTATTAGGTCTCATAGTGGACATCCTTCCAACGGGAAATGTGTTGCCGAGAACCACCTACCAAGCCAAGAAGATTCTTTGTCCATTAGGAATGGAAGTAGAAAGAATACATGCATGTCGGAATGATTGTATCCTGCATCAGTAAAGAGTATGCTAGCTTACATGTTTGTCCGGTGTGCAAAGCATCCCGATACAAGCGTAAAATGACTCGATGATGGGAAGGGCATCGAGGTGAAGCAAGGACCTCTGCTAAGGTGATGTGGTATCTTCCTGTAATCCCCGCTTGAAGCATTTATTTGCAACCGCAAGGATGCAAGATTGATGCGTTGGCACCGCGAGCAAGTGTAAGAAAGACGGAATGATAAGACATGTTGCTGATTCTACCCTGTGGAGGAACATCGATAGGATGTTTGTAGATTTCGGTGTGGAACCGAGAAATATAAGGTTTGAGTTGAGTACAGATGGAATGAATCCTTTTTGGTAACATGAGCAGCCGACATAGCACCTGGCCCGTGACTCTGTGCATGTACAACCTTCCTCCTTGGCTGTGTATGAAGCAAAAATATATTTTGATGTCACTACTTATCCAAGGGCCGAAGCAACCTGGCAACGATATTGATGTGTTCCTAGCCCCATTGGTGGAAGATCTTGCAATACTGTGGAATGAAGGGGTACATGTATGGGATGCGGACAAACGAGAGAACTTCACTCTATGGGCCATGTTGTTCTGCACCATTAATGAATTTCTGCCCTTGGTAACCTGTCAGGGTTGAGTATAAAAGGAGCCAAAGCGTGTCCACACTGCTTAGATTATACCGAGAGTGTGTGGTTGAACAACTCGCGAAAAACTGTGTACATGCGTCACCGTAGGTTCCTTCCAAAGTATCACCCATACCGCAAGATGAAGAAACAATTTGACGAAAAAAAAGAGGATGACTCAGTACCAAGACCTTTTAGCGGGAAAGAGGTGTATGATATGGTCAAGGATATAAATGTTGTGTTTGGAAAGGGACGTAAATTGAGGAAGAACATGTGGAAAAAGAGGTCAATATTTTGGGACTTGCCTTATTGGGAGCACTTAGAAGTTCGCAATTGCATCAATGTCATGCACGTAGAGAAGAATGTATGTGACAGTTTGATTGGTCTCTTACTGAACATTCCTGATAAAACAAAGGATGGTGTTAACGCAAGGCGTGACTTGGTCGCTATGAACATCAGGACCGAGTTAGCACCGATAGAGACCAATAAAGGCCGGACGTATCTTCCCCCAGCATGTTACACTCTTTCTAAATCCGAGAGAACTGAATTGTGCCAGTCCTTAAATGGTGTGAAAGTTCCATCCGGAACATGAAGAAACTTGTTTCATGGAACATTGAAATTGATTGGCATGAAGTCTCACGATCACATGTGCTAATGACTCAAATGCTACCTGTTGCAATTAGAAGTATTTTGCTGAACAAGGTTCGAGTGACAATCATAAGGCTATGCTATTTCTTCAACGCAATTGCTCAAAAGGTCATTGATCCGGATGGACTAGATGCTCTGCAAACCGAGGTGGTGACAACTCTATGTCATCTAGAGATGTATTTCCCTCCATCATTTTTTGATATCATGGTCCATCTCATTGTCCACCTTGTGAAAGAGATAAAAATATGTGGCCCCGTATTTCTACGTCATATGTACCCTTTCGAGAGGTACATGGGAATTCTGAAGTCCTATGTACACAATCGATCTCGACCGGAGGGTAGCATCATCGAAGGTTATACAACAGAAGAGGTCATTGAATTCTGCATCGGCTACATGGCTCAGGTAGAGCCGATAGGTGTACCTCTATCTTGTCACGAGGGGAGGCTAGAGGGTATCGGGACTATTGGGAGGAAAGCAATAACTCCGGATCAACATACGTATGGTCAAGCCCATTTCATGGTTTTACAACACATGACTGAAGTGGCCCCATATATTGAAGAGCACAAGGACATGCTACGTCAGGAGAATGCAGGCCAGTCAGAAGTTTGGATCACGAGACAACACAACCGTCAGCTTCAACGAATGGTTCAAGGCGCAATTGACTAGGAGGTCGTCAAGTGAAACACTACAATGGTTGGCAAAGGGCCAAAATTTACAATTGTGACATGGCAAGCATACGACATTAATGGCTACACATTTTATACAATGATCAAGATAGAAAGAGCACAAAGGTGAACTCGGTGTCCGCATAGTTGCCTATGATGCGCACGGCAAGATCACTGGCCCAAGCTCGTACTACGGGCTTGTAGAGGAGATTTGGGAGCTTGACTACGTAATTTTCAAAATTCCTCTATTTCGGTGCCGTTGGGTCCAACTTCCACGGGTGTAAGGTTGACAAGTACGGCGTCACTACCGTGGACCTCGAATGTGTAGGATACAGAGACGAACCATTCGTGACTCGCGAGGCAAGTTGTTCAAGTATTTTATGTAACCGACCCGGCAAATAAGAAGCACCATGTAGTTCTTCGGGAAAAAGAAGGATTGTCGGGTTGAGAATGTTGTGGATGAGGAAGAGTACAATCAATTTGATGATTTGCCTCCATTCGGACACGGCATCGCTCGAGGAAGAACAAGGCGATGAAGCAAGCTATATGCGTGTCGATCATCGTGAAGGGCTTTATTTAAAATGATATAGCCAAAGTGTAATAAATGATATTGGTTATGCTTGTGTTTTTCATAAATGTATATGTATGTTCCATTGTAATTGTAAAATGACTAAGGAACTAAGAAATAGTTATATTTATGGTTATGCTTGCGTTTTCATAAATGTATCTATGTTCCATATTGTAATTGTAAATGACATAGGAACCTAGCTAGTCATGGTATTTATAGTGAACTATCACAAAGCGGTTTATCAAAAGAAACCGCTCGTGATAACATGAAAATCACGACGGTTATATATATAGAACCGCTCGGATAATATGGATATCACGAGCGGTTATATATATAGAACCGCTCGTGATATGTCATATCACGACGGTTATATTGATAGAACCGCTCGTGATAGCTCATCTTTAAATACCGCGGCTAGGTTCGCGGAGTCCGCTCTGCGCGATCTCTTGTCTCCACCCCGCAACGCCTCGCTAGCTAGGTTTTGCTCCCTCCCACCGCCGGTCCCTCCCGACGCCGCTTCCTCCCGACGCGGCCGTTCCCTCCCAACGCCGCTCCTCCCGACGCCGCGGTCCTCCCGACGCCGCCGGTCCCTCCCGCCGCCGCTCCTCCCGCCGCCGCTGTCCTCCCGACGCCGCCGCCTCCCGACGCCGCCCCTTCCGACGCCGCCGGTCCCTCCCGACGCCGCTTTATATGCTTCACATGTTATATGCTTCACATGAATTTTATGTTATATGCTTCACATGTTATATGCTTCACATGAATTTTATGTTATATGCTTCACATGTTATATGCTTCACATGAATTTTATGTTATATGCTTCACATGTTATATGCTTCACATGTTAGCTTTGTGCTATATGCTTCACATGAATTTTATGTTATATGCTTCACATGTTATATGCTTCACATGTATTTTATGTTATATGCTTCACATGAATTTTATGTTATATGCTTCACATGTATTTTATGTAGCATATAATATATGCTTCACATGTATTTTATGTAGCATTGTTTAGCTCATCGTAGGCACTTCACGTAACCTTGTAACAATAATATATGCTGCACTTGTTAGCTGCAAGGTTTATTTAGAAGGCCCATAGCTCACTGCAATTAGTTAATCGTTAGAACTTTGTCAAAGGGTATAAAGCAAGTGACACACTCCAGTGTATCTTGTTCAATGAACTTGATGCAATCGGTTTGTGTCACTTGATTCATAGAACTTTGACAAGTCGGGTCCATAGCTCACTTCGCTTAGTTTTTCTTAGAAGAGAGATGGCGCCCACACGCCTTCGCCGTCGCTCATCCGGGTATCACGCTCCCAAGATCGCGAAATCTAAACGTGGCCGAGGAGTATCGAAAAGGCCGAGGGCGAATGACCATCACGGTGGTCTCTCGAATGGGATCCTCTCGAACCAAGAAAGCAGCGTCATCATTTCGGACTACTGGGATAATTGGAAGGCAACGGGTCCCATCACCATAGCAAGCTGGAAAGATTTGACAAAGGATCACAAAAATCAGCTATGGGAGGAACTTACAAATTCGTTCGAGATCCCAGCAGGCACGAGGACTCATGCAACAGAGGCGCTCCTCGCGATGGGAAAAGCATGGAAGAATTTTAAGAGCACTCTTGTGACGAAGTACATGGCCGAGGATGTCACGCCCTTCACGAAGTATCCTTTCGTGTCGCCGGAAATATGGGAGGCCTTTGTGCAGATGAAGATGACGACCAAATTTGTACAACAAAGTGCGGCGCACAAGGATCTCCATCACAAACACGCACCCTCACGCACTCGGCAGATCGCTGGTACGCGGTAAAATCCCGCAATGGAGGATGCGGGATGAGGTCGCAATCCGATCGGAGGCCTCTCCGCCATTTGCCGGATCGCAAACGAGCGCTCAATCGTTAAGAGCGAGGTCATCAACCACATCTTCGGTGTCTCTTTCAAAAACCCCGCAGATGAGGAAGTGTCCCAACGCCTGGTAAAATATGTTAAACAACATAGTTGTTAACACCTCTTGAAATTCATGGGTTCAAAAATAACATGATTAATTGCCTCTTGCAGCAATCATTGACTACCGAATCATCTCGTGGCTCCTTTGAAGAATATAGGGAGATAGATTTACTATCACAGGCCTTGGGAAACAAGGAGCACCCAGGTCGCACACGAGGCTTGGAGGTTTATGTACCTTGGAGGCACGGATTTCTAGATTACTCCGACACATATAGGAGTAGGAAGAGATCCAAGGCGTACCGCAGCGAACAAATAAAACAGGAGCTTCGTGCTCAACTTGAGGAACAACTATCTGCCTCACTTCAAGAGCAGACTGCCTCACTTCGAGGAGAGATAGATTTGTTGCGGGAAGAACTGAGACAAGTCCGCAACCAATCGCAACCCACTCCTAGACTGCGGTACCCAGTCCCCCTCAACGTCGCAGTAGCTGCGCGTCCACACCAATTTCTGAATGTAGCGACGCCCACTTACGTATTGATGACATTCAGGTAATGTACCTCTTTAGAATGGTACATAGATCTCTCTGGTTGACGCCTTAACTCATCTCTTGTATAGTTATGTAGGAGCCCATGCCTTGCAGCCTCAAAGTCAGGCTTGTTGGCTCTATTCCCGTTGACGATGGGAGCGGCATGGTGTATCCATTGCTGCCAGGGACGCTGGTGCATGGTGTACAAGTAGACACCGGTTTCATAAAGGTCCAGGTGGACATGATTAATGATATTTTTAAGTCCGTCCCTCTTGAGAAGCCCCCAAACGAAGAGATTAAGACATTAGGGGATGCCGTCCACACATTCATTCAGTGGCCCAAGAGGGACATCGTCCTCGACATGTCCGTGCCACAATCTTCACATCAAGTGGCCCAAGAGGGACGTCGCCCTGGACCTGGCACATCGGCTCTGGTGGCTCCACCTCTACCTCCAAATCCAGTAAAGTCTGTTGTATCGGCTCCCGCCGAGACGCCACCGAGAACATATCATAAGCGAGGCTCCAAGGCCTCCAAGGCTCATGCGAAGAAAAATAAGTCGCGTCCCGTGCCATGGACGTTTACTCTAGGAGTGTCGTTGGTGCCCGACTCACAATTACGCCAGCTTGGTATGATTTGCGGTAGATTGCATGCCTGGTACATGGAGAAGTCCAACATGAAGCCAAACCGGCAGAGTGCATTCACTTTGAAATATAACGAGACGCATTTCCTCCACGACTCGGGCTACATCGTCGTGACATTCGAAGATTTATTCTTACTATTCAATCTCGACGAACTCGACGCCTCACTTCTACGATGCTTTGACATCGTAAGTGTATCTGTACAATGAAGTTCTACATTCACGTTATACAGATAAATGTCATTACTCTTTCTTTATGTATAGATACATGATCCAACAAGTCCGGCAATCGCGATGACCGGTGGGTTTCCTCGACCCTCAGTTGGTCTCTAAGCAATCTATCAACGCAGATGTATCCTTCGTGCAAGGTTACATAACGAGGGGATTGATTGCTCACACCGATAAGGAGTACGTCATGGTACCCTTCAACCAAGGGTAAGTGCTTCACTAGTTGCCACACATATGTTTCATTTGTACTTTACATGCAGCATGAACTTAGGATTAATCACTATGGCGACACACATGACTAGGCATCATTGGATTTTGATTGTGATTGTACCAAAGTGGAGCAAGGTAATATACCTTGATTCCCTCCTTAGGAGCAACCACGACTTCAGTCGTGTGCAAGAAGTACTTAACATGTAAACTCATTTCCTCCATACATAACTCTATTGTAATATTTCTTTTGTTTGCCACGGCCGAGGCTAAGTTTTTTGAATCACGTAGGGCGTTTTCCGAATATGTTGCCCAAGGAGGAACACACGACAAATCCAGTGACACGCTACGACACAACACGCTATTTCCGGTACCCGCTACAACACAACAATCCTATATCATGCTTTGTTATAATGCCTCTAGAATTGACAATACCGATGTATGTAATTCTATTTTTGCATGCCACCAAGATCTACAGGCAACGTATGTGGATTCTACGCTTGCCGCCATATGAAGGAAATCATGGGTACTAAGATCAATGATCCGAGGTTTGTCGAGTCCTTCCAATAATTATTATTTTCTGATTATATTACACACACATGCTAATTAATGACTTAACATTGCTCCTAGCGACGGCGGTGAACTTCACTAAGTGCATATGAACTTGACAATCTCGTCGAAATTCGTGCAATCATCTCCCAATTCTTACTAGCAGAGGTCATAAATAAGAGGGGAGAGTTCCACGTCGGCGATGGTGATAATTAGATGTTGAAACATTGGATTCAACTGTACAAATCAAACAATTCCTTCAATTGAATTCATTTGTCAGATTTTGTGTAACAATTTTCATTCTATATATGTGATATTGTGATATTGTTACAATCATCTGTGTATCGAATTTTGTTGTAATTTACTATGAGTTGCAATTAACTTATATCTGTCATTTATCTGTAATCTGCTTGCTTGTTTGCTTTCAGAGGGCATGACTAGCATATCCTGAGGCTAGCCAAGAAACAGCAAATAAAATGGATGATGCACTTGGTATCACAGACGGTTCGTTGTTAAAAACCGTCTGTGATACCATATCACAGACGGTTTCAAAGAGTGCCGTCTGTGGTGTGACTGATATCACAGACGGCCTTTACTACTACCGTCTGTGATATACACAATATCACGGACGGTTAGTAATACAAACCGTTTGTGATATTGTGTATATCACAGACGGTCTTGATTACTAACCGTCTGTGATAGACGAGTATCACAGACGGTTGTTTATCAAAACCGCTCGTGATAGTCTTTATCACGACGGTTTTTACAAAAACCGCTCGTGATACTCGCCTATCACAGACGGTTTTTGATAAACAACCGTCGTGATACTCGCCTATCACGAGCGGTTAGTAATCAAGACCGTCAGACAATATTGTTATCACTGACGGCTCGGGAACCGTCTGTGATAACCACCGACTATCACTGACACCTAAACACTGACGGTTCAGGAACCGTCTGTGATGACGGTTCCGAACCGTTTGTGATAGGGTTGTCTGTAGCAGTGCTAACACTTAATCATTCCAGGAACATTGCAATGCCAGGAAACCAACATTTCAGATATGTCTCACAATCACAAGCATGAACATTGCTTACAATCACAAGCATTCAGAGTAAATTTCTGAAGCCTAATATTGCTCTCAACAATGATCACATGAGTGAATTTCATGTATTTTCAGTGTATCAGCATATCAGGAGAGTGTTTTTTGAACATGAATATCCATAATTTAGTAATCATTGCAATATCTTTTGTGCATGAATAGTATCAGGAAATCAACTCCATTCTTATGAACTAAATATTATTGCTTGAATTTTTAGATTGTACAGTATCAGGTTTCAAGCCTTCTCTCTACTAGTGTTATTGAATGAAACTTGTGAAATGCAACTCCTTGCACCTGAACAAAAAGTAGGCTAGCACCACCCACATTTGTATTCCACAATCTGATAATATTCATTTGCGTTCAATTTTTTTCAACTAATCAATGCCTCCATGCAAAATTCTTGCATACAGCAAATCATGTAAACTTGATTTCATATATTATCATATCCTTTCACATTTAGAAATCATTGACACATTAATATGCTCATGGACAAACACATTGTCACATACATTGACTCAAATTGCTCTCAAAATTCAAAGAACCATAGTACACTTTATCTGAAAATTCCGAGTGGCCGAGAGCCAAGACAAAGGTACATTGGTATATCTAGAAACAAGACAACATATAGCTACATTATTGGAACTATTCTTTTGATTATTTCACACGGGCAAAACTTCATTGAATTGGAACTTGGTATCCTGCTTCTTCTATGTCTTCTGTCGCTGCCATCGTTTCGATTTTGGCCAAATCGTCAAATCGACAGCTTGAGCATGACTGCGAATAAAAAATGCAACAGAAATAAATGAAATTACAAATCTGCACACAAGATGTCGTACAACAAATCGCCAAAATTGTCACAATGGGTCTCGAAAATTCAGAAAAAAAAAACAACAAGGACAATAGACTATGCCGGCGTTTGGAGGCGAAGCATCTTGGATGGTGGTGTGGACCTCGAGCTTTGGTGGAGTCGACCGAAGCGTTGTGGGGTGGTGGAGGCGCCTAACCCTAGCCCTAGCACATGTAGGGATGGATTGAGTGGGAGAGGCGGCAAGCTGGCGCTGCCGTGATGAGGGAGCATGGACTTCCATTGGAGTGTTAAGATGGAGGTGGCTGGCGGTGGCTACGAAGAAAGGCAATGGCGGCGGCGCGCACAAGGAACAGCCCACCGAAGAGAGGAGAGCTGAGTCAGGATGGAACACAGTTGCGTCGCGCGGGGGGTTATGCGGAAAAATCCGTCCCTAACCGAGCGATTCCGCCTTAGCACTGAAATGGACATTTGCATTACATATGTCGCATACATACATGTACATATATGTATGTATGTATGTATGTATGTATGAACATTTCCCATACCCCCACTTCTAATATACTATTTAAACGAATATTTTATATCTCTTTATCATTTTTGGTATATTTAAATCTAATTATAAGATATTTCAATGTGATTTGGTTGAAAAAATTTTATCGGAGCCTTTTATTTTTACTATATACACTTTTCCATGTATAAAAAGAGTACACATACAAATTATGCTATAAAAAGTAGATTTTGATGAAATTTTCAATGGAACTCATTTCAGATATCTTATAATCATTATTAGAATATGTTCAAATAGATAAAGAGATACAACAATACCATTAAAGGATATATTCGAAGTGTGAGTACGTACTCTTAGGAGTATTGAACCATTTTCCATATATATATATATATATATATATATATATATATATATATATATATATATATATATATATATATATAGTATAAATAATAGATAACAGGGCACCAAACCTCCCTGTCTTTGGATTGCTTTTAGATGCGTGCTAGTGTGATTGGGACTTTCCATTCATAATTGATTTAGCATGCCTGATATATTATATACTATTACACTGATATGCATCTATAAGTAATCCAAAGGCAGAGAGGCTTGGTGTTGAAACACCATAATATATATATATATATATATATATATATATATATATATATATATATATATATATATATATATATATATATATATATATATATATATATATATATATATATATAACGTGTAACGATAATATGATTCATTGCTATCAAATGGTTCTATACTTCAGGAATATGTAAGATAAAAAAAGACACATCATTGCCACATAAGGAGGGTCCACGTTGCCAATTTACTCTCTAATGGTTAGCCTCACGTGCAACAAAAGTGGGTCCCACTAGTAAATAAAAAAACAGTTTTGCTATTGTATATGTGACTAAATTTTTTTATTTTTCAATCACCTGAAATTACACTTTAAATCAACTAAAATTACAGCCCCCCTCTAAAAAAACACTTGCAATTTTAGGTGATTCAGAGTACAACTTTAGTTGCACTCTCAATCAACTGAAATTGCAGCCTCTCTAAAAAAATCACCTGTAATTTCGGATGATTCAAACTGAATTTTAAATAATCAAAAGATAAAAAAAATTTAATCATCTATACAATAGTCACTCCTTAAAAAATTAGTGCTTCTCCCAGCTGAGCGCTTTCCCAACTGACACCTTTCTCCCCAATCCCATCATTCTCTCTTTGATTTTTTATTCGGCTGGACTAGAGCCCTGGACTTTCTCCGGCTCCAGAATTTTTTTTCTTAGCCTCGCCCTCTCTGACGTTTGCCTTCGGGTGTGGAGAAAAAAAAATAGGCTTTTTGTGCAACATTGCCCATGCTCTTAAGGGTGTGTTTGATTGCTTGTATCTCCTTCATCCTGGATGGGTGGATCCGTATAATCTGAGAAAGAGCTGCTTTTGGTTGCTCAGATGAGCGGATACACCTGTATGAGCGGATGCAAAATACGCCTCATCCTGGATGGGTGGATACGCTCAAAATGAGCTTCACTAGCCATCCCGGCCGAGTGGATGCGATGTATCTTATGCGGTCCCACGTGTCAGCCTCTCAGGTTTGGTAGACTGCATCCGCTCATACAGGCAACCAAACAACATATCAGTTTTTTTGTATCCGCTCATGCAGCCTCACCAAACATCTTCTTTTTCTGAAATACGATTCCACTCAGCCTGCATCCACTCAGCCAGGATATACGATGCAACCTCCATCCACAAACCAAACACACCCTAAGAGTACGGAGAAGGTTTCTATATAGCTGTTAATTGGCTCCGACCGTCCGATGATATCCAAGGCAGAGGGGGCTAGCTGGGCGTGCAGGGCTATGTCACAAGTCAAGAGCGCATGGTTGGTTGGACTCATTTGCGCGCGTGCTTTCGGCGACGATCGACTTGGATCTTTCCACGGACGTACATGCACGGTCCTCTGATGTGTAGTTCTCCCTCAACCACTTGCCTGTCGCGCTGATCGAGATATTTGTCGAGGAACATTGTCTCGGAAGAAAACGAAAAAAAACAAGCAAAGCCGAGAACCAGCATGCAGAATCATCAGGATATTGCCGGTTTGGTTTTTTGGCTATGGTTTTTAACTTTTACTTAAAATTTTTAACTTCTAGACTATTTGTGAGAGATAATACGTATAGAGAAATAGTCACATATGATTTGACCGATATAACTGAACTCATTACAGTTTGTACTATAATGCACCTGTAGACCCCTTTAAAAAACACACCAGTTAAAAACTAGTTACTGTAGTAACTATAACCAGAAGCCAAAGCAAAGTCTTGCCGAAATCACCCACGTCTTCCAGCCGTTTCGCTAAAGTGTTTCAGCTTTGTACATAACACTGGCGTCTGAATGCTAACAATAAGAGAGAATGCGATTACGCAAGTACCTCTCTCACGTACATTAACATTGCATTCCATGAATGTAAATGTACATATTCTTTTACTGATCGAGTGATCCATGGGTCATTACTAAAGCATCTCTATTAAAGGACACCACTAGTTAACAGCCACCACATAGTAACATATAGATAGCCATAAAAAGTCAAATGAAAAGAAGGAAAACTCAGAGGCAAGAGTGCCAGGCTTACCAAAAGGAGATTATGGCACTAGAAAGAACTCATAACTAAGCCAACACTGCTGGGCTATGAACTAGTCAAAAAAAGAAAAGAGCGAGAGATGTATTAGTAATTACAGGTTCCACAGGAGCGCACCGAACCCGGACGCCACGATGCCGTCCGGCTGCGCCCATACCTGTTCCGGCTCGAACCCGAACCCGGCGAGGCCCACCTCGTCGTGAGCGGCAATGCCGTCGTGGTCCAGCCACGCCGGCTCGTACCACGGCTCGGCAGCGGGGTCGTGGAGCGTGCTGCCGGCGAACACGAGCTCCGCTGCGATGTCCTCGTCGATGGACGGTAGCTCGATGATCTCCTCCAGATCGTCGTCGACCTGGCCGAATATCTGCCCGGGCTGGCACGCGGGTGCCGTCGACCCCGCTGCCGGCATTGGCGCCGCGCACGCGCCCACGTGGTCCATGGCCGCGGCGCGCGCGGCCGCCGCCTGCACGTCGCGGGGCGCGGCGGAGGCCGGGCGCGGCAGCGACGCGG
This sequence comes from Dendrocalamus sinicus, assembly GCA_036346575.1. Taxonomy (NCBI): domain Eukaryota; kingdom Viridiplantae; phylum Streptophyta; class Magnoliopsida; order Poales; family Poaceae; genus Dendrocalamus; species Dendrocalamus sinicus. The sequence goes on from CM070657.1 coordinate 11,577,121, forward strand.
CCATCTCGGGGAAGTTGAGCACCGCTGCTGGGCCCTTCACAACGAGCGCCGCGGCGTCGTGCGCGCGCGCCGCCATCTCGGGCGTCGGGAAGGTCCCGAGCCAGATGCGCGACTTCTTGCGCGGCTCCCTGATCTCGGACACCCACTTCCCCCACGCCCGCATCCGCACGCCGCGGTACGTCGGGTGCCTGCTACCAACGCCATTGCCCCCAGCGCACCTCCCCCGCTTCTCCCCGCGGCCTTGCCTCGCGGCCTCGGTCGGCGACGGCGGCGGCGAGGCGGACGAGGACGCCGGGCTGGTGACCTCGGAGTCCGGCATTGCAAACGCCAAGCGCGCGCGGACGTGCGCGCAACGGTGCAACGCAATTGCAGCTAGCGGAGCTAGCCTGTGGTGTAGTACGTAGTAGTAGTGTGAGACCGAGTCGCGGAGATGGATGGATGGATGGATGTTTGAAGCGAGGGAAGCTCAAGGGGGTTTTAGTAGTAGTTGGTGGGTGCGTATGAAGCTGACAGCTCAACGAACGCTACTCCTCTCTCAGGACGTCCTTGTCGAGGCGGTCGTCGTCAGCAACGCTCCCTCCCTCCATCTCTCTTTCTCTCTCTAGATCTCTCTCTCTCCCCCTCTTCCTCTCTCTAGATGTATCTATCTGATGATCGACCTCTGAATTTTCCATTGTTCTTGGTCATGGAGTGCATGTACTGGGGAAGAATGCTACCTAGTGCAACGGATAAATTTTCGAAGAGACCGTTGCAGTAGCTATGAAAGATGAAATTGCTTACGAACATCAACTGATCGATGTATGGGGTGCATTTTACGTGATTTTCTTTAGAGAGACAAGTGCATTCTTACAGATTGTTGGTTACGAAATTTGAGTTTGACGTTGCAATATCAAGTACTAGAGGGGATACATTAGGGAATTGGACGGATTTGCGGCAGACCCATATATGATTGAGCCTTAGGTTATGATACAAGAAAAAAAAATTGTGAAAGTATTAGCGGTAATTCTTCAAATCAACGTAGTATTAGTGGTGCAAATATTATTGCCCCTATTATTAAGGCAATATTTTATAATCTGATTAAGATATGTTAGCAATGATGAAACATATAGAAAAATGCTATAAAATGAATAATCACTATTTAGCTAAACAGTGAAAATTATGACAAGAAAGCCACAAAGTGAAAATTTAGACAACCATACCTTCTTCCTCCCGGCGGCAAAATCTCCGACTAGGGCTCACCGGAGGGTTAAGGTTAACAGGGACCCCCTTAGAGGAAGGGTGGGCAGCATGGCACAACGACTGAAAGAATATTTAGGTGAGTGGGGTTTGCACAGTGGTGGGAGGAAGATGGAGTGAGGCGGCAAGCATGGGTGGTGGCTAGCTAGGGTGAGGGCGGTGGTGAAGGCACACGAAGCTCACCAAAGAGGAAGGGACTCGTGCAGAGAGGGGGAAGAAGAGATGGAGATAACACGGACATGTGGTGGTGGGTGGCAGCATCGGGTGGTGTTTTGGTAGGGCGGGGGGGGGCATGAGAAGGCTTGCTGTGGTCGGATCTAGGAGGAAGATGGAGGAAGAATCGGGAGATAGAAAGAGATAATGTTGGGGAGGGTTCACTACTTATTGAAGTGGTTAATGTTCACCCGTAGAGCCAGCAATTACTTGGATCTCCGGCCGTAATCTCCATTAATTCTCGGTTTTCAGTACACAAAGTCTTTTATAGATCATGTGTATCCACGGTGCCATCAAGTGGGGTGTAAAGCACTAAAATGTAGAAAAAGTACTACTCCTATATACTCCTTTACGTCCCCTAGTATAAGTCCCCATTTTTAAGAAGTGGCGTCTCACAATATAAGTCTATTGAGGAAATTAAAGTGTAGTTATTGCAATATTTCCACTTATGGCCCTACTTTAATACATAAAAATGATTGAGTTGTTGTAATATGACATTTAATAGAGATATGGATGGTCCAACATGACGAGGATTCTTGATCGGGTCAATATTTTTCTATGAAAAGCGAGCCTACAGATTAATGATCCACTTAACATAACGGTTATATTTATGACCATGATTTTGTAAAAACTTATCCCTTTAATAACAAACTGGTCAAAAGCCAACAATAACAAGTTATGACCAAGAGACAACCAATCATGGGCAATGACGATCAGTCATATGGTTTTATAAACCCTGACTAGGTAAACTGGTAGGGAGAAATGGCAGTTTTATCCCATGTGATGAATGTGAGAATGGTTATTGGTGCATCTGGAAACTTACGATAGTTGGCCAAGGGACATGACAATTAGTCATGTACGCGATGGTTCAAGACGAAACGAAGACACAACATAAATAGGGTGGCCTACATACCCTAGAACACATCAAATTCATTTGTGTAACATTATTTCTATCCAATAAGTCTCTATTTGATTGTGCTATCTTATTTAAGTTCGTAGGGGACCCTGTGTCCTGATCGTTGATAGTTGGCTCTAGAAGGAGGGCGCCGTCTAGTCGGAGATGGCTGCCATGATATTTTCAATCCCTTGTGCATGAATGAGGAGAACACCTTCGACCTTGCCAACTATGTCGACCACTTGGACGAGGACTACGTCCCTGAGGAGGTGTGCAAATGTGACTTCTACCTTGAGTATATTCTCAAGGAGGACTGTGACGCTCGCAACCCAATTTGTTGGGGCCAGGCGGTAGAGGTGATGTTGTCGCCCCCAAGTAACTTTGAGGGCGAGTCCTTTCCCACTCCTGTCTCAACTAGAAAGATAGGTAACCACGATGTCAATGCTATGGATCTTGCTGATGATGTCAATGTTGAGGTTTTGGCAGAATCATCTCTAGAACATCTACTCCAAATCACAACTACTACCCCTTCTTTGACGAGGATGGGACGTTTTCACCCTTCATTTGCTCTAACTTCCATGCATGTGCAATCATCAATGCCAATGAGACCAACGAACAATGGGTAGCACACGAACTACGTGAGGCTCGGGAGTAGGCTGAACATTTTCCGCAGGAACAATGCAACAATCAATTGCTTGCTGCCAAACATAAGGTAATGGAGGAGGCCCATCGCCCGTACCACTCCAATGCACTAGGGATGTCCAAGAGGCCAAACACTAAAGTAGGCAATGATCACCTGAACAACATTCGCCAACCACGCCCCAAGTAATCCATAGGATAATGGTAAGAGATCTTAACACCATACCATCTCCTTTGTAGGTTGAAATCCATGTGGATCACGTTCGCATACTATCAAATACGATTCTCAAACACTAGATAGGGGAAAACAATGAGCAGGACCTCTTGGTCATTCGTTCATTAGCTACTAACCTACAAGAGGCTGTTGTAGATGTGCAGAGTCTTTCACAATCCTCAATATCCCAAATTGACTCCAGGGTAGACCACTCTGCCTCTAGACATGGCCATCATGGCAACAACCATTGTCAAGAAAACGATCTGCCCCAGTGAAGTGTGTTCAAGAGGGTAGGCCTAGGTGAGCGCGCTAACTGTGGTCGTAGATGACCTTGTTCTCCTCATAATCATGATGAAGGTTGTAACATCTAACTACATTTGGAACCATACATAAGGTGCAAAGCTTTTTCACCTAGGCAAAGAGAAGTTACTTGGCTTGAAAAAATCAAGCCAGGGTATCTAGAAAGTTTTGATAGAACACAAAATCCCTCAGAGTTTCTCTAGATCTACACTATTGTCGTCTAGGCTGTTGGTGGCGATGAGAAGGTAATGGCTAATTATTTGCTCACTGTATTAAAAGGATCTTCTCAGACATGGTTATTTAATCAACCAGAAAGTTCTATTTGTAGTTGGGAAATTTATGCCATTCTAGTTTAAACAACATTAAAAGTTGTTACACTAAGCTAGGAAAAGAGGATGATTTACACCATTTTTGCCAAACTTGTGGAGAAAATTTGCATCAATTTGTTGAAGGGTTTCTAGAAGTACGCAATACCATTCCTATAATTATCGATGATTCTATTATTTGAGTGTTTAAATAGTGGTATGCTATAAGAGGTTCACAGAAGACCTAACCATATACCCACCAAGAGCCATGTTAGAATTATTTGACATGATCGATCACTACTCCAACGGTCACAAAGCAGTGTAATGGAACCATATGGTTGACAAAGTCCATACACTACCACAACCAAGTTTGGAAGGCTCTGACAAGGAGTCAAAGAAACCGACCAGATCTGAGGATCGCAAAGGTATAGCCAAAAGAAGAACAAGATGAAACAGTGCTTGATCTACAATAGGGGCAAGGGTCCATGGAAGAAATAGGCCAGTCATTCATTTGGTGTGACCAATGAAAATGGTCATTGATGCCCACTGCATAACACGCTTGGGCACATCATGCATAACTACAACACCTAGCAAAAACATTTGGATGACTTCTACTCGAGAAATTGAACAATGCCCACATTGTCCAAAAGTGGTGGTCATAACAACACCAAAGACACTGTTGGAAATGAAGAAATAGCATATCAGAAGTTGAACAACCATGTTAACATCATCTTCAAAGGATCTGCTACCTACTCATCAAAGAGGCAATTCAAATCAATTTGACAAGAAGTCAACAACGTCAACACCCAACTAGGAAAGCCAAATTACCCGGAGTGGTTGGATGTAGTTTTGTCCTTCAACATGGATGACTACCCAAAAGGTATGTCCACACCTCAAAAATTACCATTAGTCATTTCTGCTACAATTAATAATTGCAAAGTGGGTAGAGTATTGGTTGACGGTGGTAGTTCTCTTTATTTGCTTTTTGTTAGTATTTTAGATCGGATGCAAATACCTCATTCTAAGATATGGCCAATTGCAAATCCCTTCATTGGAATAGTACCTAGTCCATCCATAACACCTATCAGTCAAATAGTGCTGCCAGTAACATTTGGAGATTCTCATAATTTTAGAACAGAATTAATCACTTTTCAAATTGTTGATTTTGAATTAGCTTATAATGCCATATTAGGTAGACCATCACTGATAAAATTTATGGCAGCTACTCATCACACCTACTAGAGTATCAAAATTCCTAGTCCAAAGGCATCATCTCCGTGCAAAGTAATCAATCTATTGCTCTTAATTGTGATCTAATACCATTAAAAGATTCTAATGAAGCAAAAAAACACAAGTAAGGCTAAGAAGCTGAGCAACTAAAAAGCTGAAAGCAACTCCTCAGCCCAATGAAGAAGTGAAGCAAGTGACACTCAACCCTAATGACCAGTCCAAGACAGTTAGTATTGCGTCAAGAATGGAAATGAAATAGGAAATCAAGCTTATTTCCTTCATCTAGGAAAATGCAGATGTGTTTACACAGAAATTATCTAATATGCCCAGTGTCCCGAGGTAATCGGGCATAGACTAGCCATACGACCTGACAAGCAACCAATAAAGCAGACGTTACAACATTTCACTTTTGAACAGTAAGAAGCCATCTGAGAGTTGGACAAACTCTTAGATAATGGTTTCATTTGTGAAGTCGACCACCCAAATTGGTTCACGAACCTGATCATGGTCAAGAAAGTCAATTGTATGTGGTGCATGTGCATTGATTTCACTAGTTTAAATAATGCCTGAGCTAAGTGTGATTTCCCTTTACCCCATATTGACCAACTGGCTGACTCAACTGTGGGATGTGAATTGATGAGTTTTCTGGATGCTTACGCAGGCTATCATCAAATAAGTATGGAAAGAGAAGATGAAGAGAAGAATACCTTCATGGCCCCATTTGGTGTCTACTGCTGCGTCAAGATGTCGTTTGGTCCACGTACCAGCGTCTGATGCAGAAGACCATTGTATACTAGACATGACATAATCTGGAAGCTTATGTAGAAGATTTCATTGTAAAGAGCACAAAAGCTCTTATTACTTGTCTTATTTGGCAAAAAGCTCTAACAATTTCAATAAACATGGGATCAAGTTAAATATAGAAAAGTGTGCTTTTGGTGTTTCTTCTAGAAAGTTACTTAGTTTTCTTGTTTTTTCTCGTGGAATCAAATTTAATTCCCAAAAAACTAAGCCATTGAGTTACTACGACTACCTTCTATGTGAAGGAGGCCCAAGGATTAACTGGTCGAATAGCGGCACTTAGTCATTTTATTTCTCAATTAGGTGAACACAGATTACCATTCTTTAAAGTAATTCATAAACATGATAAATTCCACTGGTCAGATGAAGCAAATAAAGCCTTTAAAGACATTAAGCTTATTTGGCAAGGCCACCCATATTGGTATCGTCCTGCCCAGTAGAACCCTTGTTGGTATATTTGGCTACCACACCTAACATGGTCAATGTGGTACTGGTCGCGCAACAAGATAAGGTACATAAACATGTTTACTTCATAAGTGAAGTATTACACGGACCAAAGGAGCGATACCCTCAAGTCCAAAAATTAGTTTACGCTCAATTAATGGCTTCTCATAAAATTAGACATTATTTCCAGTCTAATACAATTACATACCATCGCCCATTGCCTTAAAAGTATACTTCATAATCAAGTGGCAACAAGTCATATTGCTAAATAGGCAGTAGAACTTGGGTCAATTGATATCCATTTCATTGCTCGAACAATAATTAAATCTCAGGGTTTAGCAGATTTTATCGCTGAATGGACTAATTCTAAACCAAAGGAGCATAAATATATCCAACTCAAATGACCATTGTACGTTATATTTTGATGGCTCTCGAGAGCTTAAAGGTTGAGGTGCTGGTATAGTACTGGTCATGCCACAACATGACCAGTTATAGTACGTAATCCAAATATCATTCTCTGCTACAAATATCATGGTAGAGTATGAAGGTTTTTTAGCTAGTCTATGAGCAACTAAATCCCTTGGAGTCCATCGACTTTTGGTGAAAGGCGATTCGCAATTAGTCATAAACTAGGTTGGTAAGAAATAACAATGTTCGGATGAGACAATGGCTCACTACTTAGATGATGTTAGGGAATTGGAAAAATAAATTTCTGTAGTTTGAAGTCCAATATATTACGTGCAAAGATAATACTCTATCTGACCAATTATCCAAATGGAGTTCCTCACAATCACTGCTTCTAATAGGTGTTTGTCTTTAATATTTGTCTAAACCCTCTATAAACATATCCATATAGGATCAGCCAAGCACTTCAGAATTAGCTTTACACGAGCATGGTGCAGATTGGGTTCAACCATTGAAAACCTATCTAGAACCTGGGACGGTGCCTATAATAGCCTAGTTGTTCATTTTTAAAAACATTCAAATGAAAACATTTTAAATTAAATTAAATTAAATTGATATAAAATTAGTGTTTTGGTTGCTTGAATTTTAAAGTTTATTGGCCCTATTTTTCTGCTTTTAAAAAGGCTTTAAGTTTAAAAATAATTTAAGTATAAACCTAAAAATATTATTAAATAAAAGATAATTTGAAATTTTGTAAAACATATTAATTAAAATTAATTATTTGGACTTATTCAGCTTTTATCTAAATTTTCTATGATTTTCTGGAGTTTGAAACCCAATTTTAAGTTAAACATATTTCCAATACAAAAATAGTATCAAATTAAGTAGTAAATAATTTTCCTAATTCTAGAATTATTCCATAAAGTTTTGTGAATTTTTCTGGGATTTTTGAAATTTATTTGCTACCTTATTTGATTTTCTTTTATTTTCTATAATTCAAAAATAAAAATTTAAAACCAAAACCCTGCCCTCTCTATGGAACCGACGTTTGGATGGTCCAGATGGAGCAACGTCCTCCACTGGCCAATCCCGCCATCCCTTCGCTCCCTCTCCTTTTCTCTCTGCTTGGGGCCCACCTATCAGTGTCCTCACCACCTCACCTGCTGGCCCACAGGCCTCACCTGTCATCCCTACCGCGTCGCACCCCTTTCCTTCTTCCACCTCCCTCTCTCCTATTTCGACCGCCGACTACCCAATCTCCTCCGGCCACTTTCCTTTCTTTCCCCCTCTCATCGGTTTCGAAAACCGCGTGCCGCCTGAGGACAAATCCCCTAAATTCTGCGCCTCCTTTCCTTCCGCACCCCTTCTTTCCTTTTTTCCCCTCACCTTCCTTCCGCCGGCTGCCAATTCTGGCGAGGAATCCCACCATGCCCCCTAACCCTCGACCCTACAAAAGAGGAACCCAAGCTCCGCTTAGCCCCACACCCCACCATCCCCTCCCCTCCCCATCCTACTCTTAGACCCCACCAGGAGCTCTCGTGCCTCAAGTAATTGCCCAAGCCCTAGAGCAACTTTGGCAAGCGATTCTGCCCCATTAAAGAAGCAGCAAGGCTCATCGATGGCACCTCTGTCCTCACCGCGATGAGGATGACCTCGCCTACCCCTCCGTCGATCCCAAATGCCGCCAGAGCCGCATCCTCGCTGGAGCACCTTACCACTACCGCTTTCCACTCGTCGCTGACCATCTTTCGTCTGTCTTGGTAAGCGCCAAGCACACCATAGCACTCCCCGCATTCCCCTCTCTATTTTGTGCTACTCGCGGGCTGCCTTCGCTCGTCGCAGTGCCAACAACCCTCGGGCCCAGAGCGTCGCTCATTGCCAGCGTTGCAACGTCAGCATCGAGCACATGTGGCTGCCAAGTGGTGCCACATGGCACTCCACGCCAGTGCTGGGTTGCCACACGAGTGCCACGCCGCACACCACCCACCGCGTCGGACTACATACCCGCGTGGCAATGATGTGGTGTACCACCTAATGGCATAGGTCCACGTGTCAGTCACGTGGCTTCCACGCCAGCAAAATAAGCCTTGTCACCTTCCACCTATCCGCCACATCATCCACCTTACCACCTCAACCGTCTAATGGTCCATGGACCAGGTCCACGATAGACCAGGGCCACTGGTCAGCCTCAGGTCAAACCCAAGGCTGTGTCAACATGACATCATAATTGCCTTTTCCTTTAGAAAAATAATTTAGTTGAAAATAAAAATCCCTTGTTGACATCATAAATCCCTTTTTCCTCAGAAAAATATTTCCAGAAATTCTATTTTTTTCTTTTTCTTTCGAATTCAAACTTCCAGGAGCCCATTCTCCTTCATCCAAACTCCGATTAAGCCTGTTCAAATTTATAAATTCATAAAACATTTGAATCTATCCATTTTTGCCCTCCATTTTAGTATTTGGAGTTTATTCAAATTTATTTGGATTTTATTTGACTTTACTTGGGTATTTTCATATATAGACTGTGATGATTTGGAAGAATTCTTCGGCGATGATACACACTAATTCACAGAGCAAGACAAGTCACACACCTTGACCTTGTTGATGCCAGTTTGCAAATAAAACTATGTTGTTTTAAATTATTCTAAATGCATTTTTTATTCAACGTATTTCAATTCAGTTTTAAATTTAGTTATCGGCTACTTGTTAATTCCTCTATTAACATTGAATTCCCTTGATACCTTGTCACCCTAGACTAAAACTCTAGGTAGTACACTAGTGTGGCCAAATAACTTTTGTATCAAATACTTTGTCTTGCTTAGAAATAAAACTAGGTTGGGATAAGTTTTTCACATAAGATGATAAGTTTTCAAATATACTTTTGACTTCGGTGAGTCAAGAAAGGCTATGAATTATTTCAAAATATAATATAAAATTTGCTTTAGACTTAGGCTTATAGTTAGATGGTGGGTGCTAACATGCATTGCTATTTGGTGACACAATGTTAGTTGTCAGACATAAGGGTATGTAGTTTGAGCCTATGTCAAATTAAAGACCAGTCTATGAACTACTACTACAAAGTCATTTTTGTACTACCACAAGGCTGGTATGGGACAGTCTTCGTTGACTAATTTGTGTGTCCCAACCCGAGTCTCGCTGTAGGTTGAAAGTGAGCGTGGCATAAGCCATGTGAAGTCTAACTCGGCTCAAGAGGGGATCCCGATCTTGTGGATTTCTTTCTAGGATGAAACCTCAGTGTTGGCTTGGCCAGGTTGAAGGCTTTGCATTGTAAAGGCCTTGTCATGATCTCTTAATCGCACACCTTCGAAAGTGTGTCAAACGGATATTATAAGTTGATCATGTCTTGTGGGTAAAGTTGTACAATCTTTGCAGAATGTATAACCTATCCTAGATAGATGTGCCCACAGTTGTGGGCATGCTGAGTAAAATTTTTCATAGATTAGACCTTGTTTTTTAAAATGGTTTTAAAAGGCTTATGGATGGATGGAATCCATAAGAAATCTTTTGGAAAAGATGGTCCAGGTGGGATGCATGTGTCTAGGTTAGTGTGGGGGATGGACCTGCACTAACGATGTTAATTTCATTTATAATTACTGTCTTTACTTACTGTATCAAATTCACTAATTTCTAATCTATTTATTGTATTTTTAAATGTTGTTTTACACTCAAATAACCCTATATGCTTTCTTTGTTGCCTTTATCATTATGTTGCATTCTCCTGTGTGACTTGCGGAGTACAATTTTATACTCATCCTTGCTATCTCATCTCAGAGGAGAACAGTTTTCACTACGGTGAAGACCTGGACGAGTTGGCCATATCTTACTATCGTTTGCCTGTGGGCAGGCTTTGGGCTTCTTCCGCTTTGGTGTTTTGCTTCCACGGCTATTATTTAAATTTTGCCTATGGGCCATGGATGTAAACTTTGGTAATCATTCCTATATTTAGTTAATAAATGTTATTATGGTTGATATTTATCTTTGTTGTCCATTGTGTGCATTGGCTAGTCCTAGACTAGTGCAATTTACACAGAGGATTCAAGAGTTGTTGCTCCGAGGTCCGACAATGCCCGAGGATACACATGATGATAAAGACAAATTAATTCGAAATGCGTGCATGTACACACTGGTCAACAACATGTACAAAAAAATGAGAACATGATGTTCTAATGTGTTGTATATCCCATGAAGGTGGGGAAAAGCTACTTAATGAAATACACGAGGGCTTATGTAGAGCACATGCTTCATATAGAACACTAGTTGGTAAAGCTTTCTGACAAGGTTATTATTGCCCCACTGCGTTACAAGACGCAATGGATCTTGTAAAGACATGTGAGTAATGCCAATTTCATGCTCACCAAGTACACCAACGAACCAATTAATTGTAGATAATTACGTTGTCATGGACATTTTCGAAAATGGGTAATTGATATAGTTGGACCCTTACCATGGGCAACTAAGGCATGCAAATTTTTATTTGTGGCTATCAATACATTCACAAAAATGGATTGAAGCTAAGCTTGTTATGACAATTACAACATCAATAGCAAGGGAATTCTTTGTGAAAAATGTGGTCACACAATTCGGAGTACCTACTAGGCTTATTACTAATAATAGTCATAATTTATATGTGCTCTATTTCAATATTATCGTGATGAAATAGGCACAAAGATTTGTTTCACTTCTATTACTCATCTTCAAAGCAATAGGGTAGTTGAACATGCTAATGGCCAAATCATACAGGCATGAAAAAGTGAGTCATTGTTCATCTCAAAGTACGTTCAAGGGCTGAGGTAGAAGACCTCTATTAAGTGCTTTGGGCCTTGTGCACTACGACTAGTAGAGCTACCGGTGAAACACCTAATGAAATTTATTTAGGATCAACATGGATTAATCTCCAAGATAAAGTCAATCAAGACAAGCAGCATGAAGATGACATCAACCTTGAAGAGAAACAAGATGGAGCAATCATCAAGTCAGCAGCCTATTTACAAGGGCTACAGAGACATTACAACAAAAGAGTTCAACCACGTACACTTAATGTGGCCATTTGATTCTTTGAACAAGTTATCTCCCAAATGGGAAGGCCCTTTCATTGTCGTGTCCATTACCTGATTAGGATCTATTCAACTTGGTATGGAAGATGAGCAAATCCTTCATAATACTTGGAACATTGAACACCTTCGCAAATATTATGTGTAAAAAACCCTTTATAATTAATAAAGTTTATGTTCATGTTCATTCTTTCTTATTTAAGTTTTTTGTTCTATATTGCTTATCCTTTGTGATAAAGGCTAATCTATATGATTTTTTTACCATAGTTTCCTAACATATACAAAGTTACTGGTTGGGCTTTAGGATAACTTCTAATGGAGTCTTTTCTCATAAGCCAGTATTATTGCTTAGAAATTCATTAGATTGACTTTATCTTAATCTTGCTTCTAGTTAATATTGACTATTTTATGGAGCTTATGTTGGTTGTACAACCTTAGTTATCTCACCTTTTCTAGGTCGTTGTGACAAGTTAACCATTGAATTAGTCAACAAATCATAGTCGGAGGCTAGTGCCATCTTTAACATAGTATACATAAAAAAGAAGCAAATAGAGGAATCATAAAACAAAAATATTTACATCACATCATGTTCATTACATCAAGCAATGTTATCAATACAATCATTACTTTTCCTTGGAAAGGAATTTGATATTGTACATGTAATTAGCTACTGAAGTAGCCACCTCTTCTCTTTTCTTCTTGATCTCTTCAGCAGAACTCAATTGCAAGTCGGGAATCAACCTTTCCAAGTCTACTACATCCGAGCAATAGTGCTTCAGTTTTATGAATAAGGTGCCAATGTGGGTAGCAACAACATATTTAAGAGAAGTCTTCATGGTTTGAACCATCTTTGGAATATGGTTGATAATACGCTTCAGTTGAGTTGTTCAATGGATAGATCATTCTTTGTATGTACAACCTCTGCGTATTTTATACTCCCAACAATTGTTTTAAACTACATCAAAATAAAAGTTAGAAAAGATAGATTTAATTGTTGGCTCTTCTTAATTACTTTCATGAGAGATTTATCTCCCTCTTCTAACTTTAAATTTTCCTCTTGGAGTTTATACCATAGCTTCTCTATCTCTTTTTTCTCCAACATTTCTTTTTGAGTAGAAGATTTCTGCTCTTTAAGTTGTTTCTATAAATCTAAAAGTTTAGGAAAACAAATAATTATGAACTATTCACACTTAATATAGATGAAGTTACCAGGATAGATATTTACCTTTTGTCTCTTTTTTATATTTCCCAAGAACTGTACCATGCTCTGAGTAAGCTTCTCATAAATTTTGTTACACTCCATGAGGTCGGAAGAAAGCTTCTGTTTTGCTCTAGAAGGTGTTCACGCTCTGTGATGACCTCTTTGAGACTATTATCCTTTGCATTCAGGCTTTCTTTTGCTTGAACAAGTTGGAACTTATAATCCTTAGCAATATTATTAGCATAAACCAACATGTTCTCATATCTCTAAATTATCGACTGTAAGATCTCCTTTCCTGGTCGAACTCTCTGAAATTGCAAAAAGTTAGAAAAGGCAAAAAATGATTAAGTAGTTGAACAAGAATTATTTTATACTTACTTGTTCAATCTTGCAATCTCAGCATCCTTGGATGCATCTGCTTCCCAAAATCGCTCATGTAAGATTTCACCACGCCAAGCATTTTGGTTTTATTACGAAAATATAGCAAAAGAAGTCAGATTTTTGTCTTTTGGTTCTAAAATCTTAAGTCAAGAGATTATTAATTTTTGCTCAAATCTACAAGTTTGTTTTCTAAGTCACTATACCCAAATATGTTGGGATAGTGTGTGGTTGTCTCTTGCTTCTATTGAACTGGTCAAGGCATTGCTTGGTTCAGAAGGTGGTATTCATACCACCAAGGCACCAATCTCAGTAGTAAAAGCAAATTGAGAAGATGTGTTTTCCTACTCAAAACCTAATTTCACAAAAGAGATGAAAAGAATAATCCGACCTTCGAATAGAGTTGGAGTAGATTAATTCTTTGCCAGCAGGAGTCCACTTGCTTAGGGAGATTACCCCAATCTTCAACTCTTGGATTTTGCTCTCCGTGTATCTAGACTTGCTCATAATCACTATGGTTGAGATCATGAAAATCTCAAAAGAGAGAGAAGGAGACAAAGAGTTTGGGAACGGGAAGATTGTAGACGAAGGCCACGACATTGGTAGAGTAAGAAATGACGGTAAAAGGAAGGGAGTTTTTTTATCCCTATTTTACTGCAACTGTATCCCCACTCACTGTGATTTTTGGTCTCCGCTCCCACTAAGAGGGTGCAGTTACCAAGAAGATAAAATCGTTTTCTCTCTTCCATGTTCCTATTAAATGACTAGAATGATTGTGTAGAGAAGAAAATCTTCTTGATGCACGTTTCAATGCAAGAAAGTCTTAAGTAAATATCTTTTATTTCCTTAAGTCTTGGAGGCTAGTTGACGAGGATTTCTTATCGGGTCAATATTTTACTATAGAAAGCAGGCCCACATATTAAGAGTTCACTTAACATAATGGTTATATTTATGACCATGATTTAAAGGAAAACTTATCTCTTGACTAACAAACTGGTTGGAAGCCAACAATGACAAGTTATGACCAAGAAATAACTTGTCAGGGGCAATGATGACCAATCATATGATTCTATAAACCTCAACCAGGTAAACTAGTCGAGGCATGGCGCTTTCCACGTGATGAACATGAGTACGGTTATTGGTGTATCTGACAACTTATAATGGTTGGCCAAAAGCACAATGATTAGTCAAGTACACGATGGTTCAAGACTAAATGAAGACACGTGCATGAGGACAAAAGGCATTTTGAGCGGCATTAACTGCCACCCCTTAGATTGGTATAAATTGGGTGGCATGCGAGCCCAAGAACACATCAAATTCATTCCTATAACATTTCTTTCTATCCATGGCAACAAAATTTCTATTTGATTGTTGTTATTTTATTTTTCTGTAAGTTCAATAGAGTACCCTAGGTCCCGATCATCGACACAATGATATTAACTTTTTCTTAGACTTAGTGTTTATTTGGTGTATGCGTACGGTGAATTTGAACTTATATTGTAGGATGAAGGGAGTATAGCACAACATCCTTCTTTTTCGTGTCTCAAAGTAGCTATGCATGCCATAAAGTAACAAAACAAAATCCAACTCAAATTTTACACTTCTACAACCTAAGTGTTGGGTATGCCAGCGTAATATTGTACCGTGCACTACTACAGAAAGCCTAATACTAAATGGCCAATCACAGACGGTTTGACAAAATCGTCTGTGACCGACACTAACACAGACGGTTTTAATTTGGACACCGTCTGTGTTGGTTGCGTCGAAGAAAACGAGTATCACAGACGACTCCTACCGATGAACCGTTTGTGATACTTTAGTATCACAGAAGGTTTTTATTAAAAACCGTCTGTGATAATATGGAATTATTATCACAGACGGTTTTTAATAAAAAACCGTCTGTGATAATGGCGCTAGGCATTTATTGCGCTGCTCAGAACCGCATCTATCTTCATTTCGATCCAGATCTAGCCGGTGCTGCACTCTTTCGCTCATGAGGCAAGCTAGGCGATTTCAGGCCAATTAATTTAGTGGGAGGAGGCAGAGATTGAGCTTTGAAGATTCATACTTTCCTGGTTGCTCTAGATATGGTTAGTAATGAAATTTATTTTTCTTTGCATTACAATTTAGATCTAAGTAATTGGTGAGTGTTATCGAAGATGGTTTGCAAAATTGTTGGTTATATAATAGCTGTTGTGTTTATAATATGAATTAATCTAGCAAAGCTTGAATGCATGTGGTATATATGTAGTAATAATTAATTAATTTAATTTTTAATACTAAGTTGTTATATATATATATATATACATAACGTAGGACCGAAGCTAGATGTATGCCGCGAACCGTGTGAGTGAAGAGTACATTAATGGCGTGTCTGCTTTTACAAGAGCTACCGAGGAGGATATGCTAAATAAGAGGGTGGAATATATGTACTATCCATGCACTGACTGCGAGAATTTAAAGATGTTTAAGAACCGAGGGCAAATTGAAGCGCACTTGATTTGGAAGGGTTTCAAAAAGGGTTATATGTGTTGGACCAGTCATGGCGAAGTCAATGATCATATGCCGCCGGATGACATCGCCGGTGAAGTGAATGATATACCGCTGGATGACATCGCCGGTGAAGTGAATGACATGCCGCCGGATGATGTCGATTGTGGTTCGGATTCGAATAGGTTGCATGATGACAATCTGGATCAGATGCTTCGCAATGTAGAAGAGAACTATGATGAGAGAGAGAGAGAGTATGTTAAATTCCTGGACTTGATGGAGGACTCACAGAAACCTTTGTTCATGTGCTACAGGTCAAAGTACATAAGGTTGTCGGCGTGCTTGAATTGTTGAAATCGAAGGCAAGCAACGGTTGGTCCGACAAGAGTTTCACGGCAGATCGCTAGGTCTTTCAATGGACATGCTTCCGGAGGAAATGAGTTGCCTAAAACCACATATAAAGCCAAGAAGGTTCTTTGTCCGTTGGGAATGGAGGTAGAAAGAATACATGCATGTCTGAACGACTGTATCCTCTACCGTAAAGAGTATTCAAGCATGCATGTATGTCCGGTGTCCAACGCATCCCGATACAAACGTAACAATCAATCAGATGACGGCGAGGGAACAGAGGCGAAAAAAGGACCTCCTGCTAAGGTACCATGGTATTTTCCTATAATTCCCCGTTTGAAAAGGTTTTTTGCAAATCCAAAGAGGCAAAACTGCTGCGTTGGCACTCAGAGGAGCGCAAGAAGGATGGAATGCTAAGGCACCTTGCTGATTCCACCTAGTGGAGAAACATCAATAGGGGTTTTGCAGACTTCGGTGCAGAACCAAGGAATATAAGGTTGGACTGAGTACAGATGGAATGAATCCTTTCAGTAGCATGAGCAGCCGACACAGCACATGGCCCATGACTCTCTGCATCTATAACCTTCCTCCTTGGTTGTGTATGAAGCGAAAGTATATTTTGCTGTCGATACTTATCCAAGGGGCAAAGCAACCTGGGAATGATATCGATGTGTACCTAGCACCGTTGGTGGAAGATCTAAAAGTACTATGGAACGAAGGGGTACAGGTATGGGATGTATACAAACGAGAGAACTTCACTTTGCGCTCCTTATTGTTCTGCACCATAAATGATTATCCTGCCCTTGCTAACCTATCGGGCCAGAGTACAAAAGGTGCCAAAGCTTGTACCCACTCTTTAGATGGTACCGAGAGTGTGTGGCTGAAACACTCATGCAAAACCGTCTACATGGGTCACCGCTGGTTCCTTCGGAAGGCTCACCCATACCGCAAGATGAAGAAACAATTTGACAGAGAGAAAGAAGACGGTTCACCTCCAAGGCATTTAAGGGGAAAAGAGGTTTATAATATGGTGAAGGATTTAGATGTTGTCCTCAGAAAGGGACATAAATTGAGGGCTCATGAGAAGAACACCTAGAAGAAGAGATCAATATTTTGGGACTTACCTTATTGGGAGTACCTAGATGTTCGACACTGCATCAACGTCATGCACATAGAAAAGAATGTATGTGACAGCTTGATTGGTCACTTACTGAACATTCGTGATAAAACAAAGGACGACGTCAACGCATGGCTTGACTTGGCTGATATGGACATCAGGCCTGAGTTAGCACCGACATGCACTAATAATGGACGAATGTACCTTCCCCCTGTGTGTTACACTCTGTCCAAGGCCAAGAAAACAGAACTGTGACAGTGCTTGCATGGTGTCAAAGTTCCGTCTCGTTACTCCGTGCGTGAAGAAACTTGTTTCGATGCAAGATTTGAAGTTAAATAGCATGAAGTCTCATGTTGTCATGTGCTGATGACATAGATGTTCCCTATTGCAATTAGAAATATTTTGCCGATCAAAGTCCGAGAGACAATCATGAGACTATGTTATTTCTTTAACACAATTGCTCAGAAGGTCATCGATCCTGAAGGACTAGATGCTCTACAGGACGAGGTGGTGATGACTCCATGTCATCTTGAAATGTATTTTTCTTCTTCATTTTTTGATATCATGGTCCATCTCATTGTTCACATTGTGTGGGAGATAAAAATGTGCGGTCCCGTATTCCTACGTAGCATGTACCCATTTGAGAGGTTCATGGGAATTCTCAAGTCCTACGTACGGAATCGTCTCGGCCGGAGGGCAGCATCGTCGAAGGTTATGCAAGCGAAGAGGTCATTGAGTTTTGTGTCGATTATATAGCTCAGATTCAACCGATAGGTGTCCCTCAATCTTGTCATGAGGGGAGGCTGAAGGGTATCGGAACTATCGGAAGGAAAACAATCACTCCAGATATGGACACGTATACTCAAACCCATTTCACGATCTTGCAACAAATGACTGAAGTGGCGCCTTATGTGGACCAGCAACACAATCCGGAGCGGCCGGATGTTTGGATCATGAGGGAACACAACAGTCGATTCAACCAATGGTTGAAGGAGCAAATCGCTAGGAGCTCGCCAAGTTAGATGCTGACATGGTTGGTAAAAGGGCCAACATTTACAGTTGTGACATGGCAAGGATATGATATAAATGGGTACACATTCTATACACAGTCTCAGGATGTAAAGAGCACTAATCAGAACAGCGTTGTCCGCATAGATCCGTTCAGTACCGATGGGTTGAGAAACTCGTACTATGGGTTCATAGAAGAGATTTGGGAGCTCGACTACGTGATTTTCAAGATCCCCTTATTTCGTTGCCGTTGGGTGCATCTCTCACAGGTGAAGGTTGACAAGTACGGTGTCACTAGCGTGGACCCCCAGCGTGTCGGGTACAAAGACGAACCATTCGTACTCGCCAACCAAGTTGTTCAAGTTTTCTATGTAACCGATCCGGCAAATAAGAAACGCCATGTAGTTCTTCATGGAAAAAGGAGAATTGTCAGAGTAGAGAATGTAGTGGACGAGGAAGAATACAATCAATTTGACGAGTTACCTCCTTTTGAAAATGGCATAAGGGTCGACGACGAACAACGTGACGAAACTAGTTACGTATGCATTGATCATCATGAAGGGCTAATTTTTAAAGGAAATAAGCAAGTGGAATGAGAATGTGTGACATATATGTGGGCATTTGCATTTATGTATATAACAATGCATGTATGTGATGTATATGTGAATTGGCATTTATGTATACAGCAATGCATGTGTGTGATGTATTTGTGAATTTGCATTTACTTATATGTGAAAATGTATCTCTATGTTCACTGGGCTGTCGTAAAGAAATACACCCAGATGCTGTCTTATTGAATGCTAGTTGGTGTTTATATTATTGAATGCTGGTTGGTGAGTAAAGGCTTATTATAGATGGTTCTAAGTTTAGAATCATCTGTAATAATCCTTTATATATAACCCCGCTAGGGTTTTGTGCGTACTGCGCAGTTATTAGACTTAGTCGCTCTCCGAAGTCCCGTCGAGCCCGCCGCCACCGCCGTCCCAGAGCCCGCCGCCCTTGCCGGCCGCCGTCCCAGAGCCCTTGCCGGCAGCCTCCGTCGAGCCCCGAGCCCCTCGCCGGCCGCCCTGCCTGCCGCTCTCCGAAGTCCCAATCGAGCCCGTCGCCGCCGCCGTCCCCAAGCCTGTCGCCCTCGCCCGTCGCCGTCGCCGTCCCCGAGCCCGTCGCCCTCGCCTGTCGCCCTCGCCAACCGGCTCCATCGAGCCCCCGAGCCCCTCGCCGGTCGCCGTCTCATACCTGGTACTCTCTTGCCGTCTCAAAAGTTCAATTACATGGTTAGCTTTCTTACATATTTGTGCTTCGTAGTAGTGCCTAAATGATTATTAGTGGGTGCTTTGATGAAGTATTCATGAAGACATTGTGTTGTTTGAAATTTGACAAGTGATATTTTCTTGTGATTCTAGTGCTTCCCGAATGAAAATAATACCAGTCCTTGTGTTTGAACTTTGAACAACTAAAACACTTGTCTTCTAGAAGTGAAAAGCTATGTAGTTTTTATTGCTTACCCTAAGGTGACTTTTATTCTGATATGCATTTGGTTACAAAAGCCTATACCTCCATCAGAGTAACTTGTCACAAATATTATAAATTGCCATTATTTTGCTACCTTACTTTATAAGGCTAACTAGAAACTTTGAATGTACTTTTGCCTCCACCTCTATATATTAAAGAGGGTTTGTAGGCTTGTAGTTGTAGCCAAGTTGGCCAATGCTGGCAGGCTGTAAAGAGGTAAGAACCTAATACAATATCCAGTGTCACTATGTCAGTAACAAAGTGGGCCTAGAACATATTGGATTTGTTGCTTCTTGACAACAAGCAAGGAATTCAAGAACTTTTTTATAGTTAGCTCAAACCAACCATGTTGCTTCAACATTTCTATTATCACACTCAGCTTTAGACTTGTTTTCTTCAATTTCTTCGCAGAATGCATCACTCTTTTCATTGCCAACAAAATGTGACTATAAACATATATTGGAATTAAATTTAAGTATGTGCTTATACCGCACTATTTACGATATGCTACATTGTGCTTACTTTTCATATATGAGAAGGCCAACATGTCATCCGCGCATTCTTCAACATCATCACCGGATGCATCCGCTTCAAAATCAAAACGCAAAGGAAGAGGGCTATCGAAGAAGCTTGAGGCCGATTTACCATCACAGCAGGTCGATGGATCCGGACCCTCTCCTTCCTCTCCCAAGAAGACGCGTATTCAAGAATGATCGGAATAGTTGCACGAGAACGAATTGAGATCACATTCGATTCGTGGAAGACCGTGCCTGAGACTCGGAAACGTGAGCTGCTGACAGAAATTTTGGCATCGTTCGAGATCCCAGAAGAACGCCAAGACACCGTGCAACGACAAGCCTTGCTAGCGGCGTACAAAGCATGGAAGAACTTCAAGAGCACGCTTGTTAAGGACTACGTGGAAAAGGATGAAATGCCCTTTCATAAATACCCATTCCTGGAACCATAATGGGAAGAGTTCAAGGCGATGAAGACGACCGAAGATTTCAAAAGTACAAGTGCGGTGCACAAGGCCCTCCAGGCAAAAAACACACACCCCCACAGACTTGGTACAGCTGGGTATGCGGGTAAAATCCTGCAGTGGAGGACGGAGGACGAACTGGCAGTCCTGCAGGACACCGCCCCGCCATTTGCCAATATCCCGGATGACCGCGCTCGAAATTGGATTAGACCAATGTCATCTACAACGACATCGGGGGATGTCTCCTTTCGAAACCCTGCAAACCAGCAAGTGTCCCTGCGCCTGGTAAGATATCGACCGAACTACGTAGCTTGTAATTACTCCCCAACTTCGTACGAAGTGAAATGACATGTCGTGCTCTTGCAGGAAGCACTGAGTGTTGAATCTTCCCAGGGATCATTCCAGAGAACAAGGGAGAAAGATATACTCTCCGCGACCCTGGGAAACAAGGAGCACCCGGGTCGTACGAGAGGCCTTGGGCTTTACGTTCCTTAGAAACATGGTTTCCAAGATGACTCCAAAATGTATCGGCGTAGGAAGAGAACCAAAGCCGAGTGTGAGGCACGGCTACGAGAAGAGATCAAGGCATCTCTTAAAAAGGAGCTGGCTGATTATGTCAGAGATGAGGTGCAGAGATATATAGAAAATCAGCAGGCCGCCGCCGCTCCTGTGCTAGCTAGCCCGCACAACCATCCGAGTAGTTGCGCGTCCAATCTGACGGAAAGGGAGGGCAGATTTCCTGTGGACGACATCCTGGTAATAATTATTATCTCTCGAATGCTTGCTCCATTGATAGGCCTATTCGAGTAGCTAATTTTGTATAGTTATGTAGGAGCCTCGGCGCGGACTCAAGTGAGATATGCCTCCGTTCCCTTGTACGCTGCTTGGGGCCAGGCATATCAATATGGTATCGGGGCCATGGTGCACGGTCAAGCTTTAGCGCCAGGCTTCGCAAAAGTTAATGTGGATGGTATGCATGTCAATTTTGAGGTCGTCCCGCTACCGAAACCCCCCAACGACGAGATCGTGACTCTAGGGTAGGCCACTGGAACATTCATCCAGTGGCCCAAAAGCGACATCTCCCTGGAGGCTTCTTCACCGGTGGTACGACCACAAGGGCAGTGCGAACTAGAACTACATGCACTGGTGCCATCTCCACAAGACTTATCTACACCACCACTACCTACACCGGTGCTATCTCCACGGGTGCTATTCTCGCCAAAGCAACTTGCACCAGTGCTACCTTCACAGTCGACTACCATAAAGTCGACCTACAGCTGAGGCAGCAAGGGCAAAGAAAAGAAGACCGATGATGATATCCCATACCTGCCATTAGCCCGCAAATTTGTGCTTGGCGAGCCGCTGTTCGAACCGGTAACACGCTTCCAAACCCTAGCAATTAGTTGCCAGCAATTGCACAAGTGGTATATGGAATAGTCCAATAAGCCAGAGGGAAAACGGTGCTCAGGTATCATTGTCAAATTTGCGCCAGATCATTTAGAGCACAATGTTCAAGAGTGTGTCTTCGTGGTCACCTTTGAGGATTTATTCGATCTTTTCACGCTCAATGCTCTCGACGCCTCACTCATTCGATGCTGGACACTGTAAGTGTGTACAATCACAGTCTCCGTTCATGTCATACCAATAAATGTCATATATAATTTATTGCTTTCGTGTGTATATATAGACGCATGCTGACTAAAGCTAGATCATCCAAATCATCATCGGTTCGTTTCTTGGACCCACACTTGGTCGCCAAGGATACCATCGCAAATCAATTAATTGAAATGTGTCCAGGTGGGATGCATGTGTCTAGGTTAGTGTGGGGGATGGACCTGCACTAACGATATTAATTTCATTTATAATTACTGTCTTTACTTACTGTATCAAATTCACTAATTTCTAATCTATTTATTGTATTTTTAAATGTTGTTTTACACTCAAATAACCCTATATGCTTTCTTTGTTGCCTTTATCATTATGTTGCATTCTCCTGTGTGACTTGCGGAGTACAATTTTATACTCATCCTTGCTATCTCATCTCAGAGGAGAACAGTTTTCACTACGGTGAAGACCTGGATGAGTTGGCCATATCTTACTATCGTTTGCTGTAAGGTGCTTTGGGCTTCTTCCGCTTTGGTGTTTTGCTTCCACGGCTATTGTTTAAATTTTTCCTATGGGCCATGGATGTAAACTTTGGTAATCATTCCTATATTTAGTTAATAAATGTTATTATGGTTGATATTTATCTTTGTTGTCCATTGTGTGCATTGGCTGGTCCTGGACTAGTGCAATTTACACAGAGGATTCAAGAGTTGTTGCTCCGAGGTCCGACAATGCCCGAGGATACACATGATGATAAAGACAAATTAATTCGAAATGCGTGCATGTACACACTGGTCAACAACATGTACAAAAAAATGAGAACATGATGTTCTAATGTGTTGTATATCCCATGAAGGTGGGAAAAGCTACTTAATGAAATACACGAGGGCTTATGTAGAGCACATGCTTCATATAGAACACTAGTTGGTAAAGCTTTACGACAAGGTTATTATTGCCCCACTGCGTTACAAGACGCAATGGATCTTGTAAAGACATGTGAGTAATGCCAATTTCATGCTCACCAAGTACACCAACGAACCAATTAATTGTAGATAATTACGTTGTCATGGACATTTTCAAAATGGGTAATTGATATAGTTGGACCCTTACCATGGGCAACTAAGGCATGCAAATTTTTATTTGTGGCTATCAATACATTCACAAAATGGATTGAAGCTAAGCTTGTTATGACAATTACAACATCAATAGCAAGGGAATTCTTTGTGAAAAATGTGGTCACACAATTCGGAGTACCTACTAGGCTTATTACTAATAATAGTCATAATTTATATGTGCTCTATTTCAATATTATCGCGATGAAATAGGCACAAAGATTTGTTTCACTTCTATTACTCATCTTCAAAGCAATAGGGTAGTTGAACATGCTAATGGCCAAATCATACAGGCATGAAAAAGTGAGTCATTGTTCATCTCAAAGTACATTCAAGGGCTGAGGTAGAAGACCTCTATTCAGTGCTTTGGGCCTTGTGCACTACGACCAGTAGAGCTACCGGTGAAACACCTAATGAAATTTATTTAGGATCAACATGGATTAATCTCCAAGATAAAGTCAATCAAGACAAGCAGCATGAAGATGACATCAACCTTGAAGAGAAACAAGATGGAGCAATCATCAAGTCAGCAGCCTATTTACAAGGGCTACAGAGACATTACAACAAAAGAGTTCAACCACGTACACTTAATGTGGCCATTTGATTCTTTGAACAAGTTATCTCCCAAATGGGAAGGCCCTTTCATTGTCGTGTCCATTACCTGATTAGGATCTATTCAACTTGGTATGGAAGATGAGCAAATCCTTCATAATACTTGGAACATTGAACACCTTCGCAAATATTATGTGTAACAAACCCTTTATAATTAATAAAGTTTATGTTCATGTTCATTCTTTCTTATTTAAATTTTCTTATTTAAGTTTTTTGTTCTATATTGCTTGTCCTTTGTGATAAAGGCTAATCTATATGATTTTTACCATAGTTTCCTAACATATACAAAGTTACTGGTTGGGCTTTAGGATAACTTCTAATGGAGTCTTTTCTCATAAGCCAGTATTATTGCTTAGAAATTCATTAGATTGACTTTATCTTAATCTTGCTTCTAGTTAATATTGACTATTTTATGGAGCTTATGTTGGTTGTACAACCTTAGTTATCTCACCTTTTCTAGGTCGTTGTGACAAGTTAACCATTGAATTAGTCAACAAATCATAGTCGGAGGCTAGTGCCATCTTTAACATAGTATACATAAAAAAGAAGGAAATAGAGGAATCATAAAACAAAAATATTTACATCACATCATGTTCATTACATCAAGCAATGTTATCAATACAATCATTACTTTTCCTTGGAAAGGAATTTGATATTGTACATGTAATTAGCTACTGAAGTAGCCACCTCTTCTCTTTTCTTCTTGATCTCTTCAGCAGAACTCAATTGCAAGTCGGGAATCAACCTTTCCAAGTCTACTACATCCGAGCAATAGTGCTTCAGTTTTATGAATAAGGTGCCAATGTGGGTAGCAACAACATATTTAAGAGAAGTCTTCATGGTTTGAATCATCTTTGGAATATGGTTGGTTTTGAATCATCTTTGGAATATGGTTGGTAATACGCTTCAGTTGAGTTGTTCAATGGATAGATCATTCTTTGTATGTACAACCTCTTCGTATTTTATACTCCCAACAATTGTTTTAAACTACATCAAAATAAAAGTTAGAAAAGATAGATTTGATTGTTGGCTCTTCTTAATTACTTTCATGAGAGATTTATCTCCCTCTTCTAACTTTAAATTTTCCTCTTGGAGTTTATACCATAGCTTCTCTATCTCTTTTTTCTCCAACATTTCTTTTTGAGTAGAAGATTTCTGCTCTTTAAGTTGTTTCTATAAATCTAAAAGTTTAGGAAAACAAATAATTATGAACTATTCACACTTAATATAGATGAAGTTACTAGGATAGATATTTACCTTTTGTCTCTTTTTTATATTTCCCAAGAACTGTACCATGCTCTGAGTAAGCTTCTCATAAATTTTGTTACACTCCATGAGGTCAGAAGAAAGCTTCCTATTTTGCTCTAGAAGGTGTTCACGCTCTGTGATGACCTCTTTGAGACTATTATCCTTTGCATTCAGGCTTTCTTTTGCTTGAACAAGTTGGAACTTATAATCCTTAGCAATATTATTAGCATAAACCAACATGTTCTCATATCTCTAAATTATCTGACCAGAAGATCTCCTTTCCTGGTCGAACTCTCTGAAATTGCAAAAAGTTAGAAAAGGCAAAAAATGATTAAGTAGTTGAACAAGAATTATTTTATACTTACTTGTTCAATCTTGCAATCTCAGCATCCTTGGATGCATCTGCTTCCCAAAATCGCTCATGTAAGATTTCACCACGCCAAGCATTTTGGTTTTATTACGAAAATATAGCAAAAGAAGTCAGATTTTTGTCTTTTGGTTCTAAAATCTTAAGTCAAGAGATTATTAATTTTTGCTCAAATCTACAAGTTTGTTTTCTAAGTCACTATACCCAAATCTGTTGGGACAGTGTGTGGTTGTCTCTTGCTTCTATTGAACTGGTCAAGGCATTGCTTGGTTCAGAAGGTGGTATTCATACCACCAAGGCACCAATCTCAGTAGTAAAAGCAAATTGAGAAGATGTGTTTTCCTACTCAAAACCTAATTTCACAAAAGAGATGAAAAGAATAATCCGACCTTCGAATAGAGTTGGAGTAGATTAATTCTTTGCCAGCAGGAGTCCACTTGCTTAGGGAGATTACCCCAATCTTCAACTCTTGGATTTTGCTCTCCGTGTATCTAGACTTGCTCATAATCACTATGGTTGAGATCATGAAAAGCTCAAAAGAGAGAGAAGGAGACAAAGAGTTTGGGAATGGGAAGATTGTAGACGAAGGCCACGACATTGGTAGAGTAAGAAATGACGGTAAAAGGAAGGGAGTTTTTTTATCCCTATTTTACTGCAACTGTATCCCCACTCACTGTGATTTTTGGTCTCTGCTCCCAC
Source organism: Dendrocalamus sinicus (assembly GCA_036346575.1). Lineage (NCBI taxonomy): Eukaryota > Viridiplantae > Streptophyta > Magnoliopsida > Poales > Poaceae > Dendrocalamus > Dendrocalamus sinicus. Next base: position 11,603,551 of record CM070657.1, read on the forward strand.
TAAGAGGGTGCGATTACCAAGAAGATAAAATCGTTTTCTCTCTTCCATGTTCCTATTAAATGACTAGAATGATTGTGTAGAGAAGAAAATCTTCTTGATGCACGTTTCAATGCAAGAAAGTCTTAAGTAAATATCTTTTATTTCCTTAAGTCTTGGAGGCTAGTTGACGAGGATTTCTTATCGGGTCAATATTTTACTATAGAAAGCAGGCCCACATATTAAGAGTTCACTTAACATAATGGTTATATTTATGACCATGATTTAAAGGATAACTTATCTCTTGACTAACAAACTGGTTGGAAGCCAACAATGACAAGTTATGACCAAGAAATAACTTGTCAGGGGCAATGATGACCAATCATATGATTCTATAAACCTCAACCAGGTAAACTAGTCAGGAGGCATGGCAGTTTCCCACGTGATGAACATGAGTACGGTTATTGGTGTATCTGACAACTTATAATGGTTGGCCAAAAGCACAATGATTAGTCAAGTACACGATGGTTCAAGACTAAATGAAGACACGTGCATGAGGACAAAAGGCATTTTGAGCGGCATTAACTGCCACCCCTTAGATTGGTATAAATTGGGTGGCATGCGAGCCCAAGAACACATCAAATTCATTCCTATAACATTTCTTTCTATCCATGGCAACAAAATTTCTATTTGATTGTTGTTATTTTATTTTTCTATAAGTTCAATAGAGCACCCTAGGTCCCGATCATCGACACAATGATATTAACTTTTTCTTAGACTTAGTGTTTATTTGGTGTATGCGTACGGTGAATTTGAACTTATATTGTGGGATGAAGGGAGTATAGCACAACATCCTTCTTTTTCGTGTCTCAAAGTAGCTATGCATGCCATAAAGTAACAAAACAAAATCCAACTCAAATTTTACACTTCTACAACCTAAGTGTTGGGTATGCCAGCGTAATATTGTACCGTGCACTACTACAGAAAGCCTAATACTAAATGGCCAATCACAGACGGTTTGACAAAATCGTCTGTGACCGACACTAACACAGACGGTTTTAATTTGGACACCGTCTGTGTTGGTTGCGTCGAAGAAAACGAGTATCACGAGCGACTCCTACCGATGAACCGTTTGTGATACTTTAGTATCACGAAGGTTTTATTAAAATCGCCGTGATAATATGGAATTATTATCACGACGGTTTTTAATAAAAACCGTCGTGATAATGGCGCTAGGCATTTATTGCGCTGCTCGAACCGCATCTATCTTCATTTCGATCCAGATCTAGCGGTCTGCACTCTTTCGCTCATGAGGCAAGCTAGGCGATTTCAGGCCAATTAATTTAGTGGGAGGAGGCAGAGATTGAGCTTTGAAGATTCATACTTTCCTGGTTGCTCTAGATATGGTTAGTAATGAAATTTATTTTTCTTTGCATTACAATTTAGATCTAAGTAATTGGTGAGTGTTATCGAAGATGGTTTGCAAAATTGTTGGTTATATAATAGCTGTTGTGTTTATAATATGAATTAATCTAGCAAAGCTTGAATGCATGTGGTATATATGTAGTAATAATTAATTAATTTAATTTTTAATACTAAGTTGTTATATATATATATATATACACATAACGTAGGACCGGCTAGATGTATGCATGAACCGTGTGAGTGAAGAGTACATTAATGGCGTGTGCTTTTACAAGAGCTGCGAGGAGGATATGCTAAATAAGAGGGTGGAATATATGTACTATCCATGCACCGATCAGAATTTAAAGATGTTTAAGAACAGGGCAAATTGAAGCGCACTTGATTTGGAAGGGTTTCAAAAGGGTTATATGTGTTGGACCATCATGGCGGTCAATGATCATATGCCGCGGATGACATCGCGGTGAAGTGAATGATATACCGCTGGATGACATCGCCGGTGAAGTGAATGACATGCCGCCGGATGATGTCGATTGTGGTTCGGATTCGAATAGGTTGCATGATGACAATCTGGATCAGATGCTTCGCAATGTAGAAGAGAACTATGATGAGAGAGAGAGAGAGTATGTTAAATTCCTGGACTTGATGGAGGACTCACAGAAACCTTTGTTCATGTGCTACAGGTCAAAGTACATAAGGTTGTCGGCCGTGCTTGAATTGTTGAAATCGAAGGCAAGCAACGGTTGGTCCGACAAGAGTTTCACGGCACTGCTAGGTCTTTCAGCGGACATGCTTCCGGAGGGAAATGAGTTGCCTAAAACCACATATAAAGCCAAGAAGGTTCTTTGTCCGTTGGGAATGGAAGTAGAAAGAATACATGCATGTCTGAACGACTGTATCCTCTACCGTAAAGAGTATTCAAGCATGCATGTATGTCCGGTGTCCAACGCATCCCGATACAAACGTAACAATCAATCAGATGACGGCGAGGGAACAGAGGCGAAGAAAGGACCTCCTGCTAAGGTACCATGGTATTTTCCTATAATTCCCCGTTTGAAAAGGTTTTTTGCAAATCCAAAGAGGCAAAACTGCTGCGCTGGTACTCAGAGGAGCGCAAGAAGGATGGAATGCTAAGGCACCTTGCTGATTCCACCTAGTGGAGAAACATCAATAGGGTTTTGCGGACTTGATGCAGAACCAAGGAATATAAGGTTGGGTGAGTACAGATGGAATGAATCCTTTCAATAGCATGAGCACCCACACACGACATGGCCCATGACTCTCTGCATCTATAACCTTCCTCCTTGGTTGTGTATGAAGCGAAAGTATATTTTGTCGTCGATACTTATCCAAGGGCAAAGCAACACAGGAATGATATCGATGTGTACCTAGCACCGTTGGTGGAAGATCTAAAAGTACTATGGAGCGAAGGGTACAGGTATGGGATGTATACAAGCGAGAGAACTTCACTTTGCGCTCCTTATTGTTCTGCACCATAAATGATTATCCTGCCCTTGCTAACCTATCGGGCCAGAGTACAAAAGGTGCCAAAGCTTGTACCCACTCTTTAGATGGTACCGAGAGTGTGTGGCTGAAACACTCATGCAAAACCGTCTACATGGGTCACCGCTGGTTCCTTCGGAAGGCTCACCCATACCGCAAGATGAAGAAACAATTTGTGAGAGAAAGAAGACGGTTCACCTCCAAGGCATTTAAGGGGAAAAGAGGTTTATAATATGGTGAAGGATTTAGATGTTGTCCTCAGAAAGGGACATAAATTGAGGGCTCATGAGAAGAACACCTAGAAGAAGAGATCAATATTTTGGGACTTACCTTATTGGGAGTACCTAGATGTTCGACATCGCATCAACGTCATGCACATAGAAAAGAATGTATGTGACACTTAATTGGTCACTTACTGAACATTCGTGATAAAACAAGGGCGGCGTCAACGCACGGCTTGACTTGGTGATATGGACACCGTGCCCGAGTTAGCACCGACATGCACTAATAATGGACGAATGTACCTTCCCCATGTGTTACACTCTGTCCAAGGCCGAGAAAACGAATCGTGGCGGTGCTTGCATGGTGTCAAAGTTCCGTCAGTTACTCTCGTAACGTGAAGAAACTTGTTTTGATGCAAGATTTGAAGTTAAATAGCATGAAGTCTCATGTTGTCATGTGCTGATGACACGATGTTCCCTATTGCAATTAGAAATATTTTGCCGATCAAAGTCCGAGAGACAATCATGAGACTATGTTATTTCTTTAACACAATTGCTCGAAGGTCATCGATCCCGAAGGACTAGATGCTCTACAGACGAGGTGGTGATGACTCCATGTCATCTTGAAATGTATTTTCTTCTTCATTTTTGATATCATGGTCCATCTCATTGTTCACATTGTGTGGGAGATAAAATGTGCGGTCCCGTATTCCTCGTAGCATGTACCCATTTGAGAGGTTCATGGGAATTCTCAAGTCCTACGTACGGAATCGTCTCGGCCGGAGGGCAGCATCGTCGAAGGTTATGCAAGCGAAGAGGTCATTGAGTTTTGTGTCGATTATATAGCTCAGATTCAACCGATAGGTGTCCCTCAATCTTGTCATGAGGGGAGGCTGAAGGGTATCGGAACTATCGGAAGGAAAACAATCACTCCAGATATGGACACGTATACTCAAACCCATTTCACGATCTTGCAACAAATGACTGAAGTGGCGCCTTATGTGGACCAGCAACAGAATCCGGAGCGGTCGGATGTTTGGATCATGAGGGAACACAACAGTCGATTCAACCAATGGTTGAAGGAGCAAATCGCTAGGAGCTCGCCAAGTTAGATGCTGACATGGTTGGTAAAAGGGCCAACATTTACAGTTGTGACATGGCAAGGATATGATATAAATGGGTACACATTCTATACACAGTCTCAGGATGTAAAGAGCACTAATCAGAACAGCGTTGTCCGCATAGATCCGTTCAGTACCGATGGGTTGAGAAACTCGTACTATGGGTTCATAGAAGAGATTTGGGAGCTCGACTACGTGATTTTCAAGATCCCCTTATTTCGTTGCCGTTGGGTGCATCTCTCACAGGTGAAGGTTGACAAGTACGGTGTCACTAGCGTGGACCCCCAGCGTGTCGGGTACAAAGACGAACCATTCGTACTCGCCAACCAAGTTGTTCAAGTTTTCTATGTAACCGATCCGGCAAATAAGAAACGCCATGTAGTTCTTCATGGAAAAAGGAGAATTGTCAGAGTAGAGAATGTAGTGGACGAGGAAGAATACAATCAATTTGACGAGTTACCTCCTTTTGGAAATGGCATAAGGGTCGACGACGAACAACGTGACGAAACTAGTTACGTACGCATTGATCATCATGAAGGGCTAATTTTTAAAGGAAATAAGCAAGTGGAATGAGAATGTGTGACATATATGTGGGCATTTGCATTTATGTATATAACAATGCATGTATGTGATGTATATGTGAATTGGCATTTATGTATACAGCAATGCATGTGTGTGATGTATTTGTGAATTTGCATTTACTTATATGTGAAAATGTATCTCTATGTTCATTGGCTGTCGTAAAGAAATACACCCATTCTTTGTCTTATTGAATGCTAGTTGGTGTTTATATTATTGAATGCTGGTTGGTGAGTAAAGGCTTATTATAGATGGTTCTAAGTTTAGAATCGTCTGTAATAATCCTTTATATATAACCCCCCGCTAGGGTTTTGTGCGTACACTGCAGTTATTAGACTTAGTCGCTCTCCCGAAGTCCCGATCGAGCCCGTCGCCACCGCCGTCCCGAGCCCGTCGCCCTTGCCGGTCGCCGTCCCAGAGCCCTTGCCGGCAGCCTCCGTCGAGCCCCCGAGCCTCGCCGTCGCCTCGCTGTCGCTCTCCGAAGTCCCAATCGAGCCCGCCGCCGCCGCCGCCCCGAGCTCGCCGCCGTTCCGTCGCCGCCCCCGAGCCGTCGCCGCTCTTTGTCGCCCTCGCCAACCGGCTCGATCGAGCCCCGAGCCCTCGCGGTCGCCGTCTCATACACAGTACTCTCTTGCCGTCTCAAAAGTTCAATTACATGGTTAGCTTTCTTACATATTTGTGCTTCGTAGTAGTGCCTAAATGATTATTAGTGGGTGCTTTGATGAAGTATTCATGAAGACATTGTGTTGTTTGAAATTTGACAAGTGATATTTTCTTGTGATTCTAGTGCTTCCCGAATGAAAATAATACCAGTCCTTGTGTTTGAACTTTGAACCACTAAAACACTTGTCTTCTAGAAGTGAAAAGCTATGTAGTTTTTATTGCTTACCCTAAGGTGACTTTTATTCTGATATGCATTTGGTTACAAAAGCCTATACCTCCATCAGAGTAACTTGTCACAAATATTATAAATTGCCATTATTTTGCTGCCTTACTTTATAAGGCTAACTAGAAACTTTGAATGTACTTTTGCCTCCACCTCTATATATTAAAGAGGGTTTGTAGGCTTGTAGTTGTAGCCAAGTTGGCCAATCTTTGTGCAGTCAGAAGAGGTAAGAACCTAATACAATATCCAGTGTCACTATGTCATTAACAAAGTGGGCCTAGAACATATTGGATTTGTTGCTTCTTGACAACAAGCAAGGAATTCAAGAACTTTTTATAGTTAGCTCAAACCAACCATGTTGCTTCAACATTTCTATTATCACACTCACTTTAGACTTGTTTTCTTCAATTTCTTCAGAATGCATCACTCTTTTCATTGCCAACAAAATGTGACTATAAACATATATTGGAATTAAATTTAAGTATGTGCTTATACCGCACTATTTACGTATATGCTACATTGTGCTTACTTTTCATATATGAGAAGGCCAACATGTCATCCGCGCATTCTTCAACATCATCACCGGATGCATCCGCTTCAAAATCAAAACGCAAAGGAAGAGGGCTATCGAAGAAGCACGAGGGCGATTACCATCACGAGGTCGATGGATCCGGGACCCCTCTCCTTCCTCTCCCAGCGATGCGCGTATTCGAAGAATGATCGGAATAGTTGCACGAGAACAATTGAGATCACATTCGATTCGTGGAAGACCGTGCCTGAGACTCGGAAACGTGAGCTGCTGACAGAAATTTTGGCATCGTTCGAGATCCCAGAAGAACGCCAAGACACCGTGCAACGACAAGCCTTGCTAGCGGCGTACAAAGCATGGAAGAACTTCAAGAGCACGCTTGTTAAGGACTACGTGGAAAAGGATGAAATGCCCTTTCATAAATACCCATTCCTGGAACCATAATGGGAAGAGTTCAAGGCGATGAAGACGACCGAAGATTTCAAAAGTACAAGTGCGGTGCACAAGGTCCTCCAGGCAAAAAACACACACCCCCACAGACTTGGTACAGCTGGGTATGCGGGTAAAATCCTGCAGTGGAGGACGGAGGACGAACCGGCGATCTGCGCAGACACCGCCCGCCATTTGCCAATATCCCGGATGACCGCGCTCGAAATTGGATTAGACCAATGTCATCTACAACGACATCGGGGGATGTCTCCTTTCGAAACCCTGCAAACCAGCAAGTGTCCCTGCGCCTGGTAAGATATCGACCGAACTACGTAGCTTGTAATTACTCCCCAACTTCGTACGAAGTGAAATGACATGTCGTGCTCTTGCAGGAAGCACTGAGTGTTGAATCTTCCCAGGGATCATTCCAGAGAACAAGGGAGAAAGATATACTCTCCGCGACCCTGGGAAACAAGGAGCACCGGGTCGTCACGAGGCCTTGGGCTTTACGTTCCTTAGAAACATGGTTTCCAAGATGACTCCAAAATGTATCGGCGTAGGAAGAGAACCAAAGCCGAGTGTGAGGCACGGCTACGAGAAGAGATCAAGGCATCTCTTAAAAAGGAGCTGGCTGATTATGTCAGAGATGAGGTGCAGAGATATATAGAAAATCAGCAGGCCGCCGCGCTCTCGTGCTATCTAGCCCGCACAACCATCCGAGTAGTTGCGCGTCCAATCTGACGGAAAGGAGGGCAGATTTCCTGTGGACGACATCCTGGTAATAATTATTATCTCTCGAATGCTTGCTCCATTGATAGGCCTATTCGAGTAGCTAATTTTGTATAGTTATGTAGGAGCCTACGAAGTGCAGACTCCAAGTGAGATATGCCTCCGTTCCCTTGTACGCTGCTTGGGGCCAGGCATATCAATATGGTATCGGGCCATGGTGCACGGTCAAGCTTTAGCGCCGAGCCGCAAAAGTTAATGTGGATGGTATGCATGTCAATTTTGAGGTCGTCCGCCATCGAAACCCCAACGACGAGATCGTGACTGCAGGGTAGGCCATCGGAACATTCATCCGGTGGCCCAAAAGCGACATCTCCTCGAGGCTTCTTCACGGTGGTAGGACCACAAGGGCGGTGCGAACTAGAACTACATGCACCGGTGCCATCTCCACAAGACTTATCTACACCACCACTACCTACACGGTGCTATCTCCACGGGTGCTATTCTCGCTAAAGCAACTTGCACCAGTGCTACCTTCACGATCGACTACCATAAAGTCGACCTACATTTGAGGCGGCAAGGGCAAAGAAAAGAAGACCGATGATGATATCCCATACCGCCATTGGCCCGCAAATTTGTGCTTGGCGAGCCATTGTTCGAACCGGTAACACGCTTCCAAACCCTAGCAATTAGTTGCCGCAATTGCACAAGTGGTATATGGAGCAGTCCAATAAGCCGAGGAAAGCGGTGCTCGGTATCATTGTCAAATTTGCGCGGATCATTTAGAGCACAATGTTCAAGAGTGTGTCTTCGTGGTCACCTTTGAGGATTTATTCGATCTTTTCACGCTCAATGCTCTCGACGCCTCACTCATTCGATCTTTGGACATCGTAAGTGTGTACAATCACGATCTCCGTTCATGTCATACCAATAAATGTCATATATAATTTATTGCTTTCGTGTGTATATAGACGCATGCCGACTAAAGCTAGATCATCCAAATCATCATCGGTTCGTTTCTTGGACCCACACTTGGTCGCCAAGGATACCATCGCAAATCAATTAATTGAAATGTGTCCAGGTGGGATGCATGTGTCTAGGTTAGTGTGGGGGATGGACCTGCACTAACGATATTAATTTCATTTATAATTACTGTCTTTACTTACTGTATCAAATTCACTAATTTCTAATCTATTTATTGTATTTTTAAATGTTGTTTTACACTCAAATAACCCTATATGCTTTCTTTGTTGCCTTTATCATTATGTTGCATTCTCCTGTGTGACTTGCGGAGTACAATTTTATACTCATCCTTGCTATCTCATCTCAGAGGAGAACAGTTTTCACTACGGTGAAGACCTGGATGAGTTGGCCATATCTTACTATCGTTTGCCTGTGGGCAGGCTTTGGGCTTCTTCCGCTTTGGTGTTTTGCTTCCACGGCTATTGTTTAAATTTTTCCTATGGGCCATGGATGTAAACTTTGGTAATCATTCCTATATTTAGTTAATAAATGTTATTATGGTTGATATTTATCTTTGTTGTCCATTGTGTGCATTGGCTGGTCCTGGACTAGTGCAATTTACACAGAGGATTCAAGAGTTGTTGCTCCGAGGTCCGACAATGCCCGAGGATACACATGATGATAAAGACAAATTAATTCGAAATGCGTGCATGTACACACTGTCAACAACATGTACAAAAAATGAGAACATGATGTTCTAATGTGTTGTATATCCCATGAAGGTGGGGAAAAGCTACTTAATGAAATACACGAGGGCTTATGTAGAGCACATGCTTCATATAGAACACTAGTTGGTAAAGCTTTACGACAAGGTTATTATTGCCCCACTGCGTTACAAGGCGCAATGGATCTTGTAAAGACATGTGAGTAATGCCAATTTCATGCTCACCAAGTACACCAACGAACCAATTAATTGTAGATAATTACGTTGTCATGGACATTTTCGAAAATGGGTAATTGATATAGTTGGACCCTTACCATGGGCAACTAAGGCATGCAAATTTTTATTTGTGGCTATCAATACATTCACAAAATGGATTGAAGCTAAGCTTGTTATGACAATTACAACATCAATAGCAAGGGAATTCTTTGTGAAAAATGTGGTCACACAATTCGGAGTACCTACTAGGCTTATTACTAATAATAGTCATAATTTATATGTGCTCTATTTCAATATTATCGTGATGAAATAGGCACAAAGATTTGTTTCACTTCTATTACTCATCTTCAAAGCAATAGGGTAGTTGAACATGCTAATGGCCAAATCATACAGGCATGAAAAAGTGAGTCATTGTTCATCTCAAAAATACGTTCAAGGGTGAGGTAGAAGACCTCTATTAAGTGCTTTGGGCCTTGTGCACTACGACCAGTAGAGCTACCGGTGAAACACCTAATGAAATTTATTTAGGATCAACATGGATTAATCTCCAAGATAAAGTCAATCAAGACAAGCACATGAAGATGACATCAACCTTGAAGAGAAACAAGATGGAGCAATCATCAAGTCGTGACCTATTTACAAGGGCTCTGAGACATTACAACAAAAGAGTTCAACCACGTACACTTAATGTGGCCATTTGATTCTTTGAACAAGTTATCTCCCAAATGGGAAGGCCCTTTCATTGTCGTGTCCATTACCCGATTAGGATCTATTCAACTTGGTATGGAAGATGAGCAAATCCTTCATAATACTTGGAACATTGAACACCTTCGCAAATATTATGTGTAACAAACCCTTTATAATTAATAAAGTTTATGTTCATGTTCATTCTTTCTTATTTAAATTTTCTTATTTAAGTTTTTGTTCTATATTGCTTATCCTTTGTGATAAAGGCTAATCTATATGACTTTTACCATAGTTTCCTAACATATACAAAGTTCTTGGTTGGGCTTTAGGATAACTTCTAATGGAGTCTTTTCTCATAAGCCAGATATTGCTTAGAAATTCATTAGATTGACTTTATCTTAATCTTGCTTCTAGTTAATATTGACTATTTTATGGAGCTTATGTTGGTTGTACAACCTTAGTTATCTCACCTTTTCTAGGTCGTTGTGACAAGTTAACCATTGAATTAGTCAACAAATCATAGTCGGAGGCTAGTGCCATCTTTAACATAGTATACATAAAAAAGAAGCAAATAGAGGAATCATAAAACAAAAATATTTACATCACATCATGTTCATTACATTAAGCAATGTTATCAATACAATCATTACTTTTCCTTGGAAAGGAATTTGATATTGTACATGTAATTAGCTACTGAAGTAGCCACCTCTTCTCTTTTCTTCTTGATCTCTTCAGCAGAACTCAATTGCAAGTCGGGAATCAACCTTTCCAAGTCTACTACATCCGAGCAATAGTGCTTCAGTTTTATGAATAAGGTGCCAATGTGGGTAGCAACAACATATTTAAGAGAAGTCTTCATGATTTGAACCATCTTTGGAATATGGTTGATAATACGCTTCAGTTGAGTTGTTCAATGGATAGATCATTCTTTGTATGTACAACCTCTGCGTATTTTATACTCCCAACAATTGTTTTAAACTACATCAAAATAAAAGTTAGAAAAGATAGATTTGATTGTTGGCTCTTCTTAATTACTTTCAAGAGAGATTTATCTCCCTCTTCTAACTTTAAATTTTCCTCTTGGAGTTTATACCATAGCTTCTCTATCTCTTTTTTCTCCAACATTTCTTTTTGAGTAGAAGATTTCTGCTCTTTAAGTTGTTTCTATAAATCTAAAAGTTTAGGAAAACAAATAATTATGAACTATTCACACTTAATATAGATGAAGTTACTAGGATAGATATTTACCTTTTGTCTCTTTTTTATATTTCCCAAGAACTGTACCATGCTCTGAGTAAGCTTCTCATAAATTTTGTTACACTCCATGAGGTCAGAAGAAAGCTTCCTGTTTTGCTCTAGAAGGTGTTCACGCTCTGTGATGACCTCTTTGAGACTATTATCCTTTGCATTCAGGCTTTCTTTTGCTTGAACAAGTTGGAACTTATAATCCTTAGCAATATTATTAGCATAAACCAACATGTTCTCATATCTCTAAATTATCTGACCAGAAGATCTCCTTTCCTGGTCGAACTCTCTGAAATTGCAAAAAGTTAGAAAAGGCAAAAAATGATTAAGTAGTTGAACAAGAATTATTTTATACTTACTTGTTCAATCTTGCAATCTCAGCATCCTTGGATGCATCTGCTTCCCAAAATCGCTCATGTAAGATTTCACCATGCCAAGCATTTTGGTTGTATTACGAAAATATAGCAAAAGAAGTCAGATTTTTGTCTTTTGGTTCTAAAATCTTAAGTCAAGAGATTATTAATTTTTGCTCAAATCTACAAGTTTGTTTTCTAAGTCACTATACCCAAATCTGTTGGGATAGTGTGTGGTTGTCTCTTGCTTCTATTGAACTGGTCAAGGCATTGCTTGGTTCAGAAGGTGGTATTCATACCACCAAGGCACCAATCTCAGTAGTAAAAGCAAATTGAGAAGATGTGTTTTCCTACTCAAAACCTAATTTCACAAAAGAGATGAAAAGAATAATCTGACCTTCGAATAGAGTTGGAGTAGATTAATTCTTGGCCAGCAGAGTCCACTTGCTTAGGAGATTACCCCAATCTTCAACTCTTGGATTTTGCTCTCCGTGTATCTAGACTTGCTCATAATCACTATGGTTGAGATCATGAAAAGCTCAAAAGAGAGAGAAGGAGACAAAGAGTTTGGGAACGGGAAGATTGTAGACAAAGGCCACGACATTGGTAGAGTAAGAAATGACGGTAAAAGGAAGGGAGTTTTTTTATCCCTATTTTACTGCAACTGTATCCCCACTCACTTGTGATTTTTGGTCTCGCTCCCACTAAGAGGGTGCAGTTACCAAGAAGATAAAATCGTTTTCTCTCTTCCATGTTCCTATTAAATGACTAGAATGATTGTGTAGAGAAGAAAATCTTCTTGATGCACGTTTCAATGCAAGAAAGTCTTAAGTAAATATCTTTTATTTCCTTAAGTCTTGGAGGCTAGTTGACGAGGATTTCTTATCGGGTCAATATTTTACTATAGAAAGCAGCCCACATATTAAGAGTTCACTTAACATAATGGTTATATTTATGACCATGATTTAAAGGATAACTTATCTCTTGACTAACAAACTGGTTGGAAGCCAACAATGACAAGTTATGACCAAGAAATAACTTGTCAGGGGCAATGATGACCAATCATATGATTCTATAAACCTCAACCAGGTAAAATAGTCGGGAGGCATGGCGATTTCCCACGTGATGAACATGAGTACGGTTATTGGTGTATCTGACAACTTATAATGGTTGGCCAAAAGCACAATGATTAGTCAAGTACACGATGGTTCAAGACTAAATGAAGACACGTGCATGAGGACAAAAGGCATTTTGAGCGGCATTAACTGCCACCCCTTAGATTGGTATAAATTGGGTGGCATGCGAGCCCAAGAACACATCAAATTCATTCCTATAACATTTCTTTCTATCCATGGCAACAAAATTTCTATTTGATTGTTGTTATTTTATTTTTCTATAAGTTCAATAGAGCACCCTAGGTCCCGATCATCGACACAATGATATTAACTTTTTCTTAGACTTAGTGTTTATTTGGTGTATGCGTACGGTGAATTTGAACTTATATTGTGGGATGAAGGGAGTATAGCACAACATCCTTCTTTTTCGTGTCTCAAAGTAGCTATGCATGCCATAAAGTAACAAAACAAAATCCAACTCAAATTTTACACTTCTACAACCTAAGTGTTGGGTATGCCAGCGTAATATTGTACCGTGCACTACTACAGAAAGCCTAATACTAAATGGCCAATCACGACGGTTTGACAAAATCGTCATGATCGACACTACTAACACGAGCGGTTTTAATTTGGACACCGTCTGTGTTGGTTGCGTCGAAGAAAACGAGTATCACGAGCGGCTCCTACCGATGAACCGTTTGTGATACTTTAGTATCCTGAGCGGTTTTATTAAAAACCGTGCGTGATAATATGGAATTATTATCACAGATGGTTTTAATAAAAACCGTGCGTGATAATGGCGCTAGGCATTTATTGCGCTGCTCGAACCGCATCTATCTTCATTTCGATCCAGATCTAGCCGGTGCTGCACTCTTTCGCTCATGAGGCAAGCTAGGCGATTTCAGGCCAATTAATTTAGTGGGAGGAGGCAGAGATTGAGCTTTGAAGATTCATACTTTCCTGGTTGCTCTAGATATGGTTAGTAATGAAATTTATTTTTCTTTGCATTACAATTTAGATCTAAGTAATTGGTGAGTGTTATCGAAGATGGTTTGCAAAATTGTTGGTTATATAATAGCTGTTGTGTTTATAATATGAATTAATCTAGCAAAGCTTGAATGCATGTGGTATATATGTAGTAATAATTAATTAATTTAATTTTTAATACTAAGTTGTTATATATATATATATACATAACGTAGGACCGAAGCTAGATGTATGCCGCGAACCGTGTGAGTGAAGAGTACATTAATGGCGTGTCTGCTTTTACAAGAGCTGCCGAGGAGGATATGCTAAATAAGAGGGTGGAATATATGTACTGTCCATGCACTGACTGCGAGAATTTAAAGATGTTTAAGAACCGAGCGCAAATTGAAGCGCACTTGATTTGGAAGGGTTTCAAAAAGGGTTATATGTGTTGGACCAGTCATGGCGAAGTCAATGATCATATGCCGCCGGATGACATCGCCGGTGAAGTGAATGATATACCGCTGGATGACATCGCCGGTGAAGTGAATGACATGCCGCCGGATGATGTCGATTGTGGTTCGGATTCGAATAGGTTGCATGATGACAATCTGGATCAGATGCTTCGCAATGTAGAAGAGAACTATGATGAGAGAGAGAGTATGTTAAATTCCTGGACTTGATGGAGGACTCACAGAAACCTTTGTTCATGTGCTACAGGTCAAAGTACATAAGGTTGTCGGCCGTGCTTGAATTGTTGAAATTGAAGGCAAGCAACGGTTGGTCCGATAAGAGTTTCACGGCACTGCTAGGTCTTTCAGCGGACATGCTTCCGGAGGGAAATGAGTTGCCTAAAACCACATATAAAGCCAAGAAGGTTCTTTGTCCGTTGGGAATGGAAGTAGAAAGAATACATGCATGTCTGAACGACTGTATCCTCTACCGTAAAGAGTATTCAAGCATGCATGTATGTCCGGTGTCCAACGCATCCCGATGCAAACGTAATAATCAATCAGATGACGGCGAGGGAACAGAGGCGAAGAAAGGACCTCCTGCTAAGGTACCATGGTATTTTCCTATAATTCCCCGTTTGAAAAGGTTTTTTGCAAATCCAAAGAGGCAAAACTGCTGCGTTGGCACTCAGAGGAGCGCAAGAAGGATGGAATGCTAAGGCACCTTGCTGATTCCACCTAGTGGAGAAACATCAATAGGGGTTTTGCAGACTTCGGTGCAGAACCAAGGAATATAAGGTTGGACTGAGTACAGATGGAATGAATCCTTTCAATAGCATGAGCGTAGACACACACATGACCCATGACTCTCTGCATCTATAACCTTCCTCCTTGGTTGTGTATGAAGCGAAAGTATATTTTCTTTGTCGATACTTATCCAAGGGCAAAGCAACACAGGAATGATATCGATGTGTACCTAGCACCGTTGGTGGAAGATCTAAAAGTACTATGGAGCGAAGGGAATGCAGGTATGGGATGTATACAAGCGAGAGAACTTCACTTTGCGCTCCTTATTGTTCTCGCACCATAAATGATTATCCGCCCTTGCTAACCTATCGGGCAGAGTACAAAAGGTGCCAAAGCTTGTACCCACTCTTTAGATGGTACCGAGAGTGTGTGGCTGAAACACTCATGCAAAACCGTCTACATGGGTCACATGGTTCCTTCGGAAGGCTCACCCATACCGCAAGATGAAGAAACAATTTGACAGAGAGAAAGAAGACGGTTCACCTCCAAGGCATTTAAGGGGAAAAGAGGTTTATAATATGGTGAAGGATTTAGATGTTGTCCTCAGAAAGGGACATAAATTGAGGGCTCATGAGAAGAACACCTAGAAGAAGAGATCAATATTTTGGGACTTACCTTATTGGGAGTACCTAGATGTTCGACACTGCATCAACGTCATGCACATAGAAAAGAATGTATGTGACAGCTTAATTGGTCACTTACTGAACATTCGTGATAAAACAAAGGACGACGTCAACGCACGGCTTGACTTGGCTGATATGGACACCAGGCCTGAGTTAGCACCGACATGCACTAATAATGGACGAATGTACCTTCCCCCTGTGTGTTACACTCTGTCCAAGGCCGAGAAAACAGAACTGTGACAGTGCTTGCATGGTGTCAAAGTTCCGTCTGGTTACTCCGGTAACGTGAAGAAACTTGTTTTGATGCAAGATTTGAAGTTAAATAGCATGAAGTCTCATGTTGTCATGTGCTGATGACACAGATGTTCCCTATTGCAATTAGAAATATTTTGCCGATCAAAGTCCGAGAGACAATCATGAGACTATGTTATTTCTTTAACACAATTGCTCAGAAGGTCATCGATCCTGAAGGACTAGATGCTCTACAGGACGAGGTGGTGATGACTCCATGTCATCTTGAAATGTATTTTTCTTCTTCATTTTTTGATATCATGGTCCATCTCATTGTTCACATTGTGTGGGAGATAAAAATGTGCGGTCCCGTATTCCTCGTAGCATGTACCCATTTGAGAGGTTCATGGAATTCTCAAGTCCTACGTGACGGAATCGTCTCGCGGAGGGCAGCATCGTCGAAGGTTATGCAAGCGAAGAGGTCATTGAGTTTTGTGTCGATTATATAGCTCAGATTCAACCGATAGGTGTCCCTCAATCTTGTCATGAGGGGAGGCTGAAGGGTATCGGAACTATCGGAAGGAAAACAATCACTCCAGATATGGACACGTATACTCAAACCCATTTCACGATCTTGCAACAAATGACTGAAGTGGCGCCTTATGTGGACCCGACAACGAGAATCCGAGCGCCGGATGTTTGGATCATGAGGGAACACAACAGTCGATTCAACCAATGGTTGAAGGAGCAAATCGCTAGGAGCTCGCCAAGTTAGATGCTGACATGGTTGGTAAAAGGGCCAACATTTACAGTTGTGACATGGCAAGGATATGATATAAATGGGTACACATTCTATACACGTCTCGGGATGTAAAGAGCACTAATCGAACAGCGTTGTCCGCATAGATCCGTTCGATCCGATGGGTTGAGAAACTCGTACTATGGGTTCATAGAAGAGATTTGGGAGCTCGACTACGTGATTTTCAAGATCCCTTATTTCGTTGCCGTTGGGTGCATCTCTCACAGGTGAAGGTTGACAAGTACGGTGTCACTAGCGTGGACCCCCAGCGTGTCGGGTACAAAGACGAACCATTCGTACTCGCCAACCAAGTTGTTCAAGTTTTCTATGTAACCGATCCGGCAAATAAGAAACGCCATGTAGTTCTTCATGGAAAAAGGAGAATTGTCAGAGTAGAGAATGTAGTGGACGAGGAAGAATACAATCAATTTGACGAGTTACCTCCTTTTGGAAATGGCATAAAGTCGACGACGAACAACGTGACGAAACTAGTTACGTCGCATTGATCATCATGAAGGGCTAATTTTTAAAGGAAATAAGCAAGTGGAATGAGAATGTGTGACATATATGTGGGCATTTGCATTTATGTATATAACAATGCATGTATGTGATGTATATGTGAATTGGCATTTATGTATACAGCAATGCATGTGTGTGATGTATTTGTGAATTTGCATTTACTTATATGTGAAAATGTATCTCTATGTTCACTGGGCTGTCGTAAAGAAATACACCCAGCTGCTGTCTTATTGAATGCTAGTTGGTGTTTATATTATTGAATGCTGGTTGGTGAGTAAAGGCTTATTATAGATGGTTCTAAGTTTAGAATCGTCTGTAATAATCCTTTATATATAACCCCCCGCTAGGGTTTTGTGCGTACACTGCAGTTATTAGACTTAGTCGCTCTCCCGAAGTCCCGATCGAGCCCGTCGCCACCGCCGTCCCCGAGCCCGTCGCCCTTGCCGGTCGCCGTCCCCCGAGCCCCTTGCCGGCAGCCTCCGTCGAGCCCCGAGCCCCTCGCCGGTCGCCCTCGCCTGTCGCTCTCCCGAAGTCCCAATCGAGCCCGTCGCCGCCGCCGTCCCCGAGCCTGTCGCCCTCGCCCGTCGCCGTCGCCGTCCCCGAGCCCGTCGCCCTCGCCTATCGCCCTCGCCAACCGGCTCGATCGAGCCCCCGAGCCCCTCGCCGGTCGCCGTCTCATACCTGGTACTCTCTTGCCGTCTCAAAAGTTCAATTACATGGTTAGCTTTCTTACATATTTGTGCTTCGTAGTAGTGCCTAAATGATTATTAGTGGGTGCTTTGATGAAGTATTCATGAAGACATTGTGTTGTTTGAAATTTGACAAGTGATATTTTCTTGTGATTCTAGTGCTTCCCGAATGAAAATAATACCAGTCCTTGTGTTTGAACTTTGAACCACTAAAACACTTGTCTTCTAGAAGTGAAAAGCTATGTAGTTTTTATTGCTTACCCTAAGGTGACTTTTATTCTGATATGCATTTGGTTACAAAAGCCTATACCTCCATCAGAGTAACTTGTCACAAATATTATAAATTGCCATTATTTTGCTGCCTTACTTTATAAGGCTAACTAGAAACTTTGAATGTACTTTTGCCTCCACCTCTATATATTAAAGAGGGTTTGTAGGCTTGTAGTTGTAGCCAAGTTGGCCAATGCTGGCAGGCTGTAAAGAGGTAAGAACCTAATACAATATCCAGTGTCACTATGTCAGTAACAAAGTGGGCCTAGAACATATTGGATTTGTTGCTTCTTGACAACAAGCAAGGAATTCAAGAACTTTTTTATAGTTAGCTCAAACCAACCATGTTGCTTCAACATTTCTATTATCACACTCAGCTTTAGACTTGTTTTCTTCAATTTCTTCGCAGAATGCATCACTCTTTTCATTGCCAACAAAATGTGACTATAAACATATATTGGAATTAAATTTAAGTATGTGCTTATACCGCACTATTTACGTATATGCTACATTGTGCTTACTTTTCATATATGAGAAGGCCAACATGTCATCCGCGCATTCTTCAACATCATCACCGGATGCATCCGCTTCAAAATCAAAACGCAAAGGAAGAGGGCTATCGAAGAAGCCTGAGGGCCGATTTACCATCACAGAGGTCGATGGATCTGGGACCCCTCTCCTTCCTCTCCTAGCAGTACGCGTATTCCGAAGAATGATCGGAATAGTTGCACGAGAACGAATTAGATCACATTCGATTCGTGGAAGACCGTGCCTGAGACTCGGAAACGTGAGCTGCTGACAGAAATTTTGGCATCGTTCGAGATCCCAGAAGAACGCCAAGACACCGTGCAACGACAAGCCTGGCTAGCGGCGTACAAAGCATGGAAGAACTTCAAGAGCACGCTTGTTAAGGACTACGTGGAAAAGGATGAAATGCCCTTTCATAAATACCCATTCCTGGAACCATAATGGGAAGAGTTCAAGGCGATGAAGACGACCGAAGATTTCAAAAGTACAAGTGCGGTGCACAAGGCCCTCCAGGCAAAAAACACACACCCCCACAGACTTGGTACAGCTGGGTATGCGGGTAAAATCCTGCATGGAGGACGGAGGACGAATCGCGATCTGCAGACACCGCCCGCCATTTGCCAATATCCGGATGACCGCTCGAAATTGGATTAGACCAATGTCATCTACAACGACATCGGGGATGTCTCCTTCAAACCCTGCAAACCAGCAAGTGTCCTCTGCGCTGGTAAGATATCGACCGAACTCGTAGCTTGTAATTACTCCCAATTTCGCAGTGAAATGACATGTCGTGCTCTTGCAGGAAGCACCGAGTGTTGAATCTTCCTGGATCATTCCAGAGAACAAGGAGAAAGATATACTCTCCGCGACCACAGGAAACAAGGAGCACCGGGTCGTCTGAGAGGCCTTGGGCTTTACGTTCCTTAGAAACATGGTTTCAAGATGACTCCAAAATGTATCGGCGTAGGAAGAGAACCAAAGCCGAGTGTGAGGCACGCTACGAGAAGAGATCAAGGCATCTCTTAAAAGGAGCTGGCTGATTATGTCGAGATGAGGTGCGAGATATATAGAAAATCAGCGAGCGCCGCCGCTCAGTGCTAGCTAGCCCGCACAACCATCCGAGTAGTTGCGCGTCCAATCGACGGAAAGGGAGGCGATTTCTGTGGGCGACATCCTGGTAATAATTATTATCTCTCGAATGCTTGCTCCATTGATAGGCCTATTCGAGTAGCTAATTTTGTATAGTTATGTAGGAGCCTACGAAGTGCAGACTCCAAGTGAGATATGCCTCCGTTCACTTGTACGCTGCTTGGGGCCAGGCATATCAATATGGTATCGGGGCCATGGTGCACGGTCAAGCTTTAGTGCCAGGCTTCGCAAAAGTTAATGTGGATGGTATGCATGTCAATTTTGAGGTCGTCCCGCTACCGAAACCCCCCAACGACAAGATCGTGACTCTGGGGTAGGCCACTGGAACATTCATCCAGTGGCCCAAAAGCGACATCTCCCTGGAGGCTTCTTCACCGGTGGTAGGACCACAAGGGCAGTGCGAACTAGAACTACATGCACTGGTGCCATCTCCACAAGACTTATCTACACCACCACTACCTACACCGGTGCTATCTCCACGGGTGCTATTCTCGCAAAGCAACTTGCACGAGTGCTACCT
Source organism: Dendrocalamus sinicus (assembly GCA_036346575.1). Classification (NCBI taxonomy): domain Eukaryota; kingdom Viridiplantae; phylum Streptophyta; class Magnoliopsida; order Poales; family Poaceae; genus Dendrocalamus; species Dendrocalamus sinicus. The sequence goes on from CM070657.1 coordinate 11,623,799, forward strand.
TCACGATCGACTACCATAAAGTCGACCTACACCGAGGCAAGCAAGGGCAAAGAAAAGAAGACCGATGATGATATCCCATACCTGCCATTGGCCCGCAAATTTGTGCTTGGCGAGCCGCTGTTCGAACCGGTAACACGCTTCCAAACCCTAGCAATTAGTTGCCAGCAATTGCACAAGTGGTATATGGAACAGTCCAATAAGCCAGAGGGAAAACGGTGCTCAGGTATCATTGTCAAATTTGCGCCAGATCATTTAGAGCACAATGTTCAAGAGTGTGTCTTCGTGGTCACCTTTGAGGATTTATTCGATCTTTTCACGCTCAATGCTCTCGACGCCTCACTCATTCGATGCTGGACACTGTAAGTGTGTACAATCACAGTCTCCGTTCATGTCATACCAATAAATGTCATATATAATTTATTGCTTTTGTGTGTATATATAGACGCATGCTGACTAAAGCTAGATCATCCAAATCATCATCGGTTCGTTTCTTGGACCCACACTTGGTCGCCAAGGATACCATCGACGAGGATACACCCTTCATCGAGAGGTACAATGTAGCAGGACTGCTGGCTTACTGCAATAAGGAATATGTACTTATGCCCTACAATCAGAACTATCATTGGATTTTAATAGTAATTGTACCAAAATGGAACAAGGTATATTACCTTGATTCCCTAAGTAAGAATAAAATGGACTTCACAGTTGTCAGCCAAGTAATCGATAGGTAAGTACATTTTCTTCATACATACCTATATTGTACTCTTTCTTTCCTTCCGAATGACTAAGGTCAACGTTTTCGAATCACGTAGGGCGTTTGCGATATACGTTGCAAAAGCAGGTGTCTCGACGCAAGGGGCCAAAGGCCTGACACATGTTCGAAATTTTAAGGTATTCGCTATTACACATTAATTAATCCTATGCAGCAGTTGGTAGTAATGCCTCTTGAATTAACACATTCCATTTTTTGTAGTGCCACCAACAGCCGCTGAGCAACACATATGGATTCTACATTTGCCACCATATAAAACTACTCCTCGATTCCTCAAGGATCACCAATTCCAAGGTTTGTCAGTCTTCCCATAATTACTTCATACTTATCACGTTATATATATATATACGCACATTGATATTCTTATCGACAGGCTGCGTCCATCCCGTCAACTGCATTGAAACATTCCGACCTTTCACGAATTCGAGGAGAGTTGGCGTACTTTTTGGTGGCTGGAGTCATAAAGTCAAAAGGAGAGTTCCACTGCGCACAATGATTTTTATTGCTCTTATCACTCCGGAATCGAGGTCTCGCGAAAGGAACAATCCATAATCAACGAATTTTGTCAGGCTGCACAAGCAATACTTAGATGGCAATCCATCCAAGTATTGCTTGTGCAGCCTGACAAAGTTCGTTGATTATGGACTGTTCCTTTCGCGAGACCTCGATTCCGGAGTGATAGAGCAATAAAAAAAATGCAATGTTACCATCTAAGTGCAAATGCAACGTACATCTTTTGTAATTGTATATTTGTTAATGGATATTTTATTTCATTTCAATTAATTGATTTGCGAAATGGATGTTTTATGTTTGTGAAATGAAGTGCGATGTGAATTGGATGTTTTATGTTTGTGAAATGAATTGAGATGTGAATTGGATGTTTTATGTTAATGAATTGAGATGTGAATTGTATGTATACATGTACATGTTGATCTGCTTGTTTCAGAGGGCATAGCTAGCATTTCCTGAGGCTAGCCAATAAATAGAAATAGATTTAGGGGTAGAAAAGAATATCACAGACGGTTTGTAAGTAAAAACCGTCTGTGATAGGTGATAATCACAGACGGTTTGTAAGTAAAAACCGTCGTGATATTTACACCACAGACGGTTCGAAAACCGTTTGTGATAACCTTCTATTATCACTGACCCATAAATTCAGGCGGTTCAGATAACCGTCTGTGATGACATTTCTGAACCGTCTGTAATACGGTTTTCTGTAGTAGTGGTGCTAGCTCCACCGTCGATCTTTGACTTATTGAACTCTTTTTAACAAGAGTATTCTCTACCTTAATTTGCCTCCTAGCTAGGGATCGAACCCAGGGATAGACATTTCTGCACTTCCACGCTTCCATGCACCACTAACGAACTCATTGGTGATGCAATTGCAGCACGGCAAAAGATCTTGGAAGGAATAACAACATTCAAACTGTTGTTCAGCATGGATGAATATGGTAAATTTCAGTGGTGATGGTGATCGAACACCTGTACAATTCTCAGACCGTGTCCATGTACTTTGGTAATGTTTCTTAACGCTGCGAGAATGAAGGTGTATATATATATATATATATATATATATATATATATATATATATATAGGACGCAGTGTTTCATGCACCATGGTGCCTAGGCACCAATATCAATACCCGTTGATTTGCTTGAGATTATTAGCGTTTGATGTGGGTATTTTCATATACCCATAAAAAGTATATTTGAGATGTCAAACTCGAAAAATTTAAATTCAACTTCAGTTTAATTAGTTTGAACTATTTTTATGGTATATACTCACTTGTAGTTGCATTGAACTCAAAAGTAGTTCAAACTAATTTGAACTGAGTTCAAAACTTACTTACCATAAATATATCAAGGGTATAAAACATTTTCATACCCAAACTCAAAAAATTATCAATCATACACGTGTACTGGATGTTGGTGCCTAGGCACCATGGTGCCTTATGTAATTTTCTATATATATATATATATATATATATATATATATATATATATATATATATATATATATATATATATATATATATATATATATATATATATATATATATATATATATATATATATATATATATATATATATATATATATATATATATATATATATATATATGCTACAACTAGTAGGCGAGCAATTGCATGGGTGGAATCAACTGTTCAGCGTACATAAACTGTTGCAGAATTATCATAGACGGTTGAAAAATGTCATTGCAGACGGTTTTATGAGTTGTCTAAATTTATAGGTCAGTAATAACATGTGATCATTACAGATGGTTTTCAAACCGTCTGTGAGTGGTAATAACACAGACGGTTTTTAAAATAACCATTTATGATGTATACTTATCATAGGGTCTGTTTGTTTTGGCTGCGGCTTATGGCTTTTGGCTGAAATTTTTGAATTTTAGCTGTTTACAGTACAGATTACGGAGAGACCGATACTCACTTACAATTTTGGCTGGTATAGATGTTGGGCTTTTAACGTGTACAACGTTTAACTTGTAGACCCCGTTTTGAAAAAATACTCCGTTTGAATGTTATGTACTGTAACAAAAGCCAAAAGCCAGCCGGCTTGTTGCTTGCCAAACAAGCCCATAGACGGTTTTTAAAAATAATCATATGTGATGTTTAATTAGTATTATAGACAGTTATAAATATAATTGCACGTGATATCTACATGTCATAGGCGGCTAATAAACAAAACCGTCTGTGATGTTTTGTCATGGATGATTTAAAAAAACGTTTGTGATATTACTAATCACCATTTTTTTGTTTTTCATATCTTCCTCATTCAATGGAAGCAGTACATGTACATTTCGTAGTAATATTAACATATGTAAGCTTGCATAACCTACAATTTAAATAAGCTGGAGATAAAGTTGGATCCCATATCACACTTGGGCTTCAAAAGGCATGAAGCAAATCACACATTGGATCCAGTGTGTGATTTGCTTCATACCTTTTGAAACCCAAGTGTGATACGGTATCCAACTGATCCAGTGTGTGATTTGCTTCATACCTTTTGAAGCCTAAGTGTGATATGGGATCCAATTTTGTCTCTAGCTCCCCACATCACCCTTAGGCTTCAAAGGCATGATGTAAATCACATACTAGATCTAGTGTGTGATTTACTTTATACTCTTTGAAGCACAAGTGTGGTATGAGATCTGACTTTGTCTCTACCTTATTTAAATTGTAGGGTGTGCAAGACTACATATGTTAGTGTTACCATGAAATATATATGTACTACTTCTAGTGCATGGGGAAGATATAAAAAATCAAGATGGTAATTAGTAATGGTAACTGGTGGTTCCTTCGTGTAGGTTGGTGATATCTGAAGTAGAAAAATAATTTTACACAGCACACACCAAGTATATCTTACAGAATAAGGAATGAATTAATATTCATTTCTAATTCTGTAAGATATACTTGGTACTTGCTGTGTAAAATTATTTTTTCTACTTCAGATATCACCAACTCGCTGATGATTGTCATACAGACCGTGAAGCTAAAGTGGTAGAAAGCATTAATAAGTGGTAATCAGAGTGATTATACATTCTAAATTCTTCTAGTTTATCAATCTAAATTACCTCAGTATAATGGCAGAAATAATTGCAGTTCTAACTAGAAGTAGGTAATTGAAAAATGCTAATGCAGTATCAATAGAATTTCGGCAATATTCAGAATAGGGCAGCACTGAGCAACACTGAACAAATGTATATAACTAGCAATTGACAAAGTAATAAACTAGTAGAATACTTCTAGATAGTCACAATGATCTCAAGTTTGACAATTTATCCTCATCAAGCAATCTCAATACCTACAATCTATAATGCAAAGTCCTCCTAGTGCTAGTATTGTTTACAAATTTTAGAGATAATAAACTGATTTCAAACTAGCACAGCAAACTCATGCACAATACTAATATAGGAATGCAAAGTAAAGCTCATTGGGCGATGGCAATCCAGGCCACTGAGAAGGCAGTAAGGGCAAGGTTCATGTGGTGAGCTCTTGAGTTATGCTTGGATCCCTAGCTCTCCCATTTGGATCTAAAGGCCCCTCCGAGCCTTCTGCCCGAAGACCAAGAAGAAGAGGGGATGAGAAGCACGCCACAGATCTGAATCGGCTTGTTAGCCTTATCCGAGCCTTCTAGCAGCAACAAAGGAGGCGGCATGCTCGAGGAAGGAGGCACATTGGGAGGAGGCGGCGTGCTCGAGGAGGCAGCCAGCTCGGGGGGTAGGAGGCGATGTGCTCAGGGAGGGGGCGGCCAGCTCGGGGGAGGAGGCGCGCTAGGGAGGAGGTGACGTGCTTAGGGAGGAGGCGGCATGCTTGCAGAGGAGGCAATCGACTCAAGGGAGGAGGTGCGACGGGAGGAGGCAGCATGCTCGGGGAGGAGGCAGTCAGCTCGGGGTAGGTGGCGGCGTGCTCAGGGAGGAGAGTTAGAGATATATTAAGCCTGAGTAGGGGCACGGGCAAACTCTAGAGTCCAAATATAAATAGGTTGGATACATCACAGATGGTTCTAAATTAGAACCGTCTGTAATAATATACATCACGGATGGTTCTACTTTATAACTGTCTATGATAAATATACATCATGGATGGTTGTTTAGAATCATCTGTGATAATATGCATCACAGACGGCTCACAATTAGAACATTTGTGATAATAAACATCAAAGATGGTTCTAAATTCATTATCATATACATAAATGCAAATACGTAATACCTCATGGGTAAATATGTGTTTACATAATTGTTTACATATATCGACATTAAATACAAATTCAACTGTTTGTATTTATATATGGCCAAACAGTATGGCCAGTTGCTTCTTACAAAAGATTAAAAAAAGTAGAAACCTAACTGCTTTGAAGATTTTCTAGTAGCGGAGGTAGCAAGCTATCTTTGTCTTCAAAACTTCGTAGGCAATGTGGTCAGCATCGGACAATTCGGGATCATCAGTGAGCAAAGCCTGAAATACGTCCACCTGCTAACACCCTCATTTTAGTGTCTCCCGAACACCCTCCGACTAAACAATCAAGTCGAATTGAGCCTATAGGCTCTCTTTCCTTTCTTGAGCGGTCTCGGCAAGGTTGATTCGGTCGCCCACCACCTCAATTAAGCACTTCAAGCGATGGCAAGCCTCTTGAAGACATCCAACTTCATTGTGGATGCCTGTCGATGGCGAGGTTAGCTCGCCAGAAGTGGGAGATGAATCAGAAGACGCGGGGAGGAGGATGTCAAGACGACGGAAGGAAGCCTTCAACTCCTTTGGCAAATCCTTAGACATATGAGGGAAAACATTGTTGGCACAATGTCAATCTGTAGCATCCGCCAGCCTACGGCCAACGAGGTGCTCGTACAAGATCGCCAGGTTGGCCATTAATGTCGGCGACAAGGAAGAGGCCGCCGGAGCCATTTGTTTGTGCTTGAGAGTAGATATGTGTATCAGTGATGTGGGATTCATCTTTGGTACATGGCGGATGATTATTTTTATAAATTCAATGCGTGAGACAAAGAGACGGATCGAGGAGCCAAAACGATCAGAGACGCATCGGGAAGACAAAGCGAGATACATCACAGACGGTTTGTATTAATAACCGTTTGTGATTTTAACAGTTCTAGTTAAAAACCATTTATGATGTCTCAACTATCGCAGACGATTGTTAACAAGAATCATCTATGATAATTTCATGTCACAGACGATTCTAGCTATCGCTAGTAACATAGATGCTCACGCTTTGTAAAACCGTCTATGGTAATTATAATACAGACGGTTCCTTATGAACCATCAGTGATAAGATGTGTAGTATAGCCTAGTTTGTAGTAGTGATATACAATTACCTCTTGGCTAATTGACGCGCTCAGCAAAAGATCTTGCAATGTTTTCCTTCTAGATCGACTCAGCTTGAGTGGTAGTTCAGAAGTTCTTGTCAACCGAAAACTCTTATATCGAGTGATTTTTATCCAAAATGTTTCCAAATTCAGGATGTGAGTGTTGAGCCTAAAACGGATACTTGAGAATAAACTCTACTGGACGAAATTGGGATATAGAATCACAAACTCAGATCCCTAGTTCCTAACTTAAGATCAGGACATTGATAAGGCAATCGTAGGCCGGCCTAGGAAAGATAAGTAGGATGCGAGGTATAATGGACATTTATAGCTGACCCAAAAAGTTGGTAGATAAAGCTAGCTGCACTAAGTCCAAAAAAGTGTCATTCGACTGCAAATTATTGTGACTATGTTCAATAGTGATGTACTAGCGGTAACCGGTCCGAGCATATTGTAGACTTGTAGTCACCACAACATATGGGCCTGTTCGGTAGTGAGGAAGTCGGTCGGTTTTTCGCAGCTGTTACAGTATCTAACTTTTAAACGGAGTATTTTCTTAAGACGGGGTTTATAAGTTAAACGTAGTACACGTTAAAAGCCTAACATCTGTACCAGCAAAAATCGCAAGTGAGTATCGATCTTTCCGTAATCTGTACCGTAAACAACCAAAATTCAAAAATTTCTGCCAAAAGCCATAAGCCGCAGCTAAAAAGAACAGGCCCGTTAGATTGGCCCATGCATAGCCGAACCTAGCCTATGGTTATCCTAGCAGTACTATTTTCTTTGATGAGAAGAACAACACGTGTATGCAACTGCACACATTAGAAATTTTGTGCAGACACAAGGGCCAGCCTTAGAGCAAGGCTAATAATACACCTTCAGCTGGCTGTATGGACACTTATAGCCTACTTATCAGCCCATTCATATAGTAGTTTACAGCTAGCTGAAGGCTGTATGACCCACCCCTTTCTCTCACAAAGTTTCTTGGTTCTTGTGCTTCAGCTGGCTGTAAACTTACAGCCCACCTCTCTTCTCTCTCCTCCTCTCTCTCCTCCACCTCAGCATACAGCCTACTAACACCTCTTATTATACTTGCTCTTACGGAGCTCAGGCACGCCGTGCTCCCATTGAACGTACATATACGTGTGTATTCTAAGAGCAAGTACAATAATATAGCTAGCTATTAGCTAAAATACCTTTCCACCTCATATGTAGCTAGCTGGAGAAAGTTTGATACAATAAGAGCAAGTACAATAGAAGAGGTGGCTGTCACCTCTAGGACTAGCCAAATAAGCAAAAAGAGTACATATGGCTCATATAGAGGTAGCTAATACAATAAGTTGAGTAGAGGTTACCTCTACTAAAGCACTCAAACATTTAATATTTCGCTAGAGGCGACCCTAACCCTTATTGTACTTGCTCTAAGAACTAGCATCGCCTCCAAGTCCTCGTATGATGTGCTAGAGGTTACCTCTTGCATGAGGGGCAGTTTGCCTCTCTCTCCTCTTGTCTCTCTCTTCCACATAGGATTGTGTTGACGTGGATTTCGCTAGAGACAACCTAGTCAGCATCATTGTACTTGCTCTAAGATAGCTATTACATTGGCTATATTGAAACTCATAATTATTATAAGCATGTATGGATAGCAGATCACTAGTAATCATCATCTCAGTGGTCATGTATGTTGCTAGTGTATTCAACCATTCACCAGATCAACCACCGAAGCAAATATGCTTCAGTTCAACACGGAAATTTAATTAGCCAAATTACAAAGAGAATGTTTATCAACCAGATAATTTCATTTCCAAAGAAAAGAGCATACTGTGACACTTTTTCTAGATAATCACTATATGCCATTGGGACATATCCTTCATAGATCTCACAATGAGACTCAAGCTGTGAAACAAAAGCACGTACTAAATTAGGCATGGTGAAAGCAAAGTAACAAAAAGAAACACAAGCATACACCTGAGCTAAAATGTTCATGAAACCAAGATTTAACCTTTATCACAAGAAAATGACAAACGGACCTGGTTTTTGACCTGCTACCTAACAAATTTGTGGTGTTCAGAGCTGCGGTAAATTGATCAGATAGCGCACGAAACTGAAAAGACAGAACAAAACAGTTTTTTGGGGAAAACATAAGGAAAATCATCTCTTAAGGAAATATGCTTCTTTTTCATGTATGCTAAAGTGGAAGAGACAATGTAACTAACCTGGCAATTACCATCTCCCTGTACCTTCAGCTCAACTAGATCATAGAGCCGCAACCTACAGAAGCAGTCTTGTGAAAGATCAGGCAAAGTCTAGCTATATATATAGTCAGTAATTGAAACACAAACATCAATAGGCAATAGGTGATACTACATTACCACCTCCACGCACACAAAGCAACATATGCACTGAACGATAATATGAACATGCAGACAAGCAGGATAGCAACATAGCCACGGACATTTTCTAATAAGCTGAAATTAGCTAATAATTTAACAAGTCTTCTCTACTTCTGATCTTCCAATTGCATGAATCTCAGCTAACTTTCTAGTGCTTACCCACCCAACATACAGGACAGAAATTCACATAACATAGTGATACGAGATTACAGCCCAAAACACATTAAACTGACAATGACAATAAGCAAAAGCACTACTCAATTTAGTACACTACCATAAATGACCATGAATTCAATACACTATCAGAAATAAAGTAAGCTAAATTCAATGCTATCAGTCTACTACATAGTGTGCTGAATTCAATATATCAAGTCTATCAATCAGAAAAATATAGCAACACATGAATATCTATGTATGAACACAGTAAATGAACTAATAAATCATCAGGCCTCCTAACCTTAGTCAATTTTTCCAAATAGCTTCTCTCTCATGCTCTTCAAAGCCAGCACATGCTCACATCTCACATCTTCAGGCATCCCTGATGTGTCTTTATTCACCAGATCTCGAAATGTTTCTAACATAACAGCCTCCTTGTGCTCTTTTGCTGCTAGGTGAGCATGCTTCTGAGCTTGCAGCATCTCACCCCGACCTTCCTTTGCACCATTTACAATATCTTCGAACCTACGGAGCTCATCTTCTATGTCAAGCATGGAAGCTTGTGCCTTGCCTTTTCCCCTGCCGTTGCGCGATGCCTTAGCTGCCTTGGCCCCTATTGGTTGTGGGATATCTTCAGCATTATCAACAGTGTATCTAAGTTCTGCCACACCAACCTCATCCTCAAAATTTCTTTTGTTTGACTTGTCAACACGGTCCAAATACGCATGCCATTTTGGTTCATTGCGAAGCACATTCCAACAATGCATAAACATAAATGGACCTTCGTTGTTGTTTGCCTCATATAATTTTTGTGCCTTTTCCATTAGGTCCACATCAGATTCTCCATTAGCATATAATGAGTTGGCCTCCTTCCATGCGCCGCAAAACAACCCAACTTTCTTCTTGATTTTACCAAAGCGATCGTTAATGTGCTTCATTTGCCTTGTCCGGTTTGAAGGGATAGAGCTATTGTAGGCAGCAGCAACTCCCTTCCAATATTGGTCATTCTTCTTAAAGTTTGATTCAATTGGATCATTTGAGTTGTTCAACCAAGCTCCTACCTGCATTGTTAGAAAAAAAGTGTTCAATTAGAAGAAGTAATGGTAGTATCATGCACGACATTATCAAACCAAAACAGAAAAGCCACACACCAATTTTAAGTCCTCGTCCTTTGTCCATGCCAATCGCTTTTCAGTCCTCGCAAAATCTACCCCATTATTTTTATTATCATCATTGATTGGCTGGGACTGACTCCCTGTATCCATATATTTTGTAGGGTTCGATGGGTTACTGAAATAACTAAGAAAACCACCGGGCGGACGAGATTCAATTCCCCTGCGAACAAATAGAAAAAATAAGTTCATTCTCAGTAAGACTGTCTTGTTCTTTTTATTGACTAGCAGTAGACAGAACACATTCCTTTTATTGCTCATCAACTAATTAAGATCCAAAACAATAGATAGGTAAGAAAATCAATGATTGACTACAAACAGACTATGTGGTTCTATCTATGAGAATGTACATCTTCACGTTTCCACCAAAATTCATAACAGGCCCAACAGCAAGACAACTTATTCATTCACTATAATCTAAAAACAGATCAAGACACTTGTTATACTGGCAGTAAGCAACCGAGTCTTCAGATCAAAGTCATGCAAGAGGGATTCTAGTTTTTTTAAAGAAAAACTCAACTAATTTAGCACGTACAATGCAATAAGCGCTAATCTATTAGGAAATAGCGGCATCTACCAATTCACAGAACAATAGTTCACACATACGCACCATTCTTGTAGATCAATATTGCCATCAGCTTTATCGGACATCTTGGGAGGACATGCACTGCCGCCACTATTGGTCGCGCTAGCCCAACAGCCTGGCATGGGAAGCGGCCGGATCTGTGACGTGGTGAACAAGCTTGGCGCAGATGAGCCTGGGAGTTGTGGTGGCGGCATGGGGAACCAAGGGGGATACAAGTTCGGCGTTGATGGAGGTGGAGATTGCCGGGTGGCCGAAGGCTCTGGAGCCACCTCCCTCTTTGACCGAAGAGGCATCAGCAGGCTGACCACGCCGGGCAAACGAATCGATGCGCCGGGCCAAGAAATCGCCGCTGAGGGTGGTGGGTTCGCAGGGAGATGGACAGGCGACGACGAATCCCTCCGGCGCAAGCGAGCAGAATATGGCTAGGCAACGATGCCCCTCGGTGCGGAAACTGGAGAGGCGGGAGAGGATTTGGCGCGCAAGGGTTGGCGGCAAGCGGCTTCACGCGCGCCGCCACACGCTGAGGGGGAGTTGCTGCGGCTAGGGTGGGGGGCGCGCGCTGAGGGGGGAATTGCTACGGCTAGGGTGGGGAAAACGCCTGGTGGCCAAGATCGATGGTGCGCCAAACGCCAACCTATTGCCAACGCGGGCGACACAAAGGCTACATCGCGTGATATCGCCCGGCGACAATTTTATCGGCAGCTACGCTCTCTCTCCTCTCTTCTCTCCCTTCCAGCTAGGCATTTCCTGACATGGCATGAGCTTGTAGCCTGCCTACTCAGCTTATTGTACCTGCTCTAACTAAATCATGCTCATTGCATTGACCTTGGAGATTAAACCAGGATGGATGGAAATGAACATCTTCACTCTTACCACCGGGCCATTGGTCCATCTTTCTAGCCGTACTACTTTCAACCTCAAATAGTTTTCAATCTTAAAGTGAAGTTTTATTACTTATTCTTGTGCGGGTTTTTTCGGCTCGAGGAGGTTGTTATGTTGTATAAATGGTATTTTTAGCAAATAATCAGATATAATTTCAGCAGCAATAATCATCATTAAAGCACATTTTCAATAGCAGTTAAAAGATAAAATTGATATATAAATATGTAATTTCTTCATGTCAATTAACCAGGGTAATGTACTCAAAAGATAGGATTCAAGAGCACACAAAATCAGCATAATGCTCATATTTAAATGTGAGTTTATTTGCTCTCAGATGTCGAGTTGCTCAAGATGAAATCTTGGTCCTCACAACACTTGTTTCTAAGTTTTAATCACAAATTGAATATGACAACCAAATAAGGTAAATTAGGCCTTGAGCTAAACTAAAACTTTGCTTATATTCACTTCATGCAAATCATTAATTCAAATTCACTAATAATAGTCAATTGTAACAATTGATAAGAGGATATCAATACAGTGAACTGAATATAGTAGCTAAATGAATCACAGTGAATCCTAGTGAGCTAGATGAAGAAATCAACATAAAACATAGTGAATCATAGAGCACAGCTACTAAAGATGGAATAAATCATGTGTACAGAATAATCATAAATTGCATGACTCAATAATAAAATAGCTAATCTTTTAGCTCAAGACCAAATTATACTCAATTATCATATTCAATCTCAGTTTGACATCAATACATCATCAAGCATTAATTTGAGCCCACAACAGAACAAAACCAAGTCTCCTAGTACTAGTCAAAATACTGAAATCAACTAGCACAATACACTTGGTAAAGTAATGCACAAAACCAAAAATACTCATGATACGGATGGCACTCAAAGCCATCGAGAATTAAACTAGGCAAGGCATGCTAAAAGGTGCTAACTCAGAAAACCAATCGCTTTGTTGTGCCACGAAGGACGGACGAGATTGTTGGAGATACAATGCCAATTTGCAATCTGGTACACACCAAATTGCAAAATCGAGGTACAAGGAATGCCGCACAAGAACCAACCGAAGTGCACTGGCTAAGAGCACTGGAGAACACCAAGCACTAAAGCCAATTTGTTTTCTCCCAAATCGATCCATCACTACTACCTCAACAGAGAGATGGCGTAAGGAACCGAACAAGGAGTTTTCAATGAGAAGGTGATCGGACCTCATTGCTATCAGTGTCGAGATAGGCACGGTGCTACAGCAGCCCAAAGGCTCAAAACTGAACTCCAGCCAAGAAGAAGAACCACACTCAAGGGAACTTACTGATGATATTTAGGTGAGTCTCAGAAGAGGAGATTGAGGTGGACTTAAAGGGAGGAGAGGCAGGGCAGCTGACGCAGCTATAGCCAACGGTCGGCGTTGAAGCGCAAGAGCTGTTGGCACCTCCTATGCCGTTGCCGCTAGGAAAAATCCCCACGCCGCAAGAGCTAGCCTAGAAGCCTCTTTGCCCCATCGTGCAAAGAAGATAGGGCTGGAGACTAAGTCTCTAGCCTTATGTCTTCCTCTTCTCCCACCGACTGATGGGACCCACATCCTTTTTTCTTTTGTATTTCTTCTTTTCTCAAAATGAGGAATTACCATATAGCCCTCAAAATATCCAACAGGTTAAGGGTGATTTAACTTAGAAAAACACCATTGGTTGGAGAGAAATAATTTAATCTAGTCAGAGCCTTATAACTGTCGAGACCGAATATACAAATTCGGACTCTCATGTACTCTGCACTAGTCGAGGATCACGCTAGTGCACACAGCGTAAACAAAGATAAATATCATCCACATCACGATATTCTAAAGGAAATCCAAATTATATTAATAACCAACAGAGTGCGACCTTATGGCCAAGCTTACAATTATTAGCCTGAAGGGCTTTAAAGAAACTAGCGTGAAATCCAAAATTAGCGTAGTAGCCACTCGACATGCCCACAGGCAATCGGTGGGAGCGAAGTCCTAATCTGTGAAGTCCTCGTAGTAGCCTCCTTCTAGCAACTCCTGCTGATCTGGTCCCTCCTCCTCAATCGAGCAACATGGGCATAAAGCCGTGAGTACATTGGTACTCGACAAGTCGTTTGTAACAAATGAATGCAATATAATATGCAAAGCTTAACAATGGATGGCTGAAAGGTTAGTTTTGCATGAAGCGACAATTTGAAGTAAATACAATATATAGATTGAAAAGCATATTTAACAACGGACACTAAGTAAATATATCAAAGGAATTGAATATAACCACAAGTGAACTAACCATTCACTTCCCATCTCAAACCAATCAAATTTTCATAAAGACTCTACCCTCGTGTGAAATCACCGAGCATTGTCCATGACCGGGACACGGCTATTCGAATAGTTTTACACTCTGCAGAGGTTGCACAACTGTACCCACACGATGTGATTAGCCTCAGCTTAAGGAAATCACAACAAGGCTTTTACAATGATCCATCTCCACCCGATCCCACTCGCTAAGGATTCGCCGTCGAGTAGGGTAACCCCCTAGTCGATAATTGCCCCCTCTTGCGCCACACAACATCAGTAGTAAAACCAAAGTAGAGACTTCTCAAATTATTATGCGAGTCTATCCCATACTAGACATGTGGTTTGCGATTAAGCTCGGATCAATGGCGCACAAAGTTAAGTCCTTAACAATTACCCGTGAAGCATCCACATCCCAATGTGCATCGGCACCCCCTTTCTTGCGATCATTCGCCCAAGTGAAAGCCAAGTTTGTATAACCAATGCCCATGACACTACCCATGTCATGACATACCAATTTTATAATCGTGGCTAACCACCACGTTCAAGTAAATCATTAAGTCGAGGATTAATTAACCACATGTGATGCGGATCCCAATGAACTAATAGGAAGCGAGGCTAAGCGATCGAGCGTAACCCCATGTGACAATTATTATTTTATCACTAAATAATTCCCAATCCTAAGGTGTCAATGGATTCATGGTAGTCAAATTATCATGGAGGATTTAATCAATTAGGAGTATAACTACCAATACAAGGTTTTATTAATAAATAGCAATGCATGATAATTTGAAACAAAATAATACATAATAGATTGAAATCTGGGTTCAACATGATCAAAGAATACGACTTGCCTTGGCCTTGCTCAGATGAGGGCTCTTGGTCTTCAAATCCAACTTCGCTCCCTCGAACACGCGATCTAACGAGAGAAAAACGAGACGAAAAGAAAATAAATTCAAATAAAATTCAAATGAACTCCAAAACTTTCAAACCTGAACCAAAAGGTAGAGCTCAATTTTAGATGAATTTAGAAAAAGAACGAGGTCAATCGGAGCTAGGATGAGGAGAACGGGCTCTTGGAAAATTGGATTTTCTGAAAATCAGGAAAATTGGAAAAGTGCATTGTCTTTGTGGACCGGCGCACGGAGGCTGAGTCTACGGTGAACCCGCGCACAAGCTTGATCGCGGGCGGCGCGTCACGACGCGGCGACTAGGGTGAGTGGCGGTGGCGTGGCGGACACATAGCGTTAGGGCGGCGTGGCGGCTTGCGTGGCGGCTTCGGGAGCACAGGGCGAAGCGTCGGACGGCGTGGTGCGGCGCGTGGGCGCATCCGGGCCGTCGGCCCAGATCGGCTCACGGGTCTCGGCTCGGCCGACGGCGGGACCCACAAGGCGGCGCACACGCTCACATGGACCGGGCGCCGCGGAAGGCGAAGGGCGAGCGCGGGCGCGTCTTGGCGTCTTGGCGTGCGGCGCGCCGCGGCGCGCGCGGCGCGGCGCGCGGCGCGGCGCGCGTCGCGCGGCAGCGCGCGGCGGCGGCGCAGCGGCGGCGGGCGGCGGCGGCGAGGTGACAGCGGCGGCAAGGTGGCGGGGCGACGACGGCGGCGGGCTCACCGCCGCGGTGGCGAGCAGCGAGCGCGGCGAAGCTCTGGCGGCAACGGCGCGCAAAGATAACGAGGGCAGCGGCTGGCGGCGCGGCTCCGCGGCGGCGGCGGCGCGGCGGCTCGGGATCTGAAGCGGCGGCGGCCGGCTTTACACGGACCCGAGGTGTCCGCGACGCAGACAGCAAGCGGCGGCGAGAGTCCGGCTTCGAGACGGGAAGACGAGTCGGGTCGGGGCGACGGCAGTGGGCCCCACACGCCGGTGGCGCGGTGAGCAGCGGCCGAGATGCGAAGCGCGGCGGCGGGCGCAGCGGATGGCGGCCACGTGGCGATCATCGGGAGGCCAAGCGGGCGCGCGAGCGCGGATGCTGACAGCGTGCACGCGCGCGGCGCGCTAAATTTGGCGGAGCCGAGGGGGTTGGGCGGTGGTGGGTTTCGCCCATCGGCGGTTGGGGATTTTGGTATTTTCTTTTCATAAATTCATTTAAATCCTTTTGAGCTCTAGCAAATAGCAAATAAATCCAGAAAAATCCAGAAAAAATCCAATAAATTCCTTGAGACACAAGGAACTCAAATAAAATAACTTTGGCAAATGTTCATGTTCAGATTATTCATATTACATCCTTTTAATTCATAAAATTTCATTTAAGCTTTAATTAATTTCAGAAAAAAAATTCAAATGGTGAATTTTATTTTAAAAGCTTCAAAAATACTCTGAAAATCAGGATGTTACAAACCTCCCCCCCTTAAACGGAATCTCGACCCCGAGATTCTGGCTCTCTAAAGAATAGGTTTGGAAACTCCGCTTTGAGATCCTCCTCGCTTTCCCGGTTGCTTCCTCCTCTGAATGATTGCTCCATTGAACTTTGCAAAAGCGAGCGACTCTTCTTCTAGTGACTCGCTCGACACTTCCAAGATTTTGATGGGATGCTCTTTATAGGACAGATCCTCACGGAGATCCACACCTCAATTGGCACTTTGCTTCCTCTGGCACTCATAAGCACTTCTTCAATTGAGACACATGAAAAACATCGTGTATCCGCTCAAGTTCTCGGTAGCTCCAATGATAGGCAACTTCTCCTTGCGCTTCAAAATCTTGAATGGCCCCACATACCTTGGTGCTAGCTTTCCCTTCATTTGAAAACGCTTAACACCTTTGAAAGGTGTGATCTGAGATACACATAATCATTGGGCTCAAAGCTTAAATCTCTTGGCGAGTATCGGCATAACTCTTTTGCACGGCTTGAGCTGCTTTCAGCCTTTCTTGAATCAAGCGCACTTTTCTTGACTTCTTGCAAACACTCGGCCCAAAAATTTGCCTTTCTCTGTTTCTTTCCAATTGAGAGGGTCCTACACTTGACCATACAAAGCCTCAAGCGGTGACATCTGCAAACGGCACAGTAGCTGTTGTTGTAGGAAAATTCTGCAAAGGTAGGCAATTGTCCCACTTAGCTCCGTGATCCAAAACACATGCTCTCGGCATATCCTCTAGGATTTGATTTACACGCTCTGTCGACCATCGATGCTGTGGGTGATAAGTGTGCTGAAATTCAGATGAGTACCCATCGCCGTGGAAACTACTCCAAAATCGTGAAGTGAACTGCGATCCACGATCCGACACAATCCTCTTAGGAACTCCATGGAGACTCACAATTCGGACATATACAATTCGCCAACTTATCTCGAATATGTGGTTTTGATTGGAAGGAAATGGGCTACCTTTGTCAATCGATCCACAATTACCCATATCAGTCGTAACCTTCCTTGGTCTTGGGTAGACCTGTGATGAAATCCATGCCCACATCTTCCCACTTCCACTCGGGAATTTTCAACGGTTGCAACAATCCTGCGGGTCTTTGATGCTCTGCTTTCACTCATTGGCAAACATCACATAGTGCTACATACTCTGCTATTTCTCGCTTCATACACGCCACGGTACTTATCCTTGATGTCTGATACATCTTGGTACTGCTGGATGAATTGAATATAATGACTCGTGTGCCTCTTTAAGCAACAATTGCTTTAACTCTTCCTTATTGGGTACGCACAATCGCTTCTTGTACCATATGATACCACGATCATCCTCCACAAAACACGCCGCTTTTCCTTCCTTCAATCCAACCTTGATCCATTGGATATTTTCATCCTCCGGTTGCGCTTTGACGAATCGACTATCCAAGGTCGGTTTGCAAGTCCAAAGCGGCCAACATCCCTTCTTCAACCAACTCCAAAGCGAGCTTTTGGAATTCCTCGTGCAATCTTTGGTTGACTCTCCTTGACCATAATTGTGTTGCAATATACCTTCTGCTCAACGCATCGCCACTCGTTGGCTTTTCTGGGTGATAGTGGATTCCAATGTCATAGTCCTTTATCAACTCCAACCATCTTCTTTGTCTTAGGTTAAGGTCGATTGGGTGAAGATATACTTCAAGCTCTTATGATCCGTGTAGATCTCACATCATTACCCATCGGTAGTGTCGCCATATTTTGGGCATGCACAAGCTGCTGCTAACTCCAAATCGTGCGTAGGGTAGTTCTCCTCATGTGGCCTCAAGCGACGCGATGCATAAGCTACCACTCTTTTGTCTTGCATCAATCGCACCTAAACCTTTGCGGGAGCGTCACAATAAATCTCAAAATCTTTCTTGATGTCGAGCAAAATTAAGATGGTGCTTTGTTGTCGGACTTTCCTTTAACTTCCAAAACTCTTCTCGCACTCTGGCGTCCATTCAAACTTCTTTTCCTTCTTTAGTAGCTGGGTAAGGGTCGGGCTACACCGGAGAACCCTTCAATGAATCTCCGATAGTAACTGCCATTCCTAGGAAGCTTGGACTGGGTCAGCGTGGGTGCCTTCGGTGAGCACATCTTGTACTTTCACGAGTCAACGGACACTCCCTCTGCTGTCAACACATGACCCAAAAAGGCAACTTCCTTCATCCAAAATTCACACTTGCTGAACTTAGCATACAACTTGTGCTCCGCAATCTTTGCAATACCAATCTCAAATGCTCCTCATGCTCCTCCTCATTCTTGGAGTAGATCGAATGTCATCAATGAACACAACGACAAACTTGTCCAAGTAGTCCATGAACACCTTGTTCATCAGGTACATAAAGTAGGCTGGGGCATTGGTTAGGCCAAAGGACATCACGGTGAACTCGTATAATCCATAACGAGTTGAGAAGGCTGTCTTGGGTATGTCCTCGGTCGAATCCTCATTTGGTGATACCCGATCTCAAATCAATCTTGGAAAACACTCCACTCCTTTTAATTGATCGAGCAGATCATCAATTCGAGCAACGGTACTTGTTCTTGATGGTAACTTCATTGAGAGCTCGGTAATCCACACACATCGCGGCTACCATCCTTCTTCTTGACGAACAATCTGGTGCTCCCCACGGAGAGGTGCTGGTCGACATACCCTTTATCCAATAACTCTTGTATCGCTTCTTTAATTCGCTAACTCATTGGCGGGCATTCGGTAAGGTCTCTTGGAAATTGGTGAGGTGCCTGGTGCTAACTCAATTGCAAACTCTACTTCTCTTTTTGGTGGCATCCCGGGGAGATCATCGGGAAAAACATCGGGATATTCTCTGGCAACTGGTACTTCATTTAGGGCAATCCCTTTACTTTGGCACACCATCACTTTTACTTTGCTTCATGTCGGCTTCAAATCTAACCTTGCTTCCATCGGGACCGTCCAAAGTATTTGCTCGGCTTCCACATTCCAATCTTTGCTTGATGCTTCTTGAGCCAATCCATACCCAAAATTACGTCCAAAGACTGGATATTCAGCACAACCAAATCTGCGGAGAACTCTACTCCTTGGATGGCTATCCTAACTTTGGGGCATCCTAGGTTTGTACTCATCTCGAGCACGGGATTGAACCAATAAAATGGAACCAAGTGCAACGACTTCCAACTTATGCTTTAGAGCAAAACTCCGAGAAACAAACGAATGTGAAGCTCCAGAATCAAACAAAACTGTGGCAGGTACTGAATTTACTGGGAACTTACCAATCACCACATCTGGCGCTGCTTGAGCCTCCTCCATGGTGACGTGGTTCACCTGGCCACGCATCACGGTCTGCGATCCTTTGTTGGGTTGATTTGATCCTTGAGGTGCTCGCGTCCCGATCTGCTGCGAAGTGCGATGCAGTGTGGCTCCCAAGCTGAAGCGAACTGGTGTCAATGCGGTATTTTGCGGGCATTTGTTGGCATAATGTCCCGTCTCATTGCATTTGAAACAAGTGACTGCTGACATGGGCTTGGTAATCCTCTGCTGTTGGCTTCCCACTGGATTTGGTTTTGGCGCTGAAGAAAACTGACGGGGAGCTGGTGCAGGAGTTTTGAATCCCGGCTTTGAGGAACTCGGCTGGCTGAAAATTACAGCGGGCTCTCGAGCTTGGTGCATCTGTGATCCTTGCTGCATCATTCTTCTCTTGCGAGATTCTTCCAACTCGCGATGACTTTCCTCAATGAGCATTGCTTTGTCCACCATGTTTTGAAAGCGGCATAATCATGTCCCACTACGAACTTTCAATCTCAGGGTTCAATCCTTTCTTGAACCTCTTACGCGAGCATCATCGTGGCGACATCTTACGGAGCATAACGGGCCAACCGAGTGAACTTGTTGAGATATTCACTCACGGACATGTTCTTCTGCTGCAACTCCCGAAATTCTTCCTTCTTCATTTCGATCACCCCATCCAGGATATGGGCATGACGAAAAGCTCCTGCGAACTCAGCCCAAGTGATGCTCTCTGGATCCTCGTGGCGGCACAATAATTTTCCACCACTCGTTGCGGCACCCTCAAGGTGATGGGCTGCATACAACACCTTCTCGCGATCTGTACACTGGGCAAGGTTAAGCTTCTTTTCCACTGAACGCATCCAGTCATCGGCTTCTAGTGGCTCAGAAGACCGTGAATAGGTAGGAGGCCTTGTCCTCATAAATTCTGCAAACTTGGACTGCTGGCGAACTGGTGGAGGCATGGCCATGTCTTGATTCTGTCGATTCATCATGGCGTTCATGTTCTGCATCATGGTGTTCATCAAGCCGATGCAGGCTGCCATGAATCGACTCAAGGTTGGATCGATCCAGTGGGTTTGCATCTTTGCTCGGAGTTGCTGACGCCCTCGGGATCGACTCATCGACCACGTCTGCGGAGCTCGGGTATCAACCATCGAAAAGAAAGATCACTTGCTTGAGGCGGCTTCACAGGGCTTACCAGGTAAGAGGGAAAAGCAAAGATAAGTGGTAAGTTCGTCTAAGGGGGATATTCTAATGGTAAATCCTAAACTAAACAATCACTTAGCCGAAAAGCTAACAAAAGAACAAATAAATCACTTCAATAAAAGATTTGATATGACTGCAACATATTGCTTTTGAGGGCAAAGCGCAGCTCACATCACACTCAATGCAAACAAAACCACTTCCTAACCGATGCTATCCTATGCTACGGTCTACTCTTCCGGCTCCCACTCGGTCGGCGAGTGCGGTGTGCGATCTTCCTCTTCTTCCTCTGCATCGTTGTAGAGCGTCCATCGGTTGCGGAGCTGCATTGTAGGCGCTGCTGCTGGAATGACGAGTTGAAGGTACTCTCGGCGATCATCTGCCATGCGTTGCCTTTCCTCCGGGCTGGGTGGCGTAGGCGAAGGTGGAGGTGTTGGCGTCCGCGGAGTGTACTCCTCAGGTTCATACTTTCTCTTGTATTCCTGGATGAACTTGGTCATCGATCTTGTACCGTCGGCGAGTTGAGCAGCGGCCTTGCGTGCAGGCTGCTGGATTTGAACCTTTGAAGGCGTGGTGTGCGACGTGACCTCCAAGCTTGATAGTGAAGTACAACCGTGTGAAATGGTACCCTCTTACTTCATCATCCATGGAACTGTACATTGGTGTTCTTTTGAAACCAAGACTTCTTAGCAGTACTCGAAGCACTCTCCTCCATCCTCCTGACCTGCTATAGTTGCTTTGCGACATCTACAGCACGGCACAAGATAAGAGTCAGTTTAAAAATTTTCATTTTCGCAGAAATTTTAAGGTGAGAGGCAAGAGTCCCTAAGAATAAGGTAAGAGAGTAAAGAATTTGCTAAATATCAGGTTTGGTTGTTTTGTCTTTAGAAAATAGGTTTTGAATTTTTGAGACAACGACTAACTTAGGTTTTAGTCCTCTGATCGATATGGCTCGATACCATCTCTGTCGAGACCGAATATACAAATTCGGACTCTCATGTACTCTGCACTAGTCGAGGATCACGCTAGTGCACACAGCGTAAACAAAGATAAATATCATCCACATCACGATATTCTAAAGGAAATCCAAATTATATTAATAACCAACAGATGCGACCTTATGGCCAAGCTTACAATTATTAGCTGAAGGGCTTTAAAGAAACTAGCGGAAATCCAAAATTAAGCGTAGTAGCCACTCGACATGCCCACAGGCAATCGGTGGGAGCGAAGTCCTAATCAGTGAAGTCCTCGTAGTAGCCTCCTTCTAGCAACTCCTGCGATCTGGTCCCTCCTCCTCAAGCGAGCAACATGGGCATAAAGCCGTGAGTACATTGGTACTCGACAAGTCGTTTGTAACAAATGAATGCAATATAATATGCAAAGCTTAACAATGGATGGCTGAAAGGTTAGTTTTGCATGAAGCGACAATTTGAAGTAAATACAATATATAGATTGAAAAGCATATTTAACAACGGACACTAAGTAAATATATCAAAGGAATTGAATATAACCACAAGTGAACTAACCATTCACTTCCCATCTCAAACCAATCAAATTTTCATAAAGACTCTACCCTCGTGTGAAATCACCGAGCATTGTCCATGACCGGGGACACGGCTATTCGAATAGTTTTACACTCTGCAGAGGTTGCACAAGCTGTACCCACACGATGTGATTAGCCTCAGCAAGGAAATCACAACAAGGCTTTTACAATGATCCATCTCCACCCGATCCCACTCGCTAAGGATTCGCGTCGAGTAGGGTAACCCCTAGTCGATAATTGCCCCTCTTGCGCCACACAACATCGATAGTAAAACCAAAGTAGAGACTTCTCAAATTATTATGCGGTCTATCCCATACTAGACATGTGGTTTGCGATTAAGCTCGGATCAATGGCGCACAAAGTTAAGTCCTTAACAATTACCCAGGCGAAGCATCCACATCCCAATGTGCATCCAAACCCCTTCTTTGCACGATCATTCGCCCAAGTGAAAGCCAAGTTTGTATAACCAATGCCCATGACACTACCCATGTCATGACATACCAATTTTATAAGCGTGGCTAACCACCACGTTCAAGTAAATCATTAAGTCGAGATTAATTAACCACATGTGATGACGGATCGAACTAATAGGAAGCGAGGCTAAGCGATCGAGCGTAACCCCATGTGACAATTATTATTTTATCACTAAATAATTCCCAATCCTAAGGTGTCAATGGATTCATGGTAGTCAAATTATCATGGAGGATTTAATCAATTAGGAGTATAACTACCAATACAAGGTTTTATTAATAAATAGCAATGCATGATAATTTGAAACAAAATAATACATAATAGATTGAAATCTGGGTTCAACATGATCAAAGAATACGACTTGCCTTGGCCTTGCTCAGATGAGGGCTCTTGGTCTTCAAATCCAACTTCCGCTCCCTCGAACACGCGATCTAACGAGAGAAAAGCGAGACGAAAAGAAAAATAAATTCAAATAAAATTCAAATGAACTCCAAAACTTTCAAACCTGAACCAAAAGGTAGAGCTCAATTTTAGATGAATTTAGAAAAAAACGAGGTCAATCGGAGCTAGGATGAGGAGAACGGGCTCTTGGAAAATTGGATTTTCTGAAAATCAGGAAAATTGGAAAAGTGCAACATTGTCTTTGTGGACCGGGCGCACGGGAGGCTGAGTCTCACGGTGAACCGCGCGCACGAAACGATGCGGCGGGCGGCGGCTGCCTTGCGCGGCGACTAGAGTGAGTGGCGGTGGCGTGGCGAACACGCAGCGTTAGGGCGGCGTGGCGGCTTGCGTGGCGGCTTCGGGAACCTGTGGCGAAGCGTCGGGCGGCGTGGTGCGGCAGCGTGGGCGCATCCGGGCGTCGGCCCAGATCGGCTCACGGGTCTGGCTCGGGCGGCGGGCGGGACCCACAAGCGGCGGCACGGCTCACATGGGCCGGGCGCCGCGGGAAAGCGAAGGGCGCGCGGCGCGGCGTCGATCTTGGCGTCGCGCGTGCACGGGCGCGAGGTGGCGCGGCGCGCGCGCGCGGCCGGCGGCGCGCGGCGGTGCGCGGCGGCGGCTGGCGGCGGCAGACGGCGGCGGGCAAGGTGGCGAGGGCGGCGGCGGCGGCGGGGCTCACCGGCGGTGGCGAGCAGCGAGCGAAGCGGCGAAGCTCTGGCGGCAACGGCGGCGCAAAAGATAACGAAGCGGCAGCGGCGGCGGGCTCCGGCGAAGCGCGGCGAGCGGCGGCTCGGGATCACGAAGCGGGCGGCGGCTTTATACACGGACCCGAGGTGTCCGCGGCGAGACAGCGCGGCGGCGAAGTCCGGCTCGGAGCGGGAAGACGAGTCCGGTCGGGACGACGACAGTGGGCCCCACCGCCGGTGGCGCGGTGTGGCGGCGGCCGAGATGCGAAGCGCGCGGCGCTGGCGCGGCGGATGGCGGCCACGTGGCGATCATCGGGAGGCCAAGGCGGGCGCGGCGCGGATGCACAGCGCGTGCACGCGCGCGGCGCGCTGGGTTGGCGGAGCCGAGGCGGGTTGGGCGGTGGTGGGTTTCGCCCTTGGCGGTTGGGGATTTTGGTATTTTCTTTTCATAAATTCATTTAAATCCTTTTGAGCTCTAGAAAATAGCAAATAAATCCAGAAAAATCCAGAAAAATCCAATAAATTCCTTGAGACACAAGGAACTCAAATAAAATAACTTTGGCAAATGTTCATGTTCAGATTATTCATATTACATCCTTTTAATTCATAAAATTTCATTTAAGCTTTAATTAATTTCAGAAAAAAAATTCAAATGGTGAATTTTATTTTAAAAGCTTCAAAAATACTCTGAAAATCAGGATGTTACAATAACCTTATTAAGTTTTGTTTTTTTAAAAAACTGCTAACCTAACTAACCCACCTAAGATATCTAGCCAAACAACATTTTAGACCATCTAATTTAGTTACCAGACACAACAAATGGGTTAAGCTAACCTACCTAGGAAAAAGTTAGCTAACCTAGTTACTCCCTTCAGTCACAAAAGGAAATCAACCTAGAATGCGTGCAGTCAAATATATCAATTGTGATCAAAGATATTATCTAAAATATGTAGTTTGAATGTATAAAAATGATATGAGTAAATTTATCACAAAACATACTTTCATAACATTACACTTTTGTAAAAAAATATTATGATAAATTTTAGCGGTCAAAATTACATCTTGTTAACTTTGGAAAGTAAAAATGATTTATTTTTATGACTGGAGGGGTATTTTTTAATTAAAAGAGCCTTAATTATTTTAGGTCCATTTTAGGTTAGTTACTGCTTATAGCTTCTCTCGCAAAAAAAAACTATCACCATAGCTTACATGTACTCCCTCTGAGTCGCAATATAGGTTATTTTAGGGTTGGACATAAGAATTAAGGGAATAGATGAAATGACATTAATACCCTTCAATCATTCCCACAATCTTCTGTTTATTCCTCTCTTAGATGCAATCAATATACTCTTGAACTCACACATTCTGTATTCACACTTGGCAGCATGCAAAATTAATTGCACTAGTACCACTGTACTTATTTTTTTTAAATGGGCAGGAGGGCTGCCTTCTATTGCTTTACAGGGAGAATGGAAAACCACATAAAAAGGTTAGATTGAGGGACAGAGTGGGGTGGAGAGAGGCCAGGGGCTAGCCTAAGAAAAGAAAAACCATTTAAGGTGTTACAGAGATTAATAGGAGCTCCTGTAGCCTCTTTTGTCCTTGCTAGGGCCCATGCGTTGGCCTCCTTCTTTATGGCGGCGATCAAGGACAAAGGTGCAGTTGCCGTGGACAGTAAAATGTGAGCGCTCCGTTCCTTCCAAATTTACCAAGCGACTAGCATCACTAGTGATGACATTGCTTTTCGTGGTGTACCATTCGAAAGAACTACAGACTCCCACCAATCATGGAGTCTACTGCGCTATGGAAATCCAGATTCTTGTGGCGTAGCGGCATCCGACCAACAAATGCATGGTGGACTCCGAGTCACGTCTACACAGGGGGCACATTAGATGATTGGGTCAGCCACGCTTGTCCAGACAATCTGCGGTCCACAGTCTATTTTGTATGGCCAGCCAGACTACCACTGTACTTAAATGCTTTAACATAGATTAAGTGGTTGGTATGTTATTTAATAGGGGTATACATAATTATTTATTTATTATTATTATTTTAGATTTAGAGGTTAAATAAATGTAAGGAAACAAGGGAGTGTAAAAGGAATGGGAAAAAGAAGTCTATTTATTCCTTTAATTAAAGTTACGTGGGAATTACATGGGAAATGGAGACATGATAAAATAGATCATTTACCGATGAAAATTAATCAAGACATAATAAGGACAAAAAAGGGTAAAAGTTTCTTGAAATTATAAAATGGCTTATATTTTTAGAGGACCTGAGAAGGCCAAAACAACTCATAGCGTGACTCGAAGGCTACCATAGCTCCCTCTGTCGGCACCTCAGGAGCATGCCGCCATCGCTAGTACGACTCCGACCCTGCACGAACCTCAAATTACTCCCATGTTTTAACCTTGCGTTGTCCCCATCGATCGATGGATCGAGCTCACCTGCACGTAACCGCGCGCATAACACAATATCAGTAAATAACCGTGTAGCTAGCTCGCTAGATGCATGAATAGCTCCATGGCATGGTTACTGGAGCGCTGGGGAATCAGGTGAAGTTGCTGCTACCATCATAGTCGCGTCCTTGAGATTCCAATAATTTGCGCTCGGCAAAGCGCGGCATGATTGGTCGCTCGCCTGTTTCTCATAGCTTCGAGTACGTACTAGCTAGCCTACGTCGATCGTTACTCAATATTGTTGCATGGCCCCGCGGCTAGCATCCTGCCCGGCCGGGTGTATGATCCGCAATGGCAACAGAGGATAAATGATATCTTCTTAATTTTTGTGTAAGTACTAGAAATATTTTACTCCAGAGCTATAGACCTAAAAAAAATCATATTTCACCATCTATAACCAAACAACAACCCGAAACAACAAATAGCACAAAAACTACCCCTTGTCTGGTCTGACCAGAGGTAAGCCGACAGTCTAACTAGGCACAGGAGCGGTCTGACCGCTCCCCTATTCCTATAATAGAAAATCAGTCTGAGTCTAAACTACTTTTGGTGCAAATTTAAAAATCCATGGATCCAATTAGATCAAAGTTTGTACACACATTACCGAGGGTCTTAAGAACCTATTCCATCTAAGGATCAAAATAATCCTAGCCAAATTCCTAATCATTTCTCAAAACAGGTAGGTTGCAACAAAACCAGGAAAAACTCAAAATGTTAAGATACAACTTGCTCATTGGTGAAGTAAAAATGGCTTTAGATGTGTTTCTACATATTACAGCAAGCAAAACCAATCGACAAATCAAAGACAAAACCCTCAAGTCAAGATTTCTTAAGAAAGGCTCCAAATCAGGAAAAACCAGACAACTTCAAGAACTTGCAAACACATTGTCTATATGGATGAAATTTGATCTACACGACAAACACAGTGTCTATATGGATGAAATTTGATCTACATGACAAACACAGTGTCTATATGGATGAAATTTGATCTACATGAGTCATCTCAATCACTTACACATCCTTAGCACCAGTAAGATCAAGAAGAGGGGAGAAGAGGCAAAGAACCAACAACAACAAGAGCAAATCAACTAAGACAATAAGGATTCATAAGAGATGAACAACCTTGATTATATTGCTATTTGAGTATGAATGTTTTACACCCAATCCATGAGGACAAGAGAGCACACCACATTACTCACTCTTCTTTCTCAAACCCTAACGCTAACTCTAGAATGGTTGGATTGGCTAGCATATAAGCCTCCAATGGAGCAACCAAGCAACATCTAATCCTAATAGATACTACCCATTAGCACAAATGGGAGAAACCTGTAAACCACACATAACACAGGTTTTACACTCACACTCAACTTACGTACGCTTTCAAAGCACATAAGCCCGAACCTGCTAAGTCTTTAGCCTTTGATCTTCTTGATTCTCCCAGCATTTTCTTGGCCTAAACTACTTTCCCAAACACCGCTCAAGCACCACGGTTTTGATGCCAGATTTTTTTCAGTATTTGGCAAACTACCAAAATACATTTGCCTTGACCCAGTTTTCATCTTCCCTTACAAGCAATCGCCATACTTATCACGTGTAGGTGCACCAATAGCTTGCCACACATCGACAAGTCTCTCCTATTCCAAGCTACTTGGTGCAACCCATTGCTCGAACCTTCTCTTCAACCTTTCTTGCCTTCCCACTGACATGATTGAGCCCAACTATCTCACCTGACATCCTTCACCGTTCTAGACCCCAGCTCCTCCATGAGCATAATCCCAATCCTTATCGTTGACCATAGTTGACTACAAGCTTCCCAGCACATACAAAGATAAAGAAATTATTTTCGGTCACAAGTTATTCACAATATGACCCACGTTAGCTCAACATGCTTCATGCAGCATGAATACACAGACCTAGAGCCAAAATACCCAATCCACGACCAATTTCCCAAAATTTCAGAACTCACTACTGAAATCACAAGACAGCCAGTCAGACCGATTTGGCCAACCGGTTTGATCACTCAGCCTAGCCAATCAGATCAATTTCACTGGCCAGTCTAATCCCTCAGCCGAGCTAGTCAGACTGTAAGAATCCAAACAAAAGGCATACAATCAAACCATGGTCATACCGCAAGAAACCAAATAGAAGGCAGAAAATCAAACCATTCGCAAACTTGAAATTTAACTCCATAAACATTGACAAGGTTTCATCACAAACTATCATAGACTTTCTTACATGATCCCTCAATCTTTTCCTTGATGAACACATTGGCAATTCCTCCAAAAATATAATTTTAAGATGATTTTGGAAAAAGAAGGGAATTATGTGAAAGAAAACTCAAAATTATCAAAAAGAAATGCACAAGCTAAAAATAACCATATGAGCATGAAATGGAGAGAAGCAACTAGATAGAATAAGTTTTCCATAAAAAAACGTCAACTCCATCAAGGAATTTGGAAATCTCACTCAAGGTGAGAAGAGATTAAAGTGATAAAGAAAATCACAAGAAAGCATCCAAGCTCCCATTTAGCAAGAATTTGCATAAAAACTCCATTTTTTTGTTCTAAATCTGCATTTTTCCAATCTTCTCCCCTTTGATAATGAATTCATCCAGATGTATGAAAAAAGAAAGAGCATGTTATTGAATGAAGTGGCTGCATTTTTATTCATATTTACCTTAATGAGGAGTTATAAAAAGTATCCTAAGAAACTTTACAATAATTACACCAAACCATATTATGTGAAGCAGATATCTTGATCATGGCAACGTATATATAGCAAAGCTAAGCCAAATGAGCAATAATATGAGGTTAAATGGGTTTCTTAGTATGTCAAGTTGCTCAAATTCCTAGTTTAAACAAAGGTATCAAAAAAATGAGATAGGCCATATCAATAAACTAAATGAAACCAAGAAACTATAATTAAGTCATTTCAGAGAGCTACAAGTTCAATATTACATTATTTTGTTAAACTACATTGAAATAAGCGCAAATAGCACATTTAGCACTTTCTAAAACAAAATTTGGTTTTATCTTAGTAAAACAAGTTCTATACTAGGAGTCATCCACAACTACGTCCTAAGATTCAACCATTTTTCACAATTCTTCGAATAAGCTATGTGCTAGTGACATACATCATTTTTATATATATTTACTTGCCATTTTACTCTTATATTTTTCATATTTTGGGACCATTTATTATCATTTACATGTTTTTCTATAATTAGTTCCTTGAAATGGACCATTTTACATTTTTCATAATTTTCTACAGGCCAGCGCGATCGAGGTGCACAAACGACAAATATGGACTTCCGGAACTGCTTCGTACATATGTACATGTCACCGTGAATGTGTAGGATCTTCTTGCAAAGAAATGAGACTTTCGAAGGGCCTAAATAGAAGAAAACAACATGGAGAAGGATGGTCCTCAAAACTCATGTTAGAGAATCTCATTTTATATTGTTGTATGCCTTTTGACTTATTACATGCATTTAACTAGACTTTTACCTTGATGACTTATTGTTCGGGTTTGATAATATCATGCCATTTACTTGAGGACAAGTAAACATTTAAAGCATGGGGTATGACATGCATCATTTTTGTATATTTTCCTGTCATTTTACACGTATATTTTTCGTATGTTGGGACCATTTATCATCATTTACATGCTTTTCTATAATTAATTGCTCGAAATAGATCATTTACATTTCTCATAATTTTCCACAGGCCGACATGATTGAGGCACATAAATGACAAATCTGGACTTTCGGGACTACTCAGTACAAATGTACGTATCATTTCAAACATGTAGGATCTTCCCACAAAGAAATCGGACTTCTGGAGGGCCCAAACAGAAGAAAACAACATGGAGAACGACCTGTATGCAAATTTTAGAAAACTTGGAGGGACTAAATCACAAAATGAACAAAACATTCCCCATCAGCCACTGGCCTCAAATCCCTAGCTCAGCCTCAATCCTAAATCGAGCCTGGCATTGCTTCTGACCTTGCCCCATTTGCTTCTCTCCCTCCTCCTCAGCCTTTGGCCGCCGCCGAGCCAGGCCATCTCATCGGTGTGTCCTCCTTCTCCACCCCTTGCTCACCTTCTTCTCCAACCGTGCATCACCTTTCCTATGTTGCTCCATCGATCGTCGCCTCTCCATTTCACCTTCTACACCATAGCAATGCTGCCTTCCCCTTCTGTGCCACCCCCTAGCTGCCGTCCCACTTTTCCTTCTCTATCCCGCACCACTACTTCGATCACCCACCTCTTCCTTGCTGCTTCATTGACCCCACACCAGAGTCGCCGCCATCCACCAAGCATCGATGGCCACCACCTTCCCCTATCTCTACCAGCAAATCGATGTGCCACAGTCATCTCCACCGCCGCAAGCTCTACCTTTCCCCTCTTTCCTCTCTATCTCTACCGCCTCTACTGTTCCACCACACCTAGCTCTCCTCAGCGCTGCTGATCTGCTCCACCATCGACTGCTGCTTCTCCTTCACGGCGCGCCACCACAGCTGCTCTCCCTCCACCTGCCATCATCTACCTCTTCCCTCTACTGCTCCACCGCTAGCCAATGCCACCGCTCCCTGTAGTCTCCTTCCACCGGCAACTCTCCTCCACGCCACTACTTTCTTCACCAAGCCATCGCCTTCTTTCCTGACTACCATCTGCTACTTCTTCCTCTTTGGTTTATCTCCAACTCTTCTCCTTTACTCTTTTTGCTGTCTTAATTATTGCTCAGTGATTGCTATGGTTAACTATTACTTCCTGTTAATTGTGCATTATTAATCAAATCTATGGAGTGATGCTTGTGATTGTGAGAGAATGTTTGTAACTTGTGCATTTGTGTTAGTATATTTGTGAGTAACAATCTATTCATGTGGTATCTGCTCAGTAATTATGATCTTTGTGCGGCAATAGTGCTCTCTATTAATTTGTCAATATTATGTCTCAGTTAGTAAATTGTTCAGCTCATGTGATTTTCCTATGTTATTCATTTGTTAGTACATGTCGATTAGTGTTTTTGTCTATGATCAGTTTTCATGTTGTATGCTTGTGCAGTTGTCAATGTTAGTACTTGTGTATGTTTGATTTGTGCGAGTTAGCTAGCCAGCGATCGTTGTAACACCCCAGCCAAACTATGACCTGGAATGCTACTAAAGTAACAACATATTAAGGAAAACTAATATTCACCTTACAAATTTTCAGCAGAACCTCCTTTGTTTAATGAGTAAAATAGAGGTTCCAACATGCATAGTCAAACGATCTGAATAATAGTAAGCAATAAATATTCAATTCTAAACAACTGAATTATGTTTGCCATCACAATCGTAACCACAATACTTAAATAAAGAATGTAAGCAATGTAAAAGTTCTAAACCTTTATTACATTCTAAACATGGTGATCTTTATTCAGTTACCACTTAAGCTATTCAACAAATAATGATTAAGGTTCTTTATTTCTTCCAAGGTGAATGGACCGTGCAAGTGCAATAAAGTTAATCCATCTTTATCCCCATGCATGCTGGTCTCATGTAGGTACCTAAAAACAAACAGCAACCACAACAACAAACAAGAGTGAGTCCAACGACTCAGCAAATATAAATAGTGGCAACAAGAGTAAAAGGGAACATCACTCCTCATGTTCACCCATCAATCAAATAAATAAATCATGCTATGCAGTATGATCAAAAGAATCTCTTTATCTCTTCTCTTTCGCATTTTACGGTGTGCGGGTGTGCATCCGTCAATGCACACCCATGCCTGTACCATCTGAGTACAGGGACCATTTGCCCATACTCCACATGTATAGGGACCTTTAGCCCGTCATGACATCAACATGACGGGGACCTCAACACTTGGTCGTCTCGTGACCAAGACCTCAATAATCAACATGATGCACAAACGTGAATATCTCAATAATAAATTGCATTCACAATAACTATGCACCAGAAATTCTCTCATTCGTTTGCAATCAGCGATAACCAAATTCAACATAGCATTAACATGATCAAGATCAAATATTCTCATAAGATAGATCAAAACATCTATAAACCATCAATCATGCAATCATCCATAATCCATACTATGAATGTTAGACCACTATTGTACTTGCCTTAACCACGCGAAAACGGGGGATGAGCAGAAGGTGCGGCCCCTGGAATCCGTCTTCCTCCTGAACAATAATTTTAATAATCACTAAGGCAACAGTAACGAGTCTTTAGATTAAACAAAAACACCCCCAAACTAACACAACATGTTTAACTTGACTCAAACCCCAAATCCTTTCGGCCACCCTGTCCCCCTCTACAGACAGTCAACTTCAAAAATCCTTATCTAATGGTACAGAAGTCCGAATAGGGCGTTCTCAGATTTTCTGGAAATATAATTAAATTATATAACTAAACCTAGTTGGTGAGTCTCCCTGATTCGGCCAACTTCTACCCGCACCATCTAAATTTCTAGAACATCAATTCCATAACGAGTTCTCTGGACAGCGCACTAAAATTGACATAACTTTCACCCCGAGAGTCGGAATCCGGATTTCTTGACCTTTCTGGAAATCTAAGGAAAATATCTAAAACTTTAATAATATGGAGATCCTCTGATTCTCCTGATTTCTAATCGCCCAACTCATCTACCGAAACCTGACAGGAATTTCCCCGATCTACAGGACAGTCCGACTAGAAAATTCATAACTTTTTCTACAGAGGTCCGAATGACGCGTTCTAGCACTTCATAGAAAGCTAAAGATGTCCTCTACAAATCTCTAGGAGAAGAACAGACCTGAATCCCCACGGATCTATATCAAAAAGACCGTCTAACAGAGGCTGTCCTGAGCAGATCCGAAAACCGACATTGCTAAACAACTAAATATGCAGCTAGCGGGGAGAATTAGGAGTAATTACCCTTAACGAATCGCTGAAGAACACGGAGAACTCCACACGATCTCTGCCTCCCTTCTTTTTCCCGTCCTATTCTCCCCCTTCCGGATCCACAATCCTTCCCGGCGGACGATTGCTCTCCTCCCCTCGAACCGCAGCGATCGGGATCCCTTCACCAATCGCAGGGGCGTCCATGGAGGCGAGGGAGATGCTGCTGGCCACAGGGCGCAAGGAGGAAGAGGAGGTGCTGCTGGAAGCGCGCAAGGGCAGCAGGGGCGGCGCAAGGGGGAGAGGGGAGCGCAAGGAGGGAGAGGGGAAGGGGCGGCTAGGGTTGGAGGGGAAGGTGGCGCCCCCTTTGCTGGCCAAAATCCCCACCTGGGCCAAGGCCCAGGCCCAGGTTGCCAGGGAAAATCAGAAAACCCCCTCTAAACTTGATATTTTATTCTTCCCTTCAAGGTCCTTTCCTCCGATTAAACGATTAACGGTCGAAACTCTTCCAGGATATTACAATCGTTCTCCTCCCCTTGCTATCTTGATGCCCCCCTTGCTTCTAGACTCCCTCTTTCCCCTTTTTGCAGTTGGTTGATAATTAGGTCATGCAGTCGTTGTCGTAGTTGTTGGTGTTGTCCTGCCATCGCAGACTAGTTGGTTGCCGACCGTCTTTCCTCCTCTCTCTTAACTCCCTCTGTGCTTCTCGACTTCCTCATTTGGTCTCCTGGTTGGTAGCTAGTTAGGTCATTGGTCGGTAAGCATGTTCATTTGTGTAGTCATCATTGTCATTCATGTGTGTTCGTTCATGTATCTCTCATCGTGTTAACCGTTCGGTCGTGCGACCTCAATTCGCATGGTCATTTGTCCCATCGTCTTTTGATCATTTAGTTCATATGTCATTTCGTTCGTGTGACTAGGGTTTCGTTCAGTCATTTTTGATATTAGTTCATTCGGCTAACTCGGTAGTCATTTTAGGTTTAGTTTTCCGCTTTTATCCCTTTTTGATTGATCTTGCTTTAGTTGAGCACCATAGCCTTAGTCTAGTCCCTGTGGAGAACATGAAACTGGCCGCTATTTTAGTGGCAACCCGTGTACTTATGGGTGTGCTATTTTTGCACGATCAGCTAGATCTCAAGTATTTGTCGACCACCCCAAGTAATAAACTTAAAATATGGTCATGGTCATCCGAAATTCCCCCTGAATTCATGTCATATGCAATGGCAAACCATCTAATGAAAAAGAATATGTGAGATCAATTTTTTCGCACATAAAAGAGATCACTTTTGATTTTATTTTTTAGTTTAAGAACAATGAGCTACTCCTAAGTCCATAAGCAAAAACCCGAGCTGAGCCACGAAGCCTAGGAGAGTAAACTCGTGCTTCAATAATGAATTAGCATAGCTCAATATAAAGCTCAATTTAGATTTTAAACTCAACTTAACGTATTTGACATGGCGTAAATTATAAGAAGATCACTAAAGCAAAACTAGTCATAAGATCCAACATTGACATGTTTTACTTCAAGTTTTCATGTTTAAGCAAGATAGCATGGCAAAACTAGAGCTACACAAAAAAAGACATGATTAATCTAGCAAACTAGCATAAGACATTGGCAAGTTGTAAAGCATGATACCATGTCACATAGAGATAATAGTCAAAGCTCTATTTATATTTTACAATGCAAATTGCTGAAATTTTATAATGCAGTATGATACAATGGATGCACAAGAGCCAAACTTCCCCTCAAATCAGGCCAAAAGGACTCACCCCACAAAGAAGTAAAACAAGAAGAATCGACAGCCTTGGTGAAAATACATGCGACCTATCACTCAAACTCTACAAACTGGAAGACAACATCACCCTTCTCAGCATGGTCCCTAAGGAAGTGATACCTAATGTATATGTGCTTAGTCCTAGAATGTTGAATTGGGTTTTTGGCTATGTTAATGGCACTAGTGTTAACACACAAGAGTGGAACACTACCTAAAGCTAATCCATAGTCTCACAGAGTAGATAAGATCTAGAGAACCTGAGAGTAACTACTAGCAACAGCGACATACTCTGCCTTAGTAGTAGATTGTGCAACAGAAGATTGCTTCCTAGATTGCCATGAGACAGAAAATGTGCCTAAGAAGAGATAGTTGCATGAGGTATTCTTCCTATCTATCCTACACCCCGCAAAGTTTGCATTTAAGAAAGCTCAAAGGGAAAGCGAGGAAGAAGAAGAATACCAAAATCCAAAGTCAAGAGTGGCTCGAAGATAGTTGAAGATGCGGTGCACTGCTTGACGATGAGAGGCATGAGGGGAAGTCTGAAATCAAGCGCACAGATACACAACAAAGTGTATGTCCGACATCGAAGCGGTAAGGTAGACGAGGGAGCCGATCATGCTGTGGTACTCCTTCTGGTCTATAGGCTTGCCATCCTCATCAGGATCTAGAACTGTAGAAGTGGCCATGGAAGTAGTGACAAGCTTCTTGCTTGCCATGTCGAAGCACCGAAGAAGGTCTTTTGTGTAGTTTCTTTGATAGATGAAGGTATCTTCCTTCGATTGCTTGATTTGAAAGCCGAGGAAGAACATCAACTTGTCCATTATACTCATCTCAAATTACCTACTTATTGTATCTGAAAATCTGGACACCAACACATGAGAAGAACCACCGAAAATTATGTCATCCACATAAATCTGAACAAGGAGAAGGTCACTGCCATATCTGAGAGTCAACATGGTTTTATTTACCATTCCCATTTTAAAGTCATTTTATGTAGAAAACTCTTAAGCCTTTTAAAACCATGTGGCTGCTTGACATAGACCTTTTCTTATATGAAACCATTTAGGAATGCATTCTTGACGTCCATCTGAAATTGCTTAAATCCCTTTGACGCAGCAAATGCTAGCTGAATGTGAATGACTTCTAATCTAGCAATAGGTGCAATAGTCTCCTTAAAGTCTAAGTCCTCTACCTAGGAGAAACGCTAAGCCACTAGTCTAGCCTCGTTGTGAACCACTAAGCCATCCTCGCATTGCTTATTTTTGAATACACATTTTATTCCAATGACATTATGATCAGGAGGGGTTCAACTAATGACCAGGCTTTGTTTCTTTCAAAGTTCTCAAGCTCTTCATATGTGGCATTGACCTAAGAAGCATAAGATAAAGTATGGATGACATCTCAGGGCTCAGAGGAGGCAACAAAAGCGGAATGAGCATAGATATCGGGAGAGATAAACCTTGGGTAAGTACCTTGCTCATGAAATTCCCCAATCATCTACTTCGGAGAGTGTCATCACTGAATATGAAGTGGTGGTCCTAGTGCAAACAAGGCATCTATCTCATGGGCTATGAAGGTAGGAGCAGAGCCACTCAAAGCACCAGTGAGAGTGGAAGGAGGCTACTCAACTGAACCTGAAGTAGGGGAAGCAGACTCCCAAACAAACTTAGGATTAATAAGAAGAGGAATTGGATCCTCATCCTTTGAGTTAGGGCCATTGTCGAAGAAGATACTTTCTTGATCATCTTGTACCTATGTACTTGTACTATCAAGTCTAGTACTAGGACTAGCCTCATCAAAAGTGACTTCACAAGCCTCTAAAATTTAATTAGTAACCAAATTTAAAACATAATAGGCATGAGTATGAGCAGGATATTCAAGAAAAATGTCATCAGTAGATCTTGATTCAAATTTATCTAAGTTGTTATATTTTAGAATGAATCACTTGCAACCAAATATCTTAAAATGAGAGATGCTAGACCTACATCCAAACCTCAACACATCAGAAGTCTTGCCTAAGGATGACATCAAGAACACCCTATTTGACACATAGCAAGCAATGAAAAATTTCCTAGCCCAAAACCTCCTAGGAGTGCTACGCTCATCTAACATAGTCTTAGCCATCTCTACTAACGTCATATTCATTCTCTTTACAACTCTATTCTACTGGGGAACTCTAGGAGAAGAGAACTGGTGCTCTTGACCTCGGTACACAAAGTGGTAAAAGATGAGTTCTTAAATTCAGTGCTATTATCATTCCTAATGACTCTCAACGCTTCTAGGTGATCAATGGATAATCTAAGGGCCAACTCCCTAAAGCAACAAAAGGTCTCATCCTTGGAAGAAAGGAAATACACCCAAAAATGCCTAGAGAAGTCATATATAATGACAAGCAGATACCACTTCCCTCCTGTAGGCTAGACTCTAAGACTAAAAGTATCTTAAGTGCAAAAGTTGTCTAGGTGCATCGATCATCACCATAATAAGAGGTGGATGAGAAGCATCAACCATCTTACCATATCTACAAGGTGAACAAACTAAATCCTTGCAATTCTTAAGCCTAGGCAAACCTCTAATAAGATCCATGCTACTAACTCTAGTCAAGTGATCGAAACCTATATGACCAAGCCTGCAATACCACATTACTAGATCATGAGAATAAGAAGTTACAAGACACCTAGGGCTAGAGTTGGGAGAGACACTGAAATCAGCACTAAGGACCTTCACGAACCTAGAAATCCCAAACATAAACTCACCAGAGGAATCTAGAACCCTGCACTTACCTCTCTTGAACTTCACCTCTAGACCCTCATCTAAAAGATGGGAAACAGAAGACAAGTTATAACTCAGCTTCCTTACCAAAGCGGCATCCATGAGCATGAACCTGTTGTTGACATGCACATTGCCCTTAGCTATCACAATCCCAATAGAATCATCCCTGAATGTGATCAACTCATTGCTAGATGCCTGAGTGAGGAAGGAGAACCAACGAGAATCTCCAATCATATGTCGAGACACCCATAGTCAACAAGCCACATATCCTCCTTCCTTACTCGATAGACCTACATGGTAGAAGTAAGAAACATCAATGCCTCGGTACTAGGGTTAGAAATGAAAGAATTAGGGATCCAGTACTAAACCACACGATGAGTAGTAACAACAGTAAAAGCAGTAATAGAGCAGTTAGTTTGAAAATCATGAGGAGGAACATGAGAACTACCTAAACCTCTCCAAATCAACCCACTAAAAAACCAATACTCCCCATGTCTACTGGCTACTCGTGGCCTATCCTCACAAAATCCTAATACTTGATACTGCCTAGCTCCATCGAAGGAGTCAAAGAAGGAATCTATGAACCTAGGCCTAACTCTAGGAGCACTTGAAACTAACAGCTTGGCTCTAGAGACACTCATGGATAAAGGGACTCCTCTAATAGATCTCAAAGCATGCATCCATTCTCTCCTCTCAAATTTGACCCCATGGAAGCAAAACTCAACAAGGTGGCCTTCCTTCTTGAAAAAGGTGCATTAGTATTTGACCTTTTGAGGGGTCGAACCTGCTGAAATAGAAGCACCTGACTTGCTAGATGGGGTTTAGGCAAATCCAGCTGACACAAATACAATCTTTGAAGGCTCAAGTGGTTCGACCTCAATCTTGCCACTCTCCACAATTATCACTAACTTATGTGGGTGGTTTTTGGAATGATGTAAGGAGTTGAACTCTAAACCTCTATTATTCATACTCACCTTAGATTTGTCGAGAATCATATTAATGTTTTACTTTCTGCTAGAAAATCTTTCAAGAGTCTTTTTGAGCTTGTCATTTTTTTGCTAGGTTGGCATATGTGGTTCACTCAAGGTTCTTGGTTGCCCTAGCATATCACTCCTTATAGACAGCTACCTCTACCTTCAAAGCCTCACAAGACACACAAGAAGGATCCTTAATCCTACCTAACTAGTTTTCAAACTTAAATTTAAAAGTCTCATGCATCTCATCTAAATCACTTCCAATCTTAGCATAGAATGCACAAGCAATAGAATCAATAGAATTCTTAGATGCAGTCATGGATAAGATTATCTGAAGCCATGGCTTTAAGACTAGTTACGATCTAAAAAGAGCTAACTGGTAACGGCAATAGAGGGGGTAAATGGTGCCTTCTTAAATTTTTTCTAAGTACTAGAAATCGTGCACTCCAAAGCTAGAGAGCTAAGAAGATAATATTTCACAACCTACAACTAAGCAACAACCTGAAAAAACAAATAACACAATAATTGCCCGATGGCCGATCTAACTAGAGGGAGACCTATGATATGACAGGAGGTACGCTAGCGGTCTAACCGAGTTTGGGCCAGCAGTTTGATAGGCTTGGAGCCACCAGTCTGACAAGGCCCAGGAGCAGCTTGACTACTCTCCTATTCCCATAACAGAAAATTAGCCGAAGTCCAAATCACTTTTGGTGCAAACATTAAAATCCATGATCAAATGAAATCAACTTTGCACACAACATACTGAGGATCTCAAGAACCTATTTCATCCAAGGATCTAGATGATCCTGACCAAAATACCAACCTTTCCTCAAAACATGCAAAGTTGTACCAAAACTAAGCAAAATATAAAACCTTGACATACAACTTTGATGAGGATATAATAATCCTCTAATTATTAGTCATAAGTCTTACTACGACTCCTTGGTAGTAAGTCTCTCTACGACCATATAGTTGTAAGTCTTACTTTGACTACCTTGGTCGTAAGTCTATTTACGACATAGTCGTAAGTCTTACTATGACTACTCTTTAATCGTAAGTCTCTCTATGATCACATAGTCGCAAGTCTTAATGTGACTACTCCTTGGTTGAAAGTGTCTCTACGACCACATAGTCATAGTCTTACTGTGACTACCTTGGTCGTAAGTCTATCTATGACCACATAGTCGTAAGTCTTACTGCGACTACTCTTTAGTCATAAGTCTCTCTACGACCATATAAACGTGAATCTTACAGTGACTACTGCTTAATCTTAAGTCTTTCTATGACCACATAGTCATAGGTCGTACAACAACTACTCCTTGGTCGTAAGTCTATCTACGACCACATAGTTGTAGGTCTTACAACGACTACTTCTTGGTCGTATGTCTATCTGTGACCACATAGTCATAGGTCTTACTATGACTACACTTTGGTTGTAAGTCTATCAACGACCACATAGTTGTAGGTCTTACTACGACTACTCCTTACTCATAAGTCTCTCTACGACTACATAGTCATAAGTTTTACTGTGACTACCTTGGTCGTAAGTCTACCTATGACCACATAGTCATAAATTTTACTACGACTACACCTTGGTCGTAAGTCTCCCTACGACCACATAGTCATAAGTCTTACTGTGACTACATTTGTCGTAAGTCTATCTACGATCACATAGTCAAAAATTTTAGTACGACTACTCCTTGATTGTAAGTCTCTCTACGATGATATAGTCATAAGTATTATTGTGACTACTCCTTGGTTGTAAGCCTTTCTACGACCACATAGTCGTAAGTCTTACTGCGACTACTCCTTGGTCATAAGTCTATCTACGACCATATAGTCGTAGGTCTTACTACAACTACTCCTTGGTCGTAAATCTTTCTACGACCACATAGTCGTAGGTCTTACTGCGACTACTCTTTGGTCGTAAGTTTTTCTACGACCACATAGTCGTAGGTCTTACTACGACTACTCCTTAGTCGTAAGTCTTTCTATGACCACATAGTCGTAGGTCTTACTGCGACTACTCCTTGGTCGTAAGTCTATCTATGACCACATAGTCATAGGTCTTACTACGACTACTCCTTGGTTGTCAATCTCTCTACGACCACATAGTGGTAAGTCATGCTGTGACTACTTGTTGGTCGTAAGTCTTTTTACGACCGTGTACTCGTAAGATGTCCTATGACTTGGTTGTAGACTTTCCTACGAATAGCCTATCTAGTGCCTTGTGGAGTCACCTGACAAGACGGTTAGAATGTGTGCTTATCTCTAATAACCACACATGATCTCCCTCTGACAACAACCATTGTATGGTGAACCACATGCACATCTCTCTGACAATAACTTCCGTTGGTGGTTAGCTCTCGAACCGATAAGACGTCTTTTAGCACAAGACAACTACCGTCATTTGGTCAACTATATAAAGGATTATGTTGGAGAAGAGAAGAAAAAAGAGATCCAAGCAAGAAATAGTGCAAGACATTTCTCATTACACACTTTGTAGTTCTCCTCTCTGAGCAATAGCAACACAGGACGTACAGTTATTATTCTCCCAAAAGAAGACCCGAACATGTATAAAAATTCCTGGTTTTTCTTCTGCATTACCAGATCTTAGTGATAAGTGTTTCCCCCCGAGTTTGACCAAATCATACGTAAGATCTGTATTAAAATACCAACAAACTTACTTGTGGGTGAAGATCAACCAAGATATCTCTAGATGTGTTCCCATTTGTCATAGCAAGAAAAACCAACCGATGAATCGAAACCAAAACCCTTAGGTCAAGATTTCTCAAGAAGGGCTCCAAATCATGCAAAACTAGGCAACTTCAAGAACTTGCAAACATAGTGCCTAGATGGATGAGTTTGAACTATATGAGTTATCTCTGTTACTTGCACATCCTTGGCATCAGCAAGATCAAGAACATGAGAGAAGAGGTAAACTACCAACAAGAACAAGAGCAAATCAACCAAGACAATAAGGATTCATGAGAGAAGAACAATCTTGATTATATTGCTATTTGAGGATGTATGTCTTACAACCAATCCATAAGGACAAGAGACCATAGCAGTCACTCTTCTCTCTCAAACCTTAACCCTAAGTCTAGAATGGTTGGAGTAGTTAACACGCATGCCTCTAGCCTATTCATTAAATAGATGGAGCAACCAACCAACATCTAATCCTAATGTATACCATCCACTAGTACAAATGGGAGAAACTCGTTAACATTACACAACACGGGTTTTACACTCTCACTTAACTCATGAACGCCTTTCAAAGCACATGAACATACTTAACTCATGCACGCCTTTCAAAGCACATGAGCTTGAACCCGCTAAGTCTTTAGCCATAGATCCACTTAATCCTCTCAGCATTTCCTTAACCTGAACTGATTTTCCATGTGCCGCTCAAGCACTGCGGTTTTGATGCAATGAAGTTTTTGGTATTTGGTAAACTACCAAAATACCCTCATCTTGATCCGTCTTCATCTTCCCTTGCAAGTAATTGCCATACTTTCCATGTGTAGGTTCACCAATAGCTTCCCACATGTCGCAAGTCTCTCCCGTTCTAGTTCTACTAGACTACACCTCACTTAGACCGACCAAGCTACTTGGTGCAATCTATCCCTTGAACATTTCCTTCAACTTTTCTTGCCTTTTCTGTGCCATGATTAAGCTCAACCAGCTCACCTGATATCATTGACCGTTCTAGACTTTGACTCGTCCATGAGTGTAGTCTCGGTCCTTGTTGTTGGTTGTAGTTGACTCCAAGCATCTCTGTACAACCAAAGACGAAGAAATCATTTTCGATTATAAGTTCTTCACAACATGGTCCATGATAGCTCAAGCATGCTTCATACAACATGAATTCACAGATCTAGGGCCAAAATACCCTATCAACAACCAATTTTCCAAATTTTCAGAACTCACTCCTGAAATCACAAGACAACCGGTCTGACTGCTCAGCCACCGGTCTAACTGATTTGGCTAGTCGGTTTGACCTCTCCTCCAAGATGGTCAGACCGATTTCACCAGCTGGTCTAACCGCTTGGCTGAGCCGGTCAAACCACAAGGAAGCCAAAAGCACGTAGAAAATCAAACTTTTCGCAAACATGAAATTCAACTCCACGAACATTGACAATGATTTGTCCCAAAATACCCTATATCTTCTTATATGGTCCGTCATGGTGCAATCATGCATGCATACATAGAGACAAATATTAGTGCCAATGGAAGCTGATGGAGAACTGATAGCCAAATTGCCCCCCCCCTTCGCATGTTGTAATTCCCGAACTAGCCACCGGTGCTGCGAAACACCGTATATGGCCCCTTGGTGCGCTCGGGCACCACCCGACGTGAGGTGGCACGGTCGGCCGCTGCGCAAGGCGGGCTGGCCTACCAGGGTACCGCGCAAGGTGGGCGGGCCACGACAGCCATAGCCTGGGGCAGGTGAGTGGGGGACTGCCTCGCGCAGTTTCTGACCACACCACCTTACCCTCGCGCAACGAGCAGCTACGCCAGCTCACCTGCACTTCACCCGGCTATGCCAGGCCTCCTTGCGCGGTTCCTGAGGGCGTCAGGGGCCATATGTGGCATTTCGCAACACTGGTGGCTAGTTCGGGAATTACGGCATGCCGGGGGGCGCAATTTGGCCGTCAGATCTCCATCAGCTTCCATGCGTGCTAATATTTGTCTCTATGTATGCATGCATAATCCATACATACATACATAATCCAAAAACTAAACAGAGGGATGCAAAAGTTTAATAGCCTAATATATTGCAATTTTGTGCAACCCAATCAAGCGGTTGATAAAATGTCTAATTAAGCGGGATGTCTATTTGTAAGGTGAGTTATGCTTTCTTAACTACGAGTCATATTTTTCAACAATTGTTGAATCGAGTCAGAAATAGACAATCTCATATACCTCAAAGCAAGTCCACACAAAGCACGAAACGTGCATAGTCAATATAAACCAGAATATTGGGCATGGTAGGATGGTTTATACCCATGTTGCACATACCTAACATGCATATAACGGAACAGTGTCATGTTAGCTTATTATGACAACACAGTGTCAGGTTAACTAGTGATAGTACAAAACCATGATCGATCGTTCGATATCACTCTTTTAATTTTGTTGT
Source organism: Dendrocalamus sinicus (assembly GCA_036346575.1). Lineage (NCBI taxonomy): Eukaryota > Viridiplantae > Streptophyta > Magnoliopsida > Poales > Poaceae > Dendrocalamus > Dendrocalamus sinicus. The sequence goes on from CM070657.1 coordinate 11,667,887, forward strand.
TTCCGTAGAAGAAAAACCATGTGGTGTCCATGTGTCACTTAACAATTTCTTGTTTGTTCACGCTGTTGGATGGGGAAAAAAACAAATCCAGGTGTACTGCACGTACCGACAGAAGCACTGTGCACAAGTACCAGGGCAGCTCGGGAAAGATTGTCCTCTTTAGGGATGAAAACGGATCGGATACGATCGAATAGTCTCAAATACGAATATAAATCTATATTTTTAAAACAAATATAAATATAAATTCGAATATTCTTAAATACGGATGCGAATATTCTCGAATATGAATACGAATATTTTCGAATACGGATTTTGCTTACCACATTCGCGTTTTCTCGAATACGAATATCGGATAAACGGATTCCTAGCGGTTTTGCCGATTTTTCACCGGTTTTGACCGTTACTAGTTTTAAACCACCTAAATTCAAATTTTGAATCACAAAATTCATATGGGTTTTTCCCAGGTTCTGGAAACGGATCAAATACGAATCGAATAGTCTCGAATATGAATATGGATACGAATTTTCTCGAATACAAATGCGAATATGAATATTCTCAAATATAGATACGAATATTTTTAAATACGAATACAAAATTTTCGAATAAAGATTTTACTTATCACATTCATGTTTCTTGAATATGAATATCGGATAAAACGGATTATCCGTTACCGTTTCCCACCGCTAGTCCTCTTATGGATCCATCCTATGTCGTCTCGCATGATTAAAACAATCCTAAATTTTTCAAATTTTTAAAATTTATTTGAATTTTTTTTAATTCAAAAAAATTACAAAATTGGAAAGCTTTTCTTCCATTTCTACTTTCCACTTCGAGAAAACCATTTTCCCCTAGCCTTGGCGCATTTCTCCTTGGCACCTACTCCCTTGATTCTCTTTGCCACTCGATCGCTCGCCGCCAACTTGTTGCGCCGCTCACTGCTACAAGCAGTCAATCTTCGCACAGCAGTCGTGCCACCTTGCCAACTAGCTATTAACTAGCCATCACACCACACGCCAACTCCCTTCGCTGCCACCGATCTCACCGCTGCCATCCGCTTAACACATGTGCCGCATTGACATGCACCCCTCCAGCTCACACAACTACACCAGAGATGACCTTGACCTCTTCCGCCGCCAGCCTAGCTACCAGCACCGCCGCTACACCGTTGGAAACATCTCAATTGCCAGCACCGCCATCCATGCTCTGGCTTTGCCGTCGCCTTGGTTCTGGCGCTACCACCTTCAACGGGCTATAAAGCCATGCCAAGTAGCTACCTCATCTTCATTTGCACCAAATCATAATCCCAAAGCACTTCCTTCTCCTCTTCGGCCAAGAAACACCGCCACCACCGTACCACACTGCTGAGCCTCAAAATGCAATTTTTCCTCTAGCCTCAATTCCAAGCCAATTCCTCATTACCTTAGCACCTTCCCGACACCATCAAGCCAACCCCGATCGTGCTGACCCTTCTCATTGCCCCTAAGCTACCGGCACCATGCACCAACGCTGGCCAAGCATGGCCACTATGGACAACCACATATAGACCAATCCAGCTTAAGTTGCCACCACCGTTAGCATCCTAGTGCGCCGTAGAAGCTTAGTCCATGGCCCTGCTTCGGCGAGACCTCTCTGGTGACCCTCCAGCTGTGCGCATACCTAAAATGAGTTGCTCCAATCCCACTTAACCTGGTCACACCACAACTCGCCGCCAGTAGCTATCGCCAATGTGCAATTGCCACCGCCTTCTTCTTCCTTTGCTCATGGCCATGGCACATGCTTGAAGCTGGCTAGGCTTCATGCCTGTTCTGATTGATTTGGCCTGAAGTAGTAGAAAGCTCGGTAAACCAAATGGGCTAAGCCCAATACTGTTTACCCTCATCCCAATACTATCTATGGCCCGAGTGCAACACTATTCAACCCAATTTGCAACCACTGCAAATGGGTTCAACACTATTCACCTAACACAACATGTTACTATTCATCTGAAACCCATTAACCTTGTTTATACCCATTTCAACCATCTCAAACCCGTCTAACCCATTTTCAACTCTAACCCAACCAAGCTTATTTTAAATACTATCTATCTAAACTCACCTTCTTTTATATATTTTTCAGATATTTTATTGCATTTTGTTCCCAACTTGCATTCTACAAGGTAGGAACTCATTTTAACCATTCTTCTACGCTAGCATCTAGAATCAACTAGTTGATCAACAAAGAAACTAATGGAGCAACTAAAGTAGTTAGTGTCAAACCTGAAACCTATAGAGGAGTGATCAATGACCTTGGATAAGGAGGCAAGTTGCATGCCTTTTATCATGTTGATCCTATATTATTAAATTATTGTTACTTACATTATTACTATTTGAGCACTCTTATTTACTTACAATAATAGTTTGGAATGGTATGATGAATAGTTACATGCTCCACAGAAAAGCCCTATCAAATCTATGAAGGCCATATGCACCTTGACAACTTTGGTGATTAATCACTGTATAGATAACTATTAGAAGATGGTATAACTAAAATAATTTACTTGAACTACTAAGAATATTTCGATGTCATGTCGATAGACTTTAAGATGGTACTAGGGTGGAGGCTACTTGGTGGGAAGACACTAGATGGTTGGAGTGTACTACCTCACCCTAAGATTTGAGGCTCTGGTTTGGATATGATGGTGTGGTGCCAGTGTGTATAGAGTATGTCAATGTTAGCCTCATAAGGACTAGACCCTTCTACCAAGTAAAGGACACAAAACTCACTTAATCACATGCCGCTTGATCTGATTGAATGCCTACAGGAAGATTAGCTATCCCAGGGTTTGGAGATAGCTCACGAAAAAGGAATGAGATGGAAGTTGGGCTAGGTATGTCACTTTCCATTCTTCACAACGGTAGGTTCACTCAACATCGGCCGCGATTTTCGCACTAGCCAGTGGATTCTCGACAAAGTTGTTTTAGCCCTGAGCCTACCGAGTAGAAGTTAGAATGGATAGAGCAGTGAAATAACCTTGTTACCTCAGCTTAGTCACATGCTAACATGTTGCGTGACTATAGCTTGATATATGAGTTTGAATTATCTTCTGGGTAAAGTTAGGCAATTCTACAGAGTATAATAAATAGTATTTGAATATGTCGTGCTCCCAATTAATGGAGTTGTGTTTCATGGGTGATTCCAATTACAAGGCAAAAGTAGAATTTGGATAATTTTAATATGGAAATTATGGATGATAAACCCCTTGTTAATTAAGTATTATTTTAGTATTTTAAATTCAAAGTTCTTTACTAGTAAACTTGCATATATTATGACCATATTATATCATGTGACTCTATTCATTTGAACTCCTTACATATTAGTTATATAGCCTTCTCATGTGGCTTACTGAGTACCTAGTGTACTCAATCTTAATTAGTTTTATCAAAACAGATACCAGAAGATGAAAGAATGTATCAGCTAATGTCTTAGGGTTACGACTACACTTAAGTATTCCTGTGGGATTTCTTGTTCTTCCGAATTATAAGTTAAGTTTTGAGCGTGAACGCTATAAAACTGTTCTAATTTGGCCGTTAGATCATATTTTAATTAAGCTAATTCTTTTTTAAATACAACTAATCAAATATGATATTTTTTCTGTCTATAACTGAACTCCTAAACTATTACAGGACTATTGCAGAAAAGACGATGATTCTACTCTTAAAAATGGGGTCGGTACAAAAAGGACGTGCGCACCGATGTGCTGATTGCTCTGTCGTCCATATGCACGCATCGATCATCACCTTGAGATCATTGTGCATCAGAGCCTGCTTTATTTTGAACTTTTCTGTGATGTGGACTTGACTGCACGTAGAGTCGACCAATGGAGAGGCCGGCATGGGAGATGCTAGGGGTGAAAACGGATCGGATTCGGACGGATATTGCTGTTACCATATTCTAACCCATATTTTTTCTCCAGATTCGGTATCAATCGGATTCGGTACCAATCGGATTCGGTGTCGGATCGGTCGGGATTAACCCAATTCGTTTGCACCCCTACTTGTTTGTAAGGAATGCATACAGTGCAGTAAATGGAGTAGGACGCACTGACTTGATGTTACTATTTAATAGCTGATGTGGAAGATTTTATTTTACCATTACAAAAGAAAATGAAATGTCAAATAGTAGCACTAACCTGAAATCATACTTGAAGACGTATCGGATTCGGACGGATATTGCTGTTACCATATCCTAACCCATATTTTTTCTCCGGATTCGGTACTAGTCAGATTCGGTACCAATCGGATTCGGTGCCGGATCGGTCGGGATTAACCCGACCTGTTTTCACCCCTAGGAGATGCGTTTCCTGGCGGTCCCCACAGTGTCCGTCGTCCTGAACTCTCTCCCTAAACATCTCTGTTTTTCACCTCGAGTGTGTTTTGGGTTACTAGCTAGATAGCTAGGCTAAGCATGAATCTACCATATATTACCATATATAGAGGGAGGCATTAAATTAGCCTATTGCTGTAGGAGAAGTAGATCAATGCGTACGCAGTACGAATGTACGATCATATTGTGTGTGGTAGGACAGTGGAACGTAGGGATCTGTCGACTGGTCGATGTCCAAGTGTTCACATGTCAGTTTACATAACATACATGTGATTTTCTCTGTCGAGAATATGTACAATCCGTGCTAGCTTGCTGCCTCATCGGGTGAAGAATTCATTAGTAACATTAATTAAATTGAGGCAATGCATGTTACACCCACTGGCTGAACTTCCACAAAAGGTCAGATCAAGAATACGAATAATAGGAATCATGCACGGATGCATGCATGCGTTTGGGTGTGAAAGGTAGGGGCATGGGTTGATGTAAGATAACGCTCCTACATTTGTTAAGAGACGTGTGTAACTATGAAAAAATTTTGCATGCATGCCGACCAGCAAAACTAACGTTACGGACAACGACAAAGGGAACATAATCTTTCCATCGTTGGCTAGCGATGTGCATGGCTGCACGCAAATGCATGCATGCGACCACTTGACAAGTAGATGGGTCGATCGATCGATAGGTCGACACTCTCTGACACGGGCACACTTGAATGTTTACAGAAAGCCCAACCCTTCGACGAGCCTCGACCAATCGTCATGGGGCAAGCACCGTACGTACTGCTGCCGGTCAAAAAGAGGCTAGCTTTATATTGGCCCAGGTCAATAGCAGTGGTAGTGGTGAGGGAGGGGGCCCATGGTCCCTCGTAATTTCGAGGTTTGTACTTCAGCTCGATGGATTTCAACAAAATTTAATAGTAACGGTGCTATTTATTCATTTTTATTAAAATGTTGTTTTACAGTAGAACTTCTTTGGTCTATATTATCTCTACCTGAGTTATTTTACGGTTCTTGGAAACGTTATGAGCCGTCAAACAAATTAGAGCTAATGGATGAAACATCTTGGTACTTAGTTGAACTGCTTCATCAATCACTAATCACGAGTAAATAGTACCAACTGCCAAAGGTTATTGAGGTAATTTTCGGCCTATTCTCAATCCTCCCATCCGCATCTTCGACCCAATCGTCTACGTAATCAGCATAGCTTGCGGACGGCGGTGATGCATGATTCAATGCTTCGATCCAAACATTGGGCGATGGCTTCATGTTTACGACCATGAAATGCAAGTTTCCTGATTAATTGAATAAGGTCATGCTTAATTGTTCTGATTAGGCTTGAAACTAGATGCTTTTAATTGGATTAAGTCATTTAGATTCATTGGATTGATCATTAGGGTCCAGATTGATTGGTGGTAGAAATCATGCATGATGCAGTCATTGTCGTTGTTAGATGCGGATCAACAAATTTCCTTCCACCTTTGATTAGTGGTGACAGATAGAAGAGATGGTGATTCGGCTGGTGGCAATGGGACTCCAACATACCTGAGACATGATCTTCTTTGATCTTCTACTACGGTTTAAAAAATTAGAACATCCATCATATCCCTATTAAATTAATGGATAGACTTAATGATCCTATCTACAAATATAAGACGTATTTCATGTTTCAATACATAATTAATGTAATATTCTCTATATAGCCTTAATAAATATTTAATTTTATTTGATATTCTCTATATACATGAATTAAATATAGTACTTAGAGATAATAATTATGAGTAACCTAGTTATTTTTAATATCTCCTTCATCTATGTGTCAAGAAAAAATACACTTTAGAAACTTGGATGGAGGGAGTACTTCTTTAGAAAGTGGGAGGAACCACTACCTTGCGGTACCTTTTCAAGGACCGTAAAAAATCTCAATCTCTAATTGTGGCACCGCCACTTGCCTCTATTCCTATCGATCTGCAAGCACCATCACGCAAGCTTCACCATGTCTAAAATCTCACGAGTGTGAGGCTCCATCTCTTGCCCGCAGTAGCCATGAACGATACCCGAGAGCCGGCCACTTCTAGCAGAATCTTGTAGTCGCTGCACCAGATGATCGATGCTGCCCTGGTCCTGGAGTAGTCCCGGCTCCGAAGCTGTAGACGTCGGCTTGCTCGGTGGTCGCAAACGTTAGCCACTCCGGGCAAGTGGCCTGCAGTGCTTCTCATCCGAGTCAAAACTCGGGTCTTCTCCCTGTTCATGGCCATCCCAAAGTCCAAGGTCTTCACAGTAAACTTGTAGTTGAGTTCTGCGGCTTGATGTCGAGGTGAGCAATCTTTTCTTCCTACAGCCTTCGTGTAGGTAGTTCAAGCCCTCGGCGATCTCCGTGATGATTCTTCGTCTGGTAGGCCAATTTGGAAGAGTAGCTTGTTTACCACTGTCTTTGCAGAAGATCCATTTGTCCAACGAGCCGCTGCACATGTGCTCGTAGACTAGGAGCCTCTGGAACTTGTCGACGCAAAACCTGACCAGCGGGGCCGGAGCTTCTTCAGGGCTAAAGAGGCAATAGCCCCTTTTCCTGGAAAAATTATTATAAGGCCAGTCTCAGTGAGAGTTTCATCTACATTTAATAGACTGTCACATAGGTATTTTTGATGATATGACAACATTTTTAAGAAGAGAGAAGAAGTGAGTTTCATCTAGATGAAACTCTCTTGGCACGATTACCAACTCTATATAAGTCATGAAATTAAATGTCTATGAAACAATAGAATGAAACTATGCATTGAGGATGGATGTATCACCATGTTTCATTTCATTTTACATGATGTGGCAGTCTTGGAAACAACGCCATGAAACTCTCTACTGAGAATGGTCTAAAATGCACTATTTAAATACTAACATATCACTAAATTAGTCCTCTCTTCTAAATTATCAAAACATATGATGTTAGATTGGTACTTAGTATTTTTCTTCCAAGCATCGCCACTTATCAACCGGTACGCGACAGGTTGTGCATGGTAACGTAAGAAACTGATCTTTGCTCTAGTGCATGCATCCCGGCGCACGGCAAAAAAAAGCCGGTGACTGGTCGCTGGGCAGCACAGCATTTGGATAGTGAGGGAAGAGAGGGTTAGACGGTGCCGTGTCGTGTCCTTGATGATTCTTTCTCGTACGTGTTCAGGTCTCTGCAATGGACACTCCAATATTGATCTAGATCTGTTGTTTGTAGTAGTACCAGAGATTGCAATGTATGCTAAGAATAATGTGGCCGGTACCCTAATGATCTGTAGTGCATCATTAGATGGAGAGATTCCAAACTATACACCAAGCTTAAGGACACGTGTTTGCAGTACAAAGTTAAGTGCTACTTACACATCGAATAGTCGCGGAGGTACACACGTATAGCACTCCGAAAGTAGGCAAGGACGACAACAGTCATCTCATGACCTGCTAGGTCAATTGTATACACACACATTGATAAAGCAATTGGTTAGCTAATTAACTAGTTCCAAGTACCAGCAGCTCTACTAAATTATAGCGGTAGTACTGCCTCCCACATAGTTGCTTGATGCAGGGACAGAATCATTAGTTGTACCAAATCGAGGGGCCAAGGCCAGTAAATGCAGCATGTGCAGGGTGAGCACCTGCACTTAATTTTTAGAGGAGCCTAATTTTGTGGATTAGCTTTAATTAATATGTTAACTTCATAATTAAGCATGCCCTTAAACTTTACAATGATAGCTTCCCCTTCCATGTGGCAACGAATTGATAAAGTTCACTCTAATCTATTCATTGTGTTCTGAAAGCAAGCAAATTTTCTTCTCAATCTTGCATTGCTATCTTGGTCACATGATCTTTGTGTAACCAAGTTGTTAGGGCATTGCCATCAAGGTTGCTAGAATCACAATACGGATTGTAGAAACCTACGTGATCTTACAACAATGTAGCACCTCACGTACCAATATGAGATACTATTATAGAACGTCATCGCCAAAGTAAAGAATAAGCAAAAAAAACAATAGAAATCACAAAAAAAACTTTATTAGAACTTTATTAGGGAACCAGTGGAAGCTGTAAGTAAATGTTCATGTGGTGCTGGTTGATAAGAGTATGATAGGTGTTTATAGGAAACTCGAGTTGTGGAGGAAGACCTTAGAATTGAAGGGTTTTAGACTTAGTAGGACTAAAACTGAGTGTATGAGGTGTGATTTCAGTGGTGCCAGGGTAAATGATGGAGAAGTTAGATTGGACGGACAAATTTTGCCTAAGAAGGACACATTTCATTATTTGGGATCGATGCTATAGTGGGATGGTAAGATTGATGAAGACGTGAGCCACAGGATAAGAGCGGGGTGGGGGAAATGGCACCAAGCATCTAGTGTCTTGCACTACAACAAAATGAACATATTAAGACGTTTTGTTTAAGACGCTTTGAATCATGCCTCTCTTTTTAGAACCACAATTGAAATAGAGACGCAGTTCGAGACGCTCTAAAGGGTTGCACGCTATTAAATTCTATTAAAACGGCTGCTGAGACGTTTTGGAGTACGTCTCATGTATAGAGACGAAATTTTAGATGTCTTATTTATCATTTGAGACGTCTTATCTATTATCTCCATATAAGAATAGCAAAAACAAAATGGTGTAAGTAACGTAGCAAATTCGTAAATCCGGGTTGGTATCCGGTCGGATTCGGTTTCGGATACGGATATGTGTAGACGCGATTCGATAGCGGATTCGGTATAGCTGATATCCGACCGAATAAGTTCGGTATTCGTTACTCGGATAGTATCCGATTAAAATCCGAATACGTATCTAAACTCTCCAAAGTCACACCGCACGGCCCACCTCTTCACGCCCACCTCCTCACGCGAAATGCCACATCGCACGCCCACCTCCTCGGACCATACTCGTAGGGTTCCCATGTCGCCGCCGTCTCGCGACCACCCTACCACAGCCGTCGCCGCGAACCCCTCCCACCCCACGAGATCTCGGCGGCGGAGATGGTCTAGCCTCGACGGCGCGTCGGCTACCACCGTGCCGTGCCGCGCCGTTCTGCCGGCGGCGGCGCTCCTGCTGCTCTTCCTCCTCGTCGCCGTCGCGTTGCTCTACGTCTCCCCGCCACCACTCTCGGACCACCCGGCCCTCGCCTCCTCCCGCCGCCGCTCTCCCCATGCCCTGGTATTGCGCTAATTTCCTAGCTGCTTCCACTTTTCCTCCACATCTCCCGATCTAAACCGTCTCGCTCTATGCGTACAGGCGCACACGCTTGCAGCTGAATAGCTCCAGCGGCGAAGGCATGGTAGATTCCGAGCGCCGCGAGATTTCCCGCGTTCTGGTAAGCATGCGCTTCTCTGGTTAGATTAAGCGCGCTAGTTCGTCATTTTATTAACCGAGTCAATTGGTTAGGTGGTTGTTTTGTTCAGTTTGTTGCAAAGTGAGTTAGATGCACCGACTAATTGATTAGTTTGGTGATCGTTGCTCTAATCGGTAGATACCTGAATTAGCTCCATTTCATGTGCCATTTTTAGCAAATGAGATGGTGGCAAGCTTTGGATTGAACTCCATTTTATTTTATTTCTGGAGGAGTTAGATTTGGTTTGTGGAGGTGTGAGTTAAAATGGACTTTATTTACTGTGTCACATCAAATTATTTTGAAGTGCAGACATTTTCCCTTTAAGTAAACAATTTGGTTGTTAGTATGGTAAATTAAAACTTCTGTGTTCAGGATTGATTAATACATTACATTTTCTCAAAATGTAGAGAAGTGGTTGGACCAAGGCAGATGACCTCTGGGGTTCCAAGCTTGCTAGCAAATTCTACGGATGCAGCAACTCAAGCAGCAAGTTCCTTGGTGCGCAGTGTTTTTGCCATTGACTGTTGGTTAAAGTTTGGCATAGCCATATAGGGTTCTACTAGTATTTTAGAATGCCTGTGAATAATGTGTGTTCATGGTTTTGCTAAGGCATTCTATATTCTTGAAGTTATTTGTACATTTTATTTCTTGTGCTGGATTAGTTATCTTTGTAGCTGAAGTAGTGAATGTTTCAAATTGTGCAGATTCAAGTGTTATTACACAACCAGACCGTTATTTGATGATTGTTACAAGTGGAGGCCTCAATCAACAGAGAACAGGGGTAAGATGTATGCCACGCTGTTGCTGTTCAAATAGACAAATATTATGATGCCTGTAGATGGATAGGACAAAGAATGCAAGCAACCAGTTTGCACACGTATGCGGACAGCTTTATGGTCTTGATATGCTCTAATTGCACTAGCCTTGGAGTTAATTGAATTTGTAATGAGCATTGTCATTTACTATAATCTTCTCCAAAATGCCGAGGATCCTTGAGTTTCCTTCATGCTAGATATCTTGATTTGAGGTTAGTGGAACAATATTGTCAAGTGGCTAAACTAATACTAGATTCATTATTAGAATTGACCCAAAATATTCTGATGTAGAAATACAAAAGCACAAGGAAGCTAACTTATTGATACACTGCTAGATTAGATCAGTGGAACAATATTGTCAAGTGGCTAAACTAATACTGGATTCATTATTAGAATTGATCCAAAATACAAATGCACAAGGAATTTAACTTATTAATTTGTGTTTCTATTGTTCTCACTGCTTTCTTTTATTCTTCGTTTTGCTGAACCTTTGTGTTCCTATTGTTCCTATAATTAGCTTACAAAGTTTCTTGATGAGTATTGGTTTCACATTTTATATAAAACCGAGAGGCCGTTGTAACTTTGTAAGCTTTTGGAGCTGTAATCATCCGTACTATCCGCCTATATTATCTGTTTTCAAGCTGAATCCGTTACATATCCGTCCCGATGGTACCGTATTCGAAACTCCGAATATTTCGAATTCGTATTCGTATCCGGTCTTACCGTATTCGACTCCGAATCCGAAGAAAAAATGTGGGTTAGGATACGGTTTAAGCAATAAACGTTCTACTCGCTAGGTATGCCACTTCTAGTTTAATTAACTGAACTTGTACCGTAGGATTTTTCATGATTGCTCATATCTGATATTTTGTTGTTAATATTGCTATGTTTGCAGGATATGGAGGACTATGAAAAGAAATGCAGTGGAAGACCGATGCACAATTTTCTCGATCAAGAAATAGACTCGATGATTTATTATAGCAGTTTAAAAATGATGTGTGTCAAATTGGAGGATGTTTTACCGACATGTGTTTATCGCATATTAGATTTTTATTTAGTTGTGAACTCTGTTGATTTAAATGGATGCTATAATTATTTGTAAACCTCTCTTATGTAAACTTCTTTGGGGTTTGGAGGGTGCAATGGTGACGAATTTGTCAATTGCCAATGGTTTGCCCAAGGTGTGGCTTGGTTCCAGTTGTAGTTGGTTTGTTTTTCTTATAACAAGATATCTGTTGTGCGCCCATTCCTTACATTTTATAAAATATGTACTCAATATTATGGTGCTGCCTATAAAATTATTATATATACATGTATATAATAAATATATGGAATACTATATTCTCATACGGATACGTATTTGTGTGTATAGAAGAAAATATATACCAATCAAAATAAAAATACATACTACATAGGACATCTTGAGACGGCACATAACGTCTCAAGGCACGTGCCTATGTTAATTGAGACGTGGTGCAGCCGTTTTTATAAAAGCTTCTCTAACTTTATAGGGATACAATGCAGATGTCTCTAATGAACGTCTCAAATAATATAGGCATGCCTTAGAGAGCGTCTCTATATTTTTGAGACGGTTCATGTAGAGACGTTTCTATGACGCTTTATAAAAGCGCCTCAATTGTCTGTGGGAGACGAAACAGAACGTCTCTAACCTACAAATATGATGTCTCCCCACGGATGTTTTGTTGTAGTGTTGTATGACAAAAAAGTTCCTCATAAGTTAAAGAGTAAGTTCTATAGGACAGCGATCAGACCTATGATGCTATATGGAGCAGAATATTGGGCAACTAAAAGACAATATATACAAAAAATGAGTGTAGCGGAGATGAGAATGCTGCGGTGGATCTGTGGTCACACAAGGTAGGATTGCATCCGCAATGATGATATACGTGATAGGGTGGGGGTGGCACCAATTGGAGAGAAGTTTGTCCAATATCGCTTAAGATGGTTTGGACATCTCCAATGAAGGCCTCCTGAGGCACCGGTACATAGTGGAATTTTAAGGCGTACTAAAAACGTAAGAAGAGGCAGAGGTCGACCAGACTGACGTGGGAGGAAGCAGTTAAAAGAGACTTGAGGAATTGAAATGTATCTAAAGAATTAGCTTTGGATAGGAGCGCATGAAAGTTAGCGATCCACGTACCAGAAGCATAAGAAAGTTAGGGGCAGTGTTTTATGCTCTCGGCTCAGATAGCAGGATGTACGGCTTAGGATTTTAGCATTATAGGTTTTTATTTTAAGGCTCTCATCTCTTAGCCTACCCCAACTTATTTGGGACAAAAGACTTTGTTGTTGTTGTATAGGATCAGTCCACTTGCAATCAAATAAAGAGTAAATAAGATAACATAAACTGTGGCAAACTATGGTGCTAAAAACTCGAGTGCTCCCCACCCATGCATGTTGCAATCACTACACTGGCATTTTACCTAAGAATGGAAAGAGCAAGCATGAGATTTGAGAATCTCAGCAAGTACTCAACAATGGTCACAAGCAAGGTAAAGGACAAGTGATTCTATCAAGTAATTGACACAGGCTAAGTGCAATGTAATAATATTACAAGCAAAGTGGGTATAGGTAAGAGATAGTAGTAACAGAAACGATGAGTTAAGAGGACTGTTATGAAGCAAATTATGGTAATGACACAAGCGATTACTTCTCACATACCTGATTATACGAGAATAGTCAGGCACATCACTGTACTCGACTGTATAACCACCGACAGGGTGTAACATCTAAAGTAACGAGAGTGTACGGCCCCCCGCATATTACCAGGAGAGTAGAAATCTCCCATATATGTGGATAACCCCAAGCTAGGAAATTGTTAAATTGCTAACAAATTATATGGTATGAATTAAGAGAACTATGGAGAGGCTAAGATAGGGATATAACAAGTGGAAGGATTCACTAAAGGTTTGAAATGGAGAAGCATTAGATCCCGATAAGTGGTGATGTGAAATGATAACATGGCGATAGCGGTCTAGGAATTATTTTAAAGGAGGTATTATAACATAGCTCATACAAGGGTTGACAACCAACAAAGTTTTACTACGTGATAAGTGATTATTAGTCAAATTAACAATTGTTAATATATATATCAGTCATGACTCACATAGGAAATCATACAAGCAATACATCATGATATCAGGAAGATAAAACATCAAAGCATTGATATTAAAGGTTGCTAGTGTTTTAAGCCTAAGTCTACAACATGATCATCCGCTACTCCCATTAACGATTTAAGCATGAATTCTAAACATTGATAACTAAGTATTCTAATAAACATAAAAGCATGCAAGCCCAAGTAATCTAGAAATATCATGGTATGCTAACAAGATTAGAAATCTATATCTAGGAAAGCATTAGTAATATGGTAGATGTACTCAATGTCAATAGTGACAAATAATCATGGAAGATGAAACATGCATAATGGACAGGATAACGGCCGCGAGGTACATGCCTTGAGCACGTTCGGCAGATTCGATACACAAAGGATCCAAGGTGCGCAGCTACCCGAACATTCCCTCAAAGGCCGCGTGTGAACCTACAAGGTTGAAAGATAAAGCTCCATTTAAGTTGGTTTTGGTGTTAATGACAAATGCCATTATGACATTATGATATTAATGACATATACTTTATAATGTTTTGGTGAAAATGATAAATAAATTTATGAGACTAATATGTTTATTTGAGTTTATCTTTGGTTAGTCTTATTTGGATGAAAAGGTGAAATCAAAGAGGTATGCATTCGAAATCGCTTTCTCATTTACAAATGCATTCCTTAGATCCAAAATATAGATTGAACTCCTCAATTAGTCTAAAATGAATATGTGCATATGTCTTCACTATATACACTTGTATGCACACATTTAGGGGGAGCTCTCTATATATTTTGGAGTTTCATAAGTATTGATCCATGCTTCTTTCAATATGCATATTTGGGATCTTTACTTTGAAATACATATTTAAGTATATATAGCTTGTGTAGTATATATATACTCATGTGCAATCGGGTTGTCATCTAACTTCTCCATTATGTGTTAATGGTTGGATGACTAATGACAACCGGATAAGTAAGCTTTGTTTAAAGCCTATCTTGGAGTATACATTTGTTGTGTACATATTGTATACTTGCAAATCAATTTCATATCTCAGTATTTGTTGAGATTGTCATGAATTACCAAAATTGTGAAGTTTGGTAATCGATGACAATTGTTTTGTGGACTAACGGTTTCCATGAGTTGGATGTAGAGGTTAGGTTCCACAAATGAGAACGACTTGGGATAACTTCATGTGTTGAAGGTCATCAAGTCAAGATCGAGAAGAAGATGGATTCATGTGTTGAAGGCCATCAAAGAAGAAGACGCATCATGAGTTGATGCATGAGGAGATGATCATGTGTTGATCATCAAGTCAAGGAAGACCATCATGTGTTGATGGAGTTGATGAAAGGGTGCATCATGAGTTGATGCATATCGAGACGATGACCCAAGGCAAAGGTATGACTAGGTAGGGCTAAATATATGTTTCTAGTCTTTTACCAGTCTTGGTGTTTGGTTGGAAGACCGGATTGCTAGTGTAGGTTGCCGTACTATTAAGAGGGGTCATGTCTAGTAGTTTGAGTCTCATCATGTGTTGATAGCTCAAACCTCACTTGCTCTAGCTCATCTTGACATGATGCCATTATTTGCGAATATGTTTTGCAAATAGTTGAGGCTCATGTATCTAATCCTTGCGGCATGTGACTTAGGTTTGCGAATGTGTTTTGCAAACATGAGAAGTCCATGTACCTAATTCTTATAGCATGATCTAAGTTTGCAAATATCTTTTGCAAAATTTGGAGATCATGCATTATCCCTTGGCATGGTCTAAAATTATTTGTTGTTATTTCCTTTGACATTAGACCATGGTAGTGACTCTTTGGATGTCTTGTGATTTCTTCATTGATCTAATGTGTTTGAGGTCATACAAATAGATGGGTTGTGTCGCCCTCTGAATAAGCTTTCCATAGAGTCCAAGATCACTCAATTCCGACATCGGAGTCAAAAGTTATGACCGTTTTTCCGAGTGTCGTCTGTGCTGAAAAACCAAAAACGGAAGTACCACGATTTGTACAGCGGTAGTTCCGATTTTTGCGGAAGTACCGCAATTTGTACTGCGGTAGTTCCTACTTCCAATTTTTCCGGAAGTTCTGATTTCCGAGCGGAACGTTTTTTTCAGAGAGCGACTTTCTGAATGACTTGGCCTCGGGAAAATCGGAAGTACCGCAATTTGTACTGCGATAGTTCCGATTTCGCTGAGAAACGGCTAGTTTTCTGACCGTTGGCGAGAAAAACGGAAGTACCGCAATTTGTACTGCGGTAGTTCCGATTTTCCTGATTTTTCAGGGGTTTGGCTCCAACGGCTAGTTTTCTTGTGTGGGGTATAAATACCCCCTTATGGCCGGTTGGAGAAGGTGTTGCTTAATCCATTTCTGTTGTCTTGAGCTAAAGTGAGGCTCTTCACTCAATTGTGCATGTGTTGCACTTTGTGAGAGAGGAGAGGTGATCTAGAGTGCATGTGTTGCATCTAGAGGAGGACTTTGTGTCCGGATTGAGCTTGTGCATTTGTTGCACGTGGTGAGAGTCAAGTGAGGGACTTGGCTTATTACTCTTAGAGTTTGCCGACTCCTAGACGGCGTGGGAGGCGTCGTGCACGGTGATCTTCTCAAGAAGCTTGTGAGAAGACCCGGCAAAGTTGTGAAGGTCGGAGCTCACCTACCCGGAGCGGGAAAGAGCTACCACTAGTGGATTGGAGGTGCTTCGGCTTAATTTGTGGAGCCGGTCCGATTTGTTCGGGCTAACCTCAACGTGGACTAGGGGAGACCGGCAAGTCTCCGAACACCACGGTAAAAAGAGAACGTGTCAATTGTGGTTTGTTTTCTTATGCTCAATTTATATTCAAGCAATTTACATTCATAGAATTAAATTGATTGCTTGTCAACCTAGGATTGTAAACCTTGACATGCGCTAGAATTCTTTGTGCACTTAGGCGAATTCATTTGATTTAGGTTCTATTTGTGCTAAACTAATTTGATTTTAGCTTCTGCATTATACACTTGGTTTAGGCAAATTGAATAGGTCTTGAATTGTTAGTATTATTTCGAAGAGAATTTTTAAACCGCCTATTTACCCCCCCTCTAGTCGGCCTCCTCGATCTTACAAAGGTGAAATAGAGATGAATCACATATGGGCTAAGATAAAATTGTGGAAGGATGGAAGGGGATTTGTTCGACTGAAAAAGATAGCGTTCACTTAGGACTTCGTTGTGCGAATCGCTGTTTGGTCATGCAAAAGTCCGTTAGGTTGTTCAAATATTGCCTCACTGCCCGAACTAACAAAACTCCACAAGAAAACACATCAGATATGCCTTAGTTAGCCGAACGCCACCATCAACCGCACTACGCCGCCTGGCCACTCCGCCGCCTGGCCACTGCCCAGTCGTGCTGCGCCTGGCCACTCCTCCGCCCAGCCGTGCACCCAGCTGTGCCGTGCCTCCAGCCCATGCCGTGGCTACTGCTTTGCACCCTCATGCTAACACGCCTCCGACCTGGGCCACTGCGCCATACATCCAGCTGCCAGCCATGCTATCACCAAGGGAAATGACCTGAGAGACACAAGAAAGAGAGAAGGAAACTAACCTGTTTGAGAGAAAGGAGGTATGCGCACAATGAAAAGATGGTATGCCCTTTAATTAGCCCCTCAAGCCTAGATTAGGAAGGTGATCAAATGCTAATTAAATTTATTTGAATTGCTGTTATACTTCCCCTTTTTTTCTTTCTGGGTGCTATAGCTCTCCCCCCATTAGAAAAGATTCAGCCTTGAATCAATTTCCTCAAGGAAACAAGATAAACAGAATTTGAGTGAATTATTTAGGTGGAGGAAATCATGAGACTCAAACTTGAATTAAAGAGATCGGGATATTTCTCACTCATTTGGGACTCCAGTTCCCAAGTGACTTCACGTTCAGTCTAATGAGACCACAGAACTATAACATAAGGGATGGTCTGACGTCGCAGTTGACGCTCCGAACGCTCCAAGATACGAACCGGTTGTGCAATGATAGTCAGGTCTTCTAAGACTTCCAAGGCAGGTAACTCTAGAATTTGATCAGGGTCATTTAGATACTTCCTTAACATCGAGACATGGAGGATATTTAAGTAATGCATTCGAAAATATTTAATGGTGTTTAAAATAAAATATTGCTTTGTGCAAATGAACCGTATTATCCGTCCTTTGTTAAGCCCTGCATCTACTGTATTTTTTCCAAGACTTGCGGAGTACTTTATGTACTCACATGCTGCACTCAAAACAAATCTCCAAGGATTATGAAGCTCAAGAAGGTGATTACAACTACTTCGCATGTGGATGTGACGAAGGCTTTCCGAAGTACTAGGTTGCACTTCCTTAGTCAATTGTCTGTGGTGTATTGATTGGTCTTCGTCACAATTTCTTTTTGCTTCCACTGTGTTTTGTGAGTTTGAGAGGTGTTGAAACTTCAGTTGTAATAAAGAGGCCAAAAGGTCTCTCTATTATTATTGTAATAAAGCGTTGTTGGTTATGTGATCATCACTGTTTGACTGTGTGCACTAGTTTTGATCTGGGACTAGTGCAGTAATACACAAAGGGTTCGGATTCCGAAATCCGGGGTCCCGACACATATTTGCTCTATAGCTAACTCTATTGTAGTCTTTTCTTCCTTTGCAATGGCTAAGGCTAACTTTTTAGAATCACATAGGTCGTTTGTTGTATACATTGCTACTGGAGGGAGATCTAAGGGTGGGATCAGCATCCTGCAACACGATCTAAATTTTTCGATATTCACTAGTACACATTAATCCTATATAACACTTTATAGTAATGCCTCTCGAACTAACCAATTCTATTTTTGCAGTGCCACCAGTAGTCGTCGAGTAACTCTTGTGGATACTATGTTACCACAACATGCAACTACTCCTCGATTCTGCAGTGACCAATGATACTCAGGTTTCTGAATCTTGCAATAATTATTTTCTACTTATCAATTTATATGTATGCACGACTTGGATCTTCCTAGCGATAGATTGTGACAATTGCTACAACTGCGTTGGAATAGACCGAACTCTACAAAATTCGAGAACAGTTTGTGTACTTCTTGTTGTCTCATGTCATAAACCGAATTAGGGAGTTCCACAATATAGAATGAACTTGATTAGGATAAGATTGAACTTAATGGTACATGTGTGTATTCGTTCATGAATGGTCAATTTATTTCATTTGAGTTAATTTATTTGTGAAATAAATATTCTTATTTCTAAAATGAATGTGAATTAGATGTATACATATACTTGTTTTCTGCATATTTCAGAGAGCATGGCTAGCATTTCCTAAGGCTAGCCAACAAATAGAAATAGATTTAGTAATACAAAAGAATATCATAAACGGTCTATGATACATATCTATCACTGACAATTTCATCTACAAACTATCTATGATACATCAGCTATCATAGAGAGTTTTAACTACAAACCGTCTATGATAGTTGACTATCACAGACAATTCTGAGTTAATAACCATCTGTGATAGTCTATATCATAGACGATTAAAAATCGTCGGTGATGAATTCGTGTCATTACTGACCCATAAACTCAGATGGCTCATGAAACCATCTATGATGACGTTTTTGAATCATCTATGATAACCTTTTCTGTAGTAGTATCTATAAGTCGATTGTAGTAGACATTGTATCGACTTTGTCTATATCAACCAAAATCTCAGGTGAGTGTCTCTCTCTGTACTCTCTCATGAACAACCAGAATTTAAAATTTTAAGCTAAAAGCCAAAAATCGCAGCCCAAAAGAACGCATCTATATGAACGATGGTGGCACATCAGTGAAAGGTAGAAGGAGGCATCAGTCTAGTGCCTAGTGGAGGCAATCACTACTACAGACAGTGTTATCACAGATAGCTCTCATACTGTCTGTGATACTCAACTATCGCAGACGATTTTTATAAAAAACCGTCTATGATAGTCGACTATCACAGATGGTTTTTTTATAAAAACCGTATGTGATATCGTTCATATCACAGATGGTTCAGTGTTTGAAACAGTCTGGGATATATATCATAGATGGTTTGGAACACCGAACCTTCTGTGATAACTATTTCAACAGCGATTTTATTTGCCCTTTTTCGGCTAGCCTCAAGATATGCTAGTCATGCCCTCTAAAAACAAGCAAGATCACGTATATAGCACAGGACAATTATTATATAAATCACACAGAAGAATGAAACAACACTAGCAGATCACATATATATATATAGCATGACAATCGTTACACAGATCTCACAAATGAATTAAATTGAATGAATTATTTGATTAAGCACAATTGAGTGATTTGTACAATTGAATCCAATGTTTCAACATCTAATTATCATCATTACCGGGGTGGAACTCTCCATTCTTGTTTGTGACCACTGCTAGCAAGAATTGGGAGAGGTTTCCACGAATTTTGACGAGTTTGTCGAGATCATATGCACTTTCATCGAAGTCCGCCCGTTGTCGCTAGGAGCAATGTTAAGTCATTAATCAGCATGTGTGTGTGTATATATATATACATATATAATCAGATAATAATAATTATTGGAAGGTTGACAAATCTCTAGATCATTCATCTTAGTGTCCGTGATTTCCTTCATATGGCAGCAAACGTAGAATCCACATACGTTGCCTTGTAGCTGCTGGTGGAACTGCAAAATATATAGAATTACATACATAGGTATTGTTAATTTTAGAGGCATTATAACAAGTGTGGTATAGGATTGTTGTGTTGTAACGGGTACCGGAAATCACGTCCTGTGTCACATTGTGTCACTGGATTCGTTATGTTTCTCTCCAAAGGCAACATAAGTGGTAAACGACCTATGTGATTCCAAAAAAGTTAGGCTTGGCCGTTGCAAACGAAGGAAAGATTACAATAAAGTTATGTATGGAGGAAATGGGTTTAATTACTTCTTGCACATGACTGAAGTCATGGTTGCTCCTAAGTAGGGAATCAAGGTATATTACCTTGCTCCACGTTGATACAATCACAATCAAAATCCAATGAAACCTAGTCATGTGTCGCCATACTAATTAATCCTAAGTTCATGTGCATATAAAGTACAAATGAAACTCGTGTGGCAACTAGTGAAGCACTTACCCGAGGTTGAAGGGTACCATGATGTACTCCTTGTCGCTGTGAGAAATCAATCCTCTCATTATGTAATCTTGCACGAAGGATACATTTCCGTTGATAGATTGCAACGAGACTAAGTGTGGGTCGAGGAAACCCACTGGTTGTCACCGTCGCCGGACTTGTTGGATCATGTATCTTTATATAAGGGAAGAGTAATGACATTTATCAGTATGATGTGAATGTAGAACTTCATTGTGTAGTACACTTATAGTGTCCAGCATCGTAGAAGTGAGGCGTCGAGTTTGTCGAGATTGAATAGTAAGAATAAGTCTTCGAATGTCACGACGAAGTAGACCAAGTCATGGAGGAAATGTGCCTCCTTATATCTCACAGTGAATCCACTTTGTCGGTTTGGCTTCATGTTGGACCTCTGCATGTACCAAGAATGCAATGTATTGCAAACCAGACCAAACCAGAGTAATTCTGACTCTGACCAACGACACACCTAGAATGAACTTCCATAGCTTGGGATGTGCCTTAATTTTCTTCGCTTGAGTCTTAGAGCCTCGCTTATGATACGTTTTTGGTGGTGTCTACACAGGAACCGATGCAACAGGCCTTGGAACCGGAGTTGTAAGTGGAGCCACCGAGCCGATGTGACAGGTCTAGGGTGATGTCCCTCTTAGGCCTCTAGATGTGGAGATCGTGGCACAGACGAGTCGAGGGCGATGTCCCTCTTGGGCCACTGGATGAATGTGTGAACGGCATCCTCTAATATCGTAATCTCTTTGTTTGAGGGCTTCTCAAGAGAGATGGTCTTAAAAATATCATTAATCATGTCTACCTAAACCTTTATGAAATCGGTCTCTACTTGTACACCGTGCACTAGCGTCCCTGATAGCCATGGATACACCATCCCCCAGCCAGTGTCAACGGGAATAGAGCCAACAAGCCTGACTCTGAGGATGCATGGTGTGGGCTCCTACATAATGATACAAGATGAGCTAAGGCGTCCACCAGAGAGATCTATGTAACATTCTAAAGAGGTACATTACTTGGATGTTATCGATAGGTAAGTGGGCGTCGCTATATTCAGTAATTGGTGTGGATGCGCAGCTACTGCAATGTTAAGGGGGACTGGGTACCGCAGTAATAGGGGTGAGTTACGATTGGTTGCAGACTTATCTCAGTTCTTCCCTTAATGAATCTATCTCTCCTTGAAGTGAGGCAGTTTGCTCTTGAAGTGAGTCAGATAGTTGTTCCTCATGTTGAGCACGAAGCTCCTATTTTATTTGTTCGTTGCGGTAGGCCTTGGATCTCTTCCTACTCCTATATGTCTCGGAGTCATTTGGAAATCCGTGCCTCCAAGATACGTAAACCCCCAAGCCTTGTGTGTGACCTGTGTAATATCCCGAACGTCGTTTCGGCGTAAGTTTTAAAACAATCGCGGAGTCGCTGATTTTTCGGCAAAACGCGGGAAGGGAAAAGTAAAAATTGTAGAACAGTATAAAATAAATAAAATAAATTAAAAATTAAATAAAAACCTCTAAGTGGGCTGCCTGGTGAGTGGGCCGACCACCTTGGGGCCGGAGGCCCAAGGGGTGGCCGCACCCCCTCCCACTTAACCCTAGGGCTTCCCCCTCCTCCCCCTTTTCCCCCACAGCCGCCACCCCCCTTTCCCACCCTCTTGGGTGCAGCCCCCCTCCCTGGTTGGTGCCCCCACCTCCCCCCAAGCTGCTGTCCATTGGAGCCAAGAAGGAAGGAGAAGAAAGGGAAGAGGAGGAAGAAGAAGAGAAGGAGGAGAAGAAGAGGAGGAAAGAAGAGGGGTGATCTTAAGGGATCATCTAGGTAATTTTTTCTCATCCCAAACCATCTGTTCTTATGAATAATTAGGGTTCTTGGCACGGATTTTGAAGGTAGTTAATAGATTAATTGCCCGATTAGAAATTAGCTGCGGTCTGCCAGTAGATTGATTCGCGCAGCGTGTCTTTTCGCGAGGTTTTGACCTAGTAAACGAATTTTCCTGCAGACTCTCCCAAAAGGAAAGTTGTAGAGGACTTCCAAACGCATCTCCTGTATTTGTTTCGAAATTTTGTGCCGTGGGATCAGGGAGTTACAGGGTCTGGAATACTGCTGTTCGTCAGGCGAGCAGATTGGTACAGACCGACGGTAATCTGTGAATGGGAGGTAGTAAAAGATTTTTATGGTCATGGCTGTAATTGAGAAAGTTGTACATAATTTAGATATCTAGCTTCTGTATAAAATGCAGAATTCTTAGACCCCTGTACTGTTTCTGGGACGCAATTGTATACCGCTGTCCAATCTGCCAGAACAGAGTTCTTCCTCTGTTTTGGGCATTAAATTACACCTATCTGTGATCAAAATAAAAATATGTGTTCTACATGAAAAATGTAGGTTTTTAAGTGATGAATCCAGAGAGGTATCGTTTGATGTATTTGAATCAATATTTTTAGAGTTAAAAAAATGTTAAGCAGCGCTGCTGCAGAGGGTAATTTGCTGAAGTGTTGAGCGGAGAGGAGTTAGTGCGGGTTCGGGGTTCTAGCGACGTCTTTAATTATTTATGTCATGTTTGTATGCTATGGCTTTGTGCTGAGAGATGCCTTTTGGATAGGTGGTCTTGTCCCTGAGCGCTCTTGATTTTACTTCGCTTCGTCGGATTGAGGCAAGTAAACGTAGCGGTGGTTGCTACCGTTTAACTTGTTATTCCTTCTACTTTCAGTTTACATTATTATTATAATTTGATACATTATGCCATGATTTCATGAAATCTTAATTGTGGAGATGGTAGCAAGTATAATGATGGTTTAAATTTTAGTAGCATGGATTGTCGATGTTTGTTGGTGTTTGATCCATGTTATGAAAATGTGTTGTCTTGATGATGTTAATGATATGTTGATATTGTTTATGGTCGATTGCAGGTGAAAGAGTTCACGAGAATTTCTGATGCATAGATGTTGTGAATGCACGTTTTATTTGTTAAGACATTCACATTTGTGCATCATGCTGATTGATTGAAGTCTTGGTCACGAGATGACCAAGCGTCGAGGTCCCCGTCATGTTGATGACGTGACGGGCTAAAGGTCCCCATACTTGAGAAGTATGGGCAATTGGTCCCTGTACCAGAGGGTACAGGCATGGGTGTGCATCGATGGATGCACACTTTGCATTACCGGTAAAATGCAGAAGAGAAAGAGATAAAGAGATTTTTGACCATCTTGCATAGCATGAAAGCATTCATATGCATTGCATTGTGGAAAGATTCATTTGCATGCATATGCAATATGTTGTGGTGAAGTTATTTTGTGGAATATTCAACTTCATAGTTGCCATGTGGAATTGGCTCATGTGAGCTAATTGTGGTATGAGGATTGTGGTTGTGGTCGTGGAATGCGATTCCTTCCTTGTGTTTGGTAAGGGTTGTGATGGTGGCATTGAAAAGTTCTAGGGTTTTCGGGTTAAGGATCACCTCCGATCCCTTCATGTTATATAGGCTGTAAACGCCATAGAATACAGGGTATACCGCAGGGATTGAGGAGTCCTGGTAAATCTCTAATAGCTGTTACAACAGATCGATCTATTCTATCTATAACCAGGACTTTCCAAAGTATCCTGCGGCATTACAATCGTGATATTCCTTAACAGCAGATCTCGGTCAGTACTTACAGAACCGGATATCAGCCTTATCTCTAGCCTTATCTCTAACATCCCCTCTCAATCACAGCTTTACTAAGTTGAGATTGTTTCTGAAGTTTTTGAGACATTGGATAGGCAAGGCTTTAGTGAAACCATCCGCTATCTGATCGCCTGTTGAGATAAACTTGATATCAAGCCATTTTTGATTCACCCTTTCTCGCACAAAATGATAGTCAACCTCAATGTGTTTAGTTCGAGCATGAAAGACTGGATTGGCAGATAAATAAGTTGCTCCAAGAT
Source organism: Dendrocalamus sinicus (assembly GCA_036346575.1). Taxonomy (NCBI): domain Eukaryota; kingdom Viridiplantae; phylum Streptophyta; class Magnoliopsida; order Poales; family Poaceae; genus Dendrocalamus; species Dendrocalamus sinicus. Next base: position 11,692,574 of record CM070657.1, read on the forward strand.
TATCGCACCACAATCGAGCTGCAGGAGGACTAGAAATTCCCAATTCTTTTAGAAAAGTCTGAATCCACATTATTTCAGCTGTACAATTAGCCATTGCTTTGTACTCAGCTTCTGTGCTAGATCTGGAAACTGTAGGTTGTTTCTTTGCATTCCATGAGACAAGATTAGTCCCTAGAAAAACAGCAAAACCTCCTGTGGATTTTCTATCATCTAGACATCCAGCCCAATCTGCATCAGAAAATCCTGAAACTAACATAGAAGGAGATTTAGTAATTTTCAGACCATATCCCATAGTGTATTGCAAGTACCTGAGTATTCTTTTGGCTGCTGTCCAATGAGCAGTAGTTGGTGCATGAAGATACTGACAAACTTTATTTACTGAAAAGGAAATATCTGGCCTTGTCAGAGTCAAATATTGCAAAGCTCCAACTATGCTTCTATATCTTGTGCTATCCTCAGGATTTAATTTCTCTCCTTCTAATGTCAGTTTTTCAACAGTAGACATAGGGGTATTCATTGGCTTGCATTCTTGCATTTGAACCCGCTTTAGCAAATCAGCAGTGTACTTTGCTTGTGTTAGGAGGATTCCATTATCTATCTTCTTCACTTCTATTCCAAGAAAATAATGTAAATCTCCTAGATCTTTTAGTGGAAACTCACCTTGAAGATCTTTGACAAGAGCTTGTGTAGCTTTAGCTGATGAGCTGGCTACAATTATATCATCCACATAAATGAGCATAAAGATGGTTACATCCCCTTTTTTATAGAGAAAGAGTGATGTATCAGCTCTTGAAGGCTGAAAACCAAGTTGTAGCAGCTTCTCACTTAGTCTTGAATACCAAGTTCTGGGAGCTTGTTTTAATCCATATAGTGATTTGTCTAACTTACACACATAATCTTTCTCTTTCTTATCTTCATACCCTGGCGGTTGCCTCATAAACACCTCCTCCTCAAGAACGCCATGAAGAAACGCATTCTTAACATCAAGTTGGCGAAGATTCCATCCTCTTGAGATTGCAATAGACAAAACAAGTCTAATCGAAGCAGCTTTAACTACTGGACTAAAAGTATCTTCATAATCAATACCATACCTTTGTTTGAAGCCCTTGGCCACTAAGCGAGCCTTATATCTATCAATTGTTCCATCAGCTTTCCTCTTCACTTTGTACACCCATTTGCAATCAATTAGATTCATCCCTTGCTTAGGAGGTACAAGATGCCATGTTTTGTTTTTCCAAAGCACCATGTATTCTTCATCCATGGCTTTCTTCCAGTTTTCAGATTGCATGGCTTCCTCCAAATTACATGGTTCACCATTTTCAGCAAGAAAGCCATACTTGATTCTTCCATCGGTATACTTTATGCGACCATCTGTGAAAATCACTGGTTTAGTAATACCTTGCTGAAGACGGGTAATAGGTCGGTGTTGGGGAGAAGAGACAACCCCTTGTATCATCACAGCACCGTCAGAGAGATCTTCTGAAGCTTGCTCATGCGCAGACATCATCTCAGGTGGTTGATGCAGATCCTCCAATGAAGGCTGAGGGTCAGAAGGTAGATGTGAGGGCAAAGTAATCTTAGAACGCCGACTGTATACCTGAGTGATGGGTGGTTTGGATATTGATGGATTGTGCTGCATATGCAGTGCTCTGCAGCTTTGAGAGCTTCATCTGAGCGATTGCTTCTTCTGTTGTTGTTCCGGATGTGCGATTGCGGCCGCATTGCATCGTCGTTGTTGTCCAACCTGCTGAACAGAGTCTAAAATAGGAGCAGCAGGAGAATCAGAATCATCAGTATTAGTAGGATAATCATCATATTGATCAGCTAATTGTGCACCCCCGTGATCAATAGTTCCAAACAAGGAGGGAAAAAGGAGAACTTCAGACCGAAGGCGAGCACCAGCATTGGGATGGAGTTGTGCAAAGGGAAACACTTCTTCATCAAAGACTACATCGCGAGATATATAGATACGCCCAGTCTGAATGTCAAGACACTTGAATCCCTTGTGCATATTGCTATAGCCTAAGAAAGCACATTGTTTTGAGCGAAATTGAAGTTTGCGAGTGTTATAAGGACGCAAATTGGGCCAGCAAGCACAACCAAACACACGAAGAGTTTCATAATCAGGTTTGACCTTAAACAGCCGCTCCAAAGGAGTTGAGAACTGCAAGAGTTTGTTAGGTGTCCTGTTGATCAAATATGTGGCTGTAGCAAAAGCCTCATCCCAGAACTTAAGCGGCATAGATGCATGAGCTAAGAGGGAGAGACCAACGTCAACGATGTGCCGATGTTTCCTTTCAGCAGCACCGTTTTGTTGATGAGCATGAGGACAGGAGACCCTATGGGATATACCGATTTGCTTGAAGAAAGGATTGAGTTTTTCATATTCACCACCCCAATCTGTTTGTATAGAAATGATCTTTTTGTCAAACAACCGTTCAACAAGTTGCTGGAATTCATGAAACTTTTGGAAAACTTCAGATTTGTAACGAAGCAAGTAAATCCACACAAATTTGCTATAATCATCAATAAAGGTGACATAGAACTTGTTTCTTCCTACAGATTCACATGCTGGACCCCAAACATCTGAGAAAATTAACTCTAGAGGAGATTTGGAGACACTAGAGGACTTAGAATATGGCAATTGATGACTTTTTGCTTGTTGGCAAGCATCACAAACAGTTGCTTTATTGGACTCTGGAGTACAAGGAAGATTATTCAATCTAATGACCTGCTGCACTATTGAAGATGCAGGGTGACCTAGGCGGCTATGCCACTTTGAAGACGAAGGTTTTATTGCTCCAAAAATCTGCTTGCTGGGACCAGTCGAAGGAATGGATGAAAGGGGGTAAAGACCTCCCTCACATTTGCCTTTGAGAAGAACCCTCTTCGTGATCTGATCCTTAATCAAGAAGAAAGAAGGGTGAAACTCAAGGAAAACTTGATTATCAGAGGCAAGACGATGAACGGAAACTAAGTTTTTCTTGGCACTAGGAACATGAAGAATGTTATTGAGATAAAGATTATGAGAGGGGGCGCGAACAACAGTGTGACCAATGTGATGAATATCCATACCTGCTCCATTTGCCGTGTGGATTTGATCACCATTGGTATACTTCTCGAACGCCAACTTGTCAAGTTCACTTGTGATGTGATCTGTTGCACCAAAGTGTCGGTGTACCAATTTGTGTCAATGCCATAAGAGTTTACCACTGCAGATGCACTCTTCTCTTCAGGTACATAATTCTCATCGAAGCGATGCCAGCAGGCTGGAGCAATATGCCCCTTTTTCTTGCAGAGTTGATAGGTAGGACGAGTATCAGCAGTACCTCGGTTGCCATTGCTAGAAGTTGTGCCACGGCCGCGACTTCCATTACTGCGGCCTCTTCCTCCATTGCGCCCTCCACGACCGCGCTGGAATCCAGGATAAGATCCACGCATCACAGAGTTGACAGAGGGCTGGTACTGATTGCCCTGCAGAAGATTCAATCTCGTCAAACCGAAGTTGAGAGTAAAGCTCACCGACGGAAACCGGATCAGATCGCCCAGTGATATTGGTCACCACCGAGTTGTATTCCAGATCAAGTCCGGCAAGAATGTAGGACACTAGTTCTTCTTCATTGAGTGGTTTTCCAGCGGCTGCCATCTCATCTCCAAGTGCCCTCATCTTTCCAACATACTCAGCAACTGTCATGGACCCCTTCTTTGTTGTTGCGAGAGCAATGCGCGTGTTGACAGCCTGCGCGCGGGTTTGGGCACAAAACATCTGCTCAATAGCCTTCCAGACCTCTGCAACCGTCTTTTTGGAGGCGACATGAGTCAGTATCTCCCGTGAGAGGGAGGAGAATAAGTAGCCCAGGACTTGTTGGTCCTTTTCGAGCCACAGATCATACGCCGGGTTGAAGGTTTTGGTTTCCTTCTCGCCGTCTTTGGTGGTGATCTCTTCTGCTGGAGCAGCTGCTGATCCATCAAGGTAGCCGACAAGTCTTGCGCCTCGGATTGCTGGGAGGATCTGAGCTCTCCACAGCATGTAGTTGGACTTGGTAAGTTTTTCTGTCACAGGATGACCTAGAGGGGCGGTGGCCAAAAGGGAGGATGAACTCGCCATTGAGGAGTGGCTCTGATACCATGAAAAGTTCTAGGGTTTTCGGGTTAAGGATCACCTCCGATCCCTTCATGTTATATAGGCTGTAAACGCCATAGAATACAGGGTATACCGCAGGGATTGAGGAGTCCTGGTAAATCTCTAATAGCTATTACAATAGATCAATCTATTCTATCTATAACCAGGACTTTCCAAAGTATCCTCATGCAGATTACAATCGGGATATTCTCTTACAGCGGATCTCGGTCAGGTACTTACCTAAACCAGATATCAGCCTTATCTCTAGCCTTATCTCTAACAGGCATGAGATTCTTTCCTCTTGTGGTAATTGATGATATCAATTGTGGATGTGGGAAATAGTAAAGTATTGAAGTAAGACATACATATGTTTTATTGCTATTGGTAGTGGTAGTGGTAGTGGTCGAGGATTTAAAGTGGTCAAACAAGATTTATTTGCTAAATGATTTACCGTCATTGATGGTGATGTGAGGTTGATGATTAATCTATTGTGGATTGTAGAAGATTAAATGTTTTCTCTTGCATCTAATCATGGATAAAATGATTGCATGCTATGCCAATTAAATCTGAAATTGAAGAGGTATGAATACGGAAGTTGTGGTGGTTTAATAATTGTAGACATGAATTGTGGTTGTAGTTGTATGGAATTATAAATGATGATGTATAATTGTTTGTAGTTTGAATAGCTCTGTTAAATAGTTTGCTTGCTGAGATTTTATCTCACCCTTGTTTCCCCTCCCTCTGGTGGACTTTGAGCATACATGGGAAGGGTAGAACGACACCACACCGATGCACGTGAATCATATTTTTATGCTGTAATAAAGTTGAAAGGATTCTAGACCTTGCATAGCCTTGTTGACACTATCTTAATAATGTTAAATTTGTGAACTATGTTTTAGATTAAAATGTTGGAGGATGTTTTAAATAGTGAATTGCTATCACTATCCTGTTATTCCTTAGTTGTTTATGCTTCCGCTTATACTATCTTGTTTAGTAATTGTTGCCAGTTTATTTTATCTTGTAAATTGGCTAGTTGTGGAGTAGAGTAGCATTCCAGGGTAATGTGGAACCTGGGGTGCTACAACCTGGGTGCTACTTATTTCCCAAGGCCTGTGAAGGTACATCTCTCTCCCTGTATTCTTGAAAGGAGCCTTGAGAAGATTCGATAGTCAATGATTGCTGCAAGAAGCAATCATGTTATTTTTGAACCCATGAAGTTCAAGAGGTATTAACAACAATGTAGTTTAACATATCTTATCAGGCATTGGGACACTTCCTCGTCTGTGGGGTTTTTGAAAGAGACACCCGAAGACGTGGTTGATGACCACGCTCTTAACCAGTTTCGAGCGCGCTCGTTTGCGATCCCAGCAAATGGCGGGGAGGCCTCCGATCGGATTGCAACCTTGTCCTGCGTCCTCCACTGTGGGATTTTACCCACATACCCAGTGGTGCCGAGTCTATGAGGGTGAGTATTTTGTGATGGAGAGCCTTGTGCGCTGCACTTTGTTGTTCAAATTCGGTCGTTGTCTTCATCTGCACAAAGGCCTCCCATATTTTCAGCGACACGAAAGGATACCTTGTGAAGGGCGTGAAATCCTTGGCCACGTACTGCATGATAAGAGTGCTCTTAAAATTCTTCCATGCTTTTTCCATTGTGAGGAGCGCTTGTCGTTGCACGAATTCTTGTACTTCTGTGGGGATATCGAACGAATTTGTAATTTCCTCCCATAGCTGATCTTTTTTATCCTTTGCTAAATCTTTCCAGCTTTCTATATTGATGGGGACCCATTGCCTTCCAATTATCCCGCAGGTAGTCTGAAATGATGCCGCTACTTTCTTCGGTTCCAGGGGACCCCATCTGGAGAGATCACCGTGATGGTCATTCGGCCCTCTAGCCTTTTTGATACTCCTCGTCCACGCTTAGTTATCCCAATCTTGGGAGTGTGAGACCCAGATGAAGACAACGATGATTGTGTGGACGTCATCTCTCTTCTAAGAAAAAACTAACTGCAGTGAACTATGAGCCTAAATAAAGTTCTATGAAGCAAGTGACACACACTAGTGTATCAAGTTCATTGAACTGGATACATTAGAGTGTGTCACTTGCTTCATGCCCTTTGAAAGTCTATGTGGCATATATTATTATTATTATTATTATTATTATTATTATTATTATTATTATTATTATTATTATTATTATTATTATTATTATTATTATTATTATAAGGTCCCTTTGGAACAGTAACATGCCATTCCAAATAGATCTTGTAGCTAACAAGTGCAGCATATATCATGAAGTTCTAAAGGTCATAAAACAATTTAGCCAACTATTGAGACAGACCACAAGATTGACAAATGACAGTATCTTCTAAGAAAAAACTAACTGCAGTGAGCTATGGGCCTAAACAAAGTTCTATGAAGCAAGTGACACAAACCAGTGTATCAAATTCATTGAACCGGATACACTAGAGTGTGTCACTTGCTTCATGCCCTTTGAAGGTCTATGTGGCATATATTATTACTATAAGGTCCCTTTGGAACAGGAACATGCCATTCCAAATAAATCTTGTAGCTAACAAGTGCCGCATATATCACGAAGTTCTAAATGTCATAAAACAATTTAGCCAACTACTGAGACAGACCATAAGATTGACAAATGACAGTAATAGTAAAAATTTAGAGCTCAAGCTTGAATATTCAATTTTAGTATTAGATCTTGTAGCTAATAAGTGAAGCATATATCATAAAGTATTAAAGGCCATAAAACAATTTAGCCATCTACTAAAGATAACAAAACAAATTAGCCAACTATTGAGGGAAAGGTGAACTGTGTCGGGAAAGAGCGGCGGTGGCGTGAGGTTGAGGCGACAGGCGTCGGGAGGGAGCGGCAGCCGGCGTCGGGAGGGAGCGGTGGACGGCGACGGGAGGGAGTGCAGCGTTGGGAGGGAGCGGCGGACGGCGACTGGAGGGAGCGGCGGATGACGACTGGAGGAAGCGACGACATCAGGAGGGAGCGGCCGGCATTGGGAGGGAGTGGCGGCGTCGCGCGCAAGTAAGCAGTCAAATCTAGCAAAACCTAGCAGTGGCGGTGGAGACGGAGAGAGTGAGTGAGGACTTTGTGAGAGAACATATTGCGAATATTTAAAGGGACGGTTCTTTTATGGAACCGTCTGTGATAGTTATATCACAGACGGTTCTATAAAAAACCGTTTGTGATATGTCGAATATCACAGACGGTTCTTTTATAGAACCGTTTGTGATGTATCATCACAAACGGTTTCTTCCGATAAACCGCTTATGATAGTTCGCGATCTATCTTCACAATCGAAAGCACAATCCACAACCGGCATATCATTGTCTCCCTCGACGATGTCATAACTACCTTTTGTGTACTCTTCTCTTCACTGTGACTGGTTCAATATTTGTACCCATTTCTGAAACCCCTTCGAATCAGGTGATCTTCGATTTGCACTGACTTACTAAACATCTTTAGATTATCACAATCAATGCATGGACAGTACATATATTCCATCCCCTTCTTCAACATATCTAGCTCGGCCGCTCTTCTAAAAGCAGACACACCATTAATGTACTCTTCACTCACACGGTTCTCAATGTACATCCAACTTCAGTCCATATACGCTACACATGTAACAAATGTGTCAAAAATGATTATTAGCGCTACTATATAGCAAATCAGACTAGTTAGCTATACTTACACATGACATCTATATATATATTACGTAGGTAGCTAGCTAGCCACGTATTCATGACATAAAAATATTAAGCAAGAATATATTGAAGCGAACTACAAGTACTTACCCATTCTGAAATTGAGTAAAGTAACATTATCTTTCTAAACCTAGCTAGCTAGATCTAAACAAAAACCTATCTATCATCTCTTTCAATTACAAAAGCATGCATATAAGTTATTAAAAGCAATTGAGTACTAACATCTGATCACTAAGAAGACGGCGATATGTTTTCACCGAACTCACTAAAGCCGGCCACCTCGCTCCACCGATGCAGTGCAACACAGTGAAGATAGATCTGTGTCGAGATCGACCATGTACACCCAGTATTTAATAACATAGATTATCACAGACGGTTCCAACCACAAATGGTCTATGATAGCAATATATCACAAATGGTTCGCATTAATAACCATCTGCGATAATTCATAGACAGTTATCAATACAAACCGTCCGTGATGTCCGCAATATCACAGACGGTTTGTTATAATAACCATGTGTCATGTCCAGAATATCAGAGACAGTTTTTTATATGAACTGTCTGTGATGTTCGCAACTTTCATAGACGGTTCTTAACACGAACCGTCTGTGATGACTCACTTATCATAGACGGTTTATGATAAGAACTATCTGTGATAGTTCATAGATGGTTATTAACAGGAACCGTCTATGATGTCTTAATTATCACAAACAGTTTGTGTTAATAACCGTCTGTAAAAATATCACAGATGGTTGCTACTATAAACCGTCTGTGATATTTTAAGCACAGACGGTTCCGTATGAATCGTCTGTGAGGTAGCCATCCAGCATAGCCTCTTTTGTAGTAGAATGTTGTGATGAGATCAGCAGGGGTGGGAAACAATAACGAAAAATCTGTTTTATCCAATATCCATATCTGAGAAAGCGCGAATGTGGTAATCAAAATCCGTATTCGAAAATGTTCATATTCGTATTTGAGAATATTCGTATCCATATTTGAAAATATTTGTATTTGCATTCGTATTTGAAAATATTCAAATTCGATACTAGTTGATTCATGTTTGATTCATTTCCTATACTTATTGGTCGATAATGGTAACTAGCTGGTTACTAGAAATACTGGGAAAAATACGGACGAATTTTTTGTTTCGCAATTTGAATTTGGGTGGTTTGAAACGGTAACTATTCTAGTAACCAGTTAAAAACCGGTGTAAAACCTACAAAATCATTAAGAATTTGTTCTATCGAGATTTGTTGCAAAAGTTGTTGGAGGATATTCGTATTTGACTAAACTAAGTATATATATATTTGATTTGAATTCGTGCCCATTACGAAATTCGATTCATCTTTGAGAATATTCAAATTCATATTTGTAGTCATTTTAAAATAAGAATTCGTATTATTCTATTCGATCGTATCTGATCCATTTTCATCCCTAGAGATCAGGCAGAGATGCTGATGATCACTACTCTGCAGTCGGTTGCTTCGTTAATTCTCAACTTACGTGTGGATGCGTTGTATCAAATTTCAATGAGACCAAATTTTCCATTTTCTTTCTAATTTTGTTCGTGTGGTAACATTTACAAATACGATAACTACGTGGACTTGGGGCTGGTAGAACACCAGATATGAGTTCTTTCTGGACAGTAATATTTTGTTTGTTTGCTTATGTATATACTTGAACTATCTTTATCTTTACTATTTAATAAGTTTAAGTTGGTGGTTGGTGCATTCTCCTTCCTTCTCAACCGTCTGATCTGAATACTAAAATCTTGACCATCTATCTAACATCTCTCTCTCTCATATCTAACTACCCCTCTTCTCCACTTCCACCAACGGTTACCATCTCCCACTTCCTCTTCTACCCGGCCTCTCTCGCCTCCCTCCCCTCCTGCTCCGCTTGCTTCCGCTCCCTCTCCGCTTCACCTCCCCACGCCCCCTGCCCCTCCTGCCGCGCCGCTGCCTTCTGCTCCCCCGGCGCCGACATCCGCCCACGACACGCGGTGCAGGAACGGGATGCACAACGAGGACGACGTCGCGGGGTGGGGGAGGAAGGAGGAAACGAGGAGGTGGGGCGGGGAGGGGAGGTACGGGGAGAGGTGGACGCCGACGGCGAGGGAGACTAAGAACGTGCCAGAGAAGAAGAGCACCTTGTTGCGACTGAGGTGCCAGTTCGCGAGCCCCGTGGGGATGAACAACACCACGCAGGCCGCGAGCATGCCCGCCTACGCCGCGGCGAACACTATCGACCGGCCAGCAGATCTGGGCCTCGCTAGGGGGGACAAGATCGCATGAGGAGGTTAGGTGGGCGGGCGATCGAGCGGCGTTGTGTGGAGCGGAAGCGAGAAGTAGAGAGGGGGGGCGTTATGTGGTGGGTTGGTGGGGTTCGGCAGGGTGGGGGGAGCAGAGCGGAAGAGGGTCGGCGGGATGGAAACAGCGGAACGGCAAGCGGATGCGGTGGGGGGCTGGCTGGCTTTGGCGCTTGGAGTTGTCCAGAGTCGATGCGGTGTGTGCGTCGGCGTGGACCCGGGGGCGTTGGCACCAGGCCGGCTCGGCCCTGGTTTTCGTTTGTAAAAGATAGTGAGATGGGAGGATGGTTATTCAGATTAGTGAAGTTATCGTTTCATTAATGGCGTGTGTTTTTCTTCTGCTTTGTTAAGTGAAAACAAAACTGATGACAGGTCAATTCCAATACTACTCTCTCTGCACTATAATACTAGCTGAAACTAGCTGAATGCCTGTGCGTTGCTACGGATTTTAAAATTTTATCATACTACATGTTCTAAAACTAACGGGTGGTAAAATTTGTTAGAACGTGCATACAAATGTGTTCTAATTTTTTTAAAATCCGTAGCAATGCACGAGCATTCAGCTAGTAATTTAAATACGATAGTCAAACCCATGGTACTTTCCTTACAATTAAGCCCTTAATGCTGCTGCTTATTTTTATAAGGATGGTGTACCTTTTAAATAATTCTTGGTAGGGAAGCTATTTCGAAGCATTAAAATCTTTCTACTATTTAATAATTCATGGTAGGAAGGTCAAGAGTAAATCCACAAGTAACAAATTAAGTTCCTATTGAGATACACTCACTTATGCGTAAATATGGGCACCAGAATTTAAATTCTACTGGATAGAGTTGTACACTCATAACTTACCAAGAGGTAATTTCAAAACTATTTTTTCAGTAGAACGTAAGAAAATTGCAGGAGACAAAGTTAGTCTAAGGTATATTGAGGAAGATTACATCCTATAGGTTGTTCCAACATACAAATGAATCCCTACAGGGTAGAAATTTTGGGTCTGCCACCAGCATAAGTTGTGCATGTGAAACTTTTCATTTCAAAGTTGTAAGTTCAAACTCAATTAAATTAATTTTTGTGATTAATGATAAATCTAAACGTAAGACTAACATGTTTGTTGAGTATGATATTTAGGTTCATTTGGATGGAAAGATGGAAATCTTTGGCGGTATCTATCCGATGTCATGTTCTTATATTTTGTTGTATTTTTTGGATCCACAATATAGGGTTAACTCTACAAAAGTTTTAGCTTGAACATGTGCATACACCTTTCATACATATTCTTGTATGTACCATTTAGAGGAAGCTCACTTTATGTTTTGTGGCTTTCCTAGTATTGATCCATATTCTTTATCTATTTATATTGAGAATCTCTACTTTTAAATACATCCCATGAGTATATAAAGCTTTTGTAGTTGACATATACTTAAGTTAATTTAATTCCAATTATTTGCAATTGGATTGTCATTGATCAACAAAAGGGAGATTAAATAATCTAGTCCCTCGATTATATATTAATGATGTACTTTGGTGATCAATGAAAATTGGATATGTGAGACTAATATTTTTTATAAGTTGGTAAAATAAGTTAGGTCGTATGAAGATGGAGACTTGGGATGGCATCATGTTGATGGTCATAAAATCAAGGTTCGAGATGATAAATGGGATAATATTGATCATCACCAAGTGTGTCATCCGTTTTTATCTCAAAAGACATATTAAAAGCCATCAATTACAGAAAGACAAACTATTAAAAGCCATCAATTACAGAAAGACAAAAAATAGAGTCAGCGGGGCCCTATTAATGGAAAATCCCCTTCACCCTCATTCCTAGTCTAAAAAACAAATTTAAATTTAACAAATTTGAATTTAAATTTGAATATTCGAATAAATTTGAATTTAAATTTGAATATTCAGAACAAATTTAAATTCAAATTTGGATATTCGAACAAATTTGAATATTCAAACAAATTTGAATTTAAATTTGAATATTCGAACAAATTTGAATTTAAATTTGAATAGTCGAACAAATTTGAATTTAAATTTGAATATTCGAACAAATTTAAATTCAAATTTGGATATTCAAACAAATTTGAATTGAAATTTGAATATTTGGAACAAATTTGAATTTAAATTTGAATATTCAAACAAATTTGAATTTAAATTTGGACGATAAAATTCGAAACAAATTTGAATTTAAATTTGAATATTCGTATTTGAATTCATAAATTTAAATATTGTCCTCATTTTGAAATCATAAATATTTTATTGTGTATTGTGCTTTTGTCTCATACATATGCATATAGTGTGTGAGAAATAGAGAGAATTGAGAAGTAGGGGCCTTGTTTTGAGGGCTCCTGGAGTGCAGCTTCAGTAAAAGGCGCCTCAAAAGGGAGCCTCAAATTAAAGGCCTTGACCGCATTCTAACCCAGTGCAGTGTGGTCCATCCCAAACGAGCCTTGCAGCACCAAACTCACGAGGCGGGGAGGCCTCTTATCTTGTGCCGTGCTCGTCGGTCCGCGTGAGATCGCGCGGAATTCTCAGCTCAGTTCGGTAACCGCAGGAATGCGCACGCCCTCGGCCGGGATTTCGTGTCCGCGTGGGCTATGAGGTGCCGGCCTCCCCCATCGCGGGCGTCACGGAGCACCGTCTTTGCCGCGCCGGCGCACACCACAGGCCCATACGTGACGTGCGGCGCATGACCCCATGGCAGGAGCCCAGCAGTGGCCGCCCTCGCGGGCGTCCAGCCCATGAACCGGCGACTGCTGCCTGGTAACTAAAGCCTGGCAGAACCATAGCCCATAATATTTAGATCAAATAAAGTAGTTATATTTATTGTTCATTTTTTGGTACAATTCAAAGGGTTTCTATGTTTCTAGAAATATTTATGATCATATTCGATTCGATTCGTATTTACTCCATATTTATATTCGACATTATTCGTATTTATATTCGTATACGGGATATATATATATTCGTATATATTCGTATCTAGAAAAAAATGAAACAAATATGACATAGTATTATCCATTCTCATACGATCCGTTTTCACTCCTACGCGTGTGGCATCCTCACACCACCGACAGCTTGCCACAGCTGGGAGTTTTTTTGTTCCTTGAGAACCCCGGCCGGGAGAATCTTCATCCAACAAGTCTAGATCTGTCAAATTTCACAGGAGTTTTCATCTAACTAGTCTAACAGAGTAACAATCGATCAGAGGTCAGAAGATGGTGGTGATGATAATGTTATAACGAGGGCCAGGGATGCATTAGTTATTCTCTTAGGATGTGTTTGGTTGGAGAGATAGGGTGAGATGGGATGGAATGAGATAGTCCCACAAAAAAAGTGGAACCACATGGTCCAGCATCTAAGAAGAATATTCTCTAAATTTGTACAAGCTCATCCCACTTTGGACCATTCCATCCCACATCATCCCTCCAACCAAATACACAAATAGGCTTGGTCAAAGGAACCATCTCATCCCATCCCACCCCATTCCTCCAACCAAACATATCCTTAGTTAACCCCCTCAATGTACAAACATCAAGCGATCCGCTGTACCCGCAGAATTATTCTTTGTTAGCTGGCCCTCCAAACTCTTTTCCCACCAATATTTGGAGGCAGGGGCGGATTTGGGCCCCTGGCAAGATGGGCTTTAGCCCGGGGTGTGAGAATATTTGTAGTGTATAGCCTAGATTAGCCCAAAGTATTATTATTAGTATTCAGCCCAGATAGCCCATATATATTTCACACTTCTTCACAAAACCAGCGGCCCACCAGTCTCCCAGTCTTTCACGCGGCCCACCACTGTCTCCGCGCCCGCGCGGCCCAAGCCTTCACGATTTCACGCTGCCCGCGGCGCCCGCTCGCTCAGAGGAAATCAGGAAACCCTAGACTCGCCAACAGCAGCACAAGGCGTCAAGGCCGATCCAGCGCCAGCTACGCCGCGCACCGCAACGCAACGCAAGCCGCAAACTCGTCGACCGCACTGCACCTCCGCCTCGTCGCCTCGGCCCTCCACCGTCTCAGATCTGCGCGACTGCGCCGCCCCACCTCCCGACCCGTCTCGGCGCCCCTCGACGGCTCCTCCTAGTTGCATCGGCAGATCGGCTGACCCAAAAGTTCCAGATCCAGAGACAGGAGATCCCTGTTGGCTGTTGTGAATTGTGATTTGTGTCTTTGACTCTGTGAATTGTGAGGAGCTGATTGCAAGAGATCTGCATGATAATGAATGGCAATTTCGCCACATATTTCGTGGTATGTACTCAAAACTATGGGCATCACATGCAGAGATTATTATGATTGGTTATGGAACATGTGAAAATAATATTTAAGAATCCACAGGAAGGACAAATGAAAACTATGTACTGTGCCTTTTAGATGAGTAGCTTCCACTAGTTGTATACTTGTATCAACTGTTTGTTTCTTTCTGCCAGCAAGATTCTGTTCTGGTTTTGCTTGATTGAGGAATTTATCTGAAAAATGTTGTAATGATAATATTTGTTTACCTCATGTAGCTCCCGTATTGCGGAATTGTTTATGTATTAAATTCTATTGTGAGGCATCTTAATCTATTTAACTCTTAATTGGCCAATGCTCTTGACCCTTGCACTTGTTATGCAGGTCAGCCAAAAAGGCATCTCCTAACACCGGGTTGGAGTGTGTTTGTAAGTGCGAAAAGGCTGGTAGCAGGGGATTCTGTTATATTTATCTGGTACCACCTACTGTACTCTTTTGATTATCTTCATCCACCTTTGTTAAATGTTGTACACGTTGCTGACTCTGTAATACCTTTTTATTTTTACCAGGAATGATGATAATCAACTTCTTTTGGGAATCCGTCGTGCAAATCGTCCACAGACAGTTATGCCCTCTTCTGTGCTATCAAGCGATAGCATGCATATAGGTCTTCTTGCAGCAGCAGCTCATGCTACAGCCACAGACAGTCGTTTCACTATTTTCTATAACCCCCGGTATATATATTGCAATCTCATTGCAATAGACAGATCACTTCATTTCTACATTTAATTAACATGGTCATCTATTATTAGGGCTAGCCCTTCTGAACTTGTCATTCCACTGGCCAAGTATGTGAAGTCTGTTTACCACCCACGGGTGTCTGTTGGAATGCGGTTTAGAATGCTTTTTGAGACAGAGGAGTCAAGTGCTAGACGATGAGTTGAAATTAAGTTGAAACTGAGTACACAGCGTGAAAACTCTGTGATCTTATGGTTGTCTCTTCTTTCAGATACATGGGTACAATCACAGGCATAAGTGATATTGACTCGGTGCGTTGGCCAAACTCACGTTGGCGTTCTGTGAAGGTAATTTCTTTAAATAAGTTGTCATGGTTTCAGAAGACTTGTTGTTATCTTGTTTCATTATTCACCTTAATCTGTCAAATCTGCTGTCACATGCTTCATGGATCCCCTTGTGAGAACATGTTTATGCTTTAATGATGAATGTTTAACTTTAGAAATGACAGGATAGCATAGAGAGCAAATCATCGTAATTTAGGTACTCAAATTGTATCTCTATTATATTACATTTTTTGTACTTTGAGATCATGACATGTTCTTCGTATTATGCTTTATGTTTGCTTGTTTAGTATTGAACTCAAGTTTCATATCAGTCAGGTCCGGCCCTGAGGGGGGCGAGCGGGGCGACCGCACCGGGCCCCTAAAATTCAGGGGCCCCCAATCCCCTATATACATAGTATATATACTATGTATACTATCCGTCTATGAGTATATCTATAAACTCTTTGATATGAATTTTTCTTTAATACATAACGCATTTTAAGTGTTTGTTAGTAAAATTAGATACATATATATGTGTATGTAGATTTATATTTAGATATTTATACTAGGCCCCCTATTTCTAGTTTCGCCTCGGACCCCTAAAATCTCAGGACCGGCCCTGATATCAGTAATACAATTAGTCAATTATGATATACTTTTGTTATATCGTGGTATGAGTACAAATTGGCGTTAGTTTTAGGTGGTTAGAGTTCAATTCGGGGCGTAGCTAAATTCTGGTTCTGCTGTTTGGAGGATCACATGGCCCTTGTCTGAACAAGAATCTCCTGCGCGATTCTTTTCCGCCTCCCATTGTACTCTATTAATTAATTGGTCTGGGTCTACTGCCGCACAAATTCTTGTCACAACAGGAAATAGTATGTGGTCTAAGTTTTCGATCTTTTTTTTTTACAGAACTTTTAGATCTTGAACAGTTCAACTAGTTAGTGTATAATTTTGAATATTTCCGTTGGTCATAAAAATTATGAGTAAATATACTCCCCTATGTTACAATTCTGTAGCTCGGGGATGGCTATAGAAAATGTTTTAAGTATGACAATCAGGGGCGGATCTACAATAATTCATAGGTATTCAACTGAATACCTAAAAATTTTGGCAAAAAATCATTATATATAATATGTAATACATACATATACTAGTAAATGTGCTTAATTTATCTCATTTCCATCTCATGGGCTCAACCTGGAGGCTCCGCGGTGTCAGCGCATGCTGGGCCGACCATGCCCCATGGTGTGAGGCCCACGCCCCGCTCAAGTGTGAAACGCAGTCACGCCTCGGCCTAACTCACATGACTCAGCGACTGGCCTCTCCTACTGACCTGCTCTCTAGCTCTCCTCTCCCTGGCGGCGCACGGGCGATCACCGCCTCGCCGGTCGGGTGTTGGGCGTAGGTTCCTCCTTCCTCCGACTCCGAGACTCCGCATCGGTTAGCAGCCCAGCGGCCAGTGCCCCAACCTCAGCTTCCCTGCCTTCCCATCTCTGGTCTCTCCCAGATCAGATCCCACGGGTTCTTGGCGGCTGGCGTGACGGTGAACAGCGTCCGGCACTCTGGCGAGGTGGGCAAGCAACGACCTCATCTTCACCCCCGACGGCCTGGGGATAGTGGGGAGGTACTTTCTCAGTTTCTCTATGCCATATTGCCAAATCTGATTCGCATTTGGTGATTCGCACTATTTTCAATTTGTCATTAGATACAGGATCCATTGGCAAAATTTCTTATATTTTGAAGTTCTGGATTTTGATTTAGGGATCCATGAGAAAAAATGATGGATGTAACCTTGCTTGTGTGTTTTGGAGTCCATGGAAGATAAATGTTCCTAAAAATGGCAGATACATTTCCAGAGATTAGCAGACTAGTCTAATTTTGGTTCCTAAATATTTCTTATATTTTGAAGTTCTGGATTTTGATTTAACAAGTTTCTCAAGTGCCATCTAATCCATAACAAGTTTCTCAAGGCTCGCCACGAACTTCTGCGTCATGCGGCAGCGTGTGTACACCATCCTGTCATTTGTGGCTCGAGGAGATGGAGGAGGAGCGGAAGCGCGGCAAGCCGCTGGACGACTCCGTCGAGATCCTGCTCGACGGCTACCCACAGTACGTGCAGAATCACTGGATCAGTGCTTGTATTTTTATTATGAGAAGCTGTGTAAACTGCAACTATTGAAAGCTTTAGAATCGTAGAGGTGAAGCTGACATATAAAGGATGAGAAATTTCTCATTAGTTATCACAACTTCAGTAGGCTAAAATTTTGAATTGTTACTTCAAACAAATTCCTGATGGAGAATCACTACTACAGAAAGTCTCATAGTAGACGCCTCATCACAGACGGTTTTGTGAAACCGTCTGTGATGAACACTATTATAGACGGTTGTAATTTGGAGGCCGTCTGTGGTATTTGTGACGGGAAAAAGGAGTATCACAGACGGTCGGTCTATATTAAGAATCATCTGTGATAATCCCAGATTATCACAGACGGTTTTTAATTAAAAACCGTCTGTGATAATGGCACTAAGGCATTTATTGCGCTGCTCAGACCGCATCTGTCTTCATTTCAATCCAGATCTAGCCACTGCTGCGCACTTTTTCACTCGGGAGGAAGCTAGGCGATTTCAGGCCAGTTAATTTGGTGGGAAGAGACAGAGATTGAGCTTTGAAGATTCATACTTTCCTGGTTGCTCTAGATATGGTTAGTAATGAAATTTATTTTTTCTTTAATTGCATTACAATTTAGGTCTAAGTAATCTATGAGTGTTATTGAAGATGGTTAATTTGCAAAATTGTTGGTTATATAATAGCTGTTGTGTTTATAATATGAATTGAGCTAGCAAATTAAGTCTCAATATAATAAATGTTGCCGGTATATATGTAGTAATAATTAGTTAATCTAAATTTTAATACTAAGTTGTTATATATGTACGTAACGTAGGACCGAAGCTGGATGTATGCCGCGAGCCGTGTGAGTGAAGAGTACATTAATGGCGTGTCGCTTTTATAAGAGCCGCGAGGAGGATATGTTGAATAAGGGTGGAATATATGTGTTGTCCATGCATTGATCGAAAATTTGAAGATGTTTAAGAACCGAGGGCAAATTGAAGCGCACTTGATTCGGAGGGGTTTCAAAAAGGATTATACGTGTTGGACCAGTCATGGCGAAGTGAATGATTATATGCCGCCGGATGACATCGCCGGTAAAGTGAATGATATGCCGCCGGATGACATCACCGGTGAAGTGAATGACATGCCGCCGGATGATGTTGATTGTCGTTTGGATTCGGATAAGTTGCACGATGATAATCTGGATCAGATGCTTCACGATGTAGAAGAGGATTATGATGAGAGAGAGTATGTTAAATTCCGGGGCTTGATGGAGCACTCGGAGAAACCTTTGTACATGGGCTGCAAGTACACGAGGTTGTCGGCCGTGCTTGAACTGTTGAAATTGAAGGCAAGCAACGGTTGGTCCGACAAAAGTTTCACAGCACTGCTAGGTCTTTTAGCGGACATGATTTCGGAGGGACATGAGTTACCTAAAACCACGTATAAAGCCAAGAAGGTTCTTTGTCCGTTGGGAATGGAAATAGAAAGAATACATGCATGCCCGAATGACTGTATCCTCTACCGTAAAGAGTATGCAAGCATGCATGTATGTCCGGTGTGCAACGCATCCCGATACAAACGTAATAATCAATCAGATGATGGCGAGGGAACAGAGGCGAAGAAAGGACCTCCTGCTTAGGTGGCATGGTATTTTCCTATAATTCCCCGTTTGAAAAGGTTTTTTGCAAATCCAAATGAAGCAAAACTGCTGCGTTGGCACTCGGAGGAGCGCAAGAAGGATGGAATGCTAAGACACCTTGCTGATTCCGCACAGTGGAGAAACATCGATAGGAGTTTTGCAGACTTCGGTGCAGAACCAAGGAATATAAGGTTTGGACTAAGTACAGATGGAATGAATCCTTTCAATGCATGAGCAATGACATAGCACATGGCCCGTGACTCTCTGCATCTATAACCTTCCTCCTTGGTTGTGTATGAAGCGAAAGTATATTTTGGTGTCGATACTTATCCAAGGGCCAAAACAACCTGGGAATGATATTGATGTGTTCCTATCACCGTTAGTTGAAGATCTAAAAGTACTGTGGAACGAAGGGGTACAGGTATGGGATGCATACAAACGAGAGAACTTCACTCTGCGCTTCTTATTGTTCTGCACCATAAATGATTATCCTGCCCTTGGTAACCTGTCGGGCCATAGTACAAAAGGTGCCAAAACTTGTACTCACTGTTTAGATGGTACCGAGAGTGTGTGGCTGAACCACTCACGCAAAACCGTCTACATGCGTCACCACTGGTTCTTTCGGAGGGCTCACCCATACCGCAAGATGAAGAAACAATTTGACAGAGAGAAGGAAGACAGTTCAGCTCCAAGGCATTTAAGGGGACACGAGGTTTATGATATGGTTAAGGATTTAGATGTTGTCCCCGAAAAGGGACGTAAATTGAGGGCTCATGAGAAGAACACCTGGAAGAAGAGATCAATATTTTGGGACTTACCTTATTGGGAGTACCTAGATGTTCGACACTGCATTGACGTCATGCACGTAGAAAAGAATGTATACGACAGCTTGATTGGTCTCTTACTGAACATCCGTGATAAAACAAAGTACGGCATCAACGCACGGCTTGACTTGGCTGGCATGGACATCTGGCCTGAGTTAGCACCAACAAGCACTGATAATCGACGAACGTACCTTCCTCCTGCGTGTTACACTCTGTCCAAGGCTGAGAAAACAGAACTGTGCCAGTGCTTGCAAGGTGTCAAAGTTCCATCTGGTTACTCTGGTAACGTGAAGAAACTCATTTCGATGCAAGATTTGAAGTTAAATGGCATGAAGTCTCATGATTGTCATGTGCTGATGACACAGATGCTCCCTATTGCAATTAAAAATATTTTACCGATCAAAGTCCGAGAGACAATCATGAACTATGTTATTTCTTTAACACAATTGCTCAGAAGGTCATCGATCCCGAAGGACTAGATACTCTGCAGGACGAGGTGGTGATGACTTTATGTCACCTTGAAATGTATTTCCCTCCTTCGTTTTTCGATATCATGGTCCATCTCATTGTTCACGTTGTGTGGGAGATAAAAATATGAGGGCCCGTATTCCTATGTAGCATGTACCCATTTGAGAGGTTCATGGGAATTCTCAAGTCCTACGTACGGAATTGTTCTCGGCCGGAGGGCAGAACCTTCGAAGGTTATGCAAGCGAAGAGGTCATTGAGTTTTGTGTCGATTATATGGCTCAGATTCAACCGATAGGTGTCCCTCAATCTCGTCATGAGGGGAGGTGAAGGGTCTCGAGAACTATCGGAAGGAAAGCAATCACTCCGGATATGGACACGTATATTCAAGCCCATTTCACGGTGTTGCAACACATGACTGAAGTGGTGCCTTATGTGGACCAGCACAAGGATGTGCTTCGGCAACAGAATCCGGAGCGACCGGATGTTTGGATCATGAGGCAACACAACCGTCGGTTCAACCAATGGTTGAAGGAGCAAATCGCTAGGAGCTCGCCGAGTGAGACGCCGACATGGTTGGCAAAAGGGCGACATTTACAGTTGTGACATGGCAAGGATATGACATAAATGGGTACACATTCTATACGCAATCTCGGGATGTCAAGAGCACTAACGAACAGCGATGTCCGCATAGATACATTCGATGCCGATGGGTCGAGAAACTCGTACTATGGCTTCATAGAAGAGATTTGGGAGCTCGACTATGTGGTTTTCAAGATCCCTTTATTTCACGCCGTTGGGTGCATCTCCCACGGTGAAGGTTGACAAGTATGGTGTCATGACCGTGGACCTCCAACGTGTCGGGTACAAAGACGAACCATTCGTACTCGTCAATCAAGTTGTTCAAGTTTTCTATGTAACCGACCCGGCAAATAAGAAACGCCATGTAGTTCTTCATGGAAAAAGGAGAATTGTCGGAGTGGAGAATGTAGTGGACGAGGAGGAATACAATCAATTTGACGAGTTACCTCCTTTTGGAAATGGCATAAGGGTCGACGATGAACAACGTGACGAAACTAGTTACGTACGCATTAATCATGATGAAGGGCTAATTTTTAAAGGAAATAAGTGAGTACAATAAGAATGTATATGTGAAAATGTGTGACAATTTTGAGATGTATATGTGAAAATATGTGATGTAGTCAATTTTGAGATGTATATGTGAAAATGTCTGATGTAGTCAATTTTGTGATGTATGTGTGAAAATGTGTGATGTAGTCAATTTTGAGATGTATATGTGAAAATGTGTGACAAAATGTATATGTGAAAATGTATATGTGTATTGGCATTTATGTATATGTGATGTATATGTGTGATGTACATGTGAATTGGCATGCATTTATGTATAGAACAATGCTGCAGTGTGATGTATTTGAGAATGACAAAATGTATTAAGAAATACACTGTGTGAATGCAGCTGGTTGGTGTTGTATATGAATGCAGCTGTTTGGTGGTTGATATGAATGCAGCTGTGGTTATTGGTGTCGTCTTAATAACTACGATGCAAAAACTTATCGCTGAGCGGTTGCTCGAACTTAGAACCGTCTGTGATATCAATATCACAGACGGTTCTAAGTTTAAAACCGTCTGTGATAGTATAACTATCACAGACGGTTAAAACTTAGAACCGTCTGTGATATTCATCACAGACGGTTCTAAGTTTAGAACCGTCTGTGATAACCTCCCTATATATACCCACTGGCTAGGGTTTTCCGTATGCGCTGCGCAGTTATTCGATCTAGATCTAATTAAATTCCGAGCCCGTCGTCGCCTCCGCCTCCCCGAGCCCGTCGCCGCCGCTGTCCCCGAGCCCGTTGCCGTCCGCCTCCCCCAAGCCCCTCGTCGAGCCCGTCGCCGTCCGCCTCCCCCGAGCCCCTCGTTGAGCCCCTCCGCCCACCTCCCCTCAATTACCGTCTGCATTGTGAGCACTTTCTGTGATGGACTAGGGTTTTGAGTATTGTGAGCAGTTTCTATGATGGACTAGGGTTTTGAGCATTGTGAGCATTGTTTACTGCAGTAGCTTAATTAGTTTGCTATTTGGTACATATTACATTGGTACATTGTTTACTGCAGTAGCTTAGTTTAATTTGCTATTTGGTACATACTACATTGGTACATTGTTTACTGCAGTTGCTTAGTTTAATTTGCTATTTGGTACATACTACATTGGTACATTGTTTACTGCAGTTGCTTAGTTTAATTTGCTATTTGGTACATACTACATTGGTACATTGTTTACTGCAGTAGCTTAGTTTAATTTGCTATTTGGTAGATACTACATTGGTACATTGTTTACTGCAGTTGCTTAGTTTAATTTGCTATTTGGTACATACTACATTGGTACATTGTTTACTCGCATAGCTTAGTTTAGCTTAGTTTAATTTGCTATTTGGTACATACTACATTGGTACATTGTTTACTGCAGTTGCTTAGTTTAATTTGCTATTTGGTACATACTATATTGGTACATTGTTTACTGCAGTTGCTTAGTTTACATTGGTACATATTACATTGCTTGTTGTGTTAGTATATAGTATAGGCACATAACCCCTCTCTCTGTCCACATCACCCCCTCCCTTCTCCCCCTTCCCTCTACTCCTCTCCTCTCTTCCCTCTACTCCTCGCTGACCACCTCCCCGAGCCCCCCGTCGTCGTGCAAGTCTGTTAATCTTCCATATATTGCTTGTGGGATCGGTTGTTGCTCGATGATGATATAAATCATATATTGAGATTGGTTGAATTAGTCTTTGAGCTTTAATTACTATCAACTCTATTATCACAATTAAGTTCGTACTCTGGAAGACATTCTCTAGACATTGATATATTGTTCTTGTGCCATTCGGTTCTTGCTGTTTTCATATTATACCAAATCCATATACTGATCTGTTAGGAATTAATTTTGACAAGTTAAAGACTATTTCATTGAGTGAAAGTTAACTTGTATTTGCATGGATTTGCTTTATTACATACTGCTGTCTGAATATATACATGCTGGATAAATTGATCTTGAGATTGTAGAGTTTGTATCTGAGCTCAAATGACTGAATTTATTATTTGGCATAACCAATCAAGAAAGAGTATATGATTCAGTAGCGGGATGGCCAAGATTAATCTTGTGCAACCCTACAATTTGAGAGCACAAATTAATCAATTAAAACTCTAAGAGCTTGTTGCTAGTTGCTTCATATTGCTTCATATTGCTAGTTGATTCATATTGCTTGTTGCTTCATATTGCTGTTATTGATTCTATTATTGATGCTTGTTGCTTCATATTGCTACCATTATATATGTATATATCGCCAATATTGAGCGAAATAGATAGATATTGCACTTTCTTATCTTATGGTATGACACTTTCTCATCTTATCCTAATAGACTCACAAAATGAGCAACATGTCACCCGCGCATTCTTCAACACCATCGCCGGAGGTGTCTGCTCCAACATCAAGACGCCAAGGAAGAGGGCTATCGAAGAAGCCTGAGGGCCAACAGACCATCATAGCGGTGGATGCATCTGGGGTCCCTATCCTTCCTCAGAAAGCAGTAAATGCATTCCGAAGCATGGTCGGAATAGTTGCACGAGAACGAATTGAGATCACATACAATTCATGGAAGAACGTGCCTGACACTCGGAAACGTGAGTTGTGGACCAAAATTTTGGCATCGTTTGAGATCCTAGAAGAACACCTATACGCTGTGCAACAACAAACCTACCTAGCGGCGTGCAAAGCGGCGTGCAAAGCATGGTAGAACTTCAAGAGCACGCTTGTCAGGAAATACGTGGAGAGGGACGAAACGCCTTTTCATAAATACCCATTCCTGGAACCACAATGGAAAGAGTTCAAGGCGATGAAAACACGACCGAAGATTTCAAAAGTACAAGTGTGGCGCACAAGGCCCTCCAGGCAAAAAACACACACCCCCATAGACTTGGCACAGCTGGGTATGCGGGTAAAATCCCGCAGCGGAGGAAGGAGGATGACCTGACACCGCACAGACATCGCCCGCTGTTTTCCAATATCCCGGATGAGCGCGCTCGAAATTGGATTAGAGCAAGGTCATCTACAACGACATCGGGGACGTCTCCTTCGAAACCCTATAGACCAGCAAGTGTCCCAATACCGTAAGATATCGATCGAACTACGTAGCTTGTAATTACTCCACAACCGCATTTAATTGAAATGACATGTCGTGCTCTTGCGGAAGAGCTGAGTTTTGAATCTACCGGATCATTCCAGGAACAAGGAGAATGATATGCTCTCCGTGGCCCGGGAAACAAGGAGCACCCGGGTCGTACGAGAGGCCTTGGGCTTTACGTTCCTTGAAAACATGGTTTCCAAGATGACTCCGGAATGTATCGTCGTAGGAAGAGAAACAAAGCCGAGCGTGACGCACAGCTACGAGAAGAGATCAAGGAATCTCTTAGAGAGGAGCTAATGGGTGAGCTGGCTTATGTAATCAGAGATGAGGTGTGAAAACAAACAGAAAGTCAGCAGGCCGCTACCGCCGCTCCTGTGCTAGCTAGCCCGCACAACCGTCCGAGTAGCTGCGCGTCCAATCCGACGCAAACACATGCCAAATTTCCTGTGGATGACATCCTGGTAATAATTATTACCTCTCGAATGCTTGCTCCATTGATAGGCCTATTCGATTAGTTAATTTTGTATTGTTATGTAGGAGCCTACAAAGTGCAGGCTCCAAGTGAGATATGGCTCAATTCCCTTGTACGCTTGGGGCGGGCATATTAAATGCAGTATCGGGGACATGGTCCACGGTCAAGCTTTAGCGTCAGGCTTCACAAAAGTTAATGTGGATGGTGTGCATGTCAATTTTGAGGTGGTCCCGCAACCGAAGCCCCCCAACGACGAGATCGTGACTCTAGGACAAGCCATTGGAACATTCATCCAGTGGCCCAAAAGCGACATCTCCCTGGAGGCTTCTTCACCGGTGGTAGGACTAGAGCAACATGCACTGGTGCCATCTCCATTACAAGACCAGTCGGTTCCACCACCGGTAACTGCACCGGTGCCACCTCCATTACAAGACCAATTGGTTCCACCACCGGAAACTGCACCGGTGCTATCTCCACGGGTGCTATTCTCGCCAGAGCAACTTGCACCGCTGCTACCTTCAAAGTTGACTGCCGTGAAGTCGAAATATAGCCGATGCAGCAAGGCGAGCAAGGGCAAAGCAAAGAAGACCAATGATGATATACCGTACCTACCTTTGGCCCGCAAATTCGTGCTTGGCGAGCCATTGCTTGAGCAAAAAGCCCTCGAACGCCTAGCATATAGTTGCATACAATTGCACACGTGGTATATGCAGCAGTCCAATAAGCCAGAGGGAGAACAGACCTCAAGTATCGCTGTCAAATTCACGTCGGATGATTTCCACCACAGTCTTCAAGAGTGTATGTTCGTGGTCGCCTTTGAGGATTTATTCGATCTATTCACGCTCAACGCTCTCGACGTCTCAATCATTCGATGCTGGACGCTGTAAGTGTGTACAATCATAGTCTCCGTTCGTGTCATACTGATAAATGTCATATCTAATTTGTTGCTTTCGTGTGTATATATGTATAGATACATGCTGACTAAAGCTAGATTATCCAACTCATCGGCTGGTTTCTTGGACCCACACTTGGTCGCCAAGGATACCATCGACCGGGATACAGCCCTCGTCGAGAGGTACATTGTAGCAGGACTGATGGGTTGTCTCAATAAGGAATATGTACTTATGCCCTTCCATCAGAACTTTCATTGGATTTTAATAGTAATTGTACCAAAATGGAACAAGGTATATTACCTTGATTCCCTAAGTAGGAATAAAATGGACTTCACAGTTGTCAGCCAAGTAATCGATAGGTAAGTACATATTCTCCATACATACCTATATTGTACTCTTTCTTTCCTTCCGAATGACTAAGGTTAACTTTTTCGAATCACGTAGGGCGTTCGCGATGTACATTGAAATGGGAGGTGACTCGAAGCGCGGGGCCAAAGGCCTGTTGACTGCTCGAGATTTTAAGGTATTCGCTATTTCACATTAATTAATCCTATGCAACAGCCTCTTGAACTAACACATTCCATTTTTTGCAGTGCCACCAGCAGCAGCCGGGCAACACATGTGGATACTACGTTTGCCAACATATGGAACTACTCCTCGATTCCTCGAGGATCACCAATTCCAAGGTTTGTCAATCTTCCCATAATTACTTCATACTTATCACGTTACATATATACGCACATTGATATTCCTATCGATTGATCGCGTACATCTCGTCAACTCCATTGAAACAAATTTGATCTTAGACGGATTCGAGCGAGTTGGCGTACTTTTTGCTGACTCAAGTCATAAAGCCAGAAGGCCGGTTCCACTCCGCACCATAGATACATAATCAATGAACCTTTTTTAAGTGCAAATACAGTGTAAATCTTTTGTAATTGTGTATTTGTTAATGAATATTTTATTTCAATTCAATTAATTGATTTGCGAAATGGATGCTTTATGTTTGTCATCAAATGAAGTGCGTTGTCAATTGGATGTTTTATGTCTGTGAAATGAATTGAGATGTGAAATGTATCTGAAATGAAATGAGATGTGTGAATTGTATGTTTTATGTCTATGATTATCTGCTTGTTTCAGAGGGCATTGCTAGCATTTCCTGAGGCTAGCCAATAAACAGAAATAGATTTAGATTTTGGAGGAAGGAATATCACAGACGGTTTTTAAGTAAAAACCGTCTTTGATATGTATCACAGACGGTTTTTCATTAAAAACCGTCGGTGATAATCATATATCACAGACGGTTTTTACTTAAAAACCGTCTGTGATATGTGATAATCACAGACGATTTTTAATGAAAAATCGTCTGTGATATCTGATAATCACAGACGGTTTTAAAACCGTCTGTGATAACCTGAATTATCATCGACCCATAAATTGCACGGTTGAAAAACCGCTGCGTGATGATGTTTCTGAACCGTCTGTAATGTGGTTTTCTGTAGTAGTGAATGCCCCTGTTCTCTCCATTCCCACTGTCAAGAAGGATAATTTCATGTCTCAAATATTGGAAGTTTTTTTTTGTATTATTACTTGATTAGTTTAAGACAACGTGGTTTAGGAGGGAAACAAGTGTCAGGTTCTTGATACATAGTGGTGGTTCAAATCTTGTAATGCTAATTACTATATGACTGGATGTATGATTGAAGAAATGAAAAGAGGTGGCAATTTCTTGATGAAGGACGACACTTTTGGTTTGAATTTGTGGTGCAACTTACTGATCAGGAATTATTCCTTATGTGCTACTAGAAAACTGGACATAGGTATCAAATCTTTGATCACTACATTTTGGTGGGCTTGTGAAGAGTGGGTTTCTACTTACTGGATTGGCATGGCATGTATAAAGCACTTAAAAAATCTTTGTGAATAGAAATTTTCTTTGAGTAGTCGGATAAAAAGGGAAATAGGTGTTAAGCTCTTGTAGCATTTTATTTTGCATTTTTGCTTATGGTGCAATGCATATGTGCTATATATGATCAGATCAAGTAGGTACGATTTAGTACTTGTTGTATAGTTTTTAGATATAAAGAAACTATAGTTCTTCAAATTCTGATGTGGTATAGTATGTTTCTAGTGTTGTTTGTTTGTATAATAAGGTCAAGCTAGAAATATCCCAGAAGATTAATATCTTCCTAAGTTCTAACTATTGGTTACTGTTATAGGGGTGGCCCCCACCTAAGCCTAACCAGCCTGCTAAAGGATTGTGAAATCATTATAATTTCTTTGTTTTTATTATATCTATATACATGTATCATTGTATCGGTGTTTTGGGGGAACAATGTGTCGTGGTATCGACATTTCCAAACAACCTAGCTCCGAAGTCCGAATACCCATTCTAAAAATCCTGGATTCGCCACTGTGTGATAACCACCTGTTATCACTGACGCAATAATTCAGATGGTTCAAAAACTATTTCTGATGAGGGTTACGAACTATCTATGATAACCTTCTCTGTAGTAGTAGTAGAAGTGTGTGTGTGTGTGTGTGTATTTGGCACTTTTTTTAGAAAGAGGTAAAACATTGTTTACCATTTATAAGTCCCAGTATACAAGTCCACGAATAATCCATCTAATATGTGATTAGTGGAAATGGCATCATAGCCTTTAGTTAGAAAACCCGATGCCACAACACTTGGATCCGGCCATGTTGCATTCAAATCTCACACAATTGTAATTACATTTAAAAGATCTCATTCAAGCTTCACATGTGAATTTGTATGGTAACACTAACACCTAACAATAAGTTTACCCTAGATGCTGCCAACAAAATATCAGGAGACAAAATGTCACTGGACATCTAGATGTCTGGGCCATGCTATACATAGGTACTTGTGCTGAGGGCCAAGATTTCGCAGCAACTCTCACCGGCATAAGCTCTCACAAATTCGGAATTCCACTACGCCCAACCTTGCTGGAGTGAGTTTTTTGCCCTTTGACCCTCAAAAGTAAGATAAGAGCTCAAGTAGGGGTCCTACTAGAATTGCTCTAATAATTTCTTGGAAGGTCTGTTAAGCCCATATGCCTTCCGCCTCACCCTAATACGAAATTCAAGAAACAACAACGGCCAAGTAGGTGACCATTCACTTAGAACTAAATCTAGTTGCGTTTCATTTCCTCTCAGAAAAATTAAAGAAGTTGAGTTCCATTAGGTCTTGTACCATGGGACATGGGTTGGGCTCAAAACTCATAGCTTCTCAAAGAATATTTATGATCGCCTGTTGAGATTATGTGATGTTTTTCGTTTCAAAAAAGATAAGCCATGTTTAAGTCAATATTTTCGATTGTTTCATCGTAAAGAAGTAAACTAGGATTAGCATATAGCATCTCCGGATCTCCCCATTTTATGATCACAAACAAAGGGTCCGCTATGCCTTTTGTTGCATATTTTTAACTACTCTATGCAGTATTAGGGAAAAGGAAAAAAAAAAACAGGAACACCAATGTAGTCTAGTAGATGAGGCTGTGAGTTCCAGTCCCCATTCAGCATAAAATCAAAGATACGTACATTGCGCATTCTTTTTTTTTCTAAAAAAAATGAAAGTTTGACAAGAATAGGGAACAAATACAATACTGGTTTTCCTATATTGTGGGAGCAAGTTCGTAACTGTAATATGGAATTTCAGTGCTGTCTGGCAGTTTATGGACAAGGTCGTGGTCGTGTGGTACACGGATAAGATAACGTGGTCCCAGCACAATAATGCCCGACCTGATCGGGACGCTCACACTTGGTAATAGTTGACATATAATAAACTCGGTAAAAATTTACATACAGCAATATTTAAATTTGAATTAAACTCTGATGAGCTATTCGAGCTTAACTTGTTGAATCACACAAGCTTATAATCAAGCTCAGCTTGATTTATATATAGCTCAAGTAGAACTTAAATCTAAATCTAAAGCTAGCCGAACGATAAGTTTTTTTATAGCCCTACTCGTGTTCACGCAAGCAGAAAAGCAAAGGATGAGATGCTCGGCTCCAGATTTTTGCGCACTGTTCGAGGTAGAAGAAAAAATGCATGGCTGCGGCCTGCGAGAGGCAGCGGCAGGTAGAAGCCACGGGTTGCAGTGCATCGGCACGAGAACTTCGAGTGGATTGGTTCCAATTTACGAAGAGAGGAAAAACGAAAGGAAAAATAGAAGAACAAACCGACTTGACGATGGCAGACGCCGGTGCGCACAGCGACCGGGGAGACACGAGAAGCGACAATCACGGTTGGCGGGCAGGCATGGTAGGCGGTGGATAAAAAGGTAAAAGAATAGAACAGATCTATTTGATCGGAAAAAAAGAAACAAGAGGAGGAGGAAGATTATCTGTCTGTCTATAATGTGCAGCCCTTAGAAGATTATACTATTATAGAAAAAGTTATCATAGATAATTTAAAACTGTCATCATAGATAATTTCTGACCCATCCGAATTTATATATCTGTCCGTATGTGATAAGACACAACACAGACAGTTTTAATTAAGAACCATTTGTGATAGTTTAATATCACAGACGTTTCTAATTAAGAACCGTCTGTGATAGTCTATTATCATAAATGATTCTAGTTAAGAACCGTTTGTGATTGTGTTCTAGCGTTCTCATAAATAGGTCTCTTTTAATTCATCAATGTTTTCTAATTGCACTACAAAACAACACAATAAGATAATACAAATGAACAAAAACATGTCTATTTATGAGAATAAGATCATCGTGCAACAAACTTTGTCGTCATGTCTTCATCCTGCAAGAAAATATGGATTTCAACAAAGACTGAAATCCTAGCTATCCATCAATCATTACAAAAACTAAGGCATCAATAATTAATTTTCACACACACGAGCATCAAGATTTACATAGTCGAAACCCTATCCCATCCAAAAATTTCGAATGAGGGATATATCACCAGCGATGAAGGAGAGGTGGCGGCAGCATCACCGTTGTGTCACGACGGTGACACTGCACAAGACACTCTTACAACACTTAAAATAAAGTGTCTTGTCCAGTGAAACGTTGCGTCACAACTGGAGGCGGAGGAGCTCACGGTAGTAGTCGGCGTCGTCGAGGGGATGAGGCGCTTCGGTTTGCGGGAGGAAGCAGGAATAAGAAGCGTATGAACTAGGAGCAACGGAAAATGTCCTCATCGGTGTTGGTTCTTAGAGTGAAATTTTGGAGGGGGGAGTAATAAGAGGCGAGAGGTGGGAGGAGATCAGTGTCTGTCATTCGATGCAGAGAGAATGGATGGGTGAGATCGAAATCTGAGGAGAGATGCCACGGATCGGTGACGTGGCATTATCACAAACGGTTCGGATTAAAAACCGTCTGTGATGTTTTAATCTTAACCGACTATGATAATATCACAAACGGTTTAAAACAAAAATCATCTGTGATAAGTACATACATTAGAGATAGTTTTATTTTGAACTGTCATAGACGGTTTGGAATAAAAACCGTTTATGATAAGTAGATCATCACAGATGATTCTATTCATCGTGGTGAACTTAGATGGTTCATCTTGTAAAATTGTCTGTGATAACTTTATCACTGACGGTTTATAATGAACCATTTGTGATGAAACGTCCAGGATGATCTTCTTTGTAGTAGTATTATATCATCTCTCTCGGAAACAGACATAGCAAAATTTAGTGGTAGCTAAGAATAGACTTGAACCTAGTCGGACACCATGAAGAATAATATAATAGCCAAAATAATTATTAGATGTATACTTGAATCTTAGAGAACATATGTATAGAATACAATGACTTAGAAACCAAAAAACCAAATAAATCTAATATAGATAAGAAAGATTATCAAAGATATAGAAAGAATTAAAGAGATTATTTGTTTATTGTTTTTTATTTAATTTTTTAGAATCTGTGTCGTCAAACTTTTTAAAATTTAACTAATAATAGAATTAAAACTATATCGATTAGTTATACAAAATTATAATATTATATTTATTATTAAAAATATTTGTATAATATTATAATTTTATTAGTATATTTTAGTATAAAGCTATAAAAAGTAACGGTTGAAGTTATATTTCAGAGATCTAAAAAATAAAAAAACGAAGAGAACGAAGAGAGTGTATCCGATACAAATCAATCCAATTAATCTTATTCCATCTCTTTATGATCTTACAACAAACATGTTTTTCCCTCTCCTTTCCATGCGGCGGCACCCGAAGGTGGTAGAAACCCAGAAACGCCAAAGGCCAAAGCAACCGCGCTTACCGGAGACACGGGCCCACAAGCGACCAGCGTGACAGCACACGTCTTTCCGCCGCGTCGTGCTCGCTTCCCCCCCCCCCCCCGCCTGGCTATTCGCTCGGCCGGGGCCCGGGGCCCATGCTGCACGCGGGGGTACGTGTGAGGCCACGGGCGGAAGCCTCCGGACGCCGCGCACGCGTCGCGCCCCGACTCGCCACCCCCCGTCTGCCCTCGCTTTCTCCTGCGCGCGGCATCACCAATTCCCATTATAAAGACCCCACCGGTCGCCCACGTACCCAACCCAACCACCCCTTCCCTTCTTCGGCCACGCAGCCCCTTCCTTTTCTGTACACCTTTTGCCTTTACGCCCGTTCCCCATTACCCCATTTAGAAGCCACACCTATCTCGAGGTAGTTTAGTGAGAGCTAGCGAGCTAGCCGCAAAGAAGTGTCAAGTGTGTGGAGATATATATATAGAGCGAGATCGATGGCGGCGAGCGGCGGCGGAGGGGCGGCGGCGCCGTTCGTGTGGAAGACATACCGGATGGTGGAGGACCCGGCGACGGACGGGGTGGTCGGGTGGGGGAGGGGGAACAACAGCTTCGTCGTCGCCGACCCCTTCGTCTTCTCGCAGACACTGCTGCCTGCGCACTTCAAGCACAACAACTTCTCCAGCTTCGTCCGCCAGCTCAACACCTATGTCAGTTCAATCCACCGATTAAATTGCTAGTTCGATTCATTCGTCAATCTTGCACATATGCTGCTTAATTGCTATTGTTAATTTTAACCCTCCGTGGGAGAGGAGTGTATGATGGATCTGTACATACACACACACTGTGTATGTGAGATTCTTGGGAAAGAAAATAGCAAGTGTTGTGGTTGTCGGCGTACGTGTCGATTTGTAGACAGGATCGGAAAACCCATGTGCTGTATTTGAGCGAAACTCTGTTTGTATGTTCTTTTTGATGGAGCGAAAAGCAGAAAAATATTCCAACTCGCTACATATATACACCAAATTTCCGACACACCTTTACTTCAGTTGTTGGGATTGAATAATGAAATTCGTCAAGGAACAAGATATAGATAGATTATAGCGAAATTTTTTGACGGAAACACGATACATTTTATGTGTTCCGTGAACTCTGCGCACAAGAAACTTGTTTTCGCCCTGCGTTCCAACTCCAATCTGTCGTCCACAATTTTGTTTATCCCAAGCTATTCGCGAATTCATCGCTAAGTTCGAACGTTCCCAAGTGTGCCACACCGGCACACCGGCGAATGCCTTGACGAATGGCAAGTGATAACGTCTGATTTTCTTCTACTCTGTAGAGAACCAAAATATCACTTACGAGACTGTGACAAGCATAGAGACGTTTTGTAGATTTGATTTTGACAACCTGCCAAGAACACTAGCTTTCCCCCCTGATTCTATTATTTTCGCGTGATGTCAGGGCTTCCGCAAGGTAGATCCGGACCGGTGGGAGTTCGCCCACTCGTCGTTCCTCCGTGGCCAGACCCACCTCCTGCGCAACATCGTCCGTCGCGGCAGCGCGGCCGGTGGCGGCGGCGGCAAGCGCAAGGACGCGGCGGCCGACAAGGCCGAGGACGACATGACGATGGTGGCGACGGAGGTGGTGCGGCTGAAGCAGGAGCAGCGGACCATCGACGGCAGGGTTGCCTCGATGTGGTGCCGCGTGCAGGAGACCGAGCGCAGGCCCAAGCAGATGCTCGCCTTCCTCCTCAAGGTCGTCGGCGACCGCGACAGGCTGCACCGCCTCGTCGGCGGCGGCAATGCCGGAAGCAACGCCGCCGCAGCCGTCGATGGGTTCGCCGGTGACGAGCCGGCCGAGGGCAGCGGGAAGCGGGCGAAGCTGCTGCTCGACGGCGACTTCGGCAGTGTTACGGGCGCGTTGTTGGATCAAGCCCAGACCACTGCAATCACACGCAAGAACAAAATGCCTGACGGTGAACAGTAAAATTCAGAGTACAGACGCAAGTTCAGAGAACGCATGCGACAGAAACTTTGGGGCAATTTTCTCCACTATTCTGTAGAATACTAAGAAGCGATTACATGCCTTATAACAGGCTAACAAACTTGGAACGTGCTAACCCACGATCCGTAATTGGAGGATCTTCCTAATCGTGCAAAGATTGCACGTTACAAACTAGGAATGAAAATATTCAGAAAACAGAAAGGAAATGCTGAATACTAGGAACTGAATTTTCCGACCGTTGTCTTCCCGCCTGACTCGGTTCTACGTCTTCAGATACTCCAAGCCAGGATTATTAGCTCACATTCTCCCCCTTAATCTTGGCTTGGATTCAGTTCTTGTACTCCAATCAACTGGCGCATTGCTCCCAGCTTCACTCCTGACAAAGGCTTTGTCAAACAATCAGCACGTTGATCTCCTGTACTGACAAACTCCACGAGAATTTGCTTCCTCTCTACACATTCCCTTATGAAATGGTACTTTGCATCTATGTGCTTGCTGCGACCATGGAAAACTGGATTCTTCATAAGAGCTATTGCCGATCTGTTGTCAACGAACAGAGTTACTGGCTTCACTTCCCCTCCTGTCAACTCACTGACAATGCTTCTCAACCAGATAGCTTGACATGCTGCAGCTGTGGCAGCCATGAATTCAGCTTCACAGCTAGACAGTGCCACTGTTTTCTGCTTTTGGGAGCTCCAGGTGACCAGATTCTCATTCAGATAAAATGCCATCCCGCTAGTGCTTCGTCTTCCATCAAGATCGCCAGACAAGTCACTATCTGAATAGCCATATATTCTCTCCTCTGTGTTTCCCTTCACATAGGAGAGTCCAAATTGGATTGTCCCCTTTAGATACCTAAGTATCTGCTTCACAGCCTTGTGATGAAGAGTGGTAGGTCTCTCCATGTACCTACTTGCCATCCCCACTGCATATGCGAGATCCGGCCGAGTATGCAACAGGTACCTGAGGCATCCAATTACCCTTCTGTACTCTGTAGCATCTACTGGAGTCCCCTCACTATCCTTGTGCAACCTGGTTTTTGGTTCCATTGGAAACTTGGTTGCATTACAGTCCTCCATCCCGAACTGATTCAGAATCTTCTTGGCATAAGCAGTTTGCTTGAGTAGAAACTTACTCCCTTGCTGCTCCACTTCTATTCCCAAGTAATAAGAGAGTAGACCTAAGTCACTCATCTCAAATTCCGCCATCATCTGCTTCTTGAACTTCAGGACTTCTGCAGCGCTGCCTCCGGTTACAACCAAGTCGTCCACATATACCCCAATGATGACTTTGGTTGTTCCTGTCCCTTTGATGTACACAGCCTGTTCTTGCACACATCTTCTGAAGCCCAACTCCTTCAAGCTTCTATCCAGGCGCGTGTACCAAGCTCGAGGTGCTTGTCGTAAACCATACAAGGCTTTTGTCAGCTTGTATACCTTGTGTGGTTGATCTTTCACCTCGAATCCTTCTGGCTGAGCGACATAGACTTCCTCTTCCAATTCTCCATTGAGAAATGCAGACTTTACATCTAAGTGATGCACTTCCCAGGCCTGATTTGCAGCAAGGGCTAGAATCAACCGAATTGTGTCCAGTCTAGCAACCGGAGCAAAGACCTCTTCAAAGTCAATTCCATGCTTCTGCACATATCCCTTAGCAACCAACCTTGCCTTGTGTTTGACAACCTGTCCATTTGAGTCCTTTTTCAACTTGAACACCCATTTTAAACCAATGGGTTTGTGACCTGCAGCAACTCGCCGGTGTCCGTGTCTTGTTCTTTTCAATGGACTCTAGCTCCTTCACCATTGCATCGAACCAACAGCAGTGTTCGTTGATGCTTCTTGTAATTTGCAGGTTCATCGACAAGGATAACATCAGCTCCCCCTCTTCTTCTTCATCAGCAGCAGGCACTACCACTGAGTCTGCATATATATCTGCTAATGACCGAAAACGAGTTGGTCCATCAGATGTTTCAGGTGATGACAACGCCTGAGTTGAGCTGCTTGGGTCTGAACTCATTTGAGATGTGGAAGGACTTGGCATTTCAGCTGCAAATTGCCCACCTTCTGGATCAACACCTACTTCAGTGGATGAACTATTACCCTGAACTTCTCCAGTGACAGGTAATACTCCTTCTCCCGAGCTAGCTTCAGTTTCTGTTGCAGTAAACTGATCACTTGTATAAAAGGGGTCAAGAATTACCAGCTGTTCTTCTTCTGCTCTCCTATCAACACTCCAATTCCACTCAAGATTCTCCTGGAAGATTACATCTCGGCTGACATGCAGTTTCCCACTTCGGGGATCAAACAGCCGGTGAGCCTTGCAATTCTCCTCCACACCCAGATAAACCATCGGTGTGCTTCTGTCTTCTAACTTCTTGATATGTGGAGTGGTGTTCTTGGCATAGGCTGTGCAGCCAAACACTCTTACATGTGCAAGATGAGGTTTCCTACCTTCCCATTTCTCAAATGGTGTACATCCTCCCAGAATTTTGGTTGGCAATCTGTTCAACAAGTAAACAAAGATGTCCGATGACCTCCCAATTTTGCCAAACCGCATGCCCTTGAGTAGTGCTCTGGCCATTGCCATCACGGTGCGATTGCGACGTTCAGCAACTCCATTTTGCTGGGGGGTGTAGGGGGCAGTTAGATGCCTCTCAATTCCAGCTTCTTCACAAAAACGAGTGAACTCGCCGACAAGAATTCACCTCCACTGCATCTCCGAGGTTTTGATCCTAAGATCAGTCTTGTTCTCAGTCACCCTTTTGAACTTCTTGAATGCTTGAAAAGCTTCACTCTTTGCAGACAATGCATAGACCCACATCCATCTCGAGTGATCATCAATGATTAGGAGGAAGTACTTGTTACCGGCAAGGGTGCAGGGAGTAATTGGGCCACAGATGTCTGCATGAAGGAGCTGCAACGGCTTGTCAGCTCTGAAATTTGCCAGATTTGGAAATGACAATCTGGCTTGTTTGACAATAACACAGGCTTCACATAGCCTGTTTGGATGAGAAACCTCCGGGACTCCAACTGCTAGCTTCTTCTCACTGAGCAGTTTTAAATCATGAAAGTTGACATGACCAAGCCTTGCGTGCCACAACCATGCTGGATTGTCAATACTTGACAATAGACAAACTGCCCTTTCAGTTTTCAGACTAATCTTGTACAGCCGATTCTTGGTTCTCTTCACTTGCATCAGCAACTTTCCATCTCTGCCAAAAACCCGCATCAAATCTCCTGACAAAAGCACCTCATTGCCTTCCTCCGTCAGTTGCCCCACACTAATGATATTACTGCATAATCTTGGAATGTAATAAACATCTTGGAGCAGCTTCTGGTCGCCATTTTTGCAGGTAAAAACAATCGACCCTTTCCCCATGATTTGGACGGTGGAACCGTCACCAAATCTTACTCTCCCTGTGATCTTCTCATCCAGCTCCTGGAATTTCCCTCGGCAACCAGTCATATGGTTACTGGCGCCATTATCCAGATACCAAGTATCTTCACTTTCTTCACTTTTGTCGCTTCGATACACCTCTGGCTTCAACTTCTCCTCATTGAGCAAAACGGTCACCAGTTTATCCTGCTCACAGCGTGCCTCTTCCAGAGACACTGCCAACATGAGTGCCGCTCCTCCTCAACAGCACAGAGATTAGCTTCTCCTTCCTGCTTCTTGCTTTTGCACTCGGACGCATAATGACCCATATTGCTACAGCTGTAACATTTGATTTGGCTTTTGTCTCGAGTTCCCCGGCCTCCATTGCCGGTGTTACCAGAGTTCTCTTGGCTTCCTCGGCCGCGCCTGCCTCGACCACGGCCTCGTCCTCGTCCCCTTCCACGGTCAGAGAACTGATACCCCTTGCTACTGGATGACGAGCTTCCACCAGCTCCCTTCTGCCGAGCCTGCCACTCAGCATGTGTCAGCAGTAGTTGCCCATCGGAATTTGTGGTACTGCTCTGCAATTTGGTTGCCCTCTCCTCATATGCTTTCAATCTTCCGATCGCCTCCTCAAAAGGCATTGTGGCCAGATCATAGAATTGCTCAATTCCGGCCACAACGTTGATGAATTTTTCAGGGACAGAGTCAAGCAACTTTTTAACTAATGCTGCATCTTCAAGTGCAGTACCAAGAAGTGTATATTTGCTAGCAATTGCACCGAGCTTACCGAAATTCGCCGATGGTCTCGGTCTCTTTCATCCGAGAACATCAAGTTCACTCTTCAGGGTTTGAAGTCGGGCTTGCTTCACTCTTTACGCTCCCAAATACCTCACTTGAGGCATCCCGATTTCCTTGGACGTCTTCTTCTTGGCGATCTGCAGCAAGACATCCTCCGGGACACTTTGCAGAATGTAAGCCCGTGCCATCTTGTCCTTCCTTGCGTTAAGTTGTGCTCCCTCTGCTGGTTCCACTGCCTCCCACACTCCATGTGCGCGAGGATCGCCTCCATCCGGATCGCCTGCACCGGATAATTTGAGGAAAGCATCGGCGGTGGAACGACGCCGCCCTCTCTCGCCGCTTGCTTTGTGCCGCCATTTCTTGACGTGGAGCGGTGAGCTCAACCTGGTGCTCGATACCGATGTTGGATCAAGCCCGGACCACCGCAATCACACGCAAGAACAAAATGCCCGACGGTGAACAGTAAAATTCAGAATCTGACGCAAGTTCGAGAACGCACGCGACGAAACTTTGGGGCAATTTTCTCCACTATTCGTAGAATACTAAGAAGCGATTACATGCCTTATAACAGGCTAACAAACTTGGAACGTGCTAACCCACGATCCGTAATTGGAGGATCTTCCTAATCGTGCAAAGATTGCACGTTACAAACTAGGAATGAAAATATTCAGAAAACAGAAAGGAAATGCTGAATACTAGGAACTGAATTTTCCGACCGTTGTCTTCCCGCCTGACTCGGTTCTACGTCTTCAGATACTCCAAGCCAGGATTATTAGCTCACACGCGTTCGGACCGGACGCCGCCGACTTCGCCGGGTTCTACACCGGTGGCGACGCGTTCGCCGACGTGGCGGTGGAGACCGCCGCCGGGCCAAGCGGCGGCGGTAGCCCGTTCGCTTTCGGGGTGGACAGCGGGTACTGAGACTGACGAATGTGGCATGTGCCGCCCGTGCTTACTAGCTGCTTCGATTTTGCGGCTGTTTTGGCATTGCGTGGCTGCCGCTTCGAACAAGCGGCGTGCCGGGCATTGCGTGGGGAGCGAATCCTCTGACTTTAGCAAGGAAAAGTCAGCATGACATTGACTAGGCGCCACGTGAGGCGAATCTGAACCGTCGGATAGAAAAGTAGGTGGCAACGGTGGCAAAAGTTAAATCGATCACTGTAGTGGTACGAGTATTTTTGCGAGTGACATTGGTGAATCTGAACGATGGAAAAACAACGGTCAAATCGATCAAAAGATAATGTATCGCTACAGTGATCGATCTAGACCGTTGTTTTTCCATCCGACGTCTCAGATTCACCAATGTCACTCTGACTTTTTCTTGGCAAAGTCAGAGGATCCAAAATCCATTGCGTGGCTGCCGCTTCGAACAAGCGGCGTGCCGGTATGAAATCAGGTAGGTTCCGAATTGTCATGTGCTGGTGACGTGACATTTGTCTATGCGTGGAGGTATCGGACATGTTCATTTTGATTTTCGATTGTCTCTCGTGATTTTATAACTATAACTTATTATTTTTGTCTTAGCCATTTTATTTATTTATTTATTCGAAGAAAGTTATATGTTATAAGTTAAAACTGAAAAAAAGTAGGCTTTATCTGGTCTCCCTTTGCTAGGTCTCAACTTGCATTGGTTTTTGGGTGTGCGATTTGGCCCGCTCGTTTAAGCTTCTGCCTTTTTGTTTTTAATTTATTATTCTTTAATTTGTTCTTTTCTAGTTTTTTAGCTTTTTAGGATTTTTTTTGCTTTTTTCAATATTTGTTCGTATTGTTCATAATGTGTTAACCTGTCTTTTCTATTTTTAATTTTTTAAAACTAATTACATTAAATAAGTTACCATCAGCTACATTGAAAATAAGTCAACTATAATGAAAAAATAAGCCATTGCCAAACTCAGTGCTACAAAGCTAAATAAGATGATGCTATAAAAACTATATAGGTGATTATTCAGAAAGACGAGGATGTTTATTATATTGGCTTACAGTGACTTAAATGGGTTGGATTCGGCGGGTTGGCACAGGTTGACTGGGTTTTGAAGCCAATGATTGATGGGTCATCTAGTTCTAGTTTTGGTGGGTTTAGATGGGTTAGTCGGTTGTGAAATGGTAGGTGGTTTGGCTGGGTCCATTAGTAGGATGTGTATTAGGTATGGATACATATAATCAGTTAGCATATACAGAGTATGGATATATGTAAAGAAATACACCATCATATTTGAGTTTCGAGTGAGTAGCTATGTATTACTAGTAGATAGGAACATCATGGAAGCGAATTTTTACAATTTGCAAATATTTAAATAAGATGTTCTTGCAAAGGGTATGAATTGCACACAAACAAGCTAACATCTCTCCAACAAATACAAATAGCGCCGTGTGATACAGACTAGCTATATTAGGTTTCCTTTCACAAATCAGACTAAATGTTCAAGAGCATATTCAATATCTTGTGCCCTTAAGTGGTATCTTTGAACCTGCACGTCAAGAAAATAGTTGTCAATATCTTTATGTAGAAGATGTCTAATTAGGTAAATACAAATTCAAACTTGGAATAGTAATGCATAGCATGGGAACATTTTAAAAAACTTATGAGAGCCTAAACTGAAGTTTCGAACATGTTAACAGTTTTATGAAAGCCTAAAAGAACATCATGGTGTATATATTGGTGATCATCTCTCTCAAAAAATGCTCTTCCACAACAATATGAAGTTTTGAACCAAAAACCTAACATATGCCATCAGGTTGCATAGGCAAAGAGCTAAATAGTTGATTCCAAATTAACAGATGGTGTTTTGAAGCATGAACAAAATAAAATTCATATTTCAGGATTTTATATCAAGTGTAAAATCAACTCTGAAATGCGTTATCAGCGAACAACTCTAGCTATATATAATTAGAATAATGGTAAATATTATCCTAATTTATTTGTTTTTTGCAAGTATCAAAGGAATGCTAATGTTTTAGAGTGAGGATTAACATCTTATATGTTTGATATCATATTTTCTTTTAATTATGTAAGTAAATATCACACAGATTGGTTGTCAACTCACCACACTACTACAAAACAAGCTATACTGGACGTCTCATTACAGACGGTTCATGTAGAGCCGTCTATGTTTTGATTATTACAGACGGTTCATGGCTAAAACCGTCTCTGAAA
The DNA here is from genome assembly GCA_036346575.1 of Dendrocalamus sinicus. Lineage (NCBI taxonomy): Eukaryota > Viridiplantae > Streptophyta > Magnoliopsida > Poales > Poaceae > Dendrocalamus > Dendrocalamus sinicus. The sequence continues at coordinate 11,734,212 of CM070657.1, forward strand.
CTATCACAGACGGTTAGGTTTAAAAGTCATCTGAGATATACGCATTATCACATACGATTTTTAATTAGAACCATCTATGAAACTATCACAGACGATCCGTATAACAAACCGTCTCTGATATGTGCATTATCACAGACGGTTTGTATAACAAATAGTCTCTGATAATGACACGTCACCGATCCGTGACATATCCCCAGGATTTCAATCCCACCCGTCCATTATCTCTACATCGAATGGCAGGCACTAATTCTTCCCACTGCTTGGCCCTTATTAATTACTCCCCATCTACCTTCCACCGGCAGTCACGCATGAGTTCATCCATTATGTACGACGCCGACAACCACCATGAGCTAGCGCTTCTGTTGTAACACCACAGTAGACCACACAACACTCTTGTCGTAAGTGTCGTAAGAGTGTCTTCTACAGTCTCACCGTCATGCCACAAAAGTGGTGCTACCGCCGCCTCTCAATTGCCAGTGATATCCGACTGCCATCCGATGCCCTCCCCTCTCTTCCTTGATGGCAGGCGTCAAGGACATCGCGCGCTACATCCAGCTTGTTTCTTGACGACGCCGACTACCACCGTGAGCTAGCGCCTCTGTTGTGATACCATGGTAGACTGCACAACACACTCTTATCGTAAGTGTCATAAGAGTGTATTATGCAATCTCACCGTCGTGCCACAAAGGTAGTGCTATAGCCATCTGATGCATCCAGTTTGTTCCTCGACGACACCGACTACCGCCGTGAGCTAGCACCTCTGTTGTGACACCATAGTTGACTGCACAATACACTCTTGTTGTAAGTGTTATAAAAGTGTCTTGTGTAGTTTCACCGTCATGCCACAAAGGTGGCGCTACCGCCGTCTCTCCATTGCCGGTGATATCCGGCCACCATCTGATGCATCTAGCTTCTACTGTCTAACATGATCTCTGCTTATTATATATTCTTGCTGTAATGGTGGATTCTAATCTTAATAGAAATGGAATGTGTTGTTGTATTTGCCACTGTATTTGCTTGTTTTCAAAGGGTATAGGTAACATTATTTCTTGAGGCAAGCCAAAAACAAAAAAATTAGGTATAGAATGAACTATCACAGACGGTTTGTGCTATAAACCGTCTATGAAGAACTATTACAAACAGTTCTATATACCAACCGTCTGTGATATGCGCCAATCAGAGACGGTTAGTAACTAGAATCGTCTGTGATGTGTGAGTATCACAGATGGTTTTTGGTTTGAGCCGTCTGTAATAGTTTTCTTCACAGACGGTTCTACTTACAAACCGTCTGTGTTGTCTTTATCACAGATGGCTCATAAACCATATGTGATAACCTTCGATTATCACTAACACATAAATACAGGCGCTTCAGAAAACCGTCTGTGATGACAGTTCTGAACTGTCTGTGATGATCCTTTTTGTAGTAGTGTCACAATCGAAGGGATTTCTCCAATATTGACTGTCACTCGTCTGAGCAGTCCTTTGTCAAAAATTCTAAGTAAATGGAACCTAAATTTTAGTGGCAATTTTTATACAAATAAATGGCACTTTTACACGATATCTTATGCCTATACCTTTCTCAATTTCTTCGTACATTTGAATTTCTTTCACATCTTCTGTTATATTCATATTGCTTGTAGGTGAGTATAGCCAACTTTGGGTACAGACTAGAGTTTCTACCATGCTTGGAGTTATCTATGATATTTCTGGACTTTTGATATTTGTGGATGGTTTCTTTTCCTCTTCTTAGCAACTGGAGATATCTTCATAGGAGGGCTATGTGAATAATTATCCATCTGCAAGAATGATACATGTAATAGATATAAATGACTACATTTAGCAACTAAGAATTTGTATTAAACAACAACAAATAAGAAAATGAGAGAAGAGTACATATAGACACATACACACACATACATATCTAGTTTTGTTGAACTAGGACCGTCATCTCCAATACTCATAGCTGGTCCCTTTATCTTCCTTATCCTGGTCACTTCTTCCATTGGATGAGATATGGACCTTACCCTTCTCACTATGTTCTCAGATATTGGCTTCTCTGTTGTTAATAACCTTTGCTCCATTTCCATCCTCAAATAGCCTTCGTCACCACTCTCCGCAAATGGGGTTGTCATGACATGATGACAATCATGGGTTCCTATTGATGAACAAAGCAATGCAGGCGGAGGACGCATGGTGGTCAAGGGGAGGGCCGTCGAGTCGTTGACTCAAGTAAGGAGAGGATGGCCTGGTTCGATGGTTTATCTAGGTTCTAACCCATACCCACCCCGCCACCCGGTTGAGTAGATAGATAGACGGATTCGTTTGCTAATGCGATCCGACCCGTCTATCAGTTGTTTATGTGGGTTGGGCTGGGTCGGCTTAGGTGGGTTGCTTAACAATGTACAACCCTAACAGTGTATATGCATGAATATGATCGTAGTAGAGGTCGAGTCCAACAAGCCCTTCAATGTAAATTTACATGTAGCAGTGCTTCCAATTTGCAAACGGAATGACGTTAAGACAGTGCTGTAGCATCTGTCATTTCAATCTCCTGGAAGTTTGGCAACCAAAAAAAAAAACTCCAGCCCACTTTTCTCTACCAGGGAAAACAATCTCGTCTTACCGGTCCTCTTGGTAGGAATTGCAATCCCAATTTCAATTCCCCAATGCAATCATTAACTATTGAAACAGGTTTATTTTGGCATTTGCTATATGTTCGAATGGTCACATTTGAAATTTTGGCAAAAAATTTGAGATTTTCAAAATTTACGAAGGAAAGTCATGTTTTTCCGATAATTCACCGATAAGAAATACTGACTAGTACCAGCAAGATCTTCCATGGTCTACCAACGTTACCTAGGAAAGTCATGTTTGCTTTCTCCTTTTAATCTTACGACACCTGGCAGAATAAATAAACAATCTCTTTATATAGCCACGTATCATGATTTGAAAGCGGTCCAAGCAAGGGTCTCGCTATCGGACTCTTCCCTGCACCTCAGCCACAATCCCATGCTCATGTCGACTGAGGACTGATGAAGTGTATTGCCTGGAGATGCCCTATAACGACAACTGAATCCATCATCTCTGGACTCTGGGTTACTATCAGGAAATGATCTGCCCGCAAGTGCCTATTGCCATGTGCACACTAGTTTAATTTTTTTTAAGGGTAAAAAGCCCCATGGTAACTTAATTCATTGCAAATAGGATATAGTACATAAGTTCATTGCAAAGTGACGATTAGAAAGGTTTGCCAAGATTAGGCTGATAGTGACATGAAGTACAAATTAAGGAGCAGTTATGATAAGCATTGGTGGAATGTTTTGTAATAGCTTCTTTTGCTAGCTGATTTGCCTCCCGATTATTTTACCTGTTGTTGTATACGAATTGCACCAGTTATCTGATTTGCAGCAAAATCGGCCTGATCTTCCAGTGTCCCGGTTTGTTGAGCATGTCTCCTTCAGATATGGCCCGAGCAAGAACATGACAATCAAGGAAAAAAGTGCTTGTGGCCAAATTCAGAAAGTTATAGCTATTTGAACTACCAGCAGGAGAGCTTGAGCTTCGGCCTCCAGTAGTGAGGAAGATTGTAATACCTGCCCTTGGACTTGTAACCTACAATTGTAACGTGATTCTCCTATGGAAGCATTGATACCAATGCCAAAGGCACCATTTTTGGATCTGGAAGCATCAGTGTAAAAGGAGTTTGCAGGATTGCTATTGTGATTGAAACTATGAATAAAACGATTCACAGATAATTACTATCCATATTATTGAAATGAGTGATGGAGGAATGAAAAGCTTTTGCATCAGATTATGCTGTTAATGCTTCTATCTTTTCTATTAAATCTTGAGTCATTTCTAGCTTTCCAGATGTACCAAAGGAGATGAAAAACAAATTCTCTATCTTGTTGACTAGGAGTTTGAGAGACAATGTAGTGGAGAATGTCAGTACAAGCTTTATCTTGAAAATAAGGATTGTTAGTTCTGACTGTTAGGTGAGTATCAAACCAAATGGCCCTAGCAAAGAGGCCACGAAAGAAGAGATGTTCAACTGTTTCAGGAATATCTCATCTAGTACAATTGGGGGATTCCTGTGAATGCGATGATGAACTTGCTGTTAATAATGCGGGATGAGCATATTTTCAATTTTAATTCCAGCTAAATAAAGAATAAATTCAAAACATTTTCAGCAGTATATAAATGACATAAATTGCATATACTCATGTAATTTCATCGTGTCATTCATACCAGTGCATATAACCAAGGTATATAAGCAAAATACTGCTGAAAAGAACATGACTTGCAGTTTTATAAATAGGTAAGCAATTAAATCTAGCATAAAACAAAATAATTACTTTAAAATTGCTCTTAGAACAGAGTTGCTCAAAAATTTTGACCTTGGCCTTACTCTTCACTAACAATCTGATAACCAGAAATTAGAATTTGAGCTCTAAATTATGTTTCTACTGTAAGAACCTTGCCAAAACAGTGAACATCAGCTTAACTTTCAGTATAAATGTTCACAGACAATGAGATTTCAACCAGTAATCAGGCAGTATACTAGAAATTTAACATGCAGCATATACCAGAACTTTAACATGTAGCCTCATAAGACAAATGGTAAAGGAAAGAACCTCTTCTGGACCAACAAGAACAACTACTACATAGCGAAAATTTCAATTGCTTGTGAACAAATCTTCTCAGCCGAAAGACAACTACGGTACAGACAGTAGAAGCCAAACCACTAGGGCTCAAATCTAATCCTGTTATCAAGACCAAATTCAGTATTCAACTAGTTCATCACAGAGCACAAGATGTGAGCCCACAAACACGCATAGCAACTCTCAGTACTTGAACTTAAAACAGAATTTGAAGAACAAGTACTGCTGCCACAATATGCAGAAGAATCAATATACTCACGGTGTAGACAGCACTGAAAGCCGTCTAGAAGCAACTTAAGTCGGTGAAGTACAAGAAGAACAGGGCAAGGCACACTCGAGAGTGCTGTTCCAGAAAACCTAGCTCCCCTCTGTGTCGATGCAGAAGAAGAGTATGGTTGACGAAGATACAGTGCCCTCTCCAACCTCGGGTAGCCGACGCCGGAGTCGAAGGTCAGGGTGATGCCGCACAAGACCACAATAATGCACTGGCCAAGTGCACTCCAACGCAACAGGGAATCGTCACTGCCTTCGTCCTCCCTCGGGTCAACCTCTCTCCTTCAGATTTCCCCTTACACCCCACCAGAAGGTAGGGTTCACACGGGAAACTGAAGGCAAAGGCTTCAATCGGACATGGCGCAGAAGCACCAATCCTCCACACAACCCGGAAGACCAGAGAGGAAGAAGACCAAAGAGGAGCAAGTCGGGATCGGAGGAGAGATACCACACAGAGGAAGAAATGGGGCCTTAAGAAGAGGAGGCGGGAGGTTGCGGTGTGGTGACGCGAGCGGCCAGCTCCGAGGAACCCCTTATCTCTTCGCTTGGCTCACTGACAGGTGGGCCCTGCCTCTATTTATTTATTTTTTTCTTTCTTTTCTTAATTGGGAAATTACCGAAATGCCCTCGTAGTAACCGACAGAACTCTAGTGGCAACAGCTAAGGAATTAGTTACTAACCTCCAGATGAAGGTTTGAACTCTTGGTAGAATCTTCTTTATCTTCCAGGTGGTCTGAGCTAATTCTCTGGATTTATCTGAGAGCTTGAGTGAGTCTTTTGTCAATGTGCTGTTGATGGACGAACCTGTAGGCACTTGCGCTGTCCACATCCCTGAGTCTGTGTGCTTCCAGCAAAGGATATCCTGCCTATTAGTCTGCCCTATGCGTATCTGCAAAATAACTTGAGTTGCGCTCCCCCAACCCCCTGTTGTAAATAATCTTGTTTAGGAGTCAGGAACACAGTTTGGATGTAATCGAAGTCGAATTGCAGCCGCAATTCAAAGTCGAAGTTAGAAAACGAGTCAAAGTCGTAGTTGGAATCCGAGTCGAAGTCGTATGAGACTCGGAGTCGGAGTAGGTTGAGAACCCGTGTTAAAGTAGAACAGCCGGGTATAAAAAGAGGCTTAGAGCCATGTATTCTGTACACCAAGCAATTGAGAAAAGACCAAAAGAGGAGAAACACGAGCATTGTTTTGTCGTGTGTTTGCGTAAGACGTGGTCGAAAGGACTCACGATCACCGCAAGCGTGATCAGGAGGAGTTACGACCACGGCAGAGTTCCAGCAGGCGTAGTCGGGAGGAGTTACGACCACGGCAAAGTTCCAGCAGGCGTAGTCGGGAGGCGCTACGACCACGGCAAAGGAACGGTGATTTTACGACTACATTGAAGAAGGGCAGAACGTGGTCGTAAAGCGTTCGACCACGTTGAGAAGGCTACGACCACGGTGAAGGTGGTCGTAAGGAGCAGCGACTACGCCGAGAAGGTTAGTACATGATTGAAAGCGACTCCGATCACGTTGAAGGAAGTGAACGTAGTCGAAAGGGTGTTCGACTACGGTGAACAGTGATCGCCAGCATCACTGCGTGATCGTAGAAGGCTTCGATCACGGTATCTCGAGCGGCTGAAGGAAGGCAGCGGCAGCGATATCGCAGAGCGGTCGAAAATTGCTACAGTAAATTTACGACCACGTTGAAAAAACGATCGGAGGAGATTGAGGCGATCGGAACTGGTCGTAAGCATCCAGAACCGGTCGTATTTGATTCTATCCGGTCGTAAACGACTCTAACAGGTCGTAAAAGGTCCTGGGAGGTCGTAAGACCTACAACACCCCCAAGAGCTGGAATAAAAGGGCTTCATTCCAAACTTTTGCATTGAACCATATAGAATCCAAAGGTCTTTGACTGTTGCTGGCATTTGAAAATTAGAATCCTGAGGCTGTAGGTGGTCATGGATATTGAGCCATATAGGATAACCTGATGGAAACATTGCCTTCAAAATGTTGACACTGAGCGGAGTTGAAAATATGATGTTTGACCTTTCGAATGGAGTCCCAAGTCCAAGATTTAGGGTTGCTAGCATTTGCTCCCCAGAAAGTAGTGTCAGGGAAGCATTTAGCTTTCATGATCTTGGCCCAAAGGGAATTAGGGTTGCTAACTAATCTCCACACAAGGTCTGTAATAAGAGCTTCATTAAGGGTTTGAAGGTCCCTAATTCCTAAACCTCCCAAGTTTTTTGGAATGCAAATATCAGCCCAAGCAGTAAGATGAAGAGCTCTCTTACCTTGATCCATTTGGACTCCTTTCCACCAGAAATGTCCAACAATAAAGGTTATTTTTTTATTATTCCTTTAGGAAGGAGAACATTAGACATGTAATAAATGAGAACGGAAGAAAAGACAGACTTAATAAAGATGATTCTACCTGCATGTGAGAGTTTATCTGCCTTCCAATCTCCTAACTTGGCATGAAATTTGTTCTGGATAAACTCATAAGCAGTTGATTTCACCTGAGTGTTAATAAAAAGAGGATGTCCTAGGTGTGTGAAGATTCTGTCCAAAATCTGAACCTGGAAAACATTTTGAATACTATTCTTGATATGACGAGTGTCAACACTAAAGTGGATGCAAGATTTGGTCCAGTTGGGAATTTGACCCAACTCCGGACAGAAATTGATGAGAATAGTTTTGATGCTTAAAGCTTCCTGAACAGTAGTAATACCACATTTAATAAGGTCGTCTGCAAAAAGGAGAGAATGAATGGCAGGGGTAAACCTGAGTCCCTGAATATTGTTACGGAGAAGAGCTTCATTTAGACGACTAGATAGTTCATTGAGGCAAGAATAACAAAATATGGCGATAAAGGACATCCTTGTCTTATTCCCCTACTACCTTGAAAGTGACCGAAAGGCTGGTCATTAATATATTAATGGGTGTTTATAGTTTATGATTTAAATATTTAAATTTTGTCGGTTCATAAGAGGTAGTATGTATAGAAAAATAGTCGCATGTGATTTTAGTCGGTACAACTAAACTCAGTATACTTTTTACTACAATATTTCCATTGACCCCGCCTTAAAAAACACAACTTTTAAAAGTTAGTTACGGTAGTCAGTACGAGTATAAGCTGGCTTTAATCCAAAGCGAACTCACCCAATGGGCATTGAACCCTTGACGAAGAGTACTAGCCCTAATGAAATTCCATTCTATCCACTACTACAGAAAATCTAATACTAGACAATCAATCACAGGCGGTTTGACAAAACCGTCTGTGATCGACACTAACACAGACGGTTTTAATTTGGACACCGTCTGTGTTGGTGGCGCCGAGAAACGACGGTTCTTACGGTATCGCGCAGGACGCTTTGTGTTAAAAACCGTCTGTGATAATCTGGAATTATCACAAACGGTTTTTTTTATTAAAAACCGTTTGTGATAATGACGCTGGGCATTTATTGCGCTGCTCAGAACCGTATGTGTCTTCATTTCGATCCAGATCTAGCCGGCGCTTCACTCTTTCGCTCAGGAGGCAAGCTAGGCGATTTCAGGCCAACTAATTAGGTGGGAGGAGGTAGGGATTGAGCTTTGAAGATTTATACTTTCCTGGTTGCTCTAGATATGGTTAGTAATAAAATTTATTTTTCTTTGCATTACAATTTAGATGTAAGTAATTGGTGAGTGTTATTGAAGATGGTTTGCAAAATTGTTGGTTATATAATAGCTGTTGTGTTTATAATATGAATTAAGCTAGCAAAGCCTGAATGCATATGGTATACATATATGTAGTAATAATTAATTAATTTAATTTTCAATACTAAATTGTTATATATATGCATAACGTAGGACCGAAGCTGGATGTATGCCGCGAGCCGTGTGAGTGAAGAGTACATTAATGGCGTGTCTGCTTTCACAAGAGCCGCCGAGGAGGATATGTGGAATAAGGGGGTGGAATATATGTGCTGTCCATGCACTGACTGCGAGAATTTAAAGATGTTTAAGAACCGAGGGCAAATTGAAGCGCACTTGATTCAGAGGGGTTTCAAAAAGGGTTATACATGTTGGACCAGTCATGGTGAAGTGAATGATCATATGCCGCCGGATGACATCGCCGGTGAAGTGAATGATATGTCGTCGGATGACATCACCGGTGAAGTGAATGACATGCCGCCGGATGATGTCGATTGTGGTTCGGATTCGGATAGGTTGCACGATGACAATCTGGATCGGATGGAGAGTTCCACTGCGCACAATGATTTTTGTTGCTCTTATCACTCTGGAATCGAGGTCTCGTGAAAGGAACGGATCCATAATCAACGAACTTGTAAGCTGCACAAGCAATACTTGAATGGCAATCATGCACCATCCAAGTATAGCTTGTGCAGCCTCACAAGTTCGTTGATTATGGATCTGTTCCTTTTGCGAGATCTCGATTCCGGAGTGATAGAGCAATAAAAAATGCAATGTTACCATTTAAGTGCAAATACAATGTAGATCTTTTGTAATTGTGTGTTTGTTAATGGATATTTTATTTCATTTCAATTAATTAATTTGCGAAATGGATGCTTTATGTTTGTGAAATGAAGTGGGATGTGAATTGGATGTTTTATGTTTGTGAAATGAATTGAGATGTGAATTGTATGTATACATGTACATGTTGATCTGCTTGTTTCAGAGGGCATGGTTAGCATTTCCTGAGGCTAGCCAATAAACAGGAATAGATTTAGGGGTAGAAAATAATATCACAGACGGTTTGTGACTAAAAATCGTCTGTGATAGCTGATAATCATAGACGGTTTTAGTTAAAAACCGTCTGTGATATTGATATATCACAGACGGTTTTTAGTTACAAACCGTCTGTGATAACCTTCGATTATCACTGACTCATAAATTCAGACGGTTCAAAAAACCGTCTGTGATGACGTTTTTGAACCGTCTGTAATACGGTTTTCTGTAGTAGTGATCCTATGAAACGTCTTAGCAAAATTGGCATCGAACCCTTGACAAGAATAGCAACCCTAATGAAATTCCATTCTATTCTATCAAACGCCATAGCAAGATCAATTTTTAAAATGAAAGCATGGTTTTTCCAACTTTTGAGACCTAAGGAATGAATGATTTCATGAGTGATAATGATGTTCTCGTTAGTTCTTCTACCTTTGATAAAAGCGCACTGAGAGTCATCAATACAAGAAGGCATATGATATTGCATACAGTTGGCAACAGATTTAGCTGTAATTTTATAAATGACAGTGCAAAGACTAATAGGTCTATAATCCGTAGGGTAAATGGGATTGGTTTTCATAGGGATGAGAACTGTTATAAATATTGTGTGTATATTCATAAGGTTCAAAGGACAATATATATGGTGAGTACAAGAGGATATTATAAAGGAATATACCATACACAAATAAGAAAACAACAGTATATAAGGAAACAAAGAATTCCTATCCTATTATAACGCCCCCTTTTAAACTCATGGTGGATCACACACACTGAGTTTGGAGAGAAAATACAAATATTGTATCCTAGTCTGTGGCTTTGTAAAGAAGTCAGTAATCTGTAACACTGAGAGCACAAACGGTAAATCGAGTACTCCCTCTTGCACATGTGAGCGAGTGTATGAAGCATCCACACTAATGTGCTTGGTGAGCTCATGCTTCAATGGATCATGGGCACTATTGATAGCACTTGTATTGCTAGACAAAATAGTCATAGGTCCCATCACATGTATTTCAAAATCTGCAACTAGCCACCTCAACCAAGTAATCTCTATTGCCATTACTGTCATAGCTCTCAACTCAGCCTCTGTACTCGAACAAAAATTGCAGTATGCTTCTTTGTTTTCCAGGCAATTAGGGAGGAGATAAGAAAAACATAGTAAGAAAAAAGAGAACGATGATCAGAAGGTCACTAGCCTAGGTCACATTGGAGTACGCCTGAAGTTATAGTGAGTTGGAGCTAGGGAAAAACAAACGACGAGAGATTGTTCTATGTAAGTAGCGAAGAACATGAAGAAGATGATTGTACAGAAGATGAGTAGGACGAGCCATGAACTGATTCAAGATATGAACAACATGAGCAATATCAGAATGAGTGCTCACAAGATGTACCAAACTCCCAATAAGATGGCGATATCGAGTAGGATCCTCAAGAAGATCACCATCAATAGCATGAAACTGAAGGGAGAGCTCCATGGGAGTCTCAACAGTGTGAGTATCAGTCAGACTAGACCGATTAAGAAGATCCTGGACATACTTTTATTAAAAGATGTATTAACACTCAAGCGTGGAAGAAACCTCAATCCCAAGGAAGTACGTAAGCGAACCAAGATCAGTCATTAGAAACTACTCACTGAGATGTTTCTTCACATATGTGATGAATGAGGAATCATCACCAATGATGAGTATATCATCCACAATAGAAGCAGAAGTGTCCTACTCTGAGGTGAGATATGAACAAAGAAAGCAGGATCGTGGGCACTGACAGTGAAACTAACAATGGTAATCACTAAGGTAAAACGTGCAAATCAAGCACGAGGAGCCTGTTTGAGGCCATAAAGAGCATGACGAAGGCGACAGACATGGCTATCTAGAATAGAATACCTAGGTGGTGGCTACATGTAAACCTCCTTATGCAAAACACCATTAAAAAGACTCTCAATATCCAGCTTAGAGATAGGCCACCGATGAATATAATCAATTGCAACAAGAGTGTGAACAATGGTCATATGGGAAACAGGGAAGAACTCTCATCGTAGTCATGACTATACTCTTGCTGAAAGCCGCAAGCCACAAGACGAGCCTTGTAATGCTCGATAGTACCATCAATCCTAGTCTTAATCTTGTACACCCACTTGCATGTGATAGGACGAGCATGCACAGGTGTTGGTAAAATATCCCAGGTCTCCGTACATCAAACAGCATCAAGCTCCTCTACCATAGCAAGCAGCCACCTAGAATGAGAAGCAGCCTCACGATAAAAGCTAGGCTCAGTGACAGAGAGAGCATGAGCTATCAAAAAAACAAAGACAATCAAGAGGTTGAAGGGATGTACGATCACGAAAGACGTAACTAGTAGCATCATCAGAGGAATTTGATGTCGGTGTTGGCAAGATACCAGAAGAGGAGTCTGGTGAAAGATGAGGGCGTCTAGAGTAGTGCACCCTAGAGAAATGAGATGGTGGTGCTGTAGGAACAAGAGGTGGTGCTGCAGGAGGCAGTATAGGAGGTGGAGGTATAGATGGAAGCACTGGAGACAGACTAAGGAAAGGCTATGATATGGGAGAAATGGGTGAAGAGTTAGAGAGAGACAACCAGGAGATTGTCTCAACGATGGAAACAGGACAAGGAGCCGAATCTCGATAGAAGAAAGGTCGAGATTCATCAAAGAGAACGTGTTGTGAGATCCTGATCCGTCGAATAGAAGGATCATAGTAGTGATAACCCTTATGCTCAGAATTGTAATCAAGAAACACACACTCAACTGACTGGGCTGATAGTTTGGTACGCTCATAAGGCTGAAGTAGGACAAAACAGGTGCAACCAAAAATACGAAGGTGAGTGTACTGGGGGCTCTATAGTAGAGACGCTCTATATGACTGATATTCTTAAGAGCAGTGGAAGGTGACATATTGATGAGATATGTAGCCGTAGAAATAGGCTTAGCTCAGAACTGAGGTGGAATGTGAGAGGCAAGGAGAAGAGTGCGAGAGTCTCAATCAGATGACGATGCTTGTGCTCAATAATCTCATTCTAAGCATAGTCACCAGGACAAGATGACTAGTAAGGAGTGCCTAGCTCAAAAAGAAATTATCTCAAAGCGCTAGAATAATACTTGCCAACAAAATCATAGTGAAAAGTATGAATAGAGGACTCAAATTGAGTATGAGCCATCGTTGCAAAGCTACGATAGATTGCAAGAAACTGACTATGATTAGACATAGGGAAAAGCCATGTAAAGCAGGAATAATCATCAATGAAAATTACATAGAATTTATGTCCTCCTTTAGAGAAAATAACCACAGGTCCCCATACATCTGAATGAACTAAATCAAAAGAATGAGAAGACAAGGACTCACTAGAATGATAAGAAAGTTGTAGCTGCTTGCCCAGCTTACAGTGATGCCATTGTGCAAAAGCTCCAGAGATGGTAGCAGTAGTGGCAATGGAGGTAGACATAGATGTGGTAGGAGCAACTGAATTGGATGGAAGGTGGAAGTGGTCGAGAATGTAGAGACACTAACGATTTCTATGACACTAGTCAATCTCAAGACCATCCCTATGTGTTGATCCTGAATGAAATAGGTGTGAGAGTCAAAACTAACCCTACAATCGAGATCGTGAGCTGACCCACCGAGAAAATCTACATGTTAAGCTAGGGAACATGGGAAATAGCTAGAATAGAAAAATCAGTGGATAAAGGGGTGCTCTGACAGCTGACAAATAGAGGAGTACCATCAGCTGTCTAAACAGAGATAGGGAAACAGGAGGCCCTACTGAAATGAGACATATGGAGTCCAGTGTCATGCGGAAAGAGATACCAGAATCTAGAACCTAAGAGGTACCTAGAAAAGACATCTGAGCTAGACTGGCAAAATCTACTAAGCTATGAGAGAGCTGAAGTAGAGCTTGGTAGAGCTGATAAATAGAGTCACCTTGCTGAGAACCTGACGAGCTGGTCTATCCTCCTATGAAGGAAGGGTCGCCCTGCCCCCTTGGATTATCCACCCCCATGTGTCTTCTACTTTTTTGCACCGCATAACTCTAGTAGTCGTGCCCAAAGTTCTTGCAATAGTTGCACTGAATTCCAATTAGTGCGAAAATAAGAGCGAAAACAAGCACCTAGGGAGGGACCATAGTCGAAGTAGAAACGATCAGTGTAGTCAAAGAAGAAGGGGCAACAAGCACAATTAGAATGGACTATGCTGCTAACACGTGGCAAAGCTCCTCAACACAAAGTATCGAAAGTTCCTTAGTGACGGTCGGTCGTAGTGAGTGGCTTAGTAATTGAGCCCTGATAGGCTCAAACTCTGAGCGAAGATGGTAGATGAAATCATAAAGAAGAAGGCATTCATGATCCATTTTCTGCATTTTATGACACTCTTGGTAAAGTGGAGTGGCTAGCTAATCTAGCCTAGCTGGTCCCAGAGACTGGCCAGGGCTCAAAAGAAAACATCGACGGAAGAGCCCCCTAGCAAAGTGTCTCTAACTCATGTTGAAGTGAAAGAGAACTGAGCATCACTGCTCTGCTAGTATCTCTCATGCAAGTACTTCCAAATCTGACGAGTAGACCACAAACTAACAATGTCTGGTTGGATGGAGTCATTGGCACTGACCACTAGGATGGCTAGAACACGGGCCTTATCAGCACATCAGCGCTCAAAAGTGTTGATGGCATGCTGAAAGGACTCATCAACAATAGTCTCTGCCTCCTTCTTGGCGGCCTTATCTTCTGCAAGAGGTGGAGAAATAAGCTGCCTAGGAGGAGGTTGAACCGATGGTGGTGGAGAAGGTTATGCGCCAGTGATATATCCCCAGAGGTAGAGACCATCGGCGTGATCTCCATAAGTGAAGACCACAACCTTTAATTCATCCTATGGAGCTTTATTCCTAAGAATGAGATCACAGCTGATAGAACAAAAGCCATCGGTAGGTGGTGTTGGACAACACAGCGACCAAGGCAACAAAGTCTAATAGGTGGCATTGGATGGTGCAACTGTTAGATCAACATTCTGTTTTTTTATTTTTTTGAAAAATTCTTTAAAAAGAAACCATGGATCAATTTCCTTTAAAGAACAAATTTGCTATAGCGAGTAGAAGCGGCTCAGCTTGGAGCATTGGGTAGTGTGCAACCGGCGGTGGTGACCTCGCCATCGTCAGGCGGCAGTCGGCGGTCAGACAGTGACTCTGGCTGGAGAGCCACCGACGACCGAGCACTGGGTGGCAGGTGTTGGGCAAACAGACGCCACGCGGTGGGCAACAGGCGGTGTGATGGGTAGGCATGATGGGTAGCTAGTGGGCTCGGCCGGCATTAGGCTTCAGCGACGACGGGTCAACAACAGCCTCAGGTGGTGGCAGCGGCCTTTTGGCAATGATGACGATAGCAATGTTGGATGGCAGCGGAAGGAGCTAGGTTAGTACACTAGTTTTGATATCATGTTATGAATATTATACGTATATTCATAAGGCCCAAAAGGCAATATATATAGAGATTACAAAAGGATATTATAAAGGAATATGCCATACACAAATAAGGAAACAATAACATATAAGGAAACAAAGAATTCCTATCATATTGTAACAAGAACAATATTGGTGAAGTTTAGCTCTCTGGGAAGTTTTTTGGTAAGATAGTTTGTGGACATCATCTCCTATCATGTCCCGTGCCTGCTCTACAAAAAGCCACATTTTATAGTTTGTGGACATCGTCTCCTATCAAGTCCCGTGCTGCTCTATAAAAAGCCACATCAGGTCCTAGGGTTGCATCCCTTCGCATGGATTTGAGTATGTTGGAGATCTCGTTTTTAGATGGAACGGCCAGAAGATTGCCTTCCTGTATAGTTTGTTGGGGCTGCAAATTATAGTTATCATTGTCATTCCTGGAAGAAGTGAATAAGTCAGTAAAATAGGATAATGAAAGATTAAGCTATATCATTAGGGTCTTGTGAATGTTGCTTCCATTATCAGTGATACTAGTAATAATGTTCTTCGTACTTCTCTTAATGATGGTAGCATGAAATAAAGCTGTGTTTTTATCACCATGGATAGCCCAACTTATCTTACATCTCTGATTATAGTACTCGTCTGTTTTATCAGAAACTTTGGCATGATCAGATCTGAGGTTTCCTTCCTCGGAAAAATTATCTGTTTGGAGGCATGGCCTGGAGAGAGGCAATCTTATTTTCAATATCTTGCAACTGGCAATTGAGAGATTTTTTTATTAGAGAAAAATTATTGTACAGTATACTGCCGTGACTCGTTTGGACGGGATAGCTAGAAACCGTCCAATTTTTGTAACTGACAGATCGATTGCCCACATGTGCCCTGATCAACTCGGCTTCGGCTTCTGGCTTATTTTTCACTATTCATAAGTTTCGTCTTTTTCTGAACTTTTGGCTTTTTGTTGAGCTTTTTTGTCAGTTCTTTTTTTCCCATATTTGTTTGTATTATACGTAATGGGCTAACATATTTTTTATATTTTTAAATTTTTTAAATTTAATTATGCTAAATAAGTCTTTGTCAGCTACAGTGTTTTTTTTCAGCCAGCTACAGTGTTTTCAGCCATAAGCCATGAGCTTTTCAGCCGAACCGATCACCACCATAGTCTTCTTCCCTTCTCTCCCTCAGCCACGTGTTCCATCCAAAGTCTTCTTCCCTTCTCTCTCCCTCAGCCACATGTGTTCCATCCAAAGTCTTCTTCCCTTCTCTCTCCCTCAGCCACATGCGTTCCATTCACAAAGCGTTAGTTCCAATGGGGACTCGTGCAGTGAGAAGCTGAGGACCAGCAGCGACACGACCATGTCGCCCGTGCTAGCGAGCAACATCGGGCAGCAGCTAAGGCAGTCAGTGAGGAAGAGCGGGATGACGATGGACATCACCTTCGCGACATCGAGGAGGATGGTGACGCGCGAGCATCGTGTGTTGGGAGGTCACGCCAACGTGGTTGAACACCTGTGGTGTGTACAGCAGGGACCGGTCCACTTCTAGCCAAAAGAGGAATTATTAAAATATCATAAATAGTGGTAAACCACGGTGCTGACAAGTCGAGTGTTTCCACCCATGCATGATGCTATCACTCCACTAATCTTTTACCTGAGAATGGAAAGAGCAAGCGTGAAATTTGGAAATCTCAGCAAGTACACAACAACGGTTTCAACACGGTGATTGAATGATAAGTAAATGCAAAGTAATTGACACAGGTTAATTGCAAGGAAACTAGGTTATGGAAAACACTAGTATCGATAGGAGATAAAGGTAACATGAACTGTGAAATTAAGGATAATTATTACTTAGCAAGTTATGGCAATGGCACTGGCGATTACTCCCACATACCTGGTTATACGAGAATAGTCAGGCACAATGCTGTCATCAACTGTATAACCACAGATGGGGTGTAATATCCTGAGTAACGAGAGTGTACGACCCCCCGTCCGTTACCAGGTGGGTGGAAATCTCCCCTATATGTGGATAACAGTCCAAGTAACCGTTATATTGTTAACATATTATATGATATCCTGACTAATGAGACAACATAAATGGTGGAATCAAAGATAATTGTTATTTAGCAGGTTATGCCAATGCCATCGATGATTACTTCCTACATACACGGTTATATAAGAATAGTCAGACACAATGCTGTCCCCGACTATATAACCGCACATGGAGTGTAATATCCTGAGTAATGAGAGTGTACGACCCTCATACGTTACCAGGTGAGTGGAAATCTCCCCTATATGTGGATAACCTCAGGCCAGATGACTATTATATTGTTACTATGTTATATGGTGTGAAATTAAGAGAACTAAGAGAAGGCTAAGATAAGGTTATGCGAAGTGAAAGGATTTGCTAGGGTTGAAAATGGAGAGACATAATTCCTGATATGAGGGCGATGTGGAATGATAATATGATGATAGTGATATAAGAATTATTCTAAGGAGGTATTATAATATAGCTCACACAGGGGTTGACAGCCATCCATGTTTTATTATGTAGTGAGTGATTATTAGTCAGATTAACAGGTATTGTATAAATGTCATTCATGATACATATGAAATCATACAAATAAAGAATCATGATATCAGGAAAAATAAACATAACAGCCATAATGTTAAAAGATTGTTAGTGGTTTAAACCTAAATTTGAAATATGTTCATATGCTATCACCATTAATGATTTAAGCATGAATTCTAAGACTAATTAAAAGCATGAATTATAGAACATTATTATCTGAGTATTCTAATAAACCTAAAGGCATGTGAATCAAGATAAACTAGAACATCATGGCATGAATACAACATTAGAAGTCTTATAACCAGGCAAACATTAGTAGTATGATAATAACCAAGCATGCATTAGTACTACAATTATAACTAGGCAAGGAAATTTTTTACGAATAATCTATTTTTTATTTGAAATTACAGAAATATACCCGCAAGAAATTTTTTTTACAAAAATAGGCTCCAGTCGCCCCATGGGGGGCGACTAGAACCTTTCGCCCAACCGGGTAGCGACATGTAAGGAATATGGCAACGGTTGGGCAAATTATTATTATCGCCCAAGCGTTAAGCAACTGAATTGCAATCGCTGTACGGTTGAGCGACTGCAATTCAGTCGCCCAATGGAAGGGCGACAAGAGCGGGGAAGCGTTAAGACAGCGTACTCGGCCGCCGCTCACTCCTTGTTTTTCATACCATTGTTCTGCGCACAGAGAAGAAAGGAGAGAAAAGGAGAAAAGAAGAGGAGAGGAAGCAGGAGAAGAAAAGAGGGGGAGAAGAGGAGAGGAAGGAGGGGAAGAAAAGGAGGGGGAGAAGAAGAGAGGGAGAAGAGGAGAGGGAGAGGAGGACAGGGTAGGAGGAGGAGTGGAAGCTATTCCATCTATTTGGATCCAGGTATTTTTTTGATTATGTTGTATTTGCACTATTATTTTTACGAAATGTTGCTGTTAGTAAAAATTTGTGATGTAGAAACTTTAGTAAACTTTTAGTATGGAAATGTTAGTATATACATTTTGGAGGAAATATTTTGTAGTATAGAAATTTTAGCACAATTTGTAGTATAGAAAGTTTAGTATTGTGCGATGTTATTTGACATGTCACAAAATTGAAACATATATGCAGGCCGACATTATCAATGGCAGAAGGCACTACATTGAGAGTGTATTATGGTGCTGGAACCATTCATGAATGTCCGAATGGTGTGGATTTGAGCGGTTTTCCGCAAGTCACTCTCGTACTTTCGGATGGCGAGAATGCTCAAATTGCAGATGTGTTGCATTGGTTGACCCGGTGTTTTTCATTGAACCCCGAGGTGTGCAGCGTCATCGTGCAAGGCCTTTGGAGCCGGTCTCCCACGAACATCAGATGGGAGTTGAAGACATTGGTGTGCTCTGCTTCGTGGAAGAGTTTTGTGCAAGGGTGCCGGCGCCGTGGATACGAGTGTGTCCTGCTTGTGCAACCGTGCTCACTGCAAGCTGCTGCGCAAGCTCGTGCGTCCGCCCTTGCTCTGAGAGGTGTTAGCAGCTCGGGCGGGCCGCATGTTGGTGAGGATGATGAAGTTGCTCGTGATGAAGCCGATGCGGTACATGCAGGAGAGTTACAGTCGTCAAGCCGTAGACAGGGAACTGGGCAAGTCGATGAAGGAGAGCATAATGAGTCATCGTGCAGCAGATGGACTCCGATGACCAGAGGGCATGGGATGAAGAGGCAGCTGTAGACGATGATGACGAGGACAGTTCTGATGAGGATAAAGTTCTTATCCCGCAGGAATGGAATCGGTTTAATGCGGAGGGTGTTTCCGCATATGATGAGCATGAATCACCATGGGAGTATCATGAGATAGAGGTTTGGTTGCATGCTATGTTTGTTGACAAGGAAGCGCTGCAGGATGCCATCAAGCTGTGGGCCCTTTCAATGTAGTGGACATTTCGCGCCTTAGCATGCCGTAATCAAGCCGGTGTTCTACCCTATGCTCACTCTACATCTCCATGTTCCATACCCGTTCTACCTCTCTCCAACTTCGTCTGCCGCTACCACGCCGTCACCGCTGCTTCCCCACCGCCGTGATTGCCGCTGCTCTCGCCGCCATACCGCACCACCTTCGCCTCATTGCATTCCATTTTGCCCATTCGCTAGAGCATCTAAAATCATAATCTATCCGTTAGTATATATTTTATAATTTTTGATTTATTAGAATTTTATTTGAATTTGTTCGCTTTGGTTCTTCGCGAGACTACTTACGATTTGGAAGAATTCGACGATTCACACTAGGTCGCAGAGCAAGGCAAGTCACACTCCTTGATCATGTTGATCCCAGTTTTCAAAATAAAATTATGTTGTTTTAAATTATTCTGCATGCATATTTCTATTCAACGTATTTCAATTCAGTTTTAAATTTAGTTATCACCTACTTGAAGTGTGAGTAGGCTGGTTGTCCTTGGAGGGTGCACGCATGTAGATCGAAGTATGAGACTCACTAGATTGTGTCCAAGGTGGAGCCGCACTCCTGCATTCTAAACACTATATTGGCGAGGCATCATAACCTGACGTCTGGATTTATAGCCAATTTGATGTATGGGGAGATAGTGGAGAAGACAGACATGGAGGCCACGTATATTGTGGTAGCTATCGAGAATAAATTCAAGTATAAGATTAGCTGCGCGAAGGCGTGGTGTGCCAAGCAAAAGGCGTTGGGAAAATATTTTGGCACTTTCGAGGCGGCGTACGAAAACCTTCCTCGTATGCTTAAGGTCTTGCAGGAAAGGAACCCAGGCACGTACATCGCCCTGCATGAGAAGCCATCCATAAGTCCACCAGGATATGCAGTGTTGTAGAGGGCATTTTTGCATTTGGTGCTTCCATCGAAGCATTCAGGCACATGCTGCCAGTGATCTCAATTGATGGGACCTTCTTGACAGGCAAATACAAGGGGCAGATCCTGACGGCCATAGGCGTTGATGGTAACAATCAAATATTGCCTCTTGCCATTGCATTTGTCGAAAGTGAGAATTATGAGAGCTGGCTGTGGTTTCTAAGACATGTCAGGGCTGGAGTTGTAGGCACTCATCCTGGTGTGTGCGTAATCTATGATCGCCATGCCGGTATTATAAAGACTATAAGAAAACTACAAGAAGACCCCGAGGAGCCCTTTTCTTGGCCGGACATGAGGAACCGGTGGTGCAGTCGTCACTTAGGGGCAAACTTTTTCTAGCAATTCCTGAAACAATCTTTAATGAAGCTATTTAAGAGGCTGGCTAGGCAGAACCAGCAGAGGAAATTTGATGCTTTGTGGGGGTTGTTGGATGAGCACACTAGGAAGAACGTCGAAGAGAGGAGCAAGGGGCCGGTCACTCTTGGGGTGGCACAACCGCTTTGCTTGCCAGCAATCGATGAGCTTAACCCAAGAGGTCCAAGAAGGAGGAGCTCACGAAACATCAAGTGCTTCTCACAGTGGATCGAAGGGGAACCATTGGAGAAGTGGTCGCTGTTGCACGACACAGATGGCGCAAGGTACGGCATAATGACAACTAACCTTACGGAGGTGTACAATTGGGTTCTCAGGGGCCTCCGTTCTCAGCCCCTTGTCGCCATCATGGAAGGTGTTCTTCACAGCACAATCCGCTACTTCAGGGAGAGGCACGCGAGTGCCGCACTTCATGCAGCCAATCCCCGAGCCCTGTATTCGTCCAAAATGACGGCGTACATGGAGGAGAAGTCACAAAAGGGTCAATTGCACACAGTGCAAGTCATGGGCAATAGGGAGCATCGTTTCGAAGTCATACTCCGTGATAGAGCTGAATTTGGGACGTCTCGTTCCCTTGTTACCCACGAGGTATGCCTTGGAGATCATGCAAATGAATCTAATTATACGTGCAACAAGCTAACCCTGTTACACAAGCCATGCTCTCATGTCCTCGTTGCATGCGGGACCGTGGGCATGGATCCTTCGAACTTCATATCGGAGTACTTCTTTAAGGAGAGGGTACTGCAGGCTTGGTGTGGCGAGCTCCGGGGGTTCAGGGTGGTTGGATACTTTGCCACCTTGGACATTGCAGGTAGGACCTGGGTTCCAGATGTTAATTTGGTAAAGGGTGGGAAGGGTCGGCGACAGAGCCGGCGTATTAGAAATGACATGGATGAATCTCATGCTGGAACATCTGGTGCACGTTGTGGGCAATGCGGTCATGAGGGGCACATAGCTAGACGATGCAATGCATGTCCTGATGAGTAATTGTTTGAGACTACAGCTAAATGTCATGTACTATTTGTAAAACTTGTATGTTACATCCCTTTTCTGTAATGTAATTGATGTTGTGCTGGTAGCTTAGTAGTGCTTAGTATTGCGATTTTTTTGTGGCTCATGGTAACTATTGCACGAAGATAACAACCAATCCATGACATGCTTAACAACATTGCACATTATTTCGATCAACACTCGTACATACTACGGTACAACCATACACCTCGTTGCCTATATGCCAAAAGAGCCTTGTGGCACCCACATGGAGAATTGCTGGGGGGACGCCTCGGACGGTGTTGGCCATCGTTGTAGTGGAACGCACATATGCAACTAGGGTTTGCACAGCAACATGTCGGATCGTACGAGCTTCCTATGTTGACAACCTCCTTGTTGCCCCTCTTGCGTTGCATCTGTTGGCGGAGGTCGTCATTCTCCTCATTGAGAGTGTTGAGTCGCTCCTCCAGCTCAAGATTCGATCCCATAATGTATCCACATAGTTGACAACATACTCTTCGTGAGGAGGGTTGATCCAGCGGGTGAAGTCGCATTTTGCCGTCTGCGGAAAAAGGTTCTAAACAAAGAGGCTCTACAAGTAGTAATGAAAAATGTACTATTAGAAATTTGTACCCCAGAGTGTGGGCATCGAAAGAAACGTCGCCTGCCATCGAAATGGCCTTCAACGACCTGGACGACCACGTACTCATTGTGTCTGCATTTTGGCCACACTGGTTGAGCACGCCTCTTGGGTATCAAGCGGCAGTTAGGACCAAAGTCCTCCCTCCTTCGCAAGGGAAGGTCTTCTTCGGTGACCCCGCTCCGTCTAGCCCCTCAGCTTCCGACATGGTTCTACGTTCTACGTTTGATTTACAGGGTTCTCTACTACTACCTTCATGGGGCCGCACCCCGTGCTCTTTATATAGCGCGAGAGAACAGAAGAGGTCTGCATTGCTTAGTGACATGACAAAAGAGGCCTGCTTTGCTCAGTGACATGATAAAAGAGTGCAGCTTTGCACAGTGACATGACAAAACGGGGCAGCTTTGCTCAGAGATATGATAGAAGAGGTCTGCTTTGCGCAGTGGCATGATAAAAGAAGCCAGCTTTGCTCAGTGAGATGACAAAAGAATGTAGTTTTGCGCAGTGACATGACAAAACGGGGTAGCTTTGCTCAGAGATATGACACAAGAGGTCTGCTTTGCGCAGTGACATGACAAAAGAGGCCAGCTTTGCTCAGTGACATGACAAAACGGGGCAGCTTTGCTCAGTGACATGACAAAACGGGTAGCTTTGCTTAGAGATATGACACAAGAGGTCTGCTTTGCGCAGTGACATGACAAAAGAGGCCAGCTTTGCTCAGTGATATGACAAAACGGGGTAGCTTTGCTCAGAGAGATGGCAGCACGCCCAGCTTTATTCAGTGCTACGACCACGCAGACCAACTTTACACGTAGGAGTAGAGAGAAAATGAACCCTATAAATTGGTGTGCATTCCATTTCCCAGGGTGCACTTCCAAACCTCACACTACACCACACTTCCCTCACCCCACCGGGATGGACAAATAGAAGAAGCAATGGGACAAGATGGTAAAGGAATGGGAGGAGACGTGACATAGCACGGTCAGCTGCCGCCCGTGATGCCGCCCGTGATGAGAAAATAAGGGCTATACAGGCCCAGGTAGAACAAGCCCAGCGTGCTAAAGGGTTAGCTCCCGCAATGAGCGGCCGCGTAGCAACAACCCCATCCCGGACGTCCCCACCGAGCGTTCGCTGCAACTCCCACCTGAGGGGAAGACATCCCCCTTTGTTGGTGCGGGGACACGTGCAAGTTCTTCAAGTCTAAGCACCGCATCAGCCGGCAGCCGGTAACGATGAAATGCACCATTTTCCCCTACCTTTTCTCCTTCACAGCACGCACTAACAATCTCTCCCATGTATTTACAGTCTCCGGAGCCCCTGTGTGGCTACCGCAAATGGATAGATCTTGACATCCACCCTGCGGACCAATGGACCCTCGACTTCGAGGAGTGGAATGTCACATAGGAGAATGAGTTGGTGGAGGAGGAGCGCCGCAAGAACGAGCACACCCTGCATATCCAACACGAGACATAAGCTCATCTCGAAGCGTGCACGCGTAGGGAGCGGGAGGCTCGCGAGAGGAGCGTGAGAGAAAGAGGAAAATTGCAACTAAGGCAAAAGAGGCCGCGGAGGAGTTCAACGCCGAGCGCAAGGAAGGGAAAGTGGCCCCGGTCCACACAGTAGGTCGTACGAGCAGTTGGGTGGGTTAGTTGCATATCATGCTATATGTTATGCATGTAATAAAAATACACGCGGCATGTTACTCCCAACTGTATTATGAAGTTTATTCCTATTCAGATAAGCTTATTATCTCATTCTTTCGCATTCAATGATTCACATAGCAACTCATTTAACAATAGTAACATACCGGTTCTCTCCGTACATGAATTCTCAGTAACATCAAAATATCACTTACCATTATATGTATCGATCGTTCCACAGTTAGTAGTTCCAAAATAAAATTTACCAAAATTTTTTATGTATCTACAACTTACAATGAACATAAACTTTTATTACAACTGCACCAGAGTTTTTTCCAGTTTACAAGTACAAAATTGACAAAACTTATAAACAACACGGGGGGCTGCGTGCAGTCGCCCCTCCGTTGGCCGACTGCTTCAAAGTTGCCTTTCAATTAAGCGACTACTTCCAGTCGCCCGACGGTAGGGCGATAGAAACGCTATCGCCGAACAGTTGGGCGACAAAAATGTTGTCGCCTCCCGGTTGGGCGAAAGGCTCAAGTCGCCCCCATGGGGCGACTGGAGCCTATTTTTGTAAAAAATTTCTTGCGGGTATATTTCTGCAATTTTGAATAAAAAATGGATTATTCATAAAAATATGTCACTAGGCAAGCGTTATAAATATGATAACAACTAGGTAGGTTCTAGTGATATGATAATAACCCGGTGACTTTAGTGATATGATAATTGCCAGGTAACTTTGGTAATACGATAGTAGCCATGTAATGTTTAGTGATAGGATAATAGCTAGGTAATCTTTAGTGATATGATAGTAGCCATGTAATCTTTAGTGATAGGATAAAAGCGGGTAATCTTTAGTGATAATGTATTAGCCAGGTAATCTTTGGTGATATGATATTAACTAGGTAACCTTTGGTGATATGATAGTAATTAGGTAACTTTAGAGATATGATAATTGTACTCAATGATAAGGTGACAAGTAATCTGGAAATACGTGGTATGAAAAATGGAAAGGTCACGACCGTGAAGTACTTGCCTTGAGCACGCTTGGTAGACATGCTACTTGAAGGATCAAAGGTGTGCAGCTGCTCGGACGCCCCCTCCGAGACCGCGTGCAAACCTACAAGGTGGAATAGGGATGAATTAGATTAGGGCTAAGACAACCTTGTGAAAAGATGGATGGAAGAGCATTTAGCTAGAAAAGATATTTGTGCTCACTAAGCCCTCATCGTTTGGATCGTCGTTCAATCATGCGACTTGCCATTCGGCCGTGCGAACCACGACCCACTTGCTATTCGGCCAGCTCCCCAGACAACCGAACCATACGGTCGTGGAAATTGGCCACCGGGCACTCCGACTGCCACCGCCACCTCCAGCGGCCACCTGCTCCGGCCTCGCCGGCTGTCGCTGGCCACCAGCACCACCACCTCCTAGCCTTGCTGGCCTGCACCACCATCGCCACCAAAGCACCACCACCTCCTAGCCTCGCCGGCCTATGGTGACACCGCTTGGCTGTGATTGGCCCACACCATCATCGGCCTATGCATCCTTCAGCCACCACTGTGTTGTCGTCGACCTACGCTAAGCCACCACCGCCTTGCGTCACATGCGCCCATGAGTGCCGCCGTCCGCGTGCCATGTGCCACCACCCGCATGCCCTACCCAGGCACTTGCCTTGCATTAGTACCTGCGCCGTCGTCGGCGGCCATTAGGCCTGCCACCTCCTTAGAGGAGAGAGATTAACTTGGTGAGGATAGGAGAGAGAGAACATGAGGATGGGAATTGTGGCAGTTGGTTTGGGGGCAAAGGTTTGCCCTTTTAAAGAGTCCTAAATCCATATTAGGGCTAATCAAAGTTTCCTTAAGTGGCCCCTTATCAAAAAATTAGGGAGCTACAATAACTAAGTTTCATGGTATTTCATTAAGTTTCAGGAGATTTTATGTGTAAGTTGACTAAGTTTTATAATATTTTATGTCTAACTTTATGGTGTTTCATGAGGTTTCATAAAGTTTCAAGGCTAAGTTGACTAAGTTTCATGAAGCATGTTTGAAACTCTCTGAAACCTTGTAAAACTCATGAAACTTAGATGAAACCCGGTGAAAGTTGTTTAGACCATTAGAATCTTTTCTAACGGTATACTGTGTGCTAGTATGACTCTTTTTATTATACCTAGACCAGTGATGCAAAGAAGTATTGAGTTTTTTTGTTCTAGGGTGATAATGCATGTGAATAGAATCCAGCCATAAGCCACAGCTTTTCAGCCCAACCAAGCGGGGCCTTAGAGTAATCATGGAAATCATCTTCATACAATCACTACTTTTCAAATTTGAACTGTCTTCTAGTATGCTTATTTTTTAGAAAAAAAGGAGCAATACGGATGGGAGCATGATCACCATAGATGAGAGGAAGATGATAAACATTGGTGGTTTGGTACTTACCACACCAAGCCACATTTGCCAATCCTCTATCTAACCTTTCGAAGGTAGGGATAGAGGAATATCTTCTATTTGTCCAAGTGTAAGCCGCACCATTATATCCCAAATCGATGAAACCCAGATTCTTAATGATAGTGGAAAATTACGGATACAATGATTACATTAGGGGGAACGTTATCAATCTTATCATTAACCGAGAGCATTTCATTGACGTCAACCATGCATATCATAGGGTTAACATCATTGCTTACAAAAGCTTCCACTACTTTCCATATATAAGTAGTATTTTGATGCCTAGCGTCTCCATACTGTAGGATCTAGAATGCCCAATCTGCAAACACACAAATTCTGGATGCACCGCAGAGACAAAACAGAGAGATAAACAAAAGACGCACTCTAAAGTTTTTCATAACTCTATTCTATTTTCTGAACTCAGGATGCGCTTTGTGGACACAACGAACACACAAAAGAACATGGCGACGCTGCAACAGCCTAGCGTCTTAGTTTTTCGCAGCTTCTGTTGTTTACTATTTAACTGGACTGAGTACATGGATGCAGATACAAACTCGCACGTCGTGCTACATGCACAATCCACAACTGACGCCACGTTCCGAAAGAATCGGGCAACCCGTTTAACAAAGCAAACTCTAATGACATGCTAACAGACTAACACACCTACACTCTACATGGAAGAGAGAGAAAGAGACTAACAACTACACAACGCCATGCATGCATGCATGCATTAACTCCATGAGCTATTCTAGTGCTTATACATGCACACACATAGCACCATGCAGATACAAGACTTACACAACTAAGCATGTCATGAAAACACAAATAAACATTTAGACAACAAGATTAAACTCAACAATCACCCCCTTAATCTTGTTGTCATTATTCGAGTACCTTCTCGCCAAACCTCAAAGTAATGCCGGTTCGTCATCAGCATCAGCATAACGAGATGCGCCTCCTCCTTCTTCTTGTGGCATTCAAAAGCAAAATGCCCATAGTCATTGCAATTATAGCATCTTACTTTAGCCTTGTCAAATTTGCAATACCTGCAGTTTTGGTCACCATTGCCATAGGAACCGTCGCCTTCGCGCTTTGATGATCGGGCCTCCCACTCGGCCCACGTGAGAAGAAGATGTTCGTCGTTATTGTCATCGCCCGAATGCGTAGACGCTCCTCATACGCCTTGAGGTGGCCGATCGCTTCTTCCACCGTCATTGTCTTCAAATCTCCAAATTGCTCAATAGTTGAGACAATCTATAGGTACTTGTTCGGGACAGCGTGGAGAAGCTTCTTCATGACGTAGCTTTCCTCCATGTTGTCACCAAGATTGTGAATCTGGTTGATGAGAGTTGTCAACCTCACGGCAAAGTCCTCCACCAACTGTGTTTCCTTCATGCGCAAACCCTCGAACTCACTCTTAAGGGTTTGCACACGTGCCTCCTTGATGTGATCGGCGTCGACGTACATCGTGTTGAGCGTGTTTCATGCAGCTTTCACCATCTCCTTTTCGACGAGTAGGAGGAGGGTCTTCTCCGGGACTCCTTGGAAGATGGCCGCAAGAGCCATCTGATCTTTGCACTCATCAACGTCGTTGGCCACCACAGCTTCCCAGACGCCTTGGGCCTTCATGAACACCTTCATCTTAATTTCCCACGTGTCATAGTTGCTCTTGTTCAGCATAGGGTATTGAAGAGAGATACTGCTTTCTCTTCCCGGTACCCTTGACGGACCACTACCGGTGACGATGGCATGACCCGATGGCGACACCGATCTTGTCCTCGGCATGGCTCTAATACCAAATGTAGGATCTAGAATGCCCAATCTGCAAACACACAAATTCTGGATGTACCACAGATACAAAACAGAGAGATAAACAAAAGACACACTCTGAAGTTTTTCAGAATTCTGTTCTATTTTCTGAACTCAGGACGCGCTTTGTGGACACGACGAACACACAAAAGAACTTGGCGACGCTGCAACAGCCTAGCGTCTCAGTTTTTGTTGCTTTTGTTGTTTACTATTTAACTGGACTGAGTACATGGATGCAGATACAAACTCGCATGTCATGCTACATGCATGATCCACATCTGATGCCACGTTCCGAAAGAATCGGGAAACCCGTTTAACAAAGCAAACTCTAATGACATGCTAACAGACTAACACACCTACACTTTGCATGCAAGAGAGAGAAAGAGACTAACAGCTACACAACACCATGCATGCATGCATTAACTCCATGAGCTATTCTAGTGCTTATACATGCACACACATAGCACCATGCAGATACAAGACTTACACAACTAAACATGTCATGCAAACACAAATAAACGTTTAGACAACAAAATTAAACCCAACACATACATACAAACAAGCTTGAAGAAGAGATTCATGGCATTATAAAAGATAGTCCCTAGAATTAATTATTACTAGCTTCAAATACGATGATATCTACATTTTTTGTCCACATGAGCCAAAGCCCTCCTGACTATCCGTCGGAAGGATGAACATAGTTACCATTAATAGGAAAAAGTTGAATTAGGTTGCCACTATTATATTTAGAGGACTTGTGCCTTAGGGGATGGTGCCATAGCCCATCGATCATCCATGCCAAAGTGCGCCTTACTAGTAAAAGGAAGCCCACAAGAAGTTGCACCACAACCACCGAGTTGAGTTGTAATCTGCACCAAAGGAGGAGCAACAACTTGGCAGTGAGGATTTGATGGATAGAATTGAGGAAGATGTTGAACGCTTGTAGGATCTTGTGCTGGAGATCGTTCCCATAACCAATAGAGGGCCGGTTTGGTGTCCATCTTGCAAAGAAGCGGATTCCAAACCAGAATGGCCCCCTTAGAAGCAGCCGCAGCAGGGGGAATTGTCGGATCTGCCCCAAGTATCAAACTCATGTGAGTACGTGGACACGACCTAGAGTATGACTACAATAGTACTCTGAGTCTATGACATCTACAGTACTCTGACTGCTATAGTACTCTGATACTTCAACTGCTATAGTACTCTAACCAAATCTTGGACTGATGTATTTGTGTAGATGTTTGCCAGTGTTCGATACCAACGTGGCTCTCCATCGATCTCGAGGCATTGCTAGGTGGAGATGCCCATTCGACACCTGCTAGTGCCGATGATGATGCTGATGTTGGGGTGGACTCAGTGCATGTTGTCATCGGTGGCCCATTGTTGGGTGCGTCACTCGGTGTCTGTGGTGGTCATGCCGTTGCGTCACTATGCCCATGAGATGGCGTCAGCCTCCTCCATCACTTGTGGACATGTATGTAGTGTACTCCACAGTGAAAATCTCACCAGCAACATCCATCCCCGTCTCATTGCTAGACGTGTCCCACTCCCATCTTGCACCTTCATCGAGCACAACATCGCATGTCACATGTTCCTTGTTGGATGGATCATACATTAGATACACCTTGGAGCCGGGTTCATACCCAAAGAACACCATATGAGTACTTATATGCTCCAGCTTCTTGATGTTTGGCTTCACACTCTTGACGTATCCTAGACACCCAAATATGCGGAAATAATGCATATTCGGTTGTTTCCATACCAGACTTCAAACGAGGTTTTCCCATCAACACTTCAGGTTAGAGCAGCGTTTAGGATGTACACCAACAACGTGACGGCTTCTCCTCATAACCTTGTTGGTACGTCCTTAGCCTTCATCATACTTCTCGCCATTGAGATCACGGTCTGATTACATCTCTCCATGACACCGTTTTGTTGGGGGGATATGGTGCCACAAGAAACCTTTGATGGAAATGTAGGCAATATTTTAATTCCAAGTTTTATTTGGGCTTGATGAAGAATAGAAAGCAGCGCAGGCATGATGCAGTGCAGAGCATAGATGATGTAGTGTAGCAAGCGGTCACGAAGATGTGCGCTGCCCAGAAACCTTATTGCTGCCCCCATGCAGGTCTTCACGACTGCAACGACTCAGAGATACCGCTCCACTTTTTCACAGTGCACGTCGGGAAGAAGAGTCAAGGTTCATACGGTGCAGTACAGCAGCACAAGTTCATAGAAGTGAGAAATGGAGGCAGTGGGATTCTCTACTATATACTTTGGACATCTCCAGGTATATATATATAGACAAACTATGAACTGACAAAATTAAATAGCCATTTACCCACTGGTAACTGACATATTTAACCAGTCATTTACCCATTGGTAACTGTCTTTATCAAAACCCAATATAGCCTCAAATTCAAATGTTTGAATCTCATTCAAACAGAGAGAGAGAGAGAGTGAGGTGTATGGTTCAGCAAAAATAAAGATGGACTTGGTCTGCCAAATGGCGTGCCACATCATGACACTGTTGTGCGTTGCAAGTCACAAGTCACATGATTTTCACGCAAAAATGTGCGAATACGTGTGCGCGCGCATGCATGATTAGCCAAAGCCCTTCTCATGCCATCTCTATCCATATTCAAGGAGTGATGAGGACTCCACCTTATAAATTGGTTTCCCCTACTTTGCTTTAACAATATGGTACTAAATCATGCATGCTTTGGAATTAAGGAAATGGGCCTAGCTCATATGGGCCAATTTCTAACAATCCCCACCAATTCCAAAGCAAGAAGTAAAAAGATGTCAAAGATATTGTGCTAAAGTACTATTAGTATACCAGTCTTTTAGTGTAAGTCCCGCACGGTTTAACTTGCACCTAAAATGACAAGATTCATCTTTTCACAGTTGATAAATGGACTATGCCTTGAATTTATAGCTTTTCGTAATCAGATTTCACTTAAAATCTCAACTAGTACTAGGCTGCCAATGAATCACGTCTAAACAGAGCGTTATATGGTCATGCTCCCTTATCTGCTGATGAGCTTTCTAGAGAATGCCCTATTCCCATGAACTACGACCACACAGCTAAGCTCAAGTAGATGTATTCTTTCTAGGTATCGTACAAGCTAATACATATTCCTCATTTGGACAACAGAATACATTAAGGCTTTATGCCAACCTTTCATACAGTCGAAAGTACATTGTTTATTAGGACATGGGTATAATCAATATGTACTCTCTTGTTACTATATCAACTTGTTTTTCCCATTACCTAAGTCATGGGATCTTCAATCAAGAAGATATAGGTTGCCATTGTGATGTAACTTGGATGGGCCTTATTCCCATATCCATAGAAGCAACGAGAATCGCTTTCCATGCTAACCCCTTTGTAAAAGGGTCTGCCAGATTTTTCTCAGTATGAATATAGTTCACAACAATCACTCTAGAGTTTCTTAGTCTTCTGACAGATTTAAGCCTACGCTTTACATGTCTAGAGGACTTCATACTATCCTTTGTACTTGTGACTTTGGCCAACACTGTTTGATTATCACAGTACATCAGGATTGCAGGTATTGGTTTCTCAACCAATGGCAATCCAATAGAAGCTCTCTCAGTCATTCAGCCTCAACAGTGGCTATGTCAAGTGCTATAAATTCTGCTTCCATGATTGACCTCGTCAATATAATCTATTTGCAAGACCTCCATGAAACTACAGCACTAGCTAAAGTAAATACATAACCACTTGAAGCTTTGATCTCATCAGTATCAAAGATGCCTTCACTTGTCACCCTTGCATTAATATTGCATTTTCCCATGTAACTTGCGAAGTACATTTTATATGCTCACCCTTGCTTAATTCTATTGCTCAGAGGGAGGACTGCTTTGACTTCGGTGAGGATCAGGACTAATAGACCACATCGTACTGTTGTTTGCCTGTGGGTAGGCTTGTTAGGCATCTTTCGCTTTAGTTTTATCTTCCACTGCTTATATTTAATTTTGTCCTATGTGCCATGGATGTAAACTTTGGTCATAAGATTGTACTCTTTTAATTAATCAAGTTTATTATTGTGCTTGATATGCATCCTTGTTACCACCTTCACCGTGGTTGACGCCTTCCTTCTCCGTGTGGAAAGCAAGGTGTGCACTAGCTGATCCATAAAACAAAGGGCTAGTTGAATTCACACACCAACCTATCTACGGGCATCAGAGGATTCTAAAGTTGTTGCCACCGATTTACACACTTCCTTAGGTGTGCGGCGAGGAGTCGTGACAAGGCCTTTACAATGCAAAGCCTTCAACCTCGAGTCCAACAAACAACCATTGGAGGAAAATTGTTGGTATGTTGAGATAACTTAGTTTTTTGCTCCTCAAAACCCTAAAATTTTCTTTACCTATCTAGGTGGTAAGAGGGTTGGCATAGATGTAGCACGAGAAATTGTTGTTGTGGTAGCACTACCTAGATAACTCTTAGGACTAACTCCTATGATAGCCTCCCAATGCAAAATAGTACAACCATAAGTTTATAATGGGTATGACATAACTAAATAATTTGTATCCACTAGTGCGGGTTGCACCATTGGAATGACCCATAGGTTGTGTTGCTAGATTTAAGTTGCCATGGACATGGGTTGTATCGTTGGATTTAAGTCATCGTGTGGCCCAAAAGGGGTCTTGGTGTGTTGGATATAACCTCACTAAGATGAAACCTTAACGGATATAATCTACACTGGGTGATGCATTGTAAAGGACTTGTGGTGATCTTCTTGATTCACATGTCCAAGGAAATGTGTGAAACATAACAAGTTGATTATCCCTTGTGGGTAAAATGTGCAATCTCTGCAGAGTGTAATCTATTCAAACTATCATGCCCACAGTCATGGACGGGCAAGGGAACTTACTCAAGTTAGTATCTATTTCTAAAAATTTGTAGGGTGATAAAAACTCGTCGGGTGGATGTAACCCTGGGTGGATATAACCTAGTGATGATAACCAATGGATGTAACCCTAGTAACAAAAACTAACATATGGTGGATGGAATCTGAACTATTATAAATATTGCACACTTTTAGTTGGTTTAGTTAACATGCTAGTCATAGGAATTTCTATTTAATGTTGTTTTCAAATAATGCCTTTAGCAAATAATGGAACCCGAGCCTATCTTTGTTGAACCATGCATATATAATATTGCATTCTGTTTGTTGGCTCGTGAAGCATGATTGTTTGTGCTCTTCCTCGCTCACTAAATCCCTTAGAACCTACACATCAAAGTTACTACGCATACTACGACGCCGCAAGAGCTGATCGAGAAGATGATTCATGAGATTAGGATAGTCTCTAGTAGCTTAAGATCTTAACCCCAATCAGTTTCTTGCCTGTGGTGAGTTGTGCTCTCCCCCCTTTTGCTATTGCTTATGTTTCCTCTTATGTAATGTATCCATGTGGTCCAATCAGCCCTGTTGTAAACTTGACCCGATGCGGTTTATTTGAACTCTGATATATAATATTAGTGAATGGTATAGTTCACGTCATGTAAGAAATGATTCAATATTGTATCTGTGAGTACTATCTACTGATCTAGAGAATATTGTAGTGGTTTTGTAGAGGATTCTAGATAGGGTAAATCTAGGTTTGACAGAGCTGGTATCAGAATATATGACTGTAGGAAAAAAGCCTTAGTTAGAATGGTAGTGTCTAAGGACTTGAGAACTATTTTCAAAAGTTAAGAAAAACTTTAATAAAATATAGCATATTACTGCTCCTTACTCATCACTCTTAGTTCTTGACTTACCTTTAATTTTCTTATGTTTTTACTCTGTTGCTGACTCTTTCTTACTCAAAATTGTAGATGGCCAGATTGTCTAACTAGGACCTATGGGACTTCTTCTCCCATTGCGAGGATGACAGCAAGTTTGCGGACATCCTTCGCAAGCTTATGTGGTACTTGGGCTATCGTCACTGACCCATCTTCAAGGGCTAGAAGACTTAGATCCTAGAGTGTGAGTCTTGGATGTTGGAGGTTTTCTCTACAAGAGGAAAGGCAAGTTTGTGCCTCGCACCTTCAGGATTGAGCACCGAGGAGCTCCTCTTCAGACACACTCTAGGACGCAGCCTACCTAGCTTTGGCTCACTTATGCGAGATTCACGATGCAACTTTCTGTTCTTCCCCATTTTGCTTCTACCCATCCTGTCCAGGAGGGTGAGCGCTACTGAGACCTACATTGCCATGGAGGGTGACCTACTATTGACATACTAGGTTCAGCTCACCAGAGTTATGGGGCCCACCTAGATTGCCCAGCTACTCATGCTCCTCACCGCCAATTACATTCACTTTAACACTCTTCATGCCCAGCTCAACAAGTGCGAGAGGCCCCTAGCTATTGTGGAGGGTGAGAGGATAGCAACAGCCGCTGAGCACGTAGTGGTGGTAGTAGCTATCTATGCCCCAGCTCCTCCTAGACCCCTAGTCATTCCCAGCAACCCAGAGCTAACTTGACCTCTGGGACCTTGTCTGAGGGTCACCACCCGCCAAGACGCAAGCACCATAGGCCAAGGAAGAGGCCAAGACTATGGACCAAACCTCCCTCCACCACCGCTAGTTCACCCAAAGATGGCTCAAGTAATGGCTTAGCAAGCCTAGATCCTTCAAGCCATGCTCGCAGGTTAGCAAATAGGAGTAGCTAGTCACAACTCCAAGATGACAAATTTCTTGAGAACTCGACCTTTGACCTTCTCCTCCACCAATGAACCCTTAGATGCAGAAGATTAGCTCTGTGACACAGAGAAGAAGCTTCAACTTGCACGGTGTGCAAAGGAAGACAAACTCGACTTTGCTACCCACCAACTTAAAGAAACCGCAACTACATGGTGGGAGAACTACCTAGCTGCTCGCGGAGGAGAAAGTCCAATAGCCGATGAAGAATCAGAAGAGGAAGAAACAATAGAAGCTAAAGGGTAGCAAGGACAAGCAAGAGCCAAAGGATAGCAAGAGCAAGAAGAAAAAATGTTGAGTAGGAAACAGAAGAGGAAGCTGAACCAACAAGGCATGCTATCCCTTGGACTAAGTTCAAGGCCGCTTTCAATACCAAATAGTACTTGTCAACATCATGCGAATGAAGAAAAACAAGTTTAGAGCATTGAAGCACGACAATATGTCCATCAATGATTACCTCACCAGGTACAATCAATTAGCTCACTACGCTCCAGGAGACGTAGCAGATGAGGAAGAAAAGATTGACCGCTTCCTAGAAGGCATGCATGAAGAGATGAGTGTGCAACTAATCATTCAAGACTTTCCTAGCTTGCACCACTTGGTCAGCAAATGTCGGATCCTGGAGCAACAACTCAGAAACACTATGTGTAAATCACACTAGTCCAGGAATAGCTAGTGTACACAATGATAACAGGGATACATACCAAGTACAATGACAAACTTTATTTAACTGAATATGGGCCTGATAGCCAAAGTTTACATCAATGGTCCATAAACCAAAATTAAATATAAACAGTGAAAGATAAAACGAAGCGGAAGAAGCCCATTGAGCCTGCCCACAAGCAAACGACGATAAGATAGGCCTATTCATTCTAATCCTCACCGAAGTCGAATTCGTCCTCTAAAAAAATGATGAATTGAGCAACATAAGCACATAAAGTAGTCCACAAGTTATACCACGAGGTTTAACAGAGTAAATGCACACATAAGGATTGACAAAGGAAGGCATATTAAGGTTATTTGAGCATAAAACAACATTTAAGAAATACAGTAAATAGATTGAAATTGATGAATTTAATATAGTAAATAAAAACAACATTGTAAGTAAAATAGTTACCATTAGTGCAAGTCCATCCCCTCACTAACCTAACCATGGGTATCCCACCCGGACCATCCTTCCCAGAAAGATCTCATATGGATTCCATCCATGCGCTTTTTAGTCTCTTATGGATTCCATCCATCCATAAGTTTTTCGTAAACCATTTTGAAATCAAAGTCTAATCCATGAAAAACTTTACTCAACTTGCCCATGACCATGGGCACGGCTATCCAGGATAGACTATACACTCTATAGAGGTTGTACAGCTTTACCCACAAGACATGATTATCCCATATTACCACCGGATAAGCACACTTTCTTTGGTGTGCGGTGAGGAGATCATGACAAGGCCTTTACAATGCAAAGCCTTCAACCTGTCCAAGCCAACACTAAGATTTTACCCTAGTAAGGAATCCACCAGACCGGGAGCCCCTCTTGAGCCAAGTGAGACTTCACATGGCCTACGACACGCTTACTTTCAACCTACAGCGAGACTCAGGTTGGGACTTGTAAATTAATCAGTCAGGACTGTCCCATACCAGTCTTGTAGTAATACGAAAGGGCTTTGTAGTAGTACCTCACAGACCAGTCCTTAATTGACTTAGGCACCAACCACATACCCCTTGTGCCTGGCAATCAACATTGTGTTACCAAACAACAATGCATGCCAGCAAGGACCCACCACCTAACCATTTGCCTAAGTCTAAATCAAGTTTTTTTATTTTGTTTTGAAATAACTCATAACCTTTCTTGAATCACCGAAGTCAATAGTACATTTCAAAAGCTTATCATTTTATATGAAAAAGTTATCCCAAAATAAAAATTATATCTAAGCAGGTCTAAGCATTTGATAAAAATTTGCCTCCAGTCCATACTAGTGTATTAACTAGAGTTTTATCTATGGTGACAAGGCATGTTGATGTTCAATGTCAAATTTGGCCATATACAAAGGACATGGGTATAACTAGAATTCAAATCAATTTTAAACCAAGTTTGAATAAAAATACGCATGCATAATAATTTAAAAATGACATAAATAATTTGAATTATTGGGAGCAACATGATCAAAGGTGTAACTTGCCTTGCTCAAAGTCTTGACGCTACGAGTCGTCGAAATCATATTCTCCATAATTGTTGTAGTCTACACGCGAAGAACCAATGCAAAAAAAAAAAACAAAATTCAAATAAAATTAAAAAAGTGGCTAAAAATGGGTAGTTTAAGTTTTTAGAAGAATTTATAAATTTGAATGGGCTCAATCAGAGCTAGGATAAAGGTGAACGGGCTTTCAAAAGTTTGAAATCAAGGAAAAGAATAAAGTGAATTTTTAGAATTATTTTCCCATTGGAAAATCAAGATTATGATATCAGGAAGGAATTGATTTTGGTGAAATTATTTTTCTGTGGAAAAAAGATTTTATGATGTCATGGTGACATCAGCAAGAGAAATATTTTTTGCCTGAATTATTTTTCAACAGAAAAATAGTTTTATTTCACTGACAATTGAGCTCGGGTCTATGGTGAATTGGGTCCAAGGACCGGGGAGGCAACTGCGGTGGCACACCAGCTGGCGTGGCTCCCACATGGCATCCACATCGGCTGCCACGAGGGCTCAGGTGCTGACATGGCTTGTCTAGCCAGGGCGGCACTCGAGACTTGAGGGTTGCTGGAGCTCCAGTGCTCTTCGGCGGCCAGCGAGTGGTGCAAGAGCGAGAGGGGGCGACGGAGATTTGATTCCGACCTGGTGCGGGGCTCGAGGAAGACCGGAGAGTAGTCAGCGACAAGAGAGGAGTGGCGGCGATGATCGGCTCCGGTGAAGACGGCGTTTCGGTGGCGCTGGTTGATGGCAGAGGAGTGGAGGGTGGTCGCCGAGGCACGGGAAGGCGTGGACGGTGTCAGCGAGGCTCGAGCGGCACCAAAGCGGTAGCGATTGCTCGTTGGAGGGCGGTCGAGGCTCGAGAGAGAGAGAGAGAGAGAGAGAGAGGCACACAGCATAGACGAGGAGGAGCTCTGAGAGAGGGGAGTAAGGGCGAAGGGAGGTGGTGCGAAGTTAGGGTGCTCATGGGATTTACAGGGGAGAGACGGCGCGGTGAGTAATTGCTCGTCGAGTTAGCGGGGATGAAACCAGTTCAGATGTGTGAACGCAGAGACAGGCAGCCAAGGATATGAGGCACGAGGTGCAGCGAGAAGGGGAAATTGAGGCAGCGCCTTGGGGAGAGAGACCAGCTAAAAACACTGGTTCAGCGGGCCGTTCATGGCGACGACGGCAAAAGAAGAGAAAAAGTGGCCGAGGAAGAAGAAGGGGAGAGGAGGAAGAAGGGGTCGACATGCGGGTCACGTGATTGAATCGACCATGTCGTGAGAGAAGAAAGAGGAAGAGGCGGACGGCTGGCTCGTGAGTCGCCGGTCGACCGCCTCGGATTAGATCTTGATTGAATCGGGCTGACACGTGGTCTAACCGCTCCGACAACTCCGGTCTGACCGCCATTGAGGGGTTGGTCGGTCGACCGCCATGGAGCGCCGTTTTTAGTTTGACCGGTCCTAAAATTCGATCCCACTTGAGCACCCGAGTGCAGACTGAAAAGGAAACTGAATTTCGATAAAAACTTGAAGAAGACATGAACTTCAAAGACCGAGAAATTGAAGGTTTCCTCCCAATCTGTTTAGCCCAAAGCACAACAACAACAAACTAAATAAAAAAAGGGCCTTGGGAAACAAAGAAATCCCACCAAAAGACATGAATTTCATATTTTAGCCAAAATCTGAAAACTTCAGAGTGCAGCGACAAAAACTCAAATTCCCATTTAATCTCTGATCCTTTGACCATGAAACTTTGAGGATAGCTAATTAATAGCCTCTGGACTTAACATGCCAAGTTTCATGCCATCTCATGAAGGGAAACAGAAACCACACTAAACCCTAGAAATGAAACATGGAGGATGAACAGGGCACAAGGAGGCAAGAAATTTGATTCTTCCAAATCAATCATTGAGCTCTTGGAATTAGCTGACCAAAGGGTCTAGAAATACAATTCCATCACAGAGCAACCCATTTTGCCACTCCTCAGCAAGAAACGACACAAGAACTGAAAATCAATAAATCAAGCAGAGAAGGCATCGAAGGCAAAAACCAACAGAGAGAACTTATGAACTCAATCCATCTCAAATAAAGCCATCTCAGATTGATATTGAGGATGAGAGATACATGATTACAAAGAGTATCAACTCATATCATCCCTACAATCCCATACATGCTTGGATTGAGAGCACAAGCTACATGCTTCCCTCAAGAACACATGAACCAGAAAAAAAAAGCTACGGGAGACCAACTCCTGCTCTCTTCTACCAACTAAAGCCTAAAGCAAAACAACCTCTCCAAAGGCTATTTTGACTAAAGCAAATCCTAACAACTCCTAGAAACCCTTTGAATGCATGTAGCCATAAGGAGACATCCCCTCCTTATATAGGCTCCGGCTAACGGGTCTCCAACCCGTTATGCTCGCTAAACCCGAACGGAACCGCTTCCACCTGTGCAGCTTTGCGCTTTTACTGAAACGCCCCTCCTGCACCTTCCGGGAAGCTTCCGCGTTCCTTGTCATCCAAGCCTCGCAACCACCTCGAGTCTCCGCCGTCTTCGACACATCCGACCGTTTTGACCTCGACACCGCCTGTGCCTAGTCCGGTCACCTCGTGCCTCGCCACGACTCTGCCTCGACGTCCTACAGCCATCACAAACAAGAAACACATCACATAGCACCGCTCGATACATGAAAGTATAAATAGCATCAATGAAGCATTAAATAGCCCAAACCTGACAAGTCAACATAATATGCATCCTAATCACTTTGACCAGGTTTGACCAAATCCGATCGAACCCGATTGCACCACGCAATACCACGGTCCGAACCACACAAACCAAACTCGACTATCCTAAACCGATGTCAATTACTCATCACAAGCATGGGGTCATAACCACATGGTCTCTCAATTTGAAAATTTTGAAATAAATAGTTGGCCTGTTACAACAAAGCTCTCATTCTGGAAAATAAGAGAAGGATGATGGAGGCAAGCCGCAAGCACAAGATGGCAGCCTAGAGGCCACAAGGAAATTCCCCTCAGAGGCCAATATTTCATGGAAATCCTTCTTACTGGCAAGTTGCAACCCCACCACCTAAAGCTCCAGCTCTAGCTCCTTGCCCAAGTGGTAATGTACTTCACAACCCTTGTCCCATAAGTCAACCCACCATAACAACCCTGCGGCACATCTCCATTGTTTCAACTATGGAGAAAAGGACACTTTGCAAACCACTGCCCAAACCGCCAAGTTTCATTAGTGAAGTTCAACCTGGGATCCACTCTAACTCGAGGTCAAACATCAACACCTAGCAAAGGCTATCAGACCCCACAAGCATTAAGGGTAGCTTCAACACCAAACTAGGGCCATGTGAACCATGTCACGATAGAAGAAGCACAATAAGCTACAAGAGTTCTGATGGGTACATTTTTTGTTAAGTTAGTACATGCACATGTTATCTTTGATTCTCGAGCTTCTCATTTATTCATATCAGGAAAGTTTGTTGAAAGGCTTAAGCTGTCAACTTATAAGTTAAAGAAACCCATGGTACTTAGCTCACCCAGGAACCCTTAACTGTCACGTTAGTAAGCCTCGGAGTAGAAATTACCATGGAAGACTTTGGGTTCTTAGCAGACCTTATGGTGCTACAATACCAAACATAAGACATCATCCTAGGGACGGATTGGTTGGCCAGATACCAAGGAATGATAGATTGTGCTAATAAAAGGTAGTACTTACCAAGTACCCCTAATTTACAATAAAGGTTAATGTGGACCATCCCTATCATTGGTATCGTGCAATCCATTACCTTGAAGATGTGCCTCTAGAAAGAATGCTAGTAGTGAAGACTACCTTTAAGTATTTCCAAAGAAATTACCTAGCATGCCACCAGATAGAGACATAGAGTTTGTCATTAACCTAAAACTAGGGACCGCCCCAATTACCGAAAGACCTTATAGGATGGCTATTGATGAGCTTGAAGAGCTAAAAATGCAAATTGAGGAATTGCAAGAGAAAGGGTTTATGAAACCTAGCTCGTCACCTTGGGGTCCACCAGTACTTTTCGTGAAGAAAAGGATAGCACTACAAGAATGTGTGTGGACTATAGAGCCCTCCATGTTGTGTTTATCAAGAACAAGTATCCTCTACCTTGCATCGATGACTTGTTTGACTAGCTCTCAGGAGCCACAGTGTTCTCTAAGATATACCTAAGTTAGGGTACCATCAACTCAAGATTAGGGCTGAGGACATCTCCAAAATGATGTTGACAACTTGGTATGGCATGTATAAGTTTGCGTCATGTATTTTGGCTTGACCAATGTGCCAGTCTACTTTATGAACCTCACAAAAAATGTATTCATGGAATACCTGGATAAATTTGTGGTTGTATTTATTGATGACATCCTGATTTACCCCAAGGCCATCAAAGAACAGGTTGAACACCTGCAGTTGGTATTAGAGAAGCTTAAGGAGCACCAAATGTATGTCAAGTACAACAAGTGTGAGTTCTGGCTCTATGAAATCAGTTTTCTCTAGCATATTATGTCTGCTAGAGGAGTAGCAATCGACCTAGCTAAAGTACAGGCTATTTTGGAATAGAAGCAACCCACCTCAATAACCAAAGTACGTAGTTTTCTTGGATTGGCGGATACTACAGACAGTTCATCAAAGGGTTTCCCAAGCTTTCCAGACCATTAACTCACCTACTCAAGAAGAAAAAGAAGCATGAATGAATGGAAGCTTGTGAGAAGAGTTTCCAAGAGTTGAAGAAAAAGTCGACCACTGCTCCTATAATAGTCTTGCCAAACATATACAAGGACTTTAAAGTTTACTATGATACTTCGTGCCAAGGCCTTAACTGCATACTCATGCAAGGAGAAAAGGTCATGGATTATGCATCATGACAACTTTGTCCTCATGAAAACAACTATCCAACACATGAACTGGAATTAGTTTGGTGGCATCACCTGATTAGAAACCACTGTGACATATACACTAACCAGAAGAGCTTTAAGTACATCTGCACCCAGTCAGATTCAACCTAAGGTAGAGAAGATGGTTAGAACTAATCATGAACTATGATCTAGACATCCATTACCATCTTGGGAAGGCTAATGTAGTGGTCAATGCATTGAGCCACAAGTCCTACTGCACCAATATCATGGTCCAAGAACTGCAACTTGTGCTCTATAAGGAGTTGGAAGCACTTGATCTAGAGATAGTGGAGCAATGCACCATAGCCGCTATGGAAGTACACCCAACCATAGAGGAGTAGATCAAGGCAGCCCAAGAAGGACATCCAGGTGTTCAGAGATTCAAGCACCTCATGGCCAAGGGAAAAGCCCTTAAAATAACTAAAGATCAACAAGGAATCCTATGGTATGGGAAATGTCTCTTTGTTCCCCACCAAAAGGAACTCAGGGATTTAATACTCAATAAGGCCCATGGTTTAGCATATTCGTTGCATCCAAGGAGTACCAAGATGTATTAGTATATAAGGACTCTATATTGGTGGCCTCGCATGAAGAGAGACATTGCTGAGTATATAGCTTGTTGTGATGTATGCCAACGGATGAAAGCTGAGCACCAAAGACCTGTAGGACTACTGCAACCACTACAAATTCCTTAGTGGAAGTGGAAAGAAGTTGAAATGGATTTCATCACTAGCCTACCATGAATTAAGTATGCATATAATTCCATATGCGTCATAGTAGACAGACTGACGAAGGTCATCTATTTTATCCTTATGAAGACCACCTACAAGGGAGACAAATTGGGCGAGTTGTACATGGCACACA
The DNA here is from genome assembly GCA_036346575.1 of Dendrocalamus sinicus. Taxonomy (NCBI): domain Eukaryota; kingdom Viridiplantae; phylum Streptophyta; class Magnoliopsida; order Poales; family Poaceae; genus Dendrocalamus; species Dendrocalamus sinicus. The sequence continues at coordinate 11,777,302 of CM070657.1, forward strand.
TTGTGTGTTTAGATGGAACACCCAAGAGAATAGTCTCAGATCGAGATTCCAAATTCACCTCACACTTCTGGACTAGTCTTCATGTTGCCCTTGTAACCCACCTAGCTTTCAAAACGGCTTACCACTCTCAAACTGATGGACAAACAGAAAGGTGAACTAAATCCTTGAAGACATGCTTTGGGCTTGTGTTTTGGAGTTTACCACAGATTGGGAGAAATGCTTACCTTATATAGAATTTTCCTGCAATAACAGCTATTAGTCCAGTCTGAAAATGTACCCATTCGAAGCCCTCTATGGCAGAAAGTGCAGAATCCCTCTACATTGGTCAGAAAGAGAAGAAGGTTATATCTTTGGGCCAGATACACTTAAGCAGCCATAAGAGAAAGTTTGTTTGATAAAAGATTGACTTCAAGTTGCCCAATCCAGACAGATGAGTTATAATGACAATCATCGTAGTGAGTTGACTTTTGAAGTTAAAAACCATGTATATCTCCAGGTGTCACCTCTTCAAGGGATTCAAAGATTTAAAGTTAAAGGTAATCTCGCGCAATATATATAGGCTTGTTCCCAATCACCACCAAGCATGGAGAAATAGCTTACTAATTGGAGTTACCGCAAGTTTGACAGACATCCACAACGTGGTCCATGTCTCACAGCTCAAGAAGTGTCTCAAGGTGCATGAAGATCAAGCTCTGATGGAGATCATCAAGCTCCAGAAAGACCTAACTTATCCGGAGCATTCAGTTAACATCCTTAACATCATGGAAAAGCAAACAAGGTGCCAAATCATCGTCTCTGCAAAGTACAGTGGAGAAATCACACGGAGAGAGAAGCCACTTGGGAGCATGAGGATCCGTAGAAGTTAGACTACCCGTATCTGTTCTTTGAGTAGTTAAAATCTCAGGGTTGAGATTCTATTTAAGGGGGGTAAGATCTGTAACATCCTATTTTGGGAGTTTAAAAGTGTTGAGTAAGTGTGCATTTTGAATTCAAATAAAAGTTCAAAACTCAACTGAATTTCAAAAGTTTTCAAAGCCTAGCCTGTTCCCGCTCCTTCGGCCTACCTAGCCTTTGACATAGCCTAGCCTAGCATAAGCTGTCCTCCCGTGCACCATGCGTGCACTGGACGCACTCCGTGTGAGCACCACTTGTGCCATCTGTGCCCCTGTAGCACTCGCAACAGTGTTGCCTCCTACTCATGTACCACAATAGTGCGCTGCCCCTCTTTCTTGTGCTACATAAATATGTGCCAGCCTCACACCGACCTTGCCTCATCATGCATGAACCCCCTCTCTCCTCCCTCCTCTCCGCACCACATCGTGTTCACACCCGCCGTGCCTACGCTGTGTTTGTTCTACATACCCAGTCTTGCACCCGCCCGTTGCACCATCATCTCCTCGCCTTAACTCCTGTGATGCGCACCAGCTTTGCCTCACTTGCTTCATGTCGTGTTGTGTGCTAAGAGCCACCATCCCCAGTTTCTGCCCGACATAATGCTACTCCAATGGCTAACTCCCTCCCTTTGGCTATAAAGCCCCTTGGGCCATCTCCCCATGCCCTTAATTGCATCCCCATCGCATCCCTTGCCATCGTGCACCACCCACCATCCTTCTTCTCATGATCTAGCCAACTAAGCCACCACTAACGCTGATCTTGATTTGCCATGCCTTCATTCGATTCGGTGCACAAGAAGCACCACACAAAAGCTACAATACCATCCCAAGCAACACCGACCTCCCTCACCCACTCCAGCAAGCCACCCATGTCGACCTCATCACTACCGATCAGGTCCACACCACCAGCTTGCTCCTCACCTCCCTGAGCTTCGCCTCCACCTCCAATGAGTTCCCCTCTGTCTCGTGAAGCTCCCCTAGCATTTATTTTAATTTTGGTGCCACCAACTGCCGCGGTGCCATGTGCCCATGCCTCACCACCACTCACTTGTTGCTATTCACCTCGTGCACCGAATTAGGTTCTACCGTGGTGCCATGTGCCCATGCCCCACCTCACCTCTTAGTGTGGTTCGGCATGGGCGACCCATTTTAGCCCTCCTCACCGACCACGTGGTCCCTCTCACTGGCAACGAGCTCTGCTCCTCTCGGTGGGAGAAGATGAACTATAGCACCCCCATTTAGTTTAAGTTTAATCCTCATTTAAAGTTTAATGATCATGATTAGCATTAGTTAATCCTCACTGATGAGCAGGCCCCATTTCATTAAGTTTAGCCCTTGACTCTATGACATGTGGGCCCTATCAGTTTCTGTAACCTTTTTCAATTAAGAAATAATTCAAAATAAAATTAATTCCGATGGACCCCACCTATCAGTGAGAGAGTACTCTCTCTCCTCTATTTATTTTGGATTTAATCCTAATTTAATCTTGGAGAGCCTGTTCTCACCATGTTAACTCTAAATTTAATGGAACTTTTATAAATTCGAGATCTATCTAATGGTAATGGAATCTGTAAATTTGGAGTTCATTTCAATTTATTTATATATTTATTTGCTTTCTGATGCAATCGTCTAAGTGGAGTACGAGGATGCACAAGAGCTGTAGTTTGAGGCAATTCAAGACTTTCAAGACCAACCTACTTGTGACACAGGTGAGTCATGCTTTGATCATATTAAACCTACATTTATATACAAATTATATTTGTTTAAATTATCAAATTGCATGCTTTATTTGTTATGCAAATGTATGTTCACTTAAGGTTATAGATGCATGCCTATTTGATATTGTATTATTATTACACCATCCTTTGAACACTTGAATCATATAGTCCTTATCGCCCTAGAAACTTAATGGTAACCATACTTGGTATAAGTTGTACTTAAGTGTTGTGCTTAGTCTTGCTTAAGTAATAGGGCATTCAATTGCCCATTCATCATCTTTTAGTCATGAAACTAAATTTTGGGTAACCATTGGAGGTACATGGCTGGTATGTTGAGATAACTTATTTTATGCCCATCAAAACTCTAAAACATACTTTACCTATCTAGGTTGATAGTAAGAGGGTTGGGCATAAAATAGTATAATCACAAGTCTATAATGGGCATTGCCTCGCTAAATAATTTGTATCCACCAGTGTCGGTTGCACAATTGGAGTGACCCATGGGTCGTGTCGCTAGATTTAAGCCACCATGAACATAGATCGTGTCACTAGATTTAAGCTGTCGTGTAGCGCAATAAGGGGTTTTGGTGTGGTGGATGTAATCCCACTAAGATGAAATCTTAGTTGATGTAATCTACACTGGATGATGCATTGTAAAGGCCTTGTGGTGATGTTCTTAATTCATATGTCCAAGGAAATGTGTGAAACATAACAAGTTGATTATCTCTTGCGGGTAAAGTGTATAATCTTTGTAGAGTATAAATTGTTTGAACAACCATGTCCACGGTGTTGGGTGGGCAAGTGAACTTACTCGAGTTAGTATCTATTTGTAAAACTTTGTAGGGGGGTAAAAGCTTGTTGGGTGGATGTAACTCTGATTTTTGTTTGCCCTAGGTGGATGTAAATCATTGATAATAATAGGTGGATATAACCCTAGTAACAAAAACTAGCATATGGTGGTTGGAACTATGTAACATGTGGTTGAAATCTGCACCATTATAAATATTGCACACTTTTACTCTCTTTAATAAAAATATGGTTTAGTTGAAATACTAAGTTATAGGAATTTCTATTTATTGTAATTTTCAAATAATGTCTTTAGCAAATAAAAGAACCTGAGCCTACTTTTGTTGAACCTTGCATGTATAATATTGCATTCTATGTGTTGACAAATGGAACACGGTTGTTTGTGCTCACCCTCACTCACTAAATCCCTTATAACCTATGGGTCAAAGTTAATATGTGTACTACAATGCCTCAGGAGCTGATGTTGAAGAAGATGGATGAGATTAGGATAGTCTCTAGTAGCCTAGACTCTTACCCCTAGTCAGTCTCTTCCTTGTGGCAAGTTGTGCTATCGCTCTTTTGCTATCGCTTTCGTTTTCACTTATGTAATGTATCCATTTGGCCTGATCGGCCCTATTGTAAAATTGACCTGATGCGATTTATTTGAACTTGACCCGATGCGGTTTATTTGAACACTGATATGTAATATTAATGAATGGTATGGTTTACATTATGCATAAAATGATTCAGCGATCTATCTATAAGCACTATCTACTAATACAGAGAATAGTGTAGTTGTTTTATAGAGGATTCTAGATTGGATAAATCCAGGTCCAACAGGCATGCCGATCTAATGCAAATGGTACCTAGATGCTGTCATTCAAACAACTTTGGTTCCAACATTAAATTAACATGAGAAATTACAAACAAATTCATGAATGGGCTTTTCAACTTAGTAATTCTTCATATATATAAATTTCAAGTTGAAATTAAGTCTATGTTAGGAGACAAAAAATAAATCTTTGAGAAATGGTAATTAAACATAAATAATCAAATGTTACTATGCAGACTAGACAGGCAACAACGAGGGGTGAATGGTTCCTTCAAATTCTCCCCAAGTATTCGCTTAACCCTTTTCTCCGATAGCTACTAAGCTATGAAAACTAGGGTTGAAAACACTCTTGGAAAACCATAGCAATAGAGAGAACACTACAGCAAACAGACCGTGGTCAGAAACTGGAAACCTGGCCGAAACCTTACAACGTGGTCGTAAGTTCAACAGCGTTGTCATGAGCTGACAGAGTGGTCGTGAATCCGACTACTAGACGGAAGTATAACGTGGCCAGAAATCGACAACCGAATAGAAGTGACTATAGTCGATAACCATCGAGACCAGAAACAACATGATCGAAAATGGTTGCAGTCAAAACTGACGTAGTCGTAGACAACGTGATTGAATGCCAACCAATGGTCGAACAATCATCGTTGTCGTAACCAATCAACATCGTGGTCAAAATCGACATGGTCATATGCCAACGAGTGGTCGAAACCAATCGGCAACGTGGTCGTAACCAATATGCTCGTAAGCAAATGAGATGGTCAAACAACCAACGTGGTTGAAACCAAACTACAACTCCAAAGATCAACGTGGTCGTAACCAACATGGTTGTAAACCAACAGATGGTCGAAAAACCAATGAGGTGAAGGCTAATGAATGATCTGCAACCAGCGTGATCGATTCAGCTCAAAAACCAACCAGAGAAAAGGAGGATCCGTGAGTGGTCAAAAACCCCACACGCTAAGAATGAATGTGCTCGATACCGGTGCAATGCTATCTAGAACTTCACCATGGTCAAAACCAACATAGTCGTAAAACTGGTCGACGTTCCAGAGAGTACATCGACTACCAACTGCTGCAGTTTAGATTCAACAGAAGAACATGAAGAAACAATAGATCTGAATGTGGTCGTGCAACAATATAGAGCAAAGCACCTGAAAGATTGAACAAAGTCGAGAGCAACGTTCTTCAGTCTATAACTCGACCATGGTCGAAATCAACATGATCGTAAAGCCGATCGAGTTCCAGACAGCAAACAATGCTGCCGATTGAATCAGTTCAGAAAGAAAACTGAAGAACACACAACAATCGAAAGAGTGAACATGGTCAAAAAGTAAACCGCTTCGGTGAGAGACTTGACTGCGGTCGTAACTAGAAGCGGTTGTTACATTCTCGGAAGAACAGAGGAAGACCTGTGAGGCACACGACCGCAAGATCCACATTCGAAAGAACTTTTCATTAAAAGATCAACTAGCTATGAAACTTTGTACACAACTAGATTAAGGTCTCAAGAGACTGCTCTAAACTTTAATTGAAAACTTAGCAAGCAAATAGAGATCTTTCTGTGATTTCTTCAAGAGCACACAAAATTGAAGCCGAGAGGGTGAAAAGACAATTAGACCATGCACATGGGAATAGACTTGCCAAGATGGCTTTGAGTATGATTTCCCAACACTAGGCAAGTCAGATCATCAACAAGGCAAGCAAGAATTTCCTCTCAGATCAAGACGGGAAATAAACAACCAAAGAACAGAAGAATAGAGGAAGATCCAAATCGAAGCCAACTCAATCAGATCAAGACTACACAAGCACTAGATGGAAACTTGATGTATTGCTCTGATGATTGGTTTCACAGCCACTCCCCTTGGGAAGACCAAGCTCTAACCCTAGAGCCAATACCCATCTCTAACCTAACAACCATGAAGGAAGAGCTAGCCACCACCAGACCTACTCACAGTCTGTCACATCCCAAAATTTGGCTTTTGAAAAATTTAAATTCAAATTAATTATTTTAAGGTAATGTTTTATTGGCTTTTATTTGCCTTTCGATTTTCTCGATTTAAAACTATTTTCAGGTAATTCAAAATATGAAAATTTAATATCAACAGCCAAAATATCTCCGGAGCTTCGTGAATTTTTCTGGAATTTTTGGAGGTATTTTCATATTTTTCGAGGTCTAAATAAACTTCTAGCATTTTCTGAAATTAAAAATCATTAAAAATCGAAATCTTTTCCTCCGCCGAAGACCAAGCGCCCGACGCGTGGACGGCTCGGATGAGCTCTAACCCTAGACCACCCGCCAATAGCCCATCCCGCCTCTACCCGCCCTCCTCGGTTTTGAAGTCCTCCTCGATCTCCCGCTCCCTTCCATCAACCACCGGCGAGCAATTGCGCGCCGTGTCCCCTCCTCCGCCCTATAAATAGCTCCTCGCCCGCCTTCTTCCGCACCACCTCCCGACTTCTCCCCTTGAGAGCTACTGCCACCACGCCGCCGCCTCGGTCTTCCCCGAAGCTCGCCGCCGCTACCTCGAGCACCCCCGTGGCCGTGCGATCCTCCCCGACACCTCAGCCGCCCCTCCCCGCTGCCGGAGCGCCGTCGCACCGGAGGACCCGAGCCGCCTCTCGCTCTCCTCGCCGCCGGCCACCTCCGCCCGCCCCGAGCCTCGCCAACCTATTCGTCTCCGCCCGGGTTTGCATTTCACGCGCCACCCGAGCCCTCCGCCACTCCTCGCCGCCGACGACCACGCCTCCGCCACCTTCCCGCCCTCCTGGCAGTAACTCAAAAGGTTTGATTGCCCTATATGGGTAGGCAAAGCCTCCCGCTCACTTGGCTATCACGCTCGCTCTCCCTCCCCGACTCCTGGCTGCGTCGAGCCCTCGGCTCCGCACGCGGAGGTTGAGTTTTTCTCAATTAAACCGCTACGACAAGTGGACCCCACCCGCCGCTGGCAGCGACCACCGCCGCCTGCCCCACCCTGTGTCGAGGTTGAGTCGATGGGCTCACCGTCGATGGGTCCCACATGTCGATGACCCCGGGTTACTGTTCATGGGCCCCACCCGAAACTCTGAGATTTTCAAATGAGCATAACTTTCTCATTTTAACTCCAAATCCAGCCATTCAAATTTCTAAATTCATCTAAAATCATAATCTATCCAGCTATGGCCTCTGTTGAATTTTTGGATTTTATTTGAATTTTATTTGTATTTATTTGCTTGTTGCCTCGTCTTTTCTCGCGTAGATTCCAACGTTGTCAACGAGCCCTCTTCACAGCAGCAAGAAGACCCAGAAACCCTGCAAGAAGGCAAGTCTCCTTTGATCATCTTGAACCTATGCTTTTGAAATGTTTTTAAATATTTTAAATTATGTGCATTGCTATTTACATAAAATCACTAGTTCAAATTTTTAGGAATTAGTTATTCCAACTTTGTTATGCCCTCATTTGACATTGATTGCCATGTACATTGTCACCCTAGAACTCTCTTGTCTCAATAATGAGATTACTATTAATCCTTGTGAATATTAGAATGGTAGGTTAATGCTTAGTCTTGCTATCTAATAACTTTGGAAAATCTTGAAAATGGGAAATTATGATTTATTATTAAATCCTTGTGTTTGAAAGTGAAGTGGCAATTGGAGTTGTCACTGTGATTTTAAAATAAAAATGTGAAAGATGGTTTAGATTAGGGTGGATGGCTGTTTGGGTTGGTGCAGTAAGCACGAGAACTTGTTAAGTGTATGTTCCACCCTAGTCAATTAAGGACCGACGCTTGTGTTTGTCCAAACTGAGCATTAACCGCATTGGTCTATATGGGTACGACCTAGCCGACTAACTTATGATAGTCTAGTTTAGGTGCCACCAAGTGGAAAGTGGGTGCCGTGGATGGAGTTATCCACAGTGAGGGACAGGATTTCTACTCATATGGCGCAAGAGGGGCTTCAGAGATTTAACCCTTCAGGTGAAACCTCAATCTAGCTAGATTAGAGTAAGGTAAAGGCTTTGTGGTATTTTATCATGCCAAAGGAAGCGTGTTGACTTTTAGGATAATTTATCTCTAAAGTTGTACAACCTCTGCAGAGTGTAAAACTATTCGAATAGCCGTGCCCAGGAAGGGTGGGCAAGGAATGCATTCACATGGTAGATTTCTGGTTTTGTTTTAAAATCACAAGGAATCTGGCGACCTGGATTTAACCCGCAGATTAAACTTGTTCAAGTTGTTGGCTAGTGTTGGTAGATGGAACCTTCACTAGAAAGTTAGTTCCCTTCAAAATAATTAGTAGTAATTGAGATTTCTATTGCTTTGTGCAAAAGAACCATATGGCCTTCCGTTGTTAAGCCTTGCATCTATGCATTTTTTCCAAGACTTTACTTTATGTACTCACATGCTACACTTAAAAATAAAATCTCGAGGAAGTTGAAGCTCAAGAAGGTGACTACGACTATCGCTTCGCTTGTGGCTGCGATGGATTCTTCCCGAGGACTGGATCCAACCATTAGTCCAAAGGTCTTGAAACCTCCGATGTAATAAGATAATCCGTTAACCCCACCTAACACTAGTGCAGGTCCGGTTTACTCACACAAATTTCTCAAAGTAGCCTAATGGATGTGGCCCCAATGACTTTTCTCAAAGTAGCTTACATGTGGCCCCAATGACTTGTCGTTAAGCCTCTCGCGCGTCTGAATCCCACCGAACTGTCCTCACATGCAAATGATCCGTGTCACTTGAAGCACCACGTGCTTCTCCTTGCACATGATGGCACCCGGCATCCTTGACCGTCTGGATCTCGACTCCTCCCTGAGCCTAGTCCCGGTCCACCTCGCCATTGCCCGTCATGTCCACCTCCGATAGCTCCCGCTCCGGTTCCTTGTCATCCTGGCTTGAAACCACCTCACTAGCCTCGATCATTTTCGGCGTCTCCCTGATCGTTCTGGACCTCAACACCTCCCTATGCCTAGTCCCGGTTCTCCTACACCTCACCATGACCTAGCTCCGAAGTCCTGCAACCAACACCAACAAACAAACTATCACATGGCACCGCACGATACACAAAGATCATCAATTTGCACAATCAAAAAGTATTCCAGTGAACAACTTTAGCTCACAACTAGACCGGTATAGCTTATGAGTACTCAAATGCTCAAGGGATGAGGTACACAAAGCCCACGAGATCCTACCAGCAGTCTACAACCACTCAGCAGACTGCTACGACCATCACACAGGTTGCTATGACCAAGAAACAGTTGCTACAACCATATAGCAGACGCTACAACCATCACATAGGTTGCTACGACCATGAAATAGATACTAGGACCATGTAGCAGATGCTATGACCACCACTTATAGAGGTATGACTTACCAAACCAGATCGCTATGACCTACGACTACCACAACCGATAGCCACGATCACCGATCACACAGGCTTCGACTTATGCACAAATCGCTACGACTACCGCAACGATCACTATGACTATCGCTCATAACGGCTACGACTTACCAAACCTGGTCGCTACAACTTACGACTACCACAACCGATAGCCACAATCACCGATCACACAGGCTTTGACTTACGCACAGATCACTATGACTACCACAACGATCGCTACGACTATCGCTCACAACGGCTACAACTTACCAAACCTGATCGCTATGACTTATGACTATCGATCACATGGCTACGACTTATGCAACCGATCGCTACGACTATCGGTCACCATGACCACGCTTTATGACTACCAAACACCATAGCCTACGACCATCGATCACGACTAAGCAGAGCTATGACCATCGACTGTAGGCTACGACTATCGATCACACATGATCGTTCAGGCACTCCGTGGTTGTTCTGTCGATCAGACCGTCCGACCACTTAGTCGTACACAACTGATTAAACCAACTAGACCTGCCGACCACCAAGTCGTAAAACCAAAAGTCGTAGAGCATGTTGACCACCAAGTCGTAAACAGAAATCATAGAACCTGCCGACCACCAAGTCATAAAGCTAGAAGTCATAGAGCCTGTCGACCACCAAGTCGTAAACAGAAGTCGTAGAACCTGCCGACCACCAAGTCAAAGAAAGTAAACTTCTACATAAACCTCAAAAACCAAACTCAACCTCTACACAAACTCTAATGCAAAGGTTAATTACTCATCATAACCATAGGGTAACCTCCACATGGTCTCACATACTACATAATACTCATAGCAAACTTCTCCTATTTGAATTTGAAATTCTAAAGGGTGCTACAACACACTTTAGCCTACCTAGATCCTAACGTGGAAACATTACCCTGTCGGTGGTCATCAAGAAAAGCCATCGGGAATAATTTTCCTGTCGGTCAACCCTCAGGCAAATAGAATTTTCGAGGCGTCGTTCTCCCCACGGGGTATTTCCTGATGGTTTGCTGGCAGGAAAATAATTCCCAACAATAAAACGTACTTTCCTGACGATTTTGAACTATCGTGAAAGATGACAAGCCTAGTAGTGCCTCCTTTATTTCTTTGAATTATTTGTGTTAATTTAGTACCCAAGCCAAAGTTTCTTGCATGATTGCATGGTCACGTCTATTTGTTTATTTAATTTCCCTAGATATGTCCTCTTCCTTAATAACTATTGAAACACTGCACATGTTTGACGCCAGGAACATAGCCACCACGGGGGCTTTATTGGGCTCGAGCCCACCCTCCACCGATGCTAGTAACTCTACATGATATACCTTATTATATTTCTTTTTTTACTTTGTTTCTAGTCATGTATGAATTTGTATTGCACAAAACTATGTTTTCTATGTTTGTCTCAATTTAGCTCAATCCTGTTCAGCTTTTGGTTAAAAAAATCAGCCTGACACAATTTAAATTAACAAGTACAACATTCCTAAAAATGTATAAATACCCAAAAATTTATCAATATCTATTGCAATTTTAAATTAATATTCCAATAATCTTAATTTTTGACCAATTTGCAAGAATTGTAATCAATTATTGCAACATTCCTAAACAACTCGCCAATATGCTCGTGGCCGACACATTCCCCTTGTTCATCACCAATGAATAAATGCCATCTTCTCACATCTCCTAAACCAACACCACCTTCTCTAAAGATCTAACATTAGTACACAATTGACACAATGCCACTGTACTTAAGAGAGCAGTGAGAATTAATGTCCCTTGTATACAGCTAGAGGTGGCACTTGGGGCATGCCGTGCTAGCATGGCATGGGCCCGGCGTGCTTTAGGTTGCGTCGTGCTGTGCTGGCTCGACTCGGCCACCCCGCTGTGATGTGTCATGCTGGTCCGCCTCACCTCCGACTAGGCCTAAGCACAGCGCAAAGCCTGATGGGCCGGGGTCGTGCCATGCCGGCCCTATCCCAGCCCTAAGTAACTATACGGCGGAGATGGCAGCAACGATGGTAGTGGCAGCTGTCATTTTCACTCTTTTCATGCCAGCCTCGTTAAAACCCATTTAAAATTTAAAAAAATCTAAGCATAAATTATGGAACATAGCATAATCAACAACAAATTATAGATGACTCACATCATAGTTAGGATCTCATCAGTCGACTATTCACAAATTAGCTATGTCCAAATAAAAGCCTGAGACTCTAAGACAGAAATAGTCTATGAGCAGGACAACGGGATGATAGTTGAAATGAGTAATAGAGAAGTAGACCTTACATATTCATTCTACTAAAATAGGATGACACTAAAAAAAGAATCGGTAGAATATATTTAATGAGACACTACATATCCAAGGGAATCACGTAGTAACATCTCTTACAATTGTGGCCTAAATGCCTAAGATAAGGCCCTATTTGGAAGGCAGGAATCTTTCCCAATTTATGTGAAAATTGAACTATTTCATATAAAATTCTTGCATTCCAAATGGGGCCTATATTTTTTGTTTTGTGAATGTAAGATATATCTCTATCCTCCAAAAACAAAAGGATAAAATGAAAGAAAAGAATAAGTAGATGAAAAGCTAAAAATATAAATACAAATATTGTTGGGAACTGGGGACAGCAAGTAAACTTGTGTTAGATTGGCAGGAAAGAAATATCTAAAGCACTCTAAATCTAAGCAAATTCATTCAATTAGTTAAATGAAGAATGACATCCAATGTATCATCATCCGATTACCTAGCTAACAATATAATAGAAATTGATACATTAGTTGTACTAAAATCACCAATGCTCCTATCCAATGTCAAGTAAATCGTCACCCCAAACTCTTTAGGGCTCAAGCGTGCAGCTAATTCATGGAAGCAAAAGCTGTCCAACAATGTCCAAGAAGCTACATACCTACACGTGGTTTCTTTACAAGAGAGAGCTCAAGGATTCTACCTCATCCGTACCTCTCATGAAGCATGTACCAACAATGCTCTCCCTAAGCCAGAGGATGAGGCAGCGACGCGGTGTCACGGCGGCCACATCGATGGATGTTGACTCTGCGGTGGCCGTGAGGGCCTCGGCAGTGGTAGGCATGGAGACAAAGTGGGCCATGAAGGCCACAGGAGGCAGGCCATGGCCAAAGCAGGGGAGGAGGAGAGGAGGAGGTGAGGAGCCATGACGGGAGGAGAGGAGCATTGCGAGAGCAGTGGATAAGGAGCTCTCATCTTCCGCCGCCGCTGTTGATGCCTACTGCCTGATAGGTTGGGTTGATTTGGTTACATGGGAGGAAGAGGAGAATGGACAGATAGATAGGAAGACCCTAAACGTTGTTGGTTTTGCTCGGGAGGAAGCTCAGAGCCAAGGATTCAGGAGAGGAGCTCAGAGCCATAGATTCATGCAGGGAGCTCGGAGCCATGCATTCGCGTGGGGAGCTCGTCGGCAACATCGGCCTCATCTTCACCAAGGCCGACCTCAAGGACATGCGGGAGGCGGCGAGGCGGCTGCGCTGTGTGGGAGGCGAAGCAACCGCTGGCGTGCCCGATGTGCTCACTGTGCTGGCCATGCCCCTCCATGCCAGGCTGGCCCAAGCACGACACGCTACACTGGGCCATGCCACCCATCGAGCCGTTTTTCTAGGCCTGACCTAGCCCTCTGTCCGTGTTGTGCCAGCCGGGCCCGCCACATAGCATGCTTGGGTTGTGCTTGGGTTGTGCCAGGCCAGTCGGGCCTCGGGTTGGCACAAACTGCCCGACCCAACTCCCACCTCTATTTACAGCAGTCACTGTTGATCACACTGTTTTGGACTCCACCGTGCGCTCATTGTTTCATTAAGTAGCAAATGTTTTATTTTGCAATGTTAACGCAGTTTTAGCATTTCTGAAGTAATTGTATTGATCATGATAATTTTTGAAAAAAGAAGAATCATCTTGATAAGCTGAATGATTGAACAAGTGGTCATTCACGATGGCGGGGTTCATTTGTCCCTGCCCCCCACGTGTTCTTCCCTTCATCCTTTTGCGAAAAAAGCCCATGCTTTTAGATAAAAAGGGAATAATATAAAGTATGTGTCCAATCAGGCGATAGTATGGGTTAGAATATGTTCCTTATGTTGTTCAATTAGGTTGGCAGGTTAGATAAAAGGATCGATCAGATTAACAACATGGAAAGGCAAACGGATACAAAGATCCAGTTAGACCAGTCTCAATACAGTGAAAACTAGGCCGTCAGATTTTCAAGTGCATGCCGTTTAATGGATGTACAGATGAGTGATTCTTTGAAGTGTGCTTTTTAAAATATAATTTTTGTATGGCATGTTTGGAAGACGAGGGTTGCCGTACGAATTTTTAGGATTTACTTAATTTTGAACTAAATCCTAAGGATTTGGATCCAAATCCATCATTTTCAAACAGGCCCAACCCTGGTAACTTTAGTGAACTCATATAGCTGGTTAACCCAACCATGAAATTGTCAGGCACAACCTTGTTAATGTTGGCTCAAAAAAATGTTCATAATTAATGTTTGCTCAACCCCTCCAATCACCTTTAATAGAACTATAGTCACTCTAGGGTTCTAGAATTTAATTTATTCCTTGTCAACTTGATCTTAATATTTCTTTTGACGTTATATGTTTTAAGATCCTCTTATTATGTGGAATTATTAGAGAATTCTTAACTACCCTAAGAAGTCCTATATAGTTTGAAACAGCTATGTGGTAGCTTTCGGAGCATATAAGAGACAATGTAGAAGGTCTAAAAAATGGTTGTGATGAACAATTGGCACTTTGGTTGAGTTAAAATTGAATTTTGCGAAAGTTTTAGAAAATTCAGATTTCAATGTTGTCAGGATTCAAATGGTTTGACTAGACCTAGGATGGCGGTCAGACCAGACTTGACTTGTTTCTCAAACTTTGTACCTGGCAGTCCGACCGCCATAGGGAAGGCGATTTGACCGGGCTGTGGTCGTGGAAGCTGGTCATGCAAAACCAGTCTAGTTGAGGAAGCTGGTCATGCAAGATTGGTGTTGTGGTCATGGAAGCTGGCCGTGACCGGCCATAGCACGATGGTCAACTCGGTGATGGAGGGTTTGACCAGCTGTGACACAGCGGTCAGACTAGCGTCTTGAGGTTAGGTGTCCAAAGAGTTTTTGGAGGGGCCCAGACATGTCTGGGGTCCCAAACATGTCTGAACTATTGATGAAATTGAATATTGAGTTGGTTTGAGTGTGAGCACGGCATGTGTGCCAATGTTTGGTCGTGTTGAGTCACGTGATGCATTGTTTTGACTAATGTGAGTCAAGTGCATGGAATTTGTGCTTGAGATGGTTGCTTGGTCTTTAGATGTGCAAGTGGTTTAGGAAACGTTTGCGATCAACGGCAAGGGATCGGGACTAGGCGGGAGAGTTGAGGCCCATGTGGTCAAGTAAGTCTAGGTGAGACTACGTGGCTCAAGAGGGAAGAACAGAGTGGATAAGGATCATGAAGAAGCGAGTTGGTGCATATGGTGTGTCGAGTGACAAGGCCCATGCACATAGAGACAGTTCAAGGGAGACCGAATACGTGAAGACATGACGGCTAGTTATTGGGCACTATGGGCTATGTATCAAAGCATGCGGAGATGCTTTAAGGTGAAAGTGAATATAGAGTCAAAGGAAGGTGCTCGGAAGCTTCGTCAAGTGTGTTTTGGTAGTTGTTCAAATACCAGGTTAGTGTCTTGATCAAAATAGCGTTGCAAAGAGGCACAAAGGAGAAGTGGTTTAGGTCAAAGAGAGCTGGAATTGCTAAGTAGATCAATCGCTAAATGTTTAGTGGGTTGAATCTTATAAACGCTTTATGAAGTGTGTGTGAGTGCGTAAAACTTGTGTTAGTAGGATTAACAGGTTTCCCATGTGTTTTAATGGGTTGGACCTAGCTATTAGGGTTTATGCCTGGTTATTAAAGGGGAGGAGAGGATGTGTTAGATCTAAGGATTTTAGGGTTGAGTTTTTTGTTCTTCCACCTTGCCTCATTCTATGGTTTGAGAGAGAGAATTGGAGAGGAAAGAGTTGTGCTTTGGGAGCATCTTGTAATTTTCATATTGCTGTAATCCCTCCTTTGTATGTGCAAACAAGATCAAATATTACCTCTCAAATTGCTAGTTGTTCATATCTCGAATTTTGTTTGTATCTTGTGTTCTTGATGTGATTTCTTCTCTCCCAAATTTTCTCTTGATCCTCTTGTGATCCATGATGAGTAAGAGGTAATAGAATATCCTAGTTGATCAATAGTTGCCCATCTAGATCACCTCCATAGCAAGAATCAATATTATGCCCCATTCATGAATGTTCTTGAGCAAGATTTATGATTTCATGATTGCGGGAGTTCTAGCCAAAATTCTTACTTAAATTCCTTACTATGACATGCAAGAATAGATTTAGAAGATCTCATGTCTTAGATCTTCACAAGTAAGAAGTAATTTGTGCTCTAGAGTTTTTGGTGTTTTTGTGGCCTAGATTTGATTCTCTTCAATATAGTGAACCCGAGCCCAAAAACCTTGTGATTCTTGATTTGTTTAGGTTCCTAATGTCTTGAACATGTCTCATGTAAAATTTAAAAGTGTTTGGATGAGATTTGAACAAGTTGTAGAGATTTGAGTTTTATCTCACGAGATTTTAAGATCTGGAAACAAGGAACCGATCAAACCGGCCCTGAACCTACGATCAGACTAGTCGTGGCGATCAGACCAACCCATCCATGACGGTCTAACTAGTCTTGAGCAAAAGATTGCTAATTTTATTTGTTTAGGTCTTTAGCTTTGTTTTGCTAAGCTTAGCTAGTGTAATCTGAATTTGATGACTTTCAAAGTTATTTGAGTGAAGATTTTGAATACTATTAGGAAAAATTCAAAATTATTCACCCCCTCTGATTGCCAGTGTCCTACAATATCAATAAGACAATATTTGGATGGACGAGGATTACTCAATCCCTTTTGGTAGATCGGATTGCCGGTGTCCTAAATTGAACTAAAATCCATGTCCATCCGAAAGGGATCGGATCTAATTCATGTACGTCCAAACAAGCTTTAGTTATTGAACAAGTTTTTGTTGAGCGGCAAGTGATAATGGCGTGTCATGTCATGATGCGAGAATAGAAATGGAAGTTCGTAGTGGAGGTGAGATTATTCTATTACGATAGGTGGAATTAGAATTAGGTCACAGACAGATATTGAAGAGATGCGAGCAGAAAATTACATGCATAGCGTAAGGCCTTTGAAGAATGATATGCACCCTGCTTTGTATACAGGAATAACTTTTCTACATAGCGTTAATATTAGGCCTGCAGTTACATGTATGGATTTGCGTGGTCCCAGTTTTTGTGGTCGATCTCTGGGTGGAATGAGAACATCGGGCTGCAATGCAACTGAGCAGTAGAGATACCATGAGCTTGCTAGATATGCACCTGGCATGATCTATATATGGCTATACAAGACACTTTAGCAACAAGTGGCTAGCTAGCGTCTAAACACAATACAAAACGTGAGGGAAAAGGAGCCAATCATGGAGGTTCCTTGGTTCTTTTGGGTGAGGTCATGTCAGCTTCAATCATAAGGGAAAAACATCAAAAACTAAGCAGCCAAGTTGTATCATTAATTGTGAAACTTTCTGTCGCAATAAACTCTATATATATATATATATATATATATATATATATATATATATATATATATATATATATATATATATATATATATATATATATATATATATATATATACACACACACACACACATGACATACTCCTTTATCACTTTGGGTATACTCATATACTAATTATAAGATACTCCAATGTGAACCAACGAAAAATTGCAAGAGAGTTTATAGTTTTAGCGTATTTTACAAATATCTTCATATACGCACATAAAAAAGAGTATGTCTAAAAATTATACATACCATCTTTGAAAAATGTACATACCATTTAGATGGTCTTATATACTCGTATACTACATGAACATATCTGACGTTACGTGAGATACTTTCTATTTTACAAGATACGATATAGAGAGTAACTACATCTAAAAGTAGAAAAGATGCTTCCTATATATACCGGAATTCTTCATGCTAACCATCATCTAGGTACTAGCAATTGAATTCTCACATGGACCATTGGATGGGTTGGATGGATCAAATTTGGACGGGTCAGAGCCCTCGTAAATGATTCCTCTGCATGTGGTAGGATTATTCACACAAAAATATGCATCCACATTGCCTTCAATTATTTCTAATATAGTCCATGGAACAGTCGATAACCAAAGTTCACATGTTTAGCACCGAAAGGAAGACTAGCATTAGTTGACAATTCTAGGAAATGTGAGTTGAATTTTGAGATTAAACTACGAATTTTGAGTTGAAAGCTTTTGGAATTTTGGATCAAAAATTCGAAAATTTATGTATTAGTCCCACTTGAAGGTTTCCAATTTTGCTTGGGTTGGAAGTTGGCTCCATAGGGAAACAAAAGGAAAGTGTTGTAACGACAGATGCCCTCTGAATGGTACCTCCCCTTTGAAGGACCATATGAGAATGTCTAAGATAGTATTCTAATGAACCATTGCTAAGTTTATAGAGTTAATATTTGAATTTTGCTAAATTTACTTTTTATTAGTTTTGTTGTCACGCTGCCGATCAGACCACCGGTATGGCGCTGGTTAGACTCCTAGGAGCGATATGACCATAGTGGTCAGACGGTTGGCTAGTAGTACTATAGATTGCTTGCCGATTGCAATTTTTAGAGAGACCTAAATGGAAAATTCTTGACATTTTAGAAAATTGAGTCATGGATTGATTTGGGTTGACCTAGATCAGTGCATATGTATTGCATGATGCGTGTTTTGACTAATGTGGATCAAGTTATGAAGAACTTGTGTCCAAAAATAATTTCTTGGTCTTTGAATATGCAGGGATGCTTAGAGTCAATCATGATAAATGATGAGAATCGGGGCTACACTCATGGAGGAGCTAAGGCTAGAATAATCAAGGATGTTATGTGGTTGAGCTCAAACATGGCACAAGAAAGGCGAAAAATATTGAAGGAAAGTTTGAGCAATAGGTTGCACCATGTGGCTCAGTTGGTCCAAATGAGGCATGGTCCAGTTGAACCGAAATGGGAGAGACTTGCCATGGCAAGCTAGTTATGTATCTACACGTAACAAGTATGATGATTTCTTATAAGAGAAGATGAAGATTGGGCCAAGAAAGATTATCTTGGTAAGTTGACCAAAATGCTGAAAACTACCTTGGATCAAAGCCATGGCACTTGGGAAAGTGGTTTAGGTCAAGAAGAAGTTGAGAAGATCAAGTTAGATCAAAGGCTAATGACTTTGTGAATTTGGGCTTATGTGTTTTGAAAAGCATGTACAAGTGTAGTGTGTGAGTAATACCCGTGTTATGTGAAGTTAACGGGTTTCCCCATTTATGTTAATTGGATAGTATCCATTAGAGTTAGATGGGACTAGTTGCCTTGTCTATTTAACAGATTGGAATGGAGACTTGCCGGTAAAACCCGTGTTATGTGAAATTAACGGCTTTTCTCATGGAAGCCAAGTGTTCTAGGGTTAGGGTTTGAGAAGTGTGAGTGTTGTGGTGTACTCTTTTGTCCTCCAAGTGAAGTGGCTGTAAAATCTTCATTCTCAAGTGAAGTGGCTGTAAAATCTTCATTCTCAAGTAATAATATATCAACTTTATGCATATCTCATAGATTCCTCTTGTTTTAATTGATTTGCTCTTGATTTGGTTGGTTTTGATCTTCTCCCTCCCCTTTTTGATTATGTTGGATGCCAAGAATGAGTAGATATATCATGGATATATATCTCCATCCATCCAGGCAACAGGTTTGGCAAGTTCATGAAGTTTCCTGGTCTTACATGGATTTGACTTCTCCGAGAGTCTTCTTGATCCAGTTGTTTTTGCCTCAATTCCCTTGGTGTGTCTTGCTTACTGTGATATATATAAATATATCTTGAGCCATCTTGACTAGTCTCCACCCATGAGCAAGTTATATTCCTCATTTTTGTTTTTACTCATTTTGGTGCATTCTTGCTTGTTTTTGAAAAAGGTCTAAACTTTGACATAGATTCTCATAATCCATGATTGAAATAGGTTCATAAGACCTTAAGCAAGGTATGTTTAAAATTTCAAGTCATTGGACCTCTCTTGTGAAAGCTGTTTGGTTTTTGGTCTTGTCCAAGCTGAATTTACTATGTTGATATGAGGGAAAGGTAGTACCGCTTCTTTATATGGTGATAGTAACACAGCATTAGTACAACACCTTTCATGGCGGTAGTACCACTCTGATGTGTCATATCTTGTCTCAGTTTTTCTTGGGGATTTATCTGGGGTACTTAGGCTCTAATCTCCATAGCTTTTCACAACTATTGGAGTGAAAGACTCTAACAATTTTAAGGTAAAAAGATTTTGAGAAACCATTTTCGGTGTGGCTCCTACTCACCCCCTCTAGTAGCCATCTTAGGTCCTACAAGTGAATCAGTGCCCAGTTAGCTCTTCTCAAAGATATTAACCGGTCTTAGAAGCCATGGTATCCGACAAATATTCAATCAAGACACCCATGTTCAATGGAGTTTATTTCTCTTATTGGAAGGCTCATATGCAATCCTATATCAAGGCCCGAGGGCACACAATTTGGATTAAGGTAAAAAAAATCTTTATATTGTGCCAGTCAATGGTTAGGTTACACCAAATGTAGAGGCAAACAACAAGGCTTGCAATTTTCTGATTCAATGTCTTAATTGATATGAGTTTGAGCAAGTTGCTCACTTGAGGTCTACTCATGAGATCTAGAAGACCCTCACTAACTATTATGAGAGCTCTACCATGATCAAGGAAATGAGATAAAACCAATTAAAGAAATAATACTCAAAGATCAAGCAAAAGCCTGGTGAATCTTTGGATGAGTTGTAATGTGAAGGTTTAGGGAATGAAGATCACTTACATCAATGACAATACTGTCATGAGTGAGCTTACCATAGATAAGATCTACTTGAGATTGAAGACACATGAGATTGACTTTAACTTACATCTCCCCAAGATAGAGTTGATTGCCCTTGTGGTTGTCCCTTCTAGTTGACCCTTTTAAAGTAGCTCTTCAAGTTTCTTGGATTTTTGCTCAACTGGATTTTCATTGTTAGCCTTGCATTCTTTGAGCGATGAGCAGCTAGAGAATATTCCTAGAGATGACTTGGCCCTCCTATCCACAAAATTCACAAGAGTATACAACAAAGTGAGGAACAAAAGAAGGAATGGCTATGTCACTTGCTTTGAGTGTGGTGGGCCAAACCACATTCAAGCCAAGTGCCTCACGTTGAAGGACAAGGAGGAGAAGGACTTTCGAATACATCCTCAAGCTCGTGATGTGAGCGATGTGGACTCAAGGATGGCCGACAACGAGGATGACTCCTGTAGCAAGAAGACCCAAGACTTCACCGGTATGTGCTACATGGCCAAGAGTAGCGCTGACATCAACTCCTCCTCCGATGAGCCCTACAGTGATTCCGATGAGGTATGCCCCTCCTCCAAAGAGATAAAATGTGTTCTTATTGCTGTTGAACAAAAATTGAAGAAACAAGAAAAATTGATCAAACTTGAACCTAGAAATTATTAGACTCAAAGTCATGAATCCTGATGATAATTGTGAATCTTACTTATGATTGCATGATCAAATGGCTAATATAAAAATTTCTTATTCCTCTGTTATTAGTCAACTTAAAGATGCTCTAGATGCACTAGAATCTGTTAAGTCTAGTGATGATCATGATTGTTTGAATGATACTACTTTAGATGTGATTCTTTTATATGTTTTTCCTTCATCATGCTCAAATTGTGCTTTGCTTAAATTAAAATTGGATAGTGCTACTAAGAAATTACATAAATTTAATCCTAATCATACTTGCTCTTATTGTGAGGATAACAAAATTAAAATGATAGAAATAACTAAAATGCTTTTTCATTTTAGGACTAAATCTTATGAAAATTGTCCTAGACTCATAATTAAGATTGATGCTCTTAACAAGACAGTTGAGAAGAAACGTAAAATTGAAAGTTCCATGTTCATAACTGCATCTAAGAAAGTTATTGATTCTATTTCTTATGCATTTTATGGTAAAATTGGGACTGATTTAGATAAGATGTATGAGGCTTTTAGAGTCAAATATAAGAAGTTAGACAGGGTTAGAAATTCTCCTTGTGTGTCTTATGATATTTTGAAACTAGAGGTAGCTGTCTATAAAGAGAGATATGCTAAAACAACCAAAACCAATAATTGTGCCACATGTGAGAACCTCAAAAAGAACCATGACCAATCTAAGCAGAGTGTGACAAAGAATGGCCTAGGATTTAATTCCCAAGAGTACTATAAGAACCACCCACCTAAAGTTGTGAGAGTCGTTGAGAGTGACAAGTTTGAGGTAAAACCCCACAAGCCATCCAAGACTATCTTTAGGTCAGCAAGTTTTGCCCAAACCCCCTTCTAACAAGTTAGGTGCTTCTACTTCAGTAGGTCAGACCCCTCAAAAGGTCTAGCACCATTTCACCTTCTACAAGAAGGATGGTTATATCGTTGAGTTCTACTTTTGTAAAGTCAAAGTTGAGAGAAAAGAGAGGATACATGCTTTAAGGTCCATTAGAGGAGTCCCTCCACCTGTGAGTGTCTCTAGAGCTAGGTTTTATGTCTTTCCTCTAGAAATAGGTCTAGATTTGTAGATAACTTCTTTGACTCATTTGGTGGCTCTAGGTAGCGCTTTGGGTTAGGATATCATGAGGGTGGATCACGGGTAACATCTAGACAGGGAAGTGTTGGCCTTTTGGTAGGTCAATTCGGAGAGGTCTAGGTGGTTCTCATATGCATCCTCATGATTGTCTTGCTAACCATTTTATTCTTGCTTCTACTGCTATTCCTAGAAATTGTGTGGCTCAATATTGGATTCCCAAGTATTTGATTACAAACCCCTAGTACTGAGGCACATATATTTCCTACTTATGACATGTAGGTCCATCAAGTGAAGAAGGTGGATGTGTGGCTTGTTGACTCTGGGTATTCATGACATATGACCCGAGATTCTCGATGGTTCTCCCCCTCACTCGTGCATGTAGCAATGAGTTGATCACATTTGGGGATACTTATTTTGGGATTGTAACAACAAAGGGCACAGTGCACCTCAACAACAATTTCATGCTCAAGGATGTCACTTTGGTAAGTAAGCTGAGGTATAATCTACTATCTTCTTCCCAGCTTCTTAATCAGGGTCTAGAAGTGATATTTACGAGTGGTAATTGTAGAGTTTTATACTTCTTAGGTGAGTTTGTCTTTGGGATCTCTAGGTTTGAGAGGATCTTTAGTGCTGATTTCAATATCTCTTCCAGTTCTAGCCTTAGGTGTCTTATGGCTTCTAATTCTTCTAATCGAGTGCTATCACATCATAGGACTAGACATATAGGCTTTGAACACTTGACCAAAGTCAGTAGCAAGGACCTTATTAGAGGATTGCCTAGGCTTAAGAGCTGTAGAGATCTAGTTTTGCACACTCTATAGACATGGTAAAATGGTTTTTGCTTCTCATCCTCCTCTTACCTTAGTGATGATGAATGGCCCTAGATAGCTCTTACACTTAGACACAATTGGCCCTTCTAAAGTTCAGTCTATAGGAGGGAAATGGTATGTACTTGTTATTGTAGATGACTCTCTAGCTATTCTTGAGTGTATTTTCTAGTTTCTAAGGATGAGGCCTTTGGATGCTTTAGAGACTTGGTTCTTAGATTAGAAGTTTACTTCCCAGGATCCTTGAGAGCCATTAAGAGTGATAATGTCACATAATTCAAGAATGCATCTTTTGCCACTTTCTACATTAGAGAGCTTTAGAGCACCAGTTCTCCTCACCAAGAGTCCCCTAGTAGAATGGGGTTATATAGAGAAAGAATAGAATCCTTGTAGAGATGGCTAAGACCACGCTAAATGATCATGGCACCCCTAGGAGGTTTTGGGCTGAGGTGATTTCTACTACCTGCTATGTGTCCAATAGTGTTCTTGAGATCATCTATAGGCAAACTTCTTTTGAGCTTAGGTTTCATAATATGCCTAGCGTCTCTCATTTCAAAATATTTGATTACAAGTGCTTTATTTTTAAACATGGCAACTTGGATAAATTTGAATCTAGATGTTATGATGGCATTTTTCTTGGATATACTACTCATTCTCGTGGTTTTCATATATTTAATTTGGATACTAACAAAATCATTGAGACTTGTGAAGTCATTTTTGATGAGGCTAGTCTTGGTACTAGACTCGACAATGTAGGTACATAGATACACAATGATCGGTAGAGTATCTTCATCAATGATGACCTTGACTTGGTGGATGAGAACTGTAACATCCTGATTTTATAGCCTTTTTGAAGCTTTTAAAATAAAATTCACCATTTAGATTTTTCTAGAAATAATTAAAGCTTAAATGGAATTTTTATGACTAAATTAAACTTTAACATTTTTTGGAAGTATTTTATTTGGGTTCCTTTTGTTTTAAGGAATTTTTGAAATTTTTTGGATTTTTTCCATGTTTATTTGCTATTTTCAAGAGCTTAGGAGATTTATTTGAATTTCTAAAAATAGAAAATCCCAAAAATCCCTAAAGGCCAAGTGGGCCGAAGCCTACCAGCTGACCCGACCCGTGCCTCAGCCCAGCCCACTTCCACCCGCGCCACGCATCGCTCATACGCGCCCGCTTTGCTCGCGGATGACTCCCATGTGTCGGCAGTCGGCCTTCTCTCCTCGCCCACGGCCTTGTATCCCATCCGTCCACGTGTCGTCGTGTGCGTCATCGTCTTCGTTTTGGTCTCTCACCGCGGTCTCCAAGCCAAGTCCTTGGCATCTGTGCCGTCTCCGACTTGGCCTCCATGCTGTGAGAGCCCTGGCCTCCTTGGTGTCTAGGTATAAAGCCCTGGTCATGCCTCGGGTTTTCCCCATCCCACCATCGCGGCCATACCTCGGGCTCTGCATCTCCTGAAGCAGCGCTGCCCTTTGCCTTCGCTGCTTCTCCGCTGTCGCCTTCATTGTCGTTGTCTTCAGCGTCGGTGTCCGCCGTCGTCTTTGTCTTCAGTCGTCGAGCTTCGCCTTTGTTTGCTACCTTTCCCTCACCGTTCCACTACCACCGGTGAGTCACCGTTCAATCCGCCACCTCTCTCCCACTCGGCCAGCCGCCGCCGTCTAGTCGAATAGTCCGCCGCTGCCCGCTCGTTCACCTCGCCCACTTGCTCGCCCGAGATGTCGCCTCGGTTCGTGCACCATCGCGTCACATAGCACCCATGCCCATGTGCCCATTCGTCTCCTTTGTGGACTTGGTCCACTGTGCACTGAGCCACTGATGTGTGGGTCCCACATGTTAGGACCCCTATTCCATAGACCCATGCACTGACTAAGCCGAGTTAGCCGCCACCTCACCTGCCACGCCAGCCCTAGTTGCCGGTCAACAGTCATGTCAGCATGCCCAGTCACACGTGCACTATTCCATAAGCCGGATCACCGTAGACCAGCCTTTCCATGAGCCGAGTGTATAGCATAGTTGTCTTTTCCAATTTTTAGCCTTTTCCTTTATATTAGATTTTTCCTAGAGTCGTTCTTCTCCGTCCTAACTCCGATTGACCCGATTCTTTTTCTAAATTCATTTAAAATTGATATCTATCTTTTGGTACTAATTTTAAAGTTTTTGGAGTTCATTTGAATTTTATTTGAATTTATTTTGTGTACCATTTTGTTTTCTCTCTCATTAGATCACACATTCGAAGGAGCAGAAGTAGAATCTGAAGACTAAGAATTGGTAACTGAGCAAGGCCAAGGCAAGTCGTGTTCTTTGATCATGTTGAACCTAGTTTTTAAATCTATTATGTATTATTTTGTTTTAAATTATCATGCATATCTATTTTATTACAAACCTTTGTATTGGTAGTTGATGACCTATTTGAGTAATTCCCTCACTTGATAATTTGAATGTCATGATTCTATTGTCACCATAGGATGGGTAATTATTTAGTGATACAATATTAGTTGTCACATGGGTTGTACGATTATTATGCTTAGCCATGCTTATAGTCACATTGGGTTCATCATCACATGTGATCAATTAATTAATCTTGACTTAATAAGATGTTGAATCATGGTTATAGCCACAATTATAAAATTTGAGCACCAATGACATGGGAGCTGTCATTGGTGTTGGTTACACAAAATTAGTTAGACTTAACGTACAACCACATGTCTAGTATGGGATAGACCTGGCTGATTGATTTGTGAAATTTCAACTTCAATTCCACCGTTGTGATGAACATGGTTGCTGATTTCCATGAGGCACAAGAGGGGGTGTTGATGCGAAACCTTAGTGTGGCGGAATTGAGTTGGGATAGAGCATTGTAAAGGACTTGTCATAATCTCTCCGCCGCACACCAAAGAAAGTGTGTTAAACTAGTGGCAATATGAGATTATCATGTCTTGTGGGTAAAGTTGTGCAATCTCTGCAGAGTGTAAAACTATTCGGATAGCTATGTCCCCGATTATGGAAAATGCTCGGTGATTTCACATAAGGGGTAGAGTTTTCATAAAAACTTAGTTAGGTTAAGTTGGAAAGTGAATGGTTAGTTCACTGGTGGCTCATTATGTGAATGGTAGTTCACGGGTGATTCATTGGAGTGAATAGTCAGTTCACTTGTGGTTTCTCTCAATTCCTTTGATTATTTACTTATTAATCATTTTCAAAGTTCACTTTCAATCTATTTATTATATTTACTTTAAATTGTTGCTTTCTATAAAATAACCCTTCAGCCATCCATTGGTAAGCCTTGCATACTATATTGCATCTTTGTTACAAACGACTTGCTGAGTACTCTATGTACTCACGGCTATATCCATATTCGCTCAGTTGAGGAAGAAGGACCAGATCAGCATGAGGTACCTAAAGGAGGATACTTCGACGACTTCGTGAATTAGTACTTGGCTCCCCAATCGATTTCCTATAGGCATGTCGAGAGGCTACCATGATTATTATCTATTTTTCACTGCAAGTTTCTTAAGCCATTCAGGCTATTATCTGTAAGCTTGGCCATAAGGTCACAACTCTGATAATTATTAATAATATTTGAGTCTTTTCTTAGTAAATTGTGATATGGTTGATATTTTATCTTTGTTTATACTGTGTGCACTAGCGTAATCCTAAACTAATGCAGAATACACAGGAGTGTCCGGATCAGCAGATTCGGGTCTCTACAAGGACCCATTTTGGAGAGCCTACTTCAACTACTCTAGCCTCAACAGAGCAGCCTAGTCCCACTTTCACCAACGCTTCCAGTGGCTCTACTCCTACCTGCATAACCCATGAGGTAGAGGCCATATCTACACTAGGACCTCCACTTCACATTTAGTGATGACACCCTCATGAGTAGATGATTGGAGATCTCCATGAGCAAGTTATTTGCTCTAGGTTTATTTCTCTAGATTGGCATGCACATTCTCCTTTGTCTTTTGAACCCTGAGATGCCACCCATGTTTTGTCTGATTCCTCTTGGATCAATGCTATGCATAAAGAGCTTGCACACTTTTAAAGCAACCAAGTCTGGACCTTAGTTGACCCTTCTAATCATAATGTAATTAGTACAAATGGGTGTTTAAAAATAAGCAAAGTGAGAATGGCTTGATAGTTCACAACAAGGCTAAGTTTGTAGCTCAAGGTTTTTCCAAAATAGAGGGTTTAGACTTTGAAGAGATGTTTGCACCTGTAGCTAGATTAGAAGTTATTCACATCTTGCTATCATTCGCGGTGTCTAAGGGCTTTAAGCTTTTTCAAATAGATGTCAAGAGTGCTTTTCTAAATAATTTCATACAAGAAGAGGTATATGTCAAGCAACCCCCTGGTTTTAAAAATCCCAAGTTCATAACCATATGTGTAAGCTCTCCAAAACCTTGTATAGTTGAAGTAAGCCCCTAGAACTTAGTATGATAGGTTTAAGAGTTTTCTGCTTAAGAATGATTTCAAAATAGGAATGGTGGATAAAACTTTGTTCACTCTCAAGCATGCAAGTGGCCTTTTACTTATTCAGATTTTATGTAGATGATATTATATTCAGTGGTTTCTCTCATACTTTGGTGTCCATATTTTTAGATAAAACATTATTCACTCTCAAGCATAGTAGCTACACCAATGTTCATAGTGTTTTGGGCTATTTGTTGGAGGATTAGAGTCTGGGCATGACGGTTTTATTCAATCTTAGCGAGTACCTGGGTAATCAAGGGAGGTCCAGGCAACTCAACTCCACATTTGGGCTAGGCTGCAGTGGCTCAAGTCTCGAAGGTGCATGAGATGGTCGAATATCTACTGGCTGTGATCCAGATGCTTTTGAACTTTCCAAGAGCAGATTCATTATTCTCGTCCTTGTCATCTTATTATTAAGCTACTTGTTAATGCTAAGTTAGGAACGAAGGAAAGCATCCTTAAGAAGCAAGGTTGGCAGGGGTAGGATATCTAATTATTTTTGTAAAAGATAACATCCTACCATAAGACAAATGAATAAGCAACACAAAAAGGACAGCACACAAGTGGTTTTGGCAACTCGATAAATTTTTGCATGGTTTGTGAAATACAACTCCTATGAGCAAATAAACAAACCATGCCATACATTACAACCATTGAACAACAATGTCTACATGCACTCCTTCAATGGTGAGGCTCTCAGTATAGCTGTGGCACTTTAGATTGTGGTAGAGAACATTGCGTCCAATCCTTGTCTTAACATATAGCTTCGCACAGAATCCGATGTTGACACCCGTTTTACTTTCTCCACAATAGTGTACATGGGTTGTCTTTTCCTTCCTATCTTCTATAGTAGTTCACCGAGGAACCTAGGCCAACCATCATCCTGGTTATGAAGAATTTAGGCCATCTACAGTTTGAAAGAGGAAAGGACTAATAATCATTTTGTAACCATGTGAAAAAGAGGTACGGCAAGAACTAAGTAAGGAGAGGAGTAAAACAACAAGTATAACATATATTTTATAATCATTTGCTAAGTTTGCAAATAAGGTTTGAAAATCACAAGTCCTTAAACTAACGGCTAGTTCTATCTTAGGGCCCAACCTACAACCAGTATGGCTATGATACCAACGCTGTTGGGACCCAGAATTTGCATTCTGAACCCTATGTATTTATCATGCTAGTCCCACGATCAATGGCTAGCACACACATTCAACAACATTTATATCACATCCATACATGGTAAATTTAAAACAAGTTGTGTATATAAGTAGCGTACAAACATAGGCCTACACGACGATGTTTACAACTCATGGTAGCGGTGAAGTTGCTAACCATAGTAACTTATTATGCTAAGACCTTCTCATAAAGGTACTTGTAGTTGTACATTGTATCTTGGGTCTAACACACCATAGGCTCAGTCCTTGGTGACCGGAGCAAGACATCTACAAACCATAATCTCATGCTAATTGCACCAGTCTCCACAACCATTTGCCCAAGTTCAAAACATGTTTTCCATTTTATTTGCTAACCAAAATATCAGAGGTAACCCCTATGGACCAATTCTTAAGTATCTCCCATTTTTGAACATTTTGACCCATTTCTAACCTAACATGTGTAGTACTGTTATGAGCATGACTGAGCATCATATACTCATCTAATCTCTAAGTTCCACATTTTGCTAATAGTAGGTATTAATGCTATGGTGACCATAGTAAGGGTGACAATTTATCAAGGCGGGATCGATGCAACAATTGGATATAACTATTGACCTCACCAATATAGTGGTTTTTACAAAAAAAAGTATGGGCATACATAATAGTTTTGAACACAATATACATAACATTGAAATATGGGATCAACATGATCAATGGGGTGCTTGCCTTTCTTATTGAACTCTTGGTCTTGCTCGAGTTCATTGATAAAGTTTTATGGAACATCGGTATCTAATCGACAAATATCAAATATTATAAATAAGAGCCAAATAAATTCAAATACAGAAAAAAATTAAAATATTTTTGCATAATATCAAATGGCATGATTTTATAAAATTTTAGAGACAAAAATCACTCAATTGGAGTTCATATGCAAAAGTTACATGCATTTGAATTTGGGTTGAATTAAAAATGCTAGAAAAAAAAAGGAATTATTGTGCATGGATTTTTATTTTATTTTTCTTTCTAAAGGAAATTTGAGATTTATTGCATCATTAGGCTAACAGTGGGGCCTACTCATCAATGTTTTATTATTTTCTAAAATAACTGATAGGTGGGGTCCATATGTCAGTGACTCATTGTTTAAAACCAATTTAAATTATAATTTTAACTTGATTAGTCCGTTTGGGCCCACATGTCATAGACTCATTAGTTTTAACTAAGATTAATTAGTGTTAATCTAATCTTGCATGGAGTCCACATGTCAATGAGATGACACAGTGGTGTGGCTCATCGGCGAGCTCAATGGCGGCGAAGGGAGGGCCGGTGGGAATATGGCGAGGTCAGGAATAGGTAGAGGAGCTCAAGG
Source organism: Dendrocalamus sinicus (assembly GCA_036346575.1). Classification (NCBI taxonomy): domain Eukaryota; kingdom Viridiplantae; phylum Streptophyta; class Magnoliopsida; order Poales; family Poaceae; genus Dendrocalamus; species Dendrocalamus sinicus. The sequence continues at coordinate 11,807,491 of CM070657.1, forward strand.
GGAGTTCTCTGGTGGGGTTGGCAGCTAGTGGGGTAGTCGAAGGAGGGCTCTCTACATTGAGGGGCGAAGGGCTTTCTACATTGAGGGGCGATGGTGAAGTCTGGCAAACTACATTGCGAGGGAATGGGTGTAATCGCAAGGCAATGGGGCACAACTTTAGCTTCCTAGGTTCATTGCAATGCTAGGAGTGGCAGCTCAGGACCAATGGTCACCGGAGGTAGACCTGGAATGGAGGCTACGATAGCAATGGCAAAAACTACTATCCCGTGCTAAATCAACTAGCATGTAAGCATCAGTAGCTTACCAATAATGCGAAAGTGAGGATGGAAAGGACGTAGAAGGTCTGAGGTCGTCGGATGGTGATGAGGTGCGGTGGCGGTGATGGGGTGCAAGGTGAGGACTCACCACAGCGGAAACAGGCTACAATTGGCATGGAATCATGATCAGAAGGGTCACGGGATAGTAAAAATGACCATGGAGGGGTCTAGGGCTCACCGGAGCGACGGAATCAAAGCGGCGGCGATGGTGACCGACGCTAAGGAAGATGAAGGATTCCCGGTGACTCACTGCACCAAACTCTAATTAAATGTAGGGATAGCTGAAAGGGATAGAAGGGCATAGGATGACATGAAGAAAAGGGCTCGAGGCTCATCGGAGTGAGAGATGGGCTCGGAGGAGCTCGGTAGCATTACACACCAGAGTTGGAGACGATGGAGGCATTCTGGGTACTCTAGTGAAGGAAAAGCTTTGCCATGTGGCAAAATAGAGACGGTGTTGTACGATGCAACAAAGAGTGAGATCAAGTGGGGCTTAAATAGGCATAGCACCATGATTCGCTAGGCAATCCTCTCCGGCGGGGACACGAGCTTGGTTCTAGCGAGCGCTGAGGTCGATGAGATGGCTTGGGCAGGTGCAGTGGGGATAAGGGCACTGCAATGATGCTGCTAGTGCAATGACAGAGGGCATGGCTATGGTAGAAGCTTGTCATGGCACACTTGGCACGGCGCTACATGGGAGCATTGTGGTGCGGCTGGAGATGGAAGATGAAGTCCGACAAGTGGATCCTGGGCCCATACGATAGAGAGAGAAAGGGAAGCGGCAAGAGAGAAAGGGGAACAATGAGATTATGTCTCCATGTAAGGGAAGACAGAAAGGCGAAGGAGGTTTCAGGAGAAAAGGATTTAAAACTGGTTTTCCTAGGTTTTCCTATTTGATTTAATCATAGAATTCAAATGTGAATTTCTAAAATTAGTAAATGGACTCCAAAATTCATGAAAATTTTTGGAGGCTCTCTAAAAAATGAAGAGCTAAGATAAAGTATTTGCATGCTCTGTTCATGTTTTAATACTTTTTAGAAATTCCTTTTTGGTTCCTAAAAATGCAAAAACTATTTCAAAAATGCTGAAAAATTCTGGAAAAATCCAAAAATTGCATAAATGATGATTTTAATGTAATTATATAAGTTTTAGAAAATTTGGGTTATTAAAATTGGCTCCCTCCTCTACCTCACAATGTCGAGGCCGCACAAACAATTTGTTGTGTCTCTGTGCGCTCGATTTTAGCCTTTCCTCATACCTCACATCATCCAGTAGTGCATCATATTTTTAGGTACCTTTAAAACACTCTTGACTTTGGACTCTGGTGTTCTCCTGATTCTACACTCTCTCTTGCTTTTTCTGATGCTAATTTTGTGATGTGCAGGATAGATAGGAATAGTACTTTTGGCACTTATCATTTTCTAGGCACATCTTTTGTCTCCTAGTCATCTAGGAAACAATTCTCTATTACACAGTCTACTGTTGAGGCGAAGTATGTAACTATTGCTAGTAGTTGCTCTTAAGTTCTCTGGATTTTATCTACTCTATGGGACTATGAGTTGGGTTTAGATAGTGTTTATCTCTTCTATGACAATAATAGTGCCATAAATTTGCCAAAAATCCAGTTCAACACTCTAGGACCAAGCACGTTGATATTAGATACTATTTCTTAGAGACCATATAGAGAAGGGTGATGTTGTGCTTCACTTTATAGAGTCAGAACAGCAGGTTGTAGATATTTTCACTAAGGCTTTTAATTCTTCTCATTTTGATTCTTTGTGGGGATAGTTAGGGGTTATTAGTCATTTTGGTCTATTTTGAGGGGCTTTGACTCTTTTGCATCCATTATAACATAATACATATCTAAATTCATCAATTTGTATTGTATAAAATTACATAGAGCTTTGACTATTATCCTGTGTGACATGATATCTTGTTTTACAACTTGCAATATCTTGTGCTAGTTTGTTAGATTAATCATATCTTTTCATGTGTAGCTTAGCTCTTATCATGCTAGCCTCTTTAAATGTGAAAAACTTGAACCAAACATGTCTTACTGGTTCTTATGACTTGTTTTCCTCTAGTGATCCTCATATAATTCATATTAAGTCAAATAGGCTAAGTTAAGTCTAGAATCTAAATTGAGCTTTAGATTGAGCTATGGTAATTCTTTATTGAAGCATGAGTTTACTTCTCCTAAGGTTTTTGCTCGGGTCAGGTATAGATTACTCTTTGTTCTTCAACTAAGTGAAGAAAATGAAAAATGATGTTTTTGTGTGATAAAACTAATCTCACCAATTCTTTCTTATGAGACGCTTGCTATTGTATTAGGCATAAACTCAGGGGAGTTTTAGATGACCCAAACTAATCTCTTAATCTTCTTGCTTGGGATGGTTGTAATGAGACCTAAGATCTAGGACATGGTTTAGGAAACAAAAATTATGAAAATAGTTGAACCTTAGGAGGCAGTTGTGAATGGCTTCTAATTTAAGACTTGCTTTAATAAGATAAGACCAAAAGTATTTCAAAAATTATCAAATGTGCTTTCCTCATTAGAGCCAATTATTCTAGGGTTAGGGTTTGAGAAGTGTAAGTGTTGTGGTGTGCTCTCTTGTCCTCCAAATGAAGTAGCTATAAAATCTTCATCCTCAAGTAGCAATATATCAACTTTGTTTATCTCTCACAGATTCCTCTTATTTTGGCTAGTTTGCTCTTGATTTGGTTGGTTTTGATATCCCCCTCTTGATCTTGCCGGATGCCAGGACGAGTAAGTGATAGAAATATATCATGGAAATCTATCCCCATCCATCTAGTTATTAGATTTGGCAACATCATATAGTTGCCCGGTCTTGCTTACATTTGACCTCTCCTAGAGTCTTCTTGATCCAGGTGTTTTTGTCTTGATTGCCTTGGTGTTCTTGCTTGTTGTGACATATAGAAATATATCTAGAGCCATCTTGGTCATTCTCCACTCACGAGTAAATCATATTTCTCTTTTTCGGTTTTGCCCAATTTTGATGCATTCTTGCTTTTTTAAAAAAGGTCTTAACTTTGATATGAATTCTCACAATTCAATAGGTTCATAAGACATTAAGCAAGATGTGTGCGAAATTTGAAGTCATTTAGACCTTCCTTGTGAAAGCTATGTGGTTTTTTGTTTTGTTCGGGTTGAATTTTCCTATGCTGATCTGAGAGAAAGGCAATACCACTCTTTACATGGCGATAGTACCGGTGATGGTAATACTGCACCTTTCATGGCGGTAGTACCACTCTAAGATGCCAAGTCCCGTTTGGCTTGTTTTATCTTCGGTGTTTCTCTGGGGAATTTTCGAAAAACCATTTTTGGTGTGGCTCCTATTCAACACCCCCTTTTGTCACCATCTTCGGTCCTACACCCTCTAATGAATGCCAACTTTATTTTTAAAAAATATAGTACTTTAGATAGACTTCTAAGGTTGTTTTAAAGAATGCCGTATGCCTTCTCAATTAATGTTTTCAATAATTTCTATGACAGATTGGAGAATTATTCGAAGAACGGAGGGAAGCATTCAAGCATCATACATTCATTCCATTTTGGAAGGTGTGCTCATGTGCACATACCTTAGCTTATGGAATCTATTCTCGACGGGTAGTGATTTTTTGGAGATAATGCATGCTAAACATTCTTTTTTATATAGCTATACGATTCATCATGAAATGAATTACATATTTTCACATATCAATGAAATTATGAAACGGTTAGGTGTGTCATATCATGAATGCTTTTGACAAGGAATTGATATATAAACCAATACTACAATAGAGCACTGATATATCAAAAAAAATTAAACAAAGGTTAGTTTTTTTTTAATTTCAGCTGGAGTTCTGCTATATTCTTTGTAGGGAGTAGAAAGGAAATGTAATTGTACAACCGGGCACGGGAATCAGCCAAAAGAGCGACAATAAACGACCACAAACATGGAAAAAAAGACACCGGATCACAGGGACTGCTCCCGGGGTTGAGAAGCTCTACGCTGTTGGTGTACATCCTCTTGAATTAGGCCAAAAGTTAGTAATTTGAAGGCTTTATTATGCATATAACTAGCTATCCACTGATGCATGATAGTAAAGCCTTCTGACTGATCGACACAATAACCAATTATACAGGGCATGCCAATTGCCAAAACACCATAAGATTCGTAAACAGTTAGAATTCAAAAACTATAAGCTAAAAGCCAAAGTCACATGCCAAAAGAACCCACCCGAGGTCTGACAGATGTCTCCCTGTGGAATTTGATGCATGAATGATTCTGAAGATATAATTGTATATAACTGATATGACAGATATGTAGATTCCCAAACATTTGTGATGCTCAAAAACAGCAAAACGAACTAATAATGTTTGAAATCCTATTAAACAAGTAGAAGAGCATCTCGTGGAAAGTAGATGGAGTGCTATTGTAATTGTTTAAACGGGAATCACATGTGTGCGCAATGAGAGCCACTATAAATAGCCCCAAAACCTTGTAATTTGCCCAAGCCATTGAAAGGCCCATTAGTTTCTGTAGCTGTTAGTACACTACACACGCTATCTCTCACACTCAAATATATCATGGCTAATGACTCCTTGACAAGGGGACAGATAGTTGGGGATGTTCTAGACCAGTTTACTAGCTCGGTGCCTCTAACTGTCATGTATGATGGGAGGCCTGTGTTTAATGGCATGGAGTTTCGCTCATCGGCAGTCTCAGTGAAACCTAGAGTTGAGATTGGAGGTGATGATTTTCGAGTGGCCTATACCCTAGTAAGCCCATCACTTTGCACCCAAAACAGTACATCGATCGATGGTAGGCCATTTGGCCACGACATCGGGTAGTTTTCTTAATCTAAGGATCATAGAGAAGGCTAGGCTAGGCATGGCCTGAACTCCTGAGCTTGGACTTGGCCAAGATCGAGAACAATGGCTTCACCCAGCCATGCTTAAACTTGGCCTACTCATTGCGACGTGTTTGCCTCAACTAGTTTGGTGCCCATCCCCAAAAATACTCAGGTTTATTTTAATCCCCTAACATGTTGACCATGTGCTTGTGTTAATTGCAAATATATTAGGTTATGGTGGATCCTGATGCGCCTAATCCCAGCAGACCAACCCTGAGGGAATATCTGCATTGGTGAGCCATAGCTCTTGAATTTGCTGCAATACTATACTGCATTAATGCACATTCTTTGTTTTTGCCACTTTGATCAACTGATCTAACTACTTTTTTATTTGACAGGATGGTGACTGATATCCCAGCATCAACAGACGATAGCTTTGGTGAGCATATTCACATTGTATGCAAGCATACAAAGTTACAACTTGCATTCATATATACCTACTAAAACCTTATTAATTGTACGGGAGTGTTCCTTCTTGTTTACAAAACCTTATTTATAAACAGAGTTCACAAATTACTCAAGTTTGGTTTATATATGCTTTTCGCCAGGTTCAGATTACATAATCTTTCTGGTGAAGTTTTATAGTCATGGACCAACTTAAACTTAGTTCTTAATTTGGAGATCTTTTATAGGATAATCCACTAGATTTCCTCGCTACCAGAATCAGCGTAGTTCCCGAGTTCCCCTGAGTGTAATAGGAAGACACTCAGCAAAATACCGAACTTCCCAGTGTATCTAGGTAAACACTCGGTAAAATAACCAAGCACACGGGAAATAATATCTTCCCGCATGCCGGCTTAGGCTCTCGAGATATCTTACCGGGAAAGGCTCTCAAGGACGGTTTGCTAACGGGAAATTAGCATATCCTGGTAGTATCTATTATATGTCAGGTAACCAAGCAGTGAATTATATTTGTGTTTTTGAAAGCTATGTTCAAATAAAATGTTGCCATAATGTGCACTATTATTAGAAATTCATACAATCTAGTTCAAATTTTTATTATTAAGTCCTACATTAAGTTATTTTAATCATTTTGGTTTGTAACCTGTATTATTTATATTTATATTTAATTGGCAAAATATTTCCAAAGCCAGTTAAACTTTTTTCCTCGGCTAGTGCAACATTGCTATTGATTTTCAGTCGTGTAAACAAAATGTTGCATTACTTGCGCATGCTGCAATGCATTGACTACAAGCTCATATGTTAACCATTAATAACTAAAATATAATACACTTAACTTTTATGTTCGGTATTACACTGTTATATATACTTCTAACTTTTTAAACTATTTTGTTTTTGTATTGAAGGTAGAACTATGGGACGACACATCTAGTTAATTCAAACCATAATTTAGTGTATTTTACTCTTATATTAAGTATTTAAGGATTTATTCCTGTTGTTTCAAATTTATTTTTAGTAATTAATTGATCCTTTAATTTTTATTTTTGTATATATTACTTGATTTTATCAAGTCAGCACATCGTGCCCATGTGGGCAAACTATCAAATTTAAAGATCAAATAATGGAAGCAAGCGTAAATTGTAATGTCTTACAAAAATATCTACAGCAAACTGAAAACAAAATTCAAATCTAGGTTTTATGGCATGAGTGTCAAAGTACTTGAGGTTCTATGGAATTTTTGTCAATATAGTAAGTTTCAATTACAGGTTCACCCAGTGTTAAAGGTAAGCAAAATAAATATTCTGGCACACAATAACTTCAGAGAAAAAAGAAAATACAGAACTTACTATCCACAACAAACTTCTCTCTCTCGCCTAACATCAGTCGAATTTGGCTGTGAAATTTTTTTCAAGCAATTTGATATGTAAACAAGCGTCATTTGTACCCTTGAACCTATAGATGGTTTGAAGAAGTCATCTCCCTCATAGCTTTCTGCAAATTAACAATCTCAAAGAATGAGAAAAAAAAACTAGTACTTTGAAGAAGTGCTTAAGATCACAGAGCACATATATGTATCTTACCATTATTTTTCGATTAAATGGCAGGCCGAGAGATTGTGACATACGAGAGCCCAAGCCCCACTATGGGGATCCACCGCATTGTCCTGGTGTTGTATCAACAACTGGGGCGGGGAACGGTGTTTGCGCCGCAAGTTCGTCAGAATTTCAACGTGCGCAGCTTCGCACGCTCTTTCAACCTCGGCCAGCCTGTTGCCGCGATGTACTTCAATTGTCAGCGGCCGACAGGCACAGGTGGGAGAAGGTTCACCTGATCTAATCGATCGGTCATGTTCAAGTCGAAGGCAAGCTTGAGCTTACCACTTTTATATGCGTGCTTACCAATACATAGCCGCATCATGCAGTACCTAGCTAGAAAAGCTAGAATAAATGTACTTACTGTACATGTAGGCCCTTAAATGTGCCTTCACAAGGATGCCTGCTTTCCAATAAACATCATATGACAGTTGATATGATGTTTAATATCAAGTATAGAGATGTGACATTTCGTCACACCATGGTAATTAATAAGATATATGCGGTTGTTTGGATCTTGAGTTTCAGCAAAAATGTTCAACATTTTCTGAGAGTATGACTTCAATTAGCTAGCAAAATGCTTTACTTTGTTTCCATTAGGTATACAGAACCAGCCTAACAAAATGAGTTAGTTAACCCCAGACCAAGAAATTAAGCATGAAACAGAAACAGTTAAAAAATTTCTTCATACAGATAGCTTGCTGCAGATATATGTTCTTGTGAAAACTCCCACTAGAACTTATTTTTTAGATGTATTGAAAGACGTGTAGCGAAGATCTGTTGATATATAGATTATAGCATCCAAATTAAACTAATCTATTTACGTACGTGAAATGCAACATTATTATTTGCTTGTCAAGGAAAGATGGAAATGAGAGTTTTTTAATTCATCATTACCAAAAGGAATATAGGAGAAATATTATGGCAAGTGAAAACATCCCTTCCTTCAATGGTTACTGTAGGATGATTATCAAAATTGACGGGTACTTGGCGCGATTAGCATCAACTAATCACCAACCTTCTTCTATTAACTGTTATGTATTATGCTCAGGAAATATGATATTTTTTTTGTTGCACTTTTTAATGATAATGTGAAAATAAACTAATACGAATTTTTTACTACTAAATAATTACATGAACAATATATTGCCTCTTTTGTTGTTCAAGTACTTGTCGAGTTTTTTTTTTTTTGCTTGTCTTTGTTCTGTTAATTGTTTTTCACATGACCTTTTTTACCATCCTTGGAAGTACTAGGAGGTACCAATACCACTCAGTCTAAATCTAGTATCTCTTCACTAAAAAGGAGGTACCAATCAATTATCCGTTGATTTAAGTGGGATAGGATAGGTATTTCACTACTCCTATCAGCTAATGGCTCCATTCTCTCGAAGGCCTTCACACAATTAATCGGCTCCTCTTTCTCCCCCGGGCCGCCTCCTCTCCCTTGCCCTACACCGTTGCCTCCATTCCTTGTGAAGAAGCTCGCGGTCTCTTTCTCCCCTGACGCTCCCAACCGCGTGGTAAATGAGATCCGGCAGCTCTCCAAGTCGGGCTCCGACAACCGCAGGTTCGTCGGGGAGGCTGGCGTCGTGCCGCTGCTCCACTCCGAAGACGCAGCGCTCCAGCTCAACGCCGTCACAGCGCTGCTCAACCTCTCCATCCTCGAGGCCAACAAGAAGCGCGTCATGCACGTCGAGGGCACCATGGAGGCACTCCGCCACGTCATGGGCTCCGGTGCTACGTGGCGCGCGAAGGAGAACACCGCGGCCACTATGTTCGGCTTGTTAGCCGTCCATTCGTATCACCGTCGGCTTGGCCGAAAGCAACGTGTGGTCAAAAGGGTAGTGCTTCTCGAGCCGTGCTGGCCCCTTGAGCACCAAGAAGGATGCGCTAGCCGTGCTGCTATGCCTGTTCGGCGAGAGGGAGAACATCGGAAAGCTCGTGGAAGCAGGCACCGCGGAGGCAGCATTGTCGGCAATCAGCAAGGAGGAGACCACCGTGGCAGTATTGGTGTCATTGGCCAAGCGTGTAGGAGCAGAGGCGATCGTCAACATCGACTACGCCATGGCGCGGCTGGTCGCCGAAATGCAGTGCAGCACGGAGTTGTCAAGGGAGTGCGCCTCCTCCCCTCGCTGTGGACGGATGTGGCAGTTATCGTGTGTTTCCAGCCATTGGATCTCTGCATATTGGACGGTTTGGGTACTTTCCAAGGATGATAAAAAAACCCCTCTTTTCACATATATGGACTCAACACCTAAAACTTTTTTATATTTTGTTTCACGTGACAATTATATGCTTGCATAGTTGACTATTTCTCGAACAAAATGCATTAAATCTAGGAAGAAGTCCCTTTACTCTCTGAATTTATGCCCTAAATCTGAGTCACACTCTCAACTACAAAATCATTCACTTTACACCACCAGCTATCAAAACTAGTACAAATTATCCCTTAGAGCTGGTTCCATCTGTGGTTTTTGCCATGTAGCCTAGTTTTGTGTTGAATTGGCACCAACAGCAACGTCCTCAACTTCTGCAATGGTCACTCTAGGTGATGACGGCAATGGTGAACGGCACCGCGGTGGGCTCGATCAAGAACCAAAATGGGTCAGCCAGACCTTGGGAAAGGGATAGTTAGTGACATCATGGGCAGGGAAGTATGGCAGCGACTGCGGTGACGTCAGGTGGCAGCCAAGGCGGAGATGGACAGTGGTGGCAGTGTGCTAGCAAAGTTTTGGCAAGAGAGACATGAGCATAGTGAATAACGCGACGAGAGGAAGACGATAGTGTGGTTGATAATGGTAGGGGCTCACTAGAGAGGACAAATCTGGTGACGGCGGCACTTCGGACAGAGGTGATAAAGATGGGATCAGCTCTGGCAAATGGCTGTATGAAAATGAAATTAAATTAGGGGAATAAGAGAGGAGGGCTAGGAAGTCTTGCATTGGAGTCATAGCAGAGGGATGGGGAGCCACGGAGGCCACCATGGCTAAGGGTGGCGGCAGTGGCAGTGTAGGAGCATGTGGATTCGGTGTAAAAAAGAGTCGGTGGGCACCAGGGGCAAGTGGAGTCGGTAGGCTAAGTGGCGGTGAGATGGGGTAGGTTGGGAGAGATCGTGGAAGATGGAGAGGAAGCTGAGGCCGATTGAGCTCGGGGATATGGGAGGAAGTAAGAGAGAGAGATGAGAAATAGAAGAGGAGGAAGCATGTATGATAGGCGGGGCCAAGCAAGCTTTTTTATTTTTTTTCTAATTAAGCTTTGTTGTCCTAGGGATAACTATCCACATGGATGCCACATCAGTGAAATTTATATAAGTGGACGACATGTCTTCCAGAATCGGGGTGGTTTAGGGCGAAATAGTGATTTGCTCTGGTTTTTATAATTGAGGGAGAGGGCGAAAAAGTGAATTGTTTCATAGTTAAGGGTGTAATTCAGACTTAAGAGATAAGTTCATGGGGTAAAATGGACTTCTTCCATAAATCTATGGCCACCAAATAAGATTTTGTCGAGACCATATCTTCACAACAATTCTTAACCATTGCCCGGAAACTTTGCGAAACATTTGCAGATCGCATCTGGACACTCAAAACTGTGATATGCACTTCCCATTGTTATATTAGCAATGGAGACTTCGCAAAAGAGAGCATATTTCCATTTTCACTGTATTTCTTCCCCCATTGCTGTGATTTACTAGTGAACAAGTGTCATGTCGGCCATGCAAAACCTAAAAACATCACGTCAACCTGCCCTGTAAAATCTTATAGATCTGAAGCTCTATTGGACAATAAATACTCATCACTAAAGGATACTTGGTGTTCATTTAATATTCACATTGAAAATCGACAATTTCTTACACTGAATAATTCAGAAATGTAACCCATAAGCACTCCTGTCAGATTAAAGTCACTATCAGATATTCTATGCTGAATTTCACTTCTCGGTGTGCCTTTTCTATGTCATTCTATACCACTAAGTATTTCATCCAAATAGTATACATGATGTTTAGTTTGGAGTTTTTGGCACATATAGCATATTTTAAACCCGTACAAAAATTTCAATATGCACGCGACAATAGCAAAAATATCCGTTTTGCCGCTTGGTCACCAGGCGGCGACGCTGTGGAGCTGACACGTGGCACCTGGAGCCCCGTGGCCACGCGGCAGGAACCTATCGCCCAACCACTGTGTGGCCAAGGCGGTAGCCCGGTCACTGGGCTCCAGGTTGCCTATTGCCCGGCCACCAGGCTCCGCATAATTAGCACCGTAACTAATTATTTTAATTGCATCATTAGAAAATTTAACACGCACTACTCGTAGAATTTTTTTAGATGTAGCAAATGAGTACAAAAACTTATGAAATTTTTTGTTGAGCTTCCTAACGTAACATAGTTCAGTGTGTAATTTGCTTGAAATTTTTTTCTGTTATGAATGTTACACAAAAATTTATTTATGTAAACTATTTGTAGGAATTTCTGAACATAGGAAATGAGATCAAAAATTATAGTAGTGAATTTAATGATGTGATTTTTTATTCAATTAGGCAAGGAGTACATATAGTAGTACAAAAAACGCATAGCACGGGATATAGCAGTACAAAAAGTGCATCGCATGGGATGCAATATGGCTCACTTAAGCCACTACTATCTCCTTGTCGCATCTACCTCCGCATGTGTAGCCTTGTCTTCTGTTGAGCATGTCCCGTGGGGTACAACAACCGGTCGAGCATCCGTGTCAGATCGAAGGAGGTATGGAGATCGTTCCATCTGTTGAGTGCCCGGGGTGGTCCAGTAGGTTGGGGTACAGCAGATAGTGTCAGGTGGTAAGCGTCGATGTGCTCCTGTTAAGACATACCGAATTGGGGGCAGCCAAAGATGAAGTCATGAATGAGGGACTATAGAAATTCTTGTTGTGCGGAGGAGCCCTAGCCTTCAGCGTACGGTGTGCCAATGATGCTAGAGGAGCTCTACCCATCGAAGTCTCCATACCCTATGTATGGTGTGAACGATGCGCTCTGCCCTGCATACGCTACAAACCCTAGCACTGTGTACTGCTGCCTAGAAGCAGCTGGGAGGCATGTATCGTCATTGGTGGACTAGCCATCACCCCCACGTTGAATTTAGGGCTGCAAGATGGAATGATGTTAGTCATAATAAATATTCTAGATGTAGAATGTGAATCTTGTACCTCCCAGATGTGCAGTGAAGATGACCGACGGGGAGTGGTAGTTCATGTACGGTGTGCGGAGGGTAAAAGTGATACATCTCAACGACGGACCTGCAGTAGAAGAATACCATGATGTTAGTGGCATGTAAGGCATAACAGGAAAACAAAACGTAGGTTTGTACGTAAGTTACCTCCTCATCGATCTGGTTGTGGATGATTGACAACTAGTACTATAACGCCAGCTAGTCTAGGTAGGTCGCGATGGTCGGCCGGACTCACTAGGTCGTGATGACTTGGCAGGTGAGCATGGTGCCCCCACTAGGTTCCCATGTGCATGGCATGGTTCATCGATTGGCCGCAGCTCAGGTTGTCCATTATTTTTTGGCTTGTAATAGGATGTACTTGAAAGTTTTCTGTAGGGCCGATGGTGTGTATGGGCTACTCATGGCGGTTTCAGACATGCTTGCGATGCGCTACGCTTGCTCCAACTGAAGTGACATATGAAATAGATTCAATAACAACTAGTATGAATTTCATAAATGAAATTATCAGACTTTACAACTATCTTATGGTGTCATGGTGCCACGAAGCATTATGGCAATCGATCAAGCGTTATAAACTATCATTGTGCATGACTTGCTCCAGGTGGTCTGGTGGAGAAACGGTGAGTCTACTACGCGACCGGGGTAATACCACTATAGGTACTCGTCGTACGTTCGAATGTCATAAGGACACTGCTCCATTATGACATCCAACAGCGCCGTATCCATCTATGCCATCATCCACTCCTGCTGCAATGACTACCAGTCCATACCATGCCGACCCGCCCTCAATTAACTACATTTCTGGAATCATCGATGTTATAGGGGAAGACATACGAAGTGTAAACATTACTCAAATGGGGCACAACCTAGTACAAACCAAACAGTCGCATTACGCGCTGCGGCATGTAAACCTCCACCATGTATAAGAATACCAAATGGTAGGTCATCGCCCATAACTCTGCATCCTGGAGGCATTGCATAGACAGCTCATGCGGCACTACACTCAGCACGAACTCTAGAGTCCATAGAGCCCAAATGATGTCGCTTTTGTGCAAAGACTCAAATTCGTTATGCCACAACAAGTAGCACCTCACCAGTCTATCCTTCGCCCAGTGCAAATGGGCACCAATCCACCGGAAGCCCATAGTGGGCCCGTCTATCTGGTCGACAAATTCGTCGAATGGGTACACTGACCTCTAGATGGCCGGACGCCCGACAGGGAAGTGCTCCCAACTCTACAACTCCAGAGCACGTAGCAGATGGCCAGGTTGGGGGAACCACTGGTGCCACACTGGCAAGTGTCACACAACTTCCGATATGTGGTGCATAGGATGGCTGATCTCCAGCTGTATTGAGGAATCGCCCCAACCTCCGTGTCAACCAAAGACTTTGTGAGGCGATTGAACTTAGGGTTGTAAACATCGCTATGTGTGGATGGAAATATGCTCCAATCAAAGAGCTAAATAAGGTATGTAATAAGGTTCGTTCTAACGACCTTGACCAGTGTATCCTGGGGGCACACACTGAAATACCTCAGCCAAGTGTGAGAGACGCCATGAGAACAGTCTAGGACAGATAGGCCAAACTAATACGCTAGCCTGTCCTTCTAGTCTCACTGGTGGATGGGCTGGAACAAGTGTGCCATTCCAAAGAGGGAGACCGGTCAAGAACAAGATATCCTATAGAGTGACTATCATCTCACCCCACCGAAAGTGGAATATGTGTGTCTCGAGCCTCCACCTGTCCACCAATGCCACGAATAAGCTGCCATCGAGGGTGAACTGGCATCCGATGGAGACTAACCTTGCAAAGGGCAACAAGCCCGTGGCCCACAGGATTGGAACGTAGCGATCGTCCAACTCCCAATGATCCCCACGCCACAGCTTGAAGGGTGGAGGGCCATTCACGTCACTCGTAATCCATGACTGGTACCGATGATTCTCATCGTAGAACTCTTCAAGAAGCTCCGATAAAGACATACCTTCCAACAAATGGGATAGACAAAATATTAGTGCGAAGATTGATAATGACAATAAAATACTACTAATTGAAATTTACGATGAAATAAATAGTACATACATATATATATATGCACACATATATATACGTGCATGCATACAAACATACATGTGTGTATGTACATGTATATGTATATGTATATTATATATATATGTATGTATATGTGTGTGTGTGTGTATATACATACATACATATACATATATGTGTGTAAATATATGTATATATACATGTATGTGTGTGTATGTATATACATACATGTAATGTATATATGTATATGTATGTGCATATATACTTGTATGTATGTCTGTATACATATGTGTGTGTATTAACATATATATATGTATGTACATGTACATATACGTGTGTGTATGTATATATATATATATGTATATATATGTATATATGTATATAGACACACACACATATATATATACACACACACACATATATAGATAAATATGTATGTATGTATGTATGTATGTATGTATGTATGTATGTATGTATGTGTAACATCCTGATTTTCAGAGCCTTTGTGAAGCTTTTGAAATAAAATTCACCATTTGGATTTTTCTGAAATTAATTAAAGCTTAATTGGAATTTTATCAATTAAAAGGATTTAATATGATTAAGATAAACATTAACATTTGCTAATGTTATTTTATTTGAGTTCCTTGTGTCTCAAGGAATTTATTGGAATTTTTCTGGATTTTTCTGGATTTATTTGCTATTTTCTAGAGCTCAAAAGGTTTTATTGGAATTTATGGAAAAAGAAAAAGAAAAGAAATCCCCAACCGCCAAAGGGCAAGCCCACCACCGCTCGCTTCCCTCGCGCACGCCACCACCGCCCGGCCGCCCGCCCGCCGACCAGCCACGCTGCCGATCCGACCGCGCCCGCGCCCGCTTGCCCTCGCCGATGGACGACGCGTGTCGCCATCTCGGCCGCTTCGCCACGCCGCGCGCCATCTCGGCCGCGCCTGCTCGTCGTGCCGGCGGTGGGGCCCACTGCCGAGTCGTCTCCGACCGGACTCGTCCCGTCTCCGATCGGGCGCCGCCGCCGCTCCGTTTTTCCTCCGCCGTCTTCAGTCGAACGCCTCGACGTCCGTGTATTTAAGGGGGCCGACTCGCTTCCTCGCCCCTCGAGCGCGCCACCGCCGCCGCCACCGCCGCCGACGCCGTGCGTTGCCGCCGCCGGAGTTCGCCGCCGTCGCGCCGCTCGTCTGCCACCGCTGCTCCGCGCCTCCGCCATCCCGAAGCCGCCTCGCCGCGCTCACCACCGCTGTCGCCGTGTGCGCGCGCCGCCGCCCGACGCCGTTCTCGCTGCGTCGCCGCTGCCGCTCGTTCGCCGCCGCCGCCGGTGAGCTCCGCTGTCTTCCGCCGCCGTCCGTGCACTTCGCCGGTTAGACCCGCCGCCGCAGCCGCCGCCGCACTCGCCGCCGCCGATCCGCCGCAGCCGCCGCCAGTCGCCGGTGGACCGCGCGCTGCGCGCGCTGCGTGACGCCTCGGTCCCCGCGCCGGCGTGCGTCAGCACTGACGCAACCCGCCGCTTCGCCTTCCCGTGGACTCGTTCCACCGTGCGCCGTGCCGCTGCCATGTGGGTCCCGTTGGTCAGCCCGAACCGTAGACACGTGAGCCGATCTGCCCCATCAGCCTGCCAAGATGCCACGCCCTCGGGCGCACACGTGTCGCCACGTGTCTGCCACGTCAGCCCTAGCCGCTTGCGCCAGCAGCCCGCCGCCCGCACTGTTCTGTGCGCCGCGTCCACCGTGAACTCAGCTTCCCGTGCGCCGGTCCACAGAGAGAACCTTTTTCCAATTTCCCGATTTTCTTTAGATCCAATTTTCCAAGAGCCCGTTCTCCCTCGTCCTAGCTCCGATTGACCCGATTCTTCTTCCTAAATTCATATAAACTTGAGCTCTACCTTTTGGTTCAGGTTTGAAAGTTTTTGGAGTTCATTTGAATTTTATTTGAATTTATTTTGTCTTTTCGTTGCGCTTTCTCTCGTTAGATCGCGTCCGAAGGAGCGGAAATTGGATTTGAAGATCAAGAGCCCTCAGCTGAGCACGGCCAAGGCAAGTCGTGTCCTTTGATCATGTTGAACCCAGTTTTCAAATCTATTATGTATTACTTTGTTTTAAATTATCATGCATTGCTATTTTATTATAAAACCCTTGTATTGGTAGTTAATGATCTAATTGATTATTCCTCCTTGATAATTTGAATGCCCTGATTCCATTGTCACCATAGAATGGGAAATTACTTAGTGATGCAATATTAGCTGTCACATGGGTTGTGCGTTGAAATGCTTAGCCATGCTTATCATTAGTCCGTTGGGATCTATCATCACATGTAGTTAATTAATCTTGACTTAATGATATACTTGAACGTGGTGGTTAACCACAGTTATAAAATTTGTTTGCCATGGCATGGGTAGTGCCATGAGCATTGGTTATACAAACTTGGCTTTCACTTGGGCGAATGATCGTGCAGTAAAGGGGGTGCAGGTTGCACATTGGGATGTGGATGCTTCGCCTGGGTAATTCTTAAGGACTTAACTTTGTGCGCCATTGATCTGAGCTTGATCGTGCAAACCACATGTCTAGTATGGGATAGACCTGGCATAATAATTTGTGAAGTCTCAACTTTGGTTTCATTACTGATGTTGTTGTGGCGCAAGAGGGGGCAATTATCGACTAGAGGGTTACTCTACTCGACGGCGGAACCTTAGCGAGTGGGATCAAAGTTGAGATGGATCATTGTAAAAGCCTTGTTGTGATTTTCTTTAACGTGAGGATGATCACATCGTGTGGGTACAGTTGTGCAACCTCTGCAGAGTGTAAAACTATTCGAATAGCCGTGTCCTCGGTCATGGACAATGCTCGGTGATTTCACACGAGGGTAGAGTCTTTATGAAATCTGGTTTGGTTTGAGCTGGAAGTGAATGGTTAGTTCACCCGTGGTTTTATTCAATTCCTTTGGATATCTACTTAGTGTCTGTTGTTAAATTCGCTTACAATCTATTTATTGTATTTTACTTCAAATTGTTGCTTTCTGCAAAATTAACCTTTCAGCCATCCATTGTTAAGCCTTGCATATTATATTGCATTCATTTGTTACAAACGGCTTGCTGAGTATCAATGTACTCACGGCTTTATGCCCCTGTTGCTCAGTTGAGGAGGAGGAGTATCACCAGCAGGAGGTTCCAGAAGGAGAGTACTTCGACGTCTTCGCGGATTAGGCTTCGTTCTCCACTCGATAGCCTGTGGGCATGTCGATTGGCTGCTGCGCTTTCTTTTGGATTTCCGCTGCTAGTTTCTTTTAAGCCTTTTTAGGCTATTAATTGTAAGCTTGACCATAAGGTCGTACTCTGATGATTATTAATAATATTTGAGTCTTTTCTTAGTAAATCGTGATATGTTCGATATTTCATCTTTGTTTATACTGTGTGCACTAGCGTGATCCTGGACTAGTGCAGAATACACAGGAGAGTCCGGATTTGCATATTCGGGTCTCTACAGAGATGGTATCAGAGCTATATCGACTGTAAGACGAAGCCCTAGTTAGAATGGTCGAATTAGTAAAGTTTTCAAAATTATTTTCTAAATCAAATCAACTAAATGACTATC
Source organism: Dendrocalamus sinicus (assembly GCA_036346575.1). NCBI lineage: Eukaryota > Viridiplantae > Streptophyta > Magnoliopsida > Poales > Poaceae > Dendrocalamus > Dendrocalamus sinicus. The sequence goes on from CM070657.1 coordinate 11,825,564, forward strand.
TAGTAATTCTTGATTCTTACCTCGTTCTTAGGATTCTTGCTCCTTGTCTCCTCTGAGAACTTGTTTTTGAACCTAAATTTGACTTCTTATCTCTATAATGTCCATAGATGTCTTGAGAGTCCTCAATCAAAGTCAAAGTTGGTGGAAATTCTTCAAGCTATCTTTGTGAAGTCCGGATCAAGGAAGCACCCAATATGTCAAGACAAGATTGGAGATTTCCATGAAGATTAGGAACCATTAGATTTGAACCTTGTTATAGTGTTAGTATCGTATAGATCGTTTTGCTTCTTATTTGCCGTTGGGTGTGATGTGAGCTGCAGTTTTGCTTCTAGCATTATGATGCAGTCATGTCAAAAATCTTTTTGTGGAGTTTATTGCTTCTTTTGTTAGCCTTTTCGGCTAAGTGTCTGCTTAGTTTAGGGTCGCCATTAGGAATTCCCCTTAGACGAGTTTACCACTTACCTTTGCTTTTTCCTCTTACCTATTGAGCCCTGAAGAGTCAGTTCTCAGCAAAGTGGTCTTTCTTTCAGAGCAGAGCAAAAATGGTTGACACTCGGAGCACAGCAAGACGCAGTCAAATGAACCAAGACCCAGAGGGCAGCAACACAAACCAGAGCAACTCAGAACCGCAAGCAACTCCAATGGGTTTGGATCCGATCTTAAGTCGCTTTTGCAGCACAAACTCGGCTCATGCAAACAAGTGTTGCAACAAGTGGACAACAATGCCAAAGCTTCCTGGGTCGCTCCATTTATACCTTGTCAGCAGTGTCCCTCTGATAAGTCATTAAGAATCAAGGCACAAGAAACACTTCATCGGGATGACCGCATGAGACATCGTTCTTCTACAAGCCATAATCCGATAGAGATGTTATCTCGCTACCGTTGTGGTGGGGATGGACACATAGCCTTCCAATGTCCTCAAAAGGGAAGCCAAGACAAGATTTTCTTTGTGCCAACTGCAACAGAACCGGCCACAAATTTGCCAGATGTCCTACAAGGAAGGTAATCCAGCACGAAGCCCACAAACGTCGTGACAAGGAAGAGCACTGCATCCAACAATGCTACCTAAAGAATAAGTTTAAGAATTGTGCCTGCACTCGCTGTGGAGAGATAGGACATTATGCTAGTGAACATGAAATCAGTTGCTCCAGTTGCGAAGGAACTCATTTTCTTGAAGAATGTCCTATGAGCAAGATTACTTGTTACCTATGTGAAAGCCAGGACCATAGCCCAGCTCAATGCCCCTTGGATTCGATATTGGCCTCAGTATTGCAGCAGCAACGAGGGAAACTCCGAGCTACTACCATGAGTGCATTGACAAAAGAAGGCAGGACTACAGGTACATTTACCCAGTTACCACCAGAAGATGAGGCACCACAATACAACCAGGACAATGGTGTGGTCCCATCAGATAAGACACTTCCACTAGGTGAAACCCAATCCCTAAGAGGAAGATGGTCCAACAAGGAACTCAGTTATACCGGTCACACAAAGGTAGAATCAACGGGTGCCAGCCAGAATGTGTACCTCGACAGTCAGATTTCAGAACCCAAGATAATTCAGGACCACGCCCTATCAACGTCAGCAAACAGCCTCAAGGGGAAAGAAGCTATGCAACTCCATTCACTTGTTTCATGTGCAAAGAGCCAGGTCATTTCGCTCGCAAGTGTCCGCAAAAGCGTAAAGGAATCACGCCAATTCCGTTCAACCTTGGAAGAACCCCTGCCAAGACTCCAGGAGCAAGCAGTGGAACACTGGCAAGTCAAGGAAGCCAAATACCTCAAGGCGTTGCAAGGGGAAGCCTCAACAACGTCGTCTCCAACGTCGTACCTGGTAACCTATTCTATTAGTCAGCCTGAATCTCGGGGTCGAGATTCCGTTTAAGGGGGGAGGTTTGTAACATCCTGATTTTCAGAGCCTTTGTGAAGCTTTTGAAATAAAATTCACCATTTGGATTTTTCTGAAATTAATTAAAGCTTAATTGGAATTTTATCAATTAAAAGGATTTAATATGATTAAGATAAACATTAACATTTGCTAATGTTATTTTATTTGAGTTCCTTGTGTCTCAAGGAATTTATTGAATTTTTCTCGATTTTTCTGGATTTATTTGCTATTTTCTAGAGCTCAAAAGGTTTTATTGGAATTTATGGAAAAGAAAAAGAAAAGAAATCCCAAACCGCCAATGGGCAAGCCCACCACCGCTCGCTTCCCTCGCGACGCCACCGCCACCGGCCCGGCTGCCGCGCGCACCGCAGCCCACGCTCGCCGATCCGACCGCGCCGCACCCGCCTTGCCCTCGCCGATGGACGGCGCGTGTCGCCATCTCGCCGCGCCACGCCGCGCGCCATCTCGGCCGCGCTGTTCATGCGTTACCGACAGTGGGCCCACTGCCGAGTCGTCTCGACCGGACTCGCCCCGTCTCCGACGGACGCCGCCGCCGCCGTTTTCCTCCGCCGTCTTCGAGTCGAACGCCTCGACGTCCGTGTATTTAAGGGGGCCGACCCTCGGCTTCCTCGTCCCTCGAAGCCGCGCCACCGCCGCCGCCACCGCCGCCGCCGCCGTCGTTGCCGCCGGAGTTCGCCGCCGTCGCCGCTGCTCGCCACCGCTGCCGCCGCCGCCTCGCCATCTCGAAGCCGCCGCCTCGCCGCCGCTCGCGCTGTCGCCGCCGCAGGCGCGCCGCGTCCGACGCCGTTCTCGATCGTCGCCGCCGCGCTCGCCGCTGTTCGCCGCCGCCGCCGGTGAGCTCCGCTGCCTTCCGCCGCCGTCCGCACCCGTCGGTTAGACCTCGCCGCCGCAGCCTGCCGCCGCACCCCGCCGCCGGCCAGATCCGCCGCAGCCGCCGCCAGTCGCCAGTGACCGCGCCGCGCCCGCGCCGTGTGACGCCTCGGTCCTCATGCGGCGTGGCGCCAAGATCGACGCAACCCGCCGCCGCCTTCCGTGGACTCGTTCCACCGTCGCGCCGTGCCGCTGCCATGTGGGTCCTGTTGGTCACCGACCAGACACGTGAGCCGATTCGCCCCATCGGCGCCCGGCCGGCATGCCACGCCGCCTCGGGCGCACACGTGTCGCCACGTGTGCGCCACGCCGCCCTAACCGCTTGCGCCAAGCCAGCCGCCGCCCGCAGATCGCTGCGGCGCGCGTCCACCGTGAACTCAGCTTCCCGTGCGCCGGTCCACAAAGACATACCTTTTTCCAATTTCCTGATTTTCTTTAGATCCAATTTTCCAAGAGCCCGTTCTCCTCGTCCCTAGCTCCGATTGACCCGATTCTTCTTCCTAAATTCATATAAACTTGAGCTCTACCTTTTGGTTCAGGTTTGAAAGTTTTTGGAGTTCATTTGAATTTTATTTGAATTTATTTTGTCTTTTCGTTGCGCTTTCTCTCTCGTTAGATCGCGTTCAAGGAGCGGAAATTGATTTGAAGATCAAGAGCCCTCACCGAGCACGCCAAGGCAAGTCGTGTCCTTTGATCATGTTGAACCCAGTTTTCAAATCTATTATGTATTACTTTGTTTTAAATTATCATGCATTGCTATTTTATTATAAAACCCTTGTATTGGTAGTTAATGATCTAATTGATTATTCCTCCTTGATAATTTGAATGCCCTGATTCCATTGTCACCATAGAATGGGAAATTACTTAGTGATGCAATATTAGCTGTCACATGGGTTGTGCGTTGAAATGCTTAGCCATGCTTATCATTAGTCCGTTGGGATCTATCATCACATGTAGTTAATTAATCTTGACTTAATGATATACTTGAACGTGGTGGTTAACCACAGTTATAAAATTTGTTTGCCATGGCATGGGTAGTGCCATGAGCATTGGTTATACAAACTTGGCTTTCACTTGGGCGAATGATCGTGCAGTAAAGGGGGTGCAGGTTGCACATTGGGATGTGGATGCTTCGCCTGGTAATTCTTAAGGACTTAACTTTGTGCGCCATTGATCCGAGCTTGATCGCAAACCACATGTCTAGTATGGGATAGACTCGCATAATAATTTGTGAAGTCTCAACTTTGGTTTCATTACTGATGTTGTTGTGGCGCAAGAGGGGGCAATTATCGACTAGAGGGTTACTCTACTCGACGGCGGAACCTTAGCGAGTGGGATCAAGTTGAGATGGATCATTGTAAAAGCCTTGTTGTGATTTTCTTTAACGTGAGGATGATCACATCGTGTGGGTACAGTTGTGCAACCTCTGCAGAGTGTAAAACTATTCGAATAGCCGTGTCCTCGGTCATGGACAATGCTCGGTGATTTCACACGAGGGGTAGAGTCTTTATGAAATCTGGTTTGGTTTGAGCTGGGAAGTGAATGGTTAGTTCACCTGTGGTTTTATTCAATTCCTTTGGATATCTACTTAGTGTCTGTTGTTAAATTCGCTTTACAATCTATTTATTGTATTTTACTTCAAATTGTTGCTTTCTGCAAAATTAACCTTTCAGCCATCCATTGTTAAGCCTTGCATATTATATTGCATTCATTTGTTACAAACGGCTTGCTGAGTATCAATGTACTCACGGCTTTATGCCCCTGTTGCTCGGGCTTGAGGAGGAGGAGTATCACCAGCAGAGGTTCCGTATGAGAGTACTTGACGTCTTCGCGGATTAGGCTTCGTTCTCCACTCGATAGCCTGTGGGCATGTCGATTGGCTGCTGCGCTTTCTTTTGGATTTCCGCTGCTAGTTTCTTTTAAGCCTTTTTAGGCTATTAATTGTAAGCTTGACCATAAGGTCGTACTCTGATGATTATTAATAATATTTGAGTCTTTTCTTAGTAAATCGTGATATGTTCGATATTTCATCTTTGTTTATACTGTGTGCACTAGCGTGATCCTGGACTAGTGCAGAATACACAGGAGAGTCCGGATTTGCATATTCGGGTCTCTACAGTATGTATGTATGTATGTATGTATGTATGTATGTATGTATGTATGTATGTATGTATGTATGTATGTATGTATGTATGTATGTATGTATGTATGTATGCACACACATATGTATTACACAGGAAGTACCTATTAATACGACTACTAACCGGCTGTGAAGAATTGCGAGACTGCGAGAGAGATTGTGAAAGAGACTACGAGACCAACTATGTGAGAGCTCGCAATTTATAGTGCGAGCGAGAGCGTAGTGCACTAACGAAGCACAGATAATGCCGAGAGTGAACTGTATGTGGGGAGATAGATGTGACGCAACCTCACTTTCGGTGGTCAATTCCCTCGTTGCGTATGCACAAGCACTCATTTTCTATACCAGCCAAATGGCCTTCAGCTCACTCCATTCGTTCATATGCGTAATAAACTAAATAAAGAAGCACGTGGGTGCCACCCCTGCCATACGTACGGTGCCAAGAGCCTGCCGCCCGACCATTAGAGCTCGCTTAACCATGGTACTTAGAGGGAGTGATGGCAGGTGGTAATTACATATCGCCCCGTGGTCGGGTGGCAGGCCTTTGGCCTCACGGTGGCTGAGCGGCAAGCCACTGCCGCATGGCCACAGGGCTCTAGCTGTCAGGTGTCAGCTCTATGGCGCTGCCGCCCAATCACCGAGTGGCAAAACAGACATTGCTATTATCATGCACGTAGTAACGTTCTTGTAAATACGAACTCCAAAAGCGCTATATGTGCCAAAACTTCATTTAGTTTGAGGATTTTTACAATATATTATAGTGATAGTAGAAACATGATAATAGAAATAAAATCTAACCGTTGATTTATAAAGGTATTATAGGCTTTTGTTTTTTATTTTAAGGTACTATAAAAGAGCTCTTTTTTTAACACTTTCACAATGGATCAAGTTCTTGCTCTAGCACATTAAGTTGTAGGAACACGCGTACGCTACGCTAGCGCAGAATAAAATTTTCTACCGCATAAACCAGGAAGCCATGCAAGTAAGAGATCGCAGATAGTTACCACTAGATGCGCAGTGCAGCGGAAGTATCGTTGATGCAATGATTCAACGGCGCGCGATGTAGCGAGTAGTCGAACGTTCTCCGTCCAACCGTCTCCTCCTCGTGATCGTCCCGCTTAGCACCGCAGTCACAACAGCGCCTCTACCGAAGTCCACACGTCTGGGATGGAATGCCGTGCGCTGGTGTGCTAGCACCATGCGCCCGGCTAGGGTTTCGCGATACGGCCGAGGAGAGGTGGCGGCCAGGGTTTTCAACTCAATAGTCTCTCAAACCTGCAGCCCCCACCTCCACATATTTATAGAGCATGCTAATGGGCTTCCACGTTGTAGGCCCATTAGAACCCTAATCCCATATGGATCAATATCTCTTTAGCCTATAAAACCGAATTATTTATGATTGCCTCTTAGGCACATCACTAACAATCTCCCACTTGCACTAGAGACAATCATATAGGCAAGTTTTCCAATTCCAACCCCTTAAATGTGTGACCCGTTAGGTTCATGTATAGACAGCCATGACCCAAAAACTCTTTTCAAGCCATAAGTCAATAGTGGCACCTAGCAGGGCATATTGACTCCCGAATATATATAAAGATCATATCGGCTAAACCTTGATATACACACACTTGGATCCCTTTGCCACACGATACCATAAGTTTCTAGGAACATTACTTCGCATGTCATTGACATCAATCCAGGTTATCTTCGCAAGCATTGACCTCTTGTTATGAGCGAAGTTCCACGGGTCACCGACGCTGCCGCCGTCGCCCATCATGAAGTACATGTGGCTGTTGGCTGGGTCAGAGAGGATCTGCCCGCCGTGGTGTGTCATGAAATTGGTACGGATATCTCCCTAAAGGATCATGGCAATGCTACACATAGAGAGCGATTACTCCGTTGTATAAGTTTTGAGTTTAGCATGGCTCAATAGGACTGGTTCCTTCAATAGGACTGAAGTCCTGCGCTGAGATCAGAACATATTGCTCTCACTTCTCGCCATGATGTGTCGTGAATGGCAGCCCAAGCGTCATTATCCTTCCCACCTCCGTCAGGTTCGCCACACGGAAGATACCAACACCAGCATGGAGAGCACGCCTAGCGTGGCCGCACTCCTATGCCAGCTCGGCGAGCTCGAGTGGACCGTCTGCTCCATGCAGGGCGCCGTCATCGAAGGCAGCTGTGGCGGTGCCTAGGACGGGGCGGCAGGCGGCACAGACGGACCGTTTTTTACAATTTATTCCTTTAAATATTCTACTGTTAGTATTATGAGTGGTAGTATAACTAAATCTTAACTAATCTGAATCATTGGATTTCAAAGATTAAATGACTCATATTCATTTTAAGGTACCGTAAAAGAGCTTTAGTTTGGAGCCAACATTTACCAAATTTTGGTTCATAAAAATCACCAAGATTTTCCTACCTGACTGGATTTGGCATGTGTTTGGCTGTTTGGTTTGCAACCAAAATTTTGGCAAAACTCATTTCACATAGCCATCTTAGTTCATTTTCTTGCAAAATATTAGTCAAATCGAGAGCGTCCACTTTTATGACTGTATTTCGATAAGCCCAAATTTTGGCATATTAGCAGGGGAAAGTTGTGGCACAAAGCAAACAACCCCGATCGAAACAATTGGTAAGCAAGTTACCTGCATAGTGTAGTGGCCTAGTGGGCCTCATGGATACATCTTCCCTTGGTATTCCCCATGACAACATACTCCCTTACGACACAGCCAAATGGAAAAGTTGGCAACTGACAAGGTCTTCTTCCATATGCTGCTGCATGCGTAGATGCTTCTGAATGCTAGCTCTTGATTGAACTTTCTTCAAAAATTAGCTTGCGGACAATGTTGTCACTGGCTTTCTGGATCACTTCTTTGAACAAGAAACTCGCAGCACAAGTTCTGTGTATGATTCTGGCTGTTGAATTGTGTCAACATATATCTGATGCTGTGCAATGTGATGGTTGGTAGTGGATTCTGTCCGAAGTTGAAAACCACTCGCTAGGACTTGCCACGGAGAATAATGTGCAGCAACCAGCTAGGGGTATTCCCTGTAGCTGGTCAATTCATGTCTTTCGCAGCTGTCTGGTCTGGATGGTGTTACGGACGAACCCCTTGGACTTCAGCATTTTCGTCCTCCGTCATGGTGAATGGTGATGGTATTTAGGCTCTATTTGGCATTTCAATGGCTTTTGAGAAGTACTTATTTAATTTTAGACGTCTCATTGGTTGAAAATGTCTTTATTTTGAAAGTACGCCGGGATCTAATATTCCAATTTGTATGACCTTACTGCTATCCACTAAAACCAAATATATTTCTATTATAATATATTTACAAAACCAAATATATTTTGAAAGTACTTTTCGAGACAAATCTACATATGCGATTTACATGTAGCCAATATAAATATTTAAAAAGATAGCAATAGCCTAAATTTTAAAAGTTTGACTGCACATATCCTAAAATAACATATTTTGTGAACTAGAGAGTATGTATGGAATTTAATGGTCACACATGCTTTTACCAACAGTTGTTTCTTAAATACAATGGTTGTATACTCGTGCATTGCAATGGAATTTATTGGATGTATAAAGAATTATGCTATAAAAAAGAATTGCTTTGATCAGTTAGGAAATGGAGAGTGGTGAAAAGTCGAAGGAATAGGACGGTTAAAAGAGAACGGATGTACAACCATCAACTCTTTTTTTATAATAGTAGTGATGATAAAATTTTGCCACTATAAATCTGCTAATATTTCCATGTATTTACAGCCACATGGATGACATTTTAGAGCCCTTGAGGAATGTTCCACGTTTATTGCAAAATGCAGCTCTTTACTGACGATCTCAGGACTTATTTTGTCGCATGAGATATGAATGGTTATGATATCATATTGCTTTATAAGCTAGGCCACTAACATTACTTCACTGTAAGTCACAGTAAAAAATTTGAAGGGAAGTCAGAATGTATAGGTGCAGCATTATTGCTTCTACAACGTACAAGCAGTGCTACTACTTGTTTGTCCTTGTATAGGTCTTCAGACTCTGACGCAGATTTCAAAATCTTACATCCAGCAATTCAATTTCATCTTTTAATCTGGCAAATCACCTAAGCATTCAAGGCTTCAAAATTCTGTTTCAATATGGCATATCAAGTAGAAACTTTACTAGCATAGGCTTACAGCACTCCCCTATTCATCCTCTAGATCCGGAATGAATCATTCATGCTTCATGGCATTTCACCATGATTAGATAAAACATGTTATAATTTTCAAGCAGTTGTAGATCCTGTAGTAACATCGCTAGAAACATATGAACCAATGGAAATTGAGTTCCATAGAGACGAAAGCTACACCCTTTACATATCATGAGTTGCCATTAGATTGCCATGAATTCTACATCAGTAACACTTTATATTAGTGACATCCAGTCATCCGCAGGCACCAAGCTAACATAAGAAGATAGCTAAAACAGGTAAAAAATATTTGAAGTTGTTGCCTTCAGAATCACCGCGTATGTCTGGCTACAATTCTCGCAACGTGATTCATGGAAAAGATGAATTAGCTGACCATTTCACTGTTCCTTCCAAATTCTCCCGGTGACCCATAGTTTTGAGCTCCTTCCTTTCACTACCGGAGAAGAACAAAGCCATGTTCCGCTGGATGATTAGCCCATCATAGCTATCATGTACCTTCCGATGGCTCTCTCTGATGCTCCAGGGAACCTCTTGCCAGATCATCTTGCATCCTGTCCCTCTTGACGGTGACTATGCATCGCTGCACGGGAAAATTACTAACAGACAGGACACCCCATGCATCATTGCTGGCATACTCTTGCAGGCAACTATTTGTTTCTTACTTCTCGGTAAAAATAACTTCTTTTCCCAAATAAAATATGTTAGTGATATGCCTAGATGTAACATGGAGATGTTGTATATATCACATACTATGCTTATGATACATTACTTTGTTCCTTGAAATAGACATTATCATTATTGATTAATGAGTATGTGACTTATTTATGAGACTCTTAATACTAAAATGTTGCTATTTCTAAATGATCCCTGATCATATATCATATGAGGAACAAATATGATTCAAAGATCAGCATATATATTGATTGATGATCATGTCTCATGGATCATGGTATGGTGATACCAAATCAATAATATGGACATGTGTTAGTGAACATATGTTGGATAGACCCGCCATGAGACACTGCAAAGATTCCATGTGTCATCAGTTGGTCTCAAGTAGTGTTTATGTAGAATCCTTAGACTTGATATCATCATGATTTTCAACATGCGTAGGAGCTTATTTTGGGACTACTAACCACTACTCCGTAACTGGGTAGTCATAAAAGTAGTCTTCGGGTTTGCCATGAAACATGTAGTGAGATGTGAATGATCAAGATAGAATTTGCCCCTCCTTATTATGGGACAGATACTCTAGGCCCCTTGATGTAATGGATTATGAAAGTGCATGGCCATACCAAGGTGATTGAGGAGTCAATCACAAGTTTATAATCCATCACGGAATCGAGAGAGTGATTGAGCTATTAAGAGGATGACACAGGTCTCACCTTGAGCTCAATCTATATCATGAGGCAAAGAGATTCGTACATGAGAACATTACAGGTTCAGCCGATATGATCTTTACGTATACTTTGGGGTTAATATGTCTTACTAGAGGCCGCTATTAACTGGGTGACCGGAAAGGCGTTTCCAGGTCGCGACCAAGTATACGTGAACCTACAGGGTCGCACACTTAACGAGTTGGAACACTAATTCAAATATGATTCGGATATGGGCTCAATTCGGATAGAGATCCGAATAGACTCCTATTGGGCCTTAGTCTACAAGGCCCAAGTGAGGAGGTCTATATATATTGTGGCGAGGGGTTGAGGGGTACACGCTTCTGTTAACCTCTAGCATAACCCTAGCCGCCACCTCCCGAGCCAAACCCTAGCCTCTCACGAGTGCTAATACATTCACGATCGGCGTTCCAACCCCGGACGTGTGGATAACGGTGGAGGCGCTGCTCATTGCGGTGTTGATCGGCATCAACAACCTACAGATTGAATCTGCTCGAGGTGTGGTTGATCGCGTAGAGGAGACGATCTGTTCGGGACGATCGGCTAATTCCACTACTACCTCGACGCGCGTGATTGGATCGGTTTCTCCAACTCTTCTTTCGCTGTGCTGCGCGTCTAGTGGTAACGATCTATGATCCCTCCTTAGCATGATGTCCTTGTATCCAAACAAAATAAGCTAATTGTATCCATTTTATTTTACTACCAAGAAAACAGAAACTTCAACGACATTACATACCACAACATCTCGGTAGTTGCTGCCTACCTGGACCTTATATACAAACCCGTACGTACGAATCAACATAATAACGCGCAATATACGTTATTGCGAATTGTTGCCTTGCGGGGAACCTCTTGCCAGATCATCTTGCGCCCATTGCCTCCTACCTCCAGGCTGTAGCTGTAGTTCTTTGCTTCTATGTCATCTCCCGTGAACCTCAGGAAGGCGATGTAGACAGGTGCTATGCCCAACTGAAATGCTTCAAAATGTAGGCAGAATTACTGGCCAAAGCAGCTGAAAACCTAGATGGAGACATTATAATTACTCAGTTTACTTCGTTCAATGGAAAAGGAAAAACTCAAGGAAAGATCACATTTTGAATCACGCTTAGATAAAAAGTCGACGTAAAGAAAGGTAGCTGATAGAGAGGCCATTTGAAATGTTAGTTAATCTGCTGCAAAATAGACACTGTTACATGGAAATGGATGCAGGTGGAGCTGTACAAGAATATTGTCTTCACAGGTGAGAAGCCGTTATGGTCCAATAGTATGCAACATGGTCGGCATCTTCATCATGTATGTCCGAAAAATAGTTGCTTTAAAAACACAAACCACGATCTTATTTGACCAGTCCAAAAAATTATCTTCCTTTTTTGACAGAGAGGTCTACAAGAGTTTAGTAGAAAAATATACTTAGTATCTTTGCAGAAGTAAACAGTAGCAAAAAGGGGGATTGGATCATATACCCTCCCCTTAGTTGGGAAATTCAGAATTTACCCTCCCACCTCAATGACATGTGGGGTCATTATCAGTCACTGACATGTAGGCCAGAGGATAAATCCTGAATTTTCATCTAAGGGGAGGGTATATGATGAATAAAACCTAGCAAAAAATACTCAATGGAAATTCTTAATCAACATGTTGGTGTTACCAAGAGATGCCGTAAGGTGCTTCCATTGTGCATGCCAAGTATGGAATGTCACCAGCAACTGTGCATTCAGATCCAGCATATGGACAACTACAAGGCCTATATTGGCACTGTGACTCATGCTTCAGCTTGCAGTAGTAAGGATAAATGCCTAAGTAACCAGAGCTCTGGTACTTGCATGGAAGTTCACGAGATGCAGCCACTTTCTCGAAAGCAAGACATCTTATGTTACCCAGTTCATGCCTACAAGTTGGACAGCAATTATGAACCCTTGGTTTGCATCCCGAGCACAATGTATGACAATTAGAGCACTGCATACACAAAAAAAAAGGCATTACAATACAGTAAAAGAATGTGTGTTGTGCACATACTATTTAGTCAACTTGTTTTTTGGTGCTTAAGCTTACAAAATAACATTTCAATAATGGAACAGAACATATACGGGAAAGAAGCTAGAATGACCGTTTTGCACTTGAAATAACAGAAAGTAACAAGAGTGGTTCGTAAACACTGGAGTATTTTTAGATAAAGGAATAAACATTCCGGCCTCCAACATTCACAAGTGAATGAGTACAGCCATTTACGACACCCACAAATAGCACTAAGGCCACTCTTCACCAAATGGTGATACAAGTTTTAAAACACCATTACATCAAAAGACTTAATTCGCAATTCTATGTCTTCTACTCCATCCAAACTTGCAAAAGAACTCCATCACCACCTTTTCCAAGATGCGACACCTCCATTCAGTGAAGCCCTCTCTTCCTCTTTAGATAATCACGACCACCGATTGATCCAATGCGTTCCCTGAAAATTACCTGCAAAATGAGTGAGATGTAATTTTTTGAAAATAGCATCATTCCTACTCAACCATATCGCCCAACAAAGAGCTGCAACCCCAATTAATATTTGATGTCTAAGCTTCAAAGAGAAACTTTTAAGCCAAGATCCAAACAAATGAGCTACACTATTAGGTGGTTGAGTGTTAAATGCTAAAAAAATTGTATTCCAAATGGATCTCGCTATATGACAATCAAAAAAGAGATGCTGAATATTTTCCTCTGAGCCACAGAAACAACATTTTGTACAACCCTTCCAACCACGCTTAACCAAATTATCCTTAGTTAAAATCACTCCTTTCCTCAAATACCAAAGGAAAATCTTTATCTTTAAAGGTAACTTAGTCTTCCAAAAGACAATTTTCCTTGGAATACCTTCTCTTTTCATGACATCCTTATATAAAGAATGAACCGAGAAAGAGCCACTCTTATTCAAGTTCCACACAAAGACGTCATTACTTTCATTCAGAACAACCGGTACTACCAGAGCAACTAATTCAAGCCAGTTCATCAAATTTACCCCTGTCAATGTCCGTCTAAACGAAACATTTAAAGGAGTCGTACTTAGTACTTGTGAGACTGTGACATTCTTTCTTCTAACTAATCTATACAACAAAGGATATTTAACCATCATCGACTCATTTCCTATCCAAGGGTCTTCCCAAAATCTAGTTTGGTTTCCATTGTTGACTCTAAACTTACCCCTTGCCAAAAACTGCTCTTTTACTTCCATAAGCCCGACCCAAAATTGCGAATCCCCCGGTTGCCTAACAACTTGCGACAAAGTTTTGTTCTTCAAGTACTTCCTTCTAATCAAATCCTGCCAAAGACCATCTTCATTCATAAGCTTAAACACTGGAGTATAAAACTATCTAGAAAATTTCATACAGATCAGACTAAAAAGGTGAGAGCAGTTACAAACTCAGGGGTCAAGTTACATAGCTAGTGCAGGGGGTACAATTTCAATAATGTATCATAGATTATCCAATACCTTGTAAGAAACGGAAGCTTATTTTTTACTTTCTCCAAATCAATGAAGCATAGATTGCCCTGCTCTCCTTGAAGATCTACACCAACAGAATATGGACCAGCTGATACTGTTGAATGTATTACTGGCCCAAAAGTTCTAACAAGCTTCACCAACAATTCCAATGAAACGCCTAAATGCCTGCAGAGATTTAATTCATGAGAAATAATGTGAATTGCAATGTACTAAACAAACAAATGGATGAAGTAAGATGGCATGGCACAGCACAACATAATGTGAATTGCAATGTAATAAACAAACAAATGGATGAAGACGGCATGGCACAGCACAACTCACATATGAATCAATTAACTGCCTGCTCCAGAGACAACCACCCATTTGCAAGCCAAAATGGAAGGTCACTCTTTTCGTTCTGGAAATAAAGAAGATAAGAACTTTTTACTTTTTAGAAAAAACAAGAGAAAATTCCCCTATTTCTATTTTTCATAGAAAGAAGTAAAAGTGTTCACAAAAAAAAGCATCCAACTCCCTAATGGTGCTCATGATAAAAACAGCACACATGCCAATAAGGAAGCACCTAAGCCCTCCAAATCAGTTTTAACAAGCAAAAGGGAACAACCACATAAGAAGTATTTCAGATAACCTCCACTCAACAGCTGCATAATAAATTCCCAAACAACTTCATTCAAGAACCGGGGCAGAGGAAGAATTGTCAGCAGTTTCCTTGAGCAGGTATACCATAGCACTAAAACATGAGTGCACTAAAGTCATTGGACAACCACTTACACTGTTTGTTTCAGCACCAGGATCTAGCAGGCCAACACCATTTGCACTTACTTGAAAAACAACCGAAATTGGCTGCAGTTACAGAGGAAAGGTAGTAAGGCCAACTATACAAGCATGCAAGAAAAAGAAGATAATACAAGCATCATTATCTCGTCCTCCATGAGGATATCATCAACATCATAATAACCAGGCATTTCACCAAGTGGACAGATCAATCTTGCTCACCCTTAACTCCGCATGACCAATTTGCACAATACCAATGAGCAGCAGTAACCGTATATACAATATACACAGATACATATCCTCCTGACAAAATAAATAGCCTATATCTAACCCAAATCGTGGTGAAAACGGTGGGTATGTTGCTTGAGTGGACAAATCAATTCCAAACATTACCTTGCTTCCACCACTGAGTAGATTATTTGAGAAACAAAGCAAACACAAACTAATCTCGGGATTTGCCATTGAGCTTTCCAGAGGAAGCGAGCAACGAGGACGAGAATGTGGTAGGTGTTGGGGGCTCCGGCGGTGGGAGGCACCCATATTAGCCAGTGAAAATGGACTAAGCAGTTTTTATGAAGCAAAAGCTAAAGAAATGAAAGTTAATTTTCTCTCACCCTCCTGCTCTTCAGGTGGTAGAAATCGATGAAGTCATCTGGCTGGGCATGAGAGATCTGTGCCTTGGCCTTCATCTCCTCAGTCTCCCTGAATTGCTTCTCAGCAAGCATCTTTGCAAAGCTCAAGCGGCATGACTGCAACCAAACCTTCATCACATCATTGCCAGTATCGCAAAACAACCTCACACAGAGCAAAATCCTATCATACATGTCATTGCCAATAGGGTGGGGAAGGTAAGAGGACTACCCCAACTGCAGTATGGACACCATGATCAGCAAGGCCCCTGTAGAAGCTTTGTTTGCTTCAACCTTTGATGGTTGAACCTCCTCTAGCCACAACACAAGCTTGGTTAGGGTACAGGCACCAACAGCAGCCAAGAAGAAATCACCTGACAGAACGAGTGATATGAGGTTTTGAGTGGAAGCCAATGACCCTACAGCCTCAGTGGCAGCACTCTGTGTGGCATAAGTGCCATCTGCAAGAACTACAGGCCTCGTAGATGATAAAGTGACGGAGTTCACTACAGTTTGGGCTGGCTTGGACGAATCAGTTGACTCCCCTTCCTCAGAGAGTGTAGAATGGCAGATCCCCAGGGCATTGCTTAATGGTTGAAATGGCGCTCCCAACTTCAGATAGTGAGAGGGAGTACTCCCCTAGGATCCAGGGAGCACATGAACACACACGAACAAACATCACAAGATTCACAACATCAACAGCTGCAGCTGCAGCAAAATTAGCGTCACCAAGGAAATCCATGAGGAGGTGCGCCACCGATCCGACCACCTCTGGTTACTCCACGCACAGGCATGGATCGCCTGCACCAACATCTGGCGGTGCTCGCCACCCTTTTCGAGCTCCCCACCCTGTCTTAACAGCCTCCTCCTTAAGGTACATCACTACCACCTCTACATTTCACGGGGTGAGCAGATCGAGCACCAAATCCAGCACCTTACTCCTGACATCCACATTGGGGCTGGCGAGGGCAGGCAGCATGTCCATGGCCACATTCACCATCACATCACGGTGTGACGCACGCAGCTCATGCAGGCGGTCCAGGACAATGAGCTTCACATTGTTGTCGCTCTGCGAGGAGAGCAGCTCACAGTAGGTGCTGGCGGCGACGCGCACAGAGGTTGGCGCAGAGGACAGAGACACGAGCGCGCCAGCGCACTCGTACACGACGGCCGTGTTGGGCGTGGAGAGGAGAGATGATGATCTTGATGTACCTGCCCTTGTCGGTGCGGTTGGGCGAGTGGCAGACCTTGCGGCTGAGGTCGACCGCGGCCATCTAGAGGAGGTCGGGCCACTCGGCAACGCGCTGGGCGTTGGCGAGGAGGTACGGGACCGTGCGTTCCTCCGCGCGCCCGCATCCTACTCGGCGGCGAACACGCGCTCCACGAGGTCGGGCGCGTCGGGGAGGAGTTGGTCACTATTGGGCAGGCGGTAGATGGCGAAGATGGCGGAGAGCTTGTGGCGGTGGATGAAGTGGTGGCATTCTCAATGGTGGATCTAGAATTTTTAAGATGGATATTTAGATTTTAGTGTTAAAATGCTCAAATACATCGATTTTGTAGTACATCATCTTTCACTTAAAACACTGATATAATGATACATGTATGTATATATAATAAAAATACAGAAATTACAGAAATTAATTATTTCTTATGAGGAAATAAGCGACACAAGACGAGCATAATTATATGAATTAAACAACAAATTATAGAGATAAATAAGAGTTGTATATCTTGATGATCTAACCTCTTTTTGCTATTTCTCCATCAGCAAAAACTATCCATTTAAGAGGAAATTGTATATTCCTTCCATGGGGCAAAACAGACCAAGAAAGAAAATAAGTGGAGGGGTGAAGCACACCTAGATCTGAAGAGAGGATGATAACAATAAGTTGGAGGTGCTACTCACTTTCCAATGCCACGCTCCCTCCCGGCTACCGCGCTGCTCCCTTCCTGTCGCCCGCTCCCTACCTCCGTGTTCGTTGTGCCACTGCCCGCTTGCCCGTGACACCTCTCGCTCGCCCGCACTGCCACACACTCACCTTGCACCACGCGCCCTCACGCATGATTGTCGTCACATCATGGCACCACGTCCATGTCCACCGGTCATCACTCACCTCTAGCCTGCACCTCCGCCTGCTCGCCACTAGAAGACCGAAGCCACCTCCTACACAGACAACCACAAGATGAGAAATGGAATAAATGTTAGAATTTTGTTTATATCTTTACCTCTTTGGGCATGAGAAGGGCTAAGGTGGAAAGAAAAATGGGTCTAATGTATTACATGGGCTGCGCGCGAGATACGGGGAGTGCAGGTTGAATTTATTTGAAGACATAAAAATATAGTTTTAACACAACTAATAGTATATACATCTAATATACCTATTATATACATGGTATTTTATATAAAATTTTGGGTGTTCAGCTGAACACCCTTGCACCATTGCAGATCTGCCCATGGCGATTCTCAAGGTTGGCGAGGATGGAGGGCACGAGCGGCTCGGGCTCGCTAAGGCAACAAAGGAAGTGCAGCGTGACGCCGCGGATGTACTCGTTGGGGTGTTAGAGGTTGTTGCGGAGGTTCTAGTAGATGAGGATCATCTCCGGGAGGACGCAGCCGAGCGCGACGTCATGCTTGTCAACAATCTCGAGGTAGAGGAGCAGCTTCTGGATGGTGTGGTCCTCCGAGGAGAGGACGTAGCGGACGACAGTGATGAAGATATAGGGGAGGGTCCTGCCGTTGAGGAGGATCATGATGGCGCGCTTCATGGCGTTGACCTTGGCGACAACGTCGCTGCCCTCAAGGTCGGCCTTGATCTCATTGGCCATGGAGGGAGAGCCCTTGTCGAAGTGGACCAAGAGGGTGCACGACTTCTCCATGGTCGTCGGCCGTGGGGCAGATTTGATCGGCCATGCCGAAATGTGGGGGACGGGTGGATTTGGCCTTTGGGTGGATCGGATCTGGGAGGAAGGAGAGAGGAGTGGGAGGCGACCGGTGGAGATGGATGGTGGTGCGACGGGTTGGGAGGGGAGGAAGATGAGGAGGCTGGATGCGGTGGTGTCTAGGGCTGATGAGTGATGACTAGGAGCGGAGGATGGGCACCAGTCGTTCGAGGTGGGGGATAGGATAGGAAGAAAGGATGGCTCTGGAGACTTATGTGGACGGGCAAGATGGATAGGAAGAAAGGATGGCTCTGGAGACTTACGTGGACGGGCAAGATGTAAAGAAGGAAATCTGTCATGAGGCCACACGTGGATATTGTTTTTGAGAAGGAGAGGGTAACTCTTTTTTTTCCGTAGTAGAGATATGGAGTGAGTTCGATAAGGCTTATGACTTAATTTGTTATAGTAAGTAGCTTTTAAATAGAGTTTTTTTTAAAGTGGAGCCTACAAGTTGATTGTAGTAGACACTATTCTGATTTCATCTATATCGATCAAAATCGCATGCGAGTATCTCTCTCCATACTCTCTCACGAACAGCCAAAATTCAAAATTTTAAACCAAAAGCCATAGCCCAAAAGAACCCACCAATTGATTTGGTACTAATTGATTCCTAAAACTAGTACCATTATCTATACTGATATACAAAGCACCATTTCAAAAAAAAACCTCTATTCATACTTGTACACACCTTCAATTGACACATTTAATCTCAGCCATTCGTTTGTTTCATCTTACGGTCCTGGTTATCCTTTATTTGCTGATTACTCTCCACCCCAATAATTGCTTTAATTTGCCTTATCTATCCTTAGCTGCACCAATAATTGTAATTACTTCCCCTGACTGTGTAATATCCCTCTGTTAATACTCCTAGAAAATTGTTTAGGCCTTCCCAGTCCGTGCCCCATGCCCCTCTTCTTCCCCAGGCCTCCAGCACATTCATGTCCTTCCCTTGGCACTGAAGACACCCATGGTGGCCCCTCCATGCCCTCCCTCTCCCGCGGCAACCAGGATGCCCATGCCGTCCTCACCTCCTGTTCCTTGTGCCGATGCCCTCAATGTAACACTCCTATTATGTTTGCCTAGGTTAATCATAACGGAGACCGTCACAGAACAGAGTAGCACCAAGATCAACTAAGGAAACAACATGTACAAGTAGAAACTTCCACAATTTAGTACACGATGCCTTATTCATATAGCACATATAATACTACCTTAGGGCTAGCTACGGTGAATACTACACTTCCCACCTATTTATTTCAAAAGCATTTTGAAGCCTCCCTCCTAATAGTCTTCTATTCCACAAGGTCTTGGTCGCCAGTCCCGTCGTAGTCCTAACCCTCCACAGCAACATCAGCATTATAATAATCACCCACATCATCGTGAGTATCAACCTCTATCTCATCAGAGTTAGCATACATCACAGTCTAAGTAGAAAAGTACTCAAAGAAGTCATAAAAAATGATGCATGCCTTAATATATATATATATATATATATATATATATATATATATATATATATATATATATATATATATATATATATATATATATATATATATATATATATATATATATATATATATATATATATATATATATATATATATATATATATATATATAAGTACTCAAAGACTCAACAGAGAGGACGGTGGAGGTGGCAATGAAAAGGTGGGGTTGTAAAAAGGATAGTGTGAAAGCTACTATATGGCTAGTTATAATGTGGTGAAAATAGTTGGTAAAAATTATGGATATGTGGGCTGGACAAGTGAAAACTATGGGCTAAGGGGTGTAGGTCGCAAGCATGCATGCAGCTCACCACCTACCCCTTCCTCCACTTGTGATTGCACAATGGCAAGGGGAAGGGGGCACAAGTGTGCTAAGGTGAGCTGGAGGGTGTTGGTCTTGCTGGCAGCCGGCTGTGTCTCCTTCAATGCTAAGGAAAAAGAGGCGGGTCCTATGTGTAAGAATTCTAGACTGAGCTATAAATGTTTTGCCCTTGATTGTAAATTTGGAATTATTTAGTAACTAAAATGAAAACTATTATACTCTGATACCCCTTCTTATGCGCAATAGCCCCTGGATCAGATCAAAGTTTGTGAGATGTGGCATGAGTATGTACGGTATCAAGAACAAAGAAGATGAATCTCATAGACAACCAAAATAACAACATTGAAGTAAACATGACGAGAGAGAAAAAATTTGGCGAAGCCAACCGTAAATTTCTTAAGCACAACTCAAAAGAGTATATGGGATTGTCACTCACTCATAACCCTCTCGAATCTTTTAGGACTCTCGGATCCTTGCCCTATACAAGAATTTTGTGCTAAAGAATATCCTAGCCTCTAATTCTCTCGTGCACCTATACCTTGGATAAGTAGGCTTGATTGCTTAGTTGCTTGGTTGCTTTCTATGATCACCCCCATAGTTTATATAGTCTCTCCTAGCCCTTCATCAATTTAGAGTAGGAATCCTAATCTAAATAGGAGTAGAAATCTTAATTCTAATAGGATTCATCTAGGACTCTTTATATCACACATTTTCAAATCCTAAAAGACTAGATACAAGTTACCCTAAATCAATAATCTCCACCTTGACTCTTATCCGTTGAAGTCGCTTTCCTCCTCCAAGAATTTGCTCCAAGTGGGATCCATTTTTTTATATTTTTCCTCCTACCTTTGGGAGTGCCCCCACCACAGGGGCTCATGCACATCACCACAATGTACGTATCTGTGTCCAGGCTAGCCTACCTGAACCCTCCACTTGAGAGCTCCTTTGTTGTATAGTTTGATTAACCACATCTCATGTTCCTATAGCCTTCCATGCCATAGGTTTGTACCACCCCGTACCACGTCTTCCTTCTTCCAATAGCTTGCACCTTCACCTTTATGTTCCTATAGCCTTCTTTGCAATTCCACACATAACTATAGATGAGATCTGAGTAACTATCGTTGATGACATGGTTTGCTTCTCCTGACTAGGATTTTTACCAGACCTCCCATTTGTTGCTCTACTTTTAATATTACCCTTTAATTGGTATCCTTCATTTCTCGAGATACTTTTTATGATTACTTTCCCTTTGCATGTAACTCACAAGACTCCACCTCGAAGTGATAACTCGCAACCTTCGAGCTCAAGCGACATCACAGATATTAGGTTCTTTTTTAAACCGGGAACATACTGCACTCTAATCAATGTGAGATATGCTCCATCATATATTTTAAATGTAACTATTCCTACCTCAACAATTGCATACTTCTTGTAATTAGCTAAGTGAACAGTTCCATTCCCTAAGCATAGAGATACTTCGTCAAACATGTATGGAAGGAACAATCTAAATCTAATATCTATTCATGAGATGTACCTGATTGACTGACGACTAGTATATTTGAATAACCCTTTGCTATCATCATTGAGCATAAAGGCTCATCATCATCATTAGATTTTACCTTGTCTCCTTTTGCCATAAGGCATTTGGGAGAGGAGAAGACCAATGGAACCTCCTTGATGGCGATCCTAATAATTCCCCTCTTTCTGGAGGACCCATCATTATCGAATTCGGAGTCATAGCACTTCTCATTGGAGTTCCACTCTCCAATATGTGCTTCGCCTTTGCCATCCTTGTGAAGCTTCTTGAAAAGCTTCTTCTTACCATTGTATTCCTTCTTGTTAGATGACTTGGCCTTCTCATCCTTCTTGTTGGAGCAATGAGAGGCAATATGCCCCTTCTCATCGCACTCATAATAACAGATGTTGTTATATCACTTGTTGTTAAAGGATTGCCCCTCTTGCTCTTGTTGAAGTTAGCGCTCCGGTTTAAGTGCCTCTTCATGAACTTCTTCATTCTCCTCACAAGGAGAGCCATCTCCTCTTTGGATTCATCCTTATCTTGTCCATCTCATTATTTGATTCCGCTTTCACCTTGAAAGCGATAATCTTCTTCTTAGAGGAGGATTGCTCCATGAGCTCCTCCTTATCCTTCTTTTACAACTCATTCGTGATAAGATTACCCAAGAGGCTAGTTAGTGTCATCCTTGACAACTTGAATAAGTTGAGAAATAATATCACTAAGGCCTCATATTTCTCTGGCAAGGCCTTAAGCATCTTTCAAACAATATCAACATCGGTTAATGTAGCACTTAGGCCCTTGAGCCCATTGTCAGACCCGGATTTTTCAATCCAGAATCTACTGTGTTTACTGCACTATTCCCTGGATCAATAGATAGTGCGCACAGGTACATTGCTGAATCACATCATACATCACATGAACATTAATAATATTGCAGAATTAAAATACACCACATCGGGTGAGAGTTCACAAGAGGGCCGATTAGGCAAAATGTCTTCATTACAAACAAGCAGCGGAAACAGAAGCAAAAGTGAGACCATATCCACAGGCAAGCAACTGATGGGTAATGTGTGCAGTATATATCACCGGGAATCCGATAATATATGTACACACAATGCCTTGGGTCAACTTGTCTATGTCTAGAAGATGAAATCTACGCCCTAGTTCCCTTCATGGTTTCTTCCTTCCGTAGCGGGGGTGTCTTCATGGGCATAATGATCATGCATCTTTGTTTTGGTAATGTGAGTGTGAGCACAATCCACCGTGCTCAGCGAGCCAACACACAGTATGCAATATTTAACATGCTCAGCTTATCAAAGGAAGGCTCGGGCTTATTTTATTTTGTGTAGAGTGTTTTTGAACACAATTACTTAAAAATCCCTACGACCTAGCAGTTTTTAAACTCATGACTTATATTTGTGAAGTAAAATTATCTTATAAGCGACACAGATGCCATCCACCGTTACATGGCATCTGCACCATATAGCATCTTTCAGCGTTATAGCCGTTTAACTTACCACTAAGACGACACCCAGGACAACTAATATTAGGGCTTTCCGTTGCCCTCCATATTTCCATTTTCCCATTCTCTAAACATTTTTAAATAGAACTATATCTAGTTAAGTCCTCATGTCTGCCCTTGACCGTGGGCATGGCTACTCGAATAGTTTTGACTCTGCAGAGTTTGCACACTTTACCCACAAGAGATAGTTTACTCGTTGCCCCGCATGATTCATTAGTCATACAGTTGAGCAAGCCATCACAATGACCGTTCAAAGTACCTCTTCCCGTCCGTCAATTCACCCTATGGGTCGCTCCCACTTGCGGTGGGTCCCATACGTTGTGCGGGATGTTCTCCTTCTGACGTCTAGCAGCTGGCTACCCCCACTACTAGCCCGCCACAGTAGAACCTCACCCTCTACGGGTGTCCCTTTCAAGCCGTCACACAGACAGCCGCTTGCACTACCTCACTACCTCGTCCTGTGAGGATGACTTTCGGGGTCCGATAAATCTACTAAGCCACGTTGTACTTTACAGACTTGTGGTTGTACTTGTTTTACACGGGCTAACATGACAAGATTCAGTCCTTAGGGTTACCTGGATGGTTCTATCACATTTCATATTTTTGTGCGTCCACTGCACCACATACCAGCCCCCCAAACCATCCATCCAGGTACTAAGCAGTATTGTGGATTTTCGGAAACATAAAATAACGTATCAACATACTCCAGTCATTCCCACCATGACTGCCCAAAACAATTCATGTTTGCAAGAGATAATTTTGGGGCATTTTTGTACCCCCATTTATCTAGCAATACTAAGCAACGCAATATTTATAGGGACTTATTTTCAAAAGCTACTTTACTATAATTTTGCTACGGCGACAAGGTTCATATGTCCAAAGTTTCAACGGAGTATTACTAGCAAGCATAATACTGGGTGCATAACTATCATCTTTAAAACTGAACGTAATCTACCACATAAAATATCAGCATGCATGTGGATAATTTGAAAGAAATTAAATTTGCATAAACATGGGTTTAACATGGTCAAAGTGTTAACTCACCTTGGTCACAGGATCGAGGTCTTGATTTTCTTGAGCTTCTAGGGTGACTGCCTCGGCCTCTTCCTCTTGAGCCTCGTACGCTATTTTATCGTGCGCGAGATCCAAATAAAAAGAAAAGCAGTAAATCACTCAAAATATCACCAGAAATTCAAATGAACTCTAAAAATCATGGTTCTAGTTTTATTGGATAGATCTTGAATTTAGATGAATTTAGAAATTTGTTTCACTCAATTTGGAGTTAAATTGAATAAGTTATGCTCATTTAAAGCTCTCAGTCCAATGAAATTCCAAGAAATATGAAATCCTGACAGGTGGGTCCCACTGGCATTTTTAATTCATTCTTTTTATTTTATTATTCCATGTGCTGTATCTATGACAGGTGAGCCCAGAGGCTATTTTATTATATATGTTAGGGCCCACATGTCAGTAGGGTTATCCGGTTAATTCTTTATTTAGCGTTTAATGTCGGTCATTAACCTCTAATCACTGTCATTAGTGTTAATCACTGCGCCTCTGATAGATGGGTCCCAGCTGTCAGCGAGCCACTCGGGATAACAGCCGCTGACAGGTGGGGCCCACCTGTCAGACGAAATAAAAAGAAAACTTCATCTTGAATTTAGATGAATTTAGAAATTTGTTTCACTCAATTTGGAGTTAAATTGAATAAGTTATGCTCATTTAAAGCTCTCAGTCCAGTGAAATTCCAGGAAATATGAAATCCTGACAGGTGGGTCCCACTGGCATTTTTAATTCATTCTTTTTATTTTATTATTCCATGTGTTGTATCTATGGCAGGTGAGCCCGGAGGCTATTTTATTATATATGTTAGGGCCCACATGTCAGTAGGTTATCCGGTTAATTCTTTATTTAGCGTTTAATGTCGGTCATTAACCTCTAATCACTGTCATTAGTGTTAATCACTGCGCCTCTGATAGATGGGTCCCAGCTGTCAGCGAGCCACTCGGGATAACAGCCGCTGACAGGTGGGGCCCACTGTCAAACGAAATTAAAAGAAAACTCAACCCGGTGCGCTGTGGAGCCGGGGGCTCGAACGCGCGCGGCCGGGGAGTTGGGGGAGAAGGGATTAGTGCTGCTAGCCAGGAGAGACTCTCGGTGTTGCTTACCCCAATAGGGGTTTTTATTCCCTTATACCAACCTTACGGGGAGCTGAACTGAGAAGGTTGAGGGCAGCGGTGGAGCTGTGGCGTCGGCGGCGAGCGGCGGTCGGAGGGGCTCGGGTGAACGCAAAAATGTGTTGCCCGAGTGCTGGTGAGCCGCGTGTGGGGGTCGGCGGAGGTCGAGGGGACACGGTGGCGGCTGGCGGCGTGCGGTGGCAGCAGTTCGGGAGAGGTTCTCGGCGCCGGCGAGGTAGGGTCTTCGAGACGCTGAGGAGGCCCGAGTGGGTTAGCAATGTTCTAGGGATGGTGTAGGTGGCGGCAATTGGCCTCTAATGGCGGGAATCAGTGGGGAGGTGGATGCCGGAGTTGGGGAAGAAGATGGGTGCGGCGGCGATTTGGGAGACTCAAATTCCGATTGCTTTCTACAGGAGGGAGAAGGCGAGGTGGGGAGTCCGTGGAGGCCCTCGGTGGCTCTTATAGCCGAGCAGGCGAGGTTATCCTCGGAATTTCGCTCGTACGGTCGCGTCGACGAGCAGCGGAGCAGGCGGCGGGGCAGGGTGGAGATCCTGCGCAAAGGATAGGGCATGATGGCCCTGATCAGCGCGTGGTTGGTGAAGGGAGCTGGCGCCGCGCGTGCGTGATGCGACCGAGCAGGGAGGGGGCAAGAAAAAGAGGGGCGATGGCAGAGCTCGGTGGCGCGGGCAAGAAAAAGAGGCGGCGGCAGGGCAGGGTAGCACGGACAAGTACGGCGGCGACGTCTGCTGGTCCGAAGCGGAGGTCCGCTGGTCCGTGCGTGCAAAGGGGGAGAGAATGCGGGCTGGGCTGCAAGGGCGGAGCGCGAGGGAGCCATGGGCTGCGGCCCGGAGAGAGAGAGATGGGGAAGATAAACAGTAGGGGGGAGGGGCCGCTCGGGCAGAGAGACGAGGGGAGGAGGTGGGCTGCGCGGTAACGGGAGGCGAGTGGGGTTGGGCTGTTGGCTGGTCTGACTGGTCCCTAAGAGTTTTGGCGAATAATCAATTAATCGGGAGAAGGACCTTAAAGGGAAAAGTAAAATATCAGTTTTACAAGGGTAATCCCTGTTCTTCCCCTAATAGATGTATATTCTATTGCGTAATCAATGTCGGTATTCTGGACTGCTAGAACAGATCGGGTTAGTCGGCTGTTTTGGGGACGATTAGTGGGGATTTAGGTCTGGACTTTGCCTAGAGAGTTGTAGAGGATGTCATTATCTTTCATGAAGTGCTAGAACGCGTCATTTGGATCTCTGTAGCAGAAGTTATGATTTTATTAGCGGAACTGTTCTGCGGATCGGTGGGTTTTCCGTCAGGTTTTGGGAGATCGAGTTTTGCGATTAGAAATTGGGAGAATTAGAGAACCTCAGTATAATTAAAGTTGTAGGTAATTGTCTTATATTTCCAGGAAGTCCAAGAAATCGTGATTCGAACACTCGTACAGAAAGTTATGGTATTTTTAGTGCTCGGTCCAGAGAGCCTGACGAGAATTTGACGTTTTAAGAAAACCAGTTGGTGCGGGTAGAATATGGCCGAATCAGAAAGGCTCACCAACTAGGTTTAGTTAGATAATTTAATTATGTTTCCAGAAAGTCTGAGAACGCCCCATTCGGACTTCTGTACCAATAGATATGAATTGTTGAAGTTGGCTGTCCGTGGAGGGGGACAGGATGCCGAAAGGATTTGGGGTTTTGGTTCAAGCTAAACACGTTGGGTTAGTTTGGGGTGTTTTTATTTAATCTAAAAACTTGCTGCGGTTGTCTTAGCAATCATTATAATTATTATTCAGGAGGAGGAAGGATTCCAGGGGCCGCGCCTTCTGATCATTTCCCATTTTCTCGTGGTTAAGGCAAGTATAATGATGGTTTAAATTTTATAGTGTAGATTGTTGATGATTGTTGCTATGAAGATGGTTGTTCCATGCTTTGAGAATATGTGATCTTGATCATGATAATGATATGTTGATATTGTTTATGGTAGATTGCAATTGAAAGAGTTCCTGAGAATTTATGATGCATAGTTGTTGTGAATGCAAGTTTTATTTGTTGAGACATTCACATTTGTGCATCATGCTGATTTATTGAAGTCTTGGTCACGAGATGACCAAGCGCCGAGGTCCCCGACATGTTGTTGTCATGACGGGCTAAAGGTCCCCATACTTGTGGAGTATGGGCACTGGTCCTGTACTGGAGGGTGCAGGCATGGTGTGCATTGACGGATGCACACTCCGCACACGGTAAAATGCGCAAGAGAAGAGATAAAGAGATTTTTGATCATATTGCATAGCATGTTTATTCATATGATTGATGGAAGAATTTGTGAAGTGATGTTCACTTTTATCCTTGCTGCCACTATTTATATTTGCTGAGTCTTTGAACTCACTCTTGTTGTGGTTGTTGTTTGTTTTTAGGTACCTACATGAGATCGGCATTCATGGGAATAAAGAGGGATTAGTTTGATGCACATGCACGGTCTATTCACCATGGAAGGAAGAAAGAACATTAAACATTATTTGCTGAATAATTTAAGTGGTATTTGATTATTGTCTATCAGGTTCAATGTGTAATAAAGAATAGAACTTATTTGCTTTGATTCCGTTCTTTATCTAAGTAGTATGGTTATGAGTGCGATGGTGATCATAACCCGCTTTGCTTATAAATGAACTTATTGCTTATTGGTATTCATATCGCTTGATTATGCTTGTTGAAACCTTTGATTTACTCAATAAACAAAGGAAGTTCTCACGAAATTTTGTAAGATGAATATTAGTTTCCTTATTATGTTATTAGTTTGGTAGCATTCCAGGTCATTGATTGGTCAGGTGTTACAGCTTGGTATCGAGCGGGCTTTAGGCCGTGGTAATTGAATAATTAAATTGACACACAATTGCATGTGAGGATGGGAATGGGTGAAGCATTGCATTTACGTTTCCGTTATGTTGTAATGATGATTGTGGTTTGAGATGATATATTATATCTATATTATAAAACTATAGATATTATGTGTGGGGATAACCCATGTTGAGAGGTTGAGGTCGTGGTTGTGGCCTGGCTGTACTGAGTTACACCACCGT
Source organism: Dendrocalamus sinicus (assembly GCA_036346575.1). NCBI lineage: Eukaryota > Viridiplantae > Streptophyta > Magnoliopsida > Poales > Poaceae > Dendrocalamus > Dendrocalamus sinicus. The sequence goes on from CM070657.1 coordinate 11,854,022, forward strand.
TAGCGGTATAAGAATATGAAGGCGGTTACCTCGGATATCTTAGAATAGGCGTTGATAGTGAGTATCTCTAGAAGAGTTGTCCTCTTCTTTGACTTTGAATTTGATCAATTTTGGTCCAGTTGGGCTCGATGAGTTTCTCTTGGGTTATTAGTTCATTACGGTTGATCGGTTGCTTTGAGAAAGGATAGTGAGTTTTGATTGGGCTGAATTTGTCCTGTAAAGCAATCATTGTTTTCCCAAATGATGAGTTATTCTTACGATCGGTGAACTTGGTTGATGGTCAAGTTTGACCTTTATATTGGAGTTTTGTCTTCCTCATGGGAAATCTTGATCCATTTATTCGCTTGATGTTTTTGGGTTAATGAAAGTTTTCTTCAAGTCCTTTAGTTCGTGGAGGCTTTTACTCATTGTATCTCTCTTGGGTATTTTGAGTGTTGAAGCTTAATGGATCTCTTTTATGAAAGAAGATGTTAACCCTTTGGCGATGTGTTGTCATGATAAGATGAGAGGTTATAATCAAAGCACTTAATGAATATGATATGGATTATCAAGATTGGGTTGCAGTGTGCATGATTGATCCTAGCTAAGATCTTTGAAAGGAAAGTTGAATAAGTTGAGGTTGTTTTCTAGTAGTTCTTGATGAGTCTGTGGATCGTGAGTATGACTATATTTAGGTGGAATCAACAGAGTTAATAACAAGTAGGGAACGTTGATTTAAACTGGTTTGATCACTATAGGTGATATATTTTGATAAGCTTCTGATAGAGGGACTGCGGGTCTCAACGGATTAAACTAACCCTTTGGGATGGATAGGTCCAGAAGATGTTAGAATATTGTCATAGTGGATATTAATCTTGGAGTTACCTTTTATGGATAAGTACTGATCATATGTAATTGCTAGGTGCATTTATTACGTATCAAGTATGGTTTTGAGCATCACTAAGAGATGAACCGATGGAATGTAATTGGTGATTTTGTTACCCGATGGTGGAGTGGTAGGATAATAGTATGTCTTTGATGAGAAGGTTGATCCTTAAAAATTGTTTAGTTTACTAAACTGGTTGGATTACTTGATCTCAATGGATTAATTTAACTGTGTAGGAAGGAAGAGTTAAGGATGTTTTTGGTTTCTTGATGGTCTTATGTTTGCTAGTTGGAACGCAAATAGAGAAATGACCATAAATCCTTCCATGACGGTATAATCGTCAATCGCTTATGATAACCATTAGATTGGAATTGGTGTGCACTAAATTGATGTTGAGCATTGCTAATAGGTTAATGATTGGAATTTAAGGGTGATCTAAATAGGTGTGTTGTGAGGATGAACTAGGCACCATGCCTTAGTTAAAAGACGGTTTACTTACGATAGTGGGGTTTGTGCATTAGTTATCCTCTTGACCAGGTTGAGTATTGCAACCTTATAGAAAAATATATGAAATTGGTTATTGTGTTTCCTGGGAAGGTTAATGATGGGATAGTGAGTTATGTTGGATCATGCCAGAGTGCATGATGTGATGTTAGAAAGACTAGCGATTATGGTTGCTAGAGTGATGTTGATTCCTTTAAGAGGAGATTAATTTGATTGCCTTTCGTGATATTTCGTAAATAAAAATGTTTGAGTTTTGCGCGGAGATCATTTGGATCTCATGATTTATTTGGTAGTTGAACTGTCTCGAGCAAAGTGAAGTGTGAAAGATCTTATTGGTTCTTAAGTGGTTCTTGTGGTTTGGTCTTAAGAGCTTGTCTTGTTCGAGCTGACCAAGTGTTGTTGTAGTCAAAGATTTGTTTTCTATGTTAACGGAAAGAGTGCATTAGGAGTATTTGAGGTCCAAGCCAAGTTTTGTATCTTGCGATTTGATATCCTCTTCTTGGGGGATTGTGCCTTCAATTGTGGACTCCCCTTATGTTTTCCGAGTTCATTGCCAATTAACTGTTCCTCTTGGTCTGGTGTTTACCGTGATTGGTAAACGTTTATCTGAGTGCTGAAATTATTATTATTATTCTTATTGGCCTCTTCTTTTGAGAAAGGATTAACTTATTCATGTTGCAAAGCCTTTAAAGATGAATGTTGGCAACTGGATAGTGGTGGTCGAGTAGATGATTCTGTGAGGCTTCAGGTGTCAAGATGTTTGAGATGCATGGCGCAATAAATCAATTTATTAGAATAATCCTTGGAAAGGATTTGATTTAAATAGAATGTTTGTCTTTGGAGTTAATAGGTTTTGTTGTCGCAACTAGTAGGACCTATAGCGAGATGTGGTCCAAGATCTTGTGTTCATCTTGATAGAATATTAGAATTAGCAAGTATGGAAATCTTGATTAGTTTCTCAGAGTATCGCATTTTGGGTACTCGGTAAGATTGTGTAGAAGATTTATGATAAGAGTAGTAGTATAGAGGAATCTAATAATCGTGTTAATTAATGGGATAGCGAGGATGGTTGAGTTATTGTTAAGGATGACTCGGCCTCAGTGAGTAACCCTTTGTGAGATAGATTATCTCTAAGGATAACTTGGTCAATCAGTTAGAAATGGCTACTTTGTGGTCGCGTAGCTAAATTTGATTGGTGTGGGTTAGAGAAGGTCTAAGATTGGTGAAATGAATCGCCTTGGGCGGTTACTTGATTGGTGAGAAGTGTTGACCTTAGTGACCGAGGTTATGGTTGAGTTGTGTGAAAATTTTAGTCATTAGATCTGAGGGTTACCTATCAAGTATACCAAAAATTCATTGTAAGAGTCTTAAAGGTTGAAATGTGGGCTTTACATTTTTTTTATGCTAGCATCTTGGTTTTCCATGATTAGATTCCAAGAGTTATGGTGATGTTTGATGGAATCCTTGGGAAGCAGTAAATAAGCATGAAGGTGGTGAATTTAAACTTGATCATCCTTAATGATTTAGGTGATGTGAATGTGGCTGTAAACTATATCGTGGTGTGTTGGGAATTATTTATCAAAGTAATTCCTCTGCTAGAGAAGTTGATCAGGGTATGTTATTGTGGATTGAAAGAGCCTCTTTACATAGGTGTGGAATTTGTGTTCAGCTTGAGCATAGCCATGAGGTTGCTAATTTAAGAGAAAAGAGTTAGAATGTTATGCGACGATTTGGGATCCTATGGTTTAAGAGAAAGTTAAATTCTTAAAAGAAAGATGGTGGAAAAGAGCGTGATCTTGCTTAGTGAGATATTCTGTTAGTTTTTATTTGAGCTTTGTGTTTATGACGGATGTCTATTACATATTGAGTGGGTTCTTATCGGTTTGTCCGTTCTTTCCAGTTAAGAAAAAAGTTAATCTGTTATTCGAGGGTTTCGCTTTTGGCTTATGCGGCATTTATTTCTAAACTGTCTACTTGAAAGGTGGAAAAGTTTTCATGTTGAGTCTTTGTCTTTGGATTGGGCTCTTCAAGGGAAGATGGTTTTGAGTTGGTTGCATTAAGACTCTTTGTTTTCATCGGAATCAGCAGCGTCCTCGGTTAAAAGAGGTGCTCATTGTTAAAGTGAAGAGATCGATTGATACAAGGATCAAGAAATTTGTGTGTTTGTGCAGTTGTGGGGTTTAGTACCCAAGGGAGTGTTGGCCCAAGGTATAATGGTTGTTTCAAGGTTGGAGAGACTTGGTAGAGAGCGTATTGCTAGAACCGTCTTGAGTCCTAGCGTAGCGCACGATCGCTTTGTATGACCTAGTGTCGAGGAGTACTGGAGGAATCTGGAGCATGAAGTTTCGTTTGAGCCGTTGACCCACGGGTAAGACCGTGCCCTCGAGACGTGTCCGTCGAGTGACTCTTGAAAGGATGGGACAAGTAGTAAGGCGAACGCGTCGACGTCAAGGTGTTTTGTCGAAGGACCGAGAGAGGCCACTTGGGAATTGGAGTCTCGCATGCGCGAGCAATATCCGAGTTATTCACAGCAGTGCGTGGCAATGTTAGTAAGTTTTAGCTGTGATTATATTTCTTGGCGTAGCGTGGTTAGAATTCGGGTCGAATTGTTTAAGGGGTAGAATGTAATGTCCCTAAGAGTTTTGCGAATAATCAATTAATCGGGAGAAGGACCTTAAAGGAAAAGTAAAATATCAGTTTTAGGGGAATTTCTGAATTTTTATTGCAACCTGGCCCGGCTTTGGCCTGTGGATTTCGGCCTAAGGGGGAGGCGCCACCTCCTCTAACCCTAGCCGCCACCCCCTCTCCCTTGTGCACCCCTCCTCCCTTGTGCCGCCCCTGTGGTGCGCCTCCCCCGCCTCGCCATCCAGCAGCGACTCCTCCTCCCCTCTCCTCCATTGCTGGTGATCAAGACCTCCAAGTGTTGCCGAATGATCGGGGAAAGGATTAAGGCGCAGCTAGGCAATTGGGTTCGGAGGAAGGGAAGAAGAAGAAGGGAAAGAGGAAAAGAAGGAGAGGAGGAATTGTGGAGTGTACGTGGTATTTCTACAGCGATTCGCCAAGGGTAATCCCTGTTCTTCCCTAATAGATGTATATTCTATTGCGTAATCAATGTCGTGATTCTGGACTGCTAGAACAGATCGGGTTAGTCGGCTGTTTTGGGGAAGATTAGTGGGGATTTAGGTCTGGACTTTGCCTAGAGAGTTGTAGAGGATGTCATTATCTTTCATGAAGTGCTAGAACGCGTCATTTGGATCTCTGTAGCAGAAGTTATGATTTTATTAGCGGAACTGTTCTGCGGATCGGTGGGTTTTCCGTCAGGTTTTGGGAGATCGAGTTTTGCGATTAGAAATTGGGAGAATTAGAGAACCTCAGTATAATTAAAGTTGTAGGTAATTGTCTTAGATTTCGAGGAAGTCCAATAAATCATGATTCGAACACTCGTACAGAAAGTTATGGTATTTTTAGTGCTCGGTCCAGAGAGCCTGACGAGAATTTGACGTTTTAAGAAAACCAGTTGGTGCGGGTAGAATATGGCCGAATCAGAAAGGCTCACCAACTAGGTTTAGTTAGATAATTTAATTATGTTTCCAGAAAGTCTGAGAACGCCCCATTCGGACTTCTGTACCAATAGATATGAATTGTTGAAGTTGGCTGTCCGTGGAGGGGGACAGGATGCCGAAAGGATTTGGGGTTTTGGTTCAAGCTAAACACGTTGGGTTAGTTTGGGGTGTTTTTATTTAATCTAAAAACTTGCTGCTGTTGTCTTAGCAATCATTATAATTATTATTCAGGAGGAGGAAGGATTCCAGGGGCCGCGCCTTCTGATCATTCCCCATTTTCTCGTGGTTAAGGCAAGTATAATGATGGTTTAAATTTTATAGTGTGGATTGTTGATGATTGTTGCTATGAAGATGGTTGTTCCATGCTTTGAGAATATGTGATCTTGATCATGATAATGATATGTTGATATTGTTTATGGTAGATTGCAATTGAAAGAGTTCTGAGAATTTATGATGCATAGTTGTTGTGAATGCAAGTTTTATTTGTTGAGACATTCACATTTGTGCATCATGCTGATTTATTGAAGTCTTGGTCACGAGATGACCAAGCGCCGAGGTCCCCGACATGTTGTTGTCATGACGGGTTAAAGGTCCCCATACTTGTGGAGTATGGGCACTGGTCCCTGTACTGGAGGGTACAGGCATGGGTGTGCATTGACGGATGCACACTCCGCGTTACCGTAAAATGCGCAAGAGAAGAGATAAAGAGATTTTTGATCATATTGCATAGCATGTTTATTCATATGATTGATGGAAGAATTTGTGAAGTGATGTTCACTTTTATCCTTGCTGCCACTATTTATATTTCTTGAGTCTTTGAACTCACTCTTGTTGTTGTGGTTGTTGTTTGTTTTTAGGTACCTACATGAGATCGGCATTCATGGGAATAAAGAGGATTAGTTTGATGCACATGCACGGTCTATTCACCATGGAAGGAAGAAAGAACATTAAACATTATTTGCTGAATAATTTAAGTGGTATTTGATTATTGTCTATCAGGTTCAATGTGTAATAAAGAATAGAACTTATTTGCTTTGATTCCGTTCTTTATCTAAGTAGTATGGTTATGAGTGCGATGGTGATCATAACCTGCTTTGCTTATAAATGAACTTATTGCTTATTGGTATTCATATCATTGATTATGCTTGTTGAAACCTTTGATTTACTCAATAAACAAAGGAAGTTCTGCACAAATTTTGTAAGATGAATATTAGTTTCCTTATTTCTATTTATATATTTATATTTTTTTATCATTTTCTTTTGCTATTATCACTATATGTAAATATGCTTATGTGTATATATTTGTATATATATTTTAAATTTTGAGCATTTGCTAGACCTTTTTCATATGCCTTATGTATATATATTTTTTTACTGCCCCTTGTAAGTTTTGTCTTAATATTTTTACTGCCCCTTGTAAGTTTTGTCTTAATAAATATATTTTTATTTTAATTCAAGGTTCTTTCTCCTTCCATGGATCATCTCTTTAAAACTTATTTTCCCATTAATTGAACATGTTTGTCCCTTTCTTGCATTCTTTATTTTTTTATTCTTGGAACCTTAACCAAATTCTTAAATGTACATCATAAACTCTAAATTCAAATAAAACACACTGCAGAATAACTCAAAAACTTCACATTTCTGAATTTAAATTTTCAGGATGTTACACCCATTCACAATGTTGTTAAGACTTGAATACATCTCATTAATGTTTTTATGTGGCAACATTATAAATGTTTCATATTTGATCCAGATTCTATACAATTCGGCCTTTTTTATCGTGGATATACCTTCATGGATTTTTGAGAACGTAGTCCAAATCTCAAGAGCGGTTTCCAAATTGCTCACTCAATTAAAACTTATCCGCATTCAAAGCTCTAAAAAGAGTGTTTATCGCTTGAGCATGGAGGTGAGTGTTTCACTCCTCAAGATCTATGAGGTGTGTTAGATTAAGAGCCAAAACAAAACCCTCAAGCATAATCATCCATATACTCGAGCTCATGACTTCAAATATGTAGTCATGCGAATTTTTCATATGCATAATTTGAGCCATAAAAAAAGGCACCTTTCCTAGAGAGATATCTTCACTAGCCATCCTTGCTCTCTATGCGGTAAAGCCCAAAAAGAGAGACCAAGTTCTAATAGTACTTATTGGATCAAGGATAACCAATTAGAGGAAGGTGAATAGGAGGTTTTTAAATTCAGTTGTCAAAATCATAATTTTATCAAGTATAAACTTAATTAAAATTGTTTTGAACAATCAAGACCTAAATTCTCTAAGTTTCACTAAGGCACCACAACTCTAAGTCTATACTAGATACAATTCTAGCTACACAATATACTTTAATAATTGCTAAAAATATAAATACAAAACGTAAAGATAATAGAGATAAACCACAACTTGCCGATCTTCTCTAATCTACGTTGAGGTAAGAACAAACATATTAGACCGGCTCTAGGAATTAAGCCTAACCACCTCAAGTCTACTAGGGTTGCTTTTCCTCCACTCCGGAGATAGTGAGCACTACACTACTCTCAAACATGATAGGTCTCTTCACAAGATTCTTTGAAGATATCATTGTGCAAACTCCTCCAAGCCGTCTAGGTGTCGGCAACCACCAAGAGTAATAAGTCATGATGCTTACTTGAAGGTTTTCAAGTTCTACAAAGATCAAATAATGATGCAATGCATTGAATACTCCTAACAACCTCAAATGTGAAAATAGAGCAAATAAGTTGAAGAGAGAGTAGCAAAGGCTCAAGCGTATTCAATGAGGTCCTAGAAGAGTCCCTTACTACTGGTAGAGAGGCATTTATAGCCTCCACCCACCACGATGATCGTTGGGGTCGAAATCCCCAAAAATCAAGGGATACGGTACTACCGCCATGTATTGGCCGGTACTATCATACCTACTGTTCAACGACTACTTAAGGTTTATTAAATGCACAGAAACTAGACGTTAACTCAAATATCGGTAATACCACACTCATAGTGGCTTGTAGTACCTATCATGTGGTAGTACCACATCTTAGCTGTGGAGAGAAAATGCTCTACAATGCACCTCTCTGGAAATTAGCTACTGCCAACTAAAGTGCGGTCATACCACACTCTGGTAGTATTGTTCTCACCATGTGGTCATATTGCTTAGTGGTACTACCGCTCAAGAATTGTGGTCGCACCACTCTGCAATACTGTAATATCCCAAAATTTTTATTTGCATTCCCTTTGTATACGGCCAAACTAGACATTGAATCCAAACATGCTTTGTCATCCTAGATAACACCTAGTTAGTATATTAGTATTAACTGAAAATTTTATAGAATTGCTTAGCCATGCTTAGAATGATTTTATGTGGCAATACTTATTTCATAAAATGATGGTTCCTAAAATCTACTTTTGACTTTGGGGAGTCAAGAAAGATTATGAGATTTTGATAAAGTAAAATTATAAAATCTGGTTTAGACTTACGCATTTGTATGGTGGTTGGTGATTGCTAGTTCTCATTGTTGTTCAGCGACACAATGCTGATACTTGACACAAGGGGTTTGTGGGTAGCACCTAAGTCAAGTTAAGGACCGGTCTCTGAGCTACTATTACAAAGTCATATTGTACTACTACAAGTCCGGTATGGGACAGACCTGGCTAAGTAATTTGTGAAGTTCCAACTTTGGCTTCGCTATACGTGGAATGTGAGCGTGGCATAGGCTACGAGAAGTCTCACATCGCACAAGAGGGGGGCCCAACTTGTGGATTCATGTTGTGGTGAAACCTTAATAGTGGCGTGATAAATTTGACAGCTGAACATTGTAACGGCATTGCCATGAACTCTCAGCCACACACCTAAGGCAATAAGCTAAGCTCATGGCAAAACAAGAGGACATGCCTTATGGGTAACCGTGTTCACGGTCATGGGCATGCTAAGTATGGTTTTTCATATATTAGACTTTGATTTTACAAAATCTAATTTATGAAAAAATGTAAAATCTTTTTTTGAAAACAATGGTCCGGGTGGGATACCCATGGTTAGGTTAGTGTTAGGTTGGTGACTACACTAACGATATTATTTTAATTAAAATGTTGTTTCCATATATTGTATTAAATTTAGTTTTTCTACTTACTTCACAGTACTTACTTCAATTCTGCTTTTCACACAAATAACCTTATGACTTCTTTTAACAATATCTGTAACATCCTAAATTTTGGATGTTTGAAATTTTGAGCAAATTAAAATTTTTATTTGCGTTTTACGGGTGTTTGAATTTTGGTTAAACATCTTAATTGGGTTTTTCCTGAGTTTTGTGCTGAGCAAGTAAGTAAAAACAACATAATTTAAATGAGGTTTAACCCTGACGCCCTAAAATTCACTGTAATTCACTAAATCAAAGTCTTATTTAAAGATTACAAATAGATAATAATAATAATTAAGGTCAAGAAATCATTTTTGATATAGCTCAGTCATTATAAAAAAGGAAGGAGAGTATGATCTAAAAATTTAAATAAAGATGGGTGAGTTCAAACTCTAAAAAAGTAATTCAAAAATATATTTATAGAACCAAAACATAGTTTATAAATTAGTTAAAGGGAAATAGTTAAATTACAAGTACAACTCAAAAATACATATGCATATACATACATACATACATACATACATACATACATACATACATACATACATACATACATACATACATACATATATACATACATATACCTAAATTAGACGCCAAAGAATTCAATAATATTCTAGAACTGGGATTCAAGAAAAAGGGTTTTGAATATACAATACTTCAGCTTTTGGAAACTCAATTTCCCAATTTTATCATTTAGTTTCCCTCTATTTTTCAAAACCATGCAGCCTCAACCTTTTTCTACCCTTCCCCTTACCCCCTCTTCTCTTACGCGCAGGCCCCCACCCTTTCCCTCTCTCCTCCCTTTTTCCCATGTGCATTTCATCTTCTCTCACCCTCCTTTCTCTTCTCACTGACAGCCAGCCCGAGTGCCCCTCCTCCCTCTTCTCTTTCTTTTCTCCACCCGTTTTGCTTCTTTTCTCCCCGAGCGCCCCTGCGTCCTTTTCTTTCCTGCTCCCTCGCGCTGACTTCTTCACCCTGCCCTCGTCACCCGACCGCACGGTAGCCGCACCTGCCTCCTCTGCGCCCGACCTGCTCCCATCGCCTCGCACGCCCGCCCATGCCCTGCGCGCGCGCACGTCGCCCTGCCGTGTGCCACAGTCGCCGCTTACCTCGGCTACAGTCACCGCCGTCCCGTCCCCTCTCCATCGACCAACCGCCACGACAGCCCCTCTCGGTCAGCCACAGTGTTCCTCAGTGACCACGCCGGCTATAAATAGCCTCTTCGGCCTTGCCATTTCTCCCCGCGCCACACCCACTTTTCCCTTAACCCGGCTGAGCACGCCCGAGCACCAGCCGCCGCCGGTTCCACTCCATCCCGTTGCGCCGGCCGCTCAATCATTAAATCAACCACGGCACGGCGTCACCCCGCTCCCCCTTTACCTCCCCGCCAGCCCAATTAGAAAGTCCCGTGCTGAGCTCACCGAAATCCCCCCATTTCCCCAACACCGGCCGCCGCCGCCATTCTCACTGCCACCTTCCCCACGGTCGACGCCGGGCCAATCCCCCACGGCGAGAGCGACAACGGAGCACGCCGAAGCTATTCCAACCTGCGGCCGAAGCTCTCCGTCGCCCGAGCTCTCTGGCTGTGGTGACCTCCACTGCGCCACCGGCCCACCTCGGCTCCCCTCCAGCCACGCCAGCCACCTAGGTGAGTTCTACCGGCCTCTCTCCCGCTTATGCCCCCGCCAATTGCCCCCTTCCTCCACGCCGGCGCCTCGCTCCACCTCCGCCCCTGGTCGCTAAACCTCGCCGCCGGCCTGCCTCGGGGATCCCGACGCACGCCACAACCTCCCCAGGCCTCCTCACTTCGAGGACAAACCATTTTGCCCGCTTGCTGCCCCTCCGACCGCCAGGCTCGCCGGCAAGCCCACCTACCCCGACCGCCATGCACCTCCTCTGTTCGGCCTGCTAGCCCCTGTCTTAGTCCCCTGTTACCACTTGCTTCTTCACATATTAATCCCCACAGCTTATCACGAAACATCAAAGGCTCACATGGCTACCTGAGCGCATATAATGCACAGAGCACCCCCAGGTCTTGAGTTCGAACTTAGCCAGCCGCATCCCTTTCCCCATTTTTGTTTTTAACTTTTGTAGCCCATTTTAAGTAAGACAAATCATGGAAAAATCTGAGAATAAATTTAGAAAAGCTAATAAATTTAATTAGGGTTTAAAATAAGGTTAAGATTTGATGTTTGATTATTTATTACATGAGCAACTAATATAGCTTAAATATTTATTTGAGGTCTAGTTATCAATTGGAGGCATTAATAAAATGTGATTTTGTTGAAAGTCCAAATTTAATAAGGAACCTAATTAAAGATATATTCAAGTTAAAATTTAAGGAAATGCATTGGATGTTATGTTAAAGCAATAAAAACAAAGCTTTAAGTTAAAAGATTATCCTTAATTATAAATAAACAAATGCCATAACATTTGTCGTGCAGGCATAAAATAAATCTTAATGGTAGGTTTAATTAAATTAGGCCTCTTCATAAAATTAATTAAACAATAGGACGTGACCATAAACAATTAAGTTAGAAGGGCCTAATAAAATCCTCGCCATTAGCACGTCACCAATAAATAAATCTTAACGATGAATTTAGTAGGAATAAAATTTGGGTATAGCGAGCTCGGTCCTATATAAATAGAAGTTTAACTAAAACAGGCAAGATGCTAATGCAAAGGATAAAGTAACAATGACAGTTGGTCCTCAAAGTATAACCAAATGAAAAGTCATGTTAGTATATAGACGCTAAGGTATAGTAGCCCTAGGTCATCGGACATTGAGATAATCTCACCAGTAAACAATCCCAAGAAACATGTAGGCCCTGTTTGGATACGCTTAAAATCCGATTCTGGGTAGAATTAAGCGAGAATCCCACCCAAACGCTTTGATTATTTTTTTATTCTTTCAACCGCCGCGGTGGGAAAGATCGGCATTTGCACTGAGAATCCAAAATCCTGTACCGCAAGCCCGATCAGGATTATTCAGATTATTCAGATTGCAGATTCTTCAGATCACGACTTATCAGAAAATCCTGATCAAATTAAAATCGATTCTCAGATAAGTGTATCCAAACAGGGCCGTAATACTATGACCAATAGTAGCAGATGAGTAGCAAATAAGAATATACAAAAAAATCCTATTAGACATCAATGAGATAATTAAATACTCCCGTGCGTTACTAAATTATTAAACTAATCATTAGGAGTATACTTTAAATAATTAGTAAATAGAATCCCCTAAAATACCACAGCCTAGGCTGCTAGGAATACAGGCTCTAAAGATTAATTTAATGAACTAAACACATGTGTCTGTCCGTAAGTCTAACCCAGTTCATGGAACTTCCTTGATAAATACAAAAATAATAAAAGAGGTTATTAATGAAAAGATTGAGTCATCATATTCTGCCACCGACCCTGCCTCAAGTCACCCGAACCACCCATTAACTCGTAATAAAGCTAAATCGAGTTTATTTGGATTTTATTTAGATCTTTTTGAGTTATTTGCCTTTATTTGAATTCAGTCATCTAGCACGTAATTTAGAAAGTGGAGTTCTGAGGAGTCAAGGGATCAAGCGAGATCAAGAGCAAAGTGAAGATAAAGACCAGAAGTTCAAAAGAAAGCATTGTATGAGCTCAAGACCGCGGTAAATCGCACAAGGCGAGTCAATACTTTGATCATGTTGAACCAACATTTTCTACAAATTACTTTTGTTTAAATTATCAAACTGCATACTGTTATTTTATATGCAAATACATGTTTAATTTACGATTCTAGTCATATCCCACTGTGTACCTTGATTAATATTACACCTCCTTTGGAATAGTTGAATTTGTGAACCTTGTCGCTCTAGCAAAAATTATAATAGTAACCTTTTAAAAATAAGTCCGTAATTATATGTCATGCTTAGTATTGCTTAGATACTCATGGGCGTGAGAGCACCCAAGCATCACTTTTAATCCTGAGAAAAATTGGTTGGGCAGTCATGGTGGTAATCACTGGTATATGTTGGATATGGTTATTTTATATTCCCAAAAACCTCAAATTGCTTATCTATCTGGGCGGATGGTTCGGGGGTATGGTGCAAGGGTGCACGAGAGTGTAGATTGTGGTAGAATCGCTCAGATAACCCTAAGAACTGAATCTTGTCATGACCTCCCAAGTAAAAACATGTGCAACCACAAGTCTGTAAAGTACAACTTGGCCTAGTAGATTTACCGGACCCTGAAAGTCATCATCATCGGTGGAGGAGGTGAGGTAGTGCAAGTGGCGGCCTGTGTGGCAGGCTTGAATGGGACATCCGCGGAGGGTGAGGTTCTGCTATGGTGTGCTAGCAGTGTGGGTAGCCAGCTGCTAGGCGTTCAGAAGGAGAACATCGCGCACAACGTATGGAACCCACCGCAAGTGGGAACGGCCCATAGGGTGAGATGATGGAAGGGGCGAGGTATTTTGAACGGTTATTGTGATGGTTGGCTCAACTGCACGACTAAGGAATCGTGTGGGGCAACGAGTGAACTGTCTCTTGTGGGCATAGAGTGCAAACTCTGCAGAGTCAAAACTATTCGAATAGCCGTGCCCACGGTCAAGGGCGGACATGGGAACTTAACCAGATATAGTTCTATTTCAAAAACTTTGTGGGTGGGAATGGGAAAAGTGGAGGGCAGTGGAAAGCCCGGATTTGTGTTGCCATGGGTGTCGTCCCAGTGATAGTGTAAGCGGCTATAACGCTGAAGGTCTAGCATATGGTGCAGAGACCATGTAATGGTGGATGGAATCTGGATTGTTATTATTATTATTGCATTCTCTTACACATTATGTTTTTGTTCAAAACTGCTAGGTCTCAGGAAATTTTTATGTATTATATTTTAAAATAATGATAATACTTCCCGCAAAGTAAAATGTTAGGAAGAGTAAATAGAGTTGTAAGAAAAGAAGATGGTTGTTGAGGTAAACATATAAAGATGTTGGTGGATTCACGTCGATCATAAAAAGGATACGATAGTGTGGATTTTAGAGAAATAAATTGGTGGAGCCTAAATGAATATATAGGCTAGATAGACGATTTGAATGATTTTTGGAGAATTAGGAGGTACAAAGGTAATTGCTGGATTACAACACTGATAACTAATATAAATTCTTGGGAGATGGTGGTGATAATGGGATTAATAGAATCTGATCGATTACTGGGTGGTTTAATTGAATCTTTGGGAATTTAGAGGAATGATAACAATTATTGGAGTATAATCTTGATCAATGATAATCTTGGTGGATGTATACTAAGGAATCGTAGATTTGATCACTGATATTCTTGGTGGAGGTATACTAGTGAACTAGTTAGAGTTAAATAAGAGGGATTATTGGAAGATCAAATTATGGTTTTGGATCAATAACAAAAGGATTGAATTATTAGAAAGTCCTGATACAAATGATGTCGGTGGATTTAAAAGTAATTACGTTAGAGGAACAATAAAAATTCAGAAGTGAAGAGTTGATGAATAGTTATTACAAGATTGGATTATTAGGAATTCATAACACAAAAGATATTGGTGGATTAGACAAATAATGTCGCTCGCTGTTTGGAGTCTTAGACAGCCATCCATAAAGAAAGGGTATTTTGGTGGATCGAAAACAATTTTTGGCAAATAAAATAACCCGAGCCTCTCCTTTGATAAGCCATGCATACTATTTATTTGCATCCTGTGTATTGGCTCGCGGAGCACGGTGGTTTGTGCTCACACTCGCTTTCACAACAAATCCAGAATCAAGAATCAGATCACTACACTTTAGCAACACTATTTGGTCGTCATGGTGGCAACAAAGACGAAGATGTCGAGGGCTAGGTCGCGAACCTCTAGTTGGCTGCCTGTGGGCATGTCCACCTGTGTGCTTCGTTTCCACTGCTACTTTTGTTGATTTCGGCCCAATCGGCCCGTGAGTAAGTTTACTATTATATTTACACTTCCGCATGATATGTACTTTGATATTCAGAACTGTAATCTGTGAGTACTATCTACTGATCTAGAGAATAGTGCGGTGGAATCACAGAGGATTCCGGATGTTAAAATCTGGGCCCCTACAATATCCATGCATGCATCATATCTATTAATTCTTCTGGTGTAACTTCTGGGGTACTTTATATGCTCACCTTGCTTAAATCTATTGCCAGAGGATGACCTCATCGACTACGTTGAGGAATGCGATGAATAGACTATGTCTTACAGTTATTCGTCTATGAGCAGTAGGATAGGCTGCTCCTTTATTATTTGCCTTCCACTGATTTACCTTCATGTTCGGCTTTGAGCCGTGTTTTTGCAAACTTGGCCATAAGGCCCGTACTTTTTGTTTATAATAAAGTTGGTCGTTATGCATTATATGTATACCTATAAACACTGTGTGCACTAGTTTTTTTGGACTAGTGCGATTTACACAGAGTGTTTCGGAGTTGTTGTTCTGGGATTCAACAGAGATGGTATCATAGCTATAATGACTCTAAGACATGACCGTGCATAGAATATGGACAACCTTAAGGACATATTTTGAAGAAAATTATTTCGAAAAGTCTTCTATATCCAGTCTTATTCACTCTTTCACTTCACTATTCTTTTATCAAAAATGGTTTACTAACTTCTCCTCTTTTCAAAATTATAGATGGCCGAACTCCCCAGCAAAGTCATCCACAGAATCCTAGCTGACACTTAGCTGACTATCTTTGGGATCTTCTTCAAGAGTTGGACTTCAAGGCATGCCCTGTCTATCAGGGATACTTGCGCATATATGAAGATCAAGAACGTTGGAAAGTAAAAGTGTTGATCTACGCTAATATTGGAGACGAAGCAGCATTTCACACTTGTGATGCCCCTCAACCACAGGATAGCTTTTTCAGTGGTATCCAAATGCAGCCCGTGAAGCGATCCGTTAGCTGAGAGAGATCTACACACTACAGCTACGAAGCACCACATTCCGCTACTACCCCAGCAAGTTTCCCATTAGCTCCAGCAGCATCTTCGCACCTATAGAATATGAGAGTAACCCAAGGATCATCAATCAGGTGCAGTATGCTAAGTCCTTGGACTATGTGTTCCAAGCCACCCTGGATGAGTTGAGCTCTATGTTGCAAAGGCTCTATGCAGTAGAAGAAGAGTTGGCCAAATACCGTGTAGAGGATGAGGGTTCCTCCACGAACTACCCCAAAGAAGCATCGTGTTCAGCTGAGTAGGAGTAGCATCAGCCTATAAGAAACCATAAGTTTAAGTCTGAGTCATAGAACGATACTTATGTGTTATTATTCCCTTGTCAATAGCCTCAAGGTTATAATTATAATATTCAATAAAGTGTTTTGTTGGTCGCTATTTGAGTTTTATTGCTTCTTCGTGCTTTGTTGTAGGAATATTACCAAGACCTTCTCCTAGTTGTCTCTTTCTTATCTCCTAATCTAGAAGAATCCGACAGATGGTTAACACTAGGAGGAACGTCAATGACAACACCAACACCAGAGCTCAAGGCAGCTAGACGGCTCCCATTCCTCCACCTCCGCCAGCAGCAGGACCCGACTGGGCTCAATTGATGGCAAACCAGAACTAGTTGATCCAGTTGTTAGCTCAAACTATCAACAACCCAGCTCAGCAAGCTCCTCCAATACCAGCTCAAGCTCCTCAGTCCAGGCTATCTGAGTTTTTGAGGATAAGGCCTTCGACTTATTCAAGCAACACCGAACTAATGGATGTTGATCATTGGCTTAGGATAGTTAGGAAGAAGTTGGACATTCAAGCAACACCGAACGAGTCTTGTTTGCTTCTCACCAATTAAATGGACCTGCATCCGAGTGGTGGAATACTTTTACCGCCTCTCATGCCGACCCTCAGGCCATTTCATGGAATGAGTTTGTGCAGAGTTTTCACACGGCTCACATACCCACCGGTGCTATAACTTTGAAGAAGAAGGAATTTAGAGCTCTACGTCAAGGCAGCTGCACAGTGAATGAACATCTCTAGAAGTTCAATCAACTGGCGCGCTATGCACCAGAAGATGTGGCTACCGATGAGGCAAAATAGGAAAGGCTTTTGGAGGGCCTGAATGATAATATTTCAGTACAATTGTTATCTAGTGACTATGCATATTTCCATTAGTTAGTTAGCAAAGCCATTCGCCAGGAGGGCAAGTTTGTAGAAATGGAAAATGGGAAGAGGAGAATGGCTACTCAAAAGATCAACCCTGAAAGTTTTCCCAAGGCCCGTAGTGCTCCATCATAGGCTAGCAATTTCAGGCCATAGTTCAGCAACTACAAGCCCTATCGAATGACTTCAGGCCAACAGCTAGATGTCCGTCTTTTCAAGAAACTGCCCCAATCCTCAAGTAGTTCATGTCCCTCCTACTAGTGGCCAAGTGCAAAAGAGTGCTAATACACCTGATGGAGTGACCTATTTCTATTACAAGGAAACAGAGCATTTTGCTAAGTCATGCCCCAAGAAGCTCTAAGCAATAGCTAATGCGACTGCATCCGGAAGCCAAAACTAGAGGCAGTAATTATTGAAGCCGCAGAACTTTGTGAAATGACGTGTGAACCACGTCACTACTGAATAAGCCCAGGCTACACTGGATGTCATACTATGTAAGTTTCTAGTAAATTCAGTACCAGATTTAGTTCTTTTTGATTCTGAAGCTTCCCATTCGTTTATTTCTAAGGTTCTTGCAGTAAGTATGGGTTGGGTATGGTCTCTCTTAGCAATCCTATGATAGTTCACTCCCCTGGAACAGAGATGAGAGCAAGGACCTTGTGTCCAAAAGTAGAGTTTCATATAGATGGGACCCTATTCCTAGCAAACCTGACGCTATTAGAATCGCAGGATTGGATATAATTTTTGGAGTGAACCAGTTAGTCAAGAACAATGGTCAAATAAATTGTGCTACCTGATCCACTATCTCACCAATGACTAAGGAATATAAGTAGTCTTCACCGCTGAAATTCCTAAAAAAGGAGAGTGGGTTCTTCATCATCTACAAGTACTAGAAGAAGTACTGGATGTGCGGGAATACCCAGATATATTTCCAAAGGACTTATCGGGAATGCCATTGGATAGGGAAATCGAGTTAGTGATTAACCCAGTCCCTGGCACTGCTCCTATATCCAAGAGGCCAGACCGTATGCCAGTTAATGAGTTGGCTTAGTTGAACAAAAAAATTCAGGAATTGGAAGATAAAGGATATGTCCATCCAAATTCATCACCTTAG
Organism: Dendrocalamus sinicus; assembly: GCA_036346575.1. Classification (NCBI taxonomy): domain Eukaryota; kingdom Viridiplantae; phylum Streptophyta; class Magnoliopsida; order Poales; family Poaceae; genus Dendrocalamus; species Dendrocalamus sinicus. The sequence continues at coordinate 11,872,317 of CM070657.1, forward strand.
GGAGCATCTATTGTGTTCATCAAGAAGAAAGATGACAACATGACAATGTGTGTGAACTATAGAGCAATCAATGAAACTACCATCAAGAACAAGTTCTCATTGTCTAGGATCGATGACCTGTTTGACCAATTGAAGGGAGCCAACATATTCTCCAAGATCGACTTGAGGTCAGGTTATCACCAGTTAAACATCCGTGCCAAACACATTCCCAAGTCTACATTCTCCACTCATTGTGGATAGTATGAGTTAATAGTTATGTCTTTTGGACTGACAAATGCACCTGCTTATTTCATGACCATGATGAATAGTGTATTCACGGAGTACATGGATAAGTTTGTGGTAATTTTCATAGATGGCATCCTTATCTATTCCAAGAATAAAGAAGAGCATGAGAATCATCTCAAGATAATTCAGAAAGCTTAGAGAGCATTAGCTTTATGTCAAATTCAGCAAGTATGAGTTTTGGCAAAAAGAGATAGCTTTCCTTGGTCATATTATGATGACAGAAGGGATTGTAGTGGATCCTTTCAAGGTTGAGGCAGTAATGGACAAGAAATGACTACTGAGGTCAGAAGTTTTCTTGAACTTGCTGGTAACTATCGCCGATTCATAGTAGGATTTTTAAAGTTAGCCAAACCAATAACTCAGCTTTTAAAGAAAGATAAGAAATTTGAATGGACAAAAGCATGTGAGCAAAGTTTTTTGACTCTCAAGAAAAACCTAGTCTCAACACCAGTTCTTCTTTTGCTAGATGTGCATAATGATTTTGAGGTTTTATATGATGCCTCCTGATAAGGTTTGGGATGTGTCTTAATGCAAGAAGGTAGGGTGGTACCCTATGCATCTCGTCAATTAAGACAACACAAGTGCAATTACCCCACCCATGATTTAGAATTAGCAGCCTGACAGACCATGTGGTTATGACCCCATGTTGGTGATGAGTAATTGACAAGGTTTTTGGAAAGATTGAGTTTGATTGGTTCGTTTCGTCCCGTGACGGCATTTGGCTCAGTCGGGTTGGTTAGACGGACTTATTGCATATTATTTCTCCCGATTGGTTGTTTGGGCAATTTCGTGCCTGAGTATGGTTTATTGATGCTGTTTATGCTTACATGTGTCAAGCGGTGCTATGTGATGTGTTTCCTGTCTGTGATGGCTGCAGGACGTCGAGGCGGAGTCGTGGCGATGCACGGGGTGACCGGACTAGGCGCAGGTGGCGCTGAGGTTAGAACGGTCGTGATGTGCTGAAGACGGCGAGAGCTCGAGGTGCTTGCGAGGCTTGAACGACAAGGAAACGCGGAAGCTTCCCGGAAGGTGCAGGAGGGGCATTTCGGTAAAAGCGCAAAGCTGCACAGGTGGAAGCAGTTCCGTTCGGTTTAGCGGGCATAACGGATTGAAGGCCCGTTAGCCGGAGCCTATAAAAGGAGGGGATGTCTCCTAATGGCTGCATGCGTTCCATGGATTCAAGGGGCTTTTAGGATTTGCTTTAGTCAAATTGGCCTTTGGAGAGATTGTTTTGCTTTGAGGCTTTAGTGGTTGATGAGTTGGTGAGAAGTGCAGAGGGCGTCTCCCTCGTTGTCTCCTCCCTGTGTGTGTTTCTTGAGTTGGGTTCTTGAGCTTGGGAGAGGGAGATGAGATGAATTGAGCCACCATGTAATCATTCCTCTATGTTCAATCATGTATGGGGACTCCTCTGTGATCTTTGTGTTTATGGAAATAAATGCCTTCAAGGAATCATTTGAGTTCTTGCTTCTCTGTTTAGTTTTTCTCTTCGATGCTCTCTAGGCTTGATTCTTGAGTTTTTGTGTTTTGGCTCGATTTTTGCTGAGGAGTGGCAAAATGGGTTGCTCTGTGATAGAATTGCATTTCTAGACCCTTTGGTCATCTAGTTCCAAGAGCAATTCGATCGATTTGCAAGAATCTCATTTTTGCCTTCCTGTGTTCATGTTCTCATTTCTAGGGTTTTGGTGAGAATCTTGATTCCCCTCATGAGATGGCATGAAACTTGGCATGTTGAGTTCTGAGGCAATTAAGTAGCTATCTCTAAAGTTTCATGGCCAAAAGATCAGAGATTAAATGTGAATTTGAGTTTTTGTAGCTGCTCTCTCTAATTTTCAGTTTTTGCCCCAAATCTCAATTCCCTCTGTTTTATGGTGAATTTCTTGGTCCTCTAGGCTCCTCTGGCTATTTAGAACATAGTCATGCAATTCTGGGCAGAGAACACCAGAGGGAAATCCTCAATTTTATTGATGTGAAGAGGTTTGGGTTTGCCTGTTGAAAATTGCACTCTGCTGTCTGGTCTGAAAATCGAGGGGCGGTCTGACCGACCCTTAGTTGGCAGTCTGACTGGTGCCTCATAGGCGGTCTGACCGGCCGTATTGAGGCGGTCTAACTGGCCCTATAACGGCGGGCTGACCGCCCTCTACAGTGCAGTCTGACCGACTCTGACTGTGCAGGCTCTGCGGTTTTTAGGTTTTTAGGGTTTGCCTTCCAGGTTTTCCTTCTTAATGCCTTGGTTCTTTGTTCTTCATGCTCTTCCAGTAAGCACTTGACTTCACATATGATCTTCTGTTCATAGCTCCTAATAGCTATTGGAAGAAGTCAATTGTGATCACACAACGTTGATTGGGTCAGATTACCTTGAGTATTTGATGCCCTCTTCGTAGCTCTGAGCTACTGGAGAGAAATCCCTTTCGTGGATATCTTCTTGGGGACAATTTTTTTCAAGTCGACATTCACCCCCCCCCCCTCTATCGCCATTTCGGTCCAACACAACCGTAGAGCATGCCCTGAAGATCTAGCGATATTATCTCATTGGTAACCAGTATAACATCTACACGGATCATAAAAGTTTGAAATACATTTTCACCCAAGCATAACTCAACCTAAGGCAGTGAAGATGGTTAGAGTTAATCAAAGATTATGATATTGGAATTCATTACCATCCAGACAAAGCAAATGTTGTGGCGATGCTTTGAGCAGAAGTCCTTTGCAAGTAGTGTTCTATCGTAAGAAAACCATACTTGACTTCAAGAGGGAGTCTTCGTTTAGTCGACATTCACTCCCTCTTCATGTCGCCATTTCGGTCCAACACCAGGTATCGAGCGGTTAGCTCTTCTCGATAGACCTTAACCAGTCTCTAGAGCCATGGCGACGATAAGTACTCAACCAAGTTTCGATCTTCGATGGGATCCACTATACGTTCGGAAGAGCGGATGGAGACCTACATCCAGGCTCGAGGGCTCGCCATCCGCGTAAGGTCAGCAATGCGGTATGTTGTTCCTACGATGAGAACATCAATGCTGAAACATGCATGATGTTGAGGCGAATCGAAGGCAAGGAACATCATAATCCGTGGGTTGAGCGGCGCAGTTTGACCGCATCTCTCATTTGACGTTGGCTTTCGACATTCGGTGACCGATGCATACCATGAGGCACCACCCGCATCAAGACAGATCGACAGAGGACATTCAGCGAGATTACAACAAGCTTGAAATGCTCACCGGCGAGTCCCTTGATGAGTGTTTTGCGGCGTTTCCACAAGATCCCGAGCAACCTCGGAGTGGTCGGTCTCACATACCCCGACTCGAACAACGTTCGTCAGATGCTCGTGGCTCTTGATTTGCGGGTTTGGGAGATGAAGGTGACTACCATCAAGGACACCACCGACCTCTCAACTTTGACTCTTGACACGCTATACTCACGCCTCAAGACTCACGAGATTGACATTGTCTCTCGTAAGTCGAAGTCGCAGTCGATGGCTTTAGTCACCATCCCACTTCAGCTCCCGATCTTTCTTCCGATTCGCTTTTGGATTCTCGCTTTTGCTCTCGTGACGTGATCGATGATCGCTAGAGTAGCTTGCAGATGACCGCCAGCCCTCCTAGCGAGAAAATTTTCCCATGCTTACAAGAGGAGAGGGACGGAAGAGAGGAGGACCGTGATCGCCGAGTGTGGTGGCCCCAACCACATTGAGCCAACCGCCCCCGGGAAGGGCAAGGAGACTATGGCGGTGTGAGCAAAAACGACTACATCGACAAGAACCGCACAAGAAGCCCTTGCTCACGCCAAGGCAAGAAGAGTTCATGCGACCTTGGCAAAGCCAAGAAGCTTCCATCGCATCCTCACGGCCGGCGACCTCAACCTCGGCCGGTGGAGGATGGAGCGACGACGGGACGGTGACCAAGATCCCAAGGGCGGCGACTTCTCCGACATGTGCTTCATGGCCCTTGAGGGCGAGATCACGACAATGAAGTTGTACTCGACTCGACGAGGTATACCCTTCATACCACCAGCTTAATGATGATTTTCTTAAGCTAGGAAAATTCCATGCTAGATCTAGAGCTAGGGTTAGCGAGTTGGAGAAGGAAGTAGTGAGCTTGTCACGGGAGCTTACTTCACTTAGATCTGCTCCCTCCTGTGACGATTGTGATACATGCTGTGTTTTATTGGGTGACATGGAGAAATTAAGGACCTCGCATGATAGTCTATCCTCCGAGCTTGACATGGTTAAGGTGAAAAACATTAGTCTTCTTCAAGCTCAGTAAGAAGACTAATGTTCTCCACCTTAACCATGTCAAGCTCGGAGGACAGACTATCATGCGATGTCCTTAATTTCTCCATATCACCCAACAAAACACAGCATGTATCACAATCATCACGGGAGGGAGCAGATGTAAGTGAAGTAAGCTCCCATGATAATCTATCTACTTCCTTCTCCAACTCGCTAACCCTAGCTCTAGCTCTAGCATGAAATTCACCTAGCTTAAGAAAAGCATGATTGAGCTGATCGTAGGAAGGGAATACCTCATCGGAGTCGGAGTACAGCTCGCTGTCGCTCACTTCGCCCTCAAGGGCCATGAAGCACATGCCGAAGAACTCGTCACCGCCCTTGGGGTCTTGGTCACCCGTCACGTCGTCGTCGCTCCATCCCTCCACCTCGCTAGGTCAAGGTCGTCGAAGGCGGTGAGGACGCGGTGGAAGAGCTTCTTGGCTTTGCCAAGGTCGCGAAACTTCTTCTTTCCTTGGGCATGGACTGGAGGCTTCTTGTTGCGGTTCTTGTCGGTGTAGTCGTTCTTGCCCGAACCGCCGTAGTCGCTCTTGCCCTTCTCCGCCTTGGGGCGCTTGTTCGAATGTGGTTGGGGCCACCACACTCAAGCAAATCACGGATCCTCCTCTCTTTCGTCCCTCCTCCTCTTGTAAGCATGGGAAAATCTCCAAGTTAGGAGGGCTAATCGCCATCCGCAAGTCGCTCTAATCGATCATCGCTATGTCACAGAGAGCAGAAGGAGAATCCGCAAGTCTACTCGGAAGAAGGTCCGTATGGGATCGGTGACTAAGGCCATCGATCGCGACTTCGACTTACGAGAGACAATGTCAATCTCGTGAGTCTTGAGGCGTGAGTACAACGCGTCAAGAGTCAAAGTCGAGAGGTCGGTGGTGTCTTTGATGGTAGTCACCTTCATCTCCCAAACACGCAAGTCGAGAGCCACGAGCATCTGACGAGCGTTGTCCGAGTCGGGGTATGTGAGACCGACCGCTCGGAGGTTGCTCAAGATTTTGTGGAAACGCGGCAAAACACTCATCGAGGTACTGCGCCAGAGAGCATTTCAAACTTGTTGTAATCTCACTTGAATGGTCTCGCCGCACCGCCTTTATTTGGGTGGTGCCTCATGGTAAGCATCGAGGGTCTCCCAAATATCGAAGGCGCATTTAAAGATAAGATATGCGGTCAAACTCGCTACGACTCGAGCCCGGATTATGATGTTCCTTGCCTTAGCGTTTGCCTCGACATCATGCATATTTCCAGCGTTGATGTTCTCATCGGCAGGAACAACAAATTGGACCTTGACCTTACGCCAGATGGCGTAGCCCTGAGCCTGAATGTAGGTCTCCATCCGACTCTTCCAAAAGGGATAGTCGATCTCATCGAAGACCGGGGGTTTGGTCGAGTACTTGTCCGTCGCCATAGCTCTAGAGACCGGTTAAGATCTATTGAGAAGAGCTAACCGGCTCTAATACCAATTGTTGGACCGAATTGGCGACAGAGGGGGGTGAATGTCGACTTTAAAAACTTGCCCTTCCCAAAACGAAGTTTACAAAAGAATCTCTTCTACAAAAGCTATGAAAGCTAAGAGAAGAAATTGCTAATGCTTACTGGAAAACTGACCCACAAGAAGGGAGAAGCAACACAAATAAAAGGTTTAATAGAAAAGACCTCGATTAAAAACTACAGGAACCAGTGGGGGCGGTCAGACTGCAGGTCTAAAACCGGTCAGACCGCCGGCCACCCACCGGTCAGACCGTCCTCTCCAAGCCGGTCTGACCGCCAACATAGGAGCGGTCTGACCGCCCCTTACTCCCCGGTCTGACCTCCCGTCGGTTTCAAGGCACAGCAAGGGCAGTAATTCAGACTGAAAACTGAGAACTTTGCATAACTTGGAAATTGGAAACTTTCCACTGATTCTCTCTGCCCAGAAATGCAAGACTATAACCTAGATAGCCAAAGAACCCTACGGAACAAGAGAATCTATCTCAAAACCAAGAATTTGAGGAGATTCCCTAAAAACTGAAAATATTCAGAGTGCAGCCCTAAAAACCAAATTCCCCTCCAATCTTTGATCCTTTGGCCAAGAAACTTTGCAAAAAGATTAGCAATAGCCTCTGGACTTTACATGCCAACTTTCAAGCCATCTCAAAGAGGGAAACAAGATTTGCACCAAAACCCTAGAAGAGAAATGAAGAACAGAGAAGGCTGAGAGAAGGAAACTGAGATTAAAATTGATTTGCTCTTGGGAAAAACTGATCAAATGATCTTGAGACCTATTCCCATCACAGAGCAATACATTTTGCTACTCCTCAGCAAGAAACAACTCAAAACGCAAAATCTCAATAAACTCACAGAGAGTAACGAAGAACACAGGGAGCAGAGAAATAAACTTCAGTGATTTCATTCATGAAAAACAAGAAATACAGAGGAGTCCCCATACGCATGGACATTAGAACAAGGATGATTACATACTCATCAATTCATCCTCTCCCTCTCCCAAAGCCAAGAACACCCACACACTACATGCTTGGGAAGGAGAACACACACAGAGAAGCTACGAAGGAGACACCCTCCAACAGAACCTCTACCTCTCCTACCAACTCTCAACAACTAAAGCCTAAAGCCAAAGCAACTCTCTAAAGCCCATTTTGACTAAAGCAAAACCTAACAACCCCTTCCATCCATGGAATCCCTTGAAAAAAAATGCATGCAGCCACAAGGAGGCACCTCCTCCTTATATAGCCTTTGGCTAACGGGTCTCCAACCCGTTACGCCCGCTAAATCCAATGGAACCCGCTCCCACTTGTGCAGCCTCGCGAAATTACCACCCGCCTCCCGCACCTTCCGAAGCTTCGCCTCTCCCCGCCCAAGCCTCGCAACCACCTCGAGTCTCCGCCGTCTTCGACACATCTCAACCGTTCTGACCTCAACACCGCATGTGTCTAGTCCGGTCACCTCGTGTCTCGCCACGACTCCGCCTCGACGTCCTGCAGCCATCACAAACAAGAAACACATCAAATAGCACCGCTCGACACATATAAGCATAAATGCATTAATGAAACCACATTAAGCATGAGATAGCCCAAACCTGACAAGCCAACATAATATGCATCCTAACCACTTTGACCAGGTTTGACCAAGTCCGACCGAGCCCGATTGCACCACACATCGTCAAGGTCCGAACCATCCAAATCAAACTTGACTTTCCTAAACCGATGTCAATTACTCATCACACACATGGGATGACCTCCGCATGATCTCTCAACCATCCTTCCGAGCATATTATTGGAGACATCTTTGAGCGAGTCACTTGCTCAAAGTCTAGCATGTCACATTTCTGTCTCCATTCTGCCTTTGTTGCCACCTTTGAGCCCAAGGATGTTAGTCATGCACTATCTGATGAGTCTTGGGTCAATGCAATGCATGAGGAGTTAGAGAATTTCGAGAGAAACAAGGTCTGGTCGCTTGTCGAGCCCCCTCGAGGTCACAATGTCATTGGGACTAAGTGGGTGTTCAAGAACAAGCAGAGTGAGGATGGGGTAGTCATTCGAAACAAAGCTAGACTGGTAGCTCAGGGCTTTTCTCAGGTTGAGGGTCTAGATTTTGAGGAGACCTTTGCCCTGTAGCTAGACTTGAGGCCATTAGAATCCTGCTTGCTTTTGCGGCTTCTAAAGGTTTCAAGCTTTACCAGATGGATGTCAAGAGTGCCTTCCTCAATGGCTTTATTGAGGAAGAGGTCTATGTGAGACAGCCTCCAGGTTTCGAGAACCCTAAATACCCAAACCATGTCTACAAGCTTTTCAAAGCCTTGTATGGACTTAAGCAGGCCACTAGAGCTTGGTATGAGAGGCTTAAGTCATATCTGTTGAGTCATGGTTTTGAGATGGGTAAGGTGGATAAGACCTTGTTCATTCGTAGGCATGGCACTAACCTTCTGCTCGTCCAGATTTATGTGGATGACATCATCTTCGGCGGCTCTTCCCATGCTCTCGTTTCACAGTTCTCGGATGTCATGAGCACCAAGTTTGAGATGAGCATGATGGGCGAGTTGACCTTCTTCCTTGACTTCCAGATCAAGCAAACTCGGGAGGGTACTTTCTTGCATCAGGGCAAGTACACTCGTGACCTCCTGAGACGTTTGATATGAGTGATGGTAAGCCTGTGTCGACTCCCATGGCGTCATCCGCCACACTTGACCTAGATGAGGACGGCGAGCCAGTTGATCAGAAGGAGTATCGCAGCATGATTGGCTCCCTCTTGTACCTCACTGCCTCGAGACCAGACATATACTTCTCCGTGTGTCCAGGCGCTCGCTGAGCTTCCTCACAGATCTCACCGCTGCGGTGAAGCGCATTCTTTGGTACCTTCGAGCTACCATTGACTATGGTATCTAGTACTCTTTCTCTTCCTATCTTTCCTTGAGAGTCTACTCGGATGCAGACTTTGCTGGCTGTAGGATAGATAGAAAGAGCACTTCTAGCACCTACCAATTCATTGGCACTTCTCTTGTTTTCTGGTCTTCAGGGAAGCAGTCCAGTGTTGCTCAGTCCACCGCAGAGGCCGAATACGTTGCTGCAACCAGGTATTTTGGATGGTCTCAACCCTGTGGGACTTTGGGTTAGTTATCGCCAGTGTTCCACTCTTTTGTGATAACACTTCTGCGATTAACATTGCTAAGAACCCAGTGCAGCACTCTCGGACCAAGCATATTGATATCAGATATCACTTCCTTCGAGACCATGTGGAGAAGGGTGACATAGTGCTCCGGTTTATGGAGAGTGACCACCAGATAGCCGATATCTTTACCAAACCTTTCGATAGCTCTAGGTTTTCAGCTCTGCGGGGATAGCTTGGGGTGGTTTGTCCTTATGGACTGTTGTGAGGGGGAGTTTTGTGCTTTACTGCTTTATCATGTTATTATGCTCTTACTCCTTTCTGTTGCATTGCATATGGGTGCATTTGGGTTATAGTCCTTCTAGCATAGGTTAGAGTGGTTCTCTCGCCTAGCTGGTTAGACTTCTTCCTCTCATCTTGTGATTCTAGGATGCTGCTTATTAGTTGTTTCTCTTCTCACTAGGTTGAGCTTACTCACTTCTTATAGGTTCTAGCGAGGGTTGGGCCACCCTCGGGTAGACAGGGTACGTGTTTGCTCATTAGTGTGTTAGATGATCAGTTGATAGTCCTAGAGTCATATGGGGTAGATGAGAGATCGTGTCGGCCCCTGATTCTCAAACCCGACCCTCGTGTATTCGCACTAGTCCCGCATCAAAGCTAGTGCACACAGCTTAAGCAGAATGGAAAACATCACCATCGATTTATTTATTACAATATTTAGAGTATCGACCACAAGGTCTCATTATTACAAATGAGGTTTCAAGACCTCGCACAATCCAAACACAGCGAAGCAAAATAAACTCGAGGTAGACCCATCAATATGCCACGAGCGATTGGATCGGGAAGCGCGACCTAGTCCTCCGGAAGAATCCGTCACGACCACGCACGGCGATAGTTGTAATCACCTTCTTGAGCTTCATGTTCCTCCGAGGTTTATTTTTAAGTAGCATGTGAGTACATAAAGTACTCCGCAAGTCTTGGGAAAATGCATAGATGCAGGGCTTAACAAAGGAAGGCTATATGGTTCTTTTGCACAAAGCAACATTTTAAACTTCAATTACTTCTAATTATTTTTAAAGGCATCACTTTAACAAGTATTTGTTTTAACAGAATTTATCATTTACTCTCTAGTGAAGGTTCCATCTACCATCACTAGCTAACAACTTGAACAAGTTTAATATGCGGGTTACATCCACCCTCTCGGCTCCAATCGCCAGATTCCCTTCCAAGAGTTCCTCCACTCTCGGAATACAAAACTTTTGATTTTAAAACAAAACCAGAAATCTACCATGTGAATGCATTCCTTGCCCGCCCTTGACCGTGGGCACGGCTATTCGAATAGTTTTACACTCTGCAGAGGTTGTACAACTTTACCCACAAGAGATAATTTATCCTAAAAGTCAACACGCTTCCTTTGGCATGAGACCCAGATAAAATATCACAAAGCCTTTACCTTACTCTAATCTAGCTAGATACCACCCACGAGGTTTCACTGCAGTAGGCTAACCGCCCAACCAAGCCCCTCTTGCGCCATATGAGTACAATGAAATCCCTGTCCTCACTGTGGATAACCATCCATCCTCGGCACCCACTTTCCACGGTGGCACCTAAACTAGACTATCGTAAGTTAGTCAGCTAGGTCGTACCCATATAGACTTGTGGTTGTACGGTTAATGCTCAGTTTGGACAAACACAAGCGTCGGTCCTTAATTGACTAGGGTGGAACACACACATTACATGATCTCGTGCTTCCTGCACCAATCCAAACTAACCATCCACCCTAATCTAAACCAATTTTCACATTTTAGTTTATTTTAAAAGAACAAAGGCAACTCCAATTACCACTAATTTTCATAAACACAGGAGTATTACAATAATTCATAATTTCCCATTTGCAAGATTTCAAAGGTATTAAATAGCGAGACTAAGCATTATACTACCATTCCACTATTCACAAAGATTCAGTAATAATCTCATTATTGAGACAAATGAAATTCTAGGGTGACAAAGATACATGGCATTCAATTTCAATGGAGGGTATAACAAGGTTGGTTTAACTAACCCTTAAGATTTGAACTAATATTTTATATAAATAGCAATGCACATAATTTAAAATAATTAAAACATTTCAAAATCATAGGTTCAAGATGATCAAAGGAGACTTGCCTTCTTGCAGGGGCTCTAGGTCTTCTTGTTGAGGAGTGGGAAGGTCTTCTTCAACGTTGGATTCTACGTGAGAGAAAAGCCACAAAACAAATAAATTCAAATGAAAACTCAAACAAACTCAAAAATTCAAATAGAGGCCATGGTTGGATAGATCATGATTTTAGATGAATTTAGAAATTTGAATGGCTGAATTTGGAGTTAAAATGAGAAAGTTATGCCCATTTGAAAATCTCAGATTTGAATAAATCTAAAAATTCCCAAATTTCTGACAGTGGGGCCCATCGAATATTAAATTTTAATTTCTTTATTTTAATCTGAGAGATTGACAGGTGGGGCCCACTGAACAGTAACCACTGGCGGTCACTGACATGTGGGACCCACTGGACAGTGAGCCCAATGAGTCAATCTCTGACACATGGGACCCACTGGTCTTCGGGCCCACTTGTCATAGACCACCGGAGGGTGTGGCCCAGCGCGCGGGGCAGCAGACCGGCAGCCGCTGACGGGTGGGACCCACTTGTCAGCCCGGAAAATAAACGAAAAACTCAACCTCCGCGCGCGGAGCCGGAGGCTCGAACGCGCGCCGAGGGAGTTACGAGTGAGCGCTGCTAGCCAGGGGAGCGGGGAGGCGTTGCCTACCCAATAAGGGTAGGTAACCTCTTGAGGGGTACCTTCCAGGTGGCCCGGCAGAGATGATCGGAGGCGACGGCGCCGGCGGCGAGGGGAGGCCGGAGGTGCTCGGGTGGTTCGTGAAATGCAAACCCGGAGCGGAGGGGATCCGGTTGGAGGGGTCGGCGAGGCTTGGGGGCGAACGAGGACGGCCGGCGACGAGGGACGGCGGAGCTCGCTCGGGTCCTCCGGCGCGATGGCGTTCCGCGGCGGGAGAGGTGGCCGAGGGTCGGGAGGTTCGCCGCTGCACGAGGAAGCTCGGGAGGCGACGACGGCCTCGGGATGATCGAGGCGGCGAGGAAAGCTCGCCGAGTTGGGCGGAGCTCGGAGGGACGGAGGCACGGTCTTTGGGCTCTAGAGGGCTCTGAGCTGCGGTGGAGTCGCCGGGATGCGGTGCGGAGAAGGCGGCCGATGGGGGCATTATAGGGTGAGGGGAGCAGGGCGCGCAATAGCTCGCCGTTCTTGTGGCCGAGAAGGAAGGTTTGGGGAGGAAAGGAAAGAGGGGCGTAGAAGGAAAGGGAGCGCGAAGATCGGGGACTTGGTCGCGCGGCATCCGGGTTTCCAAATCCGCAGAGGGAGAGGAAGGAAAGGCGGGATCGACCGGATTCGGCCACGGCGAGAAAAGGAAAGGGGGAAGAAAGAAGGAGAAGAGCTCGCGGAAGACGGATCCGACAGTGGGTCCCGCGCAAGAGAGAGAAGAGAGAGCGGGCGGGTGGTGCGGATGGCTGCCACGCGCTCGGGAAAAGATCGAGCGGTGGCGCGGTTAAGTGAAGGGGACGGCCGGATGGGCGAGTGCGGTGGCGTGGCGCGCGATCCGGCCGCCACGCGCGTCGCGCGAAGAGAAGGAAGGCGGGCTGGTCGGGCGGGCCGGCGCGCGAGGGAGAGGAGGTGCGGCTGGATCAGGCCGAGCGGCGACGTGGCGGTCCCGGGCCGCCCACGCGTCGGCTGGAGGAGGGGAGATTTTTATTTTTCAAATTTGATTTCTAATTTGAAAAGGCTAGAAAATTATTTAAGCCTCGAAAAATATGAAAATACCTCCAAAATTCCAGAAAAATTCACGAAGCTCCGGAGATAATTTGGACTTAATAAAGTTATTTCCAACTACTGTTGATAATTAATTTTCATACTTTGAATTACTTTTAATTCCTTAAATAGGTTTTTAAATTCCAAAATTCAGAAAATCCAAATAAAATCCAATTACTTTAAAATAATTAATTTGAATTTAATTTCATTCCAAAAGGCAAATTTTGGGATGTGACAAACCTACCCCCTTAGAAAGAATCTCGACCCAGATTCTGGACGACTGGGAAAAAGGTCGGGAACTCTTCTTTCAAATCCTCCTCACGCTCCCAAGTCGCCCCGATTCTGAATGGTTGCTCCACCGCACTTTACGTAACTTGATAACCTTGTGCACAGACGGCGCTCTGCTTCCTCCAATATCTTGACTGGATATTTTGGATAGGTGAGGTCCTCCTTCACATTGATTTCATCTAGAGGCATCTGCTCTTCTGGAACTCTAAGACATTTTCTTAGCTGAGACACATGGAAGACGTAATGCACCTTTGACAGCTGAGGGGAAGCTCCAATCGGTAAGCCACTTCTCCTCGTTTTGCTACAACAGGAAGGGTCCGATGAATCTAGGAGCAAGTTTTCCATCAACCCAAAACGCTCATTCCTTTGAGAGGTGACACCTTCAAATAAACATGATCCCAGTACAAACTCTAGTGCCCTTCGACGATTGTCCGCATAACTTTTCTCGTCTTGTTTGTGCTATTTTTAATCTGTCCCGAATTAGGCGAACTTGTTCCTCGGCTTGCTTTAACACGTCTGGTCCAAATACTTGTCCTTCTCCTGCCTCCTTCCAATACAAGGGAGTCCTGCACTTTCTACCATACAAGGCTTCAAATGGAGACATTTGTAAACTGGATTGGTAACTATTATTGTAGGAGAACTCGCATAGGGTAGACTCGATCCTAATTTGTCTTGTTTGCTAAGACACAAGCCCTCAACATATCTTCCAAGATTTGATTTACTCTTTCTGCTTGTCCATCCGTCTGGGATGATAGGTCAGACTGAAGTTTAAGTTTGTGCCCAAAAGTTCATGTAGCTTTGCCAAAACCTTGAGGTGAATTGGGTTCCTCGATCCGACACAATCTTCTTTGGGACTCCATGTAAACTCACAATCCTTGACATATACAATTCTGCGAGTTTATCCCCGAGTATGTGGTCTTTATCGGGATGAAATGGGCGACTTTTGTCGACGATCCACGATAACCCGTGATTGAATCATGTCCAGATTTGGTTCTCGGTAACCCAATTATAAAATCCATACCAATTTCTTCCCATTTCCACTCGAGGGATCTGCAATGGTTGCAAAAGTCCAGCGAGTCTCGGTGTTCAGCTTTAATCTGCTGGCATACATCACATAAAGCTACATACTCAAAGATCTCTCTTTTCATGCCCGCCCACCAATATCTTTCTTTAAGATCTTGGTACATCTTGGTACTTCCAGGATGAATTGAGTACTGGTTTCATGAGCTTCCTTCATGATCAACTCTTTATCTCCTTCTTCTCGTGCACCACAATTCTTTTCCATACCAAATGGTACCTTGTTCATCATCGAAAAATTCTAATGCTTTCCCTTTCTTCATATTATCCTTGATCTCCGGGCATACTTGTCCTCCTTTTGAGCTGCTCTGATTTGATCCTCTAAGGTTGGTTGAATCTCCAGAGTAGCGAGAAATCCTTTCCCACTACTTCTAGATTAAGTCGAAATTCTTCTTGAAGTGCATATCGCCCTTAATCCACAACTTGGTGCAATAACTCTTTGGCTCAAGGCATCGGCTACCACATTAGCCTTTCCGGATGATAATGTATTCCAATATCATAATCCTTTATTAACTCAAGCCATCTCCTTTGCCTCATATTGAGATCGGGTTGAGTAAATATGTACTTCAAACTTTTGTGATCCATATAGATCTCACAAATCTTGCCGATCGATAATGCCTCCATATTTTTAGAGCATGCACTACACCGCAAGCTCTAAATCATGGGTTGGGTAGTTCTCTTCATGGGGCCGCAATTGCCTTGAAGCATAGACTACTACCTTTCTTTCTTGCATCGAACACACCTAATCCTTGCCTCGACGCATCACGAAGACTTCAAAATCTTTTCGATATCCGGGAGCGTCAACACCGTGCGAAGTTAATCTCTTCTTTAGCTCTTGGAAACTATCCTCACACGGTTTACTCCACTCAAACTTCTTCTCTTTCTTTAGTAATCGGGTGAGAGGTCTTGCAAGTTTGGAGAAGCCTTCAATAAAGCGACGATAGTAGCCACCAATCCAAGAAAACTTCGATCTCATTCTCGACTTGGGTTGCGCCGATTAAGAACATCATTTACCTTTTCGTGGTCTACAGACACTCCTCTGCGGAAATCACATGACCCAAGAAGGCTACTTTCTTCAACCAAAATTCACACTTGCTAAATTTGGCATACAACCGGTGCTCTCTGAGCTTTTCCAAAACTATCCTCAAATGTTCGCATGCTCCTCCTCATTTTTGGAATATATCAAAATGTCATCAATGAATACCACCACAAATTTATCCAAATATTCCATGAACACCTTATTCATCAGTTCATGAAATATGCGGGGCATTGGTTAAGCCAAAAGACATCATCTGATACTCATACAATCCATACCGAGTGGCAAAGGTCGTCTTGGTATATCTTCCGGTCTTATCTTCAGTGGTGATAACCCGACCAAGGTCAATCTTGGAGAAGACACATGAACCTTTCAATTGATCAAACAGATCATCTATCCGGGTAGAGGATATTTGTTCTTGATCGTCACATCGCTCGAGATCGATAGTCCACACACATGCGGAGACTACCATCTTTCTTCTTCACCAAAGAATACGGTGCTCCCAGGTGACGAGCTCGGTCTTACAAATCCCTTGTCCCGCAACTCTTCAATTTGTTTCTTGACTTCAGCCAAATCATTCGCAGACATTCTATAGGGTCTCTTTGAAATCGGAGCCGCACTGTGTACCAAGTTGATAACAAACTCAATCTCTCTGTCCGGTGGCATTCGGTAAATCCTCGTGGAACACGTCTGGGTATTCATTTACTATGGATACCTTTTCAAGAGTCACTCCCTTTACACTATTCAATCCACACCTATTCTGAGAGGAGGGGTTTGACTTATACCTTACTTGGATTCCATCCGAGTTGGTAACAGTAACCGCACGATCGGCACAGTCTATGTGTCCTTTATATTTGGTTAACCAATCCATTCCAAGTATCACATCTAAACTCTTGGAGTCTATTATAATAAGATTCGCTAGGAACCTAACTCCATTTATATCCACAGTTGCATTAGGGCAAACTGTGTTAGTCCTCATTTCCTTCCTGTTGGACTAGCATAGGGTTCTTTAGCTTATGCACATCCCAGCTATATCTTTCAACAAAATCTTTGGATACAAAGGAATGCGAAGCTCCAGAATCAAATAATGCTGATGCAGATACTGAGTTGACAAGGAACTTACCCAGAACTACGTCCGGTGCATCCGGCCGCTCATGGTCACATGGTTGAGATGTCCTCTGCTCACCACTTGTGGAGCCCTTGGGGTTTGAGGGGTCCCACGACCTTGTCCTGCATTTGGAGCTCGTGCTGGTGTCGTTCCTGTGTTGAAGCAACCGAGTCACCAAACGCTCGGGGACAAGCATCGCATAGTGCCCCATATTCTTGCAGTTGAAACACCGCACTCCTGCCTGAAGTCCGGTTCTGCGTGGTTGGCCACCATTGCTCGTCCGGGAACTTGGTTACTTGGGCGAGGTCCGTGAATGGAGTCCTTGGCGCCTGGGTTCGGGGTTCGTGGAATCAAGTGGGTGGGCGAATCGAAATCGCCGCGCGCCGCCTGTGCTCGAAACTTCCTCTTCCGGCTCTCATACACGGTGACGTTGAGCATCTTCCTGTACAAAAGCCTTATTCACCATGTGCTGGAAGGTCGGAAAATCATTCGACACCACTGTACTTTGAGATTGGGGTCAAGTCCCGCATGAACCTCCGTGTCTTGGTTGACTCGGTGATCTCTTCACTACATACCTGCATACTGGGTAAACTTGTTCGTATTCGAAACGCTGAGGTTTCCTTGCTGCAATTGGTAGAACTCTCTCTTCTTCATGTCCATGATTCCTCGTAGGAATATGCGCGATAAAAAGCCTCCACGATTCATCCTGTGATCGCTTGCTGCTTGGATGGGCGGCGTGGAAATTTTCCCACCGGTTAGCGGCGATTCCTTGAGTTGTGAGCGCATACAGCACCTTCTCATTGTCATTGCACCGGCTAGGACCAACTTCCTTTCTACGTCCTTGATCCACTGTCTGCTTCCATTGGGTCCACCGAACCAAATAAAGTAGGAGGCCTTGTTCTCATAAATTCTCCCATCCTAGATTGAGGGACTTGATTGGGTGCTTGTGGGGCTTGCTGTACTTGGTTCTGGGCGAGAGCTTGAAGAAGCTGCAGCTGCATGGCCATCATTTGTTCCAAGCTGGGGGCTTGAGGAGGGGGTGGTGGAATGTTGCCGTCTGGTTGGTTGTTGGCGCCACGCTCTGCTGAGATTGCTCCTCGTGTTCACCATCCAAGGGATTTAGGTTAGCATAAGATAAGAGGGAAATAGCAGAGGTAAGAGAATTAGGGAGACTAAACCACATCCCAAACCAACACACAAGGAAGAGACAAGCAATTCAACTTAGCAAAAGAACTTATATTGAAATCAAAATAGGTTTAAGAATGGCTGTACCACAAGTGCACGAATGCTTGGTACAGTCCATCTAGCACACCAAAACATATTAAACGTTCTACTAACGAGGACATTTTATTTGGGGTACTACTGACTCAAAAGACTACTAATCCTCTCCAAAGACGCGCTCCTCAGGGTCCTCCTCAGGTTCTTCCTCTTCTGGCTCCTCCTCTGGTTCTTCTTCTGGATCCTCCTCCGGGTCTTCCTGGCGCTCTCTTACGTGGTGCCTCGAACAATCACACTCACCGAGGCACGGGCGATTCGGCTGAGGCGATCGATCGTGAACGATAAAGAGAAGGCTTGCGCTTCTTGAGGGTGATGACCGGTGGTGGAGGCGCCGCACCTTCTTGCGTCTTGTCATCCCGATGTGGAGTCCGAGAGTCGAGCCGCGCGCGGTTGTTGGGGCGGCACTGGTACCGGGAAGATGGTGTGTAGTCGACGGGTGAAGACGGCGTGTAGTTAGCTGCGCCCCGAGTCGTCCCACCAAACTCAGCCGCTCGCTCGAGAAGCCGTGCGCGGCGTGTGTCCGAATGCTTGGTAGCCGGAGGTGAGAAGCATCCGAGTTGTCCAATCTCCTCTGCGCTCTAGCGTAAGTGATGTCCATCGCTCGGGTGAGCTGCACTGATGTGATAGTCGAGGATCGCCGCGGGTATGTCAAAAGGATCTCGATACCTATGTCTCGGGCGAGGTTGATGAAGAAGCAAAAGGGGATCGATGTACAGATCCTTGTGCGATGGCACAGCTCGTCAATGGCGAGGCGTGCTTGCGTCTGGACAGCGTCGAAACAGCGGGATCGAGGATGTGTGATGGGGTATGGTTGGGAGTTGAATTCCCCTTCCCGTGCATACAGGAATACTTCCATCGTCCAGGAGTCTCGATCCAGAATCCTCGTCTTCCGTCCCCTGAAAATGGGCGGCTGACGGTATTCCAGACATCGCATCAATCGCTCGGAGAAGGCTAGCGAATGCTCCAAAGATCCTCTCCATGTGAGTAGTAGTCCCACGGGGCAGCGGAGGATGAACCAGCCATCTACAAAGTTGAGTAAAAGAGAAGATTAGTAAAAGTTTTGATCAAATAGAGTTGGAGACAAGAACGAGATCCTAAGTAAGAAGAGAGTAGAAGCAAAGAGACTTATATATTTTTAATATACTCTTTTATAAATATAAGTCCTTATGGTTTGCCATTCCTAAACTAAGTCACGTCCTCTACCAAATAGGCTCGATACCATCTCTGCTGGGCCCTGATTCTCAAACCCGACCCTCTGTGTATTACTGCACTAGTCCCAGATCAAAGCTAGTGCACACAGTTAAACAGAATGGAAAACATCACCATCGACGATTTATTACAATATTTAGAGTACTGACCACAAGGTCTCATTATTACAAATGAGGTTTCAAGACCTCGCACAATCCAAACACAAATGGAAGCAAAAATAAACTCGAGGTAGACCCATCAATATGCCACAGCGATTGATGAGGAAGCGCGACCTAGTCCTCCTGGAAGAATCCGTCACACCACGCATTTGCAAAGAGTTGTAATCACCTTCTTGAGCTTCATGTTCCTCTGAGGTTTATTTTTAAGTGTAGCATGTGAGTACATAAAGTACTCCGCAAGTCTTGGGAAAAATGCATAGATGCAGGGCTTAACAAAGGAAGGCTATATGGTTCTTTTGCACAAAGCAACATTTTAAACTTCAATTACTTCTAATTATTTTTAAAGGCATCACTTTAACAAGTATTTGTTTTAACAGAATTTATCATTTACTCTCTAGTGAAGGTTCCATCTACCATCACTAGCTAACAACTTGAACAAGTTTAATATGCAGGTTACATCCACCTCTCTGCTCCAACTGCCAGGATTCCCTTCCAAGAGTTCCCTCCACTCTCGGAATACAAAACTTTTGATTTTAAAACAAAACCAGAAATCTACCATGTGAATGCATTCCTTGCCCGCCCTTGACCGTGGGCACGGCTATTCGAATAGTTTTACACTCTGCAGAGGTTGTACAACTTTACCCACAAGAGATAATTTATCCTAAAAGTCAACACGCTTCCTTTGGCATGAGACCCAGATAAAATATCACAAAGCCTTTACCTTACTCTAATCTAGCTAGATACCACCCGCTGAGGTTTCACCGCAGGTAGGCTAACCGCCCGAACCGAAGCCCCCTCTTGCGCCATATGAGTACAAGAAATCCTGTCCCTCACCGTGGATAACCACCCATCCTGCACCCACTTTCCACTGGTGGCACCTAAACTAGACTATCGTAAGTTAGTCACCTAGGTCGCACCCATATAGACTTGTGGTTGTACGGTTAATGCTCGGTTTGGACAAACACAAGCGTCGGTCCTTAATTGACTAGGTGGAACACACACATTACATGATCTCGTGCTTCTGCACCAATCCAAACTAACCATCCACCCTAATCTAAACCAATTTTCACATTTTAGTTTATTTTAAAAGAACAGTGGCAACTCCAATTACCACTAATTTTCATAAACACAGAGTATTACAATAATTCATAATTTCCCATTTGCAAGATTTCAAAGGTATTAAATAGCGAGACTAAGCATTATACTACCATTCCACTATTCACAAAGATTCAGTAATAATCTCATTATTGAGACAAATGAAATTCTAGGGTGACAAAGATACATGGCATTCAATTTCAATGGAGGGTATAACAAGGTTGGTTTAACTAACCCTTAAGATTTGAACTAATATTTTATATAAATAGCAATGCACATAATTTAAAATAATTAAAACATTTCAAAATCATAGGTTCAAGATGATCAAAGGAGACTTGCCTTCTTGCAGGGGCTCTAGGTCTTCTTGTTGAGGAGTGGGAAGGTCTTCTTCAACGTTGGATTCTACGTGCACGAGAGAAAAGCCACAAAACAAATAAATTCAAATGAAAACTCAAACAAACTCAAAAATTCAAATAGAGGCCATGGTTGGATAGATCATGATTTTAGATGAATTTAGAAATTTGAATGGCTGAATTTGGAGTTAAAATGAGAAAGTTATGCCCATTTGAAAATCTCAGATTTGAATAAATCTAAAATTCCCAAATTTCTGACAGGTGGGGCCCATGGAATATTAAATTTTAATTTCTTTATTTTAATCTGAGAGATTGACAGGTGGGGCCCACTGAACAGTAACCATCGGCGGTCATCGACATGTGGGACCCATCGACGATGAGCCCAATGAGTCAATCTCGACACGTGGGACCCATCGGTCTTGGCCCACTTGTCATAGACCAGCTCGAGGGGTGTGGCCCAGCGCAGCGGGCAGCGCAGGCGGCCGGCCACGACGGTGGGACCCACTTGTCACCGGAAAATAAACGAAAAACTCAACCTCGCGCGAGCCGGAGGCTCGAACGCGCCCGAGGAGTTACGAGTGAGCGCCGCTAGCTGGGAGCGGAGGCGTTGCCTACCCAATAAGGGTAGGTAACCCTCTTGAGGGGTACCTCCAGGTGGCCCGGCAGAGATGATCGGAGGCGACGGCGCCGCGGCGAGGGAGGCCGAGGTGCTCGGTGGTTCGTGAAATGCAAACCCGGAGCGGAGGATCCGGTTGGAGGGGTCGGCGAGGCTTGGGGCGAACGAGGACGGCCGGCGACGAGGACGGCGGAGTCGGCTCGGGTCCTCCGGCGCGATGGCGTTCGGCGGCGGGAGAGGTGGCCGAGGGGTCGGGAGGTTCGCCGCTGCACGAGGAAGCTCGGGGAGGCGACGACGGGCTCGGGATGATCGAGGCGGCGAGGAAAGCTCGCGGGTTGGGCGGAGCTCGGAGGGACGGAGGCACGGTCTTTGGGGCTCTAGAGGGCTCGGGAGCTGCGGTGGAGTCTGCCGGGATGCGGTGCGGGAGAAGGCGGCCGATGGGGGCATTTATAGGGTGAGGGGAGCAGGGCGCGGCAATAGCTCGCCGTTCTTGTGGCCGAGAAGGAAGGTTTGGGGAGGAAAGGAAAGAGGGGGCGTAGAAGGAAAGGGAGCGCGAAGATCGGGGACTTGGTCGCGCGGCATCCGGTTTCCAAATCCGCAGAGGGAGAGAGGAAGGAAGGCCGGATCGACCCGGATTCGGTCGGCCGGCGAGAAAGGAAAGGGGGAAGAAAGAAGGAAAGGGGGCGCTCCGCGGGGAAGACGGATCCGACAGGTGGGTCCCGCGCGCAGCGAGAGAGAGGAGAGAGCGGGCGGGTGGCGCGGATGGCTGCCACGCGGCTCGGGGAAAGATCGGGCGGTGGCGCGGTTAAGTGGAAGGGGACGGCCGGATGGGCGAGTGCGGTGGCGTGGCGCGCATCCGGGCCGGCCACGCGTCGGGCGAAGAGAAGGGGAAGGCGGGGCTGGCTGGGCCGGGCCCGCTGGCAGCGAGGGAGAGGGAGGTGCGGCCTGGATCAGGCCGAGCGGCGACGTGGGCGGTCCTGGGCCGCCCACGCGTCGGTGGAGGGAGAGGGAGATTTTTATTTTTCAATTTGATTTCTAATTTCAGAAAAGGCTAGAAAATTATTTAAGCCTCAGAAAAATATGAAAATACCTCCAAAAATTCCAGAAAAATTCACAGAAGCTCCTGGAGATATTTTGGACTTAATAAAGTTATTTCCAACTACTGTTGATAATTAATTTTCATACTTTGAATTACTTTTAATTCCTTAAATAGGTTTTTAAATTCCAGAAAATTCAGAAAATCCAAATAAAATCCAATTACTTTAAAATAATTAATTTGAATTTAATTTCATTCCAAAAGGCAAATTTTGGGATGTGACAGACTGTCTGAGCCATAGTATCCTCTATATCTTGTCTATGCTATAAGGATTGCCTCTTCTGATTTTCTTGCCAGCTTCTCGTTTTTATTGCTTTGGTTCAGGGGGAGTTCATTTCGAAGCTTCTAGATCTTAATGTTGACATAACTCTACTTGAACTAAAAATTTGCATCACTTGTTGAGGGGGAGCTGGACTTTCTGCATTTCATTCTGCATTGTAATATAACTACATGGAGCCTTGATTATTATCCTGTTATGACATGTTTACAATGCATTACATCTTGCCATGACTTGAGCTTACTTGCTAGATTTATCATGACTTTATATGTGTAGTCAAGTCTTTGCCATGATAGGTTGATTAAAATTCTCAACTTGAACTAATTCATGTCATGTTAGCTCTTGACACTAGTCTTTCTTTAGTTATCCTTTTATGATTCATGCCATGTCAAATGAGCTGAGTTGAGTCTTGAATCTATATTGAGCTTTAGATTGAGCTATTTTAGTTCCATGATGAAACATGAGTTACTACAATCTTTTAAGAAAGCAAAGGGATCTCTATTGTGCGAAAAAAACTGATCTCACCAATTCTTTCTCATGAGACGGCTTGCCATTGCACTAGGCATGAACTCAGGGGGAGTTTTGGATGATCAAGACTATTTTCTTAAGCTTCTCGGTTGAAGTAGTCGCATAAGGCTT
Source organism: Dendrocalamus sinicus (assembly GCA_036346575.1). Taxonomy (NCBI): domain Eukaryota; kingdom Viridiplantae; phylum Streptophyta; class Magnoliopsida; order Poales; family Poaceae; genus Dendrocalamus; species Dendrocalamus sinicus. The sequence continues at coordinate 11,895,568 of CM070657.1, forward strand.
GAGATCTAGCACATAGCTTAAAATGTTGGTTGGAGACAATCATGAGTTTTAAAAGAAAAATTTATGACAAATGTGCTTCATTGCTTATTTATGCAAAAAGATCAAGTACTTGAATAATTGTTTCTCTCTTGAACAAATAGCACTCTAAAATGATTCAATACTAGCATCCATTGTGTTCATCAAGAAGAAAGATGACAACATGACAATGTGTGTGAACTATAGAGCACTCAATGAAATTACCATCAAGAACAAGTTCTCATTGTCTAGGATCGATGACCTGTTTGATCAGTTGAAGGGAGCCAGCGTATTCTCCAAGATCGACTTGAGGTCAGGTTATCACCAGTTAAACATCCATGCCAAACACATTCCCAAGACTACATTCTCCACTCGTTGTGGACAGTATGAGTTAATAGTTATGTCTTTTGGACTGACAAATGCACCTGCTTATTTCATGACCATGATGAATAGTGTATTCACGGAGTACATGGATAAGTTTGTGGTAATTTTCATAGATGGCATCCTTATCTATTCCAAGAATAAAGAAGAGCATGAGAATCATCTCAAGATAATTCAGAAAGCTTAGAGAGCATTAGCTTTATGTCAAATTCAGCAAGTATGAGTTTTGGCAAAAAGTGATAGCTTTCCTTGGTCATATTATGATGACAGAAGGGATTGTAGTGGATCCTTTCAACGTTGAGGCAGTAATGGACTAGAAATGACTACTGAGGTCAGAAGTTTTCTTGAACTTGCTGGTAACTATCGCCGATTCATAGTAGGATTTTTAAAGTTAGCCAAACCAATAACTCAGCTTTTAAAGAAAGTAAGAAATTTGAATGGACAAAAGCATGTGAGCAAAGTTTTTTGACTCTCAAGAAAAACCTAGTCTCAACACCAGTTCTTCTTTTGCCATATGTGCATAATGATTTTGAGGTTTTATATGATGCCTCCTGATAAGGTTTGGGATGTGTCTTAATGCAAGAAGGTAGGGTGGTACCCTATGCATCTCGTCAATTAAGACAACACGAGTGCAATTACCCCACCCATGATTTAGAATTAGCAGCCTGAGAGACCATGTGGTTATGACCCCATGTTGGTGATGAGTAATTAACAAGGTTTTTGGAAAGATTGAGTTTGATTGGTTCGTTTCGTGCCATGACGGCATTTGGCTCAATCGGGTTGGTTAGATGGACTTATTGTATATTATTTCTCCCGATTGGTCGTTTGGGCAATTTCGTGCCTGAGTATGGTTTATTGTTGCTGTTTATGCTTACATGTGTCGAGCGGTGCTATGTGATGTGTTTCCTGTCTGTGATGGCTGCAGGACGTGGAGGCGGAGTCGTGGCGATGCACGGGGTGACCGGACTAGGCACAGGTGGCACTGAGGTCAGAACGGTCGTGATGTGCTGAAGACAGCGAGAGCTCGAGGTGGTTGCGAGGCTTGGACGACAAGGAAACGCGGAAGCTTTCCGGAAGGTGCAGGAGGGGCATTTCGGTAAAAGCGCAAAGCTGCACAGGTGGAAGCGGTTCCGTTCGGTTTAGCGGGCATAACGGATTGAAGGCCCATTAGCCGGAGCCTATAAAAGGAGGGGATGTCTCCTAATGGCTGCATGCGTTCCATGGATTCAAGGGGCTTTTAGGATTTGCTTTAGTCAAAATGGCCTTTGGAGAGGTTGTTTTGCTTTGAGGCTTTAGTGGTTGATGAGTTGGTGAGAAGTGCAGAGGGCGTCTCCCTCGTTGTCTCCTCCCTGTGTGTGTTTCTTGAGTTGGGTTCTTGAGCTTGGGAGAGGGAGATGAGATGAATTGAGCCACCATGTAATCATTCCTCTATGTTCAATCATGTATGGGGACTCCTCTGTGATCTTTGTGTTTATGGAAATAAATGCCTTCAAGGAATCATTTGAGTTCTTACTTCTCTGTTTAGTTTTTCTCTTCGATGCTCTCTAGGCTTGATTCTTGAGTTTTTGTATTTTGGCTCGATTCTTGCTGAGGAGTGGCAAAATGGGTTGCTCTGTGATAGAATTGCATTTCTAGACCCTTTGGTCATCTAGTTCCAAGAGCAATTCGATCGATTTGCAAGAATCTCATTTTTGCCTTCCTGTGTTTATGTTCTCATTTCTAGGGTTTTGGTGAGAATCTTGATTCCCCTCATGAGATGGCATGAAACTTGGCATGTTGAGTTCTGAGGCTATTAAGTAGCTATCTCCAAAGTTTCATGGCCAAAAGATCAGAGATTAAATGTGAATTTGAGTTTTTGTAGCTGCTCTCTGTAATTTTCAGTTTTTGCCCCAAATCTCAACTCCCTCTGTTTTATGGTGAATTTCTTGGTCCTCTCGGCTCCTCTGACTATTTAGAACATAGTCATGCAATTCTGGGCAGAGAACACCAGAGGGAAATCCTCAATTTTATTGCTGTGAAGAGGTTTGGGTTTGCCTGTTGAAAATTGCACTCTGCTGTCTGGTCTGAAAATCAAGGGGCGGTCTGACCAGCCCTTAGTTGGCGGTTTGACCGGCCCTATAACGGCGGTCTAACTGCCCTCTACAGTGTAGTCTGACCGGCCCCCCTCTCTTGTAGGCTCTGCGGTTTTTAGGTTTTTAGGGTTTGCCTTCCAGGTTTTCCTTCTTAATGCCTTGGTTCTTTGTTCTTCATGCTCTTCCAGTAAGCACTTGACTTCACATATGATCTTCTGTTCATAGCTCCTAATAGCTATTGGAAAGAAGTCAATTGTGATCACACAACGTTGATTGGGTCAGATTACCTTGAGTATTTGATGCCCTCTTTGTAGCTCTGTAGCTACTGGAGAGAAATCCCTTTCGTGGATATCTTCTTGGGGACAATTTTTTCAAGTCGACATTCACCCCCTCTGTCGCCATTTCGGTCCAACACAGCCATAGAGCATGCCCTGAAGATCTAGCGATATTATCTCATTGGTAACCAGTATAACATCTACACGGATCATAAAAGTTTGAAATACATTTTCACCCAAGCATAACTCAACCTAAGGCAGTGAAGATGGTTAGAGTTAATCAAAGATTATGATATCGGAATTCATTACCATCCATACAAAGCAAATGTTGTGGCAGATGCTTTGAGTAGGAAGTCCTTTGCAAGTAGTGTTCTATCAGAAGAAAACCATACTTGACTTCAAGAGGGAGTCTTCTGTGTGAGTCTAAAGCCAGTAGACCAAGGTATCCCCTCAACTTTAGAGATTCAACTTGCTCTACCTGACCAGATCAAGGAAGCCCAAAAGGTGGATGAGGATATTCAAGAAACAAGGAAGAATATGAGAAGAGGCAAAGTCTCAGGATTCAATGAAGATGAACATGGAACTGTATAGTTTGAGAACCGTATCTTTGTACCACATAATCAAGAAATCAAGAATATGATTCTGTGGGAAGCCCATGAAACTCAGTACTCTATTCACCTAGATCATACCAAGATGTACCAAGATCTTAGAGAAAGGTACTGGTGGTTCAACATGAAAAAAGACATTACCGAGTTTGTTAAAGCTTGTGACACCTGCTAGAAGGTCAAGGCAGAACATCAAAAACCTGCCGGACTTCTACTACCCTTGCTAATACTAGATTGGAAGTGGGAAGAAATTGGTATTAATTTCATAACTGGACTTCCCATAACTCAATCCGATTACGATTCAATTTGGGTAATAGTTGATCTGTTGACTAAAGTAGCTCATTTCATACCTGTCAATATCACTTACTCCGGAAGTAAGTTAGCAGAGCTGTATATATCCAGAAATATGTGTTTGCATGGAGTTCCTAAAAAGATAATATCAAATCAAGGCAACCAATTCACTTCCAGATTTTGGCAGAAACTTAATGAGGAATTAGGGAGTAACCTTAATTTCAGTACAGCTTATCATCCCAGATGGATGGCCAAACAGAATGAGAGTTAATCAAGTGCTAGAGGATATGTTGGGAGCTTGTGCCCTGGATTTTGGGAATAGTTAGGATCGTTCATTACCCTATGCTGAGTTCTCGTACAATAATAGTTACCAAGCTAGTCTACAAATGGCACCTTTTGAAGCACTGTATGGCAGGAAGTGCAGAACACCTTTATGGGAATAGTCAGGAGAATTTCAAGATGCTGGACCCAACCTACTTCAAGATGCTGAAGAAAAAGTAAGAAAAATCAAAGATAGCTTGAGAATAGCCCAGTCCCGACAGAAAAGTTATGCCGACAATCATCGTTGGGACTTGACCTTTGAGGTTGGAGACTACGTTTATTTTCACTAGAGAAAAGCTTGCACCAAGATTGTGGACCATTTAAGATCTTAAGTCATAGAGGAGAAGTTGTATATCAGTTGGAGTTGCCGCCAAGCATGTCAGGAGTGCACAACGTCCTCCATGTCTCCCAGTTGAAGAAATGCCTCTGAGTACCTACAGAGCAAGCAGCACTAGAGACCCTGGATCTTCAGGAAGATCTCACGTACCAAGAGCAACCAATCAAGATTCTTGAGACAACAGAGTGACAGACCAAGCGGAAGATTATCAGATTCTATAGAGTTCAGTAGAGAAATCATACAGAAGATGAAACCACTTGGGAGTGAGAAGAAGATCTAAAGGTGATGCGGATATAGACATGATTAGCGATTTTCAATTAAATATATTATTTGACTGGAAAGAATTATTTAGCTGTATTAAATATTATCAGATGAACTCTAATTTAATTGGGTCTTTAATGATTATATTGGAGACCACAGAAAATAGATCTATTATTTTTCAGAGAGCCATGCGCTTGTTCCTCCTAGGGTTTGGCATATGATTGCAACCTAGAGGGGAATCGGGTGTTCTTCCCTGTCGTTCTTGTATTTCCTTGTAATTGGCTGGAGTAACGGCACGTCTACTTGGTGGTCGGGTAGACGAGATCACAAGCGTGTGGTTGAGCGAATTCTTTTGTCGCAGGTTGTTGTTCTAACAGTGGTTTGCGCTATCGATTCGTCAGGTTGCATGGATCCAAATTATCTCCATCGATCCTATACCGTGAAGATCGGACAATCCCCCGCATCAAAAGGCCAACCATCCCCTTCTCTCTGCTAGCCAGTCCAAATCTCGAGGGCAAGATTTCTTTTAAGGGGGGGTAGGTTTGTAACATCCCAAAACTTTATTTGCATGTTATTGGACATATTGGATTTTATTAGGGTTTCTAGATTTTATTTCCAAAACTTAGAGCAAGAGAGCTTAATATGTTTATTTCTAAAAGCCAAAACTAGTTTATTTTATTTTTCTTGAGTTCTCCTAGATCTCTCCATCTCTTCTCACTCTCATCGACCAATGGAGCCGCCTGTCATCTCCATCCTCCCCTTCTTCCTCCATCTGCCACCATTGATGCCCTCTGAGTTCTTAATGGCCGACCGTTACTCCCCGAAGCAAATACTGCCAATGAAAGCCATCATCATTGCCTACTTCCTCTGACGGTTTTCCCTGCTTTAAACCTCATCATCAGCCACGATCGTCCGCCACTGCACCGACCATAAATCCGGTGAGCCGCCTCTCAACCATTCCTCTCCCTCGAGACCTATAAATACCTCCCCGAGAATCTCCTGATCACACCTCTCCTCTCCCACCCCTCAATTCTTGCTCTCGAGCGCCTGAGACTTCTGCACTAAGTTTCTCCTCCGCTGGCCTTAAGTCAAGCCCCGGCGAGCATCTCTAGGGAGCCCCAGACTCTTCGCACTTCGCCGCCACCACCTCTGTCTTCACCGTTCCAGCAAGATCATCCACCACCCTTCACAGATCCAGTCCGCCACTGGAACTCCTTCACCATCGACTGCTACAGTCTTTTTAATCGTGGTCGCTTTCCACCACAATCACTTTCGACCGCTGCCACTTTCAATCACCAAAGCCTTTTGATTACTATCGTTGGTTACAACCGTCCTGGTCGGTTATGACCACTATAATCAGTTACAATCGCTCTAGTCGGTTACAACCATGTATAATTTCCGACCCTTCCAACCACACAAAACACTCTTACTTCCAACCACCGAACACTCTATAGAGTTTTCAACCACCGACCACATTGTAAAGCTTCTGACCACCGACCACGTTATAGCCTTCAAGTACTGACCACCTTATAACCTCCAACCCTTCTGACCACCAAGTTTCAACCACCAAGATTCGACCACTTTGTAAGTATCAATTAGATACGGTAGCTTTCAAGTATCGACCAATTCCTGTAGCTTTGAGTACCGATCGGTTACTAAGTTTTTTACCACTCTAAAAACTCCACACTTCTAAATACTCTTAGCGTTTCGACCATATATAGTTTTCGACCAAGTATATTTTCCAACCACGGGCTATCAACCACGGTTTTCTGACCATGGCTTTTTGACCACTGCTTCCGACCGCAACTTTCAACCACTCACAAAACATTGTATCACTGACCACTCATAAAACACTATAGCTTCAACTTCCGACCATGCACTGCACATCTGACCACTCCAACCACGGTAAAAATATTTCTAGAAGCCCGTATTTCCTTATCCAAATTTCTAAATTTTTCTAAAATCCTAAACTATCTATTTTTGGATTTCTTTTGAATTCTTGATTTTTTTTTTATTTAGTTTTTATTTGTATTTATTCACATTGATTTTTGTGTGCGTAGACTACGCCAAATCCGGAGAGTATGATTTCGATGATTCACAACACCAAGACTTCAAGTAAGTCAAGTTACACATTTGATCATGTTGTTCCCAATAATTTAAGTTATTTATGCTGTTTTTTAATTATTATGCATGCATACTTTTATTCAAACCTAATTTAAATTTGATTTAGATTCTAGTTATACCCATTCTCTTTGTAAATAGCCCAACTTGACATTGAATCCAACCATGCCTTGTAACCCTAGATAAAACCTAGTTAGTGTATTAGTATTAACTAGAAATTTTATAGAATTGCTTAGCCATGCATAGAATGATTTTAGGTGGGAATACTTGTTTCATAAAATGATGGTTCCTAAATTCTACTCTTCACTTTGGTGAGTCAAGAAAGATTATGAGATTTTGATAAAGTAAAATTATAAAATCTTGTTTATACTTAGGCATTAGTATGGTGGTGGGTGCTTGCTGGTTCTCATTGTTGTTCGACGACACAATGTTGATACCTGACACAAAGGGTTTGTGGGTAGCACTAAGTCAAGTTAAGGACCAGTCTGTGAACTACTGTTATAAAGTCATATCATACTACCACAAGTCTGGTATGGGATAGACCTGGCTAAGTAATTTGTGAAGTTCCAACTTTGGTTTCGCTATAGGCGAAATGAGAGCAAGGCGTAGGCTGCAACGGATAGGCCATTTCTTATAATCATTCGCCTGTGGGCAGGTAGGATGGGTTGTTCCTTTATTATTTATCTTCTGCTGATTTACCTTTGTGTTTTTCTTTGAGCGGCATTTTTGTAAACTTGGCCATAAGTCTCATACTCTTTGTTTATAATAAAATTGGTCGTTATGCATGATATGTATCCCTATAAACAATGTGTGCACTAGCTTTTACTGTACTAGTGCGATTTACACAAAGGGTTCAGAGTTGTTGTTCTAGGATCCGACAAATACTACCACGCGACACATGCAGTAGTACTAGTACCATTTCTAGCAAAGATCAAAAATGCACCTCTCTGAAAATTAGCTACCAACACGTAGTAACCAGTTTCAAAGGAAAAATAGAGAGGGTTCTAAATAAAGTTCTAAACGCATGCATGAACAATAATCTATCAAAGTGGCATACGATAAACTTCAAGCTACTAGTTATGACCCCTTTCTTATAGTAGACATCTATTCTACCAATCCGGTCTTTTCAACCAAACACTAAGACCAGTAAAAACTATAAACAATATACCTTTGCCTTGGGCCATGTCTTGATCTATATCCATCTTTGATCACCTTTGCATGTCTTTTCCATGATGTAATCAAAAATCCAGGATTAAACTTTTCAATCATCTTAATAAACAAGTTAGTACCTTTAATCATTATCATCATTAATTACCAAAATTATTTTTAGGGGCTTAGATGCTTTAGCCTCTAAGCTTTCCTACACATCAAAGTCTAACAAATTATTTTCGTGTACAAGTTTTTCACAACTTGATGAACATTAGTCCAAACATGCTTCATGCACAACAACTCCAATGACCTAAGATCCCAAAACTCAACCCATGACCATTTCCCACAAATTCCCAAAAACCTCTCAGCCAAATTTAGATACATTTGGTCTGACCACCATTGACCAGCCGGTCAAACCGCTCTAATCAGACCACGATACCCATGTCAGTGTGACCGCTCAGCCAACCTCGGTCGGACCACCACCAAATGGCCAATTGGACTGCTCCCATTTTCCTTGCACACACAAGTGAGTGCCTTTTTGGAATAAGGCTACCACCAACTAGAAATCAGTCGCATGCATTTTTGGTCGATCCGCTCCCAAAATCTGGTCATACCGGACATCGGTCAAACCGTCACCCACGGTCGATCAGACCGCTCCAGCACAGCGGTCAAACCACCTCTCCAGGCTAGTCAGACTGCTACCCACTGATAGCAAAACTGAAAACTTGCAAACTTTTGAAAATTCAAATCTCAACTTGACATGATTACCAATTGTTTAACACAAATAAACCATGAATATTCTCAATATGGTTCCACAATCTCTCCTTTGATGAACATGTTGGCAATACCTCTAAAAATACAAATGAGAACATAATCAAGTTTATTTTTTAAAAGCAAGTTCAATTTATGAAAGAGAGCTCTACTTGGTCCATAAAATACAAATATGACTAAAAAAGACAAGTGAAGGAACTAGAAAGAACAAGTTTTCCACAAAAAGGGCATAAGTGCCTTAATCCTTTTACTGGTTGAGTTTACATCTCATGAGATGTTATCTTTGATGAAAGAGTATTCCCTTTCTCTCTTGAGAAGAATGGTCGTGATTCCTCTCCATGTCCTCCCACTCTGTTGCCACCTAATATGTCAACTTACCATGTGCAGTTGTCAATACACCGCCTGCTTCTCCTCACTTATTCTCTACACATCCTTTACAGCTAGGGGGATGATTGATGATGGACCCTCATGATGCTACTGCAGATGAGGCTAATCATGCTGGCGTAGGTGAGGCTGATATTTTTGACATGCCTATTGAATCGAGTGTTGAAGGATGCACAACTACTGAGATGGGTACTGAAGGAACTCATCCGAGAGTTGAAGGTATTCATTAGATGCGTACTCACCTGAAGGATCATATTCATAAACTAAAACGATGCTCAAATGGTGCCATTCCTTGGCCTCCTCGAAAACAACAGAATTCTTATAAAGCATTGGTTACAACCCTGAACATAACAGAACCGAGTGATCATCATGAAGATGCTCAACATGAGCACTAGAAGAAGGCGATGGGTACTGTGTTCAATGCTCTTCTCAAGAACAAGACTTGCAGACTTGTTCCTCCAAGGAAGGAACCAACATCATTGATTGCAAATGGGTATACAAAATTCAGAAGAAGGATGATGGCACTATTGACAGGTATAAAACACGATTAGTAGCAAAAGGCTTCAAACAATGGTATGGACTGAACTATGAGGATACGTTTAGTCCCATTATTAAACCTACTATAATACATGTCAGACCCAGATTTTGCAATCCAAAATTCTCTCTGTGATTCCACCGTACTATTCTCTGGATCAATAGATAGTGCTCATAGATACAGTATTGAACATCAAAGTACATATCATGCGAAAGCATAAATATAATAATAGACTTGCACATTGGCCGATCAAGCCGAAATCAATAAAATGCAGCATCGAAAATGGAACACACATGTGAGGCCCTCAAGACGTGCCCACAGGCAACCAACTGGGGTCCACAACCTAGTTCTTGGCCTCTTCGTCTTATTTACCATCATGACCAGGTGTATTGCCAGAGCATAGTAATCTGACACCTGATTCTAGATTAATTGAGTAAGTGAGGGTGAGCACAAACCATCGTGCTCCATGAGCACATACACAGTATGCAAATAAATAACATACATGGCTTACCAAGGGAAGCCTCAGGTTATTTTATTTGCCATAAATTGCTTTTAAAGATACGGTACATAGGAATTCCCTAAGACCTAGCAGTTTGAACTAAAACATGATTTTGGGTAAAACAGTGCAATATTAGTAGTAGTAGTAGTAGTAGTACAGATTCTATCCACCGTTATGTGGCTCCTACACCATATGCTAACCTTTCGACGTTATAACCGCCTACTTTATCATTGGGCAACACTCAGGGCAACACAAATTAGGGCTTCCTGCAGCCCACCATTTTCCAATTTCACTCACAAAGTTTTTAAAATAGAACTATAACTGGTTAAGTTCTCATGTCCACCCTTGACCATGGGCATGACTATTCGAATAGTTTTTACTCTACAGAGGTTGTACACTTTACCCATAAGATATGATTATCTCACAATGTCGACCATTACACGCTTCCTTAGGCGTGTGACTGGGTAATCATAATAAGACTATTACAATGCATCTTCCCAGTAGCGCCACGTTTGCTGAGGTTTCACTCCCTTAGGGGTACAACCACCCTTCCAGAAGCCCCCACTTGCACCGTGACATCAGAGGATGTGGCCATCCTCTGCCTACTCGTGGTCACAACAACGCAACCCACACTGGGTCAATGCAAATTAGTTAGCCTTGCCTACAATTTGCTAGCTTGTGGTTGTACTGTTAGACACTGGGAGGTCATCACAAGATTCAGTCCTTAGGATTATCTGGGCGGTTCTACCACACTCCACACTCTCGTGTGCCCACTGCACCACACCCCCAAACCATTCGCCCAGATGTTAAGCAATTTGAGTTTTTGGGAGCATAAAATATCCATGTCAAAACATACCATCCATTTTCCCAAACCAGTTTCTCATGATTAAAAGTAATGCTTTAGATATTTTGGTGCCCCCAGGTATCTAAGCAATACTAAGCATAGCGTGTAATTATAGACTTATTTTCAAAAGGTTACAATTATAATTTTTCCTATGGTGACAAGGCTCGAGGGTTCAAATGTTCCAAGGGAATGTAATACTCACAAGATAAATAATAGGCATGTAACTAGAATCTTAAAACAATCATAGGTTTGCACATGAAATAACGGCATGTAATTTGATAATTTAAATATAAATAAATTGCATAAAATGTAAGTTCGACGTGATCAAAGCCGCCTTGTGCAGTTTACTGCGGTCTAGAGCTCACTCAAAGCTTTCTCATTCGATGGTCTTAAGCTCCTAGTCTCTATCTTCATCTGGATCTTGGTCTCACTTAATCCATTGATTCTTCATAACTTCAATTTCTAATTATGCGTTAAACAACAAAATCTAAATAAGTGCAAATAACTCAAAAGGCCCAAATAAATCCAAATGAACTCAATTTAGTTTTATTGTGATTATACGAGTGATCTCAAACAAAGTTTATTAGGCGTGGGATGTTGACGGGTAGGTTGATGTCGCCCGGCTACGGCTACAGCTCCCCCGCACCTTCGGGCTCCGGTCGGCTTGGCCTTCCGGCACCGCCTCCTCCCGCTACTCGCCCGGCTCCCCAACAGCCAGCAGGTCCAGCACCAACCCTCGGTACTCCCTCTCTACTCCTTTCCTCCTCTACTATCATCATTATGCTTTGTGCCTCTGTGATGGATGTGTGATGACGACTGTGGGATGGTTGTAATGTGTGACCTAGTCGACACGAGCCGAGCTCGAGCCCAGCTTAAAGGTCGACGTCAATCTCAAACTCCGTCGAGCTTGGCTCGAGCTTTTACCAAGCTCAAGCTTGCCAAGTCAAGCTCGCTCGAGCTCGACTCGTTTACAGCTCTAATATGGATGAACCGATTAGCAGTCAGATGTTCGAGCAGGTAAAATGAAATACTCCACACTTTTACTTTTTAATGTTCTAGACTTCTAGTAGTTCATAGGCAATTCAAACGTGCCTTTGTATACTTTTAGTGGAACAAATTAAATGTGTTTGTAGAACAATACAATATTGTTCTTGGAACATTCGGTATAATCTCTAACAAAATAATATTAAAGTATATATAAGTGAGATTTTATTTTAAAGATCTCGTAATAAGAAATAAGATTGTTCAAATAGATCGTGAACACCTTAAAATTATTTTTTGGGGGCGCTAACATCGTCTTTCTTGTCTCTGAGCGGACGGCGCTTGGAGTGGGTCGCGTGCCCCGTGGCCGCTTGGGCGGTAAAACACATGGCCTAACTAGATTGGATACAAAGCCTTGAAACCATTTATTGGACAGGACATTTCGTAAATACATATTGGGCTGTTAGAGCAACTCCAGTAGGGCCCCTACTTGAGCCATTATCCTACTTTTGAGGGCCGAGGGATAAAAAACTCACTCCAGCAAAGCCCCTACTTGAGCCCTCAAAAGTAGGGGGCCCTCAAATCTCCCCCTCGAGCCCTCATTCCTGGGAGTCTGGAGGGAGCCCCTACTTTTGAGGGCTCAAGTAGGGACCCTATTGGAGTGAGTTTTTCGCCTATCGACCCTCAAAAGTAGGATGAGGATGAGGGTAGGTCCTATGTGTCATCCCCTCTAAGAATGAATTTGAGGGTTCTGTTTTGAGGGCTCCTGCTGGAGTGTAGTCCAAAAAATAGAACCCTCAAAAGTAGGGAGAGCTCTCAAATAAAAAGTAAGGGCCCTGTTTTGAGAGCTACTGCTGAAGTTGCTCTTAGTGGAACTCTGCTAACTCATAAATCAATATCAAAGTGACCTGATTGGGCTCATTTAATTAAGATGAAAATCCACATCACCTCAACTCTTTCGACAAAAAAAAACCATATAAACCCACAGCATGTTGTGGCCCACCAATTGAGATCTAGGTTACAACAACCCACTCACGGGGTACTAAATATTGCGTTGAAGCTTAGCTTCTATTTAGACGTACGGAAAGGTTGTGGATTTGTAGTTTCTCAATCTTCTCAGTTTGAGGATTGCGGTTAGTTATAAAAAAATCTTTACCGATTCCATTAATACTTTGCTAAATAATCTTAACTAATTGTCGTGCATTCGAAAAACCGCTGCATTATCAAATAGCTTATTAAGATTTTGTTTGGAAGTCCATAATTCTTGATCTATTTTTATGAAAGGACTAAAATTTTAAACTAAAATATCAGTCCATCCACGGGAATGGACTGAAAATTATAGGCTGCAGCAAGGCCTAAGGGCATCTCCAGCAGTAGCCCTCAAAACAGGCCCCCTACTTTTAATTTGAGGGCTCCCTCTACTTTTGAGGGCCCTGTTTTGCAGTGCACTCAGGAGCCCTCAAAACAGGGCCCCTACTTCTCAATTCCCTCTATTTCCTCACACACTATATGCATATGTATGAGACAAAAGCACAATACACAATAAAATATTTATGATTTCAAAATGAGGGACAATATTTAAATTTATGAATTCAAATACGAATATTCAAATTTAAATTCAAATTTGTTTCGAATATTATTGTTCCAAATTTAAATTCAAATTTGTTCCGAATATTCAAATTTGTTCCGAATATTCAAATTTTAATTCAAATTTGTTTCGAATATCCAAATTTGAATTTAAATTTGTTCCGAATATTCAAATTTAAATTCAAATTTGTTCGAATATTCAAATTTAAATTCAAATTTGTTCTTAATATTCAAATTTAAATTCAAATTTGTTCGAATATTCAAATTTAAATTCAAATTTGTTCGAATATCCAAATTTGAATTTAAATTTGTTCAATATTCAAATTTAAATTCAAATTTATTCGAATATTCAAATTTGTTTGAATATTTAAATTTAAATTCAAATTTGTTCGAATATTCAAATTTGTTCGAATTTAAATTTGTTTCACTCAGACGGAAAACGAGGAAATAAAAATGAGGGCTGAGTAGGGGCCCCTAGGAATGAGGTGAAGGGGATTTAAGGGGCCCCTCAAATTTGAGGGCTCTAGTAGGGGCCCTGCTGGACCTCTATTTTTGCCTTAAGCCCTAAAATTTAGTTTTGAGGGCTCAAGTAGGGGCCCTGCTGGAGATGCTCTAAGAGAATCTTAAGCCAATGTTGTACGGAGATGATATGGCCTCCTAAATTAGCTTTCTAGACTGAACAAATTTAGGGCATGTTTGGCTGCGACTGCGGCTTATGACTTTTGGCTGAAATTTTTGAATTTTGACTGTTTACGGTACATATTACGGAGAGAGATACTCACTTACGATTTTGACTGCTACAGATGTTGGCCTTTTAACATGTACATCGTTTAACTTATAAATCCCGTCTTGAGAAAATACTCTGTTTGAAAGTTAGATACTGTAGCAAAAGGCAAAAGCCGTTGACTTCGGAAAAAAAACAGGCCCTTACTAAGAGAAAGCAAATAGGCATTGAGCACCGCGACGTCGCTGAAAAGGCGGTCAATGACATCTTTAATGGGTGCCACGTCATACCAAAACAGGTTGGTTTGCTCGGAGGTACTCTCTCCATCAAATCTTTTAAAATTTAATTGTTAATAGACTTAAAATTATTTAAATTAGCTATACAAAAACTATATTATTAAATTTATCGTTAAAAATATTTTCATAATATTATAATTTTACTAGTATATCTTAGTGTAAAATTATAAAAAATAATGGTTAAAGTCATATCTCGGATACCATAAAAAATCAAATACATAAAGTAAAAATGAAAGGAGTATTTTGTTTGGTAAATACTTGAGAGGCGCTGAATTTTTATTTTTGTAGTCGAGTGGTGAATTTCTTCTGAAAACTTCTGAAAAATTGTGTTTATGCATATCCATCCAGTCCACGCATGCCTGACCAACAGAGCAGGACATAACTCGAAATACTATGCATACGTAGGGCTCAAACGCAAAAGATACAAACACAATCGTTGTAATCTACACGTTCCCGGAATTTTTTAACTTCTTCCTCTCGTCTTCCTCCTCCGCTTCCAACTCGCAAGTCGCAACCTTCCTCACGAAATCCAAAGGCCCCATCCCCAGTCCTTCGCCTCGAATGCCCCCAAGCTCCGACGACCGACGCCACGCCGCCGATCCTCCGTATCATGGCGGGGACCGATCGCCTCTACCCTTCGATCGAGCCGTACGACCTCGAGCCCCTGCAGTTCGGCGCCGCGGGCGAGGCTAGGGTTTGCGACCGGCCGGTGAGGTGGGACAAGGAGCCCGAGGAGGTAATCGAGCTCCCTCCCCCTCCGGTTTATCCTATGTCGAGTTCGCTTTCGCTGTAGATTGGAGTAGCTGCGTGCCGAACTATTTCTGGATTGGAGAAGTGCACGTCTGATTAGCATTGGTGCATTAAGGAGGTTGTGAGGATGCTGTATTGGTCGCTTAGGATTAAGGGGCAGAGCACGTGGTGAAAAGGTGGGAGTTTTTTTTTTTTTGGAAGATTGTGCTTGTTACTTGAGCGGTTCTGTTGGTGCGGTGAGTTGCTGTTTTACGTGTTGTTGCGGATGTAGACTGTACAGGGTACGAACCCAACAATTTTTCACTTTTGCACTTGCGTTGTAGATTGAAGTTTGCTAAGGCTGTAGGTTGAAGGTTTACCACTGGCTAGATGCACAAAATGTCAAAATGTGCCTTTTCGAAGCAATTTTTAGACTGTACTCTATATGTGATGAGTACTTTTGGTGTGTAGTTTATTTAGATGCATATGCCACCCTAAGAGGAAAGATAAAGAGATAAATTTACCATCTTCTATTTTTAGAAGCATGAGATGTATATGCTTGGGAATGCATGCCTTACCCATGATCAATGAGTGGAGGTTCCTTAAAATAGTAATCAGTTGTCTTATCTATGCCTCATTATTTTTTTCTAATTTCTGCCCAAAAAATACTTGTATTAAAGTTGTGGACTTATCCCTATTATTTCTGGCTATGATTTCTTGTGAAAATCAGGGAACCCACGTATTCGAACAAGGGACAAAGGATTATCCTGAGATTCCTGACATAAGTAACACAGCGGGCAGCCTTGGTGTTGTCAATGTTTATGAATGCAGTGGTGAAATGAGCACCATAAAGGAATCAGGAGAAAACATCTATTATGATTGCCCACTCCGTGAACAAACAGAAACAGGCATATGGGTACCTCCTTCTGTTCCACCGATGACAAAACAGGATCATGAGGAGTGGCAAAAGGGCTTTGTTGGTTCTAATGGTGGGTACTTCCTGGAAGAAGAATATAAGTGGGATATCAATGAAGACAACAAGGAGATGACAATGTGGGACGTGCTTGCTGAGATGATTGTTGCAGGAAAAGACAAAGTATTATCCATTGCATCATATGATTTTGGGAGACATAGCATGTCTCTGATTTCACATCTTCTTCTTCAAGAGGCTTTGAAGGACAGGGCTCAAACACTTGTAGATGCCAGTGCTGGTCTTGAACATGCTCTCCTTGAGACAGAACCAACAAAGTGGTTGCCTGATAGTGCTGCTCCTTCTTGCATGCTTTGTGGAGCATGTTTTCATCCAATAATTTGCTCTCGCCATCATTGTCGTTTCTGTGGCGGGATATTTTGTGCTGGCTGTTCAAAGGGTAGAAGCTTGATGCCTCCAAAATTCAGGACTTCAAATCCTCAGAGGGTCTGTGATGTTTGTGGAGTACGTCTTGAATGTATTCAACCATATTTGATGAATCAGATCAGTCGCGCTTGTCAACTTCCAACTAATGATTTGACAGACCTGAGCACCTTGAGGTCATGGCTAAACTTCCCATGGGCACACACGATGGAGTATGAGATATACAAGGCTGCAAATTCCATACATGGGTACTGTAAGGTATGCCTATCCTATAGACCTATACTCTTAGTACCTGCTCATGTTAACTAATTTGGTTGCTTACCATTCCGTTGTGTCGGCATTCTCATGTATATCCCCTTTGTTCTACGAAATATATGTTCTTGTGCCTTTGTTTTCTTCGTGAAACATATCTGTGCTCAATGAACAGCTCTCAAATGCTAGAAGTATTCATTGTCTACCCTGTTACATCAGTATCACCCTGCTAATGGGCAGGAACTAGGAACCAACCAAAAGCTACTGGAACTCTTATCAGCAGTTGTAAATCTCCAGCCCAGTTGAACCCTATCCAATACAATCTAAACTACATTTGGTTTATAGCCCTAAACAACCTTAGTCCTACTGCGTCATTTCGTATTCCAACCCATTTCAGCAGTGTTGGGGTGGAGATAATGGCAATTCTTATTGGGCCACTATATATATTAATCTTGTGTTTGGCCTATTTTAAACTCTATCGCTGAAACGAGCGGGGCCTTATGCGTCCTCTATCTTACATTTGTTAGACAGACATAAGTTTTGCACCGCCTGCAGAAGTCCCTTCTGAAACGAACTTGTTCCTTTATGAATTTGACAACATTAAATTAGACAAATTTGACAGCATTAAATTAGACCATTCAAATTCCACCTTTTCTTTTACACTACACGAAGTTACACCATATGCTGCTGCTGAAGCATTGAATAGATCTTTTCAGTGTTCACTGTTTCATAGATTCTGTTCAAATGTTTGTTAATTTTGAGATCAGAATAAAGTTTAAGCTTGTTTTTTTTTTTTTGCCAGCTGCTTATTCAATCAGTCGTATGGAATCAATTAGAACACTACTCATCCAATTTTCTATGTTTTAATGCAATGTTCAGGTGGGAAAGCTGAAACCAGAGAAATCTATCCCTGATTCGATTCTTAGACAAGCAAAAGGGCTTGCAATAATTACTGTGGTAAAGGTTGGAATGATGGTCACGTACAAAATTGGTACTGGCCTGGTTGTTGCTCGCAGAGCTGATGGTTCCTGGTCCCCTCCTTCTGCCATCTCTACTTGTGGTGTTGGATATGGAGCTCAGGTCACAGTAACCAGTCTAGCTGTCTCTTTTCATCAAAGATGCTTGTTTATTATTATAACTAAGACCTGCTAATACATGAAATATTTGCCTGTGTTGCACCTTGCAGGCTGGAGGTGAGATAGCTGACTTCATTATTGTTCTGCGGAACACTGATGCCATCAAAACTTTCAGTGGAAATGCACATCTGTCAGTTGGGGCTAGTGTTAGTGCTTCTGCTGGTCGTCTTGGACGAGTGGCAGAGGCTGATTTTCGTGCTGGTGATGGTGGCTATGCTGCCTGTTACACATACAGTTGTAGCAAAGGTATGGTGTAAACTAGTAGCAGTTAAGCAGGATTGAACTAGTTTTTTTTTTACCCATTTTACCATTTGTCCACATTGGTCCAGGAAAATACTCTTCTGATGTTCCTTATTCCGTTCACTAGTTATAAATAAAAAATTAGACAGGACCAATTTTTCTTTAAAATCAGCTAGTTTAGGGAGTGGATTTTAGGTCCTTTTATTCTGAGTTTTGAATGATTCACACTGATCTTTGGGTTTCACATTATTCCTTTGTGAAGTGTGAACTACTTATTTCACATAAGACTTACAAACGTGCAGTAAAAAGGCAAGTTACAAATTGTTGATTCCACCAGGTTGGTTAGTTTCCAACCAGCTCTAATCTATTACCTGTTGACTTTTGGCCAAACAGTGGCTGTCAGGACAGCTTTGTTAGGCAGATACCTGTCAGGAACTAGTTGTCATCCAGCACTATTCGTTCAAATACTGTACACTGTACCCTACTATCGAAGTTTCAAGATTATGGTTTAGGCATTAGCGCATTAATATCTTTCGGCTGTACAAAGTAGTTTGTTCTTTAACACGTACATCCAACATTCCGACTCAACTTCCTATGATAGTTTGTGATTTAGACCAAGAATTATGTTTATGAAAAACTGATCCGTAGACCTTCAGCCATGTGGCCATTGGAGTGGCCACATACACTGGTTATGGATATCGCTTATGGGCTATGGCAGCAAATAACAGACACTATAGCATCTGCAAAGTTGTACTTCCGGGCAGTTGAATAAAGTGGAAACATGGTCAGGTATTGTAGCTAGCAGCTTCAGAGTAGTACATTCAGATTTAAATATTTAATAAATCAACATGTGGTGCTTAAGGCCTGAGAAGTACATTGCTACATATAACTTATGAAATGTATTTAATTTGCCTATTTGCGTATCTTTGTAACAGAAATGTGATAAATAGCATTGCAGTTTTTTGTTGCTCAAATCTGACTGTTGAACTAAAATAAATGCAATGGAATTTTTAATCACATTATTAGTAGTAGAACAATTAAGCATAATTTGCTGCTGTAGATTGATATGGTTTCAGTTATTACTGTTGGATGTGCATTGATATCCAATTGTGTGTAGTTGCTTCCATTGATTGTTTGAAATGTTAATTTATACTGTTGATGTCAATGATGAATACATCTGTTAAAACTCAACTCAATTAGTTATCCGCAATTGTTGTTTCTTTATCTTCCTTTTTTGTCATTTTCTACTCTTTTTTTCTCTGACAGGTGCCTTTGTGGGTTGTGCGCTCGATGGAAGTGTGGTATCAACTCGAAACTCAGAAAATGCCCAATTTTATGGTGGTCCAATTAAGGCATCAGAAATACTTCTTGGTTCATTGGCCAGGCCACCTGCTGCCGCCACTCTCTATAAAGCTCTATCCGTACTATTCGACAAGATAGAAAATTAATCATCGTCTTTAGGTTTCTGGCACACATTGTGTCCCCTGGCGATTACCTTCCGGTATCTCTAGGTATTGCTTTGCCCTCTTCTGCTTATACCTGGGTGGCGATTAAGCAACTGTACAGTTCTTCATTCATTGGTACATCCATCAAATAGATCATCTATCCAGTGCCACAAACTACAGTGAAAATGTTGTACATATAATTACGATCTCGTGAGAAATGAAAGGAAAAAAAACGTTTGTTCTCAGAATCAGATCATTGCTACATTTTTTGGAGATGAAATCATGAATTGTCACTCTAGTTCCATTTTCACCTATACCGTTTTTCAGTAGCCCGCTGCTTTTTCAGCATATATTCTCAAAAATAATAGGTAAATCTCCTCTTGAATCCTTCTCATGCTTAAGGTCCTATTTTAGATAACTTTTGCCTTCTGGCTTTTTTCTCTTTTTTCTACTTTTTTTTCTTTTTTTTTCCTTTGCATTGATCGTGTAGATATGATATGTTTTTTTTCTCTTCTCATTATTTTCTTAGTTGAATGCTTTAGAAAAGACTAGCTAAAAGTTAAAAATCATTTAAAAAAATCGAATTAAACGGGCCTAATAATCTTCCTGAGGAGACAGGATAGGGGCCATCTGTACAAGTCACAGGCATCATAGCCAGAGGACCTATGCAAAGTGCCTATCTTTTGTACTGCAGCACTGGGTCCTTAAGCGTGATGTACTGATATTTATTTCGTTCTGGCTGTACCGTACAAGACCAAGAGTAATTTGTATGATAATGAATTGATGATGGCATACAAACTCTGTGCAGTTGTGCCGTGTAATGTACATGAGACATTTTTTATGGCTGCGGTCAGCTTTTTGAGTTCACCTCTCCTGACCAGTTTTGTGCAAATAGCTGCTCCATTATGCTGACAAGCCTGGCTGCGCTGTCTTCATTGACGAGTGACGACATGCCATCCAGATTCTGATTTGGATCAACAACCTGATCCTATCATCACCAAGTTCGTTCGGCTTTGGCCTTCTTACTTCTATTTTATTTTTTATTATTTCTAAATTTTATTTTTTTTAATCTTTTAGAATTTTTTGCTGATTTTTTCCCGTATTCGTTTGCATTATACGTGCGGGGCTAACCTGTTTTTTTCATTTTTTTTAAATTTAATTATGCAAAATAAGTCACCATCAGCTATAATGTAATTTTAGCCGCTATAGTAAAACTTCAGCTACAAACTATAAAAAATAAGTCCAACCGAGCACCACCTAAATAATGGGTGCTGACACTCAACAAAGGTTAGACTGTTGTCATTGTGGCTAGCTAAGTATCGATCTAAAAGAAGACTAATTGTCGGGGCGAAAGATGACTCTTAAAATTCAGACCTTGGACTAGTTCTCTGAGAATAATTTCATACTAGCCTTATAGGTACGGCGCCACGCCGCGCCAGTCCACCGTGTGTACCGAAGTAAAAGAGGCAATAATCCGTGAGGAGTTTGGGAAAAAAAATTTTAAAAAATGGAGGGCGCATGTGTATTTTCGGGAAAGTCAAAGGATTTTTTCGTTAAAAATCGAGGGCCTGTACGTAATAAATGAGAAAGGCAAAGGACTTTTTCGTAAAAAACTGAGGGCCTGTACGTAATAAACGAGGACCCGTATGTAATTTAGAAAATTAAAAACAACATATATGATCTTCTATGACAAATTCCTCGTGACAACAGAGGTATTCGTCATTACGTTATTTCGTTTTATGACGTTTGATATGTGGCGATGCGGCTTTGTGATGAAAATGAGGTGTTCGTCATTAAGACCAACTTAAAATCGTCATAAACTAATACAATGGCATATGATGACGAACGCTATTTTGTCACAAGAGGCCAACCTACAAGCATCACAAATTCACGACAACGTTGGTTCGTCCCGGCAAGCGTAAACCAGCAAGCGTAATTGCATATGTTTTCATTTGAAAATATATTTGACCATAGGGAGTAATTGCATACAACTTGGCATAATATGAAATATGTTTTTTCGCCTTTACCACATATGTTTTCATTTGAAAATTTTAAACCCTTTTCACCGATTTTCACTATATATATATCTTCATTTTATTAAAAATATATTCATGTAGGAATATACTGCTTATTTGCTCTAATAATTATTTTCGTACATTATTTATTTTTCCTATGCCAAAAAGAAAAGAAAATTAGAGGCAGTGGGCGCCAAACTTTCAGCCTGGCGGGAGGCCTTGCGCACAGGCCAACAAAAATTTCAAGGTGAAATGACCGTTTTGTCCAAACAGCTGCTGAACACAATGCCACACGCACCATGGTGATTCTGGTAAAATCACGTCATGGGATTGCTTTACTCCTGGTTCCCCCAACCCTAGCCGCCACAAACTCAGTCCACACCACATCCCCCAACCCTAGCCGCCACAGCAACACCACCTCCCCCAACCCTAGCGTCACAGACCACAACAACACCACCCGAGATGCCTCCTGGCAAGCGTACGTCGCCGACGAAGCCCAACGCCGAGATGCCTCCGGGCAAGCGTACGTCGCCGACGAAGTCCAATGCTGAGATGCCTCCTAGCAAGCGTAAACCAACAGGTAATTCCCTAGCTCTCTCTGCTCCCTAATTTGGCAGCTGTGCGTGCGTGTGTTGGGGCTGCGGCCGCTGTGGCCTGTGGGCAGCGCGTGCGTTGGGGCCGCGGCGGCTGTGGCCTGTGTGGGCAGCGAGCCTAGCTGAGCCGCGACTGAGGGCATTCCTGAGCTTCTAGCGTCATAGGTCACTTATTCTTCCCCAAAGTTGGCCGAGCCAATCCCGCCGATTGAAGCCGTCTCCGGCCGATTCCGCCGCCCGGGAGCCCCACCGTGGCCCCTACAACTCTCCCCCACCATCGCCTGGGCCTCCCAACACCGGTACCCCGCCGGCGACATGCGCCTCCTCGCACCGCCTAGGGCCATCGCCGCCCGTCCACCACGGCCATCTTCCCCACTCGGCCAACCCATGGTGAGCTTCCTCCTCCCTTGCTCTTGCTTCAGCGCCGCCCATTTTCCCTCCCCATCCTCCCGACCACCGGCGCCCCTTCTCACCTCGTCGCCGGTCGCTTAGCCCTGCCGCCCGCCCGCCTCGCTGCCGTTCCGAGCCGCGCCACCTCCCCACTAGCCTCCTCGCCTACTCGCGGCTCCATTTTGCCAGCCGCCGCTAAACCCCCAGCCAACCTTCACCGGCAACGCCACTGCCTACCAGCACCGCCACATTCCTCTGTTTTAGTTCCCCACCGCCCGCTTGCTTCTTTAGCATTCACTTCCCCTAGCATAACATTAAGTAAATCTGAAGTATTCTCATAGCACAAGACATGTGCGTGTTCAAACTCATAATTAGGATAAACTCTAGATTGCTTCAAACTCGTAGCACAAGACATGTATGTGTTCTTGCTGGAAATTACACATTTTTTCAGCTCCCATCTGATCTTTTAGGTGCTAACCTTCACCCCCTCTTTACTGGCTCCTCTTTATTCCATCTGCCACCAGGAAACCTCACTCTAATGCCCATGAGTTCACAGGAAGTAATTAGGATTGACTGTTCTTGTATCCTAGTGTCTTTTTTTTCAGAAACTTAGGCATGTGACATGAGCATGTTTTCTAAACTTGAACACTTATTAGGAATTTGTAGAAAGAGTAATTTCTGAACTGAATGTAATAAAAATTTTGAAAAACTACATACGTATGCATGTGAAAGAAACATTGCAGATAGTCAAAACTAGCCAATCTGAATTTAGTTTGCTATGTCTATGTTTCAGTTCAGATTATCGTTTTCTATGCCTATGCCCAATCTTATGCTATGAGTTCTGCTTATACTTAATTTCTTCTTTCATGTATGTAAAGAGGCAGTACCTAGTGGATATGAAAAGGTGAGGGCACAAACTATGATGAGGAACAATCAAGTGTTGCAGAGTCTTGGAATTAGTGCATTAGCTTCGATTCTTAACAAATCAAATGCAAAGAGCAAGGGTAGTGCTCGTGAAGACTCTGATTCGTTGTATGAACCTGAAGGTAACGAGGACATTGAACAAGGCGTAGTTGATAAGGTATTTGCAATGTTTCAGTATTTTTACTCATTTGTGCTCAATATGCAACATGTTTAATTTGCTGTTATTTTTTCTGCATATAATGCCATGTAGGTTTCTAAAAATGTACATAGAAATGTCAACATGCCTTTAGGAGGAAGAAGAGTGTCAAAGAGAGTGATGGCAACTGTTGAACAAGATCAAGCAGCTAGAATGACTAGGCAGAGGACAAGGGAACAATGTTCAACTGAAGATGGTACAACTACAAATCCAAAAGATGGTTCCACAGAAGATGCATTGGTCGCTGCTAACTCTCCTAACCCTGATGACCAGATCCTAATGAGAAATGAAGGCAAGTATTGTACTCCTTTCTCAAAGCAATATGGTTTACATATTTGCATCAAAATAGTTTATGACTTCCAATAACTCTGAAATATTCATGATTGTCAGGTGAACCAAATGCCATGATTGATCGATGGAATAGGGGAAGAACTATGGGAAGAGATTTGGATAGGATAAGCCGAGGTTTGTGCACTAAGATTCTGGTGCATATTGCTGAAGGGAAGAGAAGACCAGAGGCACCACTACAAGCTGCAAAGCTAGCATCAGAGGGCGGGATTATACTTAGGCAGCACATACCAATCTTTCCGCATTGGAAGGATTACAAGAAGGACAAGTCTCAACTCAAAGACTATATGGGCAAAGTGGCTGTAAGTAGATCAAATCTTTCCTAATAGTGCAACTGTCTTAAATTTGTAATCATTTCCTGTAATGTTGTATGTTCATGGGTTGCTGTATGCTGATGTCAATGCGCTACTTTCCTATTGTCTGCTATATGAGCAAAAGCTAGTGCATGCTGATTTAGGGGCCATGATAAAATCAGGAAGTACTGTAATGAATAAATTTCTCGTATATGCCATTTTATTTTCTGTAACTAAAAAGAAAAACTCTTGAAAACTAGACATGCAAATTTGGTATAAAAAAACTTCTTCCTAGCTGTTCCAAGAGTCAGATGCTAACTATTAGTTGTCAACTTCTAGTCAGTAAGTAGTTTCATTTGTTTCTTTCCATTAATTTAACTACATCACTTCCTAACATGTTAAAGATGGGAAATCTGAAATGAATCATATTATCTTCTGTGCTATATTGTTTTCTTTGCTCTCAAGTCTTAGTTCTGAAAATTGCAATCCAACTATAAAAAATTAGTCCAACTGTAAAAAACTTACTCTACACTGCAATGATGTGATTTTAGTAATTGTTGTTTTAGATCTGAGCTATATTGTTAGTATATCTGAAGTCACCATTAATAAATAAAGACTAGAACTTGCTCATACTCAACAGACATGCCATATTAGGCCTATTTAGTTCTAATGCCTCTTTTTTGGTGTTCATGCTCTTAATTAGGGTCAATTTACCATAGACACAGAGAGTAAGCCAGTCAAAGATGCATGCGCTGATTTGCTCAAGTGTGGACAGCGGCAAATGAGGTACCAGCTAAAGAAGGCTTACTTTAATGGTGTACCAGCAAACCAAGTGAGAACAACATCACCGTTGGAGAGTATGACTGACGAGCAATGGAAAGCACTAGTGGAGATGTGGTCAAACCCAAAGCACAAGGTATAGAACTAAGCTCTGTGTTATCTCATATACACTGTCTTTTGTATGTGTGATAGAACTAAGCTATTTGTCGTACTAATGTTTGTCTTTCTGTAGGACAAGTGTGTGAAAAACAAACTTAACCGTGAGAATGTTCAGTACCAGCAAAGGACAGGCTCTAGGAGCTACATTGCGCATTGCCATGTCGTGGTAAGATAAGAAAATTATAGGAGTTCCATTTTAGTTCTTTGATAAATGAAATTAGTGCTCCATGATTTACTTTGTGCATGAGACTCCTTTGTATTTTGGAGTGTATTATAATACTTGGTAATGATAAAGATGTAGTCTAGAGTGTATTCTCAGATTTGGTAATATGAACTTGTTTAATTTGTACACTCCAAAATTAATACACTGTTGGTGATCAGTGCACATGCTATTAAAATTTCTGGGTGTATCACTACAACAGAACAGAGATAAAGATACTACTAACATTCTTGGTCATATATTTTTTGCAATCTTTTTTATTATGTCTTGTGGATTTACAATCTGAAAATAAAGTTATTCAACATAAATAGCAAACTTTTACACAACTATATGCTACTGTAGTACATGCTTGTAACATATTTATTCATCATACAAATGATAGCATGTACATGCTTGTAACATATTTATTCATCATACAAATGATAGCATGTTGTATTTAACACTGATCATAACTTGATAGCTTGTTGTATTTACAAATTGCTTGCATGTAATTTCAGAAGCAAACTAAGTATAAAGATGTGTCGCCTAATGCAATTGATCTTTTCAAGGAGTGCCATTGCAGAAGAAGATAGGTTTTAGTGAGCTGTAAAAACGTTATTGTGAGTTACATTTTCCTTTCTTCTTTTGTACTTATATTTTAAGGCTAATGGAAAGTAAGTTCTAAATTTTTGTCTTCTTATTGCTAGGTGATATGGAAGCCATCATTGCGATCTGTACAAGAAGGGCAAACACCAAAACTCATATTGAAGTTGTTTCTCAAGTTTTGCCAAAATCAAAGTTTCTTCAAAATGTTGGTTTGAGTCACCACCTCTAAGAGAAGTGGCAAAGTCATTGTTCTTGCACGTGTTGAAGAACTTGAAGTGAACTTGAGGCAGAGAAGCAATGTGCGCAGATCTTAGAGACACACTTGATGGTCGCAGGATGAGTTGGATTCCTTGAAGAAGAAGGTAGACGAATCGAAGCGAAGAAAGCAACAATTGGAAGAGATTGAAAATTTGAAGAAGTCATCAGAGGAGACCAATGCCCTTATTCGTCGTTTGATTAGCCTCAATACTACATCTTTTGGTCAGCCCTAGTAGCCTCTTCATGTTGCTTTTTCAATTCATGATGAGATGGTTGTAGTCTGTTGGTTAATGTGATTTGGACTTGTGACTTTGTTTTGGTTGGTGGCTGTGAATTATTTGGGCATGTGACTTAGTTTTGGAAAGTGACTTATGGCTGGACAGTGATGTAATGAACCTTGTGGCTAAACTTGGTCAGTGATGTGCTGAACTTTTATTTTGCTATCTAGGCTATGGTCAATGTACCAATGTAATGGAACCTGTGATGTAAATAATGATTATTTTGCTGGATTTGGTCAGTGAACATGTGACTGACTGTATTTGAACATGTGGTTGGATTTGGATGTTAATTGGGCTATAAATATTGTGTTGCATTAGATGTGATGTTAACTGGGCTATTAACCTTTATGTTATATGCGCTGTTACTAGCCATAATGCTTAGGCCTATATGGGCTTTGTGACGTTTCTTGGACTCGTTAATGACGAAAATGAGTGTCATAAACTCAATGACGAAAATGAGCGTCATAAAAGGATCGTCATTAGATCAATGACGAAAAAATACATTTTCGTCATAAAACATGATTAGAGACGCATGATAGGTGACGAATAAATTTTCGTCAAGTGAACGTCACAGATGTTGAAACATGACATAATTTCTAGTTTTCATGACGTAAATGAAACGTCACCTATCATAAGATTTCTTGTAGTTAAACCATGGGGCGCTATCCTGCAAATATTTCGGTGGGAAAAAACTTGCAGGGACCTTTTCGTAAGAAAAAGGACCTTTACGTAATTTCGAAAAGCGAGGAAATGGACGCCGATCAGTCAGAAATTCTCCGCCACGCGCCGACGGAGGCCAGCTGTGGCGTGAGATGCCGACGTGGCTCGGCTCATTGCAGAAGTCCCCGCAAATGTATATGTTATATATATATAATGCAAAGGCTTTTCGCATAGTAGACTACACAGCAGGGGCGGATTTGGGCTCATGGCAGCATGGGCTTCAGCCCAGGGTGTGAAAAATTACTAAGTATATAGCCTGTAATTTTAGCCCACCGGTATAAATCATGTAATTTAGCCCATGTTTTTCTAATTCCCACCTTCTTTCTACGAATCCAGCCCATTTAAAATCCCGGCCCATTCCTTCCCTCCCGCTCCGGCGCTCCCGATATAGCCCAAGCCCACATCCCTTCAACCCTAGAGCCCCCTCCCCATCTCCCGGAGCGAGTCTCCCAGGTCCCAGCCGCCAGCGTCCGGTTCTTCATCTTCTCGCCGTCTCGCGCATACTCAGGCACCGCGCCGCCGCCGTCATCCTCCGCCCTCCCCTCGCGCCCTCACGGCCGCGGCCCACTTCACGCGCTCTCCACTATCCCGCAGAGCCGCTGCTCGCTGCCTCCAAAGTCCAAACCCTAGCGCACCAACGCCGCACTGCCCTACTCGCCGCCGCCCCTCCGGCGCCGCCCGCCTCTGGCGCGCGCTCTCTGCGCGCTCGCCCTCGACAGCGCCGCTGGCTCCTAACCCGCCTCCGGACGGCCGCGGCGCCACGGCGCCACCCTCCCTCCTCCGGCCAGCGCCGCTGCTCCGGCCGCCACTCTCTGTCGCCCCGCTCGACTCCTCCAAGCCGGCCACGGTCGCTCGAGCTTGCCGGGCTGCCCCTCTCGCGCCGCCCGGCTAGCGCCGCCAGACTCCCGCCCTCCCACCCGCCTCCCGACGGGCAGCGCCACCCCGGCGCCCCTCCTCCAGTCCTCCTGACAGTGAAAGGAAAATATTTGACTGTTTTTCCTTTACTTCTGTAGGATGTTCTCGTGGATCTTCTTTAAGTTGGAACATTCGCTTGAAAATTGCTCTTCATGCAGCAAGGTTCAAATTCTAAACTCTTGAATTTCCTGTATTTTTCCAAGTTACAATAAGGATAAAGAACACTAATCCAGGTCAATTTTGTAACCACAGAGGTTTGGAACACCTTCATGAATCATGAGCACTGCAATCCATTGATTATTCACAGAGATATAAAATCATCCATTGATTATTCACAGAGGTTTGGGAGTACTTCATGAATCTTGAACTGATGCTCTAAGGAAACCAAGGAAAAGATTGGAGAATCTCATTGTCAATCTATTGTGTCATGGGTATGCTCTGTGATCTCGACTCTGTACTTTATGCAACTGTACTTTTAGTGAACTTCTGATCATGCCTAAGGTTTTAGCAGCCTATTATTAGAACTAATCGTGAACATGTGCATTTATGTAGTGAAAGTCCTTTTGCTCTTAATGTTAGTTGATCTATGGAAGTACTCCCATTTGTCAAACTCTTGACATTGTTTTTACTGTTGTGTCTCTGAGATACAACCTTGACCATTGGGTTATCATTATATATTTGTAAAAATTATGGAAGTACTTCTATGGACAATTAAATTATTCAATTTGTGACCATTTATATACTTGTGCAATTAGCTAATTATGATATATTTTTGTTACATCGTGGTATGGGTATAAATTGACGTTAGTTTTAGTTTGTTAGAGTTCAGCCCGGGGCGTAGCCAAATCCTGATTCTGCCACTGCTACACAGTAGTATGCACGACTGTGCGAGTTAGCAGAACACTGTGTTACGAGAACCTTCTCGTACCATTGCACTAATTTTTGGGACAAGAATCATGATGAGCTACTGTGAAGTAACAAAAGAATCAGAACGGATCGGTCGTAACTCATGAATCCCGCGACACGCTTATTGCACCGTGAAACATTACATTTAGGGTTTGGAACACGGATTTTTTTTTCCACCGAATCATACGGAAATTAAACTGTACTGTCTTCTATAAAAAAATCCTAAGAATTTTCTATGAAATTCCTACGTTACAAATAGGACCTTACTGTCGGAAAGAAAAGAGAATGTGTTACTTTTGAGTGCTCAATCTCATGGCGAATGGTAGCTCTGTTCCTAGTCATGTACAAAATGTCCTTGAGAAAAACATTGTTGTCGCCTTTTATGTTCAGCGCCTCACACTGGCATGCACTCTAGCCCACTTCACCTTGCAGTTCTTTTTATTTATCTAATTTTTTTATTGAGCTAGACTTAAGTGCCATAGTGAACTTTTCCTGTAAGAAAAATCTGAATGAAATAACTGGACCTAACCTTTAAAAAAATCAAAACCAACCCAGACAGCAGTGATCAAACTTGAGACGCCATAGATTACAAACTAAGACCAAAATTATTGGGTTTTACCGTTTTGGCCACCGAGCTACAACATAATACTTACCTCCCCTGTAATTGGAGATGCCAAGAATCAATACACTGGTAGAACTATGACAGCAAACGTAAGAAGTGTTCCACTAATGCTGAAAGGCTAGAACAAAGATATCCTAAAAAAGGAACTTGAACTTGTAATAACTTCAATTAGCTAAGGCACAACAGAATCAATGAATGATCCACATACAATGTACCACACTTCTGACAGAAGTACAGCGACAATAGTCATATCAAGGACAACTGAAACTTGTTTACAGGAGCACATGAACGCCACAGGACTTGCAACTACTGCTGAAGTATGAATGGTCCCCACCATTTCTTCAGCTCGCCTAAGGTTTCCTGCAAGCATTACTTTTCCCTTGCCATTTTTTTCTTTTCATTTCTTAAGAAAAAGAAAAAAGAAAGGAAATGAAGAAAAGTTAAAGAATAAGTTAAAACAAGTAGCATAAGGTAAAATAAGTTCAGACCCCTGGAAAGAGGATGGGTTGATTCTGCAGAGGACCATGATACGATCTCTGAATTCCCTTCTCTCTTTCTACAAACACTGAACTTATAAAACAGAAGAGCACCGTCCAAATAAATATGAAAAATAAACCCAGTTGAAGAAGAGACACTCTTGTAGCACGATCAGGAGGGATCCGCACGAGTCTTTGAGCTCCCAAGGGTGAGCTCCAGCTGGTCCGAGGCACACTCCTCGTGTATCCGCTCCCCCTCCCATGCCTTCACCAGTCCAGGTGATTCGTTGTTGCCATTGCTGCTGCTCCCAAAGGCAAAATCATCCGGGGCACCATCAACCATCTGAACATCATGATGAGCAGGTACGCCACCCATTACCGGTGAACATGTTCCACTCTGTCCAGGGGTGCACACTCTTGAAGAGCTGGCAACAGTCTCTTTGAAAATCCCAAAGGGATTAGGTGAAACAAGGTTGTACATCGGAGATGAGGGTCCAGCCGAAGATATTTGAAACCCAGCTAGCCATGCCGGGTCTGGGGCAATCTGGTGACCGGGGCTTGGCGGTGTGGAGTTGGGAAGAGATGTATAATTTGCCCCAGCCCATGGTGGTTGAACACTTGGGTTCTCCCAATCAGTCTTGATGCGAGGTGTACGAGTTGGGGAGCTGGATGGAGGTGTCACCGGTGCACTAATGGAACCTCCATTGAAATAGAGTTGGTGAAGCTGTGGGAACTTGGAGTCGAAGGCAAACGAGGAACTCGAGGAGAGATTTTTCAGCCATGGGATAAGGGAGCTTCCCTCAACACCACCAATGAAGTTGTTTCCACCGAGAGTGATGTGGGAGGAGGACCCAGAGTTCGGAAAGGAGGAGGATGCAGGGCTTGGGTTGTATGAAGCCCGTGGACTAGGTTGATATGAAGAGCAAGGGCTTGGTGAAGCCGACCTTCCAATTGGATCAGGACGCTCTTGTGGAGGAGGTTTACATCCCTGAAATATGGACAAATAGAACACTTTGTAATTTCTTCCATCCAAAGAAAATATAAGTGCACTGGACAACAATTGTATAGCAGAAATGTTTTTTTTCAGAAAGGAAATTTCCAGAATCTAGCCAGTGTCTAGAAAACAAATGAGAGCACAAACTGCATAGACACATGCCAATTTTGAACCATAACATGATTAGTGCCTATGCAATTAATTATTTGGTTGTTTGTAAACAACATGCCATACAGAAGCAAGTTCAAAGAAATTTTGTAATAGCATCAGATAGATTAGTTGCAACCCTTCTCAATTTTTAATTTTTTAGTACCAATGGATTACACTATTTGTAAATCAAAAGAAATCATAAAGCTATTCAATTACCTGCAATAAGTTGACAGATTTAGCTCAAAAGCGTGTAAAACTATATGCAACTTCTATTTAGGTAAATCTATCCAGAGTCAATCTACCTCTTAGTGAGAAGTACATCTAACAATTAAATTATCTTTCCAATGAAAAGAAAAACAAGGCAATCATTTGAACGGTGTAATGTTAACAATCAAGTAAACACGACTGCTGCATGCCGCACAGACCAGATACAAATCAATCCACAGTACGACAACTGCAAGGCCTGGTTGTTTGTGGTTGTACCTTATAGAAGTTGCCTATACCAATACTCCTGTGTCCTGTCCTGTACTACTAACCTATTCTGCACCAGCCTCAAAAGCACAGTAAAAAATTTCTGCTTTTGGTTGCTGAAAGCAACGGTAGCATATGCATAAGGCGGAAAGATCATAGCTAGAGCACCATTTTGTACTGTGCATTGTGGTTTTCTGAAGTGAACCCCTCTTTTACATCCTTTCCGGATGCAAGTATGTTGTAACTCTGTCATGCTCATATTTGTCTATGACTTCACTAAAATTTACCGCAACAACTGCCCTTAGCAGCTTTGAACTATACCTTCTTCCCACTGACCAACAGAAAATGTGGCAGTATCCAGGAAAAAAAGATTACAGAAGTGTAACTTCCTTTATTTGATCATGCAAGAAACCATAAAGGCAGAGAGTACTGCAAATTCTTGTGAAAAGATTCTACGGCAAGCAGAAAAGGTCATCCCAAAAATTGCCTTCGCTCCTCAATTGAAATGTTTCTTTAAAAAAAACACAATCTTTCATTCTCTTCTCAAAAATCGATCCAATTTCTTCTTGGGTTAAGCAGAAGAAGTCAATTACCTAAGTTTCAAAACCTAATTTTGATCAATAATCAGTTTTGACTTTTCTCCCACCTTCAGAAGAATGAAGCATAGATCGACCTATAGCCTTCGTTCGAATTTTTCGAAAGGTAACTATCTCGGTTTCATATATGAAATTTCTATGGAATCCTTGAAAAAGACTCTAGAGCTTTCTTGTTTTTGAAAAATCCTAATTCCAGAGCTTGCTCAACTGAGGAAACCACATCTCCCCATCCCTAAATCTAGCCCCCGTTTCCCTGACTCGACATCAGAACAGCCTAAATCCGAACAAAACCAAGCATCTCCTTAGAAACAAAACAGCTCAAAGCAAGGAAAATTTTGCTCCAAAGCCAACAGATTTAAGGCATATGCGCATCGAACATAGCGCATCCAAGATCACTCCCCTGAATCAACAAAATCACCACATTGCATTCTCCATTCCTGAACAGAGCCGCATGCCACCTCCCTTACGCCCCCATCGAAACAGCCCAAATTCCAGCAAAACCGAGCGTGCATCTCCCAAGAAGCTCAAGCAAATAAATGAACACACTCCAGACATACACTGATACACAGATCACACTCGCAGCCAAGATTGCTCCTGTGAAGCAACCAGACCACCGCCACCACCATTGGCGCAGAAGAGCGGCCGGCGGAACGAATCGAAGCCATTAAGAAGGGCCAGAGAGCAAGATTTGATTACCTTGCGGTAGGTGGTGCCGTCGGGCTCGACGGTCCACCCTGCCTCGTTGCAGAGCGCCTTGAGCACCTCGTTGTTGTCGCAGTGCTTGGGGAGGTTGTAGTTGCCGTAGGCCCTGAGCCCAGCGTAGATCTTGGCGGCGAGCGCTCGCCGCCGCCGCTCCCTCCGCCGGTTGTTCTCCCGCTCCCTCCACGTCGGCACCCTCGTGCCCCCCATGCCCCCGCTTGCTCCCCCGACCCCGTTCGTCATCGGGCCCGGCCGGCCCCCGCCGCCGCCGGATCTGCGAGGGCTCGGGATTTGTTTGGAGCTCGCCTCGCTGCTCTAGGGGCCGCTGCTCGCTCGCTCGATTGTTTAATATTTCTTGGGAGGAAGAAGAGGGAGGAGGAAGTAGCAGTCTGAACGCAGCTGCTGTGGCTGACTTGGCTGCTGTTTAATGTAACGCTCGCTCGCGGGGGGAGTGCGAAATGACACTCTTCCGCCCGCCTCTCCCCGTTTTGCCCTCCGCGTCGGGCCACGCCATGTGCGAGGCACCAGGGATCGATTTGGTATTTCATGGCTGGGGCAAACCGCGCGGGCCCGGTTTGCAGCCTCCGACATCGTAAAGTTACGACGTTCCTGGCGTGCGGGGCCCGGGTGTCATTGCTGTTTCGTGGTCAAACGGGGAGTGGTGGGGGCGGCCGCGTCAGAACGCAATCATGAGCCGTGGCCGGCCCCGGCCGAGCCCGAGCGGCTCCGCGCGCGGCCTACGCGAACCGAACAAACGGTTGGGATTGGATGACTCTCACGCCACGTGAGATGAATCCGAGAGCTGAGAGGCGGGGTGCGCCCGGCCGTTCCGGTTCGTTGGGCTTGACGCGAACCGCGTTGGCGCTGCGGCAGGCGTCGTTGGCCGGGTTCTTTTAAACTGCTTTTGATTGTGGCTAGCTTGTAGCCATCAGTGTTAGAACTCAATTTAAGAATCACATACTAGATTTATTCATAGATGTATACTACACAAGGAAAACGATAAATTATTCATTAGAGCTCAATCTATATATCACACATTAGATTCATTCGTAGACGCACATTACATAGGGAAAACGATGAATGGTAGAGTCTTGCGTCGCTTCTCTTTTTCTCTATTATTCATCATTTTTTCAATAAACTAATTACAAAGATATAAATAGACACTATTATCCGGCTCTATCGGCCACGACTCCACGACCACACATATGCACACCACGACTCCATGACTTGCACACATCGCGCACTACCCGAAAGACTCGCTCACTGAGACAAGTCTAGACGCTACGACCATTCACATAGGCGCCATGACCACGGCGTCATGACCTCTCACAACGTTACGACTATTCACATAGTTATGGCTGCTGCAGTAGTCTTACAACTATTACTGCTACTGAACTCCTACGACCATGACTAAAAAAAATATACATACGACCACACCTAAGCCACTTACGACCATGTCTAAGCCACTTACAACCATGTCTAAGTGCTTATGATCATGTCTCTCTTACGACTACGTATAAGTGATTCCTACGACCACTCACACTTCGACTCCTACAACCACTTACACTTCGACCACACTCAACATGAGTCAAGATTAGTTCTAATAATCTTTCCCCTAATCTTGACTTGTTAAACTTCACAGCACGAAGTCCGATTTCTTGACGCATCTCCAAGAAGTTTTGCCTTCTTCTTATTAACCATGTCGCCAATGATACAACTTGCCAGTGTCTTTCACATTTTCACCATCAGTGACACACCTCCCCGATGACTTGACCTCTCCTTAGCTCCAATTTTGTTTCGCTGATAACACATCTTGATGGTGACAGAGACTCTCATCAGAACTTACACACGAGTACTTGGACACAACTACAAGAACTCACGCACCGTCACATATGCACTGACTCAGCTGCATGCATGATCATGACACAATTATGTGCACGTATATAACTCACCTCCTATGCGCACAAACAACTGAATGACACAACTATGCGACACTCCTACTATGCCATATACACATATGACACACGCACTTCGACGATGCCACCGTCGCTTTAGAAATCGCCGTGTTCACGACACCTTACACCATAACGCTGTTGATGGTGGAAGAACGTCGTTTGCTGCCGATGTGCACGTCATGTGAGAATCTGGTACACCGCGCCAACCTCGCCATGGCCACGTGGACCTTCGTCGTTGTGTTTTTGACTGCACGGTGCTGCAGCCGACTCGTCGCCAGCACTTGTGCACCTCCGCCGACGCGCGCCATCATGCCGACCAGCGAGTCATCGCCAGGTAGCTTCTTCTCGCATCATGCTCTGATAACAATTGTTGGAACTCAACCTAGGGATCACACACTAGATTCGCTCGTGGACGCATACTACACGGGGAATACGATGAACAGGAGAGTATTTTTCTGACACAGACTCGACTTGCATCGCTTCTCTTTTTCTATATTATTCACCTTTTTTTAACAGACTGATTGCAAAGATATAAATAGACACTATGATCCGGCTCTACCGGCCACGACTCTATGACTTACGCACATCGCGCACTACCCGAAAGACTCACTCGTTGAGACCAAGTCCAGACACTACGACTATTTATACATGCGCCATGACCTCTCACAACGTTACGACCACTCACACAGTTACGACTGCTACAGTAGTCTTACGACTACGACTGCTACTGAACTCTTGCAACCATGACTAAATAAATATGCATATGACCATGCCTAAGCTACTTACGACCATGTCTAAGCCACTTATGACCATGTCTAAGTGCTTACAATCATATCTCTCTTACGACCACGTCTAAGTGATTCCTAGGACCACTCACACTTTGACTCCTATGACCACTTACACTTCGACCATACTCAACATAAGTCAAGACTAGTTCTAACAATCAAAAATATGTATAATGATATAGATAGCAGTAGTTTGTAATACACTTATATTATTTATAGACAGAATTAAAGACAACACATACAGTATGTTGTCTATATATTTGTCTGTAATAGACTCATACAATTAATATGTTATCTATATAGTTGTTGTCTATACAATATTATAGACAATAAAAGTCGTTTACAAGATCATCTATTTAATAGTAGATATTTTCTTTCTCTCTTCTCCTTCTCTTTTCTTTATATCACTTAAAATCCTATACGAGATACATTTACACCCTGCTCAAAAGGGCTTATTTTGAGTGGCTTTTGGCTGAAAATCACTGTAGCTGGCTGAAAAATATTGTAGCTGACAGTGGCTTATTTGGTGTAATTAAATTTACAAATTAAAAACAGATTAGCCTGTCATGGACAGTACAAATGAATACAGGAAAAAATAGAACCGACAAAAAAACTAAAAAGAGCAAAAAAAACTAAAAAAAGACAAAATTATTAAATAGTGAAAATAAGATAGAAATTAGAAGATCAAGCCGAAACGAGCTGGGTCAGTCCCTTCGTTTTGGTTTTTTTTCCGTCATCCGTTGCGTGCGTGACGTGGGGACCGCACAGCGGCCGGAGCGGCTTGGGATCCGCGGCAGCCTATGGCTTGTCACTCGCCAAGGCTGGGCAGTGGCAGCGTGCGCAGACGCAGCCACGCTGCTGCCGCTGGCCCGCTTGCTTCGGCTGGCACTTGGCACCGTGTTTCCCCTCTCGCTCCCCCAGCTTTCCTGGGCGGGTACGTCCGTTTCTGGGCTTTTTGTGCGTAAATTCCGGCGTTCGCGGCCCCTGCCCCGAGCTGCTGGATGCGTGTAGTGCGCTAGTGTACTGCGGTGGGCGGTAGCGCACATGCTTGGAGCCTTTTTATTTATTTTTTCTTCCTTCTCAGGCCTCTGTTGGAACTTGGGAACAGAAATTTGTGGCCTGGGCGCTCGGCTCGTAGCTTTGACTTTTGAGTGGAGTACATAGATGCTGTCGATTTTCGCTTCTAGTTCTATTTTTCGTTGTTGGTTTACACACACGCTTTCTTTTTTTATTTTGCCTGCGAGGAACTTTTCGTGAGTTGTTGCTAGGAGGATTTTTACAAATTGAGGAATTTCATAAACGAAAGGACAAATCTTGTGAAAGGTGTTTATGGAGGAGCAGTAGTTTTCACTTTTCAATAGAGGTGTTGTGGGTTTTTTCACGCGTGTTGTTTTCGCTATATTTACCGAAAATAGGTGTAGCCAAGAGAAATAATTATGTTTTTAACAGGGCATTTCAAAAATTTGCAAATTCGAGGAAAAATGTTTTATGAGAAGATGTTTTTATATCAATTCCAAAGTACGGCGGATATGAGCACCTAGCAACTTCTGAATAAAGAAGAATAAGACCCCGAACAATTGTTGCTTGTACATGTTACAATTGTTAAACGTAGTTCCGATTGTGCATTTGTTTTCCACCTTAATAAAGTATTGCTCAATGTAGCTTTTGATTTATGGCTGACAAAGCACTATAGCGACTGGTTAGCTTTTTCTGAGTAATTAAATTTTAAAAAATAAAAATTTATACCATCACGGACAATGCAAAGGAATAAAAAGAAAAGGCTAAAAAGATGAAATTAACAAGCTGACGCATTCCAGAAACCAGAAGCAGAAGTTGTTTGGAGTGAGACCTCAAACTTGTTTTGCTTCGAACCCGAATAAATGATGTTCACCAACCATATTTGCTCCTAAATATATTAAACTAAAACCCCTCATAAAAATTTAAGGGCTTTTTGCAAAAAACCACCCGCAAGTAGGGAAGTTTATAAAAAACCCCACCCGTATATTAAAATTTATCAAATACCTACCTGCAAGTTCTATATGGTTACAAATCCCACCCATCGGGCCAATTTACTCGCCGAATCTCCTAGATAGTGCTTCCATGGCAGTCTCAATGGAGGACCATGAGCAGGAAACACATACCAGCGCTGGGTAGGTGCACGAGATGAGCACAGGAGAATAAAGCGCGACATAAGAAGAAGGAGAATAGAGGGACAGGGAAGAAGGATGACTAGGGGCAATCACCGATGTTGCAGCCATGCGAGAGGATTCTTGCAGTCTGGAAAGATTTAGACGCGATCCTCTCAATGGGAGATAGCCCAGTTAGGAGATCTTGACTTTTTAGGAGTTTCAACGAGTAAATTGACCCATGGAGAGGGGGATTTGCAATAATATAAAACTTACAGATGGGTATTTGACGAACTTTGAAATACTTATAGATTTTTGACAAACTCTCTCATCTGTAATGGGGTTTTTTTTTTGTAAAAATCCCAAAAATAAAACTAAATTTGAAAAACACTACGTGTGC
The DNA here is from genome assembly GCA_036346575.1 of Dendrocalamus sinicus. Classification (NCBI taxonomy): domain Eukaryota; kingdom Viridiplantae; phylum Streptophyta; class Magnoliopsida; order Poales; family Poaceae; genus Dendrocalamus; species Dendrocalamus sinicus. Next base: position 11,934,027 of record CM070657.1, read on the forward strand.
GCTAGATTTGAAGACAAGTAGACTTGATGGCAGGTTTATGAATTCGATGATCTCTTCTTCGTGTGGAAGCTAGGTAGTACGAGTACACTGCTACTCCACTTTTAGTACATATCCTCTTGCATACGAATCATCTCTACGTGTGTAGCCGCCGCCTAGCTCAATGTCCATTTCTCAAGACTCAGTGTTGACAAAGTGACACGTATAACATGACAAGCACATAAATACTAGCCTGCTCACTATTCTTCCCTGATGTACTTAGATGTCAAAGCTAGTGGAGACTAATTAATAGATTTAGGGTGTCTTTGGTTGGGCTTCCCAAAAAACCAAAAGCCAATCAAAGGGACAGACTTCCTCCTATGTTCTACAAAGAAAGCAGCTTTTCCCTAGTACAAATTTCACAGCACCTAGAGACCTGCTTCCAGTGGCTGTGGGATCAAAGTTTTCATGAAAATTACCCACCTGCCACTGGTTATGATGCGTACCGATTCGTTTTTTCCCGATCCCTTCCCCATCCGCGTGAGAAACAGGGGCTGGCGGCGGCGCTCCCTCGCACACCTCGGGGCCAGCGGCGGCGCTCCCTCCCGCTCCTCCAAGGCCGGCAACGCTCCCTCGCGCACCTCAGGGCCGGCGAGGACCACGAGGAGGAAGCGGAGGCGGCCGTCTGCCTGGACGGCGACTCCGAGGAGGGTGAAGCGCGCGGCGCGGGGCGTGTGCCGCCGTGGCGGGACCAGCTGACGGCGCGCGGGATGGTGGCGAGCCTCGCCGTCGGCGCTGTGGTAGGACCAGCCGTCAGCGCGCGGGATGGCTGGATGACTGGGAAGCTTCGTGTGGAAGAGAGAAGAGACTGATATGTGGGGTCATGAATGACATATGGGGCTACTGACAACAGCTTTTTCAGAAGCCACAGCTGTTCAACCAAATGGCTTTCAGCTTTCTCACAGCCCATAATCCACAACAGCTTTTTCACAGGCCACAGCTCACAGCAGCTTTTCCAGAAGCCACAGCTCAACCAAACACACCCTTAGCTATACTGCAGCCTACAAGTTTTTCTCTCCCATGTCAAGTGAATTTCTTAAAGTCAGATCTCAGTCAGATCTTCGTTTGAGATTTTTATTGTCGGATTTTCCTTAGAGATCCTATCTGGCTTGCATCTTTGCCATTTAGGGCCAAGGTTCACAAGATCCGTATTTTAGATTTCAGGAGTGGTGAGTTAGTGTAACGCTTCCATTTTTGAGAATAGGATGTCGTTATCTTTTGTAACAGTTTAAAAGTTCAGTTATGGACAGAAAAAACATTATATCTACTTACGAATATTTTAAAAGTTAGTTTGATTAAAATAAAAATCTAACGGTCAATTTTGACAGGTTTAAGAGCGTTCAAGCTCAAAACTTTAACTTACATTTAGAAGATCTAAGGAAAATTTCCATAGGAACGTTTGAGCACGGTTGTAACCCTAACACGAATATTTGTAACATTCTTTTTTTCTTCTGATCTCTGTGTTAGTAGAAAATGAAGCAAGACTGAGTATAACCAACCGTACTCAATAAGTCACATGAGTAAACACTATTTAAGTATATGCCATGATTTTCCAAAGGATGGAGATAAATGGGTTTTTGATAAGTATTTGTGGGTGCAATTTTATTTATAAACATTTTCAAACACAAAAGAACAATAATTTCTTAACGAATTGGGGTTTCAAACTTGATTGCCAGACTTCAACATTTCCAATCTACTTATGCTTCGCTGTTAGAATCACCCATTAAACATAGTTTCATTTACCATAAGTATGGTGTATTTGAATACCATTTGATTTTGACTCTGCAGAGTTGCCCAACTTTTCTCATAAGATTTCTTAACCCTTGCTTCTGAATTAAGAAAATAAGGTTGCTTCACTACTCATCTCTTTATGTAGCCTCTACCCGATAGACTAGGTACCCCCTATCACGGAATACAGTGCCCTGACAGGGCGGAACCTACCATTATGAAAGTATAGATTTATCGTTGTGAAAGTATAGGTTTACTATTTCCATACCACATACTTCGCCGGCTGTTCCCTTTTCTGGAACAGTATATTATATCCATATAGTAGATATTTAATTGATTTGAGCAGCTACTAAACCAGATTTGATAAATCAACACTTGTGGTTGAACGATTATTATGCTTTTTACTTAGCATAAGGTTTTAGTCCTTACTTTTTATCAACTAGGTAACCATTCATAAATAAATAACCCAGTACACTGTGGCACTATCACTTCTAGTGTAAAGCAGTTAAATTGTTTTAAACTACTATGGTATATTTTATAGTAATTTATTATTAATAGAGCTTGTTAAGGTGAATATAGCCATCAAATAAAACATGGCTTTTTCATGTGGTAGGACGTAACTAGTATCATGTTATTCTAAACATTTGTTGTACATGAAATATCAGTGCATAAATAACATAATGAAAATATTGGTAAAGGAATAATTAATAGAATATAGGTTCAACATGATAAAAACATGTGACTTACCTTGTAGATTAATGTATTATGTGATTTCGTATTCTTCTAATTCTTAAGTTTGAACTTGAGCTTCTCCTTCCTGGGCTGGCTGGTCTATGACGTCGTGTGCTAGCACAAAGCAAAAGAAACAAATCAATTATGTGCTCGAAGGATTGAGCTAGGAATAAAAAGAAAGAAAATAAAGAGGTAAAATCCAGAAAAGCAACTAAAATAGTTTTAGGGATCAAGGAGGGCTGGTATGGGAAAACAGAGCTGAGAAATGGGTAAATGGGTTCGAAACTATCAAAATGAATATACACACTCACGTACTTTAGGGTTCTGTGAACAGTAACGGGTCTGGTACATTTCATAGTGGGTTTTACTATTCACAGCGAGTTTAGTCCTTATCGGGTTGTCACGATGTACTCGGAGAACAGAATACTCGAGTGGTCTTGAGTACGACAACGGAGTTGGGTGGACGGTTGAGGTTCGATTTCGATCGTGAAGTCGGTGGAGATTAGATAGTGTATGAGTTGCTATGGAGATCGTATGACGTCTGAGTAGCTGCAGAGATTGGACGACGTACGTGTGTCTTAGGAGCATCGGATGGCGTACGAGTGGCTCAAGAGAATCAGGCGGTGTACGAGTGGCTTAAGAGCATTGGACGGCGTACGAGGGGGTCGTTCGAGTGGTGTTGCTTAGGGGATGGCTAAGCTGAGTTGTCCACGGTGACCTCCTTTGGCCGGGTGGCGGACAAAGGTACCAGCACAACAGGATTCTCGAGAGGTTAGGGCAAAGCTTCGACAAGATTTCTACAGGCATGAGGAAGCTGCAGACCAAATTAATTGAAAAAGGATGGACTAAATAGAAGAAATGGAAATTTGAGCTTACTTCGGGTTTTCTGGTGATCGCTGATGGAGCTTTGGTCATTGGAGCAATTGAGGGTGGGTGGCTCACCTCGGGTACCTGTGCTTTCGAATGGAGGGGTTTGAGGGTTTAAATATGGCAAGAATAGTGGTTCGGCACAGGGGCAAGCCTAAGGCGGCGGTGTGAGGTAGGGGTTAGGAGGGTGTGGGAGGGCGTGATGCGGCTGGCAGAGGAGAGGTATAGGCTGCTTCGGGCGTGATATTGCGGTAGTCAAATGTGGTTAGAGGCGTGTCAGGTTGGCTGTGAGAGCAGAGAGAACAGTGAGGTCGGCGAGGCGGTGAGACGTGTGGTGTCTACGGTGCTAGTCTAGGTATGGGTCATAGCACGAGTGAGGGGGTGTATGGTGGCTCTTGCTAGCAAAGGTGGGTTCCAGGGTGCTTGAATTTGCAGCGCGGGGGTTGTCGGCCGTGAGACAAGAGAGAGCAGAGGTGGTGGTAGGAAAAGCAAGAACATCGGCAGCTGCTCGACACGCGACTAGGAGCATTTAAGAGGGTGTCAGAGGCGGGAGGGACGAGGTGTACGGGCTCTTGACCATTTTGCAGAGGCGTGGTAGCGATGGTAGGCTGTGATGGTGGTGAACAAGATGAAACCGAGTGGCGGGGCGAAAACAGAGTGACGACGATATTTTCAGAAGGTGAACAGTAGCCGACAGCTGGGATTTCGCACGAGTGGTTGATGAGGGCAATGTCCAAGGGAGGGAGATGCACAATTGGGTGAGAAAAGGTGTTGAATTGAGCAAGGATTTGAATGAAATCAAGTTTCAAAGAAATTCAGGTTCATTTAAATTTTTGGCTTATTTCAATTAGGTTGTGGTGACGATGTTAGCCGAAACGGTAAGAGGAGGGGCATGAAGTAGGGGATGAAGGATTAGGGGATGAAGGAACTGAGGGGTAGGTTTTATTTGGTTAAGACGATAGGATGGTCGAAAAGTAACTGATTTTTAAAGAGAAAGCAAGTAACCGTAAAAAGAAAGGAGAAAACATATGAGCGGTGCCTAGAAGCATATCCTTCGATATGCTTCTAATTAGTGCCTCGACAGATCCATTCTAATTAGTGCCAAGCAGTCCACGTTTAACTAGCTATGACTACTTGTCAGCGCCATCATCTTGTTAAGCCAAAAAGCATATCCTTCGATCACTTTGGGGCTGTTTGGTTGCCTGCATATGCTCATGCAAACAGATGGCGTGGCCAGCCGAGGAGGAAGCTCCTCGAGCACGTTTCTCCTCGGCTGCTCCAGGTTGATTTTTGCATCCACTCGTGCAGGCTCTCCCCCCATGCAGGCAACCAAACACCATCTCCCTGTATGCGCTGGTGCGAGCCACCCTCATACAGGCAACCAAACAGACCCTTTATAAACGAGACAAGCTATAATTGGCAAAGCAGGTTCATAGAACTTGTTCATAATCGACGAGCTTTTGGTACCAGCGCCGATTAATTGCACATTGAAGCATCATGTTCCTACTCCGACCACGGTGGTCCATCCCCGGCTAGTGTGCTCCTTCGGATTCCATCCCATGGAACATCCCAGTGCTCTTTCTCTCTCCATGGCCCTCTCTCAGGGCCCACCTGGGGCCTGTCTTTCATGTCCACTCCTCTTTTTCTGTTGCTCCTGCCATCAGCTTCATCTGGTAACAGCAAGCGCGCAGAGGAACAGATCACGAGGGGGATGGTGCAAGGGAAAGAACAGTGCCTCCAATGTATGGTAGCACTCATGAGTCATGGAGTCATGAACCATGAGAAAATTGCATCCTCAACCTCTAGCATATGGACACCATTTGCCATGTTCAAATTGGTTGTTTGATAAAAAAAAATAAGCTGAGAAAATTTTAAAATCTTTGGTAACTGTACTGTTTATTTTGTTCTCATTTTGATGTGAATTCTAAACCAAACAATATTTTAACAGGACGATGTTGTGTTGAACTGTTAGGATCGGATTCTTGAGGAGGAGGGGACGAGGGAGGTACGGTTCATTACCATTTTCTGTGCCAACATTGTTTGGCTTTAAAAAGAAAGTCAAATACTTCATTGATAGGAAAACACTGTTCAATCGATTGCCAAATACTGATTTTGGATTCCCAAATTTCCAATAACGCATGATGCGTTGCATTATGTGGCATCATATCCTTGGATCTATGAAGACCACAATCATAAACAACCTAAGGCAATACAAGTGAAGCTAGCTAGGCAGCGCGCGACCACATCATTTCTCCCCACATGTTAAGCGACCTAGAGCGCACATGCACGAGGCAGGCATAGCAGCACAAAGATGATACGATGCCGGTCAAATATATAGACCAACAATAACCCAATGTCTTGGCCAATGCATGCAAAGCTGCAAACCATACCTAAACCAGGGGCTTTGGACATGACAGTGAAGCCGCGAGTAGATGTGCAGTGCTGGTCAGGGGCAGCTACGTACCAATTCGCATCCTCATTCCTCACCCTGTTGCTCCATTTCTGGGCCAAGCTTCGTGGCTGGCATCTCCGGTCTATCGGTTGTTGTTGATCTCTACGTGTTTGGAGAGAGTGGCTTAATTGAATCGAGTGTTCTTGCCTAAAGGATGGATGGTTAGTTTAAGTCCGTGGGCGGTTTACTTTAAAGAGCAATTGTTCCCTCTCATCCGACTAGTGATGCTCCATGCAAGATCGGTAGTACAGATACTACATAAGAGTGCCACCAACCTGTCCGCGTCCGGGTCTATAAAAAGGTGGCACGCCCATGTGAGTGTTCTTGGCGAGGCCATAGATGGTGATAAAAATGTTGCTATCTTGTTTCATCTTTTGGTGGTGATCATTTGAGTTTATTTTTGGTAGCTTATAATTAAAAGATCAGTATTGATCAAAAAACATCAGAATGGTATGAGACTTATTTAGCATAATTAAATTTAAAAAATTAAAAAAAATATGTTAGCCCATTACGTATAATACAAACAAATACGGGAAAAAAGAACCGGCAAAAAAGCTCAATAAAAAGCCAAAAGTTCAGAAAAAGACGAAATTTATGAATAGTGAAAAATAAGCTGGAAACTAAAAGCTGAAGCCAAAACGATTACAGCCTTAATTGGAGTTTCTTGATCGATAAAAATGACGGGGTAGGGATCGATTTAAGTGACATAATTAGTTTATGGACCCATATTCCAGTCATGGCACAATCAAACAAATTCAAAGAGCTCACAATCGCACACCACATCATTTTTCATTACTTCACTGAAGCAGGGTGGATCCACGGTGTAATTGCTAGGGTCCAGTGACCCAATGACCTCTGGATAATCTAAGGCCACGCTATTATTGTGTATGAAATATTGTAATAAAAAAACATAAGTGCTAAAAAAATCTATGGCGTAAAATTTTTGGTGAAATCAATCAATCCTGACCTTGCAATGTGCTTGAAGATTTGTGGTCCGGCCAGCTGGTGGTGATGGGTTAGATCATTGGATCTCAATCCAACGGTCCCAAAATCCGACTAAATTGTGGACGGGAATTAGTCAAAAAATCTGACTGTTGTATACTTCCTCCGTCCTACAATATAAGTCTCTATTTTTGGGAAGCGTCGTCCCATAATAAAATTTCATTTCGGAGATCAAAGATATAGTTATTGCAATATTTTCACCATATACCATCCTGTAATGCTGAAAAGAGTGGATGAGTAGTTCTAGCATACCATTTAATAGGGGTACATATGGTCCAATAACATTATTTTTTTCTCAAATTTAGTGCTTCCTTGATCTATGGTGGGTTTTTGGACTTTTGTTGATGAATTATTACTGATCTTATGAAGTAAATACAGGGAGCACGACACTTGAGATTACGCAAGAGGACACATGGTGTTTTAGATAGGTTCAGGTATTCTTCTGGGAAAACAATAACCCTACTTCCTGGTTTTTATATTGCTAAAGATTACAATAGGGTACACAAGGTGTGGCTATGGCTACAAAGAAATATGATGCGGTCTTGCGCTGTCTGTTCTCTCTCTCTGGGTGCCACTCCTTATAAAGCATCAAAGGAGTGATAGTTGCTGCCCATAGAATCCTGCACGTGATCATCAATTATTGTCAGCGAGACTTCTCTCCACACATGACCGTCGAGTGGTTATTGTCAAAGATAGAGGTTCAATATGTGTGGTTATATCAAAGAGACAAGGGGTGCACAATTCCTTTTAACTATCGTGTATGGACGATTGTGGCAAACATGTTACCTGGTCGGAGAAGTAGGGCCCACATATCTAATTATAGATCCTTCGAGCAAGGGTGGTCGATACTTAGGTTAGGTCAAGTATATTCTCCCCGACCAGGGCTACTTGTGAGAACTATGAGAACAACTCTTTATTCCGACAATTGCTGTAGATATTAAATCTATTTATTAAAGATTATTTAATTCCTGATAGATTTATATTGTGAGATGCTGAGAGTAGACCCTGAGATTCATTTTGCTGGGAAGGATGACATTGGCACGGACTCCAAAAAAAAGGACCTCCGAGTCACAACTCACAGCGTGAGTATATATATAACTGACCTCACGGGCCATACAGCTTTGCATGCATGATTGATGAAGAATCCTCAAAGAAAGACGACGACATAATATAGTACGTAACCGCGTAACCGACCACACCAACACGCAGCATTCACGCACCCAGCCGGGCGCGCGCGCGCGCACACACGCCGTGCGGCCCACGGAGGGGCAGGCTCACATGCACGACGCGCACAGTGGAGCTGATCAGCGCGGGCGTACGCGTCCTTGGGCCTCGCCAGGCACGAGAGCCTGCCTTTTTGCCCTTGCCCACCCGCCCGCCTGCCGGCCGCTCTCCACCACGCACCTTTTCCCCCACCGAGAAACCACTTAAAAACCTCCTCGGATTCGCACCGCCCCCCGCCCCCGCCCGCGTGCGCGCACCGGCCTCGGCGCCGCGTTCCACCACGGGAGGGAGGGCATCCCATCCCACGTTCCCCGTCCGCGCAGGCGGGCGCACGGCACGCGGCGTGGCACGGGCCGGGACCGAGAAAGGAAAAGGAACGCACGCACAAACGCCGGGGCGGGCACGGACTTTCGCGACCGGGCCGCTGAAAAAGCGAGCGCGATCGCGTGAGGTGGGATGGGTGGACCTGCGTGACTCGGCGCTCGTTTCACGTACGGTCACAAGCCTCGCACAGGAGCAGTAGAAGACGACAGGACGGGCGCATGTCGAGAGGGTGGGGGCTGCCTCGGGATTTCGGAAGGGATCTTTTCCGGAGGCGCGCGCCCATGTTTGCGTTTACTGCCTGTCTTTACTCGCCTTGTGACTGCTGTTACCCGTATGCTGGGTTACGTCTTTTCATGCCTGTGTGCCACTGGCTGTAAAATGTCGTTTGGATGGACCGGGCAATGGAAGTGCGATTCTGAAAAGTCCCCAAAATTCAAAAGGAATTTTTTTTTCTTGAATTTTTGCTGCATTTTGGTTGAAATCTGAAAACTTTTCTTTTCGGGAAAGTTTTCCCTCTTCCCCGTTTTCCTCTTTTGGCCGGGGCGTTTCCCTTTCTCGCGCCCCTCCTCTTCCCGTTTCCTCCGCGCCCGCGCCTCCTCCGTTCTCCGCGGCGCCTGCGCCTCCGCTTTTCCTTCCTCGCGCGGACACCCGACCCGCCTCGCGCCTCCCCCGCGCGTGCGCCCGCGCCTTCGGACCGCCAACGCCGCCCTTCCGACCGCCGGTCCGAGCGCCGCCTCGCCTCACGGATGCGCTGTCGTCTTCCCCTTCGCTCGGCCCCACCTGCCAGTGGCGTGCCACCTTCCCTTCTCCCGCGCGGTCGCGCCCCTCCCTGCCGCAGCTCAACCGCCCCTCTCCCGTCGCCATTAAGCCGCCGCAGAGCTCGCGTCACCCCTCCCCACGCCGCGGAGGAGATGCGCCAACTGCCCCCGTCCTCCCCCTTGACCGTTGGCGCTGCGCCCGTTGCCCCCTCCTCGGATTCCGCTTCTCCCCGCCGGGCTATAAGAGCCACTCCGTCGCCCCTCACTTTCCCCTTGTTTGCTCAGCCTCCCCACCACCCCATTAGCTTCCGGCCACTCCAGGGAAGCTCCCCGAGCTCCGGATTGGGCCCTCATCGCCCCCACTGCCGTCGCCGCCTCTCCCTGCGCCGGCGACCCCGTAGCTCGATCTCCCTTCACCGCCCCTTGCCGATTGGTTTCTCCTCGAGCATCCTTGCCATCTTCTAACACTCGTTGAACTCTCTTGGCCAGAGAACCCGGAGGAGCTCGGTCCACCGTCGACCACCGCCGCCCCAGTAGTGCTCCGTGGCTCCTCCTCGACGCTCCCGGCGCATCCACCGCCGCGGTGTACTCCCTAACTCCTCCCGTGAAATCGCCAAGACCGGGCTGTTCCTCCGGTGAACCCTAGCGCCACCATGGCCCCGAATTTCCCCCTTCGGCCTCCGGCCACCCCAGTCGTTCCCCGCACCCCCCAAGCTCCAAAAATGGGACCTCCACGCCAAGCCGCACCCGCCGGTGCCCTTGGCCGCCGCCGGCGAGCTCCCTAGCGCCCCATCCGCCAGCGCCGCCGTAGCCACCGCCCCGAACCACTGTCGCAGCGGGAGGAGGAAGACGACCTCCTCGCCGCGACGTGGCCCCATCCTGGCCCTCCGTCCCGAACGTTGCCGTCTCATTCGGGCCATCGGATGACCACCTCCCTCCACCGTCGGATTCCCATAATGATTTCACTTCTCGTCCGTCCGATCCCCCATACCGCTTCGGCCACTTCGTTAAATCTTCGCCGTCTGATCTTCCCCGAACTCATCCGGACCGTCCCCTCCCTCGCCATCTCCGCCACCCGCCGCACCACGCGTCGGCCATCCAGGCCACGCGGGCGCGCTTCGCTGGGCCGCCTCCCCCTCGGCCCATCTCCCTCCCGCGCGCGCGAAGGCCGTTCGGGCCGCGCGATTTGAAACCGACTGAGCGGGCTGGGCTGCACTGTAGCATCCGGGCCGGCCCGACACTGTGCATAACAATTTTCCCCGATTTTCCATTTTCCAGAAATCAGAAATATCCAAATAAATCCTAGAAAATCACAGAAAATCCCAAAAATTCCCAAATTTCACCACTTTGCTCCAAATATTATTCCTGACCCAGTGGTGAACTCCTTTTCCACAGTTTCATCCTAGAAAAATTCCTAAAATTCCTTTTGGGGTGTTTATGCAATTTATTTCTTTTTAATTAGATTATTTTTCCTCGCTTGATTAGTTGCAAGCTGGATTTAATTTATTTTAATTGTTTGCGTTAGTGTCGGAGATCCAGGAAGCCCAGGAGCAGACTCAGGATCCAGGTGCTTCGACGTTCGAGCTTGCTGAGATCGTCCGGATAGACGGCAAGTCCCAAATCCTTTGATCATGTTGTATCCCATAATGTTTAAATATGTTAATATGTTATTTGCATTGAGCTAGTTCTGAAATGTTAGTTTGAAAATAAAAATAAAATGTTTAGAATGACTTGTGTTATAGTTAGTCCTACCACCGCTAAATGCCATGTTTAATTTGTAGCCATGCCATTGAAACCCTAGATATAATTATCTGATATTCTAGAGAATTGTAGGCTATTATTATTACCATGCAAAATGTTACACTAATAAGGTTGTGGTTGCGGACCAATTTTAGAATTCGGAAAACCCGACTCTAAGGTAGGGTGGTATGGGACACCGTACCTTAGAGCGGAGAGTGCCGGCGTGCACAAGGTAGGGTAAGGGTTGGGGGAGAGCCGCGGGACGGTCTTTGCCCACCTCTTGTCCTAGGGTTGGAGTAGGGTGAGGGTGAGTGGGAAACCATGGGACGGTCACGCCACCGCTTACCTTAGTTTGGGTCGCGGACCGCGAGGTTGCGGGCCATGTGAAAATATAAGGACCGAAACCCTTACGCTGAACAAATGTCATAGTGATCGCTCAACCACAGGAGTTGACTTGTCAACACTTGTCGATTAGTCGCTCAACTCGATTGAAACTCTACAGAGGGTAGCGATAGGTTAGGTGGCCGTCTTTGCGAAGCCTAACAACGGTGGAATTCACCCGAAGCGGACGTTGTCCTCTCTTGTGTGTGTGTGTGTGTGGGTGTGTGAGCCAGACCCGAGTGAATTCTACTGGGTAGAGCCTATATAAAGAGTTGAGCAGAGAAACGGCCTGGTTTTCTTGACTCTTTAGCGGGAGTTGAGGGATCGTGTGGGTAAAGCTGAGCAAACTCTGCAGAGTCAAATAAATGGTATTCGAATACGCCGTGCTCCCGGTTATTGGAGCTGTGTCACTTGGGTGATTCCAGCAGCGAAGCTTAAGTAGATTTGTAAATACTTTAACTTGGTTAGTTGGTTAATGAACTCTTGATGAAAACCCCTGAGATCTTAAGGAGTAAGTTTTGTGTCCGTCTTATGAAAATGTTTGCAAATAAAATTGCATCCACCAAATGTAATAAACCAAGTATACTCCCTTCCTTTGATGATTCCGTGCATGTAGTAAGTTAGGATCCCCTTTGGGATTTGCTGAGCCGGTTGTTTGGCTCATGGCTTGCTTAATCTATTCTTTAGAGGATCAAGACGAAGGAGAAGGGCTCCCCGTTGAAGAAGTCCCAGAGGATATTTTCTTCGACGAGGACCCTTGGCTGTAGGTCTCCGCCGCGCTCGAAGCAGTTTCTGGAGCCTTTTGTAATGTAATACACTTTGGGCTTGCTCGCCCCGCTGTAAAAACTCTGGATGTTAATCCGTATGTCAAATATATGCTGATCTTTTGTTGTAAGCGTGCAATGGTATACTCTTGCGCGACAGTCCATAACTGTTCATGCGTGAATAGTTAAGGAGTGTCGTGTCCGTACGCGCCCCTGGAAACGGGGGCGTTACAGATTCCTGTGGCTGTTACAGCGGGGTTGCCTTAATTACCGTATCTTTGCTCTGGAGGGCAAGCAGGAACGGTAAATTTCTGTAGACCCTCGCTCTCTGTGAGTCTCTGTACGTTACTCAGCGATATGGGCTGGGAACCATACGAAAGGAATTGTGGGCTGGCATTGAACGTGTGAAGCGACCTCCAATTCCATTGCCAAATGCCAAGTGTTTATTTTATTTTGGAACACGCTGCCATTTGCCATTTTGTTGATAAGTTATTGATAAAAGAAGAACCAAGTTAAAAAACATTGTTGCCGTCAAAAGTTTTTCTGATAGCAGCACTACATCCATATGGAGAGTGCTTTTTAGCAGCTTATGTGACGCGCAAGCTGATTTTTCTAGTAAATCGGTAAAGTTGAAGTTGGGCGTAACACAAATATTGATCAACACATCGACATAAAGCAATATTAATCAACCTGGAATTACAAAATCCTAAGGTACAGAAAGTAGATGCGGAAAAAAGTATAGGTTGGCGTGTGCACTTTTTCCCGTCAACCGGTATAGGGTATTTATAGCCTAAAACAAGCGACTTAATATTGGATTATGCTTCAAAGCCTCCCTTTTTCATGTTGACTCAACCTTCCCTTTGATAGAGTCCCTGCTCACCTATGAGTCTTCATGTCTTCCATTTTTTCTTGACGATTAATTCCTAATTTCGCATCATACTTTCCTTAGTTGGCCATTTCCAAAAATGTTTAGCATGGACGATGAATTTTTTAAAAAAATAATCTATTTTATTCTGAATTATATCATTATAGCTGTATTTTTTTGCTGTTTTGACCATTTATCGCTCTACGGTTAGACGCCTTGGGCTAGTCGCCCAACCGTTAGGCGACATGTGACCAAGTCGCTCAACTGTTAGGTGACTAGGGGGTTATACTTCCCACGTGCGTTTGGGCATCCGCGCGTCATGCCCTCATTTTAGCCCGTAGTTACCCAACTGTTAGGTGATCTAGACTAGTCGCTCAGCTAGGTTGGTGTGATTGGGCGACAGGGATCAGTTACCCAATGATTGAGCAACTTGGCCACGTGTCGCCTAATGGTTGGGCGATTAGCCCAAGTCGCTCAACAATCGGACGACTGATGGTCAAAACTGTAAAAAAACATAGGTATAATACTGTAATTCGAAAAAATAGATTATTAAAAAAACTCTATGGACGAACTTGATTTTCAAGCTTGACAATCTTAGCTTTCCTTAATCATGCCAGATCCTGTATTTATTATGGCCGACTATTTTGTCTGCCAAAATTTAATGGCAACAAATATCAAAGTCATCAGCCCGTAAACATAAAGTAACATCGAGAAACAAACATTCCAATCAGCACAGTATATATTCAAACATGCCCTGCAGCTGGGCAACGATATCCTGTTGGAAACATTCCTAGTTGGAAGAATTATCCAGGTTCCAAGTTTCAACTTCATTTCAAGTAGGTTTTAACAAGTTTCCAGAGGGGGAAAATGCAGTTTCAAGTCAGACAACATATGCAAGTTTCAACTAGTTTAAATACAAAATTGAGCAGGTTTACTTTGAAGGGATTAAACCTAGGCAGAAGTAGGAAGGGAAAATTATGTACGAGGGAGGTGAGCATGGCGACGGCGTTGCCTCTGTTCTATTCACCGGCCTCACCTGATCGCGATCTCTCCCTCCTCGCCGCTGCCTTGTCGGCCTCATCGCTGCCTTTGCTGGCTAGCCATACCATTATCAAAGCCAGGGGCGGAGCCAGGAATTGGATATAGGGGGGGTAACATAGACAACAAGTAGAGTAGAACCAATGAACCATGCCGGATTTACCGATCCAATAGTCACATATCAGAGTAATATATTTCGCAAATTACAATGCAAAGAAAATTACATCTCTATTAACTTAAACTTAGCTCTACGACTACCAGCAAGATAATAGGCCTTAATAATATCATCATTACTAATCTTTGCGGCAATTCTAAGATTTGAACGCGTTTACTAGGGTCTCTCAAATCTAGTAGCTACAATTGGTTGATGCTCGGCAGCCTCGGCTTCTAATGGTGCAGCAGCAACACTACTCTGATTATTAGGATTTTCCACATCATGTTCATTAGGAGTTCCCCTTCCACGTTAGGAGTTTCCACTTTCACGTTATTCTGGCAGCCTCGGCTTCTAATGGCTTCAATACAATTAGCACTTGAACCAACAGGCTCAATACAATTAGCCCCCCTCTCTCCGCCACTGGATTTGAGTGTAGGGAATCGGGAGGGGGCTTGTTTCTGATAAATTTGGGTGAAGGCTGTTAGGGATTAAGTTCGTGATTCAATTATTGTAATGCCTCGGTCGAAAGTGTAGATACTGATATTTGAACGACGATCCAATCGTTGGCCTGTGCGCAATTAATTAATTGATGGACAATAACCAAATCAAAATTGCTCCAAACGATGAGGGCTTAGCTTTGGTTTTAGGATTGATGGTAGTGATACAGGATATGAAGATGGTGGATATAGATGCTTAAACAGAAATCCGGTTGTGGGCTTGTGCCCCTCCGATCGATTAGCGGAATTAACTAATTGTTGCTTGCCTAAGCCATTGGCCATTGCCATTGCCTGATTGCCTCATCGCCATGGTTGCTTTGGGACTTACAACTTGTTCGAAATCATCGCCTTGTTTTATCACCAAAGATCATGGGAAGCTATGTGCAGCCACTGTCATCTTGCTATTCTCTGGGCCTCCTTTTGTATTTCACAAGTATTTCCTCCATTTTGTTAACATATAATAGGACCAATTAGTAGAAGATTGGGGGTGCCAGGCCCCTCCCAGCCCCCCCTCTCTCCGCCACTGATCAAAGCCTCGAGGGTGGGCTCTCCCTCGCCTCCGATTGCGATTGAGATATCAAGAGGGAGAGAAGGTTGACACAATATTAATTGCTAGCAATGGACTATACCAAGAGAACTGGTTTTTGCAAAGGGTTTGTCTATTTATATATCAAGGCCAATCCAAAAGGCTAGAAAACCGACATAGACTTTTTTTTTAAGAAAACAAAAGACATCTTAGGAATAGCAAAACCCTTGAAAATTTTCTCGCAGGAGGGACACGATATGACGGACCCGTGGGTTGCCGGCACGAACGGCCGTCATATTGCTGCCGCTACGTGTACGGGCAGATGCTGGGCCAATGCGGGGTGTTTCGAGTGGTTGCGCTGAGTCGCGGCCGCGGGAAGGTGCTATATTGGGGGTTTGCTGGTCTGGTGGGCTGCGGCCTGTGGGTCTTGCCAGCTTTCCTCCGAGTTCGCTCCGGCCCACTCCGACTTGCTGGATCGCAGGAGCCGGGAATAGGGATTGGGCCAGCGGAGGCACATTCCGAATCTCGCACACGTCAGATCTTCTGGGGACGAAACAAGTCGAGATAAGCAACACATGCATACCCTCTGGCCTCTGCGGCGGCAGCAACGCAACAAGGTTTGGCATGTCATGCCTGACAGGAGAATGGTCCACGGCCCCGCCGATGGGCATGCGTGCGTGTGAAAGTCGCCGCGGGCGCAGCAGACGTTGCAATTTCAAAACCGCCGTTGCGTCGCTTTCCATGGCTTCCCCAACCTCTCCCACCACCCTTCTACTCTGCCGCGTCGCTTTCCATGGTTTCTGTTAAAGTAGATTGAGACAAGTAATTGTATTGAACTGATGCTTTTCATTTACCAAAAATGAGTCTGTACATGATACATATTTATAGATGAAGAGGGGTGGCAAGAATAGATGTCTTTTGCTGTAAAGGCATCTCTGTATGAACAAGCATCTATACATTGGGCACCCTTTACTTTTTGCTTGTAACACTCCCCCTTGACCAATGTATCTTCATATGATCATCTTGATTCATCATCTTGAAAAACTCCTCCAAAACCCTGTAGGGAAAAATATGAGGAGAATTGACAGTAGATATGCCATGAAAAACTCCTTTAAAACCCTGTGGGAAAATTTAAGGAGAAAATTTGATATGGCATATATTTGATTATATCTCCTTAAAAACCCCTGTGGGGAAAATAGAGATATAATATATTTATGATTACGTTGTCATATTGCCTCATTAAAAACCTTAATGAGAAACCTTAGAGGGAAAACTCATAAAGGAAAAGAGTACAATATTTATATTGAACGGGTTAAATCTTAGGAGATTTCTCCCCCTGATATCTGCAAATCACGTAGTCTTCGCATACCAATTTCACAAACACATTTCTGAAATGTGGAAGTTGGTAATGACTTGGTGAATTAGTCTGCGAGATTATCACAAGACTTAGTTTGCAGAATATTTATTTCCCCACTCTATTGTAATTCATGTGGGTAAAATAATTTAGGTGCAATATGTTTTGTAATATTGCTCTTTATGTAACCCGTTTGCATTTGAACAACGCAAGCAGCATTATCTTCGTAGATAATGGTAGGTGATGCGATAGCACCTATACCACATGATTGTTGTGTGTGGTTAATCATTCTTCAAAGCCATACACATTCACGTGATGCTTCATATAATGCAATTATTTCAGAATGATTAGTGGATGTAGCCACTAGAGTCTATTTCGAAGACTTCCAAGAGATGGCTGTTCCACCGTGTAAAAATACAAAAGCCTGTTTGAGATCTGGCATTATGGGGATCTGATAAATAGCCAGCATCAGTATATCCTATTAAATCCACATTTTTATTCTTCTGGAAGAATAGACCGAGATCTTTTAGTGCCTTGAAGATATCTAAGGATATGCTTCACTCCGGTCCAATGTCTTTTGGTTGGAGCAGCGCTATATCTAGCAAGTAGATTTACCGCAAATGCAATATCCGGTAGTGCAATTTGCAAGGTACATAAGCGCTCGATGGCACCGAGATATGGAACTTCGGTCCCAATAGCTCTTCATTGTCATCTCGGGGTCTAAATGGATCTTTGTCCTCAATAGAGATCGAATAACCATGGGGTTTTCGATGGATATACTTTGTCCATATTGAATTTCTCCAATATTTTACGGACATAGGCTGATTGATGCACTATGATGCATGTATGAAGGTGCTCAAGTTGTATACCTAAGCAAAATTTGGTTTTACCCAAATCCTTCATTTCAAATTCCGTCATAAGATGATTATGTGTTCCATCTATATCCTGTGTGTTACCAATGATATTAAGATCATCAACACACACAGATATAATGCAAAATCCTGTTGATGATCTTTTGATGAACACGCATGGGCAATCATCATTGTTGGAGTATCCCTTTTTGGTTAGGAACTCACTTAGTCGGTTGTACCAAATTCTACCCGACTGTTTCAAGCCGTATAAAGACTTGTTTAATTTTACACAATATATATTGCGATTTGCGTTTGGATTCGAATTGAAATTCCATCGGAACTTTCATGTATATGTCCAATCAAGTGACCCATAAAGATATCACGGTCACTACATCCATCAACCGAAAGATAGATGATTTTGTACGCCAATGAGATTAAGTATCGAATGTTATTCCACTCATTCTTGGAGAATAAGTTTCATTGAAATCAATGCCGGTCTCTGCGTGAACCCTTGTGCTACAAGCCTTGCTTTGTATCTCACCACCTCATTGTTTTCATTCCGTTTGCGGATGAAAACCCATTTGAAACCGACAGGGAATACTTTGGGAGGTGTATGTATCACATTGGTGAATACATTTCTTTTCTTGAGCGAGGCTAACTCCGCTTGAATTGCATCCTTCCATTGATTCGGTCCGAGCGCTGCTTGCACTCTGCCATGGTCTTGGGATCTGGATCATTTTGAAGGTTGTTTGCAATTGTTGTGGAGAAATAAATGTCGACAATTGTAGTCTTACGATCGTATGATTCTCCAGAATCAGTATAGTTAGTGGAAATTTCTTGGACCCCTGATGGCTCAATGTTATTTCCCAAAACATTTGAGTCGGGTATTCGATGTCCCGTGATCGATTGAGTGCCTTTGTTGATCCGGGTTCAAGGATCCTTTGGTGTCTATCAACTTGAGGTTGATCTGCATTTACATTCCTTTGTTTCCTTTGTCGCTTGTTAGAAGCTGTATCTGCCATTTGTACCGTACTTCTCCCCCTCTTATTTTGAATTAGGAGTTGAGTGGTATTTTGCGGTACCTCCACTCTTTCAGGTACATTTCTGGCAGGATTATAGGATTTTGTGACACCCTTATAATCGATAATGCATCGCGAGTTATTTGCAATGTTTTGCAAATGAATGAGTTCTGAACTTGAAGTTCGATCTCTACGTGCGTGGAGTGCAGGCAGAATGCCTTCAACATTCCAATTAATTTCCTGGCATTCAGTTTGGTACTTGTTGTCTCCCCCTAATGCTGGGAAATGTTCCTCATTGAATATGCAATCAGCGTGCATCGGGCGTAAATGGGTCCCCGTGAGGGCTCGAGGTATTTTATGATTGACGGAGATTTATACCCAACATAGATCCCAAGTTTCTGTGCGGTCCCATTGAGGTACGCTGGTGGTGAGATCGATGCGTATGTAGCGCAACCGAACTTTCGCGGATGGGAAATATCGGTGGATTTCCACGTACTAATTGTAGCGGGAAGTGCTATGATAAGCGATTGGGCGCAATTGGATTAAGTCGTGACGTGTAAATCGCATGACCCCAACATGATGTTGGTAAGTTGCAATTCGTAATAATGGTCTTGCAATGAGCTTGATTCTCTTGATAAGAGATTCTGCTAAACCATTTTGTGTATGGACATATGGAACATAGTGTTGAACTTGTATCCCAAGAGCCAGACAATCGTCATTGAAGGCATGAGATGTAAATTCAGCAGCACTGTCCAGTCGAATTGATTGAATTTGATATTCAGGATAATTTGCTCGTAATTGAATTATTTGACCAATTAACTTAGCAAATGCATGGTTTCGTGTGGATAAAAGACACACATGTGACCATCTAGTAGATGCGTCAATAAGAACCATGAAATATCTGAACGGTCCACACAATGGTTGTATAGGTCCACATATATCTCCTTGAATGCGTTCAAGGAATTTATGGTTCACTCTGATTTTAAGATAAGAGGGTCTTAAAATCAATTTTCGATGGCACAAGAAGTGCATACAAAATCGAGGATTCGGAAATTTTGTTTTGAGGTATGTATGACCAATTGAATTGCTAATAATTTTCCTCATCATTCCAATGCAGGTGGCCAAGGCGATCATGCCATGTTTGGAATGTGTTAGTGTTTTGGAAAATTACTTTATGCAAATATGTTTAACGGGTTTGATGTATGTATAGTACAATCCGGAGTTTAAAGATGGAATTTTTTCTAGTACTTGTTTGCCATATCCGTTGTTTTTGGTTAAGAGGAGATATTCCTCTTTGTTGTCATTTTGGGTTTCAACATGGAAACTATTTTGACGGATATCTCTATAACTAAGTAGGGTACGTGTTGAATCGGGATACAAAAGAGCATCCTCAATTTCTAATTGTGTACCCATAGGGAGAGTAATAGAGGCGCGACCAGAGCCTACTATCGTTGCATCGCGTCCAGCGATTGTTAAAACATTTCCTTTCCTCCTAGTAAGAGTTAGGAAATATTTTGTGTCCCTAAGTTTAGAGTTTGTGGTAACACTATCCACAAGGCATAATGCCTCCTCCATTGGATTGACTCCAAAAATCTATATACACAAAAGAAGAATTTAATAAAATTCTTATAGTAGTATATAGAATACATACAAACTTCATTTTCAATACCAAATATGTTCGATATGAACAGCATGGTTGAACTCTCCCACAGATTTAAAATCTTGTATGCGGAGGTGGTTCTACTCATTGACAGCCTCCGGTAGGATGACTGCTTTCTGCTGTTCATACCGTGTTTGAAGAGCAAGCCACAGAGCGCGTGGGTCTTCTTCCATCAGATACTCAGCCTTGAGATCAGGATGGATGTGGTTCCTTATGATAAATAAGGCATTGTACTTGAGAGGCTCAGCCAAAGGAGCTATACCCTCTTGGGGGGCTGCAATTGCCTGGTACATTCCGCGCAACGATAGACTCACTTTGAGATCCATCGCCCATGTGGGGAAGTTGTGGCCGTCAAGAGCGAGAGCCTCAAACTCCTTAGCAGCCATTGTGCCTACATATGTAGGACCACAGATTTGTTAAAATCTTTGGCAATATTAAATAAGCAATGCGAAATGCAAGTAATCAAGGTAAACTTGAAATACATAAAGGGACATTCTCCTATTGTGGAACAACATAGTTAATCACCAATGGTGTTAACTTTATTTAATTCATTTTTCAACATTGGGTATGCACTTTGAGGATGATAATCCCACAATAGTACTTTGGTACTACCTTGTGTATGGCCAATGTGAAAAGAACCATGGTAATCACTTAGTTGTAGATCTTGAATAATTTATAATCAAATTGGGTACGCATGTTGAGGATGAAAATCCCACAGTAGTACTATGATACTACCTTGTGTATGGCCAATTTGAAAATAAATAAAGGTAGTTACCCAAAAGTGTAGACCAAATTGTTTCAAAACTTGATCTGAGATGCATACGTTGAGGAATAAATCCCATGATGAGTGCGATGGTACTACCTTGTGTATGGCCAATATCAAAGTTAAGAAACTTTGTGTTATTCCAAAACGAGAGAAAATCAACCTGAAGCATTTGCATAAAAACATATTAAGTGCTTGTATGGTAAGCTAGTAAACGTAATATTTAAATTGCATAAGATAGATTGCAATAATTGATGTACGCCATAAAGAATTAATTTACATGAGGTAAATTAATGTGTATGGTAATGTTGTAATAAAATGCAAAATATGTGGAAAACAATATGAGTATTGTAATCCAAATGAATATATATACCCAAATTGAATATAACATGTGGTTATATTTTTAATACCATTGAACACAATATTGGTGGTGAACACCAATTTATTGTATGGCATATTATACATATAAATGTATCAAAGTGCCATAAATTGTGATTTTATGGTATTTATTGTAGGTATGCATTCATAATATTTTGCCAAAAAAATTCCAAATTAATAAGTACAATGATACTTACTAAATAGGAATTTTTAAATTTGAAATTTGCGAAAGATAGCAAATTTAAATATGGTCGCAATTCCTATTGAAAATAATTGCAATAAAGTAGTAGTCCTACATATGTGAAATTAAATATGTACATATGTTTCAGATCCTGTAGGGACTGAAATGCTTATTTATAAATGTAAAAATTGACTGATACAATTATAAATAAGTACGAGGATTATACTGCAAATATTTACAATAGGAATTTATTGAAACATAAAATTCTGCAGTTTCCATGAAAGGAGAGGGGGGTTTTGCAAACTTGCGAAAACCTGGGCTGAGGCCCATCCGGCCTTTAGACCCAAGAGGGAGGTGGGGGGTTATTGGGCTAAAGCCCATGAATGGGCAGCCATTATAAAAGGGGGAGGAGGTTGGAGATTAGGGTTTCCAACCCTAATTCCAAAGCCGACCCGCCGGCCCCATGGTGGCGGCACCACTGCCGACCTCGGGCTCTGCGCCACCCGCCTCTGAGCGCCTCGCCGTCGGCCGTCGGCGCCATTGCCCGGGCTCGGGCGCCACCACGGCGCCTCCTCCTCGCCGGGCTCGGGCTCGGCGTCGCGCCGCCGGCCTCTCGGGCTCGGCGTCGGCGCCCGCCGCCTCTCGGGCTTTCGGGCGCGCCGCCACCGCCGGCCGTCTGCCGGCGTCCGCAGCGCGGCGTCGCCGCCTCGCCGTTCGCGGGCGGGCGTCGTGGGCCGTGGGATCGGGCGCCTCGCTCTGCGCCCGTCACCACCGGCCGGGCGGCGCGCCTCGATGCCTCGGTGCTGCCACGGTTGTCGGCCTTGGGCCACCGCCAAACCGCGCGGCGTCGCGTTGCGCCGGGCGCGCCGCCGCTGCGCGCTTGTGGCGTCGCGGTACAAGCGCCGCCGACCACCGGGCGCAAGCGCGCCGCCACCTCGCCACGGCGCTGCCGCGTCTCGAGCGCGCGGCCTTGGCGCCAGCCGCCGCCACGGGCTGCCGGCCATGGCGCGCCGCAGAGCCGCGCCGCGCCACGGACACCGCCGGCGCGCCACCCGCGGGCGGGCGCGCCTCGCGCGCACCCGCCTCCGGGCGGCTGCGCCGCCGTGCCGCCGGCCACGCCATGTGGGCGCCGCGGATCGGGCGCCTCCTCGGGCGTTGGGCATGCCGCCGCCATGCTGCGCCACTGGCGCCTCCGGCCGTGGCGGCCTCGCCTTCTAACCTCTTCCACCACCCTCCTACTTGTCCACCTCCCCTGACGTTGCTGTCTCACCACCAAACACGGGCGAAATGCCCCCCTTAACATTTGATTTCAGCAATTCCGTTTCGCTAAGTCTCTCCTCTCCAAAACCCTAAACCTACGCAGCCTAATTAAAGGCATTCCATTGAACACCTAACCCGCATTAACCAATCCCCATCGCCGCACCACCAAATAGTCAAGGCCCACCCGCGATGGCCTGACACAGGGGGCGCCTGTTTCTTCATCATGGCCTTGTCGGTGTTAGCATTGTCAGTAGAGTTCCTGCTCCTCCAGTCACTGCCGCCAGTGGCGCCGAGGCCGCCTGCCCCTCTTCGGTGTGTTCTTCGTGCCGTCCAACCTCGCCGGTGCGTTGCTAGTCTTCTCCCATGCCTCGCTTGTGTCTGAGCTCTTATCGGTGTCGCTCCTGCCATTTCAGTGCTGGGGCTTTACCACGCTCCACCGCAAGCTCACCCACCTCGTCATGATCATCGAGGTCCTCCTTGACTATTCGCTTATTAGATATATGACCTCGAGACGATCACGGAGTTGATTTTATCACTTCTATATTTATGATCCTTTGAATAATACGTTATTTTGTCCCCTAAATAAATATCTTTTATTTTGATCAACAAATATGTGACTTGTTCGTGAAACTCTTTATTCATGTTTTGATGTTGTTCTAAATTATATCTGATTTTATATCATTATGTGGGATAATTATGATTTATAGATCAATACATACATTGATTGATGACCATATTTTATAGATCATGGATACGAGGATATCAAATAATGTGAACATATATTAGAAAATATGGTGTTGAGTTAATCTACTATGAGACACTGCGGGAATTGTTATATTCATAAGTGTCATCAGTTGGTCTCATACATAGTGTATGTAGGATCCTTAGACCTGAGATCGTCATAGTTTTCTACATATGTAATATTTAACTTGCGGTTGATAAACACTACTCTGTAATTGGGTGATCATAAAGGAAACTTTCAAGTTTACTTTGAAATATGCGGAGAAATGTGAGCGATCAAGATAAAATTTGCCCCTTTTATATAATGGAAGATATACCTCTGGCCCCTCGATGTGGTTAAATTAAAAAAGTGCACGGTTATGCTGAATGTGGTTGAGGGGTCAATAACAAATAAAGTAATCCACTATAGATTCGAGTGAATGATCGAGCTATCATATGATGATACACTTCTCGCCTTAAGTTCGATCTGGTATTGTGAGACAAAAGGATCGGTACATAAGCACTATATATGTTCGTTCGATATGATATGTAAGCATATTTAAGAGTTGTTATGTCTTACTAGGGGCCGCTAATGACTTATAATTTAGAAATAAGTTTTTTGGCCTATGGCCAAATATACATGAACTTACAGGATCACACACTTAACATGTTGGACTGATAAGGATCCAGATAATAGACTCCGAATGGGACACAATCTCTACTCATGTTGGATCTGGTCAAAGGCTCTTTGAGTGGGATACAATCTCTTCTCATATTAGATAAAAATCCAATTAGAGGCTTTCCGAGTTGGATACGATATCTAATCGTATAGGATAAGAATCTGTTCAGAGGCTATATATAGAGAGGCGCAAGGCTGAGGGAGGTATCCTAAGACACATCCCATCAGAACTTTAGCCCCCACCTCTCAAAACCCTTGTCATGCATGCTGGTGCTAGCACACCGACGCATGACGTTCCATCCCTAGACGTGTGTGCATTGGCAGAGACGTTGCTGCAACTGTGGCGCTGATTGAGATAATCGCGAGGAGGAGATTGTTGGCCAGAGGATGATCAACTACTTCTACTATACTGATGCACACTCCATAGTCTAGAGTAGCTCGAAGGTACCTGAAGATACGCTTCACCGCCTGACGGTGAGAGACACGAGGAGAAGCTTAAAATCGAGCACACAAACACATGGTGAAATGTATGTCCGGCCTCGAAGTAGTGAGGTACAGGAGGGAGCTAATCATGTTGCGGTTCTCCTTTTGATCTACAGGCGAGCCATCCTCATCAGGTTCAGGTGTAGTCAAGGTCACCATTGGAGTTGACACCAACTTGCCATCACTCATGTCGAAGCATCTTATGAGGTCTCGAGTGTACTTGCCTTGATACAAGAAGGTATCCTCCCGAGTCTGCTTGATCTAGAAGCTGAGGAAGAAGCTCAACTCGCCCATTATGCTCATCTCAAACTTTGTGCTCATGACATCAGAAAACTAAAAAAAAGAGCATGAGAGGAGCCACCAAATATAATTTAGACAAATAGAAGGTCATTGCCATGCCTACAAATGAACAAGGTCATATCTACCTTACCCATATCAAACCTATAACTCAAAAGGTAGGACTTAAGCCACTCATACCAAGTCCTAGGGGCCTGCTTAAGTCCATACAAGGCTTTAGAAAGCTTGAAGACATGGCTTGGATATTTAACGTTCTCAAAACTTAGTGGTTATTTAACATAGACCTCTTTCTCAATATACCCATTGAGAAAGGTACTCTTGACATCTATCTGGTATAGTTTGAAGCCCTTAGACGCTGCGAATGCAAGTAAAATCCTGATGGTCTCTAGCCTAGCTACAGGGGCGAATGTCTCCTCAAAATCTAAACTCTCAATCTAGGAGAAACCCTAAGCTACCAGTCTATCCTTGTTTTAAATGACTAACTTATTCTCACTCTGCTTGTTCTTGAAAATCCACTTAGTTCCTATGACATTATGACCACTAGGAGGCTCAACAAGCAATCAGACCTTATCCCTCTCGAAATTCTCTAACTACTCATGCATGGCATTGACCTAAGACTCATCAGAAAGTGCATAACAGATATCCTTGGGCTTAAAGAGGCGACAAAGACAGAATGTAGACAGAAATGAGATAAGCAAGACTTTGAGCGCTTGACATGTTGAAGAAGATCTCCTATAATTTGCTCCGGAAGATGACGACGCAGAATGTGATAGGGAGGTCCTAGATGAGAAGTGGCCTCTTCCTCATGAGCTGCAGAGGTAGGAGCAGAGCCACAAGCTTTAGAAGAACTGGAAGGTAAGGACTGATCTCCCTGAGACGTAGTGGTAGAAGCAGACACCTCAGGGGAAGAAAGGACTGGATCAGGTAAACAACCTTCATCTCCATCCTCCTCATTATCTACAAAGATGGTCTCGGACTGCACAACTGGACCTGATATATCTGTCCTAGTACCAGGACTGGCCTTATCGAAAGTCACCTAACAGGTCTATATAATCCTACTAGTATCGCAGTTCTAGACCCTATAATAGCGCGAATAAGTCGAGTAATCCAGAAAGATACCATCAGAAGAATGAGACTCAAAATTATCTAGGTTCTCAAACTTCATAATAAAACATTTGTAACCGAAAACATGAAAATGAGAAACACTGGGCTTTCACCCATACCTCAACTCATAATAAATGCGATGCAAGTGTGTCCAAAGAAAAACTCTATTTGAAACATGGCACGCGGTGGCTATAGTCTTAGCCCAAACTTCCGATGTGTAGCATACTCATTAAGTATCGTCCTAACCATCTTGACCAAGGTTCGGTTCTTCCTTTCCACAACGCCATTTTGTTGAGAGACGTGTAGAGAAGAAAACTGATGCTCTACACCTGACTCATCACAAAAACTCTCAAATAGGAGTTCTTGAACTCCATGCCATTGTCACTGTGGATCGTTAAGAACGTACCAAGGAGTTCAACAGACAACCTACCGAACAAACCCCGAAAATAACTAAAAGTCTCATACTTCGAGGCTAAGAAAACACCCAAGAGAACCTTGAGAAGTCATCAACCACAACAAGAACGTACCACTTTCCACCGATTGATTGCACTCTAGTTGAACCAACGGTGTCTATATGAAGAAACTGTCCTGATGCATTAATCATAGTCACAGTGATTGGGGGATGAGAAGCAGCAACCATCTTGCCATACCAGCAAGGAATACAAACTAAGTCTTTAACCATCTTGAGCTTAGGCAGACCACGAACGAGGTCGTGGCCGCTTACTCGAGTCAAATGATCAAAACCAATGTGACCAAGTCTCCTATGCCAGAAGGAGAGATCACGAGACTTAGAAGCAACTAAGCATCGGAGAGAATCACTAGAGGACTCAATAAAATCAGTAGGAAAGATCCTCCCAAATTTAGAAATCTCGCAAACCAAACTTCCTGAAGAATCAAGGATTTTACAAGCATTTTTCTTAAAACTTACCTTGAAATCGTCATCGGTAAGATGAGAAGTAGATATCCTTAAGAATAAAAGAATCATTAATGCGCACAATAGCTTTAGGGATGACTCGACTTGATGAAGCGTCTCCAAAGGTGATGAGACGATCACCTAGAGCTCGAACTAGGGAAGAGAACCAACAGGAGTCTCCGGTCATGTGGTGAGAACAGCCTGGGACCACAAGCCACACATCTCCCTTCCTAGCCCGGCGAACCTGAATTAGTCAGAAGACAACATCGGTGGCTCAGTATTGGGGTAAATAAGAGCAAATATGAGAATCCAGTACTGAGTCACACGATGAGCAAAAGATATAGTCACAGAAACAAAAGATTGACCTCTAGCTAATCTATGTGCCTCGCCTTTCACAGAATCAGAAGGTCTAGGAGCAGACCTCAAGGCTCCACTAGGTCCGACTACTTTGGAAGAGCAGGTATGACCTACAATAGTATGCTGATCACACTGCGGATAGCTACCTCAATGGGGAAAGCGAGGTCTATCCTCAGGACGGCGGAAACACTGACTAGAAATAGCTCGAGGACCAAAAACAGAAGGAGCGTGAAAACCAAGTCCTCTATGCTGCCTAACACTAAACACACTAGAAGAGCTGCTTATGACTCTAGACCTCATATTGATCTTAGAAGCACTCCAAGTCTAGGGCTGACTTTGAATACTCTTAAGAGCGCGAACACAGTCTCTTCGCACGATCTTGGCACGCTTGAAACAGAACTCAATTACATGTCCATCCTTCTGACAGAAGGTGCAATGCTACTTCACCTTCTGAGAGGTTGAAACAGCAAGATGAGACTTCGCTTTTTGAGAGGTCGAAGTAGCAGATGGCACAATCTTACTGTTAGAAATCCTTTAGACAAAGCTCGTAGACTTAAACACTACTTTCTTAGGCTCGAGCGCAACCTCGATCACACCTGCTGCTACAGCTCTAACAATAGCAGGTGGATGTTTCCTCATATCCTCTAAGAAATTATATCCTAAATCTTGATTGAACTTGCAAATCTTGCATTTGTCCAGGATAAGATTGAGCCTTTTCTTACCTCCAATGATTTTTTCGAGAGTGTTCATTAGATACTCACACTCTCGAAAAAAGAGGCACATGAAGCACAAAGAGAAGGAGAGGAAGAGGAACCAGAAGGAGAAGATCGAATAGCATGTGCATATCTCTCCTTATGCATGGCTATCTCAACTTTGAGGGCTTCACAAGACGCATAGGGGACAATTCCAATCCTAGCCATCTAGGCTTCGTAACTCTCCATAAAGGTCTTTTGCATATCCTCCATTTTCTCCCCAACTTCAGCACAAAACAAGCAATCAGATTTTAGCTTCTCTAATAGATCCTTAGTTAGCTTCACACATTTTTCATACATTACAATCAATTCAGATTTTAGTTTTCATAATTATTGCATAGTGAGCTAACAGGTGCCTTAGAAGCATATTGAGTCATTTTCTTATTTTGATCACACATGTCCTAAAATTTCTTAGAAATAGATTCAAGTTCAGCAGTCAATTTAGGATAGTTGGAACAAGAAACAATGAGCTTAAGCAAAGAAGCACACATTTCAGCAATCATATGATCTACCTTTTTAAAATTAATCTTCAAGTTGTTACAACTATTATAGGTTTCAGGAAAATCAAGAAGCATGGTATATAATCCTCTAAATGCATTGTCCTTGTCCTTACATAAGGTGCAGAATGTAGTCTCAATAAAATCAGAATGTAAAGGAGCAACCCTAGACAGCTCTAACTCAGCTAGCAAACTAACATTCTTCACCTTAAGCAAATCCAGCTCAGAAATCACACTATCATGCGAGGTCCTTAGTTTTTCCATATTACCAAGTAAGGAAGCACACACATCGCAATCGTCATAGGAGGAAGCAGATCTAAGTGAAGTAAGCTCCCATGATAGGCTCTCTACTTTCTTCTCTAACTCACCACACCTAGTTCTAGATCTAGTATAAAATTTTTCTAACTTGAGAAAAGCATCATTAAGCTTGTCGTAGGAATTTTTCTAACTTGAGAAAAACATCATTAAGCTTGTCGTAGGAAGGGCACATCCTAGTGAAGTCGTCGCTATCCTTGGTGTCCTTGTGCAGATCATCCTCACTGTTGTCGTCACTCTAGCCCTCCATATCGCTGAAGTCGAAGTTGTCGAAGGCGGTGAGGACACGGTGGAAGAGCTTCTTGGCCTTGTCAAGGTTTCGGTACTTCTTCTCCTTGCCTTGATGACGAGCTGGGGGCTTCTTATTGCGGTTCTTACTAATGTAGTCATTCTTACTCATACCGCCGTAGTCGTTCTTGCCCTTCTCCAACTTGAGGCAGTTCGCTCAAATGTGGTTGGGGTCACCACACTCGAAGAAAATCACTGAACCTCCTCTCTCTAACTCTCTTGTATGCGTGTGAGAATTTTTTGGCTAAGAGGGCTAGGTCACTCTTTGGAAACTGCTCAAACTGATCATCGCTTATCTCGCACAAAGCAGCCAAAGAGAAGTCCAAAGCACCATCAGACATGCTCTAGAGGCAAAAATGGGATTGGTGACCAAATCCATCGACTGTGACTTCGTCTTGCGAGAGACGATGTTGATATCATGGTCTTGAGGCGTGAGTACAACACGTCAAGAGTCAAGATCATCAAATTAGTCGTGTCTTTGATGGCGGTCACTTTCATCTCCCAAACCCTGAGGTTTAAGGTAGAAAGCATCTGGCAAGCATTATCCGAGTCTGAGTATATGAGACCAACAGCTCGAAGGTTGCTTAGAATCTTGTAAAATCTGCCAAAGCACTCATTAGCAAGCATCTTGAATTTGTTGTATTCTTGCTTGTACTAGTCCTGTCGGACAGTCTTGATCTGGGTGGTGCCCTCATGGTATGCATTGAGAGTCACCCAGACATCGTATGCCGACATGAAATGAGAGATGTAATTAAACTCACTCTGACTAAGACCTTGGATGATGATGTTCCTTGCCTTAGCATTTGTCTCCACATCTGGCGTATTTATTGCTGTGATGTGCTTATCGATAGGAACAATGAACCGAGTCTTAACTTTTCTCCAGATCACATAGCCTTGAGCCTGAATATAAGACTGCATCCTGCTCTTTCAAAAGGGATAGTCGACCCCATCGAAGAGAGGTGGCTTGGTGAAATACTTGTCTTTTGCTATGACTTTAAAGACCGGTTAAGATCAATGAAAAGAGCTAAGCAGGCTCTGATACCAATTGAAAGGCTGAATATGGCAACAGAGGGGGGGGGGTGAATGGTGCCATTTAAATTTCCCCTCAAGTATTCAAGATTCTATCCTCAAATACCTGCAGAGGTGTAGAATATAGAATCATCAGCTGAAAAACCAAATCGACTAGATCAAAACAACAAACCTTTGAGCCTAATCCTTCTCGGCAGTCTGACCGACCTCCAAATGGCGGTCTAACCGTTCGGGTGGTCTGACCGCTGCTACAGTAAAATCAAGCAAATGAATAGTATTTTTTAGCACAGTTTCAAAAACAAAAATCGAGAGAACTTTTGATCCGTAGATTCAAATAATATGAAACTTTGCAAGGATCTACTCTAGGGTATCAAGAACCTATTGCAACAAACCATCATGAAAATCAATGTCAAAGTTGTGACATTTTTCAGTTTGTTGGAAAGTTACACCAAAACTGAGCTAAAATCCCAAACGGTGCATACACCTTGCTCGTGGGTAGATGTTGGCTAAGATAGCTCTAAATGTATTTTCACATATCATAGCAAACTAGAACACCAAAGAATCCCAGCCAAAAACCCTCGGATTAAGAGATGCACTAAAGAGGCTAAAATCAAGCAAAACCGAGTTTTGTCATGAATATTGCTATCAAGGCGCCTAGATGGATGGAGATATATTACCAAGAATTATTTTTGTCTCTTACACATATTTGACATAGAAAGATCACAACAAAGAAGGAAGAGAGATCAAAACCAACCAAAAGTCAAGCACATCAATAAAAAACAAAGAGAGACTCAAGAGTTGCATAAAAATTGATGTATTGCTTACTTGAGAAGTTAGGTTTATAGCCATTCTACCTTGGAGGACAAAGAACACTCAAGGTACCTACTCTCAAACCCTAACCTTAAACCTAGAGAAGATAGCATAAGAGATGGGTTAGATAGTTAATCACATTTGTCCATCCCAACCCCTTTTAATACGTGGGCAACTAGCGACCTACACTCCTTATGGATAATATCCACTATTATAATAGGGGAAACCCGTTAACCCCCACACACGTGTTTTACTCACACAAGATCACTTATGCATGCTTTTCAAAGCACATAAGTGTGCATTCGCTAAATCCTTAGCCTTGATCCACCCTGATCAAACCAACTCTACCTTGACCTAAACCGTTCTCCAACGCATTGTCCATGCACTGCGGTTTCGATCCAAAATGGTTTTCGGTATTTTGGTCAAACTACTAAAATACCTTTTCTTGACCCAGTCATCACCAACCACTGTAAGCAATCGCTATGCTTGCCACGTATAGATGCACCACTAGCCTGCCACACGTCGTCAATTCTCTCCTGTCCTGGTTCCACTGAACCATGGCTCACTTGGATCATGCAAACTACATAGCGCCATTCCGCCGTTCAAACTCGCCTTTAATATTTCCTGCCTTTCTCATGCCATAGTTGAGCTCACTGTCTCACAAAGAAATCCTTGATCGTTCTGGCCCTCAGCTTCTCCATGAGGCTAGCCCTATTCTCGCCGTTGACCACGGTAGACTCCAAGTGACCCTGCACATCTAAAAACAAAGAAATTCTTCACAACCTAAACCACGTTAGCTATAACATAGCTCATGCAACATAAAATTACTGACCATACTCACCATAACCCATTCCACGACGCAAAAATCAGAAATACAGAAACCTGACCGAAACCACCAATTCAGCTGGTGTAACCGCTCACCCCAAGCATTCAGACCGCTGACGCCGAGCGGTCATGCCGCTACGCCCAAGCAGTTCAACCGCTGGCCTCACACAGCGATACTGCTGTCACTTGCCTGCAGACTCATCTCACATCACTGATTAGCAAAAGCAAAGACAACTACTTGCATGCCTCATTAATGCCATGTATGGCCGAACCTACTTCATGCAACAAGCCAAAAGATCAACTAGTATGCAGCATGGCCTCAACTAGTACTCGAAGGCCAAAAGATCAACTCACTTCATGCAATACCATCTGCTCCTGTACAACTGCAAGCAGGCCAACCGACAAAACTGCAAATAATCGCATTTTCAAATTTCAACTCCCTAGATTGACAATGGTTCTGTCAGCGCACATCTTTCCAACAGCCAGACAGTTAGCTAGCTTCCCTGGTCTTCAGCCGATCCGCTTCTGTAGGATTCAGTTGTACCCACGAATGGCCAAGCAGTGCTTCGGCTGCATATATATGTACCTCTTCACTGTTAATGAAAAACTCGAGCATTCTCCTCTCTCACATGGTATCAGCTTCCTTTCGATCCCAACCTCGTGCTTCCGCTCCTTGTCATGGCGAGCCCTACCGGCTCCTCTGCGTCCGCAGCCACCAACCCGTTCGCCATGACTGCTGATCCAGCTCCACCCCCAGCCTCCACCCTCGTGTTGATCAACATCCACAGCCATGTTCCCGTCACCCTCTCAACGGACGACGGCAACTTCCGGCAGTGGTGGTCCTTCTTCGACCTCACCTTCAAGAAGTTCGGCCTCGTCAGCCATGTCGACGGCACAGTCGCCGCCGCCGCCATGTTCGACGATCCGGAGTGGCTCCAGATCGACTCCTGCATCATTTCCTGGCTCTACTCCACCGTGTCCAAGGAAATTTGGAGCGACGTCTACACGCCGCGCGCCTCTGCCTACGCCACTTGGAAGGCGATCACCGGGCAATTCCTCGACAACGACCTCCGCCAGCGCCGTCTTCGCCCGGCGGAGTTCCACGGCTGTTCGGGGACATGACCATCGGCCGAGTATTGCGGCCGCTGAAACGCCTCGCCGACACCCTCTACGACTGTGGCGCCGCCGTCTCCGACCTGGCTCTCGTCATCAACACACTGCGTGGCTTGAACAACAAATTCAGCCAGGCAATTGCTGTGCTCTCCACCCGTCGCCCACATTCCTCTACACGCGTTCGTACCTGATCCAGGAGGAAACACGCATCCGACACTCCCTTCAGATGGAGGCGCAGACGGCGCTCCTTGCGGCCGCCCCTACTTCCACTGCGTCTCAGCCCGCCGCACCGCCCCAACCTCCGGCTCCTCGAGCTGGCGGCAATGATCGTCGCAAGAAGCGCAAGGCTTCTGATCCGCGCAACCGCAACAACCACCCCGGCGGCCAGGGTACGGCAGCAGGCGGCCCCTCTACGCTGCACGCCGGCGCGACATCGCCCCAGTGGGCCTCGGCCTCAAACCCATGGCAGGGTGTCGTCCAGGCCTGGCCCCTGCACAACTGGCGACCCAGTCTCCTCGGTTCGTGCCCTGGCGTCCATCCTCCTCAGGCCATGGCCGCGTTTTCCGCACCGCTGACGCCCCCTGATGCCGCCCTCTACGCCGGCAACACAGGCTCTGTTCCGCCGGGCCTCTACTCCGCCCTCAACGGCCTGTCTGTCAGCAACTCCACCGGCGGCGGGAGTGATTGGTTCCTCGATACAGGTGCGACGGCGCATATGGCCTCCCATCCTGGTATTTTAACCACTCCCTCCACCTCTACTGCTCATCGTCATATTATTGTCGGCAATGGCCAAGTCATTCCTACGCAGTGCACTGGCCATGCCTCTGTCCCTACATCCTCTTCCCCTCTTCAGCTTCGTAACATTCTGATTGCCCCTCAGATAGTGAAACATCTTATTTCCGTTCGTGCTCTCACTCGTGATAATTCAGTTTCTGTTGGATTTGATCCCTGGGGTTTTTCTGTTAAGGATCTTCGAACCAAGACGACTCTGCTCCGCTGTGATTCGTCCGGCGATCTCTACCCCCTTCGTCCGCAGCACGGTGCGCCGCGACGTCCACCGGTGGCGCTTCTTGCATCGCATGACACACCCCTCTGGCATGCGCGTCTTGGACACCCTGGCCATGCCGCCCTTCAGCGTCTGTCGCGCACAATTGGTTTTTCCTGTTCCAAGTCTAGCAGCCACACCTGCCATGCCTGTCGCCTCGGCAAGCATGTCCAGTTACCCTTTCGTGAATCCAATAATGTTTCGCAATTTCCTTTTCAACTTCTTTACTGTGATGTATGGACATCCCCAATAATGAGCAATTCTGGATTCAAATTTTACCTTGTCATTTTGGATGATCATTCGCATTATGTCTGGACATTCCCTTTGCGCCACAAATCTGACGTTCTTCCCACGCTCATCTCGTTTCACGCGTTCGTGCGCACCCAATTCCAGCTTCCCATAATGTGCTTCCAAATTGATAACGGCAAAGAGTTTGACAACTCGGCGTCGCGCGCGTTCTTCGCCACACATGGCATTGCCCTTCGTCTCACGTGCCCATATACCTCACAGCAAAATGGCCGGGCTGAGAGGGTTCTTCGCACTCTCAATGACGGACTCCGTTCCCTCCTGTTCTAGGCTTCGGTACCGTGCTCCTTCTGGCCTGATGCCCTCGCGGCGTCCACGTACCTTCTCAATCGCCGGCCATATCGCCCGCGTGCCAACTCCACTCCCTTCGAGCTCCTCTTTGGCATACCACCGGATTACGATCACCTCCGAGTTTTCGGGTGTCTATGCTACCCCAAAACCGCCGCCACAGCTCCTCACAAGCTAGCGCCACGCCCGCACGCTGCATCTTTCTTGGCTATCCGTTAGATCAACGCGGATACAAGTGTTATAATCCGGTCACCAAGCGCGTGCTAATCTCTCGTCACGTTTACTTCGACGAGACGTGTTTCCCCTTTGCGCAGGTCGACATGACTCCGGCATCTCCTGCGCAGCCGTGCTCCCCGTGCATGCCTGACGTGCTCCAGCTCCCTACTGGACCACGCCAGCCTCGACGTCGCGGACGGGTTCCAGCCAACGCCGCAACAGCGGCGTCGTCGCCACCAACTGGCCCACCGTCTGCACCTGCACCGGACGGACCCGCTTCATCACCTGTGGCACCCAATGCGGCACCCTCGTCGTTGCCTGTTGTCGTGGGCGCCCCGTCACCGTCGCTAGCACCAGCGGGCTCTCCACCGGTGCCGAAGGTGCCGCCCTCGGACACTCCCGGCGTGCCAACACCGACACAACGCCATCCCATGGTCACGCGTGCACAGGACGACATTCGCTTGCCGAACCCCAAATATGCGCACGTGGCCACGGCCTCTCCGCCAACGCCGCCACCAACGTCTGTCCGCGCTGCCCTTCGTGACCCAGCGTGGCATGCGGCGATGCAAGCAGAGTTCGACGCCTTGCAGGCCAATGGGACATGGACACTCGTCCCACGGCCACCACATGCCAATGTCATCACCGACAAGTGGCTCTTCAAGAACAAGCTTCACCCCGATGGTTCACTCGAGCGACGGAAGGCCAGATGGGTTGTCCGCGGGTTCTCCCAACGTCCCGGGGTAGACTTTCATCAAACCTTCTCGCCGGTGGTCAAACCCGCCACCATCCGCACGGTTCTGCATCTCGCGGCCACTCGGCGATGGCCGGTTCACCAACTTGACGTCAAGAATGCGTTCCTCCACGGCGACCTGGCGGAACGCGTCTACTGCCATCAACCTGCGGGCTTCGTCGACTCAAACCACCCCGATCACGTCTGTCTGCTCGTCAAATCCCTTTATGGCCTTAAACAGGCGCCGCGGGCGTGGTTCCAACGTCTCGGGACGCACCTCCATGGCATGGGCTTCATCGCAACGGGCTCCGACAGCTCCCTGTTCGTCTATAAGCACGGCGCGCACACCGCTTACCTTCTTGTCTATGTTGATGACATCATACTCACGGCATCGACCACATCTCTGCTGCGGCACGTCGTCGATCAGCTGCGTCAAGCTTTTGCCATCAAGGATCTCGGTGCATTACACTTCTTCCTCGGTGTTCAGGTTCGCCGCACTGATGCAGGTTTTTTCCTCACTCAAGCGCAGTACACCGAAGACATCCTGGAGCGCGCCGGCATGGCCAATTGCAAGCCTGCGTCGACTCCTGTGGATGCCAAGCCGAAGTTGTCCGCGACCGATGGCGCGCTGGCTTCTGACGGCACCTTCTACCGCAGCATCGCAAGCGCCCTCCAGTATCTTACTCTGACGCGCCCGGACATCGCCTACGCTGTGAATCAGGCATGTCTTCATATGCATGCTCCACATGAAGCTCACTGGAACCTCGTCAAGCGAATCCTCCGATACCTCCGCGGCTCCATCAACCACGGAATTCTGATTTCCGCGACCCCAAGACGGAGCTCACGGCATATTCTGACGCGGACTGGGCTGGCTGCCCGGATACACGGCGATCGACGTCCGGATACTGCATCTTTCTTGGTGAGTCGCTCGTCTCTTGGTCATCAAAACGGCAGACAACGGTCTCACGATCTAGCGCGGAGGCGGAATATCGAGCTGTAGCCAATGCTGCTGCGGAGTGCTGCTGGCTCCGGAACTTACTTCGCGAGCTTCAGGTCACTGTCGACAAGGCCACGGTGATATACTGTGATAACATTTCAGCGGTGTATCTATCTGAAAATCCAGTCCACCACCGGCGCACTAAGCATGTGGAGCTTGACATACACTTCGTCAGAGAGAAGGTGGCGCTTGGCCAATTCAAGGTACTGCACATTCCCACTTGACGGCAATTTGCAGACATCATGTCAAAGGGATTACCAACGCCGTTGTTCAATGAGTTTAGAGACAGTTTGTGCATACGGCCTTCTGCAGCTTCAACTGAGGGGGGGGGGGGTGTCAGCGCACATCTTTCCAACGGCCAGACAGTTAGCTAGCTTCCCTGGTCTTCAGCCGATCCGCTTCTGTAGGATTCAGTTGTACCCACGAACGGCCAAGCAGTGCTTCGGCTGCATGTATATGTACCTCTTCACTGTTAATGAAAAACTCGAGTATTCTCCTCTCTCACAGGTTCATCACAACAATATTTAGGACCTTCTTTTATGGTCTTTCAGCAATAAAGCACAGAGCTATATAATAACAACTCAATATAGATAGCCAAGGCGCCTAGCAAATTCCATCATTTCAATATCATGGAACAAATTCAAACCACACATTAAGTACTAACATCAGCAAACGACAAATATTTCAACCTCCCATTGTCCTCCAGATATGGGGCAGAGATAAGGAGAACTCTTAATCAAGAGGATGACATTGTTCTAGGACACTGCATTCATATCCAAGGCAAGTCGCTGTAATACAATTCCAAATCTGCACCTATTCCACAAAGGACTACAACAATTAATCAATCTAAAGCTACAGCTTCAGGGTTACTTTCCAAATGACTCACAATCCCACACACAAGATGAGAAAATTGATCATTTGCCACTTTGAAGAGTGGGCTTCGCAAAATTGCCACTTTCAAAATTGGCTTCGCAAAAATGTCATGCAGTACATTTACCTCTTGATTACCATGCCATTTGAGCCATTTAACTCATTTAATATTTTTTTTCTAATTTTAGAGGCTGGAAAAGACCTTTCTACCTTTGCTAAGTGGCAAATGATCAATTTTCTCGATCAGTAACAAGCGGAGGAAGGACCATCCGGCGATCCCACGGAACTGGGGCAAGCATCCACGCTCGTTCGAGTATGCGTTTGTTCATGAACCATGGCGATCGACATTGGTTGCATTGCCTTTGGAATGAATCTATGGAGTCCATGTTTTGATGCACGATTGTAACCGATGATTGGTGTATGTGCGGGTTGATCCGTCTTTTGAAGAAATGGATGGTGGAGTGGGAGTTTGATAAAGTGGAACCCGTTGCCAATGTGGATGGCAAGGATATCTGGACCTTCCTCAGGACCATGGATGTCCCTGTGAACTCCCTGCATGCTCAAGTAAGTGCAATATATTGCAGTTCCGTTTCCATCTTGCCTTCAATTATACCTGCCAACCTTTCATTACACGAGCAAGAAAATGTTGCATCGATTGTATATAGTAGTATGCTCACAAACTAAAACATCTTTGCAGTCTTAAATAATACTATACAGTAGCAATTTAGGTTTTTCTTTATCTCAATTATTTTGATGCATATGTAATTGACCATTGTGCATTGAACTGTCTCTTTTCAGGGTTACGTCTCCATTGGGTGCGAGCCGTGCACCAGGCCGGTCTTGCCGGGGCAGCACGAGAGGGAAGGGAGGTGGTGGTGGGAGGACGCCAAGGCCAAGGAGTGCGGCCTCCACAAGGGCAACATCGATAAGGAAGGCCAGACACCCAAGGTGGGCGTTAACAGCAACGGCTCCGCCGGCGCCGGCGCCCTGGACATCTTCTAGAGCCAGGCCGTTGTCAACCTCACCAGCAGGCCCGGCTCTGGGGGTAGGCCGGGGGGCGCCGGCCTAGGGCCCGGGCCTGGGAGGGCCCACCCCCCACCCCGCGGCCCGCGCGCGCAAGCCGCAGCCCACACAAAGCCGAAAGCGCGAGTCGGGCAGTCGGCGAGTGCGCGATGCTTGACGCTTCGACTGAATATTGTTCACATGCAGTAGATTATGTTGTAGGAGTTGTGCTGACACTGAAAGCCTCTGCTTTGTGCCATTTGCAGCATGACAGTTTCTATGGTCAGTTCAATCGAGCATGAGGAACTACATCCTTTCAGTATCGAAGCGTGTTGTTGCTAACTATATCTCATCACACAAGTGAGCTTCCTCACCAGCATGCTCGGAAATATTAACAACAAAACAAAGCTTGTGTTCCACTTTCTTGATGAGACCACTCTCGAACCATCTACGAAACAAACATATGGTTCCATGTTGAAAAATCTTACATTTGTCAAGACATTTGCATCTGGGATACTTGTTCCGAAGCACTATATCTGGCCTGTTTCAGCAGATAATTATCTGCAACCATACACTTCAGTCGTTGATGATGCTCATAAAGCGGGGTTAGAAATTTATCTTGCCGATTTTGCGAATGACTTTACGTTCAGTTACAACCATAGCTACGATCCATTAGCAGAATATCTCTCATTCATTGATAATGGTGCCTTCGCTGTTGATGGTGTATTGACTGATTTCCCTGTTACACCTTCAGCTGAAAGGAGTTTCTCAAAATTGAAATTGCTGAAAAACTATTTACGGTCTACTATGTCACAAGAAAGATTGAATGGTTTGACTATGTGCTGCATTGAGAAGAATATCTTGGACAACATTGATCTCGATGTTATTATTAATGATTTTGCATCAAGAAGTGCTAGAAGAAGTTCCTTTTTATGAAAGACATTGGATATTTGTCGCTCCTATTTGAGGTAAATTAATTCTTACTAGTTACATTTGGTTTATGAACTAGTTAGTACCTAATTAGTTTATCATGTTAGAACTATTGATTTGTGTCACTTTAAACAATATAAAGTTTAAACTGCATATTTTATAAGTAGAAGAAAAAAATTATAGTAAAAGACCCATAGAGCCGAATTCGCCCTAGGGCTCTTGAAAACGTTGAGCCGGCCCTACTCACCAGGACCGGGATCGAGAACCTCCTGCGGCTCGAGAACCGCTCCGTGCCGTGGCTCGTCGTCCTCTACGCTCCCTGGTGCCCGTTCTGCCAGGTACGTCCGCTAAATTCACAACCATACGGGAGTTTTCCACTTGCATCAGACACATACATGGTTGCTGAATCGATCTTGGGATGTGCCGTGTCGTGCAGGCGATGGAGGCGTCCTACGTTGAGCTGGCCGAGAAGCTGAGCGTCTTGGGCGTGAAGGTGGCCAAGTTCTGCGCCGACGGCGAGCAGAAGCCGTTCGCGCAGGCGGAGCTTCAGCTGCAGAGCTTCCCGACTCCTCCTCTTCCCATGCACTGCAAAACTTAGCAAGGGTAGAAAGGTCTTTTTCAGCCTCTGAAATTAGAAAAAAATATTAAATGAGTTAAATGGCTCAAATGACATAGTAATCAAGAGGTAAATGTACTGCATAGCATTTTTGCGAAGTCAATTTTGAAAGTGGCAATTTTGCGAAGCCCACTCTTCAAAGTGACAAATGATCAATTTTCTCCACACAAAATAAACACAAACCACTCCAGTCTTAAAAAAAAAACTAGATCTATAAGCAGATTACAAGAAGCTAACGAGGCACCTACGAATCCAAACGGCCTATTCTGTTATTCGGATCTAGCGAATTAATGAACTTATCGATCAGTCACCACAATGGATCATCAAACCAACCAGACAAAAGCGTCAACCAGAGAGGTGATCTATACCCGTGGAGTTGCGCAGCGTCTTGAGGACGGTTTTGTAGTTGTAGCCGAGCGTGTACTTGCCGCTCTTCATCACTAGCTTGTTGTTGATGCTTTCCGTGCTCCACGTTGATTGTTCGATCACTCGTTGGTGTTCGACCACATTAGTTACGACCACGTTGATCACTTTGGTTACCGACTGATTTCGATCATGTTGGTTGTTCGACCACTCATTGATGTCTGACCACGTTGGTTATGACAATGTTGATTCTTGATCACTTTGGTGGCCGATTGATTATGACCATATTGGTTGTTCGACCATTCGTTGGCGTCTGACCACGTTGTTTATGACCACATTGGTTTCGACTTCATCCATTTTCGATCACATTGGTTTTAGTCTCGGTGGCTATCGACTACGTTGGTTTTCGACCGCTCCCTGATCATTGACCGCAAGAGGTGATTTCCACCCATACTGGTTTTCGATGTACTGCCAGTTTTTT
The DNA here is from genome assembly GCA_036346575.1 of Dendrocalamus sinicus. Taxonomy (NCBI): domain Eukaryota; kingdom Viridiplantae; phylum Streptophyta; class Magnoliopsida; order Poales; family Poaceae; genus Dendrocalamus; species Dendrocalamus sinicus. The sequence goes on from CM070657.1 coordinate 11,974,607, forward strand.
TACTATGATGATCTCCATTCAGTAGTTGATTTTCGACCACGTTGAACTTCCGACTACACTGATTTCTGACGTACTGTCAGTTCTCGATTATGTTGATTTCCGTTCGGTAGTCAATTTCCGATCATGTTGAACTTCTGATTGATAGTCAAATTTTGATCACGTCGTCAGTTTTCGACCACGTTTTTCTTGCTATCTGGTTGTGTTCGACTCTGTTTCTTTGGTTTTCAAGTGAGATTTCAACTATAATCTTCATAACTTTGTAGCTATCAGAGAAAAGAGATAAATAGATACTTGGGAGAAAAATTTAAAAGCATCATTCACTCTCTCTCTGTTGTCTATCCGGTCCTACATATTAACATGGCAGGATCTCAATAAGATGTTGCTCCGCGATCATATTTTCAGAGGAGACATTGAATACAGATTAAGACGGTATTAACTATTGATATTGACAAGGGGTGGCAATTCCTTCGCGGGATGGTTAACCGTAGGGACAATCCCCATGGTGGCGGCCGGCCGTAAGTGTTCTTGTATTGTAAACATGATCTTTTAGGACTTTGTTTCCTGTAACTTAGGAGTAGAAATTAGAAGTATTTTCATGAGTCGAGAAGTTTTTGAAACTTCAGTGGTTGCTCAATTGTTAGTTTCAAAATAGGTAGACGCTCAATTGCACAGTTACTTGGCTAGTGTCGATTTTGTGGTTGTTGTGTTGTGCGTTGGACTCTAGTTAGTTAGAGGAATCCTTAACAATCTAGTAGGTTTTTATTGTTTGACTCTAAAAAGGATGCTTTCAACTATTTGTTATATCCAAAAATACAAAAATATGTAAGTGATTTTGGAAAGCCATCGCTATAGCAAGCACTAGATGCCAACAACCGACAATTTAAACCTATTCAGTCTAACGTGTAAAATCAGCCAGTTTTGACGCACTAACATAATTCTTGAAGGAAACTCAGCACAGAGCATCCATGTGACAACACCTCAAGTTGGCTGTTCTGAAGAAAGTAACCATATGTATGTGAATGAACCAAGCAAACACAAGAAAATGATTCAAATTCATTTCGAATTCCTGATTTCCATAATTCAGAATGTGAAAAAAGACATAAATGCAGGTAACAATAATAAAATTAGTGATGTAATCTGGGAAGTGCAAATCTACCATACGCAACAGCATTAGCAAGATTGACTGGACAGCTTTGATCTCTGAGTATTGTAGTAGTAGATGATGGACTCGCCAAAATTTTAACTTGTGCTTCACCTTGGCCCTGAAAGGACAGTCTCTATCTGCATATGCGAAGTCACAGCGTTCCCACGAGCAGCTCGATTTGCCACCATGAGGTCTATATTTACAAAGTCCAAATCAATCTCCATTTCAACATCCATTGTACCTTCCAGGATTTTGACTGCCACGGACATGGAAGGCCTTCTATTGCTATCGACTTGCAAGCACCACATTGCCAAGTTCATCATTCGAAACACTTCGTCCAAATGCAATTCCATATCAGTGGAGCACGGGTCGATAAGGTCTGCCAATTGGTCATTTTTAGCGTTGTCTTGCAGCATGCTGATAAGATGACGGCTTTCTTCAGGCTGTGAGTAATCCAAATTCCTTCTGCCGCACAAAATTTCCATGATAACAATGCCAAAGCTATACACGTCAACCTTTTCATTGATCACAGATGTCAACCACTCAGGAGCTAAGTAACCCGGTGTGCCCCTCAATCTAGTCATGACACTGCTATGCTCGTGATCAATTAGCTTGGCAAGTCCAAAGTCGGATATCTTAGCGGTGAACTGCTCATCCAAAAGGATATTTTGTGGTTTGATGTCCAGATGAGCTATTGTTTGCCGTCAGTCACTATGAAGATAAGCTAATCCCTTTGCTATATCAGTGATGATTCTCAATCTGGTTTTCCAATCAAGTGGGGCTTCTTGGTGCTTTTGAAAAATCCACTTATCCAAAGATCCGTTGGGCATGTATTCATAGACAAGAAGCCTATGTGATTTTTCAGCACAAAATCCAATAAGCCTCACCAAATGCATGTGGTTGATGCTTCCAATGGTCTGAACCTCTGCTAAGAATTCCATTTCCCCCTGACTCATGCCATCCAATCTCTTCACAGCAACATGCTTATCACCAATCTGTCCTTCAAACACGGAACCGGATCCTCCTGCCCCAATCTTTCTCGAGAAATCTCCAGTTGCTGATTTCAACTGGACAAAAGAAAATCTTGTGGGTAGCCCTGGCAACTGATCAATGATGTCTTCATCTTCTAACGGTTCTGCTCTCTTTCTTAAAACTATGAGCACTGCAACAATAACTGAAGCAACACATGTTGAAGAACCAACAACTGAGACAATGGCTGCTTTTTCTTTAGATAGCACAAATTTGTGTGTAGCCTCATGAACTTTAACAAATGCAAAAGAGCTAAAATTACTTGAATAACTTTGGGCATTTACACTTATCATCGAGAAGATGTCAGATGCAAGAAAACAGAAACCAGAAGAAGTGTCATAATGCTGGAAAAATGAAGCCTTACAGGAACATTCGTTCAAACATGATAGTTTGCACTGCTCTTCGTTTGTTGTCCAATTGTAGACAAGGTTGAATTGAGTGATGTTGGGAACGGAAAGAAGCCTAGGCTTCCGTGCTGAACCACAGGATACTGAACCTGTTGGCAAGCAGCCACGATTAAGCTTCCTGGGATCGATCAGATCAAACAATCCGGATTGCCCGAGGGCTGCATCCGGACAGCTGCACTGTCCATCTGAACAAATACCATATTCCCCACAAGCTAGAGGATAAGCACAAGGATCAGTTATATCAAAAACATCTGAACTCACCCAGCTATCATTTCCCCACCGATATAGCCTCAGATGCCCATCCCATTCTAGCCTCACAAACTCGAGCCCATAGTAATCCCTGGGCAGCTGGATCTGGTAATCCGGTGCCTCTGTCTGCCGGAAAGAAGTGAACACCTCCAGGCTTCCATTCTCGAGTGCAACGTATGCTGACCTGTTTGTTTTGATATTTCCACCTGTGGGGCTCCGATAGTATGCTAGAGGAGTATCAATTCCTGCAAACGCATACATGCCGTCGGGGAGGGTGGTGAGATAAAATTTTCCACCGGCCCAAGTTGTCGCCGAGGTGCTTGCCATTAGCTTCTGCCCCACTTGTAGAATCTGCCCAATGACAAGCGTGTCAGTTGGGTGATCGAAGGACCTCCAGAGTTCCATATTCGTATGATCGAACAACACCAGATTGCCTGAGCTGGTGAGTTTCATGCCAGCAACAGACTTGTCTGCAGTATTGGTCGACCAAACCAGTGTCCCATCGGCGTCATAGAGCACCAAGTCCCCTAGTTCAGTAAGTTGGACACTGGCATTCTCTCCAACTGGGCGATCACGGTTGGCGGACCAGACTACCCGGGGCGACTCCAAGAACAGAGGCAGAGCACCGATGCTGAAGGCATTGACAAAAAAGATGGAAAAGATGTAGGCATCGCAGGTGGTTGCAGGTCCAGCACAGAAGAAGCCGCAGGCAAATGAAGGAACGCTGTCAAGAGGTGACTGGACGCTTGAAATTGTGGTGGCAGCCTTAGGGAGGATGATGCGCATGGAGAAATTGTCGTCTGGATTACTGTTGTGGACGAGGGAGGGATTATTTCGCCATATGGTGCCAAGTTCAGCATTCACAGCAGAGGATTTGTTCATGGCAGGGCTAGCAAGTTTGGAAGATGAGAAAATTATAAGGACGGTAAAGAGGAGGATTAAGAGCTTTGAAGGATGCATGGCTGCAGAGTTCATGAAGCTCAAACAGTCGGTTCCGTTATGGCATCAAGAACAAAAAGGCTGAAAAGACTGTAGTTTCAGAAAATTTGGAGGGGTAGGACACAGATGGAATGAGCGGAAGACACGGGAACCAAGGATCGGAAGACACGGGAAAACGAAGCTAGCCTAAAGGCACCATGTGGCCCAAGGCATGAGTGGGGTGAGGGCTTGAGGCTTGATGCACTGGGTGCCATTTTAATAGCATAGCAGATGATACGACCCCCTGTGATGGAGAAATGAGACCACATTTTTAAAATCTGTTTGTAAGAGAGAGTACGAAGAGAACGATATTTAAGTGTAATTTTAACTGATATAGATAAAATCAGAACAATATTGATTACAATCGACTTATAAATCTCGTCTTAAAATTATATTCTGTTTAAACACTAATTACTATAGAAAATCAAACTATTGATCAAAAGTACTCAGCCTGCCCATAGGTATTCTCGAGTCAAAGGTCCAACCAGGAACCAGCCAATTTCCAGTGGTGCTTTTATTAAGTTGACTTGATCAGCAGCATTAGTCGTCCATCCCAGGCAGGGAGTCTCGCTCCATATAAATTTATAAAACGTATTTTTTTAATATATAGATCAAAAAAATATTAAAGATGATTTAGACTACTTATAATTATTATCTTTAAACACTACATTCAATACATATATATAGAGAATATAAAGTAAAACTAGACATTTATTAGGAGTAAAGGGAACATACCATTAATTTTAAATTGAAATATAAAAATATAATTTATATTTATAGATAAGATCATTTAAAAATACACACTATAAATTTAGATCGAGAAAGTATATGGTAAAAGCTCTCAAAGAAATGTGTTAGAAATTTTAGGCCAGTCTCAGTGGAGGTTTCATGTCCCAGTTTCCAACACACCCATATTTTGGAAACAATGCAGAAGAGTTTCATCCCCATGAAACTCTCTCTACTCCCTCTTCATCAATACAGTGCCATGTCAGCGTATTTAATGCCCATGAAACTCCATGAAACCCCCACTGAGACTGGCCTTAGGGCATCTCCAATGGTTATAGCTAGCAACTAACTATAAGATCATCTGCAATGGGTCTATAGCAGCTCTCTACAAGAGAGTCCATGTCATCAGCTGTCCTACATGGAAGATATTAAATGAAGAAAGAGAATACAACTCTCTACAGCTCTAGCGATAGTCGATAGCAAAAAACGAGGTGACTATCGATCAGCTAGCGACGCGCAATCGACGCAGCCGTCGTTACGTGGATTTGATGTTCCTCCCGCGTCGCTCCTCAGCTTTTCCCCACCTGCGCGCCAAAAAATCCCTGGCTCCCGCGAGCCCGCGCGCCAAATCTCCTCCCCCTCGCTGTGCACGCGCGCCAAATCCTTCTCCCCGCCGCCGCCCCTCCTCCCCCCGTCCCCTTCCTCTCCCCCGCCGCCTCCCCGTCCCCCTCCTCTCCCCCCCGTTCCCCTCCTCGCCTCCCCCCCGCCGCCGCATCTCTCTCCCGCCCCCCGTCCCCGTCCCCTTCCTCTCCCCGCCACCGCCCCTCCTCCCCCCGTCCCCCTCCTCGCCCTCCCCCCGCCGCCCCTCCTCTCCGCCGCCGACACCGCCCCTCCTCTCCCCGTTCCCGCCGCCCCCTCCTCGCCCCCCCCGCCGCCTCTCCCGCCCCGTCCCCCTCCTCGTCCCCGGTCCCCTCCTCGCCCCGCGCGCCCTCCTCTCCCCGCGCGGCGCTCTCTCCCCGGTGCGGTTGCTCCTCCAAAGACGTCAAACTCCGGCAGCTAGTGTTCCATTCCCACCGCTGGTGAAGCCATGGGCCCGCCTCCCAGTAACACCCGTGATCCCCAAGGGCTTCCAGTTCGAAAATATTTTACTGAGATGAATGATATATACATGACAATAGAGTTTCTTGCTACCATCCATCGATGGAATAACTTAGCAGCATTGTTGTCCATGCCCAAGTTATTAGTATTTCATCGATGACAATAGAGTTTCTTGCTCCGAGTTATATGTAGCATTCTTTGAGGAAACAAGATTACCACTGCTATGATGGTTATATTCATATTTGTATAAGCTAATGTTGTTTTGGTTTCTACATAAGATTGCATGCTTCTCATCCTGATTATGAAATTGAGATGAGAGGTTCATCAGAGGTTAGGATTTCATCTACGCTCATCTGCCATTAGATGTTGTGATCACAATTGTATTGTCTTACAATGGTGCGTGATTTTATATGTAGGTGGACTTGCGATTTGGAAATGCTGTAGTAGATGATGTTTTTCTTTGTATCTGGATACAATGTTTATGGCCTTGTAGTTGCACAGGTACTGAAGGAACTGAATGGTTATGTATATTGATAATAACTAACGCTACATGCATATGGTTGAACGGGACACTTTGGAATTTTGATTTTCTTTGTATCTAGTGCTTCTCATTCGGCTGCAGGATGAAACATTGCGCAAGGTAGTTGATGCTTTCAAGGGTAAAAGTTGGAAGAAGATAGGTTTGCTTCTCCTTTGTGCTCTGCATCCTATACCCAATATTCAACTAACAATTTCAAAAAAAAATAGTAGTCAATAATCATGCATATTTCTCTTCATTGTATGGTTTTATTTGTACTGTTCTCACGTCACAATATTTGTCTATTGACCAGGCAAATAAATATGTTTAATATTACGTACTTGTCATTAGTCGAAGAGAGTCCTCATGGTTTTGACTCCATATCTAACCTAGTTGCCTATTTATCGTTATGTGTTAGACAAATAGATTATGAGTTGAAACTGCATCTATGTTGTCATAACTTCCTAATAATCAAGGTGGCATCGAGTTTATATGTAAAAGAAAAGGGAAGAAGAAAAGTAGGAATCCATCAATAAACATGAATCAGAAATCTGCCATTAGGTTCTCTCTTGGAAGTTAGGCGAGGAATAGGTCAATGACATTGAGTCCAGTGAAACCTTAATAGACATTGAGAATGTGTTGCATCACACTTCCCATAGAATACCTCAAAGGTGCTTTGTAGCCTTTCTATGTGGAAACAAAACGGGCAGTGGGTTAAAGTGACAAAGCAACCAGTTTCCAAAAGCCATTAACATTAGTAATTGAGAGCATCACAATTGAGAAAAAAGTGAAGAGGGTTTTTGATGTCGCACAAGAATCTTTGGTAAAACTGAATTCTTGCTGCATATAATGCTGAGTATAGCAGCATGGCACTTATCTTATTGTGTTGTTTCATCAAAGGGGATAACATTGTTTTTTTTACCTTTTGGATATACCTATTTGATAGTTAGGCTCCACATTTCTACTATATTTTTATTTTAGCAGGTTTTATGAGGCATGTTAGAGTCATTTTCCTTTTTTTCTTCCTATTCCTCCCTGTATTCTCTTGAGGCATGTAGAATTGTAACTGGCGATTCATGCTTGCTGTGTGGTACTTGTATTACTTCTTAGTCTTGCCTTTAGTGTCATGACACACAAGATATTCCATTTGGATAACATTGTCTAGTTGTGTCACTAAGAAAATTTTCAGGTGGTTTATACTAGCTTTCTATCTTTAAAAACAATTCATTTCATTGCATTATCCTTTCCTAGTTTTTAAAATTTCTTCTTGATTTTGTGCAGAGGACCAGGCTTACAGGAAGGTCAGACTTCGTGCAGAGGATGTGCAAGGAAAGAATGTGCTCACTTGTTGGTTTCTCAGAACAAATCAAGGAACTTGTTGGCACTTTGCGATTTCACTGCTAGTTCTTTTTTAATCCACTTGAATTACTAGTATATAATCCTAAAATATTCACTATGATGTGTTGGTTCGTCATTACGCCTTGTTTATTATGTTGCGATGATGAGTTCAAGTTGAGCAATTGTATCTTGGTTCTTGATGAGGATTGCATGTTTATGATGTGATAAGAATTCGGTGCATGTACCTAATTACGCCTTATTTGTAATGCAAAATTCAATGCCAATGTATTTGATGGCCTTTTGATGTTGCCAATACTCATTCCACAAGATCGAGATGTAAACAATTAGTTTGATTATGTACATGTGACATGATTAGTTTGATTATGTGTTACATGTAAGGCTCCGATCACTTAGCACTATATTCTTGATTTTGCTTGATTCAAGTAACAATTAGTTCTATTTCTAAGTTTATTATTTTGAAGTGGTGAAGTCTTGTTTCATGTGTTTATTTTCCTACAGCTACATGTATGGTTTCAGTAATGATGTTCATGATGGATCATGGTCATTCAGATGTACATTCAAGCATTAAAAGTAGCTATAGACAGCTGTGTAGACACGCCATTAAGATGGTTTACTATAGTTACAATCTATAGATGACATGGAGCTTGCTATAGAGAGTGATTGACTATTACCATTGTGGATGCCCTAAGACTTCTACATCATTTATATAGTACACACTAAAGCTAGCATTCTAAAGAACTATCTATAAGGATAGCTATTTGATGCTTACATGCACACACAGAATTTATAAAGGCTGCCTCGTTTGGCGTTATAGACTAGTGCTTAAGAGCACTCCCAATGCAGAAACTGTGGATGGTTTCTATGGCATTAAATAAGGTGCCAAGTAAGCAAAATGTTGATGTGTCATTGGAGTTAAGGAGGAGAGATAAGGAAATGGTTTCTTATATAGACACCATGTCTACACAGGAACCAAGATAGAAAGAGCTGTGATAGGTAGATGATAGGAGAGAGAAGATAGATGATTGGATGAAAATTTTATTTGTAGAAACTATCCATTAGGAGTATAGTTTCTATGGGTAGTGTCTACATTAATTGGCAAGTATAGAAACTATCTCATAGTTTCTGCATTAGGAGTGCCCTAAGGAAGAGCTGGCTCGGTTTTTTTTCATACTCCCTTTCCTCCACATAGGATATATGCTGATGTGTACATGCATATAACTAGCTGACTCAGACCATTGGAGATGCCCTTATAAAGAAAAAGAGAGAAAAATATCTAGCCTCAATTTGGTGGGCCGTAATTACGGCTAATCCATAGCCAGTCAGCTACAACATAATTAAGCTCGAAAGATAAGACAGTCCCAGGCCATAAAAGCATAAAAGCAGACTCACTAAGATACTGCTCTCTCCATTCTTTTTACCCACTTTCTAAAATTCGTGGCATCAAATTTTCTAAAATTTGATTACCAATAAGTTTTAAACTATCAAGATTAGCTATATAAAAATTATATCATTATATTTATCGTTAAAAATACTTTTATAATATTATAATTTTATTAGCATATCTTAATATAAAGTTATAAAAAGTAGCACTCAAAATCGTATCTTGAAAACCATAAAAAACTAAAAATATCAAGTAAAAAGAAACGAAATGAGTACTTCAAATCAATGGGTCTATAGTATTTGCGCAATTGCTTGGGCTAAACAATCTAGCAGCTGCGCGTATGACGAAAATGACAGCCAGGTTAGGGGCTCTGAAGACTGGCGGTGGATATAAGGAAATATAAGCATGAAGTTAACTTCTTGACATTATCAGGCACCGGCATCGCCCCAGAGCGGAATTTATAACACCATTTTACGCGTTTGACTACAAGCTAAAATGAGTGGCAGCACTGGCAGGTACAATCGTGAAATTGGCTTCAAGCACAGCTAGTTTGACCCGTCTATTTGGTTATATAGAGAAGTCCAGGCTAGCACTAGCTGCTAGCAAGTCGACAGCTAGTTAGTGTTGACTTTTCTGCATCTTTGACCTGTCTATTCGGAGATAATAGAGAGGCTAGCGCTAGCGGCTAGTCGATGGCTGTTGAGTTAGGGTGTCTCATCTTTTAAAATTTGCAAGTGTGTTATAAAAATTCTAAATAAATTCTATTAAAATTAGGATTTCTACTTTTATTTGGATTAAGATCCTTATTCTAAATTGGAGAAGGGCTAGAATAGACTATATAAAACCATAGGGGTGACTAGAGAGGAACCAAGCAATCAAACCTACTCATCCAAAACACAAGACACATAAGAGGATTAGAGGTTAGGATATTCTTTAATACTAGATTCTTACATAGGGTCCTAAAAAATTCAAGAGAGTTATGAATGAGCGACAATCCCTTGTACTCTTTTGTAATTGTGTTTAAGAAATTTGCGGTCAACTTCGCCAAATCTTTTCTCTCATCATGATTGCTTCAACGTCATTATTTTGATTCTCTCTATGAGATTCATCTTCTTTATTTTTCATACCGTGCACGCTCGTGCCATATCTCACAAACTTTGATCCAATTCGGGGGCTTCTGTGCATAAGAATGGGTAGAAAAGTGTGACAAGTGGTATTAGAGTCAAGATTGGATTAATCTGATTTGTGAGAAGGTCGGTAAAACGTCAGGTGACACAAAATCAAGATTGATGTCGACAATATGGAATTAAGTAGAGAAATTTGACAGCAGAGGAAATTTTAGCGTGTGACAATGCATGGTGAATGATGTTCTTATCCAGCAGGAGCTAATCGATGTTCTTGAAGGGGATAAGCCAGAAAAGTCGTTCGATGAAGATTGGAAAGTTATGGAGCCGAAGGCTGTCAATACAATCCATGTCTCTCTGTATAACATCCTGATTTTCAGAGCCTTTTTGAAGCTTTTAAAATAAAATTCACCATTTAGATTTTTTGGAATTAATTCAAGCTTAAAATAAATTTTCATTAATTAAAAGGATTTAACATGACTAAATTAAACATCAACATCTGGTGAAAGTATTTTATTTGAGTTCCTTAAGTCTCAAGGATCTTTCTGGAATTTTCTTAGAGTTTTCTAGAGTTATTTGCTATTTTTTTGGAGCACAAAAAGTTTTAGTTGAATTTCTGAAATTAGGGAACCTAGGAAATCTTTCTCCCTTCGGCCTTAACCCTCTGCCATCCGATTCTCGAGGCACCATGTGTCGGTCATCCGAGCTGTGTTTCACACCGGTCTTTGGATCTCGCCTCGGAACACGTGTCAGGGCATCGGGGAGTTGCAGCACTGTTCATCTGTGCCGTCTATCTTCAGCTGCCCGATCTCCAAGCCTGGCCCCGTGTTATGCATCGGCTGGTCCGTGCACTGTTCGTCTTCTTCACGGTCTCTCTCGCCGCTGTGCGTGAGACGAGTCTGCCTTGGCGTTCATGCTTGAGCCGGTCTCTCCCGTTGCCGTCTCCGAGTTAAACTCGCCATCGTACCCGACCCCGCCTCCTCGGCGTCCGGGTATAAATAGCCAACCGCCCCTCTCATTTTTCCCGTCTCGAGCTTCCGCCGTCCTCATTGCCCATAGCCACTTCTCCGCCGTCGCCTTCGTTGTCGTCTTCAGTGTCAGTGTCCGCCGCCATCTTCGTCTTTAGCAGTCGAGCTTCGCTTTTGTTCGCCGTGCGCCGCTTGCCGTTCTCACCGGGATTCGCCGCCGAGTTCGACATCTTCACCTTCTTCTCCGGCACCAACCGACGTTGCGGTCGACCCCGCTAGTGAGCGCCATCGCCCACCATTTGCTCACTCTGTCGTGCGTTGCCTTGCCGTCGGTCAGCCGCCACCATTGAGCCACCCCACCAGCCACTTCGCCCATCCCGCTGTCGGCCGAACCCCGTTGCCGCCATTCGCAAGTCCGCCACCTCACATGTGCACCCGCGCGTGTAACATCCCATATTTTTAGTAAAATAAAAAAATAAATTAATAAATAAATTAAAAATTTAAATTAAATAAGTATTTTGTGCCTAAAGTTTAAATTTGAATTTGCCTTGAATTTCTATTTTTGAAAAAAGCTGGGTTTAAAAAGTAATTTAAATGAAAACCTAAAATTATTATTAAAATGATATTTTGATTTTATATGAAAATCCTAGTTCAAAATAATTATTTGGAGTTATTTGGCTTTTATTTGGTTTCCTGGATTTTCTGGAGCTCAAAAATGTATTTTTGAAATTAAAAGGTATTTTAAAGTATGAAAGCTAAATACCAACATTAGTTGGAAGTATTTTTATTAAGTCCAAAATGACACCAGGAGCTTCTGTGAATTTTCCTGGAATTGTTGGAAGTAATTTCATATTTTTCTGAGCATTATTGAATTTTCTGGCAATTTTGAAAATCTGGAATTCAAAAATAAAAATTAAATCCCTCTCCCCTCCCCTCCGGCCGCCACGTGGATGGCCGGGATCAGTCCACGCCGCCCGCCCAAACCCGCCTTCCCCTTCTCCCCGCGTGACACGCGTACGACCCAGATCAGCTGCACCCGTGCGCGCCCGGCCCATCTGCCATCCGCCCCACCCTCCGTCTCTGGGCCGCCCGATTTCCCCTGGGCCACGCGGCCACATCAGAGCCACCCGAGCCCCCGTTCCTCTCTCTCCTCACCCCCGGCCCCACTGCGGCCTCCTCTCTCTTCGCCTCTTCGCCCGCTGGCCCCGCCTCGTCGCCGCCCTTCCTCCCTCTCCCGCTGCCGCCCGGGCCCACTTGTCAGCCGCCCCTTCTTCCTCCCCGCCCCCTTCTTCCACCTCCCGCACGGCCGCGCCTTCACCGCCGCCATTTCCGCCGCCGCTTCGGTCGCCCGAATCCCCTTCCTTTGCCCCTCCCTTCTCTCCCCGACCGACCCCGCCATCCCCGCGACCGGATCTCGCCATCCCTGCGCCGTGTCCCCCCTAATTTCACCCGTAACCGCCGCCACTCCCGATCTCTCCGGCGAGGAATCCCCACTCCGTCCCTCCCCCTCCGACCCTATAAAAGCCCCTCCCGGCTCCGCCTCCTTCCACTCCACCTCCCACCGCCTTCGCTTTCTCCTCTCCGTCGCCCGAATCCCCTCGCGTCGTGCGCCCTTGTCGCCGCCGCCGCCTCGGGACTTCGGCGAGAAATCCCGGCCATCTCCGGCACCCTCGAGCCTTGCCGTTGGTCCCTCCGGCTTCCCGCCGCGCCGCGTGCCGTCGCCACTTCCGGCCCGATCGCGCCGGCTGTCGCCGCGCCGTGAGACCTGAGCCGCCACCGCCTCTCTCGCCGCCGACCACCGTCCGACCTTCTCCGTGTCGCCGACCCGCCATGCACTCCTCGATCCCTCTCCCGTTCGCCCTCGCCGCCGCCGGAGCGCCGGCGAGCTCTCCCGAGCGCCACCACCGGCCGCCCCACGTCGGCTCCTCGTGCGCGCGTGGCGACCACGTGGCGCCGCGTCCCCGCCACCTCGGCTCCCCGTCCCGTCAGCGCCACGCCCGCGCAAGCTGCCTCCCGCGCCACCTCGGCCTCTCTCGCCGTGGACCGGTCCATAGACCCGGGTCCACCGGACGATCGAACCTCCCCATTCTTGACGCCAAGAGGCACAATTAATCTATTTTTCAGTTGAAAAATAATTCGGCTGAAATTAAAATCCCTACTGACGCAATAATCCAGATTTTCCTTTAGAAAAATAATTCCAATAATTCAGATTTTTCATTTTCCCTCTTTTTAAACTTCCCGGAGCCCGTTCTTCTTCGTCCTAACTCCGATTTAGCCCATTCAAATTTCTAAATTCATCAAAAATTCCCCTCTATCCATTTCTAGCCTCAATTCAAATATTTGAAGTCAATTTAAATTTAATTTGAATTTATTTGAATTTGGTGGGTTATTTTCGCGTGTAGACTTCAACGATTCGGGAAATTTCTTTGATGGAGATTCAAACCAAGTTGAAGAGCAAGGCAAGTCACACTCCTTGACCATGTTGATCCCAGATTGCAAATAAAATTATGTTGATTTAAATTATATTGCATGCATAATTTTATTCAATGTATGTCAATTCAGTTTTAACTTTAGTTAATACATGTTTGTTATTACCTCCTTTGACATTGCAAATCTTTATACCTTGTCACCTTAGAATCAAACTCTAGTTAGTACACTAGTATTGGCTGGAGAATTTCTAAATCAAATGCTTAGATCTGCTTAGACATAATTTTGATTTTGGGGATACCTTTTCACATAAAATGATAAGCTTTTGAACTGTATTCTTGACTTCAGTGAGCCAAGAAGATTATGAAACATATTCAAAATAAAATATAAAATCTGGTTTAGACTTAGGCTAATGGTTAGGTGGTGGGTGCAGGCATGCACTGTTGTTCGGAGACACAGTGTTGATTGTCGGGCACAGGGGGTATGTGGTTGAGCCTAAGTCAAATTAAGGACCGGTCTGTGAGCTCTGTTGCAAAGCCCTAATTGTACTACCACATGGTGGTATGGGACATACTGGTGAATAATTTGCGAAGTTCCAACCTGAGTCAAGTCGTAGGTTGAAAGTGAGCGTGGTTGGTGCCATGTGAAGTCTCACTTGGGCAAGCGTGGTTAAGCCATGAGAAGTCTCGTCTAGGCTCAAGAGGGGGTCCCAGTCTAGTGGATTCCTTACTGGGGTGAAACCTTAGAGTTGGCTCGACCAGGTTGAAGCTTTGCATTGTAAAGGCCTTGTCACGACTCCTCGCCGCACACCTAAGGAAGTGTGTAAACCGGTGGCAATATGGGATGATCGTGTCTTGTGGGTAAAGTTGTACAACCTCTGCAGAGTGTATAATCTATCCTGGATAGCCGTGCCCACAGTCATGGGCATGCTGAGTAAAAGTTTTTCATGGATTAGACTTTGTTTCTCAAAAATGATTTTTCGAAAACCTTATGGATGGATGGAATCCATGAGAGAATGAAAACCTTGTGGGTGGATGGAACCCATGAGAGAGATTGGAAGCTTGTGGATGGATGGAATCCACGAGTGTTTGGAAACGTGTGAATGGATGGAATCCATGCAATATCTTTTGGAAAAGATGGTCCGGGTGGGATGCCCGTGGATAGGTTGGTGTTTGGTTGGAGCCTGCACTAACGGTATTATTTTCAACTACAAGTATTGTTTTTACTTACTGTATTAAATTCAGCATTTTCAATCTATTATTGTATTTCTTAAATGCTGTTTTATGCAAACTAACCCTATAAGCCTTCCATTGAAGCCTTTATCATTATGGTGCATTTTCCGTGTGACTTGCGGAGTACAAGTTTGTACTCACCTTGCTTTTTCCACACAGAGAAGGAAGACGTCAACTACGGTGAAGATCTGGACGAGTAGGCCGCGTCTTACTGTCGTTTGCCTGTGGGCAGGCTTGAGCTTCGCTTCTTTTCAGTTTGCTTCCGCAGTTATTTGCTTTATTTATTTTGCCAATGAGCATTGATGTAAGACTTGGCCATATATTTCATTTAATATAAGAAGTCATTTGTGCTTGGTATTTATCTTTGTTGTCACTTTGTGCACTAGCTGATCCTGGACTAGTGCGATTTACACAGAGGATCCAGGAGTCGTTACTCGGGTTCGACAGCGTGTCCGCATCCCTTCAACTTCTCCATAGACCCCATCCACCGTACGCCGTGCCGCCGACAGTCGGGTCCCACCGATCAGCGTCCCTGTTCCGTAGACCCATGAACCAGCATAGCCAAGTCAGCAGCCACGCCAACAGTCGTGTCAGCCTTAAAGCCCAGTCATCCGCCACGTTAGCAACCGAGTCACACGTGCACTATTTCGTGAGTTGAGTTCACGGTGGACCAGCTTTCCATGCACTAGATTCACATCATAATAGCTTTTCTAATTTTCAGCCTTTTCCTTTATATTAGATTTTCCGAGAGTCCGTTCTTCTCTGTCCTAGGTCCGATTGACCTGATTCTTTTTCCTAATTTTATCTAAAATTGAGCTCTATCTTTTGGTTCTGGTTTTGAAGTTTTAGAGTTCATTTGAATTTATTTTGTGTTCTGACGTGTTTTTTGAGCATCGTTTTTCTTCTATCTCCAGTGTGTACTTGTTCAAGTGATCGAAGCATTCGAGCGGTTGAAGTCTTCAAGTGGAGGCAGATTACGACTACGTGCGTTGGCAGTCGTAGCGAGCAATCGTAGCGAGCGATTGAAGGGAGCGGTCGGACAATCAAAGCGTTCAACGAGCACGAGCGAGTGAACCAGAGTCTTGCTGTCGTAATCTACATCCAGTAATTTAGATTGTTTTTCCTTCTACTTTTAGTCTTGGTTTCATATTCCAAAAAAGCGGAGATAATCATTCACCCCCTCTTTGTTTGTACCATACGATCCTACATATGCAATTGTTGAGGTGGGAATAGTTACATTGCAGATGTATGATGGAGCATATTGCACATTGATGGAAGTTCGATATGTTCACGGTTTAAAGAAGAATCTAATACTTGTGAAGTCACTTAAACTCAAAGATTGTGAGGTATCACTTCGAGGTAGAGTCATGCGAGTTAATTGCAAAGGGCAAATAATTATGAAAAGTGTCTAGAGCAATAGAGAATACCAATTAAAAGGTCATCTTAAAGGAAGAGATACCAATGGGAGGTCTGATAAAAAATACTAGTCAGGAGAAGGAAACTGTGTCGTCAACTGTAGGTACCCAGATCTCATATGTAGTTATGTATGGAACTGCAAAGATGGTTACAAAATCTAGCGAACACAAAGGCGAAGGTGCGAGCTGTTGGAAGAAAGAAGACGTGGTGGGACCAACCATGTAGTACGGGCAAGCACGTGGATCTCAAAGGCGGTACAAACATATATCATGAAAGGTTGTAGGAACAGGAAATATGGTTAACCAAACTACAAAACGAAGGAACTCTCAGGTGGAGGATCCAAGCAGGCTAGGTCGAACACTGACATACATACTGCGGTAATGTGCATGAGCCCCTATGGTAGGGGCACTTCCAAAAGTCGGAGGAAAAATTAAAAAATAGAAAAAGTGAAGTCGACTTGAAGCGAGTTATTTGAGGAGTACAGTGATTTCAATGGATAAGAGTCAACATAAAGATTGTTGAGTCAGAGTGACTCATATATAGTTTTTTAGGATTAGAAAATATTTGCTATAAAGAGTTCTAGATGAATCCTACTAAGATTAGAATTCTTACTCCTATTTATATTAGGATTCCTACTCTAAATTGGAGAAGGGTTAGCAAGGACTATATATACCATGGGGTGACCAAGGAGAGAAACTGTCAGGCACCCAGATTTTTCAATCCGGATTCCTCTGTGATTCCACCGCACTATTCCTTGGATCAGTAGATAGTGCTCACAGTTACAGTAATGGATATCAAATTTCATATCATGCGGAAGCTAAAGTAAATTAATAGACTTACTCATGGGCCGATTAGGCCGAAATCAATAAATTGCAGTAGCGGAATGAAGCACACAGGTGGGACCTTCAGGACATGCCCACAGGCAGCCAACTGGAGGTTCGCGACCTAGCCCTTGACATCTCCATCTTCTCTGCCAGCTTGCCAACTGGAGCAGAGAGGAAGTGAGACGGGGAGGAAAGGGAAGAATGAGTGCGGGCGGGGCAGAGGTAGAGAGAGGACGGGGCCGGTTGTCTCCGAGTGGAAACGGGGAAAAGAGGGAGGGCCCGCGCGGTGGAAGGAATCTGGGAGAGGGGTTGGGCCGAGCCTTCGGCCGGCCTAACCTCTCTCTCTTTTTTTATTTATGTGTGCACATGGATATGTATATATATATATATATATATATATATATATATATATATATATATATATATATATTGTTATTTTGCTGGCTTATTTAATTTTGCATATTTTTATTTCTTATTGCTAAACTCTTTCTTGCGCAATTTGTATATACACGCATATATATGCATGTATATGTGTTCGTATTTTATTCCTTTACTTTTATTGCTATTTATGCCATTATTTTCAAAATGAGATTATATATATATATATATATATATATATATATATATATATATATATATATATATATATATATATATATATATATATATATATATATATATATATATATATATATATATTTATTTAACTCAGGTTTCCCTCTTCTTATACTGGATCATCTTTTCAGATTCGTATTTAAAATTTTTAGTTTTCTATTATTTGAACCTGTTTGTTTTCTTCTTGTTCCTTTTAACCTTTGGAACCTTCACCAAATTTTTCAGAAAATCCCATAAACTCAAAATTCAAATAAAATACATTGCAAAAATAATTCAAAAGCTTTGAATTTTTAAATTCAAATTTTCATGATGTTATAGAAACCAAGCAATCAAGTCTACTCATGCAAAGCAAAGGACGCATGAGAGGATTAGAGGCAATAATATTCTTTAGCACTAGATTCTTAGAGCAAGGATCCAAGGGTTGTAAAAGATTCGAGAGGGTTGTGAGTGAGCGATAATTCCTTGTACTCTTTTGAGATTGTGCTTGATGAATTTGCAGTCGGCTTCGCCAAATCTTCTCTCTCGCCATGGTTGCTTCGACATTGTTATTTTGGTTCTCTCTACGAGATTTATCTTCTTCGTTCTTGATACCATACACGCTTGTACCGTATGTCACAAACTCTAATCCAATCCGGGGGCGGTTGTGTATAAGAAGGGGGTATCAAAGTGTGACAATAGCAACAACATATCCTATTACATTTGAATGGACCTAGGGGAAAAAATGGATCGGATTGTTTCTGACCGATCCGGATAATTTTTAAATATGGAATGGTTCGGCTCGGATTTTTGTCGGATAGTCTCGAATCGGAAACAAATACAGATTTTTTTCAAAACAAATATGAATACGGTAGCACACTATCCGTCGAATACGAAAATGAACTTGAACTATCTGAAGATGACGAAATCCTGATATCCAACCCACTGGCCATAAGTACTAAGCCCAAGACCCAAACCGCACTAGGTGTAGACGTGTAGTGTAGGCCAGTGGCCACTGCCCACTGGGCCAATCGGCCTTAAGGCCTTAAGGCCAAGGGCACTAAATAAATGTTGCTTATCTAAGGCTGCTCAGAGGGAAGTTGCGCAGCGGATTCTGTATGCCATTATGCAACCGTTCACTAAAGTGTTTTTGTTTTGTATTAAAAATGCCTTGCTTTTCAACTGTTGCTAAGTGTTGATAGTTTGCACTCCTGCATGTTGGAGGCCTATTGCTGTTCATGTCACATATGCTCACGCTTCTGGTTTATAGCTTTCCACTAAGAGTTTTGGAATAGCAACTTAAATTTCTTGCTTATGCTTCTTTATTCCTACAGGTAATAACATGTCCAGTTTGATGAGGATTTTAGTATCGTAATTCTGAGTTAGCTATCAATGACCTTAGTTAGTATGCCATCAGGATCTGGGCTGAGAGATGTTGGTGGCAGTAGTCTAGTAGTGGTTTGATTGCCTGAATAGTATGTGTGTTAGTACTTATGTTATGTTCTTATATTTGTTCAAATTGCTACCGTGTGTACTCCATGAATTGCACGTTGTTGATACTTATGCTATGTGCTGATCGACTATCGATTATATTTTTATTGTGGATGAAAATACTTATGATTGTTTAAATTTCATAAATGTTTTGACAAGATAAACTATTTATGTATTTTCATTGATTTTGGATATACAATTTAAGGAGTTCTCATGTTCCGATAAATATTCGTGACTGGATTAGTTTTGATTCATATTTGCTTCGTATCTGTATTCGATATTGTTCGTATTTGTATCCGAGGTATCCGTATTCGTGCCTGCATCCGAGAAAAAAATATAAAAACAAATATGGTAGAGAGAGAAACTCGCGTACGATTTTTACTGATATAAATAAAGTCACTACAGTGTGTACTACAATTGACTAGAGACCCCGTCTTAAAAAGATACCCCATTTAAAAGCTAGGTACGGTAGAAAAAGTCATTTATTATAAAAAAAAAAGAGTACTGTTATACAACATTCGACTGTTTTTAAGGACCAAAACAGTCAGATTGATATAGAGCGTTAGATCTCCATCCAACGGATCCACCCATACAAACCCCTAAAAAAATGACCCCCTTCCAAAAAAAATGATCTAGGCGTTGGATCTCCATCTAACGGCTCAAAATCTGACTGTTTTTGTCCTAAAAAATAGTCGAATGTTGTATAGACACTCTCATAAAAAAAATAGTTTTTAGAAGCCAATATGAACTTGGCAATGTCTCATCCTTTCTGGTGAACTGGTTTTTGGTCAGATGCTGGCAATCCAGTGAACTAACATAAACCGGGCTAGCGAGCTAGTTTTTGGTCCGATGCTGGCAATCCAGTAAACTAACATAAACCGGGCTTGCCCAAACCGTTCCACATCACTGAGCCCAAAAATTATCACAATCAGAAAGGCCAGTAGTTTACTTAGCTTTCTTTCAAGGATCCATCAAATTTCCTTGCAGCAAGCATGTGTGGAAATCTTGGGCGCCTCTGAATTACAAATTTTTCGCGTGGTTAGCTCTCAATGACCGGTGTTGGACGGCACAAAGGTTGCAAAATCGTGGGCTGCCTCATCACTCTTGGTGTGTTCTCTGTCAGCAGGAAGTAGAGACTATTGATCATCTTTTAATCTAGTTTTACGTGTAATTACTCCCTAGCACATATTTATAAATAATCAATAAGCAGTTCGTTGCTACGATGCAAAACTAATCAGAGACTAATCCACAACAAACAAGTACCGAATTTCAGATGCACCAAAACCATCGGACTATTCATCACCTACCGTTGCATGTCGTCGCCATGGCACAGTGTGAGTATGGTCGTACCGAGAGAACAGAACAATTACCAGTGGCTCTGAAGTCCGTAGAAACATAGAGGAAACGGAAAGCAGGCGTAAAGAGAGCGTACCATCATGATGATTAACCAAGAAGCTGCAGGATTCCCACAGGCGCATTTCGTCGAACAGGTGGTGGGCGGTCCTGGCTGGCGGCGGAGGCCAACCGTCCCAATGGGGACCCGGCCAGAAGCAGGCAACTCAAAGGCGCACGCCACCGCCAATGTGCGCACATACACGTATGTGTTCCGGCCGCCGGAGCTAGCCTTGGTCGGAATCCCAGGCTCTCCGCATGTCAAACGCGTAACTCCGCTGTTATGTCGTGGCCGAGAGGTCCCGGACTCGAGAGTCAGCGAAAGTCCGACGCCGCAAGGCAGTGCGTGAAAAACGACGTAATAAAAGTACAAAATTTAAATTAAAGCAGCCCAGGCATCAAAGGTCCCATGGTCTAGCGGTTAGGACATTGGACTCTGAATCCAGTAACCCGAGTTCAAATCTCGGTGGGACCTAAGTACTTTGTTTTTTATTACCTTTTATGTCCACGGATATACTTTGACGAATTCGTGATGTTCCTATGGGCACGTACAATATAAGATATTTATACAAAAAAAAGTTTAAAGAGAAATAATATAGCCACATCATCAAATATCTATATAAAAGATATTTTCTCTTATGCAAATATCCTTTATAGGTGCTTAGATATTATATTATCTATATTGTGGCTACGGACTAAATAGTAAACAAATAGATCAGTAATGTGAGTGTGGGAAATGAACTGGCCTTGGCCTTTCCCCATAGCCAGGATACGCATTTAAATGGCCATAAGGTATGATTACAATAATACTCTGCGCAGTTGTGTATTGTGCTAGGGGCATACACGTCCTTGTCCATGTCATATTGGGCCTTTTAGCCCAACAGACTGGATGGGTTTAGGTGGGGGCCATCCCTACCATATGAGTCTCTCATGGTAAAGGGTTTCCCGCAGGCTGAAACCATGTCGCTGAGCCTTTTGCCCCCCCCCCTTCGTCCCCTCAGCCTGTGGTGCAATTGGCCCCTGGGTTGGGTGAAGTTTGACCGTAGTCGTTTGCTGTTCTCTTTAGTGGGGCACGCGCCCACGCATGATTGGCGCGTCGCAAGCTATCGTCTCTTGCTAGTTGCGTTTTCGAGGCGCATCTGAAAAGGACGACAAGCTTTAAAACCGTCGTGCTCATTGAGATGCCACCCCCGTGCGCTCTGTCCTTTTGTTCCTCTCACCGCAGTGCCTATTCGCTGTCGCTCCACCGCTTGTAGTTCTTCTATACGCCGATAGGTGACGTTGGCCACTTTTCTTACACCTCCTTTCTGCGCCGGCGCTGTTTGCTCCGCCGTCCCTGGACAGTCTGGCCGCAAGCGCATCCTCCACCGCCACTGACCGGTCCGGCCAAATGGGTCGTGGCAATGAGCATTCTCGTTGGTCCGCCGCTGGCGCTTCGTCGAGCCGTGGCGGTGCTTCCGATCGCCGGGGCCCGTCGACGACCGAGGTGGAATATGAGCTAGTTGGGCATGAGCCGTGGACGACCAACAAGCGATGGAGCACGGCAAAGAAGTTGAACAGCGTGTGTACGAATGTGCTAGGGCAGAGTCTGGCGACCGGAGAGATGATACAGTCGCTTGTTCGCGAGGGGAAGATCTTGGATCGTGATGCAGTTCGGCTGCCCTCCGCTGAGGAGACGGAGCCCCATCCGACGGAGTTAGAGACGTTCGTGTTCGCCGCCTACTTGGAGGCCGGGCTTCGATTTCCCGTGGCGATGTTCGTCGATGAGGTCCTAAGGTTGTATGGGCTAGAGCTGTCGCAGCTAACTCCCAATGCCATCGTCCAGCTGGCGGTGTACTGTTGGGCATTGCGGACAGAGACGGTTTGGCCAAGCCTGACTCTTTTCGCCTTTCTACACGACACATGTTGCCAGCCGAAGAAGCTCGACGTGGTGGAATACCCCAACTTTGAGAGTGTGAGCTTCGCGCTACGGTCCGTGTGCACGACTTATTTCCAATGAATGTGATCCGGACGAAGTGTGAGTCAAACTGGATGCGACGGTGGTTCTACCACCGTGTGGAGTGCGGTAGCAGTTTGAGGTGGTTGGGGTGCCTGCTGGACTTCAACATGTCCCCGTCGGTGACCCTCGATCGCGATGATGAGCACCATGCGCAGAGGCTAGTGGGTGTGGCTCTTAGGTTCAACATGCAGGATCTTGCGGAGGAGTATTGCATGTACGACGTGTCTCCACTGGCATGTCCATGTCATGTGTAGTCTAGTCCTGCCCGCCACAACAGCCTACGCCCTGTCGTTGCGTCATTGCCGAGGCCGACCAAGCCGAGTAAGAATTCTATTGTAAGCGTCGTACTTACCCCGGTTCGACAGGAGGTTGTCGTGACTGTGCTTTGGTTTCATGGCAGGACTCACCCTCGAGGATGCAGAGCACACGGCGACCGTTTTCCTAGGCCGTATGTAGCCAAGGAGCATAGCCTTCAAGAAGCGGTGACAGCGAACATCGGAATGTAAAACTTGACAGGACTCACAAGATTCATCATCATGAAGAGAAGCTCGAAGTCTATGAATTTTAGAGTTTAAGTTCTCAACAACAAGATCATCACTTTTAATTTTCTTTTTGTATTTCTTGAGCTCTTCTGTCAATTTAAGCACAACATGAGATAAATCGGTGTAGGAAGGTTTTACCTCATCCAGATTGCTGTAGAGATCATCATTGTTGTAATCCTCACTATTTTTCATAAAGTACATTCCTGTGAAGTTCACCTCCTTTGCCTTCTTGCCATTGTCCTCATCACTTGCAGATTCGACATCGCTCAAATCAATCTCCTCAAGTGTTGAGAGAACCTTGTTGACTGCCTTACGATAGTTATGCTTCTTGCTTGAGGTAGCCTTGAACCAAAGTTGATGAGTTGGTGCTTTGTCGTCATTGACCTCCTTGCTCTTTAGTTTAGGACAGTTAAACTTAATGTGATTAAGTTCACCACATTCATTGCACCTAACAATACCTCCTCCATGCCTTATTCTGACATTATTACTTGCCTTTGTCACCCTGTTGGAGAGAAGAACAAACTACTCTTTTGGTATCTCCTCTAGCTGTTCATCTAAAATCGAACACAAAGTAGACAAAGTGACACTAGAGGGACAAGATGAACTATCGGCTTAATTAGTTACTAAGCCCAAGGAATTAGTCTTATTTATCATAGCCAAAGCATCAATCTCATATATTTTCATCTTAGAATAAAGATCATTCAACGTGAGAGCTTCTATGCTAATAGAATAATTGATGGTAGTTACTAACACATTCCAAACAGACATATCCAAAGAATTTAAAATTTGTCGTGCATTATCAGAATTAGTGTATGTGACACCCACCGATTGCAAATCACTAATAATCTTATTGAAGCAATTGAAAAGAGCATCTACTGATTCTCCAAGTATCATCTCAAATTTAGAATACTCCTTTTTGAATTAATTTTGACGTACACCCTTAACAGACTTTGATCCTTCATGGTAATCGGCTAGAGTAGACCAAATTTTATTTGCAGATTTAAGATGAGCAATTCTGATAAACTTGTTTCTACTTAAACCTTACAATAAAATATTTCTAGCCTTAGAATTAGTCTCTATATCAGTAGTATTTTCAATGGTAATGACGAAGGCACTTCATATGAATTTTTAAATTTTTTCCAAATAGCATTACCTTGCGCTTGTAGAAAGACATCCATACAAGTTTTCCAATAAAGATAATCTGTACCATAAAAAAACGGTGGCTTACCAGAGAACTGATCCTGATCTAATACCATTGCAACTTTACTCTGATACCACTTGTAGGATTGTATGGCACAATTAGAGGGGGTGAATTATTGACTCCACTTCTTCAAATCTCTACGTAGTCAATGGCGAATTCGACCGCTCAAACAAACACTTGTTGCACCGCTTTGCTCACGGTCATATGCTTCACCCAAACAGCAATCACCAGAAATCATGAACTAGATTGATTCAAGATCTTCTTTATTGTTGAATTTTTGTGGAGTTACAAAGTGTCCTCACAAGCACCCCTAAAACCCTAGCACCAAAAAGCCTTACAAAGCCCCATCGCTAAAATTCTTAGCCTACCTCTGCTTTTATATGCTAGAGCCCTAAACTGTATTCGACTCAAACACAAATATAGAATCATATCTCTATCTCAAATTAAGGGACCCAAAACCTTTTCGTACAAGGGTTTTCATTCAAACTCTTAATCTTTTCCGTTATGGACTTCATCCACAACTCCTAACACAATACGTGATTAAGCCTCCAGGATCACACATCCTGTATCTTCATCAAGCCTAATCAACTTCCGTGTCGAAACCTCCAGGACCGCACCGCCCGTAGCTTCTCCACGCATCACCACCTTTGATCTCCATGTGCTCCAGCATTAGCTCGACCATCTCGCATGACATCCCGACTATCTGGACCTCAGATTACCCCCTCCTAGTCCTGGTCCTCCCTGTCATCGACCATGATCGTCTCCGTACTCACCTGCACATGCAAAGACCAAAGAAATATTTTTCTAGTACAAGTTCTTCCCAACTTAACTGTCATCAGCACATATACGTAAACCATACCTTTCACCATCCATCATCAATAACCAAGTCGTTCACGACCACAATTTCCATCGCTATCCAAAACTCAGCCTCATACAACATATTACGACCGCTAGCTCAACGAGTACTCGAAAACCAAAAGTACTCGGGAATTCCCATCGCTCCACTCAAAATACTTAGGAATAACAACCATCACTATCGACTATCGAGAACCATCGTGCACCGACTACTAAGTACCAATCGCTATGACTACCAAGTATTGAGTCCTTCCGACTACGAGTACCGTTCCTCTGAACACTATTTACCGATCACTGCTAGCCAGTCCTACCATTGGCCTAACACGAGTACTCGAAGTACATGAAGATAGCAAAAGCCAAAGCACTCGAATATGACCGGTTCATTGTTTGAGGTTGAAATCTATGATTACCTGCTGTGGTCATTTTGCCATGGTCAAAACAGGACATAGTTGAAGTCAGACAAGGTCGAAGTCTACCATTCGATCTTCCGATGGCACTCGAATGTCATCTGATCCTCCAATACCACTTGGACATCGTCCGATACTCAGTTGCTACTCGACAGCCGTCCGATGCCACTTACCCGATCGGGCTAGTCTGAACCTCCTTGAAGCAGAGCGTCATTCGATACTCCTTCGCTACTTGACAACCATCCGATGTCACTTAGCCAATTGGACTGGTCTGAATATTCTTGAAGCAGATTGAAACCACTTGAACGCGATTGAAATCACTCGAAGCAGACCAAAATCACTTGGAGTCACTCAGAACTAATCGAAACCACTCGGATTCAAAATCTTTGACTACAATCGATCGAAACTTTTGCAAATGTAAATTTCAAAATAATCCAAATATCAATTATTCATCATCATTTTATTCACAACCATCTACATGGTCTAACATATTATCTATTTATTTTACTTGTTTTTATGTAAAATGATCACATTATGGCAAAATTGATAATATCACTCTTCTAATCGTAGCTCTCAATAACATAGAATTTAAACCATGATTTTAGTCATGAATAAGATATATTTATTAATCAAATTAGATGCCAAATGATCAAATAAACACTCATATCTCTATTGGAATACATGGTTAATTTGAATAAATATGTTTTTTTGATAGAATTAGGTAGGATCTTAGATTCTACGATTAGATCCTAGAATGCGATCCTGCCAAAGTGTCTCCAATCTAATTGAGGATCATAATTCTGACAACCTTGCTCCCGACAGCGTTAAGCTACGAAATTAAAGTGGGATCATCAGAGGAGAGAGAATGAGAGAAGAAGGCCCTATTCTTTTTTTACTTTTCAACGGCTTTTGACTTTTGGTTTCTCTCCGCTATCACTATTTATTAGACTAATAAGTCATAGCTCAAAGAATATGCCCGAAAGTGAGGAAGGATTTTAGGTTTTACTACCTTCATTCTTTTTGTTTGACTTTCTAGAATCCATGCTATCAAACTATTTAAAGTTTGACCGTTAGTGGACTCAAAACTATCTAGACTGACTATACAAAAGTTATATAATTAAAATTGTTGTTAAAAATATTTTCATAATATTATTAATTTTATTAGTATATTTTAGTATAAAGTTATATAAACTAGCTATAAAAATCATATCTCGAAGACCATAAAAAATCAAGTACATCAAATAAAAAAGAGAAGGGCGTACTTTTTACTCTTTTCTGACTCACTACGTGGGGTGGCTTGTTGACACAGTACATTAACTTGCTGTCACATAAAGAAAAACCACTACCAACACCATAATTAGGGTGGTTATTATGGTGTAAGTTGTTTTAATTTTCGTACTCGACGGGGTGAACAAATTGTTTTAGAAATAAGTTTATATAACACTATAAATTTTGTTTTAAAGTCTATCTAGTAATCTGAACTATGAAACTAGACATTTGATCCCTGAACTTTGTAATCCGGTTCAAATAACACTCTGACTCAGTTTTGCATAGTGGTATTACCCGCGTGGTGTGATAAGTGAGCGATTTTACCATATAGGATGACACACTTGGGTTAGTGACATGTTGGGCCTATAAGGGCTTCTCTCATATCAAACTCGTAGCTGTGCTTTTATAGCTACCGTCTCCTGTAGTTCTTTCCCTCTCTGTTTCAATTAGGGAGAGAATGTCCTGTGGGGCTTACTTGTCATTCATCTAAACTTGACCAGCATGTCATCCTATGTGGTAAAATTGTCCACTCATTGTGCCACACGGGCAATATCATCATTCAAAACCGGGTCAATGTGTTATTTAAAATTGATTGCAAAGTTAGGGGTCAAGTATATGATTTTATAGTTAGATGTGCTGAACGGATTTTCAAGTAAAGCTCAGGATGTTATATCAACTTTTTCTATTGTTTTATAGCATAGAACCAAATATGGATTTTCACGAAAAACCGAGGGAGTAAATTGGACTTTCCCCCCGATTTTTTACTCTCCGTTTCTACCCAAATAACTGGACGGTTGAGATTGAATTTGATGGATAACGTAGGAACAGAAATTTCGCGGCCCGACCCACCCGCAAAAATCTAGCCCCACCCACCCACCCGGCCCGGCCCGACCAAAATCCCCTTCCGCCGCACTACACGCGCTCCCACCGCACCACACCGCCCACCGCGCTCGCTGCCGTGCCCGTGCTCCCTTCATCTCCCTTCTTTTCCCCCCTCCTCTTTTACACCACCACCACCTCCCCCACCTTTCCTTTCTCTCCCTCTGCCCCAACCCCGAAACCAGATCGCCGAGCGCGAGGCGAGGAGAGGGGCCCGAGCAATGGCGGCGGGGTACCGGGCGGAGGACGACTACGACTACCTCTTCAAGGTGGTCCTGATCGGCGACTCCGGCGTCGGCAAGTCCAACCTGCTCTCGCGCTTCACGCGCAACGAGTTCAGCCTCGAGTCCAAGTCCACCATCGGGGTCGAGTTCGCCACCCGCTCCCTCCAGGTCGACGGCAAGGTCGTCAAGGCCCAGATTTGGGACACCGCAGGCCAGGAACGGTACGGTACATACGCCCAAGCCCTCACCTCGCTCTCTCTCTCTCTCTCTGCGCGGCGGTAGATAGATCTGTGCTTGGTTCGATGGCTACTCCTGTTCCCGATGCATGCGTGCGGTGCGTCTGTATGTGTGTGGGCCGTGAGGCTTTGTAGGTTGGATCTCGCTGCCGAATTATGTTGCGTGCTGATGCGGCTAGCTAGTGTAGGGTTTCCGGTGGGTCCTTTGATGAGGTTGAGTTCCATCCTGCTAATAGATCATACGACTTGTTTATGGTGTCAGATTGTATAGGTATCGGTTGTGTGAGGATCAGTCAGTAGGGGTCTTCCTTACCGTCATTTTTCTTCAAAGTAAGTAGGGATCCTACCCGTGAGTGGTTGGATGGTTTGAGCGATTTTAGAACTATACTTGCATGCTCGATTGCTGGTGCTGTTGCCTGTTGGTGATGCTTTAGTGATGGAAATGAGTTAGCTCCGTGTAGAGTTGGGCCAAGCTGGGCTTCTCTTGATTTTCATCGGGTATTCTGCATAGTAGTATGGTGCTGTGCGGGATTATCTTGCTAATTGCAATGAAGAGGACAGTTTCAAAAGCCAAACAGTTAGTGTTGATATATTCTTTTATTTCAAAGACGGATTTATGATGACGGCTGTAATCTGAGGGTTGTAATGTAATCCCTCCTAAGAGAGTGTGGACTGGAGAAGGTTGTCCAAAGTATGCGTGGCTAAGGATGGTCAATTTGTTGTGCATGGAGTGGAGCAATTGATTGCGCTTTTACTGTACATGTTGTTTTTTCGATCTATTTAGACAAATGCCGTTTGTTGCCCCTGAGTAAAACAACACCTTGTGACAAGGAACTCAGATGATGCATGGGATATTTGGAGGAGACTTTTGTTCAAGTGGTCAAAATATTGGACTAGAGATCAATAGACATGCCAAAAATAGGTACTTAGCACATTCTGTTAACTACAGATCTTCTGGATACCATTTTAACATTTGCTGGGCTCGTTACTTCTGCCATGCTTGATTCTGTTCTGCATTTCAGGCAACTTGTATACTACTAGATTTGTTGCAAACAAATTTGCTGAATCTGGTTGGCTATTTTTAAGCTTATGCTTATTGATGGCGCGATTCTATGGCATTATATTCTTTTATGCAGTAATAATGAATTACACTTGGTACACAAGTTTGTTATGCATTTTTCCACACCGTGCCACATTATGATGAATCTTGCTTTCATGTGCTTGTCTTGATCCGTTATGTTAACTGGTAGTTGGCTTGATTTACCTCTTATGTAGATAATCAACTTGTCTATTCTTGGAGTTCATGCTTATTTTGTCCCAAGTCGCCCAATTACTTTATTTTTAGTTCTACTAGATTTAGAGTTATGTGAGTTTCCACTTCTACCATTAAGCATGGCAGCGATTCCCCTGCTGTTCCCCCCTTAATACAAGAAAAGAAAAAACATGACAATGATTTATGATTCATCATCTCCGATCTGTAGTTGTTAGCACAACTTATCCCACAGTAATAAGAAATTAAAGTTAGTTTTCTCTCTCTCACGATCACTCACTCGCTCTCTGCCCATTCATATTCTTTGTGATTGGAAAATCCAAGTCCGTGCAGTCATGTGCTTACATACGACAAGTCTCAATTGGACATGTATCCATGTGACCATGCCATCTATTTTATTGTCTTAACTGTTTACATAATTTGGTGCTGTAATATGTAATGTATTTTCATTACCAATAATGTTATAGCAGTACCATGATGTACATTGCAATTTGCATTTTTCTGGGAACTGCAGCACTTTTACAACACAGCAAAGAAGTACATTTTTCTTATTCAAGGCTGTGGTATATTAAGGAAACAGCAACTCTTGTATGGTAGGTCTATAGTTTATGTTTGTACTGGTTAGCGCTGCTAACTTGTAATGCAGAATTGATTAAACAGAAAATTGCTTTCAACCCAGAATATTAAAAAGTTTGCTATATTCTAATGCCTAGTGAACCTTAATGTAGAATGATATGTCAAGGTGCTGTTTTTTCTATGTTGTGCTACTTATGCCCAAGAAAATAAAATAAAAGACTATATGGTTAGGCTCACCTGAATTTTGCTCATAGTGCTGAATTGTTATTTTATTTTGCTTTTGTTTGGGTACCTTGCATCCCTGTAGTGGCGTCAGAGAGCAGGTAGTGTGTTGTCCAGTAATATGGACTTCTGGGTGGATAGTCTAATCGCCATATACAGAGGACACAGTAGTGTTTTCATTGGAGGAGAAGGGGCTTTTTGTTGGATTTGAGAATGGGATTTTTCGTTGGATTGGAAGCAGTGAAGGGGCTGGAGAAGATGGCTTTTGTTTGGGATAAAAAGAATTGATGATAGCTGTGATTAAGATTGTGGATGTGACCCGCTTGCTAAAGTTGGGAGGCTTGGAGCATTGGAATCTTGATGGACATAAACGTACAATATAATGCTGTAGGATTTGACAATGCCCACAACAATTACCTGTTTACATACAGCAATAGAAAAAAAGGGTCCATCGAGGAATGAACAATATGCAATTAATGTTAATAATTTTGTTTTATTGTATAATTTTTTGAGAAGACGTTAGTAAGTTTATAGGGGATATGTTAGTGAACTATAACCCATTTTTCGATTGTTCTGTTGCCAACTTTGATAATCAACTGAACACCATTTGAATTGCATGCCATGACCTGGAATAGCTTGCATGTAGTATACTCTGTATCGCTCAACGAACAAAATTTTGAAGTACCAAATTTCTTTTACCAGTACCACGACCTGAGAGCAAAATTATTTGGGCATATTTTCTTTTAGATTTATTCTATGTATTAGAAACAAATTTTCTATTATTAGGATTATTTTTCTTAATATAGAGATTGGTTTCTTAGAGGTCAGTTTAGTCATCCCTGTAAAAAGGATAGTATTGTATCGTTACCATTAAGTAAAGAAATAAACAAAGTTCTCTAGTCTTTATCTCTTCTTCAACAAGCATTAGAGCCTTGGCGGAGGCATGGCCGACCGATTAAAGGTGAGTGCCCTACCCTTAGTCCTTGGACCCTTACCACAACATGTAGATACACGACTCCTCCAGTTTACAGACCAAATCTGGTTAG
The DNA here is from genome assembly GCA_036346575.1 of Dendrocalamus sinicus. NCBI lineage: Eukaryota > Viridiplantae > Streptophyta > Magnoliopsida > Poales > Poaceae > Dendrocalamus > Dendrocalamus sinicus. The sequence continues at coordinate 12,005,686 of CM070657.1, forward strand.
TTCAATTGAATTATGCTTGCTTGGGACACAAGGAATTTGAACATTAATGAAGTGTAAAATTATATAAATCATTTCAAGTATATCTTGTCATTTTGTTTTGTGAACTCCGTTAGGGTTCTTTATTCGGTAGTTTCAGTAGTGAATTTTTTTGCATGTCAGAATGTTTTCTGTTTGGTTGACTTCTGCCTTCACTTATCACAATGCATCTCTGATCTGAATCTTGTTGCAGATATCGTGCTATTACTAGTGCATATTACCGTGGTGCCGTTGGAGCATTGCTTGTCTATGATGTCACTCGGCACTCAACCTTTGAGAATGCTGAGCGCTGGTTGAAGGAGTTGAGGGACCATACAGATCCAAATATAGTCGTTATGTTGGTTGGTAACAAGTCTGATCTCCGTCATCTTGTAGCAGTACAAACTGATGAAGGGAAGGCATTTGCGGAGAGAGAATCACTCTACTTCATGGAGACGTCTGCACTCGAGTCCACCAATGTTGAAAATGCATTTGCAGAGGTCTTGACTCAGATTTACCGCATTGTGAGCAAGAGGGCAGTCGAAGCAGGTGAAGATGCAGCTTCTGGGCCTGGCAAGGGTGAAAAGATCAATATAAAGGATGATGTCTCGGCAGTGAAGAAGGGCGGCTGCTGCTCTAGTTGAGGCTTGCTGTATTTTTGGACTCGTGATGTTAGCTTTTGTTAATCGCCTTTCCAACGACTGAGAATTGTTAGTAGCATTAGAAACTTTTATATTATCTAGAGAGTTTATTGCTAAACTGGAAAGTTTGTCCAGACCAGTTTAGATCTTTGTATTGTTGTATGGTCTCCGCGGCAATAGGCATGGTATTGTTTTTCATGTGAATTCATTGCAACCATGTTTGAACTGTTCAACTAAATAGAAATATGCTTCATGGCTTCATTTGCTAATTGCCGATTTCCTAGAGACGCAAGGAAACTGTACACTGGGATCTGCATTGGGATTATGTCCGCTTCGACAATGTGCTGTAAGCCTGTAATGGATCGAAGCGCCCCGTTGAAGAAAATATCAGGACTGAATGCTTTCTAACTGATTGTAAAATTTCAGATTTGAATTAACTTCTATGTGAATATGCTTTCTAACTGATTGTAAAATTTCAAATTTGAATTAACTTCTATGTGAATATGTAAAGATACTCCGCCGATTCTAAATTATAGACATTTATTTCACCTAAAAAGCGAAACTACATTCAGCGAGGGCTTGACAGTCCAGATGCGGGGGAATATAAGAGCTTAAGCTGCTCGCTGGGTTACGAGTGCTACTGGCATGACTTCTGCGGTAGCCAGCAGTCACTACGAAGTTGTACTTGTGATCAGTCTCCACAGTGGATACGCCTTCGAAGACCTTGACGAATCATATGTTAAGAGATATACTTTTCAGACAATTATATAGATGGCTATATCATTTTTATATAAGGTGGTGATCGGTTCGGCTGAAAAGCTTGTGGCTTATGGCTGAAAACACTGTAGCTGACTGAAAAAAAGCACTGTAGCTGACAGAGGCTTATTTAGCATAATTAAATTAAAAAAATTTAAAAATAAAAAATATATTAGCCCATTACGTATAATACAAACAAATACGGGAAAAAAGAACTGGCAAAAAAGCTCAACGAAAAGCCAAAAGTTCAGAAAAAGACGAAACTTATGAATAGTGAAAAATAAGCCAGAAGCCGAAGCCGAAGTTGATCAGGGCCTAAATAATTATATTATTTTCATGTTTACTATCTTTTGAATAAATATTGTTATATCCTTTGAATGAATTATTATAAAGGTTGGTAAGTATGTGATTTATTGGTGAAGCCCTTTATTTGTTGTATGATGTTATTCTAAAAGATTGCTAGTCGTTTGTCACTGATTGATACACTAGTGACTTATAGACTAGCATATATATTGATTGATGACCATGTTTCACCGATCATAGATGTGGGATATCAAATCAATAATGTAGGCATATGTTAAAAAACATGATGTTAGATTGACCCACCTTGAAACACTGTTGAGATTGTCATGTCTTATGTGTCATCAGTTGGTCTTAAGCAATGATGATATATAATCATTGTACCTGAGATCAACATAGTTTTCTACATATGCAATAGTGCATTACCAAACGCTACTCCGTTACCGAGTAGTTATAAAGATATTGTTTGGGTATAATATAAAACATGCAGAAAAATGTGACTAATCGGATATGGGATTTGCCCCTTCTACATAATATGAGAGATATCTCTATACTCTTCGATGTGGTCGGACAAAGAAAGTGCATGTCCATGCTACAAGTGATCGAAGAGTTGACCACATGAAATTATACATCACTAGATCGGAAAAAGATTGAACAGTTCATGGATGTAATATCCCAAAAATTCACTTTCTTTAAAAATTTAATTTTAAATTAATTATTTAAGTGTTTGGATTTTATTTGAATTATTTGTGTAATACTGGAAGAAAATATCAAAATTTCAATTCCAATTCCCAGCTCAAATTCCAACAAAAATTCCCAACCAAATTTCAATTCTAAAAATTTAAATCTCTAAAAAATCTAAACCTCTAGAAACTATTTTTCTGGATCCGATCTATTTTTCTTGGCACTTCTCTTTTTAAAAAGAACAAAAAAAGGTTCTTGGCACTTCTCTCTTCAAAAAAGAATAAATAAAGGTTACAAGAGGGTCACCCATCCTAGAATTGCCGAAGAACCAACACGCTTAACCTATCAATGCCAACCGAGCTAGCAACCAGTAGACCTCTCTTCGTTCCTGTTTTTTTTTCTCATTCCTTTTTATTCTCTCCTCTTGCAAGACATCGAACAGACTTTGTTTCTTCAACCGAACTCCTCCATGAGCTTTGCATTCAAGCCAAAATCAATTTACTCCCACTAAAAAAATTTAAGGCAACAAAGAACATCCTCATTCACTGCCAAATATCAATTCTTTTCCGTTGTTTTAACCTTTTAAATCATCAGTTTTCAGTTCCTAAGCTTTCAAGTCTTGAAAACTGACATTGCTTTGATTCGTCCGTTTCTAATCCGTTTTTCTCGTTCTTGACCTATAAAATGAAGCTTTGAGACTGCGTCCTATGTCTTCACACCCTTCCCAACCCTCAACCTTGTGTGCACTGTCCAATTCTTCCCGTGCATTGTCCATCACACCTGATTTGTTCATTCATCATTCCGGTGAGTTTTTCGAACTTCTAATCGCGTCGCATTGTGTTCCCAAGCATGATGATCAGTACCCCTCAATCAATTTCACTTTTAGTGCCGTGCTTTGCCTAAATTTTGTGGGTTCTCCTTCTAGGCCAAATTCATCACTGATGATCGATCTCCTTCACCAATGAGTTTCTTGTCGAAGTGTCCGCGTCACCACGCGTTTCCAATACTTCTCGTTCAATTCCCTACCTTGTTTTGCTTTTCTTATCACTAGAGTATGTCACCACCACGAGCTCTTCGTCGCCATCAATGGCCACTCTTGAGCCGAACCAACTTCGCTATCACCTCTCCATGCCTCTATCCACCTCATGCTCCCTCTATTTTCTCCAGAACACTGCCGGTTTGCTAGAAATCCTACGCAACCCGCCGCTGCCGTGTGCCCTGACCACTGCCACCGCCGCCTCGCTCCGTCTCTGGCGCTGCCACCACCACCATTGGGTAGAGGACCTCGCTGGGGTTCCATTTTAGTTGTTCCCGACTGCCACCATCCCCAGCCGAACAGCACCAGCCACCACATTTCTTTCTTCCTTTCTTTTTTAGCTTTCTTTCCTTCCTTTTATCCTTGAGGCTACTATTTTTTTTCTTCTACCTTGTGCCCAGATCATTAGGCTCAAGTCTCCAACCGGCCAAGGGCCATTTCTCCCCATCATCTTTACTTGGAAACTACCCCAATTTAAGCTAGCAATTAATTCATCATTCTTTCCTTTCCTTCTACACATCCTTAATGCAGAGAAATGTTTGCATGGTACCGTGAATTCTGTCAATTTTTGTTCTTTGCCTAAGCTACAAATTGGAACACCGTGATCTTATCGCCTTCCTTTTCGTCTAGCCAAAACCTTTCTTCCTCCAGAGAAATCCTCGAGGTTGGCCAAAGTCACGTCGTGCGCTACCTGTGTACGTTGCCTAGCCGCCTTCGCAAAGCTTCATCTCCACAAATTGTTAGGAATTGGATTTTCACGAAATCGGCCATTTTTGACTTTCGCCATCGTTGACCGCTTCACCATCCAAGACCGCCATCGGAGCCTTGCCCTCACTGAAGCACGCCGTCGTCGCCGTCTTCCACCATCGCCGACACCATATTTATCTTCATCGTGACCGTGCGAACCTCAACTGCCTCATCGTCAAGCAAATCCGCAGTCGAAAGCCTTCATTGCTGATGCCCTTGTACCGCCACTACCACTTGTTCCTCGCCGCCAATCTACCTCCAATAAAGCAACCATACACCAAAACCTTCTCCACGTTACCTCATCTATCTGGTCGACTGGATGGTCCGAATGTCTCTCTAGCCTACCGGACGGTCTGAACGTCTCTCTAGTTGATCGGACAGTCTGAACATCTCTTTAGCCTCCGATCATGTTGTACCCTCCGATCTTTCCAACCATCGCTTCGACCTCCATCCTCTCCGAACACTTCGATCCCTCTGACCTCTCCAAACCCTTCGATTCCTTCTCCCTCTCTGAACACTCCAATCCTATGACCACGGCTTCCTACAACCATAGTCACTCACGACCGCAGTCGCTCACGACCACAGCCATTCACGATCGCAATCCCTCACGACCACAGTCGGTCACGACCGCAGTCGCACACGACCGTAGTCGCTCACGACATCAGCCGTTCACGACCACCATAGTACATGACCTTGGCACTATCTGACCACGGCTGTTCGATAACGCTTGGCCTCTTGACCACCATTAGTGTTATGATTGCCCTGGTCAGTTATGATAATCTCGTCGTCTATGAGCACTCTAGGTAGTCCAACAATTCTTGTAGGTTTCGACCACATAAAATCTTTTGATAACAAAAAGACTTTCGACCACATATACCATTCAACCATGTTATATACTTCAACCACCTCCGCTTTCGACCGCACCCTTGTTCGACCACTACCCTATTCGACCACGGCAGTCATCCGACCATGTTTCGACCACCGACCTCTCACAGCCACTTCGACCACCAACCACGTCTAAATTTCTGACCACGTTCAACCATCCGATCACAGTTGTTCAACCACCCAAAGCCTATCGACCACTATATAGCTTTTGGACTGGTTCGAACGTCTCCTAATGGCGATCGGACTGCTCCGATCTGTTCCAAATCCATCTAGAAAATCTCCTTTTCTCTTTTTCTGTAGTTTCAAACTTCCAAAAGCTTGTACTCCTTCATCCTAGCTCTATTTGCACTCGTTCAAATTTCTAAATTCAACTAAAATCAAAAGCGTAGTATATATATTTTGTATATTTGTGACTTTATTTGTGTTTATTTATTTGGGTTTCTTGTTTTTGCGCGTAGAGCTCGACGTCGCCGAAGAGTTTTCCGATTCGCAGCAAGAAGGTCTAGTCAACATGCAAGAAGGCAAGTCTCCTTCGATCATCTTGTACCTATGTTTTCCAAAATCCTTTTATTATTTTAAATTTAAATGCAGTGCTATGTTACATAAAATGATAGCTTCTATTTTATGGATATTAGTTAATCCAATAATTGCTATACCCTTTTTTGACATTGACAACCATGTACCTTTGTCGCCCTAGGCTTTTCTTGTCTCAGTATTGATATTATATTAATGCTATTTGGTAACTTTAGAATGGTAGTAATTGCTTAGATAAGCTATTCGGTCATTATAACCCTATGGGTGGGAATAAGGTTATCAAATCTCTAAACAGTTGTTTTCACCAAGTGTTTGGTAATAGGTATTGCTATTGGTTTGTAAAATAAAATAAAATGTGAAAATTGGTTTTAGACTTGGGCAGATGGTAAGATTGGGTTGGTGCGGATTTAGCACGAGAACTTGTATTGTGAATGTGCCGCTCGAGTCAATTAAGGACCGATGCTTATGATTATCCAAACTGAGCACTACTGTACTACCACAAGTCTAAATGGGTATGACCTAGCTGAATAATTCACAAAGCTTTAGTTTAGATATCATTAGTGGTAAGTGAGTACTAGGGTTATTGGAGTTACTCACAGTGAGGCACATGAATTTATTGTACCCAAACGACGCAAGAGGAGGCTTCTAACTGTGGTGGATTTAACCCTTCAGCGGTGAAATCTCAACGGGTGGTGTCTAGCTAGATCGGAGTGAGGTAAAGGCTTTGTGATAAATTATCTGGGTCTCATGCATAAGGAAACATGTTGGCTATTAAGATGACTTATCTCTTGTGGGTAAAATTGTACAACCTCTGCACAGTGTAAAACTATTCAAACAGCTGTGTCCATGGTTAACGGCGGGCAAGGTGTGCTTTCACATGGTAGATATTTGGTTTTGATTTTTAAAATAAAAGTTTTGGGAACTGAGGAGTGGATGGAACTCTTGGGAGTGTGTCCTGGCGGATGGAGCCAGTGCAGTTGGATGGAACCCGTAGCCTTGAACCTTGGCGGATAGAGCCTGTCTATTAGTGTTGGTGGTTAAAACCTTTACAAGAAAATTTATGTAGTTTCAATTATTGTAATTAATTTGTTAAATTGATGCTTTTGAAAATATATAATGGTATTTGAAATAAAATGCTACTTTATACAAAAGAACCATATTATCCTTCCTTTGTTAAGTCCTGCGTCTACTGTATTTTTCCTAAGACTTGTAGAGTACTTTATGTACTCACATGGTAAACTCAAAACAAATCTTAGAGGATTATGAAGCTCAAGAAGGATATTACGACTACTTTGCGTGTAGATTCGACGAAGGCTTTCTGAAGTACTAGGTTGCGTTTCCCCAATCAATTGCCTATGGCGTATTGATGAACTATTGACGAGTTTCATTTTGCTTCCATTTTGTTTTAAGTCTAAGAGGTCTTGAAATCTCAGTTGTAATAAATTGGCCATAAGGCATGTACTCTCTATTATTGTAATAAAGCGTAGTTGGTTATGTAATAATTGTTGTTTGACTGTGTGCACTAGCTTTGAGCTGGGACTAGTGTGGTAATACACAGAGGGTTCGGATTTGAAAACCAGGTCTCGACATTGTATGACAGGTTTTTCACCTAGAGTTCGATCGGATATCATGAGGCAAAAGAAGAATACATAAACAGGTCAATAGGTCTGATGAGGACATCACTTCCATGCATACAACCAATGGATCTGAACCTATACACTTACAAGGTCCAATCACAAGAGCTCGCGCCCAACAATTGAACTATCAGGTAACTTCATTTCTAGGAGTGCATTTTGTTTCTCATGAGAATATGCTACTACCTAATGCATGTGATATTCTTTTACTTAGGAACTTAGGAGCTAATCATGAAGATAAACATGTGTGATTCAATTCGCCTCCAAGACAGCACAAACTTCAAATGTGCATAACTTTCACATACGGAGTCCGATTGAGGTCCATGAGTACTCGATGAAAAGCTTTCTCATCCTCTTTCTAATGGATCTAGACTCATCTACAAATTCCTCCTGTGAATACCGTAATCACTAAAAGAAGGTGTTGCATCACTTGTTTGGGCCAAATTGGGCCTTATAATACTTGGTCCCAAGGGGAAGGTGCCTCCTCTCTAGGCCAGTACTGTTCACGGCTATACTATTCACATAAATAGTATCGTGAATAGTATCACCCTTTATTTCTTAGTTTTGCATGGCTTTCCCTCTCCTCTTTAAGGAGGCCGCACCCTTCTAGTTTTCTTGGATTTCATTTGCTTAGTTCTTCATTGTGAAAACTCTTGTTCTTCGCTTGTATCAACAAGACCAACCGTAAAGAGGCTCTGCGGAATCCCACCTTTTTGATATCAATTTATATATTTGTAATTCAGATTGCTTGTTATCTTGTTCTTGCGTGTTCTTCGGTTGCATGTAGGAATAGACCCTCGTGGTCAGGTTAACCACGTTCTTGGCACGGTTGATAACGACTTGGAGTATGGTTTAGCGATTGCTTGGTTTGTACGTGATGTGTTCATAGCCTGGATCATGAGAGTTGATCATCGTCCAATCGAAATTATCCTTCTCATCAAAAGATCAGGACAACACTAGCACATCAAGGTCCGACCGAATGCATATTGGTAGTATGAGTATAGTTACTAGTCATTACTTGATCGGGCATATCATAGACTGGTTTGGGAATTGGTCGTATGGGGATATGAACTGGTCATGACCGTATACAATCTGGTCGTAAGGAGTTATAAGCTAATCGTGAGTGACTAGAGCCTAGTTCTAGATCATATTGTATAAGATTCATCCAGATTGATCTTTGTGTATATTTGGGGGTCGATATGTTTTGCTAGGGACCGCTATTGACCAGTGATTGGAAAGGTGTTTTTGAGTTACAACCAAATATACATGAACCTATAAGATCACACATTTAATGGGTTAAAATAATAAGGGTCCGGATGATAGACTCCAAGTGGGATACTATCTCTACTCATATTAGATAAGAATCCGATCGGAGATTCTCTGAGATGGATACAATCTCTAATCGTATCAGATGAGGATCCGTAGGAGGCTATATATTGAGAGAGACATGGAGCTGAGGTTTGTATGGAGAAATCAAGGATCAGAGAAGATCCTGAGACACACACATCAAAACTCTAGCCGCCATCTCTTGAAACCCTATCATGCATGCTGGTGCTAGCACACCAGTGCATGGTGTTCCATCGCTTGGATGTGTGGACTTTAGTAGAGGGGCTAATGCGACTGTAGTACTGATCGGGACGATCATAAGGAGTTATGAGGACATCACTTCTTCGGATACACACAACACTCCTCCACTTGACATTCAAGGACCAATCACTAGAGCTCGCGCCCGACAATTGAATTTACAGGTGAGCTCTTTCCTAAGTACTTCTTTTTGTTCATTTGAGAATCGATTGCTACCTAATGATTTAATTGTGATTAGGAACCATGGAAAGGACCTGGAAGTACTTGGAGAAGGGCTACGAGGCGTACAAGTCCAGCAAGGGCGGTCGAATCATGTTGGAGGCCCAACTCAAGCCGACTTCGAATCCAATTCGGAGTCCAGGACCAGGCCGCACTAAAACGGACGCCTAGATCGCATCCGGGCTCCGTTTTGGACGTTCTACATATGGATGGAAAGCTGAGAAGACGACCTTTCCAATGGATCTAGTCCCATGTCAAAATTCCTTCTGCTTCAACCGGAATCATTGAAACAAGTGGGCATTCAGAATCTGTCAGGGTGCTGCGCCACCGTCTTTTGGGCCGTTCAGCTTTGTATCGTGTTGGAGCCCATTAGGGCGCGTCCAGGGGTTTGCACACCCCTCACTCCTCTATATCCAGCCACCACCCCCACCATTAGGGTTTGGGTTTTGCTTAGATTATTCTGTCTTTGAACAGTTTCGCCGTTCATTGGTTTGTGAGACCCCAACTTTCGAGTGCTAAATCAATACATCTGCAATTCAGTTGTATTCTTCCTTGTTCTTGATTTTGTTCTTCGATTCGCAGGCGAGGATTAGCCTTCTTGGCGAGGTCAACCGGGCTGCGCACGGTTGATAACCTGAGGAGACGTGGTGCTGCGATTGCGGGGTTCGGAACGTGTTGTTCGGAAGCCGGATCAAATTGTGTCGCGTCTCCACCAAATCGAACATATCCAGAACCTGTTGGAAGATCGGGACCCCATTTCTGGTGTTCCTTCAGGTTCGAGTTTACCCTACTTTTGTTGTTTTCGGTTTCATCCTAGAGTCCAAGAAAAAGCCCTACAAAAAAATTTGTAGTCATAGGTTGTTTCCTGTCCCAGATCTCGTTTAGCCTTTTGCACAATTTGATTTCAGAGTCCGTAGTGTTGAGTTTGTGTCCTTAGTCGAGTTGTGTTGCTGGTTTAGATCGTGTTTTGTTTCAGGTTGTCTTGCTTCCGCTACCTCTCATACAAACCCTAACCGTCAACTTTTGTTTTACCACCCATATCCCACCCTCTGTTTTTGAGTCATCCATCATCCATCGCATCTCGTGATCACCCAGCACCATCCCCCACCTTTCCCCGAGCTTCCGTCCCCACTTTCCACCAATTTCCTCCACCCGATTTCGTTTTCGGCCTCCACAGCAACCATAACTTAGAGGCCCTCCTTCAAACGGCCATAACTTTCTCATACGGACTCAAAATCAGGCGATTTTTTTTCAAATTGGGTGAAATTGAATTGTGCATCCGAAACTCCCCAGCTTCGCCGGGTTTGGCGAATTTATTTTGCCCAAATTCGGCATGGAAAGTGCAGTACTCGAGCTCCGAAATTTCATCACCGACTTTACAGCACATTCATCATTTTCTGTAGGCCACACCTTACATCAGATTGAGGTGAAACTTTGTGTGGTTCCTATTTCTATGCTCTGCTTGTGAAAAAAAATAAAAGAAAAAAAAGACAAAAAAGAAAAATTTCGGCACCTGGGCTTATAGTGCTGAGAGTGCTATCCGTGCCCAAAAAAAAACCGTGACAGAGCACAGTTTTAGGTGACAGAGCTTCATTTGTTTTGTGCTTATGCTGAATTAAGTTTCTCATTGCCTGGCCATTTTTGTTGCTGTCGTTGCTTTACTATTCTGGTCTTGACTCCTTGTTCATCATATCTTAACTGCTATAGGACACATTTAGACCAGCAACTAGGACCAGTGCTTTGGACATTTATTCAGCATTACTATCTGTTATTGATTTGTGTTCCACTAACATATTTGGCCTGCCAAGCTCCATATACCTACTTCCGGATAGCACAGTTTTTGACCCTTGCAATCGCCGGATCACACTCTCCAAGTATCCTTTGCCTTGCTTTGGTAAGAACACTTGTAAGAGCTTGGTAAGCCACTTCCTTTGTGGGTTCCCATTGCCCTTCCTTTGTAGTTGATAGGGATAATCCTTTTGTTTTCCCTGTGTTTCCACTACCCATGGCAGGAGACGAAGGGGACGGGACACCGGTCGATTTCAACGAGCGTGTTAGTCGCAACCAGCTACAAGCTGCACTCGACAAACAAAATGCTTCACTCACTAATCTCGGTGCGAGAATGGACACCATCGTCGCCGCCATTGCCAGGTTGAACACCACGGAAGGCATTGAGCGGGTGGAGCGGCGGATGGTGACCTCACCGGTCGGATGGACACATTGAGGCACGCCGCCACTGTCAATGACGGCCATCATCATGATGATGACACAGTGTATGATGCGGATGGCAACATTGATCAGCGGGCGACACAAGTTGCACGACTACGTCGGCGTCTTCAGCAAACCGACATGGTATGGGAGGTAATAACCACAACCGTCATGGTAACGACGACCCTTTTGCTAAAGTCAAATTTACCATTCCATCTTTTTCTGGTCATTATGATGCTGAAATATATCTTGATTGGGAGATGACGGTAGAGCAGAAGTTTAATTCTCACTTGGTTCCTGAACAACATAGAGTTAGACAAGCTACTAGTGAGTTTAAGGACTTTGCTATTATCCGGTGGAATGAATCTGGGTACCATGCGCTACAACCCGATACATGGGAGCGGTTAAAAGAAGCTATGCGTAATCGTTTTGTTCCTCCTCATATAAACATGATTTGAGAAAAAAATTGCAGCGCTTAGAACAAGGTGATAGCTCTGTTCAGGACTATTATGCTGAGCTTCAAAAGGGTATGGTGCGTTGTGGGGTTGTAGAGGAAACGGAGGATAAGATTTGTCGTTTTTACGGGGGGTTACGGCGTGAAATTCAGGACATTATTGATTATAAAGATTTTACTATCACAACCAGCTTGTTCCAGCTTGCTATGCTTGCGGAAAAAGAATTGCAGGGACGTAAGGAATCAGCGAAGGCAAGCACCAGACGACCCTTCTACACGCCGCGAACGACTACATCGACGGGACTGCCCAAGTCTTCTTCAAGTTTTCGTTCTCCTCCACCACCTGTGAACAAGTTTGCAGCAGCGCCACCAAAGCCACCTTCCACCACACGCCTTGCGGATTCTACAAAAAATTCTTTGCAGGGTCCAGCCAAGAGTTCTTCTTCCGTGGCTTCAACGGGCCGCTTCTCCGACATTCAGTGCCACCGCTGCCATGGGCTTGGACATGTGCAGAAGAATTACCCTAGCCAACGGGCATACATCGCCACAGAAGATGGAGGCTACATCAGCACTTCGGATGTCGAGGAGGATGATGATGTTGCTGCTGCCTCGGACGGCAATGGCGGTGGTGATGACGACCTGGTCCTTGGTGGGGCGTCCACAGCGACGTTACGGAGCATCATTGTGCAGCGAGTCCTCAGCACACAGGTACAACAACCCGATAAGTTTCAACGCCATAATTTGTTTCAGACTTTCTTTGCAATCAAGAACCGGCGCGCACGTGTCATCATTGATGGAGGAAGCTGCAACAACTTGGTGAGTTCTGATATGGTCAAGAAGCTTAGCTTGACCACGCGACCGCATCCACATCCATACCATATTCAGTGGTTAAATGACTCTGGAAAAGCTAAGGTAACGCAAACATGCCGAGTCCATTTTTCCACTGGTGGTTATGCTGATCATGTTGATTGTGATGTGGTTCCCATGCAAGCATGCTCTCTTTTATTGGGTCGACCTTGGGAATTTGATAATGATGCTTTACACCATGGTAGTAATAACAAATACACTTTTATGCATAAGGGAAAGAACGTTACTTTACTGCCTTTGACCCCAGCTGAGATTATAGAGGCCGATAGGGAGAGAGCTGCTGTTGCTAATGATCCAAAGGAACATGATAAATCTGAAAAACAGCAAGTAATCCATTTGAAAAATTCTGTTATGCTTGCCACAAAATCAGACCTTGCTGCAATTGATCATGTTAATGATACATGCTATGCTTTTGTGTGCAAAGATGCTTTATTTTCTCTTGATAATATGCCTTGCACTTTGCCTGCTCTTGTCACTAACCTTTTGCAGGAGTTTAGAGAAGTTTTCCCTGATGAGATACCTCCAGGACTTCTACCCATTCGAGGGATTGAGCACCAGATTGACTTGATCCCTGGAGCGAGTTTGCCAAACTTTGCGGCGTACAGGACCAATCCCGAAGAGACTAAGGAGATTCAGCGACAAGTCCAAGACCTTTTGGACCGTGGGTACGTACGTGAGAGCCTTAGTCCTTGTGCTGTTCCTGTTCTTTTGGTTCCCAAAAAAGATGGTTCTTGGCGTATGTGTGTAGATTGTAGAGCCATTAACAACATTACTATAAGGTATCGTCATCCTATTCCCAGGCTAGACGACATACTTGATGAGTTGTGTGGTGCTATAATTTTCACAAAGATTGACTTGTGTAGTGGATACCACCAAATAAGAATGAAACTTGGCGATGAATGGAAAACTGCTTTTAAAACTAAGTTTGGCTTGTATGAGTGGTTTAACTAATGCACCTAGCACTTTCATGAGATTAATGAACGAGGTTTTACGTCCTTTCATTGGCAAATTTGTGGTCGTTTACTTTGATGATATCTTGATTTATAGCAAGTCCATGGATGAACATTTGAATCACTTACGTGCTGTTTTTAATGCTTTGAGAGATGCACGTTTGTTTGGTAACCTTGAGAAGTGCACATTTTGCACGGATCGAGTCTCTTTTCTTGGCTATGTTGTGACTCCACAGGGAATTGAGGTTGATAGAGCCAAGGTGGAGGCGATATGGAGTTGGCCCACGCCCACGACGGTCTCCCAAGTGCGGAGTTTTCTTGGCCTTGCAGGATTTTATCGCCGCTTTATCAAGGAATTCAGCACCATTGCGACACCGTTAGTTGACAAAGAAAGACGTCGTGTTCCATTGGGGGCCATCACAAGAGGAGTACTTTAATCTTTTGAATGACAAGCTTACACACGCACCATTGCTCCAACTTCCGGATTTTGGTAAGACTTTTGAGCTGGAATGTGATGCTAGTAGAATTGGTATTGGTGGTGTTTTGATGCAAGAAGGCAAACCTGTTGCCTACTTTAGTGAAAAATTGAATGGTCCTGCTCTTAATTATTCCATGTATGATAAATAATTTTATGCTCTTGTTCGTTCTTTAGAGACGTGGCAACACTATTTATGGCCTAAAGAATTTGTCATTCATTCCGACCATGAATCACTTAAGCATATTCGTAGTCAAACCAATTTGAATCGTAGACATGATAAGTGGGTTGAATTTATTGAATCTTTTCCTTATGTCATTAAACACAAGAAAGGGAAGGATAATGTGATTGCTGATGCTTTGTCTCGACGCTATACCATGTTGTCTCAACTTGATTGTCGCGTTTTTGGTCTTGAACCTATTAAAGCACAATATGCTTTTGATGCTGATTTTAAGGATGTGTTGTTGCATTGTAAAGAGGGACAAGCATGGAATAAATTCGTGATCAATGATGGGTTTTTGTTTAGAGCTAACCGCCTATGCATTCCAGTTGGATCCGTTCGTCTTTTGTTATTGCAGGAGGCGCATGGAGGCGGTTTGATGGGACATTTTGGTGCTAAGAAGACGGAGGATGTTCTGGCCACACACTTCTTTTGGCTAAAGATGAGGCGAGATGTTGAGCGGTTTGTGGCTCGCTGCACTACATGTCAAAAAGCTATGTCTCGCTTGAATCCACATGGTTTATATATGCCTCTTCCTGTTCCTTCTATTCCGTGGGCAGATATTTCTATGGACTTTGTTTTAGGATTGCCCAGGACTAAGAGGGGGAGGGATAGCATTTTTGTTGTTGTGGATCGCTTTTCTAAGATGGCTCACTTTATACCATGACATAAAACCGATGATGCCGTTCATATTGCTGACCTTTTTTTCAAAGAGATAGTTCATTTGCATGGTATGCCTTCTACTATTGTTTCAGATCGTGATGCCAAGTTCTTGAGTCACTTTTGGCGTACTCTATGGAACGAGTTGGGTACAAAATTGTTGTTCTCTACAACATGTCACCCACAAACTGATGGCCAAACCGAGGTGGTGAACCGCACATTGTCTACCATGTTGAGAGCTGTTTTGAAGAATAATTTGAAGCTGTGGGAAGAGTATTTGCCGCATGTTGAGTTCGCATATAATCAAGAGGAACACTCCACCACCAAGGTAAGTCCTTTTCAGGTAGTGTATGGATTCAATCCCTGTGCCCCTATTGATATTTTACCTTTGCCTACTAGTGAGAGAGTTCATAATGATGCTAAGGAGCGTGCTGATTTTATTGTCAAAATGCATGAGACTACTAAGGCAAACATTGAAAAGATGAATAAAAAATATATGATTACTGCTAGTAAAGATAGAAAGGAAGTTAAACTTGAACCGGGTGATTTTGTTTGGTTGCACTTGAGAAAGGATAGATTTCCTAAGTTAAGAAAGTCAAAATTGATGCCTAGAGCTGCCGGTCCTTTTAAGATAGTTGAGAAGATAAATGATAATGCATATAAACTTGAGTTGCCTCCCGAGTTTGGGGTTAGTCCCACCTTTAACATTTCAGAAGAAGATGAGGCTGAGTTGAGGACAACTCCGCTTCAAGAGGGGGAGGATGATGAGGACATCACTTCTTCGGATACACACAACACTCCTCCACTTGACATTCAAGAACCAATCACTAGAGCTCGCGCCCGACAATTGAATTTACAGGTGAGCTCTTTCCTAAGTACTTCTTTTTGTTCATTTGATAATGGATTGCTACCTAATGATTTAATTATGATTAGGAACCATGGAGAGGACCTGGAAGTACTTGGAGAAGGGCTACTAGGCGCACAAGTCCAGCAAGGGCGGTCGAATCATGTTGGAGGCCCAACTCAAGCCGACTTCGAATCCAATTCGGAGTCCAGGATTAGGCCGCACTAAAACGGACGCCCAGATCGCATCCGGGCTCCGTTTTGGACGTTCTACATATGGATGGAAAGCTGAGAAGATGACCTTTCCAATGGCTCTAATACCATGTCAAAATTCCTTTTGAGTCAACAGGAATTGTCAAAACAAGTGGGCATTCAGAATATGTTAGGGTGCTGCGCCACCGTCTTTTGGGCCGTTCGGCTTTGTATCGTGTTGGAGCCCATTAGGGCGTGTCCAGGGGTTTTGCACGCCCCTCACTCCTCTATATCCAGCCACCACCCGCACCATTAGGGTTTGGATTTTGCTTAGATTATTCTGTCTTTGAACAGTTTCGCCGTTCATCGGTTTGTGAGACCCCAACTTTCGAGTGCTAAATCAATACATCTGCAATTCAGTTGTGTTCTTCCTTGTGTTCTTCAATTTGCAGGCGAGGATTAGCCTTCTTGGCGAGGTCAACCGGGCTGCGCACGGTTGATAACCTTAGGAGACGTGGTGCTGCGATTGCGGGATTCGGAACGTGTTGTTCGGAAGCCGGATCGAATTGTGTCGTGCCTCCACCAAATCAAACATATCCAAAACCTGTTGGAAGATCGGGACCCCATTCCTATCAAGGAGGAGACGATTGGATCGTGAAGATCGACTATTGCTCGTTGACGATCAACTACTTCTACTATATTGATGTGCACTACGTTGAACTGGGCTACTTTAATTCTTCTTTCGCTGCAATGTGGGTCTAATGGTAATAATCTATGTTCTCTTATTTGTATGGTTTTCTAGTTTATGTGGTGAAAATTTTAATTTATGCTAGTGTAGTCTACCTATATTCCGGCAGTGGTATCAGAGCCAACATGTGTTGTTTTTGATCTGGATTGGTCGCATATAGGAGATATGTGGTAGTAGTATATTAGATCTATTACTGGTCTGGTAGAATAACCTATATCGATTCATATGGATGGACTTGTTGGGTGTTGATTGATGAGATCAATCGGCTTCGGCATTAGAAGATGGGTTTGTGAGAGATCAATTAGTTTCGGTTGTGTCTATTAATGGTCATATCACATGTTACCCCTACCAGTCGAGATTCCAATCAGTGTAAGCTGTGATGTGTAGTCATATAGGGCCAACTGATCGGCTTTGTCACTATCGCCAACCGGTGTAATTGATCAATGGAAATTGACCCGATAAGATTGGTTCATAATTGGGCTAACATGATTAATCCGATAAGGGGCGTTGCTAGTGCCGGGACGTACGATGGGGGACTTCCCATCGTACGCTCCGGTGCAACACCTTTAGATAATATATGCAATAATTTTAATCACTGTATGTAACAAAATATTTGATAAAAAAAATCTCGATGTTGTACTGGTTATTGCTGAATATTGCACATATAAAATCAAAATATTACATATATAAAACCAACAGCTAGATTCACATGAAGCTCCACCCAAATTACCAAAGCCCAAAATAAGCACACAACTCAGCGGGCTCGATTGAGAAACGGATCTACTAGTTTAAGTGTAGCTCTGTACGCTCTGTATGATCGGACACAACATTTTCTACAATATATGCAACAAAATTTAACATAGCTGCAACAAAAAAGTCTACCCAGGCAAAAAAAAAATTCATAGCACAATGCAACAAACGGTTGCTACCTATGCAACAAAATCCCACTCTGAATGCAATATCACGTTGTAGCAATTAAAGGATGCAATAGCATTGCAAGCAAAAGTCAAACACATAGGCTATAAGGTTGCAACATTTTGATTGAACTCATGCAACAAATTAAGTAAACACCCGCAACAAATCTAGCAAATGCTTGAGAAGGAGGTCAACATCGGAGAATACCTATTGCAACAATATAAAACACTTGATACAACAAATTAGAAGAAATATCCACAATAAATTCAAAAAATATCTGCAACAAAAACCATTAGAGGAAGAAAGTAGTGCCGTGGTAAGGAACTCAACTCGAAGTATGAGGAGGAGCGGCTAGCTAGTCCCCTATCTAGAACATCACCAACAAGCCTTGCTTCGAGGTGGAACATAGTGGAGAAGCATAGGTCTCCAGCTGCTCTACTTGCTCTTCTTTCTCCCAATTCAAAACTCCTCGTATGCACATGAATGTCTAAATTGTGTGGATTCTTTGGTAGATTGAAAGATGGGGAATCCAAAAATCATACATGCAAGAGTTGATTTTGGTATTTGATTTGTGCATTTGGGGAGAATAGGGTTGGAGTGAAGAGCTTGGGGAAAGAAACGATGAGAGACAGAGAGAGAAAGAACTGCAGGTATAGGATGAAGAGTTGGGGAAAGAAGTGAAGAGCTCGGGAAAAGATGAGGGTGTGCAGTTATTAGGGTGGGCGGGGCTGGTTGGAAGCAGTAAAAAAGGAGTCACATTGAGTGGTGGAGCATACAGCCGGAATAGTTGCAGCGTATGTATGCACAGTAGTGATTCCAAATTTTTAAGGGTGAATTTAGGAATAGGATTCAAGGTAGGGACCGTCGTGCTAAGTATTCATTAGCATATTATAAGTATTGTGTGCTCATATCACGCGATGGAATTGGATTCTTTTCACAACTTGCTTTTGCAGGGATTTATGTGAATAGTATGGCCCAATATGTGTGTGATGCATGTATATTTTATCATGGCCTACGTGTCATGCTAAATTATAGCCATGGCTATATATTATTGCATAATAACCTGTGCGTCGACTTGTAATGCTTGATATTCTCATATGTAATTCATTAGTAGCTATTAGGAGTAATAGCGTAGTAGATGCATGTGGTGACTTCAAGCGTGATGGCTCGGTGAATAGGAAGCATGATGTTGGAGATTGTTGTAGGATCGAATACTGCAATTAGGGGGTGAATGATTGTCATCACTTTTTGGAATCTCCTAATGGTCGATGAAAATTTCAATCGCTCATTACACAATTGCCCGAACAATCACTCATCTTCAATTGCTCGTTGATCGCTCTATTGGACCACTTCGATCGCTTTGTCTATGACCGGTTTGTACGTGGTCGTATGCTTTAACCCAATCACAATCACCAGCAATCTTCAACAAATCATGAACCAAACAAATTCAAGATGATATTTATTGCTGGATTTCTATGGATTTACAAAGTGCCCTCACAAGCACCCCTAAAAACCTTAGCCAAAAACTAAAACCAAAACCTTCTCAAAATTCTCTCAGAACCGTCTTGTTAGCCCATAGCTGCCCCTACTTTTATAGGCTAACATCCAAACCGTGTTCACCTCAAACACAGACTCAAAACTTTTTCTTTTCTGAAAACCAAGGGACTCGAAACCCTTCCGAACACGGGTTTTATTCAAATTTCTACACCTTCCAAGTTATGGACTCTATCTGTAAGTCTTTCAATCTTAGTTATGGACTCCTTCCACAACTCCTAACTCACGACATGATGAAGCCTCCAGGATAGCACCTCCTGTATCTTTATCACACACCATCACCTCATGTAATAAAGCCTCCAGGATAACACCTTCTGTAGTCTCTCCACACATCACCACCTTTGATCTCCACATGCTCCAGCATGAGTCTGACCACCTCATGTGACATCCTCGACCACCTGGACGTCATCCTAGTCCCAGTCCTCCTCGTCACTGACCATGATTACCTCCAAGCCAACCTGCACATGCAAAGACCAAAGAATGTTTCCCCTAGCACAAGTTCTTCACAACTTGACCGACATTAGTTCACACACTCATATCACACCCTTAACCATCCAACAAGATCAGCCACAACCACAAACCTATTGCTTCCTAGAAATCAGTCTCAGATCACACATTACGACTGCTGGCTCATTGAGTACTCGAAAACACAAGTACTCGGGAATTACTATCGCTCCACTCAAAACACTCAGGAATCACAAGTA
Source organism: Dendrocalamus sinicus (assembly GCA_036346575.1). NCBI lineage: Eukaryota > Viridiplantae > Streptophyta > Magnoliopsida > Poales > Poaceae > Dendrocalamus > Dendrocalamus sinicus. The sequence goes on from CM070657.1 coordinate 12,025,511, forward strand.
TAGTAGCACTCCAAGTCTACGACTACCGACCAACAAAGTCTAAGACTATGACAAAACACTGTAGCTACGACCATTGAAAAGGTACTATAGCTATGAGATTACGACCTCCGACCGGTTCACTGTAGCTCATGACCTATTCACTGTTACTAGATCAAAGCCTACGGATTACCTTGCTGTGTTCACTCTGTCATGGTCGAAATGCCATGATCAACAAACTATGGTCGAATTGCCCTGCTCGATCTGCTGTGCTTGATTTACCATGGTCAACGCCTGCCGACCAGACATGCTAGCCTGAATACTCTAGCAACAAGAGCACATCAACCAGAATGTTCACAAACACAAATTCTAATGAAACCCAAATGTCAATTATTCATCATCACTACGTGCACGACCACCATATGGTCTAACAATTGCCATGCTAAGGGCCATACTATCTCACATTTTAATATGATTATTTGTGAATGTTTTTATATTCCTGTTATACTATTGTTCATGTTATTATTTTGGGTGTTTTAACATAAAAGAATTGTACCCTCAAGAAAAATTAAGTAAAACTTGATGCCCTTCCAATTATTGCACCTAGCAAGATTTTTATCATTAATTCGTAGGTCTACCAAAGTAGTATATCATTAATTATCTCAATAAGATACAAAAGTGTTGGACACATTCATGCATAATAATTGGTTTAACTTGACTAAGCTATCAAAATGGTTTTAGGCCTAGGGGTATGGTGTTGACACTAGGACATGTGGATGTCACTTAACAAACAAGAATTACATGTGATGTAATTAGTAAGGGGTTACTTACCTACGTCGCTAGATTTCTAACAGTGATGCTAAAGCTCACTAGGACTTGGTGAAATATGGATCTTAACTTACTATATATTATTAGAGGGAACATGATTTTTGAACATATAGTGGGAGTATCTTTTTTAAAATTGTTTAATGAAACATTTTACATAAACATAGTGCTAAAATTTTGCATATACATTTTTTGTTGTAGATAATGCTAACATCTAGTTTCTCCGCACCTAGTTTTAATTTGTGATCCAATCTTGAGAAAGAAAAACTAAGTGGAACATATTTCATTGATTGGTATTGCAACTTGAGAATTGTTTTTAAGAAAAGAAGGAATATGTAGAGGTTCCATATCCTAATGAACCAGTTGAAAAGAATGATTATGAAAAAAATAGCAATGACTTACTAGAGGTTAGCTGTCTCATGCTTGCCACCATGAACTCTGAGCTTTAGAAGTAATATAAGAACTCGGATGCCTACAATATGATTGTGGGTCTTAAAGGTATGCTTGAGAACCAGGCAAGGGCTGAAATGTATAACATGTCTAAGTCATATTTGCATGCAAGCTAGCTGAAGGAAGTTTGGTCAGTCCTCATGTAATCAGAATGATTTATTACATTGAGAGTTTAGAGAAACTTGGTTTTCCCCTTAGTGAAGAGTTAGCTATTGATGTGGTTCTCTAGTCACTCCCCATGAGCTTTGAGTCAGTCATTTTGAACTTTCATATGATTTGCATTGAGAAGTCAATGACTGAGTTGCATGGGATACTCCAGTCAATAGAGGAAAGCATTAAGAAAAGCTCTAATCATGTGCTGGTTTAGAAGACTACCAACTTCAAAAGGAAGAAGGCTAAGTCTTTGGGTAAAAGAAAAGGTTTGAGCAAAACTTAAGATGAGATCTCGAGTATCAAATCTAAACTTCAGAAGCTCAAGATTGGCGCTGCACTTGACACTATTTGCTACCATTGCCATAGGACATGACATTGAAAGAGGAACTACAAGAAATACTTAGCAGAATTGAAAAAGAAGAAGGGAAGTAAGACTTCCACTTCAGTTCCTAAAGGAGCTAGTGAGAGCACCGGGCGACTCAAAGAAATTTGAGAACCATTAGAAAATATTTCAGCTCCTACTGAACCTCCACTAGATATATAAGATGTTGTAGAATCTATGGAAAAGACACAAGCCCCACACAAGTCTGGAAGACCACATCAATTGCCGATAAGATATCGGCAAGATGATTTATTGTTAGACAATGATGAGCCTAAGAGTTTTGAGGAAGCAATGATAAGCCCAGACTCTGAGAAATGGCTTGGAGCCATGAGATTTGAAATAAAATTCATGTATGATAATCAAGTTGGAACTTGGTTCACCTATCCAACAGTGTAAAATCTATTGAGTGCAAGTGGGTTTTTAAGAAAAAGATAGACATGAATGGAAATGTTCATATCCATAAGGCATGATTAATGTCAAAAGGTATCAAACAAATTCAAGGTGTTGATTATGATGAACCGTTCTTGTTCGTCACTATGCTAAAGTCTATCTGGATCATTCTATCTATTGCTACATAGTTTAATTATGAGATATGATAGATGGATGTCAAAATAGCTTTCCAAAATGGAAACAGAAATGAAGATGTGTACATGACACAACCTAAGGGTTTTGTCGATCCACAAAATGCTAGAAAGTATGGAAGCTTCAGAAATCCATCTATGGGTTAAAACAATCATCACAAAGTTGGAACATTCATTTTGATGAAGTAGTCAAAAGGTTTGTCTTCATCAAGAATGAAGAGGAACCTTGTATTTACAAAAAGGCTAATGAAAGAGCACTTGTTTTTTCGGTCTTATATGTTGATGACATATTACTGATCGAAAATGATATTCCTATACTTGAATTTATCAAGACTTCATTAAGAAATAGTTTCTCTATGAAGGACTTAGGAGAGACAACATTTATTTTAGGCATAAAGATCTATAGAGATAGAATTAAAATGCTAATTGGATTAAGCCAAGATATGTACATTAACAACGTGTTGAAGCAGTTCAACATTCAAGTTCCAAGAAGGAGCATTAGTCTTAGCAAGACTCAGTGTCCTTTGACACCTAATGAGTGAGACCGAATGAGTAGAATCTATATGCTTCTGCCATTGGGTCTACTATGTATGCCATGCTTTACACACAACCAAATGTGTTATATGCTCTAAGTGTTATGAGCAGATATTAATCAAATCCTGGTGAAAGTCACTAGATAGCTATAAAGAATATTTTGAAATACTTGAGAAGGACTAAGGATGTGTTCTTGGTTACGACGGTGAGGAAAAACTAGTCGTAAACAGTTACACTGATACTAGCTTTGAAACCAATAAAGTGATTTTCAATCATAGTCAAGGTTTGTGTTTTATTTCAATGGAGGAGTAATGAGCTGGAAAAGTTTCAAGCAAGTGATGGTTGATGATTCTATAATAGAAGCTGAGTATATTATAGCTTCTAAAGCTGCAAAGAAGGCTGCTTGGATAAGAAAGTTTATCTCTGAACTATGTGTGGTCTCTAGTGCTTCTAATCCAATGGATCTTGTAGGGGCCCAGATATTACAATCCGGAACCCTCTGTGATTTTACTGCACTATTCCCTGGATCAGTAGATAGTGCTCACAGTTGCAGTAATGAATATCAAAATACATATCATGCGGAAGCGTAAATATAGTAATAGACTTACTCATGGGCCGATTAGGCCGAATTCAATAAATTGCAGCAGCGGAAGAACGAGCACACAGGTGGGACCTTCAGGACATGCCCACAGGCAGCCAACTGGAGGTTCGCGACCTAGCCCTTAACATCATCATCTTCTCTGCCAGCTTGTCCAATCTTGTTGCTGAGGCGAGGTGATTTGATTCCTGATTCTGTATTTTGTCGCACAAGCGAGCGTGAGCACTCCGACCCCGTGCTCCGCGAGCCAATACACAGAATGCAAATAAATAGTATGCATGGCTTATCAAGGGAGAGGCTCGGGTTATTTTATTTGCCATAAAACGCGTTTAGTAGCATTTCTATTATTATATCATATTGTCATTTTTGTGACGTAAAGACTCCTCACCGCATTTGACATCATTGACTTAATCCACCAAAGACTCACTCTCATTATTAGCTGTTGTCTAAGACTCCCAACAGCGATTGCCATAATTGACTTAATCCACCGAAATTACACTTTCTTTATTGAGTGCTGTCTAAACTCCAAACAGTATGTGTCATCCTCTATTCAATCCACCGATCATATTCTTTCTGTAATGGTTGCTGTCTAAGACTCCAAACAGCAAGTAACATTATCCAATTACTCCACCGATTATACACCTTCTATATTTATTGCTATCTAAAACTCCAAACAGCGTGTGACATTATTTAGATATTCCACCAAATATACTCTTTCCAAATTGATTGCTGTCTATTCTCCAAACAGCGAGTGACATCACCTAATTAATCCACCGAACATTCTCATCAAGATTTTCTAACAATCCAATCCTTTCTATTATTGATTCAAATCCACCAAGAATATCATTGATCCAGCCTACGATTCAATATTATATATCCACCAAGAATATCATTGATCAATTCTACGATCCACTAGTATCCTCCCACCAAGTAAATCACTAACCAGGAACTATAATCTAATACTTGTATTACTTCTCCAAATTCCCAAAAATTCAATTAGATCATCCATTTAACCTATCTATTCAGCTAGACTCCACCAATTTATTTTTCCTAGAACCCACACTATCATTTCCTATTCATGATCGACATGAATCCACCAATACCTTTATGTGTACACTACAAACATCTATCTCCTTTACTCACGACCCTGCTTATTCTTTCCATATTTTATTTTGTAGGAATAGAAATGCCACTATTTGAAATACAATACATAAAATTTCCTGAGACCTAGCAGCTTTGGAACAAAACATAATGCTCAAGGAATATTAACATGATTTTCCATACATATGGCATCACACCATATGCCTAATATCACCATAATTTTTCCATACATATGGCATCACACCATTTGACATCTTTCAGCGTTATAGCCGCTTAACTTACCACTGGGACGACACCCAGGACAACTCAAATCAGGGCTTTCCGCTGCCCTCCACTTTTTCCATTTCCACCCACAAAGTTTTTGAAATAGAACTATATCTGGTTAAGTTCCCATGTCCGCCCTTGACCGTGGGCACGGCTATTCGAATAGTTTTTGACTCTGCAGAGTTTGCACACTTTACCCACAAGAGATAAATCCACTCGTTGCCCCACATGATTCCTTAGCCATGCGGTTGAGTAGACTATCACAGGACCTTTACAATGCATTTTTCCTAGCAGGGTTACGTCCGCTAAGGTTTCCACTTCCTTCGGGGTACGACCACCCTTCCAGAAGCCCCCTCTTGCGCCGTCACGTCAGAGGATGTGGCCACCCTCTACCCGCCCGTGGTCACACCGGCGCAACCCTTACTAAGTCGATGCAAATTAATTAGCCCTGCCTACACTTTGCCGGCTTGTGGTTGTACTTGTTGTACACCGGGAGGTCATGACAAGATTCAGTCCTTAGGGTTATCTGGGCGGTTCTACCACAAACCACACTCTCGTGCACCGCTGCACCACACCCCCGAACCATCCGCCCAGATAGATAAGCAATTGGAGATTTTTGGGAGTATAAAATAACCATATCCAACATACACCAGTCATTACCACCATGACTGCCCAACCACATTTTCTCATGATTAAAGTGATGCTTGGATGTTCTTACTCCCACAAGTATCTAAGCAAAACTAAGCATGGCATATAATTATGGACTTATTTTTAGAAGGTTAATATTATAATTTTGCTAGGGCGACAAGGTTCCCATATTCAAATATTTCAAAGGAGGGGCAATATTAATCAAGTTAGATAATAGGCATTTAACTATAATTCTAAATTAAACATGTATTTGCTATAAAATAACAGCATGCAATTTGATAATTTAAACAAAAGTAATTTGCAGAAAATGTAGGTTCAACATGATCAAAGTATTGACTTGCCTTGCGCGGTTTACTGCGGTCTTGAGCTCACTCAAAGCTATCTCATTTGATGGTCTTGGGCTTCTGGTCTTTATCTCCACCTTGATCTTGATTTCGCTTGATCCATTGATTCTTCGGGACTCCAGTTTCTAACTATGCGATAAGCGACTGAATCCAAATAAAAACAAATAACTCAAGAGATCCAAATAAATCCAAATAAACCCAATTGAACTTGATTAATTTTTATTATGATTAAATAGGTGATTGGAGACGAGGTTAATTGGATGCGGAGTATTGTCGGAGCCGAACTAGCGATGATTGGTAGCAGGGCATTCAGTGAAGGAGGGTTTATGGCACAGAAATATTAATGAGATTATCTTGCTTTAGATTTGGGAGGATTAGATTGAGCCGGCCATTGAATACTATGTCTTACTCTATTTTATTTAATAACTTCTTTTTATTATTTTTATATTTATCAAGGAAGTTCCATGAGTTAAGTTGAACCTATGAATTGGTATATTTTGTCGAGTGCTAATGTTCAGGGCATATGATATTTTATGTGCACTTAGTTGTCACTAGACATATCCTATTTCGAATTAGGATCGGTTTACATGGGCACCCATTTGCTATATGCAATCATGCTTAACATATTTACTAAACCTAGTGTCATGGCTTATTTAATGGCACCACTATTCTCTTGTCTACAGCTTAATTACCATTAGGCCTAGTTTTGGTTTCAGTTTGAATTTTATTCCTATAGGCAAAGCTTGTCATATAGGGGTATATTATTAATAGTTGCTGTTTAGCCAAATCTTTCACGAGAGTTTGTTATATGACAGCGTATTAACTATTGGGCATATATTTTACTTATAATTAAGGGTATCTTTACTAAATGTGGATATTTAACTAAAACCACTAGTTCTTATTAATGCCCTCAATTAGTATTTAGACGTTTACATAACTTATTTAAGCTACCTTAATTATTCACATATGATAACTAATCTGTTATGAAATATTCAAGTAAATCTACGGTTGAGTTTTATTTATCGACGACACGCTAGTGATGACTACTATTTACCTAGCTACATTAGATAGATTACTTTTAATCACCCGTTGACCTAAGGGGCTACTTTATTATAATTTCCACACACATGATAATACCCCTATATCCTTTCTAATTTCTTTTCTAATTGCTACAGATTTTTTAAAAAAATCATTCATTACATACACACATATATACCCATGAGGATAGTGTATGAACATATATTGCATTTCCTGGTACATGAGCCTTTCACTATATTTTTAACCATGTTTCATATGGCCTTGAATGTTGTACTTAATTTTTAAAGGTAATATTTAAACAACCTAGTTGCTAGGATGTACTAATTAATTAGTCCAACATTTAGATTCTTGTTGAGCTCATTTGTGGCCTACTAAGTTTACAACTCCTTTGCAAATACTCCTAAACTGCAGTACTATTCACTGAGTAAGCAAAAAAAACAATAAACCAAAAATCCTACACTATTCACGCGTGGAGGAGAGCTCGAACCCAAGCGGCAGCGATACCCGCACGCTGCGCTAGCCAGCAGGGAGCCGCGGTTTTACCTGATGGTTTAGGGGGCCGAGCGGGTGTTAACTACACGCTGCAGAGGGGACCAAACAGAGGATCTCCCGGTGGCGCTCGGGCAGCGGGGTCGCCGGAGAAGGGGAGCCGGGGAGGTCTGGGCGGCGGGCAAAACGGGATCCCTGCACCGAGTAGAGTCCGCTGGGGTGGTCTGCCGGGGTCGTGGAAGGCCGGGGAGGGGTTGGCGGCGAGCGGCGGCGGCGGTCCAGGGAGGTGATCGGCGCCGGTGAGCTACAGGGCCGGGGAGGCTCGGCCGACCTCTCGGTTGACTTCATGACGTCACGGAGAGGGTGTAGGTGTTGGGAATCGAGAAATGGTGGTGCGGTTAGGGAGATGGCTCGGCGGCCGGACTTGGGGGAGAATGAGTCGCCCGTGGAGGAGAAGGGGAAGAAAGACCAATTGGGCGCTAGGGGAGGGATAGGGAGTTCGGGCGATGAGGATGGCGGCTTCGGGTGGCCTTTATAGCCCCTGAAATGTCCTGGCGGCGTGGGTGGTCTGCGGCGGCCATGGCGGCAGGTGGGAGTGGTTGCTCTTGCGGTGAGGCGCTGCCAGGCCGGGCGTGGGATGCTGGCATGTGGGTGACGAATGCGGTCAGGGCCGTGGTCCGGCGGAGCTATGGCCATCGCAGACATTTGACCGGGCGGCCGGACTACGGGCGGTGAGGGAGGAGTGGACGGGAGCCGGTGGCGCAGGGGATGGCGACGCTCTCCCGTGGCGATAGGACGGCGTGGGGGCCGCATGACGTGGGTGGCTGTGCGGCGGTCTGAAGGGAGCTGCGGGGAGGGGTGGCTTTTGGCCGATGGTCTGAAGACGGGAGCCGCGGAGAGAGGGGGATACGGCGGCGCGCTCGAGGAGGCGTGGAAGGAGCCCGGGCGTGGGGGTGGGCCAACGCACGGCGCGGAGAAACGGAGGCCGCAGGCGGGGATCGGGCCGGTGGTGGCGGTCGTGTGGATCGGGCCGCCGGCCAAATCTTCTCCACCGCCCTTGTATTTTTATTGCTTTTGGCATTATTTAATTTGTATTGTTATTCCCCCATTGATTTACCTTTTGTTGCTCCACTTAATCTTTGGGTATTTAAGAGGGTTTCTGATTGTGCATTAACATATGTGCATATCTATATATACAAATGTTTAGTTATATATACATATCTGCATGTGATCACGTATTTCTTCACCTTGATTTTATGTGGTTCTCTTATGAATTCCCATCCCTAAAATTAGCTACATATATATTTTGATTGTGCCTATTTTATTTATTTATTGATTTACTTATATATATATATATATATATATATATATATATATATATATATATATATATATATATATTTAGGCACCTCTCCTTTTAATATCCTTTGACCTCTATTTATTTATTGCCAATATTCTCATGTGCATTGTTTGCGAAGATGAGGTTCTATGTTTAAACTCATTTCTCTCCCTGTCTTTTCTGGATCATCTTTTCAGATTCTTATTTTTAATTTTTAACTCTCTATTGTTTAAACATGTTTGTTTTCTTTTTAACCTGTGGAATTATTCACCAAATTTTTCAGAAAATCCAATAAATTCCAAATTCAAATGAAATACATTGCAAACAATGCAATTGCTCCACATAATTCAGATTTAAGTTTTCCAGGGTGTTACAGATCTCTATTGTGGTAATAGTAGGGTCATTGCGCAAGCCAAGGAGCCTAGGTCGCATCAAAAGTCCAAATATATACTTCAATGTTATCACCTCATTCACAAGATTATCGATAGAGTTGATGGCAAGATATGCAAAGTGTGCAACTAAGAGATTGTTAGTAATATGCCCTAGAGTCAATCATGGAGATAATTGTATCACTTCTATGTTTATTATCTTTTAAATAAATATTGTAATGTTCCTTGAATAAATTATTATAAAGGTTAGTTAGTGTGCAACTTGTTACTGAAGCCTTTTATTTATTATATGATGTCATTTTAAAAGATCACTGGTCGGATATCACTGGTCGAGATACTAGTGACTTATAGACCAGCACATGTATTGATTTTGACCATGTTTCATCAGTCATAGATATGAGCAAATCAATAATGTGGACATATATATTAGAAAACATGGTATTATATTGACCCATCATGAGACACTGTTGAAATTGTTATGTCTTATGTGTCATTAGATGGTCGCAAGCAATAAAGACGTATATTCCTTGTACCTAATATCAACATAGTTTCTACATATGTAATATTGCATTTAGGGGTTACCAAACGCTACTTTGTAACTGGTGTAGGATCAAAGATGACCAACTAGAGGGGGTGAATAGAAGGTCTCTAAAATTTTAAGCCTTAATTGACAATTATAGCAAGAGTGAGCTAAATTGAAATTTTAGCACAAGTCAAGAGCTAAATTCTATGTTTCACTAGGTCACCCCAAGGCTATATCGATACTAAATACAAGTCTAGCTACACAATTCTACACAAGTAAATAGATAGAAATATATGTGCAGAAATGGTAAAGAAAAGAGAAAAAACTGCAATGAAGACAATCGATATTTTTCTGTGGTATCGAAGACTTACCGGTTTTCACTAGTCCATATTGAGGTGAGCCCAAATAAATTGGACAGGCTCCACGAATTAAGCCTTATGAATCTCAAATCCACTAGAGTTGCTCTTCGTCCACTCTGGAGACGATAAGCATAAAACCACTAACAACTGCTCCGGACCTCTTTACAACCTTCTTTGAAGAGACCACCGCACTCTTCCTCCAAGCCATCTAGGTGCTGGTAAACACCAAGAGTCATAAACTACATCCCTTGCTTGAAGGATCTCAAGTGCCAAACAGATCAACTAATGATGCATATGCACTTCAATGCTCTCAATTACCTCAAAATGTGAAATATGAGCAAACCACATAGCACAGAGTGCACCAATAGCTCTAATGTATTCAATGAGGTTAAGAGTTATAAGCTTAGTGCTGGTGATGGGTATTTATAAACCTCAACCACAATTTTGACCATTGGGGCAAAATTCCCCAAAAATTCAGCAGGTGTGGTACTACCACTATTGATCAGCCAATACTATCACACCTAGAGTTCAATGGTTATATGTAGTTCATTTGATGCTTTTGAACTAGCCGTTATAGTCTGGTGACCTCACTCACATGGGCTTTGCTCAATTGGTACTACTAATTTCTATGGGAGAAAAAAAGTCTCAAAAACATCCTCCCTAGGAACAACGTACCGTTAACTAGGAATCGGTCCTACCGCACTGTGGTACTACCACACCTCAGGTGCGGTAGTACCGCCTACCAGTAGTATCGTAGTTATACCTATGGTCATACCATTTTCTCTAAATTTTTCAGATGCTATTCCAAATGCAGTGCATGACTCTTAGTTGATCAATATGGCATAAAACAAGTCTTCAAACTACTAGCCATGATTTCTCTTTATAGTACGGCATCTAACATATAAATCTAGTCTTTTTGCCAATCCTTGAGATTGGTAAAAACTATAAAAGGGTCCTTAAGCTGCATAATACCTTTATCTTGAGCCATGTCAATCTTTTATCATCCTTGCATGCCATTTTCATGTTGTCATCCATAATCTGGGACTAAATCTTTAAAAAATATCTTAGCACACACACTAGTCCCTTAACACATTGTCATCATTAATTACCAAAACTACTTTTGGAAGCATAGATGCTTTCAATTGGGTAATTATAAAGGTAGCTTTCAGGTATAGTATAAAATATGTGAAGGAATGTAACTGGTCGGACATGGGATTTGCCCCTACTACATAACAGGAGAGATATCTCTAGACCTCCCATTGTGGTCGAATAAAGAAAATGCATGGCCATGCTACAAGTGGTCGAAGAGTCGACCGCATGAAGTTATCCATCACTTGATCGGAAAAGGATTGAACAGTCCATGGATAACACGTTTCTCACTTGGAGTTTTGTCAGATATCATGAAGCAAAAGGAGAATACGTAAATAGGATGATAGATCTAACCGGATGTGTACTGGTAGTATGAGTATGCTGACTAGTCATGACTTGATTGGACATATCACGGACTGGTTTGTGAGCTAGTCATATGGGGATACGAACTGGTTGTGACTATATAGGATCTGGTCGTAAGGAGTTATAAGCTAATCATGAGTGACTAGCACCTAGTTATAGATCATATTGTATAAAGTTGTGTAGATTGATCTTTGTATATATTTAGGGGTTGATATGTCTTACTAGGGACCACTACCGACTAGTGATCAGAAAGGTGTTTTCGTGTTACAATCAAGTATACATAAAACTATGGGGTCACACACTTAATAGGTTGGAACAATAAGGGTCCAGATGATAGGCTTCAAGTGGGATACAATCCCTACTCATATTAGATAAGATTCCAATCGGAGACTCTCCAAGTTGGATACAATCTCTAATCGTATCAAATGAGGATTTGATAGGAGGCTATATATCGAGAGAGGCGTGGGGCTATGGGTTGTACAGAAAAACCAAGGATCAACAGAGATCCTGAGACATACCCATCGAAACCCTAGCCGTCACCTCTAGAAACCCTTGTCATGCGCACTGGTGCTTGCACACCAGCCCATGACGTTCTATCCCTAGACATGTGGACTTCGGTACAGACGTTGCTATGCTTGTAGCACTGATCAGGGGTCACGAGGAGACGATTGGCCGTGAAGGTCAACTACTACTCATAGACAATCGACTAATTCTACTACATTGATGCACGCTATATTGAACTAGGCTGCTTCAACTCTTCTTCTGCTGCACTGCACGTCTAGCAGTAATAATCTATGATCTCTTACTTGCATGACTTCCTGATTTATGTGGCAGAAATTTCAATTTGTGATAGTGTAGCCTACCCGCATCTCAATATCATATACCCGTATCTCAATATCATAGGTTTCCTATCAGCGGTGAAGGAAAGGGATGCTGGTGGGGCCATGGCCCTCTTATGATCTTAAAGTTTGCATTTTTAGCTTTTTTATTTTAACAAAATGCAATAGTATCATTACTATTTAGCATCTATTATCTAATATGTTGTATTGTACAACTATTTGGTCCTCCATATATTGGCTCCCTATCGATCAACTTAGCTAGCCCAAAGTAGATCTTCATGGCAAACTTGTCATCGAGGACGATGCTCTACGGTTTGGTGTCAAGGTAAGCAGTCTTTTTTCTGTAGCCTTCTTGCAGTATGAGAGACCATGTGGATATGACCCCATATTTGCGATGAGTAATTGACACGTGATCGGGAAAGTTTGAGTTTGGTTTGAGTGGTTCGAGCCAAGTCGTTGCGTGGTGCAGTCGGCTTCGGTCGGACCTGGTCGAACTAAGTCGAACATGCTTAAGTCGTTTATTCTTCTTTTCGACTGGTTTGGGCTTTGAGTATTTCTTCTAATGCTAATGTATAGTTACAGTATTTCGAGCGGTGTTATGTAATTTGTTTCTTATCTGTGATGGCTGCAGGACTTTGAGACGGAGTCGTGGCGAGGCACGGGATGACCGGACTAGGCGCAGGCGGTGCTAAGGTCGGAGCGGTCGAGATGTGCCGAAGACGACGATGACTCGAGGTAGTTGCGAGGCTTGGACGGCAAGAAATGAGGAAGCTTCCTGGAAGGTGCAGGAGTGGCGTTTTGGTAAATATGCAGGGCTGCACAAAAGGAAGTGGATTCGATTTGGAGTTAGTGGGTAAAACTGGTTGGAGACCCGTTATCCAAAAGCTATAAATAGAAGAGGTGTGTCTCCTGGTGCTAGCATGGATTAGGGTTTTTGCTTTTAGTCTTTGTTTGTTGAGAAGTTGTTGTAGAGTAGGTGTGGAGAGCAGGAGTTGTTGTGCTTTCTGTCTCCCTTTCTGCGTGAGTTGAGATGGTGTCTTGAGTTCTTGTTCTCTTGCTTAAGTATGTGTTTTGGTTTTCCCTTTGGTGTATATGCGTAGGGGAAGGAGATGTACTGAGATGGTTGTGTCAAACACACTAGATAATCATGTATGTCTCTGTATGAATCGGAGATGCCTTTTGCTTGGGATAATCTGAGTTGCATCTCTTCTCTAGCCTTGCTTCGGTTCTTCTCCTCGCTCCTCTTTTGATTTGTGTTCTTGATTTTGAGCTCTTTGTTGTTCCCTCTGTATTCTTTAGCTTTGAGTTTGTTCTTTGTTGAGAAGCTGCAAAATGAAATCATTTGCTCTTTGATGGGAAAATCCTCAAGTCCACTTGGTCATTCATTTCCCAAGAGCAAAAATCAGTTTGAAAATGTATTATGCATTTTCCTCTTGCGGCATCACTTCCTCTGTTTCTACAAAAAAAAACTAGGGTTTACTGTTTTGGAGAGCAGAGGATGTTGGAGTTCTTGATTTCCCTTCAAAAGATTGCTTTCTGATTTGTGTCTTCTTGCCTTAAGGCCATTCCATGGTGTATTTCAAAATCTCTTGTGCAAAAACTTAGAGAATGACAACCAATTTAGAAATATGTCTCATTTTCAGTTCAATGTCAGATTTCAGCTCAGATTTCTTTCTCTTGCTCCTTGTCTGAAATTTCTTCTTTCCCTGAGGTCCTTTTGCTATTTAGATTGTAGTCTCACTCTCTTGTCAGGAGAAGAGCAGCAAGAATCAAAGAATTTTCTTGATTTTCAGCAGTCTGCAGTATTTACAAAGTCTTCAATCTTTTCGGCCTGCTCTGTCCCTGCATTCGGCTGCTGCAGTTTGCTGCATTTTTGCTGTTCGGTTCTGCTATCTTATGTCTGCATTTTGGTTGGCAAAACAGCAATCTGCTGCTACCTTCTAATCTGCATTTATGCTGTTTGGCTGGAACAAAATCTGCATTCTTTCTGCTGTTTTTCAGTATCTATTCACTGTTGTTTTCAGCACTTGTTCACTGCTGTTTTTAGCACTTGTTCACTGCTGTTTTCAGCATCTGTTCACTGCTGTTTTTAGCATTTGTTCAATGCTATTTTCAGCATTTGTTCACTGCTGTTTTCAGCATTTGTTCACTGCTATTTTCAGCATTTGTTCACTATAGTTTTCAGCCAATGCCTTGCAGTCTACAAACAAGATTTTCAATTTGCATCTTCCTGTGTTGAGCTGGCTATTTAGTTTGATTCCTTGATTCCTATGGCCTGAGAAGAGCAGTGAGTTTCCTTGAATATCTTTGGTTTCGGCAGCATGCAGTAATTACTATTTCAATCATTTTGTCACAAACAGTTATTCTCTCGTTTGAGTAGATCACAGGAGAGGGTTTTCAACCATTTTGTTTGATCTCAGTATTTGTCAGCTCTGAATTGTTTTCGCCAAGTCTGCTTCACGTCTTTTGTCAATATGGTTTTTGGCTCCTTAGTAAAGTGGTCAAACTGAGTTTGGTTCTCCAATAAGCATTCGAGTTTCTTGCTTCATAGCTATTATAGCTATCGGAAAAAAGAATGGTGAGAATACTTGGGGGCAATTTTTAAAGGCACCATTCACCCCCTCTCTGTTGCCACTTCCGATCCTACACGGTAGCTAAGCCCTTGTGTTCTCTGTGAAGATCCTGCGTCTAGTAGGCTAGTTTGTAGGCGTAGCTTGTTGATCCTATGCCTTTGCAGAAGATCTAGTTGTCCAATGATTTGTTGCACCTATGATCGTAGACCTCGAGCCTCTAGAATAGAGGTGGGAGTCGTGCCATGCTTTTCTGGGCCAGCTCAAGGCACGGATGGCCTAACTCGATGCGTGGCGGGCCTGGTTGGCATGGCACAAACAGTGGGTTGAGCTGGGCCAAGCATGGAAAGCTGGTCCGTCAGGCAGCACGACACGACCTGACATACCGTACCGTGCTCAGGCTAGCCCAGCACTACAAGCACAGCAGGCAAGGTCGGCCTCATCGTTCCTTGCCTCCTCGCCTCCCGCAGCTGCCTCGGCCTCGCGGCCTCAGGCTTGCCACCATGGCCCTCGCCACTTTGCCACCTCCTCACCTCCCGTCGCGCTGCCTTATCTCCCGCCACACATCCTCAGCTCCCACCGCCCTCTCGCCTCTCGTCGCCTCCTCATCTCCCACCGTGCTGCCTCGCCTCTCGTCGCATCTCCTCGCCACTCCACCACCTACCTCGGCCTAGCCTCCTCAACTCCTGCCGCCCCTCTTGCCTCCCATTGCCCTCTCGCCTCCTGTCGCACCACTGCACCACCTACCTCGTCCTCACCTCCTGCTGCCTCCTCCACCTCCCACCGCCTCCTCCCTTCCCTTTGCACCGCTCTGCCTCCTCACCTTGGCCTAGCCTCCCACTGTCTCCTCCGCCTCCCATTTTGGCACTATTCCGCCTCTCGCCTCGGGCTCGCCGCTCCACCCTCCGCTCCCATGCTGATCGGCCTCCTGAGAGAGAGATGAGAGAGTCTAAGAGAGATGAGAGAGTCCAAGAGAGATGAGTGTCTGAGAGAGAGAGTTAGAGAGATGAGAGTTGAGTCTGAGAGATAGAGAGGAGAGAGCTTGATCTCTGAAAGGTGCAAACAATAGTCGGGAGCAACGTTCGGGAGCAACAGCCTTCTTCTTGATGATGGTTATAAAGTCAACTCATCTTCTGATTTCTTCACCATCCATCCACTCTCTTCATTTCTTCAACATCCATCCACTCTCCCCATTTATTCACCATCCATCCATTATTCTACCAAGGAGTCGAAGCACCAAGGAGCTCCTGAGTGGTATGCTATCGAGGAGTCATAACACGAAAAGGGCAGTAGGGTGACTTAGTGTAAGCTCCAGCCGCCACTCCCTTAGTTCTCCTCTTGCTCTGACTCCTTTTGATGCTCGTCAGCTCTCACCAAGTATAGGAGACTATGACATGGATGACTATCATATAGACGGCATGGAGGGCTATGAGGAGTACCAGGGTGGTCTAGAGCCAATAGGGACACCAGAGTGTAGGATCGTATGGCGCAATCAAAGGAGGTGAATGATTACCTCTGGTTTTTTATACCTGAAAATAAATCTCAAACCAGAAGAAAAAGCAATCTAAATTACTGGATGTAGATTTTGACCGCAAGTTGTCTGTTCGCTTGACCACCTTTACGTGTGCTCGATGAACACTTCGATCGTACGACCGCTCTCTATGACCGCCTTTGCATGTGGTTGAAATCTCCCTCCGCTCGAATGCTTCAACTACTCAAATGAGAACATGCCAAAGACAACACCGTGCTCTACTTGATTGCATTGATCCGACAACCAAAGACACCAAGCTCATGACGCACAAGATCGTGATATGTTAGTATGCCTCTGAAGACACAAGAAAATGATGCTCAGAAAACTTGTCGTCGATGTTGATTAACATTTCTTGGAATAGATCTGATCTATTATTTCTGGATCATGTTCTATGGCTACAAAGTGTCCTCACGGCACCCCTAAAAACTATAGCACAAAAAGCCTCTACAGAGCCACGGTTAAAACCCCTAGCCTCTACCTGCTTTTATATGCTAGAGCCCTAAACCGTGTTCACCTCAAACACAGATAGAAAACCTTGTCTCTACCAAACCCAAGGGACCTAAAACCCTTTAGAACATGAGCTTTATTCAAACTCAATCTTCCCAGATATGGACACCCTCCACAACTCCTAACTCTCCATGTGATGAAGCCTCCAAGATAGCGCCTCTTGTATCTTCATCACGCACCATCAGCTCTTGTGTCGAAGCCACCAGGACCACACCTCCCATATCTTCTTCACGCATCATCCTCAAGTGTTGAAGCCTCTGGAATTGCATCTCCCTATCTTCTCCACACATCATCACCTTTGATCTCCATGTGCTCTAATATGAGCCCGACCACCTCGAGTGACATCCTCGACCGCCTGGACCTCAAATTTCGCCATCCTAGTCCCGGTCCTCCTCGTCACCGACCATGACCGCTTCCATGCCAACCTACACATCAAAGACCAAAGAATATTTTCCCAGCCCAAGTTCTTCACAACTTGACCAACATCAGCACATACATATATAACTCACCCTCGTTTATCCATAGATAAGAACCAAACTAACCACAAACACCAACCAGGTCATCCATGATCACAATTCCCACGTTCTCCAAAACACCAACTTTAGACCACTCAGCACAACTAGTCCAACCACCGAACATAGCTAGTCGGACCACTATCCTAACACTTACTCGAAGCCTACGAGTATCGATCACATACTACAAGTCTCCAATAACCGACTGCAACACCTACGACAACCGATCGCTAACCACGATCACGAAAATCACGACTATCGAATACTGAGTCCTTCCGACTACCGAGTATCAAGTCCTTTCAACTACCAAGTACCATGACCATCGAGTACTTCCATCTTCTGAGTATCGAATCCTTCGAATACTATTCCTCCAAGTATTGTTCACCGATCACCGACCACCATGCACCAGCCAATCATACCACTAGCCTAACACGAGTACTCGAAGATAGCAAAAAATTAAAGCACTCGAACCGACCATGAAGTCCATGAGTACCGATCGTGAAACCTACGGTAACTGATCGCAAAGCCTTCGATTACCAACCAGCAAAGTCTATGACTATCGAGTATCGACCAGGTACTATAGCTACGATCATGGAAAAGTATTGTAGCTATGACCATCAATCGGTTGCTATAGCAAATGACCTTACGACCTCTGATCGGTTCATTGTAGGTAAGACTGGTTCATTGTCGCTTACGACTGGTTAAATGTTGCTTACAACCGGTTCATTGTTTGAAGTTGAAATCTATGATTACCTGCCGTGGTCGAAGTCTAATGTGGTCGAAGCCTACCGATTCCAGTTCTGTAAAACAAAAGCACTGGCCAAAACTTTCCAAAACGCAAATTTTAATGCAACCTAAAAGTTAATTATTCATCATCAATAAATCCATGACCACCACATGGTCTAACATAGAGTTCTCTCTTCCATCCACGGACGGCAACATTGGTGGGTCTGGACAAAAGGCGAATTGCTGAAAGCATATGACCTGAAGCTAGGAAATCCAAGATGGACAAACGGTAGAGATCGCAACTTATAATTATTGCAAAGCTAAATTAACTGCTCATATAGCTATAGGGATGGGGCACTTGAGCCGGCACTACAAAGCATACTTGCACAAGATGAGGGTGCAGAGCTGAGGGGGAGGAGTACAAATGCAGCTAAGTTTTGAGTCCGATAGCTCTATAAGTACTTGGATATACAATCGTTTTCTGCCTATGAGAAAATTGCTAGATATATTATTTTGGAAGATCAATCGATTCGGATGGGTGAAAGTCGTACGTTCGAAAGAATGATCCAATGCGGCTTTTACCCACAGTACCAACATGTTAGTATGAGAACTGCTACATCAAATATTTTATGGATGTATGATAACAAACTTGCAAAGCTAAAATAAATATTCCTACAAGTTCGGTTCTCTTTTGCTATAACTTCAGACATTTGGACATCATCACACCAAAGAAGAGCCCACCGTAGTGTTGTAACCTATTATTTAGATAACAATTACAAGCTAAACAAGAGAGTCATAGGGTTTAAGATAATTAGCAAATCACACACGGGAGAGGCCATTGACGAGCATTTACTACACATACTTGTTGATTTTAACATAGATAATAAGATTATTTGTATAACTCTTGATAATGCAATGGCGAACACGATGGCTATGAACATCCTCACCCTAAGGTTGTAAACATATATTTGTAGTTATGTCCTCTACCAGAGATGTGTATACCATATCTTGAACCTTATTGTTCAAGATGGTATGCAAACGATTGGCGGACATTTGAATAGTATCTGTGATGCCATTTGTTACCTCACAAATTTCCTACAAATGGTAGCCAAGTTCGTGGAGTACTATGCAGCCAATGGAAAGGAGTCAAGAAAATTTGGTGCTGACATGAAGGTGAGGTGGAACTCGACATACATTATGTTAAAGAAGTTATAAGGGTACGAACATGTCATATCTGTTTTTGTCAATGCTAATTCTCAAAACAATGAATTGGTAGATACTAATTTAGATTGACAGATTGCTAGTCATTTTTGAGAGTTTTTAAGACCTTTTTACAAAAACAACAAAGGTTCTATATGGTGTTTATTATCCTACCTCTTGGTTAGTTATAAAATTTATTTGATTAATTACAGATAAGATTACTAAATCTAGGGAGGATTCCCTTTCAGGCCATGTTGTCGTAGCGATGGAGGAAATTTTATTCAATATTTCGGTTCTATTTCACACCTATATTATTTTGCTATTATTTTCGATCCTTCAAAAAAGTTGGCAGATTTGCAGATCGGTATGGAAGGAATAAGTGAATGCCTCAGTCTTGATTACACGGAAGCTTTCACACATGTCAAAGAGGAGTTTTTTTTCGTGTTTTCTGCATGTATCATGATAAGTTTGGTGGCAGCACGAGATCAGAGGCTTCACAGCAGACACAATAGGGAAAGACAAGCTTGACATCACACTTGTGGAAGAAGCTAAAGGGCAAGTCTAGTTCTTCGTCCTCTCAGCCTTAGGTGGCTCCCAAGTGGAATTCTATCTGAAAGCTGAACCACTACTTAGAGTATGATTTTGCAAATATTGATCCTGATCTTGTTGGTAGATGCAAGATAAACTTACTCGAATGGTGGAAGAACAACAAGCGGATATTTTCTAGAGTAAAGTCCATTACCGGTCCTTAAAATTTTTATGCTGTGTCATCCCGGTCCATAGACTTTTAAAGTGTGTCATCCCGGTCCATAGACTTTCAAAGTGTGACATTACTGTGGTAACAACCATGGACCGGGATGACACAGCCAAGACCCGTAACGGGCTAATTTTGAGACCCAAAGAGTGTTTAGGCACCGGGATGACACACTTTGAAAGTCTATGGACAGGAATGACACAGCATAAAAAGTTTAAGGACCGGTAATGGACTTTACTCTATTTTCTATACTGTCATATTTCACACGGGATATTATCTTGGTGCTAATGTCCATGTCTCTTCAGAAGCAACATTAGCATGGTAGGGAGAATAATTGAAGAAAGGAGATCATCCCTTACGCCCAGAATAGTGGAAGTAATCATATACGCCAAGGACTGGGAATTAGCTAAAGAGCGCTAATAGCATCAATTGGAAGATCCTGAAATCGTGTAGGCATACGCTGACCTCAAAAGCATGAACAATCTGGGCATTGATAAGTAGTTAGTATGCATGCATGTCATTATAGTTAGTATATATGCTTGTTGTCATTGTACTCTTTTCCTTACTCAGGGAACCCTACTATAGGGTATAAGGTTTTTAATGAGGCAGCAACATTGTACCTGTGAAATATTAAGAAAATACCACTTTCCTTTGAAATATTTTTATGCCTATATTTTTACATAACTAATTCAATTTTAACTAGATTTTTACCAAGGGGGCATGGGAGGAATGAAGATAGCGGCTGCCACCACCACCGTCGCCGCCGCCTCTGTTGTCTATAGTTCCTTAGGGCTGGGCTTAGGCTGGCACGGCATGATGCCGGCATGGCGGGCTTTGGGCCATACCTGAGCCTAGTCGGAGTCGAGGTGGGCTAGCATGGTAGGGTGGTTGGGCTGAACCGGTACGGCATGACGCAGCCCAAAGCACAGCGGGCCCGTGCTGGCAGCACGGTACGTCACAATGCCCACCACTACTCTACTCTAGAACTTGTCGACACAGAACCCAACCAGCAGGGGTGGACCTTCTTTAGGGCCAAATTGAAAACATGGATGGTTAGTTATGCAACGCACATATATGGATGGCTTCAATCAGGAGTACTTACCAATTAATTATATTCTAGAAGTGATTAAAAACGTATTCTTGTTTTTTAGTTCTTAAGTAATTAGAAAAGGTGCACCAGTGCTACAATCTGAAGCTTTTATTAGATGACTTAAAAAAGGTATGTCACCAATTGTTTTGTATACAAAGGCCGGTTAGTATGGCTGCCTGATCTCAATTAGTCCATTTATTACTTGTAAAAATATGAACCCTAATCCTCATGCCCATCCACACTTTCCGCATCGCCAACCTCCCGCCCCTGACAAAGCAGCCCTCCTCTCCGCCCGTCGCATCGAGGCGCACCTCGCCACCTGCCGCGCTCCTAGCTTCCTACGCCGCCACCTCCGTTCGCCCCGAACTTCGCCGACTTCTCAACCAACCCTTCGCACGTGATTACAATCTACGATCACCCGACTTGGAGATCACCCCACCACCGAGGTTGATAGACTTTGGGTCTCCAATTTCAGCTATTCAAATTTCTAAATTCATCTAAAATCATGATCTACCCAAATATGGCCTCTTTGAATTTTTGGATTTTATTTGAATTTCGTGTGTATTTATTTGCTTTGTTTGCTTGGCTGCTTATCGCGAGATTCCAACGTTGTCGACGATCCTCCACCCAACAGCAAGAAGACCCAGAGAATCTAGGTTAATCCAACTTTGTTATACCCTCCATTGCAATTGAATGCCATTAAGATCTAGCCACTTGGAGATCACCCCACCACCTGGAGGTTGATAGACTTTGGGTCTCCTAGGGTTAAGATCTAGCGGGTTCTTTTCTATTGCGTGGTAGAGTTCTTGAGTGCTACATTCGAGAGGAGAGAGAGGGTACCAACCTTCCGACGTGGAGGAGGAAGAGCCGCCATCGCGGTTCGTCGGTGAAGTCTGCGCACGGGCAGCGACGGCCGGGGAAGAAGGAAGACGACGGCGGCGGCATCGGAGATCCGGTGAAGGAGACCGGTGGTGCTTCCCGTCGCTTCAGCGCCCCCTCTTACAGATCGGGTCTAGGGTTTGTCGGTGGGGTGACGGCGGCGTGGTCAACCTCGTGATGCGAGCCGCCCGGCCCCCACCTCTGTTTATATGGCGCTGGCGACAGGCCCACCACCAACGGCCGGGCGCCCGATCGTATGCGGATCAAGGGGTGGGCTTTGGCGTTGGGCCAAAGCCCCGAGATCACTCTAACATTCTCCCCTTGATCTCAAACTATACTTTATCTTTTAATTACTTTTGACTTTACATTTCCATCACATTAGTGCATAGAACATGTCTCATCGTCACGGTCAATCGCGATAGATTCAATGACTACAATACACCTCTCTATTCTGAAATAGTTACTTTAATCTTTTGGGCCATCTTTTAGTCCAGAATCATAGGCTTTCCTTAAACCCATGCCGCTACATGTTCTCTCAACACGTTGGGTGGTAAGCCTTTAGTAAGCGGATCCACTAACATCTTTGCGGTACTTATATGCTCTAGACTTATAATTTGATCCCGAACTTTATCTTTCACAACATAGTACTTTATGTCAATGTGTTTGGCAGCACCACTTGACTTATTGTTGCGGGCATACGTTCTGCGGGTTCATTATCGCAGTACAACTTAAGTGGTCTATTGATGTCGTCAACCACTTTTAAACCGGTATGAACTTCTTTAGCCGCTTCACCTGCCCGTAGCCTCATAACATGCTACAAACTCGGCATACATTGTGGACGATGTAGTGACGGTTTGCTTTGAGCTTTTCCACGATATAGCTCCTCCAATGAGAGTGAATACATATCCGGATGTAGACTTTCTATCATCTCCGCAAAATCAGAATCAGATACCCCACTATATGGAGTAAATCTGATCTTCTCAGTATGTCATCATGAGGCCTTTTGTTCCTTGCAAATAACGCAAGACTTTCTTTATCAATTTCAATGTTCTATTCCGTGATTGCTCGAATCGCCAAGTAACCCAGTAACAAATGCTAAGTCGTATGCAGCACACTTGAGCATACCGTAAGCTTCCGACACCAAGCATATGGAACCGCTTTCATTTGATCGATCTCATATTGGTTCTGGGGCATTGAAAATCCCCATATCTGCCGCCCTTGACTATAGGTGCAGTGAAGGACTACTTTTATGCATACCAAATTTCTTTAAGACTTTCTCTATGTATGCCTTTTGTGACAGTCCCAATACCCTTTGTTTCTATCTCGGTGAATTTCGATCCCTAGAACGAATGAAGCTTCACCAAGATCTTTCATATCGAAGTTTGAGGACAAAACTTCTTTGTCTCGATGTGATCGACATCACTACTAGCCAAGAGGATATCATCCACATACGTGATTAGGAAGATAAACTTCCCATCTTTAAACTTTGCATAAACACGCTTGTCCTCTACATTCTCTTTAAACCCAAATTTTCTTATTGTCTTCACAAACTTCAAGTACCACTGCCTTGAAGCTTGCTTTAACCCATAAATCGATTTCTTTAGGCGGCATCCCATTCTTTCATTTCCTTCCACGACAAAACCTTTCGGTTGTGCCATGTAAATATTTTCCTCCAAATCCCCATTAAGAAATGCCGTCTTTACATCCATCGATGTAACTCTAAATCATAATGTGCCACTAAAGCCATTATGATTCAAGGAATCTTTACATGAGACCGAGAAAAGGTCTCATTGTAATCAATCCCTTCTCTTTGCGTGAATCCTTTTGCCACAAGTCGCGCCTTGTATCTTTCTACATTCCCTTGGGAGTCAAGCTTTGTCTTGTAGACCCATTTACAGCCTACTGTTTTGGCTCCTTTAGGAATAATTTCCAAGTCCCAGACTTTATTAGTCTTCATGGACCTCATTTCCTCTTCCATGGCCTCAAGCCATTTTGAGGAATTTTCGCTTCTCATGGCTTCTTCAAATGAGGTGGGATCCTCCTCCATTTGAAATTCCTCTGTATGATAAATCTGATAATCATCAGAAATAGCTGATCTTCTTACTCTTTGAGACCTCCTCGGGGCCTGCTCATTTGGTACATCTTCTGTTTGAGGCTGCTGTTGCTCCCCCTCATCTGTGGCAATAGGTTCTATAGGATTCTGAAAAACAGGTTCCTCATTATCATTCATTGTTGCCACAGGAGGAACAATAACAGGTGCTGGCACCACAGTGTCTTGCACCGTCGGTGCAGCGACAGCAGGTAGTGTGAAGAATGGCTCTTGAATCATCGGAGTGGGCGCATACACCCGCTTCTCTTCAAGGTCAATCTCTCGAGCTACCATGCTTCCTCTCATCATTTCATCCTCTAAGAAGACAGTGTGTCTCGTTTCTACAAACTTTGTATATCCTGTCGGGCGGAGAAACGAAAACCTTTTGACTTTTCAGGTAGCCAATGAAATGGCAACTTATCGCTTTGGGATCAAGCTTCTCAAGGTTTGGGTTAAATACTTTAGCCTCAGCAGGACTCCCCCACACACGTAAGTGGTTTAGTGAGGGAACTCTTCCTGTCCACAACTCGTACGGTGTTTTGGGCACCGACTTACTAGGCACTCTGTTGAGAATATGAATGGTGGTTTTCAACGCCTCCATCCATAAACTCAATGGGAGTGTGGAGTAGCTCATCATACTGCACCATATCCATCGTGGTGCGGTTGCGTCTTTCACTACTCCATTTTGCCGAGGTTCGCCCGCATAGAATATCGGGCCACTATTCCATTTTCCCGTAAAACCTCGCAAAGGTCCAGAACTTGTCCATATGGGGTATGTCGATCGTAGTACTCCCCACGATCAGATCGGACTATCTTAATCTTTAAATCGTGTTGGTTTTCAACTTCAGCCTTAAATATCTTGAATTTATCCAAGGCTTCATTTCTTTCTTTGATTGGATAAATATATCCATAACGGGAGTAATCATCCGTGAATGTTATGAACGAGTCATAACCATCCACACTTTTCACAGGAAAGGACCACAAATGTCTGTGTGAACAATTTGTAGAACTCCTGTGCTTCTTTTAGCGTCTTTTTTAATTTTCTTTACATATTTTCCTTTAATGCATTCTCTGCATTGTTCTAAGTCTGAGAACTCTAATGGAGGAAGAATATCATTCTTAACTAGTCTTTCTATTCTCCCCTCAAATATGGCCTAAACGACGATTGCCATAATTTCGACGACTCATCTAGAGTTCTCTTTCGTTTCTGCTTACATTCGTGACGAGGATTCAATCACTTTCTCGCACGCAACGTTCTCATTATCGCATACGACATTCACATCATCACACAATGATAACAAATAAAGCTCATTCTTTAATATGGCAATACCAACACATTCTTTATTAAACATTATTTCGCATTTGCCATTTCCAAAATTGCAATCATAACCATCTTTGTCCAAATTTGACACACTAATCAAATTCCTCTGTAAAGAGGGTACAAAAGGACATCTCTAAGTAAAAGAGTGGAGCCATTAGCTAATTCTAATGAAAGATCGCCAACGGCTTCAACTTCAGCTTCGACTCCATTTGCAACTTTAATGCATCTTTCTTTTCTTTGCGTAGTCCTCGCCGAACGGAATCCTCAGAATGAATTAGCAACATGAACAGTTGCTCTGAGTCAATCCACCAAGTGGATTTGAATATTTCACATACAGCATTCATTAATAAAGGTAATAATGTTCTCACCTTTCTTTGCCATTATCATCTTTAAATAATCGTGACAGTTCTTCTTGTAGTGTCCTCGTCTTCTTGCATGAAGACACCGGTCTTTGTCTACAAGAAATTTATTCTGTTGAGATGATGTACTGAGGCTTTGCCCTTGTTCTTTGAGAAGGGGTTATCGTTGTAATTCTTTTCTTGTTATCCTTCACATAGTTGATAGAACCACCATGTGAGGATTTGATTCTTTCCTCCTCTTGCACGCACATAGCTATGCACTTTTCCATATCCCATTTCTCGGGCTGCATATTATAGTTGACAACAAAAGTGTCAAACTCTTTTGGCAAAGAAGCAAAACCAAATGAATAAGGAACTCATCCTTGAGAGCCAAATCCATCGGTTTAAGTTTAGATGCCAAGTTGCTCATTCTAAGAATGTGCTCTCTTATGCCATTGCCCTTTGCTGAATACCTTTACATTACAGTGCTTAATCACCGTAGCATAAGTCTTTGAAGAGCCAAGAACCGACTCTTTATTTTATCAAGGTATTCAAGACAAGTGTCACACTCGCAATTGAGCCTAATCGCAGCTCAATTGTGTTCTTTATCACAGCCATACATTTCTTGTTGGTTGTGGTCCATTTCTTATGATCAAGGTCATAAGACATCCGTAAGGAGCATGATCCTCTCTGTCTTTTCTCGCCATGCAAGTCATCCTCATTCTGTTCCTCACCGCGCCAAAGGCTCAGTGGGACGTCTTGTAGTGAGGACCCACCACCTCACCAAGATAAATGCTAAGTCTATCTTTTTCTTCCACTCTCCATAATTATCACCTTTGAGAGTGGGGATTTCTCTAATACAACTCATCAAGTTGTATCCTCCTGAAAAATATTTCAAATACAGTGAGAACGTAACATCAAAAAATTATATGCCTTATTTCCAACGTTGGTCAAAAATACGACATACAATTTAAAAAAACAATTCTACCATACATTAAATCTACATCACCGTTGGGCAGAAATAGAAATAATGCATAAAATCATCATTAAAAATTTATAATACTGTTATTATCAACGTTGGTCAGAAAATAACAATATCATAAATCTCTGGAAATTATCTCTATTTTTCAAAATTAAATTCTCCCGTTGGTTCGAATTTAATAATGAAAATTAATCAACATTTACTTTTGCAGCGGAAACTGTAATTATTCTAAAAAATAATTCATTATACAGAAGCATTATACTGTACACTTTTAATCTCTGAAGAATTAACACGTTGGTGCAAAAATTACAGAGATTTTAAATCAAATTTCAATCAAATTGGCTCATAAATGCTTCTGAAAAACAATAAAATTCATTTTTGGGATTTACTGTTCAAACCGGCCATTCGGCCTGCTCTGCGCGATTGCAGCCCACGGCGGCCCGGCCCAGCCGAAGCGCTCGCGCGCTCCTCCCGCGCCGGCCTGCCCGAAGCCGCGCCCACTCTCGCGCCACGCGCCACGGCCCAGACGAGCACGCTGCGCCTCGCCGCGCCCGCCTTCGCCTCCCGCCGCCCAGTGGCCACCAGCGCAAGCAGCCTTTACGGCCGTTCATCACAATCGGACGGTCGGAGAGTCTTTCGCGGATCAAAATCCGCGCCCCTGCAAACCCTAACCTCATTTCTCCTCCTCTCCACCCGGGAAAAAGGAGCGGCGACCGCGCGGCGGCTAGCTCGCGCGCGCCGCGCAGCCGAGGCGGCCCCGAGCAAGGCGGCGGCGCCCATCGGCGGCAACAACGCTGCGGGCGACGGCGCGCTCATGAGGAGGCTGCGGGCGGGCGCAAGGCGCCGCGACGACGGCGCCAACCGAGCGACACATACGGCGGCGGCGGCGGGCGGCGCAACCGGTAAGCCCCGATCCCCTTCTCCTTTTCTTTGCCGATTTCTCGGGTTGGAGATTTGATCTGTTCCCCTCTCTTTTCTTTTTGCCATTTTTCTAGGGTTAGGAGGGGGCTCTGTTCTTTTCTATTTCCCGTCTAGATCTACCACTAGGGTGCTCTGATACCATTGATAGACTTTGGGTCTCCTAGGGTTAAGATCTAGCGGGTTCTTTTCTATTGCGTACGAGTTCTTGAGTGCTACACTAAGAGGGAGAGAGGGGTACCAACCTTCCGACGTGGAGGAGGAAGAGCCGGCCATCGCGGTTCGTCGGTGAAGTCTGCGCACGGGCAGCGACGGCCGGGGAAGAAGGAAGACGACGGCGGCGGCGTCGGAGATCCGGTGAAGGAGACCGGTGGTGCTTCCCGTCGCTTCAGCGCCCCCTCTTACAGATCGGGTCTAGGGTTTGTCGGTGGGGTGACGGCGGGGCGGTCAACCTCGTGATGCGAGCCGTCCGGCCCCCACCTCTGTTTATATGGCGCTGGCGACAGGGGCCCACCAGCCAAACGGGCTGGGCGCCCCCGATCAGGGCGCGGTCAAGGGGTGGGCTTTGGCCAAAGCCCTGAGATCACTCTAACAGAGGTCACCATGGCCCCGCTGCCTGGAGGTAATCCCGCCGTCTGGAGGTCACCCCGCTGGCTCCGCCTGGAAATTTAAGAGCTTTTAGTGCTGAGCAGCGCCTCATTGACTGGGGCATCGAAGTGCATCTCCTCGGCCTCCGTCTCGTACACCACGTACAGCGCCACCGCCGCCTCAGTCAGCCTCCACACGCGGTTGTGGCCGAGCGCCTTGGTCGGCCTAGGAACCCCACAGCCTCCTCCACCCTCTGGACGGCCTCCTCCCCTCACGCCACTACCTCCCAAGATGGCGTTGCCGAGCTGGTCCACGTGGTCGACAAAATCGAAGGCGCCCACGGCGTCGACTGGGTCCGCGAGGAACGCGGCCTCCTCGGCGAGGGAGGACACCGGGCGGAAGGCCACAAGGAGGGGTCCGCCAGTGTGGCGACGCAATCGATGCGCGCGCGCAGGGCGCACGTCGCCATGGTTTGGGACTGCAGGGTTGAGAAAGAAAGTGAGGCGCTAGACAGGAGGTCACCGAGGTGGTTGCTGGCCACGTCGATGGCAACTTCAGCCTCGGCCGCGGTGGCAAGGATCGACACGATGGCAGCTCGCGAGGCATGAAGCTTTGCAAGAATGGTGTCGTCGGCGCCGGCAGCACCTGTGACAGCAACTATCGCTAGGGTGGAGGTGGTGGGGCACATGATTGGCCTGCGTTTGTAGGTACGTACACCAGCATATTATGTCTGCAAATGTTGTCTTGCTAGCGTTAAGTATGTATTATATATAACTAGACGTGTACTTTAGTAACAAATGGTGCCTAACAGTATGCAATATTCATTACACAGCAACATTGGTGCAACATGGAGTACATCAGAGTATCAGACAACAATATGTGAGATGTTGAGGTCGGTGGTTGGGTACGGGTCCAAAACCGGGGATAGGGTACTCATCCTCATCTAACCATTAGCAGGGCTCTTCTCTAATGAGATAGATAGGCTCTAAGGTTTACTTGAAGAATCTTTGTTTATTCATTACTTAATGATAACGATACAATGATGTCTATTTTATAGGGATGCACCCCTAAGAAATCTATTTCTATATTAAGAAAAATAATTAAACTTATCTCTAATACATGGAATGAATCTAAAGGAAATAAACTTAAATAATAAGCAAACTAATTATTATATTCCTAATCCGCGATATGCTGCCAATGCTATCGAACTATCCAAACGGACATTCTGTGTACTGTTCATGCTACAGTGTCACGCACTATTCATGCCCTGCTGCGCGACTCGCTGGATCATAGACTATAACATTATACCCCTCACAGCGAGATAGCTCATCCTCGAGCTATCAAGTGGCAACCATGGTTGAAATCCTTCATCACCCCATATCAACAAAAGGGCACAATGACAACGCCGTGTGGTGCAAAAGATGATCAGCGAAGCCCCGATGCACAACAGTGAGGATAACAACCCTCTTGTGTTGGTTGACCTCACAAGAGTTGCTAGCAGCAAAGGCAATTGGCGTAGGGCAGCAGCATCCTTCTCACCTCGGGATGCAACAGTTGTGGGAGAGATACGACGATATCACTGACCCCCACATGATGTTGTTGCGCTCCGCATCTTCAAAGGCACGACATTGGCTGGGCACGTGGAGAAGACCGCCACGGGATAGCGGCAACCTTCCTCCTTAGCGAAGGCACTAAAGGTGCAGTCAAGGATAGCGAAGCCTGGGAAGAGTCGTCGTTGGTGAAGGCGATAGCAGGACTAACACTGATGATGGCGATGGGGACAGTGATGGCAGCGTCGCCATTGAAGTGGCATGCATTGCCTCTTTCTGCTTCTCTATCTTGGCCATGGTCGCAACTGACGGCGATGTCGACTCAGATACCGCAGCAACATGCTGCGTCTTCTCCTCCATCTTGGCCGTGAACTCTTTCATCCAAGCCATCAAGTTGGCGTAGATCTCAGCGAAGGATAACTCAGCATTGGAAGTTATGGTAGTTGGCTTGGTGGAGACTTGACGTGTGGGGGGAGATGGCGTGATGGTGGTGGAGAAACAGAGATTGACATGTTTAACAAAACGTGGCCATGTCTGCACCCCGAGTGCACACTCTAGTTGCCTGTACCACAAGGCGGCATTCCTTGTCAGGTGGTGCAATGCCAACCACTCCTCTTCCTCCATCGTCCGCTGCTCTTTGAAGAATTGCTCAAAATGATTCAACCAAGATTATGGATCTTCCTTGTCGTCAAAGGTCGAAAACCCTAGGTAGTGGAATCATGAAGCTCGGACTTTCATGGGATTAAAACCCCTGCTGCTTGCCATGAATGGCAGAGCAGCAGTTGACCTGATACCAAATGTTGAGATCGGTGGTTAGGCACGGGTCCGAAGACCGGGGATAGGGCACTCACCCTCATCTAACCGCCAGCAGGGCTCTTCTCTAATGAGATAGAAAGGCTTTGAAACTTATTTGGAGAACCTTTGTTTATTCATTGCTTAATGATAACGATACAATACTGTCTTTTTTTGTAAAGATAGCTAAACTTGACCCCTAAGAAACTTATCTCTATATTAAGGGAACTTATCCTAATAATATAAAACTTATCTCTAATATATAGAATAAATCTAAAAGAAAATAAACTTAAATAATAAGAAAACTAATTATTATATTCCTAATTCACGATATGCTGCCAATGCTATCAAACTATCCAAATAGACAACGTTGCTATAGTACCGCACATCATGCCACTTTACCGTTTACTGTTCATGCTACAGTGGTACACACTGTTTATGCCCTGTTGCGTGCCTTGCTGGATCATAGACCATAACAGTAATCTTGATCTGCCTAAGATATCTTGTACATTATTCATTAATGGATTGAGGCATCATACATAACAGTAAGGTTAAACTCGTAATTTGCTTTGTTGCTCTGTTGAGAAGTAGAGTTACACCCCTTCAAAAAAAAAAGATTTAGAGTTATTGAGGAATTATTTGAAGCAAATTATGGGAGGAAACAAGTGGAAGGTTGCTCAGCTGTACTTACAGACCGTAATGGCACTCCAAACAAGTGGTGGTTGGCTTTTGCAAAGATCAAGTTCATGAACATGGTTATCCTTCAGAGTTTAGCTGCTCAGCTGTTTGCTTTGACTATAGACACCCGGTTACACTTGCACATTTATCTGTTTAGTCGTGGTCTAAAATGCTCTTAAAATTTGTATCCTTTTCGTTATCTAACACAGTTGGCTAAGCAATGAACAAAATGTCCAAAGATATTTAATGCAATAGAAGCACATATTCAATTGTTATGCTGTTTTCTTCTTGAATGTAGATGATGTTCGTTATTTTTTTGCTGTGTATTGAAGACGAACGTTTTTAATTAACTATTCTCTTATTTGTGAGGATATGGTAAGGGAATTTAATGTAGCAAGAGAAGGTTACCCATTTTACATATGCCAAATATTACTAGGAAGGCTGTAATGATCAGTGAAATTGACCATTTTGTTCGAGGGTCCTTAGTCCTGATATGATAAGGTTTCACCATAGTTTTTCTAAGGAAACTAGTTGGATGCCCGTGCATTGCTACGGATTAAAATATAATCATAACATTTAAAAAGTCTAATTGCAAAATGATAGGGAGCAAAGGAAATACTCTAAAATTAGTCTATCAAACAAGAACACTATAGATCCACATATAGAAAGACTTTGACTTACAAGGATTGCCAAAAAAAGGAGAGACATAATTAATTGCAATTCACAAATAAAAACTTTCCACAGGGGTTACATGGTACAAGCTGAAAAGAGAACACCAAGTTACATATGGGAAATCTCGCATCCAGAAAATAGCAAGCTAAACACCTGTATGAGCATATCCCATGGACAAGATAAAAGATATTGACAAGACGTCGTCGAACAATTCACAAATGGATGCACTCATTGTTCCTAGTGATATTCAATTAGGATATAACTCCATTCCACATATATATAAGAAAGTTTCTTGATACTACAAATACTACCACTAAAATTAGATAGAATGGCATGAACACATGTCCAATTTGCTATGCGTCAAATTACACATTGAAGCACAATCATCTAGCAAGCATGATAGCTAGAAGTATCTTAGCCACAACATTTGCATCTACTTCTAGCAAGCATCCTAGCTATGAATATCCTATCCAAAAGAACCATATCAACTTCCTTCATGACAAATCACATCTACTTCCACCAAAATGAGTCTTGCACTTCTAGCAATTATATAGCTAGAGGTCCCTTAGCCAAAAGATTTGCATTTACTTCCCCTAGTAATGTCATGGAGAAGCATTTCCAATAAGCTCGTTGTTGACCCTACAAAAGATTCCATAAATGATAAACCATATAGCTAAAACTAATTACTAAAAAAATTATAATCAAAATTATGTTTACTCGCGTCTCGGATCGTGTGCAATCGCAACATTAGGTTCAAAGTGCACCCTCTCAAGCATGTAGTGTGCAGAGCTATGATCTAAAAAGTAAATAAGTAAGTATAAAACATAGAGTAGATCAACACAAAATGAACAAGGAACACACATCAACTCACCTTGTTCACGCCTTGCTCGAAGCATAGTTGCCACGATGATAGTTCGATCATCAGAGCATCTCGTCCATTTAGTCAAATGGCTGGTAAGTACTTTGTCCTTAACAACTAACTTCACAGGTTTGAAGCTACAGGAATATAAACATGGGCTGAGTTTCCATTTTGTGTTATAAAAGCTCTATAAACATGGCACTTTATCCAACATATGAACTTAGCAGGTTATTCTACTTTATAAAAAATTTGGGAGACTCAAGAAAAAACATTTTCTGATTCATATATTATCACTATCACTATCACTATTATATAAAAACTGAGAAGGTATTCCATCTGTTTGAAAATGTAATCACCAAACATGATTATATATTCTAACTAGACAAGTCATGAAGGGAAGGGAAATTTTGTAAGGCAATTAGCATGTATAGATTAATTATACAGGGAAGGCCATTAGCATTTATAGATTAAATATACAAGAGGGGTTCCATTCTATGCAAAAACAACCAAATATAGCAGCAAACCATAATGTTCTAAGTGGCAAAGGAGCAAACTTTGGGAGCCATGGACAATAATGATTTCCAGAAACCAGTATAGTAACATAAATAATTTAGACGTGCAACCATAAAATCAAGAAGATACTACAATAAAGTACATACCTGCCATCAATTATAAGAACATTTCTAAAAGGTATATTTCTATTGTAGTAGCCTTGCATATAGCCTACAGTGCTTACAAACATGACCATTCCAATAACATCTGACATGTGAAAAAAAAGTTAGTAAAACTTTAATTCATTACAAAGCAGTATTACTTGGGTGGTCAACTGAAATACATACCAACATAAATGTCATTATGATAGGTGAATTCAAAAACTTCACTAAGTGGCATGAGCGGCGGAAAAAGCGGCAATGTCTTCTCACTCATGTTTGGTATCTCACTCACAGTAGTGACACGTGTGAAAACACACCCATAAGCATGCTCTGCAAGCCACTTATGCTCTATTCTCCTCATAGGCTCTACGGACAACCTTGACACATAATATGCGCAGCCCTCTCAAGTAGGGGATCTAAACGATGCACTGGTCATCGTAAATGCATGGCTACCATTTTTTGCCCTATTAACAGTGAGGCAAAGTCGACACCATTAAAATTCAACAGAATGTAACTAAGCATATCTAAAAACATGTGTGAACATTACCGCTCATCCAACAAAACCAAGGTTAGCCTCTTCCTACCAGAGCGAATGTCTCAACATGATACTTGTGATAAACTCGAACACCTATGCTCCATTTTGTTGAAGGATGAAAATCACCAAAGGTTGGAACACGCGGAGCTTCAACTCTAAGACGCTTCAAGGGCCTCATCCTAAATCCCCCGAAAAAATATAAACATGAAGTTCAAAAACTCATATGCACATAATGCTGCAAGCCTTTCTGTTGCAATCTTGCCTAAAGTACAGAAAACTACCGCATTTCATGGTCCCACGGCGGCATTTCGGGGATGCACATGAAAACAACCAAATGATGATTTTTTTTCATAGTTTAAGTTTCACGCAATTGTATATCACCATGTATATAATCTGGAAAACACTCATGTATATCACCAGCAAGTTCAGGTTATGAAATTACAAGCCTAGGCCAATTATAATGCATAACAAGGCAATAATAAGTCATGTCTCGCCTAAACCATCTAATTTCTGATTTGCTTAAGTAGGTCTTGGAGTTCTCCAGGGATAATGTCTTTACATTCATTTTCACTGCTCTTCAAAATGTCCACCAAGAAATTCGTCCTCAGTGAATGTGATCGCTGTGCATGGCAGATAATAAGTTAACTTATTAATTTGCTATGTAGTCTACAAAATATACATAGAGAATATTATATGCTCACAGTGTTGATAACTGGTAATCTTACGCCATTCCACGACCACATGAAACTGTATACAAGGAAGCCTGACAGGTTGCTGCAGAAGAGCACGTGTTTAATTGTTATAGATAAATCAAATGATATTTGATAATAAAGATGAAACCTATTATAAGTTATTACCAGTCCGTAGTTTTTGGAACCCATGTTGGGAATTTACGACGCCAGTAAAAAATATCGTCTTTCCACGCAGGATGTGCCAATTCCATGGCGAGTTTGAAATTATTGGCAATGTTATGTAATTTGTGTATATATGGCATGCTATCCGCTCGGCCATGTCAAAATTCTTCGGGATTTACAAGGCATAATGTCTTCCATATGACCCCATCAGATGCACAGCATTGACAAGATAAGGGCCTCCGCTTCATCTAGACAACCTGAGCGCCCAAGAAGATCCACATACAAGTCAGAAAGTCATAGTCAGAAGTCATCGAAAGTCAGAAGTCGAACGCATCTCTTTGATCGTGGTCGAAAGCTATTACGACCATGTTGGCCATGGTCGAAAGCTATTATGGCCACATTGCCCATGGTCGAAAGGGTTTACGGCCACATTGTCCGCGGTCGGAAGCTATTACGACCACGTTGGCCATAGTCGAATCGTTAGGGCCACATTGGCCGTGGTCGAAAGGGTGCTATGTTTGGCTGCAGTGGGCGTAACTCTCCCGGCAGGTTTCTAACCGCACAAAACAATCAGACCAACAAATTTTCTAGTGCACAAACATAGCACAACATATGACCACTCTGTTGTAGAAACCCTCGAGCTCACAAGAGCCTTCCTGCAGCCTACGACCGCACACAACACCACTACGACCATCGCTAGCTTTAGCTCCAACTCACCCAACCAGGTCGTACCAACTTACGACTGGTCGAGATCACACAACAAGCAACACTCAAAGCCTACGACTTCAACCCAAGTCGTTACGACCTCCCCAGATGTCCATACGACCGATTCCCAGTGGTTACGACCGCTCCAAGAAGCCATACAACTAGTTTCCAAGTGTTACGACCACTTCGGGGCACTTCCGACCGCTATCGACCTCGTCCCGAGCACGTCCGACGTCTTACAGGCCCTTCTGATCACAACCGACCGAGTCCCAAGCCACTCTGACAGCGTACGACCGCAACCGACCACGTCCGACTGCGTTACGACCGCTACCGAGGGCTTCCGACCGCGTCTGACAGCGCTACGACTATAACCGACTGGTATCAACCACTTCCGACCGCGTCTGATAGCGCTACGACCACGTCTGACTGCATTCGACCAGGTCCGACTGTAGCCGACTGAGCTGAAGTCTGCCGACTTCCCACGTGGTCGTGGTCAAAGTCTGCCGACTATCGACCGTAGCGGTCGAAGCCTCGACCTCCGACTTCTTCTCGCGTTAATGTGGTCATAAGCTACCGACTACCCAATGTGGTCATAGTCGTAAACCGCCGACATTCGACCACAGCGGTCGTGGCTACGTCTTACGACTACCGATCGCTTCAGCTCTCGACAATGTGGTCGTAAGGCGCCGTCTCTTCAACGTGGTCGTAAACCATAGCGACGACTTCTGACCGCAGCACTCGATAACGTGGTCGTAACCTGCCGACTACTCAACGTGGTCCTAAGCCACAGCGCCGACTTCCGACCGCAGAGGTTGTGGCTTAGACTTACAACTTCCGACCACGACCAACGTGGTCGTAGCTGCCTTCAACCACGGCCAGAGTGGTCGTAAACGACACTACGACTTCGTAAATGCCACAACATGGTCATAAACAGTCCTGGTGGCCTTCGACCTCAGCCAGAGTGGTCGTAAGGCCTTCCGACCACTCGAAAACGCATCTACCAGGTTCCGACCAAGGACGACGTGATAGTAAATGGCTTCCGAACGGCGACACAAAGGTCGTAAACTTGATTTCCGGCTTCCAACCGCTGACAATGTGGTCGTAAAACTTCCAGCCGGTATCAACGTGGTCGTAGAGTCTTTTGCTGACTTCCGACCATGACCAATGTAGAGACCGACCACTTGAAAAGGCTTGAGACATTGCAAAATCAGCACAATATGGTCGTAAAAGCTTCCGACCACTAATTAAGTGCCTCCTATGACTACCAAGTCGATCGCCTACGACTACCAAGTCATAGAGACTCTGTTGAACACCAAGTTGTAAGTCCGACTACGTCTACCAAGTCGTAAATGACCCTTTCGACCACATTGTTGTAAGCCTAACTGCCGAGCATGTCACAAAGGCTTAAATCCCAATAGAAAGAGCTATTCTCATATTAAACTAAATTTTGGTGTAAACCGCTCAATACAACTCGCTATGACTTTACCGCTCAAAGTCTACGACCTCATCCCAAGTCGTTCCGACCGATCGAAATGATGAACCAACAAATGCACGAGGTCTACGACTTCACCACGAAGCCATACGACCGATTTCAAGATGTCTACGACCACGTTCAAGCCTCTCAGGCACAACCGACCGCCTACGAGTACTTCCGACCGAGTCCAATGCCAGTCCGACCGTATACGACCGCCTTC
This sequence comes from Dendrocalamus sinicus, assembly GCA_036346575.1. Taxonomy (NCBI): domain Eukaryota; kingdom Viridiplantae; phylum Streptophyta; class Magnoliopsida; order Poales; family Poaceae; genus Dendrocalamus; species Dendrocalamus sinicus. Next base: position 12,062,792 of record CM070657.1, read on the forward strand.
AACCGTGTCTGTGGCTTGTCCGACCACAACTGATTGCTTCTGACCACTTCCGAGCGCATCCGATCACATCCGATCGTGTCCGTCTGCGATCCGACCACGTTCGACCGCCTCACAACGTGGTAGAAGTCCGCCGACTTTCCACGTGGTCGTAGTCAAGGTCTGCCGATTATCGATCGCACCAGTCGAAGCCTCGACCACCGACTTCCTCTCGCGCTAACGTGGTCATAAGGTACCGACTTCTCAACGTGGTCGTACGATCGAGCTCCGACTTCCGACTGCCGTAGTCGTAGCTTCGACTTACGACCTCAGACCATGGCCAACGTGCCCAACCTACAAAAGGGCACCGTCGGTTCAATCCACTGAAACCACCAAAATTATCGCTACCAAAAATTTACACAGTATTTATGCACTTTTAATATACACCGAGAACTCAAGATCCACCTCTTGTATTATAATTATGTCAAACAATCAAAAGGCAAAGGAAAAATTCACCTCTGCGTGACCAATTGAAAAGGAGCTTGAACCTTCCAACAAAGGTAGTAAGATTGATCAACATCATTGGGTGCCTTGTCGATGTCTTCAACACAATCCAAAACCCTTTTATAATGGCATGTGTCCCATAAGATGGTGAGGATAAATATACACGTCTGCACTGTGTAAGAGAACCAGAGCCCATTTGAATTCACGGGTTTTTCTGCAAATGTAGCTTCCTATTAAGGTCCCGCCATCCATTTGCTCGTGTCCATGTGGATAAAAAGTACGCAAATATAATTAGTAATTAGCACTAAGTACAGATATGAATAGAAGAGTAGCAGTGTTATCGGGATGACTTGATTATAATTAGTAATTAGCACTAATTAACACTTTCATTCAAGTCATAATGAAAGGTGCAAATCATGGGTTTGACTAAACTGAACTACTCAACGACAAAACGGAAGTTCAGTGACTATTGCAGAAAGCAATATTTCTATGAGGTTATTATGGAAAGTCGGCCTTCATGAAACCAGATTGACAAGGAAACTTTCTCGACCTGCGCACCAACACCGGTCCATTGCATCTAGCAATCATTCACGTGTTTCATTCTCCATCCTTGGAAAATTTCCATGTTAACAATTTGATCTGAACTCATAGTGAGATCAGAGTTCAACCAACGCTTTCTTCCACTGGGACTATTGGAACTGTTGTCTTGTCATGACCTAATCGCCTAACTGAAATCTGGTTACACATGCTTTTGTGGAATACAAAGCCCACCATGTATGAAGCAAACTTCAATTCAGAAAATATTAAACAAGAGAATGCTATACCAAACATTATAATGGTGTAGTATGATATGCAACAGTGTTCAATGTTGTGATAAATATTCCATTTATACACTTAGCGTGTAGCCAATTAGCCATACAACCCTATCAATTGGACTGAACCTTACGAGTATATTTTTAGCTTGCACAAAATCTTCTAGCAGAGTTCCTAAACATAGTAGCAGTGAGCACAAACGGGCTAACAAAGAAAAACAATTCAAAATTAGTATAACTAAGGCAATCGTTTTCTAAAAAAATAGATTGAGAAACATAGAACAATGGAAATATAAAGAAATTCCCACACCATATATCACTTCCAATGCTATGCTCCTCCCACCGCAACCTCCGCCAACTCGACAAAGTATCACCAAACAAGTATATCACTTCCAATGCTATGCTCCTCCCATCAGTAACCTCTGCCAACTCGACAAAGTATCACCAAACAAGTGACTCCATCTACACCAATTTTAGAATTGCCTTCTTCGGTTTGAAGATATAAAGAGGCTTTCTCTAAGGAAGTCCTGTGCAAAACTCCTTCCATCTAAAAGCATAATTTGTCATCATAAACTCATGTTGATCTACGCCCGAGGAAACCATAACAAAAAAACAAAGAGTAAGAAGGAACCTCAGGAAACATGTAAATCCCTCATCTGCTCCTAGACCAAAACTGTGACCATCGCTAGCTTGCCACGACCACATACAACTCGCTATGACTTTACCGCTCAAAGTCTACGACCTCATCCCAAGTCGTTCCGACCGATCGAAATGATGAACCAACAAATGCACGAGGTCTACGACTTTACCATGTAGCCATACGACCGATTTCAAGATGTCTACGACCACGTTCAAGCCTCTAAGGCACAACCGACCACCTACGAGTATTTCCGACCGAGTCCAACGCCAGTTCGACCGCCTTCAACCGTGTCTATGGCTTGTCCGACCACAACTGATCGCTTCTGACCACTTCCGAGCGCATCCGATCGTGTCCGTCTGCGATCCGACCACGTTCGACCATGGCAAATATCGACAGGCAGCGGGATCGAGAGGCGCCTACGACCACGGCAGAGGAACAGTGATTTTACGACGACGTGGTAAAATCACTGACGCGGTCGAAAGGCGATCGATTGCGGCAAAATCGATTGATCGTGAGGTCAGGAAGCAATACGACCAGATTGGTGAGAAGTCGAGGGTGATCTACAGGTGAACGTGGTCGGCGGTCGAGAGTGCTTCACCACGCAGCGGGGTGAACGTGGTCATAAGGCGCTACGACCACGTTGGGAATGGTCGATGAGGCTTTAACCGCGAGGCAAGCGGTCGCAAAGGGTTACGACCACTTGTAAACGATATGAGAGTGGTTGAAAAGTGCTTCGACCGTGGCATAAGTGGGCGGTGGGTATTTCTGAGTAGTCGTAAGGGTTACGACCACGCTGTAAGAGTGTGAGTGGTCGTATGGTCATAGATCTGTGTAGTCGTAGAGTCTTACGACCGCCCTAGATTGTTTACGATCAAATCCAAACCCTTAGAATCGTGTGCGACCATGTTAGAGTCCTTTCGACCGCCGCAATACCATACGATCGCTTAAACTTGTTGTCGATCACTTTGAGTCATGGTCGTAAGACTGTGAGCGACTCTCGGCTTCACCACTCAATTCACCGTGGTCGAAACCCATATCGATCATGTCCACTTCTTTCACCTCGGTCGTAGTCGTTTATGGTTACGTACTGGCCTTTTCAGCGTGGTCGCATCTCGTTACGACCATCGACGCTCAAGTCGTGGCCTTCCACGTGATCGAGCATCTCTACGACCACGTTCTGTTAGCGTTTGCCGTGGTCGTAAACGGCAACGTGGTCGTTAGCTTCTGCGTGGTCGTAAGTCGATTGTGTGGTCGTAGGCCATTCTATGTGGTCGTAGGCCATTCTATGTGGTCGTAAACGGTAACGTGATCGTGAGCGATTTTGTAGTCGTAAGTCGACTGTGTGGTCGTAAGCGACTTCATGGTCGTAATTTTGACTACGTGTTCGTAACTCATTCTCCGTGGTCGTAAACGACTTTGCGGTCGTAATCTCGACTGTTTGGTCGTGAACGACTACGTGGTCGTAAACATCGTAAGTCTTCTTCGTAGTCTTAAGTCTCCTTTGTAGTCGTAAGTCTTCTTCGTAGCCTTAAGTCTCCTTTGTAGTCATAAGTCTTCTCCGTGGTCGTAAGATCCATTCGAGTAATCGTAAGCTCCATCCGAGTAGTCGTAATCTTTTCCGACTGCATTGCCGTAGTCGTAACCTCTCCTGATCACGTTTGCCGTGGTCGTAGCTCTTCCCGATTACGTTTGCCGTGGTCGTAATTTCAGCTATGTGGTCGTAAATTCTACAGCATAGTCGTAAAATTTGACCGTGGTCGTAAACAACCGGGTAATCGTCAGTTCGACTGTGGTTGTAGGTTCGACTACGTAGTCGTAATACCTCTCGGTCGTCTTTCCGACTGCATTGTCGTAGCCGAAGTTTCTTCCGATCACGTCTACAGTAGTCGTAACCCTTCCAACCGCGATAGCTGTGGTCGTATCTCCCTCTCCGACCACGTTGATTCCCGAAGACAATTCTTTTTCTCCGATGTAAAACTTCCAAAGGTCATAACTTTCTCATTTTAACTCCGATTTCAGCCATTCAAATTTCTAAATTCGTCTAAAATCATAATCTAACCAAATATGGTCTCTCTTGAATTTTTTGGATTTTGTTTGAATTTTGTTTGTATTTATTTGCTTTATTTGCTTCGTCTTTTCTCGCGAGATTCCAAATAGTTGTCGATTTATCACTCCACCCAACAGCAAGAAGACCGGAGAATCTGCAAGAAGGCAAGTCTCCTTTGATCATCTTGAACCCATTATTTGAAATGTTTTTGAATTATTTTAAATTATGTGCATTGCTATTTACATAAAATCTTAGTTCACATCTTTAGGATTACTATGAAACGACTATGTTGTGCCGTTTACGACCACTTTGTGAAGTCCCTGCAAAGTCGAAAGTCCTTTTGAGTGGTCGAGAGATCACCTTGGTCGTGGTCGAAAGTCCCTACAACGACTATTTGAAATGGTTGGAAGGAGTCTGGAAGTGTTACGACCACATTGGTCGTGGTCGAGGGCTGGAAGAAGTAGTTAACGACTTCGTTGGCCGTGGTCGGAAGGCACCAGGAGAGTTTACGACCACTACAGAGCATTCTTTGTGAGGTCGGAAGCAATTACGACCACTTTGGCCGTGGTCGAAAGCCACTACGACCACATTGGCCGTGGTCGAAAGCCACTACGACCACATTGGCCATGGTCGGAGGTCGACAGATAGCTTTACGACCACGTTGCGGCGTTTACAACCATGTCATCACTGGTCGGAAGCCAGCTGGACCATTTACGACCACAATGTCGAAACTCGGAAGCCTGCCGAAGGAGTTACGACCACTGAAGAGCAATTTGAACGTGGTCAAAAGTGTTTACGACCACTTTATATCTAGTCAGAAGTCGACAAGCACATTTTCGAGTGGTCGGAAGACGGATGCTGTTCTCGGTCGGTAGTCGAAGTCAGGCGGTCGTCCACGTTGCGAAGTTGGCAGCCTTCGACCATGTTGTCCGCGTCGGAAGGCAGTCTTACGACCATGTGGTCGGAAGGAGATGGTATGACCATGTTGTTACCGGTTGGGAGTCTTACGACTATGTTGTGCCGTTTACGACCACTTTGTGAAGTCCCTGCAAAGTCGAAAGTCCTTTTGAGTGGTCGAGAGATCACCTTCGACCACATTGGCCGTGGTTGGAAGGAGTCTGGAAGTGTTACGACCACATTGGTCGTGGTCGAGGGCTGGAAGTAGTTTACGACTTCGTTGGCCGTGGTCGGAAGGCACCAAGAGAGTTTACGACCACTACAGAGCATTCTTTGTGTGGTCGGAAGCAATTACGACCACTTTGGCCGTGGTCGAAAGCCACTACGACCACATTGGTCGTGGTCGGAGGTCGACAGATAGCTTTACAGCACGTCTATGACCACGTTGGTTAAATCTACGACCACGTTGAAGGTCTACGACCACGCTGAACGTGGTCGTAATCTACGACCACGTGAAGGAGTTCGACCTCGCCGGAGAACACCGGCGTAAGTCGAGTCTGATTCTGTAAACCGAGTAGAGGTAGAACCGGGTATAAGAAGAGGCTTTGAGCCGTGTAATCTGTACCACGAAGCTGTGCGTTGTTTTTGTGGTGTGATATCGCAAGACGTGATCGGAAGAACTCACGACCACAGCAAACGTGGTCGGGAGGAGTTACGACCACGGCAAAGCAAGTCGAAGGTGATCGAGAGGTGCTACGACCACGGAATACAGATTAGAACGTGGTCGTAGAGGCGTTAGACCACGCAGAGATGGCTACGACCACGGTGAAGGTGGTCGTAAGGTGTTACGACCACGGAATACAGATTAAAAATATACTTGTATTTTGTTTTGTACCAAAAATATAGGCAAAATTGTTTCACATTCTACATCACACTACAACATAAGAAAACAAGACATGTCTGGTCATCGAAGGCTCAAGCACAAATTCGCTAATATGACAAGAAAATCAATAAATTCACTTATGTGATAGCAATAACACCTTATATCAGAAAATCATTAGAAGGTTTGTTCAATCCTCATTTGAATCTGTAAATTTTGTAAGATCCAAACTTTCAGCTTTCATGTCACTGCAGATGCATAATACGAACCTTTGAACTCTTTGGCCCAGGAGATTCCACAACAGTCTGCATTAGGTAATGCGAATTAACATGCACACCTTCTCTTGCAGCATCTGTAAATAAATATAGGCGTCCATGATGGTGTTCAACAATGCAATGAACTTGGGAGTCACCATCCCATACCAGTGTCATTCTAGACAGAGGATCAGAAGACTTTATTAAATATACCTGGAAAAGGATAATCTTGCAATGAGCAGCGAACAAAGGACCAGCTAATAATAATACAGATAAGGTGCACAAGAGACAGTACCTTTGAGTGAGTGTCAGAAAAGACATTTAACGTTATAAACTGAAAATCCTTGGTAAATTTTGTCTACGTACTCTTTTATGAGCATTAATCTCTTGTCTCTCCTCAGTTGTTAAACTCTGTCGACGTGCCTTTTCACGATCTCGCTTTGCTTGCCTTTGTTCAGGTGTAAGTTTTGCATACCACCTGCTTTGTCGATCACGCCGCTTGGATTCGTTTATATGCAGCTATTTCATGTTGGATATTTTGTTCACCAATGCTTGCTTTCCCTTGCTCACGAGAACGCTTTCGTCCTAAGATATAACCAAAGTAAATTTTATTGATGCATATTAAAAACATGTTTTCCCATATATATAATGTGTAGCTAAAGGTGGTGCCCTTTGAGCTCTCTCCTTCTTCATGCAAGTTAGTTGAAGTGAGAGTACTATGAGCAAGAAAAGTCATAGATGATTCGTTCAAAACTTCCTTATCTAAGGAAGCATAATTTGGGCCTACACCATCCGATGGTTCGTGTATTACGAGCCCTGTTGGAGTTTGTGGTATAACAATGGGGTAAGATCTCATTCCCTTTGCCAAGTTTGCATCCAGCACTGTTCGAAATATTCATTTAAAATATTAATGCAAGCTCATGTTTTATTTTGAAAACTTGCACTTCAAGAATTACAATATAGGAACCTTTTTTCCCTTTGAGATCTTGGCTTGATGGCTGTGACATCTTGCTAAAACACCTTTCCCTAAAATGAAAGCTGTAAGACAAAAAAAATATGATACAAATGGCAAATTTAGCCTCGTCGCAAGGACATGGTTGTTCAAAACATAATTTCATCCCCAAAGAAAATAAATTATACTGGCATGTACAACTTTACAACATTCAAGATAATTACATAGCACAATAAATTACATGTACAACTTTACAACTTTGAGTCTGGCCAGATGATGGATCTGCTATAAGAACTAAGTTATATTGAATATGCTTACTTCAGCAACTATTTAGTGCATTTGGAAAGAAAGAAATGAAGCTTATTTTCAGAATAAGAAATGGTTTGGTGTGCAGGTTATTTTGATGAGAATAACATCGACGTTAAAGAGCTGGAGGGTGCTTTGCCAAGATACACAATTGCCAGCGATGGATCAATGTACCTCGTCAATTGTGAACAGAGCAATGCAACCGGAGCGCCTGAAGTGGAGAGAAGATGGTGCTGAGACTGAAGGTGTTCAAAAGGCAACCGAAGGAAAACTCGCAGCTGAACACAAAGGCTCGCTTGTCCGGCCCGAGACCTCCGCCTCGCCTCCTCCCCACGCCTCCGCCCTCTCACGACCGGCGCCGCCTCCCACCGAATCCCGTGCGCCTCCTCCTCCCTCCTCCGCCGCCGCCGTCGCTCCTCCTCCCTCCTCCGCCGCCGCTCTGCCCTCGCCTGCTCCCCTCCCTCCTCCGCCGCTCCGCCCTCGCCTCCTACCCTCCCACCTTCGCCGCTCCGCCCTCGCCTCCTACCTTCCCACTTCCGCCGCTCCGCCCTCGCCTCCTACCCTCCATCCTTCGCCGCTCGCCTCTTTGCTCCCACCCCGCGCCATCATCGCCTCCTCCCCGCTCCTCCTCCGCGCCTCCTACCGCCCTCCGCCGCCGCCTCCACCCCCGGCGCTCCATCGCGCCTCGCCGTGCCAGCCCACGCTCCCACCCTCTGCACTTCAAAATTCATCCGCCACCCCCGTGCCAGCCCGTGCTCCCGCCCTCTGCACTTCAAAAATTCCTCCGCCACCCCCGCGCCAGCCCGCGCTCTGCCATACGGACCTGCACCACCTCATAAGTCTTTACAACCGATTCCCACTGTTACGACCGATTCCCACTGATACGACCGCTTCAAAGCCATACGACGGACAACGAAGCTACGACTTTTAGCCTAAGTCTATAACGTGATCGAATGGACTTCCGACCACAACAGCATCGCGCTACGACTACACCGAGTGCTTCCGACCGCTAACTACGATAACGTGGTCATAGGCCACGACTACTCATGCCAAAAGAGATTCATGATGAGTTATCATATTGTTGAGTCCATAGCAATTATGCTTAAAGAGGAACATTGCCAATAAATAACATCGCAGCTATTACATCTTTTGAAGCCACCTAAATCCTCACACGCCTAATAAGTTCTTGTATATCTTCAGAATGTTGTCTTTAGATTCGTTGTCCTTGTACTTCAACATCTCTACCAAGAATTTGGTCCTCAGTGCATTCCCATCCTGCATTTAATTATTACACTTGAATGTCATAAAATAACAATTAATTGTAGTGTAGAATGTTTTTACCAAGTGATCTAGCAAATAAAGCATTAGCAATATTATCTGGGATGCGTTGGGGATATATATGAATGGCAAAGGTGGGTAATATTTCTAAAGTTTTATTATCATTAAGATAAAAGGTGGATCTAAAAGCTGAAATAACCTCCTTTTTTCAGCTTATTAGATTACAATAATCTGGGCTATTAGATTATAATAGGTTACCTTATAATCTAGGCTGTTTGTTTCCACTTATGATTATAAGCTGGATTATAATAATCTTAAGTGGAAACAAACAGGGCCTTAAGCAAGTCTTGATCAATGGTTTTGACCAGTCGTAAATTGGTACGACTGGGTTGGGTAAGTTGGATCTGAAATTTGGGATGGTTGTAGCAGAGCTGTGTGTTCACTGGGGATCACCCGTTAACCCCTCTCCCAATACCGTGTTTTACCCAACCAACACCGTGTTTTAGCACCTACGACTACCGCTTAGCTCTGCTACGACCAGCCAAGACAGTCGTTACGAGTTACCCAACCAGGTCGTACCAACATACGACCGGTCGAGATCACAAGACAAGCAACGCTCAAAGCCCTTATGACCAATTCCCAGGTCTTGTGACCACTTCTAGAGACCATACGATCGGTTAACAGAAGCTACGACCGCTTATTGCGTGATCGAACCACCTTCCGACCACGTTGATTGCTTTCCACCGTGGTCGAAACCCATTCAGACCACGTACACCGAGTTTCACCGTGGTCGAAGCCCTTTCGATCATGATTGACCACTTCCGACTACGTTCCAACCTCATCCGACCGCTTACGACCTCAACCGACTGAGTCTGACTGCGCTTTGAGCACATTTGACCGCCTCACAACGTGGTCGAAGTCCGTCGGCATAGTTGAGGTCTGCCGACTATCGATCGCGGCAGTCAAAGCCTCGACTTCTGACTTCCTCTCGTGCTAACGTGGTCGTAAAGCTGTCTTGCGACCTCCGACCATGGCCATTGTGGTCGTAGTGGCTTTTGACCATGGCCAAAGTGGTCGAAAACCTCTCGGGTGACCTTCGAAAACCTCTCGGGTCACCTCCGACGCCTCATCTACCGCTCCTCCGCGCCTCCTCCTACCTCTGCCCCCAACCGGTGAGACGGAGGTCGCGCCGCCTACTTCCTCCGCCCCCGTCGTCGCCTCCTTCCTCTCCTCCGCCCCCAACCAGCGCCACCCCCGCCGTCGCCTCCTTCCTCTCCCCCGCCGCAGCAGCGCCTCCTCCTTCCTCCGCCCCCTTCCTCTCTGAGCCAGCCGCCACGGGAGGCGCGATGGTGGCGCGGGTGGTGAGGAGGAGGTGAGGGCAGAGCGCGAAGGATAGCAAAGAGGCGGAGCGGCGAGGAGGAGGGGGCAGCGAGCAAGCAGCGCGGAGGAGGAGGGGGAGGAGCGACAGGCGGAGCGGCGGTGGAGGAGGGAGGAGGAGGCGCACCGGATTCGGTGGGAAGGCAGGCGCCCGGAGGACGGAGGTATCAGCGGAGGATTCTATGGGGAGGAGGTCTCAGCGCACGACATTCGATTTTGGGGGAGGAGAGAAGCAGAGGGAGGCCCACATGTCGGCGCTTTTTTTCCTGTGAGAGGCGGCAGAGCGTCGGACGCACCATCACCTTGAACTCGTTCTTTTAAGAGTAGAGATGTTTCACCACAGGTGGATTCACTGGGAGGTCTGAGTATGTGTGTGTGCGCTCACGGGCGCGTGTGTGTATCTTTGCTCCCACCTCTAAGGTGGTGAATGATAAAGGGTGATTTGAGCAACTTCTGGCAACTATTTGCTTGCAAATATTTAACCGTTTTCAACTATTTGTGTAGGACCTTTGTAGTGAATGATAAAAGGGTTGAGTAGGAACCCAAAATTTAACCCCACGGTTTGTTCGAAAGATAGTCATCCAATTATTTGCACAAACCAGAGGACATGACAAGCTTAGATGAAATGCTCTTATGCACCTAGATGGCTTGACCCTAAAATGGCGGAACACTAACACAGGATAATTGACTCTTCTATATTTCAAAAGGGAAAACTCGGCTGTTTCATATTTTCATTCATTCAGATAACATGGATGAAGGATATGAAGATTCAGGATGAATGAGCAGTTCAGCAAGCAACAAAAACTAAACTACAACCAATACTCTTAAATTACATATAGGAAACTACCCTAATTAGCAATAGCTTTATTTTCTTTTGTTTGAGGGATTATATTACTTTTCCTTTCCACATTATTTTGACTTGTTTTTTTATCATTCACTTTACTTTGTTTTGTTGAATTTGATATGCTTTTTGGTACAGAGCCTCAGGCAAGAAATGCTGCTCCCACAGTGCTTTTTTTGTGAACCGTATACAATACTATTAAAAATATTCTCTGCAATAATCATTTAGAAAGAAGCTGTAAGAGGATTCAAGTAGATAAAGATAATACCTTTATTGCATGATCCATTCCATCATTGGCCTGCAAATAGCATTGTGTTATGACAATAGCTAGATCAAAGCAGGGTTTATCCTGAATGGCAGGGCAATTCTCCTTTGGCAGGGACGGCGATAGCATAGCCCACTGTCCAATGCCTGCTACATTTTGGCCTCCATGCCAGAGGAGAACCGCACTGTGATTCTCACCCTGAACACTCCACAGCCACCATTGACCTTTTCTTTGGAGAAAAGCGGTTGATCTGTTGTTAGTTGCTCTTCACGTTATTCTTTCATGCGCAATCTTTTTCTTGCCTTGCACTGTATGTTACCATGGCAAATATATAGTGCAGGGATGGGCAGCCAAAATCTGGATATGCTCCTGGATATGCTTCCAAATCAGGACAATGCTTTCAAGAGGTATTCCTCTAGCCCTGCCTTTCCATTTTCCCCCTCTTTTTGAATTGAACCATAGAAAGAGAATGACCCTTGTGGTCTTGCCATCTCATCCGAAAGGTATAAATATCTTCTTGTCTTTTTATTCTTTCTATCACTGATGCTGGTTTTTAAAGAAGTTTGATTACCAAGAGGTTTGTACCTACAGGTGAGATGATACATTTTGCATTAGAGATCAATCTATTTCTACATACAGAAATTAAATCGTATATTTGATTATTTGATGCGAACTGGTTTAGTTCTTGACTTACAGTATCATTGAGCATTTTGAGTTATTATAATTTCTCTGTCATTTCTAGTAAACTGGTTACCGAAAACATACAGTCGGAGTTACAAGTTCTGATTGCAGTCAATGTTTTGCTAAGTGCTATTGACTAAGACATAAATGGCAAACTTTAAAAATTTATAATGTAACACATTGTACTGAATCTTTCACATGTCACATAGATGGCGAACTTTGGAAATGCTCCTAGGATTGATCTTGCATTATTTGGAAATGCTCACAAGCTACATACTTCATGGGGAAAAAATGTGCACCGGTTCATCTTCTTTTATCAATTCATGCAACTACTTCCATAATCACGTATACATGCATTCAATTGTCCACAAGCGAATTGTGTCCTTTTTTCATGTGATGGAGGTCCGTTGATATTATGCTTTGTCGCGGAACATCCCCATGGATCTTCCCATTTTGGTGCTGTCACAAGCTGCCTCTGTTGAAGAATCTAGTATCTGGTTCTTCTGCAGAGCACTGAGCTTTACAGGAAGGACAGCCTGCAAGTTGAGGTGCTGCTGCGGGCGTCGAAAGGCCGCGTAACATTTTGTCATATCTAATCTTGAGTCCTACTAAATTGACAGGGTCATTTACAGGCTATTTCCAGACTTTTATCTTTTCTTAATGCAAAAATATCCCATCTGTTGCCATTGATATTATTTCTTGTTCTTTCTAAGTTTTAACCACAATTTATAATTGACTTGTACCGCACTTTGTTACTCCCTCTAGTCATAAATACATATTATTTTGAACATCGATATGGTCCACAAAACACAACTTTGACCATTAGTTTATATTGCAATATATTTATCAAACACAATAAAATTATAGTATCATAAAAGTAGTTTCCAAGACAAATCTATACATATAATTTTCATATGTCAAATCTAAATATTTAAAAAGATATCAATAATCAAAATTTTGAAAATTTGGCTGTACGCAACCCAAAGTAACATATATTTGTGATTGGAGAGAGTATATAACACTGCATAGTACACTGAAAAAATGGCATCGCACCAGATGTAGTGGAAACAAATCACTGGAGATATTTTCCCTGACAACACAAGAAGAGAGAACAATTCATGAGAAAAGCAACTCCACATGTACATGGACGGCTATTTACTATGTCAACCCTTCAAAGCGCCTTAAGATTCGTGTAAAGAACAAGAAAATGAAGTGGTAGTTTGAATTTTAAAATATTTCATCAATCTCAAGGCACCTTTGATCGTGGTGATAGTTCATGAATAAATCGTGGTGGTAGTTCATGAATAACTATATACATGTAGAAAAGTCATACTCAACAATTCACCCTTCAAACCCAGTGGAGACAACAATGGAAAAGGCCAAGCGGCGAGTACCAAATGCTACAAATTGGAGAGAAGTAGATATTGCGGCAGTTATATGTTGATTTTTATTGCTATTATTGCAAGAATGCATACGTGAAACATGAGCAACATGCCACATGTGCCTGGAAAATATGCTAGGCATCAGTGTTCAAGCAAGGGAGAGGCATAAGCGGATATGCTGGTGCCAGCAGCTAGAGTACCCCGGTCTTTGTTCACGTATATTTTTTTAATTTTAATCTCTCAGTATCTATTTTATAAAAATAATTATCTCTTTTAGTTCAAAAGATAACAGGATAGCTCAGCAGCAAGTGAGCCACGCGATAGACAGCCCAAACGCGGAAGGGCAATGGCGCTGGAGCGGCAGGCCCGGCTAGCTGCCGAGCTGCCATCGACTGCTGAGCAGGAATTTTGGACATATCTAACATTGTTGAAATCATTAAATTCAATTCTAGCCTTCTGTGCACGGTAATTCTATTTTTGGTCCCCGTTCCGACCGCGGGATTGCGTGGAGACCGCACGACTGCACTGTAGCACGGTCGTGCGGTCGGGGACCGCACGACTCTCCTGTAGCGGCCGGTCGTGTGCTCGGGTAGCGCACGTATGCACTGTAGCTTTGAACGTGCGGTCCCCGAGCACATGAGTAAGTTTTTTTTGTTAGCTCTGTATATTGAATTTAGGGTATAAAATTTACATGTATTTATAGAGTTTAGAATATAATTAATTTTGGATATATGAAATAATGTTCAAAAATATGAATTTTATGTAGAGTCTTGTTTACCTGTTTTGTGTAACTTTTTTGTAATTACGAAAATTAAGAATTTTCTTTGGTAGAGTACGAACGAAATTTGTGTGAAGTAATGATTGATCTATTTGTGATTTTCGTACATTGGTGACCATGAAAAATATGTTCAACTGGCAATAACATTTTGTGATCATGTTATGTTGTTTTATTAGAAGAAATTTAATGAAAATTTTTTTGAGGACAACTGGGATAGGAACAATTGAACGAAAGGAAGAAAAGTGATATTGAACACGTGGAAAAAATGAATGCGAAAAGATGAGGAGATTTTATATTGATAATTAAAATAGACTTCATAATAAATATGAGAATGACATGGCGCACAGGATTTGATTACGTGCATAAGAAACAGAACAATGCACGATGTAACAAAGTAAAGTAGTCGTACGATACATATGTGCCTTCTTGGCATGGAAATAAATTAGACATTGACGGGAGTAGTGCGGAATAGCCCAACCTACTGCGCAGATCGGGGCCATTTTTCTTTCCTTGCGAGCTCGGCGTTGAAATCCTCAAATGTCTCTTTGGCCTTGGCCGCCATTTCTCTTTTTTTTCTCGCGCTCCCTCTCATAAGCCTCGCGCTGCCTGCACATGCACACCTCGAGATAAGCTTCTGTCTTCCGATGTATACGCTCGGTTTGCTCGTCTTGGCGACGCTCCTCCTCGTGGATCTCGCATGCCCTTTTGTCGTTCCACTCTTGATAGTCCAAAATCCACTGGCCATGTGGGTGGATCTCTAGGTCGATCCACTTGCGGTAGGAACATAGCGGCTCCGGGGATTGTGGGCAGATGAGAGAGTTTGTTATTACATACTGTTAGTTAGAAATAGTGGGGGAACACATTGTAAGTAATCCTTACTGGCTTCCGATAGCTGGTCATGTTGAAACGGCCGTCGCGATAGTCAGATGAGTAGATCGCACAACCCAATAACGCATGCCCAGACTGAGGCACTGTTTAGACTTGAAGAATTTGCATGGGTCTCTGCACCAGCAGAGGGGCGGCGTCTACCCCTCGGGGGGGTGTTATGGTGAACATTCAGTTGGAACATTTAGTATGGACATGCTCCTACGGGGGGCATCGTTAGGTGGGTGTGACCTCGTGGCACTCTCCGCTTGTTTGGCCCTAGCCGCAGCAGCCCTTGCTTGTCCCTCGCGAGCTGCAGCAGACCTTGCTATGTTGCGGGTCTTCTCCCATTGTTTTATCATTTTGTCCCATTGCTTCTTCTGCCTCTTGTCCATCTCGACGTGGAGACGGATGGTATGATGTAGTAGGAGTTTGTGTAGTATTATCTTGCAGATGCATTTCACCTCATTTTATAAGCCAAAGGGTAGGCATGATGTGATTTATTTTTTATCGCTGCGCAAAGCTGCCCTCTTTTGTCACAACACCACCTACCACCCCTCCAATTGTAGCTTCGTCATCGTCGTCCTCTCCAGAACTAGCTGTTTCCACATGCATCCTCGTCCTCCTCACTGCCCACTTCTTCCATCTAGTTCGCAAGGTACTCATGACAATCAACACGGGCGGCCCACCACCTCTCCACACCTTTGTTGGCCTAGAAATTCTCTGCACGCCTCCTGAGGTCTTCATCACCCACTTCCTCGCCCACATGTTCTCCCGCAGAAGCGTCTTCATGACCGTCAGAGAAAAACTCAGGCACTACATTTCCACCAGCGGCATCAGAACCAGCCATGGCGAATGATTCTGTCCTCTCCACGAACTCAACATACACCATTGGCCTGGCATATATCATAGCGGCAGGGTTGCACATGACCTCCATGTAGTTGGCCCATGAGGCGTCATTGGTCACCTTCAGAAGTTGCCACATAGTCTCCCCTGCAGCACCCACCACTGAGGTATAGACTACCTTGATCCGTAACTTCTTCCTTGCGGTGTACCGATCGAACGCCGAACAGACACACCTCCGTAGCTCAGACAAGCTCATGGCGTTCAGACTGGGTGCCCAGATCACGGTCCGGTCACAATTTGATAGATCCGCCCCATACGGCCCGTCGCATACAAGACCACTCTCGTAAAACACGAACAAATCTTGAATGTCACCCATGGCGTATCCAACATAAGTGCATAATCAACCATCTTAGTACACAACATGCAACAATTGTACCATCAAACACCCACTACCGCACTTTAAGATTTACATGTTAATTTCGTACCTCTTCCTATCACCTATAATATCGATTAGTAATATTTTTATTTCTCAATCTATATTTTAGTTTTTATTTTCACTACTACTTTGTATTGCATGTTTTTTACAATTAATGCAAAAATCCAATTACTAATTTTCTACATTTCTTGTCTAACTTTTACTTAATGCGGGCTTTCACTTACGGATTTGTACATAAATAGAAAAATCTTTCTAATTTCATGTCCTTACTTTTTTTAATTCTACTATAACTTTGTATTACTGTTATTGTATTTTAATTCTAATGTACCAAATTTATTTCCAATTTATTTTTACCACCCCCCGCATTGTATCCAGTGCTTCGCTAAGCATACTAATTGTATGTTTTTAATCCTGCTACTATTGTTAACACCTACAAATGCTCTAACATAAATATGTACTTTCTCAACGTCTACACATCTACAAGTTCATATTTTCACACAAATGAAACTACATTACAATACGTATGTTCACAAAAAATAAAGTACAACATTACATACACTACAATACATCATGCGTGACATATGAAAGTTTTGCTACAAATACATATCGTATCAAAGATTGACATAAAATAACATTAACTAAAGATGATTTGCTTAATTATGGACTAATGACATATATAAAAATATAGTTGCACGGGCACAAGACTTATCTTTTCTTGAAGCTCACGAGGCGATCTACAACTTTTGTACTTGCCAAATCCGCTGATTCCAAACGAAAACAACTCAAAACTTCGTG